>OX419720.1:0-2640428 GCA_948474765.1 Patella depressa
AAATCTTATTTATAGAGTTACTAGCACAACTCCTCTTTCACGTTCAGCAGAGAAGAGTGATTTTACGACCACGACATCAACACTTACACTATAAGGACCTAAATTAACAACCAAAATCTGTAGAAATGCCCCTTTCATCAAAATACACTATTCATCTTAATCATTTTCTACAATCTAAATTTATTATCTTATATTCTTTCAATAAACTATTATCGATCTTAAGCCATTCTAAATGGAAGTACCTTCACGGCGCCTATATAACGAACGAAGCAGTGTGCGGTATTAACTTCCTAAGAATACCATGACGTCACGAAATCGACCAAGAGAAAATCGACCAACTTCGTATTTGTCCTATACCCTTGTGTTTGACCCTGGATAGACCCTGGGGTAACAACTAGTATCCTCAGTTGCCCTAGGTCACGTTGAAATTTTTAAAACAAAAGAAATCTTCTTAGACTAACTGATAGTCATTCTATTGTTACGAGGACAACTCGTCTTTCATGTTCAGCGGAGAAGCACGATTTTACGGGAAAATCTTCTAAGCACTTAATTTAAAAACCAAAATCCGTAGAAATGCCCACTCAACTAAAATAGACTAATATTCTTAACCATTTTCTCCAATTTACATTTATTATCTTATTTTCTTTTGGCCATAACTCTTCACTTCCTACCATAAGAAATTAACCATGGATATTTGCTTCCTTATAAGAAACAGAAAAACAATCAATGTTAGACGAGGGACGAATAGAAATGTCTGCTGGAGATTTTGCATGGAATTCATCAATCCGGAAACTAGTAATTATCCTCTAAAAACACCAAATGGGTAGGGTCAGTGTTCGGGTATTGGGTTGGGGTAGGGTAGGGTAAGGTCAGGGTACTGGGATTGGGTTGGTTTAGGGTAAGGTTTGGGTGTGAGGCGAGTTCGGGTAGCGGATACTGGGTAAGGTTCGGGTTAGAGGTACTGGGGTGGGTTACAGGGTTGGGGTGAGTTGACTTCGGGTCCGGTTATCTGCTTTCTTTCTCGCAAGATCATACTAGGTGCGGAGAATTTGGGTAAGGTAACCTTCGGGGTAAATGCCTGGTATCAACGAGTATCTCCATCTAACACCAACCCTGTCCCTAATTTTAATCAAAATGTTATTTATAAACACACAACAACTTTCGCATTGATATTGGCCAGGGATAAGAAGTTTCGCCATTTTCTTCGGATCCAACACTTTTAAATATTACAGAGCTTCACGGCTACCGCCGTTCGCTTTATAAAACAACATATACCTACGGTGAATGCGAAAAACCCAGTTATTTGTAGTGAGACAGATGACGAATAGAAATCACTGGCTGGTATTTTCCAGTTAAATGATTCTTAAAACTCACACGACTAATCAAAATGCCTACGCGGTGCATGCAAGCACTTCAGTCTTTTTTTTCCCTTTTTTTCCACATATTTCTCGTATTTTTCAAAAACAAACACCTACTTGCGCTTCAAGTACAAGTTCCAAATTTTAATACAATCCCCCCCTTAGCCAAACTTAGACCACACACCAAATTTCAGATCTCTATTACTCATAGTTTGGATCGATGAATGACAAGTAAGCTTTGGGGTATATTATCCTATTGAGAAAAAAAATAACTTAGTCGTATTTCGCTTTTGTATCCATTTTTTCAACAACAAAAACACATTTCACGTTGACGTACAAGTTCTAAATTCTGATACAATTCGACAATAGACAAATGTAGATCACACGCTCAATTTCACAGTCCTACTCTTTATAGATTCTGTAAAAAATGCATTTTGGACCATATGAACTTGGACCATTTTCGTTCAAACGTAGTACCCTGTCCCGAGAACCCAACCCAAACCTGGGTTGAACTTGAACGAGGGCCTAAGCACTCACTTTATTCAATTCTTATGTAAATTTTCAAGTTAAATTTTGTATAAAGTTTCAATTTTTTTAAAGTTTGTATCTAGATCAGTTAGTAATGTTTTTAATAAAGTTTTTTCTCTAAAAATATATCTAATGTTGTAAAATTTCTAAATTCTTAAACAGTTTGTAATCATATAAATAACCCAGTTTTAACCTGTTAAGCGTGTCCTTTTTAAAACGTTAACTTCTCCCCATTGCGTAATTATTGATAGTTGTGTCAGAAAGGGTCCAGCTTGGAAAAAACGTAAATTTGAAGATAATTAATAATGGCTGGTCTCATTCCAAAGCTTGTTAAATGCAGTTATTCCCCTTACAGGTTAACTGGAGTTATTTCCCTTACAGGTGGACTTTTGAATTTTGAATTTAAATCCATTTTTCAAGAACAAATATCGGTTGATGCACAAAGTCCCAATTTTAAGACAATTCGACAGCAGACTAAAGTAGATAACACGCGAAATTTCAGGGTCTTACTTTAATACGATTCGACAATAGACAAATGTAGATCACAGGCACAATTTCAGAGTCGTAGTACTTGTAGTTTCTGTAATCATTCCTTCACCCTCCTCCCCGAACACCAGAACAGAATATTGGAGTCGCGATGTTTTATTAACACACAACAACTTTCGGATTTATAGCCAAAAAGTTGATATAGTATAGAACCCAAAGTCCAAAACATCAAAGCACAGCTCAAAAACACCCTAATCACAAACCCAAACCCAAACTTTCAAATGAGAGAGAGAATTGGGGTTAAACGTCCACTCGACACAAACTAGGTCATTTCGGAACTAACATATGGTTTAATTTTATTTCAATAATTCGCTTGCGCACCCTAGTCTTTAGCAGTGGGAGCAAACCGGAGTACCCAGACAAAGCTCACGAGGGAGGTATACTTTAGTCTCGTTTCGGTCTAAAACAATGCCAATTCGCTGGCAAATTATATTCCTTCCTGGACTAGGAAAGGCCCGTTTTTCATTCTTTTGGACTGAACTTACTATTATTTAGCATTTTTATCCAACTGCTTTTTATTCTCCAACACTTATACGCCCAAATGAACAACACGTATTTCACCTTTTCGGGCAAAAGTGAACTTAGCCGAAATTTTGGAAAAATACAAAAAATGTCATCTATAAGCAGGTACTTGTCACAGTCCGATCTGTTATAAAATCACACCACCGGTCCTCGTAGTCAAGGTGCCTTCACTGACGAAATTTCAAGCCGCTAACGCCTTTAGTTGGAAACTTACAGCTTATGAGACATGTCTCACTTTCGTATTTTACCTCTTACCCTCACACTTCTACACCCCAACCCCAACCCCATTTACCCAACCCTAGGGATGAACTGGGGTTCCACTTCGGGGTTCCTCTTGGGGTTCTTCTTGGGTTCCACTTTGGGGTTCTTGGGTTGGGTTCCACTTTGGGGTTCTTCGTGGGTTCCACTTTGGGGTTCCTTATTGGGTTCCACTTTGGGGTTCTTCTGGGGTTCCACTTTGGGGTTCTTCTGCGGTTCCACTTTGGGGTTCTTCTTGGGTTCCACTTTGGCCCTAATTGCACCCCGGGGATGAACCTAGGGTGAACCCCAGTTAACACTGATACCAAAATTGCGCGTAATTTTAAAATTTCAAAATTTAGACCATTCATTTCTGCATTGTTTTAAAGTAAAATAGCTTTAACATTAAATCAAAGGAATATATTTTAACTTGGAATCGAACGAATATATTTTAACATGCAGTCGAACGAATATATTTTAACTTGGAATCAAAGGAATCTATTTTAATGCAGTAAACGACAAAGTCCATAATCAAGCCATTAAATTATCTTAATGATTTTCTATAATCTTATTCTGCTCCATTTTTAATTTCAGCAAGACAAGGGATATTCACCAAAAAGACGTAAAATTCAGGCTTGTTGTGGGTGTCTGTCTCATCGCAAACCTGAAATCAGAAAAAAACAAGCAAGTATGTGTAAGCAATTCGTATTTTTAAAATTTTAAAATTTAGACCATTCATTTCTGCATTGTTTTAAAGTGAAATAGCTTTAACGTTAAATCAAGGGAATTTTTTTTAACTTGCAATCAAAGAAATCTATTTTCATGCAGCAAAATTAAGCCAATAAATTATCTTAATGATTTTCTATTATCTTATTGTCCATCGTTTTTAATTTCAGGAGGACACCAGATATTCACCAAAAGACGTAAAATTCAGGGTTGTTTTGGGGTATACTTTTGGGCTACACCCGTTTTGAACTGGTTCAAAATCGTTTTCTTCTACAATGCCTACGCTAAATTATAGCCCGTAATTTACACATAAAATTCACGGTTGTTTTGGGGTATACTATTGGGGTAAACCCGTTTTGAACTTGTTCAAAATCGTTTTCTTCTACAATACCTACGCTAAATTATAGCCCGTAATGTACACATAAAATTCACGGTTGTTTTGGGGTATACTATTGGGGTAAACCCGTTTTGAACTTGTTCAAAATCGTTTTCTTCTACAATACCTACGCTAAATTATAGCCCGTAATGTACACATAAAATTCACGGTTGTTTTGGGGTATACTATTGGGGTAAACCCGTTTTGAACTTGTTCAAAATCGTTTTCTTCTACAATACCTACGCTAAATTATAGCCCGTAATGTACACATAAAATTCACGGTTGTTTTGGGGTATACTATTGGGGTAAACCCGTTTTGAACTTGTTCAAAATCGTTTTCTTCTACAATACCTACGCTAAATTATAGCCCGAAATGTACACATAAAGTTCACGGTTGTTTTGGGGTATACTATTGGGGTACTCCTGTTTTGAACTGGTTCAAAATCGTTTTCTTCCACTATACCTACGCTAAATTATAGCCCGTAATGTACACATAAAAGTCACGTTGTTTTGGGGTATACTATTGGGGTACACCCGTTTTGAACTGGTTCAAAAATCGTTTACTTCCACAATACCTACGCTAAATTATAGCCCGAAATATACACAACTGGTTAACCATCTTTCCTCAACTGTAAGAATATCTTAAACTAGCTCATTATCAATTTTTCTTTCTGTTATTTGCTCAAACTTTTCCACATCTTTTCAAACTGAAATACGGTCATTTTAATTTCTAGCGTAGCGTAACAAGTGCCTTGTCACACGCACAACTTTGCATATAAACACGCCATTATATATCACTTCACAAAAATGCAATTTATTTTCAAATAAAAATATTAAATAACCAATTTCCTAATTCAAGTAAGCATTTTTAAAAAGAAATCTTGTGACAATTCCTTCAAACCTCCCACACTAACAAATGTTAAATCTTATTTATAGAGTTACTAGCACAACTCCTCTTTCACGTTCAGCAGAGAAGAGTGATTTTACGACCACGACATCAACACTTACACTATAAGGACCTAAATTAACAACCAAAATCTGTAGAAATGCCCCTTTCATCAAAATACACTATTCATCTTAATCATTTTCTACAATCTAAATTTATTATCTTATATTCTTTCAATAAACTATTATCGATCTTAAGCCATTCTAAATGGAAGTACCTTCACGGCGCCTATATAACGAACGAAGCAGTGTGCGGTATTAACTTCCTAAGAATACCATGACGTCACGAAATCGACCAAGAGAAAATCGACCAACTTCGTATTTGTCCTATACCCTTGTGTTTGACCCTGGATAGACCCTGGGGTAACAACTAGTATCCTCAGTTGCCCTAGGTCACGTTGAAATTTTTAAAACAAAAGAAATCTTCTTAGACTAACTGATAGTCATTCTATTGTTACGAGGACAACTCGTCTTTCATGTTCAGCGGAGAAGCACGATTTTACGGGAAAATCTTCTAAGCACTTAATTTAAAAACCAAAATCCGTAGAAATGCCCACTCAACTAAAATAGACTAATATTCTTAACCATTTTCTCCAATTTACATTTATTATCTTATTTTCTTTTGGCCATAACTCTTCACTTCCTACCATAAGAAATTAACCATGGATATTTGCTTCCTTATAAGAAACAGAAAAACAATCAATGTTAGACGAGGGACGAATAGAAATGTCTGCTGGAGATTTTGCATGGAATTCATCAATCCGGAAACTAGTAATTATCCTCTAAAAACACCAAATGGGTAGGGTCAGTGTTCGGGTATTGGGTTGGGGTAGGGTAGGGTAAGGTCAGGGTACTGGGATTGGGTTGGTTTAGGGTAAGGTTTGGGTGTGAGGCGAGTTCGGGTAGCGGATACTGGGTAAGGTTCGGGTTAGAGGTACTGGGGTGGGTTACAGGGTTGGGGTGAGTTGACTTCGGGTCCGGTTATCTGCTTTCTTTCTCGCAAGATCATACTAGGTGCGGAGAATTTGGGTAAGGTAACCTTCGGGGTAAATGCCTGGTATCAACGAGTATCTCCATCTAACACCAACCCTCTCCCTAATTTTAATCAAAATGTTATTTATAAACACACAACAACTTTCGCATTGATATTGGCCAGGGATAAGAAGTTTCGCCATTTTCTTCGGATCCAACACTTTTAAATATTACAGAGCTTCACGGCTACCGCCGTTCGCTTTATAAAACAACATATACCTACGGTGAATGCGAAAAACCCAGTTATTTGTAGTGAGACAGATGACGAATAGAAATCACTGGCTGGTATTTTCCAGTTAAATGATTCTTAAAACTCACACGACTAATCAAAATGCCTACGCGGTGCATGCAAGCACTTCAGTCTTTTTTTTCCCTTTTTTTCCACATATTTCTCGTATTTTTCAAAAACAAACACCTACTTGCGCTTCAAGTACAAGTTCCAAATTTTAATACAATCCCCCCCCTTAGCCAAACTTAGACCACACACCAAATTTCAGATCTCTATTACTCATAGTTTGGATCGATGAATGACAAGTAAGCTTTGGGGTATATTATCCTATTGAGAAAAAAAATAACTTAGTCGTATTTCGCTTTTGTATCCATTTTTTCAACAACAAAAACACATTTCACGTTGACGTACAAGTTCTAAATTCTGATACAATTCGACAATAGACAAATGTAGATCACACGCTCAATTTCACAGTCCTACTCTTTATAGATTCTGTAAAAAATGCATTTTGGACCATATGAACTTGGACCATTTTCGTTCAAACGTAGTACCCTGTCCCGAGAACCCAACCCAAACCTGGGTTGAACTTGAACGAGGGCCTAAGCACTCACTTTATTCAATTCTTATGTAAATTTTCAAGTTAAATTTTGTATAAAGTTTCAATTTTTTTAAAGTTTGTATCTAGATCAGTTAGTAATGTTTTTAATAAAGTTTTTTCTCTAAAAATATATCTAATGTTGTAAAATTTCTAAATTCTTAAACAGTTTGTAATCATATAAATAACCCAGTTTTAACCTGTTAAGCGTGTCCTTTTTAAAACGTTAACTTCTCCCCATTGCGTAATTATTGATAGTTGTGTCAGAAAGGGTCCAGCTTGGAAAAAACGTAAATTTGAAGATAATTAATAATGGCTGGTCTCATTCCAAAGCTTGTTAAATGCAGTTATTCCCCTTACAGGTTAACTGGAGTTATTTCCCTTACAGGTGGACTTTTGAATTTTGAATTTAAATCCATTTTTCAAGAACAAATATCGGTTGATGCACAAAGTCCCAATTTTAAGACAATTCGACAGCAGACTAAAGTAGATAACACGCGAAATTTCAGGGTCTTACTTTAATACGATTCGACAATAGACAAATGTAGATCACAGGCACAATTTCAGAGTCGTAGTACTTGTAGTTTCTGTAATCATTCCTTCACCCTCCTCCCCGAACACCAGAACAGAATATTGGAGTCGCGATGTTTTATTAACACACAACAACTTTCGGATTTATAGCCAAAAAGTTGATATAGTATAGAACCCAAAGTCCAAAACATCAAAGCACAGCTCAAAAACACCCTAATCACAAACCCAAACCCAAACTTTCAAATGAGAGAGAGAATTGGGGTTAAACGTCCACTCGACACAAACTAGGTCATTTCGGAACTAACATATGGTTTAATTTTATTTCAATAATTCGCTTGCGCACCCTAGTCTTTAGCAGTGGGAGCAAACCGGAGTACCCAGACAAAGCTCACGAGGGAGGTATACTTTAGTCTCGTTTCGGTCTAAAACAATGCCAATTCGCTGGCAAATTATATTCCTTCCTGGACTAGGAAAGGCCCGTTTTTCATTCTTTTGGACTGAACTTACTATTATTTAGCATTTTTATCCAACTGCTTTTTATTCTCCAACACTTATACGCCCAAATGAACAACACGTATTTCACCTTTTCGGGCAAAAGTGAACTTAGCCGAAATTTTGGAAAAATACAAAAAATGTCATCTATAAGCAGGTACTTGTCACAGTCCGATCTGTTATAAAATCACACCACCGGTCCTCGTAGTCAAGGTGCCTTCACTGACGAAATTTCAAGCCGCTAACGCCTTTAGTTGGAAACTTACAGCTTATGAGACATGTCTCACTTTCGTATTTTACCTCTTACCCTCACACTTCTACACCCCAACCCCAACCCCATTTACCCAACCCTAGGGATGAACTGGGGTTCCACTTCGGGGTTCCTCTTGGGGTTCTTCTTGGGTTCCACTTTGGGGTTCTTGGGTTGGGTTCCACTTTGGGGTTCTTCGTGGGTTCCACTTTGGGGTTCCTTATTGGGTTCCACTTTGGGGTTCTTCTGGGGTTCCACTTTGGGGTTCTTCTGCGGTTCCACTTTGGGGTTCTTCTTGGGTTCCACTTTGGCCCTAATTGCACCCCGGGGATGAACCTAGGGTGAACCCCAGTTAACACTGATACCAAAATTGCGCGTAATTTTAAAATTTCAAAATTTAGACCATTCATTTCTGCATTGTTTTAAAGTAAAATAGCTTTAACATTAAATCAAAGGAATATATTTTAACTTGGAATCGAACGAATATATTTTAACATGCAGTCGAACGAATATATTTTAACTTGGAATCAAAGGAATCTATTTTAATGCAGTAAACGACAAAGTCCATAATCAAGCCATTAAATTATCTTAATGATTTTCTATAATCTTATTCTGCTCCATTTTTAATTTCAGCAAGACAAGGGATATTCACCAAAAAGACGTAAAATTCAGGCTTGTTGTGGGTGTCTGTCTCATCGCAAACCTGAAATCAGAAAAAAACAAGGAAGTATGTGTAAGCAATTCGTATTTTTAAAATTTTAAAATTTAGACCATTCATTTCTGCATTGTTTTAAAGTGAAATAGCTTTAACGTTAAATCAAGGGAATTTTTTTTAACTTGCAATCAAAGAAATCTATTTTCATGCAGCAAAATTAAGCCAATAAATTATCTTAATGATTTTCTATTATCTTATTGTCCATCGTTTTTAATTTCAGGAGGACACCAGATATTCACCAAAAGACGTAAAATTCAGGGTTGTTTTGGGGTATACTTTTGGGCTACACCCGTTTTGAACTGGTTCAAAATCGTTTTCTTCTACAATGCCTACGCTAAATTATAGCCCGTAATTTACACATAAAATTCACGGTTGTTTTGGGGTATACTATTGGGGTAAACCCGTTTTGAACTTGTTCAAAATCGTTTTCTTCTACAATACCTACGCTAAATTATAGCCCGTAATGTACACATAAAATTCACGGTTGTTTTGGGGTATACTATTGGGGTAAACCCGTTTTGAACTTGTTCAAAATCGTTTTCTTCTACAATACCTACGCTAAATTATAGCCCGTAATGTACACATAAAATTCACGGTTGTTTTGGGGTATACTATTGGGGTAAACCCGTTTTGAACTGGTTCAAAATCGTTTTCTTCTACAATACCTACGCTAAATTATAGCCCGTAATGTACACATAAAATTCACGGTTGTTTTGGGGTATACTATTGGGGTAAACCCGTTTTGAACTTGTTCAAAATCGTTTTCTTCTACAATACCTACGCTAAATTATAGCCCGAAATGTACACATAAAGTTCACGGTTGTTTTGGGGTATACTATTGGGGTACTCCTGTTTTGAACTGGTTCAAAATCGTTTTCTTCCACTATACCTACGCTAAATTATAGCCCGTAATGTACACATAAAAGTCACTTTGTTTTGGGGTATACTATTGGGGTACACCCGTTTTGAACTGGTTCAAAAATCGTTTACTTCCACAATACCTACGCTAAATTATAGCCCGAAATATACACAACTGGTTAACCATCTTTCCTCAACTGTAAGAATATCTTAAACTAGCTCATTATCAATTTTTCTTTCTGTTATTTGCTCAAACTTTTCCACATCTTTTCAAACTGAAATACGGTCATTTTAATTTCTAGCGTAGCGTAACAAGTGCCTTGTCACACGCACAACTTTGCATATAAACACGCCATTATATATCACTTCACAAAAATGCAATTTATTTTCAAATAAAAATATTAAATAACCAATTTCCTAATTCAAGTAAGCATTTTTAAAAAGAAATCTTGTGACAATTCCTTCAAACCTCCCACACTAACAAATGTTAAATCTTATTTATAGAGTTACTAGCACAACTCCTCTTTCACGTTCAGCAGAGAAGAGTGATTTTACGACCACGACATCAACACTTACACTATAAGGACCTAAATTAACAACCAAAATCTGTAGAAATGCCCCTTTCATCAAAATACACTATTCATCTTAATCATTTTCTACAATCTAAATTTATTATCTTATATTCTTTCAATAAACTATTATCGATCTTAAGCCATTCTAAATGGAAGTACCTTCACGGCGCCTATAAATCGACCAAGAGAAAATCGACCAACTTCGTATTTGTCCTATACCCTTGTGTTTGACCCTGGATAGACCCTGGGGTAACAACTAGTATCCTCAGTTGCCCTAGGTCACGTTGAAATTTTTAAAACAAAAGAAATCTTCTTAGACTAACTGATAGTCATTCTATTGTTACGAGGACAACTCGTCTTTCATGTTCAGCGGAGAAGCACGATTTTACGGGAAAATCTTCTAAGCACTTAATTTAAAAACCAAAATCCGTAGAAATGCCCACTCAACTAAAATAGACTAATATTCTTAACCATTTTCTCCAATTTACATTTATTATCTTATTTTCTTTTGGCCATAACTCTTCACTTCCTACCATAAGAAATTAACCATGGATATTTGCTTCCTTATAAGAAACAGAAAAACAATCAATGTTAGACGAGGGACGAATAGAAATGTCTGCTGGAGATTTTGCATGGAATTCATCAATCCGGAAACTAGTAATTATCCTCTAAAAACACCAAATGGGTAGGGTCAGTGTTCGGGTATTGGGTTGGGGTAGGGTAGGGTAAGGTCAGGGTACTGGGATTGGGTTGGTTTAGGGTAAGGTTTGGGTGTGAGGCGAGTTCGGGTAGCGGATACTGGGTAAGGTTCGGGTTAGAGGTACTGGGGTGGGTTACAGGGTTGGGGTGAGTTGACTTCGGGTCCGGTTATCTGCTTTCTTTCTCGCAAGATCATACTAGGTGCGGAGAATTTGGGTAAGGTAACCTTCGGGGTAAATGCCTGGTATCAACGAGTATCTCCATCTAACACCAACCCTCTCCCTAATTTTAATCAAAATGTTATTTATAAACACACAACAACTTTCGCATTGATATTGGCCAGGGATAAGAAGTTTCGCCATTTTCTTCGGATCCAACACTTTTAAATATTACAGAGCTTCACGGCTACCGCCGTTCGCTTTATAAAACAACATATACCTACGGTGAATGCGAAAAACCCAGTTATTTGTAGTGAGACAGATGACGAATAGAAATCACTGGCTGGTATTTTCCAGTTAAATGATTCTTAAAACTCACACGACTAATCAAAATGCCTACGCGGTGCATGCAAGCACTTCAGTCTTTTTTTTCCCTTTTTTTCCACATATTTCTCGTATTTTTCAAAAACAAACACCTACTTGCGCTTCAAGTACAAGTTCCAAATTTTAATACAATCCCCCCCCTTAGCCAAACTTAGACCACACACCAAATTTCAGATCTCTATTACTCATAGTTTGGATCGATGAATGACAAGTAAGCTTTGGGGTATATTATCCTATTGAGAAAAAAAATAACTTAGTCGTATTTCGCTTTTGTATCCATTTTTTCAACAACAAAAACACATTTCACGTTGACGTACAAGTTCTAAATTCTGATACAATTCGACAATAGACAAATGTAGATCACACGCTCAATTTCACAGTCCTACTCTTTATAGATTCTGTAAAAAATGCATTTTGGACCATATGAACTTGGACCATTTTCGTTCAAACGTAGTACCCTGTCCCGAGAACCCAACCCAAACCTGGGTTGAACTTGAACGAGGGCCTAAGCACTCACTTTATTCAATTCTTATGTAAATTTTCAAGTTAAATTTTGTATAAAGTTTCAATTTTTTTAAAGTTTGTATCTAGATCAGTTAGTAATGTTTTTAATAAAGTTTTTTCTCTAAAAATATATCTAATGTTGTAAAATTTCTAAATTCTTAAACAGTTTGTAATCATATAAATAACCCAGTTTTAACCTGTTAAGCGTGTCCTTTTTAAAACGTTAACTTCTCCCCATTGCGTAATTATTGATAGTTGTGTCAGAAAGGGTCCAGCTTGGAAAAAACGTAAATTTGAAGATAATTAATAATGGCTGGTCTCATTCCAAAGCTTGTTAAATGCAGTTATTCCCCTTACAGGTTAACTGGAGTTATTTCCCTTACAGGTGGACTTTTGAATTTTGAATTTAAATCCATTTTTCAAGAACAAATATCGGTTGATGCACAAAGTCCCAATTTTAAGACAATTCGACAGCAGACTAAAGTAGATAACACGCGAAATTTCAGGGTCTTACTTTAATACGATTCGACAATAGACAAATGTAGATCACAGGCACAATTTCAGAGTCGTAGTACTTGTAGTTTCTGTAATCATTCCTTCACCCTCCTCCCCGAACACCAGAACAGAATATTGGAGTCGCGATGTTTTATTAACACACAACAACTTTCGGATTTATAGCCAAAAAGTTGATATAGTATAGAACCCAAAGTCCAAAACATCAAAGCACAGCTCAAAAACACCCTAATCACAAACCCAAACCCAAACTTTCAAATGAGAGAGAGAATTGGGGTTAAACGTCCACTCGACACAAACTAGGTCATTTCGGAACTAACATATGGTTTAATTTTATTTCAATAATTCGCTTGCGCACCCTAGTCTTTAGCAGTGGGAGCAAACCGGAGTACCCAGACAAAGCTCACGAGGGAGGTATACTTTAGTCTCGTTTCGGTCTAAAACAATGCCAATTCGCTGGCAAATTATATTCCTTCCTGGACTAGGAAAGGCCCGTTTTTCATTCTTTTGGACTGAACTTACTATTATTTAGCATTTTTATCCAACTGCTTTTTATTCTCCAACACTTATACGCCCAAATGAACAACACGTATTTCACCTTTTCGGGCAAAAGTGAACTTAGCCGAAATTTTGGAAAAATACAAAAAATGTCATCTATAAGCAGGTACTTGTCACAGTCCGATCTGTTATAAAATCACACCACCGGTCCTCGTAGTCAAGGTGCCTTCACTGACGAAATTTCAAGCCGCTAACGCCTTTAGTTGGAAACTTACAGCTTATGAGACATGTCTCACTTTCGTATTTTACCTCTTACCCTCACACTTCTACACCCCAACCCCAACCCCATTTACCCAACCCTAGGGATGAACTGGGGTTCCACTTCGGGGTTCCTCTTGGGGTTCTTCTTGGGTTCCACTTTGGGGTTCTTGGGTTGGGTTCCACTTTGGGGTTCTTCGTGGGTTCCACTTTGGGGTTCCTTATTGGGTTCCACTTTGGGGTTCTTCTGGGGTTCCACTTTGGGGTTCTTCTGCGGTTCCACTTTGGGGTTCTTCTTGGGTTCCACTTTGGCCCTAATTGCACCCCGGGGATGAACCTAGGGTGAACCCCAGTTAACACTGATACCAAAATTGCGCGTAATTTTAAAATTTCAAAATTTAGACCATTCATTTCTGCATTGTTTTAAAGTAAAATAGCTTTAACATTAAATCAAAGGAATATATTTTAACTTGGAATCGAACGAATATATTTTAACATGCAGTCGAACGAATATATTTTAACTTGGAATCAAAGGAATCTATTTTAATGCAGTAAACGACAAAGTCCATAATCAAGCCATTAAATTATCTTAATGATTTTCTATAATCTTATTCTGCTCCATTTTTAATTTCAGCAAGACAAGGGATATTCACCAAAAAGACGTAAAATTCAGGCTTGTTGTGGGTGTCTGTCTCCTCGCAAACCTGAAATCAGAAAAAAACAAGCAAGTATGTGTAAGCAATTCGTATTTTTAAAATTTTAAAATTTAGACCATTCATTTCTGCATTGTTTTAAAGTGAAATAGCTTTAACGTTAAATCAAGGGAATTTTTTTTAACTTGCAATCAAAGAAATCTATTTTCATGCAGCAAAATTAAGCCAATAAATTATCTTAATGATTTTCTATTATCTTATTGTCCATCGTTTTTAATTTCAGGAGGACACCAGATATTCACCAAAAGACGTAAAATTCAGGGTTGTTTTGGGGTATACTTTTGGGCTACACCCGTTTTGAACTGGTTCAAAATCGTTTTCTTCTACAATGCCTACGCTAAATTATAGCCCGTAATTTACACATAAAATTCACGGTTGTTTTGGGGTATACTATTGGGGTAAACCCGTTTTGAACTTGTTCAAAATCGTTTTCTTCTACAATACCTACGCTAAATTATAGCCCGTAATGTACACATAAAATTCACGGTTGTTTTGGGGTATACTATTGGGGTAAACCCGTTTTGAACTTGTTCAAAATCGTTTTCTTCTACAATACCTACGCTAAATTATAGCCCGTAATGTACACATAAAATTCACGGTTGTTTTGGGGTATACTATTGGGGTAAACCCGTTTTGAACTTGTTCAAAATCGTTTTCTTCTACAATACCTACGCTAAATTATAGCCCGTAATGTACACATAAAATTCACGGTTGTTTTGGGGTATACTATTGGGGTAAACCCGTTTTGAACTTGTTCAAAATCGTTTTCTTCTACAATACCTACGCTAAATTATAGCCCGAAATGTACACATAAAGTTCACGGTTGTTTTGGGGTATACTATTGGGGTACTCCTGTTTTGAACTGGTTCAAAATCGTTTTCTTCCACTATACCTACGCTAAATTATAGCCCGTAATGTACACATAAAAGTCACTTTGTTTTGGGGTATACTATTGGGGTACACCCGTTTTGAACTGGTTCAAAAATCGTTTACTTCCACAATACCTACGCTAAATTATAGCCCGAAATATACACAACTGGTTAACCATCTTTCCTCAACTGTAAGAATATCTTAAACTAGCTCATTATCAATTTTTCTTTCTGTTATTTGCTCAAACTTTTCCACATCTTTTCAAACTGAAATACGGTCATTTTAATTTCTAGCGTAGCGTAACAAGTGCCTTGTCACACGCACAACTTTGCATATAAACACGCCATTATATATCACTTCACAAAAATGCAATTTATTTTCAAATAAAAATATTAAATAACCAATTTCCTAATTCAAGTAAGCATTTTTAAAAAGAAATCTTGTGACAATTCCTTCAAACCTCCCACACTAACAAATGTTAAATCTTATTTATAGAGTTACTAGCACAACTCCTCTTTCACGTTCAGCAGAGAAGAGTGATTTTACGACCACGACATCAACACTTACACTATAAGGACCTAAATTAACAACCAAAATCTGTAGAAATGCCCCTTTCATCAAAATACACTATTCATCTTAATCATTTTCTACAATCTAAATTTATTATCTTATATTCTTTCAATAAACTATTATCGATCTTAAGCCATTCTAAATGGAAGTACCTTCACGGCGCCTATAAATCGACCAAGAGAAAATCGACCAACTTCGTATTTGTCCTATACCCTTGTGTTTGACCCTGGATAGACCCTGGGGTAACAACTAGTATCCTCAGTTGCCCTAGGTCACGTTGAAATTTTTAAAACAAAAGAAATCTTCTTAGACTAACTGATAGTCATTCTATTGTTACGAGGACAACTCGTCTTTCATGTTCAGCGGAGAAGCACGATTTTACGGGAAAATCTTCTAAGCACTTAATTTAAAAACCAAAATCCGTAGAAATGCCCACTCAACTAAAATAGACTAATATTCTTAACCATTTTCTCCAATTTACATTTATTATCTTATTTTCTTTTGGCCATAACTCTTCACTTCCTACCATAAGAAATTAACCATGGATATTTGCTTCCTTATAAGAAACAGAAAAACAATCAATGTTAGACGAGGGACGAATAGAAATGTCTGCTGGAGATTTTGCACGGAATTCATCAATCCGGAAACTAGTAATTATCCTCTAAAAACACCAAATGGGTAGGGTCAGTGTTCGGGTATTGGGTTGGGGTAGGGTAGGGTAAGGTCAGGGTACTGGGATTGGGTTGGTTTAGGGTAAGGTTTGGGTGTGAGGCGAGTTCGGGTAGCGGATACTGGGTAAGGTTCGGGTTAGAGGTACTGGGGTGGGTTACAGGGTTGGGGTGAGTTGACTTCGGGTCCGGTTATCTGCTTTCTTTCTCGCAAGATCATACTAGGTGCGGAGAATTTGGGTAAGGTAACCTTCGGGGTAAATGCCTGGTATCAACGAGTATCTCCATCTAACACCAACCCTCTCCCTAATTTTAATCAAAATGTTATTTATAAACACACAACAACTTTCGCATTGATATTGGCCAGGGATAAGAAGTTTCGCCATTTTCTTCGGATCCAACACTTTTAAATATTACAGAGCTTCACGGCTACCGCCGTTCGCTTTATAAAACAACATATACCTACGGTGAATGCGAAAAACCCAGTTATTTGTAGTGAGACAGATGACGAATAGAAATCACTGGCTGGTATTTTCCAGTTAAATGATTCTTAAAACTCACACGACTAATCAAAATGCCTACGCGGTGCATGCAAGCACTTCAGTCTTTTTTTTCCCTTTTTTTCCACATATTTCTCGTATTTTTCAAAAACAAACACCTACTTGCGCTTCAAGTACAAGTTCCAAATTTTAATACAATCCCCCCCCTTAGCCAAACTTAGACCACACACCAAATTTCAGATCTCTATTACTCATAGTTTGGATCGATGAATGACAAGTAAGCTTTGGGGTATATTATCCTATTGAGAAAAAAAATAACTTAGTCGTATTTCGCTTTTGTATCCATTTTTTCAACAACAAAAACACATTTCACGTTGACGTACAAGTTCTAAATTCTGATACAATTCGACAATAGACAAATGTAGATCACACGCTCAATTTCACAGTCCTACTCTTTATAGATTCTGTAAAAAATGCATTTTGGACCATATGAACTTGGACCATTTTCGTTCAAACGTAGTACCCTGTCCCGAGAACCCAACCCAAACCTGGGTTGAACTTGAACGAGGGCCTAAGCACTCACTTTATTCAATTCTTATGTAAATTTTCAAGTTAAATTTTGTATAAAGTTTCAATTTTTTTAAAGTTTGTATCTAGATCAGTTAGTAATGTTTTTAATAAAGTTTTTTCTCTAAAAATATATCTAATGTTGTAAAATTTCTAAATTCTTAAACAGTTTGTAATCATATAAATAACCCAGTTTTAACCTGTTAAGCGTGTCCTTTTTAAAACGTTAACTTCTCCCCATTGCGTAATTATTGATAGTTGTGTCAGAAAGGGTCCAGCTTGGAAAAAACGTAAATTTGAAGATAATTAATAATGGCTGGTCTCATTCCAAAGCTTGTTAAATGCAGTTATTCCCCTTACAGGTTAACTGGAGTTATTTCCCTTACAGGTGGACTTTTGAATTTTGAATTTAAATCCATTTTTCAAGAACAAATATCGGTTGATGCACAAAGTCCCAATTTTAAGACAATTCGACAGCAGACTAAAGTAGATAACACGCGAAATTTCAGGGTCTTACTTTAATACGATTCGACAATAGACAAATGTAGATCACAGGCACAATTTCAGAGTCGTAGTACTTGTAGTTTCTGTAATCATTCCTTCACCCTCCTCCCCGAACACCAGAACAGAATATTGGAGTCGCGATGTTTTATTAACACACAACAACTTTCGGATTTATAGCCAAAAAGTTGATATAGTATAGAACCCAAAGTCCAAAACATCAAAGCACAGCTCAAAAACACCCTAATCACAAACCCAAACCCAAACTTTCAAATGAGAGAGAGAATTGGGGTTAAACGTCCACTCGACACAAACTAGGTCATTTCGGAACTAACATATGGTTTAATTTTATTTCAATAATTCGCTTGCGCACCCTAGTCTTTAGCAGTGGGAGCAAACCGGAGTACCCAGACAAAGCTCACGAGGGAGGTATACTTTAGTCTCGTTTCGGTCTAAAACAATGCCAATTCGCTGGCAAATTATATTCCTTCCTGGACTAGGAAAGGCCCGTTTTTCATTCTTTTGGACTGAACTTACTATTATTTAGCATTTTTATCCAACTGCTTTTTATTCTCCAACACTTATACGCCCAAATGAACAACACGTATTTCACCTTTTCGGGCAAAAGTGAACTTAGCCGAAATTTTGGAAAAATACAAAAAATGTCATCTATAAGCAGGTACTTGTCACAGTCCGATCTGTTATAAAATCACACCACCGGTCCTCGTAGTCAAGGTGCCTTCACTGACGAAATTTCAAGCCGCTAACGCCTTTAGTTGGAAACTTACAGCTTATGAGACATGTCTCACTTTCGTATTTTACCTCTTACCCTCACACTTCTACACCCCAACCCCAACCCCATTTACCCAACCCTAGGGATGAACTGGGGTTCCACTTCGGGGTTCCTCTTGGGGTTCTTCTTGGGTTCCACTTTGGGGTTCTTGGGTTGGGTTCCACTTTGGGGTTCTTCGTGGGTTCCACTTTGGGGTTCCTTATTGGGTTCCACTTTGGGGTTCTTCTGGGGTTCCACTTTGGGGTTCTTCTGCGGTTCCACTTTGGGGTTCTTCTTGGGTTCCACTTTGGCCCTAATTGCACCCCGGGGATGAACCTAGGGTGAACCCCAGTTAACACTGATACCAAAATTGCGCGTAATTTTAAAATTTCAAAATTTAGACCATTCATTTCTGCATTGTTTTAAAGTAAAATAGCTTTAACATTAAATCAAAGGAATATATTTTAACTTGGAATCGAACGAATATATTTTAACATGCAGTCGAACGAATATATTTTAACTTGGAATCAAAGGAATCTATTTTAATGCAGTAAACGACAAAGTCCATAATCAAGCCATTAAATTATCTTAATGATTTTCTATAATCTTATTCTGCTCCATTTTTAATTTCAGCAAGACAAGGGATATTCACCAAAAAGACGTAAAATTCAGGCTTGTTGTGGGTGTCTGTCTCATCGCAAACCTGAAATCAGAAAAAAACAAGCAAGTATGTGTAAGCAATTCGTATTTTTAAAATTTTAAAATTTAGACCATTCATTTCTGCATTGTTTTAAAGTGAAATAGCTTTAACGTTAAATCAAGGGAATTTTTTTTAACTTGCAATCAAAGAAATCTATTTTCATGCAGCAAAATTAAGCCAATAAATTATCTTAATGATTTTCTATTATCTTATTGTCCATCGTTTTTAATTTCAGGAGGACACCAGATATTCACCAAAAGACGTAAAATTCAGGGTTGTTTTGGGGTATACTTTTGGGCTACACCCGTTTTGAACTGGTTCAAAATCGTTTTCTTCTACAATGCCTACGCTAAATTATAGCCCGTAATTTACACATAAAATTCACGGTTGTTTTGGGGTATACTATTGGGGTAAACCCGTTTTGAACTTGTTCAAAATCGTTTTCTTCTACAATACCTACGCTAAATTATAGCCCGTAATGTACACATAAAATTCACGGTTGTTTTGGGGTATACTATTGGGGTAAACCCGTTTTGAACTTGTTCAAAATCGTTTTCTTCTACAATACCTACGCTAAATTATAGCCCGTAATGTACACATAAAATTCACGGTTGTTTTGGGGTATACTATTGGGGTAAACCCGTTTTGAACTTGTTCAAAATCGTTTTCTTCTACAATACCTACGCTAAATTATAGCCCGTAATGTACACATAAAATTCACGGTTGTTTTGGGGTATACTATTGGGGTAAACCCGTTTTGAACTTGTTCAAAATCGTTTTCTTCTACAATACCTACGCTAAATTATAGCCCGAAATGTACACATAAAGTTCACGGTTGTTTTGGGGTATACTATTGGGGTACTCCTGTTTTGAACTGGTTCAAAATCGTTTTCTTCCACTATACCTACGCTAAATTATAGCCCGTAATGTACACATAAAAGTCACTTTGTTTTGGGGTATACTATTGGGGTACACCCGTTTTGAACTGGTTCAAAAATCGTTTACTTCCACAATACCTACGCTAAATTATAGCCCGAAATATACACAACTGGTTAACCATCTTTCCTCAACTGTAAGAATATCTTAAACTAGCTCATTATCAATTTTTCTTTCTGTTATTTGCTCAAACTTTTCCACATCTTTTCAAACTGAAATACGGTCATTTTAATTTCTAGCGTAGCGTAACAAGTGCCTTGTCACACGCACAACTTTGCATATAAACACGCCATTATATATCACTTCACAAAAATGCAATTTATTTTCAAATAAAAATATTAAATAACCAATTTCCTAATTCAAGTAAGCATTTTTAAAAAGAAATCTTGTGACAATTCCTTCAAACCTCCCACACTAACAAATGTTAAATCTTATTTATAGAGTTACTAGCACAACTCCTCTTTCACGTTCAGCAGAGAAGAGTGATTTTACGACCACGACATCAACACTTACACTATAAGGACCTAAATTAACAACCAAAATCTGTAGAAATGCCCCTTTCATCAAAATACACTATTCATCTTAATCATTTTCTACAATCTAAATTTATTATCTTATATTCTTTCAATAAACTATTATCGATCTTAAGCCATTCTAAATGGAAGTACCTTCACGGCGCCTATATAACGAACGAAGCAGTGTGCGGTATTAACTTCCTAAGAATACCATGACGTCACGAAATCGACCAAGAGAAAATCGACCAACTTCGTATTTGTCCTATACCCTTGTGTTTGACCCTGGATAGACCCTGGGGTAACAACTAGTATCCTCAGTTGCCCTAGGTCACGTTGAAATTTTTAAAACAAAAGAAATCTTCTTAGACTAACTGATAGTCATTCTATTGTTACGAGGACAACTCGTCTTTCATGTTCAGCGGAGAAGCACGATTTTACGGGAAAATCTTCTAAGCACTTAATTTAAAAACCAAAATCCGTAGAAATGCCCACTCAACTAAAATAGACTAATATTCTTAACCATTTTCTCCAATTTACATTTATTATCTTATTTTCTTTTGGCCATAACTCTTCACTTCCTACCATAAGAAATTAACCATGGATATTTGCTTCCTTATAAGAAACAGAAAAACAATCAATGTTAGACGAGGGACGAATAGAAATGTCTGCTGGAGATTTTGCATGGAATTCATCAATCCGGAAACTAGTAATTATCCTCTAAAAACACCAAATGGGTAGGGTCAGTGTTCGGGTATTGGGTTGGGGTAGGGTAGGGTAAGGTCAGGGTACTGGGATTGGGTTGGTTTAGGGTAAGGTTTGGGTGTGAGGCGAGTTCGGGTAGCGGATACTGGGTAAGGTTCGGGTTAGAGGTACTGGGGTGGGTTACAGGGTTGGGGTGAGTTGACTTCGGGTCCGGTTATCTGCTTTCTTTCTCGCAAGATCATACTAGGTGCGGAGAATTTGGGTAAGGTAACCTTCGGGGTAAATGCCTGGTATCAACGAGTATCTCCATCTAACACCAACCCTCTCCCTAATTTTAATCAAAATGTTATTTATAAACACACAACAACTTTCGCATTGATATTGGCCAGGGATAAGAAGTTTCGCCATTTTCTTCGGATCCAACACTTTTAAATATTACAGAGCTTCACGGCTACCGCCGTTCGCTTTATAAAACAACATATACCTACGGTGAATGCGAAAAACCCAGTTATTTGTAGTGAGACAGATGACGAATAGAAATCACTGGCTGGTATTTTCCAGTTAAATGATTCTTAAAACTCACACGACTAATCAAAATGCCTACGCGGTGCATGCAAGCACTTCAGTCTTTTTTTTCCCTTTTTTTCCACATATTTCTCGTATTTTTCAAAAACAAACACCTACTTGCGCTTCAAGTACAAGTTCCAAATTTTAATACAATCCCCCCCCATAGCCAAACTTAGACCACACACCAAATTTCAGATCTCTATTACTCATAGTTTGGATCGATGAATGACAAGTAAGCTTTGGGGTATATTATCCTATTGAGAAAAAAAATAACTTAGTCGTATTTCGCTTTTGTATCCATTTTTTCAACAACAAAAACACATTTCACGTTGACGTACAAGTTCTAAATTCTGATACAATTCGACAATAGACAAATGTAGATCACACGCTCAATTTCACAGTCCTACTCTTTATAGATTCTGTAAAAAATGCATTTTGGACCATATGAACTTGGACCATTTTCGTTCAAACGTAGTACCCTGTCCCGAGAACCCAACCCAAACCTGGGTTGAACTTGAACGAGGGCCTAAGCACTCACTTTATTCAATTCTTATGTAAATTTTCAAGTTAAATTTTGTATAAAGTTTCAATTTTTTTAAAGTTTGTATCTAGATCAGTTAGTAATGTTTTTAATAAAGTTTTTTCTCTAAAAATATATCTAATGTTGTAAAATTTCTAAATTCTTAAACAGTTTGTAATCATATAAATAACCCAGTTTTAACCTGTTAAGCGTGTCCTTTTTAAAACGTTAACTTCTCCCCATTGCGTAATTATTGATAGTTGTGTCAGAAAGGGTCCAGCTTGGAAAAAACGTAAATTTGAAGATAATTAATAATGGCTGGTCTCATTCCAAAGCTTGTTAAATGCAGTTATTCCCCTTACAGGTTAACTGGAGTTATTTCCCTTACAGGTGGACTTTTGAATTTTGAATTTAAATCCATTTTTCAAGAACAAATATCGGTTGATGCACAAAGTCCCAATTTTAAGACAATTCGACAGCAGACTAAAGTAGATAACACGCGAAATTTCAGGGTCTTACTTTAATACGATTCGACAATAGACAAATGTAGATCACAGGCACAATTTCAGAGTCGTAGTACTTGTAGTTTCTGTAATCATTCCTTCACCCTCCTCCCCGAACACCAGAACAGAATATTGGAGTCGCGATGTTTTATTAACACACAACAACTTTCGGATTTATAGCCAAAAAGTTGATATAGTATAGAACCCAAAGTCCAAAACATCAAAGCACAGCTCAAAAACACCCTAATCACAAACCCAAACCCAAACTTTCAAATGAGAGAGAGAATTGGGGTTAAACGTCCACTCGACACAAACTAGGTCATTTCGGAACTAACATATGGTTTAATTTTATTTCAATAATTCGCTTGCGCACCCTAGTCTTTAGCAGTGGGAGCAAACCGGAGTACCCAGACAAAGCTCACGAGGGAGGTATACTTTAGTCTCGTTTCGGTCTAAAACAATGCCAATTCGCTGGCAAATTATATTCCTTCCTGGACTAGGAAAGGCCCGTTTTTCATTCTTTTGGACTGAACTTACTATTATTTAGCATTTTTATCCAACTGCTTTTTATTCTCCAACACTTATACGCCCAAATGAACAACACGTATTTCACCTTTTCGGGCAAAAGTGAACTTAGCCGAAATTTTGGAAAAATACAAAAAATGTCATCTATAAGCAGGTACTTGTCACAGTCCGATCTGTTATAAAATCACACCACCGGTCCGCGTAGTCAAGGTGCCTTCACTGACGAAATTTCAAGCCGCTAACGCCTTTAGTTGGAAACTTACAGCTTATGAGACATGTCTCACTTTCGTATTTTACCTCTTACCCTCACACTTCTACACCCCAACCCCAACCCCATTTACCCAACCCTAGGGATGAACTGGGGTTCCACTTCGGGGTTCCTCTTGGGGTTCTTCTTGGGTTCCACTTTGGGGTTCTTGGGTTGGGTTCCACTTTGGGGTTCTTCGTGGGTTCCACTTTGGGGTTCCTTATTGGGTTCCACTTTGGGGTTCTTCTGGGGTTCCACTTTGGGGTTCTTCTGCGGTTCCACTTTGGGGTTCTTCTTGGGTTCCACTTTGGCCCTAATTGCACCCCGGGGATGAACCTAGGGTGAACCCCAGTTAACACTGATACCAAAATTGCGCGTAATTTTAAAATTTCAAAATTTAGACCATTCATTTCTGCATTGTTTTAAAGTAAAATAGCTTTAACATTAAATCAAAGGAATATATTTTAACTTGGAATCGAACGAATATATTTTAACATGCAGTCGAACGAATATATTTTAACTTGGAATCAAAGGAATCTATTTTAATGCAGTAAACGACAAAGTCCATAATCAAGCCAATAAATTATCTTAATGATTTTCTATAATCTTATTCTGCTCCATTTTTAATTTCAGCAAGACAAGGGATATTCACCAAAAAGACGTAAAATTCAGGCTTGTTGTGGGTGTCTGTCTCATCGCAAACCTGAAATCAGAAAAAAACAAGCAAGTATGTGTAAGCAATTCGTATTTTTAAAATTTTAAAATTTAGACCATTCATTTCTGCATTGTTTTAAAGTGAAATAGCTTTAACGTTAAATCAAGGGAATATTTTTTAACTTGCAATCAAAGAAATCTATTTTCATGCAGCAAAATTAAGCCAATAAATTATCTTAATGATTTTCTATTATCTTATTGTCCATCGTTTTTAATTTCAGGAGGACACCAGATATTCACCAAAAGACGTAAAATTCAGGGTTGTTTTGGGGTATACTTTTGGGCTACACCCGTTTTGAACTGGTTCAAAATCGTTTTCTTCTACAATGCCTACGCTAAATTATAGCCCGTAATTTACACATAAAATTCACGGTTGTTTTGGGGTATACTATTGGGGTAAACCCGTTTTGAACTTGTTCAAAATCGTTTTCTTCTACAATACCTACGCTAAATTATAGCCCGTAATGTACACATAAAATTCACGGTTGTTTTGGGGTATACTATTGGGGTAAACCCGTTTTGAACTTGTTCAAAATCGTTTTCTTCTACAATACCTACGCTAAATTATAGCCCGTAATGTACACATAAAATTCACGGTTGTTTTGGGGTATACTATTGGGGTAAACCCGTTTTGAACTTGTTCAAAATCGTTTTCTTCTACAATACCTACGCTAAATTATAGCCCGTAATGTACACATAAAATTCACGGTTGTTTTGGGGTATACTATTGGGGTAAACCCGTTTTGAACTTGTTCAAAATCGTTTTCTTCTACAATACCTACGCTAAATTATAGCCCGAAATGTACACATAAAGTTCACGGTTGTTTTGGGGTATACTATTGGGGTACTCCTGTTTTGAACTGGTTCAAAATCGTTTTCTTCCACTATACCTACGCTAAATTATAGCCCGTAATGTACACATAAAAGTCACTTTGTTTTGGGGTATACTATTGGGGTACACCCGTTTTGAACTGGTTCAAAAATCGTTTACTTCCACAATACCTACGCTAAATTATAGCCCGAAATATACACAACTGGTTAACCATCTTTCCTCAACTGTAAGAATATCTTAAACTAGCTCATTATCAATTTTTCTTTCTGTTATTTGCTCAAACTTTTCCACATCTTTTCAAACTGAAATACGGTCATTTTAATTTCTAGCGTAGCGTAACAAGTGCCTTGTCACACGCACAACTTTGCATATAAACACGCCATTATATATCACTTCACAAAAATGCAATTTATTTTCAAATAAAAATATTAAATAACCAATTTCCTAATTCAAGTAAGCATTTTTAAAAAGAAATCTTGTGACAATTCCTTCAAACCTCCCACACTAACAAATGTTAAATCTTATTTATAGAGTTACTAGCACAACTCCTCTTTCACGTTCAGCAGAGAAGAGCGATTTTACGACCACGACATCAACACTTACACTATAAGGACCTACATTAACAACCAAAATCTGTAGAAATGCCCCTTTCATCAAAATACACTATTCATCTTAATCATTTTCTACAATCTAAATTTATTATCTTATATTCTTTCAATAAACTATTATCGATCTTAAGCCATTCTAAATGGAAGTACCTTCACGGCGCCTATATAACGAACGAAGCAGTGTGCGGTATTAACTTCCTAAGAATACCATGACGTCACGAAATCGACCAAGAGAAAATCGACCAACTTCGTATTTGTCCTATACCCTTGTGTTTGACCCTGGATAGACCCTGGGGTAACAACTAGTATCCTCAGTTGCCCTAGGTCACGTTGAAATTTTTAAAACAAAAGAAATCTTCTTAGACTAACTGATAGTCATTCTATTGTTACGAGGACAACTCGTCTTTCATGTTCAGCGGAGAAGCACGATTTTACGGGAAAATCTTCTAAGCACTTAATTTAAAAACCAAAATCCGTAGAAATGCCCACTCAACTAAAATAGACTAATATTCTTAACCATTTTCTCCAATTTACATTTATTATCTTATTTTCTTTTGGCCATAACTCTTCACTTCCTACCATAAGAAATTAACCATGGATATTTGCTTCCTTATAAGAAACAGAAAAACAATCAATGTTAGACGAGGGACGAATAGAAATGTCTGCTGGAGATTTTGCACGGAATTCATCAATCCGGAAACTAGTAATTATCCTCTAAAAACACCAAATGGGTAGGGTCAGTGTTCGGGTATTGGGTTGGGGTAGGGTAGGGTAAGGTCAGGGTACTGGGATTGGGTTGGTTTAGGGTAAGGTTTGGGTGTGAGGCGAGTTCGGGTAGCGGATACTGGGTAAGGTTCGGGTTAGAGGTACTGGGGTGGGTTACAGGGTTGGGGTGAGTTGACTTCGGGTCCGGTTATCTGCTTTCTTTCTCGCAAGATCATACTAGGTGCGGAGAATTTGGGTAAGGTAACCTTCGGGGTAAATGCCTGGTATCAACGAGTATCTCCATCTAACACCAACCCTGTCCCTAATTTTAATCAAAATGTTATTTATAAACACACAACAACTTTCGCATTGATATTGGCCAGGGATAAGAAGTTTCGCCATTTTCTTCGGATCCAACACTTTTAAATATTACAGAGCTTCACGGCTACCGCCGTTCGCTTTATAAAACAACATATACCTACGGTGAATGCGAAAAACCCAGTTATTTGTAGTGAGACAGATGACGAATAGAAATCACTGGCTGGTATTTTCCAGTTAAATGATTCTTAAAACTCACACGACTAATCAAAATGCCTACGCGGTGCATGCAAGCACTTCAGTCTTTTTTTTCCCTTTTTTTCCACATATTTCTCGTATTTTTCAAAAACAAACACCTACTTGCGCTTCAAGTACAAGTTCCAAATTTTAATACAATCCCCCCCCTTAGCCAAACTTAGACCACACACCAAATTTCAGATCTCTATTACTCATAGTTTGGATCGATGAATGACAAGTAAGCTTTGGGGTATATTATCCTATTGAGAAAAAAAATAACTTAGTCGTATTTCGCTTTTGTATCCATTTTTTCAACAACAAAAACACATTTCACGTTGACGTACAAGTTCTAAATTCTGATACAATTCGACAATAGACAAATGTAGATCACACGCTCAATTTCACAGTCCTACTCTTTATAGATTCTGTAAAAAATGCATTTTGGACCATATGAACTTGGACCATTTTCGTTCAAACGTAGTACCCTGTCCCGAGAACCCAACCCAAACCTGGGTTGAACTTGAACGAGGGCCTAAGCACTCACTTTATTCAATTATTATGTAAATTTTCAAGTTAAATTTTGTATAAAGTTTCAATTTTTTTAAAGTTTGTATCTAGATCAGTTAGTAATGTTTTTAATAAAGTTTTTTCTCTAAAAATATATCTAATGTTGTAAAATTTCTAAATTCTTAAACAGTTTGTAATCATATAAATAACCCAGTTTTAACCTGTTAAGCGTGTCCTTTTTAAAACGTTAACTTCTCCCCATTGCGTAATTATTGATAGTTGTGTCAGAAAGGGTCCAGCTTGGAAAAAACGTAAATTTGAAGATAATTAATAATGGCTGGTCTCATTCCAAAGCTTGTTAAATGCAGTTATTCCCCTTACAGGTTAACTGGAGTTATTTCCCTTACAGGTGGACTTTTGAATTTTGAATTTAAATCCATTTTTCAAGAACAAATATCGGTTGATGCACAAAGTCCCAATTTTAAGACAATTCGACAGCAGACTAAAGTAGATAACACGCGAAATTTCAGGGTCTTACTTTAATACGATTCGACAATAGACAAATGTAGATCACAGGCACAATTTCAGAGTCGTAGTACTTGTAGTTTCTGTAATCATTCCTTCACCCTCCTCCCCGAACACCAGAACAGAATATTGGAGTCGCGATGTTTTATTAACACACAACAACTTTCGGATTTATAGCCAAAAAGTTGATATAGTATAGAACCCAAAGTCCAAAACATCAAAGCACAGCTCAAAAACACCCTAATCACAAACCCAAACCCAAACTTTCAAATGAGAGAGAGAATTGGGGTTAAACGTCCACTCGACACAAACTAGGTCATTTCGGAACTAACATATGGTTTAATTTTATTTCAATAATTCGCTTGCGCACCCTAGTCTTTAGCAGTGGGAGCAAACCGGAGTACCCAGACAAAGCTCACGAGGGAGGTATACTTTAGTCTCGTTTCGGTCTAAAACAATGCCAATTCGCTGGCAAATTATATTCCTTCCTGGACTAGGAAAGGCCCGTTTTTCATTCTTTTGGACTGAACTTACTATTATTTAGCATTTTTATCCAACTGCTTGTTATTCTCCAACACTTATACGCCCAAATGAACAACACGTATTTCACCTTTTCGGGCAAAAGTGAACTTAGCCGAAATTTTGGAAAAATACAAAAAATGTCATCTATAAGCAGGTACTTGTCACAGTCCGATCTGTTATAAAATCACACCACCGGTCCTCGTAGTCAAGGTGCCTTCACTGACGAAATTTCAAGCCGCTAACGCCTTTAGTTGGAAACTTACAGCTTATGAGACATGTCTCACTTTCGTATTTTACCTCTTACCCTAACCCTAACCCTAACCCTAACCCTAACCTACCCTACCCTACCCTAACCCTAACCCTAACCCTAACCCTAAATACAGTTAATAAATCAATAACAAGTAAAAAATAAAAAGGATGTTGTCTTCGATCCAATTTGCTACTCGGCTTTGCATTTTCGCGTAAATGGACTTCAAGCGACAATCAAAAAGCTGAATACATTGTTTGTTTACAAAATGGCCAGAGTTGCAACTCTGAGTTGCATTTCGCCTAAAAGTCCTACCCTAACCCTAACCCTAACCCTAACCCTAACCCCTAACCCAAACCCTAACCCAACCCTAACCCTAACCCTAACCCAACCCTAACCCTAACCCTAATCCTAACCCAACCCTATTACTTATACCCTAAGGATGACCCCTTTTGTTTTTGGTAATTTTCTAACCCCCAGGGGCAGAGCCATGCCCATGTTTACTTCGTGTCTGTGTGCGTTGTCTACAGGCCACGATTCTTAATGGATCGTCTTTAAACTTGGGATGACAACTGCATGTCCCGACTCCCACAGGCAAGACACGCCCAATTTTTGTGTTTGTCGTTTACAGGCCGTAATTCTGAATGAATCAGCTTGGTACTTGACATATGTATTCCGTATAGCCTGAGGGCGTCCACTATTGATTTTGGTGAATGTCCCGTCCCGAAGGGGCAGAGCCACGCCCACTTTTTGCCTTTACCGTTAGGAAGGTACAATTCTGAATGGATTATCTTGGTATACGTATTCCTTTTACTCTAAGGACGGCAACTATTGATGTTGAGGCACGACCCTCAACGCTAAACAAACCAAACGCCTAGCCTTCTTGACAAAGTACCTTATCAAAGAAAGCAGGAATGTGGACGTATATTGTAGCGTTAGCGTTATGGTTTTTTTACAACAGATGACATTGGACGTATTTGTGCAGAGAAATAGTTTAATTTAAAACAAAAGAGTACAGATATGTTTTAAACTTAGTTCTGGCATTCTGGTTGTACATTAGCTACATGAATTTTGGTTGGTGGCGGTTGGCACGATCAGAAGGTCACGATCAAGCTTAACGAACTGGAGGAAAACATCCCATCAACCATAATAGGAAACATATCAGATCATTACATAATAGGAAACATATCAGATCATTACATAGTAGGTTTAATATCATAGAATAAAGCATGGAGGAAAACATCACATAAAACATAATAGGAAACATATCAGATCATTACATAATAGAATTAATATCATAGAATAAAAGTATGGAGGAAAACATCACGTAAAACATAATAGAATTAATATCATACAATAAAAGTATGGAGGAAAACATCACGTAAAACATAATAGAATTAATATCATAGAATAAAAGCATGGAGGAAAACATAATAGAATTAATATCATAGAATAAAAGTATGGAGGAAAACATCACATAAAACATAATAGAATTAATATCATAGAATAAAAGCATGGAGGAAATCATCACATAAAACATAATAGAATTAATATCATAGAATAAAAGTATGGAGGAAAACATCACGTAAAACATAAGATTAAACATATCAGATCATTACATAGTATGTTTAATATCATAGAATAAAAGCATTAATATGGGAACGTTTACGGTAATTGGATTGAGTGTAGGTTCAGAGGCAAGGATCAGGAGTTTCAGTAGTTGGAGTGGGTTCTGTAGGGGCTTCTGTAGTGGGTTCTGTAGTGGGTTCTGGGACATAATCATTTGCACATGACGGATAAGAATAATCTGAAACAGAAAATGAATAATGGACGAATGTTTATTACATTATTACAACATTCCTATATTACATAGCACGTTTTGAAATAGTCGGAAAAGTATATCGTACCCATAAAGTCTCACATCGATATGTTATTAACTTAAAAGGTTAATTATCCATGTTCTGAAGCTGTCTCTGATTAATAAATAAAACATAGAATAAAGTTTCTGGCTATATTTTTGTTCTGATTATACATACTAATAACTATAGACTGAAAACATAACGGTCGTCATGACTGACTGGTTAAAAAACAAGAGCAAGTAACTCTGGCCTCCCAATCAGGAGTAAGACCAGTGAAGTTAACTATTTATCCTTCACAACAATCCATTGTTCTGTTAAACGACGAACTTTACTTTTCGAGTATTCTAGTATATCTGCACTCTAGAGCACTATGACAATACCACTGTCCACGTAAATGAGTTGAATCATGAAAGGTAACAGAAGAAAACTTACCGTTGCCGGGTTTAGCTCCCCAGTCATTGCTATTTTTGCATTCATCAGCAGTGTCCGAGTTGCTTGGAAAGTCGTTCCGTTTGTCAAACACGAGTAAACATGTCGCTGCTCCTTTGAAAAACTCTGATGTGCCGACTGCACTTCCAATGAATACTTCTCCTGGGGTCAAAAGTGATCCCGATGGTGCGTTGACCCTTTCAAGCTGACCGTTAACCCTCAAATCTACCCTGCCACCCCGGTTATAGCCAAACTGGACGAGTGACCATTCGTCGGTTTCAAGTGAGCCACCATTCACTGTTTTCAGAACATCACCATTACTCTTCATCAGCTGTAAGATCAACCTGTGATCGGCATCTAAATATAGCTTTATTTGAGCCACCTTTGAACTGCTACTGCCGTCAGCCTTATAGTAGAAGATGGTTCCAGTGGTCAAAATCGGCTTTACATACAAAGAGAAGCCTACTTCATCGGATGGTATCTTTCCACTGGGAATTTCTACGTTGACATATGAATCGCTCGTACCGTCAAAGAATATAGCTTTATGTCTGGCCGAAGAGGTATATCTCTCTCCGGTATCCACTAGGAAGCAGTCTGTTAATGTTGGGTAAATGCCATCGTCCTTCTCTTTTATTTCATAACTGCCCGAGACATCACACAACGGATATATTAACTTAGGACTGGTGCCACTCTGCACCAATGTAATTCCTGTGAAATACAATATAAATAGTGCTCAATACCAATGTATTCCTGGTATATGTGACCCATCACCACAAAATGAGTCTTAATGCACCAAAGTGACTTATTGAGTTGTGCACATATCTGGATAAAGGGGACTCTTACCTTCAAGATAACACAAAAATTTTGAAAATCGGACAATATTTGGCTGTGATATGACAAAAACCATTACCAGAATCGCAGGAATCAATTTACAGACCATTTCGAGTAAAAATAGCATAAAGTCTGAGAACATTCTGACATCTGAAGTCCTTAGTAACCAGTAGTATATCTTGACCAAAATGCCACCCCTAAGTCTCTAGGATGTCAGCATACAAATTCCATGTTAGACAAACTACTGCATAGACCCAGTTTATATTTTGAGCCAGTTTAAAATTCCAAAACTATGGGGTGGTGGGGCGCTCGGAGGGGAAAAAAAAAAAAAAAAAATTTTTTTTTTTTTTTTTACCAAAATGCCACCCCTGGGTCTCTAGGATGTCAGCAAACAAATTCCATGTTAGACAAACTACTGCATAGACCCAGTTTATATTTTGAGCCAGTTTAAAATTCCAAAACTATGGGGTGGTGGGGCGCTCGGAGGAGAAAAAAAATTAAAAAAAATGAGTTTTTTTTTTCCCCCTCCGAGCGCCCCACCACCCCATAGTTTTGGAATTTTAAACTGGCTCAAAATATAAACTGGGTCTATGCAGTAGTTTGTCTAACATGGAATTTGTTTGCTGACATCCTAGAGACTTAGGGGTGGCATTTTGGTCAAAAAAAAAAATTCATTCTGAGCTTTAAAAATGTAAACTAGGGATAGGGGTCAAGTTAGGGTCCAACTATGCAATCAAAACAGAGGCAATATTCAGCACTAAAATACAATAATTTAATAAAACCAATGTCACTTTTATACATAAAACATTGTAATTTAGGAGATAAACACCTGTTTCGCATTTAGAGGGGTGCTATTGTCATTAGGAACCAAGACTTGTTAGCGTCGCAGGTTCTAATGTAAAATCTCAGTACATGTCTATTGGACAATAACACCCCTCTAAATGAGAAACAGGAGGTGTTTATCGACATTGTAACATGCTAGATTCATCCTTAAGCATGTTGCAATTTTAAAGAAATTTAACACAAGGGCCAAAATTCTAGGTTCAGTAATGAATTAAAAAAAGCACTGGAATAATGTGTCCCTTAAACATACATTATGCAAGAGCTAAATCTGCCTACTGCAGGTCTTTCTTTAGGCCTGAAATGTTATATAAACTATTAATTAGACCATAATCAACTCTCAATGGCATCAGATACTCAAGATTTTAACTAGATTAGAACGGTTCGCCATTTAAAAATATAATTTAAAAATGGGAAAACGAGGCTAAGTCGCGAATATACCAGTGCGCTGGTTACCACTATGCACAAATCTTGTCAAAACAATAAACAGTTATAATTTGGCTCAGAATGAAGTAATTTGAATGAAATTTTTCAGTATTCTCTTTTTTATCATCTACATGTATGTTTGAATTATTATAGCAAGAATGACTAACTCTTTAGTAACCTCTTAACTAATGTATCTTATTAATACACGAGAGGTATTAGATATCATAGTATCCTAGTTATGACGTCTCTTCTTCCGTTGAGACTCATAGTTAGAATCGCTGTCATCCTGATCCTGAACAAGCTCGGGTTTAGGGCAGGTAATGTCCTTCGATTCTTGGGTTCTGCAAAAATCCCTTATCTTGTCAAAAAGGTACTTCTGTCGGGTCATATCCAAACCGGGGGGTAAAACTTGAGGGGGTAAAGCACTAGGAGGGAGCTTGTTTATATCCCGCAACAGCTGGACTGTCTTTTCTTCTGAGTCGGACGTTTCTCTGGTGAACACCTTGCCAGGATGTCTGCTGTCAAACCTAAAAGGGATAAGACAAAAAAAATGTAATTATATATTTAAAGAGTAGAGTAGTTTGCTATTGTATTGTTAATCACTCTAGTGATTAAGGTTGCAGCGATACCCCGGGGATGCCGCATTATCGCGATTATTTTTTTTCAAGTGATATCGTATCGGCCAAAGTTGAATAATCGCAATCCCCGGTATTTTAGGATTTTTTTGGGCGGAGGTCGGTGCAATAAATCCAAAGTTCATTTTCACCGGTGCGGGGGCCGGATCGAATTTGAAATAATAGTTTAATTACTACTTGTAAAATTATACAATAAAAATCGGTGAGAGAAAGTTCCCGAAACACATTTTGTAAACAAAGCCGCACGCGACATCGGTGTACCGTAGCAACGGTGCGGCGAATCCCCGGTTAACAAGACTGAAAATATTATGTTTATTTCAATGTTAAGTTAGTACTGTACGTCTGGTTGTTTAACCCGCCAAAACAAAGCAACCAACCAAGTAACTCGACTTAGTCATCCAGCCGCTTTTTTCAAGTTATGAATCCGCACTCAGGTTCATCGATATCTATCTACTATCTAGTTTTGTTTATTTTATCTTTGTCTCCGCTATTACTGTTTTAACAGTTTACTTTTTTTGGATATTTTAAATAGATAATGTATTACATTATTATTAAAATAAATTGAAAAGTGAATCGACTTTTGTTTTTTATCGGATGGCTTTAGATGGGTGGGTAGTGGACTGATTGATTAACATAAATAGTGTCTTATTATAAAGTGACAACAGAACCCACCTGCAAACTGAGGAGAAATTACAGATGGCTATTACCCCCTATTTTTCACTAGAAATCCTGTCCTCTAACCAATCCTTTATTATGGTGCATGATAATTACAATTATCACGATTATAAATAACTATCGTGATAAAGAGAAATATCATGATAAAGAGAATTATCGTGATAAAATTGATAATCGTAGACTTTTATTTATCGCGATAATTCCAAAAGCAGTTATCATGATTAATGGCGATATCAGAATTTGATATCGTTGCAACCTTACTAGTGATAATATTTTTAATCACTGAATAGGACCGTGTGGTTGTGTGTGTGATGGTGGACTGAGACGGGAAGAGGACTATCTGAATTTTAATTTCCATTTGTAATATTTTCCTGTATCTTGCAGTTAATCAGTCATCAAAACTGGTAATTTGTTACTTTCCTGAGCGACATCTGGTTATCGGTATCACTATTTCAAAAATTCAGTTAGAAAGGGTTACTTACCTCAATCGGTGTAAAGCACTGATTCCTGGGAGTGGCTTGAAATAATCCTTGAGGTAGATGTGCCAGTCATAGGAAGGGACAATCACATTACCCTTTTCGTCGCCAACTAGCTGGGCTCTATTAACTCCTGACACTGTGCTGTCTGCTACAGTTTTTTTAATATCCTCTAGGGTGTCCACAGGTGTTTTGCGAAATTTTTGTTTAAACAACCCAAAGCACCAGTCTGGTGCAAACTTGGTGTGCCCTGTTATTAGAAAGTTGATACTGACAGTATCATGAAGTCCATGAAGTACACGCCAACACAGATACCAAAGAAGAAACTTATTTTTATTCTGTCCGGAGCAGTTGTCACAGTGCAGCTCTAGATCTGATTCCCCAAGTCCAAAATTCTCAAGGAAATGGTGCAAATATGAAATAACGGCATTAGATCCTTTACCACCAGACATGCCCTCATCTATCAAGTAAGTCATTTGCTGTGGCAGTGCCTCACAGCAAACACCAAATACTGCACACTTCCTTGGGGTAAGAAAATATATAGGGCCAGGTTGATAAGGGTCCGATGGATAATGAACTTGTTGTGCGAAGTCAAAACTATAATGCATATGCATTTCTCTACTGCATGGTTTATTCTGACCAAGTTCATTTATACCAAGAGAACGAACAGTCTCTTTTGATGAGCTCACCATCTCCTGGTACACAGAACGTTCCCTTGTGACCGTCATCAGGTGTTTTTCTTGCTTCTTTAATCTAGAAGATTTATCACTGTCGGACAGGTTAGCACTCTTGTAGACCGCATAGTTGTTTTTTTGACATTCAAAACACAGATCTGACATTGGCTTTGTTTTAACAATGTGGGGGCAGAGACTTTTCCATATCGATTTAAAAGTGGTGACTCCTGCAGCAGTGTGACCTGTAAAGAAAGGAGGTTTTAGATTTTTCACCAAATAATTTCAAATTCTGAAATGTAATTTTAAAAAACATATGTGCCATACCATGACCCCACCTACTTTGACTCAAAACTAGTTACATATATGTTTCTAATATTGAGGTTGGCTGAAATCAAATTATTTTGCATAACTAATAGACCATCGACAGCTACGTCAAATGAGTTGTGAATTTGAAAGAATAAATAAGTAACCGAACCTTCATCTTTGGTGGTCTTCGAATATTTTCGCCAAACTGAAGCTTTTGTTTCACTTGAGGGCAACAGTTTTACATCATCCCTCTTGAAGCCTGGCACTCGACCAGGGAGGACCAGCGCATGCTGTTCAGCAAAATTTATTAGGAATGTCACAATCCTCTGAATATCTTCAAATGATAGGGCTCTAGTGTTCAAATGGCGACCTCCTGCTTTTTTTTTTCGTGGGCAAAGTCCATTCTCTTTGTACCACTTTATGCATCCTGTCAGTTTGTTCTGGCTAATGCTGAAAGGAATAAAAATATCATGTCACATTGTTTTTAAATATTTCACAAAAGAAGAAATGAAATTCGGTTTAACTTCCTACTGTTCTGCTCCTAAACTTGGCTAATGAAGTTGGGCATACATGTATGCCATACAGTGTGCTATGAGTGAAATTTTGTCGGGGCAGCTGCGCTACGGCCTACTTTTATATAGAATTCCAACTGCGAAGGGATCTTTCATGTGCACACCAATGTGTACACAGGATCTCGATTTTCTGTCTCATCCGAATGACTAGACAGCTGTCCTTGCCAGGGCTTTCGTCCTGCATCACTGACAAGCGGAAACCACGCCGTAAAATCTGGATGAACTTTCTCGGCCAATGCAGGGATCGACCACCCGACCCCCAGGCTAGCGAGCCAGTGTCTTACCCACTTAGCCACCTTGATCCTATCACGAAAGAAGAGCAATGAATTACAATTAAATGTTACTGTAGTTATTATTATTAAAGACTAATTATCTTTTTAAAAAAAGGCTTAAGTTGTACACAAGCAAACCAAAAGAAAGAAAACCACCACTATATCAGAAGATAGTTAGGAGGGTCGACACTATTAAAGAAGCAAATTTTTGACCGTCTGTCAGAGAGACTCACTGCACTTGCAATCATTATATCTGAAAACATATAAAAAAAAGGTAGCACGTCATTTTGGTCCTGCGTCATTTCGGATTTAACACAGGCGACCTTTCAGACTCAGTTTGACTTACTTGAGGACTTTTCTGACTTGGTCTGCGACGTTTGGGACTCGGATGAATAATTAAAATTCTTGAGACCGCAAATAAATTCTACAGCATATTATTCTTTTTTAAAAAATAAATTACTTTATTGGAACGATGATAAAGAGCCGTAAGTGCAACTATGCTTCAACATTGAAAATTTTGTGGTTCCTTGAGAGATTTATGAGCTGTACATGATTACGAACGGTAAATTTTACCAGCATGTTATTTTTTATAAAATCGCTTTTTTGGTTTATTAAATTGATTTGACAGTTGTGTTCTACCTTTTCTTTCAACTTATTCCAAAACGTCACCTACCCGAGTCCGAAATGTCACCTGCCAGAGTCCGAAACATTTAGGCCATATTTTTTGATTCCGAAATGTCGTAAGTTCGAAATGACGCTGGACCGAAATGACATTAATCAAAAAAAATACTCACACATGCATGAACTTGAATGCCTCCCGGCATACACATTTCCCTTCAACGTAATAGTTCGTTCTTTGCCTTTGCCTTTCCTTCTGTCTTTTCCGCTTCGATGAAGCAGTGGAGGCCGACATGTTAATGGTGCAACTTACTTTTGCCAAGATTATAAGATCTTTTTCTGCTTCTGTCATTTCACTCATGTTGTACCTCAGAGCTAAAATCCATGGTCCATCAAATGCTCGGATACATTCCCCCTTATCACTGAGTTTACAGCCACATTTAAAATTAAGAATTTTCTGGAGTTCCTCATCACAATCCTTAGAAACAACCTGGCCTTCGACAACATGTAAAATGGTAGCCGCATCATCCTGTACGAGAGGTTGGTCACCGGGTTCCCTCTCATCATCCTGCTCAGAAACTTCGTTGGTATTCACAACAACGCCTGACGGTAATAAATCATCATCTGATTCAGCATCTAGGCCTATCTCCCCATTCCATTCATTATCACTTGCATCGAATTCCTCGTCACTACTTTCCTCATCCAAAGCAAAATAATCGTTTACGGCTCCTAAAATAAATTCTGGAGCTGCCACGCCACGTAAATTGCATACATCGAGTTGACGTAGAGCTTCAGCAACCTTTCTTTCTTTTGATAATGCCATTTTGGTGTAAAAAAAATAGCGAAAACAAACTCATTCTATGGGCGCAGCCATTACCAAGCCTCGTTTTGAGTTGAATATTAACCAATCAGCGGGCGCGATTAAGCGTAGCTGCGGCATAGTTGGCACTATTGTTTACTTGAGCAACGGGTTGTAACTAAGGCGTTGATTGGCTATTAGTTCAGAATACATGAATAATTATTCCATATTTAGAAAACAGATGTCACGGGGATTCCGTTGACGTGTCGTTTGTGGGATTCCCCTGCGGGAAAGTTAACGAAATTTGCGATGTAAAAGTGCCCATTTTCGTCATTATTTTAATAGTTTTTTACCAATTAGGACTGGATACATCTCATAAAAAGCTTCATTAAAGTATTATTCTGGATAATAATTCAAAATTTGAACTTATAGGGCTAAAGAATTGATGTAAATAAGTACGTTTTTGCAATAAAAATTTTTTCGATAAATTTAGTCACGAAAGTGTGTTTTGGCTCTGTTCTCGAAACTTCGCCTTCCGACTTACGACTCATGTCGTAAAAACGGGTCACATATATGATATTCAAAATGGTTTACCCTTTTTATATATATTCATTTTGCTTCATTAAAATAGATTTTATAAAAAGTAATCGTCATGTATTAGATATTGAGGAAAGCTTAATAGATTTCAAATTATCCCTGCAATTTACTCTAGCTTTATAAAGTGCTTAAATACTGAACTCACCGATTACAAAAACGAGTAAAAGTTGAAGTTCCATACTGTAGAACAGACTGAATTTCTGCAATAAAAGAAAATACCAGAAGCGTAAAAATTATAAACATCGAGTTATATTTTAATTAAGACATACTTTATAATTTGTTTTAAATAAAACATTTAATTAATATATGTTTTGAATGAAAGCTAAATTGCTTCATGTTAAAATACTCATTCGAACTTAAATGAATAAAATATTGATAGGTATTGAAATAAATACTTACATCCAGAAATATGTACGTTGGAGTTCCAGTTGAAATTGCAGATGCTGTTTTGTCGGCCCTTAACGTCTTTTTAAGCCTTGTCGAACCTTGCTATGATTGGCCAGCCAATCGAAAGTAGAGTTTTGTAGTCGTCCAATCAAAATGTCCACAACATGACAGGTTACAATAATCAATTATTGTATCTGACGTGTTCTTTCAAGGGCGCCATGTTTAAATATTTTTTTTGACTTATTTTTGGACGACCAACCAGGACTGTTAGTCTGCACCCCACCCCCATCCAATTACCCAGTACACGATTGGTTAATATAAACTTATGCAATCATTTGAAATGTTGGATCGATGACAAAAACAGTCCATATTTTTAAAAATAATACTGTATCATACCGTAGTTTACCTAGCTACAAGATATCCGACGTTTTTGATTTTAGGTACATTATCTTGGCAGTGATATCCAGCTTCATTTTAATGTACAGTTGTTTATTCCAGTAACGGGCCAAATGTTACCACTGTGGTTTGGTGGGGATTATTCAGATTTATTCAAATAAAATTTCTCAACCCAATAGAAATCGTTTCGAGGCACATAAGAAGCACATTTATCCATCTGCATAGCCTATTGACCCATTTTGTAGGGTGTGTGGTGTTTAGGTACGTATATGCAGATTTGTATAAATAAAGTTGTTGACAAATGTTAGCTTTTTCGTATAGATAAGTTATCAATACACGTATTTTTTTCCAGAAATTTGGAATCAACCATTACTTGTTTGTAACGGTGATATATTTTAACAGTTTTGGAGCAAAATAAAAATTGTGAAGCCTAGATGGTCCACAAACTAACAACCAGGGATGCATAATCCAGAAAGGAACCCAACACATGGGATAATTGAACGGCCTTACAATCAAATAAAACTATGGCATCTAGAAGGTCAACGAGCTAAACATGCGATTGTTCGTACAATCAGATTCCAAAACTCAGAAAATGACAGTCCTATATGCGCAATATCGAAAGGAACGGAGACCTTAGCGTTATAAACCGTCCGACCTCCAGAGTGTAAAAAACCTTTGTATTATTATTATTATTATTATTATTATGATGTATTTATATAGCGCATCTTTCACCTATAGAGTGCCCAGATGCTCTTTACAAACTTAAAAGGAAGATACAATACATACAAATAAAAGTACACGTAAATAGTAGAAAACAAATATGAAAACAACACCGTATCACATTAATAAAAAGCTTTGGTAAATAAAAACGTCTTGAGATTTGCTTTAAAAGTTGAAAGTGATGCACAGTTCCTTAGGTTAAGTGGTAATTTGTTCCACAATTTAGGTGCCTTTATTGAGAAAGACTTTTCCCCAACCGATACTTGTTTTGCATTTCTTTCGATCAGCAAGAAGTTATCGTTACTTGAGCGAAGTTGACGAGATGGCTTGTACAAACACAATAGTTGCGAGAGGTATAGTGGTGCTACGTCATTTAAACACTTGTAGGTGAAGAGCAGAATTTTGTATTCAATTCTATAAGTAATTGGGAGCCAGTGGAGATTAAACAGTATTGGAGTTATATGGTCATATCTAGAACAACCTGAGATGAGACGAGCAGCTGAATTTTGTAATTTTTGTAGTCTGTCCAGCGATTTATTCGGAACACCTAACAGCAGTGAATTGAAATTATCTAGTCTAGAAATTACTAGGGCTTGTATAAGTGTTTTTGTTGCATCTATTGTTATAAACTTCCTAATTTTGGCAATGTTTCTCAAGTGGAAGTAGCCTACTTTACACACATTGTTAATTTGGGACTCCATATTCATGTTAGAATCGAAGATTGCTCCAATGTTTCGGGCAGCAGTAGAATTAGTGATGGATGTCTCACCAACACGGATGGATAGATCATCATCTAGCTTAGAGAGGTTGTGTTTTGAACCAATTACCAAGTACTCTGTTTTCTCATCATTGAGTTTAAGGAAATTCTGTGACATCCAGAGTTTTATATCATCTATACATTTTTTAATGTTGAACTTGGATAGATTAAAACTGTCCGGGTCTGATGGCTTGAAGGATATATACAGTTGGGTGTCGTCAGCGTATAAGTGAAATTCAAGTCCAAATTTGCGAACCAAAGCGCCGAGAGGGGATGTATACAGACTGAACAATATCGGCCCCAGTACTGACCCTTGCGGAACTCCGAATTGAAGCAGTGATTCGGCGGATGAGCTGTTGCCAACCAGAACCCTTTGTGTTCTCTTGCTGATGTATGATTGGATGAGTTGTAGGGCATCATCTTTAATTCCAAAGTCCACTTCAAGTCGATCTAGCAGAATATGGTGATCCACTGTGTCGAAAGCGGCTGATAGGTCTAACAGTATCAGTAAAACACAGTTGTGGTTATCCATAGATGTGAGAATATCATTATGAACTCTTAGTAATGCTGTTTCCGTGCTGTGATTCTTCCTGTATGCACTTTGAAAAGATTCTAGTAAATTGTGATCCCCTATATGTGATGATATTTGTTTCGAAATTACACGTTCCAGGACTTTAGATACAAAACTTAAGTTTGACACAGGCCTATAATTTTTCTCAATTTCGGGGTCTAATGATTTCTTCTTAATAAGTGGAAATATTATTGCTGCCTTAAATATATCTGGAAAAACATTTTCCTGAATTGCAGAGTTTATAATGTTGGCGATGACATTGATTAATGATGGTAGGCAATCCTTCAAGAACGTGGTCGGAATTGGATCTAATGGACAAGATTTTGAGGAACAGCTTAAAATTAACTTTGATAATTCGGATTCACTGACATTATTAAAGAAATTGAGTGAAGGAGGAAAAGACAATGGCGATGCTGCAGAGGTTACTTCAACTTCTTCCAATTTTGATGAAAGGTTGTCTCGAATTGTGGATATTTTTGTCAGAAAGTATGACGAAAATTTATCAGCCAGTTGTTGATCATTGTCAGAATTAGGCAGAATTGTTTCTCCATAGTTATGGTTTGATAGTGAATTAGAAACACGAAATATCTCCTTGGCCTTATTACTACTGTTATGTATTTTATTAGAGTAGTAGGACTGTTTAGCTTCTACTATAATTCGTGTGAAATTGTGCTTTTCTTGTTGGTATTATAACATGAGTAATTGTATTAACCTAAAATCGCACAAGAAGTGTCTTCAACGATTTAGACCATAGGAGCCTCCGGGACGTAGACGGTTCCTGGATGATCGCCAATAGTCTTAGGACGGTACCCACCCACTCTCCCCTCAATCAAAAATCATTTCCGTCGACTGTCTGTAGGGTTCTGATTTTCAACAAGGCATACTCTATGTGTTATGTGTTTATTAATCAAAGGATACGTTCAGGCTGCATCAAAACCACATAAATGAGCCTTGGTGGCAAAATGTTATTTATTTCACAGAATCAACTACTTGTTTGCACATTTTTAGAAGCCTTATTTATTGATTTTTCGAAATACATTACCCTAAATATATCAATAATATACGAAATTAGGGTTAGATCAGGCTCGCCGTTCATTCATATTCATCACCAACTTTCTATGTTGCATTATCGAGTTATTGTGTCTAAAAGTTTACAGCATCCGGATTCGAGGTGAAGTTCTTGGTTTCAGCAAACACAGGTACGCCCGCCGTCCACGCTAAATAAAAAAAACCCCACCTAAATGTTCTTCTTTAACAGTAGGAGGAAACCGAGGGACCCGGACCCCCCCCCACACACACACACACACACACACACACACGCGGGGTAGGACAGGCGACCTACCACTTGTCACGTACAAGCGGGGAATCGATACCGCGCTAGTTGATTCAATGACAGTCCTTATGACCATTCGACTGTTCTTCTCAAACTGAGCTAATGAAAGCGAAGATACACCATGCAGTGTGCTACGTGGGTATAATCTTTATTTCGAATTCCCACGGTAAACGGTTCTTGTACGCGGACGTCAATATGTGTTAAAGAGAGACAACGAGAGAGTGAGATAGACTCGACTCAAACCAGGTCATTGAGAGACTTAACAATTTAATTTCAATAATATGCTTGTGTTTAGGGGTCTGTAGCAGTGGGGGAAACCCGGAGGTCCCGGCGAAAACCCTTGGGTTGTTCAGAAGACTCTAATCATTGTCACATTCAAGCGGCGAATCGAAACCGAGCAACTTGAATCAATGGCAGACCTAACCCATTCTTCCACGCCAATGTGTTCACGGGATCCCGTTTTTTGTCCCATCCGAACAACTACACGTTATCCGTCCTCCATCCTTCGCAAGTGACATGTGGGGGTCCAGAAAAATTCCGATGCATTTTGATGAAGTCGAGAAGTCGGGGCGAGAGTGCGAGAAGAAGAGGATTTTTAAAGGTGAAAACAGAACATGAGGGAGTGAGAACTCGAGGCACGAGGGGGCGAGAGGTCGAGGTGCAAATAATCTCTTGTTCTACTGGCGAACATGAAATTCTCGTAATCGCGCACTGTCTACTCGTGTTTTCGCTTGTTCGCACTCGAGATTCTGAAATGGCCGAAATAGGTTTCCATATGGAATGTGTGATGTTGTTTGTGACACATATGCAATTATGAATAAACACCTGTGTACAGATATCTATAGATATTGTCTTTTGAAATTTTTTAATCCAGAACATATTAACTGATAAGGGTAAATAGCTCGATACAGAATGTGATTTTTCTATTGATATTGGTTTTTTTGGACATTTAATATCAACATACACATGGCATAACGTTTTAGATAAGATATGGGTAGCTGTAGATTAAAATGCGCAGTTCGCAATCCACTATCCGTCCATCAATTCTTCAAATTCCATCGTTTGGGGTCCACCACCTCGTTATTCCTTCAAAAGACATAGTGGTAGCCTGGTTGTGATATGAGGGTGCTGCTTTATAATGTCCAATAATATAAATACGGGGTTTGGTAGTCCCAGTACTAAATCCACGCTAAAAGCTGATCAAAATACAGATCTATACTCCATTTGTTTTTTTTTATACTTTTGATGGCCTACGCCACAAGCTAGCCGTAACAGACCGTTTCATTGACTTATCCCTCCTATCGACCAGAACACGTCAATGATAACAACTCTTCCAGATCATAGTGTAGTAAAGGCAAGTAAAACTAAATTTTAAACTATTGATAAATGAAATAGAATCTGTGTTTTAATCAGCTTGGGTTAAAACATTCTGCCATATTGGACATATTATTACTTCAAGAGATTCCACTTCTACGTTTGCACAAATCCCAGGGCCGGCGGACGCAATGCTTGCTTAGGGGCGGTGGGGTGGGGTTGGATGCAACCGTCGTAGGACTTTAGGCGAGGGTCAGGGGGGGCGCCTAGGCCCCGGAAGCTCCCGAGGATCTAGATCGCCAAAGACGCTTTCTGGTTAACGAAATTACCCAGCAATGAAGTGAAATTTTATTTTTTTTCTAAATCCTTTAACATGCAAACAAAGTCGATGGTGGTTTCCTGTGAAACTGATATGCATAATAGCCTACGAGGCTGTGAACAGTCTAGAGGTTAGAATTTTTATACAATTTTGGTGAAACTGACAACGTCTGTTTATAACTGAAGTATCTCGACATTTGTAGCTTGTGTACCCTCTAGACCCCACAGTTGTTATTTGATTGTCACAACCGTTCACATAATAATATATCACCGTTACACCATAATTACAGCTGGGTTCATATTTCAAGAAAATCGGAACGAAATTTCCCCGACAAAATGGCCACTACCCAGAGGTTCGAATTTTCATTCAATTTTGATATAACCCAAATGTCTGAGTCCTTTTCGATATTGGCGCGTATTGGACCGTAACCTTTTAGATTGAGCTCCCCGATTGTACGAAATGTCACGTTTTTAGCCCGTGGAGTCTCTAGAGGTCACGATTGTTTTGTCCCCGCCTTTCAAAGAAAGCAGGGGATTATTAAAATGAGTTCGTCCGTCTGTCTGCCTACCCCCAACCGTCCGTCCCACTTTTTGGGACACAATAACTCTCTCTGTCTAATCGATCTAGAATGTGCAAACTTGGTGTTGGTGTTTATTAGGTCAATGCCTTGATGAAGTTCAAAGATGAGCATTTTCTGTTTAGGGTAAACAGGAATATGTTATTTGATTGGTTGGTGCTTTGGGACACAATAATTAAGTGAGAGTGATGAAACTTGGTGTATAGTTTCATATAGATCAGCTGAACTTAGTTTCATACATCAATACTTTGACTAAGTTACGTGGTCTTTCGTAGATCATCTTGGCGGCCAAATGCATCAAATCGGGAAAGGTGTGAAGTAAAAAAGGTAGGATGTTTATTGTATGTTTAATTACATGTCAGTGTTACTGTGTGCTTTACCAAGCAATGTTTTAGAATTCGTGGAGACAGCGCTGTCGTCTGCCAGTGTCATCGTTCTTGGCCTTTGAACAGGGCTGTGTATTGTTTACGTTGTCTTCATTGTCGTCATTAATGTTAGTCAATCAGTACAGTATGGTAAACAAATGTATTTTTCTTATTTCAGTCTTTTTTCACGGGTTAGGTGCTAGACTATTGTAGACCCATGCGAAACTTTGTGTAATCTGATGTGTTAATTGTTTATTAATGTAGTAAATTGTAATGGTTAGCTGTTAATATATAAAGATTATAACATTGATTCACAAGTAGTTGTTTATATTTCGCTGAATTTTTCAGTATAGAAAGCATTGATTTCAGAATATTGTCCGCAGAGAGTCATTCCTCTGTCAATATTGTTTGGCTGCTTCAGCGATAGAGGTATGCTGTCACAGTGTGAAAACTTTTTAGACACTATGGCTTTCAAGATCAATTAAATGTTTTAGACATTATGGTTTTCAAGGTCATTTAAATGTTTTAGACATTATGGTTTTCAAGCTCTTTCTTGGTTTGTAATTGTTCGTTAACTTCTGACAATGTCTGGTTAAATGTCTTGTCTGTATTAATGGTATCTTCGAGCGCCTCACCACGTGTTTCCGGTAAGGTCAGTATAAAACACGTGTCTATGGTCATTAGAACACAGATAATTACATAAGGGACATAACCACCTTTAACCGCCTGTAAATATACAGAAATAATGTATTAAAGATACATTATGGTAGACAGTTCTCACTGTAATAGTTAAAAACTACATAATGTAAAGGGGATTTGGTGAAAATTTCAATCGAATTGATTCACTCTGAACCGAATTTTAGCGGTACGATATAAAAAAAAGACAAATCATGAATGAAAGTTGAGTGACAAATCGGATCATAATCCAATAAATATCACAGGCTAGCGTCGACATCGATAGTTGATCATGGTCTGGATAAGTTAAGTAATGTCTTATTAATAGTTTAGAAAATATTTCAGGCCTAAATAAAGACCTGCAATAGACAGATTTAGATCTTGCATAGTGTACGTATATCTAGTAAATCACAAGCAATACTATAGCAGAGTTTATGAATTAATAGGGTATACTCGAAAGTAGTGACGAGTGACAACGGAAGGGTGTGCTGGCAAGTAATGAGAGTGACAATTGTAGCTCACGCGGTACAGTATACTGGCAAAGAGTAACGATTGTAGTTCACGGGGTAGGGTATGCTGGTAAGTAGAGACGACTGTAGTTCGTTCAGGGGTAGGGTAAGCTGGTAAGTAGAGACGACTCCAGTTTACGGGGTGGGGTATGTTGGAAAATAGAGACGCGTGTAGTTCACGGGGTAGATTATGCTGCCATGTAGTGACGATTGTAGTACATAGAATATGCTGGTATGTAGAGACGGGTATAGTACGCGGGATAGGAAATGCTGGAATGCAGTGACTTGTGACGACTATCGGTCACGGGGTAAGTATCTCTCATGCCCCCACCCTACCCTTTTCTTCATGTCTACTCACCAGTGCTATAACTTGTGAGGCGAAGATACCTCCTAACCTTGAAACAGTTCCTGCACTGCCGTAACCAAGATTTCTATAATAAATTAATATTAAATATATTTAATGTATAAAGAAGTCATCAAAATGACAAGAAATAGAACATGATTTAAAACATCTTTTTTTAAAATGTGTAATGTGTATTCCAGTCTACCGATCAGATAGATTTCAGCGGTTTAATAGTAAAATAAAGCAACATGGCACACATATTATTGATATTTGGTACACTAGTTTACACGTACTAAAAACATTCTTGACAAATATCGCAAAACTTGTATCTCGCCACAGATCACTAACGATTTCACCGTTGACTTTAATGTTAATTTTCGCCTCTTAGATCGGTTCTATCTTTTTCCCAGAGATGGAGCAAGATGTGAGAACATGGCGATTTTTGTTGACTTTTTGGTGTAGAATCGAAGAAAAGGGTTTAAAAATACATTTTCTGCCAAGGTTGTGAGATTGGTTACGTTGAAAGGGAGGGCCGAAAATTGCTTGTTTAGTTGTCTCCACTTCCAGCCTGTGTATCTCAAGTTTTTCATGGTAAACCTCATACATCCTTTTGGGCCAGGGTTTGCCACATGTTGCTCCATCTGTGGCAGAAAGCGTTCTACCCAACGAATATTTGGGGAAAAAGTTACAGCCCGTCAAGAGACGAGAATTAACATTAAAGTCAATGGGGAAATAATTAGTGATCTGTGGCCGTATCACTCTACATCTAGAAACTGAAAACCGAGTTATTTCCCTTTAAAGGGTCCCCAGTTGATGATATAAAGTAACATTTAGTTTTGCTTATTGTATACTATTCAAAAAAAGTAGGGGATATTTGATTTTTAAGTGTTATTAAAGTCACCTAATGAAACTGACGAAGAAACAAATGACAAAATGAAATGAAGTTCACATTCATCGATTTATTCCAAATGATGTGGTAATGTTCTGTTGTTTGAGGTAACCTGTAACGATCCTGGCCCTGTGACATCTTGCGTTGTCATCCTGGAAGATGAAACGGCGGCCATGACGTCGTGCGAACGACACAACATGGACTGCCAAGATGTTGTCCCGGTGGTACTGGCCTGTAACACACCCTGCAACAACATGTAAAGTCGTTCTTCCAGCAACAGTGATGCCTCCCCACACCATAACAGAACCACCCCCAAATCGATCATGTCTGATGACGTTAACGTCTTGGAAGCGCTCGTTTCGACGACGCCACGCCCTCCTACGTCTGTCCAAAAAATCAACAGTGAACCTTGACTCATCTGAAAACATCACATTGCTCCAGCGTCGATTATCCCAGTGTTGACGATCCCTACACCAACGACGTCTTGCCTGAATGTGATGATCTCTCAAACAAGGGATCACGCGAGGACGTCGGGCGCGAAGGTGACCCCTATGCAGTCGATTCCGAATCGTCTGGCCACTCACTCTCACACCAGTGTCTGTTTGAAGACGAGCGCTGATCTGATTTGCTGTGATGACAGGTAGGGATAAATCGATCCGGGGCTTGAGTTGTCGCCCTTGGTCGACCTGGGCGTGGTCTGTCCTGTACAGATTGTGTATCGCGGTATCTGGACCATAGCCTGCTTATGACAGACTGAGAAACATTCATCGTCCGCGCCACAACCGCCTGTGTTGTGCCGATCTGTAGCATGCCAAGGGCACGTAACCTTTCATTTTGGGTAAGCCGACGCATATCAAAATTTGTTTTCTGGTCACTAAAACAATTAAACTGATGTTTTCACCCTGGAATTCAATGCCACAACGACGGTAACATTCAAAGTCAGAGTCGTGCAAATCTTGGGTTGGACCCCCATGATGATTCCAAGCATCACCTGCATTCCATGCGGTAGCTATTGGTGCGTTTGGGCGTCACATGTAACTGGAAATGTTTCTTCTGTTAGGTTCTATAGTGACTTTTTTCTTAGTCATTTGCATATTTTAGTATTATGCCCCCAAAATCAAATATCCCCTACTTTTTTTGAATAGTATATGATAACCAAATCTACTAACCGTATAACTGTAGGATATAATTCAGCAGTAAATGGCGACAAACATGACCAACTACATGTCGCACAAAAATTCGCTACCATTGCACAGATACTGACATAATAAGCTTTGTTCGTTGTTGGGGCTGAATCGAGAAAATATATTTAACAGTCTTATTTTGTCTTGGATAGATTTAAATACTCGTGCAGAATTCTCAGGACTGGTTTCATTCCCCTCTTCGGCTACATAAACAAATGTAGGGCCCGGAATTAGAAAATAAATGGAATGGGGTTTAACGTCCTACTGTTCTGTCTTGTACTGGGCTAGAGAAGACGGACATACGCCATACAATATGCTTTAAGGAAAACTTTGCCCGGGCAGCGTCACTGTGGCCTACTCTTATATCGAATTCCAACCGCCAAGGGATATTTTATGTGCACGGGACCTCGGTTTTTCGTCCCACCCGAACTACTCGATAGATATCCAGCACCAATAACAAGGGGAAACCATGTCGGAAAATCCCAATAAACTTTCTCGGGTGATCCAAAACGCGACTTCCCGGCTAACGTGCCAGTGTCTAACCCACTGGCTACAAGAAGAAAGTAATCAGTACAGTCACATGTGTAATAAACGTAAGGTATGAAATGAACACAATCCTTGAGCCACCCATGTTGTGAGCCACAATTAAACCTACACAATTCACCTTAAATGGATGTATATACAAATGGTGCTTCATTTTATAAATATAAGCTATAAATTTGAACTCTCAAGATAAATGTTTTCCACAGAATCAAATGTAATAGAAGAAAATGGTGTTTTAGACAAATCTACTTACCGATTAAAGACGCCATGATAGCGCCAAACGCACCCAAAGATACACCCATATTACACATGGCTACTGACCACCTTCTTCCAAAACGTTTTCTAAATAAGAGAAACGTTACAGATATTGTAAATATGAGAGTGAAAGAGAGAGATGTAGTTTAACGTCCACTCGACACAAACTAGGTAATTTCGGGACTAACAAATGGGTTAATTTAATTTCAATAATTCGCTTGCGCGTAGGGGTCTTTAGCAGTGGGAGGAACCCGGCGAAAACCAACGAGATTGGACAGGCGGCCCTACTCCTTGCCACGTACACCCGGGGATTTGAAACCACGCCAGTTGACTCAATGGTAGGCCGTATGATAACCATTCGGCCATCCAACCCCCTTTGTAAATATGAACATGGTAGGTTACAACATGGTATATTACAACATGGTATGTTACAACATGGTAGGTTACAATATGGTAAGTTACAACATGGTGGGTTACAATTTTTAATGTCCGTCAACAGACCACACCAGACCAGGTCGATTATGGTACGTAGTTTAACAAACAACAAACTTTCCTCGGCCACGTAAAAATGGATCTGATTTAATTGCAAAATAAGACTATCTGGGTGCTGGGCTCCCTTTTCTGTGGTGAGAGAATGTTGCTTAAATGGAAAACGTCCACAAAAGTGAGTTTATAATAGGGTCACAAAAAGGAAAAATAAACGTGACACTGTCCTTCCTCCCTGTTAACGAAGAGTAGAACTAAACGTGACATTGTCCTACCTGTTAACGAAGAGTAGAACTATAAACGATGCTGGAATCTCCACGATGGATACTTGAAAAAAGTTGAGATAAAAATTCCCAGACATATTTTGTACTCCGAGGATAAGACACCAGTAAGAAACAGCGGAGGAGAACCTTTTGATTTGAAATGGAAGACAGAATGAACATATCAAACATATACATTTTACTGTAGATTGGTCGGAGAGTTGGGTTTTCTGTGACCCAGGGAGAACATCTTTTTAGATATCTCCTGATCTAACCACCATATATAAATATGTCATGCAGTAATAAAATATCTGTTTAATAAAAAGAGTATGTGTTATGTTACAAGAATCCACGTTTCATCCCCTGTAACCAGACGAGCATGAAAGTTATCAGGATGAGCATTGTAGATGTCCAAGAGCTCACAACTGGATTAAATTCTCTGGTGTCGATCTTGTGCATTTAAGTTTCATGGCATCCATCTTGCACACACCTTGGACACGTTCTGTGCTCATCCACCTTTATTCTACGATCGGAGTAAGCCCTGGACCCGGGCAACCATATTAAATGTATCTGTAATTGCTTCAACAGGCCTTCTTGACCATGGGTCATCGTCCAAGAAGCTGCAACCTCGCTTAAACTCAGCTCACCATTTTGCAACAGTGGAATATTGAGGGGCTTCCTTCCTATGCACTGTCATACAGGCAGATGCACTGCTAACAGGTTGTCGATTACCCACATCCCGACAAGTCCTACGATGTGTACTATTTCATTTGGAGAAAGTACCAAACAGCTAAAATTGTCTACGGTCAATTTTGCTAAAATTTCGATGAAAATTCTAATCTTTAAAAACAGTAATACTGCTGAATTAGACATTGCCTGACACTTGTAATATTTTGCACATGTCAGATAAGCTAATCATTCGATGTGTAATATGTTATATAAATAGTTTTTCTTAAACAATTTTTCATGTTGAATTTTTGTCAAAATTTCAAAATTTGAAGTGGATGGTTGCCCCCCTACATATGTTTCGATTCTATTCCTTTTTTGCACGTTTAGTGTACATTAGTTTAGTGTACTATAGTTTAGTGTACATTAGTTTAGTGTACTATAGTTTAGTGGAAGACTGTAGGCAATCTACAAGAAAATCGGTCAAAAATGTAAAAATCATGGGGCAACGTGTGCACCCCACTGTGTATAAGGGAAATTAGGCTTATCTATCAAGCTCTATATGAATTAGTACAAGTTGGTTTGTTTAATAGCTTTATTTATTTTCTCGGTTCTATCTGAACATCCACTTCATTTACAGAAGTAACCAAAATAATTCAACCTATATTGTTTTATCCGAATCATTAAATAATTGGAAGAGTTTGGAATGGATGACATTTTACTCACCAAGAGAACCAGACACGTAAAGTTATCAAAGAAATTCGTTTGTCACGAAATAAATCTAAATGACTATAAGTGGAATAAGTTTTGTTGATCCGTCGTTCGTCCTCGGCCACCAGTTCCAAGAGGTCGGTGTTAGGTTTCGGTTTTTTGTTTCTCCTGGCGATATTGCGTGCCACAGCCGCGGCGTCCTCCAATTTTCCTTTTACTGTTAACCACCTGATACTTTCTGGTACGAAACTAAAAGAATCAATTTAAAAAATAATCAAACATTTTAATAAAATCTCTCAGTAGCCCAGGTTAAATATATATTTGATCAAGACAAGTGATAAACAAGGCTAATGATAGAATTTCGCGGAATAGGATAGCATTCTACCGAGTAAAATATTTAGAAAGTGATTTGAAGCAAAGGTTTTGAAAGATAAATTAGTTGGAATATATTTTTGTACCCAGGGATGCATCTGTAACAAATAGTATATCATCAAATTACACATCAAATAAATAATGGTTAGCGTGCACGCGCTGTATCATACGGCCTGCCATTAAATCAACTGGCGTGATTTCGAATCCCCGGTTGTACGTGGCAAGGAGTAAGATCGCCTGTCCAGCCTCGTGGGTTTTCTCCGGGTACTCCGGCTTTCTCCCACTGCTAAAGACCCCTAAGCGAATTATTGAAATAAAATTAAACCATATGTTCGAAATGACCTAGTTTGTGTCCAGTGCACGTTAAACCCTATTTTTCTCTCGCTCTCTAATAAATAATGAACACTATATATACATGGCATGTAATGTGCTAAAATTACAATTTGTGTTTTATAAACTGATAAGGAAATCAAAAACTATTTATTTCAAATAGTTTCATTCTTTGCGAGATCCATTTCGATCTTGAAATTTTATATATATGCAACCAGTAGTCGCGCTTTAAAGATCGAGAAAGGGCTGTTCCCAATGTGTACCCCTTTAAAAATTTGAGCTTAACCCGCGAATGATAAGCCTTTAGTGTCTAAGCACCATATAATTTATAAGTCAGCGACAGGTTATACCACAGATTGGAATTCACTGATAACCTAATAAAGAAAGTAACTCACAAGAAACCTAAACAAATAGGAAAAGCGATGATGCAGACAATGAGCTCAAAATGGCGCCAATTCGGGAACAACCAAGTGACCAGTGGTAGAAATGGTGCCGTTCCTGCCCAGACTGGATATGCTCCTAGCAACGCTCGCCACCTTTTTCCCACGAACTCAATGGAAGCCGGAAAACTCACAACAAGCGTGGCACCACCTGAAAAACCTATACCAAATCTCATGGCTGCAAATACATGCCAAGACTGTGACGCCGCACAAACACCAAGGAAGATGAGATGTAGAAACTGTATGATATACAGTGTTCTGCGTCTACCGAATCTGTCTCCGGTGTAACTTACAACTGTAGCTCCAACTAACGCTCCTGACATTTGAACCGTTGTAATTGTAAAACTTATCCACCTGTTTTCGCATACTAGGTCCCACTGCAAAAAATAAAAACAACCGAATGAAATCAAATGAAATTCCCTATGTTTATGCATCGCCTAGTAGACGGGGCAAAAGTGGAATAACCCTAAACAAATTGCCAAAAAGAAACCAATGCAGTTTGGTTCAATCATACTTATATTTAAAAATATCATACTCAAATTCGGCCTAAGCCTGTGAGGCGAAATGGCGTAATCAACATAATTCAATATGGCGTTCTCGGGGAAGTTTCTGAGAGTTATATCTGTATCTAGTGCGTTTCAGTGGTGGGACAATAAATAGATTCTTACAATACAAAGTGGTAAGTGGCGAAATTTGACCAAACCAATTTAAAAACAAAATTCTTTCACATAGTACCGGCCATTGTTCAAAATGGCTGTCGAATTCAATAAAATGTCATTGTCCCCGTATATAACCCTTCACTATCTTGTAAAATATGACTTTACTATGTCTTTTGATGCCTCTGGATTTAAAAATGAATTTTGAAAATCTAACATGTGGTAGAAATTCAAAATTGATGCCAAAATGGAATCCAAATTGGCGAATTTAAATTCAATTGTTTTTGTTCCCTTTAGGATGCGACTTGTAGCATGCCTTTCACATTATTTAAGATGTCATTTGGTTGAATTCTGATCTTAAAAAATTAATTAGGGAATCAAAAATAGCCACTAAAATGATGTCGAAAATGACTGATTTTTAATTAATCGTCATTTTCGTCCCTTGAATATGTCATATATGGTTATGCGATCCGTGTTTATAGCCACGTGTTAATTATATGCATATGCTATAGATTGATATACTTTGGAAGGTATCATTTACATACAGTTTTTATACGCCCACATTTTCATGTGGACGCATATTGTCGTCGGCCCTGTCCGTCCGGACGTCCGTCCGTCCACAATTTGTTTGTGGACTCTCTACAGGTCACAATTCTTATCCGATTTTGACTTCAAATATAGGTTTATCCCCATAAGATCTCGACTGCTTTCGATATTGGCATGTATCGGATCAAAACTTCATGGATTATGGCCCCTGATTGTACGAAAAATCATGTTGTGGACACTATAGAGGTCACAATTTTGAACCGATTTTGATGAAACTTGACATGTATGTTTATAACCCAAAGATCTTGGTTCGTTCCTTTCGATATTTGCACCCATCGGATCGTAACTTTCTGAATTATAGCCCCTGATTGTCCGAAAAATCGCCCTTTTTAGCTTGTGGTCCCTCTGGAGGTCAAAATTATTATCCGATTTGAAAAAAAAACGTTTGATTATATCACCGTTACATGGTAATGGAGGATGAGGTCAAATTTCGTGAAAATCGGACCAAAATTGACAGACAAAATGGCCGCCGTTTGTACGGGAATAGTGTGAAAATATGTTATATCAAGGTTGTGGACCCTATAGAGGTCACAATATTGAACCGAATTTGATGAAACTTGACATTCATGTTTATAACCCAAAGATCTTGGTTCCTTTCGATATTTGCAACCATCGGATCGTAACTTCCTGAATTATGGCCCCTGACTGTCCGAAAAATCGCCCTTTTTAGCTTGTGATCCCTCTGGAGGTCAAAATTATTATCCGATTTCAAAAACCGTTTGATTATATCACCGTTACGTGGTAATGAAGGTTGAGTTCAAATTTCGGGAAAATCAGACCAAAATTGACGGACAAAATGGCCGCTGCTTGTACCCGAAAAGTGTTAAAATATGGTGGAACCTGTAAAGGTCACAATTTTAAATCGATTTTGGTGAAACTTGAAATACATGTATATAACCTAAAGATCTTGGTTCCTTTCGATATTTGCGCATATCGGATCATAACTTTCTGAATTATGGCCCCTGAAAAATCGCCTTTATTAGATTGTGGTCCCTCAGGAAGTCAAAATTATTACCCGATTTAAAAAAAACCTTTGATTATATCACCGTTACAATGTAATGAATGTTAAGTTCGAATATCGTGAAAATCAGGCCACAACTGACAGACAAAATGGACGCCGCTTGTACACGGATACTATAAAAAAAATATGGTATATCAAAGTTGTGGACCCTGGAAGAGGTCACAATTTTAATCTGATGTTGATGAAACTTGAAATGCATGTTTATAACCCAAAGATCTTGGTTCCTTTTGACATTCAACGGATAATATCAGATTGTAACTTCCTGAATTATATTCCCTAATTGTACGCAAAATTGACTTTTTTAGCTTGTGGTCCCTCTAGAGGTCTCAATTATTATCCAATTTTAGAAATAATATTAAATGTTTCGTATACTAAACGTTAGCATGGGGCAGAATTTTATAAAAACCAAACAAATTCTAATGATTGTCTGATAATTACTTAATATGCGACAACTCTTGTTGACTGCCCGGACGATTTAGCTGCTGTGCGGGCGTATGTTTCGTTGCCTGGCAACCTATTTTTTGAAAACATTTTGCGTCCGTTTGCATACCCCCCTTCCCCCCGATATATTGATTACATAACACCCATCAATGATCAGGGAAATTTCAATAAATATAACACTGAAATATATCCGCCTGACCTAATATTAAATATAGAAAATTTCGGCTCTGAGTTATATTCCTCATTGTTTTCAAATTTGAGTGAAGTCTGTGTCACTACAGTCCCGGGACTGTACAACGCAGTGGACGCTTACGATTAGCTAGGGATCCATGTTTGTGGTGTCTGGTGCAGTTCGATAGTAACCACGGACAGGTTCATGTGAGAAAATACACTTTTAAACATTATTTATATGGCCTACCACCATCGAACTAATTTATCTTTAAATTCAGAGAACAGGCATAGTAAAAGTCACATCTGACAAGATTCTTATGCGATTTTTATTATCAAATCTGCTGCCATTAGCCGTCCATGTAAAAAAAGGCCCTGCAAATTCGTTTTCTCGGCGCATTTAGCCATATTGGAAAAAAACGGTCACAGAAACAATTGTAAGGACAAGGAATTTGGAGTGTTCACAAGTTAAATCTTGTATCTGACAAACAATATTGCTATTGAAGGTTATTTAATGAACGCGCGGTTGTGTGTGAAGCGAAGATGGGTGAGATTATTGGACTATGACGTCTGTTTGTTGTTAAAGTTTATATTGAAGTCCATATTAAACGCCAGAAACGAACGAACGAAAGTCAGTTATTTTCTAATCACATGCCATTAATGATAATGGGCCGTAGGCGTAAGCGAAAACTTGAACAGCCTTCGTCAACGTCCGATAGAAGAATTTCAAACTTATTTTTATTTATTTCTTTTGTATTTCACCACCAAAATACCCGTGAACTGACTATATAATAGTTAAAAAATAGATAACGTAGATGGAATATTGTGAAAATATGAGTCAGTTTGCTTCCTTTGAACCGAGATTATTTTTTGATATTAGGCCCAGCATCGATCATCATCACTAAAGGAAGATTCAGCTCTTAGTCCTTACATAATGTATGTCTGTGCATTTGAAAAATGTAGATCTCTTAAAGATGAATGAAAATTTTCAAATCCTTGATTTATCAGTAAGTGCTTTGTCACAATTTCTGGTATAAAGAAAAATATTCATTAAAAACAAATACACTGTGTGGTTACCCCAGATGTTGAAAAAGCTTTAAAAAAATGGGCTTCTGCGAAGAAGTGAATAATTTTGTAAATTGTAATATCATATGTATATTATATGTAAATAAAAAATATTGAAAAAATAGAATAGATATTCGTTCTTTTTTTTGGCGGAAAAAATATATGGCTAATAAATTAAAATGAAAAATTGGCGGAAGAAAAATTGAACCCAGAGTGAGCACTGGGTGGGGTGTTTAGTCTAATGTGTTCGCAGAAAACCAGAGAGTATTTTATTGAATTATATTTATTTTATATATTTATTGCCTTTATCTTTACAATACAGCAGCCAAACATTGAGAAAAAAACACAAATGACTCATAGGTCATAATCTCAAATCGTTTAAGAATGGGCGTGCATTGACTTAATGAATATGAATGATGACAACATAAGTGTAACACTACAGGTAACAGAATATCAGTCAGCATAGTTGAGACGATCTTTATTGAGAACATGAAATAGACTATCAGGAGGAGCTCTATTCCAAGTCTTACTTACTGACAGTAAGCTACTGCTTATAAAGCAAACGACAATTAGGAAAAATTGTACCGAAAGGATCATCATATTCCCATACAAAACATCTACCAATAAATACGATAAATACAACAATTTCAGACCAAGTAACCTGTTATTGAAAAATTATTGCCAGTCATCAACCAAATGTGGTTAAAATCCTTCATGGAATTTTTATTAATGTTTAACGCTGGGTTTTCCGCAATCGACCGCCACTGATGAAATATTTAACAGTTCATAATGTCAAAATAATCAACTATACAATTACCTCATTCACGATGGTTCGTTTGCTCAACTCAAACACTCGTGTACAATTTGTTGCGTTGCCGGGGCCATAGCATTGGTTCAAACCACTGACGTTGCCATTAGTAACCAAATAGAAGGTCGCCTTGTTGTCATAGGCTACGAGATCTGATGTTGTGGAATCACACCACCAATCAGGAATAAACCCAGTGAAAGCCATCTCCAACATGGTGAACGCTACAGGAATCTTCGTTGAAAGGTAACAGGCCACGATGGCAATTTGGTACCGACCAAAGTCACCTATGTCAACCATCAATTCGTCTAGATGCATAATGTCGATTTTAACCAATTTACCGGGTTTAATATAATAAATGTCTGTAATCACTGGAGCTAATTGATGTTGGTCTGGGATATAAATAGACGGTTTACATTGAAGGCTGAAACGTTAAAATGGAAATACCATACAGTATTTATTACACAAATGTTGTCATTAAATGAACACAGCATTTCATTGCTAAAATAACAAATGATGTATATTTTACTGACGTAGATTGCAAAAAAAAAAAACCAAAGCCCCAAAACCCCAAAATAATCAAAGTTAACTGTTTATAATTCCACAATGACATCATCATTATCTTTGAATCATCGACCGACACCTGAAGAATAAATCATTTTTATCTATCATTTATGTTTAAATTATTAAAGTCATGTCAACAGGGCACCTTTCCAACCTTATTTAAGTGAAGGTTTAAAAGTGGAAACAAAAACATACCGAAAATAATTATGAAACTGTTTACCTTAATAGATTTATATCACACTATTCTCTTCACGTACTCTCGGTTCATCAGTGACAATAAAACAAACAAGTGAAAACTCAGCAGAAAATGATAGGAATTATTAAAATGAAAATATCAGGAATGATTCCCTCGACGTATCAACCAGGTGTACGGTTTTTCCAGTTACGTTAGATATTAAATACATGTACGCTGTATTGTTTAATGTAACGTAAATCACAAATATGCTTAATTGACCAAAATTACACGCACATTGTAATAAAATTATTAACTAGTATATCAGTATTGTATTGTGTAGATATTATGTCGACGCCCCTGTCCCTCGCCCGTCGATCATCAATTGACTTGTCAATGCGAAAGAAGATTTCCTGTGGGATGTTTTTTAAAATTTTATATCTGATTTCAGACATCGATAGACCTATTACAGAAAGCAAAATACTCATATCCATTGAAAACTGGTAAAGCATTTGACAATAAAAGACCTATCAGTTTCACAATATTAAGTTGCTTTGGTAAAGTTTTTACATCAATTCTTAATACAACTATATTAACATTTGATAAACCGAATAACCTTAAAACTAATTCACAATTTGGTTTCAAAAAAGATCTCTCCACTATAGACACCATTGTATGACAGACGTTAAAGAAACGTCTTTATTGTTGCTTTCTTCATTGTTGAACTCCTAAAGGCTACTTGTACCAGCACTGTATATTTCAAATTTTATCTTCAGTAACACTTACGTTAGGCTATACATATATTGAAAATATTGCAAGAATTAGAGTATACGCATATAGTCTAAATATAGATATAGTTATACACTGAAAAAAAACTTGTGTTGGATCTCAACACAAGTACTTGTGTTAAAACTAATCTACACAAGTTTGTGTTGTTTTGCCTTGCATTAACACAAACTTGTGTAGAGGGTTAGGGTTTTTGTAAAAATCTTGTGTGTTTTCATATCAGTAACACAAGTATTGTGTAGGCCTACCGTCAACCAAAGATTTTTTTTTTTGTTTTTTTTTTTTTTGTTTACAAAGTCAGAATTTGGGAGTTCACAAGTTTAACAAAAAGTAATAAAATAAAAGGCTTAATTCAAATCCCGAAAATTACATGCTGTTCTTCACTGGAAGAGTGTGAGCACTAATTAATCAGACAATTGCCAGGCAGACTTAAATGTTAATTGGTGTTAAGTTGTCTGTAAAGATGAAATGTCTGGTTGTCTTTTTTTTATTGATGCAATAAACTGATATATAAAAGGAATATATACATGTAGTGTAGTGTACATGTGATTTTCAGCACCCTTGTGTTTGTCAAAATTGATTCAATGTGCATTGGAAAACAATGAGTAAAACTCTGAGTAATGTAATTGGTTGATGTAATCGAAATTGGACAGTATATTGGTTAACTAAACAGTAACCAATCAAATTTAATTAATCTTCCAGATTTGTCTTATAATTGATTTATTGATACAATGGTTCTCCAAGTTATCTATATTCTATTTGATATTTTATCAGGGGGGTTGGGATGGCCTAGTGGTCTAGAGTGCCGCGCTTCGACCTCTAGCTGGCCGGTCACCTCTGGCTTGCGGCTGTGGTTTCGAGCCCTGGTGTGAGCGTATGTGGCATGGAGATAGGGGCTCCTTCTCAACCTCGTGGGTTTCCTCCGGGCATTCCGGTTTCCTCCCACAGCAAAGACCCCTGCGCGTGCGCTAAGAGAATGAAAATGAAAAATAAGACTTGTCTGCGATATCACCTTCGGTGGAAGCGGACGTTAAACACCAAGAACAACATATTTTATCAGCGACATTCAGTTAGACATTTAACTGCAGGACGCCACGTTTCGTAGTAGTGTCAACCGAGAGTGATATTTTTAAAAATATAATTGTCACACCGAATACAAGACCGCAGGTTTGTAAAATTTAAAAAAAAATAAAACCGTATATTTAATTTAGCATCGATTTATTGTTTCTATGTATATTACTAATAATTTAAAACAAACAAATCAGACCAAGACTTGTTCTAGAACCTCGTAATCTTCAACGTACGTTATTCGTAGAATATTTTTCTCAATGTTAGAGACTAACTCAGAACAATTAAACCGGAAGTGTGTTTGGAAATGGCGGACAAAGAAAATTTTTGGATTGTTTCTAAAGCGTCCCGGTAATTCAGTAGTTTGTCTTATTTTTTCTGAAAACTTGCTTAATTAATATTATTCGGCGCTACACCGTTGTTCAAATACTTGTAATTGGAAAAAACAACCCCAACTGGGACCAGCAGGTAAGAATCTCTCTTCATTTTATATTCGCCCGGTAGCCATCTTTGTTTCGGGCAAAATGAGAAATACGTGTATATCAGGCATGGACTATAGCTAGATACTAACTTTTGTACTAGTTTAATTGAAATTTAATCTTCTCTGTGTAAAATAAAAACAAAACCAAACAAACAAATCAGCCTTTGATTTTTATATCAATCAATGTGTAATATATTAGATGTACTGATTCAGAAACTAACACCTGTCGTCTGAAGTTTCTCTATAATTTGTTTTTTTTTTCAGTCATTGATGTTAGCATATAGGCCTACTCCACGAAGAAAAACTGGTAACAATTTAATTTCCTTTTAATATATTTTTTAAATAATATCACTATCAGTAGTAATATCCAGTCAAGAGAGAGGGGAAATCGGGTTTTAAGTTCACTTAACAGAACTGTGCGATATACATGTCCTTGTATTAAATTGGTCGAATCAAGTAGGCCCGTGCATGATATATATCCTAGAATCAAGTAGGACCGGTCTTCCATTTCCACAATTTTCCTGAGCACGGACCATTGTGTATGTTGTGTTTATATTAATTCGGCATTAACTTTGTGGAGTTTTTGTTAGTGTTTGTTGCATAAATCCTTTAAACTTACTGGCGCCAGGTAATTTTGAGACTAAAATATGGTTCAATTTTAGTTGAAAGATTTGCTTGCACGTAGGGGTATTCAGCAAAGGGAGGAAACCAGCGTTCCCGGAGAAAACACACAAGGCTGGTCAGGCAACCTTATTCCTAGTCACATCCAAGCGGTGAATCACATAACAGAATGGTTTATTTCAAATATGATATTTGCATAAGTATAAACGTAAATTGGCAGCGCTGGACACACTAGCAGAAGGATTCTGCTGAATCAATCACCGCTAAGATTCACGTAGTGTGTACACTGACATTGCCCAAATCAAACAGGTCTGATATATTTGGCTGAACTATATTTGATTGGTGTGTCCGCTTTGTTGAAGCATTCGTCTGATTTTAGAATTCATTAGCCAATAAGCACACAGTCATATCAAGAAGTCACATGAATTTTTTGAAGACAAATGTTACATCATGTGACGTAAAAGGTAATGTAACTGAGTGGTGAATCTGACGAGGGAGAGAGAGAGAAATGGGGTTTAACGTCCAATTGAATTGGGCAAATAATTTGAACACATCATTCTGGTGTGTCCACAGCTTTACTAGAAAAGTCTATATTTTCTAAAAACCCACAATGGGGCATACCCAGAACAAAAATATAAGGCCATACCATGCTATCAGATTACATGCACGCCAATGGGACTGCAGGTTTTTTGTTCCATCGAACAATCCAAATGCACTTTCCCAGGAAAAACTGAGAGCAAACCCGCCACCTTACTCACTCAGCCAAATGGCTATCGTCTAATTACTGTGAAAGTCCACTCAAATGACAAACAAGGGTTATTAAATAGATTTTCACGGCTTATGTAAAATCTTCAGGATTCAAATGGTTTTGGATACGGTAGATATTTTAGTTTCAATTTCATATCACACAGTTTGTATATGGTAAGATATCTTAAAAAGTTAATTACATGTCACATATTCATATTTTTCAGTTTCCATATTAGATGCCATAGCAAATAAAACATCATATTATAATAAAATAAGAAAGAAAAAAAAATATGGGAGAAGAAAGAGCTGAAAAAATGAGGTTTTTGGAGGGTGAGTGTTCAATTCTAATATAAAAGATTGTTGTTATGGTAATTTGAAATCTCACCATTAAATGTGTTTGGCACAATATAGCCCGGTTGGAGCGGAGGTGACATTAGCCTCCATTTCAGTTTATTATTTTGAAATATAAAATTCAATTTAGTATAGTAACGGTATACACATACATGTATGTGCACATATGACTGTCTCATTTGTAGAGAGTCGAGATGGGTAAGACACTGGCCAGCATATTTTAAGGCTGCAGGTTAGCTCCCAATGTTGACATAGAAAATTCAGGATGGAGGGCCTGACAAGGACATTCGTCTAGTTGTTCAGATTGAACAACAAAACATGGTCCTGTGTACACATTGGCATGCATGTAAAAGATCCTCTGGCAATTGGAATTTAATACAAGAGTATGCCTTAGGGTCGCGGTACCGTGCAAAATTTCAGTCCAAAATCTCAAGGCCTTTTTGTGACTTCTAAAGGGGTCGGGGTGAATTGCCAGTTGGATGGCCGGATGGTTAGGACATGCGCGCTGTATCATAAAGCTGCGGGTCCTCCGGTTGCTCTCACTCCTAATGACCCCTCAGCACAAGCGAATTATTACAATAAAATTAAACCGTATGTTGTTCCCAAAATGACCTAGTTTGTGTCAAGTGGATGTTAAACCCCATTTCTCTCTTTTTCTGACTCTAACCCATTTCATTTGAGCATTAAATTTTGCCTGGGCCTGTAACTGGACAAGACATAAGGAGTGTTACGCAAAGTTGAAACAAAACAGAAACTAAGTCTCCATGTGGCAAAATAAATTGTTTATTTAAACATTATGAACCATATAGAAAGTATTTTTATTTCAAACTTTTTATTTTTTAGGCTGAAGCACCTTCGGAGGAGAATTCAATGAATGATAAAAACAAGAGAAATCAAGCATCAATTTATTTTATAATTCTGGAAAAGAATGCATTTGACCCAATTTTTAAATATTTATTTTTTGTTTTTAATGTTAAGTATTCTTCGAAAACACAATTAGATTTTAATCCTCTTATTAATTTCTGTATAATATAGAATGTAAAGTGACATATAAATCACTTAAAATTTGGTCGGAAATCATAAAAGTATTTAATAGACAATATCTAGAAACCAAATGTAGATCAGATATACCCAGAATTACAAAAAACCTTGACCTACAGTAAGGTGACTTTTCCTTGCTTATGAAACGAAAAAAGGTTTAATATCCCACTTTTCTGTGTTATTAGGGTGATTCTGCCTTACAGTCTACTCTTATATCAAATATTTCAACTTTAAAGGGAACTCAGGGGGTCGAATGGTTAACAGGCACACATTGGATCAGGAGGTCTGGCATTGAGTCAAATATGTCAATTGTCAAGGGTACTTTAAAGTGAACACAGTCGAAGTGGGTTTGATCCAGGCTTGTACCCATTTGACCCAGTTTGTGTCAAGTGGACGCTTAACCTCATTTCTATATTATCTTTAAAATGCACGGCAATGTGTACATTAGATCAAGGTTTTTTGTCCTATCCAAACAACTATATATTGTCCCTTCCCACGTCCTACACTACTCACATGGAGGAATTATGCTTGGAACTCCAGTTGAAATCTTCGGCCAGCGCCTTATACTCACCGTGGCTTCCCATTGCTTATGATTTGTAATTGTATATAAATATTTTGTACATATTATTCAATATTTGCCATTGTCTCTGATATTTTTATATTTCAATCCTGCAATCTTGATGCTTTGCTCCTTATATGTACAAAATATTCATTTTGTTTGGGGTTTGTTTTCCTAATGAGGAAAGAGTTCTATACCATTTTATTACTCCTGTAAAATAGGTCATTTTTCTTTTGTTAATTTTCTGTGTATGCTAGTTATTTCTAGATTACTCACTAATCACTTGTAATTCGACTTATAACAATTTCCACTTTTTGAAAGTAATTCAAATTAGTGGATAATTTATCTTATTAGTACATGGTATATATCTTATTAAATTTAAATATATTTGAATTATATATTTTGGAGGTATGGGCTAGGGATACTGTCTTTATATGCTTAGTACTTGTTGATGGGTAAAGAAAAATTTAAATAGCTATTTTATAGTTTGTGATTGGGGGGAGGGGGGTCATTATTTAACACAATTTTATTAATATTATTTTTCTGTTAACATTCCAAATATCATTTTATGAATAAATAATAATTTAACAAGAAAAAAATATTGTTACCTCATTTATCAAACTTTGCAGGTTAAACAGAGCAAAAGGAGGGATGCTGCATGGGAAAGGTTGCTATAAATTGGGGGAAATACAACACAAGTTTTTGTTAATGGTTATACACAACTTTGTATATGAAACCACACAAGTTTCAGAAATTTCAACACAAGTTTCAGAAATTTCAACACAAGTTTTAGTAATTTCAACACAAGTTTCAGAAATTTCAACACAAGTTTCAACACAAGATTCAGAAATTTCAACACAAGTTTCAGAACTTTCAACACAAGTACTGTGTAGATTTTCACACAAGTTTCAACACAAGTTTGTGTTGTTTGACAAATTTTAACACAAGTCTTGTGTTGTTTGACAAATTTTAACACAAGTCTTGTGTTGTTTCAGCATTTAACACAAGTTTGTGTTGTTTCAACACAAGTTTTTTTTTCAGTGTACAATTATACACAAAAATGAATGAAAAATAGTAACCTTGTACAGATTGAAGACGAAACACATTATATTCTGATATGCCACTTTTTTGACAAATGAGCAAACGCTATATTAACCCTTATTATTTTATAAATCCAGGTGTATATAAACTGACCCAGCTGTTAAAAGTCAATAAACTCAAAGAATTGTGTAACCTTGTTTATCTTTATGTTTATCGTTTGTGTAACCTTGCTTATCTTTACAAACAGAGCCAATTTTTTTTTACTGTCAATGAGCATGATTTATCACGATTTAATAAAAGCATGCATTTTGCTACAATCAATGGATAGTTAAATTCTCTATAAAAACCCTGCCCGGGCAAAATTTCCCTCATAGCACACTGTATGGTGTATGCCCGTCCTCATTAGCCCAGTTTAGGAGCAGAAGAGTAGGACGTTAAACCCCATTTCATTTTATTTCTATAAAAACCAAACAACATGTTATACATTAATTCAGTGTCTATCTCATTTAACCGACACTGCATGGTTCGATATACACTGAAAAAAAGGTTAGGGTTAGGGGTTGGGTTAGGGGTTTCAACACAAGTTGGGTGTTACTATTTAACAACACAAACTTGTGTTAAATGCTGAAACAACACAAGACTGGTGTTACAATTTGTCAAACAACACAAATTGTGTGAAAATCTACACAATACTTGTGTTGAAAGTTCTGAAACTTGTGTTGAAATTTCTGAAACTTGTCTTGAAACTTGTGTTGAAATTTCTGAAACTTGTGTTGAAATGTCTGAAACCTGTGTTGAAATTTCTGAAACTTGTGTTGAAATTTCTGAAACTTGTGTGGTTTCATATACAAACTTGTGTATAACCATCAACAAAAACTTGTGTTGTATTTTCCCCAATTTATATCCAGTATAGCAACCTTTCCCATGCAGCACCCCTTCTTTTGCTCTGTTTAACCTGCAAAATATGATAAATGAGGTAACAATAATTTTTTTTTTGTTAAATTATTATTTATTCATAAAATGATATTTGGAATGTTAACAGAAAAATAATATTAATAAAATTGTGTTAAATAATGACCCCCCCCCCCCTCAATCACAAACTATAAAATAGCTATTTAAATTTTTCTTTACCCATCAACAAGTACTAAGCATATAAAGACAATATCCCTACCCCATACCCCCAAAATATATAATTAAAATATGTATAAATTTAATAAGATATATACCAAGCACTAATAAAATAAATTATTTACTAAATTGAATTACTTCCAAAAAGTGGAAAGTGTTATAAGTCATATTACAAGTGATTAGTGAGTAATCTAGATATAACTAGCATACACAGAAAATTAACAAAAGAAAAATGCACTATTTTACAGGAGTAATAAAATGGTGTAGAACTCTTTCCTCATTAGAAAAACAACCCCCAAACAAAATGAATATTTTGTACATATAAGGAGCTAAGCATCAAGATTGCAGGGTTGAAATATAAAAATATCAGAGACAATGGCAAATATTGAATAATATGAACAAAATATTTATATACAATTACAAATCATAAGCAATGGGAAGCCACAGTGAGTATAAGGCGTTGGCGAGAAATTTCAACTGGAGTTCCAAGCATAGATCCTCCATGTCAGTAGTGTAGGACGTGGGAAGGGACAATATATAGTTGTTTGGATCGGACAAAAAACCTTGATCTAATGTACACATGCATTTTAAAGAGAGATAGAAATTGACTCAACGACAGACCTCCTGATCCAATGTGTGCGTGTTAACCATTCGACCCCCTGAGTTCCCTTTAATGAACCCTTGACAGTTGAAATATTTGATATAAGAGTAGACTGTAAGGCAGAATCACCCTAATAACACAGAAAAGTGGGATATTAAACCTTATTTCGTTTCATAAGCAAGGAAAAGTCATCTTAATGTAGGTCATGTTTTTTTTGTAATTCTGGGTATATCTGATCCACATGGTTTCTAGATAATGCCTATTAAATACTTTTATGATTTCAGACCAAACCCTAAGTGATTTATATGTCACTTTACTTTCTATATTATACATAAATTTCTAAAGAGGATTAAAATTTAATTGTCTTTTCGAAGAATATTTAACATTAAAAACAAAAAATAAATATTTAAAAATTGAGTCAAATGCATTATTTTCCAGAGTTATAAAATAAATTGATGCTTGGTTTCTCTTGTTGTTATCATTCATCAAATTCTCCTCCGAGGGTGCTTCAGCCTAAAAAAAGTGGGCAATAAGAATACTTTCTATATGGTTCATAATGTTTAAATAAACAATTTATTTTGACACATCGAGACTTAGTTTCTATTTTGTCAGAGAAAGAAAGAAATTAGGTTTAACATCCATTTTGGGACCAACATACGGTTTAATTTTATTTCAATAATTCGCTTGCGATGAGGGGTCATTAGAAGGGAGAGCAACCGGATTACCCGCAGCTTTATGATACAGTGCGCATATCCTAACCATCCGGCCATCCCACCGGCAAATCACCCCCATCCCCTTAGAAGTCTTTACATGCATGCCAATGTGTACACAGGACCATGTTTTTTGTTCAGTCTGAACAACTAGACAGATGTCCTTGTCAGGCCCTCCATCCTGAATTTTCTATGTCAACATTGGGAGCCAACCTGCAGCCTTAAAATATGTGGGCCAGTATCTTACCCACCTCGGCTCCCCACAGATGAGACAGTCACATGTTCACATACATGTACATGTATACTTTTACTATGCTAAATTGAATTTTAAATTTCAAAATAATAAACTGAAATGGATTCTAATGTCACCCCCGCTCCAACCGGGCTATATTGTGCCAAACACATTTTAATGGTGAGATTTCAAATTACCATGACAACAATCTTTTCTATTAGAATTGAACACTCACCCTCCGAAAACCTCATTTTTTCAGCTCTTTCTTCTCCCATATTTGTTTTTTCTTATTCTATTCTATGATGTTTGATTTGCTATGGCATCTAATATGGAAACTGAAAAATATTAATATGTGACATGTAATTATTTGTTTAAAGTTCCAATAGCATATTTTTAGGTTATATTTTTAAAATGTATTAAAATAAAGCCCTAAAATAGATTGTACCTATAAACAGTCCTACCTTGTTAAAGAATAATCCTATTAATCCTATAATTCACTATTGCCAGTTGAGAAATTGGCACAAATATCATTTTGAACTTCAAATTCAAACGTTTGAAGATGACCGTCCATGGAGAGGAATGGGAAAACAAGGGAGGTAATTGAGTTACTATCTCCTCAATAAGCCTGTCTCAACCATTTTAACCCCCATGAAATTTTGCCCATGATCGTATAATATTGAGTTGACAACATTTTGAGCAAAAGAAATAGAAATAATTATGTTTTGACTTTATTAGAAAATATGCTATTGGAACTTTAAGATACCTTACCATATACAAACTGTGTGATATGAAATTGAAACTAAAATATCTACGGTATCCAAAACCATTTGAATCCTGAAGATTTTACATAAGCCGTGAAAATCTATTTTAATAACCCATGTTTGTCATTTGACTGGATGTTACAGTAATTAGACGATAGCCATGTGACTGAGTGAGTAAGGTGCGGGTTGCTATTCTGGAGGTGGCAGGTTTGTTCTCAGTTTATCCAGAGAAAGTGCATTTGGATTGTTCGATGGAACGAAAAACCTGTGGTCCCATTGGCGTGCATGTAACCCGATAGCATGGTATGGCCTTATTTTTTTGTTCTGGGTATGCCCCATTGTTGGTTTTTAGAAATAAAGACTTTTCTAGCAAAGCCGTGGACACACCAGGGCCCGATTCCTAGAAAATTCTTAAGCACGTTCTTATGCTTAGATTTTAAGTAGACTTTGCAATTAAGTAAACTTATCTTATTTTGTGTTCCCAGAAAATTCTTAAGAACGTGCTTGTGCTTAGATTTTAAGTAGACTTCAGTGTAAGCACAAGCACTTTATTATGTGTTTCAAGAAAAAAACTTAAGCACAACTTCGTTCTTACAATTGTCAATCTAAGCACAAGTCCCAAGCAAGGTATAGAGCTTGCTTACCAACCTTAAGCCTGTTTCTGCTTCAAACAATATGGCTGATCACATCTTTTGATACCTAAGAGACATTTGGAAGACAGAAAATCCTTATTAAGCAATATATTCTCGACAAGAATGCTATAGAATATTTCGCTTCTACACTAAAAACATTTGATTTATTTACAACTAGTAAACAACACAAACGCAGGCCACTTTAAAGGAGCTAAATCGCTAACATGTGGGACCTAGAAATTGACACAAGTGGGTCGCAACGCATATAATACTCTAAAATGAATGTATATAAACTGATTTACATTAAATCGTTTCCGTTTTTACTCCAATTTCAAATCAGTTATGTGCGGCGAAATAAGCCAACAGTGTCTAGTTATTCCAGTCTACATGCACCGTTTGATTTGGTGCAATATTTCTAGCCTCGTTCCCCGAGTTTCTTGCTAGAACTGGGCTGAAACGTATGGTAAAATATTTATCTTGTCTTAAATATTGCATATCAGAAGACCATCTTTTTCCGTTAAGATCATATCATCAATTTTGATTTAAACTGACAAATAATTCGTGTTTTCAATGTCGAAGATTTTGGATGATATTGAGTTAGAGACTTAGCTACTTTAAAATCAGGCGCTCGCTCAATCATTCCGTCAGTTTGCATGTGCTTGCGGGGTTTTTTTTGGGGGGGAGGGGGGTAGCTTATAGACCTATGGGGGACATGTCAAAGGCATCAGGGGATCACGTGGTTAAGTGGGTAAGACGCTATCCAGAGCCGATTCCTAGAAAATTCTTTAAAGTAAGCACAAAGTTATGCTTCACTTTTGCGTACGTAAGAAACTTTATAAAAAAAATTCTAGAGACGGTATTTCATAAAGTTTCTTACGTAAGCAAAAGTGAAGCATTACTTTGTGCTTACTTTTAAGAATTTTCTAGGAATCGGGCCCAGAATGATGTGTTCAAATTATTTGCCCAATTCAATTGGCGCATAATTACAGCCGAATGAGTAGATACTCCAGGCGAATCCCTCGTCAGATTCACCACTCAGTTACATCACCTTTCACGTCACATGCTTTAACATTTGTCTTCAAAAAAATGATGTGACTTCTTGATATGAATGTGTGCTTATTGGTTTATGAATTCTAAAACCAGACGAATGCTTCAACAAAGCAGACACACCAATCAAATATAGTTCAGCCAAATATATCAAAACTGTTTGATTTGGGCGAATGTCAGTGTACACACTACATGAATTTTAGTGCTGATTGATTTAGCGGAATCCTTCTGCTAGTGTGTCCAGCACTGCCGATTCACGTTCCCAGACAGCCACTCGGCTTTGGACCAACTGTGGCCCACATGTGGCAACATCTAGCTGGACGTGGCTCACATCCAGCCAGATGTTGCCACGTGTGGGCCATAGTTGTGCCAAACTTGGCAACTATTGGCTCACTACTGATGAATTAAACTTATTTTTGGAACTGGTATCTAAGAATATCGTGTCAGTTTGTTAAAAAGTTTTAAACTTTTTGTTTTGCATTCAAAGCAATTGAAAAAATAATATTATGCCAGAGGTTTGCCATATCTGGGCCAGACATGGCCCACATCCAACTGACCAAAAGCCCCAAAATATCAACCCAATAAATGTCGGCTCAGAATATGACATCTAGTTTCCAGCAGAATTTTCCTGTGTGCTGTGATGTTCTATATTAGTTTTATAATAACGAATAAAAATTAAAGTCTTAAAATAATATTTTTTTTTAATATACCGGTACTGTATATAATATGAATGGAATCCTCTCCCCCACCCTCCCCCCCCAAAAAAAACAGTAAATCTAAATCTTCAAAGCAAAAATGATAAAATATTCTTGAAAGAATTCAGTGAAATAAAGACAAAGTTTGTTTGAGTGTTGGGCATCATGCTACTGTGTTAATAATAATAATAATGATATTTTTAACGCGCAACTATTCAATCCACTAGGGAATGCACTAGGCGCTGGAAAATGTTCTCACTTTGGAGTTTTAATAATAGTGACTAAATAACCAAGTTTTCACTTTGGATTTAAAAACCGACAGAGATTCACATTGTCGGATATTTTCTGGAAGCGTATTCCAAACAATTGATGCACTGTATCGAAAAGTTCTAAATCCAAAAGATTTAAATTTATAGGCAGGTACATCTAATAATAGTTTCCCTTGTGATCTTAATGATCGTTTAGGTTGATACAGTGATACTAGATTTTGAAGGTAACCTGTTAGTAGTTAGATTTTAATTACTATAGCAGATTCTGTACTCAGATTATACAATTTGTTGAAGCCAGCAGGTCAGCCACGTAAATCTTTCAAAAAAGCATAATTAACAGCCCATTTACTATCTTGAAATCTGTTTGGTCATTGGCCGATTTTAAGTTCTAAAAATAAGTGTGGAAAAACTTAATAGAAATCAGTATTAACAAGAAACTGAAGACATCACAGTGGTAGACAACTGTGCATTATTATCACCGAACTTAGTTAAAGACAAAATGATAAGTATATTTTTTTACTATCTCTACAATAATATTATATTAGATAAGTTCTTTGTGATTTTATAATTTAAATAACTTCATTAACTATTCTATACTTTGGCACTTGCATTAACAGACCCCTTGGTCATGCTTGATATAAAGAAGGAAAAACATGTTTTTATATCTACATTTGTTTGAATTTATTGCAGATGTGATCACCACAAGGAAGCAATGGAAAATATTTTTAAAAATATTGGAAAAAAATGGTTGAATGGGGGAAGAACAAAAACAAGGTGAAGAGGACGAAGCGACACAGAGCGAGAGAGAGAGAAATGGGGTTTAATGTCAACTCGACACAAACTTGGTCATTTCCTGACTAACAAGGAGATAGCTGCAGAAAAGGAACAAGGGGAGGTTGATATTGACATGGATAATTTGTATGCCTGATAACAACCATTGAATGTTGTGTGTATTAATATAGTGAATCAAAGTGACTGTTGTTATCCATAGAACTGTGTTATATGGATGAATACATTTTATAATTGAAGATTTAGCTTGTTTTGTTAATGTATGTAGTTTGTGCTGCATGCAACATGTTGAAAATATATCAGGATAATCAAACCATATTGAGGCTGACATGGTAGTCACGTAATATGCAAGATATTCTTAATTTGTATTATCTAGAGAAATTCTTGGCTGTTTCTGCTGGAGAGACTTTAAGAAGGGCCAATAAGGAGAAAAATGGGTGCACCTAACCTGGGCTAATGGAAGACGGGCATACGCCATACAGTGTGCTATTTAAAAAAATGTGCCCGGGCAGCGTCGCTACGACCTACTCTTATATCGAATTCCAACTGCCAAGGGACCTCGGTTTTTCTTCCCATCTGAACGACTAGGCAGCTGTCCTTGTCAGTCCCTCTGTTCTGCATCACTGACAAGGAGAAACCACGCCGCAAAATCGAGATGAACTTTCTCGGCCAATGCAGGGTTCGAACACCCGACCTCCAGGCTAGCGAGCCAGCGCCTTACCCACTTAGCCAGAAAAATGGGTTGCAACATCCATATGACACAAACTAGGTCATTTTGGGACAAACATATGGTTCAACAATATTTCTATAATTCGCTTGCGTGTAGGGTTCTTCTCGCAGTGAGGGGGGGGGACCTGGAGAAAATTGACGAGGTTGGACAGGTGACCATAATCCTTGTCACGCACAAGCCGGCATTCAAAACCATGCCACTTCACCCAATGCCATACCTTATAATTTCAAGTGTACGTGTTAAACCACTACACCATCCAACAGGGGTACATGTATGACGGGGAATAACCGCATGGTTGCGGCTTGCCATCTACGGCCAGCTGTTAGCCAGGTCTGGCCCATAAAGGGGTGGGGGTGGGGGTTGCATTGGCGAATGTGGGTCAGATCTGGCTGTGTGACTGGGCCATATCTGGCCAAGATGTGCAAGACTTGGCCCTGCTAGGGCATGCCATATCTGGCCCAATCGTTTTGCCAGATGTTGCCAGATATGGGCCATGCCTGGGCCAGATGTGTTGTGTTGTCTGGGTTTATTTGAAATAGACCATTCTCTTATGTAAATATCCTATTTGAAATAGACCATTCTCTTATGTGATTCATTGCTTGAATGTAACCAGGAATAAGGTCACCTGTCCAGCCTTGTGTGTTTTCTCCAGGAACGCTGGTTTCCTCCCTTCCGCCTTTGCTGAATACCCCTACGTGCAAGCAAATCTTTCAACTAAAATTGAACCATATTTTAGTCTCAAAATTACCTGGCGCCAGTAAGTTTAAAGGATTTATGCAACAAACACTAACAAAAACTCCAGAGTTTATGCCGAGCCGAATTAATATAAGCACAACATACACAATGGTCAGTGCTCAGGAAAATGACGGAAATGGGAGACCTGCCCTACTTGATTCTGGAACATATATTATGCATGGGCCTACTTGATTCGACCAACTTAATACAAGGACATGTATATCGCACAGTTCTGTTCAGTGAACTTAAAATTACTACTGATAGTGATATTATTAAAAAAATATATTAAAAGAAAATGAAATTGTTACCAGTTTTTCTTTGGTGTATGCACTATTACCCGATAAGAAGGAGGCAACATATGTTGAGTTCCTCAGATGTGTTAGAGACAAAACATTGGCACTTGTCAAAGTTAATCTTAACCCAGGCCATGTGTTTACAGATTTCGAAGTTAGTATGCAAAATGCTGTGAGAACTGTGTTGCCGAGATCAGAACTAAAAGGTTGTTTTTTTCACTTTGGTCAGTGTATTTGGCGCAATGCGCAGAAATATGGACTACAAGCAGATTTTTCTCGGTTGCCAGAAATCAATAAAATCGTCAAGCAAGCAGCAGCATTACCATTAATTCCAATACAGCAGGTTGAAGATGTATGGCTGCATGCCCTTGATGATGCACCACTGCAAGATGCCAGAGTGTTGCAATTTGCAGATTACGTAACTGAGTTCTGGGTGGAGGGGCAGCATGGCAGAATGATGTGGAACCATTTCCACACTGAAGGTCCACGCACAACGAACCATGTTGAAGGATGGCATTCCAAGATAACATCCATTATTGCCACCCCTCACCCAAATATTTTTAAGTTGGTGGCTTTTTTTTTAAGAATGAACAAGCTTACTCCGAAGTAACCATTCTCCAGTTAGGTGCCGACGGAAAATTACGGCCTAAGAGAAGAAAGTACAGGCAACTAGAAACCCGACTCCAAACTCTGAAAACAGATCTTCAGAACGGTATAAAGACTGTATTCGAGTATGCCGATGGCGTAGCCCGTTTAACTACATTGTAAATTTTCATTGTTTATCGTGTTTTTGTGTGATGTATGATATATCCATGTATGTTATACTATATAAAACATGGAAAATTGTTATATTTTCATTAAATTATAAAGTGCTAATGTGATGTATGATATATCCATGTATGTTATATTTTTATTAAAAAAATATATAAAACATCGAAAAATAAAAAAAATTACCTATAACACCTAATCCTAATCCGCTTAATACACTAATCCTAATTAGACCTTAATTGGATTAATCAAAAGTGGGCACAGTGACGACACACCACCATAACGCCGGCATGAACTGTGTTCAAAATGTCATTAATTAGTTGGTTAATAAATTTTATTAAGAGGGATTAAGAGCTCATTAACCCTGACCACTAATGAACAGTTCTTGAGTGACTACTTTTAAACAGACTATAGTTTTAAGATCAATCAAAGGATTAACAGTCGGCTAAGTGGGAACACACCAACCAGACATTTCATCTTTACAGACAACTTAACACCAATTAGCATTCAAGTCTGTCTGGCAATAAAACAATTCACCTTATTGAATCTATGTTATACACATATTGTGAATGCTCATGAACTATATGTTTACGGCAATAAAACAATACAATACAATTGTCTGATTAATTAGTGCTCACAGCCTTCCAGTGAAGAACAGCATGTAATTTTGGGGATTTGAATTAAGCCTTTTATTTTATTACTTTTTCTTAAACTTGTGAACTCCCGAGTTTGACTTTGTAAATAAAAATAAAAAAAATCGTTGGTTGACGGTAGGCTTACATATTACTTGTGTTACTGATATGAAAACACACAAGATTTTTACAAATCTACACAAGTTTGTGTTAATGCAATGCAAAACAACACAAACTTGTGTAGATTAGTTTTAACACAAGTTCTTGTGTTGACATCCAACACAAGTTTTTTTTTCAGTGTAACATATTATTTATACGACGTTACCAAATATAATTAAAATTATGCGACAATACACAGAGGGATCTGAACAGCTGTTGACAAGTCGTTAAATCTTTATGGTCAGCCAATGTTTTATTTATGTGGTCTATAACATTAATTACATCTAAATATTTACAGTCCATTAAATTTATTATTTTTAAACTTAATGGCATGTATATTATTGTAATCTATTTAAATTATACAATTTATTTTGATCGAGAAATAAACAACTGTATAGACACGGTTATGTGAAATATTTACTATAAATCGGAATCCACGAAGATATCAAATAGTTGTCTGCGATATTACTTCGGTGGAAGCGGACTTTAAATAAAGCTATTTCACTTCAGAACAAAAAAAAACTGCGAGAGATTAGGCGGGAAACCACACAAATGTACAACCCAAAGAACTTTACCACGTGATCCCTGGAACTATAACTCGTGGTATTAGTATTCACACACAGGACTGAAGGTCTGGCAAGGAAAAGTGTCTAGTAGTTTAGATCAGACGAAAAACCGAGGACCCGAACAACATTTTCCTCGTAGCCATTAGGTCAGTGGGATCAATATTGGTCACCCTTTACACGAAACTAGAAACATGGCTGCTCAGTTGTATATTGGGTTTAAGAATATAGCTCAAAACACAGATCACAGAACAGAACATAGAAGACTATCAATGACATAAATATTTCCTCCGCCTTATCAATTCAAAAACAAAACATAATATACTTAGATCAACGGTTGTAATCGCAGACTATATCAATACCTCTAGTTATTTCTAAGCGTTATTCATACAAAATTTACACAATGGTACACTCATGATTTTATGTATATGATTATCTAAACAGATGAATCTAATATGTTAAGATTTAAACTGGGATAGTTGGGAACATGCGCTGATGTTTCTGCGTAATTCCAAAATTTGGTACACTCATTATCATACTCCGCGCAGTGTTGCGTTTGATTAGATTTAATCCTACTACACACTGCTATTATGAGTGGACAATGTTGTTTTAAATTTTGATTGGTCAGTAGTCCGTCTACCAACCAATCACTAGCTGCCCTACAAATTTTAAAGCTTTACATTTAAAACGAGTGCCAATATTGGACCAAATATGTTTACATAACGTTACGTCATGGCTCACGATTTTATTATGCCTAATTAACCCGTGCATAGCAGAATACTACAGTAAAACTAATTGCATGACAAACGAGGCTATCAAGTCGAATGAAATGTAAACAATACTGTTTGGAAACGAACATACTTTCACCGTTTTTAATACCTTAAATCACTGTCCAAAGTTTTAGGGAAGACCCAGATTAAACGAAGGACTGTCATGTTGCTGTCTTTGCTCTTACGTTTGCCAGTGTAGATGCTTCAGGTGCTACGAGGGGATGTCATCATATTTTGAGGGTTCCGGTGACAAGCCTTGCGGTGTTATCGTGGGCGAATCTATCTAGCGCTGCTTCTGGTGCCCTGGATAGGCGTGAATAACCCAAGTGCGAAATGACTAAGGCGTTGATAACTGTATTGTGAGCACTTTGATTGAGGTAGTTCCTAATTCTGGAGACAGGCATCATTTCAAGTATTATGTTGTTGATTAGCGGTACAACAGACATATATTCATTCGGTAGATATCCACGATTTTTAACTTCAGATTTCGGGAGGATATCACACTTTCCAATCCGGATTGAGTCGGCTTTTATTACACCACGTGTAGTTGATGTAAGTAGAAATTCAGATTTATCATTGCCGAGTTTTCCTGCTTCCTTAGGAATTATGTCATAGAATCGTAGATTCCAATGGTTTGGAAGTAGTTTAGTAGCATTGAATTTCTGTGATTTATTCTGAAGGTACCATTTTAACCATTGCATTGCAGCACCTCCTACCACAGTAACAGTTTCTAAGCGCTTCTACATGGTGTCATGAACTAAGGTGCGAATGGCGACCTCCAGGTCGAGTGAACCGTTTTGTTTCTTTCTAGTGTCAAGTTAATATCATTCTTTATCTTGATCCATGCCGTCTGTGCACCGTATCCGGCATTACAAGCTGATCGTAGTCGACCATCTAGACCATATTGTCTTAAATGGGAGCTAATTTGATTGGCAATACCTTTTCAATAACTTTATACCAATAAACGAGAGGTTAGAAACCGGTCTATAATTTAATAACTTCGGGTTTAGATTAGCTTTTTTCGGGTGTGGGGATACTAACGCATACTTTAGAACATCAGGGACAAGACTGGCAGGGGCGACTAAAGAATGTTACTTTGTTTCAATAGCCAAGTTGGCATGCTTACATGTAGAAGAATTGCTCTTTACGAACTGGTCGTAAGAGAACCACTCGTGCCTGTATGTAGGACGAGTTACCCTATACGACCTGGCTGTGATGTCCGCGGAGTGAATAACTTGAATTTGTTGGTCGCTACGCACCTGCGTGCGTGACAATGTATATTTTCATTTATGTATAAATAATAACTCACAAGCTAACATACGTATAATACGCAAAATAAAAGTAATTTGAATAGAACCATGTTTATTATATTTAAATCCCATGACATGAATATAGTAGTATAATATAGTAGTATAAAATATACTCCAACTTATAATATAAAAGAAAATAATACTGTTATATAAAATACCAGATGAAAACGGTGTATAAACTAATATTTACAATTAATTTCCTTATCAACATTTATTGCTTAACGAACCATCCGAAGAGAGGGGTTTGTAAACGTCTCGTCTCACACCTATCCCAACATTCACCAGTAAAGCTTACGATGGAACAGTCGTTCGTTAAACCCCGATTGAACAAGAGTTAAAAATAACTGAATGAAACATGTGTGTAGAATATAGAACGATGTTTTATTGCTTGTATAATATATATAGATGATACCAGGTAGAAGTTAGAGACACGTATCGAATATTGACAACATAGATATATAATATATAGACTCATCCAGTCCGCCATATATATATACATATATAAACACATAACGTTGTAAACACACTCCCACTTGACAAAAATATATAAAATATTCTCTTCATCCCAGTTTGTTCTTTCTCGAAATGACAACAGGCTAAGTTCCTGTTGTTAACAGTTATCAAAGAGACATAACGTTATAAAGACAACTTTCGTTAAGAGGGGTTACCCCCCTTCATATAAGTGATCTTTTCAAATTGTAAAAATGAAAGGTCTGTTTCACGGAAATTTAATTACGATAAAATCCAATTTTTAGAAATTTGATTGGATAATATTAGATTCATTTTAGTGCTTATCCAATCTACTAAAATTTGGATTTTATCTTCAGTTAATATTTCGAGAAACAGGGCCCTGATTACCAGCGCCAATTGTCATTTTTGATCTTTTCTTTGCTAGTCTTTGCCATCTAGTTATATAATTCACCATGGAGGGTATTCGAGACTACAAACAAACAGAAATAATCCTCTTCTTGCATGTTTCCCTTCTATTCTATAACTATATTAATCCATTACTTATGTTACAAAAATACCATGATTAGATTCCAATATCTCATTATTTGATTCCATGCAAAAATAAATCTCATTAAAGACTGATTGAGCCATGTAACACTTTAACATTCAAAACACACAATTAAAACAAACAATTAGTGAATTTGAGGGACTAGAATCTCGTGATTAAAGAGATGCGCTGTTGTAGGCCAGTAGACCAACCTAAAGTTGTAAGTTGTGTCCATGGTAACAAGATTGTGTTAGCACAGCTAGGATTGTGTCCATGGTATCTTGTATCTTTATTTTTAAGTTGTTAATTTAGTTTCAAGTTCAATCTTTTCCTCACCAGCCTGTAGAGTTGCAGGAACTTTATAAAGTTTTAGAGCCAGACAACAGAATATAATGGAGAGAACTTTAGTTCCTAGAAAAAGTAGGTAAATATTCCTAATCATAAGATGATGATCGTAAATCCAACATGATAGTTTATTACCACATTCTTCCCGCCATACGATACAAGAATCATCTAATAGACGACCGAATATAACAGGTCCTGGAACAGTACCTATAATATATAGAATAAATCATCACCCTGATTAAACAGAACATAATATACATGTAAACTGACACGTGTAATCATGAGTAAACAGGCTCGTGCAATCATGAGTAAACGGGCGCGTGTAATCATGAGTAAACAGGCATGAGTAATCATGAGTAAACAGATAGTGTAAATGTAATATATTTCTATATATTGATCTGAAACTTACCTAAAAGACGAACTATAAAAAGTTTTAAACCTTGAGCAAACGTTTTATCCTCAGCATCAACACATCTTAAATACAAAAAAATAGTCCGTTTACAGAACATCGTAAATATAACAAGCCAATAGTGAGGCTGATGTCCCCCGCCAACATACCCAAAATAAATAGATGACACATATTAAATTAATCGCACATTTATTTTTTTCAAATGTATTGAGCAATCAAACTGTACACGAAGTGTCATCCGAAAGTGTTTTATAAAGAAAAATGCTAAAACCGAGGAGAAAAATGAAAATGTACCCTAGTTAGGGGGGCCCAAAAGACAGAAAAAAGGGCCCCCACGCTTGACAAAAGGGGCCCTCTGGCCAAGGGAAAGGGCCCTCGTGTCCAAGTCAATCGTTTCTATACACTGTTACTGTTGAATCCATTACTGAATGAGAATGCAGTCATTGTATTGGCATAAAAATCACCAATCAAGATGAACCTAGCTATCTTGTCCCAAAGTATCAACCAATCAAATTGCTTATCTCTGCCTACCCTAAGAAGAAAATGCTCATCTTCGAACTCCATCAAGGCATTGACCTAATAAACACATACACCAAGTTTGAACATTCTACATGTAGCTCATTTAGGAAGAGAGTTATTGTGTCCCAAAAAGTGTGACGGACAGACGGACAGACAGACAGACAGACAGACAGACAGACAGACAGACAGACGGACGAACCCATTTTAATAGTCCCCCAACTTTCTTCGAAAGGCGGGGAACAAAAAATAGTCAATTTACAGAGCATATTAAATATAAAAACGGTCAGTTTACAGAACATATTAAATACAGAAAGAATGGGCTATGATTAAGAAAAGTAAGTTGATGTTTTTATTTACCTGAGCTGGACGGAATCACCTGAAGCTACAGGTAAAAAACAGAAAGATATGAGGATAAACAGTAAACACAGGAAGACGTAAAGAATAGAACACGATTTCCTACAAACAGTTGATTTAACAGAATTCTTCTCTATTCCAGTAAACATACTGCCTTTAGTATTTACACAACTACATGATGTATAGCCCTGCAATATGAATAAAACAAATTATGTAGCCCTGTAATATGAATAAAACAAAATCATGTATAGCCCTGTAATATGAATAAAACAAAATGATGAAATGATGTATAGCAGTATAGCACTGTGATATGGATAACAACAATATGGTGTATTGCACTGTAACATGAATATAACAAGATATTTGTCCCTGTAATATGAATATAACAACTTGGTGTATACTTACTGAGAAATTAGCTGATGATGTTTTAACTGTGCATCCAGCATAACATGGTGAGAAATAGATCATTCCATCCACATCACAAACTGGTTCATAAATATTAGTTGAACAGTCACATCCTTTATTACATTCTGTTGTTAAAACTGGTGAAACATCGTCTATTAAATCACTACAACAGATTAAAACAAACAGTTGGATACTAATATTCAATGCTGTTCTATTGATTCAATAACCTCCTCGTGATCAATCTCATGGGTAAAATGAATACTTACTCTACAGGATATGGAACATTAACTCCAGCTATTTCCTCACTGTTACATTTAATCCACAGAATAGCACAACCAAATAAGGAAGCAAACATGGCTATTATACACAGACGTAAAGTGCCTCGAATATCCAGTTTTAATTTCCTGGTTACATAGCCTCCTAAAAATTGACCAGCAGCAGCACTCGGTACAACGGCTATTCCTAAAACATGTAATTTTCACATATCACATTACTATCAGTTAATATCGAACCAGGTCTATATCATGTTACAATATGAGTTACTATCGAACTAGGTCTATATCATGTTACAATATAAGTTAATATCGAACTAGGTCTATATCATGTTACAATATGAGTTAATATCGAACTAAGTCTATATCATGTTACAATATGAGTTAACTAAGTCTATATCATGTTACAATATGAGTTAATAACGAACTAGGGCTATATTCTATATCATGTTACAATATGAGTTAATAACGAACTAGGTCTATATTCTATATCGAAACACATTTACACCCAGAATATATTTTCAGCCATTGATATATTGTTGAAATTCTTATTCTATTTTCTTGGAGAATTCAAATTCCACAAACTCCATTTATTGTTAGGGAAATTCCAGACCTTTTGTGTATGGGTGTACAGCTGAACCATAACGATACATTTGTTCAAATTTCAAAAAGTACTATAGCTATGACCATTTGAAGAAATTAAAACAATCTTGGCATACTTTATCCAAGAAAACCTAATTCCACATTTCTCGCCCTAACATAGAATTGTATGGAATTTGGATATCATTAGTTTATAGCCAAACAACTGAAGCTGTTAGCGAAAACTATATAACACTACTTGTATATAATCGTTACCTGTATATATAGCTGCCATTGAAGCCGACACACGAAATTCCATTTCTATAACTTTAGGTAAGAAGGTTGCACTGCCACCGATAATGGCGCCCTCTGTTAACATACTCAGAGCCAGAAAAACAAAGCAGGGATTTTTTAATAACTTGGTAACAACCCCTAGAAAATGTTTCACTGATCTCTCGGTTTTTATATAACTAATAGTAGACTTCTCTGATCCGTGGGCTTCTGATATTCTTGTTTCTCGAACATGTTTGGCACCTGTAAAACACATAATATGAGTCTTTCATTTCAGGATTTTATATGGGATTAGAAAGTCCGGGAAAACCAAACCCTTACCATGTGAATAAATGTCTAAATAATAATTTATATAACATTTGAAGCCAAAATAAAAAAAAATGTAATATACAGATTTAGCTGTTGCATAATGCATGTTTAAAACATTGACGGTCATATAAAATTCCTGAGTCGAGATGCAGAACATCAACTTACTGGGTAGTTCTTTCCCAAATAAGAACAATGGAAGAGCAACAGTCAGGTTTAAAATAGCTGCAACCAGAAAACCAATCCACCAGGCACCAACCCATCTGGGATCATCGGGAGTTATAGACAGTCTAATAAAATATCAAGAGTTAAAGACTGTCTATTAAAATACAGGAATGGTCAATTTTAAATACAGTTTAAACCATAAAGTATATTAAATAGATTGACTATATCAACAGATTTAATATGGGATGTAGGTGTTTATTTGTTGGGACGAATAACAGTTTATTCTATAACATTAATATATAGAACCTTACCCTGCTGAATCTAGACGATCAAAATCGACGTAAAAATTGAGGAATTGTCCACCGACAATATAGCCTATTCCCGGTCCTAATATAGAACAGCCATACAAAATACCTGTAAATATAGAACATTTATATCGATCAATACAAAATATCCGTATAGAGTTGTTTCATAGAGTACATATAATGTGCATATAACCCTAACCCTATACACAAATGTTTCACAGGGCGCATACCTATATATAGAGTTGTTGTATACGTACCTATAAATAAAGGTGTTGTAGAAGAAGAAACGCTGTCATCTAATAAAGCTATACCCACTGTATATATAGTTGTACCACCGACACCATGTAACATCTGACCCAATACAAACACATATAAATAACTGGATAAATACGTTTCTTCTGGTCTACAGATTGTCGTAGTATTACCATCTACAAATATATATAAATAGGTTGTCAAGTTATACTCATCCTACTCTTCCCGTCTTGTCGCCTATCAATCTATAGTATATTGAACATAATCTGATTGAAACACAGATCCTATTTCGTTTCGTTTTTATATTTAAAAATTTCGTTTTACTTGTCTTTACTACACTAGGATCTGGAACAGTTGTTATCAATGACGTGTTAGATTAGCCAATGAAACGGTCTGTTACGGCGACTTTTTGGCCAATTGGTGCACGGAACTGTGGGTAACCCACTAGAAACGTCAACGCTGATTGATTAAATAATGTCTGACGTCTGTTTGAACCTTGACGTTACTTCCCACTTTAACCGGTCAGATCTTCATGTAGCCATCGAAAGTATAAATCAACAAAATGAAATATAGATCTGTACTTGATCAAAATGTATTGAACGTAATAAACTGTTATGTTTCTCCAGAGCAGAATTCAGTGTCAATATCAAAGATAGGCTGGCACTGCCAGGCAGGATACGCCCACATTTTCGAGAGATGGATAGAGAACAAGCAATACCGAAAGTGATTTTTCCTACATCATTAAGTCCTGTATTCCATACTGTATTTGGAGCAGCCATTTAGTTGGTCAGTTCCAGTCTGATATTCATGAAATTCGAAGCCGACAATGATTTAACTATGGTGTGACGGTACACAACCTAGAAATGTGACTTTTCATCAAAATCGGATAAGAATTGTGACCTGTAGAGAGTTCACAACCATGATATACCATATTTTTTTACACTATTCGAGTACAAACGGCGACCATTTAGTCCGGCAATTTTGGTACGATTTTCACGAAATTAGAACTCAACCTTCCTCATCAAAATCGAATTAAAATTGTGACCTATACAGGGTCCACAACCATGATATACCATTTTTTTTAACAGTATTCGCGTACAAACGGCGGCCATTTTGTCTGTCAATTTTGGTCCCATTTTCCCGAAATTCAAACTCAACCTTCCTTACGGTGTAACGGTGATATATTCAAACGATTTTTTAAATCGGATAATAATTGTGACCTCCAGAGGGACCACAAGCTAAAGAAAGGGGGATTTTGCGTATAACCAGGGGCCATAATTCAGGAAGTTACGATCCGATATGCGCAAATATTGAAAAGAACCAAGATCTTTGGGTTATAACCATGAATTTCAAGTTTCATCAAAATCGAATTAAAATTGTGACCTATACAGGGTCCACAACCTTGATATACCATTTTTTAACAGTATTCGCGTACAAACGGCGGCCATTTTGTATGGCAATTTTGGTCCGATTTTCACCAAATTCGAACTCAACCTCCCTTACGGTGTAACGGTAATATAATCAAACGGTTTTTTTAAATCGGATAATAATTGTGACCTCCAGAGGAACCACAAGCTAAAAAAAAGGCGATTTTGCGTATAATCAGGGGCCATAATTCAGGAAGTTACGATCCGATATGCACAAATATCAAAGGAACCAAGATCTTTGGGTTATAACCATGAATTTCAAGTTTCATCAAAATCGAATTAAAATTGTGACCTCCACAGGGTCCAAAACCTTGATATACCATTTTTTAACAGTATTCGCGTACAAACGGCGGCCATTTTGTATGGCAATTTTGGTCCGATTTTCCCGAAAATCGAACTCGACCTCCCTTAGGGTGTAACGGTGATATAATCAAACGCTTTTTTAAATCGGGTAATAATTGTGACCTCCAGAGGGACCACAAGCTAACAGGGGTGATTTTTAGGACAATCAGGGGCCATAATTCAGGAAATTACATTCCGATAGTTTCATCAAAATCGGTTCAAAATTGTGACCTCTATAGGGTCCACAAGCTAAAAACGTGATTTTTCGTACAATCAGGGGCCATAATCCATGAAGTTTTGATCCGATACATGCCAATATCTAAAGCAGCCGAGATCTTTTGGGGATAAACCTTTATTTCAAGTTTCGTCAAAATCGGATAAGAATTGTGACCTGTAGAGAGTCCACAACCAAATTGTGGACGGACGGACGTCCGGACGGACAGGGGCGACGACATAATACGTCCACATGAAAATGTGGGCGTATAAAAAGGTGACGTCGGGTTGTTTTATGAATTTATCCTTTTACAACCCATTTGATGACTTCTAACAACGGATATAAAACTACTTTTTTTTTCACATGAAAATGAGTACGGCACGAAGATAACCGCATTTCCTAACACTTGTCATATTTAAATTTGAATTAATCTTATTGACTTTGGGTCAGATTTTTCATTCAAAATGTTTTATAAATACCAACCTTGTAGACAAAGTTTTATAACTTTTTCACCAGCTTCATACAATCCAGTAGAAAAATGTGGAATGGACATGATAAACGAGCCTAGTACCATAAACAATCCGGCCACAGCCAACCATTTAGCCTTGTTTTTACCAGACCCAAAATAACTGATACCCAGACCCAATATGGCGGCACTAATATCGTAAGCACTGGAAACCATGCCTACCCTGGCACTGGACAGATTAAATCTCCGTTCCATGGAGGTCGTGTTGACGTTGTTGATTCCATTCACTACAAAACCTGCAACGATAAAAACAGATAAACATTCCAAAGCACGTGTAGAACTTGTTTATAGTGAGATCAAGACAGGAAGAAATCACGAGAATTTAAAATAGGTGGACGGCATATGAAGCCATAGGTTCAAAGTAACGCAGACAGGGGAAATTACTCTGAAAGGAAGAATTAGCCCGGATGAAAGAGAAAGACGGTTATTTATTGGTTTATACTTACTGAGTATCATTCCATACATACACAGGAAGAACAGCAGACATTTCGGATTATTTCCTCTTTGTAGACATTTCGGCTGCCAGGAACCGATTCCACAGTTAGTGTCACGATCCTCGGTCTGTTTACCTTCTGGGTTGAAAGTTTCGCCATTCACCTCACTAAAACAAACCTCTCCGCCTGCTAGTGGACTTGCTGACATTTTAACTGGCTTCAAATCTCCATGACGGTGTTAATTGTGAATCCTGCAACACAACAATTAATTCTTACTTGATGTACTTATTATTATTATTATTATTATTATTACCTGGGCCTATTTCTCCATAATAATAGAGATTAACACGAATTCCAATTCAATATTAATGATATTATCTTGCCGTGAAAAAAATAAGATTCTAATATCCGATACTAATCAGTACACTGTCGTGTATTTTGTGAAAACATATCCTACCAGATAATGTGGAAGTAGTTATTAAGGCTGATTCACAAACGACAAAATAATAACAAAATGCCGTTTAGAATGGACAAAGACGGTGGCTTCCCGTGGAAAGTTCACTAGGATTTTCCAGCCAGTTGACTAGTCGTACGGATAGGACGGAGAACCGAGGTCCCGTGTACACATTGGCGTTGTAAGTCGATTAAGAGTAGGCAGTAGCACCACTGTCGGAACACAACAGTATTTAGTTGAATCAAGAAATATGGTATAGCATACCACGAGGTAATCTTTAATTGTAAAAACTGTAGTTATTAAAACAAAATTAAAGTTATGGCGGTTTACTTGCACCAAATAAATATGGGGGAAGACATTAATGTATGTGTCGTAAAATGTTATATGATTCACTGGTTACACATATATCCACTTGCCAATTTGATTGGATAATATTAGATTGATTTTAGTGCTCAGCCAATCAAAATTGAAGTATCTACTAAAATTGGATTTTATCTTAAGTTAAAATTTCGTGAAACAGGGCCCTGGATTGTAACGATTGTCAACGGATTCAAACATGATTAGCAGTTAGGAATTTAACTAAAAACTGGATAATCGAGACTACATCGTTCTTCAAACAACCATAACTATGCCCAAGAAATTTGACTGAAATGTGTCTATTATTGAACCGTTATAACAAGAACAGTCTTTACCCACATCTTATAATATAATGAATCTTTAACAAGTAATTATATGGGCTATTTTCACACAAACGTACAAATAACGGTAAAGACAAATTTTGAAAATTAATTATGAATTTTTATGGAAATTTTCACTGTAATCTTTAGGATTATAGCTCAAGAGGATGTATATGCAATAGCCATGCAGGACTCTTACAAATAACAAAAATGTCACAAAATCAGATTTGTAAAAATGTCTTTTCAGTTATTACCATGTAAAAGACCATGTAAACAGTAGAGACATAACGGAAAAGACAAAAATTTAAAATTATCAATTTGGCTCTGCCTATCTTTTGTTTTGTCTATCTCAATGCAAGAAGTCTTTTCCGTTATCATTATTTATAACCGAAAAGACTTGCTTTGACTGTCTGAACTTATTCACATTGCATAAACATGCATGATTTTAAAGGGGAAGACCAAAAACACCGAAGCAGACGATATATATGTCACTTGTAAGCTGTCAATCAAACCACGTGATGTAAATAATTAGCCATGCGGTGTGAAGTGGGCCACAGCGTACTGTTCAGTGTGAGTGAATTTACGCGACGGCTTTGTGTACTAAACGTTAAAAAAACATATAAATTCGTGTTTATAATATCCTAACAAACAGTCCATTTCATAAAATTTTTGGCCCAAGGACGGGACGTGAATACAATACATCAGTAGACATATGCCAAATCTGTATGCTTTCTATAGAGCCCAGTGAGCGTGTAGAACCAACTATGTCACTTCCGGTTTTAATAAAAATTAATTTCTCGTTTACAAAAACTTTTTTACTTTTGTTACAGAGGGGATTCTTTCTGAATATATATTTCAGATTTATGGAAGCCTTGTTGAAAATCGTTGGTCTTCCCCTTTAACACGGTGCTTTGACTACCTTATTCCTTGGTTTTCTGAGTGAAAACCTCCCAATCAGTCAGTGTTTTATGTCTTGGGAGAGACCAACAGAAGAGACATACTATTTGTGCGACAACCACGTGCGGTGAACTTAATTGTTTGTATTTCCTTACTATAAACTGTTTCTTTCTATTATGTGGGATTTTCCTGCTTGACCATAACCTTGTTTTTGATTTAATAGTGACACCTAGCGACACCCTTGATAATGTAGCATATGGTTAACTCACTAACAAAGCATTAACGGAAAAGACAAATTGTTCTCAAAATTTTGACAGAAATAATATTTGATATAGCTGATTTCTATTTCTTCTTTAAATAGCTAATATAACATTTTATTCAGGTCTATTGGATGACTAATTGAAAAGCACTGCAAGTTTTATTGAACTTTCAATTTTAAAAGCAGATTTTCAAGTTTGAAGCTGAGAATAAGAAGTTTTACCACCTAACGGAATGAACATTTTGACCACATAATTTGATATTCTGATTTTATTTTGAATAATAACCTTGTTAAAATATTTTCCCAAAGAAGGGACTTCCATGTTGATGTACAATATATACGTTTTTTGGACGGTTACGAAAATCTTATATCATATATTGGGTAAACCGTTTTTTTCCGTTATTTGTACGTTTTTGTGAAAATAGCCCATATCCTCGTCTTGGGGTGGAGGGGCATAATATTAACAATTCCGATCGATGTAGACTGTTGATTTAAATATGTTGCAATATCCAGACAAGTACATGTAATGACGCAAGATCATTTGATTGTCCTCGCAGAAATGATGATCTGTTTGCTCGGTAAACTAATATATTTCTACAATTCTACATAGTATCTGGCTATAAATAGATTCTGGTTGCACGTGTTTACCATATAAATGTGAATATACAATTTAGATAAAGCGTTGGCCGTTCTTGCTATACAATAATAGTTTAAATATATATAATAAAGAATAAAAACATTGTAAATTTCAGTCCAATTAGGAATACTTCAAGTTTTGATAAGAAATAGTGTGGTCTCGATTGACAACTACTATTGCTACGATAATTTGTCATTTGAATAAATATGTAAATACTAATGTATAAAACATTTGAAATAAGACAACCAAAAGACAGACAGTACCATTAGCTCTTGCATAAAGATACATGTAATTTACATAAACATAATTAAGTCATGTCGCCGACGAAATATAAAAGATGAAATATGACAGCACTATTAGCATCATGTAGCTTTCTATAATAATCATTTATCCTCAAGGGAAATTAAATAAAAATCATGGCGCTGGTTGAATGTATGATCGGTTGAGTCAAATAACTGGAATAGCTTGGTAAATGCTAGAACCGAGCGGTTAGCATAAGGGTTGGGCATGTTTCAGAACCAATAACTGTCAGTTTTGATCTACAGAATTTTAGCGAGATCAAGCCTTCGATTGAAAATTGTGGGGAGGGGGGGGGGTAAAAAAAGTGTGTGTGAAATTTGTGGGGGGGGGGGGGGGTAAAAAAGAAGTGTGTACTGAAAATTGTGGGGGTGGGGGGTAGACTGATAATTCTGTAGAATTTGTCGTTGGACCATTATTATCCGGGCTTTGAAAACAATACTATTGGTCAACAATCTATGGAACTTCGGTCCCAAATTGAATAAACTTCTTAGGTAGTGGCCCCTGCCTTTACACATAATTTTGAATTATTTTCAAAGTTTGTGAACCCTTTACAGTCTATATTTTTTATCCGATTTGGATGGCACTTAAAATATATGTTACGGATCAATAGCATATGACAATCTGGTGTGAGATTTTACAGAAAAAAAACCCTTTTGTTGCTTGAAGGTGGACAATCTTGAAAATGGCCAATTGGTTCGTCAAAAGAGATTCTTCAGACTTCAAGGACTATTTGTGATGATTTTTGATACCTGTATCCATATTTTGTCACCTGAATCAATATCAAAAAAGGAGTTCCCCGATATAATTTTTTTAAAAATAGGCCCATGTACTCCCTTCACAAAATCAAATCAATATTAATATAATCGAGTATTCTGTGGAGTATTTTGTATATCTAATAACATGTGACGTAATCTAGTAGAGTGTTGAATATAGTCACTAATAGTATATCACTATATTAACAGGAAGTGCAGTCTCCGGTTACATGTACTTTCAATAATACTAATTATATAAACAGTGAGTATTCTTGGTATATCAGCTACTATTATATAAACAGCAAGTATTCCTGACTATATAAACAGAAACATGTATATAAACTGATATTTTGTCTTATCTACCTGTCCTATCAGCTACCATATAAACTATATTACCCTATATCTACCTGCCGTATCGGTACCATACCATTGATACATGCAGTAAGGTATGTATGTAATATGAGTCATGGCCTCTCTCTGTATTACATACTTATAGTAACTAACACATACACGTGCACTTTACACATTTTAATATTGTCTGTGATTTCAATATCAGTATTGCTTTGGTAGAAGGCAAGTGTGTATGTGTGGGGGCGTGTAGTTGAGGCAACTGGGATGTCCAGTGGATTTTACGTAGCCTCTCGATATGTGAACGAAACTAACATAAACTATTTTAATTAACGAAGGAAATACAAATTAAGTGGGTTTTTTTTATATTTAAAGTGGTCGCTGTTAACTTTGATCCGGTTCAACATATTCAAAATGTCTTCCTTTCTCACTTGTCTAAGTACAAGGTCCCAGAGTCAGTGGCGGTGCCAAAGAAGGTCCTAGAGTTAGTTAGGGGGTGGGCTGTACTCTGTAGCCTATTACAATTTGAGGCTTGAGTAATACAATCTAGGAATTCGGCGCAGGCATCACCACGCCTCTGCAGGAAAATGACCCAGAGTAATGTATATATCTACGGATTTCGAAATCTCAACTCCTCACTTTTAGTAGGCCTACTTTTACGAACAAGAAAGCGTTTTGACTATCTCTGCACATTCCTACACTATAGCTTACTACTGGGGTTTTAAATAGCCGACCGAGATCTCAGCTTGCTAGTTGCTGAACGCTTTGACATTTCCGTTTGTCAGTGCTTAATTAATGACATACATATGCTATGCTGAGTGTCTGTTCTAATGTTATGATGGATTATGTTTCGTGCGACAGCCATGAAATTGATGAATTTTGTTTACAGCTCAGTGTCGACTACTACACACGTGGTTACCTTATGTCCCTACGTCTTTTAACAGACGTTGTTCTTGGTGTTCATGGTGGAACTTCGTTGTATTTTCTGCATAATAGTACATGTGAATTACATGACAATTATCCAAATCGGTCATGTCCTGTTGAAGATGAACATACGTGACGGGGGGAACTGTATTAACATGTTGTACAAAGTGAAACTCCATCATGTACGACTACAAACAACCGTAATAAACATCAATAAACACAACTGCCGAACTGGTTAATTATCAAGTCGAGTCAACGACTGCTCACTACTGCCCGCCGCCGCCGCCGCCGCCGCCATTGTTTGCATTCAGTAACGGTATTTACGAGGCCATCGACCGGTTGCTGTAAATACACGGCAAATATACGATATTCTTACCTCTATTGCACGTGCTTCTAATGTTATTACGCTCAATCCCTCTCAAAACAACACAACTTAAAGGTTACGAGACATGTTCAAGGGGGATAACTCTATTTAATGAAAGGGAAATAACTTGGTGGAATATGGATGTAGACCACTATTTTACTTTCCCCCATTGACTTCTATGTGAATTCTGTATGAGGTTGACCATCAAACTTTTGAGATACACAAACTTGAAGAAGAGTACTAAAAACATGTAACTAGTTGCCATACATATCACTGTAGCCAGCCTGATAGGTCCGTTATCCTTCTGCCTCAAAATCATGAATAATTACCAAAACCAGGCAGAAAATATTATTTAAAAAAAATCAACCAAAATCGGCATGCAAAATGGCAGGAATTGGACAGAGTTAAAATTTTATAAACTGACTAATTACAATTGGGTACCGAGATAGTGAAATTTAATGGTGGTCTGCCTCCATCTCATGAGTAGTTTTCGATGTGCGTTATTAAATCGTTGTTCTTCCTACCCTCATATTATATTGCTTAATATCAAACGATCTACGACACCACCTTGACTCAAACTTGGGATGTCTGACATTTTTATAATCCGCAACCTGAGATTTTGGAAACCATCAAAATGGATTTTCCCCCTAAAACTAAAGTATTTAACCACCGGTGATGGTATGCTGCGAAGTACATAACAGGAGTCATCCTAATTTTCTCTGTCATGATCCATGTGGGACATGTTCCATGAATATAATTTATTCCACGTCTGGACAGATTATATCCATTATGTAGGCTAGGCCTAGACCAATCTGATTAAAATACACATCTGTGCTTCATTTTATTTTGTATAATTTCGATGGCCTACACTACATGAAGATCTGACAAGTTATAGTGGGAGTTCACGTCAGAGTCATACGAGTGGCTTTTGACCCTATGACATCAGACATTTAATCAACCAATCGGTATTGAAGTTACTATTGGATTACACACAGTTCTGTACAAAGCACGCCTAAAGCTCACTGTAACATACTGTTTCATTAGCTAATGCCTCACATAATCCAGAACATGTCAATGATAACAACTCTTCCAGATCCTGGTGTAGTAAAGACAAGTAAAACGAAAATTTGAACTATAAAAACAAAACGAAATAGGATCTGTGATTCGGATTCAACACTGGCTCTGGCCACAGGATTCTAACCTAGCTATCCATTTATGCATACACCAAACCGAACTAAACAATATACTGTACATATTTGTTTTATTATATATTGTCTAGTTCGGTTTGGTGTATGTACATGTATATATATACGGATAGAGGGTCAGAATCCTGTGGCCAGGGCCAGGTACCTTGGAGTAATGGGGTTCCCTGCTCACAACAGGATTCTAAGGCCCTTGTTTTCTGGGTCATAACAGGTCTTATGGGTTTCCCCCAGCCCTAAGGGGTTTCCTTATTGAAATGAGGCCAAGATCGTAAGTATTATTACATGCAGATTTCCCCAAGCCCTTAATTACATGTAGATTTCCCCCAGCCCTTAATTACATGCAGATTTCCCCAAGCCCTTAATTACATGTTTTTACAGTTCAATAGTTCTACTACATGTACATGGCCAAACTAGTATCAGTAAAATTTCAAACACAACTTGAACAATTCAAAATAAATTGTCATCATTCTTTAACATTTATTATTATTATTTATTATATAGCACAGTTAACAGTTTAAAAAATTCAGACCAAAATCTTTATAAACAATTATATTATAAACAATTATAAATTATTCTCTAATAATAATCATCAGCTCTCCATTGATAAATAAACTCATTAAATAAAGTATTCAACAACAGCATATAATGTTCCAGCATATATTCAGGTACTGTTCTGTTTTCTATAAACCAGCATATATTCAGGTACTGTTCTGTTTTCTATATTAATACCAGTTAGCTGCCTTATCATTTTATTAATAAAAGTTCGTTCTATCTACTGACTCTAAGTAATGAAAGATTAAATATTTCACACAAGACACAAATATAACGGTTTATAAAACACAAGTGTTGTACCTGTACTTTCTTATAAAATCAACCTGCTGTACTATCTCACCTGTATTAATCTATGAAGAAAACAGGTAAAGGTTTTACCTCTACTACAAGTGCCTTAGAACATTAAAGTGAATAAACCTTTGGTCTACTGTGGAGAGAGAGAGAAATGGGGTTTAACAGTTTAATGTTCACTCAACACAAACTAGGTCATTTCAGGACTATCATATGGTTTAATTTTATTTCAATGATTCGCTTGCGAGCAGGGGTCTTTAGTAGTGGGGGAAAACCTGAGTATTCGGAGAAAACCCATGAGGTTCGACAGATGACCCTACTCCTTGTCACGTACAACCAGGGATTCGAAGCCACGGTCTACTGTGGATTTATACCACTGGCAGTGGCAGACACTTTCGGTCTTTCGGTCGCAGGATGTAGTTGCCATTGGCTGCCAGACACTTTCGGCATTATGGTTGCTGGACTTATTGGCCGTTGGCTGCCAGGCACTTAAGGGCTTATGGTCGCTGGACATGGTCGACCTTAGCTGCCAGACACTTTCGGCATTATGGTCGCAGAATGTGGTGGCCCTTGGCTGCCAGACACTTTCGGGCCGTAGCTGCGAGAACATTTCAAAATCAGAGGTATTGAAGTTTAATCCTTATACATATTTAACCACGCTGGCTGAAAAATCCCTTCACCTTCTTGAAGATGCTTCTCGCCTTCGGATCCAGGTTTTTTTTCTACCCAGTAACTTAGGATAAAAACAGTGACAGGATTTGGGGGCCGATCATATTACACCTGTTGTCATTTCTTCATTTTAAAGTTGATTATATATACATGTAGCGTAATCATACATTTAGATTCCTGTAATCATGTACTTGTATCTACAGTTTCCGTAATTATTTGTAATCATGTATTTAAGGTTTTTGTGATAGAAACCATATTAATATAGGCTACTGATTTACATACAGAGTTGCCGTTAAACTGTTTAACTTACTATAGTCAGTAATGATTGCACAAGTAGAAGGCAGTTACAATTAAATCTATCATCTTTACAATACATACATTTCATGACAAGTTACTTCATCAATCAAACTGTATAATACTCAAACTGTAATACAGTAGTTTCTGCCATTTATCAATCGTACAACTATAACATCAGTAGCCATTCAACTGGTATGGAAGGATTCTAGTTCTTGTTTGGCTAGGTCACAGAGAACAACCAGGTTTTAATTCATATTCCTTTAACCAACAGATAACACGGATATCTTCTCACATTACATATGTATATTATCCTCCATTTTGTCTCACAATATTTAGACTTTTTATTATCCCTAACAATATGTCTTGTACAACATTTCTACTATTTATTATCCATCACAATCTGCCTCACACAATATTTATATTATTTATTATCCGTCCTGGTCCATCTCGTAAAATATTTCTACCGTTTATCTTATTATGAATATGTTGAAAACAAACAATAAAAAAATTCAATCTCGTTAAGCAAAGATAATCAACTCTTCTGTCACAAAACTAATTTTTTTCCATTCACCACGTCCGATTTCAATATTTCTCATCTGGGTTCTTGTCAATTCAACATCTGATTCAAGTCAACAGTCATAGCTCACGATCAATGAATATTTCTTCACAATAAAATAATCTACACAATTATCAACGTCTACACAATTAGCGTTTTATACTCGGTTTCAGGAGCGCAATGTTTTCTCATTCACAGGCTTTTTATTTGTTACGGCCTGCGTTGCCTGTTCTCGAACACGACCCGGTTCTGTTAAAATACTGGTGGTTGTACTCAACATCCTCAGGGCATTCAACACAGCTAGAAAAAAACAAATATAACATTGAATTATAATAAATAATATAATTACACTACACCACATTTAATATAAATAATATAATTACATTATATAATAAATAATAGAATTACATTATATCCACAGTCACGTCATACTAGAGAGAGAGAGTTAAATAGGGTTTCATGTCGTCTTCAGGACTAACATATTTTTATTTCAATAGCTCACTTGCATGTAGGGTCTATAGCAGAGGGAGGACAAGCGACCCTATTCCTTGTCTCGTACAACCGGGAAATCGAAACCAGTGGACTCAATGATAGACCTTATTCAACAATCCAACATCCCTCCCACACACACATTTCTCGAAGAAAGGCTTAGCTACACCTTGTGACATTACTGCAAGATGTTTATTGAGTGCCAGATACTTGTATAGCTCGATACTTACTGGGTCTAAGTGAAACTAATGAACAATGTTGATCTAACCAAGCAAGTACGGTTCTACACAGATCATCAATACTAGCTGTTGATACCATGTTATTATATGTATCAAATAATGGCCCGATTATCGTAGAAAACTGACAGAAGGTGTAAAGGTTATAAATAATTCTTATACAGACAAGAACATACAAGATTAACAGTTCAACAAAACAACCAAGACAGCAGAATTAGATACACAATGAGATAAAACAAGGGCGGCATCTACATACATTTCTAACATATCTGTCTATTGACCAAGGTTGATGTGTATATGGACCAAGGTTGATGTCCATATATGGACAGAGACGACGTTATGGACTGAGTGTGACAAAGTAATTTATACATAGAACTTTGCTAGATTTGACATTATATTATATTGGACGTGTTCAACTATATACAAATTCTGCTTATGTTTTCAATATGTTATTTACGGGCAACACACGAATGACCTCTGCTCGTTTTGACAAAAGGTACGATCTCATTAAATATCTTATTTATTCATATGTTATTTATAACCTATATATGATCTATGTGTTTAACACTCGGCAGAACTTTGTGACTTTAAAGGAAAGATGCAGTTCAGTTATAGAAACTATTATCTCAATTCCAAATAAGTTAATCTGTCATGTATCATTATTCTTAATGGCCGTATGCTTTATAAAGCCAGAATTTACTGACAGTAAGTCAGACTTGAATAGAGCTCCTTCCGATCTATGTCTATTCCATGTTCTCAATAAAAGATCTACCAACTATGCTGATGGTCTGTTATCTGTATTGTTACACTGAGATGACCTCTATATATGGACTGAGATGAGGTCTATATACAACTATATAAAAAGGATACAATCCAGAATTTCCAGTTCTGTAACGTTCTATTTTTAACATATTCTTCAAACATTTCTTTCATCTGATCCACCCGTTGCCTAGTAACAGGAACACCTGTTTCCGGTAACTGTGACTGGACCATGCTGTAATATAATAAACACACTTTACAGTAAAAACCTTTTCAACCCTTTAATTATAACCCTAACCCTGACACTAACTAACTTTACCTGATAGAATTGTTTAAAACTTCAATTTCTTGTCGTAATATTTCAGCCTCTTTCTGCATCTGGGATCTTTCTGCCTTCAACTTTTTACAGAATTCTGCAGCTAAAATAAAAAGAAAGAAAGACATAAGTTGACCATGTGGTTTACGTCCGATCATGTTTGTTATATACTGGATATTTTACAATGTTTGTTTGTCTATTAGTCTGAGAAATGAAATGAAGTTTTACTTTTCTGTTCCTAATCTTGGCTTATTAAGACGTGCATAAGTCACAGTGTGCTATGAGGGAAATTTTGCCAGGGCAGCAGTGCGACAGTCTCCACTTATATGGACGTTCCAACTGACAAAGGGGTCTTTTACGAGCACCCCAGTGTGTACACAGGACCTCAGTTTTTTGTACCATCCGAATGACTAGACACCTGTCCTTGTCAGGCTATCCATCCTGCATCACTGAGAAGGGGAAAACTTGCCAGAAAATTTTGATGAAATTTATTGACCAATGCAGGTATTGAACACCAGACCTCCAGGCTAGCGTCTTACCCACGAGGCAACTGTTAGTCTGCGAATAGAGGTGTTGTGTCGAGATTCCTTTGTTTTACAGCAAGAAGAATACAATATTAACAGAATGAATCACAAACTTACTTTTACGTAACATGTCAGCTTTACTGGCTTTAGGATTCTGTGCTAATGCTGGTACTAACACTACCAATGTGTCAAAACCATTCTAGAAAAATATATAAAAATATGTCAGTTACCTGCTTGCACACAACATAAATAAAAAAAACTCTTTCTTTTTTAAATACCTTCTAAAATATATAAAAATTATTTCTACCTTTAAATTACAACGCCGTTTTTGTTCAGCGGATAAATGTGCTGCTCTACGATGTTCGTTAAACGGTCCCTTTTCTTCATCTCGTAATGGGGAACACATCCCAGGACTGTTGGACTGGAAGAAATAACATGACAGTTAAAACAATAAGCACTTGAACGAGATGTATTATGTAAGAACTAAATAAGCCTGGTTTAAACGATAAGATGATGATACTCACAGTGACAACCAATTAAAGGACAGATAATCAACACTGTTTATTATTACAATACTTAGAGAATAGAAACAGTCAATTGGCAGCAACAATTCAGGCAATTTTTTGTTTGTTTTTAAATTAATATTCAATACATATTACAGGTGGAATAGTCGACTCTTTATCTAAATCTTACATAATGTAATTTTAAAGATGTGTTAGATTTACCAGGGAAAGAGTATAACATACCATTTATTATTGTGATGATTTACCAGGGAACGAGTATAACATACTGTTTATTATTGTGATGATTTACCAGGGAACGAGTATAACATACAGTTTATTATTGTGATGACTTACCGGGGAATGAGTATAAAATACCGTTTATTATTGTGATGACCTTACTTAGAGAATTAGGGCGGTCTTGCATAATGGAACGTTAAAGATGTGTTAGACATATTAATGATGTTTGACTTACCAGGGAAAGAGTATCACATATTATTGATGTTTGACTTACCGGGGAAAGAGTATCACATATTGTTGATGGTGATGATGAAGGAAATGTACTGGGTGAAGTGGGTTGACTTGTCTCAGGTGGTGAAGATGTGGGATTGTTGAGAAATGCTGCAAATGACGAGTTGGTTGATGCTGTTAAAAAAACAAGAAACAAAAACTATCACCATCATTATTCATCATCATCATCATTTCAATAGAAGAGCTAACACCTGGTTAGTGAGTTATCTTCATGAGATGAAATTGGTCCAATTCCAGGTAAGGCAAAATTACCCATCCCAGTTTGGAGAAAGTTTGATATTAGGGTGGTCCCGTTCCAGTTTAGCCTGGTTTATTTTGAAGTGGCTATAAGTAAGATGGGGGGAGGGATTGTAGAGAAAATTCGATATTAGTACTCACAAGAGAAGGTTTGAACATTTGCTGGTGAAGTACCCAGAGCCTGACTAGCAGCAGCAACAACAACACTAGTTGAAAAATCATTTGGTACCTGTAGAAAAAGATATAATCATTTGGCACCTGTTTAAAAAGATAAACATATCTATATGTAGACTAGGTGATATTAGTAGTTCTATAAGATGTAATCATACTCTGTCTTATGTACAACTTCAATAGGGTTCAATGTCCTACTATTCACAGTTCATCTGCAACTGAAATGGGACAGTTCGGTACCTACTGTGGTTACGTACCTTAGAGAAGTCTATATTTATTGGTAGTTGTGTATCTTGGGTTAAGTTGATGGTGCCACCATGTAATGGTTGTAGTGTTGATGTGCCACCATGTAATGGTTGTAAGGTTGATGTGGTTGAAGGGGAATCAGATAAACATGCTGAAGATTGTGGTTCAGATTTTACATTTATTAAAGCACCAGGATACGTTCCTTTAATTACAAAATAAAATATATTCTAATAACAATAACTCTTCAAGTAGTCACTGCATATTGTATACTGGGTAGTTCATTTGATTGTGTATTCAGGTCTTTTAATCTGTCGAATGAAACTCGATGAAATAAGACAGATACTTTTATTCACTTTTCTTGGTAAGATAGTTATGGTACATAATAAAGATTTGTCTTGTTTTTAGTTTAAAAATACAAGAGATAGAGAGACATTTCAAATTATTTCACTTGTCTGTACAGGTTTTCAGCAATAAGAAGAAACCGTAGGACGCGGAGAAAAACCACAAAGGTCAGGCAAGCCTGCTGACGACAGGCCAGTTAACTTAATAATAGACATTATGATCTCAGACCATTCACAACCTAACATTGTAGACCATTCACACCCTAACATTTTAGACCATTCACACCCTAACATTTTAGACCATTCACAATCTATAGAACAACAAAAGTAAATTTAAACTTTAACACATGGAAGAACAGCTACTTATTTATTTGAGCGACGTTTTGAAGAGTATTCTCAAAATGTCACTCTAATAAATAAGTAGCTGTTCTTCAATAAGTTTTGTGTTTATTGCTCTATCCTCTCTAAAAGTCAAATTGTGATTTCTAAACAATATGGGTTATCTACCTTTGGTTAGAAGTTGAGCTAAGTATGTACTCTGAACAGAAGGAGAGGTAGAAGAAGAGGAGAGTTGCGGGAGGCCCTGAGAGACAGCCGTTCCCCGGGTCGGAGAGATAGCCGTTCCTCGGGTCGGAGAGGTGGAAGGAGCTGGTGCTATTGTTCTCTGTTTTGAACGATGAACAGGTTTCTTCTAAAATATAAATAAAATATAAATAAAATATATATACTGTCTGCCATTATTATATGTAAAATATATATACTGTCCGCCATTGTTATACGTAAAATGTACATATAGTGTCAGCCATTTTGAATCGAACATGTGGTTCTATTTACAATGCTAAATTACATGTGAAGTCAACCTCTGTTGTTCAAGTCTTCCAAATGACAAGTCAAAATGCTTTTCTTGTCAATAATCATCCACTGCTCGAGTAACCACATATTTGAAAATAATTATTTGTCTTCACAAAACTATATTTAATTTATAAAACTACATCCAACCCATAAAATAAAAAAACCCCATTTTTTCTTGTTAAATTGATCATGTGACCGTAATTTCATTTCTCCACAAAATTATATGAAATCTGTAAATTAACATGAAATTAACGAACTTACTGGAACAGCGAATCCATCTTTCTTCTGATTGGTTGTAGCTGATGTTATCGTTGACGAAGGTGAAGCATGATTTCGTCTCCTTCCTGTTTTTGCGGGAGAACCATGGGATATAACTCCCATTGATTGAGTAACAGTTGGGGGAGTGGTCTGGGTATTCTGGACTGTAGGAAAGGTCGAGCCAGTACTGGAGCCTTTAACTGGTGTTTTATTGTATAACTGAGAGACGTAGTTGGCCATATTCTCCATGAGAGATGGGTTATCTAATAACGAGGAAACGTCGATCGTATCTGGTCGGTAATTCAGGTTGTTATTACCCTGATCATACGTTCCGTCTAATACTGACATGGTCATATTTATTGCACTGTTGTTGATTGGCTGAAAATATATCAACAATTAAAAGTTTAATATAAACTGACGCAATGTTTCAGAATCAGCAATATCGGTAAGTGGTGTGTTAATCAGGGTTGCGTTAGTGTCCGGAATATTAGAAGGTTGTGTTTCAGTCAGTGTCAGGAGTATCTATAGGTGGTGAATCAGTTCCTATAATGAACATAAGTTCAAGTTAATGTGTCAAGATGTAGACCATGTATAGCATGCATATAAAGTTATCTATGAACCAGGGAGCCAGAGTGACTCGGCGAGTAGGACGTAAACCTGGAGGGTTCATGTTGAATTCCTGCGATGGCCAAGTAAAATGGTGATTTCCCAGCGTGGTTCCCACTTGTCAGTTGTGCAGGAGGGAGGGTCCGGTAAGGGACATTGCATACATGTAGTTGTTTGGACGGGATAAAAAAATGAGTTTCTCTGTATACTTTGGCATGCACATAAAAGAATACTTAGCAGATGGAATTGGATATTATAGTAGGCTGTAGTGCCACTGCCCAGGCAAAAATTTTCCTCATAGCACACTGTATTGTCTATGACCAGTCAGAGACGAACAGTAACATGTTGAAACCCAATATATTTACGTACCTGAGTGTGTGAAGCCTCGATACCAGAAGAAGATGTATATATAATCTGATTCTTTGTACCCAAAATCTCTAAAATAACCAAACACAGAATTATATTTTATAGCCTTTGATTAGGGTTTAAATATCATCAACCAAACACAAACAATACTTCAAATAATGTTACATTTTTTTTAATTCATGTATTTTTAATTCTATGTTCTCAACAAAGTTTTTAATTTAGAGAGAGAAAAGGGGTTTAACGTCTACTCAACAAACTAGGTCATTTCAGGACTGATATATGGTTCAATTTCATTTCAATAATATGCTTGTGCGTAGGGGTCTTTAGCAGTGGGAAGAAGCCAGATGATCTATGTCGCGTCCAACAGGGGAATCCAAACCACTGCAGTTGACTCAATGACAGACCTTTTGATACAGCACGCACAGGCTAACCATTCAGACATCCACCCCCACTCGGCAAACCTCGGAAGATTTCGGACAATCTAAACTCGGCTGTATGATGAATTCCGCCATATTGGAACTACTTTAAAGGTCCTGGATGAAACATGGCTGCGCCCATTCCAAACACAAGTTGGCGACCTATTTGTCTAGCGACCTATTCGACCGATCCAGCTGTAAGATAATGACGAAATTACACTTCTATTCTGAGCTGAAGGAATGGGTAAAAAATAATATATTCTACTTTCATTTGATAGACATAACGTTGGATTTTATTGGTTGATAAAAAGAGACTGTTGTCTTTACTCTAAATAGGTTTCCAACGAACAGGTTGCAGCTCGATCGGTCGAATAGGTCGCTAGCCGAATAGGTTGCCAATTTGTGTAATAGCGTCAAGTTTTCCTGTTAAAGTAAACCGGTAGCCGCATCGCAAATGTATGGGCGTAGGTACATATCACTTACTGTCATACATCCGAGACTAGATGTAGTTTACGGAATCTGCCGGGATTAGCCGAGTGATCCACCCCCAGCTAGAATTGACCAGATATGGTGATGGGTAGAGAAAATATAGTTTCGTCTGTTGGATGTTGGTGTATAATGAAAGTGGAAAAGATTGAGAACGCGTTTGTATATACATGTAACTCACCATCAATGTCCATAAACTCATCTAAATTAGGTTGAAGTTGAATCAGACCAGGTTGTATTAAATCAGCACAACTAATCTGAGCTAAAAATCAGAGAAAATAAAATATAACATTACAACGCTCCACATCTGATTCAAACAGAGACCCTGAGCACAAGCAGTAAAACTTCCTGAAGGATTAAGAACATTGTATTAAAATACCCCACCCTGAGAATACTGAATGAATTAAACTAGGTTAACGATGACGGGTCCCTGAGCACAACCATGACAAGTTATAATAGATAATTGAAACTATAGTACAAATATACAGAATTCACAGTGATTAAAACATTTTATACAGAATTTGCAGACATTAAAACATTTTATACAGAATTCGCAGATATTAAAACATTTTATATCATTAACTTACAGAACTCGCGGGGATTAGGAAAAGCGAATGGTTGATTCAACGAAGCGAAGAAATTATCGGTAAAATCCATCTCCATGAATTCTCCTGTCATCATTAAATCTGTAGCAGCTGTCACCTGAGATGATCGCGGTAAAACATTGGTGGATTTTACTCGTTCAAGTAATTCCGCTATTGATACAGTCTGAAATATAAAATAACAACTTGATCAGACCCAAAACAGTATAATAGATCAAATTCATTGTAAACGTGTGTATTAAATTCCATGATTATATTCATTAAAATCGAATATTATCAGTAGTAAAGTTTTTATCCCACCTCCTGTAAATTCTGCGTGGAGTCAGGTGGTTTTCGGGAAATTCTTTCCTTGAAATATTTTCTCCATTTTTTATATTCTGCTGTGACTGTATCTAATCGTCTCTTCCAATATTTACCCTCTAATACCACCGCCTGTCAATAAAACTACAGTTATAGTTCAATAATACAACAGAGTTACTGAGTGGTCTTTAACAACCACCTGTCAATAGGGTTCAACGTCCTACTGTTCCGACTGGACCAATAAAGACAGGTATTGGCCATACAGTGTGCTCTGACATTTTACCGGAACAGATGAACTGCAGCCTACTCTTATATTGAATTCCAACTGCCAAGGTTTCTTTTATGTGCACACCAATGGAACCCAAGGTTTTTTCGTCCGATCTAAACAACGATGTTGTCCATTGCCAGGTTATCTGTTCTGCACAATTGACAAAGGGGAACCATGATGGTTCACAAAACAATAGAAGACAGTTCAAGTACATTAATGGAACACAAGGAGCTGTGTCTTATTCACTCCCACACTTACATGTATCGTATATATAATAATTTTTGAAACCTTAAAATCTTAAATTAATTGGCAACTAAAATAGTGCAAGAGATAAACAAAATACTATTTGAGTGATGTGTTCAACAATCAGCGTGATTAACTACCAACTGAAATATCAGTTTTATATTTCAATAATAAAGGGAGGTAATTGATAGTAATCATATCTGGAGTCAGACCACATGAAGTTATAATATCTTACCTCAGGTTTTGAATGGATATCATCAGATAATGGAGTTGAGAAATCACAGATGATTGGACTCCGATGATAAATATCTGTAAATATACAAATCTATGTAATTATTATATATTTCACAATCTACATGTACACCAATTATACATCCAATCATCGTACACACAAAACATTCCAGAAAAACATATCCAAGTAGCACCATCGAACATTATACACACAAAACATTCTAAAAAACTTATCCAATGAGCACCATCGAACACCGTACACACAATACATTTTTAACAACGTTCATAAACTGTAGCACTAGAACTCGTTCCCGCCCCCTTCACATTAATCTCAGATACCTTACACACAAAATATTCCAGAAAAACTGTAGCACCATAACTTGTTGCTGCTCCTTCAATCTCTGATACCTTATACTGGACAACACTGATGTTATTTTGACATTGTACAAGATATAAAGAATTCATTTCAATTTCAGCACTGAAGGGACATACATGTACTCTCGTGAGGTTGAATGATCATATTTCTTTATTGTTCCAATTTCATTATGTGCACCAATAATTGCCAAGAACATAATGCTCACGTTTATATTTGTTGGTGGTGTTTTTATTCAATCCAAAATTAATCAGCTCATGTTGAAGGCCTAGAAAAATATCATGAAAAAAAAAACATCGGAAAACATAATCTACATGCACTAAATTTTTGTACTTTTTGTGAAGTCTGAACAATCCAACTTACCATATCCCATTTGCCCCCCCCCCCCCCGGAAAAATATAGGGAAAATTGTCGGCAACGTACATGTATGTTACTGGCATCTCGACAATAAATTCTTTAACATGGATGTTATCTTGATTCGTGTTATTAACGATATGCATGTGTGTTGTTAACGATATGCATGTGTGTTGTTAACGATATGCATGTATGTGTGTTGTTAACAATATGCATGGTTCACTAACTGAATTAATCACTAGGTTGAATAGTCATAAATCAATGTATCTTGGCAAGTAAAGCAATACGATCCAAACACTTCTCGTCCAAATCTTAGCGTAAAAATAATACATTTAAGCTATCAGGGAGCAAGTCCACTAATATAGTCAAGGTATTAAATAGCAAATCCACTAATATAGTCAAGGTATTAGACAGCAAGTCAACTAACATAGTCATGGTATGAGACAGCAAGTCAACTAATATAGTCAAGGTATAAGACAGCAAGTGCACTAATATAATCAAGGTGTTATGATGTATGAACATAGATCCACCAAATGAATGAATAATTAAGTAAAGACAACTTACACTGCATGTGCCATTCTCGCCATATAATATTATTAAGACGTATTTTATCTTTAACTGTTACATGCATACCACGAAAAGCTTTCCATTTGGGTGATGTTATGGTACCACTGTAAAAATAACAATCAAACATACATTATAATTATACCATTCTGGTGATGTTTATAGGTAAATGTTTTACTTTACACTCCAAGAACAAGATCCAGAGAACGAAAGCTGAGAACAAGATCCAGAGAACGTAAGCTGAGAACAAGATCCAGAGAACGTAAGCTGATAACAAGATCCAGAGTAAGAAAGCCAAAAAGAGAAATTATAGCGGTCATCATCCTCCACTCTGCTCGGTATATTGTGAGACAAGCTAAATTTTGGGATCAGAATTTAATATTGGCTGACTTGTATTGTTGAAGATTATAATATCTACAATGTACTGGGCTAGAGGAGACAGGCTTAAGCCATACAGTGTGCTATATGGGAAATTAGGTTCTGACGGTGGAGCTACAGCCTACTTTTATATTGAAATCAAACTGCCAAGGGATCTTTCACATACAAGCCAAGGTGTACATGTGATCTCCATTTTCCGTCCCATCCAGTTCTGCACCACTGACAAGGGGGAACCACGCTGGGAAATCCTGATGAACTTCCTTGGCTAACTCTGGGATCAAACATGAAACCTCCAGGATATCGAGCCAACGTCCTACTCACTGATCCAGCGTGGTTCATTCCCCAACTAATATTGCACTGATTTTCGTAGTTCAAGGTAAATCAACGCAACTCTGTAAAATCAACAACAAAATACAGAAGTTGGGGAGATTCTAAGTTTGTTTTTGGATGTGCGGTATTATAACACAGATCTTGTGTTACTATGGAGAATGCTCACTAGTCCACCAATATTTATTATCAGGGTTAGGGTTGGGTTTATTGACACCCATATTTATATTATTTCTTATAGTGGTGTACTAGTAGTGAACCTGGAGACTAGTGAACCCCTGTCGTTACTACATGTATGTTTATCCAATAAAACTGTTGTCAACTTGTTTTAAGTTTTATTGCATCATTGAAATATATACCAGTACAACAAGTACCAGTAGTTAACCTTACAAAATACATTTGATAATCATCCAATTATTATCGCATGTCACAACAAAATCCATATAAGTCATCATACTGTTTTCTATATCATAATTCATAAACATAAATTTTAATGTATCATTTAACACTATGGGAACTTTTTGCAAGCTACAATATTGTGAAAGACGAATCTGTAATATAAGTATTGGTCCAAAAATGGTTGAATTTAGCATTTACTTTAAGCATGTATTAAATGCTATTTCACATACAGTACAAAGATACATGTATGTTGCCAGGCAACCAAAACTATCCAACTGTTGTTGCCTATTTTTTTTTTTCTACTGCCAGAAGTGAAACAGTTACAACACACTAAAATCTGATTACAGGTAACAAACCATTTGGCTTCTGGTTCTGCCTTATTCTAACATTTAGCATACAAAACAAACATTTAACATCAATTGCCACAATCAGAAAGCATTAAAATCAATAGGCTTTTTCATCTCATGACCTTAAACTCTGTGTATAAATTTTAAGTCAATCAGATATTAACTTGAGCCTCTAGAGTGTCCACGAGATTTTTTGAAGTGATCATGGACCATAACTCTGGCACTATTTATCAGAAATCGTTAAAAACCAATAGGATTCTTCGTCTGATGACCTTAAACACTGTATAAATTTAAAGTCAATCTGATATTAACTTTAAGCAATAAATTGTGGACGCTGGACCAACTGACGGAATGGACGTGATTGCAATATATGACCATAAGAGGGGAGTATAAAAAGCAAACAAATCTTTTTGTTTTATATTGTTCAAAGTATTGTTTAACTTGTTTTGTATACACTAGGATCTGGAAGACAGAAGAATTGTTATATATACATATTATATTGTAACACGTTTTCAGGTTGATATGAGGGATAAGCCAATGCAATGTTGATATGAGGGATAAGCCCAAACTGATGCCGCAGGGAATATTCGCTTGGCCGCTACAATCACTGATAAGCATGACATCGACGAGGCTTAATGAGTACGGCATATTAACTTTTTTACTCCGACAAATTAAATTCTCAAACATTTTTTTGAGGTAAAAGAAAAATAAATAAAGACGTTTGAAGTATTTGTAGTTAAAAAATATTTCCTATTTTGTGTAAATGGGTATTTAAATTTAAATGAGTAAAATGCATCATTTTGCCCGAAGCAGTTAGGTGTTAAGTAAACATTGCACGAGCCGTTGAGCCAATGACTAACAGCGCGTGCAGTCAACGCACCTGTTGTGGACAGTCGTCTGTTACAGAGATAATTCGTAAGTAATTCTCTGTGAAACAGATTGGGATAAGCCAATGCAATGGTCATTAAGTAAGGCAAGGTCTTGTCATGTGTTGTACTAAACTGATTGGTTAATCATCAGATCAAACTCCACTGGTATAACCAATGATGCAATCTTCCACTATAACTAGTCAGATGTTCATGCCGTGAAGGCCATCGCATGTATAAAAACGAAATGGAATATAAATCTGTATTTTAATCCAATTGCATATTTATTTTAGCCTACACATCATATCTATATAGAGTAATGTGTTTTTAGCCTACACATCATACTACTGTCACATCATGTTACTGCAGAAAAGATTGTCGTATGGTAACAAAATGCTCATAATCAAGTTAATTATGCCTGGATAATCTTAATCAAGTTAATTAAGCCTGGATAATCATATTTATACATGCATCTAATAACAGCACTTATGTCGTCAATGAGAAAGGTAGACCATTAATTTATAAGACAAATCTTAATGAATTGTTGTTACAATCAATAATGCAAAAAATGAAATAAAAAGAATTGTGGTATAATGTCTGACTGTTTTGTACCGACTTGGCTCATGTTTACAGAGGCTAGATAGCTTATAGTAATGCACACATTATAATTATTTTTTTTTATCAAAATAGAATTATTAAATCTTATGATTCTCTTTAACAATGAATGTACCTTACCTGCATTATGAGAAAATTCAAATCTCTGATTAATTTAAGGCTCTGAATCCTTAAACGTAATATCACTTCAAACAAGGCTCATTTGAAATGATGAATTGAAAATATGACAACCTTCAGCAAGCGTTGCATATAATGTTAAATAATCAATTTGAATTAATTTGAATCAGTGTGAATCAAGAACTGAATAATTGAATATTTTCCATAAAATAGAAATGAGTAGATAACATGCAATAAACTGCGTGAACATTTCGTCTGTATTGTACCATATTATTATATTGTGTCAGGGTCAGATCCTCCTAAAAAGGGATTGAGGTCAAGATCACTACATGTACACGAAGGCCTCAAATTACTCACACCGACCAACAATCTATCTATCTAACATTTAAATAAAAAAAATCTAAACCATGAATATTTAATGTATGTGATCACGATGACGATGGAATCTTACAACTTGGTCATATCAAACTTAGCTACTTTTATTTTATTATTGCGTAAACTTTAACCCTGGGATTATACATGTAACAAAACAACCAGGTCCACTACTAGTCTTACATTATACATGTACATCAACGGTTACCACCCCCTCTGGTCACCTCTGGCTTGCGACTGTGGTTTCGAGCCCTGGTGTGAGCGTATGTGCGTGGCATGGAGATAGGGGCGCCTTCTCAACCTTGTGGGTTTCCTCCGGGCACTCCGGTTTCCTCCCACTGGTAAAGACCCCTACGTGCAAGCGAAAACCATGTGTTAGTCCCAAAATGACCTAGTTGTGTTGAGTGGACATTAAACCCCATTTCTCTCTCTCTCTCACCACCCCCCTCCACCATGTAACAAAACAACCAGGTCCACTACTAGTCTTAGCTGTACACAATACATGCTATTTATATAAGCACTTAATAAGCTCGGCTGGACTTTGAACTTTGTTAAACAAAGTGCATAGGCTACACTACATGTCAAAAAAAAAAAAACATTGATAAAAAATTATGAATATTTATGTCCATTTTATGACAATAAATAACTTGACCATAATTAATTAATTTGAATCTGACATTAACCTGTAGGAATTTCAAATCTCGTAAAACTAAATAAATATGACCTAATTTTGAGGTCTGTGACACAGTTATCTATGATGTAAACAGACTTGCAAGTTATAGACCTAGATTTAGCTAAGTTTTGGTATTCACAAATTACATGTCATCATAACACATAATAATTGTTTTTTTTCATATTAGGCATTGGAAAAATAAATAATGAGAGTTAAATATAAAATAAACATAGAAAAATTAAAACAAGAAATGGGTGAATTATCCCCCTCCCACTTACCTATAAGCAAGTGTCATGCACTCAAATAACTTGGTCAGTGATGCATCTATGGCCAGGGTGTGGGTGCTTCTCGGTCCAAATGTGTAGGTTTTTGAAGTTTCTTTGCTGGCTGTAACAAAATTGAAAGCATCGTCGATTTGTTCAGCTTCATCGTCGTCGAAGTCATCGTTCCCTTCATGATCGTGAACACGGCTAACCATGAAATGCCCACTATGAATTGTCTGTCGATGTCCAAGGTGTGCTTCATCGCCATCAGCCATGCCTTTTGGAGAACTTAAAGTTTTGAAGTCGTCTACGGCCATCGTTGAATGCCAACCGTAAATAGTAAACTCTGGAATTTGAACACAGAAAAATACAAGTTCGATTTTTCTGGCTTTTCAGCCATGCTAGAAATAACTAGGTGGGCACGATAAGGGTACGTGATCTCATCTTTTTGACCAATGAAAACAGATTCTACGACAAGAGGTGAAGGTTGTTGGTAACGGGAGACAACCGGTGCAAAATTTGTAAACAGGGCTTCATTTTTGTAAACATGACTTGAAAAACAAAACGCATTAAATTATTTATTTAAAAACAATAATATTTGGTGTTTAAAATTAAACATGGTTTGTTTTGTAAATCACACCGCATCACACAAATAAACAAATAACTAATAATAAATACCTCAACAAATTAACTGAGTGGAATCTGGAAGCGGACTGACGCATTCGCTAGGCTTGTAGTTTTACTCCGTATCCGCGAATTAATATACAATTACAATATTGCATGTACAGAGTTAAAAGCGAGACCAAACCTTTAACTGAACACAGTTATTTATGGACGCCGATGGTCCTTAAAGCTAAAAAGTGTGTGTGCACATGTGGAAGGGCCCGGGTGGGGGATATGCCAGACTATAATGCGCTTCCAAATTTATTAATTCGTCAAAGCGAGGTATATTCTATTCAGTTATTACGCAAGTTATTGGTTTGTTTAGACTGTAGAAATAGCTTATCTATACCTGTACAGCATAAAATTCGTTCCACCAAAATATCCACATAGATTGGGGTGTCAAATTCTCAAAGTAGCCCCCCCCCCCCCGCGCTGCATAATTTTTTTTTTTGTAAAATAACACTTTTTATGAGAAATTAAGTGTCTTGGCTTTGGGCTTTGTCGTCAGGTGGTGGGATGGGATGGACGCTCAAAGCGCGAGATAATGAGCCATTATATTATGTGATACCACAATTAATTAATATGCTAGGCATCAATAAAATTAAATGGCAATAATATCGTGTTAAATCAGAATAAAAACTAACGTCAAACGCCATGTTGGATTTCTGTTTAAAAAACTCGATCTGTATACGCCAAAATTACGATAAAGACCGCCGTGGCCCATTACTCCAAAGATTTCAAGGCCGGGGGGGGGGGAGATACAATGTCTCAGGAACCTGGCAAACCCCCTCCTGCAAAATTTCCTGAAAATCCGCCCCCGCAAACTGTAAAAGTCAGTTTTTACATTGTTCTTTTCTCTCTCTCATTTTTTTTTTTTGGGGGGGGGGGGGCTTAACATCATCGCCTTGCTCTGCTCTGCGCTCTTCAGAATCTCTTTAGTCTCTTTATTGAAATTTTCTCAAAAATGTAATTACACTAGTAATACTTGTCTTTCATAGCATTCGATAAAATGAATAGTAGCCTATGGCGATCGAGAACCACCACTCTCGTGTCCATGACATCAAAATTTCATATAAGCATTCTATATCTGTAACTGATATTCCATCAGAATTAAGGTTGCTATGTCGATACTTAAAACAGAAAAGTGATTCTTGGCTAACACTGGGAACCACCACCCTCGTGTCCATGACATAAAAATTTCATATACATAAGCATTCTATATCTGTAACTGATATTCCAGCAGAATTAAGGTTGCTATGGCGATACTTAAAACAGAAAAGTGATTCTTGGCTAACACTGGGAACCACCACCCTCGTGTCATGCGCAAATATTGTCGACCATAAAAACAATAGATATACATTATCGGTCATTTTTTTACAATACCCCTGAGAACTTCCCACCCCTCTCGTTGCTCTGAGCTAATTCCGGCCCTGCGCGTAACTCTCTGGTTTTTATAGTGATCTAACAGCCGCGGCATCTGTGGTCAGTTGCTCAAACGATCAGTTAAAGGCACCTCTTGATTATTAATTGTCATACTTGATAGAGGATGTAATATGTAGGCCCAACTCTGTGATGTGATATGTAAATATTTTGTTCAGACTGAATAGAAACAATTGTAAATATTTTATCGCAATAATCGATTTAATGAAAATGTTCAAGTCATTGAATGGAAAGGAAGAACGATTTTCCAATAACCTGTTGGAATCACGCAGGTTAGCACAAGTAGAGCATGCTAGGATCATTCCATGAACATGATGGGTGATGCAACTTAGATGTTTGATGATGTAAGACTCTATCAGTGGATAAAATGGGTACATCAAATAAACTAAACGAACCCTACATCGATTATTAGATCGGCTTTAAAATCAACCACTATGTATCGATCATTTTAGGATTTCCACAATGGCGATCTTTTATATGGCTTCGTTTCAAATGCTTGTGAACTAAGGCTTTGTTTGTGATTTTATTTGGACGAGTGGAACTGTGGGTACGATCTCGTTAGTAAAAGTAGCCCAGCGGATAACTTCGCTAAAACGATTCTATGAGTTGGAAATTGGCTGCTGAAATGCGACGGATATTTTTGTTTATAATATGACGAGTATTTTACCTGTCGAGCTCCACACTGGTAGAATTCTATGTCGAATTTTTTAGAAAGTTTGGCAGCCTATTTCTGAGTCTAGTTTTCCATTGACATTCGGAAATGTGCAATGTTTTAGCCCCAACGTATCAACAAATAGGAAATCAATTGATACAGGGACGCTATTTTGAATAATACAAACCGGATCTATTTTTGTCTCGCGAATTGTTTATTTTGTATCACCTTAAAGGTGCATTAAAGTACGAGTTAAATCTGACTGATGCAGGTATTTTGTCTGGCTTCAAATGTTAAATAAATTGTTATTTCGACATTAATTTATTAACTTTATTAACACGACAAGACCTTAATCAAGTCTCTAGAACATCCGATGGTCAATCAAGTCCCTGGATCATCCGATGGCCAAGATTTTAATGTATTTAAACACCCAGAAGATTTTAAAACGATAAAATGCACATGCGAAGCTAAGTCTAGATTGTCAACAACCGTTGCTAGTATAATAACATTTCTTTACTATGACTTCAGACAGTGATAACTTCACTCGGAATAAAGATATTTGGATGAAATTTTCAATATATTCATTTTTCGTTCTCTGTTTTAGAACTATGATAACACGAACGCCTTTCATAAATCACCTCAGTGGTTATTTCCGAATTCTCCCCTATACTAATTAACTGAGGTTCTATACTAATTAAATGTTGTTCTATACTAATTAACTGTTGTTTTATAATAATTAACTGTTGTTTTATACTAATTAACTGTTGTATGCAAATTAAGTGTTGTTCTATAGTTTTATACTAATTAACCGTGGTTCTATAATGTTGTATTGAATTAATTTAAATCTAAGTCTGCTAAATTACAATTGAACGGTTACGTTATGTTTGTCACGTGTATAAAGATAACCTGTTGGATCAATAAATATATCGAGTGGTTTAATCTCTACACTTACTGACAGAGCAACATGAACATTTTATATATTACACGATAGACCATGACCCTAACCCTAACCCAACACACAATAGACCATGAAATCTGTTTTGAGTCAAGTGCCGTGGGTTCGTTTCCCCGCTTGTGTGTGCCAGTGAATATGGTAGCATGTCCAACATCATGGTTTTTTTCCGAAGACTCCTACGCGTAAGCGACTATTGAAATAAATTGAACGATAAGTTAATCCAGAAATGACTTGCTTGTGTCGAGTGGATGTTAAACCTGATTTCTTTCCCTCTCTAACCCTAACCCTATATCTTGCATCCACCACCCATCTGCACCCCTCACAAACTTACCTCCTGATCTCTGATTCATGTATTTCGTCATCCTTTTCACTGTTTATATATTTTGACGGGGTCAGAGTTGAGGATATATATATAACCAGTCGAGTAGAACCGTGTTATTATCCTGGTATATGATCTATTAATAGCAACAATGAGATTATAGGTTTAAACTATTTATAATATATTAATACGGGGATTCGCTCGGGCTCAGTGAATCCAAACAGGATGTCCCAGTGTTGTTCGGGAATGTTCTCGGGATTTTTTCGAGCGTGACTTCCCCTCGTCTGCGGGGCAGGACAAAGAGTATAACAACGACAGCTTATAATCCACCGGATAGGACGAAAAGCGATGCCCCGTGTACACGTTTGTATGCACGTAAAAGAACTCCTTGCAGATGGTATTAGATGTTATATTAGGCCGTAGTGCCGCTGCATGTTGTAAGTGGTCTTCAATAGCCCAGTAGGAGTAGAATAGTTAAAACCCAGGGTGGAACTGGGGAACTGTGGGGGGCGTGTTGAGAACAGTTTTCACTGGGCCCTAGGTTCACAGTTAATGTCCGTTGAAATGATTTGATACACATGCCCAGAAGTTACGAGTTATTTGAATCAGATGGGTTCGGTGTAAAACAACATCGTCATCACGGCGGACGAAGTAGGCCTATCTATTAAAACAACTCTGTCACCACGGACAAACTATCCACTAGAACAACTTCGTAATCACGGACAAACTATCCACTAGAACAATATCGTCGTCATGGACAAACTATCCACTAGAATAACCCTGCCATAACGGACAAACTATCCTCTAGAACAACTCCGCCAACACGGAAAAGCTATCGTCTGGAACAACACTGTCGTACAGGCGTACTATGTTCAGCTTGAACAACCCCACCATCATAAACGAAGTATCCGTCTATAGGAGAACATCGTCGTAACGGACGAACTATCCGTCGAGAATAATCCACCGTCATGGACAAACTGTAAACAAAAAGACACTAAAATCTGACCGGTGGTAAGACACAGTATTTTGCGAGGCATCCCAGTTTACAACTTGCTCTCGCGTTTTGTGTAGATTGTCGTTAATCCCGACCCTAAATATTTACCCATGGTAGCACAGATACACTTGTATGACATACCATCGACAATAAAATTAGAGACATAACGGATCGCTATCTTGCTAACATGTAGATTGTCAACTGTCCGTTAATATATAGGTTTTCAACCATTTGTTACATTTATACGACTCAAGAGAAGATTGGTCACTGACAATCTGATTAAAATACCCCCGATGTCCTAAAATACACGACAACCAGACTAGTTGAAGTGAGAGGTCGCGACAGGTGTCATACGATCCGATCGACTTTTGATCCTATGACGTCGGGCTTTTGATCCTATGACCTCGGACTTTTGATCATATGACCTCGGACTTTTGATTAACCAATCAGCGTTGATGTTTTTAGCGGGATATCCACAGTTCCGTGCATCCCACGCCAAGATCTCGCCACAAAAGACTGTTTCATTGACTAACCTCTCACATCAACCATAACGCAGGTTATATAACAACTCTTCCAGGTCCTAGTGTAGTAAAGACAAGTAAAACAAAATTGTGAACTATAAAATACGGTGGGAAATTGTACATTTATAACAATTCCATAGAACTTAGTATTATGAAGAACCCTAAAACAGTGGGACAACTGAGAAGTCTGTTCACAAAACTTATTTCAAGACAAGAAGGCTAACTCTAGAATCTCCTGCAGACAACACTGTAAACAAAATCTATACAATAATAAAATATTTTCCTATAGAAATTTAACACAAATATGGAATATTCGCACTACAGAAACCGTAGAATATTGGTGCCGTTAATTTCTGCAGATCCCTAAAATTCGGTAGAGTAATATATAATTTCATCTTATAGAAAATGGATAGCACCCAAGTCCCCCCCCCCCCCTAAAAAGATATACCGAAAAAGACTCTGAAATTTTGTAAATAGTTCTAAATCCTAAATGTGGTTGCGTGAAATCAGGACAAATGAAATAATGTAAAGACGTACATCGGGGTATTTGAGATGGTCGTCGGTTAATTTGACATAATCTGACTTATACAGTTAATGATTTTGCGTTATCTGACTTTAATTTGACGTCATTTGTCTGTACAGTTGTTTGTCTTAATCTGAATGTACAGTTTTTAGTTTTGGATTTGGCTACACATCTTTTGATTTGACGTTATCTGGCTACATTATTCTTTTTCGATTTGACTATAAATATTTTGCTTTGACTATATGCTTTGGCATTATTATGGGATTTGACTATATGTTTCAATTTTGACGTGATTTGCATATTATACATATTTTGATTTGGCTATACGTTTTTTGATTTGAAGTGATTTGAGTAGGCCTATAATTGTCAGGTGTTTCACTTTAAATCATCATATAACAAGGTATTATATAAATAGGCCTTGGAATTTATCTGTCTGATGTAGGCCAACATAAAACGTAGTAAATGTTGATTGAGTAATTTAAATGTAATTTTACAGATTTTAGAGAAAAAAAAGACAAAAATTTAATTTTACAGATTTTCTGTAAAACAAAGTCTAAAAAATGTGGGGCATACTTACAGAATATGTTTCCTAGCAACAATTCTACTTAAAATGGTTGAATTTAATAAAATACAGACAGTAACAATATAATGTACGTCTATTTGTATTTTCTCTCCGATAAAACGACGATAAAAACCAGTTCTAATCAATCGACGCCGTATCTGACTCGAGTCACGTGTCACGTATACGAATATAGGTCATAGTAAAATTTAATTCACATATTATTATGTATATATCTGCTGTTACTATATAGATCGTTAAACAGACCAATAACATTTACAAACACCAGATTTCACTCAATATACAGGCCAACATGACGTAGCAGTATACATTGTGGAATCATAGAACTAAATACAGCGGATAGACGGCCCGGATGAATAAATATTAATATAGTTTGATAGTTAATGCAAGAAAGATTTTCTATTCGTTGAGATTCTATGGTTGTATAATATTTCCATTCAACTGTTAAATTAGATATTTACTAGATCAAGGCCATTTATCACCTATTCTGAAATGTAACTTGAAATCATTACTCGTTGAGTTTAAGTATCATTTCAGAATCTTCACTTTAGCCTCTAGAGCGTCGACGCGCCGGACGACCTTTTAGGGTTTAACGACCTACTGTTCTGTTTAAGACTGGGGTAATAAAGACTACCGGGCGACTACCGACGGGTGGATTGACCACAGGTACATGGGGACAGGAACGCCCTTATTAGACTATGGCACACCCGACAACTATGTGATTTTTCAAATTTTTTGAGTTTCTGTTTTATTCTGAACATTTTTAAAATCTTTAATCTTATTTTATCCATATTTGATGCTAAATGATATAATATTTACTATCAAACCTGTAATTCATATTTTAAAAAAAATTACCTTCCGATGTATTTATAAAAGAGAAAGGTAAGGCACTTTTCTGATGACGTTTCTTTGCCGTGGGGTACCTCTGTCGCTATTTACTTCAAAATAGTGAATAAAATTGGGTTACAATACAAATCTACGGAGCACGATTCCACTCTTATATAATTTTTTCGTACATGATCCCACTCTTATATAATTATTTCGTTTAAACGAAATATTAATTCGTTTAAACGAAATATTAATACCCTTATGAAATGGGCTGAAACGTCCTACTGTTCTGCTTTGAGTGTGACTGGGCTATTGAAGATGGGCATACGCCAAATATTGTGCTTTGGGGGATATTTTGCCCAAACAAAATCGCTATTCTTATATGAAATTGCAACTGCCAAGGGATCTTTGTTGCGCACGCCAATCTGTACACGGGACCTCGAATTTTTCGTACCATCCAAAAGACTAGACAGTTGCCCTTATCAGACCACCCTTCTTGCATCACTCACAACTGGAAACCACGAAGAACACCCCAGATGAACTTTCTCCGCCAACACTGGGGCGAATAAGCGACCTCCTGACTAGCGCGCTAGCGTCTTATCCACTTAGCCACCGTGGCTCCTGCATACGCTTATAAACCAAACGGTTGATACCCCAAAACATATGTTAAAACATTTGCTGCTATCGGGTTAACAAGGTTTTCGTAATGGGGATCATGTTGGGGGACACGAGGCCTGTCAGGGTCACTTGTCTAACCCCAAGGGTTCTTTCTGGGTCCACCTCCTAAATAGCATTACGCACAAGCGAATTAATGATATAAAATTGAACCATGTGTATATTCCGTATATCGATAACGATAGAGATCACGATTGTTTTTGTTTTTTTAAATTTTTTCAACTTCGTTGTTTGGAGTATTGGGGTTAGTCGACGTGTTAAATCGACATATTAATTCGTTATAACGAAATATTAATTCGTTATAACGAAATATTAATTCGTTATAACGAAATATTAATTCGTTATAACGAAATATTAATTCGTTATAACGAAATATTAATTCGTTATAACGAAATAATTAATTCGTTATAACGAAATAATTAATTCGTTATAACGAAATAATTAATTTGTTATAAATGAAATAATTAATTCGTTAAAACAAAATATTACTTCGTTATAACGAAATAAATAATTCGTTAAAACGAAATAATTAATTCGTTAAAACGAAATAATTAATTCGTTATAACGAAATATTAATTCGTTATAACGCAATAACTAATTCGTTAAAACGAAATAATCAATAAACAGCGAACGTTTCAAATAAATTGAATTACGACGTTCCAGGGGAGTCGTTAAGCCTCCCCAGCTCCGAGGATACAGATGGCTAGTAGAGACCGGGATAGAAACATCACGTATATCTGTCAAGAAGCGTGTAGTCCTCGCCAATAAATACATGCTAAGTGATAAGGAAATTATATTTAGCTATATTAATGTTATAACTGTGTGTACTTTCCCGTATTTGACCTTTATGGATGTCATAAAGATATAAACATGAATACAAGAGATAAGAGTGGATAAACTTTTGGTTTACCTTACATAAACATGGTTATAATAACACAGTGTTCGAGACTTCATTCATCATTTACACTTTTCCTGGTGTGTCCTCTACGTTTTATTGGGAGAATAGGCAATTCTGGATCTTTTCAAGTTCGTCTAGCTCAATAATTACTGTTGTTGAAAAGATCACACGGGACAGGAAGTAGATTGCCGACATAGTGTGGCTCTACAACGTAATACAGTTATATAGGCTACGAATCTTGATTTGCGGTTTCAGATTTGTTCAATCTGATTAAAACAAAGATCCTATTTCGTTTCGTTTTGTATAGTTCAAAAGATCGTTTTACTTGTCTTTACTATATTTGGAACTTGAAGAGTTGTCATACTGCCGGCGTTGTGGTTGAAGGGATTAGCCAATGAAACGGTCTGTTACGGCACTGGTTGATAAATCAATGTATGAATGTCATATATAGGGTCCACGACCTTCGAGTAGGCTATAACTTGTCAGGAGATCTTCATGTAGTGTAGGCTGTCGAAAGTATAAAAGAAACGAAACGAAATAATAACGGTTCTGAAACTTGAGCTAATACAGGAGAAGGCAGCTGAATAAAACTATTTGGAGGTTTCATATCTCAAATGCAACTAAACTTTCTTTCCGTTCACTTTAAGATCGGTTTGTGTCTTTGTGTTAAGAATGTGATGCTTCTTGAACTTTAACCTGAAATTCACTTGGATTGTAATCCAAAACATTATTAATATTTCTGTCGTGATTTAGTTCATTTGAACCGTAAACAAAAGTATCATTGAGTCTGGTCTGGTAATTTACCAAAAACAAACTCCATTTTCTCTTGAAAGATAAAATCAGTCCTATATAAATCGAAAGGTAGTCAAACCCAACGACTAAATCTGCCTATTGCAGGTCTTTCTTTAGGCCCAAAATGTTATTTAAATTTTTAATTAGACATTAATTAGCGTTTCCAGACCATAATCAACTATCGATGTCTTCGCTAGCCTGTGATATTTAATGGATTTGGATCTGATTTTGCTGCTCAACTTTCATTAGTGATTACATCATGAAAAGTATAACGGAGACTATTTTTTTTTATCGCATCGACTTTAGTAATGGTGATCGAGACTAGACCGAAAATTCAATCGCTCAATTATATAGTGTTTAACGCCCGCTCCCATAGAGGCTGATACCGCGAGCAAGGTATATAAGAGCACGCGCATGGGTCTGCCTGGTGGGACGTAAGTAAACCCACATATCAAGGATCGAAACCACGTCCGCAAGCCAGATATGCGCGAAACTTTAGACCAATAGGCTACCCTCAACCCCCTTCAAACACTACACAGACATGCGCAGCCAGGTGGTTTCAATACAACATTACTGAAGTGAACTGAAATGGGGTTTATCGTCCTATGACCTGCTCTTATATCGAATTCCAACTATCAGGGGATCACATCCGAACGACTAGGCAGCTAGCTGTCTAAATAAACTTTCTCGGCCAATGCAGGGATCGAATATCCGACCTCAAAACATTACTGAAATAATCATAACGCTGTCAATATAAATTAGATGTGCGCCACTCTCGTCAAAACATTCATATCAGCCGGTTGGAATTTAATGGAAAGCCATGTGGGGTTTAACGGTAATGAAGAATGGATACGTGTGCAATGAGGGAAAGGTTTGTCAGGAATCGGAATATATCGAAAAACTTTCTTGGTCTACTCTTGAAACAAACCTTAGACTTTCTGGTTATCAAGCCATCGATTTACTCACCGAGTCAATCGCAGATTCTGCTTGTAGAGCTGACCTGATATCAAGTATTGATACTGCAGACATGGCGGAAGATAATGGCTAACATGGCGACAAAAAAACAATAATATACAATTCCCAACCAAGAGGAACATTGTACAATTCCCATCCAAGAGGCACAATATACAATTCCCATCCAAGAAGCACAATATACAATTCCCTGCCAATAAATCTGCAGATAATTGAGAGAAGCTGTGTTACAGGGACGATGACCAAACATAAATAAAATATTGACGAGCCTTTTGTTATAATTATTTAATACATTAAAATATTGTGTAACAATTAGTTGAATATATTAACCTAACCCCCGACTCGCTCTTGCTCTATTTATCTATATATTATTTACATGTACAATAAAATATCAATATTTACATTATATAAACATATAATCACCCTTACATCAGTTTATCATCAGTCAAACTGATCAAAATACACATCTATAATTCATTTCGTTTTTTATATATTCAATGCCTTACAGTAACTACGAGCGGCTTTTGACCTTATGACGTCGGACATTGATTAATCACTCGGCGTTGACGTTTCTTCAATTTCTTGTAGTTTATCCACAGTTTCGTGCACCAAAAATCCAAGAACTTGCCGTTACAGACAGTTTCATTAGCTAATCCTCACATTATCCAGAATACGCCAATGATAACAACTCTTCCAGATCCTAGTGTAGTAACGAGAAGTAAAATGAAATTTTGAACTATAAAAACGAAACGAAATAGGATCCGTGTTTTATTCAGATTGATATAAGTAGACCAGGAATTAATCAGCCATATTAGAATATTACTACTGTGACGTCATATGACAAACGCAGAATTGTCCAAGGAAAAAGTGAGTCAAGTTTAACCCTCCGAAATTATCCGTAGCCTGGGCTGTTAAAGAGAGACTCAGAGAAACGAGGTTTAACATTCATTCGCCATAAACTAGGTCATATTGGCGCTGACATGGTTAAATTTTATTTCAATAATTCTCTTACATGCTGGTTTCTTTTAGCAGTTGGGAGAAACCGGAGAAAACATGCAAGGTTGGACAGGCGACCCTACTCGTTGTCACATACAACCAGGTAATGAAACCACACCAGTTGACTTAATAACACACCGTCATATATAGAGTGCATGCATTAACCATCGACCACCCACCCCCCTTGGATATATAAGAAAAACAAGACGTGTAACCTTGGGACCCAGTTCCTGGCCTAGTTATCTGACAGACATGAATATTTGTATTATGCACAACTTAAACAGTTTATGTTTCAGTCTGGCCCTTGAAACTGTTTTATCCCTCTATTTATACAATCACTTATAATATTAATTGAATTACATATTTTGGGTACATGTTACACATCTCGGTAGGTAATTCATAAACATAGAGCCAGAAAATACTGTACAATAATAAACCATCAGATCGAACCAAAGATAGTGTACAATAACAAACCTACAACTATAAAAATGTCCCCAAGACCAGCAAAAGATGTTATAAACACATGAAAATAACCAACGAAAGAACATCTGAATGTGACCCATAAAATAATTTCAATATAACAAATATGTAACTGAATTGGACATAAAAATATAAAATAATTTGTGACATATTAAACCTGTAGAAGTGTAATATGATGGAATGTCAACTTGTCTGTTGCTATAGAAACAAATATTAACATAGATTTGGATGAGATTTTGATTTTAAACATGATTTAAACTTGAGTTAAGGTAACCTGGTTACCAGAAGAAGGCAAGATTGATGATTTATCTTAATATAAATTACAAAAGGTATATCTAACCGTAACCATAGATACAATAATACACATATTTACATACTGATTTACAAATCGGTCTGTTGCCATGGGTACAATGGCATCAGATTTACATACTTGCTTATTACCATGGATACAATATTGGAATATAGATATTAGTATTAGCATGGATATAATAACATTAACAGTGTTTACACTAATACCACAGTTTACTGGCATTATGGTAACCATGGATGCATAAAAAACGAAATTCAAAAGTGACCAAAACAATAAAAATAATTCTGGTTGCACAATGCAGGAGCTGTATAGAGAAACTGTTTATCAAATAAAAAGTTGCTGATGCTAAACAACAACCAATTAAGTTTATTTATTTAATATTATTCAATATTTCTGTTCTCACAAAACATTCACAAAAACAAAAAAAAATATCACATTCTATTTTACAGCCACTGGTAATATTTAAATAACATCTAAAATAAGGCTTATAATAAAATAAATGCTAGAAAATCACAAACATACATAGTGTTACATGTATATACTTCTAAGGTTAGGATTAGTGGAACCCTTCTGTTGCACGTGGATATGCCCCAGGTTAGGGTTAGTGTAACCCTAATGTTCCACGTGTATATTCCTGCAGGAATAGTTTTACAACCAAACTGTAAACTGTCAGCAAATAAAAGGGAATGTTTTTAATTTTGAGCCAAATAAAATATCTTGAGATTTAATCTATTTCTATATATGAACAAAAGATTTTAAAAATAAACAAAATAAGACAAGTTTAAATATAAATATAAAACAAACGATTTCAATCTTCACATATAATATCTCGGTATTCACTGCCATTAATGTAAAGTCATCAGTTTCTAGTTTCAATTTATTGGAAGACCAGGAGGAAAGCAGAGGAGGAAACTTTAAAATTTATCTGCCATCAACAATGATTGTGTGAATTATGGACCACCACGAAATTTGAACAGTTGTATCAAATATCCCGCAGAACTGGGTGAGTTGAATGACATAGCAGATAAAAAATCTTAAATAAAATGTTGGCAAAAGCTGTGACAGGTGGGTGTTTTTATTTGGTGTTGTAAGCCATCTTAGGGTTAGGGTTAGGGTTAGGGGCCTACACCTTATCAGACAAGAGAATAAAAGTCTGATAATTATGGATAGTGAATACATTACAGAAGCAAAACGTACAGTAATACTTTTTTTTTCTAGTTATGGCAAGGTTTGTAACTGAAAAAGATATTTGAAACGTAACAACTTAAATGTCTTGTGGTGAAAAAGAGGGGACTGAGAAGGGATCTTGGTAAACATCTTGTGGAATTCTAGTGATGAAAAACTCCACCTACTATAAATTATAATGATATCGTTCAAATTAAATTTTTGTCTTTACTTTGTAAGTCCAATATCTTGCGGAATTCTTGTGGTGACAAATTGCCTACCTTGCCATGAATCATATTTTTTACGTATTTGTTAGCAGAAGGACATAATGATAAAAACCAAGTCTGAGCAAAAAACAAACAGTTGGGCACTGATATTGCCGGTAAGGAATGTCGATAAAAAAACAAAAACAATATATAAAAAATATGAGAATCTGATTCAAGAAAAAAGTTAAAATTGAAAGAGATTTTTACTGAGTAGGTTTAATAATCAGGGAATCAGGATCTGGAATGTCTCAGGAAATCTTGGACGTATAAATCATGTTCTTCGTCGGAACTATAATCATGGTACTCCTTTGTTTTGATGAGCTTTGATTTTGAGCCATATTCTCGATAAATGTCCTCGTCCTCGTCATCATGCGCAGGACGAAATCCTAATTTCTGATAAACTGGTTTTCGTTGATATTTTTTACAGATAAAAACTGTTACTATGACCACCACCAGTAAAACCAAAGAACCTGTAAAATAAACACCCAGTTAATATTAATTACAGACAACATTGTATAAATTAGTTATGTAAAATAAGGAATTAGTGTATTAACGACCACCCACTACCTGTCACATTACAAATACCAAATATCCACTATATAAAACCAGAGCTACAGTCAAACATAAACCTGACCTCAATCCAACGGCCCCCAGGATCCAAATATCCCCTCTCCACCGTGTTGATTATAATTATATTGTTGCACAATTCAATCAAGCTCGTTTTCTTATTTGATAAAATTTTCAACAATGTTTTATTCATTCATCAGTTAATATTGTCCGAAGCCCGAGTCCTAAACCCAAGATATTATCCAGTCCGAACAGTTGTTTACAAGTCTGAAAAGTCGTCAGAATAATTCCAAATAGTTCTTTGTGTGAAGATTAAAAGATCACTGGACCGAAATGTTGTGTTAGCCCTTCACCTAGGATCCAAACATTAACCCCTTCCACCTAGGATCCAAACATTAACCTTAACCACTCAATGTTGATCATTTGTCACATTAACATAAACGTAACATTTATACATGAAACATTCAAGACTTGTTTTTCAATCAGTGATAAGTTGGTGTAAACACTGACAACAAGACCAGGGGTGATATGTTGTTGTATTGCGATATCCCCTTTACAACAAGACCAGCGGTGATGAGTTGGTGTAAAGTAATATATAGATTACAGCATAGTAGCACAAGAATTCTAACTTACTGAAAGCAACAACAACTAGGAATGGTGATGTCGCTAAACTCTGTTTTTTCTCGACATCAAGTTTTATCGAACTTGTTAATGGTGCCATATTCTTCCCTAATTCAATATTCTGAAACAAATAATATAACAATATCACAGTAAAGTCTGACATCAGTAAAATTTACATCTTAATCAAAATAAGGCAAGTAAAATGGGGTTTAACATTTTTCTACACCAGCTGGTGAAACGTTGCCCTATGTCAGCAGGGTTAAGATACCAAGTGATGGAATGTTGCCCGGAGACTGTAAGATTTAAAACCTACTCTTACTTTGATTTCCACTCGACACAAACTAGGTTATTTCAAGACTCACATATGGTACAATCTTATTTCACTAATTCATTTTAGCAGTGGGAGGAACCATGACGCTTGGGGTTAAATAACATCCAATCAAACAAAAACTACAAGTAGGTCATTTTGTGACCAACACGGTTCAATTTTATTCATTAATTTGCTTTAGCAACCAGTGGAAATCAAAGGACCCGGACAAAATGTTGGACATTCGACGCTATTCTTTGTCACATACAAGTGTGGGATCGAAACCACAACACTTGACTCAATGACAGACCTTACAATCTAATTAGCCACTCTCCTCCCCCCCCCGCACCCCTCCCCGCCACTCAAAGGTATAATTCTCAGATAGTTTTCTTATGATCATCTTCATCAATCTTGAGATTTATTCCCCAGCACCATCTTAATTCTCCTCATTCCCCAGCACCATCTTAATTCTTCTCTTTATTTTACACCTCTTACTATCTTGAATAATTTCATATGAAGGAAAGAATGTTTTTGTATCTAACTTTTGTCCTATCCTTTTACTTTGTGGTAATAGAATATGTTTAAACGAAATCTGGGTGGAGAATTTGATTAGTTGCCTACTAGCGAGTGTTTTATTACCTTGACCTGTTTTTTATAACCATCAACAAGGGAAGTAACTCTATAAACACCAGGTGGAAGATAAATAAAGAAATGTCCATTTTTATCCACATTGACTTGATGTGTTAGTTGATCAGATTCTATGGTAACAGTCGAGTTGGAGAATGGTCGATGGGTCTTCTTGTCCTCTACTGAACCAGATATTCCTCGGTGTACCTGAAGATATAAATAAGTAATATAAAACATCTGACAGGTCAGTCTCAAAACCTTGAATACAATCGTGTTTAAAATGAAATTGGGGTTTAACGTCCTACACCTATAATGCACTAATGAAGACGGGTATACCCAATACAGTGTGCTATGGGTGAAATTTTGCCCGGGCAGTGGCACAGCAGGATACTTTTATAATTCCAACTAGTCTGCCAAGGGATCTTTTACATGCATGCCAATGTGTGTACATGGGACCTCAGTTTTTCATTGCATTCAAACTACTAGACAGTTGTCCTTGTCAGGCCCTCCATCCTGCATCAATGACAAGGGGGAACCATGCCGGAAAAACTCATGTTTGCATCTTGAATACAATCGTGTTTGAATACACTGAATACAACAGTCAAATCATGGAATACTGCAAATCTTTTTTTTTACCGAAAATGCTAATACCTCTGTGGAACAGAGTATAGTTTCTATGGAAACATAAATCTTGTAAAAATAGTAAAACAGTACATAGTTTCAATGGTGACTTACCTCTTGTAAAACAGATATCAGTGATTTTTTATTTTGTTGCCATAAAGTAAGAAGTTGATCTGCTGGAGGTGAGGAACAGCAGCTGGTATAGATGTTGATACAGGGAATCTTCTTGACATTAAACAAATAATTCTGTAAAAATATAAACAATAAAACAATCATGATGTAAAATAATTTACTATTAACATCTTGCGATTCATTCAACAGTCTTTCAAGCCAGTTCTATTTCACTATTACCCAGTAACAGCTGACAGACATATTATCATCTCTTCAATGGTTTAGTTTCTCATAATTTACATAGGGACAGGCTTTCTGTCTACTTGACCCCTAACTCTGAACATTCCTTAGCCTATGGAGTGGGTTCCTGGCACCAAGACGTAAACAAGTAAAGAAGGCAACCAGTTATCTTCAATACTGTGGTGTCAATTCATTTAATACTAACATTTGTTGTCTGTACTTATAATGACCTCTAACACACACAAATGAAGGTCATGGTAAAAAAAAGTCTACCATTTGTGATCAAAAAGGGCGCCCGTTTATGTATTGTGGCCACTTGTGCTTAAAAGGATTAGAAACTTACACAGATCATGATATAATGTATGCAAAAAATATTTTTCACAAATGTTTTGTACCCCAAATACAATTATTTATGTAGTGTTCAGTAAATATGGATAACATTTAAACTATGACACAGTAAATGTGGATAATGACACAATATCGTATTAAATAAATCAAAATTTACAATAACTAGTAAGACATAATAATAGAAACAATATCAGCGAGATAACGGTGGAGATCAGTAAGTTATATAAAGATGTAATCATGGCGATCAGTAAGATATATAAAGATGTAACCGTGGCGATCAGTAAGATATATGAAGATGTAATCATGGAGATCAGTAATACATGTATATATAATGATGTAACCGTGGCGATCAGTAAGATATATGAAGATGTAATCATGGAGATCAGTAATATATATGATGATGTAACCATGGAGATCAGTAAGATATATAAAGATGGCTTACCAAAGCACTGTCATTTTGAGACTGGATCTTTGAGGCTTCAGCTGTTCCAGCTATAAATTTATCTTTATTAATATCACAGCCGGTTTTGGCGTTAATCATTAGGGGATGATGATTGGCATAAACCAGAGCCAATTGTTGACCACGGGTCTCATCATCATCTTAAAATAAACAAGTTAACACATCAACTACCACAGGATAAACATGGATACAAATTACAGTAGGTGTCATGTATGAGGAAGGCCATGCTTATCCAATCAAAAAAACATCTGGTATTATTTATTGATAAAAATTTTTTCTTTTTTTCATTTAAAAATTCAACTTGTTATTTTTCTATTTTGTGTATTTGGATGGACAGGGTGGGAAAGGAGTGGGGACAGCAATGTCACCTGTTTCCGCAAACTGATAAAGATGGAATATATTAAATATTGAACCTATCTGACAGTTGGGACTAATTGTCTAGTGGAAGAAACTGAGCATACAATATATGATTATGTGCCAGGCCTGGTGCGGAATTTGGAATTAAACAAATTATTCTTAATTATTGAATAGATAAAATAGTCACTTAAAGTTGGTTTTCTTAATTTAAGATTTCAGGAATAAGAATTAAAACTGTTTCTAGTTATTTCTATCTCCCAGATTGTAATAAATCGATACAAACCTGATGATGATTGAGGATAGGCAACGACCTGTTGACCTCCTCGCACAATAAAACCAGCCGCTATCTGTCGTCCTGACAACCAGTCTAATAAACTGTTAACTTCTGGAGATTTTGCAGATTCTGATGATGAATATAAACAAGATATAATATACAATCTGTATCACTGATATTATATGTAATCTCTATAATCTCTTTTATTGATATAATATGCACAGTAACAGGAATGACTTTCTGAATAATCATGTAGATTTGCAATCCCCATTACAACTGACATTGCAGACAATTTAAATTCCTGGACTAAGAATTCTATTTTACAGAGTCTTACAGTGCCCCTTGCTCCACCAAGTTTTCATGCTACAGGCTCAAAAAATACATATGCTTAAAGGAGCTGTCACGTATTTCACAGTGTTTGAGGTTAATACCATGGGTTTTAGTCTCAAAAACTAATGTTGTAATGTGAAAGATAACGACAGAATAACTAACCCGAAAATGAGATGTTATTGTCAGAACGTTTATCACACTTTCCAGGTTCAGCCTTTTCACCTCCATCAGGGTTCAACGTTGGTACGATATGAATCGAGGTCGTATCCAATAGCTACAAAGAAACATTCATAATAAGGCAACTGTGTATCTATATAAAACATTTACAGAGAAAAAACTAGATTTCAAAATTCTGAAGTATAATCTCAAGAGAAGCATAAAACTCCCTTCAATAAACCAACTGAAACTAACCTCTGTGACAGAGTCATCACTACGGTAACCAGTAACTAAAGATTCTACTAGTTGTAACAGTAGTTCACGACCTATGACCTCATTACCATGGCAATTGCCTAGCAACAGGACATGTGGTACAGCATGATCTGAAGTCTTTACACCAACATCCATCATTAAAATATCTCGACCTTCAGCACTAGATCCTAATCTATAAATAATACAGAGACAATAAAAACATCAGTTGCACAGAAATTAGTCGGACAGACAGACTAGGTTTTCAATAAGTCATCATTTTACTAGATAACACCATCTCACCAATTTCAAAACACACGACCCCCTCACCAAATTACTAGACAACATGCCTGAGTGACAAAGGGAAACTATGCTTGAAAATCATGATGAAATTCTTAACCAAGATCGGCAGGGAGCCAGTCAACGGCATGTCCCTAAATTTCCAACCTTGTTCGCAATCTAAAAGTCATGTATCCATATAATTAGTCTCGGTCACCCAGAACCCCCTAGTCTTCAACGCACGGAGGGTCTGGGTCGGTTCTCAATTATTGACGAAAATTACTGGATAATCTACCACATAAAACCAAACTCCGGGTTACGCATGGGCAATGGAACCTTTTGGCTAAAGTCTCGGTAAGTGATAAATATTATGAAGCCGGGTCGATTTTGATAGATTCTATAAAGCGAGGATAAAATATATCCCACAATTCACTTGGCACATCTATTATTAGAAACAAAATAGAGACGATACAACAGCATGCATCGTGATTAAGGAGATTGTGAGAAGCCATACGTTTGATTCATGACGAGAGAAAATTACCATTTCAATTAAAACCTTTAAAACAAAATTTTAGAGAGTGCCATTGTTGACAAGCGAGATGTTTTGATAGATTCAGTACGTGGTAACTTGAAAGACTGGATAATCCAGACAATGACCGACTTTCTGTCAAATTTTGAGGACCCATCCAGACTAATATTTGTAGAATATTTGTTTGGATGATAAGAGACTACCATATAATGTGTTGATTGTTTGTCTACTTTTAACAGACAGACATTTTTAATTCTTACACTGACAATCTTTACTCAAAAAAAACCCCTAAGATATTTACTCTGTTTCAATTTCTTAATATTTAATGAAATTGAAAATATTTATTTAGTTTCTGTGTGCAGAGTGATTAACGGTCTACAGTGATTAAATGTTTTTTGTTGAAGTTTTTAGAACCAAACTTCCTGTGATCAGTTGAGTCATATCCAGTCCAATCCCAAAATAAAACCTTACTTGTGTAATTTGACTAAATCTGAATACTGCTGGGATAAATTAGTTAGCCTCTCTTTCAACTCCTTGTAACCATGGTAATCTAATCTGTCTTTTTCATGCTGTAGAGTAAAGTTCACTTCTACAGCGGCTTGTTTCCTTATCATAACTTTACGGCTCAATGACTGATAACCTGTAAAATAAGACTCAATGACTGATAACCTGTAATATAAGACCAGACTCAATGACTGATAACCTGTAAAATAAGACTGGACTCAATGGTTCAGAGAATTCCCACGGTTGGACAGGCAACCCTACTCCTTGTCATCTACTTGAAATCATGTTAGTTGACCCAGTGTCTGACCTTTAGAAACCATGTGACTGACCTTAGAAATTAACTTTTAAATAATGTACTCTATAGAAGAACTAGCACTTTTGTCTTTAGAAATAGCCTCTAAGTCTCTCACCTTTAGAACTGGCCTCTAATGTGTGATATCCTTCAGTTAATAACAAATAAAAAGCTCCATCGGTTGAAACGTTCCACTTTTTAATTTTATTATCAACTTGTAATACAGCTTCACTGATTGGTTGGCCAGATTTATTTAAAACCACACCATGGCCTCCTGTAACAACATATATCATTGGTCAATAAATAGAATCAGGATTTAGGAATAAGAGCCTCCTCTTCAAATCATCACATGACCGGGCACATATCTATCTATATAGTTAAAATATGTACCGGATATGTTGTATTTACCTATAGCTAAAATCATACTTTATAACAATATGGAGCTTTAATTATGCCTGTTTAATATTCAAACTTAACTTTTATGGGCCTTGCTTTGTTGTCTCAACTGATTGTTAAATAAATCAAACCAGTGCCACCTGTTTGTTGGGCCTCTCGTTCATCAAGTGATTCAATTCAAGCTGAGAGATTATTTAGCACCGATATTTTAATTTGAAAGTGAAATATTCTATTTGAGTAAATATTATAATTAGCATACTAGTATATTAAACATACATTATATATACAAGAGGTAAATCTGCCAATTGTAGGTCTTTCTTTAGGCCTGGAATGTCATCTAAATTATAAATTAGACATTAATTAACTTAACCAGACCCTAATCAACTCTTGATGTTATCGCTAGCCTGCAATATTTACTGGATTAGACATTAATTAACTTAACCAGACCCTAATCAACTCTTGATGTTATCGCTAGCCTGCAATATTTACTGGATTAGACATTAATTAACTTAACCAGACCCTAATCAACTCTCGATGTTATCGCTAGCCTGTGATATTTACTGGATTAGACATTAATTAACTTAACCAGACCCTAATCAACTCTTGATGTTATCGCTAGTCTGCAATATTTACTGGATTACACATTAATTAACTTAACCAGACTCTAATCAACTCTTGATGTCATCGCTAGCCTGCAATATTTACTGGATTAGACATTAATTAACTTAACCAGACCCTAATCAACTCTTGATGTCATCGCTAGCCTGCAATATTTACTGGATTAGACATTAATTAACTTATCCAGACCCTAATCAACTCTTGATGTCATCGCTAGCCTGCAATATTTACTGGATTAGACATTAATTAACTTATCCAGACCCTAATCAACTCTTGATGTTATCGCTAGCCTGCGATATTTACTGGATTAGACATTAATTAACTTAACCAGACCCTAATCAACTCTTGATGTTAACGCTAGCCTGAGATATTTACTGGATTAGAATCATATCTGCTGATCTAAGCTTATATATGATAAAATCAAGATAGGGATAATCAAGACTATGTTTTTTATCATACAGACTTTCGTAATGATGATTGAGGCTGGACCTAAAATTCAATCACTAAATTCTTGGTTCAGCACGGATCAATTTTATACTGAAAACATTAAGAATTCCCTTTCCATTATCTAGTATTTTTACTATTATAGTGAGAACTGCCAGCTCTTTATCTAATCTCCCATAATGTATGTTTCACCCTTGAAGATTTTGATATTAATACTTAGAATAGAGAAATTTCAAATGACTATAAAAGTTCTGCCTATCGTTAACAAATAGACTGGTTGATCCAGACAATGGTTGTGTTTCCAGTCCTAGTCATTCAGTTTCACTACATACATCAATCTGAACATGCAAACAGTTATGTCTGGTTGATTGAGGCTATATTACTGGTAAAACAAGTCAATAATATTGGTGGATGAAGATACCTTGGGTTGATTGAAGTAAGAAATTTTTAAATGACTGCATGGTATTCATCCAGAGTTTAGGTAGCTCAGCTGGGGTGGGATATTTACAGCAACTAATTGAAGCACATAACTAAAATATATATAAACAACATTCATATAGATGATTAAAACTATATCAAACAGCAAACTAAACACATATATATCACTGTTTATCACGTTTCCCTTGGTCCAAGAATATTTCAATATTCATCAGACTTGTAACTGTTTGCATCTAAGATACAAGTTACCTGATAAACAGTTGTTTACAACAAATACTACGGGTAGATACATACAGTTGTTTACAGTACGACAATCACTAATACTATTATACTATATAGGTATATTGACATTCTATGGGGAATACCCTACAGGCATATAACATGGGGAATAACCTACAAGCATATAACTGAAATATAACAATTAGGCTATATAGCTCAATCTCATCTCCGCCATTTCGAAGAGTGACATCTTATCCATGAATTTTTGGAGACTAAGGCTCCTTTTAAAGAGCTTACATCCAAGACCTACATCTTTAAAACTATATCACCCAAGACCTTCATCTTTAAAACTATATCACCCAAGACCTACATCTTTAAAACTATATCACCAAATAACACTTTCTATGGTAGATATTGCTTGTGGGATAAATTTCATATTCCCCTGCGATATATTGCTTCACAAGAATTTCATTATATTTGTGAGTGTACAAAAGAATTGTATTATATACAACATGTTTTAGTTGTACAATAGATGGGGTAACATAAATAAATATTTTTCAGTTGTGTAAAAATCTGTTTTTAAATCATCATGTACATCATACTGTGTTTCCAATTAATACTGTCAATTTATACAAGTTTTATTTTGGAAAAGATCTATGGGTATCGTCATCCATATAAAATAATCTAACAACAACATTACAAGCTTCTATATAATATAATACACCAATCAGACAAAAAGAAATAACATGACCTTTGACCTATAGATCAATCGACCTTTGACCTATACATCAATTGACCTTCGACCTACCATATGTGACTGATACTCGTCATACAACAGATCCATCAATACATGTGATGGTTTCGGGGTATCAGCAGCATGCACGATACCATGGAGACCCGCCCCTTCACAAGATGCCTGATCATACATCGACGGATAAAAATCTCCAAATGATCGTCCAAGAACTTGGAAGACATCATCATCTTCTGTTACTGTCACCCCTGTCTCCTCATTCATACGATTTCGTGGAATCCTAACAAGAAACAAAATAGAATTTAGTGCCTACAAATAAATGCACATTCAAATATTGAAATAGTTCTCCATTGTTCCCGCGGCTTCGTCTAACATTTTTTCAAGGATATTCAAGGATAAATATACGTCAAATTCCAGGATTTTCAAGGACATTTTTAGCCTAAAGTTACAATTTTTCATCTGAAAAACAACCAAAACATTACCAACTATCGTTAAAATCTCATATTTAAAAGGAATTGAAGACATAAACTGTTTTTTATTATTACAGATTGACTTTCGGCACACCGGGAAAAACGCCTGCCATTTTTAAAACAGAGTTATTTCCCTTTTCGTCATTATGCATTGTTTAATGTAATTACTAATACCGATTTTGATTAGTCAGTGTAGTGGCTTCTAGTATGTTAATTGGACAATGGAGTCACGTGAGACTATTTGGTAGCCTTACGGTAAATGTCATTGGCTTATCTTGTTATTACGTGACAAAACACGGCTGTTTATTTAGATCAGTTGATTGACAGGTATACGTCAGTTATTGTTTATAGTATAACCAGCATTACTTATAATCTAAACGGGATTTTCAGATCAACTTACTAGTATTACCAACAAAATTAAGGATCTTAACTGAAATTCAAGGATATTTTCCTATTTCCGCGAAATTCAAGGATATTCAAGACCTTGAAAATTAAATTTTAAATTTAAGGATATTCAAGGATTTTCAAGGACCGCGGGAACCCTGTTCTCTTCATGGCTGATTATCTGGTATTCAGTGTTCAATAAAATAAATGGAGTTTGGTGTATTATTGACAGTAGAAAATATATACATCTAAAAATAATATTTGATAAAAGACAATATTGGTGTCAGTCATTTTCACATATGTGATAGAATTGGTTAAAGGGTAACAGTGGTGTAAGTCATTTTCACATATGTGATAGAACTGGTTAAATACATTTCAAATATAATTTAACACAGAGATCATTGCTATCATTGATGTGTAACAAACACTTGAAGAAATGACAAAAATACCAAACACAAGTTATCCTTCCATATAATGGACAGAAGTAACGAGCACAAGTTATCCTTCTATATAATTGACAGAAGTAACAAGCAATAACAGACATACAGTTGGAATTCATTCACTGATAATTCCCTTGACGATGAAAAATTGTTATATTAGGAGTGGACAGACAAACATAAGGTATAAATAGATTGTTTGTGGGAGGAGTCCAGAAATACAGAACTTACAAGATATTTAAACCTCCGCCCTGAACAGTTAAAACCAGTTTAAATCTATGGATACCAACTTGATTGAGTAAAGCTGCTATGACTAAATCCTGTAACAAAAACATCCATTAATTAGAAAAAAACAACTCAAATAATTATCTGTTTTTATACAAACATATCTCAACAAAAGACAAATAAACCATTCAAATTAGTTTACATTAACAACATATTTGTACCAAAGAATAGGACAATACTTTTATTATTAACCTGATCCCAAATGTGAATGGCAGACACTGACAGGGATGACAACAATATTCGTCCACAAGAAAATGTGGCTGTATAAAAATAATTACATTGTTAAATGTATAACTATCCTGACTTTATGTTAATGTTAAATGTATAACTATCCTGACCTTAGATTGAACGAGATCTGTGAATGATTTTCCGGTATAATTATCTCCGCTACAATCACCAGGTACAGCCTTACTCATCCCTTCGATATTTAACACAGGGATAATGTGAAGATGAGTTTCTTCTATAATCTTTACACAGTCTGGATGCTGATGACTTGTACCTGGGGAATACAACATGATCAGTTTATAGTTTTTGAGCTGTGTGGGCCGAAAACCAGGAGGATTTGTTACCTTCGTCTCACAATATCCCACAGGTAATATCTGTTGAACTTATAATGACAAAAGGCAGCTTGTTTCTTTTTCATTTTTAGGTTGACTCCATGTCTACATTCATTAGCGTGGACCCTACAGAAAGATACGACATTAAGCCTCACTCTATTTTAATTTTCACTCTTAAATTTGAACATCAATAAAGAAAGAGAGAGAGAGAGAGAGGTAGAGGTGGGGTTTAACGTCCACTCGACACAAATCAGGTCATTTTGGGACTAACATTAGTTTCATTTTATTTCAATAATTCGCTTGCGCGTAGGGGTTTTTAGCAGTGGGAGGGAGCCGGAGTGTCCAGAGGAAACCCACAAGGTTGAGAAGGCGCCCCTGTCTCCATGCCACATACGCTCACACCAGGGCTCGAAACCACAGCCGTAAGCCAGAGGTGACCGGCCAGCTAGAAGTCGAAGCGCGGCACTCTAGACCACTAGGCCATCCAAACCCCTCGACATCAATAAAGAAGAGGAAATAACTATGATTTACCTGCCACTAGATGTCGCACCAATCTCATCAACATTTCTCCACCAACAGAATCATCTCCATTCATTCCACCAATCAGAAGAATATGTGGTTTATGGTTATCATGTTCATCAAGGGATTTCGATAAATGGATCATCGACATGGAAACCCCCTTCCTTGTCATCGCCAGCGACTCGTATTTAACGAAGCCAGGATTTAACGAAGCCAACTTCTTACTCTCTTCTTCTATCTCAACTAAAGTCAGATATTTCGTACTTTCCATATTTTCTTTGATATCAAAATCAGAATTAACGGACCAGGAATGATGTTTTCCTTGAGATAACGTAAAATTTACAACCACTGCAGCACCATTGGTTACCTTGACAACGATATTCTGACTCTCATATCTGGAAAATTAATCAAAATGAGACATTGAAGCAGCCAGATCTTTTTGATTCGGGTAAGAATAAAATAAAATTTTGAATTCAATCGATCAGATGTTTTCGAGGTGAATCACATATGTCCTTTTAATTAGTTATGCGATAAAACTTTTGTTTCGAAAGATAATACAAAAGTGTGCTATTTAGTAATTTCAAGATTTAGTTTTCTTTGTTGTCGTATAGTTTGTAATTACACCATGTCATTGATTTATTATCCACAATATATCAATAACTAGTCCAATGAAATCAACAATTCTATTTTATACGCCCATATGGAAATGTGGACGTATGTTGCTGTCGCCCCCGTCCGTCCGTCCATCGGCCACAATTTCTTGTGAACGCACTAGAGGCTAAAGTTGATATCCGATTGACTTTAAATTTATACACATTGTTTAAGTTCGTGAGACAAAGAAGCCTATTGATTTTCAGCGATTTCCGATAATTACTGCCAGAGTTATGACCCTTGATCATTTCAAAAAATCTTGTGGACGCTCTAGAGGCCAAAGTTGATATCCAATTGACTTAAAATTGATACACAGTGTTAAAGGTCATGAGGCAGAGAAGCCTATTGATTTTCAACGATTTCCCATAATTACTTCCAAAGTTATCTCCCTTGATCACTTTGAAAAATCTTGTGATGCTTTAGGGGCCAAACTTATTATCCGATTGACTTCAAAGTGATACACAGTGTTTAAGGCCTTGAGAAGAACAAGTATATTAATTTTCAATGAATTTTGATAACTGAACAGCTAAATACATGATATTAAATGTTTTGTATACCATACTATATGTTAGCATGTGCCAGAACTTTATAAAAACCAAACAAATTCTAATGTTTTTCTGAGTTGTTACTCTTAATCAGATTTGTTTAAGGCCTTGAGAAGAACAAGTATATTAATTTTAATGAATTTTGATAACTGAACAGCTAAATACATGATATTAAATGTTTTGTATACCATACTATATGTTAGCATGTGCCAGAACTTTATAAAAACCAAACAAATTCTAATGTTTTTCTGAGTTGTTACTCTTAATCAGATTTAAGTGTAATATAAATGTTTCATTATCGAAATAAGTAAAAATATGCGACAACTCTTGTTGACTGCCCGGACGATTTAGCTGCTGTGGGCGTATGTTTCGTTGCCTGGCTACCTATCTCTGATTGAGATTGAGGAGAGACAAATACCAATCCAGCTAAAATAATAACTCATAGAAGTTTGTGCAGCTATCCACACCTTTCCAAGTTTCACCATGTGTGTTTGTAGTAATAAAGGGTTTATTTTACCTGGGACATGTAATAAAGGGTTTATTTTACCCAGGATGTGTAATAAAGGGTATATTTTACCCAGGATGTGTAGTAATGAAGGGTATATTTTACCCAGGATGTGTAATACAGGGTAAAATTTTACCTGCGATGTGTAATAAAGGGTTTATTTAACCCAGGATGTGTAATAAAGGTTATATTTTACCCAGGATGTGTAGTAATAAAGGGTTTATTTTACCCGGTATGTTTAATAAAGGGTAAAATTTTACCTGGGACGTGTAATAAAGGGTATATTTTACCTGGGATGTGTAACTGTTATAATATGATTACCAGGTACGAGTAGACGCCAGTAATCTCCGTCTTTAGCTGTATATATCACATGGTCTATACCTTGTACTGTTATACTAGCGTTAGCTATACCGAAACCGGTATCTTTATCAACAACAAAACCATGCACACCTTTATGTACCTACAAAACATATAAAATACTTAATACCAGTAATCATTTATACCAGTGGGGGGAGGGGAGAGGAGGGGTGGGGAAGGAAGGTTGTGTGTTTGATAGAAAGCTTGTTGGTCATCTACGTAATCATGTTCACTTTCCCAGGTTGTCTTAAACCTATTACCACCCCTGTCTCACATCTATTAACACCCTGGACTCACATTTATTAACACCCTGGATTCACATTTATTAACACCCAGGTCTCACATTTATTAACACCCTGGCCTCACATTTATTAACACCACTGTCTCACATCTATTAACACCCTGGTCTAACATTTATTAACACCCCTGTCTCACATCTATTAACACCCCTGTCTCACATCTATTAACACCCTGGTCTCACATTTATTAACACCCTTGTCTCACATTTATTAACACCCCAGTCTCACCTTCATTCCGTGTCTCAGATTTATCCCGGTCTCCCATTTATTAACAACCCAGTCCTGCATTTATTAACAACCCAGCCTCACATTCATTCCCTGTCTCCCATTTATTAACACCCCTGTCTACAAGCGAATATATAAAATATACAAACCTGTCCCATATAAACGAGAAGAGCAAATTTATTAGCTGCCCAATAAGCTGGTAAATCACGAGCGTAGGGATATTTATAACAACCAAGTTCTATCGTAATCTCAAAACAATTTGTATTTACATAATTCCAATCCTGCATTCCTCCTACAATCATAATAAAATAATACAATTGAAAGAAATAGGTTTAAGGTCCACTTGACACATATGGTTCAATTTTATTTCAATAATTCGTTTGTGTATAGGGGTCTATAGCAGTGAGAGGAAATTGCAGGACCCAGAGAAACTCATAGGGTTGAACAGGTGACCCTACTCCTTGTTGTGTACAAGTGTGGAATCGAAACCACGCCACTTGACTCAATGGCAGACCTTGTGATGTCACGTAAACAGGTAATTAAACCATGAGGAGTGTATATGAATTTATACCTGGTCAGGTGTCCTAATGTTTAATGTCTTACTATTCTGCTCTGAACTGGGCTAATGAAGATGGGCATACGCAATCCACTGGGCCAAGAGGCAAATTTTGCCCAGACAGTCGTGGTACCGCCCACTATTACATCAAATTCCAACTGCCAGGCGATGGACACTGGACCTTTGTTTTCATCCAATCCTAACGTTCCTATGTCGTCCGATGCCAAAAAAAAAATCCTGACAAATGCCAAGTTAGTGAGGGAATGTCTTGCTGATTGAGCCACGACACCTCCCTCATCCCTATCAAATTATTAATAAGGAATTCTACCCTGCAACACTGTCAACTAGAGAGGAATTCTGCCCTGCAACACTGTCAACTAGTGAGGAATTATCTAGTAGTGAGGAATTCTGCCCTGCACCACTGTCAATGAACACCATGCTGAAAAATCTTGAACCTTGGATCACCTGGTTAGTTGTAAGCGAGTGTGGCCCCTCCACTGTGGCCCCCCTAAATAAAGAGAATTAGACTACATAAACTCACCTGCAACACTGTACCAATGAGCACCATTCGTTATACCATCTTTAAAGTATTCTCCACTCATTTGAGGACAGGGATGACCAGAATGCATTGTAGAATGAGCCTGGATTACAACAAAGACAAGGGTTGGGGTGTCATAATAATGGTGTTTATAGTCACTTTAACACTTTATTTCATTCCTTCTATGGTCACTACAGCCTAATGTCCATGAGACAAAGCCTCATATTCACCAGACACGGCTCCATATTCATCAGATAGAGCCTATCCACTAATATATGGTATCATTTTATTACAATAATTCATTTGGTCATAGGGCTGTTCAGCACTGGAAGTCAACTGGAGGAAAGCCAAGAGATTATCCAAGAGATTAACCAAAATTCTTCTTGCACCTGTGACATCTAAACCATGCCACTTGACACATACCTTATGAACAGAAGCAAATCATCCCCCTGATAAATGGTCAGAGAGAGAGATTGGGTTTAACCAACACAAACCAGGTCATTTCTGGACTAACACATGGTTTAATCTTATTTCAATAATTCGCTTGCCAATAGGGATCTTTAGCTGTGGGAGGAACCTGTGGACCTAAAACTCACGAAGTTGGACAGGCGACCCTATTCCTTGTCATGTACAAATCTAAACCACGCAAGTTGACTCAATGACAGGCAGCATGCCATTGCTAACCATTTGACCACCTCCCTCCCTCCCAACGATAGAAGGTAATAATACTCACCAAGGAATAAGATTCGGATAATCTTTTAAAAACCTCGTCATCTGGACATTTACTGTAGCTGGTAAATCCACTCTTACTGTTGTCCCATGGATAATTAGCTACCAACGATCCTCCGTGAAGATTAGCCGACAAAACAAATGGTAATGACTTCACCCACTTCATTACGGCTAGAGTCTCTGGCTGCTGGACCTTATTTAAAATGGTTTGTTGAAACTGATCAGGAAAGTTACGATTTAAATCTATATTATTGTTGTTCGTTCTTCCATAAACAGATTGAGCATCACCTAAAATAAAATATATAAGAGCATTTGAATTGTAGCCCCTCGGGGTCTGGAGAAACAACTACATGTATGCGTGAAAATTGCTGAAACTGATGGTGCCGATATTGAATAGTTTAAGTACAATCAACCATCCTTGCTTTTAGAATTGATAATGAGTTATTTCAATTAATAATATATTGTACATTTATTAAATGAAATGGGGTTTAACTTCCTACTGTTCTGCTCCAAACCGGGCTAATGAAGACGAATATATGCCATAGTGTAATGAAATGAAATGAAAGGGGGTTTAACGTCCTACTCTTTTGCACCTAACCTGGGCTAATGGAAGACGAGCATACGCCATACAGTGTGCTATGAGGGAAATTTTGCCCAGGCAGCGGCGCTACGGCCTACTCTTATATCGAATTCCAACTGCCAAGGGATCTTTTACGTGCACTCCAATGTGTACACGGGACCTTGGTTTTTCATCCCATCCGAACGACTAGGCAGCTGTCCTTCTCAGGCCCTCCTTCTGCATCACTGACAAGGGGAAATCATGCCGGAAAATCGAGATGAACTTTCTCGGCCAATGCAGGGATCGAACACCCGACCTCCAAGCTAGCGAACCAGCGCCTTATCCACTTAGCCACTGTGATCGTAGTGTACTATGAGGAAAATTTTATATCGAATTCCATCTGTCAAGGGATCTTTTATGTGCAAGCTAATTTGTACAATGATCCAGGGGGAATCATGCCGGAAAATCTGGATGAACTTTCTAGGCCAATGCAGAGATAGAACACACAACCTCCAGGTGAGCGAGCCAGGGTCTTACCCACTTTAATTAGTCACCATTAAGAGGCAATAAATAGACAGTTGTTGCTATTAATTTTGTACTGATGGTATAACTAACATCTCATACTTCCATTTAATACAGGTTTTCCATGTATGCGATTTCGACGACAAAACAGTCAGTCTAATACAAATATAATGGGACTGTTTCCACTTAAACGATGAAAAATCATGTCTGGAAATGCTGCAAAATTGTAAATATAGAGAACAAACTGAACAGCTAGTTTAAACAGTTATTCACCTTCGTTGGCTTTTTCAAAACCATCAGGATTCATGGTTGGCATGATGTGGATTGACGTGAAATTCACCATTAACGTTATAAATTCATCTTTTCCATAATTCTCACATAAAAGTTGAATCAAAGACAGGAGCATCTCTCTTCCTACGACCTCATTACCGTGCATATTACCGATATATTTAAACTTGGGTTCTCCTGTAACCAATATTATATACATTATTAAACTTTGGTTGCCTGGTAACAGATATCATTCTGATACATGTATATCTAAACTTTGGTTGCCTAGTAAAAAATATACTACTGATATATTTAAACTTTAGTTGCCTGGTAACATACTGTATATTAATGAACATGTGTTGCCTAGTAACAAATAATGTGGTTATATTCAATAGAATCAAAAAGTAGGAACAATGATGATCAATGTATTATTATCTAAACATAGTTATGTATGATTAAATCTTAGTACAATAATTGACATGGAATATTTAATATTACCTGGTTCGTTAATCGTGGGATTATCACTGATCTCCATCACCAACAGATGGCGCTTTAACACAGATTCACCGACTGAATAAACTCGAGCTATATGGGAATAACGAGTAGCAAAATCGGCCATAAAATTGGCCATATCATCATAGTGGTGATATCGTAAATTGGTAGGTTCGATGAAAGACGTTTTCTCACGATGTTGATAATCGTGTAATTTGTTGACATGTTCTACTAGGTGATCAAGACTTTCCTCATTCATCAAAAATGGAATTTCACTTTTTTTAGTTGTAGTTTTTGTGCCACTTGCAGTTGTCGGAGGTTCTGACCTGCATTAATAAAGATTTAAACATGATCAGAATCCACAAATATTAATATTTACATAATCACAAGTCAAAGAGTTTTTAGAGTAACAGCATCTAGGAACGAAATACAGAGGAATGTTTCATATAATGCCGGCAATCAGTTGTAATAGTGTTGTTATTTTTAACTTTACATCAAAATATTAAATCACCAGTAACAAACATTAAACATCTTAATTTTCTTTCAGAGCAAAATGCTGAGAGTAATTTTTCAAAATGTACTGGTACTTTTCTTCATTGTCAGAATCATTTGTTACCTGTGAAACATATGTTTTAAGATGACCTGGTCAGTATTTATCAGGGGTGTGTTACCTGAGTTACCTGGTCAGTGTTCAGGAGGGGTGTGTTACCTGAGTTACCTGGTCACTATTTAAATCTACCTGTATATACTTACTGATCAGTGTTGGATGTTTTGTGGAGAGTAAAATTAAGATTCAGTCCTGGTCCTTCTGGTATTCTTACATCTCTTTTATAAACAGGGTCATATCTACAATATACACGTCAACAAAATATAAACATCTTACTCAATATCATTAACCCTCTGAATTTGTGTATTCAAGGTGGCTACATGTATATATAGTAGGGCATGTTTGAAAGGTCTGTCATCGAGTCAAATGACATGGTTTGATTCCCTGGTTGTATGTGACAAGGAGAAGGGTCACCTGTCAAACCTCGTGGGGTTTCTCCGGGTCCTCCTGGTTCCTTCCCTTGTTAAAGACTCCCACGTTCAAGAGAATTATTGAAGTAAAATTAAACCATATGAGAGCTCTCTCCCCATCACAGATTCGATCAAGCAAATTCTACTGAACAAACTTGAAGATTTGCAAATGACCATGTCCTAAATTAGATCAAAATCCTTCAATCTCTTTGAACGAAGAAGGGCAATGATGGGTTGCCTGACAATGAAACAGCAGCTTTTGTAAGTAATCATAAATAATCAAAATTTGATTAGCTTCTAAATCTTCATATTGCTAACATTGTATCAATAATTGAATAAGTAAATCAGATGATAACCTTAGCCTTTGGAATGCCTCCAAGATCTTTTAGAATAAATATGAGTAATAATTCTGACAGTAATTATTTGATGAAAATATGATCACGGACCATGTTCACCCTACCTTTTGGTCAGCTGATAACTCATTTAATTATAAATATAGGCCTATAAAATGAATTGTTGATTTGACGGTTTCTGTTTAAGATTAATTGAAAACGTACCCAGGAGCATAAACTGTAATGTTATAAACATCTGGTGCTAATAATCTCCAATATGCTCCATGTTTTGTGCTGGTTATATTGTGGTTTATTCCTTCTACAACAATTACTGCCTCTTCAACACCTACAGTACTAACTTCATCAACAATAAAACCATGGACTCCAATCTTTACCTGAATATAAGCATCAACAACATTAAACAGGTAAATAACCGCGAGAGTTGTGCCTGATAAACCATACACTCGGATATACAATCATATAAGTACAATATACGAATTTCAATCTTTGAACTGCACATGTTTCAATAATATCAGAAAGAAATGATGGTTTGTGCTTGATGACGTCTATGGTAGACCAATACTGTATGACAAAACGGCCTCTCCCCATACACAAACTCGACACAAACTAGGTCATTTTGGGACAATATTATGGTTTAATTTTATTTCAATGATTCGAAACCACTCCAGTTGACTCAATAACAGGCATCATGATACAGCACGCACATGTAGATACATGTACTTTATTTATCTGAGCTGACCAGTAAAGTATAATGATGTACATACCATTTCTAGATAAGCTAGCAAAGATTCTCTGTTATTCTTCCATTCTATTGGTAGTCGATCTACAGGAGGGTATTTACAACACGACAATTCCACGGTGATCTCAAAACAATTTGAATGTAAATAATTATAATCTTCCATTCCACCTGCAATACAAATAATTCTTTCTTTAAACTAGTGGGACAATATAGAAGTACTGGGACAATATATAGAAATAGCGGTGCGACACTTTAAACAAATAGGGGGACATTGAATAGAAATAGTGGGACACCAAATAGATAAAGTGGGGCATTGAATAGAAATAGTGGGAAACTGAATAGAAATTGTGGGATCAAAGGAAAAACAAAAGTAGGTGATTTATAGAGACAGTGGCACTTTGAACAAGAAGAATAAACATTGTTAATCCATACACATCTTATTCTTTCTATTCTAATTAACCCTAGATTGACCTGGAAAAACTGATCTATACAGAGTACATTATTATATAAGTCTGTTTACAGAGACACCTGTGGATCTGTTTGTAAACCACTAGTCACTAGAGACAATTGACCATCAATTTGCCTGCCAGGGTACATAGCATTTTAAGTTTGTCTGCATACCTTTCTGTGGACAATATATAAAAAGTGTACTTCTTTTGCACAATGTATATATTTAATAATCTTTAACATTTTTTCCATTCAATGCATAAAGTGTACAAATATCTGTCTGTTCTTTTGAGGAAAAACTTTGACATTAAAAAAAAAAATGTTTTATTTGATCATTAAATTATTTCCTTCAAATCTACTAATCTGTCATGGCGTGTATCGACATAACATATTTATAGCTGTAGATAGCCCAAGGGTTTAATAAGTTGCCTAGTTTTATTTCAATAAGAATTAACACTAACATATAAGATTACTTTATCGTCATTACACTGATAATTATTATATAAGATGTCAATCAAGACCAGGAGATACATGTACATGTAATTTACAAGGATATTTAAAAGTAAATAAATTAAATCCCCATACTTCAATATGTACATCGAAAACATGCAGTTAATTAATACTCATTTATGCTTTATTTGAATTTGGATTTGAATAAATTTAACAATCATCAAGTTTTACATTGTGTATTTGTACGTGTGTATATTGTATACTATGGTATCAATACATGTACACTGTATATAAATTCCACCAAATCATGAAAAGCCTACATATATTCTTCATTGTTCATATAATTCTAAAGGCAAATTTCTGGTTTGTTTTTACCATGTACGTACTGTACATGTAAAGGTGGGCATATCAATACATAATTTAGTGAAAAGGTTTCATTAAAGGGAATTACCTAGGATTAGATAGATAGAAAGCTGACAGTTTTTGGTATAATACGGTAAATACATGTATATATATATAGATAATGAAAACAGCACAATATGCTAAAAATTACTTCACTCTAAACTCAGATATTCAATTAGAGGCTAGCCTCGATACATGTACATGTACATTATATATAACATTTGGGCTTATTACAACATGTAAAAGGCCCTTTTTACCCCTACAAGTTACTGTAAATATTGTAATAATCCAATTACATGTATATGTATATCATTTGACACTAGATTTATCCCAAAAATCAACTCCATAATTTATATATTCTGTAGTCAACACCGTCGGCCTTTATTCATAGAACTACAAACTTAAACTGATAAAGGGACAGAGTGTAGCCAAATCTGATACATGCAACTAAAACAAACGTATGTCTCTTGTTTTAAAAAATACATATACAATGTATCATGTATGGGAGATTCATTTTAAAAAATTATTAGTACCTGGTAAGTTAAATCATGAATTACTTTTTAACCTCCATTTACAAACAATGCATTAAGACACAGTTTTCAGGTTAACACACATTTTTGAGCCTACTTGCTTGAAGCTGTGTAGTATTATCATATCATGATAGTCATAAATTTTAGACTTTGATACAGCTATCATGAAAATTTCAACCAACGTATATGTATTGTCTAATCCTACATATACATACATGTAGTAAGTGCAGGGGGACTGCACCACACATAATTTACACAAAAACAAATATATGAACATACTTCGAGACCACAAACAAACAAATAATTAAAAAAAGTGAATGGATCCGGGGGCTAGCCGTAAGCTTTCACTGCGCTGTACACAGTGACACAGACTTCACTCAAATTTGAAAACAAATACAACCCAAAGAAATCATTCTATAATGCAAGCTACATATATGCCACATGAAATACGAATATAGCAGACTTTAGTAAAATTCAACTGAAATGAATAAAAAAGGTAGTCCAAAACTAAAGGCTCTAAATCAATAAAGAAACGTTTAGGTATTCAATGGAATCGAGGTATATTGAATACAAACATCTACAAAATCTCTGAATCTTTGGAATTCAGAAAAAAATACTGATAAAAACCATGGCCTTATCTGTTTGGTTTTCACATTTAAAGTTAGCTGTATACATTGTGCCGTCTGTTCAAGTTAATATCAAATTCTATAATTACCTGGCACATCATACCAATGAGCTCCATTTGTAATCCCATCTTTAAAATGATCCCCCTCACAAAGATTACCACTGGACATAGTAAGATGATTCTGGGCGTAGGTACGAGCTAGAAGACGAAATACCTTATCATCCGGAGCACCACTGTAAAAATCTGTCTCAGCATGATTCTTAGAATCGTCAAAAGGGTAACTAGCTACAACACTGCCTCCGTGTAAATTTATCGACAAAACAAAGGGATTGGATTCAATCCAGTTGATGATGGCCTGAGTTTCCGGTTGAGTTCCGTCTTTCGGTAGTCCTGTAAATTGATCTGGAAAGTTTCGATTCAGATCAACATTGTTGGCATTTGGTCGGCCATCTAGTCCAGTACAGTCGTTAATTGTTGCTTTTTCAAATCCATCAGGATTCATAGTTGGCATAATGAAAATATTGGTTGTGTCAACAATATTTTTGACTCTATTATTATTAACATACTCCTCTAGTAAATATTCTGTCAGATAAATTAGAATCTGTCGACTTATCACTTCATTACCGTGCATGTTCCCTATATACTTCACCATAGGTTTAATGGCGTTATCTGATTTGACATTCTGTGTAATTTGGATTGCCCATAACGTTCGGTTTTCAACACTTGTTCCAATATTATGAAGTTTAGCAAAAGAAGGAAATCGTTCCACCATTCTGTGCATAAAAGTTGTTAATTGGTCATAATTGTAGTAAAACGAGGTGTCGATTGATGAATCATTACTAGTAGGTGACAGGCAAATAATACAGGGCAAAAACAAAACAGTAAAAGTAAAAAATATGTTCATTTTTACAATAAACGTCATAACATCCGTGTTATTCGTCGCCATATTGGCCTCTCCGACCTTCACCTTGAACAACCTCGATTAACCAGACGACATTAGATGCAGATTCGGTCAAACGACGATTCGTGCCACGTAAAGTCCAATTACGTAACTGTAAAAATATAATTTGTATCTTTCTATTCGCGTTGTTAAAGGGCATGATATGGCTGTAATTTTTTTAACCTTCAATAGACGAAATTGGGTCTAAAAGCACATAATGTAATTTATAGAAAAAAAAAATTTTCTAGTCAATTACGTTCGATGAAATACGTGAACAGTTCAAATTAAATGGCACCTTTCAACAGTTACTAAGTCCACGTTTCCTATTTAGTTCCACGTAGCAAAGCCGAACGCGAATCACACTCGCAAAAAGTAAGCAAAATTGACAATATTTTTCATCAAAACAATGATTGATTATTGTTATTTATAACATTTCTGCCACATCCAACTACAATTAAGCAGAGAATCCTACCAGACACGGGTACAAATCCTCTCTTTTTAAATCATATGCTAGCAATAGTAGATTGCCTTTTCCGACATTTTAAGTTTACGTTATTTTAATAACATAAAAAACAACGCTATATTTACTTTATTGTCAATATATGCTGATAAATGAATGTTGTTTCAGTTGATTTGGCTGCGTATGTGTAATAAGTACTATTAGTATAAAATTAACTTATTTAAAAGATGGTACATACAATAATAAAGAAATTGAGTTTGCTACTTGGAACTAAAGGCATCCAATCGTAGCTAGTTTTTTTTAATTATTATTTTGTCGTTTGTGAATCGGCCATTAATGATAACTTGTGGGATATGCTTGTCTTGGTTAATTATAAATGGCGACTCGTGTACTAATTTTGAAATGTTCAGTGTGTCTTAATAGTCTCAAGGGAGGGGGGAATCGCCATCCGAGCTGTGACTTTATGAGACCAGGTTTTTCTAGACCAGTTTTGTGTGTAGATTCCGAATATGGGCGGTGATCAGGCGTTGAAGGGGGCGTTTTCGAGATATAGGGGTCAAATGTCTACAATAGTCACGCGTGTGTGTGGTGGGGGTGGGGAGAATGTAATGTTAAGATAATATATTGATAAAACATAAAATTCTCTAGGACTTTCCATCTTTAAATAAGTGTGTATAATACGCTGGTCAACTGTTTTGATTTGTGGGGAGGTGGGGTGGGGGTAGCAAGTGTAAGTGTGTGTGTGGGGGTGTGTGGTGTTATTATGTTGACATATATGATCAGGCGCGGATCCAGGATTTTTTGCAGGGGGGGGGGGGTCTAGGTTTGATAATTGTTTAACTAATTGCGCTCAACTGATTAACGGGGGGTTTGGGATCAAAATTCCTCCAGAAAAAAGTCAGTTTTCGCAGTACAAGGTACAAACAAGTTTTTCTAAACCAGCAATTACGTCATCCCAGCTCTTTGAAAAGGAAGACAGATAATCATTACCACCGAAAGCATGTACCATAGGCCGAGATATTCTCGACACTTTCAATACTAATCTTGATCGGATCAAAATATATCAAGATTAGTATTGAAAGTGTCGAGAATATCTTAGAACTACGAGGACACCAAAATATCTTACCTACTCAACTTCGAATTTTAAATTAATGGAGGTGCTCAAAAATGTGGTATTTTGCGTTCTTGCTCGGGCGAAATAGACATCCGAACGATGATCCAAATATACAAATTTTGATCGATAATGAGACGGGTAAAGGAAGAAAATATCGCGATATGCGACTTACATCAGTAGATGACGGTAGAAAAAAAGATTTTCTTGGTGAAAAAATAACAGACCTTTCTTTATTACCACTTTGTCGTATACGTAATCATTTTCTGCATGGCTGGAATGAAGTTTTACAATGTGAATGGGTTTCTGATATGCGAGCCGTTGATCAGCAACGAAGAAAATATTTATCTCAATCATATGAAGTTTTGATTTTAAAATCTTCCGATGAGGACTATGAATAAACTAAAAACTAAACACATCTCTGGGTTACTGTGTTTTCGATTTACATTGCCAGATCTTTTGAAAAGAACCATTATAATTTAATATTTTGAACGAAAACGCTAACGATGATACTACTTTAAGCTCAATTATGAACGAAATGACCTCTGTCCACAAAAATACATGTTGTCACGCCCCCCCACACACACACGGGATGCCACACCAGCGTCCACCCCCCCCCCCCCCGACACAATGGGAAATTTAAAAACCTATTTAGAGATGTTTCATCAATCTCTTAGACAATCATCATGTAAATCAACGTGAACTCATTTTCCGACAATTTTATTCCCACCCACCCTTCCACACGCCCACCGCTACCCCCACCCATCAATAAAACAGTTGTCCAGGGGCATCATAAACACTTATTTAGCGATGGACAGTTTTAGAAACTTCTGTTTTATTAATATATAACATGATCATCATTTATGTCAACATAATAACACCACACACCCCCACGCACACCTACACTTGCTACCTCCATCCTACATCCCCAGATATCTAAACGTTTGACCAGGGTATTTAAAGATAAGTAGTCCCAGAAATTTATGTTTTATTAATATATTATGTCAGCATTACATTCTCCCCACCCCCACCACCACACACGCCTTTTGTAGATATTTCATCCCCTATGTCTCGAAAACGCCCCCACAAACGCCTGATCACCACCCATATTCGGAATCTACACAAAAAACTGGTCTAGGAAAACTTGGTCCCATAAGTTCACAGCTAGGGTGGCGACCCCACCCCTTCAGCCAGCGGACTGTAAGTATTGGATATTAGGATCCCATATTTTCATGGCAAGATAATAGCATCAATATTGATTGAAATGGACCAATATTGAAAATTCGTGTTTTCATTTCGAATACATGCATTTTGGACATTGCGAGCACGACTTAATGGTCAGTTTGTATCAACAGTGATGTCTCTATCCTTCCGTGAAAAGATGGGCTTCTGATATCCAATATTTAAAGTTCCAATTTCACTTTTTCTAAGAAAGTCAAAATATAATTATTTCTATGTTTTTTGCTCAAAAGGTTGTCAACTCACTATTATACGATCATGGACAAAATTTTTTTTTGGGGGGGGGGGGGTAGAAAGGGTGACACTGGTTGATTGAGGAAATAGTTACTCAATTACCTCCCTTGTTTTCCCATTCTTCTCCATGGACGGCCATCTTCAAACGTTTGAATTTGAAGTTGAAAATGATATTTTTGCCAATTTCTCAACTGGCAATAGTGAATTTTAGGATTAATAGGATTATTCTTTAACAAGGTAGGACTGTTTATAGGTTCAATCTATTTTGGGGCTTTATTTTAATAAATTTTAAAAATATAACTTAAAAAAATGCTATTGGAACTTTAAGACAAACACTATATTTTTGTCTTTAAACAATTTTTGTGAACAGACTGTACATTCGTCTCACTGTCTTCAGTTTTTTGTTAATAATAAATTCTATGAAGTTGTTATACATGTACATAGAATTTAACAATTTAATATCCAGCCAATGAACAAACAATTAATCAATACATTAACTAACGGATAATGAAACAGTCTTGTCAGCAACAGAAATTTAACGGACCATTAAAAACGACACGTTAGCAAGATAACGATCCGTTATTTAGGAAAAAGTCTAAACAATTAAATTGCCCTTTTGAAATATGCAAAATCCATTAGAAAGTACATTTACCTATTTACAGTTATAATGTATAATCTATAAGTCCGAGTTCCACTATATAGCCAGTACTATACTGACAAGATTCGAAGATACTTCTTAAGAAGCTATTCGATGTGAATTGTGGTGGAATGATTTCTCAGTTCAGTATAGAGTACCAAGGCATTATTTATTTGATTGGTCTGTCTGCAAAGATTTATTTCCCCAACCTCCTAAATCGGATATATATACAAATACAGATGTGGTGTCATACTTTGATGTTGGTGTACCATTATTTCAAATAACGGTACGGACAATGTGCCAAGCTTACATCATTTATTCTAGTTGCAATATTGGATCCGCGTGACAAATTTCATTGAAATGCACGTGCTGGATAGTGTCTGCATTTTAAGTTGTTTAATGGTCTCGTACAAGACATTTCGTAATATATAAATATCGCACTCTTACAAGATCAATAAAATAAAAACCAAGTACGAACAATCCAAACCATTAGTCAAACTTCGAAGTCCTAAAAAACGGTTGAGGCAAAATAGTGTAATCAGCAAATGGACTGTTCACCGTGTACAAAATACACGACAAACAGTGGTAACAGGTGTCCAGAAGAGTAAGCTTACCATGCCTGGCGCCACACCCGCCATGGCTGCATCCAAACTATTAGACGAAATCTCAATAAAATAGCATGATTGGCCAATGGACTATAGTACGTAAAATGAACGTGATGAACAGTGTTAACGATGTAGTAGACATACATAATTAGGGAGATAATATACAAATCAATTAAATATATCTTGAATAATGACTGAGAGAGACATGTTATATTTACCAATCAAGGTTTTAATGAGTTTAGTGCGCAAGTATCCTTGTAGTTGAAGCCTACATGACAAATGCCTCGATCTAATTAAAAAATCAGAATAAAAGGAACACGCTCTCACGCAACGAATTAGTTGAGATACAAACACTCCATAAGCTGGTGATATTGGAATGTTATTACTTATAAATGGAAAGTTAACGATCGGATAATCAAAGTCATCACGTTTATCGTGCAATTTAACACTAAGTTTATGGCAATTGTCGAAATCGAGAAGCAGATCCAAGTAGGAAGCGTGATTGTCACTGTCAGTAGTGTTTTTAATTTCGAGCTCACCAAGATGTATGAAGTCTACGTAATCACTAAATTTTGGATTATTAAGTGGTAGAACATCATCGATATATCGATAAGTGAAATTAAAATGTCTGACTAAGCGTTTATTAGTTTTTACGAGTGCCTGTATGTAATCGGCTTCGTATGAATAGAGAAATAAATCAGCAAGCACAGGTGCACAGTTGGTGCCCATGGGGATACCTACCACTTGCTGATATATTTCCCCTCCAAATTCAACAAAGATAATATTAATTAAAAAATCCAACGTCTGAATTATCTTGTTGGCGGTGAATTTATTTTTTAGAGTCACTGTATGGTTCTTGACAAAATATGTGGAATTGTAATTAACAACTAGATATTGATGTCTAGTAGTTCCTGGTTTGGATGAAAAGACACTATGAATAATGTCTTTTAACCGAGCTTTTAATTTACTATGGGAAATTTTCGTGTACAAAGTCGAAAAGTCAAACGTTTGTATAGATGAAACTGAAGCAAGTGATCTAGATTGTAAATTATTAAGTAATTATTAATTAATGTCTCGCACTCGACCATTAAACTACTCGTATAAATACCTATATGCATGTATTGTACAGAGAGTATTATAGATATACATGTAGTATAAATATATTAATGTCTTCCAGTGTAACCCTAACATCTCTTCTATATATAAAAATAACTGGTAGTCGTCCAACGTATAATTAGTTAACTTATAACCCTAACATCTCTATCATCACTACCATCACCGTATCTAACTGATATATGTTTGTAATACTGGCGAATTGTTCTATTTGTTTTAAAGTTACTGAAACATTATATGCACATCACATCTATCGAGATAAAGTCGTAACCTATATATATGTATATATATATATGCATATTGTTAAAATACAGATTTGTACGAGCAGCCAACACACAAGAGACAGGCCATTTTAAAACGGTAAGTTTCATCAAAATTAATTTTACAGATATACGATTGAAAGACAAGGGAACATGAGAGTCGGGTAATTATCAGCAATCAGGTTCCTATTGTCTGTGTTGTATATTTAAATTTCAGTGGGGATAACAATTGAATGACGAAGACACAAGACAGCTTTTTACCGAAAAGAAGAAGTGGTATCACAGTTTCCTACAATAGAAATAATAAAAGATGACCATGTACGCATGTTCCTTAAGCAACGTTCGCGAGTTTTACAACATCTAACCGTTGCTTCAATACTCAGCGATTCCCGAACTTTGCGCCCGTTGTTTTTACACGTAACTAATTAGCATGGTCCAATCAGAGTTCGTGACACATAACACACTATAAACAAACAAGGTTTATTAAATTGAGATACTCGTGGAAAACCAGCAACCTTGACATCTTTGAACATTGCAACTCGATTGTCACATGTAGGCATTTTAGCTAAAAGCACGAGACTTGGTATTCACGACGACCGCTGATTCTGATAGGTTCCCAAGCTGGGCTTGTGCCAATCGAACTTAATGGCGAAATATGCAGGGTATTAGGTGAAGGGCTTGATAAGATGCATGTCGTTAAGGCGAGATCAAGCCTTCTATTGAAGATGTCTTGTACGTTGAAGATCGGGAGTACTTCTGGGTGACCGAGTATAACCTACTTGTAACGTTGAAGGCTAAGAGGTTCTGGTTGACCGAGACTAACCTATAGCGTACTAAACCCCATAAACCTATAGATATAGTGCTACAAAAAGTCTGAGAACAAACTAGTCCATGTGGTAACCTTTTCAGTCGTTCTATAAATAGGACATTTGTTCCAATAACCTTTATCTATCTTGTAGAATACGATTTGATTTTATAACCAGGATAATAGTTGAACACAAAGTCCGATCAATAGATAATGTGGCGCAATTTGAGATGATTTAAACAACAATTTATTCATAGGAAATCGAAACAAGGTATATAAATAATATTATGACAAATATACATGTATATGAATCGTCTTCGCTAGAGACAGGGCGAGAGAGAGAGAGACACACACACAAACTAGGTCATTTCGCGAATAACATATGGTTCAACTTTATTTCAGTAACTCGCTTCTGAGTAGGGGTCTGTCTTTAGCAGTTTGAATCGAAACCAAGCCATGTGACTCAATGACAGACCTTATGATACAACGTTCACATTCTTACCATTCACCCCCCCCCCCGCGAGACAAGGTAAAAGTATGATATATGAAACCTATATTATAGGTCAACCTGATATACACATACATGTATATAATCCATGACAGGAAATGGGGGTTTAACGTCACACTTGTGCCCAGACAGTCGTGTTTCGCCCAAATTTGATACTGTCATTCGCTCTTTTACGTGCACACAAAACTAAGTTCCCTTTCAAAAATGTGCTTCAAATCCTCTTTGAAACATTTAATTGGAAGAAAACTACCGCAAACTGTAAAAATCTTTTAGCTTGTACTTGTCGTTATGTGCTATCCATTTATCATATGCCTTACGTTTAAGTTCCGTACCGTCCTCACTACTTCTAACCATTCTATATATACCAAATATGTCATACTTTTATTGGACCGAAATAACTACTCCGTAGGAATCTTAAACGACAATATATGATGTAAATATCTCCACTTTGTCTTGTAGATTTGGATTATTTATAAAATGGCGTTAAAAAGAGTTGAAGATCGTTCTGGATGTAAACTAGGACCATTTATAGAATACGACGGAATATTATTCCCCATTCTACCTGTATCAACACCATCAGAACAACACTTAGATAAAATAGCCAACCTTGAAATAAGACCAGATGATATTTTAATCAGTGCCTATTCTAAATCAGGTAATATATCAGTTTTCTACCGATAGTAAACACAGGTTCATATCTGTCTGCTATTTATTTCACGACCAGTTCATGCAATTGCCACCGTAATACTGTTTTTCACCAGCAATGGACAACACGTAAATGATACCACATATTCCTAAAGCACGGGCACGAGAAATCCTTCTCTGGCAATTGCTGGATTGGCTTCTGATACTTTAGCTTTTGAAACGAAATGAAATGAAATGGGGGTTTAACGTCCTATTGTTCTGTTCCTATACTGGGCCATACGCCATACAGTGTGCTACGAGGGAAATTTTGTCCGAATTCCAACTGCCAGCAGATCTTTTACGTGCACGCCAAAGTGCACACGGGACATGGAGTTTTCGTCCCATTCGAACGACCAGACAGCTATCTAAGTACAGCAACATAACAACCCTTCGTTTAAACTGTGATCTTCCTAAAAACTTTGGATAGTGATTTCGGGTATTAAAAACGGCGAAAGTATTATTTACATTGTATCCGTTTTGATAGCCTCGTTTGTCACGCAATTATTTTTCTACAATATTCTGCTACGCACTGGTTAGTTGGACTAATAAAATCTTGAGTCTTGACCTAACGTTATGTAAACATATTTGGTCCAATTTGAAGCTCTGTTTAAAGAGTAGTGATATTGTTACACAGTTAGCTATTGGTTGTTCATCAGACTATTGACCAGTCATAATTTGGAACAGAAATCTGCTTCCATTACAGCAGTGTTAAGTGAGATTAGCTGTACTCAAACGAAACACAACAAGAAGAGTGATGATACCAGGGACGGGCTGACCTTTGCTCCGTGAGGAGAACGACGAGGTTCTCTCCAACCTGGCTCAAATTGTTTTTTTCAATACACCGACTGTAAATGGTGCTTTCTATATCCTGGTGTTTTGGGTATACACATATATCTAAAAAATTAATCAAAAACGACGTAAATTCATCACCTATGCAAGAACATAAACCAGTATAGGGAACCTCGACACTACCATACCCCATTTGCAAAAAAGAGAAAAGATAGCACGCTAAATCGTGTTTCAAATTCCCCCATTATTCGAATTCTTTTAATTATCAGTAAAAATACGCGATATAAAATTTATTGTTATGCCGTATAGAAGGATACAGTGTATGCGTGTTGCAAATTTCCGTATTATACCGTAGACTATAACTTACCATAAACAATTGATATTTATTTTACAGGTATATTTCTTTTCCTTTTTCGTTTTATCCAATGAACGATTTATTGTTTATTCGCGTAGAAAGATATGTTTTTAAACGTCTTACAAATTAAAAAAATGGTACATAAGTCATGCATGGAAGTTTACGTTTAATTGAAAATTCCTATAAATAATTTGAAAGGAAAGTGTTACAGATGGTAAGCCATATTTAAATGTAGTTTACGGGAAACAAGTCTTCAACTCAATATAATCAACAGTCTTTGAAATTGCAAACTCGACTTAAATCAACATTGGTTTTGTTATATTACCATACAAAAGATATGCTTCTCTTGCATAATGAATGTTTAATATGATTAAACTAAACTGCATTGGTCAATTTTGCAATTTGGATCATTAGAATTAGTTGCACATTGCATCCCAGACAGTACATTGCATCCCATGGTATTCCCCATTTAGAAAGTATAGGGTATTTCCTCTTTAGACAGAGGGTATTGCCCCTTTAGATAGTAGAGGTATTCCGCCTTTATACAGAGGGTATTCCACCTTTAGGGTATTCCCCCTCCAGACAGTAGAGGGTATTCCCCCTTCAGATAGTAGAAGGTATCCCCCTTCAGACTGTAGAAGGTATTCCCCCTTCAGACAGTAGAAGGTATCCCCCTTCAGATAGTAGAAGGTATTACACTTTTAGACGGTAGAGGGTATCCCCCTTCAGACAGCGGAGGGTATTAGGGTTAGGGTCAGACAAATTTGTTCCATTTCACTTTTATAAACATTCTTTTATTTCAACTATCGTAGGTACACACTGGATTTGGGAGATAGTGCGCATGCTCATTTGTAGATCACCCAAACACTCGAAAGATGAAAAGGAGTGCCAAATGTTGGAATTTACAGAGACAGAAATCATAGATAAACTTCCTTGTCCAAGATTATTGAATAGCCACCTCAGCGTAAAACATCTCCCAAAACAGATCTTTACCAAGAGAACTAAAATAGTCTACATGTATCGAAATCCTAAAGACGTAGTAGTGTCCTTGTATTGCCACATCACGGGGATAAAACGAACCAATGGCTATGATGGAAAGTTCGAGGATTTCCTAGATCTGTTTTTACGTGAAAAGGGTAATGTTTAAGTATTCTAATACTAATCATCTCTTAATACTCCGGCTCACTAACCATCTCGTCCTGTCTTCGATGCTGGTGATGGCCAGGGCAGTTTGTCGAGATTTCCCATGTCAGTGGTGCAAGGAGGGGGGGGGGCAACGTATAGCTTTCGTTCGCGTGGGACGAAAAACCAAGATTTTATGTACACATTGGCATGCACGTAAAAGAACCCTTGACAATTGAAATTCAAAATAAGAGTAGACCGCAGTGCCGCTGACCGGACAACAGACACACACCCGTCTTCATTAGCCCAGTCGGTACAGAAAATTGGGACGTTAAACCCCATTTTATTTCATTTCATTTCAAATCCAAATTTTACACTAAATGACGAAAACGAGAGAGAGAGAGAGAGAAATGGGGTCTAACGTCCACTCGACACAAACCAGGTCATTTTGGGACTAACATATGGTTTCATTTTATTTCAATAATTCGCTTGCGCGTAGGGGTCTTTAGCAGTGGGAGGAAACCGGAGTGCCCGGAGGAAACCCGCGAGGTTGAGAAGGCGCCCCTATCTCCATGCCACATACGCTCACACAAGAGCTCGAAACCACATCCGCGCGCCAGAGGTGACCGGTTAGCTAGAGGTCGAAGCGCGGCACTCTAGACCACGAGGCCATCCCAACCCCCCAAATGACGAAAGCACCCTATTTTAATATATTTGTACTTTTTTTTGATTTTCAATTTAAAATGTTTCGCGTCATTAAGTGCGTTAATAAATGAAACTTGTTCCTGATTGGACAATGCAAGATGGCGAGTGCGAGTGTAGATGATACTATAAACCGGAATCCCCTGTTGTACGTAACAAGGGTTAGGGTCGTCTACCCAGCCTCGTGTGTTTTCTCCGAGTACTCCGGTTTCCCTTCAAGCGAATTATTGAAATAAAATTTGAAACTATATGTTAGTCCCGAAATGACATAGTTTGTGTCAAGAGGACGTTAAACCCCATTTTCTCTCTTTTTCAATAGTTACAAGTCATCAAAAGTTACCCCCTCCCCCTCCATTAATCTGACCACTGCGAGAACTTTGCTGTTCCACATAATACAAGCGAATTCATTTTCCCCCGCGATGTTTTTCTATCCCCATTGATGATACCAATCATCACTACTCAGCTTTTCTCCGGGTCTTTCGGTTACCTCCCACTGCTAAAGACACCTACATACAAGCGAATTAATGACAAATATAATTAAACCATATGTTATTCTATGTTTTACACCGCGTTAGTCATAATTGTAATTGGAGATGATTTGTTTTTTATTTTATTCCAGTGGCATTTGCTAAATGGGGGGACTATATAAAAGAATGGGAGGACGTCCTGGACAAGGGTGAGACACCAATAATAGCAATAGCTTATGAAAATATGAAAAAGGTATTTTATTGTAAAATAAATAAAGTGTATATTATATTATCACCCAATCATCCATGCACTGTCTGTCAGTGGTTAATATCTTCATTCAAATCATATCACAGTCCTTGGTTAAACATAAGACTTGGCGCAGAAGGATGACGTCGTACAAAACTAAGTACTACTGCATTCTCGCTTGCTGACGTACCACTGTATGCTCGCTTGCTGACGTACCACTGCTTTCTCGCTTGTAGACGTCCTGCTGTATATTCGCTTGCAAGTTTATCAGAATCTCATTGGTCTGTTAGCAGTAATCGACTGCTGGTCGAAGGATGGTGACCTAAATGCTGTACAAGCAGTCTCATTGACATTCCAGGATTTCGCAAGAGTCAATAAAGTATGGAAGGGTGTTGCTGCCAATATAAATTTCCTCTGCTGCAATGTATTTTGTTATGATTCATTGTGAAACGTTATACCGTTAATTATAAAGAACAAAACTCAGCGATATTGCATGATCTGTGTTTGGGAATGGGTAAAGCTAGAGAGATATGCCAGGTCGTACGCTCTTTTGTCAAGATAATAGATTAAACTACTGTTACCATGGTTTCAGTAATAAATATTTCTACTTTTATTTTATTTTAAGAACCCTGTAAAATGTATAACGGAAGTGGCGAAGTTTCTGGAGCTTGATGTAACCGACGAACTCTGCGACGCCATTGCCGACGCCTCTAGTTTCAGTAAAATGAAACCAATTGCAGAAAATCTCAAAGAGAATTCCTTAAATGTTACCTGGAAGGAAGGCTCCGGTATGCTCAGAAAAGGTTAGTTTATACCAATTCTAATAGCTACCAAGAAAGTATAATAGACCGGAAGATTTAGTGGTCTCAACTTGGGCTAAGATATAGTAATGATACAGCAAATAAACCTTTGACTTTTTGTCAAGAAGACTAAACTATTTCCTATTTAATTCGGTTGAAACTTCAACAACATTTGACCGATAAACCCGAAGATCGGTAATTTGGCGATTACTGAGTTCTTGCCGGCTTTTTTTCAGATGCTTCATTTAAACAGGGCGTTAGGGTTGGGGATTATAACGGGATAAAAACAATTTCTTTTGTTGTAGGACAAGTTGGAGATTGGAAGAATTGGATAACGGTAGCCGACAATGAAAGGTTTGATGAATTTATTGAAACGAAGATGACAAAAAGCGACATGAAATTTATCTATACTTTGTAACACACAAATATTACAGATAATTATTTGGGCAAAAGATAATATTGTGTTTTATATAAAATTTATATATTCTTGCTATTATAGTTCATAAGCAGATAACGAAAAATGAAATTTTATTGAAAATCCATTCAAATTACTTTACTTTTTGATGTTTTGATCAGGCACAAATTGTTGATTATTTTAGCAACAGTACTTCTTATTCGAGATATCAGTTAATCGAGGTATCTGTTTAAATTGAATTATAAATCCTCTTGAATCTCCGGCATGAGATGGTCTAGAGAGTTAATTACAGATTTGCCATGTGAATCCCCGCCATCAGATGATCTGTATTTTCGGTATCCCTATTCCGCTTTACTCCACTATACCCTGGGTTAATCCATTGGGTTTGCACGATTTCAAATTATCTGTCCTGGCAGCTACAGTCTACAACCAATCCACAAATCGTTTACAACCAGTCGTTTCGCCTTTCATGTCCATTTACGGTATATATTCCTAATTCAATTACAATTAATTGTATTATCAACATCTGTAATATGTTTCGCTGATTGTCAATATGTACAACATTTGTATGTTCGACATTTCTTATTATTATTACTATTCGTTCTTTGTCTGAAACGTTTCATTCTGTTATATTTATTATTATTGAACTTATACTTGACAATATGATTCACAATAACTTATTTACGATATCACGTGGACGAAAAACTCCGGGAACGAACGAACGAATGAACGATTCTCAATAAAAGTCACGAAGCTAAACGTCCGATCTTTATTTATATAATTTGTTTTTAACAAAAACGCAATTAGAATAATTAGGACAAGTCAAACCCATTCTCTCCTATATGGAAGAATAATTACCATTTTTGGGTAAGTGTTTCGTATAGGCACCGTTTTACGTAAACACAGTCCTAGGTAATTGTACTAATCGGTGCAGAAGATGACTGGACGATATTACCCTACTTCCGAGAAATGGATACTGACATAACTGTCTGTGAGTTAGTCTAAGATAGTAGTAGAATAATACAAGCTACGTACTCCATTACCCTAGTTTTCGTCACACATCATGTTGGTAAAGAATTTCTATATTAAGCAGAACACCTTTCTTAGACCTAATATAAGACTATAGTATTACAATATAACCCCACAACAAGACCCACGAAAGGTCGATTTAGGTCTCGCATAATGCATCTTCAATATAGTAAACAAAACTTTAAAATGATATTTAGTGAAAGGTATTTAGTGAAATCGATATGATACTATTCACTAGGGTTTATTATCTGCACCCGTTCAAAGCGGAGCGAAGTTAGCATGTTGTTCGTTGTTCGGTATTCGCGATAACCGAACAACGAGCCAGTATGTTGTTCGCTAATAGCAAACAACGAGCTGGTTTGTTATTCGGCATTCATCAGATATGCAACTAGTATTATAATAAAGAAACTTTAGTAGGGAATACGCCGGGGGTAAGTTTGTATGGCCCAAATTGAATTATATAACTTGGAAAAAAAGCTCTAGCAACTTCTCTTTCTATCCGAACAACTAGCTGTTTCATATTGGCGAATAACGGACAACAAGCGAGTTTGTTGTTAGATATATAGATATATAGTAAATACACTAGATATATAGTAGATACCATAGATATATAGTAAATACAATAGATATATAGTAAATGCATAGTAAATACTATAGATATATAGTAAATATCATAGATATATAGTAATTACCATAGATATATAGTAAATACCATAGATATATAGTGAATTGAACCATATAAACCGGTTTATTCTAACCTGTTTATATAAAACATTATAAACATGCCATATTATATTTTGTTAGTCTTTGAAGTCATATATATGAGCAGGGTACCTTACCCATGAACATTTTACCTCATTATAACTCACACGTGATTCATACTCGTTAACCACTTGTCAGTCAGACAATTAACTGGTTTAGTATTGTGCTACTGTTATATAAACACAAGATTTTCCACAGATTAAACATTAAACATTAAAGTATATATATAGCGCCTAAATACCAACCGAATGGTTCCAAAGGCACATATTCACCAATTATCCAAAGTGTAATTGGAACAAATAATTTTTGAGTCTTTGTTTGAATATGTCAATTGGTTCAGAGTTCTTCAGGTTGCTATAAGTTGAAATTGAATGCCATATTTTAGGTGAAGAGAATTCGGTCGTCTACTCATTTGAAGGTTGAATTGTGGGATGACAAGAAGGGACCAAACCGTGCAATTCTTTGTAAGTCAACAGAAGAATTTTGATTTTAATTCAGACTCTGAGGTGGTCTCGTGGACACAGGGTGTGTCCTGGCATGAGTTGCTAGGTTTACATGCTGATGCAAACCAAAAGATTTAAGTAGCAACACGAAGTTCTGCACAGATCATTCAAGTCATCTACACGAAAGTCCCCCGCTAGAAGCAGCTTTAACGTCTCAGAAATCAGTGTGTCATAGAATGTGTCGAATTCAAGAAAGAAGTCGGTTATCGGAAGAATACGATTAGATGGTTTCTCTTTTAAAAATGGTGACCTATACAAAACGATCAAGTGTAAAGCATCAGTCTTAGATTGTAACATGACTTGAACGCATTCAAATGTTTTAAATATTAACCGGGGCTTTGCGCAGATTTAACAAGACACCGACACCGTTCAGTTAAAGTGATTACTTTGTCATTTAGAGTCCAATTACACAATGTTATGTCCGTAAAAAAAAGTCCAAATATGAAAGTCCGCATTATAGTCAAATATCGATGCACCCTTAGCCTATAACGATGTTGATGTCGGCAGTCAGATTTAGCGAATAAATAATCATATTGTTTGCTGTTATGTATTCCTTGTCAGTTCATATAAGATATTGTTTTATAAAGGTTGCAATGTTCTATAAGATCGCTTTGTTTAATTTCGTGTATTTCTTTTAAGGGTTGCTTGACTGTTTCTCAGCTGTGCGATTTATAATGCTAGGGTACGAGCCTTTATCGCTTTTCTGGATTATTATATTTTCGTCTTTGTCTTGATGATGTCAGACAAATGAGGTTATATAGATGTAACTGGGGCTGGGGATGTCTCAACAAGAGACAATACGTACCTATACCCAAGGACGTACATAAGAGTGGTAGGGATCCACGATTGCACACGCACAACAACTCTGGATTGTTCTGTTTTTAAATCAAATACTGAAATTCTTAAAACACAAAAACACAAATAACAAGATGTTTTGTCTATACATTGGACAGTGAGAGAGAGAGAGAGAGAGGGAGAGAGAGAGGGGAGAGAGAGAGAGAGAGGGGGGAACATATGGTTCAATTTTAACATTGGGAGGAAATAGGCGTGTTCGGGGGTTAGGGTTAGGCGTGTTCGGGTAAACCCCACAAGGTTGGACATGCATCCCTCCTCTTTTCATGTACACACTTGGAGTGGAAACTACGCCAAATTACTCAATGTCATAGGTAATAATCTAAAGTGCACGGGGTTGAGTAAATTAGAACATTGTAATATATGGTGTTTAGTAAAATATCACATTATATATGGTGTGGGGTAAAATAGATCACTATATATGGTATGGAGTAAAATAGAACAGTATCTATGGTATGGCGTAAAATAGATCACTATATATGGTATGGCGTATAAATAGATCACTATATATGGTATGGAGTAAAATAGAACACTATATATGGTATGGGGTTAAATATAACACTATGGAGTAAAATAGATCACAATATATGGTATGGATGGTATGGAGTAAAATATAAGACTGGTGTTGAGTAAAATATAACATAATATATGGGGTAAAATATAACAATATACATGTATGGTATGGAGTAAATGAAATGAAATGGGGTTTAACATCAAACTATTCTGCTCTCAACCTGGGCTAATGAAGCCTACTCGTATATCGAATTCCAACTGCCAAGAGATCTTATACGTGCGCACCAATGTGTACACGGGACCTCGGTGTTCCGTCCCATCCGAACAACTAGACAGCTGTCCTGCACCACGGCCAATGCAGGGATCGAACACCAGACCTCCAGACTAGCGAGCTAGCGTCTTACCCACTTAGCCACGTGACCCCCGCTATGGAGTAAAATTAAAAGTAGATATGGATGGTGTAAATTAGATAAAGTAAACGTTTGATTAGAATTTTATCCGGTCATCTTCTTTATGAAGGATCAAAGGAGATTATCATAGGGTCACGTGAGAATCAGTAATCAAAGATAATGTATTGCATGCCAAAACCGCACAAAATACCACATGATCCATAGGAGCAGGGAGGGAACATCTCAAAACAAAGGAAGGACCTTTAATCACCCCTGAAGAAGATCGCCGGATAAAATTGTAATCAAACGTTACCTTACAGGTAAATGTCGTTTAAATTATCAACTTTATCACATCATTTTCCAGTCGGAATACAAGAAGATTAAAAAGATAGGCATGAATGCAGAACACAAGAAGAACACCAAACGATTCAATTCAAACTCTAAAAGAGCAAACGCATATTACAATTTGTTAATTGTCTGCAAATTCAGAATAAAAGCTACTGTGACTATACAGAACTGTTTTCCAAAACACAATAGCAAATATAATTTAGAACTTTTAATAAAACAATGCATTCTACATTTCCCATGCCTAAACACGATAAAAGTAATACAGAATTGTAGCAAAATCACTTGCTTCGCTATCATCATTTTTTGGCACACAAAAACATTGAAGTGTTCTAGAATAAGTCCAGCTGGAGGACTTCACAATGAAGTCAAAGGTAACATACGAGCTGCTGCACCCGTTGGAGCAGCTCTTGTGCTGTATGCATTATAAATGCCCGCCTTACTCAAAAATGTTTTGATCCATCTGGATACTATAGATTTGAAAGGCTTCTGGATAAATTCTGTGGATTTACTAAATTTCATTTTAAAGAATATAATCATAGTTTCCTTTTTACAGTTGTTAAAAAGGTTTAACTGTTCTCAAACAGGAAAATTACTATCCTGTTTAGATAACCCTTCATGGTGCGGACTACACATGAATTTTGATTATCCAAAACATGTAAAACCATTACAGTCTATATATTATTTGGCTTGTATAGGGAGGGATTATAATCCTGATCCTGTTAGTCTCAGAAATCATTGGGCGTGGCTCTGTGCCGGGAGTCGGTAAACGGGCATGCATCAAAAATAATAGAGGGCATATGTAGGATATAAGGAATAAGTATTCGTGGATTGTAGGCGACACCCAATACACAAAGAGAAAAGAGGTTTTGCATACCTCACAAACAATAGGGATGATACTTAGGGTTTAAGGAAACAATATGAAAAGTTTTCAAGACGATCCTTTAAGAATTCCGACCTGTAGGCAACACACACTCAAAGACAAAATGGTGTAGGTTCTGTCCCCGGGGTTAGGTGGTGGTCCTTAGTGTATAAGGAATACGTATGCAAAGTTTCAAGACAATCAGTTAAGAATTGAGACCTGCTTCGAAAATGGCACACCCCAAGGTTCTGTTATACACCCGACACTTTTCATCAAATAACACTTTACCAATATAAATCCAATTATAGCAAACAAAACAATGCATCCTACTATCGTCAGTAAATAAACCCACCAATTAAAGGCGTGAACATCTTGATAAAAAGTGAACGGTTTATCTGATAACGTATCCAACTGACTTTGTAAATCAGTGATAACAGAAGAAATGTCAGCACCAGGCTTAAGTGGCGTTACATTATGAACACTATCTGAATCGACTATATTAAATTTAGTATTGTTCAGTAAATATTTAGATATATCTAACTTATCAGAAGGAACATGTCTAATTTTATAACTAGTTTCCTTACGTATGTAATAAAGAAGAGAAAAATATTTTGAAGTAGCCTAACATCGAGGGGTTAATGTGACAATATTTTCTCCTTTAACTAAAGAAATTAATTTGGGAATAGAAGCAGGTACAGGTGCTTCATATTAAATGGCGTAAACACATACCAATTTCCCTTAGTTAAAATCCTATCATAGGAAATGGAGGTAACAATTTAATAGTAGTTTGACATAATTTTACAATATTCTGAACATCTCTTAAAAATAAAGCAGACATACAAGATGGTGAAGAATTAGTAGACATTGTTGGTTTATGAAAAGTACAAAAAAATCATATTATTATTATGACATAAGTTAACCTCAATTTCAGATAAATGAATATAAGAATTTCTATTTTGTGAAATAGCAAAATAAGATTGATCAAATTCATAATTAATAGTTTTAGTACCATCATTTTTTAACATTGGTAAATGAACAAGTTTGTAAATATCATATAAATTAATCTTTTGAATAAGTGAAATAGGAACAATTAAATTAAATGAACTAACATCTGGAACTAAAGTAGTTTGTAATATTTCATAATAAATAGCTAATTTAGACTTAATTATTGGTTAAGGTAATTCAAGTCCTGTTGGTAATTTACTTTGCAAATTAAGCAGTGTGCGGTATAACGTCTCAACAGGAACAAGAGAAACCGACAATTTACCGTCCAATGAATTTACAATATCCAGAGATAACTTATCTAATGTAAAAGTAAAAACATCAAAAATACCATTAAATAAATTCACCAATTAAAAATAACCAATTTCAGGTTTCAATTGTTGGTTAATGTTAGTCATGACATAAGATATTTTCAACCCTAGGTTTTCAGTAGAATTAATTAACGCATTTATCTGTACATTCCTCTTCGTGGTATTAAGCACAGATAAACCTTCTTGTAATACATGAATAATGCGTTTTTGAGACCGTTGTAAAACGTTTACCTGACCCTTCACTTTATTTACCACTTCGGTATCTGCAGTACTAAATAGTGATGATAGTGGCAATAGACTGCGCTTGTTACGATTTTTCCTAGTATCAATGGATACTAAACCTTTTAAATCCCCAAATGATTTATCCAAGGAGTCCAACAGATTTTCACATTGTGAAATTTGTTTATGAAAAGAATTATATAAAGATTCATGAACTTTTCTTAATTGATTCTGGAAAGATAATTCAGATAGAATATGTTCTTTATTAAATAAATTCGATATTGTTGTTGGAATTCTATCCATTTTAATACCGTTCTTAATGTTAATAAACGACTGGAACGATTTTTTAAGAACATTTAAATTTTCATGCATTTGTAATATTTAAATATTGTAATAATTGATGTCAAAATGGAAACTTAGAATCCAGTTACTATACGAGTAGTTTCTGTGTAAATATACAAATTGCAAGCCTTCATTTGATTTATTCTGTCCTGTCGACACTGACACTATAACTAATAATAATATCATCGAATACATTCCGAAAGAAATAACATTGTTATATACTCACGTATTCACTGAAACTTCCTATATTATTATATTAACTAATGAAAATATACATATTTACAAGAAATTAACAATATCTTTTCTATTTACAAATAGTATCTAATCCATCTTCTTATGAATGAAAGCATGAAAACTTTACCCATTCAATGTTAATTATTACTTGTTTAAAAATTCCCATTAAACAAATAGTATCCAATACATCTTCTTATGAGTGAATGCATGTAATCTTTACCCATTCAATGTTAATCATTACTTGTTTAAAAATTCCCATTAAACAAATAGTATCCAATATCCTCCCCTCCCCCCCCCCCTTTTAAAATCGAGTTCCTCCTGGAAGGCTCCAAACGGCATGTAACATTTCGGAAAGTATGATATTAAGTTTTATCTTTTTTATGTCCGGGTCCGATACTTGTGATATATGCCGTTTACGATTATTTGTTACGTATTCAAAAAGAGGAAGACTATCATCAGATTCCCAAGAAGAATCTGATGAACTTGATTCCGAATCCGAATCATGGTATGAATTCAGATGTGAATCTAAATGAGGGACAGAGTCTGCAATAATTCCAGAAGGATGACCTACGTCAATGACCTCTGGAATACCAGAGTCTTCTTCGGTAATATCCCCAGGGGGTTCGTCAAACTCCATGGGAATATCATCTAAATCGGGACAGGGATGAGGTCGTCTGTGTTCTCACCAACAATCTTAGCTTTTCTAACAGCTTGTTGGCGAGAAGCATTTTTACTTGTCTTCATTTTTTTCAGAACAGACGTCGGATTAGTTTCTTCGATTTCCCATGAATCATCTGGATGAGCGGGTCGCAAATTTTCGCTGTGGACCAATTTGGTCTTACCTGTCACCTGATGACGGATTTTAAAATTTACAGGCAAGGTTTGCTCTATAATACGATAAAAAGGATGCCACTTTAAGTGAAGTATTGACGAGGTTCCTTTAGATCGGGCAGGATTAAAGTAAAAAACGAGATCCCCAATTTCAAAATTTCCTATCTTAGCCCTTTTGTCGTATACATATTTGTTCTTTAAATGACTTTCTTCTATGTTTGTTTTAACGGACTTAAAACACATATTAAAACGTTGAAGCATAGTCGGAACATAATCATCACCCATATAACGGAATTGCGGACGAAGTAGAGAATCCATTGGTAAAAGTGGATCACGGCCATATAATAAAAAGAATGGGGTGAATCTTTTTTATAACGAGTATTTAAACGACTTAGCATATCTGCACGAGCATTATTTTTACCAGAAGTAAATTGAATGTCACGGTCCATTTCATCCAAAATAATAGCCCAGCGCTGTATGCGCGGATTTTTCATTTCCGAGGAAAACAGATATCGCAAAGGTTTATGATCCGTATAAATAGTAAATTTGGCCCCAACCAAATAAGGTCGTAATTTTAGAACACAATAAATAATTGCATAACCCTCCCTCTCAATCGTGGCTATTTTCGTTGCCCTGTACCTAATTGATGAGAAATAAACTGAATCACATGTTCGCCATCTTTAAACTCTTGGGTTAGAATACCACCAATAGCATGACCAGAAGCATCAGTATATAATTTGTAAGGCAAATTAGGATTAGGATAAACTAAAATTGGAGCTTCGCTTATCTTTGTTTTTAACAACTGAAAAGCATTTTCAGCTTCCGTAGACCAAATAAACTTAACATTTTTCCTAGTTAAAGCCGTTAAAGGATAAGCAATGTCCGAAAAACCTTGAACATATTTACGATAAAAAGCAACACAGCCAATAAAAGAATGTACCTCTTTAACAGTTGTCGGTGGAGAAATATTACGGATCACTGAAAATTTTATCTGGATCAGGACGAGTACCATTTTGGGAAATAATATGTCCTAAATATTTTAACTGGGGTTTTAAAAACTCACACTTAGAGGGTTTTAATTTTAGATCTGCCTTTTCTAAACGAGTAAAAACTTCCTGAATATGAAGCAGATGTTCCTCAAAAGTTTTGGAGTGTATAATGATATCATCAATAAAAACTTTCACATACTTATTTAAGTGCTGACCCCAAATGGGAGCCTATTGAACTCGTATAGTCCCATAAAAGTAGTAAATGCAGTTTCGGTTTCGAGGATTCTGCCATCTCAATTTGCCAAAATCCATTCTTTAAATACAAACAACTAAAATAGTTTGACCCGGAAAGAGAATCAATTAGATCGTCCATATGGGGTAATGGATAATTGTTCAATCGTAATTGTCGATTGAGTTTTCGATAATCAACACAAAATCTATGAGTTCCATCCGGTTTAGGAATTAAAACAACTGGAAACGAATAATTTCCAGTACCAGATCTAATGATATCAGCATCTAACATTTTCTTAACTTCCCTTCAAATGATATGTTTCTACTAAGTTGTACACGATAAGGTTTTAATCTAATTGGCGGACTATCACCAGTATCTAAGGTAGCTTGAACTACATCAGTTCGCCCTAAATGAATGTCATCCGTCACAAACAGTGTATAATATTTATTCAAGATGGATAAAAGCTTGGTTTGTCTGATACTAGAAATATGTTGTAGATTTATCGATTGGGACAACGGTTTCTTCTCTTCAGTGATGGATAATGTATTAGAATTTGAACTCTGGCTGTAGCTATCTAATTTGTCAATAGTTAATATATCGTTATCGGCGGCTACGGCGATTTGGTTGCCTTTATCTAATTTGTAACTCATACCCGTTTCCAATCTAATTAAAATATAGATCTATAGGCCTATTTCGTTTCGTTTTATACCTTCGATGGCCTACACTCATGTAGATCTAACAAGTTATAGTGGGAGCTCACGTTCTATGACGTCAGGTATCAAGCACGGGAAGTTTGACCCGATAACGTCAGTAATTCGATTAACCAATTAGCGACAGCCATGCTGTTTTGTTTTGATATCTACCCGCTGGTGATAGTATAGACGTATCTACCCACAGTTCCACGCATGAAAAGGTCAAACGGGCTATTCGACAGACCATTTGATTGGCTGACCCCTCATTTCAGGCAGAACACAAGTTAAATAACAAGTCCTCCAGATCCAAGAGTAGTAAAGACAAGTAAAAACGAAATTTTGAACTATAAAAAACGAAACGAAATTGGATCTGTGTTTTAATCAGATTGACCCGTTTCTTTCGTTATCTCGAGAATTATCTCGTTTTTAAATGCCTGAGTAATGACACTAGTCATCATCAAGTCAGGTTGACCGTCGAATATATTGGCGTTATCTAACGGGGTTATCAGTAGACAATCAGGTTTGACAAGATTAGGAATAATATATGTGAAACGACTAGTATGTCTAGGTATAATATCTACCTCGTTCTTAACTATAACAAATTCAGTTTGCACGATTTTATCTTTAGTATTTAATAATATCAACTCCTCCTGTATTTTTAACGATTTATTATAAAAATCAATGACTATTTCATTGCACGTTAAAAATCACTTCCCAAAATAATCTTGTTATTACCTAAACTGTCGATAATAATAAAATTAAAGATACATTTAGTTTTACCTAAAAAGAATTCTAAAGTTACCAATCCCTTGACATTTAATTGTTTGCCTGAAACGCCTTGTAAGGGAGATATTTTCGAGATATCATCATCAAAAGATTAAATCAAGTCTTTATCTAAACCAAGGAAAAAATTATAATCAACAACAATTAAATCAGCTCCAGAGTCTAACAATGCATTAACAGAGCCAAAAGTATAAAAATCGACCTCACAATATAACGTATTTATAGTTGAAATACTATTTGTACTTTTTGGGTGATCTAGAAAATTATCCTTGCCCGATTCACACCCATATGAATTAGGCACGTCTAGTTTCCCGAACGATTTCGGCCGGAGAAACCAGAACGTGAATTAGACTATTGATTGTGAGTATTCCTGGGAAAAGTTCGCTGTCTACCCGATGAATTTTGTCGGCAATTGCGCCCTATGTAGGCCAGCTCTAGAGCAACGGCAGCAAATAGGTTTACCGTCCTCTGTCCATTTAAAATTAGATTGCACCGGGCTCGCTGGTGTATTAAATTGTTTTCTATCTTGGGTTGAGGGTGTTTGCATAATTCTCTCGTTTAAAAGTAATAGCCGTTCAAAATTTTCTTATAATTTATCAGTTTTGTCCCTTAATTCCTTATTTGTTCTTTGTAAAGACGATAATTGATCGATTTTCATCGGTTCCTCAAGAACACGTCTACGTAGTTAAAACGCTCTGGACGTCTGCTGGTCGGAAATCGCTTTTTCTAAGGCTACATCCAGAGTGATCGGAGTATCTCTAATCAATTTATTTACCGTTCGGTCGTCCCTAACGCCGTCAATAAAAATGTCTACTAACATAGACTGTACTATTGGATTATTCAAATGCTCATAGGAATAAGCTTCCTCGCTCAAAGATTTTATTCGATCCCCAAAACATTGTGCTGTTTCCCCTTGACCCTGTTTTAGTTTCTTTGATTTGTGGAGTGCACATTGTGCATCAGCATAATCTCCAAATCGATTTATCAAAGCTTCCTTCAATGGATCCCATGTGGAGTCCGGGTGTTCCCTAACATATCTGGTTATAAATTCCCCTGCCATAGCAGTGGATGTTTGTAAAGCTAGAGCGATCATGCGTTTATTATCGGCTGAAATAAGCATGCGCGCTTTTTCTAGTTCCTTTAACCACTCGGAAAACCTTTTATATCCCTTCCCCGAAAAACTTTTTATTTGGCTAGGTATATTTTGAGCCCTTAATTCTGATTTAATGTCATGAAAATTTTCCGATAATAACTGACTAGGAATTTGTGCGTCAGTATTGAAATTAGTAAGCAATTAATTGATTTTGTAATTCTCTAAAATTTTGAGATTGCTGGGCCTGCAATTGCTCGGCCAATTCGAATACACGGTTTTTAATTTCTTGTTCCATTTTAGAGTTTTAAAAGATATTGTTACTTTCTTACTTAAACTTAACAATTTTAAGATAATTAACCTTAACTAAATGGAATTAAACAATAACTAAAAATAATTTAAAATATGATGACCTTAATATACAATTTTCTTCTTAATTTTCGTCTTCTTCTTCTGTTCTGGTCCCTTGATTTCCTCCAAATTGTTGGCAGCTCCACGTGAATCACAAATTTATGTGTTGTCGCACAGAATAAATGTTAATACTGGATGATTTAAGTGGGATACTGGAACGAATTTTACTGGAACGAATTTAACAGGAACAACTGAATGTTTTATTATTAATGTTAACTGGAACTGACTTGCGGGAACGAATTTTGTTTGAATCTCTTAACTGGAACAAATTTTTTTTACGGGAATACTGGAACTAACTTGCTGGAACCGATTTGCTGGAACGAGTTAAGCTGGAATCTCTTAACTGGAACAATTTTTTTAACAGGAACAACAGGAATCCCGGAACTAACTTGCTGGAACCGATTTGCTGGAACGAATTTTAACCGGAATCAATCGAATGCTGGATTTTTCTTTTCCAACTGGACAGTAGAAACTTCTAACAGGATCTTTACTGGAATAACTTTCTGGGAATCAGGAACTCACGAAATGGTTTTAACTGGAATATGAGTATGATTATACTTGGTTTATTTTAATTTCACACTCAGGGGTTTCATGGTCAATTTTTCGAAAATTTAAATGTACATGTAATTCTATTCGAAGGAAAATCCTCGGCACAAGCCCCCATAAATTTCTATGTAACACTAGGGATGATTTCTACGTCTAGTAATCAAACAACAAGTGTTAATAGTTATTAATCCAAGTTTATTTACGAACTACATATATCATCTAATAGTTAAATACAGTCAATAATAATTAAAGTAGAACCTGTATATCTATTGATCACCGATCAGTACTTTAAGAATAAAGTTAATTAAAAGACCAAGAAACCCCTTACCTTAAAATCACGTTTCCTACGTCTGTCCAAATCCGAACCTGAATTGATAGATTTCAGATCTGTATTTATAAGGAATACTTATCTGATATCTAATCAAAACAAGTTCAAACTTCAGCAATAACGTGGAACTGTGAACTTGTAAATGATATAATTTAGATACCTAGACTGATCTTTGAATATAGTGTATCAACAGTTATACAATTCCTTAACATTTATACAATTTCTTGACCCAATATAATTATAACATTGAACTCACAATGTTACAACGATACCGTAAGCAAATCATTATCTATTTATTTATTAACTTTCGTGCATGACGTAATGTTACATAATGACAGATGTCAAGGGTCTGGGACTGTTGTCAATATTTGACGTAAAGTCCATTGCTCATGCGTAACCGAGAGTTTGGTTTATAATGTGGTTGATAATCCAGTATCTTCTGGCCAAGACAAGTATGAGTTGCGCCCCTTCCCGCAATAAATTTCATAATTCTTGCATTAATATAAACAAACATGAATCGCCTATAAAGAGAAACATGTTACAATAAAAAATTTTGTTTTAAGTGGAGTTACCTCCCTTAGATATTGTTTATAATCTAGCCAATGACCGATTTTTCGCAAATGTTGACAACGCATCCAGACTAATATTCGTAGACTATATAAACTTATGTTCGACATGTAAAGCGATCTATATAGGTCAAAGTTTCAGACAGATCCTATCGTTAGATTCTGAGAAATCCGATTTGCAGAAACTATACAATATTCACAGTCACCTCCCGTCACATGTCATAGGTCATATAAATAATCCAACCAGAAAAAAATCATTAAAATCGGTCAAAATCTGGTGAAGTTAATTCGATTTTTCAATTGTAAACAACTTTGTCGACATGAAAAAAAATCGAAACTGTGACATTTTCAATACCAAAAATTCGACATTGATCCCACCAATGTAGAAATTTATTCTTTTGGAAATAGGAGACGTATTCGTCAAACTATTTTCACTCGTTTACAACTTTGTGGGCACGAAAAAGGTCAAGAGACAAAATTTGAATTTTTGAATGCCATAGTCTTCATCTATCACAATTGAGCATCTTTTTCTGGCTAAAATCTATACTGAACTCATGATGTAATATAGCCAGCTGCATAAAATCTCTTCGATGATACTTTGTTTAAAAAGGGATTATCAGCAAGATTCACAACTGAGATTACTTAATCAGTTCCCGTGTTGACGATAAGGAGGTAAGTGTTCCTGGTGCGTCATGATCAATTTCAATCTAAACATGGCGACCACAGAAAGGCATGTCGTAATAAAGGTTCTAAGCGGTCTATATTGCACGAGCTGTTATCATCACGGGATGTCGTTTAATAAAAAAAAAAGGTTTTGAACCACATCTTTAGCCTTGACCATGGATCCTAGATGTGCTATCACAATCGCTGAACGCGAGAAGAAACACCAAAAAGTAAGAAATATCCAATCGAGGAAATAGAAGTTGGGACAGATAAAGCTTTGGCAATTTATATCAAAACATTACAACTTTAAAACAATTGTCAATTTCTATACAATGCTAGTGCTAGTTATATTACAACTTTAAAACAATGCCCGTTTCTATACAACGACATTATTTTGAAAATCTCCCCATCCCATGAGCGAAAAACACTTTACCAATGTTAAATGTTATTAAATCAGTATTGAAATCAGTTTATGTCGGCATATCCTTTATCTTTATATCGTTTACTGTACAATAAAGTAGTACAGCTTTACGGATGTACCAATTGCATATCTATATATTATTTACAGTTACATACATGCCGTTTATTAATGGGTATATTTAGCATGTGATTTATAAATCTGCGTATTTACCACAGTCAAATGTTAAGAGTGTTGTACCGTTAGCTAAACTTGTACTATCAGTTTTGAAACTTTTCACAGACTGATTAACAAACAGGTATAACATGTTCCGTCTTGAATTTACCAATATCTCCTGAGCGTATTTTGCGCCAGTTAACAGTTTTATTTTGGTTCCAGACTTAAAGCTGAACTTATATAAAATATCGCCATTCGGAAAATATATATCGATATCTCCTGTAAAATATATATCGATATCACCTGTAAAATATATATCGATATCACCTGTAGACCGGGAGCCCAGGGGGTCAACCTAACTGAAAAGTGTTCTAATTTTCTTCTATATATTTTCAATGCATGTATATCTGGTATCATCAAAGTGTAAGCCTATTGGGTTTCTAGCAGTGGGTGTGGTATTCCACACCCAAAATGCGATATCCCTCAACTAGTCTAGACTAGCTCAAAAGTCTACATGAAATTCGCACAGCAGTGTACCGTACAGCTTCAAGTATCGGGAAAACACTCTGACAGACATGTCTAGTGGTGGATACCCCTGACAGAGCTATGTAATTACCAAACCTGTGTAGTGTTCGAGTATGCTTGACAAGAGTTATCTAATTTCTAGTCAACAGCTAGACTTGCTTAGCTGAAATCTGTACCACCTAAAACAGCTTTGGAGTTGTTCAGTACCACCACAGGAGTCATGGATGATCACTGCCAGACTTTTTATGCGGTGGGTTACCCCTAATTAGATGGGAGGCATGTCATTTTGGATGTGGAACACAACATCCACCACCAGAAACCCGGCCGATGTACATTTTGGTGATACCAGATATACACTTGGTACACTTTTCAGTGTGTTATCTTCTTTAACCAATGTCTAGTCCGTTGTTTGGTGGTAAAGATTTTTGTTCTTACCCTTCGATGGCAATACAGATCGTGTTGTCTCACTGACAGTATCTCCACCAGGCCATGTAGATTGTATTGTTCTATTGTCAACTTCTGCTTTAGGCAAAGTAGTTTGGCGTACCATACTATCGTTCGCACTCCCTGAAATAGACCATGTAGACTGTGTTGTCACATTGTTTGTTTGTTCAATATCGTTCCTGCTCTTTGAAATATCATAGATATATCGTTACCACTCTTACATTAAATTCCAACTGGGTCATTTACGTGCACACTGATATGTACACCTGAACTGGGGTTGTTCGTCCCATCCGAACGACAACGGCAAAAGACGATACTTACCTAAATTAATGTCTATGGTGTATAGTAGATATTTCGTAGATTGTAAAGTTAAAATAACTCTGGATTTTTATGTTTTTAAATCAAATACTAAAATTCTTAAAAAAAGAGAGATAAATAAGGTTTAATTAGAAATATTTCAGAATACATAACCAATGAAGCTGGGAATACGCCACAGTCCTGGGTTCAAAGCCACGGTAAATGACCCAGTATCAGACGCTGTAATCTTCAGCGGACGTGTAAGACGAGTCGAACACTATGTATAGTATTGATTACAAAAGCAAAACAACTGAAAGTACAACAGAACACTATATATGATATTAAGTATTGCCAGTAGCCAAACACCATTTTAAGCCTTAACCTGGAAATATAGTCCACCTAATGTTTTTGATGGATTATATGTCTTCAATAGGTGTAAATGGGGAAATTTAAATATTCAAGATGGCAACCATGAAGCATTGTCTAATCATTTAGTGGGATAAATTATGTGACAGATTCTTTCGGACCTCGGTGTGAAGAGGGGTTTTATAAGAATTCAAAATGGTGGGGGCTGGATGGCCGAATGGGTACCGTGCGCGTGCTGTATCATGCGGCCTGCCATTGAGTCAACTGGCGTGGTGTCAAATCCCCGGTTGTACGTGGCAATGAGTAGGGTTACCGGTCCAACCTCGTGGGTTTTCGCCAGGTATTCCAGTTTCCTCCCACTGCTAAGATCCTTATTATTGAAATAGTCCCGAAATGATCAAGTTTGTGTCGAGTGGACGTTAAACGGTGGCTTATTTTGGCAAGAAACTTATAATGCCCCCCCCCCAACTATATATGGTATGGAGTAAAATAGATCACTATACACTGTAAAAAATTTCCATTTTTTATGTCGCCGAATTCCGTAGTTTAACACCTTTTTAACCGTAGTTTAACACTGTTTTATGTAATTCTGTGGAATATTCAGTATTAAACTGGAAATTTCCGTGAAATTTAGGGGTAGAATATTTCATTCCCTTCTATAACGGACTTAATTCTGTTATTTTACGGAGACGTTACGTGAAATTTAGGGATAAAATGTTTTATTCCATTATGTAACGGACTATATCAGTTTTCAGATGCAACGATAAGAAATCGTATACATATATAATCATTCCCAATAATTATCATTTTATAGTATTCATTTCAATTTATCAACCATAATATGAAGGATCATATTGTGTAAAGTTTGGTATATTTTAATAGTCATGTATTGCTAATTTCCATTATTTATAAGATCTATAAAGTGTATTTTCTCATTCATCATACGGTAATCAGATTGTAAGTATTTTCATAAATGTGTAAAAACAATTTTCAACGCCAGTGAGTATAGGTTGTATTGTCTGAAAAATATAACCGATTGGCCAGTGTAAGCCGGTTTGCCGCAAACTTACATCTGAAAGCCTCTAACCGATCCTAACACTGACCATTAATAGTTTTACGAGACACCCTATTCTCGATGAGAGCATTCTTATATTAGCGCAAAAAGGTTACGGAAAGATATCGAAAACCGTCGTTAAATAAAGCTTTTTCGCACACGCTTATAAAGTCAATGGTTAATTCAATTTCATTTTTATCATTTTCGAGTCTAGGAAACAAAAACTACCAGGATTTATTTTCCTGTATTTGAAAATGGAATTTATGTTAAATGAGGGAATTTCTGTAAATTACAGGAAAAATAAATACGGATAAAATTTTCCTGGTAATTTTTGTTTCCGGAATTTTTTCCGTTTTTTCACGGATATTTTTGTTACAGTGTACCTTATTTCTACAGATCAAAACCGTAATTGTAATACGCAATATGTAGTATATTTATTAACCTGCAATTACTGCAGATTACAGCATGTTGGAGAAACAAGTAATTCTTGTAAAACAAGGTTTAAGAATCAGAGATCTGCAAGAAATTCTGAAAATGCCCACAAACTACTATTTCAACATTTTAAGTAAAATACCTGGAAGAATTTTGGATACAGAGTACAGATAATTAAAAACTTCCAGGTTCAGGACACGCCACTAATTGCAAAATTAATCCTGTTGATACATAAAAAAGAATTCACGCGGAGGAAACAGGGATAATATAATTACAAACCATTTTCCCTGATGGTTTCAATGACAGATTTTAGAAATATCGATTATAACAACTGTGATGTAAACACTTTGATTACAATAAGTTGTTACAAAAATACAAAAAACTTGACCATAATTATCAAAATAAAAAACGTTCCATAAAAAAAATTGAAATTTCAAACAGACCCGGAAATTATTTTGAATGGATTATATTCTGTATGCCAATGCCATACTTCCGATAAATTGTCCTGTGCAGCTTGTGTACTAAACCTAACCCACCCGACAAATTGTACACACTATCCTGTGTCACGGTACCAAATTAAAACGACCGTGGCACTACGGTGTCTGATGTGACTGTCGTGTATACCTTTCTTCGACTTCGAGTTGTGATATCAATTAGTCCAATCGTCAATTAACTCACTCTGGAACACTGATTATGTTACAACAGGATATTATCCATTCATATCAACTGAATGAACGCTTTCTTCCTCAATATTACAGATGGATATATACAAGATATTGGATTGAATAGAATCTTTAGAGACCGATCAGTGTTTTGTAGATAAAGCCTTTAATGGAGCATTCGGGGAAGGTAGAAACTTGATGGCCATTTACTCAGAAGATGCTATAAAAGAAAAACACTATTTTTTCCGATACATTGATGACATAACACCCATCAACCATCAATGTTAACGGAAATTTCAATAGATATAAAAGTGAAATATATCCCAATGAGCTAATATTAAATGAAGAAAATTCGTCACTATAAATGCATCTCTTCTTGATCTGGACATCAATATAATTAACAATAAATTTAATGTCGATATATTCGACAAAACGGACAAATTTGGTTTTGATGAAGTAAAATACCCTTCAATTTATAGTAACATGCCAGATACCACGCTATATACTGTTTTCTATTCACAGATTTAGGTCAATATGTAACAATAAATAAAGAATTATATCTTTCCCGAATAAAATCTCTTTATTATAAGTGCACTTTTAAAGGCGAAAGACATTTACGCATTTAAAAAGAAATTTCGAATTTTCTTCAACATACCTAGCTTGACATTTCTAATAAGTATATAACCGACTAAAATATTGCATAAGGATCCAATTTGATATTCATTTCAGGTTTCTGTAGTAACCTAATCCTGTCTGGATTATCGTCCTTATTTTTATGTCTTTATAAATACACTTACAGGGTACGATTTCTTCAGCATACCCGTTTTGGATTTCTTGTGTGGGGTATTACATATTAAAATTTGTACAATTACATAACCCAATAATTCCGATGAGTCGCTAAAACGTTTTTTTTTTAGGTTTTAGGTTGTAACGTTATTTTATCTGGATTATCGCCCTTTTAATTGGGAATTTGTAAGCTATGACGTCATTGCAAAAATAACGGATATTTTACGTCACGCCATTCAGTCAGCAGACTGCTGTCTTTCCAGACTACAGATAGCGCAAAACAATGCTGCACGTCTTATAACTAGAGCACGAAAATTTGATCATGTATCAGCTAAAGTTATAGAAAATTCATTGGCTTCCAGTTCGAACGGGGGTTCAATTTAAAGCTCTTGTGGGTGTGTTTAAATCAGTTTATTCTGACACTGCCCCTAGTTATTTAAAAGAACTCTTTGATTTCTATACTCCCCGACGATCCAACCTTCGTTCTTCGAATGATCGTAGCATATTGAGGATTCCTAAACATAATAAACGTTCTGGTGAATATGCTTTCTCAATCAGAGCAGCTAAACTGTGGAATGATATTCCAAAAACTCTTCGGGAGTCCTCTTCCATCCAGAGCTTTAAGACTAACTTAAAAACATCTATTTTGTGTTTTGAATGCGCTTAAAAACACTCATGTGTAATGGAGCGCTATGTAAATCGAACAGAAATAATAATAATAGTAATATTCCTGATTCTTTTCAAATTTGAGTGAAGTTTGTGTCACTACAGGCCAGGGACCGTACAACGCAGAGGACACTTACGACTAGCCCCCTGCACTTACTAATAGACCAGACAGCGTTGAACTACCGCTTCCGGTTTTGGAGTTATGTCATTTCCGGCAGAATGCTATACCCGTAGAGAAGTGTCCTTACATAGTTTTAGTCGTCAAACCACACCTGTCTAACCGTTTGTTTATATTGGAGAAGAAGTGTAAGAATATATAACTCACCATAAAACCTGAACAATAAAACAGATTTAAATTCAAAGATTATAACCGGCAGGCATCGACGGGCATCAACGGGACATTTTACCAGACGATAAATCATTTATCTAGCGTATCTGTTTTCTTATGAATGAAGGTGATCCGCAGGAGTGAGTAAAACTAACAAATAACAAAGCAGACCATTCAATTTATTATTTTGCCCCTGAAGAACTGCAAAAAACCTCACCTTTTTATGAATATTTTTTTGAATAGCATTTAGTAATTGTACACGATATGCATTTTTGAATTTTTAGACATCTTTATAACATCCCAAAAATTTCGCAAATTTTGTGTGTCGGAAAGTGGAAGAACTTGATAAAATCCAAGATGACCGACACCCACCCGATCAATGCACAAGAAAATTCTAATCAGTTGTTTTAAGATCGTTTATGTATTTTGAACATATTGGAATATGAATAAAATGTTTTTAATGCTATTCCAGCTCCAACCACCGGGTTATGTAACGCCAAACAAAATGTACAATAGAGACATAAATAATAACAAATATAAAAGGGAGGGGGGAGTATGCGAATACCAAATGATGGAACAACTTAAGGTTTGAGCAGCTATGATTGTCCATGTCTGCGAAATCACCTGCATTAGGTGGATGGAGACGTAAAACCTGAGGGGAAGGAACGGACGCATATATTAGCATTTTCTTGATAAAGACGAGCATATTTTCTTGGAAACGTTGCATGCCAATAAATCATTAATTGTTACTCCATAAATAGTGGTTACTGTGTAACTATTCAATAACTAAATACCACTACCACCCCCTCCCCCCATGTAAAATTCTGAAACAGGACTGAAGAGCAAATTGTGAAATCGAGGGTCAAGGGAAGAAACAGAAGTTGTGGATAAACACATAATATGTAATATTTAAATCAAGAGCTGACCGGTCGTGCTAAAATAGCTCCAAAGTAGATAAGGCAAAATGAATGCGTTGAAAATGTAATTTAAATTATGTTATTCAGAACCAGATTTGTAGTTGATTGGGGTTAGGGTTAACCCAGATTTGTAGTTGATTGTGTATTATAGTAATAACGGCACTGGTATAATCGACGTTTAGACTCGCATCTACATTTTTAAATTAATTCAATCAATATCCGAACCATCCTAATGTGATTACAATTAGAGCCACCCGATGATCTTATCATGATAGAAAAGTAAAGGCCTAACGAAAGATCTCTAACAGGTAGATTTAGTTCTTGTATCACTGTATTTATCTTCTGAGTATCTATATATGTAGACGAATCTGTGTATTTACCATGGTAAAAATTATCTGTGAATAAGGTTTTACGATCTGTTAAACTTGTTCCATCCGTTTTGAAACTTTCCACAGAATTGTTCATGGCCAGATATAATATGTTTCGACTAGAATCTAGGATTGCATCTCTAGCGAAAGTTTGTAGAGTTAACAGTTTTATTTTGGTTTCAGACTCCAAGTTGAATTTATATAAACAGTCTCCATCTGCAAAATATATCTCGATATATCCTGTAAAATAATTAACACAAACTAAAACATTTCTAGTTGATTATAAATGAATGAATAAAAGGGGCTAACGTCCTACCGAACTGGCCCACAATCCTGACAATGTAGGCCAGATTGGAAAACCATGGGGTAGATTGTCGGTCATGGCCGGAATTGATGAGCCAGTTCCTCACTTTGTACCATGTTACTGGAACCACTGTGCCTATGACCAGCCAATTCCCCACTCCCCACTACGTAATTTATTCTTTACCATGACACCGGGGTCATGGGTTTATGGTGCCCATTGTTCCCTATGGTATATATATATATATCATCTGACACGGTTCAATAAAATACATAGCAAATATATCCCATGCATCGTGTAATCAGGGAAATTTGTCAAGGACTTTAAGTACACACCAGAGAGATAGACTGGGGTTAAACTTCTCAATTTTTGCCCCATCGGACATTCCCCATACATTATGCTTTCAGGGACATTTGTCATGGGCTACTCTAAAGGGACAATAACACTCTTGCCGGCTTGGCAGCTCCAGAAAAAATAATAACCTTATTCTAAGTACTAGGAGTTTAAGTGCCCTACTTGTTGTGAAAATTATCCATTACATCCCATTTTACTTGTCCAGAAGGTTCGAAAATATTTTAAAATCCAGGTCACATTTGAAAAGGTTTACGTTAGGTGTTTTAAATCATTTAGTTGAATTTTTCCAATTCTTTAAATTAGGTATCAATAAAAATGGACCGATGATATTTGTATCATCAATTAATTGGAATATGGTAAAATAATACAATATGTTGACCAGAATAAAGACTTGGACATATTATTCAGTGACAACAAGAGTGGTATTAAGCCTTTAACCTTACGTACACAGTAATTTGTACACAGGACGTGTATTCTTTCTTCCATCCGTCATTCACCGCCGTAAAAGTGAAACTATACCGACATATTTGTCGTCACCATAAATACAAACTAAGACAAAAAATGTCATATTACCTTCAACTGCTCCCCAAGACAAGAATGTGGTGTGGTATACAAAAAATAACAACCGCATTGTTCGCTGTAATCTATGGAGTATGTTCGCCTATTCCCGGGATGTTAATAATGGCGAATCAGAACCCTCTGCTATATCCACCCACACAACAGTCGGTTTTAAAAGATAAACAGTCTTTTCATAATTCATACATTTTATTATTATACAATCGATATCAAAATGCTGAAACACGATTCTAAAATCCATTAAAACTAGGAGACTCGACCTGGTTTAATATTTCATACGAACACAAACCAATTTCTCTTTATTACATATTTTACCTATTTGAAAAGGCGTTATTTTGTGTGTAACGCTATTTTATTTCAGAATTTCATGAAAAGTGATCAGGGAACAGGGAAAGCTTATATCACTTCTCTCCTCATAAAAGCGTTGATGAGATATAGTCGAATTAATCAAAACGATGAAACTAAGATTTAGAGAAAGACAAATGGGGCCAGGGAGAGGGATATCTTCGGTATGGTAGGTAGGACACGTGCCCTGGGCATCACTTTGATACTGACTCCGTTCGTTTGACACCCCCTTTATATTCGGATAAGCTATCGTATGATTTGGCGACAGAGTTCTATTTATCGCGAAGACCAGTGTCTGACATACTGCAGACTACATTTCCGGCAGTGTATTTTCGTTCGCGATCGTTTGACACTTTCCGCTATAGGGTAGGATAAACTAGTGATCAGGCGACGGACGGTATTTACTTTATATCGGCAATCAGTGCCTGTCAGATATCATTATCGGCAGTGTATTTTCCAAGGACTACTTACTTTGGTTCTCGTGTGTGGGCTTCGTCGAGGTTGCTAGTTCGTTGTTTTGACACCTCTATCTCAACGATCAGTGTCTGAAATACTGTCAGAAGACAATTCGGCAACGTACCCTAGTTGCAACCCGTGCCTTCGCACTCTTAACCTTTCGTTTAATTGTTGGAATCGTAAACAAAAACATTTCATTTGAAAAACTCAATTTGCTAGGATATTGGGCAGATGTGAGGGTAAGATATAGGAGTCAGTGATGCCCTAAATATATCAATATATACCACAACTCAAACATCACAGACTGTTACAGCGTAATCACATCCAAACTAAACATACAAAGATAGTCTGACGTTGGGTATATATAGTATTACACTTGGTACACTACGTCATCTAATCCGCGGACCTTTCCATACTAATATTTGGTACCATCCGTTCAACAGTACATGGAAGGAGGTGGCAGGTGAGGTCACTAAAAGGTCCTTGCAATAATCATTTTTAAAAATACAGATCTGATACGGACCAGTTGTTTGATATTTGATTTAAGTTAAAGGAAGTAAATTACTAATATCTCGGACCTAGAAATTGACCCTAATTGGTCGCAACACATATAACAATGTAAAATGATTGTATATAAATTGATTTTCATTCAATTGTTTCCGTTTTGATGATTGTCAGGGTTAGGGTTGCCTGTCGTGGACGTTGCCTGTCCACCTATACACGGTCCATGGTCTTACGTTGTTTCACATCTACAGCGCAGTGGCAGATTACGTCACACGCCCAGATCCATTGACTAGATCTGATCAATATGATTGTGATATATCTATATGTTTGTGGTTTGTGTATATTGTGTCCTGTCAATTTGTTATATACATTTCAGATACAAAGAGTCGTTAACATAAATTACACCACAGGTAGGCTACGGTAACCGTGTTTAACACTACGCTGTGTAATCTATGGGCCTTTCAATTCACTCGTTGGTACCATCCGTTGAACAGTACGCGCTCTTCGTCTTTTCCAGCACTTTTTGTAACCAATACAACCTGAGCTGACAGCAAGGATAAATATTACCGCTCCAGTAACGATCATAATGATATGATTAGAATCGATAGGCTGTAAATGATCATGGTATAGACTGATGTTATTCCGATGGGATGACACGGGATATCGTGTTGTCCCTTCATCGCCTTCTACGTCAGACCATGTAGATTGCATTGTACCACTGCCAGTTTCGATGTTGTTATGCCATGTAGTTTGACGTACCATACTATCGTTTCCTCTCTCTGAAATACAACAGATATATATAGTAAATACAATAGATATATAGTAAATACCATAGATATATAGTTATTGTTGGATTGGTTTTATTTTATTTTTATAGATATACAGTAAATACAATAGATATGTAATAAATACAATAGATATGTAATAAATACCATAGATATATAGAAAATACCATAGATATATAGTAAATACCATAGATATATAGTAAATACCACATATATATAATAAATACCATACATATATAGTAAATACCATACATATATAGCAAAACTACAGACATATAGTAAATGTCATAGATATATAGTAAATGTCATACATATATAGTAAATACCATAGATTTATAGTAAATACCATACATATATAGTAAATACGATACATATATATAAATACCATACATATATAGTAAATACCATACATATATAGTAAATACCATACATATATAGTAAATACCATACATATATAGAAAATGAAACCATATAAACAGGTTCATTCTAGTTTGATTGTATAAAATATTATAAACATGTTACCTCATTATAACTCACACGTGATCATACTCCGGAATAAAAATGTCATTTTGGATTAACCACTTGTTGCACAATTAACTGGTTTAGTATTGTGCTACTGTTATATAAACACAAGATTTTCCACAGATAAATTATAGTAAAATAGTCAAAATTTCGATGCCCTTATTGCACCCTTAGCCTATAGCAATATCGATATCGGCAGTCAGACTTGGCGGGTATATAACAATATTGTTTGCTGCTATGTATTCATTGTCCGGCAATTCATATAAAATGTTGTTTATTTAGGTTTACGATGTCCTTTACGATGGCTTGGTCTAATTTCGTATTCTTTAGGGTTTTTTGATTGTCTCTCTGCCTGAGAGATACAGTCTGTACGATACATATTGTCACTGCATGAGTCTCTATAGCTTATCGTGATTATTATCGTCTGCAATCTTGGTGGTAGTGTCAAGGATAGGAATACCCTAGGTGACAGCCAGGAGACGAGAGCGAACGATACATGTGAGTTTAATGTCATGTAAAACGACAATACGTACCCATAGCATCATTTAAATCAATCAGAGACAAAACGTACCCATAGCATCATGTGAATAATCAATTAGAGACAATACGTACCCATAGCATCATGTGAATAATCAATCAGAGACAATACGTACCCATACCCATGTCTATAGCGTATATAAGTGGTGAAGTGAACCAAGATTGTAAACGTACAATAACTCTGGAGTTTTCAGTTTTTAAATTAAATACTGAAATTCTTAAAAAAAAAAGACAATTAACCCCTTATCTGAAATCAGACCCCTTTGAACTAGTTCAAAATACAAAATTGTTTGTAAAATGGGGTCACTTGAATTTTGGAACCGCCTCAAATAAACACGATGTTTTGTCTATACATTGGTTGGAGAGAAAGGGGGGAGAGAGAGAGAGAGAGAGGGGGAGGGGAGGATCAAAACAATAAATAAAAGACTATAATATAGCATTGTATGTGTCAAAGATAAGCTGTAAATACAGAACTACTTACTGATCAGGTTCAAGATAGAATATGTGCTGGCCGAGAATGTAAAAGCTCTCAATATCTCTAAAACTGTGTCCAGTTTCTTCCGTAGTTGAGTCATTAAGATGGAAGAATATCAGTCCCTCTTTGAAACCAAAATAGTGTAGTATAATGCTATGCAACCCTAAAACATATGTTGTTTATAGAAATACATTTTTATTATGTACATAAATTAAATTGCGTAAACGTCTCTCTGGTTTACCTATACATCAGACCTAAAAAGTCTCGGTTTACGTTGTCTCTCTTCAGTTGTGGAAGCTCTGAGGTTTGGATGTAGATATTTTAGGAGGCTCCGGTGACGGTATTTTAGGTTTGTCTTTAGGTATTTTAGAAGGTTTAGTGTCAGTATTTCAGGGGGGTTTAAGTAGAATTATTTTTAGGCGTTTGGTGTGGGTATTTTAGGGGGGGGGGTTAGGTAGAATTATTTTAGGCGTTTGGTGTAGGTATTTTAGGGGATTTAGGTAGATGTATTTTAAGGCGTTTGGTGTAGGTATTTTAGGGGATTTAGGTAGATGTATTTTAAGGCGTTTGGTGTAGGTATTTTAAGGGGTTTAGGTAGAGGTATTTTAAGAGGGATGGGTGTAGGTATTTTATAGGGGTTTAGGTAGAAGTATTTTAAGAGGGATTGGTGTAGATATTTCAGGGGTTTAGGTAGAAGTATTTTTGGAGGATTTGGTGTAGGTACTTTAGGTATTTTAGAAGGTTTATGTGTAGATATTTTGTGTATTTTCAAAGGCTTTGGTGTTGGCTTAAGTGGAGGTATTTGGGGGGTAACTGTTGTAGTGTTTTGTGTATAGTTGTTAAATTATCATGTGAAGGTATTTTAGAGCATTTAGCGGGTGTTCTGGGTCTTTCGAGCATTGGGAGATTGTAGCTTTTGGGCATGGCTTTATATTGACGTAGTGACGATGCATGGGTTGTTTTGGGTTAGGGTTGGACATCGGTATTGAAAATTTACATTGGCGTAGTGAAGAAACATGGATTGGTTTTAAACTATGTTCAGTAATAAAAGTTCAACCAATTAGTGCACGTTTGACAGCATATAATCCATCGGACGCCAATAGGCAAATTCCATTTAAATAAATTCCATCGCATCCTAACCTAATCTTTAGACCACTTTAGAAGAGACGCTTTAACAATAACAAATATATAAATTTCATATTACTGGACTTTGTATAAGAATAGATAACTCACCATAAAACCTGAACATGTAAACAGAAATATTTTCAAATGAGTGTATAGTAACGCATCGAAAGACATCAAGGGTACATTTTACCAGAAGTCTATCGCCAATTAAAATATACAGCCTAGAAATAGAGAACATTATAACTATTAGTCCAGAAAATTATAACTATCAGTCAAGAAATAAAACACTGGACTCAAAATAAAAAATTTTAGGACTAACATATAGTTTTCAATTATTCGCATGTGGGTAGGGGTCAATAGCGGTGGGAAAACGGAGGATGTGGAGAAAACCTACAAGCGGCTAGTCGAAACCTTGCTACCAGCTGTAGTCTCAATGACAGACCTTTTTTAATCTAACGTGCACGTGTTCTACCATTCGCCCCATTCCATTTAAACCAATACATAGTGTAAACCCGTATTTACCATTTGATGTCATCCATGTCCGTATGAAGTTCCATATGACTGATCTGTCTGTTAAATATCGTGACTGTTTCAATTGTTGGTGTTGTGGTGTCCATTTTTATTCTCTTTAAGTGGTTCCAATTAGTATAATACATGTAGTCATGGACAATTACAAATTGAAAATGAAAATAATCTGAAAAAAAAATTAATGTAATAAATTCGCGTTTAACGTCCTATTCTATGCACGGACAGAGCAAATGAAGAACATTGGTGCTTGGGCAACATTTCCCTCATAACAAACTGCATGGCGCATACCCAGACTAAATATTAACAAGGAGGTAGGGGCAAGGAATAAATATGCAAAGTTCCAATATGATCCATTCCGAATTGCGGCCAGTATACTTTAAACACAAAAACTAAGCGTGCTGTTGTTGGGAGTCGGACATGCACTAACCATGGGGGAATATTGATTTTGTTTTCGAAATTGAGGTTTTCGCAAAAATCATAAAAATAACAATAAACATGTTGTAACATCGTTATTTGAACGTTTTGTGGGAGTACCGTATTTATATTGGTTTTCGAAAAATTCTAAAAGAGTTAGCCATGACCGAAATAATACCAATGGTATCCTTTTCGGCGAGTACAAACAACTTTAACCCGCAGCTGCGATGGATAAAGAACAAGCAAAACAAAAAACGATCTTTGAAATAAGCACGAGCCATAATCTAGGAAGCTAGGATCCGATATGCGCAAATATCGATAGGACTAAGATCTCTGTGTTATAAAGATATATTTCAAGTTTCATCAAAATTGTGAATTCTAGAGTGTCCACAATCTTGATATACCAGATTATATACTAGATGTATGAACTATTTGCGTACATGGGGCGACCACTTTGTTTGGCAGTTTTAATCCGATTTCAGGAAATTCGAACTCAACAAACATTACTGTGTAACAGTGATATATTATAACGTTTTTTTTAAATCTGATATTAATTGTGACCTCTAGAGGGACACAAGCTAAAGGGCAATTTCGTACACTCATGGGGCATAATTCAAGAAGTTATGATCAGATATGCACAAACATTGAAAGGAACTAAAATCTTTCGGTTATAAACATGCATTTCAAGTTTCATCAAGATCAGATTACCTCCACAGGGTCCACAACATTGATATACCATTTTTTTGCACTATTCGCGTTCAAGGGGTGGCCATTTTTTTCGGCAATTTGGTCCTATTTCACGAAATGCCAACCCAACCTTCATTACGGTGTAACGGTGATATAATCAAACGTTTTCTTTTTTTTTTTTAAATCGGATGACAATTGTGACTTCCAGAGGGACCACAAGATAACAAAGGCAATTTTTGGTATAATCAGGGTAGTAATTCAGACATTAAGACCCTATATGCGCAAATATCGAAAGGAACCACAATCTTTTGGTTATAGACATGCATTTCAAGTTTCATCCAAGTCGGTTGAAAATTGTGTTAATAACGTGATCTTTCGTACAATCAGGGGCCAGAATCCATGACGCTACAGCTCGATACAATGCCAATATCGAAAGGAGCCGAGATCTTAGGATACAAATTGCAAAGTGTTCAGAAAAAATGTGATCGGACGAAAGTACAGGTGCGACAACAATATACGGCCACATAAAAATAAGGGTGTATAAAAACGTAAACATTATTATGTTCCATGTCGGCCCAGCGCAACTCGGTCGCCGATTAGCCGAGACACCCCACGAGGCATATCATCAATTAGTGTCACAGACCTAAGATTAGATCAGTATAAGATTATTGACAAGGTATCTTCGTATCGAGCCCCATAAACGTCTTTAAACCCACACTATGCCATAAGCCAAAGTCATGTTATTAAGGAGAAATGAAATCCACAACACACTCAAACGCTATCGAGAGAATTCTTGAACAATAAATGGCCATCTCATGTAAAAATATACACGGACGTATTTCGCGATCCAAACACAAAGGAAACTGCATTAGATGTAGTGAATTTAATGTTAACATATCAAAAAGACTACCAGATGTATGCCCCAGCCATACTGCAGAATTAATGGCAATATATCGTTCAGGAATATAACAGCATTGTTAAAACAAAGATTAAATCAGAATGGGAAAACGAGTTGGCAAGAGCAAATACCTTAAGATTCTGGTTGGCAATCAAACATCAAACGCGCAAAATCTATAAGTTAATCACATAACTGAGAGCTAAAGATTTAATTACTAACTACATATATAAACCAGCAAAGTGACCGTTAATCAGTGCGTACAAATAAATTGAAAAAAAAACCCTTCCCACTAATAGTAAGTTCAGGAGGACCGCACTACACACAAGACAAAAATCTACAAGATTAACCTGCGGACAAGACAGAAAAAAGACAAATATCAACTCAAGGGAATGGATCCCCGTGGGGGCCAGCCGTAAGCGTCCACTGCGCTGTACAGTCCCGGGGCTGTTATGGTACATGCTTCATTAAATAAGATTTACAAAAAAAAAGAAGACGTAACAGAAATAATGCGACAGTGGCCGTCTCTTCAATGGCCATATAGTCAGACCGTGTGGCCAGTTGACGTCAGACCGCGTTAGAACGCCAAAGAGGATTAGTTGAAGATGCCAAACTTCAATATATCCGCCAAAATAAATTCTTCAATCCTAGGAATATATCATATAATGGGGGTTGGGATGGCCTAATGGTCTAGAGTGCCGCGCTTCGACCTCTAGCTGGCCGGTCGCCTCTGGATTGCGGCTGTGGTTTCGAGCCCTGGTGTGAGCGTATGCGTCATGGAGATAAGGGCGCCTTCTCAACCTCGTGGGTTTCCTCCGGACACCCCGGTTTACTCCCACTGCTAAAGACCCCTACGCGCAAGCGAATTATCGAAATAAAATGAAACCATATGTTAGTCCCAAAATGACCTAGTTTGTGTCGAGTGGACGTTAAACCCCATCTCTCTCTCTCTCTCTCTCTCTCTCTCTCTCTCTCTCTTTAATAATAATATCATAATAAACTGACATTAAGATATTGGACTACATATCTTGTTACAAAGGAAGGAAGTATTGTTCTAGGACGGTCTGGCGGTTAATTCAGTCGACCGTATGCTTTAATAGAATCATAAACTAGGTAAAATAACGACACAGTAATAGTGACCTACACAACCATTTTTAACAACATATCAATCATGTCTAGACACAATGCCAGAACATATCAATCATGTCTAAACACAATGCCAGAACATATCAATCATTTTAAGTCAATTCATGTCCAAACATCTCAACCATCCGATGAGCGACAAGTACTTGACCGATGGTAAAATGTTATTAAACCAGTGTTGAAATCAATTTATATCGGCATATCTTTTATCTTTATATCGCGTACCATACAATAAAGTAGTACAGTTTTACGGATGTGCCAATTGCAGATGTATACATTATTTACAGTTTAAATATATTTTTGTACACGTAAATTTACTTTGTGATATATGAATCTCTATATTTACCATAGTTAAAGTCGTCTGTGAATAATGTTGTACCGTTAGCTAAACTTGTACCATCAGTTTTGAAACTTTCCACAGACTGATTGACCAATAGGTATAACATGTTTCGTCTAGAATCTACCAATACGTCCCGAGCTCCCGAGCGTATTTTGCTCCACTTAACAGTTTTATTTTGGTTCCAGACTTCAGGTTGAACTTATATAGACTCTTGATTTCCACAAAATATATATCGATATCTCCTGTAAAATAATTAACACAATCTAAAACATTTCTGTTTGGTTACAGATGACTGAGTGAAATGGGGTTTAACGTCCCACTTCTGAGCATCAAGCTGGGAAATGAAGACGTGCATACAATGATGTGTGCTGGTCAAACAACTGATACGACATCAAGTAGAGAAATTACAGCACCAGTAAGGATCATAATAGTACCATTAGAATCTAATCGATCGACATCTTGCTCACCTTTAAACCCGTTGGTTTCATTCATACTCTGTGTGTTATCTTCTGTAATCATTGTCCCCTCCGTTGTTTGGTGGTGGAGACTGCTGTTATACCCATGGGACGAACGAGAAGATCGTGTTGGCCCATTGTCAATATCTCCGCCAGACCATGTAGATATTAATGTTCTAATATCAACTTCTGTTGTTTTGCCACGTAGTTTGGTGTACCATACTATCGTCTCGGCTGTCTGACATATCAAATGTAATGTACATTACCCATGATGGTTGTACCTTACCCATGATGAATGTACATTTCCCATGATGAATGTACCTTACCCATGATGAATGTACGCTACCGATAATGAATGTACCTTACCCATGATGATTGTACCTTACCAGTGATGAATGTGCCCTACCCATGATGAATGTGCCGATTTTTCATGAAGCAGAGTTTTGTCTGAAGACTTTACTTTGTAATTTTACCAACATTTGAATAAAAGTAAGGCTTCTGTATTTATCACTCGCTCCTCTGAAGATGGATATGCTGGGTAAGCAAGGGTCATTGTGCTATAACCAACAAGAATTAATTAGAATGTAAGGTAATATTTGTTTCTGTGCCACGGGAATAATAAAGACGGGTTGATGCATTATGCTGTGTGGGTTACGTCTTTTCTTACACAGAATCACGGCAATCAACACGCAACAATACGCACCTATTACATCATGTCAATCAACAATGGACAATTCGTACCTATAACATCAACGAGGGACAATACGTACCTTTACCCATGTCTATTGCGTACAATACAGTGGAAGAGACGGATGATTGCAAAGGTACAATAACTCTGTATTGTTCTGTTTTTAAATCAAATACTGAAATTCTTAAAAACAAAAAACAAATGATAAAAAAGGCTCCATTTGAACTATTTTTTAAAAACAAACATAATTGTTTGTAAAGTGTGGACCTTGAATTTTGGATCCGCCCCCAAACAAACCGAAATGAAATGATATGGAATGAACCGAAATCGGGCTTAATGAATGACCGTCCTTCTGTTCTACATCTATACTGGCCTACTGATAGATCGAATGTGTGCACGGACCTCGGATTTTTGTGCCATCCGAACGACTATACGTTGTCCCTTGGCAATCCCTCTGTCATGCACCACTGACAAGGGGGAACAACGCCGAAAACTGTATTTACTTTCTCCGCCAAGGCAGGTATCGAACACAAACGCCCAAGGCAGATATCTAACGTCTGGCTCACTAAGCCGCAGTGGCTCCCAATATAAACAGGATGCTTTGCCAATAAGTTGACTGGAAAGAGAGAGAAAGTGATTGTGTTTACAAATAACTTCCTGTTCCTGAAGTTCTCTTAAGAGAGACCTAATGAGACGAAGATTGTAGGTGCCTGTAAGATCCCAAGACTGTTGTTAGCGGCCACAATGAAAGAGTTATAAGAAAATCTATAGTAGACTCGACAGTGGAGTCTGCTTGATCGTTTTCTTTTATTTCCCTGTAACTGTGGAGCCAGGCAAAGACAATTTCATTCCGATTAACCTGTTTATTATTATTATTGAGGTCAGGACAAACAAATGCAGTCGTAAAGACAATTAAGACACTATACTATGGCATTGTGTGTGCTAATGATAAGTTGTAATTTGTAAATACTACTACTTACCGACGAGCTTCACAACAGATTAAACGTTGACCAAGAATATAAACGCTACGAAGATCTTTGACACTGTGTCCAATTCGTTCTATACTTGAGTCATTTAGGTGGAAGATTCTCAGTCCAGTATTGAAACCATCAGTGTGCAGTAGTATAATGCTATGCAAACCTAATATATATACAAATCTTAAACTAAACTGTTTAATCCTCTCTCGGACATATCAGGTAGTTTGGGTGGGGGTATTTTAGAAGGTGTGGGTATATTAGGTGGTTTTGGTATTTTAGGAGGTTTGGGTGTGCGTATTTTAAGCGGTTGGGTGTAGATATGTTGGATGGTTTTGGTATTTGAGGAGGTTTTGGTGTGGTTGTTTTAGGAGGATTGGGTATAGCAATTTTAGGAGGTTTGGTTATAGGTATTTTAGAAGGTTTGGGAGATGGTATTTTAGACGGCTTGGGTGATGGTAGTAAATAATACGATGGATGTATTCTATAATGTTTGAATGGTGATATAGGTGGATGTGTGGTTATTTTAGAGCCGTGATTGTAGGTATTTTTGAGCTTTGGATCTGAAGGTAATGATGTAATGATGAAGCATCTATTGTTTTTTAAAAAATTTCCAGAAATACAAATTCAGCTAATAAATGCATATAATCCATCGGGAAGCACGTGTAGTTTTGATGGTCAGAACATTTACATTCTGCAATAAAATCCCATCCCATCCAAACCTTTAGAATACGGCCCATGTTCGGTGTCTGTGAACGCCAAGCTAAAAGGGATAAGGCGAATTGATGATCGGTATCTACCTTGTTTCCCCGCGTATTTTTTTTATACTGCGCTAAAAAATGTAATTACCGGGAACTATGTGCTTGTGCTGATAATACGAGAAGATTTAATGTCATTCTAAATACCATTTTAAGACATGTCTTCTATTCACCTAAAATGACCGATCAGTGGCGATTGTCGAAAAGTCTTTTAATAAATTTAAGCTGTTTCTTTGTGAATATATCATTGGGTAATAAAGGCACCTCGATCATCAATTCGTGTTATTCCTTTTCTTATGGCGTCTTTGGGAGAATCACCAAAGCAGACCCATGTTGACGTCGCTAACACAATTACAGATAAGCGTTAATAAACCATGACTTTCATATTTGGAGACGCGGTGTACGAATACATAACTCACCATAAAACCTGAACATCTCAACCAAAAAAGAATTAAACTCTTTTATGGTAATGCATCGAATAGCATCAAGGGTACATTTAACTAGACGTTCAAGTTTAATTAAAACATACAGCCTGGAAATAAAAAAATACCATTATAACTAATTAAATCTAGAAATAGAGCATTACAACTACCAGTCAAGAAATAGAACATTATAACTAATTAGTCTAGAAATAGAAAATAGAGCATTGCAACTACCAGTCAAGAAATAGAACATTATAACTAATTAGTCTAGAAATAGAAATAGAGCATTGCAACTACAAGTCAAGAAATAGAACATTATAACTACAGAGGTAATCTAGACTTGGTGTCAATAGTCTAAAAACAGAGCGTAGAAATAATCTGGACGTGTTTTAAATACGAGAGAGAGAGAGAGAAAGAGGGGAGGGAGAGAGAGAAAGAGGGGAGGGGAGAGAGAAAGAGGGAGGAAATGTAATGAAATGGGTTTGTTTTAACGTTTTACTCTTCACAGACTAGGACATTCCGAAGAATACCCACAAACGGTTAGTCGAAACAGGCGACGCAAACTTCTGGGTGGTTGAAACAATGTCACTTGACTCAATAACAAACCTTAATATATGATATAAATCAGTATTTACCATTCGGTGCCGTCCATGTCTGTGTAAAGTTCCATATGAATGATCTGTCCCTTAAATATCTTGACTGTTTCAATTGTTGGTGTTGTGGTGTCTATTTTTACTCTCTTTAAGTGGCTCCAATTAGTATAATACAAGCAGTCATGGACAATTACAAATTGAAAATAAAAATAGTTAAAAGCTGAAAAATGAAATTAAATGATTTCAGTTTTAACATTGGTCTTATTTACACCGACTGGGATACTAAAGAAGGACACACTATAGAGCGTCGCTACGGATTACTCTTATATCGAACCCCAACTGTCAAGGTTTTTTCACATATACGATATCGTGTACACGGGACCTTTATACCCGCATATTTAATTCACCAGAATACAACTGTGTGTCACGTGACTCAAATGTATCCCCACAGAAGTGGAGATTCCATTCCACGTTCCAAATAGGGTGTGGGAAATGAAAGAAGTTGGAGGTACCTATATCTGGAGGATAGACTGTATGAGTGTGGGCTTTGGAGCCACACTATTGTGCAGCGCTGTCTGCTACTTGGGGCGGTGTGTACTGAAGAAGAATCGTCATGATGCTGCCAGACACCGCAGTCCATTAACAGTTGATTCGATTTCTTCCCGGGCAACTATTCCCTTATAACAAACTCTATGGTTTTATGTATTTTTGCGTTTATTTAGGTTTATTAATAACATTCGAAAGGGTTAGAAACATTGACGCATCGGACAACGGTAAAATATTATTATGCCTCTGTTATCGCCATCTTATAGCTATTGTAAACTGCCCTGGAATTATTACCATGAACACAGTTCCAATGACAACGACAATAAAGGGTTTCGTGTTCGTCATGACCAATTTCAACTATAAGATGGCGACCCCAGAAAGACATGACGTAACAGTACGCCATAAGCGATCTGATATCATGAGGATATTTACAGTAATAAAAAAAGGTTTTTGAAAAACATATTTTGCCTAGGCCATGGCTGCTGGATGTGCAATCACAGCCACTGACCTCGTGAAGAAAATTTAAAGATAATATAATATTCTCTTCACCAATTGCAATTAAACCAGTGTTGAAATCAGTTTATGTCGGCATACCTTTTATCGTTATATCGCATACCGTACAATAAAGTAGTACAGTTTTACGGTTGTACAAATTGCAGATCTATATATTATTTACAGCTTAAATATATTTTTTGTATACGTTAATTTAGTTTGTGATATATGAATCTGTATATTTACCATTGCTAAATTTATCTGTGAATAAAGTTGTACCGTCTGTTAAACTTGTACCATCAGTTTTAAAACTTTTCACAGACTGATTAACCAATAGGTATAACATGTTTCGTCTGGAATCTATCAATATATCCTGGGCGTATCTTGCCCCAGTTAACAGTTTTATTTTGGTTCCAGACTTCGAGTTAAACTTATATAAAATGTCGCCATCCACAAAATATACCGCAAAATCACCTGCAATTTAATTAACACACACTTAAACATTTCTGGTTTATTATAAGACGAATATCGGGTTACGGGTGGGTTGACCAGTCGTCTGCAGGACGCTTATCGTAAAGAGCCCACCCCCTATCAAATAAAGAGAACTTAGAGACAAATTTTGAAAGGTTAACCGCCGAAAATGCGTTTTTTGTCTATTCTAGCCCGTGAATTGAGCAACTTCAAAGTTTCCGCTCGGTTTGCATCAGAACTCCCACTCAATGCCGACCTGAATTCCAAACAACCAAACATACTTCTGTAGCTGCGTTCACCGAATTTATAATAATTGAAACCCGAAAGATGTAGCACAAACTAAAGTCTTTTAATCCATTATAAATTCAGTACAAATTTTTGATATGCAATTAAAAGAAAAATTGGAGTTTTATTAGATTTCGGGCACTTTATTTTGCCAACTAGATAAAATGATAAATTTTGTATTCTCTTTACCCGTCTGTCCAAAACGTCAGATTGTGCTCCCCACCGTCGTACTCCTGTGGGAAACTCGAACCTAATAATAAGTGAGTCACGGCGACTACCCATCCCCATCCTGGTCAATGAATCAGCTCCATGGTAACTTAATTTGGCGGCTAACATAAATAAAAGATGTGAAAATCAAATTACCGTCAACTGCTTCCCAAGACAAGAATGTCGTGTAGAATATAAACAATACCAAAATCATCTTACAGCTCGATATTTTGAAGTAACTTCTGTTATTCGTAGGAATTCTTTAACGTCAAATCAGAACCCGTTCCTATATTACCCGATAAATCATTCTTTCAGTCGGTTTCAGTCAGTTTTAACATCTACTGAAATAAAATCCCTTCTGCGTGATACCAGAAATTTAGGTCAGGATAAAGGGAGAGGTTCGAAACCAATAACATGATGAATTGTGAAGATGAAGGGACAAGCTGTATACTATAATACACGGTACCTGACACACATTTCTATATTATTGCCATTAATACCCCTATGTACATTACGAATATTCGCTTGACAAAAATATACAGTATGAGAGACAAAAAGAGTGAAATAAAAAGGGCAGTACATTACCAATCTTATAACTGATTTCATAATACTATAGGGATGAATAGGGTTTAACGTCCACTCGACACCAATTACGTCATTTCAGGACTGGCGTGTTTCAAGTTTACTTCTACAATTCGCTTGCGCTTAGGGGTCTTTTGCAAGTGTGTGGAAACCGGGGGATCTGGAGACAACTCACGAGGTTAATACACCATTCCTGTATATGTTGGCGCTTAAATTCCATAAGAACTTGGATTATTTGTGAGACACTGTTCAAATCAGGATAGTCCCTTTAAGCGTGTAGTAGGCTTAACAATTAAATAATATTGCTTTAAAAAGTTAACCACCTTTAATACAGCTTGTGAATATCTATATGTTTTTAATTAAGTTGAAACAAGATTCTAAAAAAGCATGAAATCTGTAGGTGGATTAATAATACTTTATTCAACCAATACTGATATGGTGAGGTTACTATGACGATGACAATGTTGACAATGTGTGAAGTGGTTGACTGATATATTGCAATTCCTGACATAAATAAATGTACAAACATTGAAATGCAACAATAAAATATAAAAGTAATATTATAATACACTTATTCCGTCACAAAACAAAAATTCGTCTGCATTTATGCACTCGAGTCAGATTTAGAAAAAAAAGGCTTAAAAATAATAGTCAGCTAATATTGGATGACAATTACTTGATGCAATGGCGGGAAAAGAACAGAGGCCCATGGTTCATTTAGCATAAAGTTCACACTCAAATTTACTGATACAGACACGAAGAAAGTATCATTAATGGTCATAATTTATGTCGATTGATACTCAAATTTAAACTCCTACTGTATATTATGTCATGCTAGATTGACGAAAGAGTATAAGAATTAAAACATCTATGACTACCACACTCTTTAAAACAAGACATGTTGCACAAGAATAGGCCATACAGTTCTTGTCTTAGAGAACAGGGTTACTTGGCATTCAAGACTACCATTACGTTGTATCGTGAACCAAATTTAGAAATGCTATACATAAAACGAAAGGAAACGAAACGAATAAAATACATATATTACTTATTTGGCTTATTTTATCTGATTAGTAAAATAATATGAACCTGATCAGACATAATAATTGTGTAGCAATAATATTATCTGTAAGCTGATAGTAATGTCGAAGTGTTGTTTTCTGGGAAATGTCTAACGACGAAGGCTCAGATAAAAAGTTCAAATTATACGTTTAATAAACGAGTGTTCAGAACTGGCTAACGGTGGCTAAAATTACAGTAGAATACAGAACATATATACAAGCTTAGGATTAAAATAATTATATATATATATATATATATATAGAGAGAGAGAGGGGATGGAGGGAGAGAAAGAGCAATGGGGGTGGGCTGTATGCTTATAATCTAGACCCCCTCAATTTTAATCATTTGTAAATTTAATACTGTAATCAGCCTGTTATAAACAAGATTCTCATATAACATAGAGTTTAACGTCCTACTTGTCCGTACTGACAGGGCGAATAATGATTCCTTGCGACGTGGGACATTCTATATTGACCGTCTTATAGTATTTCGTATTCCAATTGGACTTGACAGTCGCCCTACAGCACTGATATGGGAAAATCCCTCTGGAGAATATCGTGGAAGGAATATCGGAGAAATATCGAGGAAGATGGAGGCGGATTTAAAGTGGCTCTGAAATTTAATTTTGACGGAAATTTAAATAAATTTTGTATAAGAATATTGATAATTAGACCATGGGACAGCGAAGGTATCCATACATGTACATGTAGTTATATGGTTGTATGTTCCTTATGTTCCTCTATAGATTTTGTTCCTTTATTGTTCGAACAATCATCACGATTCTCCATTTCTATGACAAGATAAATAACAGTACATGAATACAAAACACCTGCCCAGGGATCTCTATCAGGTCCTCCGCCCTGCACACTGACAAAAGGAAAGCATGTCGGAAAATCCCGATGAACTTTCTCGGCCAACGCAGGGATCGAACACACGATAAAATAGAACAAACGGAACAGACAATCTCAACACTAGGACGAGTCACATCCGTCCCCATATTATGTGTGTGTGTGTGAGAGAGAGAGAGAGAGATAAATAGGGTTTAACGTCCACTAGGTCATTTCGGGACTAACGCATGTCTTAATATAATTTCAATAGTTCGCTTGCGCGTACGGGTCTTTAGTAGTTGGGGGAAACCGGAGAACATGGGAGGAAACCCACGAGGTTGGACAGGCGACCCTACTCCTTGTCACGTACAACCGGGGATTCGAAACCACGCCAGTTGACTCAATGACAAGCTTTAGGATACAACATGCACGTGCTAACCACTTAGCCACCCAACCCTCCTCCGTCCCCATAGTGTCTCGTCGACCGTTTTGTTCGGATTTTTACCAATATAACAGGAGGTTAACACAAAAACATTATTTCAAATAGCAAAAAATATTTACCACCATAAAATGTATTTGCCAGAATATTTTTTTTCTCTAACATCAAAATGATTTATTTAATAAAAGTTGTTTTCACTATAGCATATTACCAGAACGAAAGTCATTCACCGTTATTTTGTTTCTCTACACATCATAAAAATTATATGCGGCAATAAAAATTATAAAACACAGTAAAATTTACATACTACAATAAAAACTCATTTACTGAAATAAAAATTATAAAATACATTAAAAAAAACCTATATACTACAATAAAACTCATTTACTACAATAAAAAAGAAGTTGTACAGTCCCGACAATAACTGTTGTTTCAAATAAATGTTTTTAATTGTAATAAAATTAATTTACATGCATTCAAAATATTTATTATCAATGATAATTATTTATCATAATGATAATTACCAAAATAATCATCTGTAATATTTGTGTGTTATAAAGTATAGATAAATTTCATGTCGCTTTCTTTCATCTTCGTTTCAATAAATTCATCAAACCTTTCATTTTCGGCTACCGTTATCCAATTCTTCCAATCTCCAACTTGTCCTACAACAAAAGAAATTGTTTTCATCTTGTGCCTTTTAATATCATCGTCTACATCCGGTGATTAACGATTTGTTGCAGAAAGCAATTGGAATTCTAATGTGTCACAATATGGCTTTAAAACAAACCCTTGAATAACTGTTTTTAAAGCTTCCAGTAAAACGTTATCGTAGCCCTCGATTTGGAACTATAATATATTTAGAGGTAAAACAATCGGCATACAATACCTTACGCGTGATATTCGTTAATACTTATGGCTAAATTACACGATTGTCTAAGCTAACCTTTTCGGAATATACTGAACCCTTCCTTCCAAGTAATATCGACGGCTTTTTCTTTGAGATTTTCTGCAATTGGTTTCATTTTACTGAAACTGCAGGCATCAGCAATGGCGGCACAAAGTTCATCTGTTACATCAAGCTCCAGAAACATTGCTATTTCCTTTAGATGTTTTACAGGATTCTAAAAATAATCATAAATACAAGTAGAAACGGTTATTACTGAAACCATGGTAACAAGTGGGTATATGTGTTGTACGGGATTCTAAAAAATAATCATAAAATAAAAGTAGAAACAGTTATTACTGAAACCATGATAACAGAAAATGTGGTGTATAGGGTGTGATGGTTATTATTCACAATAATATGGTACTATTATCGTGTAAACGTTATTTACTTTGGGACGCCCTCCTTAACACAACAAGTGGTCCTTTGAGTATTAGTGTGATCTTGATTGACCTTGATTGATATTTTACCAAGCTTTTGAGCCAATTTATTTGTTTTTAATATAAGCATAACAACCTTGAATTAGATGATAATGAAACCTGTCGACCCAATCTGATTAAAACACAGATCCTATTTCGTTTCGTTTTTACGGTTCAAAAATTCGTTTTATTTTACCCGTCTTTGCTACACTAGGATCTCGTAGAGTTGTTATCATTCACGTGTTCTGGATTATGTGAGCGATCAATGAAACAGTCTGTTACGGCGACTTCTTGATCTTTTGTTCCACGGAGTCGTTCCAAACGAAATGAAATATAGATCCGTATTTTAATCGGATTGCCCTTGCACCTTGATGGGTGCAAATGTTCTATGATATGTGTGGCAGGATAAATATTCATGTTCTGGAAGCTTGCACACATTAGTTCGAGATCAATGGTGCCAATAAGCTGGGTAATGTTAACAATAGGGTGTGAGTTTTATGTAAACCCTCGACAGGCAGTGCATGTATGAAAGGGTGATTATATCTGATTTACGATCCACGAATTGAATGTATAATAAATATATATAATATGTTATTCTACACGATACAATAAAACACCTTTTTCATATCTTCATAGGCTACCGCTTTTATTGGTGTCTCGCCCTTGTCAAAGACTTCCTCCCATTCTTTAATATAGTCACCCCAATTACCAAAGGCCACTGTAATAAAATACAAAACATTTGCAATAATTGCCTCAAATTACACATACAATAATGGGTATCATTCAAAGGCTTTAAATTAATTGACAAATTGGTTAAAGAACAATAGACGAGTTGAAGATGGCTTCACGAAGCGTGGAAATAAGTCCACCCGGCAGCTATGTGTTGCGAAAATGCCTCCTACAAATTTGATCTCGACAACCTTTTCTGGAATTCGTAATTTCAAAAATATTACAGAATTAAGAATAATCATTTTCTCTCGTGAGCTTTACGAGAAAGTTTCGAAGAAATATCTGTGTTCATCATAATTAACTAGATACAGAAATGAATTAAAATGGTGTTGAATGCTTTACTGTTCTTCTGAACCGACATGGCTAATAAATCTATATATTACTTTCTCAGACACAGTCTTTATCCCACGTATTGAATTGTTTTAGAATACACAGACGTTCAAGAAATAGTGTGAAATATTTAAAACCTTTTTTTATTCACTGATTTAGTGATCATTGCATTCGGGTTCTAGTCTTGGGCTATACGCTCTTAATCAGTATGGTTATGAATGTATTGCACTGGTCTCGCAAGGGTTATAATTATTGGGGCATTCACAAGATCGTATGATACATGTAATTCATGAACATCTTCTTGGTACTACCATTCAAATGAGTGAGAAGATTGTGTACTATAACAAACATATACGAGTATTTTTAATAACCTCCTTTCATGGAGAACAATACCTTTTTATGTTGCAAAACACGTGTGCCTTATCATAATTAAAATATGTTTAAACTAAATTAGAGTAGAGGGGTAGGGGATAGAAAATAAAAACTGCTATACATTACCCTTTTCGCGTAAAAACATATCAAGAAAATCATGGAATGTTCCGTTATATCCATTCTTTCGTTCCATTCCGGTGGCATGACAATAGAAGGAAACTGCTATGTCTTTAGGATTTCGATACACGTGGACAATTTTAGTTCCCTTGGTAAAAATCTGTTTTGGGAGATGCCTTACGTTGAGGTGCGTATTGAGTAACCTTGGAGATGGAAGGTCATCTATGGTTTTGGTCTCTTTAAATTCCAGCATTCGACCCACTTTTGAGTATTTTATATGTTCAGGTGATCCACTTATCAACATGCGCACCATCTCCCAAACCCAGTGGGTACCTTCAACATACAAGACAATTATTGATAGAGATTCAGAATTTAACACGAAATGAACAACGTGTTTATTTGCCTTATATTTATACAAATGACACTCTAATAGTGTTTACATTATAAAAACAAATGTTATTGGTTAGACTTGGGTTGCTGGTAATGTCCTGGTATCAGGTTATAACCTAGGTTTTGACTATGGGTCGGGTTGTGGTATCAGGTTATAACCTAGGTTTTGACTATGGGTCGGGTTGTGGTATCAGGTTATAACCTAAATTTTGACTGTGGGTAAGGTTACGGTGTGAGGGTATGAGCTAGCTTTTGACTGTATGCAAGGTTGTGGTATAAGGCTATGTGCTAGCTTTTGACAATAGGTAATGTCGTGGTGTAAGGTTATTATCTAGTTTTGAATGTAAGTAAGGCCGTGGTTTAAAGCTATGAGCTATTGTTTGACCAAGGGTAAGGTCGTGGCGTAAGGCTATGACCTAGTTTTAACTGTAGATAAGGCCTGGGTGTGGTGTTTGGTCGGAGTTCTAATCTTTATATATTATTACCTGATTTAGGGTAGGCGCTGATTAAAATATCATCTGGTCTTATTTCAAGGTTGGCAATATTATTTAAATGTTGTTCAAGTGGTGTTTTAATAGGTAGTATGGGAAACAATATCCCGTCATATTCTACATATGGCCCCAGCTCACAACCTGAGCGATCTTTAAACTTTCTGGTTGTCATTTTATAATTTTCACCCTCTACAACAAAACAAAAGGGGCTAATTAATCATCCGTAATAAAAAGTAACTTCTTTTTTTTTGTTTTTAATTGACCCTGAAGGAAATACTGGGTCAATATATAGGACGTTACAATAGGTAAACTGCTTTAAAAAAATGATGACTCACTACGCTGTAATGTAAATAGATTCAGTAAAAGTGAAATCTTTACCAAACATGTGCATGTTGATATTTTTGATATCCAAAAAGTCTCGTAGGAGAGTCTCTATTTATCACCGCTATTTTCATGTTTGATATGCCTCTTGGACAAATAAATAAATAGATATGACTTCAACTAACCTAGAACGATAATGAATAAGGTAACTCTTTACTAGGCGAATGGGGCCCAATTTTGTGTGGTTTAAGTTTCAAAATAAATTAATCGAGATCTATCGAGAGGGAGAGAGAGAGAGAGAGATAGAGAGGGAGAGGGGGATAGGGGCGTGGGTGAGCCCAGTAAACGTTCCTAACATACACCGTATGTTGTAAACGTCAATTCGTCTATAAAATCTAAAACAAAGAATATGCACCTGATTATTGATAATATCCTGACATTTAATTTCTCTCGTTTATGAATCTTACCTGTTTTGATGCAGCAACCGTACCTGTTTTTTCCCGTGTGTTGGCTGGGTTGTGCTAATCTCTATCTTAGCAATACACATTTATATATATGTATGGGTTACCAGTATATCACTGTAAATGTGATGTGCATATATTGTTCGGGTAATCAGTAAAATAGACAGGATATTACGTAAGCATATTACATAAATAGGCTGATTAGATTTAGTGATAATAAGAGACACGTCTCAACATTCTGTTGGAGATACGGCGAGTGAGATACCATTATTGTGGCTTGTGGCGGGAACTCGTTGCAGTGACTCGTACCGATCTAGCCAGCTTATTGATATTTAATAGCTTTGCAAGCGAATTCTCCCGAATGCATACCAATTTTCTGCAAGCTTTGCAAATACCGATTATAAAGACCTTATAAATACCTTGTCCGTATATTTACTAAATCTTGAAAACTGCAAGGGGCGCATGCTGCCCTATGTCAGATGCTTGGTGTTAAAGCATTGGGGTCACTTACTAACCCGGGAAAGTATAGGGCTCGTTCCCGCTGTAGACTGCGAATTATGGTTCATGCGCCGGCTATCTATATAAGAACCAAAAATGATGACGGTATAACGTTAAGATTAATCTAATCGGATACTTTAAGAACCACTTTGCGTTTTGGGAAGAAAATTCTTTAATGTGGATTATTGTGGAAAACAGTTGTATCCAGTTTTAGACCCAAATATCTTAAATAATAAATTTAAATACCATACGAAAGTTTGAAATCTGAGCTTCATAATGATAATAATATTAATGCTAATAATAATAATAATGACTTTATTTTCTAAGGGAACATTTTTAGTACATAAGTTCTAATTTTCAAACTGTCCCTGCTACTCTATACAACTAACATCTACACTGGAACAACCGAGGCCTAAATCAATATCTAATTTCCGTCAATTCAAGCCTATATCAATGGATAACTTCCTTGAAAGACTTCAACTGCCGGTCCAATGAGTTTAATATCAGATATTATTTCTTTACTTGCTTTAAATTCCACTTTTAGCGTCCCACCAGGCATTTCTATATCATAAGAGACAGGACTAACCTCGTCTACTACAGTACGTGTATCGTGCAAATGGGCTACAAGGGCGACTGCAGTAGCACCAGTACCACAAGCTAATGTTTCCCTGTCCACACCTCTTTCAAACGTTCGCGCTTTAATTAATTTATCTACTATTCTAGTAGAAAAGTTTACATTTGAACCATGTGGTGAGTAACGTCCATAACATAACTCAGATCCAACTTCCCCGACGTTTACAGTCTGGATATTCGTGACAAACTGCACGTGATGAGGCGAACCAGTGTCAAGGAAGTAGTTACTATCACCCAGTCTGTAGATATTCTTCACTTGAACATCATTCATATATAGATAATATTTTTTTTCCTGTGAAATATATCCACCGTGATATAAAACACCATTACACTCAAATGTCAGTTCTTGAGACCGGTGATTATCGGGCGAGTTTAAAACATAAGCTATGGCACACCTCGATCCATTTCCACACAAACTTCCCACATGGCCATCAGCATTGTAATATATAAGTTTAAAGTTAGCTGTAGAACTGGACATGATCTCCAGTATTCCGTCAGCTCCTATACCAAAATTCCTATGACACATAGAATTTCTTTGATTACTTGTGATAGAAGTAGTATTATCATCATGTCTATTGTCTATTACAATAAAATCATTACCAGCACCGTGATATTTTCTAAATGAAACGACATTCATCTTTAACTCGTACACAAATATACTATAAAATATTATATTGGTTTCGTTCGATTCAGGTCAAATAGAATAGATAAATTTATGGAGAGTCATACAATGTTACCGTATTTATCTTTCTAAAGATACCTTATATCAAATATTGTACTTAATACACACACATATAATGCAACCTGCCTTATTGAAGGCAAGGTATTCTTGTAAAGTATCAAATAAAACAGAGAGAGAGAGAGATAGAGAGAGAGAGAGAGAATGAGGTTAGACAGTCGATCCTATTCCTTGTCACGTACAACCGAGGATGTTGTATTTAATATAGGTGTTGTTATTACGTTATTTACAGCTGATTATCGTGATAAGAATATGTCAGGAAACCACGGTATTATTATACAGGTAATATAGGACAGTTAGGGCTGGTTGTCTGAGTTGACTACCGAAGGTGACAGAAAAATTGCTTTTTTTTAAATTCCAATTATCCAGAATTTTGAGATATGCCTTCGTTCAGAATTAATTAGGATGAAAATATTATATATATGTCTTCTTTTAGTGTTGTATAAGGCTACATTGATAGCTCACTCATCAAGTCAGCCTTTGCCTTTATTATTGAATGCCCTCTTCAATTTTTACTGAAGTGTGTAAATTATTATGCCACACGTTTTAAGCATCAAGACAAAGATGCTTATACGTTTTTACAGATCTTCAATAAATATCTCGCTAAAATAATCATTGTTGTTTAAAATTGTCACCATTCCACGAAGCTTTCACTATATACATTGCAGGTGGCAAATAAAACCCTATCAATCTTAACTGTCTGAATTCCAGATCTGTCAAATATCTATGTGGGGTGGCCCAAATAGCATTCTTAAATGTCAGAGAACTCTTCAACCAATTGGCCCATTATATTAGACCTTTAAAAGTGCAATTTGACGACCATCTTAATACCAACATTTATCGATTAAATCACATTGTCCGTCGATTTTGGATCGAGTGGATTAACCGAATACACCCATGAACATGTATTCACTGGTAGCTTTGAGCGTTTTCAGTAAGTACCTTTTTTGATATGAAATGAAATAAAATGGGATTTTGTTATGAAATGAAATGAATTGAAGGGGGGGGGGTGATTAGAAAGATAAAAATGATTAAAAAATATTGGCAATAGTATATTACCATCCCCGGGAGTGGGTCGGAAGGTAGTTGAACAGTTAAGCTAGATGACTTTTGATTGCAATCTAATGCCCCTGATTTGAATTCCCGTGTGGGTCAAACCCTGTAGAGTTTTAAGGTCCTTGGGTGTAACGTCCTATTTTTCTGCTCCGAACCAGGCTAACGAAGACGGGTACAGCGTATTGCCTGGTTCCCCCAGGACACTTTGGCAAGGAGTAGCACCGAGTCGCTCGGATGGGATAAAATACGTATTGGAAATACAATGGCGTATTCCCAGTTTCAATATTCCCGATGGTAAATAAATGTAGGACGTTCAACACCACGGCATTCAGTTATATCTGAAGGTGTCATATAATCTTTTAATTTTACTACATTAGTTCTATATTGTCGACTATGGAGACAGACACGTAGTTATATCTGAAGGTAACATAATATTTTAATTTTACTACATTAGAGCTCGACCGTGTTATTCGGGTGGGGGGTCAGAGGTTGTCTATTTTGGAAAATATTGTCAATATGTGGTGTTTGAACACCAATCTGTATATCAATTATTCTCAGCATATATATTTAGATTATGTTTTTCAGTTGTGGGTTTTATAACAAGCACTTTTGCAGTTTGTCCAGAAAATCACGTGGTACGTGCTAAAGAATGTGTTGCCGTATTTACGCGTTTTGGAAAGGCGAGTCACCAGGGACCAGGAGAAATTTCACAGATCTGTTCGTAAGTATACATATTAATATGTATTTGCCCGCTTTAGAAATTGTTCGTAAGTACACATATTAAGGATATAGCCTGATTATATATACATGAATAAATAAATATAGGCTAATATACGTGTACATGCAGTATACGTTTGGCAATAATGTGTAGGAATAAGATTAAATAAAATGGTTAATATATTTTGGTTTACAGTTCCCCAGTAACATCGTTTCCACGCATTAAGTTTATTCACTACTTGCTTATGGTGCTTAGATCCCCTTATTTTAAAAATATTCTTGTTGAGCTGTTTCCTTTAATTATTAAACTTACTATTTTATTTTGAAGGGAGGTTTATGTCGCTTTAGATTGTCTAAGAGAAATAATGAATAATTGCGAGGAATATAAAAATATGGGACTACAGTTATCACCTGAAGATTATGAAAAAACTAAATCTAATTTAGATACCGTCTGTGCTGGTGATAAGCCTACAAGTATGTACAACAATTTATTAATAACAAAATTTGTTAATTGTAGATGGATAAAGGGGGCTGAAATGATCATTTTTACCTGTTCCCGATCTCACATTCATTTATTGTGAATAAAATATCTCTTTCTTTTAAAAATCAGAAAGGATAGTAAATTACCATATGTCCAAATACCAAGTTACTTGACTTCCAGAAAGATCAGATTCGTTTGTAAAGTTTCAGGTTATCTGTAGCCACAGTGAGCTGATTTAACATGACGCTCAGCGTTACGAGTGTAATGGTGTTATTGTATTAAAGACTAAATTGACGTTTGTGAAACGGTTTATATTCACCAATTAACCTATAATTATTAAAGATATCAAATTTATGTGACCTTCCAATTGGCAGAACCATTATTTCTGACATTTTCAAGGGCCAGACAATTAAAAACTAAAGACTACTTCTTCGGATGTTTATGTAATTATCCTGTTCGCGTGATGATATGGTTTAGATAATTTAATAATTATCCACATTATTGAAGTGAAATGTCAAATTAATGCACACAAAATTTTCCACCTGCCGCCAAACAATTGGATGCAAAATTTGAAAAACAAATTATTCTTTGTAGGCGTATAATAATGTTATACTTTTAAACATTCTGTATGTAACGGGTACACATTAGTAGAACTTATCGTCCACCCTTCCATTTATTTGTGCTTGAAATGATTTTTGATAATTTGAAATTGTTGGGTATGGAAGTTTGGTTATTCTTTGGCAACTCGAAATGGACACAAATTGGTTGGAAATACCACTCTGATAGTTATTTGATATTACTACACTCCATAATTAATGGTTTAACTTCAGTACTTCCCTAGAGTTCTAATTTAGTTTGTTTTTTGTCCATCGCCAAAATGTTTGCGTATTAAATTAGCCTGTTGGTGAAGACATGTGTCTTTTATTAAAAAAGGAAATATAATATGTTAATGGAAGAAGATACATTCCATTGAAACCAAAATTTCAGAGGCAAGGGTGTGAGTCAACTGGCGTGGATTCGATTCCCCGGTTGCGCGTTACAAGGAGTTTGGTCGCCGATTCAACCTTGTGGATTTTCTCTGCTTTTTCCGGTTTCCTCCAACTGGTAAATACCCCACGCGCAAGGGAATTATTGTAATAAACCCATTTCTCGTCCTATCTCTGTCTTGTCAGATCAGGTCACTGGAGGTGAAGCGTGTACAATTACCGTGGCGTGTACAACTTTAAATAAAGAACATTTTGGTCCTGTTGGGGCACCCTAGAAATAATATCACATTATTTTGTTATTGCAGATGCTGCTGCCCGTGATATATCAAAACGAGGTGATGATACAAGTAGGCATTACTCTTATTACCATACAAATCAATGGTGAACATTAGGAAAATCACCAAATATCAGTTTGTTGAAACTTAAAACGTTTGTATGCTGCAATTAATAACCTAAGCTGCTATTGAAAGTTGACTGCTTTAACAAACCAACACAATTATATCATGTATAATGAACAAATATACATGATATGTCAGTGATTATCTAAAACTGTTAATTCTTAGTCCAGTATGTGGAAATATGAGGCTAGTATTCCAATATATTCCCGAGGTAAGCTGATAATGACTGGTGATATCAGGGTTAGTGTAGCCTTTTACGGCTAAAGACGTTTCTAGTATTTGTGTTCGCTGAACGACACGTCGTTTACTCGATGAATTCTGATACGTATTGTCGTTTGAGTAACATTAAACATGTCTGGTCTGGAGGTCGGGTGTTAAATTCCAGCATTAGACGATAAAATTCATCCCGATTTTCCGGCGTGGTTTCAGGACGGAGGGTCTGACAAGGTCTGCTGTCTAGTCGAACGGAGGTCCCGTGCACACATTGGTGTGCACGTAAAGGATACCTTACCCGGGTAAAAGTTTCCTCAATGCACACTGTCTCGGTCAATGCACGGATCGAACACTCGACCTCCAGACTAGCGAGCCACCGTGATCTCAACGTGATCCCCCACGCAAGAAAGAACCCTGCACGTGTGCCAAGTATAACCGTTAGAAAAAGACATTCTTGTTCATGAGACGGCTATTCTCTTTTATATAGATTTCAAATTCCATTTAAAAGACACTCTCAGCCATATTAGGTAATAATATTTTTGGTAATGGTAGTAATATTGTAATATTAGGTAACAGTATTTATGGTAGAAATATTCGTAAGAAAATATTTCTGTTTTCATTTTCAGATTTAACACAATCTAACACTTTTAATGGGAGGGCTACTGAAAAACGTGAGTACTTCTTCATACAAAACAGAGACACCCTAAACATTTCATGTTTTTATCTCAAATTTTAATATTGAATTTAAATCTGATTTTTTTTTTCAAATAACAAATAAATCTATTTCAGAATGTCAGACAATGAGTGAATCATGTTTAACTATAGTCGATTCCCTTGGTGATGCAAGTGGTCAAAGGGAAGTAATGTGCAAGTAATTATATTTCTAGAGAACGAATTGCTGGGCTGGAAAACGTGTTTATAGCCATCCAATTTTCAAAATATTTCTGTGGAGGATCTTGCGACGCACCTCCATCCGGGTGCATAGAACACCCCGCAATCCCACCCTAAATACTGCACTGCAGGTTTCTTGTAGTTATTTAATCAAACCTTATCCCGGATACATGTGCAGAGATAGTAGCAGTAATATTTTAATCAACGATGAAGGGTTAATTTTGTAATTATATAATCAATGAATAATGAAAATCAATAATATTCTCATGACCACTTTACTTGAGATCTGCGGTTGAAGTTGATTGTGTTACATCGTCAAAATTTGGTTTTGTGTGACATTTTTACGCTTCTTAATGCTGCCTTCCTAACTAGGTTGGGTAAATGTAGTAACATGTTATAAATAACTTATGTTTTAGCGGAATGAGGAGTATGTTAACTTGTCTCCAAAACGTTTTGACTTTATGTGCAGATCACCTAGTCAATTACAATATTGATTACCTGATGGCTGGATATCAACAACATCTTGGCATGTACTGTAAGTAGGCTATTAATATAGGTTTGATATCTAGTCTGAGGTGTGGATGGCCGAATGCTTAGCACGTGCGCGCTGTATCATAAAGCCTGTCATTGAGTCAACTGCCGTGGTTTCGAATCCCCAGGAGTAGGGTCGCCTGTCCATGCAACCTCATGGGTTTTCTCCGGGTCCTCCAGTTTCCTCCTACTGCTAAAAAAACCATACACACAAGCGAATTATTGAAATAAAATTAAACCATAAGTTAGTCCCGAAATGACCTAGTTTGTGTCGAGTGGACGTTAAATCCCATTCTCTCTCTTAATGTCTAGTCTACAGTCACGGGGCCAATGAAGATGTGGATATCTCTAGTGGACTGTGCCTGTTGGAAAAGGATTGACCAGTGTCACCATGGTAACATTAATGCAACAATCCTTAGGGAGAGAGATCTGGTACTCGCGTCCCCTTCAGTTAATGTAATGACATGTTTTCGGTCTTCAGACGTCAACTTTGCATACGTTTTGTCTTCCACAGAACTCTAGTAGTTGCATTGACCCTTTTTGTCTCTAGCTTCCCTATAAAGTTTCGTTACATCAATACCTTAACAAAGTTTGATGCTGAGCATGTTCTGTTTAGGCAAAGTAGAGACTTCAATGTGATTGGCCAATCCTATGAAGAGAGTAACTCTCCTTCTTATTCAGGTAGAATGTTCAAAAAGGGCCTGGGTGTCTAATAGATGAATGCTTTGATAGAGTTCAATTATGCGCACTTTCCACTAAGGATAAGTAGAGATAATTTGATTGGTTGAAACTTTGGAACACGATAATATTGGTTCTAATTTGATTGGTTAAAACTTTGGAACACGATAATATTGGTTCTAATTGGGTGAAATTCCGAGTATAGATTCATTACATAAATACCATGACTAAGTTCGGTGATGAGAATTTTCTACTTAGGCTAGGTAGCGATAAGCAATTTGATTAGTCAACGCTTTGGAAGACAACAACTTTTAATCGATTAACATTTTCCGCTAAAGCTAAGCAATTTCATCGGTCGATGCTCTTTGGGAGAAGATGACTTTTATTGGAGAGTGATGAAGCATAGTGTATAGTTTCACTACCAGTTTTATCGTGAACATTTTAAGCTGATCTAAGCACAGCTAATCAGTTTGATTGTTCGATACTTTTGAAAAAGATAAATGTGCAATTAATTAATATGAGTCATCTATTTGTTTTGGGTTGTCGGTGGGGGGTATCAGCCGCACTGTTTGCTTGTTATATTATCAATATTATTTGTAGGTGGATCAGGGCCAATGCCGGGTGGACCTGGACCAATGCCAGGTGGACCTGGACCAATGCCAGGTGGACCTGGAGGACCAGGATCTTTGCCAGGTGGACAAGGACCTAAGCAAGGTAGTTTAATATCTCTACATTTGTTCATCTTATCTACCTGCTTTTAACCTTTCTTTTCTATTTTAATATTATTGGAAGAAAATATATATATTTAAGAACTAAAAATTAGTATTTACATTTTTTTACAAAATGGAGCTGACATTGTTTTAAGTTCTTATACAAAGATGTTCAACATTTTGCGTATACGGGCTTCTTAATCACGTTTGAATTTTCTACCGTCTATCTCAAATCATTCTGCTACACATGCCCACCCGTATCACGTCAACCTTTTTTGGGCGTGTCTGTCAGGGGTTTCACACCTCAGAAACTATCTGGCAGTGGTTATTGTTGATTCCTGTGGTTGTGCTGAACAACCTCCAAGAAGATTTCATCTAATCTAGCCCAGCTGTGTTTTGGCAATTAGATAACTATGTCAAGGGTAGTCCCCCAAGAGAATGTATATCAGGGTGCTTTTGTGATAACTGAAGATTTAAGGTACCATTTATTATAATACACTTTTGATCTAATCTAGCTGACGAATAGACGTCTAGAACCACACCCCTCACAGCCACACACCCCGTCCGATAGCCGGCAGTCTTACATTCTGATGATACCAGATGTGCATGGTCTATTAATATTATTACTGGAAATGTTTTTGATGTACAATTCCTCATGTCGACTTTTAACTGGGAAAATGTATTGCTATATGTATTGAATTACATTTCAACAGCTTTTTACCATCAACCGGACTCATCATCTGATTCACTAATTCTTTTATTTAGTTCTTTCAAACTGTGAAAATAAATTTAATGAATGTGGACAATATGGTGATCAGTTAGGCACACCAGGTTCGCAGGATCCAGTCGCACGTTGTGTGTAAGTATTACTATTGTGTTTGTGACAAACTAGTAATACCAATAATCTAAATCGACATTTAGTAACTCGATGGAGTAATAAACTATAATACATACTTATAGAAAAACCGTTTATAACAATTGTTTTATATCATTGTTTTATTCTGTTTTATTTTCTAAACATTACTACACTAAGAGAAAGTGGTGTAAACATTCAGTAACTTGAAACATGTTAATACCACGAGGGGCCATAGAAATACATGCCATTACCAAAATTTAGTTTTTATACCTTTGATGTTCTCTACCTGTAAATACCACCTGCTCGTGCTGGTGGACAGGTCAAGGGTCATACAAGTATATAGAATATGAAATAATATTTTACAGTGTAATGAGACAACATGCTGAATGTAATGAACAATTACTAGCAGATTGTGGTGCACTCATGCCTGAATATATTAAACAGAGTTTAGCAGCCGCTGGTCAACAATACCATCAAATATGTAAGTTAAACTATCCATTAAAATGTGAATGGCTTAATTTATTGTTCTTTGGTTCAGTTTTATCATACCAAGTTTATCAATTAACAGGGAGATGGCAGTTGTGGCCTAGGGAGGAGTATGATTACTAGGTACCACTTTCCATTGTTAGAATTGTTTCATATGACGTGCTTTCCATTCCCAGTGGGACAACTGGCCTTTACAGATTTTCATTTATTACCACTAGAAGTCACAACTTTTCTCTGATTTTAAAAAACATTTAAATATTTCGTAAAACAAATCGAACCGTAACTGCCCGTCAAATGCAAATTGTGTTAAAGTATGTAATAACAATGTTGTGAACGCGCCAGAGGTCACTATTTTTGTCTGATTTTAATGAAACGTAAATGATATGTTTATATCCCAAAGATCTCAGTTCTTGTAGGTATTTGAACATGTCAGACCATAACCTCCTGGATTATGGCCCCGAATCTACGAAAGATCACAGTTTTAACTCGTATAGAGGACACAATTTTTATTAATTTTAAAAACATTTTTAGTTCGTTGATCCTCTATAAGACACAATTTTTATCAATTTTATAAACCATTTCAATAGCGTTCCATCATAATGAAGGTTGAGTTCAAATTTCGGGAAAATCGAAACGAATGCCCGCTCTTCTAACAAAATAGTGAACATTATGTAACAGGAAGGTTGTGGACCTTCTAGATGTCCGATTGTGATGAAACTTAAAATATGTCTTTTGAACCCAAGGATTTGGGATCATAACTTCTTGGGTTATGGCCCCTGATTGTACGATAAACTTGTTCTCCATCTATCTCTTGCAAAATTTGGGCGTATGTGCCTGGCAACCATGGGTTGACAAAAGTAGAGTTTTATGTTTAATTTTGTGAATAAAGTAATGCTCTATATCTAACAAGGAATAGTTGATTTTTTTCAGGTCCAGCCAGTAATGAAGGTAAATATTTATTCAATTAAAAAGTAGCAAAACATTTAATCAGTCAGAACTAGGCATGCATGACGAAAGCCGTAAATGGCGTTAAAACTATGCGAAATGCGTGTAATGAAACTCAATGTTAATACACAAGTCTGAGCTTGCTATGGACAGAAACAAAGCATGACATCCTGGAATTGCGACGTCATATCAAAAATTGAAATTTGTGAATCGGTTCGCAATTGTCCAAGGAAAAATCTCTATACCTGGTGATTCAATATCTAAACTAAACGATATACCACTGCTCTAATGCAAAGGAAAACCTGGTAAAGTCAACAATAATGCTTTTGTTTGATTACTTCCCCTGATTTTACCCCATGATCCCTTCTTTCTTCTCCATAAATATTGTATGGTATTTTGAAAAGGCATAAAAGGGAAAAACTGGTGATGTCAAACATGGTCAGTCAAATCAAATGTCCCATATGCACCATAGGGATACTATGGGAGTGTGCATCAGCTTAAATGTTAAATATTCTCACTAAATGCATCATTCTTCATGCAAACTTGCAATATTTAAAGAAACATAAAAAAAATCTTCCAAACAGAAGAAATGAGTGTTTAAACTGGAAATGTTCATTTACTCAGAAGTCAGAAAACGTGACATCACCACTTTTTCCCCTGGAGTCTTCAATTGTTTTTGTTTTCTTTTCTTTTTAATCAAATAGTTCTGTTTTTCTTAATTAAATTGTTTGTTTTCTTCATTAAATAGTTCTGTTGTTTTCTCAATTAATTATTTTTTTTTCTTAATTAAATAATTTTGTATTTCATTTTGTTTTTGAAATAGCGGTAGTGCCAAAGAAAAAACCAGGTATGTAAATAAAACCGTTTACCATTTACCGTATATCTTCCATTGTTGTAGTTAGATAGCCGATTAGCAAATGAGCCCTGTATCATACGGTCTGTCATTGAGTCAACTGGTGTGGTTTCGATTCCCCACTTGTTCGTGGCAAGGGGTAGGGTCCTCCGGTTTCCTCCCACTGCATAAGACCCCTACGCGCAAGCGCATTATTGAAATAATATTGACCCGTGTGTTAGTCCCGAAATTACCTAGTTTATGCCGAGTGGAAGTTGCCCCCCCTCTCTCTCTCGCTCTCCCTCTCTTTCTCTTCCATGGTTATTACCTTTGTACTTTAGAATTTTTGATACCTTTAATTGGAGCATGTATGCTGGACTTTCTGTGAATTACTCTGACAACAATTGCATCAATTCAAATGGCCATTTGTTGACTAATTCATACCCTCGCTTTAGATTTCATTTCAATTTGTCTTTGAAAAGCTCCTGTGAAAATAGTAGTTACGCAAAGATTAATCTGAATTTATTTTTTGAAGGACGACTTCCCCCGGCAAAGTGTGACGCACGAATTTCTAAATGTAAGAGTAAATTAGTAGGATATGAAGCTGGAAATAAGGAAAAGTGTCTGTAAGTAAAACCATGAAATTTAGTCTCATATATACTCAGCATCATTTTCTTGTGGTGAACCACAGCGGTTGAGTTATTTAAGACGTCGGCTCACTAACCTGGAGATACCTTGATTGATCCCTGTGCTGCCCGTTAATGTTCATCGTGATTTTACGCTGTGCCCCCCCCCCCCTTGTCGGTGGTGAAGGACAAAGTCTGGTAAGGTACAAAGTAAATAGACTTTCAGATAAAAGAACCCTTGACAGTTGGAATTCGATATAAGAGAAAGCCGTACTGCCGCTGTCCGGGCAAAATGTTCCTCACAGCTCACTGTATGGCATATGACTGTCTTCATTAGCCCAGTCGGAGCAGAACAGTTAGACGTTAAGCTGATTTATTAATCAATATCTGACGTCATAAGGTCAAATGCTGCTCGTTTGATCCCTGGCGTGAACTCCCACTGTAACTTGTCAGATGTTTATGTAGTTTAGGCCATCGAAAGTATAAAAAACGAAACGAAATATAGATCTGTATTTGAATCCGATTGAGTTTGTGACAAATGATGCGTGTCCTTTATTTTAAAAATAGTTATAATGCCCGACTTAAAAGATAATGTGAATGATAGATTAATGTTTAATTTAGGCAAGGTTACAAGACAATGAGATGTTACAGACGAGTTGCTAAAGTTTGTAAACTGGTCAGACCTATTAGAAAGGAAATTAAAACTTTCAAAAAAGCTCATATAAATACTTGTAAGTATTAGTTTCGAGAATGTGACTTTAAAATAATTGGGAAGTTGTTTAGAATAGTTTATTATATTTCAAGCGTGCTATTCAAACTGGTATATTGTTTCATACAGTTCTCTATGGAAGACTTCAACTGACTGAAATAGTCCGTGAGATATCTAATACCAAGACTTCACTCTAGTGAGGAGAAGGAATCGCAATGCATATTTTAGCTATATGTTCTGACATATCACGTTATTCACTTCCATTTTACATTGTTTGACAGTTCCGGGTTCTTAATTTGAGATTTTTAGTAACACATTATACTCCTTTGCAGCTTTTTGTGAGAATTGTATTGTTGTGGATTGTATAATGTATATATTTTGATAGGTGGAAGGAAGAAGCCAAGAGATTTAGATGATGTTGATGATGATGATGTGCATGTTGATGATGATGATGTGCATGTTTATATTGCCTGGTTGGACGGTGATAATATTGATGATGATTAGACCATTACTTTTTAAATAGATAATATTTAATCACTGTGCCTTTAAACTGGATGTTACAAGAAAATATGTTTTTGTATCATTCATTAAGTTTTTGGGAACTTGAGTAATAAAATTTCTGTAACCTGATGCCAAAATTTAATTTAAAAATAACTTCTTACGGAGGTTTTTGTTACCTTTTTAAACTCAAGGGCCACCTCCTACGTTCTCAAACTCAGAAATGTAATGTGATAATGCAAACATATATATAGAGGGGGGAAATTGGAAAACACTGTCTAAAACAGCTCTGCTCATACAGTCGGAAATAACCGAACACACTAGCGCAATATAAATGTACATATTATCATTATTCAATTACAGAACACGCATCGCGGAGGTTTGATCAAACACGATATTACCGTGTTTTCTATCGTGGAATTTCATGATTTACCGAGTGAATATCGAGGAAATATAGAGGGACACGATAGCAGTGCCTCGGTGTTAAAAACACCGTGTGACTCGGTGTTTTAATTAAAACATGCCTTTCGTGGTTTATTTCAGGTGAAATACAGTAGCACATTAATTATTATAGATCAGTTACTACGTTGGCATTTTCCCATTAATCACGAATATTTGATGGCTTGTTCGAAATCGGAAAAGGAATAAACACAATTTTCGGTAAACCCCGGATACTATTCATTCTTTTTCTAAACAGAATATGCTTAAGAAACCAATACGTTATTACTTCATAATATGTTCCATATTTTTAATACTTTCGTCATTCGACCATTCCAAATCCAATCATATTACGGGAAAAAATAAATGCGCACAAATCAATTCTGGTCTTACCGGGGTGTAGTTTAAATTGTTTTATCCATTCAAATAGTAATTCACATACTGACAAATAAGCCACGTGGTGCATACATTATTGGTAAATCACACCTCAACTAATATATCTTTTCTGGTTTAAATCACAAATGAATTAAAAGCCTTCGTCACCTGAGACGAAGCACATTTTGCTGAATGGACGTGGACACGTATCAGTCCGATAAAGGCGATAATATAATGCTGACTTTTTCATTTCCACACCAGAGAGTCTAGGGAATGCATACTGTCAATCAAGGTTTGATAAAGTAAATTGGCACGTGACATCAAAAGAAACCAACTGACAGAAAATTGCACGCCCATTTTACAACAAATTATTATCCTGTTGTAGTCATCTTGACAGTACGACTTGTATTGTAAATTGTCAGTAGTAAAAACTACCCAAAAAGGTTTGAATCTTTATTTTAAAAAAACAATCACAATTGTTAAATTGATTCTGATATATATGCAAATGGTTGGCATTCAAGAGGGGTCACAATGGATTGTTCTTTGCATCTCAATTAGTTTGGGCGTTTTGGTTAAAATTAAACGTAAGGGAAATTTTGAAAAGAGATATCATGTAAAATAACCCGTATTTATTACTGAAATATTTTCTCAATTAGCAGAATGTCAAATTAAAGAAAACCACGCAACACTTACAATATGACTAACTACGGGGTTTGTATTTGGTTGGACACCCCCACCCCTTCCCTACATGTAACACCAATATGTAATGAGGAATTGTGATTACTGTTTTACGGTAAAAGTCATGTTTTTAGAGATTGTTCAATTATTTAAATCGGTACAGACTCGGAGGTGTACTACTGCAGATCATGTAATGGGCAAAATAATGTTTAGTCATCATATTTGCAATTGACATAATATTCTGTCAATAAAATCACACCGGTGCTCATTAATAATTTATCTGACTGGTTATTATTTTATTACATTGTGCACAAATGTCAGTCCTTAAATAGTACCAGTCACCTTTAACAACTTAATAAGCACGTTTCTTGTGTTAGGCAATCGCCACTCTTCGCTTTGATGTGTTGCATTCTTGGCTAATTGACACCTCGATAACTCTAATACTACTATTATTAATCTCACTATCAAAGAGGCTTCAATTCATAAGAAATGGTCGTGAGATCGTGTTGAGGGGTAAAACAATCAAAATGAATATGGCGTGATAATTTTTGAAAACTAAAACGGTTTTATTAATAAGGGTATTTATAGTCTATGACATGAATACGGTCAAATGTTTGGATGTTTCATTCATATATTGAACGGGTGTCAGTAAACTCGTCCACAAGCAAACAGGTACGCAGTTGTTAGGGCGTCCACGGGGCGTATTGTTTTTTTATAAGCAATATTTTTATTCAGATTTGTATCTTAATAGGTATTGGGGAACGGGAATAGCCTATATTAAACCCCTCCGCCGTTGTTGTTTAATAATTTAATTGTATTACTCACTGGTTGTTTATATTGTTTTATTTACCCAATAATACATTATCTTGGCAAGCCGATCAAACCGAGATTAGTTCACCGATGTTTTTGTAATAAAGAGCAATAGTATTATTTGCTGATTAGCTTTATGATTTTAAACATAATAATAAATTCACCAATGTTTTTGTTATAAAGTAAACACGTATTGTTTGGTTTGTTGATTGACGTTATCTCATTATTTAAAATATTTGGCACTGGTTAATATCGGGTCAAAAATAATTCCTTAAATTGCGCCGCAGCCCCTTTTAGATAAACTGAATTCGCTTTTTATAAGATGGCGATCATTCGTAGATGAATGACTGACATACGCGACGTGTGTACATGTATATACTTTATTAATAGAAACGTTCGTTGAGTTATTTAGGTGACAATTTGTCTTTGATCTTTACACATAAAGAGAAAATTTACTAACAATGCATGCACAACTAAAAGGGGCAGTAGTTTAAGGAATGATTTTATTGGCAGAATATGCCCACTGCGAATATGCTGATTATACATAGTTTTCGTCATAAGACGCGCTGTTATGTAACAATCGTCAAGTCTGTACCAATTTAAACATTAAATAAACACTTATATCCACAATTTTTTTGAAAGCGTGTATTCTGGGGGGTGGGGGGGGGGGGCTTTCCATCGTGGTCCGTTCTTATTTAACCATGACAACGACAGCTTTTTGTCTGTGAATCCAGATTGGTCACGTACCAGTTGCAATTGTTTTTTTTTTAAAAATGAGGGCAACAATGTTAGGTAATGCCCACTTACTGACAATTTGCAATAAAAGTCATATTGTCTACAAGACTATTTTTTGTTAAAAGGACTTCTATTTTAGTCAATTATCGTTTCCTTTTGATGTTTGATGGCTCTTTTATATTCACGTTATTTGGAAACTTGATTGACAGTATGAAAAGTTCACCAAGGTGTTATCCGACGGAGACACGTTTTAATGAACATGTATTCCACAACACAATTTTATGGATACATTTTATGGCGACGTGGGCTTAAAAGCAGGAGAGGCACACTTTTTAATTCATTTGTGATTTAAAACCGAAGATATTACTTGCGGTGTGATTTACCGATTTATTTGTCAGAATGGGACTCCGTTAAAATATAAACTCATAAAAGTACATTCTTTTTATGCAGCGTGGCTATTCGCGTCAGGATTATTGAAAAAACTATTCAACATTTCAAATATCGTGGCAGTTTGATAACATTGTGGCAGTATATCTTTTTGACATCAATTATTTATGACAGATAAACATCGTTAATTTTACATATCAAATTACACCGAACCCTATCGTGTCACGCGACTATCGTGGCACACGATAGCGACTGCTACACCGAGTTATTTATCGTGGCAATATCGTGTCGTTATCGTGTCGTTTTTTGTTAAAATGTATGTTGGACTGTAGGGACTAACACTCTCATACAACAGGCTAGAGTAGTAACCGATATGCTTTTATGTTACATTGTTAAATATGACATCGGTGTAAAACATTGCTTGTTTTAATTTGACCGTATGATACTACCGATTTTAAGTTGTGGTTTAGCCATATGTGGCTATCAAAAGATTGATCTCCATTTAAAAACCTCATTTAAAATTCCTAAAATCAATCCTGGGTGTAAATTCAAGTGTCTGTAATTCGACACGGTGAAACTGGAAGACTACCTCTTCATGTACAGCATATTTGTAATTTTGTCAAATACTGGCTAATGGTTGTATATTTACCGGACTCAAGATATCCAAAAGCAATTTATGATATGCTATATAAGTTAGATCAAGCAAAGGGGGTGGGGGGATTTGGTCTGCCCTCTGTTTGCCCCCCCCCCCCCAAGAATTTTAGAAAATAAAAAAAAGTTTTTGAGATACGTTTCGGTAATCAATACCTGATACGGTGATTAAATCCCACATCGCCACTCAGTCATAGACTTGTATGATGAGTGATTTCTTACCAAGCCCATGCTGCTGTAAACCTACATGAGAAGTGCTTATTACGATATTCAGATTTTTGGGGTATAGGTTCAACGCGACGAAAATATGCATTCACTGGATGCACCCACTCCGTTCGTTTGACACCCCATCTTTGTTCGGATAAGCTGGTGATTTGGCGACGAACAGTATCTGGCCCGTTCTATTTTTCTCGACGACCACTGTCTGAAATGCTGCCTGGCTGCATTTCCGGCAGTCTATTTCACAAAATATAGCGGCGAAAATATTCATTCACTTTGAGTCACTCACTTCGTACGTTTGACACTTTCCTCTCTTGTCGGATAAACTAGTGATTTGGCTTCAGGTGGTATCTTAAACATTTCCGGCAGTCTATTTCACAAAATATTGCGTCGAAAATATTCATTTACTTTGAGTCACTCACTCCGCACGTTTGGCACGTTCTTCTCAGGTCGGGTAAACTAGTGATTTTGCGTCAGGCGGTATCTGTTAAGCTCTATTTATCGATCAATGTCTGAACTATTGCAAGACTGCATTTCGGGCAGTCTATTTTTTCAAATTATTGGGGACTTCGTTGAGGTTCGCAAGTCCGTTCATTTGACACTTTCCTCTCTGGGTCGGAAAGACTAGTGATCAGGCGGCATCCGATCAGCTCTATTTATTTTCAAAATTTTCTTGGAGAGGTCCCCCTAAAACCCCACAAGGACTCCCTACTTTGGCGCACATAATGGTACTTCGGTGAGGTTCCAAAGTTAGTTTGTTTGACATTTTGTTTTCTGGTCGGATAAACCAGTGATCAGGTGACGGACGGTATGTGGTCATATTCATAATAATAATAATAATAATGTATTCTTGATATAGAGCATACTACAAACATAACATAAATATATATAATAAAAATGCATGGCAAAGTCTCAACGCGCTTTACATGGGTAATAAAAATAAATTATGATTTTAAAAAAAAATTCAACAATAATATGGTGTTCATATAATAACGTCTAGTGAATAAAAATACGTAAAAGACAGTAAAAAAGACAGTAATAAAAATAAATTATGATTTAAAAATTCAACAATGATAGGGTGTTCATATAATAACGTCTAGTGAATAAAAAATACGTAGAAGACAGTAAAAGCGATTTTGACTAGTAAGATATTTCATCACAGAATGATCAGCATGTGAAATGACGCTTGAAGAGCATGGTTTTAATTGAACGTTTAAAACTATTAATGTCTTTCTCAGCGCGAATCTCAATAGGGAGATTATTCCATAATGAAGGTGCATAGTGCCGAAAAATCCTATTTCCGTAAAATTTATTGTTCGTTCTCTTGTGTTCACCGATGGGATAGTCCAAAGATGGAGCCTGGTTGAATCTGGTATATTTCGGTGGTTGTTTTACAGATAAGAGTTCGTTGAGATAGGCCGGAGCCATATTGTTCACTACCTTGAAAATAGTTAATAGTACTTTAAATTCCACACGCTCAATTGTGGGGAGCCAATGGAGATTAAAAAGCACTGGTGTGATATGATCAGTCTTTTTCGTTCATCTCGACGGTCGGTGCCTGACTGAATACTGTCAGACAGCATTTCAACGTCCAACTGTTCTGCTCCTACTGTTCTAATGAAGACGGATCCGCCATACAATGGTGGTATTAGGGAACTTTTACCTCTACTACAATATAGCCTAAGCTTTACTCCAAAACAAAAGATGTAAAAGATGGCTTACCCCAACCTGTTTTTCAACCAAAACAAATCACCTATGCAAACTATTGTCTTCTTCATATCTTCCATGTTGAATAGTATTCATGAAAACAACGATCAATGGACATAACTACATGTTTTGGGCCGGCTCTCATGGGGGGGGGGGGTGTTTGACAGTGCTAAGTTTATTGATGTTATGTTTTTTTTCTCCATTTTACCAAGGTGGAAGAAATTGATATTGTAGTAGACGCAGTTCATATTATTATTTACAGTCTTACCTGATCAGACATTTTGCAATCTTCAATAATTTGGTATACTGTTGGGGAAATACAGCAATCAGTGAACCATGTGAAGAGAATAAAGCCGGATGTGTATAGCTTGCTGACAAGAAATAAACTGGAAGTGAGATCGGCTAACCTTCCCAGGTCATAAGCCTCCATGTCCGCCATACTTATTTCACAAATCGGTTTGAGGGCGTTAATTTTTTTTATTACATTATTTCGGTATTTTTGTAACCGGAGTTCAGCTTTAAAGCTGCATAAATATACATGTAAAATAATCGATCATACACAATCATACACAATCATACACAAAATAAATGTCCAAAGTAGAGAGAAACTGACTAGAGTTGAAATAAATACGTATTTACCAGATGTGTTAAAAACTAAAGACCCAATTCTTCCATAGATGATAGAACGTGTGTAAAAAGGCTTCGTCTCTCTCCCACGTGGATTGTTATGGGGTACTATGTACAATGGTTATTTAATTTAACAAACAATAAAGATGGGTGGTAAATAATTCATGGATTAGGGTTTAACGTCCTGCTTGTCTGCTTCAATCGGGCCAACGAAGATGAGTACATGCATAAATTAAATGTCGGTTTTCCTAAATTTCAAGCAAGTGTTGAAACACTTTAAATTGTAATTTAGACGCTTGGGGTGTCCGTAACGAGGCTTTTTAATTGATGTTCATCCTTTAGTTCTTTTCTATTCCTGAAAAGACACAAAACCGAAAACCATCTGAAATCAATCATTTGCTGACAGATTACAACAAACAAAAGACACCAGCAACTAGTAGCTAAGACTCTAACTCTGATATCCAATATTTTAGACAAACAAAACCATTTTACCATAATGAGTTTCAGCGCCATTTGTAACAAGGGACTCGAGGAACGAATGTAGACAGATTGCACGAATCCTGGAAAATGATGACGCAATATTCTTGTCTGGGGAGCATGCACACTAAATAATATCAGTGTAGACTGGAATAACAAGACGCTAGTGATTGTCATTTGATTGAGACATCGGGTGTATTTCATCGAATATAACTTATTTGAAATCAGAGTAAAAACGGACACGATTTTATGCCAACGTTTTTCATATTACACTATTATATGTGTTGCTGCCCATTTGTGTCAATTTCTAGGCCCAAAATATTAGCGATTTAGATCCTTTAAGCAAGGAATACGTGAGAAAAATGTCGATATTGTTTACGTATTTTACTTGAAAAGTGATTAAAATGTGAACATTCGGATATTCATTTCCATTACAGGAAGATAATTTATCATCTCTTGTGGAAGCAACCAGACAGATCAGGAAAAAACCTATACAGCTCTCAATATATTTTTTTCTTCTGCAAATTTAATTCTTTTTATCTGTAACTGTAAAAATATCCCCTATGTGCAATTCTGCATGGATCAGTTTGTTTTACTACGGCCGATGTAAACAATCATTTGTTGACGACGCCTAATGAAGTGGCGTCACACGCAGAAGTATACTGTTCTTGACGTTAAAGGTCAGTCGTTTAAAACAGTAGTTAAATAAGGCTTTCGCATTGTCGCTGTGAACTAGTTTGTGTTTCCATGATTTGACCTGAAACATATAGCGATTTACACATGGAATCCGAGTCCGACCATTTCAGCAGTACACACTAATTTGATCAATATCAAACCGCGAGGTTAAACACTCATTGAAGAGGGGCTATTTGTTCTTGTTATTGGATTGGACGCGTGTTTGGCAACAACTGATTATACCACTCCTTAATGAATATTTTATACGAATATCTCATCCTTAATGAATATTTATACGAATATCTCAATCCGTAATAAATATTCATAGGAATATCTCAATTCTTAATGAATATTCATGCGAATAAATTACTCCTTAATGAATATTCATATGAACATTTTAATCCTTAATGAATATTCATATGGATATCTCAACCCTTAATGAATATTCATACGAGTATCACAATCCTTACTTAATATTCATACGAATAAATTAGTCCGTAAAGAATATTCATACGGATATAACTCATAATGATCACGATTCATAGTGGGCCAAGTTCTGGGATCTGCTGATGTGTGTTTGCCTCATCTTACCTGTGTAAACAGACGTATATTGTTATTATTATCATCAACAACAAGAAGCACACACTCGATAAAATAATTGTTGCAATTCGGAAACCGTCTCCACCTATAAAAAAGACAAAAAAAAATATATATATATATAATTCTATTATCCTGTAAATATCATATCACCGCCACATATGTGGTAGCAAATTGACCTGCATGAACTCGTCAATGCTTCAGGTCATTGAATTGGGGCCCCGGATGAATTTGGATACCTAGGCGAATTTGGGTCCCCGGCTTTAATAATGAATGTTTTGCCAAACTCTAAATCAACACGAACTCAATTCCTGCCACTCCCCCGTCAAACCTTTCTGCAAATCAAACCAGTTGTCCAAGGGCATCATATAGAGTTATTAAGAGATGAAAAGACATGGAAATCTATGTTTTATTTGTATACTACGTAAAAGACTGGTCCAGAAAAACTTGGTCTCATAAATTCTGGCCATTGTCCCCTTCAGCTAACCTCACTCAATTTTAATTCGAAAAGTTGAAAGCCTATATGTCCACTCTCCTGTGATGGTAAATGAATAGACCAAAGTAAAAACAACAGTAAATTGATAGACTGTAATGGCAGCGACGTTACGTTAATAGACTGTGATTAATATAGAAACAAAATAATGGTTAAAAATGCCTTTAAAAAGTACTATGTTTCGCCTGAGCTTGTCAAGACATACAATAACAATGACGTGACGTCATGGAAGAATAAACATACAATAATATAATCATAATGAAGTAGATTAACATACTATTGTAATTATTTTGCAATGTTTAATTTTGGTTTAAATTTGTCAATGAAATATTGCTCTTTCAGTCGCATTTTCATGGGGTCTGAATACGGCATCTTGAAAAAGGGTATATTGTGAATTCGCCTTTACCATGTCAAAAGTTATACTCGAGATAGCGCAGATTATTTGAATACTTTACCCCAAAATGTTCCACACAAAACGCTATCCTAGTTACTTTCGATGTAATTAACCTTTATTCGAATATACCACATGTTTTAGGACTGAAAGCTGTAAAGTATTGGTTATCTAAATATCCAAACGCAGAAATGGTGTTGAAGCGAGAATAACACCATGCCAAATATGCAAATTCTGCTTCCACGAAGTGTTCACTTCAACACGGTGCTCACCGAGTGTTTAGAAGGTGTTTTGTTGACCTCAACTGTGTGCGTATCGAGTGTTTTGTTCACTTCAACCCAGTGCTTATCTGATGTTTTCCTCACTTCAACCATATGACCATTGAGTGTTTTGCTCACTCCAACCATGTGCGTATTGAGTGTTTTGTTCACTTCGAACCGGTGTGGTTATTTAGCGCAGTGTTTTGTTCACTTCAACGCAATGCTTATCAGTGTTTTACCCACTTCATCCATGTGCGTATTGAGTGTTTTGTTCACTTCATACCGGTGCTTATTGCGTGCATTGTTCACTTTCGACCAGTGCTTATTGAGTGTATAACTCACTTCAGCCCGGTGCTTATCGAGTGTTTTGATCACTTCAATGTCACGCAGTTGTGTATAGACTTTTAGAAGTCTGTATATAGACCATTTTTTAGAAGTGACGGTAAAATGCTTTGAAAACAGACCATCTTTTAGAAGTGTCTCGGGAATGGAAGCTTCGCTGGAAGTGTTTCTAGAAGTGCGTCAGAAATGAACACTTCGTTGGAAGTGAATATTTCATTTCGGTACGAGAAGAACGTTTTTTGAATCATTTATATTAGAAAGCATGGAATTTATATTAGAAAACAACTGCTTTTATTTTGATTCTAACTATTATAAACAACTTATTGGCTGTGCAATGGGTAGTAAATTCTCACCCTCGCTTGCAATTTTAGTCCTTGGATATTTAGAATTAACCATTGCTACAAAAGTAGAAGAAACATTTGACTTGGAGACCAGAACATATTTTGTTTCTTTATCTGGCTCCAATCATTTGATAGTCTTTTATTATTTTATAACATTATCAATAATATTCACCCGAATATCCAATTTACAATTTACGGGAACATTATTGAATCTGACATTTATTATAAAGATATTGATACTAAAGAACGGCTGTAACCATATAACTTGACCAGGCGTATCTGTACCATTGTGTCTAATACAGCAACTAAATTTCAAAGCCTAGGGGAATTGAGACAATTTTTGTCAGCCCGCAAATATCCCTCCACATTAATTAATGACGGAATTCAAAGGGCTAGTAGAATACCGATAACGGAATTAAGGCAGGTAAACCCAAGAGATACAAATCATAATATAATCGCATTTGTCACCACCTTTAACCCTCACAATCCTAATTTTTCCAGCGTAATTAAAACACATTTTCCACTTCTTAAACAAGATAAAAAAATGAAAAAACTTATTAATACACTAACGTTTATCCCTTCAAAAAGACAACCAAAAAACCTTAAATCACTATTAACTAGGGCTAAATTTGAATCCCTCAGTCCATTTAAGGAAGTTATTAAATGTGGACCGGATAATTGCGGCACGTGTAGATATTTAATCGAAGGTAAATCGTTAATTTTGATTGTGGAAAAGAATTTTTTGTCAATGAAAGAATGAACTGTAAAGTAACCTATGTATTGTATGTCATAAAATGTAGTGGCTGTGCCGAACTATACATCGGTTGCACTAATAAGTTACAAAACAGAGTAACGGTTCATAGACAACATATCAGGAAACCAAATTTAAGGAAAATCCGTTTAAGTGAGCACCTTGATATATGCGGTAAAGGCGAATTCAAAATATACCCCATTTTTAAGATGCCGTATTCAGACCCCATGAAAATGAGATTGAAAGAACAATATTTCATTGACAAATTTAAACCCAAATTAAACATTTCAAAATAATTACAATATTATACTAATCTACTTCATTATGATTATATTACTGTATGTTTATTCTTCCATGACGTCACGTCATTGTTATTGTATGTCTTGATAAGCTCAGGCGAAACATGTAGACAATTAAACTGTGGTGATCTGGAGCGCATGTTCATAGCCCGATCCGCGTCCTCATTTTAGACGATTTCATCGCGCAGGTTTCAGTCTTTGTTTATTGGAAATCCGTTTCCCTCTCACAGTTAGTATTTAGTAATTAATAATTATCTAATTTGATTGTACATTTTTAATAACTTTAGCTTTGTTATTGTGTCGCCTATATTTTAATGCTTATGTATATTGTTAATTCATTTTCGTAACTTAGTCCTTACACGCGCTGTCATTAGCTCGCTATCTATTGGTTGCACGTGCTTAGGATTGACAGCAACAGTAGGCGTATCTTGTATCACGTGGATGCGTCACGTGATTTCAGGGTATATACTACCTTGCGCTGGCCAGTTTAGTCGGAGTTGAAGTTGTGATCACCCGAGGTAAGACAGATACCAGTCGATTAGAGTCTGACCCCGACTTATAGGGAGCGATAGAGATAGCCCGGCAAGGAGCGTTATAGTCTGACCCCGACTTATAGGGAGCGATACAGAGAGCCCGATAAGGAGCGATTAGAGAGCCCGAATAGGAGCGTTTAGTGCTGACGAGTGTTGGGTGGAAATTAGCTATTTTTGTATTAGGAGATTAATAAAGAGAGTTGCTAGCTATTTTTGTATTAGGAGATTAATAAAGAAAGTTGCTGATTAATCTGGTGTTAGTCTTTCTGAGCCAGCTGCTTGGTTGGCTACTCCCACACCTCTACAGTAGTGAACCCTCAACAGAACAAACGGATAGAGCCAGGCCCACTCTACCACAGTAATCTGCTCTATCCGGAGATCCAGTTCACTACAGAAGTTTTCTGGTGGCAGAGGTGGGATACAGATTGACAAACCCCGAGACGGAACCAGACCCCCAGGATCCAGATAGACAGATCGGATGGAGCCAGATAGCCAGACTTCTCCGAGTTATTTCAGAGCTGAGAGAGGAGCTGCCCAGTTTGATGTTAGCTCAACTATAGAATCCACAGAAGAGCCAAGGAGGAAGAATGCATTTGAAAGGCTTCGCGATACGATCTCAAGACAAAGAGCGAAACCGGTTTGTCCTAATGCACAGAGCCTGATGATGAATACGTCGAGAGCCAGAGCCAATGCTGAAGAATCGTTTGATGCTGGTTTTACGGAACAGAAGAAAGAACTAGTTTATCAACAGTCGGATATGTTTACTCCACGGAACAGCTCTGAAGCTTCAGTATGTGATAACTGGCGGTCAGCAAGTAATTGTAGAGCCCCCGTCGGAGCGGCGACTCCTGATGTCATGGGAAGTCAGGATTTAATTAGAGATGAGAAACTTTATCATCAGGAAATGCCGAAGCTCAGTGAAAATGAGCAAGAGTTTATTGCTGGACCGAACCGCGGTATAACAGAATTGAATAACACCAAATGGAAAGAGCATGATCAGAGGAAGTCTAGTATGCCCAGAAGGAACATGATTACTCCTCAGCCATTTGATGGAACGAGCTCAATTATGGATTATCAGATTCATTTCGAGACCTGTGCTGAATTGAATAAATGGGATGAAACAGAGAAGGCTTTGTACTTGGCCGGAGTCTTAAAGGGCAGTGCGCAATCTGTGTTGCCATCGATGCCGACGGAAGAACGAAGAAATTATAAAAGACTAATGCAAGCTCTCAGAAATAGATTTCTACCTCCAAACCAAACCCAGATGTACAGAGCAGAGCTTAGAGCCACGCGCAGAAAAGTTGGAGAGACCCTACCAGAACAGGGACAGGCGGTTAGAAGAAAAGTGAGTCTAGCGTACCCTACTGCTACTTTAGAGCTACAAGATGTCCTTGCACGAGATGCATTCTTTGATGCGTTACAAGAGAACAGAGAATTGGTCTGGAGAATTCAGCAATCAAGACCATCGAACTTAGAGCAAGCAATACAGGTTGCAGTTGAATTCGAAGCTTTTATGTATGCAAGTAATCGAGTTCAACAACCAAGTCGTGCAAGAGCTGTTGAGACTGAATCAGAAATCGAGAGACTTCGAAAGGAGATTTGCGAGCTGAAAAGTACTATAGAGCAAATGAAGACCTTGAATGTTAAACCAGAACCGAAAGAAGGTCACGCAGAAGCCAGCAGACACCAATTTAACGCAACAGGGAGAGACGGAGCAAGTTTTGGTAATCAACGAGCATGCTTTCGATGTGGAGGAAAAGGACACATTGCTCGTCAGTGCGGTACCCGGAGAGCTGAACTTAGAGGAATTTCAAGGAGGCGTAGGATAAAGAGCCGAATTTCTTCAGCTGTGTTCCGTGAACCAAGCGAGTCTGGTCTACATATAGCTGCCACGGTTTGTGGTAATCTCGCTTATTGCCTCTTGGATACCGGTGCAACGTTGACAATCGTTTCATTGAGATTGTATGAGAGCATCTCGAATCGACCAGAGTTATTACCAATTGGACAAGTCCTAAAAGCTGCCAATGGCGAATCATTAAAATCATATGGGAAGTTCATTTTCACGTTTAATCTGAATGGAGCTGAATACAGACAGGAAGCGGTAGTTGCCGAGATTGGATCCCAATGTATCATTGGACTTGATTTCATGCAAGCTCACAGATGTACTTTGGATATTACAGGGAAATCATTGACAGTCGAAGATGTAGAGCATCCCGCTCAGATGCAAGGCTCTATTGGTATTTGCAGAATACAATTAGCTGAAACAGTTACAGTACCCCCGAAACATGAACAATTGGTCAAAGGTCATTTGAAGGGAAACCAGTCGAAGCTCTTCATGTCTACCCCTGGAATAATTGAGCCCGTTGAAGATTTTGTAAATAGAAATAATGTAATACCTGCCCGTACTTTAGTTGAGGCGAAAGAAGATAAACATGAATTTACTATCAGAGTCATGAATCCTTCAGATAGTGCAAAGACGTTACACAAAGATGTGACCGTTGGAAGTTTTGCCCCCGTTGATATTGTGGAGAAACCGGAAGATGTCCTTAATGGTGGAGCCGAGCAGAAACGTAATGACCTCCCAAGGCATCTACTAGACTTATATAGCCGTTCAGTGGAAGGATTAACGACGGAGCAAGCACAGGATATTGGAAAACTTTTGGCGCGTCATCAGACTTTATTCGCTGCTTCATCTGATGACTTGGGACGAGCCAATAAAGTGAAGCACGAGATAAAGACAGGCTCCGCGAAACCAATTAAACAAAAGATACGACGAGTCCCTATCCATCAACGAAAGGATATTGAAACTCTATTGCAAGACATGCTCAAGAGAGATGTGATAGAGCCTTCAGTAAGTCCTTGGGCGAGCCCAATTGTATTGGTGAGGAAGAAGGATGGATCCCTTAGGTTCTGTGTGGATTATAGAGAACTAAATATGGTTACCGAGAAAGATGCGTACCCCTTGCCACGGATTGATCAAACATTAGACTGTCTTGGAGGTGTCAAATGGTTTTCAACGGTAGATCTATTGTCAGGATACTGGCAGGTGGAGCTGAAGCCAGAGGATAAGCCTAAGACAGCGTTTACCACGATGCACGGTCTGTTCCAGTTCAGAGTCATGCCATTCGGTTTGTGTAACGCCCCAAGTACTTTTGAGAGGCTTATGGAGCCAGTGCTTGCTGGACTACAGTGGGACATCTGCTTAGTGTATTTAGACGATGTGATTATTTTCTCAAAGACGTTTGCTGAGCATGTACAACACCTAGATCTAGTCTTTAGTAAGATTGAAGCCGCTGGTTTGAAGCTGAAACCCTCGAAGTGTTTCCTGTTGAAGCATAAGGTAGAATTCCTGGGGCATATAGTGTCGCCAGAGGGAGTATCAACAGATCCAGAGAAAGTGAAATCAATTAGAGAATGTCCAGTTCCCACCGATGTGACACAGCTTAGAAGTTTCTTGGGAATTTGCAGCTACTATCGGCGTTTTATTGAAGGTTATGCCAAAATAGCAGCGCCTCTTCATAAAATGACCGAGAAAGGAAGAGCCTATTTGTGGACTTCGGAGTGTCAAGAAGCTTTTGAGATGCTAAAGGATCGGCTCACGAGCGCTCCTGTGTTAATTTATCCAGATCATACCATTCCATTTGTACTGGATACTGATGCTAGTGGATGCGGCATTGGAGCCGTACTATCCCAGATTATCGACGGAAAAGAAAGAGTCGTGGCTTACGCGAGCCGGAGCTTAAGTAAGGCAGAGCGTAACTACTGTGTAACAAGAAGGGAACTCTTGGCTGTAGTACATTTCGTAAAATACTTTAAGCCATATTTGTATGGACGACAATTTGAGATAATAACTGATCATGGAGCACTACGGTGGCTCCTGCACTTTAAGAACCCCGAAGGACAACTCGCCAGATGGCTCGAGGTGCTGGCTGCTTATAATTTCAATATTGTTCACAGAGCCGGAAGAGTCCATGGAAACGCTGACACATTATCCAGGAAACCTTGTGTTCAGTGTGGACAAACACACGAATCAGCGAGAACACCAGGAGCAGTGAACGTTATAGAAGTTGAAAATACAAGGATGAAAGATCAACAAAGAGCTGATCCAGATATCTCAATGGTGATTGATTGGAAGGAAAGAGATCTTAAACCAGAATGGAAAACCATATCTCCAGAGAGCATACTGGTGAAGAAACTTTGGTCCAAATGGAATCAACTTCATGTTCGAGACGGTGTCCTGTGTCTTGAAGAGAGAAAAGAATTACGACCCCTACGAAAACGAGTAGTTGTACCCTTAGCTGCTAGAAGTGAAATTATTGCTCTTTCACATGACCCTCCAACGAGCGCTCACTTGGGTATAACGAAGACGATAGACCGAATAAAACTGAAATACTTTTGGCCAGGAATGAAAGCCGATGTAGAAGACTATGTGAAAACGTATAATATTTGCTCTCCAATTAAACTTAGGAAGCGAAAAGCTGCTTTGGAAGCATACACTGCCGGAGCACCAATGGAGAGAGTAGCTGTTGACATAGTTGGAAGAATTGAGCCTGCTACCACTCAAGGCAATAGTTATATTTTGGTTGTGACAGATTATTTTACTAAGTATGCTGAGGCCTACCCGATGCCGAATATGGAAGCAATAACAGTTGCCAAGGTTTTAGTGGAGAACTTCTTCCTAAGGTTTGGACTCCCCCGCCAACTTCATTCGGATCAAGGGAGACAGTTCGAGAGTGAACTTTTTCAGGAGATGTGCAGACTTTTAGGTATCAACAAAACCAGAACGACACCCTACCGCCCACAATCAAATGGTCAAGTCGAACGAATGAACAGAACTCTGAAGTCGATGCTGTCATCGTATGTACAAGAGAAAGGAGATAACTGGGATGAGGTGTTGCCCTATGTCATGTTTGCCTATCGTTCCACGGTACATCAATCTACCAACAGTACTCCGAATTGCTTGATGCTTGGGCGAGAGGTAAATACACCTGTCGACCTCCAGTTTGGTTTGCCACCTGATGAAGTCTACAAAGAGACCCATTATTGGAGTCGAGCTCTTCAACAGACGATGGAAGAGGCACATTCATTTACGAGACGTTACCTTAGCGGACAATTAAGAAGACAGAAGAATTATTACGATCCAAAGCAGGGACGAGAGCCGTTATATGAGGATTCATTTGTTTGGTTGTATTCCCCTGTGAAGAAGAAAGGATTCCGAACAAATTACAGAAACACTGGAGTGGTCCGTACCGTGTCACGAAGAAGATATCGGACATAACTTACGAGATTTTGGACGAAGAATCCGACCGACGACAAGTGGTCCACATAGACCGTCTTAGAGAGTATCGGAGGAGAATTATTATTGATCCGGAAGAAGATTATCACAGTGCCGTATCGGAGCAGGAGTCTGACCAGGAACTCTCTGATGGCTGTATTGGCGATAATGACGAAGACACAGACGGCGACTATCCTTTAAGGCTAGGTTTCCGTTCTCGTACCGGTCGACTATCACGACGTCCTCATTACTTGGAGAATTATGTGTGTTAATAGAATAATGGTGCTCTTTAATTAGATGTTCGGAAATCTATAGTTTATCCTGTTATTATTAGAGACTTTGCGGTTATGGCGTGATTTGTGTTATTCATGTACGTTACTGGTGGAACCCTAATGGTGGATGAACGTTGGTGATCTGTGAAACTTTGCGAACTTTTAATTATTTTGAGAAACTTTATTTTTATTAAGTGACAGTACAGTTGCTTCATAGTTTTATATATAGATGTGTTTGATACTTTATGTGTTTTATTCCATAACTCTTTTGTAACTTTGTTCATTTTGTATAATGCGGGACGCATTAGGCGGAGGCGTGGGTTATGTGGTGATCTGGAGCGCATGTTCATAGCCCGATCCGCGTCCTCATTTTAGACGATTTCATCGCGCAGGTTTCAGTCTTTGTTTATTGGAAATCCGTTTCCCTCTCACAGTTAGTATTTAGTAATTAATAATTATCTAATTTGATTGTACATTTTTAATAACTTTAGCTTTGTTATTGTGTCGCCTATATTTTAATGCTTATGTATATTGTTAACTCATTTTCGTAACTCAGTCCTTACACGCGCTGTCATTAGCTCGCTATCTATTGGTTGCACGTGCTTAGGATTGACAGCAACAGTAGGCGTATCTTGTATCACGTGGATGTGTCACGTGATTTCAGGGTATATACTACCTTGCGCTGGCCAGTTTAGTCGGAGTTGAAGTTGTGATCACCCGAGGTAAGACAGATACCAGTCGATTAGAGTCTGACCCCGACTTATAGGGAGCGATAGAGATAGCCCGGCAAGGAGCGCTATAGTCTGACCCCGACTTATAGGGAGCGATACAGAGAGCCCGATAAGGAGCGATTAGAGAGCCCGAATAGGAGCGTTTAGTGCTGACGAGTGTTGGGTGGAAATTAGCTATTTTTGTATTAGGAGATTAATAAAGAGAGTTGCTAGCTATTTTTGTATTAGGAGATTAATAAAGAAAGTTGCTGATTAATCTGGTGTTAGTCTTTCTGAGCCAGCTGCTTGGTTGGCTACTCCCACACCTCTACAGTAGTGAACCCTCAACAGAACAAACGGATAGAGCCAGGCCCACTCTACCACAGTAATCTGCTCTATCCGGAGATCCAGTTCACTACAAAACAATAGTACTTTTTAAAGGCATTTTTAACCTTTATTTTTTTTATATATATATATACACATATATATATATATATTCTAATAGATGTATATATATATATATATATATATATATATATATATATATATATATATATATATATATATATATATATGTATATTCTAATAGATGTTATGTGAATGTCGGATATCAAATGTCGAGAAAATATATGTATTCTTAGAGGTCACGGTAAACGATTGCTTAATTGCAAAATTGTCATAAAAAGCAACGCGATCTGTAAATCAGAGTGCAATTAGTTCATCGTTTGAGGACGGTCGACACCACTCTTCAGTTTTATTTTGATTGTTTTTCTGGACGCAACCAATTGTGATTATTTTTCTATTATGTCACCTTCTTTACAAGGTAAAATTGTACTGGAACTTGATGAACACGTGTGTGCTGATTTACCATCAATCACAGCCACTGAAACAGAAATAAAACCAAAGCTCTAAGATACAATGAACATTGTTATATAAGTACACGACTTTTGTATTTTATAGAAGAATGGATTCGAGTGCCATTTCTATCGACCAGAGTAAAACATACACCAGAACACAATTATTAAATTAGGCCTTAAAATGGCTACCCCACCCCCACTAACCCCACCACACAAAACCCACAACATAAACGTTGAAATTCCACTGCTACTGTATTTCACCGAACATAATTGATTAGATATTACCATGACAAATTTAAAAAGTGGACCTAAATTACTGTATATACATTCCTATTACATTAATGTATGCTTTGAGAACCATTTTCGTTTATTTAAAGATTCAAAAGGAGAGAGTTACCGCCCTTTGACTGATTCATTTACGTAAAGTATTTACAAAGATATGTTGAAAATTGAAAATTACATCAATCTACGCCACTCCTTATATCTTTATTTGCTGTGATCCATGTTTTTAATCCAACTGAATCTAAGCTGGGAAATTATGTAGCATTGTTCATTAATTACATGGCTAATAATCAATCGGAGTACACATTTACATTGACGAAGTTTTGTGAGCACAGGTGTGTGTACCTCTCATAATTGATATGTTCAATTGGTATCTATAATTGTGACATGGTTTATTTTGATGATTTAGGGTACATAATTAATATGGTAGATGACTAAAGGGAATATTTATTTCTTTTAGAAAGATGTATTCATGATTGTACAGGTTTTGGTTAATAAAGTTTTATTATTTTCAATGTACATGTATATGCGTTGTTTTTTTTTACAGAATGATTGTTGGTTTGTTTTAACAAGTTAGGTAATAAGGGTGTAAAGTAGTGAATGTGTCTGGGTTGTGATGCATGTGCAGGTTATGCGTGGGTTTGATTGGATGTTAGACTGACTAAAAGTTTCTTGGTGTATGAATTATAAAAGTTTGTTAGAGAGGTTTTAGAAGTTACATGGTATGGCTGTTTTCTCGATTTAGATAAAGGAAATTTTAAAGGACCGGACATGACTGTTTCAATATCTATGCTGTAACACCAATAACTGGCTTTAGATGAATAAAACCTGGTAACGTTAATAAGATGTATTCAAATGTACTGAATCCGTTTCTTGAGGAAATAAGATTTAACCGATAATGTCTGGGTGACAGATATTTTAATCCGGGAGTAACCTTGTGAATCATATAAGTAGTTTAATCTTGGTGAACTTTGTGAATTAAACGCCTATGTAGTCTTGGTGAAGTATATTTGAATCTTGGTAAAGTATATTTAAATCTTGGTGGATTTTAATAAAACTAGTGAATCTAGGTCAATCCGGTGAAATTATGTGGATCTGGGACATGTGAAGGTTTTGTGAATTTCCGATAATTAATTGTGTTCGGGTTTAAAATGTTTAAAAAAACATACGCGATTGGGATGGTGGAAGTAAGATAGAGAATCAATCAGAATGCTATCCAGGAGGATTGGTTGAATTAAAGGAGCAGAGTATGCGATGCTGAAATGAACTGTAACTTAACAATTGAATATTTTTTTTTAAAAAAAAACCTCTAAAATTGTATATGTAAATTTGTTACAATAATATACATACATTGAAAATTAATTAATTAGTTGTGTTGTTTGTTGGTAATTGGGAAAAGGGACAATTAAGTTAAAGAACCTGAGGTCACTTTGTGACAGTACCTATGACTGAATAGCCATTTAGTCCTTGCCAAGGCATTGATTCGATATACAATTTTAGCTGAGTGACCTACCACTATTTACACCAAGTCACCATGGCCCGCTACGGCAGCTAAATTAAAATGTTTAATTTGGTTGATCCCATTAAATTTCACCATTAATTGTTCATCTTGAAAAACATAAAATAAATCGAGTTGTTTAGTATTTCTTTGGCTCAAACAGCTGACTGTTAAATAAAAAATATCTTTTCTGCTTTAACTTCATCTGTTAATCTGACAATATGAACTTACACCCAAGTCAATGTGATTTAATAATTTTAATGTTATATTTGGTCAATATTAAATTGGACACAATCTTCTCCAAAAATTATACCACCCATTAGTAATCTAACGTTATATAAAGATTAGTAAATATCTGAGTAAATATCTAATTTTAAAGGTTATCGAACATTTGTTTTTAAGATTTGATTTTTAAGATAAATAAATAACTAACTTATGTAACTTTAAATATGTAACTTTAAAGATGAGTAAATATGCGATTTTAAAGATGAGTAAATATCTTATTTTAAAGATGAGTAAATAACTTTTTTAAAGTTGAGTAAATATCTTATTTTAAAGATGAGTAAATAACTTATTTTAAAGATGAGTAAATATCTAATTCTAAAGATGAGTAAATATCTAATTTTAATTTTAAAGACGAGATAATTTCTATTTCTAAAGATTAATCAATATCTATAGATTGTAAAAGTGTAGAAAATCCAATGGGGTTCAATGTATTTAGGAGGGGTTTTCAGCAACGGGTCGCTAATACGATTTGTTGCAAACGTTTGTAAGTTCGAGACTCGAATACTCGCCGAGTTCATGAATATGATATACAGTCTCCCCAGCTGTAAATGAGTACTTGTAGGATGATGTATTCCAGTCTACCCAGTTGGATATGGGTTCCTATAGGATAGTGTAGGCAATTACATAAAAAAACAGTTGTGCTCCTTGTGTAACATAGGTTGATTTTGTTTCTAATTTTTAAAGAATCCAAGGGTAAAGGGGGGGGGGGGTAATCAGGTCGTATCTGTATCCTACATACCCGGTAGGTATTGTACCGTGCATGTGGATTAATATACACTTTATATTATTATCAAAATTACAGACAGGGAAATGGATTGGTTGAATCAAATTACGCGAGGAGCCGACACTAATAAGATAATAATAGAGTTGTTGTAATCTGAAATTAAATGGACTGAGCTAATGCAGAATACATATAATCGGGTGTGTGCAGTTATACCACAGTGAACGGGAACGTTGGTAATCATCCATTCAAGTCTCCCTCATTTATTTTTATCCAATTTTCTATTCAAAAATTAAAATGGAATAAGGTACAGCAAATTCTATATGACCGCTCTTCTGTAAACAAATAGACTGTAATGGCGGCTACGTTAAAATGACAGACTGTAATGGCGGCTACGTTAAATTAATAGACTCACTGTAATGGCGGCTACGTTAAAATTATAGACTGTAATGGCCGCTACGTTAAATTAATAGACTGTAATGGTGGCTACGTTAAAATGATAGACTGCAATAGCGGCTACGTTATAGACTGTAATAGCGGCTACGTTAAATAGATAGACTGTAATGGCGACTACGTTAAATTAATAGACTGTAATGGCAGCTACCTTAAATTGATAGACTGTAATGGCGGCTACGTTAAATTAATAGATGGTAATGGCGACTACGTTAAATAAATAGACTGTTATAGCGGCTACGTTAAAATGATAGACTGTAATGGCGGCTACATTAAATTACTAGACTGTAATGGCGGCTACGTTAAAATGATAGACTGTAATGCAGGTACGTTAAATTGACATACTGCGGATGTATATTACCATGACTTCTTTGGTGCCCCTTCCTCCCATTTTAAAAGTACGTGTCTATTTTATCAAAATAACCAAGTGTAGTAAAGTATCTAGAAATTAGAATAAGTTTTTTCTTTTATATAAACAAAATTATTTTTAGAATGTCTGAATGAGATTGGGGAACATGCGCGTAGTCTATGTAATATTCATAATACAAATGTACTGTACCTGTTGAAGTTGTTTCATCTGAACTACACGATCGACACGATACATTAAACTCAGAACCACGCACTGTAAAGAGAATCAGATACTTAATCTTATAATTTTTATATTTACATGGGCATCAAAATAGTGTTAAATAGTATAGGCGTGTGTATGACCTCCGTGATATCACAATGATAAAGATAACGTACCATTTGAAACTTTTCTAGTGTTCGGAATCCCATCTTAAACATCAATTTAAAATATTATAAAACTCATTTAACAATGTAGGACTCAATAATTTACAGATTTTAGAAACAAACAAAAATATTTTGTGAAGTTTTCCTATCAACTTTATGTACGAAAGCCTACAGAGCTCATCTATTTTTTTTTTTTTTACTTCTGAGTTCCTAGTTCTCATTTCTGAGTTCCTAGTCCCCACTTCTGAGTTTAACTGTGAATTCAACGATTTGTATAAAATGCGCATGCGCACTTTCTACTTTCACATTACTTATTGGTTCAACGCCGACAGCGGTAAAATAAAGAATGAGAATGAGAATAGATGAATGAAAATCTAGATAACTATTCTTTTTAAAGGCATCCTTCGTGTGTTATACTACATATACCATTATGGGGATAATTTTCTTTGTCGGTTTGATTTTGGTATGCTGCATTTCGTGTGTAAAGTGCCTACCTGTACCTACCAGCTATCTACCATGCTTGTCTAATAATGTTTTCAGTCTAAATGAGCTGATTCTTCGATATTTCAATTGTGATTTTTGTAATGGGGAAATAATGCTTTTGTTGTTGTATCTACACCAGGTCAATATCAGTTTGAGCACTCTAAAAAGACGTCTAAGATCTTTGAGATTAAAACGTAAACTCACTGGGATGTGGTTAATGCAATTATAACGATGTGGTTAATGCAATTATAACTGAAATCGAATGTAGTGGACGCTGTATTGGATACCGATCTATGTGGTATCGTTTAAAGATTGAATGGGGCATCAAATTTCCTCGCGATGAAATTCTCAGACTTATGCGGATTGTTGATCCAGAAGGAATTCGAGTGAGAAAACGTCGACGTTTACGTCGAAGACGATATATTTGTAAAGGACCAAATGCGGTTTGGCATGTAGATGGGTATGACAAGATAAAGCCATTTGGATTTTGCATTCACGGTTGTGTGGATGGCTTTAGTCGACGAATTATTTGGCTACGTGTTGGGAAAACTAACAATAATCCCAAGGTAATTGCTAGATATTACATCGAGGCGGTCCAACAGCTTGAAGTTGTCCCAGCTAAAATTAGGTGTGATTTGGGAACACAAAATTCTATATTAAAGAATCTTCAGCCGCTATTCCATTATGATGAAAATGACCCCACTGCGTGTTTGAAATCCTTTATTTATGGAAAGAGCACTTCTGATCAGCGTATAGAAGCGTGGTGGTCCATCCTTCGACGACAATGTTTACATTGGTGGATTAATTTATTTAAAGACATGCGAGAACAGAATATTTTTAACGACTCAAATATTCTTCACAGTGAATGTCTGCAGTTCTGTTTTATGCACATTATTCAATCAGAACATGACATGGTCACTAGAAAGTGGAATCTGTACCAGATAAGTAGGGGCCGCAAGACGGAGGTTCCAACAGGAAAACCTGACGCAATGTATTTTTTGCCACAGCTATATGATGCCAGCGATCAAGGTACCTTTGTGGATATTAGAGATGTTTCTGTATGCATGACGATTTTCGAGTATGATAACAAGTCGATAGCTTCAAACAAATTTGTACAATTGATTGAGCTCCTAAAACCAGGGGTGGGTATTCCTGTAACAGCCAGAGAAGGGCTCAATTTGTATATGGAAATAACAGAACTGTTAGAACACTACCAATGATGACCTCTGACTCATAATAAGTACTAAAATGATTATACTTTCCTGTAATTAATAATGTGTTATAGAAACGTGTTTTGCTCACAATAGTGTGGCTCCTTTTAATACACTCCACGTCACCCACCCTCCTTAATCCCTGGTTGAACAAACGTTTCGATTACCTTGGGATCATATACATGTATAATGTTTTTTTTAGCTTGCAACTAAATTGAATTATTTAGAACCACATGTGAATTGTGAATAGGCGTGTGTGTTTGTCTAGTACTATCAAATATCAATAATCAGGTTATTATAGTAACTGGACACAATTATATGGGTAACAATTACTTCTTTACTAACCAGCGACGTTTCGACATATGGCACTAGTTGGATAAAGACAGTAGAATATACATGTAATAAAATGTTGAAATATCGCTTATAGTTATTTATATAATCGTTATTGTGTTGTAGGCATTCAACGCGAGCGGTAGAGAGTGTCTGAGAGGTTGTTCTACTAAAACATTTTTGCAAATTAGGATTTATTTCCGTGCATATAGGGCATTCCAGAGGCGAGGCTTTGCAGTTTGGTTATCTCAAACGCGGAGCATATATTAGTATTGTAGGCATCTACCTTGAGCGCTAAATGTCTGCTGGGTGGTGGGCTTTTAGCAGGAAAACTTTACATCACTATACACCCAGGGGCGTACATATCGATTTCGTTTGGGGTGGTGTTTAGCCAAAATGCGACCGACTGATGCACATACCCCCGCCCCACACACCAGTGGTACTACAAACTGGGCAGTTCACTATAATCGTGAATATGATAGTGCTGAGACAGTATAAGATAACTGACGAGTAGAATAATGATTTTAAAATGGAATCGAGCGCCGCAGGCGCGAAAAAATTTCAGATATGCAACCGAGTAGAAGAATGATGTTATGATTTAATTTCAGATATGTAACAGGGCTTTTAAATATTTAGGACTGGGGTTGATAAGAAATGGGACAGAATCTTGAGGCTTATCTGTCAATTTCGCTTGTTTTATGATTGTATGTTTATTTCATTAATTCATTTAGTCGGAGACCGACTGCGGTGAGTACTTTTGGTTTGAGACCGACTATTTTTTGCCGTGGTAGAAAATATTTTATAGAACAACTACTCACAACAGAATAAGAGTGACAAGCAGACATGGTTATTTTATACTATAGTTTTGAGTGACGTATGCAATTTAGGCACACGTATTCCCGCAAATACATAGCATTTGGGATCTATTCTGGCATTGTTTTTGAGACCGACTGCAGTGACTGCACTTATTTTGTGACCGACTATTTTTCTCCCTTCGTGAAATTTTGTTGTTAGACCAATTTAACATACTTACAACAGAATAAGAGTGACGTTATGCAATTTAGGCTCACAGATTCACGCAAATATACAGTATTTGGGATCTTTTCTGGCATTGTGTTTGAGACCGACTGCAGTGACTGCACTTATTTTGAGACCGACTATTTTTCTCCCTGGGTTACATTTTGTTGTAAGACTAACATTATACTCACAACAGAATGAGAGTGAAACACAACATCTTTTCAAAAATGATAAGTTGACAAGGTTATTTTATACTAAGACTGCTCCTATTTTGCGACCGACTGCACTGATTTTGCAACCGACTATTTTTATACTAAAGTTTTGCATGAGTAGCGTGACGTATACAGTGAGTACTTATTTTGATACCAACTACCTCTACTTTGTGACCGACTTCACTAATTTTGCGACCGACTATTTTTTTTGCGTGAGTAGCGTGACGTATACAGTGAGTACTTATTTTGATACCGACTACCTTTACTTTGCAACCGACTGCACTGATTTTGCGACCGACTATTTTTATCCTAAAGTTTTGCGTGAGTAGCGTGACGTATACTTATTTTGATAACGACTACCTCTACTTTGCGACCGACTGCACTGATTTTGCGACCACCCCCCACACCCCCCCCCACATTTACGCCCCTGTATACACCGTAATCACCCAACGCGAGTGCTAAAGGTTGTGTCTAGGGTTACACCACCCAAGGAATTAAAAAAAATTACGAATGAATTTCGTGCATTTGAGACCATTTCAGCAGCGATGTCCGTTAGATAAAAATAATTGTGCCCAATCCACGGATTCATTGGTAATTTGAGTCCATGGGTCTCCCATCAGTCAGTCTCTTATCGCACCTGCCCCCCTCCCCCACCTAGATCCGCTACAGGATGGTTATTATAGTACACCTTATCCTTGAGATCCCCCCTGTGGACCGAGGCTAGCCCAGTACTAGGTAGTAGAATAGGTCTATTGCCCTCCCCAGCGTGTCGTAAAAGGCGACTAATGGGGAGAGTGGTCGGGTGACTCCGCAAGTTTCAACGATTTGGAACGATTTTCATCCATTTTCTCATCCACTGCTTTTCACTTGGTTTAGGCGGGAAAGTTAGCACGAAAGTAGCAACTGCGCATGCTGTTTTATAATATCTCCGAATTTAAGTCTGAAGTAGGAATTCTGAACTCAGAAGTAAGAACTCAGAACTCTATATTCAGAAGTGGGAAGTCGGAACACAGAAATTAAAAAAAAAAAGTAAATGAGCTCTGTAGGCTTTCGTATTTATGGGTACCAACAATAAGATTAAAATAAGAAAGGGGTAAAAATCTGGGACATGTACATAAGATCTCGATGATTTCACAATAACAATTTCTTTTACATGCATATTGAATCAAGTTACTGAATTAAATATTACAACTGACGTTTAAGACTCCTGTGCGTGGTCATAAAGAATGTAATAACCATACCGTATTTCAGTTTTATCCAAATAATGTCTCTTGATTGAACTGCGAGATCCTTGATATCAATTCTTTTATGTTCCAGGCTCAATTTCTTTATTAACACAACGGCTCGATCTTGGCCACAATTGAATAGCGTTCCATTCCCAATCGTAACATGTTTACAGGATTCCACATGAAGGTTGACGTAATAGGTAATGATAGTTATTGGTTCAGAACTGGTGAATTGACAACATCGTGGTGTCTGTTTCTGTGAGTCAGATGAACCATTGAGATAGACGAACGTATCTTCATGAATACTCTTGTCATAATCGTTCTCAATGCTGATGGTTCGTTCCTGTGGATCTGTACAAATACAGAAGACAAAACTACAACTAAAATATAATATAATAAGGTGTATGACTATTGGATTTTAATTCCTGGCAACTTATAGAGAGAGAGAGAGAAATGGGGTTTAACGTCCAGTCGACACAACTAGGTCATTTCGGGACTAACACATGGTTTTTAATTTATTTCAATGATTCGCTTGCGCGTAGGGGTCTTTAGCAGTGGGAGGAAACCGGAGTGCACGGAGGAAACCCACGAGGTTGAGAAGGCGCCCCTATCTCCATGCCACATACGCTCACACCAGGGCTCGAAACCACAGCCGCAAGCCAGAGGTGACCGGCCAGCTAGAGGTCGAAGCGAGGCACTCTAGACCACTAGGCCATCACAACCCCACGCATAGGCATTATAACCACTACTGTTTTATATAAACTGTACATGAATAACATGGCGGGTTTATAGTAATTAATTACAGTAATTAAAAGACATAAAAGATGTAAATATCAGTATGGCTATTTAACTTTAATTCTTAGTAGCGTACTATAATACAACACTATTACATGTATATCTGTAATCTCATTAGTGTGTACAACAGTCTCTTTTGAAGGTCTACTGGTACTTACCGTCTATACGTACTTACCGTCTATACAGAAGGTCTACTGGTACTTACCGTCTATACAAAAGTAAACATACTGTATATAACCAGAATTACGCGGTATATATGGATACGGAGAGTTAACGGTACACGATTGCTGATTTGCACACTGGCCATAAACTGGAAGGCGGTCGTCGTCTCGGAGCGCAATTGGTGCATCGTTTGGTGATGGTCGACAACACTCGTCATTGCTACATTCTGTTTCACTTTGACATTGTTTATCGGAAGGTCCAATTGTGATTTTATTTGTATCACTTATCCCCTCCATAGTAATCACTTGACCTTCTTTACAAGTTAACGTTGTATTCGTACAAGGTGAACTACTGCGACTATAGCAAACATACGCTTCTTTACCATCAACCATGGCCACTGAAAGATAAATATAATCAATGCTCTAATCATAAATACAGAACCAAAAACTTAAATAGAATTCATACTTAAGGATAATTCCTAAATACTTTATTATGAGCGAAGTTTTGAATGTTTAACGTTGTGACAAGAAATATCATAAATAGTCCACACTATCAAGTTCAAAGTCTCGATTATCCATATAAGCGTTACAGTATAAACAGAAACTTATACGTATGAGATACCATAACTTTCAATTAGACCAATTAAAACTTTACAGGGAATTTGATGAAAGGTGCAATTTATGTTAGAAATTGTCCTTGCCCAATTTCCAAGGAAGAGCATAACAACTTTTTATTTCATATATATATGTTTTTTTTTTAAAATCATTGCAGTAATAAAATATATTTGTCAATTTACTATTGAAATAGTTACTAGTAAATATTTATGTTTGAAATATGATTTATGTTAAATAGATACGTGTATATTTATAGTCTTTTTTGGTAAACATTAATTTTATATTTTTATGACATCACTTATTTCTGATGATTTGAATGTAACAATATTATAACATCTACTACAAGCAGATTAAAACTGATTCTTTTTAATAAAATGTTATAAACTTCTTTAATCAGTTATCACATAAGAGTAAAAAAAGATTACCAAGGACGGAATCTGATTTAACAGAAACAGTCTCATAGGAAAATCGAGACAGTTCTCACATCTAACAACGTGGTTTAATCCTTGGCATATGCAACCTATTTTTGTGTTTATTAAGAAAAATCATTGTTTAAAGCTATACTTCCGTCGGGAATCGACCTGGGTTCGAAACTGGATTTTTTACAACCAACGGCTGTAGGCTGGTTAAAAGTCTACTGCCCGATGTCCGTGACTCAATCCCCGAGTTGTCAGAGAGAAAGACAAGGAGAGACGTCTAGAGCCCAGTCGATTTCTTTTAGTGCACGTAAAAGGCCCATTGGCAATTTGACGGGAAGTAGGTACACCATTGATGTAGAAATGTTTAAACACCACGTCATTTCATTCTCAACAAGGAAAATAACATGAGGAAATCGTCACTGTTATACCCAACAGAAAGCAAAATACTGTTAATGGGACGAGCCCAATGTTGCTGGTTCGACAAGTCCAGCGAAAGCAAAAAAGAACCCTATTCTATGTACTAGATGTGCAAATAATTTTTATATCGTTGTACACAGAAAAGAATTAAAATTCTTTTCTGTGTACAACGATATAAAAATTCGACTAACAATCACTTTTCTTCTAATCTCCATTTAAATATTTCACTCTATATATATAACATGTAATTGTCTGCGATATCACTCCGGTGGAAGCGGACGTAAAATAAAGCTATGTCACTCACTAAAGGATACATTATTTACTTTAGCAAATGTAATATGTCGTCTACCCGGAAAGGGAGAGGGAGAGAGAAAGGAAGGTGTCCTCCAGGTCACATAAGTATTGGGATTACGAATCTGGGGCCTATTTCACGAAATTTTAACTAAGATAAGATCCCAATTTTAGTAATTTGATTGGATAATATTAGATTGATTTTAGTGCTTAGCCAATCAAAATTGAAGTATCTACTAAAATTGGATTTTATCTTAAGTTAAAATTTCGTGAAACAGGGCCCTGACATACCGTGTCACTGACATTTAAAAGTCGGTTGAGGCTGCAAATGCAACCAAAAGCACAAAAAATGCACCTCTTTCAACATGTAAACAAATTACTTGTCGAGTTTATAAAGTTTGATAGTGGCTATACGTTAGAGAAGTAAATAATATAATTAATGCTATTTACCTGTAAGGGACGACCATATGTATATCGGTATCATAATCATTTTAATTAAACAGGCGTTATATTAATGAAAGATACTATGAATTGTATAACTTTTTAATTATGATATGGTGTGAAATTGAAATGTGTAAGGACGTGATCAATGAGGAAATATTCTTTAAATAAATTTTAAAATTACCCCGTTTTATAGAGAAAAGAAAGGAAGGGGCGGGCGTCTTGTTATTCGGATGTTTGTTACAGCGGTAGGGTGTTTTCATCACAAAGAGTTCTGTTTCTTGCTCCATTCATTTCCAAAGTTATAGAACGCAGTAGGTCTTCGTCTTTCAGAACATCTGGCACTACATAGCCATATAAGTCAGCCTATCGGTCATTCCATTCTACAGAATCTGCTCTTCTTCGCGTGCCCAATGATACACGTGCTGATATTGACAGTGGCAATGCAGCTCTTTTGGTACCATCAACCACATCTACTTTCGTGGCTAAAAGATGAATATGGACTTGGTTCGGGTCATATTTAACAGACAGAAGTCAAAGTGTTGCAGTTCACGATTTTGTCTCTAATCTTGTTGATTTAACCTGTTGAGTTCCCCAAGGAACCATGACCTTCTTAAACAATTTTACGCTGACGACCCTGGAATTATGTCTATATTCACACCTACACCAACCAAATCCATACTTTCAAAGTGTTGTTAACAAATTAAATTGTGGATGACAGAAAATAAACTAAAACTTAATGATAAGAAAACTGAAGCTTTGATTCTTGGCCCCGAATCTTTGCGGTATAATCCATGTCCATGTTGACAACCTCTCTTATTCTAATTTCTAATAGCATAAGAAATCTTGGAGTGATGTTTGGTAGTCTAGAATAATATCTCTGGCTCCTATCTACAGTCACATTACACCAATGCTCAAAGACTCCAATATCATTTCAGAAGGTGGCATTGAATCGTTAACGACGAGAATCAACCAAATAATCTTTGGAAACGTGTTAGAATTTATTTTCCATGTTTATTATCTATGTATTATTATACTGTGTTCTATTTCCCATTGTGCCAAGAATCGATTACCAAACCTCATTTCTGTGCTATATTTCCCATTGTGCCAGGACTCAATTATCAAGGACTCATATTGTGATGATAACCCTTTTTTAAATTTTCATTTATCAAGGCCATCAGAGGGGAGTGTGAGAGATACTAATCTAACCAAGACTATTATACTACCCCTTCTGAAAGCTCTCCTGCATTAGAAACCATAATTTGTTATTGTTGTTAATTAAACCATTACTCAAGTTTAATTCCATTAAAACGAAAGAACTATTGTCTACTATGAAATCGTACAAGAGACTACACAGCAGAATTGTAGCGCGATAAACCAGATTTCATTTCATATTATTCATGCTATACCTCAGTATATCATAACAATATTGTGAGCCACGTAAACAATTTATTGATTAGAACGTGACTATTCGAGTGAATAAGCACCTTTTCCCCTTCGGGGTAGTGGGTAAATATTGAAGATATAAGATTAAATACTCTACCTTTAGATACAAAGAAAGTCACTATTTGTAACATACTTAACCCCGTCAAAAAACACTCTTTTATGGAATAACAATTACTATGATTTATTTCAACTTGCATCGTTATACTGTATCTCTGTGTTTCCGTTGCTCTATTAATAGAACTATAATTTCATTGGACAATTGTTCAGTGCAGGCTTAAATTAATTGATTTGCAACAGTGCGTTATAATCAATTCAATTCGATTATTCATGTAATTGAATGAAATAATCTAAATTTAATGCCATTTATATAAATATGAATTTTATATAAAACAAATAAATAAGACATTTCATGCAAAATTCGTGTATATAATGGTTATTTCTATTTTTAGTCCAGTAAATCTATGGATCCGACCCACTATGACCTGGAATAAATTTGCAGAAAGCTGGATTCAACAGTTTATGTATCTGGGGTACTTTTTGTATCTGGCGTCATATCGCAATATCAAGTCAGAAAACGAACAAATTAAATAGAAAGTGACGTCATAACATTATATCAAGTCAGAAAGTAAACAATCGTGTTTAATTTAAACTTAGTTTAGTAATTATAATTTGTTCATTAAGCCTACTTTCATCACGTTCTAACGTAAAACTATAAAAAAATCTACACCGCCGATAAAATCTGAATCACGTACTGCATCAATTAGGATGGCATAGACCTAGTCGTATCATCGATTTATTTGAATTTTTCAAGTAGAAAAAGTAAGAATTTTAACTGTCAAACAAGACGTAAACAAATGAGACAAATAAACTAAAACACATACTTGTGGAAAACAGCTACTTATTTATTTGGTCGACGTTTCAAAGAGTATTCTCTCAACGTTATCAAGCTAACGTTTCGAAGAGTATTTTCTCAATGTTAGCTTGATAAGATTGAGAGAATATTCTTCGAAACGTCGCCCAAATAGATAAGTAGCTGTTTTTCCATAAGTATGTGTTTTAGTTTATTGCTCTATCTAGTTACTAAATGCCACTCAAAGATTAAACTATTGTATATATATATGATATTTTCATGTTAGTACAAGGAGGGGTTGTCAACCCTAAAACACGAGCTTCTGCAACATCCCGAGAAGGAGGATATTGCTGGAATTTATTAAGTGAGTTTGAGATATCATAATGAATAGTTCCTCAAATAGCCGGCTATATTTGGGTATTAAAGGGGGTCACCATCCTACCTAGATAAAACTATTGCTGAGCGAGTGGAGCAAATCATTGAATGTAAGTATGTGTTCTCTTTATCAAACCTTGAGATTTAGTGAAGACTATGCAAAGAAGTAGTGTCACGGCTTGATATTATCAAACAGTGTATGGTCGATCCACAGGACTTACTGTCGATATAACAGCAACAGACACCTTCTGGACACGAAAGAAAAGCCATGGGGTGCTACACAACAAATACCTTAAAATGATATTGATACACCCCAACCGGATCATCTATGTTTGCCCATGTTATTCAACATAGCATCGATATTATCTGTCAATGAATCTATCTTCATACTGAGAAATTAACGCATTGGAAAGGGTGCCATCTGCGGGGAGAGGCAGCACCGGTCGGACTCATGACGCCACTGACAAATGTCGAGTTTTACCTACACCTAAAATGGGATACCGCGCCCTTCAACCCGATATGCAACCTCAACTCAGATGCTATACCACAATGGAAAACGATGCATCATCAACTACAGATATTTCCACTGAACACGTACCAATGACTGCTGCAAATAACTTTCGTAGGCAAATCTACCAACCAGATCCATCGAAAAGGTTCATACTATCATGACACATGATCCCAATGCTTCAAGCCACATTTTTCAAATATCTGTAAACAAGCTAAAAACCAATTACTGTTCGACATGCATCAATTTCGGCAGGCACCGAGGTGCTTGGGATATAAACATAAATGTGAAGTTTTATCAAAAACGGATAATGATTGTGAACTCAGGGAGTCCACAGTGTTATTATTAAATATTTATTGTTCGTACACCAGGGGCCATAATCCAGGACGTTATGGACTAATATGCGCCAATATAAAACGGAACTTTCTTCTTTGGGGTATATAATAACGAACATTTCAGTAAAGCAATGGGGCTTGTATAGTGTTCATGACAAAATCCCAACAGAACTGAGATCTTTGGGATATAAACCAATATTTCAGGTTTCGTTAAAATCAGCTAAATAATGTGGCCTGTGGAATATTAACAAACAACATGTAATGGGACGGACGTCCGGGTTACAGGGGCGACGACAATATACACGAAAGTATGGAGGGGAGAGTCGCCTTACCCTGTATATTGAAAATGTTTGTCTAACCATGACCACAATGCTTCACACCAAATTTGAAGAGAATCCATCAAAAACTATATCCTCTATCCAATTCACAAGGTTTTCGGTAAAAAGGGGATATCCCAGGAACGAAAGGTTGCGGAACGATGCAAATCGATACGGTCCTCTCTTGGCCATGCGCTTGCACACCAAATTTGGAATAATTTTTATTTTGTAAAATAATTTTTATTTTTGTAAAATAATTTTTATTTTTGTAAAATAATTTTTATTTTTGTAGAATTATTTTTGTTTTTGTAGAATAATTTCTTGTAGAGTTTTTTTTTAATTTTGTAGGATTTTTAAATTGATTTCGTAGGATTTCTTAATTTTGCAGAGTTTTTTTCAATTTTGCAGAATTTCTTTCAATATTGCAGACTTCCTTTCAATTTTGCAGAATTTCTTTCAATATTGCAGACTTCCTTTCAATTTTGCAGAATTTCTTTCAATTTTGTAGAATTTCTCTTAATTTTGTAGAATGTCTTTTAGTTCTGCAGAATTTCTTTTAATTTTGCATACATTTTTTGTTTTTGCATAAATTGTTTAAGTTTGTATAAATTGTTTTAATCTTGCATAAATTGTTTTAATCTTGCATAAATTGTTTAATTTTGTAGGCATTTTTTTTTCTAATTTTGTAGAAATATTTTTCAATTTTGTAGAAATATATTTCAATTTTGTAGAACTATTTTTCCATTTTGTAGAAATATTTTCACATTTTGTAGAACATTTTTAATGGAATAATTTTTAATTTTGTAGAATATTTTTTTTTTCAATTTTTTTTAATATGTTTTAATTGTGTAGAATTATTTTAAATTTTGAATAATGAGGAATAATTGTAATATAGTGGATTGGTCCACATATTTGAATCTCGGTCAGTGACCAAATAACTGTTGACCATTCCTGTGAAACAGTAGCCTTGGTTATCAAGGTAATGTCGCTGATTGATGGCTAACCTATTAACTGAGTAAGATATGGCAAATATGTTTAGACCATTCACGTTATACAGTAACCGTTGTTATCAAGGCAATGTCGCTGATTAAATGACTAACCTATTAACTTAGTTAGATAGGAACCCATTAACTTAATTAGAGTGAATAAGATTAATGGATGTTGATTGCATTGCAATGTCTCTGTTCCCTTTATAAGAGCCGAGATTGTATCATAAGATGAGAGAATACCGGACTGCTACCAAGGTATTCGCACCTGCAGACAACTTAAACTTCGGTGTACGTATGTTGTATTACTTTGTATACAATAAAAGGCTGTATCTCTAAGTATCAGAAGAACCTGGTGTTGTGTACATCACAACCGTGATGAAAGTGTACATCACCAGATGGTTGACTCAGGATGAGAATGATTATTGCGTAACATATGCCGCGAATAACAGCAGTTACTTCTAGTCGTTCTGAAATTTGACAGGTAGACCTTGTGGGATTATTGCGTAACATATGCCGCGAATAACAGCAGTTACTTCTAGTCGTCCACTAATTTGTAAAGTATACGTATTATGTTCCATTGTGAAAGTCAAAGATTCATTATTATATAGGCAAAGAAATTATGGATTTTCGAAATGAAATAAGATTTATTGTAGTATGCCAAAATTTAAAGTATATGAAATCAGCCGCGACCGTGTTACCTCCAATTGGATTTTAGTACGTTTGAACGCGTCTTATTCCACGTCAAATGATTACTTGAATCTGCCTTATTTTATCAAAATTAGTTCAAGTATTTAGATAAGCCCTCTTCGACTGAATCATCATTTAACGTGTCTATGTATAGATTTGGGAAACTTTTAGAAACCAAACTTCAAGATTATAACCTCGCCAAATTAACCTCGACTAAAACCATTCCCTGAAAAAAAAAAAAATTAAACCAAAAAGAAAACAGTCTAATTTTCAAGCTATTGCTATTGGGTCGGTTGTGCTTATCATAGTTCTCATTGTCCTTGTCATTTGTTGTAAATGTTCCAAAAATGTCATGAAATTTAAAAGGGTTGTTTCAGTTATGTTTGATAAACCAGGTAATTTAGCAGAAGTATGTCCTAGTCACGCAGCTACAAACAACATTGTGCGGATGGATAAATATCTGACGTCACCTACCACATCGTCAGTAGAGCAAGAAAGAGCGGATTTACCCGGAGGTCCTCAATGATGATCAATGAAACCCGACAGATCAACTTGGCTTCGGACTTAATCTTAGACTGAATGATCCCCAAATCCTAGTTCCAGAAGTGCAACAGTCGAAAAAAAATGTGAATATGTAAACGTAACTCTAGGATGAGTTGTGCATTCATTTATGGATTCTATGCTGTAATAGTGAAAGTGTGTGGGTGGTGAACATTCAAGTGGATCAAAAGTTTTGAACATTAGACTTAGAACTATATATAAAATAGATGGAACTCTTATACATTACATTAGAAAATATCTCTACCTGTCATGTTGTAAATAAGTGTTGTGTCATTAGATATTTCATGATATGACAATTTATAATGTATCCTTATTATTATCAATGTATCTTTCATTTATGTATCATGTGCGGGGGTGCATATCTCAAAAGAATTTTTCAAATGAAAAATGCTTTTGTTATTGGGGGGCGCATATGTAATATAGAGGTTTGGTCCACATATTTGAATCTCGGTCAGTGACCAAATAACTGTATCTCTAAGTATCAGAAGAACCTGGTGTTGTTGTTTTAGCCTCTGTGTTACATAATTTTGTAGAAATTTTTTTTTTAATTTTGAAGATTGGAGAATAATTTTGTTGAAGGTTTTTTAATTATGTAGAAATTAATTGAATTTTTTGAAACATTTTTTACATAATAAATTATGTAGAAATTATTTGAATTTTTTAGAACATTTTTTACAGAATAATTTTTAATCTTTTACAGAATAATTTTAATTTTTTACAGAATAATTTCAATTTTTTTACAGAATAATTTCAATTTTTTTACAGAATAATTTTTATATTTTTACAGGTTAATTTTTATTTTTTTACAGAAGAATTTTTAATTTTGTAAATCTTTTAACTTTGGAGATTATAGAGTAATTTGCTAGTCGTTCGGATTAAACCAAAAAATGAGGTCCCATACATTGGCGTCCACGTAAAAGAACCCGTAAAAGTAGGCGGTAGTGTCACTGTGTACAAAATTCCCCTCGGAGCACACTGTATGGCGTATGCTCGTCTTTATTTGCCGAGTCGGAGCAGAACAGTAGGACGTTTAACCCCATTTCATTTCATATAATTTTATTTCCTTGTCGCCATTTATTAGAAACAACGATTGTTGAGTGAGTAGGGCGATGGTTTACGTTTTTGTATAAAATGAATAAGTTGCAGTTTTGCAATCAAACAGTTTCATAATATAAGGTAAAATCTCTTTTGAAAATAGGCTTTAAATTTAAAATGTACACCCCAGTGTGTCAAATATTGCTATCTTTAATGACTATAAAACTAAACAATAATAGCGTAAGTAAGAAAATTAAGTTAAATTAAGAATCTTAAGACAAATTGGCCATTTTCAGTGTTAAATTGTGAGAGTACTGGATGTACAGGATTAATATGATATGTATGTTAAAATAGGACTGGATAATAAAAATTTGTAACGCTGGAACAGATAGTGTTTATGTGACGGGTCAATAAATGGGACGATCGCGTGCAGATGGAAAAATCGTCTGCTATAAATTTTATACAACTGTCGACGTCTGTAAGGTAATTATGGTTACGATAGGAATATAAGTTTAGAATTACAATACCCATGCTTACAAATTGATGGATGTAAGTCATATTTAATAATGCAATATAAATTACCTAAGAAATTGAAATATATTATATTATAGAGAAAGACGAGAAGTGGGGTTTAACTCCACTCGACACAAACTAGGTCCTTACGGGACTAACATATTTTTAAATTTTATTTCAATAATTCGCTTGCGCGTATGGGTCTTTAACAGTGGGTTAAAGACCCGGAGAAAGCCCACGAGGTTAGACGGGCGACACTACTCATTGTCAATTACAACCGGGGATTCGAAACCACGCCAGATGACTCAATGACGGGATTTATGATACAGTGCGCACGTACTAACTATTCGGCCACCCAACCCCCGCAAATATATTATAAATACTGCAGTCTCAGTGGAAACAACCACGTTTGTTTTTTTGGGTTTTTTTATTTTTGTTTCGGTATTTTTTTAAAATTCTGTTTCGATAATTCGCTTGCTGCGCTTAGTTGTCTTTAGCTGGGGAAAACCAATGGACCCGGAGAAAAGTCACGAGGTTGGTATGGAAGACCAAACAGCTCTTTATTCACTGTTCTTAATTCTTAGTTCTTCATTCATAGTCCTTAATTCTTATTTCTTCATTTGTTGTCGTATTGCGACATTTGTATCTTAAAATTAACATTTGTATCTTTAAATCAATGTTTGTTTTACAAATCAGACATTTGTCATATCAGATTTGTAAAATGTATTTAGGTTTAATTTAAAAAACTATTTTTTGTTACGTTTTCTTAATCAGTAATATTTGTTTCCTTGGAAACAGGATTTGTGTGATCTAGATGTCTTCCATGTTCGCTTTAGATCGTAAGGTCTGTCACTGACTCTACGTGACAAGAAGTGAAATGAAATGAAATGAGGTTTAACGTTCTACTGTTCTGCTCCTAACCTGAGCTAATAAAGATGGGTATATGTCATACAGTGTGCTACGAGGGAAATGTCGAAAAAAAAAACAACATAGGCCTACAATGTGTGTCTCAAACTCATAACATATTGCTGAATGAAGTTTAAGTTATTTAAAGAAAAATGACCATATCAGTGACGTTTAAATGGAAAAAAAAAACATCTACCAGGCTAGACCTACACTGCATCAAACTCACGTTAATCATGGATGAAGTCCTAAACATGGCACAAACCGAAATACATTATGCCATACAGGCGAAATTTAAATCGAAAAAAAATATACACTTGTACTACTAAGGCTAGGCCTATATTCTGGCCTACACCTTCAAAAACTGTCAAAAGCCTCATTCCCAAGTTCATATTTTCGGAAATTCATTCATCAGCCGCCAAATCATAGACTACTATAGCAGACGATTCTGGAGGCTTGGTAACACCCAATCAGAATTTGAACAAGGGTTGACCAGACTCTGACCCTGGTGTAATAATAAGAACAAGTACAAACTGTAAATACCGAAGAAACAATAGAAATTACTCTACCTGTATATAAAATTGAAAAAATCGCTATTTGAGACATATTAAACACCCTTGCAACCTTGCTGTCACTGTCGGCGGAGTCGGCGGAAACGCACACTAACGCTACAAATAACGTCTGGTATTGTCATTGTGTGCACAAATAAAAAAAACAAAAACCAATACCATTCGAGTTAAAAATGTATTATGCAAACGAGACAGCTGTCTATTGCAAAATAATTGTAAATATTTGGTGGCACGCTTCAGTCATCATCTACGGAAGCTCAAATACGAACTATTTTTGTTTTTTTTTATTTAATATTTTTATTTTTAATGTTTAATTTTGAAAAAAAAAAAATTATAATTTCCATTTTTAATTTAAGATTTTGTAGTATAATTTCTAATTTTGTACTTTGTATTTCCTATTTTTATTTTTCAATTTTCTAATTTTGTAAAATAATTTTTAATTTTGTAAAATAATTTTTAATTTTGTAAAATAATTTCTAATTTTGTAAAATAATTTCTAATTTTGTAAAATAATTTCTAATTTTGTAAAATAATTTCTAATTTTGTAAAATAATTTCTAATTTTGTAAAATAATTTCTAATTTTGTAAAATAATATCTAATTTTGTAAAATAATATCTAATTTTGTAGAAAGATTTTTAATTTTGTGGAATAACTTTTTATTTTGTTAATTTGTTATCAAATACACGAAATCGACCTAAAACAGTGAAAATTCATTGAGGGGAAAATATAGTTTATTGACATCAATACTGAAAGGTACACCTATCTCAGAGACACAATTTTTAATATAGACGAAGGTTATTGGAGACGATTAACTGAAAATGAAATATATTGCTAATAAATATTACAAAGTATACTGTTCATTATTAGGCCACTTAACTAATACCAGAATAAGTACACACAGACGGGGGGTTGGGATGGCCTAGTGGTCTAGAGTGCCGCGCTTCGACCTCTAGCTGGCCGGTCAACTCTGGCTTGCGGCTATTGTTTCGATCCCTGGTGTGAGCGTATGAGGCATGGAGATATGGGCGCCTTCTCAACCTCGTGGGTTTCCTCCGGGTACTCCGGTTTCCTCCCACTGCTAAAGATCCCTACGCGCAAGCGAATTATTGAAATAAAATTGAACCATATGTTAGTCCCAAAATGACCTAGTTTGTATCGACTGTACGTTAAACCCCATTCTCTCTCTCTCTCTCTGTACACACAGACCCTATCTTAAATTTATGTCTTCTTTACACCCTTATCAGTTTTCATCACCTTTGACCTAAATTGACAGTAAGATTCTGTTAGGGTGCTATGTATAGCACACATAATATGTATTAAAATAGACTCTTCCAAAGTGCTAGCTTGTAGACGCAATGTAAAGGAATGGTACCTCGTCTCTAAATAATCCAAATTTGAAGAAACAAAAGACAACATATCGTTCTTAGATTATAGAAATAGCCAAATCTTCCATACAACATATGCAAGAAATAATTAATACAAAGATCCCAATCAGTGCACGAAAGATATAACAGTACCGAGCACAACAATAGATTTTTTTATGGGTGCAATAGTTGATACATTATTTATACGTTATAAATACCCTAAACTTGGTGTAAAGTCCACATTTTCAATGGCTCAATAGACATACAAGAATGGCTTAAAATATTGTAACGCGCTTGTATTCATTAAAACAAAGGGATATATAGATTACAACACAGTGTCTTTTGAAACATGACAGAGAGACAATCAGTATACCGACCAAATCTCAAACTTATAATAACGAAAATGATAATGTTAAATGTGGATGTAATGTCCTATGTAGCCATTTTGTTGAAAAGACGCATGTACATTCAGCCTTCCTCGGCTAATCTGCCTTCGATCTGACCTCGGGCTGTGGTGCTCGAGAAAAAACAAAATTATAAATTATTTTACAAAATAGAAATTCAAATACAAAATATAAAATTAAAAGTTTAAAATTAAAAATTAATTTACAAAATTGAAAATTAATTTACAAAATTGAATATTATTTTACAAAATTGAAAATTAAAAATAGAAATAGGAAATCGATAAAAAACAAAAATATTTCGTATTTGAGCTTCCGTAATCATCAGATATTTGCAAATTCATATCATGATCATGTTGTAATCAATATTACTGCCAATTTGCCGGTAATTTCAAAGTATGTATATTCGGGAATGAGTCGCAAAGAATGAATAACGCCTTGTTTCTAGTGGGAGTATAAATATTTTCAGAAATTTACAAAATAAATGTCATCGCGATGTTTAATTTTACCACAAGCAATAGTAACCACATTCACAAAGTAGAAATAATGAAATGACATGGGCTGATGAAGATAGGCTTACGCCATAACAGTGTGCCATAAGACAAATTTCCCCCAACAGCAGCGCCATGGTATATTCTTATATTGAATTCCAAATGCAAAGGGATGTTTGCGTGCATGAGGCGGCTGACGGTATATCGCTCTAGGAAGCCCCCATGCTGGGATTTTTTAACCCGACTCTTTGTTATATAGAAAGTATAGATGTGTCAACTATTAGGGGGACAATTACCATTTTGGGGTCTTTCGTGTGAGCAGCGTTTTGCGTCATCATTATTCTATTGAATTGGACTAATCTGTGCTCGAGATGACTGGACGATAGTATCCTACTTTCATCAAATAATGGCGGCTAGAAGCGTCTGTGAGTAAGTCAAAGAAAGTTGAATCTACTAAACCCATTTTTCTTTGTCATCCAGTTGTTTAACCGCTTCAGAATATTAAACAAAGCACCTTACATAAAAGTAAAATAACCAGTATAGTAATTACATCAGGCCCGTCTGACAAGGGGGAGGGGGCATCAATAATAATACTGCATGACAGGTGTCACCTGTTCGCGTATGACAGCTGTTGCCCTATTTCCACAATACACTTTATTATGCCTTTTCAAGCAGAAATCCTATGACAGCAATGCATGATGTGGCCCCGCTGAATCGTCGATGATCTAGATAATGGTAGACCTAAACTAGAAGCAATTGAAAGACCGAAGAAGAAAAAGTAAGCTCATATTACTACATAAGGGATTACATGGCCAGGCAAGCATACCTACCTCTGACATCAAATCAAACAACAGAATAAGTCGCAATAAACACAGCCAACAATTCTATATACCTTATGTTCGTACAGATGCCCATAAGCACAGCTTCATACCAAATGCGATTAGAGATTGGAATAATCCCAGTATACCAGAGAAATCATCAAACTCAAAAAACCTATCCAACTTTTCAGATAGCAAGGCTTCAGGATATGAATATCTTTATTTATTAGCCACTTGACGCATGGGCAGTGCATAAATGTAACTATAATGTAGCAGATGAAATGAAATGGGGTTTTACGTCCTACTGTTCTGCCCCGACTGGCTAACCAAGACGGGTTACATAAAGATAGGGGGATACATAAATAGTTACATTGAAAATAACAAGTCTATAAATTAAAATTCGACAGCTATTCACGACCTTCGTATTTTGTTTAATTTTATGAAATTTGATATTAAACTAAAGAAACTTTGTTGATAGCCCCTTGCAAAATGTCCAAATTTATGAAGAAAATAAACACTTTCATCAATTTATAATCTTAGATGTACCCAATTTTATCAAATTATTACAATAATAAAATTCAGAACTTATAGTTATAAAAATATATGTTAATTTATTATGAATTATGGTTTGTCATGTACGTTATTTATTTATAAGGCAGATTTAATTGAGAGGTAGTATTTTATTATACTAATACAATTTTTTGTTTATATATTTTGAATTATAGCAGATTTAATTGAGAGGTAGTATTTTATTATACTAATACAATTATTTGTTTATATATTTTGAATTATAGCTTGGTATACACGTCATTTATGGTCGATTATAATGAACATTATTTTTATTACATCATTTTCCTCTATGCTGATTCTATTTTTAAACATTTTAAACTTATTCATATGAGTTTCGTATGAGTAACTGTCAGATGATCGCTGTGACTTCCATGTTTATCGTACCATGATTAAATTAACCTCCATATTTAACTATTTTGTTTAACAAAAACATATAGAACACACACACACTTATTATAGAAAATGACGTGATTTTAAAAATGGAAATTTTACATGAAGGACTAAGTATCGCTATGTGTGCCGACCAACGATTAAATCACTGGCTAGAATCGTCTAAACGCGGGGAAAATGTATAGTAACTTATAACTCTCCTTCTAACACTGGTGTTGGTACGGCCAATGCCTTGATGGGCATTTTCTGCTTAGGGTAAGCGGGGATAATAGTAAGTGCAGGGGGGCTGCACCACACACAATTCTACACAAAGACAAATGTATGGACAAGACATCATACTCAGAGACCACAAACAAAAACAATTCAAAAAGAGTAATTTGATTGGTCGTTCCTTTGGGATACGATAACTTTAATTAGTTCTAATTAAGTGAGAATGGTGAAACTTGGAATACAGTTGCATTACCTCAAGAATTTAGACTTTGGAAACATGATTCTCATTTTAATTGAGGTAGAATGTTAAAACTTGGTGTCGGCGTTTTTCTGATAGAGAGTGATGAAACTTAGTGTATAGTTGATAATCGGTTTGGTTGCTTGATACTTTTGAAAAGGAAAATACGTGTCATCTATTTATTTTATGATATTGACGAGGGACTTCGGCCTCACTGTTGGCTTGTTTATAGACTGATGGTTATCTTATATAATAAGTTAATAGTTAATAATACAGGATCGAACAAGGTACCCCCGGGTTACGGTGCATTGTACTTGGGACCCTTGGATCTAACGGTTTTGTCATTGAGTCAAGTGGTGTAAGTTTTTGAATCTCCGCTTCTGTGCAGCAAGAAGTAGGGTCGCTTCTCCACCAGCATCGTGGGTTTTTCTCCTGGTTTCCTGGTTTGCCCCCACTGCTAAAAATCCCTTCGCGCAAGCAAATCATTAAAATAAAGTTTCACCCTATATAAGACATAGGTGACTTATAATCTATGCTGTCTACTCACATATTTATCGCCAAACATATTTTTAGTCCTCCTCTCCCTTTAAATTGACCACCGTTGACTTTTGCGAAAAGGTAAGAGCCGATCAAAGAGATGCCGAAAATTTATAGAGAGTTATTTACCTGACATCATTATGTATATCTGTGTAATATTCATGTTGATATCTATCCATTTAAACATACTTTCATTTGTATCACTACTCATTAACTGATGTAATTAGTGGTAATTTTCCTTCCTCGTGTCGTATCAAACAATAGAACTTTATTTACAAATTTATTTATTAACTAAGATCTGTTTGGTTCTGAGTTAAGTTCGAGGCGTCCCGCCCGGTCTCCTCTGCCGATTTGGTTCCATTCTAGGTTTTTGTCTGGACAAAGAACCTCTAAGATTACACATCTGGCTACTGCATCATATGAGATTTAAAGTAGCTAAGTCTCTAACTCAATATCGTCCAAAGTTTTCGGCTTTCAAAACACGAATTATTTGTCAATTTAAACCAAGACTGATGTTGTCATTTTGCCGAGAAAAGACGGTCTTTTGATATTAAATATTTAAAACAAAATAAATATTTTACCATTGGTACACGAATTGTGTACCATAATGGGTTTCAGTCCCAGTTGTAACAAGAGATTCGAAGGACGAGGCTTTTGGCGTATTTCGCCGAACATACTGATTTGAAATTAGAGTACAAACAAAAACGATTGAATGTAAATCAGTTTGTATACCTTCATATTACATTATTATATGCATTGCAACCCATTTGGGCAATTTCTAGGTCTCAAATATTAGCGATTTAGCTCCTTTAACATTCAGTACAAATTGCTTATAAGACAAATGACATTACATAAATCAGGCCAGCCATATGGTTATATTATGGCAATACCTAATGAATTCCCTCAGGACCACCAATTGCTTATAAGACAAAGGGTATTACATAAGGTTATATTATGGTAATAACTAATGAATTCCCTCAGGACCACCATGGGTGTCAATCGCCGACATAACAATATTTCAATCTATTCTGCTTCCATGTGTCAACGTGAAATTATTGTCAACCTAATTTGACCTGCTGAATCCAATAAACATGGGTAATTCCTTCGGGGGTCATGTGGCATCATTCAGATTCTGAAACTACACATATTGAAGATATATAATGCACCGAAAACCTGTATTTCATTACATTACACAACTCTAAGGAACTTTATAAGTTTCCTGTCAAATAAGCCACCATTTTGAATTTGGCCCCCTAGCGGAATTAGCCGCCACTTTAAGTGGGTCGAATTCATACAGAAACGATCTTGAAATAGGGGTCCGAGAGAATCTGTCCCACATTTTACCCCCAAAAATAATTAGAATATTGAATATTTAACTTCCCCAAAGGATACCAGGTAGGCATCATCCGGATTCTGAATCTAGACATATTGAAGATAATATGTTATCTATCAAAAACAACTTTAGATAGACCTACTGCAGGACTAGAACATAATACCGAAACTTATGTTTGTTAACGCAAAATGGTAATTCGTATTAACTCGGTCGATAAGTTTAATATTACCATCGACAAATTAAATGATAATCTATCCAAGAGATTTCTAGTTAGTATGTATGTGCTGACAATATTTTCCCCAAGAAACTTACCAGAGAAGGCTTGGGATAGAATGAGAAGAAGAATTAGAATGCAGTTGTACCTATTTCGACCAATATTTTTGGCAATAAATACTAATTCTTTGATTGTTATATGTAGCCAAGACTCTACACATTACAATATATGTTGTCATATGCATATTATACAACACGGGCAGGTTACAAGGAATATGAATCAATATAAACACCTCACCAGCTGGGTACGTGTAAACTTGATATCCTTTTAAATGATTCGATACATCAAACTGATGCCTATTTTTGTATTTGCTTTATTGTTTTCATAAATACAAGGAAGGAAAACTGATCAGGCGAAATTCATTATTCATGCGGGATTCATGATCCAATTATTCTACGTTTGTTATATTATATCATATACAATGCTAATGGCATAATTTCTGCACGACCCTCAATGAATGTCACATTTTAACAACTGTAAATTTTCCTCATCCATCAAGGAACTTGATACATTCCCCGCAGTTGTATTACTAATGTCTCGCCCATCAAGAAACAGGATGTAATTCACACCATTGTATTACAAATCAAGAAACATTATTAAATTATTGACGGACGGACGTAGAAGGTGACGACGACAACTTTAGCGTCTACACCAATTTTGAAAGTGGCCAATGGTAATACATCTGATTTAAAAAGTGGTCAAAAATCTATAACTGGGCCGAGTTGGGGACAGTAATTAAGACCGTTGGACCGGTTTGTAATAATACGTTGTGACATTTGCGACTACAACAAGACTATCAAGGCGCAGTATTACTTAATTTCAAATAACTGAACACGTCCAGGTCTTTAAGGCATTCGAGTTCTGGAGAGTAATGTTAATGGTTTCAAGAGAAGGTCCTCGGAAGATATTTATAAGATATAATCGTCCACGATAACCAGCCGTCTTCATTAGCCCAGTCGGAACCAACCAGTAAGACGTTAAATCCCATTTCAATGTCATCCCTGGTGGATGTTATAAGAATTAGTCGTCCATGGTAGTTTCTTCGTCTTCATTAGACTCCTCCTGGCAGATGTTTATAAGAATTAGTGGTCCAACCCCGAGCAGATGTTTTTACGAATTAGTCGTCCATGCATGGAAATAGTGGGATATGAGTTAACTGAACAATTGTAAGTGGACTTTCAGAAGTGGCGAAAGTAAATTCCACTATGAATCGGGGCTGGATATTACAAAAGGATAAGCGTAATTTCACCGACACCCTTCATTTATAGTTCAAGATTCGTTTGTGCATTTCAATCGGAGAACATTGAAAGTTTTGTGAGAAGCCTTCGCCAAACATAGGCAAAACCCGAAGACCCTTTAAACTCACGGTTAGTGAACCGTGATACCATTTCAATGGTAGCGTTATATGCCATACTGTACTTTTAATAAACCCGTTCTAAATGTTTAATTATAAGATCAAGTCACATCGCTTTAATGTAAAACTTATTCAAGCGTATCCCTCATTCCCCTTTTCAAAGAAGCATTCACCTATCCTTTGTAACAACCCCAGAGCCTTTATATTTCAGGCTTAAGTTAACAGTGATAAAATTACAATAGTAGAACACAACATGTCTCTTTAACAAGAGATCAACAACAAGCGCCATTGTTAACGTCTATTGTTCTATACATTCAACGAGAGATGTTTCGCCGCACATGTTTCATACGTCACCAATTTAAAGGAAACGGATACTTTGAAATAGAAATGTAAGCTTTGATGATATTTACAAACTAAATAAACTCACTCGACATGAATTACTCGACATTATACAAACGTGTGTTCTTGTCTTACAAACCATCAAAAGTTACTTAAACGGAAACCGTCGAATCATCGTTTTTGCTCCATACACGGACATATTTATAGTGTTCTGTTGGTTTCTATACCGGCCATGCTGTACGCACAATACTGGATCTTCAAAAGTTCACAAAATATTTTTATAGTAACGGTTATCCAGTACCGCCGAGATAACGTACTCTTCTTCAACTTCAACGTCAACTTCAATGAGATACTTCACAAAATCCTCTGTTGGACATGGCGTGAAGGTGATGGGTGGACTGTACATGCGTGAGGTCGGATTTCCCCACATGTACACATTTGATGACTGATACTTGAATGAAGTTATTTACAACTGTACTTCTTATCAAAAAATATGATTTTTACGCATGTTAGATTTACAGTTCTGCAGTTTCAAAACGTTTAATCATTAGGCTAGCACATGTTCAAAGGCGTTAGGCTATATCATACTATATGTTCTTCTTATATTTTTATGATCTAATAGTAAGTGCAGGAGTTATTTTACTAGGAAATGTTCTGACCTTGGTTTGGTAATGTAAAGTTTAAATTTATTATATGTACTTTGACTTACAACTTAATAATACTAGCCTTTTTTACTACATCATTTCATGAACAAGCTAAATATTTCTTTGCTGATATGATATTATTGGGTCTATTATAAATTATAGCACTGCCAGAACAGTGACTAGTGTTTGTGCAGTACTAATAACTAAGTTTATTACAGTAGGCTACTATATAATCCAGTAGACGTGGTACAAGGGTTAATCAGTGAACTGGATGTATGAGATGTGTTGTTGACGTTTGGGAAAGTAGGTCGAGGGGAAATGTGTAGGGAGTGATAGTTAGATGTATTATGAATTGTTACAGTGGCTGTGGTGTTACGTTGAAATACTATGCCGCTACCGTAACACCACAGCTTTATGATTTGTTCGACAGGATTGATACCGTAAGTCCGACAATAATAAATAAACTATTTCTGATTTTAATGTTGTCTTTTCCCACCGGCACTGGCCGTACGCCAGCAACTGAAAATAGCTGACGAAACAGCTAGGGCGTCGATTGTTAGTTCGCGTACAACTTGAAAAACCGAATGTCGTACGCCATTGTGAAACTGAAAGTAGCTGACGAAGACAGTTAGGGCGCCGATTGTTAGTTCGCGTACAACTTGAAAAAACCAAATGTCAGTATGGTATTTCTGACATAATTGGTTATCGGTGACCTGAAAGCTGGTAATCTCGACTCAAAGCGAGTAATCTCGACTCAAAAGTATAGTGTATAACCTACTTACTGTCTACAGTCGTCGCTACTCATAGTTCATTCATGATTTTTTGTGGACGATTTACTACTCAGTAAGAAAGCCTGTGCCCAAAAAGAGTTCTCGTCTGTTATTATTAGTATAATGACTTCCTCATGTGCGGCAGGTTCGTTTGTTTTTAAAAACACTGTTTTTCGTTCCAAAAAATAGAAAAGTAATTTTTTACCAGATGATCATGGTTTTTCACCGAGACTAGATAATTTCTCTCGGTGTAAGGATATTACCCCTATGAAAAAGTTCATACACTGTTGAGAAAATAGTCCCATTGGTTTTCTTAGCTGCAAATACAGCGAGAATAAACTCTGTACTGAAAAATTTTCGCGTGATCTATATAAACTGTCTTCACACACTCGATTTATAATTAGCGATATACAGGTACAGTGGCAAGTGTTATGCTTCTCAGGCTAATACCTCAAAAGTACCTCCGCGCAAAACCCTCGATTTTGGTACATGGAAAACAAAAAAAAATAGTGCCCGTGCGCGTGCCAGTAATAGAAAAACTAAGAGTTCGCGCATAAAAAATGCACGAACGTACCAGGCGCGATGTCATCTAGCCTAGTGTACATGTATATACTAGCAGTAGTATAACCTGGCAGTATTGTAGGCCTAGCAGCTAGTACTACACATAGGTATACAAACCACATACATTGACTATATTTAAGACATTTAGTTTAAATAATATATTAATATTAATTTTAGGCCTCTGGGCCTGGCCCTGTCTCTTTCAATGCGTTTGTCTCACAAATTACAGCCATCGACACTATACAGCACTGGTAACTTTTTATGCCTGGGTCTATTTTTATACTACCATGATAGTATATTAGTTAATTAGTATTAGAATGAATGATCTAAATACTTTGGGAAATGAGCTTGAATTATTTGCAGTAGCTATATAGATAGGCCTAGTAGCAGTAGGCCTAATTGGTCAATATTTCCAGGATCACAGGTTAACAGGATAGGTTTAATTTCTAATCTTATGAAAATACAAGCCAACAGCGAGGCTGATGTCCCCCGCCGAAATCCCAAAAGAAATAGATGACACATATTAATTAATCGCACATTTATTTTTTTCAAACGTATCGACCAATCAAACTGAACACGAAGTGTCATCCAAAAATTGCTTATCTCTGCCTACTGTAAGAAGAAAATGCTCATTTTCGAACTCCATCAACGCATTGACCTAATAAGCATACACACCAATTTTGAACATTTTAACTCAATTCGAAGGAGAGTTATTGTGTTCCAAAGTCTCGGCAAATCAAATTGCTTATCGCTCTGCTTACCCTGAGCAGAAAATGCTCATTATCGATCATAGTCAAGGTATTACTGTAATGAAACTATACACCAAGTTTCATCACTCTCACTTAATTAGAACTAAAGTTATCGTGTCTTAAAGAATCAACCAATCAAATTGCTTATCTCTGCCTACCCTAAGGGGGAAATGCTCATCTTCGAACTCCATCAAGGCATTGACCTAATAAGCATATACACCAAGTTTGAACATTTTAACTCAATTAGAAGGAGAGTTATTGTGTTCCAAAGTCTCGACCAATCAACTAAAGTTATCGTGTACCAAAGCATCAACCAATCAAATTGCTTATCTCTGCTTACCCTAAGCGGAAAATGCTCATCTTCGAACTCCATCAAGGCATTGACCTAATAAGCATATATATACACCAAGTTTGAACATTTTAACTAAATTAGAAGGAGAGTTATTGTGTTCCAAAGTCTCAACCAATCAAATTGCGTATCGCTCTGCTTACCCTAAGCAGAAAATGCTCATTATCGAACTTAGTCAAGGTATTACTATAATGAAACTATACACCAAGTTTCATCACTCTCACTTAATTAGAACTAAAGTTATCGTGTCCCAAAGCATCAACCAATCAAATTGCTTATCTCTGCTTACCCTAAGCGGAAAATGCTCATCTTCGAACTCCATCAAGGCATTGACCTAATAAGCATATACGCCAAGTTTGAACATTTTAACTCAATTAGAAGGAGAGTTATTGTGTTCCAAATTCTCGACCAATCAAATTGCGTATAACTCTGCTTACCCTGAGCAGAAAATGCTCATTATCGAACTTAGTCAAGGTATTACTATAATGAAACTATACACCAAGTTTCATCACTCTCACTTAATTAGAACTAAAGTTATCGTGTCTTAAAGAATCAACCAATCAAATTGCTTATCTCTGCTTACCCTAAGCGGAAAATGCTCATCTTCGAACTCCATCAAGGCATTGACCTAATAAACACATACACCAAGTTTAAACATTCTAGCTCAATTAGGAAGAGAGTTATTGTGTCCCAAAAAGTGTGACGGACAGACAGACGGACGGACAGACGGACAGACAGACGGACAGACGAACCCATTTTAATAGTCCCCCAACTTTCTTCGAAAGGCGGGGGACAATAAGAATATTATCATATACTGTAATAAAGCACCGAGTCTAGTTATATTTAAATCAATCAATAAATAAATGCCTCTTTTTTTCTATTTCATCAACATAGGCCTGCAGCCAAAATTTCTAGCATGAAATTCAGCTACGAGGTCCTCCCTAATAAACAAAGTATACATTTTTGGAAAGCTTATAAAACCTGGAATACAAATGCAAAGAGTTCTAAGCGAAATGTCTGCAATAACTCGATTTGGGGCCAGAGGAAAAATGCTAGAAAGTTCATCCTGATTTTCTGGCGTTTCCCTTAGTCAGTGATGCAAGACGGAGGGCCTAACAAGGACAGCTGTCTAGTCGTTTGGATGGGACGAAAAACCAAGGTCCCGTGTACACATTGGCGTGCACATAAAGGATCCCTTGACAGTTGAAATAGGCTGTAGTGTCGCTGTCCGGGCAACATTTCCCTCAGTTTCCCTCATCGCACAGTGTATGGCGTTTGCCCATCTTCATTGCCCCAGTTTGGAGCTGAGCAGTAGGATATTGAAGCCCATTTCTTTTCATTTACTAGTCTTTTTTACCATTTACGTTATAAAGCCTTCAAGGTATGCCAGTGGTCATACACGTGACACAGGTCACAAGACTAGAAAGTCCTTGTTCATTGTTGAAAAGGGGGGGGGGGGGGTAGATGGTCGAATGGTTAGCATGTGCACGCTGTACCATGAAGTCTGTCAATGAGTCAACTGGTGTTGTTTCAATTCCCGGTTGTACGTTTTGATTCCCCAGTTGTACCTGTCCAACCACGGCACTCCCACTGCTAAAGACCCCTATGTGCAAGAGAATTATTGAAATTAAACTGTACAATGTGTTAGTCCCAAAATGACTTAGTTTGGGTTGAGTGAAACATAACGACCATTACATTAGTGTCATTTGACAATATACTATACAGATCCTTGATTAATTAAGCCAATAATGTGCAATCTAATTGTGACTTAAAGACAGTCTAGGGCAAATATCTACCACAGGGTCAAATTTATCTTGCATGTTGTGGTATTGTATATTTGTGTATATTTCTATATTTAGTATTTTGAGTATTTGTTGTATTAATACAATTGTTATTTATAGTATATTTGGTGATTGTTGTATTGTCCCTTTAATATTTCATCTTTAAGCTGGTCAGAAGTCTCTTTTCAATATGAAATAGGCCTAATTAAGTTATTAGTATATTTCTATAGTATTCCTATAATTATATTTGAATTTTTAGAATATCATACTTTTAATCTATTAATATTGTTAATTTCAGTCTTGTATTACGGTGTTTGTATGGTAGTCATATTAAAATAAGCAACCTTTTTATAAACTCCTCTTTTATAGGGTATTTATATATTATTGATTCACCATTTTATACATTCCTTTGTTTCAGATTAATGATTTCCCGCCACTATTTTAAATATATGTATATAATGTAAACTCTGTTACTATTTTTGATTTTTATACGCCCACATGGAAATGTGGTCATATAATTGTCGTCGCCCTCTCCGGCCGTCGTTCACAATTTCTTGTGAATGCTCTAAGAGGCTAAAGTTAATATCCGATTGACTTTATATTTATGCACAGTGTTTAAGGTCATGTGACGAAAATCCTATTGATTGTCAGTGTTATCCGATAATTACTGTCAGCGTTATGACCCTTGATCACTTTTAAAAATCCTGTGGACGCTCTAGAGGCTAAAGTTAAGTTTATATCCGATTGACATTGAATTTATACACAGTGTTTAAGGTCATAAGATGAAGGATACTAGTCATTTTCAAGGATTTCCAATTATTACTGTCAGAGTTATGACCCTTGATCACTTTGAAATATATCTTATGGACCATTTCTAACCATTTCTGATACTTAATGGGCTATTACTCGTAATAAGATTTTCATGTGTTATAAATGTTCTCCTTACTGACAGGAGGAAAAAATATGCGATAATCCTTGTTGACTGCCCGGACGACTTGGCTGTTGTAGGCTTATGTTTCGTTGCCTGGCAACCTATCTTTATATATTTCTTTATGTCTTTCAGAGGTTTTGTTATTGTAAATATTAAATACAATCTGCGATAAATTTCGGAACCTACGACCTGGTGTTTTGTTCCTTTTTTGAATAGAACCCTGCTACGATAGGATCACTGGCGTCCTTGCTTCAACAGCGAAAAGGGGGGCATATTCTGTTTCTAGTCTGTCACCTTCACAGTTCACACCAATGCAATATGTGGCAATCCATTTTTATTTTTAGGCCCTTTTTGGAGTACCCGGCAGACTACCATTGTATTCATCTTAGGTGATCCCCTGTCCACAAGCTAACAAATGAAATGGGTTTTAACGCCCTAATGTTCTGCTATGACTGGGCTGATGAAGATGGGAATACGGCATATAATGTGGTATAAGCGAGATGTTGCATGCACACCAATGTCTACATGGGAACTCGTTTTTTTTCGTCACATCCAAACCACTAGGCAGCTGTCATTGTCAGGCCCTCCGTCCAGCAACACTGACAAGAAGAACCTCACTGGAAAATCCTGATAAACTTTCTTGGCCAATGCAGGGATCGAAAACGTGACCACCAGGCTAGCAAACCGTGGCTAACATTAACAAGTGACTGGGAGACAAAACAGGTGGAAATAACAACCAATTTTTCAGTTATTAACCATATCAACTGTTTAAATTGTTTACATTTTTTTATTCAACAACAAGTGATAATTATGCTCAACTGCAGCCACATCTCATTCAGACCCAACCTTGGAGTCACTCTTTGATTGCTCGTGCTCCTCATATGAAATGTAAGTTTCTGCCACAATAATGGAATGGCTTTAAATCATTGGTCCATTACTAAATACAACGGTGCAGATAAACAAATTAAATTTTTAAAATGTAAAACGGTGATTGGAATTGAGGTCCCTACAGGTCTTCAATACTAGCGCACGCACAGTCACAAAATAAACGTTGCAAAGATACAATAGCTCATGATCATTATATTAATCTATGAAATGACTACAATTAGCTCTGCTTGAGTACTTATAATATGCTGGTTGAAGGACATTTTAATTCTCAAATCGATGATTAGGGTTGAAAACACACCTTAATGTGAACAACAGATGTGAACCAGAGTAGGACTGCAATACAAAACAGTATACTAATTGTTGTACATTTATATCACAGCCATTTTGGGCAGATATCTTTTTGCAATTTAAAGTTGATCGCTTTCTGTGTGCAAAAACTGCAGATTGAGGGCTGTCTATTTATAGGCCTTGCCAATGTGAACTTTGTGATAACTATTTGCCCTTTTTAAGGTCTATTCTGCATAATATCATAGTTCGTACATAAAACAGTATTCCTTCCACTTCTACAATGGCAGTTGACGAGCCATGAAGCCATGAGTAAAATAACGTTACTTCGTTTGATCTTTGTGATACTAATAAAGAGAAATTACAATTTACATTTTATTGATTTAACTGTTACAATGAATATCTAAACTGATTTAACAGTTAAAATGAATTTTTAAAAGTAGGTGTGGACATCATTTCAATCAAAGTAAGCAATCAGTGATACTGTGACATCAACAATATACTGTACGTAGTTGACTTCGCTGTTAGACTTGTTGACATTGGAACACCATCATCAATTTAGCAAAAAGGCTAAAAATATTAATAATCTCTACCAATTTAGTCTATATACCTTAGTCTATATGGAGGCCTATAATTATAACAACTACCAAGTAGTAAGTGATCTTGTTCTGGGACCATTACAATATCACAATTCCGCTATATTTTGAACACATTTTGAAAACCAGTATTCGATCTCTGTGGTCTGAAAATAATTAAAAAGAACAAACCATTAGTGAGCCTGGTGTACCCTGTCGGAACCCCAAAATAAATAGATAACACATTAATTAATGGCACAATCAAATTATACACATGTTTCATCATTTTTCTATCAGATAGAATCAAGATTATTTTGTCCCAAAGCATCTACCCATGAAATTGATTAGCTCTGTTTAACTTTAGCTCAAAATGTAAATCATTGAACTCAGTTAAAACAATCACTTAAAGCGGGAATTTCATAGTTTCTAAGAAAGTCAAAACATAATTATTTTTATGTCTTTTGCTTAAAAGGTTGTCAACTCACTATTATACGATCATGGGCATTATTTCCCACACATTAAAATCAGTGACATGGGAAATAATAACACAATTACCTCCCTTGTTTTTCCATTCACCCCATGGAAATGCTATCTTCAAACATTTGAATTGGAAGTTGAAAATGATATTTTTGCCAATTTCTCAACTGATAATAGTGAATTATAGGATTAATAGGATTATTCTTTTACAAGGTAGGACTATTTATAGATACAATCTATTTTAGGGCTTTGTTAATACATTTTAAAAATATAACTTAAAATATGAAATTGCAACTTTAAACACGCATTATGCAAGAGCAAAATCTGCCTATTACAAGTCTTTCTTTAGGCCTGAAATGTTATCTAAATTATCAATTTGACATTAATTAACTTATCAAGACCATAATAAACTCTTGATGTCAAGGCTAGCCTTCAATGTAAGCTGGATTGGATTCAAATATGCCGCTGAACGGCTATTGTAATTAAATCACAACATTGGATAATCGAGACTACTCTGTTTATATTAATGATTTTAGTAATGATGACCGAGGCTATTAGCAGAGATTTTATGTGCTTCGTTCACAGCCTTTAGTAGATCAATTTAACTGAAATTTTCAGCAAATTACCTTTACACTATATAGTTTTTAACTATTACAGCGAGAACTGCCAACTCTTTATCTTATCATCCATATTGTAGCTTTAATGAACATTAAATCTTGACCAATTAAATTGCTTATCGCTCCTTAGCCTAAGCAGAAAATTCACACCATCAAATTTAGTCAAGGTAATGATATAATACATCTATATTTGGAGTTTCAGCACTCTCACTTCATTATAACCAAAGTTATTGTGCCCCAAAAGCTTATCTCTGCTTACCATAAGCAAACAATGTTCATCATCAACCTCTATCAAGGCATTCACCTAATGAAAGAATGAAATGAAATGGGGTTTAATGTCCTACTCTTATGCACCTAACCTGGGCTAATTGAAAACGGCCTAATGAAAGAGAGTTATTATGTCTTAAAAATTCTGAAGACAGACAGACGAACCCATTTTAATATTCCCCTGTTTTCTTTGTAGGTGGGGGACAAAATACATGTACCAACTTCAGATTTACACACTACAACTTGTTACAAATAACATAGATCACAATGTGAACTTACAAATGTACTCAAATGACAATTTGATAGAGACACAGAGAGAGTTTAACATCCACTTAACACAAGCGAGATCATTTTGGAACTTACATATGGTTCAACCTTTTTTAAATTATTTTCTTGCGGTAGAGGTCTACCTATCTTCAACCAACTTCTAATTGTAAAGACTGGGATGATCCGTTAATAAACATTAAACCTTTTTATGAGATGTTAATAAGTTTGCCAAGTATGAGGAAGCATAACATGGTGTCAGAAGTAGAAAATTCGAACCCAAGCCTACATTCACTTGTCTCATTGACAGACCTTCTGATCATCCAACGCATTAACCATTCGGTCACCCCCATGAATGACATGAAAATTTGCAAGTTACACAAGAATTGTTAAAAAAAGATTTACTTCAAGATAATAAAACTAGAAATACTTTATAAGCTTTCTGAAAAATCAAAAGAAATGTTTCTATTATCAAAAAAAAACATGTACTACAAATGCATATAATTAATTTTAAAAAATGAATACACAGATATTTGCATTTTATCAGCAAACAATACATTTACTGGACTGGTAAAATAAATCTATTATTGCATTAAGTAATACTTCAAAAAGAATTGTAAATGAACCTTTGTTGACCAGGCAAGCGAGTTCCATAAACACTAACTTCAGACTTTGAAATGATTATGTGACTGAACCGCCAGCATGATACCCTAAAACAATATAAGTTTAAGAACATAGAAGAAACCAAACATGATAGCGTTTTGTAGCTTTTAGCCTTGAGCTTTGACAGAGGGAAAACACTTTTAAAATACAATATTATGTTATCAAAAACAAAATAACCTTAGGTCCTATCACACGAACAATATCTTTTTTAAGAATAACATAGAAACCATACATCAAAGGGTTTTCAGCTATTGAACAGAGCTTTGACAGAGGGAAAGCACCTTTAAAATACAAAAAATATGTCATTCAAATATAATTATAAATAACCCTACCACCCTATCTGCATATTACAACTGGCAGAATTTTATTTTACAACTATTTTGTAAAGCTTATTAGAGTACATGTAACTTGCTCACCTGGTTTATTTCTTTAAGTTATTCCGTACTGGATAGATCTTTTTAACCAATTACTGGTATCGTTGTTAAAACAGTCACTAAACCAAAAGTCACAAAATCAAAACCACTATGTTGATGAAATAGAAAAAAAGAGGCATTTATTTATTAATTTATTTAAATATAACTAGACTCGGTGCTTTATTACAGTATATGATAATATTCTTTTATTTTCATAAGATTAGAAATTAAACCTATCCTGTTAACCTGTGATCCTGGAAATATTAACCAATTAGGCCTACTGCTACTAGGCCTATCTATATAGCTACTGCAAATAATTCAAGCTCATTTCCCAAAGTATTTAGATCATTCATTCTAATACTTATTAACTAATATACTATCACGGTAGTATAAAAATAGACCCAGGCATAAAAAGTTACCAGTGCTGTATAGTGTCGATGGCTGTAATTTGTGACACAAACGCATTGAAAGAGACAGGACCAGGCCCAGAGGCTTAATATTAATATTAATATATTATTTAAACTAAATGTCTTAAATATAGTCAATGTATGTGGTTTGTATACCTATGTGTAGTACTAGCTGCTAGGCCTACAATACTGCCAGGTTATACTACTGCTAGTATATACATGACACGTACACTAGGCCTAGATTATATAGTAGCCTACTGTAATAAACTTAGTTATTTAGTACTGCACAAACACTAGTCACTGTTCTGGCAGTGCTATAATTTATAATAGACCCAATAATATCATATCACCAAAGAAATATTTAGCTTGTTCATGAAATGATGTAGTAAAAAAGGCTAGTATTATTAGTTATTTAGTACTGCACAAACACTAGTCACTGTTCTGGCAGTGCTATAATTTATAATAGACCCAATAATATCATATCACCAAAGAAATATTTAGCTTGTTCATGAAATGATGTAGTAAAAAAGGCTAGTATTATTAAGTTGTAAGTCAAAGTACATATAATAAATTTAAACTTTACATTTATACCAAACTCCTGCACTTACTATTACTATTAGATCATAAAAATATAAGAACATATAGCCTAACGCCTTTGAACATGTGCTAGCCTAATGATTAAACGTTTTGAAACTGCAGAACTGTAAATCTAACATGCGTAAAAATTATATTTTTTGATAAGAAGTACAGTTGTAAATAACTTCATTCAAGTAATCAAGTATCAGTCATCAAACGTGTTCATAAAACAAGTTGATCTTTCAACTCTTCACGCAGGGGGAAATCCGACCTCGCGCATGTACAGTCCACCAGCACCTTCACGCCATGTCCAACAGAGGATTTTGTGAAGTATCTCATTGAAGTTGAAGTTAAAGTTGAGGAAGAGTACGTTATCTCGGCGGTACTGGATAACCGTTACTAAAAAAATATTTTGTGAACTTTTGAAGATCCAGTATTGTGCGCCATGTACATCTCAGACCGCTCTATACATATGAATCACTGTCATCTGACAATGACTTACTACCACCCGGATATCATTTCATCTTTGTATACGAATGAATAGTTGTAGCTATATTTGTCCCCAGCCTTTCGAAGAAAGTGGGGTACTATTAAAATGTCCGCCTGTCCGTCCGTCACACTCTTTTAGACACAAAATAACTCTCCTCCTAATTGAGCTAGAATGCTAAAACTTGGTGTAGGTGTTTATTAGGTTGATACCTTGATTAGGTTGATACCTTTTCTGCCAAGGGTAAGCAGAGATAAGCAATTTGATTGGCTGATGCTTTGGGACAGGATAAGTTTAGTTCGAATTAAGTGAGAGTGGTGAAACTTGGTGTATAGTTTCATTATATCGATACCTCGACCATGTTCGATAATGACATTGTCTGTCCAGGGTAAGCAGAGCGATAAGCAATTTGATTGGTCGAAACTTGGGAACACGATAACTCTCCTTCTAACTGAGCTAGTGTTCAAACTTGGTGTAGGCATTCATTAGGTGAATACCTTGATGGAGTTTAGTGATGAAGATTTTCTGCTTACAGTAAGCAGAGATAAGCAGTATGATTGGTTGATGCTTTGGGGCACAATAACTTGGGTTATAGTGAAGTGAGAGCGATGAAACTTAAAATATAGATTCATTATATCATTACCTTGAGTAAGTTTGAATTTTCTGCTTAGGCTAAGGAACGATTGGTCAACACTTTTGAACATAACAACTATGATTTTAATTGAGGTAGAATGTTTGGAATTGATATAGATGTTCATTAGGTGAATGTGGTGACTGAGTTCAATGATTAACATTTCCAGCTAAAGCTAAGTAGAGCTAATCAATTTGATTGGTCGGTGCTTTGGGACAATATAAGTAATAGTTATTAGCACACTTTCCGAGGTGTATCGGTGAATATAAGGACAGTTTTGGACGGGGGCTCCGCCGAGGAAAGGTGCTAATAAGTTACTTACATCACATTTCTATCGTGTATTGTGAAGCAAAATGTGAAAAATAGTATTTATTATTGAGTCGTTTCAACCGAAAAGTGACAAATAATGTCAGCTCTTTTATTTATCCCTTTCTGGGCCTCACGTTATATTTCATGGTAGTATTTACACGTGCGTTTTGTTGTGACACCCCGAGCGTCAACTAGCCACGTGTTCATTTAGGCCACATCGTCAAAACAACTTGCCATTGCTAAAGATTACTACACTCAAACGTATTATTAAAAACAAAATGGTTGCTAAAGATTACTACACTCAAACGTATTATTAAAAACAAAATGGGCCATGTGTTTGTGACGGTTTCAAGTGGACACGACGCTCTCTCTCTCGCTCTCTCTCGTAATTTTGGTAACGTTATAAATCTAACCAGTTCTTCTCTTCACAGTGCTTTCATATAAAGAATTGTAACTTGACATTTGTATTATATAATATTGTGATAATTCGTTCAATCACGTTTATTATCAACCCATATTGGACATCCATCGATATAAAGTGGATATGATCAAAATATGTCAGGGCAACCCAAAACTTTCGCTACAATGTTATGAACCTCCATTAACTGGACGACAACTTCAGTTCAGATTATGTCCAATTTGACCAAATTTATCTTGCCATATGAAATTTAGAGAACAGCATCCGATCGGAAAATCGTTTGAAACATTTAATTTAGTGAGCCAATTTTGATTGTCTTATCCATAGCTATGATCGATCATGAAGATTTGAGTTTTTCTGCAATCTTAGCATCACCAACAGTGGCATCACCAACGACCACCTCGCCCCCACCCCTTTATAAGCCAATGGTCGTTATCTCAACATTTTTACTGGGCTAGAAAGCTTTCTGGTTTAATGAGGATTCTTACCAGGTTATTAAAATGATGTTAGAAAAAATAAACACATATTCAGAATAACTTGCATATTCAAATTCACTTTGAAAATGATTCACTTTGATACTAAAAATTGTGAAATAACCTCAGTCTGTTTTTAGTTATTAATACAAATAATTTGTTTTTTATTTATTGATACAAATGTGATCATAATCCGACTGGCTAGTATTAGCCGATTTTATTTTCTTGTCGGATCCCAAATGATCATAATCTGGATCAGATATGGAATCCATCGAGTTACTTCTTTTATCTCCAATCATGTAACTAGTGTTCCGGATTTGTTTGTGACTTGAGGAGTCGGTCCGAAACTTCTTGTTCACTTGGGTATATCCGAGATCAATCTCTTGTTTCCTTAAATCAGATTGCGAAGAATCTCCTTGTTCTTCACTATCAAAAGAGACGGGTCGTTCCAAATGATAAAGCGGGAATGCACTTGCCCCAGTGACATTGTCTCGTTCCTGTGGTTGAAGAATATCTATGGGATCTGCATAGTGTTGTGATGTGTTTTTAAATGGTATTTCTTCATAATAATCCTGACTAGACATCGAGAGGGAACCTGCATTAATTATATGGCTATTTCCGTCCTCTGTACCATTCGACTTAAAGCATGATCTGGACAATATATTCATTCTAAGTTTCCTGAAACACAATAAACCATATTTAGAACAGATATTAAAAGTATTATCAATTGTGCGAACACAAAAAAAACGTCTTTTCAGAAGATATTATTACCCATGATTTCTGGAATATAATCCTAAAACATAACGATGACTATTTATACAATAAAATACGGTTCGTATAAACTGTAAGTCCATGTCTGCTGGGTTATTGTGGATGTATGAATATGGGTCATCGGTTTCGGGCTGATGTGGAAGTAGCATAGTGATAATCGCTAGCCTGGAGGTGGGGTGTTCGATCCCTGCATTGGCCGAGAAAGTTCATCTCGATTTTCCGGCGTGGTTTCCCGTTGTCAGTTAGGTAGAACGGAGGGCCTGCCAAGGGAGGAAAACCGAGGTCCCGTTGGCTGCACGTAAAAGATCCCTTGACAGATGGAATTCGATATAAGAGTAGGCCGTAACGCCACTGCCCGGGCCAAATTTCCATCATAGCACACTGTATGGTGAATGCCCGTCTTCCATTTGCCCAGGTTAGGTGCAGAAGAGTTGGACGTTAAACCCATTTCATTTTATTTCCAGCATAGTGATAAAGCATTGCATGGATAATAGCACTATAATTATAGTATTTCATAAAACGACTGATGAGACGTGAAATATATTGGAAAAATATATGCATTGAGTTAGGTGGTCAGTAATCAGTAATCGTCGTATACAAGGCGATGTGTGTCTCCTGCATCTTATGAAGTTGAATAATTCGCTAGATGAGAATTAAATACTTGAAGGTCCCATGAGACCAACGAACACACCTATGGGCGCGTCATCCAGTTAAAGTTCTGGTATTACTATATGCACAGCGAAACCAGTCTGCATAGACGGTCGTACTTTTAGTGTTGTGTGGACTAGCTCTTACCTGAATACATATACCATAACAACTATTATCACACACAATACAACCAGCAACACGGACAATATTATGATTATAATACCTGTAATACAGCAAGTATTAATAATAAAAACATGGTAGTCGGTCATACATATCAAACAATAGGCCTACTATCAATAGACCTTCACCTTTTAAGCTGTACGCGTGGTTTTCATGAGTTAACAGGTTTGTTAACGAATGAAGCGTGCTTTAAATGACTTGTAACACTGATTACTAGGGGCGTAAATGTGGGGGTGGGGGTGGTACCCCCCCCCCCCCAGCAAAAAAAATAGTCGGTCGCAATAACAGTGCAGTCGGTCGCAAAGTAGAGGTAGTCGGTATCAAAATAAGTACACGTCACGCTACTCACGCAAAACTTTAGTATAAAAATAGTCGGTCGCAAAACCAGTGCCGTCGGTTGCAAAGTAAAGGTAGTCGGTATCAACAGAAGTACTCACTGTATACGTCACGCTACTCACGCGAAAAAAAATTGTCGGTCGCAAAATCAGTGCAGTCGGTCGCAAAGTAGAGGTAGTCGGTATCAAAATAAGTATACGTCACGCTACTCACACAAAACTTTAGTATAAAAATAGTCGGTCGCAAAACCAGTGCCGTCGGTTGCAAAGTAAAGGTAGTCGATATCAACATAAGTACTCACTGTATACGTCACGCTACTCACGCAAAAAAAAAATAGTCGGTCGCAAAATCAGTGCAGTCGGTTACAAACTAGAGGGAGTTGGTATCAAAATAAGTACTCACTGTATACGTCACGCTATAGCTACTCACGCAAAACTTTAGTATAAAAATAGTCGGTTGCAAAATCAGTGCTGTCGGTCGCAAAATAGGAGCAGTCTTAGTATAAAAAAACCTTGTCAACTTATCATTTTTGAAAAGATGTTGTGTTTCACTCTCATTCTGTTGTGAGTATAATCTTAGTCTTACAACAAAATGTAGCCCAGGGAGAAAAATAGTCGGTCTCAAAATAAGTGCAGTCACTGCAGTCGGTCTCAAACACAATGCCAGAATAGATCCCAAATATTTGCGTGAATCCGTGAGACTAAATTGCATACGTCACTCTTATTCTGTTATGAGTATGTTGGTCTAACAACAAAATTTCACCAAGGGAGAAAAATAGTCGGCCACAAAATAAGTGCAGTCACTGTAGTCGGTCTCAAAAACAATGCCAGAATAGATCCCTAATGCTCACTCGGCTAATCTCGACAGATTCCGTAAATTACATCTAGTCTCGGATGTATGACAGTAAGTGATATGTACCTACGCCCATACATTTGCGATGCGGCTACCGGTTTACTTTAACAGGAAAACTTGACGCTATTACACAAATTGGGAACCTATTCGGCTAGCGACCTATTCGACCGATCGAGCTGCAACCTGTTCGTTGTAAACCTATTTAGAGTAAAGACAACAGTCTCTATTTATCAACCAATAAAATCCAACGTTATGTCTATCAAATGAAAGTAGAATATATTATTTTTTATCCATTCCTTCAGCTCAGAATAGAAGTGTAATTTCGTCATTATCTTACAGCTGGATCGGTCGAATAGGTCGCTAGCCAAATAGGTCGCCAACTTGTGTTTGGAATGGGCGCAGCCATGTTTCATCCGGGACCTTTAAAGTAGTTCCAATATGGCGGAATTCACCATACAGCCGAGTTTAGATTGTCCGAAATCTTACGAGGTTTGCCGAGTGCCCTAATGCTATGTATTTGCGTGAATCCATGTGCCTAAATTGCATACATCACTCAAAACTATAGTATGAAATATCCATGTCTGCTTGTCACTCTTATTCTGTTGTGAGTATGTTGTTCTATAAAATGTTTTCTACCACGGCAAAAAATAGTCGGTCTCAAAAAAAGTACTCACCGCAGTCGGTCTCCGACTAAATGAATTAATGAGATAAACAACATACAATCATAAAACAAGCGAAATTGACAGATATGCCTCAAGATTCTGTCCCATTTCTTATCAACCCCAGTCCCCAAAATTTAAAAGCGCTGTTACATATCTGAAATTTCATTATAACATCATTCTTCTACTCGATAACATATCGGAAATTTTTTCGAGCCTGCAGGGCTCGATTCCAATTTAAAATCATTCTTCTACTCCTCAGTTGTCTTATACTGTCTCAGCACTATCATTTTCACGATTATAGTGAACTGCCCAGTTTGTAGTACCCATGGTATGTGGGGCGGGGGTTTGTGCATCAGTCGGTCTCATTTTGGCTACCCCCCCCCCCAATCGAAATCGTTATGTACGCCCCTGCTGACAACCACTCAACATGCTTGTTGTTATTGCACAGAAAACCCACCCCACTTCTTTATATGATTTCTACTAAAATAAGCGTAAGCCAGCAAACGAGTGCAATAACATTGAAAATATCTAGTTATTGCACAGTTACGCCCCAGTGAGTTTAGTCGAGGTAAAACAACCTGCTTATTGAACCAAAAGAACAAAAGAAGATCTCCTGTCGGTGTTACAACTGAAATTAAATGGGAGTTTAGCTTCCACATTGTGCGATTTAGTTCGAACCACAAGGAAGTTATTGGATAGACTGAATTCAAATAATCCCATCTCTATATGTTTGTATAATTTATGTTGTGGGGATAAGTAAACAGAGAAATTAAAATACCCCTCGCCCAACCCTCCTCAATCTTATGAAACAGTAAATACAATAAAATATTAATATTTACCGCTATGTGTAGGCGAGGTGTTGAGTGACAATACTGTAGTTATATCTGTACCTATAACACAACAAACATCAGTATCAAAGGGTAGACATACTCTTCAGGTGTCAAATTCTATGGTAAATTTATAGATTGATAATAAACTGATTGTAAAGTAAAAGTAGCTGAATCTTTATTTTGTTGAATCTGGTGAATATCACTATCAAATATAATAGTTATAACTGTAAAATTGTGCTCAAACAATATTCCTTGTTGATTTATTTTATTACATTTTCCCTGTGTATCACGAACGTGATGTGTGTGAAATTGATACAACTATGGGTACGTTACCGGTTGATGTTGTTTCCTGTGATGTTGATGTTTCAGTTGAATTACAAGAACGACATCGCACATTTAACAGGGAGTCCTTACCTAAAACAGAGAGGCAGACATATTGTCTTACAACATAATTTATATAAAATATGATAAACGTCTTTGGTTTGTTGTTATCTCCCTTTTCCTGAAAACATTGTGACGGCAATGTATCTTTTTCATTGGGCTGATCTGTTGTTATTCCCCACCTCCCCTTTTCTGAAAACAAAAATATGAAGGCCACACATCTGTTGTTTTGCGATTGATCTAGATGGTTGTGTTGATCTAGGGTTTTATTCCCTTTTGTCATGTAGCAAGCTTAAACGAATGAACGATTAAGTCAGAAACAGCTTGTTGGGTGACTGTGTCAACACAACATCTCGGTACTGGCTCTATCTATAAGCGAAACATCACCGGGGAATTTAAAAAAATAAAAAAAAATAATACCTATATCCAGGTTTATCCATATAACATCTTGTGGTTCAATGTTTAGAAGCTCGATATCTATCTCGACACCAGAAATCAACTTTTTTTCACGTAACATAATCAATCTATATTCTGTACTACAGTTAAACAATGTTTGGTTGTTTATTTTGATCCCCCGACAGGATTTAGCATCCATGTTGATATAATAACTATTTACACTTATAGTAACAGAGCTGGTGAATTGACAACATCGTGTTAGCTGAGATCTCGATGACCCACTGAGATAGAAGTATGTATCTCCCTTAAAACTATCTTCAATATCATTTGTAATGTTTATAGTCTGTTGATCTGCACAAAGACATAAATAAAAACCAACTTAGATCTGTTTTAAAGAAGATACAAATTATCAGACGGTAAGAGTCGTTTTACATAATTAATGGTAGCTTTTTTTGTAATCGTATTCTATTAGAGGGCCTAATTACCAGATTATTCCTTTGGGTTCATATACCCATTACACTCAATCAATGTATAAATCGCTTGCTGTGAAATACCAGCGAATGCATATCAGCAAAAACAACTATAAAGGCTGTACTAATAACGAAAAACCGGATGTGACGTCGTCACCCTATTTTTAGAATTGTGACGTAATTGAAATACACTATTGCCCAGGTCGGTCGATGGCGGAACCTCGAACTTATTTGAAGAGCAGTGTTGCGAAATGAACTGGAGGCTATGGGTCTAGTTCCTGATCCTTAAATTTTTAACGATAGAACTTACCCATATTATGTTATATTTTTGAAACATACCGCCTATACAGTAGTAGATCTTTTTTGTATAACCATATAAGGTGAGATAACTTACCATTTATACAGAAGTAGATATACTTTATGTAACCATAATCTGTATTATTAACATAAGGCGATGTCACATTACACGATTGTTGGTTGGAACATTTGTCATAAATTTCAACACGATCGTTAAAACGAGCTGTAGTTGATTCGTCGCCTCCTGATGATTGACAACAATCTTCAGTGTTGCATTCAGTTTCACTTTCACATTGATTTTCAGTATGTCCGGTTGTGATTTTATATGTATCGCTTATTCCTTCCATAGTAATCACTTGACCTTCTTTACAAGTTAACGTTGTACTGAGACAAGGTGAACCTCTTGAATTGTAACAAGCATGCGCTGATTTACCATCAACCATGGCCACTGAAAGAAGTGAAATAAAAACATTACCATAATAATTGATGGTGTTAGTGTACCATCAACAATTAAATTGTAGATTGTCCTGTGTATTTACACACTATTAAAATTATATGTATATTTACAGTTATAAGTATAGTAAAAATGCAGGGTGTAGATACATGAATACACGGTTTACGTAAGATTGTATAAGATTTAGTGTAGTAATACAACCATATGCCAGTTTACATTATGTGAGCAGTACATTAACAGAGATGCCGTATGAAATATTATTATTACAGAGAATGGTGGTCACATCTCATCTGTGCAAAATATTTAATATTCTGACAGTCAATTTAGTTCACTTTTAGAGAAATAGGTTATTCAAAATCTCAATGCACGGAACTGAACAATAAAAACAGGCATATATTATGCCATACATATAGTTGTGTCTGGCATTTTCCTTGGACGGTGTCATGCACCGGCCCTTTCATTGTAAGGTGCAGAACAGTAGCACATTAAACCCCATTTCATTCAATTTCTTTACATTATCGAATGTTGTGTTACATGCTCGGCTGAAAGTTCCGCGCAACTTTCTGTGTTCGTCGGGGTAGAACCTAGGACCAATTAGCCAAGCGGGAACAAACACACCCCTTTTAGTAACGTTACCTTGACAAATTAAGATCATGGTAATTTTGTATGTACTCCATGTATTGATATGTAATTTGTCCTTGAATGTATAAAAGCTAGAGGTAAAATTATGTTACAGACTGTGAAATACCATGCAATGTTAAAATACAGTTATAACGATGGCAATATATCTGCCTGTTAAAAAGGGTTAAAAATACATAATTTTTTTAACCGTGCAGATGCCAAAATTTGATTGAATTATCCTGGGTTTACGTTTCCAATCTTGTCATCGTCTTGTATAACGATGGCCATACGTCTGCCTGTTAAAAATGATTTGTTTTGTCTATGGTCGTGTATCATTTGCTCTGTCTACCCTTGTTTGTGCTGTTTTCCTGCACAATACATTACTTATGACGCAACATCTTAAGACAATGAAATGTATTTGGTCTTGCTTATTAATGAAAAAAAATCTCTATCTTTTAAACCATTTGGATGGAGAAATGACTGCCATTGAATGCTGGATATTTTGAATAATATTTGATAATAAGACTGGTGTGTAATTGTATAGAGATATTTGAACGATTAGAAGGTTGACTGCAGATTTATGTCATATATCTCACAATGGTTAGGTATGTCTACATGTATAGATGGATTATTATAAACCAATAGACACGGATACCCGACTTATTCAACTGTCGTACGTTTTACCAAATGTTGCTATGGACACATATATAAATAGATTTTAATTGCAGCTCTACCTCTCGTAGTAAATTAGATAAAGATATAGCTTACCCGACGTAATAAGAGAAATATAATATATATACATAATAACAGACAGTTTTATAAACTACATACAGATATGGGTTACCCGAAATTGACAACAGTATAGTTTACCTGGCGTAACAAGAGAAATATGATTTACCTGAAAGTGACAATAGTATAGATATCTGTACATAATCCATGATAACAAATATATCACACCACAGATATCTGGATACTACACCACAAATATCTGGATAGCCCACAACAGATATCTGGATACCACACCAACGATATCTGGCTATTATACCGCACCAACGATACTTGGATAATATCCTATACAATGATTTACACGAATAATAGATTGACTCAGACGGTGTAAAAAAAAATACATTTTCTTCCTGTTCATTTTGTTTTTTATTATGTAAAGAAGTAGTGAATGTTGATTCATTACGAAACCGACTCATAAAAATCATTTTCTTCCTGTGTCCCTTTCTATATACCTAACATGTTTATATCCAAGTGTAATATTTAAAGTGTCCATGAACTTGTTCTATTTTATGTTGAGGCAGCCTGTTCCGTTTGTTCTATTTTATGTTGAGACAGTCTGTTCCGTTTGTTCTAATTTATATTGAGACAGTCTGTTCCGTTTGTTCTATTTTATGTTGAGACAGTCTGTTCCGTTTGTTATATTTTATGTTAAGATTGTCTGTTCCGTTTGTTCTATTTTATGTTAATATTATTTGTTCCGTTTCGACTCACGGTAAAAAAACACACGTCGAGTGTCTGTATTTTAAGTCGTTTAATGGTCTACTTGATGTCTCCTCTCGACCATTAAACAATAAATAAAGGCACTGTTTGGTCTGCATGGCAAAGGTCACATAATACGATATGTTTTTTCCCTGGTTTCAACAATTCTCCTGATCTGATGTACATGTTTGCTTCCGGCAATTGAAAGATGATGTTAGCTATTTCTGGTGACTTGGCGGATCGGAGTGACCATTAACTCAATATATTCACCTCATGTCATTGTAACAGCGCCGACATTCTTTGTCGAACTTTATATCTTTCACCTCGACACCAATTAGACGAATTCTCAGTACTTTATATCTTTCAGCTCGACACCAATTAGACGAATTCTCAGTACTCCAGAATTGATAAAATAATCAAGTCACAACGAAATATGGGTGTAAGTTTTGTCAAATCCTTGATATCGATTACTTACAGATTAGGCATGATATACTTGCTGGTTTTCAGTGGTCAATATTTCTATCTCTGTATTGGCCGAGAAAGTTCATCGGGATTTACCAAATTGGTTTCCTCTTGTCATGGTGCAGGACGGCGGGCCTGACAAGGACAGCGGTCTATTCGCTCTGATGGGACAAAAATCAAGGTGCCGTGTACATATTGGCGTGCACGTAAAAGATCCCTTGGCAGTTTGTATTCGATATAAGGATATTCATAGTGCCACTGCCTGGGCCAAATTTACTTCACAGCACACTGCACCGCGCATACCCCTCTTTATTAGCCCCGTGTAGGAGCAGAAGTGTGGGACGTTAAACCCTATTTAATTTCAGTTATTTATTTATATTCAGGTGTCTTTAAATTTCGTACGGGTAATGTATTTGTCACTTCAGTCATATTAAATTTACAAAGTCACGTGTCTTTTTTTAAGTAATAGACTACATCACCTAAAACCACGTGATTCATATCTCACGATGGTATGACTCCGCGTGTTTTATTCTTTTCAACTCTAATAAAAGGACAACCCTATTCATGTGTTATATGAGAATCTTGTTTATAACGGGTTGATTACAGTATAAAGTGTACAAGTGATTAAAGTCGGGGTCTAGATTATAAGCGTACTTTTCGTCCCATTGTATCATACGTTAGTCCCTGAATGGACTAGTTTGTGTCGAGTTGGTGCTACATACAGGCCCCTTCATTAACACGACTGTAGCATAGAAGTAGAACCATCTAACATTGTTAACGAAAGCTAGTTTTTAAATCTAATAAAACAAGTATGACAAAAGGGCAGTTATTAAATCTAATTTGACAGGTATGACGCAGGGGCCGTTGAACAGAACTGGTAACTAAGTGAACTAAGTGTTTGTCCTGCTCCCTATTCCAGGTCCATATGTGATGCTGTAAAGGATATCAATTATAGACAGTCATAATTAAACCGGTTTTATTAAGCTAAAAGAGATACAAAAACCCAATCTTGATCCAAGGCAAATTCTAATCTCCGTAAAAGCAAATTAAACGAATATCAACGTGAAACAGATATCTTCTATAATTTATTCGTGATTGGAATGCACCCCCCCCCCTTTGTGGCAATATACTTGTTACGTCACATTGCGGACAATGCAACTCATAAATGCTATCCTCACTAAACATTCTCTCTCCCTGGCTGTGTCCCTTAAATCCAGAAGCCAGCAACAATACAATAAACAAGTTGTCCTCTACCCATCGATACAGTATTATCTTACTTCACGGTAATGACGAAATGAAGAGCTCATTGATTGTTTTTTAAACTATCACCATGGGCAATGACAACACTAGAGTTGAAACGTGTTTGTTTATTTATAAAATGTAACAATAGGTGTCTATATCTGACATGGAGAGAGGTTTAATGCATATTTTAACTGTTCCAAAATCCCAAATATTATTTATCAAAAATATGATTCCATTTTAGAATTGGGATTTACACAATGTAACGGTCAACTTGCACCTTTCATATCACTATTAACTTAAAGCGGAACTCCGATTACAAAACTACAGAATAATTAGATAAAAAAAAGTTAACGCCCTAAACAACCGCAATCTCTCAGGGGTAACAAAAACACAGAAGGCGTCGCCCACATACAGTACATGCACATCCTTCTGACTGATTGGAGTTTTTTCTCCACCACTACTATCAACTTACCAATAATAATATTGATACACAATTACTATGCCTGATCAGGTACATATTTTGTTATTAGATAAGTATCTAATGTATTTTCTTTGTTTCATTTTCTTTCGTTTTATGCATAAGCATTCTATTTTTGGTCCAGGCTTCCTGGAAATAATGGTAGCCCTGAATGTTGAGTAACCCTATTCAACTGACTGCCTTAGACAAGCCCATTATGATCTAACGCTGACTCAATTGCATGCATGCATGAGGCCTGCAGACGAATTTCTGTTTCTTGACGCAAAAATGTTGTCATAATATTACTTTAATATTTTATTATTGCATGCCAATGCTTGTACATGCCAATGTCAGGAATATTAATATATGTCATTGAATCATATTCATTTGTCAACATATTCAGTGAATATTTCCCTACATTCATAATAGGAATGCCCAGTGTCAACACATTGTCAACATTGTCAACTTTATCATCAATTTGATTTGGTTTTTTTATAGTTTCGATGACCTAAACTACATAAAGATCTGGACCGACTGTAGCGATAGGTCGCGTTAGAGGTCATACGAACGGATTTTGACATTTGATAAACCAATCAGCATTGGTGTTCCTAATGGATTACAAATAAGTCCGTGCAAAACACGCCTAAATCTCGCCGTAACAGACTGTTGCATTGTCTAATCCCTTAGACCGTCAATGGTGTCAACTCTTCCCGCTCCTAGTGTTGTGACGACAGATAAAACGAAATTTTGAGCAATAAAAAACGAAATACGATTTGTGTTTGAATCAGATTGACCATTGCCATAGTTACCAGTAACATCATCACATCAGTATTGATTGAATAAAGTATTATTAAGTCATCTTCTGCCTGGAATTAAATAATGGTTTAACAGACCCCGTGGAGCTAAGCCGAGCCACTTCGTAGTTTGCTTTGAGTCTGTAATCGCAGTAATGGAAGGCAAGAAGCCGAGAAGATATCTAATCCATCCGCCATTTGACCATATATCTTGTTCCAATGATAGAGAGAAGCATTGGGGTTATGAGAAGACGAATTCTATTGATTTTCAATGCAAACTTGGTCTAAAGAATTGCGATATGAGTGGACGAATCCTAGCGAATTTTAGAATTATGCGTCATTAGCTACCATGACTTTTTTTTTACGTCAAATTGCTTCTAGGATGTGCATTTCCACGCTTTGTGATGACATTTTATGTCAATAATTTGCTTGCGCAAAATGCACGTTAGTTAGGGTAGAAAACTAGTGAAAACAGAGAAAATCCACTCCTTGTCCCTAAAAAACAGAAATCGAAAGTTTTCTTTAAGATATATAGCACACACGTTGCCCTCGCCATCCGTCCCCAGTGGTGTATCTGCTGACAATAACGCACTTGACAAGCAATGAAAATGTGCTCCTGTCTAAACATCATCTCAAAAATAACTATGACACCACGTTATATGGTGAATATCAAGTTCTCCGGAAGATGTTCTTACTGCATGTACCCTCCAGCCCCCTTCAAGTGGTGCCCAGGGAGCGTGTTCTGTCTACCTCATCAGCATATAAGCCACTCCCTGTCCGCATTTGTCTGAAAATTTTTAGATTTAACATAAACAATCGATTATTATATGACAAACTCGATACTTTTAGAATCTTCTTTCAGTTTAATTGAAACCACATGGTACATATTAACAAGCTGTATTAAGGGTGGTTACCTTTTTAAAGTCATATGTTTTTAATTGTTGAGCCTACCACACGCTTAAACTATATTCATATTAATAATTTAACAGCTTTAATTGTTGAGCCTACCACACGCTTAAACTATATTCATATTAATTATTTAACAGCTAAGTAATTAAAGCCAAACCCAATTAATTGCATCGCCCCCCCCACCCCGGCATATCTTTCAAATGCCTGATACTGACCTGTCTTTACCTATATTGATTATTTGTTTCGTGAATGTCATCTGTAGACTCATAATCATATTTCTCCGGATCAATCACGATGTTGAATTGGATTACATAAATGTGGCTACTTTCTAGGTCAAATACGCCATCTTTGAAATATGTTGAGAATCATGATTAAACTGAATCAACCCTTCCTTCATGTTGATTTATTGTTGAAAGGTTGTAGTACCAGGGAGGTGAAGCGAGGGGATGGATGGCCGAATAGTTAGCGTGTGTGGGCTGTCATGGAATCAACAAGCGTTGTTTCGATTCCGCGGTTGTATTTGACAAATTAGGATCGCCTGTCCAACCTCGTGTGTGTTTTTTGTCCGGATTCTCCCCATCCCATTGCTAAAGACCTCTACGCGCAAGTGAATTATTGAAATAAAATTGAACCGTGTGTTAGTCCAGAAATGACATAGTTTGTGTCGAGTGGAAGTTAAAACACCTTTCACCCGCTTTCGTTATATAGTATCAGGGATTCAACGTTAAGCATCATAAGACATGCCATAATATGAAACCATGCTATACATCCCCCCCCCATACACACCCACATTCGGGTAAATATTTGCCCCCAATACCAAACTGATAATGTACTGCCCCTTGTATTTCACGCTTACTGTCTCCGGTACTTTATTTCTTCGTCAAACCAATATTCGTCTTGTACATAGGGATATTTTATTTAATATCAATATAGACATTCAGGTCAGGTCTACATTGTATTTGTTTAGAAGCTTTCCCTTTATTCTGACCTAAATTTCTTGAATCACGCAAAAGGGATTTTATTTCATTTTATTTATTAACTAACCCGACTAGTATAATTTCATAGAATGATGTATCGGGTAATATAGGAAAGGGTTCTGATTTGACGTCAAAGAATTCCTACGAATAACCGAAGCTAAATCAAAATATCGAGCTGTAAGATGATGTTGGTATTGTTTAAATTCTACACGATATTCTTGTCTTGGGAAGCAGTTGCCGGTAATTTCTCATCTTCTTCTTGTTTTACTTTTATTTATGTTAGCCGAGAAATTGAGTGATGATGGTGCTGATTCATTGATTAAGGTGGAGGGGGGGGGCGGTGACGCAGTAGGTCAGCCTGTGGCTTACTAAACATGGGGTCTGAGTAACCACAAGAGTATGAGCCACGGGGGCAGATAGAGGGGGAGGGGGCTACCCCCTAACTGAATTCTCGGACAGATGGGTAAAGTGAAAACAAAAATTATTATTTCTTCTAGTTGCCTGAAATCTAAAAACAGTTATTTTTCTGTTTCTTTTAATTGTGTATGCATCACGGGGCCATCTTATATATACATTTAAAATGCAGATGTGAAGTCATCCTTTGATGTTGGGGTACCATTATTTCCAATAATGCCTGGCAATATGCCAATCTTACTGGGTGAAATATTAGACTTCATTGAAAAGCACGTGCGGAATAGTGTCTGTATTTAAAGTTGTTTAATGGTCTCGAGCTAAAGACATTGCGTAATATGTTGAAACAACGGTCGTCCAGAGCCTCGTACAGTATCAATATATTACTTAATGTCTCGCTGTCGACCATTAAACCATACCTCACTGATATACTATTCAAAAAAGTAGGGGATATTTGATTTTTAAGTGTTATTAAAGTCACCTAATGAAACTGACGAAGAAACAAATGACAAAATGAAATGAAGTTCACATTCATCGATTTATTCCAAATGATCGTTAGACTAAGTAAGGCACAGGCTGACCATTATAAGGGTAAAATGATACCCGGGGTCAAACAGCAAAGTTACCACAGCATCACAACAAAGTCAGTAACGAGTAAATCCTCCTCTGTTTGCCACACAAGCATTGATCCGACGTGGCATACCCCTAATGGGACGTCTAAGGTCATTTTGGTCCAGATTGTCCCATTCCTGTTGCAACGCAGCAGCAAGTTCCTGGACATTGGCAGGACGTTGTCCAAGCATGTCCCAGACATGCTCGATGGGGGAGAGGTCGGGACTCAGTGCTGGTCAAGGTAATGTGGCGATGTTCTGTTGTTGGAGGTAACCTGTAACGATCCTGGCCATGTGACATCTTGCGTTGTCATCCTGGAAGATGAAACGGCGGCCATGACGTCGTGCGAACGGCACAACATGAACTGCCAAGATGTTGTCCCGGTAGTACTGGCCTGTAACACGCCCTGCAACAACATGTAAAGCCGTTCTTTCAGCAACAGTGATGCCTCCCCACACCATAACAGAACCACCCCCAAATCGACCATGTCTGATGACGTTAACGTCTTGGAAGTGCTCGTTTCGACGAAGCCACACCCTCCTACGTCTGTCCAAAAAATTAACAGTGAATCTTGACACATCTGAAAACATCACATTGCTCCAGCGTCGATTATCCCAGTGTTGACGATCCCTACACCAACGACGTCTTGCCTGAATGTGATGATCTCTCGAACAAGGGATCACGCGAGGACGTCGGGCGCGAAGGTGACCCTTATGCAGTCGATTCCGAATCGTCTGGCCACTCACTCTCACACCAGTGTCTGTTTGAAGACGAGCGCTGATCTGATTTGCTGTGATGACACGATTTCTCAAGGCCAAGGTACGGATAAATCGATCCTGGGCTTGAGTTGTCACCCTTGGTCGACTGAGCGTGGTCTGTCCTGTACAGATTGTGTATCACGGTATCTGGACCATAGCCTGCTTATGACAGACTGAGAAACATTCATCGTCCACGCCACAACCGCCTGTGTTGTGCCGATCTGTAGCATGCCAAGGGCACGTAACCGTTCATTTTGGGTAAGCCGACGCATATCAAAATTTGTTTTCTGGTCACTAAAACAATTAAACTGATGTTTCCACCCTGGAATTCAATGCCACAATGACTGTAATATTCAAAGTCGAGCAAATCTTGGGTTGGACCCCCATGATGATCCCAAGCATCACCTGCATTCCATGCGGTAGCTATTGGTGGATTAAGGCGTCGCATGTAACTGGAAATGTTTCTTCTGCTAGGTTCTATAGTGACTTTTTTCTTAGTCATTTGCATATTTTAGTATTGTGCCCCCCAAATCAAATACCCCCCTACTTTTTTTGAATAGTGTACTACCTTACACCCTAATTTGTTCTTGTTGGTTATACCACAACGACCCTTGCTTACCCAGCATATCCATCTTCATAGAAACGAATGGCAAATACCGCAGCCTTATGGGTAAAATTACAAAGTAAAGTATTCAGATAAAGCTATTGTTTCCCGACATAAGTAAGGTACAATCATAATGGGTAAAGTACATTCATCATGGGTACATTCATCATGGGTAATGTACATTCATCATGGGCAAGGTACATTCATCATGGGTAATGTAGGGGAGAAGGGTTTAATATAGGCTATGCCTGTTCCCCAATCCCTATTCAGATAGAAATCTGAATAAAAATATTGCTTATAAAAAAAATAAGGCAAAATCATCATGGGTAAAGCACAATAAGCGTTGTAAGATACTGTTTAGCTGTCAATAATTTTATCAAGGATAAAAGTCGAAAGTGAATAAATATATATAGCTTCACAGACTAACAAAATATAACATGGTCTATAATCAGGCGGGAATAAACAAGTTTATGTTGTTAGTTACAATCAGATACTGTCCCTAAACTAGCTATACATATTTGATATTTCAGACAGCGGAGGCGATAGTAGGGTACGCCAAACTACATTGCCTAACGCACAAGTTGACAATAGAACTTTACAATCTACGTGGTCTGACGCAGATAACTACAGTGGGCCAACACGATCTTCTCTGTCATCCCATGGGTATAACAACAATCTCAACCACCAAACAACGGAGGGGGCAAAGATTAAAGAAGATAACACACAGAGTAAGAATGAAACCAACGGGTTAAAAGGTGAGCAAGGTTGATATGATAGAGAACACGGTGGCGAAGCCCAAGGGTTCTCTATCATATCAATCCGAGGGAGAGTAGGTTTATATCTGACGTATACACCGTTTACCCTTAAATTTAATGGACTCTTCTAAAAAAGGCAACAGTGATTGGATAATTGCTCGGTAGTTTCCCCCAAATAGCGAGAATTACCGATGTAATATTGCACGTGTTTTTGTTTACACGTCGCCATTTTGGGAACTTGAATTGAAAGCAAGGACAAAATGGATAATTGAACGAAGTCAGACGAATAATCAATCCTTTTTAGTCATCATATTGACGATGGAATCGATGTGGATGCAAATATGATGAGGATCTATCCAAAGCCTGAAGAAAATTTGGATCAAAAGGCAATCTTTTCCGATATTTCTAACAATGAACCGTGATTGAAATTTAGGTATGTTCAGAGAAGGATTTGACCGACTGGTTTAAGTGGACTGTATCCAAAAATACTTTACAACGGAACTTTTGAGCGATAAATACTTTCAAATCTTGCAGTGTGTGGAGAAATAATGTGGGCGGAAAGAAAATTCTGAAAGATATCTTAGACATGGAGTATGGATAACCGATTTACTTATCCCAATAAGTACACAGTCTATTTCGTTACTGAATGCTACAAACTGTACCATAACTTTTTTTTATTGTCAAAATAATAAAATTTTATTTCTGTGTTCTTTGTATTATTTCGATCATCTACATTATCAGCGGTTGATATGAGCCGAATATATCGACCTTGGATGACGTCATCAGCGGTTGATATAAAATATCAAACTGCCATGACGTCATCAGCGGTTGATATGAACCGAATATATCAACCTCTGGTGACGTCAAGAGAGGTTGTTATGAGATATAACTGCTATGGACATCAGAGAAATAAACTACTACCAGTTGTATATATTAAGATCCCTACTGGTGCTGTAATATCTCTACTTGATGTCTAATGATCAGTGGTTTCCCAGTGAAAAGATTTATGCTTAAAAAAATCATTTACAGGTATAAGAGTTGTTCGTGGGACTGCTTTTCCGTCAAAATTTATTTCCGTCATAGCACACATCAATGTGTGTGCACGTCTTTATGTCTGTCTGTAACAAAAAACCATGTTTTAGATTGTGTTAATGTGTGTGCACGTCTTTATGTCTATCTGTAAAAAAAAACATGTTTTAGATTGTGTTAATTATTTTACAGGAGATATCGATATATATTTTGTGGATGGCGACAGTTTATACCAATTCAACTTGAAGTCTGGAACCAAACTAAAACTGTTAACTGGAGTAAAATACGCCAATGATATATTTGTAGATTCAAGGCGCAACATGTTATACCTGTTGGCTAACCAGTCTATGAAAAGTTTCAAAACTGATGGTAAAAGTTTAACAGATGGTACAACATTATTCACAGATAAATTTGACAATGGTAAATATACATATTTATAACTGACAAACTCAATATACGTATTCCTAAATCACGTGTATATAAAATTAAAATAATATAGAGATCTGCAATTGGTACATCCGTAAAGTCGTAATGCTTTTTAAAAAATGTTATAAAGATAAAGATATGCCGAATTAATTAATTTAAATACTGGTTTGATAACATGTTAACATTGTTATTGTTCTGTTCGCTCATCGGATTGACAGACGCAATGTCTGTGAACTTAGCTTCATTGTAGGAGGTTCCATTTTTCAGAATGTATTTATAGTTACTTACTGTACATTTACCATACATATCGAGGCCTAAGTAAATTGTTCATTATTTCTGTCAATTTCTTTTTCCGTTGTTTAATTGCAGAGTCTTTTATACGTTGACACCCCTCAATTTTTCAAAACCACCTAACCATATGATCAAGGAATAACAACCGTTCCCTCACTTAAGCTGACACACAATAAGCTAGCAGTTGACAGTTAGTGATACCCTGACGTTTTTGCCCAGTGCTTGCCCCATGGGCATTTTTCGGGTAATCCAAATACCAAATTTCCATATATACCAAATTTTGCATACTTTTATTGGAAATAACCACCCGATAAATACTGTGTGGGGGGGGGGACGTATTTTCAACAGGTTAAAACCGAATTCATAATATTTAAAGGCTTTATCCCGATTCTATTTTGGTGAATAAAACTGCTGGGTAAATTACTGTATAAACCTCTATACGAACAGCAATCGATTATCAGGTCACCCAACAAGAAATTGACCCGAAACCTTAAAAGGGTTACGTGTCCGGATAAGCGTTTGTGGCTTTCACGTCTAAACAACTCAATATTTTGGACTGAAATTTCGAGACAAGGTATATACACCATTCCTTGATATTATGTCGCTTAAATTTCGTATGTACACGAACATTTTATTTTGGAGACTGTGTTCAAATCGGGACAACCCCTTTATTCATTTCAGATTATTTCTTTTTTCAATTTGTAATTGTCCATGACTACATATACTATACTAATATCAGACGCATAAAGAAAGTAAAGGTTGATACAAGATCACCAACAATTGAAATTGTCAAGACATTCAAGGGATACGTCAGTCATATGGAACTCCACACGGAGACCGATAACATCAAATGGTAAATACTGGTTTATATTATGTCTTGATTTTAAGGGAATTGGGCGAATGGCATAACGCGTACATGTCAGATAAAACAGCCTTTCCTACTACTAAAGACTCCTAACTACCTGCGGATAACTGAAGTGAATTTGAACTATATGTTAGTCCTGAAATGTCACAGTTTTTTGTCGATTGGACGTTACCCTCCCTCCCCCTCTTTCTCTTGTCCCCTTCTCTCTCGGCTGTTTACACCAAGCCTAGTTTACTTTTACACCTTGTTTCTGGACTGACATTCATAATGTTCTATTTCTAGGCTGTATGTTTTAATTGAAATGGAAGAAAATGGCAATGATATTCTGGTAAAATGCACCCTTGATGCCATTCGATGCGTTACTATAAAAGTATTTTATTACATGTTTGTGGAGATGTTCAAGTTTTATGGTAAGTTATCTATTCTTATACTACGTCTAGAAATATGAATTTATGCTTTTGTTTTAGAGTAGTTTAAGCGCTTCATCTATAGTTATTTCAGTCAAAATAGACCGTTGTCTAAAGGTTCGGGTGGAATGCGATGGAATTTTATTACAGAATTTAAATATTCTGACCAACAAACTACAGGAGGAAGTAAATGGAAGTGATAGGATTTGCCAATTGGCTTCGATGGATTGGATATTGCCAAACATCCATTTATTGGTTGAAAATGTATTTCTGAACATATTTTAAAACTATTCCATGCGTCTCCATAACGTCAATATAACATCTGAAGCTATATCCGAAATCTGCTATCGTCCTAATTAAGAATACCTGTACTGAAACCTTCTAGAATATATGCACCCACACCTGCAGACAAGCAACTGTTTTAAATATGTTTGTAAGATATTTACTGACTAACAATGTTGTTTATAAACACGAACATGTTATAGGTTTGAATAGCATTATATACTCTGATGACACAGTTGGACTGGGAATTTTTCATCTGAATGACTCAAGCATGGAACGAATTGGACATAACTTTAGACATCTGGTAGGCTTTTATATTCTTGGCCAGCGTATATTCTATCGTGAAGTTAACCGGTAAGTACTTCTGTAATTACAGCTTATCTTGGGCAAACTCACTGCTACATTTTAGAGTTCTTTTTACTGTTCTAATCAGAGAGAGTGGGGGGGGGGGTGGCCTAGTGGTTTAGAGTGTCGCGCTTCGACCTCTAACTGGCTGGTCACCTCTGGCTTGCGGCTGTGGTTTCGATCCCTGGTCCGAGCGTATGTGGCATGAAGATAGTGGCGCCTTCTCAACAACGTGGGTTTCTTCCGGGCACTCCGTTTTCCTCCCACTGCTTAAGACCTCTACGCGTAAGTGAATTATTGAAATAAAATTGAAACCATATGTTAGTCCCAAAATGACCTAGTTTGTGTCGAGTGAACGTTAAACCCCATTTGTCTCTCTCTCTCTCTCTCTCTTCTCTCTCTCTCTCTCTCTCTCTCTCTCTCAGAGAATTAGTGTTTAAATATGGCGATTGTTGCTGAATACATAGGGTGATCTATTTTACTCAATACCATAGATACCTTACATCATAGTTACCGTCTAAATATGGTGATTATTTTCGTATTAACGCCTCGGCTATATTACCCAATACCATATACAGTGTTCTAGTTTATTTAATAGCATATAGTGTGTTGTTTTATCCAATCCCATGTAGTTCCCATTATAACCTCTGGTATTGAGTCATTTGGCGCAATTTCCACTTCAAGAGTAGGAAAGGTTGTCCAACCTCGTGTGGTTTCTCTGAGTACCCCCTTTGCCTCTCAATGTTAAAAATCACTGCGCAGTGAATTTTTGAAATAAAATTTAACCATATGTTCGCCCCGGGCCGAGCGGTCCTTAAACACTAAACGGTCCAACCAACGTATAGACAAAACATCCTGTTTATATTGGGGCAGATCAAAACTTCAAGTGTCACCGCGTAATTACGTATTCTGAACTATTTCAAATGGCGCAGATTTGAAATAAAACCTTATTTCTTTTTTTTAAGAATTTCAGTATTCAATTTAAAAAGTAAAAAATCCAGAGTTATTGTACGTTTGCAATCTTCTATCTTTTCCACTGTTATATACGCCATAGACTTGGGCATAGGTACGTATTGGCTCTTTTTGATTTACATGATGTCATAGGTACATATTGCCTCTTTACATGATGTACATATTTACATGATGTTGTACGTAGGTAATGTCACTTGTTTATTGACATGACACTTAGTATTCGCTCTCGTCGACTGTTAGTCCCTCAGCTTAGTCGACCATTATTCCTGTCAGTTGTAGACGACGATAATAATCACGATAAGCTATAAGGACTCATGCAGTGTCAATATGTATCGTACCGACTGTATCAATCAAACAACCCTAAAGATACACGAAAATAGACCAAGCAATCTTAAAGGACATCGTAACCTTTATAAACAACATCTTATGAGGTATAATGTTCATGGGTAAGGTACCCCGATCATATATATGACTTCAGAGACTAACAAAATATAACATGGCATGTTTATAATGTTTTATATAATCAGACTACAATAAACCTGTTTACATGGTTCGATTTACTACATATCTATGGTATTTACTATGTATCTATGGTATTTACTATGTATCTATTGCATTTACTATATATCTATGGTATTTACTATATATCTATGGTATTTCAGAGAGAGGAAACGATAATATGGTACACCAAACTACATGGCATAACAGCATAGAAGCTGACAATGGCAAAGTGTCATCCAATGATCATTTAAATCCTATAGATTCTAATCATATCATTATGATGGTTACTGGAGCGGTAATATTTATCCTTGCTGTCGGCTCAGGTTGTATTGGTTACAAAAAGTGCTTGACAAAACGAAAAGCGCGCAATGTTCAACGGATGGTACGAAAGAGTAAATTGGAAAAGGCCCACAGCTAACACAGCGTAGTGTTAAACACCAGTCAGCGCAGCCTACCTGTGGTTTAATTTTATGTTTGCGCATCTTCCAACACTCTCTTGTATCTACAATTTATATATAAGGGGAACCGCACCACACACAGACAATCAGACGGTACAAATCAATGACCAGGACACAATATACACACAAGACAAGCAACATACATATACTATAGATGATATCAAGTGAATGGATCCAGGCGTTTGATGAAAGCGTCCACTGCGTTGTACAGTTCCAAGCATGTAGTGATAAAGACTTAAATTCATTCAAAAACAAGCCTAACAATAACTGAATCAACTTAATACAAAGGGAGATAATTCTCAGACATTGTAAGTGACAGTCTGTGATGTTGGGGTTTTGTTAAATATTGGTATTTCATCTATGTTACCCAAATATATAAAGTAGCTATGTCTTTAACTCAGTATCACCCAAAGTCTTACACATTGAAAACATGAATTATTTGTCAATTCAAATCAATATTGAAGTTGTGACCTTACCAGGAAAAGGTGTGCTTCTAATATCCAATATTCAAGATAAAATAAACATTTTACCGTCGGTACACAAATCGTGTACCATAGTGCGTTTCGGCGTCATTTGCAACAAGTGACCAGAAAGAACGAAGCTAAACATATTCCAAAACTCCTGTCAAATGGTGACGCCATATCTTATCTGGAGTGCATGCGCAATAGACTGGAATAACCAGATGCTAGAAATGTCATTCGACTGAGACTCGTGTCGTATTTCGCTGGACATAACTGATTTGAAATTAGAATCAAAACGGAAAAAAATTGAATGTATATCAGTTTATATACAATCATATTACATTATTATATGCGTTGCGAGGTCCGAAATATTAGCGATTTAGCTCCTTTAACTTTAATCAAAGATCAAACAACTGGTCCGTATCAGATCTGTATTTTAAAACAAGGACACACATTGAACTTTATCAGATTTTTTTGTATTTTTGTTTATGACCCATCAATGTAACCAAATTTTCCACAAAAACACTAGGGATTATTGCAAGAACCTTTAAGTGACCTCACGTTCCATTCTTCCCTTCCAGCGATGCCGCTTGACCTACCTGCCTTACCGTAAATAAGCTACTTCCCACATCCACCTATCTTTATATCAATTTCACATTCGTCGATTTACTTAAATATACTTTCCCCAAAAGATACTTTCCGATAAAAGTATGGTAATGTTGGTATGTATGGAAACTCGCGACGTGAAGTTAGTTTGTGGTTCGGTGTTCGTTGATCGATATTCGCGAATAATGGTCTACGGAACAGATTGTTGTTATGTATTAGCGAATAACGAAAAAACGAACCAGTCTGTTTTTGGTATTTACAAATAATAAAATTGCAATACAAACCAATGAAGTTTGGTTCAATGATACATATTATAATTCCAACCTCGTGGGTTTTCTCCGGGTACTCCGGTTTCCTCCCACTGCTAAAGACCCCTACGCGCATGCGAATTATTGAAATAAAAAATTGAACCATATGGTAGTCCCGAAATGACCTAGTTTGTGTCGAGTGGACGTTAAACCCCATTTCTCTCTCTCACACATATTATTATGTCAGACAACAACATACTCAAAATCAGACGAGGCAAAATAACGTAATTAACATAACTCAATATGGCGGTCTTCGGGAGGTTTCGGAGAGCAATATCGTAACCAGAGCAGAAATGTGCCGGAAAAACCGAATGTGAAGGGAAAAAAACGAAATATGTGTTTTTCACATGGACGTTTATTTCTAAGCAGCAAAATTGTCATGACTTTCACTGTCTTTTATATGGTTTCTTATAGTAGCAATTCACAATGGCAGCCAAAATGGAAGCCAAAAGGACGGATTTTAAAGGGACAATAACACTCTTGCTGGCTTGGCAGCTCCAGAAAATAAATAATAGCCTTATTCTCAGTACTAGATGTTTAAGTGTCCTACCTGTTGTGTAAATTATCCATTACGACCTATTTTACTTGTCCAGAGGGTTCGAAAATATTTTAAATCAAAGTCACATTTGAAAAGGTTTACGTTAGACTTTTCAAATCAATAAGTTGAATTTTTCCAATTTTTTAAATTAGGTGTGTTAAGATGAAAATTATATCATCAATTAATTGGAATATTGTAAAATAATACAATTTGTTGACCAGAATGAAGATTGGGACATATTATTCAATTACAACAAGAGTGTTATTGGGCCTTTAAGTTAATCGTTGTTTATTCCTGTAGGATGTGCGTTGTAACATGAATTTCGATAATCCATGATGGTAGGAATTGTAAGTTACCACAAAAATGATATCAAAAATATATATTTCCAGCGAAAATGTCTTCAGATATGACCTTTACTATGCCCTTTAAATATGGTTTTTGACGTCACTCAATTTAAAGATAAATTTCGAAAATCCAGCATGACAGCAATTCAATATTGACTTTAAAATGACAGATTTTCAATTAAAATCGCTCTTTCCTGATGGATATGTCTTGTAGCATATCATTTATGTGATTGTCCATGACGGCAGAAAGATATTAATGCCATTAGAACTGTCATAAACTCCCTAGTAACATCAACTCCCTATTAGCAGGAATCCCAGATGCTTTAATAAAGTACAAAATAGTGCAGCACGGCTTATAATCAGTTAAGAGAGCTCATAACCCCTATTTTAAGTGGGTTACACTGGCTAGCTATATATTTTAGAATTCGGTATAAGATCCTCTTTTAGTATTTAAATGTCTTAACGGCCTTACGAGACTTACTTGACTTATATACACCGTCCCCCCCGTTCCTCCTCATTAATTTTATGTTCTAAACGATTAAGACTCAAAACAATCGGTGATGAACTTTTAAAGTAAGCGCGCCAATTGAATGGAATAAGTTTCCATTTGCTCTCAGCAACTCTGCGTCTATTGTTGTTTTTTTTTTTTAAAAAAATCTGTCAAAACGTTTTTATTTAAAGAAGTCTTTAGCTTATAACTGTTCTAAACTTGTGTTAATCTCTTAGTGATTGTTTATTTAACTGATTTATGTTGTCTATTTTTTTACCGTTAGTCATTATATCTTCATTATGTGTTGTTTACTAAATAATTTATGATTGTATTTTTTTTGGTCTGTGATACTGTATTGTGATATTTTATGATGTTTTGTAAATCGCATTTGCGCACCCAGTGAATTGTGCGCTATAAAAATGTTCATAATAATTATAATATCACTTACAGAAACCTCATGAAGACCGACATATCGAATTATATTCATCACGTCATTTCGTCTTTGCACACTTTGGTCTAATTTGAGTATGATGCTGTCTAATATAAATATGATAGGACCAAACTGCATTGGGGGAGGATGTTTGTTCATTTAGACACTAGAGCAGGCGCCGATCCAGGGTGCGACCCCCCCCCCCCCCGTCAGCCCCAGTGGCATAGTTGATTTTCATTTATGTTTGCTTTGTTACTGTTGTAGTTCACATATCTGCTCTTTAATAGATGATATAAACATGATTTACGATTGTCTCCACCCAAAAAATCCAAGGTTGCAACATATTACCCTTTGCTCTAATGTGTGCCCCCTACCCCCTCGACAAAATCCTGGATCCAGGCCTGTAGAGGGTGTTACCCAATCTGTTTCACAGAGAATTACTTACGAATTATCTCTGTCACAGATGACTGCCTTGAACACGTTCAGTGACACCACGCGGCTTATAATAATTCAACACCATTTTCAAGTAGAATTTAGCGATGGAATAAACATGTGGTTTGCGCATGTCCGGGTCTCGTAATGTCTCTTCAGTTTAAACTTATTTGGCGTATGTTTATAATCGCAGAATTCTACTTGAAAATAAATAGTGTTGAATCTTTATAAATATGTGTCAGCTGTGGCAAGAAATGATTCCTTTGTCGAATAAAGTTGAATCAAGGTGAAAAATAGTAGGTAAGGATTCCAAAATAGTCTTAGAACATAGGTGGGGAAGAACGGTATTTTCATACTCAAGTTATAGAAGGCCGAATAGGAATATGTCGTTCCCTCAAGGACAGTTCCAAAAGGAACTATGGATTAGTATACCATCAGTGTCTCGACTTACTTTTAGTGTTTCACGAGCAATAACAACCTGTGTTGACGATAAATTATCAAACAATTTCCCCTTTTCCTTGGAAGATATCAATTCTACAAAGAAAGGTTTTCATCAAAAAGCAGACTGACAGACGACTAGGGTTTCACAAAGGGCATGAAAATAGCTTTTCGTTCACAAATACAGCTACATCGTAACGTATATATATATATAAGGAACATATCATTTCGTCTTTTTTTTTCAAAGGTTGGGACAAAATTTAACATAACGGCTATAATGCCGAATTTGTCAACATTTAGACTGTGTGAATGTTTACAGAAGTTTGAATGAAGTGACATAACCAAAGTCGTCCCTAAACAGGGCTTTGGACGTAACACGACGTCACGGCCATTCGTGACATATTTATAAAAAAGATAAGAAAAAATGATACGGAAAAACTTAGGCTGGCCTTAGTGAAACCGACGTAAATAATTCGTATATTTTTCGTTTGTCCCCTGTTTGATTGTATTCGTCGAATATATCATTTCGTCGTTTATTTTTCAAAAGGTTGGGACAAAACCTAACATAACGGCTATAATGCCGAATTTGTCAACATTCAGACTGTGTGAATGTTTAGAGAAGTTTAAATGAATGACGTAACATGACGTCACGACCATTCGTGACATATTTATTTCCTTCGATACACAAAGTTTGAAATGAATGTTTCCGCTCTCCAAAATACAAGAAAATAAATCCGAATGTATTCATCGACCTGTTTCGTTGCTAATTATTTTATCAAGAATCTTTGAAAAAAAAGCTTTTATAATCACGTATTTCGGGATAACGCATCACTAACAAGGTTTTTTTTTATACGTGGAGATTCAAGTACCTATCTACTCAATGACATGAATCGCCACCTTCTGTCAGGTAGCCATACGAGAACCGTGTTCTGTGATTCTGTTAGAAGCTTGACGCCTCTGGTGTTTAAGGTGACCTACTCTAATTGTAACCGACAACACATGGTGGGAGTGAGTAGTGTCTCAACTGACCCTAGGAATGTAACTGACGGTGTTACACAGGGATCCGTTTTCTGACCTTTACTCTTATTAATATACATATAAATTGTAACCGACAACACATGGTGGGAGTGAGTAGTGTCTCAACTGACCCTAGGAATGTAACTGACGGTGTTACACAGGGATCCGTTTTCTGACCTTTACTCTTATTAATATACATATAAAGATATTATTGAAAAGTCACAAATAAAACTATTTAACGCCGATGCGTTACTTTATATAGCAATCGAAGATCTGACCGAATGTCTACTTGTTTAAAATTCATAAAAAAAAAATACGCGGGAAATAAAGTAAATCCCGTTTATCAAGTCGCCTTATCCCTTTAGCTTGGCGTTCGCCATTGTGGGAGAATGACAGACGCCGTGGTCTAAAGCTTATTTAAATATTCTGACCAACAAAACTACACAAGGAAGTAAATGTAAGTGGCAGGATTTGCCAATTGGCTTCCACTGGATTAGACATTATTAAACATGTATTATTGGTTGAACGTGTATTTCTGAAATATTTTTTTTAAATCAACCCATGCTTCGTCAGTATGCCGATATAAAGATTGAAGCTAGCGTCCCCAAATACCTATACCCAAACCTTCTCAAATACTTACACCCAAATCTTCTCAAATATCCCCCTAAAATTATCTATACTCAAGCCCCCTGAAATACCATCACCCGAGCACCCTAAAATACCTATACCACCATTTGAGCGTCAACACATGAATAAAGACACCGTAAGACAGTTAAGACAGACAAGCAACCGAGACCTCTTTACAGAGACAGCATTACACAATGTACTGACTATTTTTTTTTAATTTTTCATAAACACAAATATATTTTATGTTAGGTTTGCATAGCATTGTACTACAGTATACCATTGCACTACAGCACCGTTACAAAATAATTGGATTGGGCATTTTCCAATTAAATGGTACAGAAATAGAACAAATTGGACACAATGTCAACGCTCTTCGTAACTTTTATATTCTTGGTCAACGTTTATTCTGTAGTGAAGATCGTGGGTAAGTAGTTCCGTATTTACAGGTTATCAGTAGCATAAAATGCCATAGCAGAGTGTCTTATTTACTGTTCTATTCCTGTACATCAGAGAGGTCTTGTCTAATCATGATTACGCAAATGGTAATAACGTCATCAAAGATCATTTCTGTTCGTTTCCATCTTTATGGCTGCATTTGTTTGACCTCACCCCAAGCCATACACAATAAATAGCATAATAGGAATGAAATTATCTTTGCTGACTCTCTACGAAATGATAAAGAAGACTCTACTGCCATGTTTACTTTAGATTTTCCCATATCTAAATTATTAGCACCTTATACGGAATTTAGATTTATTTTACAAAATTCCATTTATGGAGGCCAGAAACGGTTTTGGGACCTTGCACATGCGTACAAACATCACCACATTAGGCCACTCTTAAGAGACTGTCCAAATTCATATGGAGAGTCACATTTTTGTCCTTTCGCATAAAACGAAAAACATACTTTTGGACGAGAATGCTTGACACGAGCAGAACAACCAGTGGGTTTAATTACAACTTCAAAATGATGGTTCATACGAATCATAATTAATGTATTTGTTCGGGAGGCCATTTCAGAAGGGTCTTGGTTCGATGTGACTCCGATTGTTTTTACTTGAAATTGATTGTTCCACAGAAAGCTTATACAATTTGCTGCCAGATGGCGCCATTATCTGGTGTTCATTGAAAAGGTGACTGAGATCGTTCTTCCCCGGAACGCTTCATATAGAACTGCCAGGGGACAAGAAGTTATTTCTACCACTTTGGTGTAAGTCATACATTTTAACGAATATTTTCACCTTGAAGTGAAAGCCGCAAACACTGCCATATTCCCGTGACGATTAAATACATTTTGATTGAGTGCAAGCATATTATATAAAAATATTACCGTTACAATCCAGTAGGTCAGTTATTTGGTTAGGGGTTAGTGGTTAGGGTTAGGGTCAGTTATTTGCTCAACCGGAGATGTGCGCTAAAGTGCTTACATTTTTAAAGAAGACAAATATTCATATATATAATCAGGTTTTCAATTTAAGATTTGTATATTTATGTACACACAGCGGTGTGATCTTTGTTTTTACACCATACCATATATAGTGTTCTTTTGTGCTCAATACCATATATGATGTTCGATTTTACTTAATACCATATATGTTCTATTTTACTCAATGCCATATATGATGTTCAATTTTACTTAATACCATATTTGGTATTGAGTAAAATAGAACACTATCCTTGTTTAAATCGGAAGCCACTATGACTAAGTGGGTGAGACGTTAGCTCGCTAACCTGGGGGTTGGTGTTCGATCCCGTCTTGGCCGAGAAAGTTAATCCAGATTTTCCGGCGTGCCCCCCCCCCCTTCCGTGTCAGTGGTGTCGAACAAAAGGCCTGGATGGGATGCAAATCTGGGGTCCCTGTGTACACATTCGTGGGCAAGTAAAAGAGCCCTTCGCAGAGTTGGCCGTTGGGCCGCTGTCCGGGGAAAAGTTCCCTCATAGCTCATCCTATGGCATATGGCCGTCTACATTAACCCATTATAGGGGCAGAGTAGGAGGATGTTAAAACCCATTTCGTTTCATTTCTGTTTTTATTTATTGTTTTTCTTTTTAAGAATTTCAGTATTCGATTTAAAAACAGAAAAGTCCAGTGTTATTGTACGTTTGAAATCATCCGCCCCTTACAATCTTATGTACGCCATAGACATGGGCGTAGGTACGTATTGTCCCTTGTTGATTGATATGATGCTAAGGCTACGTATTTGCCTTTGTTGATTGATAACATGCTATGGTTACGTATTGCCCCGTGTTGACGATATGATGCTATGGGTATGTACTGTCACGCGTTGATTGACGTGATTTTGTGTAAAAGGAGACGTAACCTACCTGGTCACTGCATAAACCCGTCTTTGCACAGACAAATATACACCCTAATTTGTTCTTGTTTGTTATAGTACATTCATCATGGGTTCTCTATCATATCAATCCGAGGGACAGTAGGTTTATATCTGACATATATACAACTGGTAGTAGTTTTTTTCTTTGATGTCCATAGCAGTTATATCTTATAACAACCTCTCGTGACGTCATCAGAGGTTGATATTTTCGGTTCATATCAACCGCTGATGACGTCTTATTGTCAAAAGAATAAAATTTTATTTCTATGTTCTTTGTATTATTTCGATCATCTACGTCAAGAGCGGTTGATATGAGCCGAATATATCGACCTGTAATGACGTCATCAGCGGTTGATATGAAATGTCACCCTGCCATGACGTCATCAGCGGTTGATATGAACCGAATATATCAACCCCTGATGACGGCAAGAGAGGTTGTTATGAGATATAACTGCTATGGACATCAAAGAAAAAGATAGGCTGTCACTGCCAGGCAGGATACGCCCACATTTTCGAGAGATGGACAGAGAACAAGCAATACCGAAGGTGATTTTTCCTACATCTTTAAGTCCTGTATTTCATACTGTATTGGGAGCAGCCATTTAGTTGGTCAGTTCCAGTCTGATATTAATGAAACTCGAAACCGACAATGATTATGGTGTGACGGTACACAACCTAGAAATGTGACTTTTCATCAAAATCGGATAAGAATTGTGACCTGTAGAGAGTCCACAACCATGATATACCATATTTTTACACTATTCGCGTACAAACGGCGACCATTTCGTCCGGCAATTTTGGTACGATTTTCACGAAATTAGAACTCAACTTTCCTCATCAAAATCGAATTAAAATTGTGACCTATACAGGGTCCACAACCATGATATATCATTTTTTTAACAGTATTCGCGTACAAACGGCGGCCATTTTGTCTGTCAATTTTGGTCCGATTTTCCCGTAATTCAAACTCAACCTTCCTTACAGTGTAACGGTGATATAATCTAACGGTTTTTTTTTAAATTGGATAATAATTGTGACCTACAGAGGGACCACAAGCTAAAGAAAGGGGGATTTTACGTATAACCAGGGGCCATAATTCAGGAAGTTACGATCCGATATGCGCAAATATCGAAAAGAACCAAGATCTTTGGGTTATAACGATGAATTTCAAGTTTCATCAAAATCGAATTAAAATTGTGACCTTTACAGGGTCCACAACCTTGATATACCATTTTTTAACAGTATTCGCGTACAAACGGTGGCCATTTTGTATGGCAATTTTTGTCTGATTTTCCCGAAATTCGAACTCAACCTTCCTTACGGTGTAACGGTAATATAATCAATTGTGACTTCCAAGCTAAAAAAAAGGCGATTTTGCGTATAATCAGGGACGAATTTATTCCATTCAAATATGGTGTGACGCATTGTGATCATGTCAAACCATATGGGTTTTCAATTTTTAACGATTATTGGTTCTGCATTTATCCCCTCTTTTACCTAAAACTTTGTGAACACGACAGAGCATACAGATTTTAACAGAATTTTGCCAAATTTGGATTCGAATAGCAAAGTTGGTGAAAAACAAAGATTTTTTTTTCGGATGTATCCTTATTGTTAACCAGCTGCGGTTAACTTTGCACTTTTTTCTAATTACCCCGTGAAAAAATTGCCTAAGTCATTGTGTATCTTGAATGTAAGGCAAAAACTGCCTAAGTCAAAATACATTTATTGCCTAAGTCACATTTTGACTTGGGCAGTTTCAAACTTTCCCCCTAAAACATAATATTTTACAATTTTTGTGTAAATTCCTTCAAGAAGTCAATGAAGCGGGTGGTCATACACATTTTAAGCAAATAATCTAAATTTTGAAAAAAAGTGACTTAGGCAGTTTTTGCTTTAGCTTGACGAAATGGTAAATACTGGTTTATATTATGTCTTGATTTTAAGGGAATTGGGCGAACGGCATAACGCGTGCATGTCAGATAAAACAGCCTTTCCTACTACTAAAGACTCCTACCTACCTGCGGATAACTGAAGTGAATTTGAACTATATGTTAGTCCTGAAATGTCACAGTTTTTTGTCGATTGGACGTTACCCTCCCTCCCCCTCTTTTTCTTGTCCCCTTTTCTCTCGGCTGTTTACACCAATCCTAGTTTACTTTTACACCCTGTTTCTGGACTGACATTCATAATGTTCTATTTCTAGGCTGTATGTTGTAATTGAAATGGAAGAAAATGGCAATGATATTCTGGTAAAATGCACCCTTGATGCCATTCCATGCGTTACTATCAAAGTATTTTATTACATGTTTGTGGAGATGTTCAGGTTTTATGGTAAGTTATCTATTCTTATACTACGTCTAGAAATATGAATTTATGCTTTTGTTTTAGAGTAGTTTAAGCGCTTCCTCTATAGTTATTTCAGTCAAAATAGACCGTTGTCTAAGGGTTCGGGTGGAATGCGAAGGAATTTTATTACATAATTTAAATATTCTGACCAACAAACTACAGGAGGAAGTAAATGGAAGTGATAGGATATGCCAATTGGATATTGCCAAACATCCATTTATTGGTTGAACATGTATTTCTAAACATATTTTAAAACTATTCCATGCGTCTCCATAACGTCAATATAACATCTGAAGCTATATCCGAAATCTGCTATCGTCCTAATTAGTGTTGGATAGATTGTAAACGTTTAGTTAGAGAGATAGGATAGAGATCATGCAAAAGACTATTACAGTAATCAAGGCGTGGGGTGATGAAAACGTGAACAAGTGATTCAGTGGAGGAGCGGTCTAAAACGTTGCGAATACGACCAATTTTAGGCAGCGCGAAAAATGCGGACTGACAGACTTTAGTAATGTGACAATTTTCGTCAAAACAAAAACCTAAATTACGGACACTTGAACAAACTCCATTGCCAATTCGGATAGATTTTAATTTTTCACAGCTTCTATATTTAGAGTGAAAATGTATTACCTCAGTTTTACCATCATTAACTACCAGTTTGTTTGTAAGCATCCACGCACGAATATCATCGATACATTTTTCAATTACAACCTTTGAAACTTCAGCATTTTTACATGTAAAATACAACTGAGTATCATCAGCGTATAACATAAAATCCAAACCGTGACTAAGTATAATATCCTCTACTGGAGTGTATTAAAGTGTGAACAATAGCGGAACTAAGACATTACCCTGTGGTACGCCAAATTCAAGCGGAGTGGATATAGATTTGTGACCATTTACGTCAACACTTTGAGTTCCATCACACAAGTAAGATTTCATCCACTGTAAGGCCAAGCCTTTGATACAAAACCGTTTCTGGAGTCTCTCCAACAGAACGCAATGATCGATGGTATCAAAAGCAGCTGACAAATCTAACAACACCAGAATAACTTCCGAATGGCCATCCAGGCGTAGCATGATATCATTATGTACTTTGAGTAAAGCGGAGTCAGTGCTGTGGTACAGTACACGCATCGCGGAGGTTTGATCATACACGATTATCGTGTCGTTTTTTGTTAAACATTTCCACGATAACGACACGATATTGCCACGATAAATAACTCGGTGTAGCAGTCGCTATCGTGTGCCACGATAGTCGCGTGACACGATAGGCCTCGGTGTAATTTGATATGTAAAATTAACGATGTTTATCTGTCATAAATAATTGATGTCAAAAAGATATACTGCCACGATGTTATCAAACTGCCACGATTTGAAATGTTGAATAGTTTTTTCAATAATCCTGACGCGAATAGCCACGCTGCATAAAAAGAATGTACTTTTATGAGGTTATATTTTAACGGAGTCCCTGTCTATAGGCGGACTGGACTTTTGATTATAAAGAAAACTCACTAAGATAATTATCTAGATCTTTAGCTACACATTTTTCAATGAGTTTGCCACCGAAAGGGCAGTTCGGAACTGGACGATAATTTTTCAGTACATTAGAATCCAAACCTGGCTTTTTCAGTAATGGCCGAACAATGGCATGCTTAAATTCGTAGGGAAATTGCCCATAGTTAAATGACGCGTTGGTGATCTGTGTAAGGCGAGGAATGAATTAATGTTGAATACAGGACTTAGAGTTTATTGCTGACCAAGATCACACTCATTAAACACATATTGCCTTGGTATGGAGTCCAATGAGTTTCGTAGCATTCGAACATTTTGTGTGAAGAAATCGGAGAAAGATTGTGCTAGTGCCTGTGGATCTGTGTGGTTTGGTAGAGTAGCAGCCGGTGACTTCTTTTAGCCAATCCAATAATGTCATCAATAATTTGGAAGAGTTGCTTCTGGTCAGTGTTCTGGATCTTGTTGCGGTAATACGAATGACGGGTGTCTGCTGTTAGGCGGCTGTGTGCCGATCGCTTGTAAAGGAAAATCGGTCGGTTGATTTCTAAGGGATTGGTCTTTAACTTCCGTTCCAGGCGCCGCAGTCCAACCTTGTGCCGGTGAATGACGTCATTGTGCCATGGGGCACGCGGTTTGATTTGTAAAACTTTGGTTGTAAGCGGGCGAGATCATTAAGAAGATTACCCATTCTATCATGGTAGTTGCTAACCAATTCATCAACGCTAGCACCTGACATAGGGATCATTGTTGTATTGATAGCGTCGGCCTCAATGGATGGAATTTTCCTAGTTTCGCACTTGTTATAATCGACGTTTAAAATCGCATCTCCATCGTTAAATTAAATTAATCAATAGTCGAATAGTTCTAATCAAATTACAATTGGGGCCACCCTAATTCCTAACGAGTTTGTTATGATCTTGTCATGTTAGAAAACTGTCTTGTCAATAATTTATATAAAAGTTAAGGCCTAAAGAACGAACTGCAATAGGTAGATGTATCTCTTCTATAACTGTATTTATCTTCTGAGTATCTATTGAATCTGTGTATTTACCATGGCTAAATTTATCTGTGAATAATGTTATACGATCTGTTAAACTTGTACCATCAGTTTGGAAACTGTTAACAGCCAGGTACAGTATGTTTCGACTAGAATCTAGGAGTACATCTTTAGCGAAAGTTTGTAGAGTTAACAGTTTTGTTTTGGCTTCAGACTTCAAGTTAAATTTATATAAACAGTCTTCATCTACAAAATACATCTCGATGTAAAAAAATTAACACAATCTAAAAAACTGTTCTAGGTTATTATAGATAAATGGGGTTAAACTTCCTGCTGAACCGGGCGAAAATCCTGAAAATGTAGGCCACAATCGGAAATCCTTGGGTAGATTGTCGGTCATGACCGGAAATGATCAGCCAGTTCCTTACCCTTACTCCCCACTACGTTATATATCCCTTGTGAATATACAAGGGGTATTTTGGACCCCAAAGACCATACCCTTAACGTTTGTGAGAAATTGGTTCATAATTGTCTAGCGAGAATTTTATACATTGTCAGCTACTTGATGTCGAGTATAATGCTGCAAATAGAATGGACGTAAGGCAGTGGCAACATTGATCATTTGATAAGAAACTACGAATGTTACATTATCGGATACCAGGACCCCCTTCCCTTTCATTTCAACATTTTGGTGGTTACAGGTGTCTAATCTGTCCTGTAATCGGTGCTAGCTTTGTATTGGGAATCTTCCTTACTGGTGATATTGTTTTGGTTATTCTAGTAATCAAGATCTGAAAGCAAATCAAGGTACCCTACCAACCCCATCAAAAGACTACATGGAACATGACAATTACGATATCTTTAGATTTGTATGGTTTCAGAAAAATCGTATAATTCTTATCATCACTGATAATACCTGAAATATTTTGTTTTAGCCTGATTGATCATTGTTCAGTCTTGAGATGAAGTTGTAGTTTGATCGAATTTGAATAAAATTATTCCCCCCAAAAAAACTTTTTATGTCTGGGGTCTAAGATTACCCCTAGTAGCCGACGTTTTTCGTGCGACGTGTACACACAAGGGATATTGTGTACCATAACACTGGAGCCAAGGTGCCCATTGTTCCCTATGGTCGATATATCTATCATCTGACACGGTTCCATAAAATCTATAACAAATATATCCCATCTATTGTACTATCAGGATAATTTGTCAAGGCTTTATAAGTACAAACCAGAAACATAGAATACGAGTTTAACCTCGACACAATATAATACTAATGCAATGGCGTTTACCGTCCCACTTTTTGCTCCATCAGAACTTTTAACGTGGGACATACCCCATGCATTGTGATAACAGGGAATCCTGTCATGGGCTTATTTAAGTACAAACCAATTCATTGTTCCACCCGCCATGCACCGCTGTCAAGGGGAAACTGCACCGATATCATTGTCGTCACAATGAAAATAACCTAAGACAAAAACATGTCATATTACCTTTAACTGCTCCCCAAGACAAGAATGTGGTGTAGTAAATTAAAAATAACAACCGCATTTTTCGCTGTATTCTGTGAAATATCTTCGCCTATTCTCGGGATGTTATTAATAGAAAATCAAAACCCTCTCCTATATAAACACACACATGCCAGTCGGTGTAATAGGAAATAAAACGATATCCCCTCCACGCGATTCTAAAAGGCGTTAATTGTTTATTACATATAACGTGAAGTAGGCCGTGATAAATCATATATTAGATACAGAAATAAAGACGTAATACTAGACATAATTAATTACAAGTTTTAAAAAGGTAAACTCCCTTTTCAAATTCATACATGTAGTTTTAATTATTTTACAATCGATATATAAAACTGCTGAAACAAGATTCGGAAATCGATTTGGTTAAATATTTCATACGTTATTACATCTGTACAAAGGGGTTGGTGAGATGTAATCGATAGTTTAATCAATACGATGATACCAAAATTTATAGAAACACAAATGGGACCAGGGAGTGGGTATCTTCGGTATGGTAGCTAAGACACTCCCCTCCCTCTGTTCAGATAAGCTAGTGATTTGGCGACAGACAGTATCTAGTCAGTGCTATTTATCTCGACGATCAGTGTCTGAAGTACGTCCAGGCTGCATTTCCCGCAGTATGTTTCTCAAAATATTGTGGCGATAATATGCATTCACTTTGATTCACACACTCCCTTCGTTTGTGACTTTTCTCTATGATCAGATAAATTATACTAATTTGGCGACAGGCAGTATCTGCTCACCTCTAATTTGACGATCAGAGTCGGAAATACTTCCAGTCTGCATTTCCGGCAATCTATTATTCCAAATTGCGGGGGCTGCGTTGAGGTTCTCACGTTTGCTATCGTTTGACACTTGCTGGGGTCGGAAAACTAGTGATCAGGCGACAGACGGTGTCTATTTTTGCCGGAAATCAGTGCCTGGCAGCATTTCCAAGAGTCTATTTTCCAAGGACTTCCTATTTGAACGCTCGCGAGTAAGCTTCGTGGAGGTCGCAAGTCCGCTCATTTGACACTTTTCATCTCAACGATCAGTGCCTGAAGGCATTTCCGGCAGAGTACCCTAGTTGCAGCTCGCACCTTTGCTCTCTTAACCTTTCGTTTAATTGTTGGAATCATAAACAAAAACATTTCATTTGAAAAACTCATTTTTATACACATCTGTTGCTAGGATACTGAGCAGTTTTGATACTGCCAATCACAACCGGAACATCACAGACTGTCACTCATACACCAAACACCACAGACTGTCACTCACCAATCAAACATCACAGACTGCCACTTAAATAAATGGCACATTTTGTTAACATAGTATAGTTTGTTGATTCTGCACTTTTGTGCCCTGAATTTGCGTTAATATTGTATTACACTAGTGATACACTATGTTAATCTGTGGCTAAACACTACTTCATCTAATCCGTTGGCCCTGTCTATAATACTATTTGGCACCATCCGTTGAAAGGGGTGGAAGGTGAGGTCACTTAAAACAGGATTTTCATATTTTCTAAGAAAGTCAAAACATATTTATATCTATGTCTTTTGCTAAATGGGTTGTCAACTCACTATTATACAATCATAGGCATTATTGTCTACACTTAAACATCTTTCTCATCGGAAATAATAACACAATTACCATTCCTGTTTCCCATTCCCTCCATGCAATCTTCAAACGTTTGAATTTAAAGTTGAAAATGATATTTTTGCCATGTTCTTAACTGGCGATAGTGAATGATAAGATTAATAGGATTATTCTTACACAGGAAAGGACTGTTTATTTTAAGGCTTTTTTAAAATATATTTTAAAAGTATAACTTATACATTGCAGCTTTAAAGGTTCTTGCAATAATCCCTAGGGATTGGTGCGTTTTTAGTGGAAAATAGTTTCATTGGTGGAATCATAAACAAACCAAAAATAATCTGATAAAGTTCAATGTTTGTTACAGAGGTGATACGGACCAGTTGTTTTATCTTTGAATGAAGTTAATATTTGGGTAACATAGATAAAATACCGATATTTAACAAAACCGCAACATCACAGTCTGTCATTCACAACGTTCGGCAAATATTTCCCTTTGTCTTAAGTTGCTTCGCGTAATGTTGGGCTTCTTTTTGAATGAATTAGTCTTTATCACTACAGGCCTGCAACTTTACATCGCAGTGGACGCTTTCGCCCGGATCCATCCATTGGATCTGATCTATACGTTTGTTTGTGGTGTATGTATATTGTGTTCTGTCCGTGCCGTTGTCCCGTGTTATTGTCTGTGTGTGTTGCGGTTCCTTTTATAAATTTCAGATAGTTAAAATTCAAAGTCCCAAAAACGGTCGAGGTAAAATAGTGTAATCAGCAAATGGACTGTTTGTTAACCGTGTACAAAATACACGAAAAATAGTTTGCGCCCACACAGCAGCTAAATCTTCCGGGCAGTCAACAAGAGTTGTCGCATAAAATTGTGACCTCCGTAGGGTCCACAAGATAAAAAAAAAATGATCTTCGTACAATCGGGGGCCATAATTCAGAAAGTTATGGTCCAATGTGCCTGAATATCGAAAGGAACCGTATCTTGAAACTTAATTTCAAGTTTCATCAAAATCGGATTAAAATTGTGACCTCTACAGGGTCCACAACCTTGATATATCATATTTTTACACTATTTGCGTATTAGCGGCAGCCATTATGTCGGACAGTTTTGGTACCATATTTACGAAAAATTCGACCTCAACCTTCATTACAGTGAAACAGTGATATAAATAAATGTTTTTTAAAATCGGATAATAGTTGTGACCTCCAGTAGGACCACAAGCTAAAAATGCAATTTTTCGTACAATCAGGGGACATAATTCAGGAAGTTACGATCTGATTTGCAATGGAACCAATATCTTTAGGTTATTAACATGTATTTCAAGTTTTATCAAAATCGGTTCAAATATTTGACCTCTATATGGTCCACTAACTTGATGTTACATATTTTCACACTATTCGCGTACAAACGGCGGCCATTTTGTCTGTCAATTTTGGTCCGATTTTCATGAAATTTGAACTCAAACTCCATAACCATGTAACGGTGATATAATCGAATGTTTTTTTTTAAATCGGATATCAATTTTGACCTTCAGAAGGACCACAAGCTAAAAAAGGGCGATTTTTCGGACAATCAGGGGCTATAATTCAGAAAGTTACCAAGTTCTTTGAGTTATAACCACGCATTTCAAGTTTCATCCGGATCGGTTCAAAATTGTGACCGCTACACAGTTCACAAGCTAAAAACGTGATTTTTCGTACAATCAGGGGCCATAGCCCACGAAGTTACAGTTCGATACATGCCAATATCGCAAGGAACCTAGATCTTAGGGTGATAAACCTATGTTTTAAGGTTCATTGAAATCGGATAAAAATTGTGACCTGTAGACTGTTCACAAACAATTGTGGACGGACGGACGGACGGACTAACAGGGGCGACGACAACATACTTCCACATGAAAATGTGGGCGTTTAAAAACAGTGGTAACAGGTGTCCGGAAGAGTAAGCTTACGCTGCCTTACGCCACACCCGTCATAGCTGCATCCAAACTATGAGACATAATCTAAATAAAATAGCATGATTGGCCAATGATCGGTATGTAAAATGAACATGATGAACAGTGTTAACGATGTAGTAGACAGACATGAATAAAGAGGTAATATACGAATCATTTAAATATATTTTGAATAATAGTCGAGAGAGACATGTTATATTTACCAATCAAGTCAATATGATGGCCATAAATCTTTTTAAAGGTTTTAATGAGTTTAGTTCTTGTAGTTGAAGCCTAGATGACAAAGGCTTCGATACTTAAAAATCAGAATAAAAGGAACAAGCTCCCACGTAACGAATTAGCTGAGACACAAACCCCCCTTAAGCTGGCGATATCGGAATGTTACTACTACTAAATGGAAAGTTAACGATCGGAAAGTCAAAGTCATCACGTTTAGCGTACAATTTAACACTAAGTTTATGGCAATTGTCAAAATCGAGACGCAGATCCAAGTGGGAAGCGTAATTGTCACTGTCAGAAGTATTTTTAATTTCGATATATGGATTTTACGTAATCACTAAATTTTGGATTTTTCAGTGATAGAACATCATCGATATATCGATAAGTGAAATTAAGATGTCCGATTAATCGTTTATTAGTTTTCACGAGTGCCTGTATGTAATCTTCTTCGTATGAATAGAGAAATAAATCAGCAAGCAAAGGTGCACAGTTGGTGTCCATGGGGTTACTTACCACTTGCTGATATATTTCCCCTCCAAATTCAACAAAGATATTATCAATTAAGAAATCCAACATTTGAATTATCTTGTTGGACAGTTGGTGTCCATGGGGTTACTTACCACTTGCTGATATATTTCCCCTCCAAATTCAACAAAGATATTATCAATTAAGAAATCCAACATTTGAATTATCTTGTTGGACAGTTGGTGTCCATGGGGTTACCTACCACTTGCTGATATATTCCCCCTCCAAATTCAACAAAGATATTATCAATTAAGAAATCAAACATTTGAATTATCTTGTTGGCGGTGAATTTATTTTTTGAGTCACTATGATTCTTGACAAAATATGTGGAATTGATATCTAGTAGTTCCTTATTTGAATGAAAAGACACTATGAATAATGTCTTTTAACCGAGCTTTTACTATGGGGAATTTTCGTGTATAAAGTAGAAAAGTCAAACGTTTGTAAAGATGAAACTGAAGCAAGTGATCTAGATTGTAAACTACCCAAGCTGGCTGATGTTTAACACTACGTTGTGTAATTTGTGGACCTTTTCAATTCACTGGTTGGTACCATCCGTTGAACATTGCGTGCTTTTCTTTTTTTCAAGCACTTTTTGTAACCAATACAACCTGAGCTGACACCAAGGATAAATATTACTGCACCAGTAACGATCAGAATGATATCATTAGAATCGATTAGATTGACATCGACAGGCTGTACATGCTCATGGTATAGACTGTTGGTATTCCCATGGGATGACACGGGATATCGCGTAGTCCCATTATCGGCTTCTTCGTCAGGCCATGTAGTTTGGCGTACCATATAATCGTTTCCACTCTCTGGAATAGAATAGATATAGAGTAAATTAAACGATTGTATGAACGAACCATATAAACAGGTTTACTCTAGCTAGATTGTACAAAACATTATCCTTCTCTGGAATACAAATGTCAATTTGGGTTGAACGCTGGTCCGGAAAATGTACTGGTTTAGTAAGTTTTGTGTTAGTAATGTGCTACTGGTATATAACATAAGATATTCCACAAATAAATTATAGTAAAATTGTACAAAGTTATGTCAATGAAAAAAGTCCACATCAATGTCAATGTCCTTATTGTACCCCTATATAACGAAGTCGGAAGTCGGATTTGCTGTTATGTATTCGTTATCTCGCAGGTAGTTCATATAAGATGTGGTTTATAAAAGTTACGATGTCCTTTAAGGTGGCTTGGTCCAATCCCGTGTATTTTTTATTTGTGCTTGACCGTTTCTCTGCCTTAGGGATATAGTCTATACGATTCATAATGTCACACTATAAGTCTCGATAGCTTATCTTGATTATTATCATCTGCGACTGATAGAAGGCTTGGTAGTGGTGTCATAGATAGGAATAATTGTCTACCTAGGGGACAGACAGTCGACGAGAGCGAATAATGAATGTCATGTCAATAAACAAGTGCCAATACATACCCTAACATACCGATGTGACGACACCCTTTATTTCAGATAATCGTACTTGCAATTTTATACCAGTGAAATATTGGACTATTGCACTGTAAAAGTTCGAGCTTACGACATTGCGTAATATATTGTAAAACATTCGTGCCTACTATCCTCATATTGTTGCAATATATCACTTAATGTTTCGCTTTCGACCATTAAACAATACATAACACGATGTGAATCAACAAGAGACAAATCGTACCCATAACATCACGTGAATCAACAAGAGACAATACGTGCCCATAACATCATGCGAATCAACAAGAGACAATACGTACCTATAACATGTAAATCAACAAGAGACAATACGTATCCATGACCTATATGTAAATCACAATACGTACCTATGACATCATGTAAATCACGAAGAGACAATACGTACCTATACCCATGTCTATGGGGTATACAAAAATGGAAGATAACCTAGGTTTCACACGTACAATAACTCTAGATTTTTCTGTTTTAAAATCAAATACTGAAATTCTAAAAAAAGGACACATAATTCGTTATCTGAAATCAGAGAGAGAGGGAGGATTAGAGTAGAAAATAGAAGACTATATACTATAGCATTGTGTGTGTCAAATATAAGCTGTAAATACAGAACTACTTACTGTTTCGTTTCACGATAGAATAACTGTTGGCCGAGAAGATAAAAGCTCTCAAGATCTCTAAAATTGTGTCCAATTCGTTCCATACTTAAGTCATTAAGATGGAAGATTAGCAGTCCGTCTGTGACACCAGAGTAGCTTAGTATAATGCTATGCAAACCTATAACATATGTTGTTTATTCAGTACATAAATTAAAATTGTATAACCGTCTCTCTGGCTTACATACATCAAACCGTAAAAAGGTCTCGGTTGCTTGTCAAGATTGCGTTGCCTTTATTCGGGTGTGGAAGCTCCGATGGTGGTATTTTAGGGGTCGATATACTACTCAAAAGAAGTTAAGGGTCAAACCATTTTTTTCTACCAGGTAATTGTCTATGCACATATCATATACATGTATTATAAAATTATTGGCGGAAATCGTGTCAAAATTGGTTCACGATATCCTGACGTCAAAACCTGTGTACAAAGCATATGTTATTTTCAAACAAAACGACTTTGACAGTCTCCTTAGAAACCATAAACTGAAACTCAAAACAAGGCTCCACAAAACTGTTTGCATCGCCCAAACGCAATAAGGTGCAACTTTTTGGAGTTGATTTTGTCCTTGCACGTGCACTATGCATTTTCCATGAACAGTTTTGGAATAAAGAAAACCGTCCATAACCGCGCTCAGTTGGAATTTCAACATGGTCAGACGTCAGCTGTTGACTTGACAGAGCCAGAGCCATTGCATGGTTTCAACAATGTTTTACACAGATGAATGAGGCACAGAGAATCGGTTGTAGCCATAGTGTGATTGGGAGACTATGGCAGCGTTTCCAGGCAACCAATTCAATTCAGAATCGCCCACGGTCTGGTAGGCCAAGATCAACATCGCAACGTCAAGAACACATGTCATTCAAATGGCCTTTCGTCAGCGCGTTGTTACAGCGAGATGTCTGAGAGATGAAATGCAAGTCGTGTTCAGGTATCGGACCAGACCATAAGAAATTGTCTGCGAGTCTACGACATTCGATCTGGACGACAAGCGGTTCAACCACCGCTTCTTCAACGTCATAGGACAGCACGTCGTGACTGGTGCACACGTCATAGATACTGGGGACGGCAACAATGGCGGGGGGCGGGGCGCTTACTCTTCACTGATGAGTCCTGATGGCAGACGTCGCGTCTATAGGGGGCATGGAGAACGATTTGCTGATATTAACGTCAGGCAAAGCCATCGCCTTGGAGGTGGTACGCTAATGGTGTGAGCTGGAATTTCGGTACATCACAGGACTCCTCTTTTCATCGTCCAAGGAAATTTGACAGGTATCAGGTACAGAGATGAAATTTTACAGCCTTTTGTCATCCCAAGTCTTGGTCAAATTGGAGCAGGTTCTGTTCTTCAATTGTTGCAATTCCTTCAGGCAGTGTGGCAGGCCATTCCCCAAATGCTTTTTGGGCGTCTGATCGACAGCATGCCTGGTCGTTGTGTCGACTGCTTACGAGAACGTGGTTGTTTCACTCGTTGTTAACAAAGTTATCGAATATGAGACTCCAATATGCTCAAAATGGCGAATTTTCATCAGATCCTCAGAATAGTTGTGTATAAAAAAAAAGTACATATGCTTTGAATAACAGACTCAACATTGAGACATATTGAACTCATTCTGACCAAAACTGTGCTTACATTTACATGTACCCTGTGTCTAATGTCAAACAAAAATAATTGGTTGACCCTTAACTTCTTTTGAGTAGTATACTGTATTTTAGGTATTGATATTTTAGCATGTCCCGGTGCAGGTATTTAGGGGGTTTGGCCGGGTTTAGCTATTTTAGGGGTTTAGGTAGAGGTATTTTAGGGGTAGAGGTATTTTAGGGGTTTAGGTAGAGGTATTTTAGGGGTTTTATAAGTAAAGACTTTTTAGAAGGTTTAGGTAGTATTAAGTGTGAGTGTTTTGGGGCTTTAGAGCTAAGGGAGATTGCAGCTTTCGGGCATAGCTTCATCCTTTATATTTACTTAATGAAGAAACATGGATTGGTTTTAACATATGTTAAGAAATTAAAGTTCAGCCAATAAATGCATGTTTGACAACATTTAATCCATCGGAAGCCAACAGACAAATCCCACCGGTTCCATTTACTTCCTCGTGTAGTTTTGTTGGTCAGAATATTTAGATTCTGTAATCAAATCCCACCACACGCTACCCTAAACTCTAAACAAAAACTTCATATTTCTATATAAGAATAAATAACTCACCATAAAACTTGAACATGTAAACAAATATTCTATCAAATAGTTTTATAGTAACGCATCGAAAGGTCTCAAGGGTACATTTTACCAGAAATGTATCGTCAATTAAAACATACAACCTAGAAATAGAAATAGAACATAATAACTAATCAGTCTAGAAATAGAACATAATAACTAATCAGTCTAGAAATAGAACATAATAACTAATCAGTCTAGAAATAGGGTGAAGGATTAATCTACACTTGGTGTTAATAGTCGAAAGCATGAGGATGAACGAGGGGGATGGTGGGGTGGGGCACAAAATAGAACATTTTAGGACTAACATATAGTACAATTTTATTTCAATTACATGCATGGAAACCTGCAGGCGGCTATTCGAAACTTTGCTACCAGTCTCAATGACATTAAAACAATCCATAGTTTTAACAAGTATTTACCATTTGATGTCATCGATGTCCGTGTAAAGTTCCATATGATTGACAGATGCCTTAAAAGTTTTGACTGTTTCCATTGTTGGTGATCGGGTATCTACTTTTACTCTCTTTACGTGTTGACCATTAGAATAATACAGGTAAACATGGATAATTACAAATTTAAAATAGAAATGATCTGAAATATATTTAATGTAATGAATTCGCGTTTAACGTCCTATTCTCTGCATAGAAATGTCAAAAAAGTAACATTTTTACATGTGTAAACAGTCAATTTAACATACGTAAATAAGACGTTCCATGCATATTATCATGCGTATAACTAAGTTATAGGTTATAATTCCTTTTGTCATTGATATGGTACTTTTTAAATGAAGGAAATGAAATATATAATGGCTGTAATGTGACAGGATGAAAAGAAGGCTAGGCGTTGGGTTTGATTTTCCAAATTTACTGACTAAATATTAACAAAATATTAACAAAATAGTGCATGTGACACCGCCTAGGGTGTCTGGGCATAATAATGATTGTTGCCTTTATGATATAGGGAATAAATAGGCGAAGTTCCAGTAATGTCCAATCAGAATTGTGGACTATATACGATAACAACAAAAGCTAAGCGTGGATCTTCCACGGGGGTCGAGTAAGAACTAAAAAATTGAACAAAAAATGATTTTTTTCCGAATAGCAATAAAAAATTTTGTAACGTTTTGTGGGAGTACCATATTCATATTTTTTTACCCTTTCCTTATAATTATCAGCGAATTTGGGAAATGGCCGAAGTACTATCGATGATATCCTTTCCATCTAGTACAAGCAATTTTAAAAACGTAAACATTCTAAGCTTGTTTTAAGTCAGTCCAGGGTTGCTTAATCGCCAATTAACCAAGACCTACCACGTAGCATATTATAAATTAATCAACTAGATTTAACCCGAAACTTGTCATTGAAAGATATTAATCAATTGTCGTGAATTAATGAGTAGTTGATTGATAATTGGCAATGATGTACGTGAAACCTGCCTCAGATCATTAGTTACCTCGAATAATAAACCCAAACGGCCATTATTTGACATTTCGTTTCTTTTTAAAAGAAATCATATATTTTTATTGATTTCGTTTACTATGGATTTATATGGCACATAAACTATATAACATGCCTAATCGGATAATATTGTTTCGCACTTTATTATCAGCAAAGTTCAAAAATATCAGAACAATGAAATAGTCGAAAAACGACTAATCTCAGCCGTTTGTTTCATTATATCATAAGGCCTTAAAGTGAACTACGTCCTTTGCGAGACAGAAGTCATAAAATATACGATTCAGGAATTTAAAGCATTGCTAAAACTAAAATTAAATCAGAATGGAAAACCGAGTTGGTAATTGGGTAATCACACGACTGAGAACTAACGATTTAACTACCAACCATAAATATAAACCAGTCAAGTGCGAATGCAGCCACATTTTGACCGCTAATCACCATTTCAGTGCCTGCGATAAATTGAAAAAAAACCCTTCCACTAAGATGTTTAGTTGAAGATGTCAAACTTCAATATATCCTCCAAAATATATTCGTCAACCCTAGAAATATGTCAATTTATGAAGCCAGCCCACAATTTATATCAGAATCGGGTGTGTAGACCAGCTGAATGCTTTAATAATACCAGAATAAATTGACATTAAGATAGAAAACTACATTATCTATTTACCAAGGAAGGAACTATTGTTGTAGGACGGTATCGCGGTTAATTCAGTCTACTGCATGATGTAATATGGTAATAAACTAAGAAAGGTAATGGCAAAATAAAGGGATCTGTACCTACACAATCATTAATAACAATGGCAGTGCATACCACTATTTTATATCAATTTATGTCTACAAATATAAATGTCCATGTCTATACAATGACATCATTTTGAAACTCTGCCAATCCGATGAGCAAAAATACTTTACCAAAGAAGGACATACCATACAGGGTCGGGACAGATTACTCTTATATCGAATCCCATGATATACATGCTTACCAATGTTAAAATGATTTATGAATACGAATATGTAGTTTGTGGTTTATGAATATTATGTATATTTACCATGGTGAAATTTATCTGTGAACAGTGTTGTACCATCTGTTAAACTTGTACCATCAGTTTTAAACCTTTTCATAGAACTGTTAACCGAGAGGTATAACATGTTCCGTTTTGGATCTACCAATATATCCCGAGCGTATTTTGCTCCAGATAACAGTTTTACTTTGGTTCCAGTCTTCATGTTGAACTTATATAAAATGTCGCCATCCACAAAATATATCTCGATATCGCCTGTAAAATAATTAACACATTCTAAAACATTTCTGTTTGATTATAATGAAATGTGTTTTAAAGTCCTATTTTGGACATCAAGACAATGACAGAAATTTTGAAGGAAAAGCAGCTCTACGAACATTTCTTATAACAAATGAAACTGTCAAGGGTTCTTTTACGCACACATCTTTGACTATGGTGAAACAAATGGTCATTAGAGCTATTACTGCATCATTATCGATTATAATATTATCATTATAATCTAATTGGTGGACATCTTCCCCACCTTCTTCCGTGTTAGTATCATTCATATTCTGTGTGTTATCTTCTTTAACCCGTGTCCCCTCCGTTGTTTGGTGGTATATGATGTCGTTATCTCCATGGGATGACAATACAGATCGTGTAACCTGTTTCCCCGCCATTGTTTGTTGGTATATGATGTCGTTATACCCATAGGATGACAGAGAAGATCGTGTTGGCCCACTGTCGGTATCTCCGTCATACCATGTATATTGACTTGACTCATTGTCGGTATCTCCGTCAGACCACGTAGATTTTATTGTTCTATTGTTTGCATTAGGCCAAGTAGATTGGCGTACCATACTACTGTTCCCACTCTCTGAAATATCAAATGTATATAGTTGTTTTAGCGACTGTATCTGATTTTAATTAACCATATAAACTTGTTTATTCCCGCCTGATTATATAAAAACAGACCATATTATATTTTGCTAGTCTTTGAATTCATAAATATTTTTCACCTTTGACTTGTATCCTTGATAAAGTTAGTAACAGCTAAGCTAAACAACATCCTACCCATGATGATTGTACCCCACCCATGATGATTGCACCCTACCAATGATGACTGTACCTTACCCATGATGAATTTATCCTACCCATGATGACTGTACTTTATCTATGATGAATGTACCCATGATGATTGAACCTTATTCTACCCATGATGATTGAACCTTACCCATGATGATTGAACCTTACCCATGATTATTGTATCCTACCCATGATGATTGAACTCTACCCATTATGATTGAACCTTACCCATGATGATTGAACCCTACCCATGATGATTGAACTCTACCCAATATGACTGCAAGTTACCCATGATGATTGAACCTTACCCTACCCATGATGATTGAACCTTACCCATGATGATTGAACCTTACCCTACTCATGATAATTGAACCTTACCCTACCCATGATGATTGAACCTTACCTTACCCATGATGATTGAACCTTACCCATGAAGATTGAACCCTTACCCTACCCATGACGATTGTACCATACCCATGATGACTGTACCCTTGTTTCGGGAAACACTAGTCTAAAGACTTTACTTTTGTAATTTTACCCACGGTTGACTGGTATTTATCATTCGTTTCTGTGAAGATGGACATGATGGGTGAACAAGAGTAATTGTGGTATAACCAATAAGAATAAATTAGGATTTAACGTAATATTTTTCTATGCTATGTAGGTTACGTCTACTCTTACACAAAACCACGTCAATCAACAAGGGTGAATAATAACTTATAATATCATGTACATCAACAAAAGACAATACTTACCTATACGCATATCTATGGCGTATAATACAGTGGAAGGGACGGGTGATTGCAAACGTAAAACAACTCTGGATTTTTCTGTTTTTAAATCAAGTACTGAAATTCTTAAAAGAAAAACGACATAAATGAAAAAGATGAATAATGCTTTATTTCAAAAAACGTAATTATTTGTAAACTGGCGACCCTTGAATTTTGGAAAGAGAAATGAAACTAAATGGAATGAATTGATCTGGGTTTTAACATTCTACTGATCTATTGTGGCCAAATGAGAGCGAGAGAGAGAGAGAGAGAGAGAGAGAGAGATGGGGTTTAACTTTAACGTCCAGTCGACACAAACCAGGTCATTTTGGGACTAATATATGATTTCATTTTATTTCAATAATTCGCTTGCGCGTATGGGTCTTTAACAGTGGGAGGAAACCAGAGTGCCCGAAGGAAACCCACGAGGTTAAGAAGGCGACCCTATCTCCATGCCACATACGCTCACACCAGGGATCGAAACCACAGCCGCAAGCCAGAGGTAATCGGCCAGCTATGAAGGAAATTTTTCTCGGACAGCGGCACTATGGCCTATCCTTATACCAAATTCCAACTGCCAAGGTATCTTTTACCTCGGATTTTCGTCCCATCCGAACGACTGTACCTTATCCCTTGCCAGACCATCTGCCCGGCACCACTAACAGTGGAACAATGATGAAAAATCTAAAAAATCAAGGCAGGGATGGAACATCCGAACCCTAGGTTAGGGAGTAAAATAGGACACTATATATGGTATGGGGTAAAATAGATCGCCATATATGGTATTGAGTAAAATAAAACACTATAATATGATATTAAATGACATAGAACGAATGAAATGTGGCTTAATGGTACGTCAGCTCCAAGCATAATGGTAATGGGTAAAATAGAAATAGACCTGTATGGTACATCAGCCCCACGTTGACTATATGCGCCAGGCCTTGTGTGATAACATTGATACAAATCAAACAACTATCACAAATAATATTCATATGCGTAATTAAAAACAAATTACTTGAAAACGAAGATCACACCACTGTGTGGACATACATATAAAAAACTTAAAATGAAAACATGATTATATATATGAATATTTGCCTTCAGCACTTTATTATACAGCTGCGTGAACAAATAACAACAATACAGGGGCCAATTTCACGAAATTTTAAGACGAATAATCAATCCTCTTTAGCCATCATATTGACGATGGAATAGATGTGAAGGCAAATATGATGGGGATCTATCCAAACCCTGAAGAAAATTTGGATCAAAATGCAATCTTTTCTGATAATACTGACAGTGAACCGTGTGACAGTATTACATTAGTTCTTTAATCGGGTTCTTGGATGACAACACTTGTATATACTTCTAATAATATTTTTATTCTGCTTCTTACAATAGGTACAAACATCGTGATGTAAACGACCGTAGAACTATATATATGGAGGGAGTCATGACTTAATTAGCCTGGCTTAGCACGAGTGTGCTAACTCCAGAAGCTCTCGTCTCGTCTCCGACTCCTAGACCTGACTATAGTACTCCTGAGGTACCTTAACTAGGCGCCCGCCTAGCATGGCCTCTTGGACCTGCCTGATCCCAAAACGGTTTGTCTAATCTTTTAATTCCTGGGCCTAATCCATGTCCAGCCTTGTTTTCTTGACACCACACCCATGCATCGTAACCTGATTGGTCAGTATCCGGTCGGGGTGGGTCAATAACCTGGACGGACATATAGTTATTGGCCAATCAACTAATTCCAGGTATTATATTTCAGATTATATTAGGACCGAGATTGGCAGCTGGTCATTATATAATAACAGATTAAGCTTCCCGTGCAGATTGCTTTATCATTCAAGGATCTTGCCTAACTCAGGACATCTGTGATGATTAATGACTTCCTAACGACTTGTGTCTGTCTGTTAGTCTTTACTGTCTGCTAGCCCTATGATAAGATTGCTAATTGATTTCGTGAGGGTATGCAATTATACATCCCCCAATTGTGTAACATCCGTGATTGAAGGTTTTAAGTATGCTCAGAGAAGGATATGACCGACTGCTATAAATACATTACAAATGAACTCTTGGGCGATAAATACTTTAAAGACTCGAAGTGTGTGGAGAATTAATTATATGTGAACGGAAAGAAAATTCTGAAAGATATCTTAGACATGGAGTATTGATAAGCAATTTAAACATGTCGATAAGCACGCCGTCTATTTCGGTCCTGGTTGCTGCTACAACCTGTACCATAACAATTTTGAATCGCAAAAGAACAAAAATGTATTTCTGTGTTCTTTGTAGTATTTCGATCATCTATGTCATCAGCGGTTGATATGAGCCGAATATAACAAACTGAGATGACGTCATTAGCGTTGGTATGAAGGGGATGTATCAACCGCTGATGACGTAGAAGAGAGGTTGTTATGAGATATTACTGCTATGGGCATCAAAGAAAAAACTACCACCAGTTGTTTATTATATACTAAGCTTGCACTCAATCAAGATGTGTTTAACTGTCACGGGAACATTTCGGCGAACTCGTTCTGTTTTGATACAAACAACTTCCTTTCCCCTCACAGTAACATATGACTTTGGATAACATATGACTTTGGAGAAGCTTAATATGATGAATGTGTATGGGCCTGCAACATCCAAAGACATTTTTCAGCAGCCATAAATGAAATTATTTTAATATCATAAATCTAAATCCTTATAAAGTGCTAAAAATTCGGATGTGGGAAAATCTAAAGTAGACTTGACAGTGGAGCCTGCTTGATCATTTCCTTTAATATCCATGTGACTATTTGGCCGGCAAAGACATTTTCATTGAGACGAGAACAAATCAAATAAGACACTATAGCATTGTGTGTGCTACTGATAAGCTGTAAATACAAAACTACTTACCGACGATCTTCACTACAGAACACACGTTGACCAATAATATAAAAGCTGCGAAGACCGTTTACACTGTGTCCAATTCGTTCTATTCTGGAGTCATTTAGATGGAAGATTCTCATTCCACTATTGAAATTATCAGAGGGCAGTAGTACAATGCTATGTAAACCTAATATATGTACATGTTTATTCAGTAAATATCTTAAACTAATTTGTGTAATCCTCTCACTGACTTACAAACATATAACATTAGCAATAGGCCACACCTTAAAAATAACGATTTACCGCCAATTACGCATAGAATTATATTAAAAACTATAAAAAAAAATAATTATAATTTCATCAGCGTAGATTTATTAAGACAAATAAGTACGAACAATCCAAACCATTAGACAAAATTCGAAGTCCTTAAAAACGATATAGGCAAAATAGTGTAACCAGAAAATGGACTGTTCATACACGACAAACGGTGGTAACAGGTGTCCGGAAGAGTAAGCTTACCCTGGCTGGGATTGAGTATACCATTTACAATATGATACACATTAAGTATACCATTTACAATATGATACACAAATATAACTACATCCAATTGGATTCGCATTCAAAGTGGGCTAATAAAAATTAATAATGCTAAATTAATAAATGAACTGGGCGCCATAGGAAATGCATCACTTAGTTCTTCGTATAGCAAAATGATCCTTTAAACATATCTTATTTATTTTGCTTCTTATTGTGAAAAATATTCAAATGGGAAACCATCAATAAAAACACATTATTGATATTTAATCTGTAATCAACGGTACAAAGTCAGAGGGGTCAAAACCAAAAGTACGACAAAGATGGTTAATTGTGCTGCACAATTAACCATCGTTGTCGCACTTTTGGTTTTGATCATTTTGTTATACGAAAAACCAAGTGATGCGTTTTCTATGGCGCTCAGTATGTATAAAACCAAAAATATGGAGCAGTTGGTAGCTTTGGTAAGAACGGGAGATCCAAACGTAGAACAAATTGCAACAAAAGTTTACCAAAATCGGAGTCCAAATAAGGACAGGGGGCGTGGCCAAATCCAAGATGGCGGCTGTCGATCAAAACTCACGAATATCTCTAAAACTATGAGTTTTGATCGACAGCTGCCATCTTGGATTTGGCCACGCCCCCTGTCCTTATTTGGACTCCGATTTTGGTAAACTTTTTTTCCATACTTAGGACATCATAATGAGTCAATAGAAAACAAGAAACCTTTTGTTGCAATTTGTTCTACGTACGACATCATTTAGCCGTAGTTTGACCCGCCTAATACGTACTTTTATGTTTCTATGGTGTGAAGAACGAGCACCGATTGGTATCCGTCGTTCATCCAAATGAAAGGGTATACAAGTAAGTTGCGCCGTGTATTAACAGATATCGCGAGTTATCGTTTTGCGTCGATCAGAAGATATCAATTATTTCTCTGATCTTTCATTTATTCTCTTAATGTCTGAAATAAAAACACGCGCACATTCGGTCCGATCTTCGATTGCTATATAAAGTGACGTATCGTCGGCAAATAGTCTTATTTGTGACTCAATGTTTTCAATAATATCGTTTATGTATATTAACAAAAGTAAAGGTCCGAGAGCGGAGCCCTGTGTAACACCGAAAGTTACATTCCTAGTCACTCCCACCATGTGTTGGAGTAGGTCACCGCGGACACCAGAATCACAGAGCGCCATTCTCGTAAGGCTACCTTTATAAATTGCTGACAGAGAAGTGATTTATGTCGATGAGTTGATAGATACTTGAATCTATACGCCTAAACAACTGTGTTAGCTCCCGAACGAAGTTAAAGACGTGATTATAAACACATTTTTGAAAGATTTTTGACAAAATACATAGAAAAGAAACAGGTCAATGAATACAACATTCAGATTTATATCCTTGTTTTTTGAAGAGATGAACAATTTTAAGCTTTCCATATCGAAGGGAATTTTACGCTTTTGGGAGGTAAATTGAAAATATAGCACAGTAGATTAGAATTAGAAATCGGCGCCGAAAAAGCTTGTAGCTAATTTTATCAGGTCCCGAAGCTTTGTTAGTATCAATACAATCAAACAGGCCTCTTGACTTCTTTGAGGAGATAAAAAACAATGTTAGTGATCGAGTGTTGTGCATATTTCTGTGAAGGGAGTGGATGATTTGTATCATCTAATGTTGCCTGACGAACAAAAATAATCATTAAGGCAATTTGCTTTATCTTGTGCGGTACAATGAGTACAATTTTACGATTTTCTAAAAAAAACTATTTATATTAAAATACATTTTACAAATCTGATATGGCAATTGTCTGTTTTGTGAAACAAATATTGATTTTAAGATACAAATGTTAATTTTAGTGCTCAAATATCGAAATGCGACAACAAATGAAGAGTAAAGAATTAAGGACTATGAATTAAGAACTAAGAACACTGAATAAAAAGCTGTTTGGTCTTCCATACTCACACAGAAGACATGCCTTTAATGCTTTGTGAATTTCCATTCTTTCTACTTGTTACAGCAGGGTAACAAGAATTACGCAGGTAAATAAAGGGATCTCAATTATCAAATCGCATTATCCCTATTTTGGGGGCGTTCGCCGTTTTGGGAGAATCACAGATGCAGGCCCATGTTGACGTCACTGACACTACTACAGATAAGCGTTAATATACCACGAATTTCATATTTCGAGACTCGGTGTACGAATAGATAACTCACCATAAAATCTAAACATCTCAACTAAAAAAGAATCAAAGTCTTTTATAGTAACGCATAGAATGGCATCAAGGGTGCATTTTACCAGACTTTGAAGTTCAATTAAAACATACAGCCTATAAAAAGAAACAGAATATTATAACTAATCAGTCTAGAAATAGAACATTATAACTGATCAGTTTAGAAACAAAATAGGACATTTTAACCAATCAGAAATAGAACGTTATAACTAATCAATCTAGAAAAAGAACATTATAATTGTTCACAGACTAGGTCATTCCGGAGAAAACCCACAAGCGGTTAGTCGAAACAGGTGACACCAACTTGTAGGCATAGAAACCATGGCACTTGACTCAATGATAAATTTTACAACAATACATCATACAAATCAGTACTTACCATTTGGTTTCGTCCACGTCTGTGTAAAGTTCTATATGATTGACCGTTCGCTTAAATATCTTGACTGTTTCAATTGTTGGTGTTGTGGTATCTATTTTTACTTTCTTTATGTGTTTCCAATTAGCATAATACAGGTAGTCATGGACAATTACAAACCGATAATAAAAATAGAAGGAATCTGAAATAAATGAAATGAAGAAATTATACTAAAGAAGAACATATCATACAGCGTCGGGACGGAATACTCTTATATCGAATACCACAATATACATGCTTACGTGTACATGGGACCTTTATCCCAGAAATCAACCGTGCGTCACGTGCCTCAAACTCAAAGCTCTCCCACATATGATCCTAATTGGGTGTGTGAAGAGAAGAAGTCAGGGTTACCTGGATCTCGAGGATACTGCGAGGAGTACTTGAGGTGTTGTGAACCTGAGTAATTGTCATGGAGCAGCAAGACACCGCAGTCCTATTTATTCGTCGGTTTCAAAATAAAAGAACCCCGTCAGTTGAGATTCGATTTCTTTCGAGGCCATATTTCCCTTATAACAAACTCTATGGCGTATGTCCAGTGAGTGGATAAATCAAGACGTTCTACCAAATGAAACTAACATGGCGGTATAATTCATTTTTAAAACGATAAGTTAAACTAAATAAACTTTCACAAAATACATCCGTTCAGACAAATAGATCGGGAGGTAGGTGTACTAATTTGGGGATAGGTTGAACAAAAGTAGTGCGTATAATGGAATGATAAAATATATAATTCTGAAATGTATTATTATAATATGTTCATTGAAGTCAAGGCAATAGATGGTGGTCAGCTGTAGTTGGCTATAGCCTGAATTATTTAGTTCAACCCGAACGGTTCAAATCGTAATCTATCAATTAAAGTTGGTTAAACTAATTAGTTAACGAGTGGCATCATAAAAGTAGAAATAAAACTAAAATTCTGTCTAACAACCATTATAAATTTCATATGACTGTAACAATAGTTACTGGGATATAATGCAGCTGGGCAACTGAACATCTAATTATCATTCAACTCCAGTGTTTTTATAGCATAAACTGCATTTTCATTACTGACGAGACTCCGACCTATCGACCGCTCTATTTTTAGTGTATTTTTATTTATATCGTTTACGAGTGTACCAACTACTTATATTACAGTAGTGCAATACAGCTTTACGGATGTACCATTATTTTAATATAATATACACGTGATATTTAGATTGTGTTTTTCAAATATGTGTATTTACCACTGATAAAATTATCTGTGAATAATGTTGTGCCATCTGTTAAACTTGTACCATCAGTTTTGAAACTTTTCAGAGAACTGTTAACCAACAGGTATAACATGTTCCGTCTTGAATCCACAAATATATCCCCAGCGTATTTTGCTCCAGATAACAGTTTTGTTTTGGTTCCAGACTTCAAGTTGAACTTATATAAAGTGTCGCCATCCACAAAGTAGATCTCAACCCATCCTGTCAAATAATAAACATTTCTGATTGATTCTACACGAATAAATGAAATGTGGTTTAACTTTTCAGCATTGACCTGGCCATCCTTCAAAATAAGCTTTAAGTAGTGGCATTTAGTGATTGGAGAACACAATAACAGAACACAATTTTTATGGGAAACAATCACTGGTTTTATTCTAATATCACGACGTTTCGACAAGTATCCTCTTATCGTTATCAAGCACAATGACATTTAGTAAACTTAGGTTTAATATATATATGAGTTCATGATGAAGCCATTTACAAAAATTAAATAATAATAACAATAAGAGAGAGAGAAATGGGGTTTAACGTCCACTCAACACAAACTAGGTCATTTCGGGACTAACATAGGGTTTAATTTTATTTCAATAATTCGCTTGCGCGTAGGGGTCTTTAGCAGTGGGAGGAAACCGGAGTGCCCGGAGGAAACCCACGAGGTTGAGAAGGCGCCCCTATCTCCATGCCACATACGCTCACACCAGGGCTCGAAACCACAGCCGCAAGCCAGAGGTGACCGGCCAGCTAGAGGTCGTAGCGCGGCACTCTAGACCACTAGGCTACCCCCCCCCCAATAACAATAAGAAGTAAAGGATAAAACAAAAACAACACAATATATAATTGGTCCACGGTCCAACCAAAGGATAAAATAACAACATTGAATGCCTTAAAGGAAGCCATTGGGTGAAACGATATTACAGTTAACGAGGTGATCAAGATGGGACCATACTCAACGAAATACAAACACTATATGACCCTATGTCAGTGGACTAAATAAACACGAATAATATGTGCTTGCTAATTAAGCAATCCAGGATATGGATGATATGAAACAGATAAAACCATAATAAAAAGAATAAACTATGATGTTGGAAAAAACAGGATTATAGGACAGTTTGTAAAACTTGAAGTGACAGAAAAGCCGTTGAATGTAAGAAATCGGAACCCATTTATGTGGTTTTATTCATCCTGATAACATGATCATAGGCCCTTGAGATGTGAAGTCCTGCGTCCCTGTTCAGATCTGGTGAATATCTTCTAATGTTGATGGCTTCTAGGATTTTTCTGGTTTTGTTGTTCTGTTGGTTTGATGTAAGAATCTGCACATCGTTCGATTCGACTCTATGATGCGGATGGTTCCGTAGATGCTCTGCTATGGCTGAGTTGTTGGTAGTAGCTTTAGATCTGTGTTCCGATATTCGTTTATCTAGGGGTCGTTTACTTTCGCCAATGTATGAAAAATTGCAGGAGCAGTTGACTTGGTAGACGACTCCCTTGGGCTGGGTAGGTAGGCTTGGTTGCAGTTTGCCATTCGCTTTCAGTATCTGTTTTAGGGTAGTAGGGATAGAGAATGTGGTATCAATGTTGGACTTCTTTAGTAGATTTCTGACTTGGTATGATAGGTTGCCATAAAAAGGTAAAGTTATTCTGATCATCTCTTTGGGGGTTGGTTGTTGGCTTCTTTTGACGTTTTTTGTTGTTTCTTTGATTTGCTTCTTGACCAGTTCTGGAGGGTAGTTGTTCAGGTTGCAAAACACATGACGTAGATGATCCAATTCATCCTGCAGGAATTCAGGTTCACTAATGCTTATGGCTCTGCGTACTAAGGTTGATATTAGGACTTTTTCGATGTAGTGGGGATGGCTGGAGTTGTTATTAATATACTGATCTGTATGGGTTGGTTTTCGATATATTTTCGTTTTCAATTGATGGTTAACTTTCACAACTTGAACATCTAAAAACGGCAGAGTTTCATCTTTTTCGGTCTCAATAGCGAATTTTATTCTGGTGATCTAACAGGGTCATTGGTTCATCTTTTTCATCAAGTACAACAAACGTATCATCAACCTTCCGCAACCACGTAATTGGAGTAACAGGTGAGGTTCTGAGTGCGCGTTCTTCGAAGTCAATCATGAAGATTTCAGAAATTAAGGGTGAAAGGGGGCTGCCCATAGGTAAACCACTAACTTGCTTGTATAGGTCATCCCCCAGGTGAAGTATGTTGAATCAAGGCACATGGTGACTAATTCGAGGATATTGTCAGTGGATATTTTGTTTCCAAGGGTACTTCTAGGTCGTTTATACGGGAACGGAGGGCTTCAATGGCTTTTTGACGGGGTACATTGGTAAAGAGACTACATCATATGACACAATTCTTCCAGGACGGCTTATTTCTCTAATTTTCTTACAGAGTCTTTAATGAAGGAAGTAGAGGAAGTTCCTAATGGGGAAAGTAGTTTAGTTAGGTGTTTGGAACAAACTAATAATATGTCCTTAATCGGGTTTTTGTGGGTTTTGATAGTAGCTCTGGAATATGGGGGGGAGGCGTGCATGGTTTGGTTTCAACTGATAGGAAAGATCTTAAGTTATTTGTTGGGAGTCGAATAATTCTTTTAATTTATCATTTAATTGTTTCTCTAGTACTGTTGTTGGATTTTTGCGTATCTTTCTATATGTGGTAGTGTCTTTTAGTAGTTGATCAACGGTAGAGTTGTAGTCCCCAGAATTCATGATAGCGGTGGATTTCCCTTTATCAGCTGGTGTAATAACTATGTACTTATCTTTCTTCAGATCTTGTATAGCTCTGGTTTCACCTTTAGTGATGTTGTAGGAATTCTTCTTGGCAGTTGACTTCATTATTAGGATGGCTATCTGATGGCGAAGGAACTCAACTTTTCCTCCAGGTGCTACCCGACACAAACATTTCTCAATGTTGGCGATGAATACATCATGGTTGCTGGGTGCCCAAGATGGTACAAACTTTAGACCCTTAGCTAGTAGGTTGATTTGGGCATCGGGGAGCTCTTTACTGCTGAGGTTGACCTCCGTCTTAGTGAGATAATCTGTCTTATGTTGGGTTGTGTCTGATTTCTTGGTAGTAGGTTTACTTTTAATTAGTTCATCAAACTTTTTGAGGTGTCGTTGTTTAATTATTCCTTCGCTGGCTTGGTTGGTAGAAGTTTGAGCCTTGCGGATAGAAGCAAAGTCTTCATTTGTAACTAGGTTGTTGAGTTCCAGGTGTAACCCTTCTATTTGTCCTAATAGTCGGTGTTTGGTGTTCCGGTGATGCTGTATTCTTTCACGGACTAAGGATTTACTTGCTTGTAGAAGAATCTTATGAGCAGCATTCGAATTAACTGGACCCTTAAGTTTTAACCCATGTGGCACAGTGTCACTGTCTCTGCATCTCATGAGGAAAGTTAAATTATTACACACTCTTATATATTTATCCTCGAGTTTACTAATCCGACGAACACACTTAACTGCCACATCCCCATACTGACGTTGAACATAAGCTTTAAGTGGCATTTAATGATTGGAGAACACAATAACAGAACACAATTTTTATGGGAAACAATCACTGGTTTTATTCTAATATCACGACGTTTCGACAAGTATCCTCTTATCGTTATCAAGCACAATGACATTTAGTAAACTTAGGTTTAATATATACGAGTTCATGATAAAGCCATTTACAAAAATTAAATAATAATAACAATAAGAAGTAAAGGATTAAACAAAAACAACACAATATATAATTGGCCCACGGTCCAACCAAAGGATAAAATAACAACATTGAATGCCTTAAATGAAGCCATTGGGTGAAACCATATTACAGTTAACGAGGTGATCAAGATGGGACCATACTCAACGAAATACAAACACTACATGACCCTATGTCAGTGGACTAAATAAACACGAATAATATGTGCTTGCTAATTAAGCAATCTAGGATATGGATGATATGAAACAGATAAAACCATAATAAAAAGAATAAACTATGATGTTGGAAAAAACAGGACTATTTTCAAGAACTAAATAAGCAATATGAGGTGATTAAACTGTATAGGTAGGGAGAAACTATAAGTGAAAAGCCGTTGAATGTAAGAAATCGGAACCCATTTAAGTGGTTTTATTCATCCTGATATCATGATCATAGGCCCTTGAGATGTGAAGTCCTGCGTCCCTGTTCAGTTCTGGTGCTTGTCATGTAGCCCTTAACCCCTTTGAACCAAGGGGAATTTGGAAAGCCTGACCTGCGCAAATGAGTTTTCCTTCGCGCAGGTTGTGAGAGTGGGAACCTAGAATTCAGACATTTGCATTAACATTTATTTCTATAGTAATATCTCTCTGATTTGCTCAAATAAAATGAAATGTCACATCTTTTATGGCCCTTAACCCCGTCACGTTTAAAAATAAATATGATGTAAAAGTACATCACACTGTTAATTTAAACTTTTGTTAAAAATACTAAGTATTGGTAATTTTACATGCAGGATTCGGGCAACTTTTGCTGAGAATTCGTAACCAGTATCCCCGGTGTAAAATATTTCACATTAAAATTTACTTCAATATCAATAATACCATAGGGCAGGCGAGAGCATGGTTCCGGGCTTTCGAATGCAAGCTTGCGGTACTATCTATTTGCAGGAATTATAACCCGGGGCCCTGTTTCACAAAAACTTAAATCTCCTTAAAATCGTCTTAAACTAAAATTTCAGCCTAACTTAAGATAGATGAGTTTCACAAAACGATTTTAAGCATTTTAGTTAAAATCCACTAAAATAATATTTGAAGTTAAAATCTAATCTTAACTTAAAATAGTGGCGTTTCACAAACCCATTTTAAGGACAATTTTTACTAAAATCAATTTTAACTTAGGATAGCCGTCACCCTGTCCTAACTTAAAATCAAGACATTAACAAACATTGATTAGAGCTACATTGTTGCATATATTGTGACATATAGATATAATTGGAATAATGATAATATTGTGAACGGCCCGGGTCACATAATTTTAATATTCCAACCACCTTTCACAAAAACAATTCTCATTCAAATTCTTTCACCTGTTTATTTTATTGTAAGTCAATTTAAGCATTTGGATGGCGCTCCATATTAGAACTTCAAGAAAACAAACCCCTCAAAACCCCAGTAAACTAAACACTAAAAGAAAATCATTTATTCATATCCAATGTCTTGGAAAGAAGAGCCCTCTTGTCTATAAAGAAAATATTATGTTCGTGTACAATGGTTTAATATGGCCCATTCTTGGTTATAGAAGGCCTAAAGGCCTATAATACTAGGCAAACCATATGTAGTATTTACGCATACTTTCGGGGGTTATGACGATATGTAAATAGATAAATCAATAATCTCAAATGTGTTTATTGAAAAATGTTATAGGCCTAGGCCTATTTGAAATTAAATTTTAATATAAATTTATTATTATTTCTTAATGAAGTCTTACGTTAATAAAACAACAAAAATAATTGACATTTTAGGAGCCAAAGCTATTTCATCTTAGGGAAAAAATCATTTAATTGAGTAAGTACCATTGAAAGGGCGGGTCTATGAGAGTGACATGTCAAATCTAGTCATCGGAACATTGGCTATTTGGTGTTTTAATTTCAAAGTTGATAAATACTTTTAAAATGCGACGAAAAATTACAACCTAGATAAGCCGTTTGAGTCACAAATATCATAATGATTGTGACAATTTTCCATAAAACTACAAATCGATTTAGTATATGGATACACTTTATTTCCATTGAAGCCTACGAGAAAATCAAATTCCCATGTCACGAATCAAATGCCAAGTTCAAGGCCAACCCACCGATACTTTTCGAATCACATATAACGCAGTACAATCATTTATTTCACCTCTCTACGAATGTCTGACCGTGTGCAAACATTGCTCCAACGTATGAAACTCTCCCCATTGATATTGCAACCGTTAATTCAACCTGTTAACAGTTTTCAGTTTCGAAGCGTATTTGCTTTCACCGTAAGTACCCGCAGCGGAAATGTGCACTGCGCGGGCGCAAGCGATTTTAACTAAAATCTATTAAAATCGCATTTTAAGTTACAATCAATCTTCGTGAAACGTATAAAATTTAAAATTTCATTTTGATTTTAGCTAAAATCTATTTTAGTGATTTTAGCTTAAGTTTTTGTGAAACAGGGCCCTGCTTTCTGGTACAATTAACACTGGCCAATCGGTTTATTTAACCGTATTCAAGCGAACTTGAACACGAGATAATACAACTTCAGGCCAGAAACTACTACTACTACCAGGTGTTTTAACGTCCGCTTTCACAGAAGTGATATCGCAGACAAGACATAGGAGAGCCGAGGATTTTTCCTGTTTTTAGAATATGATTTTGCAATCGTTCCATTGGCGGCCTTGGGCCATGGAGTAGGTTTAATGGGAAGTTCTTCCCTCTATTTAGTAAAACATACCGTTTGGTAGTTGATCTGCTGTAGAGACAGCATTTATGCGGACATATATTCGCCGCGTCTCTGGATTGGTAGAAGCCATCTTTGTGGGTTTAGTGTTTAGGTGCCAGTCACGTCTTATCGTGGTCTCCCCTTACTCTACTTATCCCACTTTGCATTTTTTTTGTGTTTTTGTAGCGGATTAGTGTTTAGATGCCGAGTCCGTCTTACCGTGACCCCCCCCCCCCTTAAATCCACTGTGTATCTCCCCTATGTAGTTTAGTTTTTAGATGCCGAGCTCGTCTTATCGTAGCCCCCTCTTACTTCACTATTCTACTTAATCCAACAGTGTTCATTAAATCGTGAATCAGTTCGAAGATTTACAGGCCAGAAAGTCAAAACATTTTTCTTATACATTTAGGAAAATGCTTACAAACTGATTAACGTACGAAAAAAATCACTACACTTTATAGATCTGTTAAATCACAGATATTGGATATACACGACATGCAATATGCCAATGTTTACAAAATGTGATTGTCCATATTTTGGTTAACAAATTGAAATGGATTCTATAGAAGATAAGTATTAAGAATGTTTCATTGCTATATGGAATAATAAAATAACGTGAAAAATGTAAATGAAATGAGGGCTTCGTTACTTTCAGCTCGACTTCATTTTACATTATGTAAGAATGTATTTTACCGGATTTTGAATGTGTCTTTGATTTCATCACCACTTATTGTCAAAAAGACACGAAACTCGGTAAATATACATCAGACACGGTAAAAGTACTATAGTTTGGAAAACATACCGACAATTCTGGTACAAAAACCTCTTGTACTACCGTATTTTTACATTTATATTTCTGACGTGTACCTCATGGTTGTCGTAACATCATTTGCTATTTGGTTGTAGACTGCAACGATCACTGTTAATTGGCTGTGTGTAGAGAATTGCTAACAAAAATATTTTAATTTTTGATTTCATTATTACTGAATAAAACGTGTGTGTGATATCAATTGTTTATGACAACCAATTTGGGCTACGGTACATCTTACGATATTTGGAATACACGGTACATTACCGAATTTTGAGGTTAGTTTATAAAATGAATTATTTCACCTGTATAATGTGGTGGTTTACGACTCTTTATACCATCCCTCCTATTTGGGTGTAATAAACCTACATAATATGTAAAATAACATACAACTACGTAAATATTTTACCACATCCTTATGGTAAATTAACATTTATTTCTAACAGTGATATATGTATAACCTCAACGATAAATATATGGTAAATTATCATTTACACATTTGGAGTCTGGTGTGATTTTCTAATAACCATAAGTCTTTCATGAAGGTGTTTTTAATTCGTGGCCACATATCGAGATAAATACAGCAAGTTCAATATGGTCCAATATAGCCTACCTTAGATGACTTACCTGAATCCCAAAACCCAAACGACCAATCAATCGTTGCGAGGCATAGGTGTCACTCGCGCAATGGGAACATTTTGAAAATTTATTTCCGCCCCAAATGCGTTTTTCTGCTATCGTAGTACGTGAATTGAGCAACTTGAAAGTTTCCAATCGCTTTGCGTCACAAATTCCCACTTAAAGCTGACCGAATTCCAAACATCCAAACAGACTGTTGCAGCTCCATTCACCAAATAAATGATAATTGATGCCCGAAAAATGTAGCACAGAGTATAGTCTTTTACTCCATTGTAAATTCGTGATATACAATTAAAGGAAACGCAACATTATTGTTTTATTAGATTTTGGGCACTTTATTGTGCCAACTTGATGAAATAAACATTTTTTTTTACTTTACCTATCTGCCCCAAACTTCGGGTTGACCGCCTCCCCTTTTTATGGAAAGTCAAGTTCTCGGCTAACATAAATAAAAGTAAAAGAAGAAGAAGATATGACATTACCATCAGCTACTTCCCAAGACAATAATGTCGTGTAGAATATAAACAATAACAACATCTTATAGTTCCATATGTCGTACTAGCTTCGGTTATACATAGTAATTATTTAATGCCAAATCACAACCCTTTCCTATATTACCCGACATGAGTTGAAATAAAATCCTCTCTGCGTGATTCCAGAAATTTAGGTCAGAATAAAGGGAACGGTTCCAAACAATAAAATGTAGAAATGGAAAGACGAGGTTGGCTTAATAAAAGAACTAGCTCTATACTATAAGAAACAATACCTGACCAGGAGAAAACTCACGAGGTTGGAAGGCAACCCTACTACTTGTCAAGTACAACCGAGGAATCGATACCACGCCAGTTGACTCAATGACAGACCTTATGATGCAGCGCACACTTGCTACCCCGCCCCCCACGCCTGATAATATAACCTCTGAAAAACGAAAACTGTTTCGACAATAAAAACAACATGCAGGAAGACTTTACCCAATTTGATCTAAAAAAGAGAAATCTATATGTAATACAATTCACCATCGTCATTGGTCATGAGAAATTTGATTTTGAGTTCACAGATGCCATTCATAAAACACATTATCAATATAGGGTAAAGGTAATCCAGTATCGGGTATTTGAAGTATTTGGGTGGAGGAGTTTAGTTGGAGGTAAGAATATATGTAATTAAATCGCAGCCTGCAGGAGATATTCGGGTTTGGCTTTAATTATTTTACTGTAAAATCAATATAGATATAGTTTTAACGTGGAGTAGACGTCAACCATTACAAACACATTGATTTAAAAAGGTAACCACCTTTAATACAGCTTGTTAATATCTCCTATGTGGTTTTAATTAAGCTGAAACAAGATTCTAAAAAGCATGAAATCTGTGAGTATCGAGTTTGTTATAAAATAATCGATAATTTTTGTTAAACGAAAAATTTAAAATTGATATAAAGACAGAGGGAGATAGGGAGTGGCTTATATACTGATCGAACTTTGAAGGGGACTAGTGGAGAGTATGTGTGTGTGTGTGTGTGTGTGTGTCTGGGAGATGGGGTGGAGACTTGCCATAAGAACATCCCCTCGAAGAAATAGTGTCATAGTTTGAGATGATGTTTAGGTTTTGGCACGTGCCCTATTGTCAGCAGATACAACACTGGAGTGAATGAGAGGGGAGGGGGTAAGGCAACTTGTGTTTTTGATCTTAAGGAATAGTTTCAATTCCTGACTTTAAGGGACAAGTAGACTGCAGATTCCAACCTTGTGGATTGTCTCCGTTTCCGTTAGACTCTTCCCCTGATCATGACCATTTTGCACCAGGAAACCATTGACATAAAGAGTCCTCACAAAACATGGAAATGCGCCTCCTGGAAGCAATTTGCCAAAAAAAAAAGATAGGCATGGTAGACAATGTCGCATAATTCTGAAATTCGCTAATGGTGTTACGATGGGTATAGGACGACTGTGAGTAAGGGGCACAACCAGAGAGAAGGAGAGAGGCGGGGTGAGAGAGGATCGCATTTATGAGTTGCATTGTCCGCAATGATGCGTAAAAAATGTATTGCCACAAGAGGGATGCAGCTTACACTGAATGATTTGGTGATGTTGAATCTTGTGCCATTAGTTTGTTTCGAATTTAAGAGGGAATTGATGAGGGAACGAAAGAATTATAGAAGATATTATTATATGTTTCACGTTGAAGACGAAAGAGGGAGGAAAGGGGCTGAGGTGCAACATCTACTCGACACAAACTAGGCCATTTAGGGACTAACATATGGTACAATATTATTTCAACCGTTGTTAGGGGTCTTGGGATAGAAAGTAGGCTTATAATCTACCCGCCCCCCCCCCCCCCCCCCCCCCACACACACACTTTAATCACTTGTACATTTTATACTGTAATCAACCCGTTATAAATAATATTCTCATATAACATATGCATAGGATTGTTTTTTATTAGAATTGAAAAGAATAAAACATGAGCAGTCATACCATCGTGAGATATGAATCACGTGGTTTTAGGTGATGTAGTCTATTATTTAAAAAAAGACATGTGACTTTGTAAATTTTATATGACTGAAGTGGCAAATACCCGTAGGAAATTTAAGGACACCTGACTATAAATAAATAACTGAAATTAAATAGGGTTTAACGTCCTACTCTTCTGCTCCTACACGGGGCTAATAAAGACGAATATTCGTCGCGCGGGGTGACATGGGGAACATTCTGTATTGGTAGCGCGGCTCTAAGGTCTAATAGTATGTCGTATTCCAACTGGACTTGCTAGTCACCTAACCCCGTCCTACAGCACCGATAAGGGACCACCACCCCACTCCCCTCTTCCGGAAAATATCGTGGAAGAAATACCGATTGAGGGGGATTTAAGGTGGCTCTGAAATTTGAGGCGGAAATGTAAATAAATTTTGTAGAAGAATATATGTATTGATAATTAGACAGTTGGGCAAGTGAGGTAGCCATGGTTATATGGTTGAAGTTCCTTAATGAATTTCTGTAGATTTTGTTCCTTTATTGGTCGAACAATCATCACGATTCTCCATTCCGATGACAAGAGAAATAACAGAAAATCTCAACGTAACATATAGACCAGAGGGAGAAGGGGGAGGATTATCCGAAAGGTGGGCAAGAAGCGGGAGTTGACTTTTCTAGAAGCATTTTTCCTCAGGAATCCGAAAATGATGGGTGATCAGTTAGGTGAGGGAGTGTTAAGGAGTTATCGAGGTCAAAAGGTCACCAGAGGTCAAATGAGGCTGGCTTATGAATTTAGCCACTTCTGATGCTGTCTGTTGCAGATTTGTTGTTGGAACGCACCTGAATGATTGAATAAGTGACGAAGAATAATTTGTGAAACCCATTAATCAAATTATGATGTAATTGAAATGGTCAAAAAGTTACCGAGGTCAAATTCACAAATTATCATTCGTCACTTATTCAATGATTCAGCTGCGTTCCAAGCAGAAATCTGCAACAGACAGCATCAGAAGTGACTAAATTCATAAGCCAGCCTCCTTTAACCTCTGTTGACATTTTGACCTCGATAACTCCTTAACGCTCCCTCACCTGACTGATCACCCATCATTTTCGGATTCCTGAGGAAAATTGCTTCTAGAAAAGTCAACTCCCGCTTTTTGCCCACCTTTCGGATAATACCCCCTTCTCACTCTGGTCTAATATAATAAACATAATAACACGACTGTCTGGTGTGATGATTAATTGTGCAAATAAAAAGTAAAAATTAAAAGAGTGTTTTTATTAGGTTGGTTATTAATGAAAACTCGACATGGTTTTTTTCGGATTCACATGAGCGTCTCCGAAGTCCGTTTGTTTTAATACATTTACGCCTCAATCATCAGAAGTCTATCTATTTATGGGCGAAGGGAGGTAATTGTATTTTAGTCACGATTATAAGATCTGCTTTTTGCCGCGGCTACGCGTTCATTGCTTGTCCATCTATAAACTGTCCCTGGAAACACTAACTCAAAAATGGTAATTGCCATGCCTTAATACCTGACGCATCTATACTTTCAATGTAGAAAAAGCCAGGAATCACAGAGCTTTCCGAGAGGGGTGGGGCATCATAGCCGCTTCGACTAAGAGGCTAGGTGTAAGACATCACCAAGATCCATGCCGTTCCCGAGGGACGTAGCTGCCTCGGCTTTGAGGCTGAAATATAGACAATATGTAGTGTTTCAACCGTTAGGTTTGAGTTCCGGGCTTGTTAAACCATAAAAACATCGTTATAACAAGACAGTGTTCAGAGTCAATTGATAATTGAGGTTATATGTAGTGTGAAAGCTAGATAAATGTCCCATCACGGGACGTATACACAACGTGAACGGTTCTGATTAAAGTCACATCTGTACCCGTGGTGTACCCGTAAATGCTTTTAATTGTAATAAAACTCATGTACATCAATTCAAAGTATTTATCATCAAACTTATTTATAGTAATCATTTACTATAATAGTAATTATTTACCGTAGCAGTAATTATTTACCGTAGTAGAAATTGTTTACCATAATAGTAATTATTTACCATAATAGTAATTATTTACCATAATAGTAATTATTTACCATAATAGTAATTATTTACCATAATAATAATAGATACTAAAATAAAAATCATTTACTACAATACAAAGTAATTGTACCGTCCCAATTAATTGTTTTACAACGTCAGTTATTGTCCATAATACCATAATAAAAATGATATGCTACAATAACTGTAGTTTTGAATAAATGCTTTTAATTGTAATACAACTCATGTACATCAATTCAAAGTATTTATCATCAAACTTATTTATAGTAATCATTTACTATAATAGTAATTATTTACCATAGCAGTAATTATTTACCGTAGTAGAAATTGTTTACCATAATAGTAATTATTTACCATAATAGTAATTATTTACCATAATAGTAATTATTTACCATAATAGTAATTATTTACCATAATAATAATAGATACTAAAATAAAAATCATTTACTACAATACAAAGTAATTGTACCGTCCCAATTAATTGTTTTACAACGTCAGTTATTGTCCATAATACCATAATAAAAATGATATGCTACAATAACTGTAGTTTTGAATAAATGCTTTTAATTGTAATACAACTCATGTACATCAATTCAAAGTATTTATCATCAAACTTATTTATAGTAATCATTTACTATAATAGTAATTATTTACCATAGTAGTAATTATTTACCGTAGTAGTAATTGTTTACCATAATAGTAATTATTTACCATAATAATAATAATTTACCATAATAATAATAATTTACCATAATTATAATTATTTACCATAATAGTAATCGTTTACCATAATAGTAATTATTTACCATAATTATAATTATTTACTATAATAGTAATTATTTACTATAATAGTAATTATTTACTATATTTACCATAATATTAATTATTTACCATACTTATTATTATTTACCATAATTATTAATATTTACCATAATTATTATTATTTACCATAATTATTATTATTTACCATAATTATAATTATTAACCATAATTATTTACCATTAACCATAATTATTTACCACAATTATTATTATTTACCATAATTATTATTATTTACCATAATTATTATTATTTACCATAATTATTATTATTTATCATAATTATTTTTATTGGCCATAATTAAAATTATTTACCAAAATAATTATCTGTAATATTTGTGGGTTACAAAGTATAGGTGAATTTCATGTGACTTGATTTCATCTTGGTTGCAATAAATTCATCATATCTTTCATTATCGGCTACCGTTATCCAATTCTTCCAATCTCCAACTTGTCCTACAAGAAAATAGAAAATATTTTCATCTTGAGCATTTGAATATCATCGCCTAGATACATAGATTAACAATTTATTGTAGAAAGCAAGTAGAATTCTAATGTGTCACAATATGGCTTCGAAAAAAAAATCTTGAATAATTTTTTTAAAGTTTCCATTAAAACAGTAACTTAGCTTTTCAGGATCTTCTGGGACCATAAATATAATTAGATCAATGATATTTTCTACGTGAAGTGAAATTATTCGTTCTACAAAGTGAAACTAATCAGCACAAACTACCCCGCGCATGATAATCGTTAATACCCATAGCTAAAAGGAACGAGTGTTTAATCTAACCTTTCCTAAATATACTGGATCCTTCCTTCCAAGTTATATCGATCGATCTTTGAACTTTCTGGTCGCCATTTATAATTTTCTCTCTCTACAACAAAATAAAGGGGGATAATTAATCATCCGTTCATTTTAAATTGTTGATATAATTACAAGCTAGTAAAATAACAATAATGTATAAGAGGAAACACATATCAATATTGGAAATAAACCTATAGGTTTTAATTTAAGCTGTTTTTTATGGGTTATCCTGAAGGGTCTGGCCATTTATGACATCATTAGTTTTTGTTATCAAAACTTTCTCGTCTTATTATCATGTAACTTTATATTATCCCCCCTATTGCCATGTTTGATGAAAAAATAGATTAATGAGTGAATAAATAAATAAATACGACTTTAACAAACGTACAAACGATTGAGGCCCGATTGTAGTACGTTGTAGGGGTTTCTAGGTATTTTTTGCAAGAGTAAACAAATCTTCCACCAAGGAGATAAGCAACTTAATTTGTCTATGCTTTGGGATACGATAACTGAGTGTGATGAAACTTAATGTGTAGTTTCATTACATCAATGACTTGACTAAGTTCGATAATAAGCATTTTCTGCTCATTGTAAGTAGAACGATGAGCAATTTGATTGAGATTTCGGCGGGGGACGTATGCCCCACTGTTGGCATGTTCATATTCCAATATGTTTATAACTCATATAGGATCTTAAAGCAGAAATTTCATATTTTCTAAGAAAGTCAAAACATAATCATTTCTATGTCTTTTGCTCAATAGGTTTACATCTCACTATTATACGATCATAGGCATTATTTGTAACAAAGTGATCTATACCTTTCATAAACTGAACATTCATTTAGGTGCAAAGAACTGTATGGCCTCTGTTAGTTTTGATATTTATTATAGTGGACGTTTCTTAACTCTCAACTTATTTTAAGGCACGATCTTATTAACTATATAATTTATTCAATATGATCTGCGCAAACACGCGGCAGAACTTTCTTATCTGATGATCCCTCTTGTCCATCTTCCCTAACAGGGTTGCCAGATGCTTATAACGTAGGGGGCCAAATCATTACCCAAAATGGACCAAATAAGAGGTTCTTGGGGCCAAACACACCTAACCCCCTTAGACATCTACAAACTCATCTGTTTTGTTAAGAAATATATTCTTCTCCTGGATTTTTTTTTTTAAAAGAAGTAAACAGAGTGAGAAATAAAAAGGGGGGGTGATGTGTCTATTTTGAAGTGTTATGTTTATAATATAGTATAAAACGCAGACTAAGACTAAGCCCTCAACAACTCAACAGGGCCAATTGAAACTAACATCGTCGTTAGATATTCTAGGAAATTGGAACTGACTGACATCATCAGAAATTCCAGGAAATTGAAACTGAAACTATGTCTGTAATACAAAATTGAAACTGGTAACTGGGAGCCAGAGTGATGGGCGAGAAAGGGCCAAATATAATTTGAGTGAGGCCAAATATAATTTGAGTGGGGACAAATTTGTGGCCAGGGGCCAAATACAATTTAATGGGGCCAAAAGACTGGCCCCATGTGGGGCCAAATGGCAATCCTGTTCCCTAAGTGTTGGAGGCTTTATATACAGTAGTTTACTCACAGTTAGCAGACAAGACAGACAACCAGAGACGAGGAGAGAGTGAGCTGGCGACGAGACGGCAGAGACCGGCGTATGGACTCACTCGCCCGAGTTCAGCCGCTGCCTTGGCAGAGGGGCGGAATAGTAGATTCAATATGGTTAGATGTGTTCCTGTCGTAGACCTAGTTCCAGTATATTTAGACTAGTTCCTGTAGTGTAGATGTAGGCCTATTTGTGTATTTGTTGATATTCTGTTCCCGTTGTAAATAAAACCATATATTTACGAAACTGATTTCTGTAATAACTGCAATAGTGTTACATATTTCCCACACTTAAAAATCTTTCAAACAGGAAATAACACAATTACCTCCCTTGTTTTTCAATTACACCCATGCAATAGCTGTCTTCAAATGTTTGATTTTTTTTTTTTTTTTTTTTTATTTACTAGTTTTACTCCGGTGATCACCATCATTCAGAACCCAAACAGATCTGATATACGCTCGATAAATGATTTAGAAATTACAGTACACCATTATTCTCAGTATTGTAAATGCAGTTTATGACCCAGAAACATTGGAGTTGAATGGTTATCATATATTTAATCGCTCGGTCGAATCACGTCCCTTTGAATAACTGAAATTGTCAGATTACGATTTCAAATCGGATTGTAACCAACTAAAATTGTCTATCTAATGTTGGGCCCTCCCTCCACACCAAACCCTTTAATTCAAAAAATTGAGAAAAAAAATCCCCTGATGGATTTCTTTGATTGGATACATTTGGCTATTGTGGAATTGTTATTAAGTTTATCGTATCTTGTCGGTTGTAAAATGCAATATACCGTCGTATTAGTAGAATTATGTACCGACTGTACTAATGAAGATGGGCATGCGTCATACATTTTGTTATGAGGTACATATGGCACAGTGACAACAACATGATTCCAACTATCAAGGTTACCAACGTTTAAATAGTACTGTGTCTTCAAGGCTGTTCCTCGCACATCATATTCTCCATATCTAGCTGACACTGTTTTCTTAGCACAACTCAAATATGTCCTCAGAGGTCGCAGATTCCTGATGGATGATCAGGTGCATTGCTATGGGGTGGCTTATGGAGCACTTGACAAACAGTTGTTTTCTGGCGAGTTGAACATGCTGGAGAAATGATGGAACAATCGAGGCCCCAGGTATACATTGGCATATGTACATACAAGAACCATTGGCAATATAAGAACATTTGGAATTCGATATAAGAGTAATCAGTAGCAACTGTGTATGATATGTCCCAGTCGGTATAAAGAACTACCATGTTAAACCCGAAATCATTTCATTTCATTTATGTCAGAATATTTCTATAATTATTTTCGATTTGTAATTGTCCATGACTACTTGTATTATACTAATGGGAAACACGTAAAGAAAGTGAAAGTAGACACCACAACACCAACAATTGAACTATTCAAGAGTTTGAAGGGAAATATTGGTCATATGGAATTCCACACAGACGTGGACGACACTGAATGGTAAATACGTGTTTGTATAATATACTGCTAAATACGTGTTTATATATACTATTCAAAAAAGTAGGGGATATTTGATTTTTAAGTGTTATTAAAGTCACCTAATGAAACTGACGAAGAAACAAATGACAAAATGAAATGAAGTTCACATTCATCGATTTATTCCAAATGATCGTTAGACTAAGTAAGGCACAGACTGGCCATTATAAGGGTAAAATGATACCCGGGGTCAAACAGCAAAGTTACCACAGCATCACAACAAAGTAACGGGTAATCCTCCTCTGTTTGCCAAACAAGCATTGATCCGACGTGGCATACTCCTAACGAGTCGTCTAAGGTCATTTTGGTGCAGATTGTCCCATTCCTGTTGCAACGCAGCAGCAAGTTTTTGGACATTGGCAGGACGTTGTTGACGTTGACGTAACCTCTGTCCAAGCATGTCCCAGACATGCTCGATGGGGGAGAGGTCGGGACTCAGTGCTGGCCAAGGTAATGTGGTGATGTTCTGTTGTTGGAGGTAACCTGTAACGATCCTGGCCCTGTGACATCTTGCGTTGTCATCCTGGAAGATGAAACGGCGGTCATGACGTCGTGCGAACGGCACAACATGGACTGCCAAGATGTTGTCCCGGTAGTACTGGCCTGTAACACGCCCTGCAACAACATGTAAAGCCGTTCTTCCAGCAACAGTGATGCCTTCCCACACCATAACAGAACCACCCCCAAATCGATCATGTCTGATGACGTTAACGTCTTTGAAGCGCTCGTTTCGACGACGCCACACCCTCCTACGTCTGTCCAAAAAATCAATAGTGAACCTTGACTCATCTGAAAACATCACATTGCTCCAGCGTCGATTATCCCAGTGTTGACGATCCCTACACCAACGACGTCTTGCCTGAATGTGATGATCTCTCAAACAAGGGATCACGCGAGCGCGAAGGTGACCCCTATGCAGTCGATTCCGAATCGTCTGGCCACTCACTCTCACACCAGTGTCTGTTTGAAGAATGAGCGCTGATCTGATTTGCTGTAATGACACGATTTCTCAAGGCCAAGGTACGGATAAGTCGATCCTGGGCTTGAGTTGTCGCCCTTGGTCGACCTGAGCCTGGTCTGTCCTGTACAGATTGTGTATCACGGTATCTGGACCATACCCTGCTTATAACAGACTGAGAAACATTCATCGTCCGCGCCACAACCGCCTGTGTTGTGCCGATCTGTAGCATGTCAAGGGCACGTAACCTTTCATTTTGGGTAAGCCGACGCATATCAAAATTTGTTTTCTGGTCACTAAAACAATTAAACTGATGTTTCAACCCTGGAATTCAATGCCACAATGACTGTAACATTCAAAGTCAGAGTCGTGCAAATCTGATAATCCCAAGCATCACCTGCATTCCATGCGGTAGCTATTGTTGCGTTTGGGCGTCACATGTAAATGGAAATGCTTCTTCTGTTAAGTTCTATAGTGACTTTTTTCGTAGTCATTTGCATATTTTAGTATTATGCCCCCCAAATCAAATATCCCCTACTTGTTTTGAATAGTATAATATACTGCTATCAGGGAGAGGAGGTGAATGATTTTACGCGCGCGATTTATTGAAATATAATTGAAAAAAAATGTTATTACCGAAATGTCTCGATCTGTCAAAATAATAGATTATAATGTTATAATTCTAGGTTATATACAATATTTCTATCTCTAGATTACTTCTAGAATAATTATGTATAATGTTATAATTCTATGTTATAAACACTAAGTCTAGGTTACTTCTATACTCTAGATCTAGAATGATTGGTTATGATGTTATAATTCTAGGTTATATGTTTTAATTGACGATGTACGTCTGGTAAAATGTGCCCTTGATACCCTTCAATGTGTTTCTTTAATAACGTTTGAGCATAAAACCGTTTTCATATTTAGGTTTTATGGTGAGTTATTTATTTTTACACTGCGTCTCGAAATACAGAAGTCATATTTTGTTCCGTGTGTAGTTTTCTCAGTGCAGTCAAAAATGGGCTTGGTCTTACTGCCAACACCCCAAATTCCAAAAGTATCAACACCCAAATATCTAAATTCGAAAGCTAAGCTTCTTAAATACCCCCTACAAAGATACCTTCCAAATCATTTACACCCAAGCCCCTAAAACAACTGCACCAAAACCCAACAAAACATCTACATACCAAACTCGTAAATATCAACAATCAAACCTCTCAAAACACCTACACCGGAAGATCCAAAATTCCAACACCCACGCCTCCAAAATACCTTAACTCAAAGCTTTCACACCTGACGATAAACGACCTAAGACAACATAGACAAGCATATAATTTGTAAATATAGAGGCGTAGCCTGTTTTGCAATCTAAATCAAATATCTACTGAATAAAACTGTTGTTTATATACAAATATATATATATATATATGTGTGTGTGTTTTAGGTTTGCATAGCATTGTACTGTACTACATTGATATTGGCTCGCCAGTAGGATTTGGAATCCGCCATTTAAATGGTTCAAGTGTGGAACGAATTAAACACAAATTTGGAAATATTCATAACTTTTACATTCACGGTCACCGTTTATTCTATCGTGTTTCGAATCAGTAAGTTATTCTGTGATCTATTTTACTCCTTACCATATATAGTGTTCTATTTTAGACAAAACCATATATAGTGATTTATTTTATTCAATACCATATATAGCGATCTATTTTACACAATACCATATATAGTGTTCTTTTTACCCAATAACATATATAGTCTTCTATTTTACACTATACCATATATAGTCTTCTATTTTGCACTTTACCATATATAGTCTTCTATTGTACCCAATACCATATACAGTGTTCTATTTTACACAATACCATATACAGTGATCTATATAGTGTTCTATTGTACGTATACGCGAAAAGGAGTGGGGAATGGTCCCATTTCCCCCAATGTTCAAGATCACTACGCACAACTGAAATGTGATTGCCTTAGTTGGTCCGGAAATGACCGAGTTTTTGTCAAGTAATAGTCGAATCCCGCTCCTCTTTCTTTCTCTTTCGAAGCAATGTATTGGCAAAACATACTGTGTATTTTGCGTTGGGTCCAACATTCAAGGGTAACTCGGGTACAAACAATTACGTAATCTTAAATATTTGAAATAAAGTCATGTTTATCTTTTATTTTTCTTTTAAGGATTTCAGTATTTGATTTAAAGACAGGACAATCCAGAATTATTGTATCTGTACAACCTGCGAACATGGGTCTAATTTATACCATCGAGCTTGGTATGGATACGTATTTTCTTTACTTTATTGTCATGATATTTTGTAAGGGGTATTAATTCCGTTGGTTATTCATTAGGGAAATTGAAGCTATGCAAGCACTAATCGGACATATATCCTAATTTTAACCTGGATTCAGGCTTGCAATACTGTTCACAAAAACCAGACATATATCGAAAACAAATTTGTGATGTACAGCATACATTTCATGGTTTTTGCATCGCTGTTTCTTTTAATGTTTTACAAAGCAGATGGTTAATTTTAATTCAGCATTGCGACATATCTCCAACAGCTTACTATTCTATCCTGATGCCTTGTTGCGTACCACAAGTCTTTTCTAATCGATGCTCATAAAATAGATTTTGTGTAAAAACTCTTGCTATCTGATTTGAACGTCCACATGGACTTCGATATTTGGCTTCAACATGGGCACGGTCTTCAATGTTTGGCCTCTATATGGATTTCGATTTATGACTGCGATATTTTGTCAATACTAATACAAAATAATCAATCCGTCTTGTTTCAAAAACTTGTTTCGACAACACTAACGTATTAATAAAACAATATTATACAATCTGCAGTCTGATTTGGATGAATCTTGATCTTGACTTTTCTATTGAATAAGTGATAATTTGCGTTAGGGTTATGGTTTAATATGGACTTCGATACTTGACTTCAAGATTGACTTCGATATGTGACGTAGATATAGATTTCGATATTTTTAATATAATTCACCACAGCCAACAAAAACTATAAACCCATGTGGATTGCCAGATATTTGAAGTCACTGAACACCTAATCATGGGTAGGGTACAGTCATACAATCACCGTATAGGTTAGGTACAATAATTATGGGTAAGGTACAATAATTATAGGTTAGGTACAATGATTAATGAATATGTGTAAGGTACAATAATTATGGATAAGGTAAAATGATTATGGGTAAGGTACAATGATTATGTATCAGGTACATTGACCATGGGTAAGGTACATTACACATGGGTACGGTACAATAATTTTGGGTGGGGTTATGTTAAAGTGACAACACGGCGGTGAACAAACAACAGACGATATTTATGACTTCAAAGACTAACAAAATATAACATGACCTGTATTATATTATCACACTGTTGGTAAACTGACTATATATCTGTATTTCAGGTAGAGAACGATAGTCAACAAACACACAATGGGACAACACAATTCACCCGGTCTAACTTGGAAACCGATAATGGGAACAAGCCATCTATATTGCCAACAACAACAGTATATATCACAACACAACGGAAGAGGAAGGGGTTTCAAAAGATGGCCAAAAAATCGGTGGGTTAGATTCTAATGATATGATTATGAAGAGTACTGGTGCAGTAATATTTATACTTGCTGTCGTCGCCTGTGATATAGCTTACAAGAAATGTTTTAAGAAACGAACAGGAGGTACTGTTCAACGGATGGTACCAATGAGTTGTATAGAAAGGCCCACGGATTAGATGACGTAGTGTTAACCATAGGTTAGCAGCGCACCAATCTTGTAATGTTATTGTCAGACGATCGTTGTATTAGCAATTGATGTGAGTGACTGTTTGGGTTGTGTTATATATTGATATATTTAGAGCATACGTGATTCACCTACCCTTACTCTTATCTTGATACCTAGCTCAAACAACTGATCGGTATCCTAGCAACAGATTTATATAAAAACTGAGTTTTATCGAATAAAATTTGTGTTTATGATTCTAAGTTTTCAGTGCCTCGGGCCAACATGTTTATGTGAGCAACGGTAAGTAAGTTTATAGGTTTAGTAGGTTGAGGTCTATTGCCTCGGGTTAACATGTTTATGATATCTTTAACACCTTTTCAACACGCACTTTCGTTTCAAACATTCGTAATTATACACCCACTTTCATCTGTTTTCTTATCGCGAGGTTGGGGGATGAGGAGGATAATATGATCAGACACTGTCATTACACTAAAGCAGGGAGATATCAGACACTGACATTACACTAAAACAGGGAGATATCAGACACTGTCATTACAGTAAAATAGGGAGATATCAGACACTGTCATTACAGTAAAATAGGGAGATATCAGACACTGTCATTACACTAAAACAGGGAGATATCAGACACTGTCATTACACTAAAACAGGGAGATATCAGACACTGTCATTACACTAAAACAGGGAGATGGAGATATCAGACACTGTCATTACAGTAAAACAGGGAGATATCAGACACTGTCATTACATTAACATTATTATACGTTATTATTTTAAGCATTCGAATTAATATACTATTCAGTTTTATATTTATGCATTTATTGAGTAAAGGTGATCGTTTCAATATACTGACAAGTACTGACCTTTTATATAATGGACTAGGAACCGAGTTTGACGTCATCGTAGCCATCTTAGAATTTCGACTTCATTACATTGGTGTACTGTTGTCCACAATTTTTGTGTCTATTGTAATGAAATTGGCAGAGTCTTATACTTTTCTAGAAGAACTCTGCCCCCCCCCCCGTTCCGAAACCCAACAAGATGAATCCCCAAAATAATATCTACGTGACATCACTTGTACCGATCCAACATAATAATATTATATTGTCTACCACACGCTGGATGTCACGTCTCTAGATTTTCTAATGGCACAGATAAACCGATAGACATGGTTAAACTGTTAGACATGGTTAAACTGTTAGACATGGTTAAACTGTTAGATATGGTTAAACCGTTAGACATGGTTAAACTGTTAGACATGGTTAAACCGTTAGACATGGTTAAACTGTTAGACATGGTTAAACCGTTAGACATGGTTAAACTGTTAGACATGGTTAAACCGTTAGACATGGTTAAACTGTTAGAATGGTTAAACCGTTAGACATGGTTAAACTGTTAGACATGGTTAAACTGTTAGACATGGTTAAACTGTTATTTAAAACCATAAGTTAAAACCGTTAAACGTGGTTAAACCGCTAGTGGATTTTTCCAACAATGTTGATAAAGTTCATTGTGTGTAAGTTAAAGAATCAACGATTCTAGTCTAGTCGTTCGAAAACCGATTTATTCTATCGTGTTTCGAATAAGTAAGTTATTCTGTGATCTATTTTACTCCTTACCATATATAGTATTCTATTTTAGACAAAACCATATATAGTGATTTATTTTATTCAATACCATATATAGCGATCTATTTTACACAATACCATATATAGTGTTCTGTTTACCCAATACCATATATAGTCTTCTATTTTACACTATACCATATATAGTCTTCTATTTTGCACTGTACCATAATTAGTCTTCTATTGTACCCAATACCATATACAGTGTTCTATTTTACACAATACCATATACAGTGATCTATATAGTGTTCTATTGTACGTATACGCGAAAAGGAGTGGGGAATGGTCCCATTTCCCCCAATGTTCAAGATCACTACGCACAACTGAAATGTGATTGCCTTAGTTGGTCCGGAAATGACCGAGTTTTTGTCAAGTAATAGTCGAATCCCGCTCCTCTTTCTTTCTCTTTCGAAGCAATGTATTGGCAAAACATACTGTGTATTTTGCGTTGGGTCCAACATTCAAGGGTAACTCGGGTACAAACAATTACGTAATCTTAAATATTTGAAATAAAGTCATGTTTATCTTTTATTTTTCTTTTAAGGATTTCAGTATTTGATTTAAAGACAGGACAATCCAGAATTATTGTATCTGTACAACCTGCGAACATGGGTCTAATTTATACCATCGAGCTTGGTATGGATACGTATTTTCTTTAGTTTATTGTCATGATATTTTGTAAGGGGTATTAATTCCGTTGGTTATTCATTAGGGAAATTGAAGCTATGCAAGCACTAATCGGACATATATCCTAATTTTAAACTGGATTCAGGCTTGCAATACTGTTCACAAAAACCAGACATATATCGAAAACAAATTTGTGATGTACAGCATACATTTCATGGTTTTTGCATCGCTGTTTCTTTTAATGTTTTACAAAGCAGATGGTTAATTTTAATTCAGCATTGCGACATATCTCCAACAGCTTACTATTCTATCCTGATGCCTTGTTGCGTACCACAAGTCTTTTCTAATCGATGCTCATAAAATAGATTTTGTGTAAAAACTCTTGCTATCTGATTTGAACGTCCACATGGACTTCGATATTTGGCTTCAACATGGGCACGGTCTTCAATGTTTGGCCTCTATATGGATTTCGATTTATGACTGCGATATTTTGTCAATACTAATACAAAATAATCAATCCGTCTTGTTTCAAAAACTTGTTTCGACAACACTAACGTATTAATAAAACAATATTATACAATCTGCAGTCTGATTTGGATGAATCTTGATCTTGACTTTTCTATTGAATAAGTGATAATTTGCGTTAGGGTTATGGTTTAATATGGACTTCGATACTTGACTTCAAGATTGACTTCGATATGTGACGTAGATATAGATTTCGATATTTTTAATATAATTCACCACAGCCAACAAAAACTATAAACCCATGTGGATTGCCAGATATTTGAAGTCACTGAACACCTAATCATGGGTAGGGTACAGTCATACAATCACCGTATAGGTTAGGTACAATAATTATGGGTAAGGTACAATAATTATAGGTTAGGTACAATGATTAATGAATATGTGTAAGGTACAATAATTATGGATAAGGTAAAATGATTATGGGTAAGGTACAATGATTATGTATCAGGTACATTGACCATGGGTAAGGTACATTACACATGGGTACGGTACAATAATTTTGGGTGGGGTTATGTTAAAGTGACAACACGGCGGTGAACAAACAACAGACGATATTTATGACTTCAAAGACTAACAAAATATAACATGACCTGTATTATATTATCACACTGTTGGTAAACTGACTATATATCTGTATTTCAGGTAGAGAACGATAGTCAACAAACACACAATGGGACAACACAATTCACCCGGTCTAACTTGGAAACCGATAATGGGAACAAGCCATCTATATTGCCAACAACAACAGTCTATATCACAACACAACGGAAGAGGAAGGGGTTTCAAAAGATGGCCAAAAAATCGGTGGGTTAGATTCTAATGATATGATTATGAAGAGTACTGGTGCAGTAATATTTATACTTGCTGTCGTCGCCTGTGATATAGCTTACAAGAAATGTTTTAAGAAACGAACAGCAGGTACTGTTCAACGGATGGTACCAATGAGTTGTATAGAAAGGCCCACGGATTAGATGACGTAGTGTTAACCATAGGTTAGCAGCGCACCAATCTTGTAATGTTATTGTCAGACGATCGTTGTATTAGCAATTGATGTGAGTGACTGTTTGGGTTGTGTTATATATTGATATATTTAGAGCATACGTGATTCACCTACCCTTACTCTTATCTTGATACCTAGCTCAAACAACTGATCGGTATCCTAGCAACAGATTTATATAAAAACTGAGTTTTATCGAATGAAATTTGTGTTTATGATTCTAAGTTTTCAGTGCCTCGGGCCAACATGTTTATGTGAGCAACGGTAAGTAAGTTTATAGGTTTAGTAGGTTGAGGTCTATTGCCTCGGGTTAACATGTTTATGATATCTTTAACACCTTTTCAACACGCACTTTCGTTTCAAACATTCGTAATTATACACCCACTTTCATCTGTTTTCTTATGGCGAGGTTGTGGGATGAGGAGGATAATATGATCAGACACTGTCATTACACTAAAGCAGGGAGATATCAGACACTGACATTACACTAAAACAGGGAGATATCAGACACTGTCATTACAGTAAAATAGGGAGATATCAGACACTGTCATTACAGTAAAATAGGGAGATATCAGACACTGTCATTACACTAAAACAGGGAGATATCAGACACTGTCATTACACTAAAACAGGGAGATATCAGACACTGTCATTACACTAAAACAGGGATATATCAGAAACTGTCATTACACTAAAACAGGGAGATATCAGACACTGTCATTACAGTAAAACAGGGAGATATCAGACACTGTCATTACATTAACATTATTATACGTTATTATTTTAAGCATTCGAATTAATATACTAGTCAGTTTTATATCTATGCATTTATTGAGTAAAGGTGATCGTTTCAATATACTGACAAGTACTGACCTTTTATATAATGGTCTAGGAACCGAGTTTGACGTCATCGTAGCCATCTTAGAATTTCGACTTCATTACATTGGTGTACTGTTGTCCACAATTTTTGTGTCTATTGTAATGAAATTGGCAGAGTCTTAGGCTTTTCTAGAAGAACTCTGCCCCCCCCCCCCGTTCCGAAACCCAACAAGATGAATCCCCAAAATAATATCTGCAGAAGTGACATCACTTGTACCGATCCAACATAATAATATTATATTGTCTACCACACGCTGGATGTCACGTCTCTAGATGTTCTAATGGCACAGATAAACCGATAGACATGGTTAAACTGTTAGACATGGTTAAACTGTTAGACATGGTTAAACTGTTAGACATGGTTAAACCGTTAGACATGGTTAAACTGTTAGACATGGTTAAACCGTTAGACATGGTTAAACTGTTAGACATGGTTAAACTGTTATTTAAAACCATAAGTTAAAACCGTTAAACGTGGTTAAACCGCTAGTGGATTTTTCCAACAATGTTGATAAAGTTCATTGTGTGTAAGTTAAAGAATCAACGATTCTAGTCTAGTCGTTCGAAAACCGAGGTCTGTGTACAAATTGGCGTGTATGTAAAAGATGCCTTGATAGTTGGAATTCGATATAAGAGTAGGCCGTAGCGCCGCTGTCCGGACAAAAGTGTCCCTCCCTGCACACTGTATGGCGTATGTCCGTCTTCATTAGGTATATCGGAGCAAAACAGTAGGACGTTATACTCGTTTCATTTCAACATTCGGTAAAGTCATTAGGGGTTGATATTGAGGTAACTATTGTGACGTTATCTGGGACCATAGGCGTACGAGCTGGGCACCAAATCCTGGGAAAATTTGGGCACACAATTGTACTTTGTAAAAGTTGTATAAAAAAATATTGTGTTCTTGAATGTGTCCAAATTAACAGCGAAATTAAATTCAGAAGGTCTATAGTTAGACAATTAAACAGAAATCTTAAGACTCGAACCCTCTATTGTTTGGAGTACAGTAAGCTACGACTAACATACTAAGAACCTAACTACATTTTTTGGGCACCAACCACCACCGCCCCCCAGTCAAAAATTTTTCCGTACGCCTATGTCTGGGACAAATGCACGGACCAACTAGCTTACAAATTAGAGCGCGTCAAATGGTTGCCCGTAGTTTCAGACTATCATGTAAAAAATATAGAAAAGTTCAGAATCTTTTATCTGTAATTTTCCTTCAGTCCGAAAGTTGTGAGAGAATATTTGAAAAGGTGAACGCTGTATGCTGTAGTGCACCAGGGCCCGGTTCCTAGAAAAGTCATGCTTAACTATTACTTACCTAAGAAACTTTATAAAATACTGTCTCCATAAAATTCCCAAGACTGTTCTTACGTAAGCACAGGTCAAGTCTAAGCACATTGTGACTTGTAAGCTGAGACTACGATATTCTGTAACGTAATAAAATCAATTTTGGTATGAGAATTACGTCATAAATTGGTCGGCTGCTTCCCGGGAAATGGTGCTTTAGATGTAGGTAATGCCGTCGAATAACTATGCCGTCAGTCATCTTGTTTGAAGCAGAAACAGACTTAAGGTTGGTAAGCAAGCCGTATGCCTTGTTCGGGACTTGTTCACTTCGTGCCATGCTATGAGTGTATAATCGGAAGGCGAAGGCAAGATGCCAAGAAGCTGCCATGATAAAACACCACTTAGAATGGAAGACAAAAAGTCCCCATCTGTCTTTACATCATCACTTTAATAAAACTATCGATTATATCTGAATAACGGACTTAGTGGGTAAGAATGGCTTGATAAGGACAGATGTCTAGTCGTTCGGATGGGATGAAAAACCGAGGCTCCGTGTACACATTGGAGAGAGAGAGATAAAGATAGAGAAATGGGGTTATTTACGACCTATAGGTACTAATCATATCGTTACTAGTGCGGTAATATTCATCTTTGCTGTCGGCTCAAGTTGTATTGGTTGCAAAAGGTGCTTGAAAAAACGAAGAGCGCGCACAGTTCAACGGATGGTACTAGCGAGTGAATTGAAAAGGCCCATAGATTACACAGCGTAGTGTTCAACACAGTTAGCGTAGCCTACCTGTGGTGTAATTTTATGGTAACGAATCTTTGTATCTGAAATTTATATATAAGGGAACCGCACCACACACAGACACGTACACTAATTGACAGGACACAATATACACAAACCATAAACATATAGATGCACCACAAACATCTCGGCGTGTGACATAATCGTCCATTGCACTGTACAGTTCCAGGCTTGTAGTGATAAAGACTTAAATTCATTCAAAAACAAGCCTAATAATAACTGAATCAATTTAAGACCATGGGCCGTGTAGATGGACAGACAACGTCCACGAAGCCTTAAAAATTATATGCGGCGGCAAAAATTAGACCCGACAATCGTCAAAACGGAAACAATTGAATGAAAAACAGTTTATATACAATCATATTGTTATATGCGTTGCGACCCATTAAGGTCAATTCCTATGTTCCAAATATTAGCGATTTAGCTCCTTTAACTATAATCAAAGATCAAACAAATGGTCCGTATCAGATCTGTATTTTAAAAAAAAGAACACACATTAAACTTTATTTTTCCTGTTCTGGTAATGATTTCATCAGTGAAACTAAATTTTCAACAAAAAAAAACACCAATCCTTATGGATTATCGCAAGAACCTTTAAGTGACCTTCCACCTCCTTCCATGTACTGTTCAACGGACGGTACCAATGAGTAGTATAGAAAGGCCCACGGATTAGATGGCGTAGTGTTAACCATAGGTTAGCAAAGTGTACCACTAGTGTAATATTATGTTAACGTAACGTCAGGCTATCTTTGTATGTTCAGGTTATGTAAGTAACGCCAGGCTATCTTTGTATGTTCAGGTTATGTTAGTAACGTCTGACTATCTTTGTATGTTGAGGTTGTGTAAGTAACGTCAGACTATCTTTGTATGTTCAGGTTATGTAAGTAACGTCAGGCTATCTTTGTATGTTCAGGTTATATGAGTTACAGTCTGTGAAGTTTGAGTTCTGTTTTATATTGATACATTTAGGATATCACTGATTCGTCTATCTTTCCCAAATATTTACTTTTACAGCACTCAAACAACTTATCAGTACCCTAGCAAATTGAGTTTTCCAAATGAAATGTTTTTGTTTATGATTCCAACAATTAAACGAAAGGTTAAGAGTGCATAGGCACGGTCTGCAACTAGGGTACGCTGCCGAAATTGCCTTCTGACACTATTTCAGGCACTTATCGTTGAGATAAAAGTGTCAAAACAACTGACTTGCTACCTCGACGAAGCCCACTCACGAGTGCAAAAGTAGGTAGTGCTTGGAAAATAGACTACCGGAAATGATATCTAACAGTAGTTTATCCTACCCTATAGCGGAAAGTGTCAAACGATCGCGAACGAACTTGAGAACCTCAACGAAGCCCCCGAAAATACACTGCCGGAAATGTAGTCTGACAGTATTTCAGACACTGGTCGTCGAGATAAATCGAACTCTCTCGCCAAATCACACTATAGCTTATCCGAATATAGAGGGGGTGTCAAACGAACGGAGTCAGTATATTAAAGTGATGCATAGGGCTAGTGTCCTTCCTACCATACCGAAGATATCCCACTTCCTGGCCCCATTTGTCTTTCTATAAATCTTAGTTTCATTGTTTTGATTAATTTGACTTTATCTCATCAACGCTTTTACGAGGAGAAAAGTGATATAGGCTCTGCTTGTTAACTGATCACTTTTCATGAATTTCTGAAATAAAATATTGTTTACACACAAATAAGTAAAATATGTAGGCTAATTTTGTGTTCGTATGATATATTAAACCAAATCGATTCATGTAGTTTTAATGGATTTTAGAATCGTGTTTCAGCATTTTTATATCGATTGTAAAATAATAAAATGTATGAATTATGAAAAGACTGTTTATCTTTTAAAACCGACTGATGTGTGGGTAGAGGGTTCTGATTCGCCATTACTAACATCCCGAGAATAGGCGAAGATACTTCATACAATACAACGAAAAATGCAGTTGATATTTTTTGTATACTACACCACATTCTTGACTTAGGGGGGGGGGGGCAGTTGAAGGTAATATAACATGTTTTTATCTTAGTTTTTATTGATGATGAAGACAAAAATGTCGGTATAGTTTCACTTTTACGGCGGTGATTGACGGATGGAATAATGAATAGACGTTCTGTATACAAAGTAGTGTGTACTAAAAGGCTCAATACTACTCTTGTTGTCACTGAATGATATGTCCCAATCTTTATTCTGTTCAAAAAATTGTATTATTTTATAATATTCCAATTAATTGATGATACAAATGTCATCTTAACACATCTAATTTGTAAAAATGGAAAAATTCGAATGTGACTTAGATTTTAAAATATTTTCGAACCTTCTGGACAAGTAAAATAGGATGTAAAGGATAATTTACACAACGGGTAGGACATTTAAACACCTAGTACTTAGAATAAGGTTATAAATATTTTTTTTCTGGAGCTTCTAAGCTAGCAAGAGTGTTATTGTCCCTTTAAAGTAGACCATGACAAATTTCCCTGAAAGCACAATGTATGGGAAATGTCCGATTTTATTAGTCCGGGTGGGACAAAAAGTGGAACGTTAAACCCCGTTGCATTTGTTTTATATTGAGTCGAGGTTAAACCCTAATTCTATCTGAGGGGTTGGGATGGCCTAGTGGTCTAGAGTGCCGCGCCTCGAACTCTAGCTGGCCGGTCACCTCTGGCTTGTGCCTGTGGTTTCCATCCCTGGTGTGAGCGTATGTGGCATGGAAATAGCGGCGCCTTCACAACCTCGTGGGTTTTCTCCTGGTCTTCCGGTTTCCTCCCACTACGCGCAAGCGAATTATTGAAATAAAATTAAACCATGTTAGTCCCGAAATGACCTAATGTGTGTCGAGTGGACGTTAAACCCCATTTCTCTCTCTCTCTAATTCTATCTTTCTGGAGTGTACTTACAGCCCTTACAAATTTCCCTGATAACACACAGCATGGGATGTATTTGCTATGTATTTTATGGAACAGTGATATATCGATCATATGGGACAAAGGGCACCGTCGCTCCAGTGTTAAGGTACAGAATAAATAACGTAGTGGGGAGTGAGGAACTGGCTGGTCATGGACACCCTGGCTCCAGTGTCATGGTACAGAATACATAACATAGTGGGGATTGAGGAACTGGCTGATCATGGACACCCTGGCTCCAGTGTCATGGTACAGAATATATAAGATAGTGGGGAATGAGGAACTGGCTGGTCATGGACACCCTGGCACCAGTGTCATAATAAAATAAAACCAAGTACGAACAATCCAAACCATTAGTCAAAATTCGAAGTCCTGAAAAAACGGTCTGCAAATGGACTGTTCATCGTGTACAAATACACGACAAACAGTGGTAACAGGTTTCCGGAAGAATAAGCTTACCGTGCCTGGCGCCACACCCCGCATTCAAACTATTAGACGAAATCTTAATAAAATAGCACGATTGGCCAATGGACTCTCGGTATGCACAATGCACATGATGAACAGTGTTAACGATATCGATGACAGACATAATTAGAGAGATAATATACGAGTCATTTAAATATATCTTGAATAACAACCGAGAGAGACATGTTACATTTACCAATCAAGTCAATATGATGGACATAAAACTTTATAAAGGTTTTAATGAGTTAAGTGCGCAAGTATCCTTGTAGTTGAAGCCTTGATGACAAATGCTTTGATCTATTTAACCAATCAGAATAAAAGGAACCAGCTCTCGCGTCGCGAATTAACTGAGACACAAACACTCCATAAGCTGGTGATATTGGAATGTTACTACTAATAAATAGAAAGTTATCAATCGGAAAGTCAAAGTCATCACGTTTATCGTACAATTTCACACTAAGTGTATGGCAATTGTCAAAATCGAGACGCAGATCCAAGTTGGAAGCTTGAGTGTCACCGTCAGTACTGTTTTTAATTTCAAGCTCATCAATATATATGAATTCTACGTAATCACTAAATATGGGATTGTTCAGTGATAGAACATCACAGATATGTCATCATGGGCATCGTGGCTCCAGTGTTATGGTACAGAATATATAACGCAGTGAGGATTGGGGATCTGACTCATAAGTTCCGGTCATGGCCGACAAAGTACTCCAGGATTTTCCAATGTGGCATGCCCTTGCCAGGACTGGGGGCCAAGAAATGGTCCAGTAGTTCGAATGTATGCCCTTCTTCATTAAACCTGTTTTGGTGATAATAAGTAGGATGTTAAACTCCCTTTGATTCATTCATCTATAATAAACTAGAAATGTTTTAGATTGTGTTAATTATTTTACAGGATATATAAAGATATATTTTGTAGATGGAGGCACTTTATATAAATTTAACTTGAAGTCTGAAACCAAAACAAAACTGTTAACTCTGCAAACTTTCGCTAGAGATATATTCCTAGATTTAAGTCGAAACATATTATATCTGGCCGATGATAACTCAGTGAAAAGTTTCAAAACGGACGGTAAAAGTTTAACAGATGGTACAACATTATTCACAGATACATTTGGCCATGGTAAATATACAATATTCATAAATCACAAAGTATGCATCTAAACAAAAACATGCATTATGTGGATACGGTTTTATCCAAAAAGCTATTCGTTTTTCATCATTTGCCAATATAAGTGCGAGCGTGCTCTTTTGTATTAGATTGAGGTATTTTTGGATTTCTCATGCTGGGGGTGCGTAGTTCTAATACGTCGAAGCACAGCGCTCTCACTTAAAATATATTTCTGTTGTACCGTATTCCTGTCTCAGGCTCCAAGTTACTGGTAACGTGTCCATATACCTGATGACGGCAAAAGCTGCTGCTAGAAAATAGCGTTCCATATCCATGTCGTTGTGAGGCTTCACCGGAAAATATGAGTAACTAAATACTCCACCCGCTTCCTCCACCAATTGCCGAAGTGCCGTTTTCTGCGGGTTGTAGCTTATTTCAAAACTAACGACGAAAACCTAGATATATATATAGGCCGCATTCTCGGGTCGAAAAAGATGTCACCTTCGCTCCCGCTAAACTGGTCTAGAAATCGGTCTATTAATAATCGTGCAATCAACATTCCAAAAAAGTTCTCCAATATACTTTGTTAATTTAATAGTTTAACCTCGAAATTGGCCAGATATCCATGACCTATTTCTTTATAGTGCGGAGCCATATTTGCGTATATGTGAGTTGGATGCTGCGCAGGTATTTCAAATTTGACCAATTATGGGGTCAAGTGCCAGGTTATTGCATTTGTAAATTGCTTGCGGTCGGTCCAGTGAACCAAATAAACGTTTAGGGACGTGGTGTGAGAGAGCCACAGAAAGATATTTTGATCACAGTTTTTTTCGACACTACTAAGGATATTGGACCTTTCGATTTCACTGGAAATAGTGGGAAAATGCCTTAATGTCAAGGGGGATTACAAGGAATACAACATAGCCCTACATGTATTTCTATAGGTATATTCCTAATAAAAGCATTCATTTTACATAACAACATACTTAAAACATGTCTGGCCCACTGTCTTAATAATGATCATATATAATATATAGCTAAGATTAAGAATAAAAAAACATATTTTGAAATAAAGGATAAGAACTATTTAAAAGTTGCAGACAAGAATAAATGCTGAAATAATTTGCTTAAATAATTTGAACAAGTTCTGAATTGTAAGGGAATAGCCAAGATGGAAAAAATAAAATTTGGCATGTACAATATATTTAAATGAATTCAAATAACACTTGGCTGTAATTAAAAGAAGTCAAATTCCATTCTTATACAGAGAAAGGGTTTTGTCTGCAATTGCGAATGGACCCATCCCCTATCAATATGGGGTTCACCTATGACACCAGCGAAACGCTCGTACGTCGACAATTAAACGCCGATTTGATTGGTCGCGCGTAGCCAATCATAGAACACGTAGCGAAAGCTCAAGGTGCGAATCAAGCATAGCCGACTTTTGACAGGTAAATAATGAATATTGACAATTATTCATATAATATGGTAAACAAACAAATGTTCTATACGCAAGTGGTCCTAAACACGAAAGTATAGAGTGTTTTTAATATACTACAAGTAGTTTTGAAGCATGTCGTGTGATAGTTTTGTGATAAAGGGATTTTCAAAAAATGAAAACTCCCACACTTGTCTGTTGAAATCGGGCTAAGTACATGCATAAATTAAATGATAAATTAAATGTCGGTTGAAATAATGTAAATTGTATTTTTACACACTTTGGGTGTCCGTAACGAGGCTTTTTAATTGATTTCCATCCTTTATTTCTGTCCCTTTTCTGAAAAGACACAAACATGAAAACCATTTGAAATCAATCATTTACTGACAAGCAAAAACCATAAGCAACTACTTAAGTTGGGAATACGTGAGATGTTACGTGTTTGTTATTCATGATTTAAATACAGCAGGACGCTTAATCAACAACACTTCATATTGAGGTTCAAGCGAGATAACTCAATTTTATTATTGACTAACTATACAGGCAATGTAATTCACGTAACATCCTCCTTCCTTTAAGCTAAGAAAATACTTTATTGAATAGAACACTGTATTATTTTACTAGATATTATTGAACTTGTTATGCCGAGCTTCCAACAATACGTATATAAAATAATCTGGATCCTTGAAAATAACCTCATACTATAGTTAAGTATAACTATGAATTAAACAATAAACTTTAACTCAGATGACTAGAATCCATGCAATTAAACTAATTAGCACACTGATAACTTCTTACAGGAATAAAAAGTTTACTGTTAATTGATAATTTAGATTAATGTTCATTCACAAATTGAGTTTATTATAGTAACTGGTTTCACTGTTCTTCCAGATCTGCTTACATAGTTCTCTGATTTAACTGGTGTAAAGTTTTTCACTTGATTATCACTGACAGGCAGTGCTGCAGGAATGTCACAGTTTTGCACAGCTTTTACAGTTTTTACAGGAGTGTCCATTCGTCGTGGAGATCTACATGGTTTAATCTGCTGTCTATTTCTTTGATACACACCACCATCTTCTCCTCGAATTTGATAAGTTCGGCTTCCAAGTTTCTTTTGAACAGTTGCAGATTTGCATTCCTGTTCACCCAATCTAAGCGGTTGCATTCTTACATGTTGTCCGATTATAAGCGATGGAAGACTTTTACCAAAATTGTGTCTTGACTCAGCCATTTCAGATTTACGTTGATCCGTGATTGATTTCTGGCTATTTGGCACATTCAATCTTGATTTCAATGTCGGTAGGAGTGTCCTCGTTCTTCTTCCGAACAATCTCTGAGTGGGATTTGTATCAAGTCCTTCTGTTGGTGTATTTCTGAGATTAAGAAGTCCAATGTAAGGGTCTTCGTTGCTTGCTTTACATTTTCTCATCAGGTTCTTGACAATTTTTACAGCGGCTTCAGCTGCACCATTTGATTTACTGTTTCCAGGACTTGACATGTCATGTGTAAATCCATACTGTTTTGTGAACTGTTTGAACCTGTCTGAGGCAAATTGTGGTCCACCATCAGATATGACTTTGTCAGGAATCCCGTGACGAGCAAAGTGTTGTTTGAGTTTTGTGATAACTGTTTGAGATGTCATGTCTTCTCCAAGAAAATCAACTTCGAAGAAGTTACTGTAACAGTCTACTGTCACCATGTAGTTGCGACCTTGTAGTGAGAATAGATCACAGCCTACTGTTTCCCATGGTCTCTTTGGTGATTCTCTTAAGTGGAGAGATTCTTGAGGTTGACGAGCCCCGTATGTTGCACACACATCACATGCTTCAATGAAACTTCTAATATCTTGTGACATCATAGGCCAAAATATGAGAGATCTAGCTCTGCGTAGACACGAATTGATTCCAAGATGTCCAGCATGAACTTTTCCTTTCATCTCTTTTCGCAATGACGCAGGAATGACGATCCTTTCCCCTCGTAATACGATGCTGTCTTAAACTGTTAGTTCGTCACGATACGGGAAGAACGGTATCACCGCTGGATGAACTTCAGACTTGTTGTTCGGCCACCCTTTCATTATCGTGTCCATGAGAGAGAGAGTTTGGTCCTGTTGTGTTGCACATCTTATGCGATCCAGTTGATCTGTTTTAATGGGACAAAAGGATACATTGTTCACAGTGTCAAGTATTGTTTCTGGCGCTTCTTTCAGTGGTGCACGTGATAAAGCATCAGCCATGGGAATGCTTTTTCCAGGTTTGTACACAAACTGAAAATCATACTTATGCGCCCTCACCAGGAATGATTGCAGACGAGTCGGAGCTTTTGATAGCGGTTTCTTGTGAATAGCCACAAGAGGTTTGTGGTCTGTTACCACAGTAACTGGACGCCCATATGTGTAACAATGGAACTTTTCTAGTCCAAACACTGTGGCTAGTAGCTCTTTCTCGATCTGAGCATATCGAGTTTCAGACTCGGAGAGAGATCGGCTAGCGTATGCTATTGGTTTCCCATTCTGGATGATCACAGATCCAAGACCAAGTTCACTTGCATCATTCTCTAGCCATAGGTCTTGATTCTGGTCATAGTATGCAAGGACAGGTGCATTGGTGATCATGACTTTAACTTTATCAAAAGCATTCTGTTGAGCTTCACTCCAGATCCAGGGAACATCTTTCTTCGTCAAATTGCGAAGACATGTCGTTTCTTCCGTTAGATTCTCCACGAAACGAGCAAGGTAATTACACATACCTAGAAAACGACGCAAATCGTGAATATTTTGAGGTTTTGGAAATTCAGTAATCGCTCTAACTTTTTCAGGGTCAGTGCTCAGTCCTTCGCTGGTAATAGTGTGACCTAGAAAGGTAATCTTGTTGAGACGAATCTCCATCTTGTCTTTGTTGAGACGAATACCTCGTTCCTGACATCGTTTCAGCAGTGCATCTAGACAATGATCATGGTTTTCATTATCAGCCCCATGAACCAGGATATCATCAGCTACACAAGCCACTCCTTTCAGGCCTTGTAGATTTTCCAGTAGTTTCTTCTGGAATATCTCAGATGATACAGATAATCCAAATGGTAATCTCAGCCATCGGAATCTTCCGAAACATGTTTGAAATGTTGTCAGCAAGCTAGATTCATGGTCTAATTTCACATGCCAGTACCCCGAAGCAAGGTCTATCTTGGAGAACACTCTAGACAGGCTGAGCTCGTGCAGATTGTCTTCTAAAACTGGTAACGTAAAGTGTTCACGCTGAAGAGCTCGGTTCAACTGTTGAGGATCCAAACAGACGCGAATGTCACCTGACTGCTTCTGTGTGAGTGCAATCTGATTGAACCATGGAGTTGGTTCGTCCACCGGTTCAATTACTCCCAACTTCTGTAGACGTTGTAGTTCAGCTGATAGTTTCTCTTTGAGACTGATAGGTATGCGTTTGGTTGGCATGATGACTGGCTTGACATCTTGGTCAGTTTTTAAGTGTACTTCCCCTTTAAAAGTTCCAATTTGACTGTCAAAAAGCGATGAAAATTCTTCAGCGATTGTATGATCATGCTGAGGTGATATGGCATTTACTAAATCCATATTCTGTTCTTGAATGTCTATTAAGTCCATCTTTGTGGCAGTTTCTATGCCTAGCAGTGGTGTTAAGCTCTCCTTAACAACAACAAAGTTGATTGAGTACAACTTTCCATTCTTTGGATTAAGTACAACTGCTTTATAGGAGCCAATCGGAGTTAACGGCGTTTTATTCCACATTACCAAGTGACGATCAGTTTTGGATATTCTGGACTTGTCCGTTACTTCATTCATTGGAAGAATATTTGGAGTTGCTCCTGAGTCGATAAGAAATACTACCGTTAAGTTATCAACTATCATCCGGCACTTGACTGGTTTCTTGAAACTTCTGGTTGTCTCATCATCAATTTCGACAGAGCTGATCCAGTCATCACTATCGGATTCAGATTGATCAGTCTGACCCAATACAGCATTCACTGAGTCAGTTCTTTTACACTTTACAGCAAAATGATTCCTACATCCACACTTGCTGCATTTGGCACCCCATGCAGGACATAATTTCTTCTTCATAGCATGAGTATTTCCACAGAACTTACATTCAACTGTGTTTTTGGAATACGATGAAACTTGATCTCGATCCCTTGGTCCAGACTTATTTTTGGAATCACAGACTGGTCTCGGTTTCTTCCCAGATCTAGGCGTTGTTTTATGACGACTTTCAACTGCGCTCACCGCTTCTGATACTGGTTTGTAAGCATCAAACTAGGCCTTTGCATTTTCAGCAACTTTACAGGTATCAATGCATTTATCTATGGTTAGGTCTCTTTCACGAAGTAGTAATTGTTGTGCTGATTTGTCTCGAATACCTAGTACAATCCTGTCTCTCATTAGTGAAGGAGCACAATTCACACAATAGTTGCATGTCTTTATCAAAGTTCTCAAATGTGCATGAAATACTTCAAAAGATTCACCTTCTTTCTGATTTGTACTGTTAAATTTGAAACGTTCATAAGTCTCATTGACATCACCAACAATAAACTGCTCAAACTTCTCGATAATTTCTTCTGTAGTCCTGTTACCTTCTGTCGTTGCAAAGTTGAAACCATTGTAGACCTTCAAAGCCTCGTCACCAAGTGCATTCAGTAGAGAAGCGACGTGATAATTACGTGGAAAAGTAGCGAGATTGACCAATATTTCGTAGTTACTCCATTTCTGCTTGAATAATTGCCAAGTTTCACTAATATTGTCTCTTAGAATTAGGGGACCTGGGGTTTTTACGCCCGGTAAAATCTTGATTCTTCCAGGGGGTTGTTCATTCTCGTTTTCGTCACTATCCGCCATGTTTAATTACGAGTTTGTGGTTTCACGCAAAAATAGAGTATTGCTTCGTTTTTAGGGAAGATATAGTCACTATTTAGTGTATTACAACTCACTGTGTTTTCATAAGCATCTCAAGACGAAAATCCCACTGTTGCGTGTTTGTTATTCATGATTTAAATACAGCAGGACGCTTAATCAACAACACTTCATATTGAGGTTCAAGCGAGATAACTTTATTTTATTATTGACTAACTATACAGGCAATGTAATTCACGTAACATGAGAAAAAAGTCGATACTCTATATGTATTTTGCTTGAAAACTGATTCATATATGACCTTTCGGATATTCATTCACTTCACAGGAAGATATGTTTTAAGTTATCATCTCTCGTGGGAGCAGAAAGAAAGATCTGGCAAACACATATACGGGTTACATGCGGCTCCAGTTAACTAGTTCCCAATAGTACATTAAAAAATATCAAATAATACGCGAATTCTGAATGGATCAGTTTGTACTACCATTTCAGTAGTACACACTAATTTGATCACTATTGACCCAGGAGGTTTTGAAAAGGGTGCATTATTTTTGTTCTTTTTGTTTGGACGTGTGTTTAACAACAACTGATTATATCACTACTAAATGAATATTCATATGAATATCTCAATCCTTAATTAATTTTCATTCGAATATATCAACGCTTAATGAATAATCATGCTCAAATATCTGCCCTTAGTGAATATTCATATGAATGTATCAACCCAATGAATAAGCATACCGATATTACCCGATAATGATCACGATTCCATTGTGGACCCAGTCCACAAGATCTGCTGATGTGTTTTAGCATCATCTTACCTTTGTAAACAGACACATATTATTATTATTATCAGCAGCAACTGCAAGCAGCACATACACGATGAAATAATTGTTGCAATTCGGAAACCGTCTCCACCTATAAAAAAAACCCAAATTATATATAATTGTATTATCCTGTAAATATTGCGGGGTATCAAATTTGGGACCCCGGCTATCGCATAGAGAACGAGAACAGTAGCAATCATACATTAGGTCTCACTCAATTTTAATTCGAAAAGTTGAAAGGCCTATATGGCCACTCTCCTGTGATGGTAAATGAATAGACCGCAGTAAAGACAACGTTAAATTGATAGACTAATGGCAACGACGTTACGTTAATAGAATGTGATATAGCTATATTTTCTAAAAGATGTATTTGCATGTCGGATATCAAATGTCGAGAAAATATATGTATTCTTAGAGGAAATGACCAATCAAATGATTGCTTAATCTCAAATTTGTCATAAACAGCAACGCGATCTGTAAATCGGAGTGCAATTAGTTCATCGTTTGGGGATGGTCGACATCACTCTTCAGTTTCATTTTGATTGTTTTTCTGAACGCAACCAATTGTGATTATATTTCTATTACGTTACCTTCTTTACAAGGTAAAGCTGTACTGGAACAAGATGAGCACGCGTGAGCTGATTTACCATCAATCATAGCCACTGGAAACAGAAATAAAATCACAGCTCTAAGATACAATGAACATTGTTATATAACTACACGACTTGTATATTCTATAGAAGAACGGATTTGAGTGCCATTTCTATCGACCAGAGTAAAACATATCCCAGAACACAATTATTAAATTAGGCCTTATAATGGTTCCCCCACCCCCTCTAACCCGACCACACAAAACCCACAACAAAAACGTTTAAATTCCACTGCTAATGTATTTCACCGAACATAATTGATTAGATATTACCATGACGAATTTAGAAAGTGGACCTAAATTACTTCATATGCATTCCTATTACATTAATGTATGCTTTGAGAACCATTTTCGTCTATTTTAAGATTCAAAAGGAGAGAGTTACCGCCCCTTGACTGGTTCATTTCCGTAACGTATTAACACAGATATGTTAAAATTAAAGATTAAATCAATCTACGCCGCTCCCGATATCTTTATTTGCTGTGATCCACATTGGTGGACATGTTTTTAATCCAACTGAATAGAAACTGGGAAATTATGTAGCATTTATGAAGTTTCGTGAGTACAGGTGTGTGTACCTATGACGGATTATAATTAGCAACTAAGTCCTTGCCAGACCTTAAGTAAGGCATTGAATCGACTGACTCCCTGCTGCTGAGTGACCTACGACTATTTACACCAAGTCACCATGGTTCGCTACGGCAGCTAAATAAGCTTAATTAAAATGTTTATATTGGTTGATCCCATTAATTTTCACCATTAATTGTTCATCTTGAAAAATCGAGTTGTTAAATATGTATTTGGCTCAAACTGTTGACTGTTAAATAGAAAATATATCTTAGCTTTAACTTCATCTGTTAACCTGAATATTTTTATACAGACATTAATGAACTTATATCCAAGTCAATGTGATTTAATAATTTTAATGTTATATTTGGTCAATGTTAAATTGGACACAATCTTCTCCAAAAATTATACCACACATTAGTAATCTAACGTTATATATTGATTGGTAAATATCTGTGTAAATATCTAATTTTAAAGAGTATCAAACATCTGTTTTTAAGATTTGATTTTTAAGATAAATAAATAACTAACTTTAAAGATGAGTAAATATCTTAATTTAAAGATGAGTAACTAAGATTTGATTTTTAAGATAAATAAATAACTTTAAAGATGAGTAAATATCTTAATTTAAAGATGGGTAAATATTTTAAAGATAAGTAAATATTTTAAAGATGAATAAATATGTGATTTCAAAGATGAGTAAATATCTATTTCTAAAGATGAGTAAATATCTAATTTTAAAGATGAGATATCCTGTAACACTATTGTAGTCATTACAGAAATCATCTTCGTAAATATATGGTTTATTTACATCGGGAACAGAATTTAAAACAAATACACAAATAGGTCTACATCTACACTACAGGAACTAGTCTATATATACTGGAACACTTACTACGACAGGAACACATCTAACTATATTGTATCTACCATTCTGCACAGCTGCCAATGCAGCAGCTGGCCTCGCGCGAGTCCATACGCCGGTCTCTGCCGTCTGCTCTCTCTGTCTGTCTGTCTTGTCTGCTAACTGTGAGTAAACTACTGTCTCCTACACTTAGGGAAGATGGACAGGAGGGATCATCAAATAAGGAAGTTCTGCCGCGTATTGCACAGATCATATGTAGCTTGTAGATAACATATTGAATAAATTATATAGTTAATACGATCGTGCCTTAAATAAGTTTAGAGAGTAAAAGAAACGTCCAGTACAATATATATCAAAACTAATAGAGGTCATACAGTTTTTTGCACCTAAATGAATGTTCAGTTTATAAAAGGTATAGACAACTTTGTTACATTTCCTTTCTCACCCACAGTTTATTTACAAAAGTAAATAAATAACACAATTCACACAGGTGGGACACTGATTTCATCTCTTATCACTTGATGGTACACACAATACAATTACATCACTTACAAAATAAGAACTGCAAGCACGATAGCATTACAATTCACACAATATACACGTCGGTCGTAAACCTTACGAAAAGGGAACTCATATAATCAAAATATAAAGTTAAGAAAAAATAGCAAACATTTTATAAAATAGAAAATGTACATATATAGAAAAATTTAACATAGGATTTTGTCATTTTGTTTTTTACTTGAGATAAATGATGAATGAATGATTTGAAAACATTTTACCAATCTTAAATAAGACGATTTTCAAAAAACTTATCAAAATTAACAACGGTTTATCTCACTATTTCTTAAACAAAACAAAACACCGCATACGCTTCTAACCTAAGCGCGACCTTTCTTCATTGAGGGTATACAAAACCGATTCTTCTTAATAGGAATGCACAAAACTGGACTCGGGCAGCTGTAAATTAGTACTTGTGCCATGAAATATTCCAGTCTACCCAGTTGGATATGGATCCCTATAGGACGGTGTAGGCAAGTACATAAAAAATAACAGTTGTGTAGCATAGGTTGATTTTGTTTCTAATATTTAAAGAATCCAAGGGTAAAGGGAGGTGGGGGGTGTTACGGTTCCTCGATTCCCTTACCGAAGAACGTAAATAAAATAGGGTTCGCCCCAGTCTAGTGCTAAACCAAAAGAATAAGACAAACAACAAATTAAAAGTTAATGAATTTCATTACGGGGGAAAACAATTTATTTATAGTAGGCCTATATATTATTATAGACTCTACAGCAATAAATAAATCGACAAATTGAATAAATTATAAAATATTGGTAGACAATATTAAATTAACATTAGTTGACGCCAAAGACCCTCTGTCCTAACTGCAGGATTGCAATCCTATGTTTTCCCCCAAAATGACAAGGGCGGGGATTTTTCCCAAAAAATGATAAAAGCCGGTAATTTTCCCCAAAAATGACAAAATGGGTAATTTTCCCTAAAAGTAATAAAATGAGTATTTAGTAACTAAACATAAATGATTCCATTTTCCTTGTTGGGGAGATGTTGTTTAAAGGCTCAATACCACTCTTATTGTAACCGAATAATATGTCCCAATCATTATTCTAGTCAACAAATTGTATTATTTCTCAATATTCCAATTAATTGATGATAAAAATTTCATCTTAACACATCTAATTTAAAAAAAATGGAAAAATTCAACTACATGGATTTGAAAAGGTTAACGTAAACATTTTCAAATGTGACTTGGATTTTAAAATATTTTCGAACCCCCCTGGGCAAGTAAAATAGGATGTAATGGATAATTTACACATCAAGTAGGTCACTTAAACACCTAGTACTTAGAATAAGGCTATTTTTTTATTTTCTGGAGCTGCCAAGCCAGCAAGAGTGTTATTATCCCTTTAAGAGAGCGATGTCAAGCTCTAGACTGATGGCGTCAAAAGCAGACGCGCTCAAGGCCTCATCTAAAATATTAACCAATCAGAGCGATTGGAACATTGGTCGCGTGAATCTTGACCAATCGCAGCGTTTAGAACATGAGCGCGAGATTACCTTAATGGTAGATGTAAACAAACACGCAAATACATTGACGCTCACAACTCGAAGCCATTAACTCGGAAATAGGGACTCGATTCCTGCAAGCATTATAATACATTTATGCTGGCACAATTCAAACATTGTTTAGGCACGACGTCCAATTACTATTGCGACATTAAAAATACCGGTACGGCAGTTTAACCGAATATGATTATCGTTCGATGAAGATCAGTCATGAGTCATACACACGTGGTTTCGAGTACATTTGACATTTTCCTAGGTTCTGTATCCTACATACTCGGTAGGTATTGTACCGTGCGTGTAGATTAATATACACTTGATATTATTATCAAAATTACAGACAGGGAAATTAATTTGTTGAATCAAATCACGTGAAGAGCCGACACTAATAAAATGACAATCGAATTGTTGTAATCTGAAATTAAATGGGCTGGGCTAATGCAGAATACATATAATCGGGTGTGTGCAGTTATACCACAGTGAACGGGAACGTTGGTAATCATCCATTCAAGTCTCCCTCATTTATTTTTATCCAATCTTCTATTCAAAAATTAAAATGAAATAAGGTACAGCAAGTTCAATATCACAGCTCTCCTGTAAATAGCGGCTACGTTAAATTGATAGACTGTAATGGCGGCTACGTGAAATTAATAGACTGTAATGGCGGCTACATTAAATTGATAGACTATAATGACGGCTACGTTGAATTAATAGATGGTAATGGCGGCTACGTTAAATAGATACATGTAGACTGTACTGGTGGCTACGTTAAAATGAGAGACTGCAATGGCGGCTACGTTAAAATGAGAGACTGTAATGGCGGCTACGTTAAAATGATAGACTGTAATGACGGCTACGTTAAATTGACAGACTGCGGATGTATTTTACCACGATTTCTTTGGTGCCTCTTCCTCGCATTTTGAAGGTAAGTGTCTATTTTATCAAAATAACCAAATGTGGTAAAGTATCTTGAAATTAGAATAAGGTTTTAATATAAACAATATTTGTTTTGTCTGAATGAGCGTAGCCTATGTAATGTTCATAATACAAAATTACTGTACCTGTTGAAGTTGTTTCGTCTGAACTACACGATCGACATGATACATTAAACTCAGAACCACGCACTGTAAAGAGAAATATTTAAAATTACATGTGTATTAAATAACACTAAAACTGTGTTAAATATTACAGCTGAACTACGAACAGAATTAGATACTTAATCTTATAATTTTTATATTTACATGGGTATTAAAATAGTAGAGGTGCGTGTATGTGACACCCCCGTGATTGCGCAATGAAAAAGACAACGTACCATTTGAAACTTTTCTAGTGTTCGGAATCCCATCTTAAACTTCATTTTAAAATATTATAGCAGAAAACCCATTTAACAATGTATGGAACCAATAATTTACAGATTTTAGAAACTAGCAAAAATATCTTGGGAGGTTTTCCTATCAACTTTATGGGTACCACCAATAAGATTAAATAAGAAAGGGGTTAAAAATCAGGGATATGTATATGACCTCGGTGTTTCACAATAACAATTACTTTTTATCAGCATCAAATATTCCAGTATTGAATTAAATAACTGAATTAAATATTACTGCTGACGTTTAAGACTCCTGGGCGTGGTCATAAAGATGGTAACAATCATACCGTATTTCAGTTTTATCCAAATAATGTCTCCCGATTGAACAGACAGATCCTTGATATCAATTCGTTTATCTTCCAGGCTCAATTTCTTTATTAACATAACGGCTCGATCTCCGCCACAATTGAATAGAGTTCCATTCCCAATCTTAACATGTTTACAGGATTCCACATGAAAGTTGACGTAATAGGTAATGATAGTTATTGGTTCAGAACTGGTGAATTGACAACATCGTGGTGATTGTTTCCGTGAATCAGATGAACCATTGAGATATATGAATTTATCTTCCTTAATACTCTTGTCATAATCGCTTTCTATCCCGATGGTTCGTTCCTGTGGATCTGTACAAATAGAGAAGACAAAACTAAAATATAATATAATAGTGTGTATGCCTATTGGATTTTAATTCCTGGCAACGTATAACCTATTACATGCATATCTAAACACAAAATGTACACGGATTGTGCATAGACAATATAACCACAACTGTTTTAAATAAACTCTACATGAATAACATGGAGGGTTTACAGAAATTAAAAGAAATAAAAGATGTTGGGTAGAATTACAGTTTATTCTAGTAAATGTCTATTTAACTTTAATTTTTAGTAACGTACTATAATACACCATTACATGCATCTCTGAAAGCGTAATCTCACTAGTGTGGACAGCAGTCCCTTTTGAAGGTCTACTGGTACTTACTGTCTATACAGAACGTCTAATGGTACTTACCGTCTATTCAGAAGGTCTACAGCAGGTACTTACCGTCTATACAGAACGTCTACTGGTACTTACCGTCTGTACTTACCGTCTATACAGAAGGTCTACTGGTACTTACCGTCTATACAGAAGTAAACATACTGTAAATAACCAGAATTACTCGGTATATATGGATATGGAGAGGTAACAGTACACGATTGCTTATTTGCACATTGGCCATACACTGGAAGGCGATCGTCATCTCGGGGTGCAATTGGTGCATCGTTTGGTGATGGTCGACAACACTCATCATTGCTGCATTCTTTTTCACTTTGACATTGTTTATCGGAAGGTCCAATTGTGATTTTATTTGTATCGCTTATCCCCTCCATAGTAATCACTTGACCTTCTTTACAAGTTAACGTTGTATTCGTACACGGTGAACCAATTTGACTATAGCAAGCATACGCTGATTTACCATCAACCATGGTCACTGAAAGAAATAAAATCAACTTTCTCAGACAAATAATTAAACTGACAGACATGATTCAAATGTGAGATTCTGTAAAAAAAAATAGATAGCAGCTTGACCGACCGTGCAGCTGGCGATTTCTTTGCTTTAATACGTAAGAATAATTCCTAAATACTCTATTATGAGCGAATATTTGAGTGTTTTAAGTTTTGACAAGAAATATCATAAATTGTTCCGACAGTAACGCATACGTATCAGATACCAAAATATCCAATTAGACCGATTAAAACTTTACAGTCGAGTTGATGAAAGGTTATATTTATGTTCAACATTTTCATTGCCCAATTTTCTAAGAGAGAACATTACAACTTTTTATTTTATATATTCGTGTTTTTAAAATCACTGCAGTAATAAAATACTTTTGTCAATTTACTAAAATTATATCCCCCATTTAGTTGGTAGATAATGTTTTAGTATTTCAATAAAATTATTTATATTTATTTTGAAACATAGTTTATGTAATAAATTATATTTACAGTCGATGGGAGTAAATATTTATGTTTGAAATATGATTTGTGTTAAGTAAATACTTGTATAGTTATAGGCTATTATGGTAAACATTAATTTTATATTTTTATGACATCACTTATTTCTGATAATTTGAATGTAGCAATTATTACATCTTCTGCAAGCAGATTTAAATTGATTCTTTTTTAATAAAATGTTATAAACTTCTTTAATCAGTAATCACAAAAAAGTAAAAAAAAGTTACCAATAGACGAAATCTGATTAAACAGAAACAGTCTTACAGGTCAATCGCTGTCACTTAACGAGACAGTTCACACATCTAACAACGTGGTTTGATCTTTGGCATATGCAACTTATTTTGGGTTTATTAAAACAAATGATTTTTTAAAGCCATACTTTCGTCGTGGATCGATCTCGGATCGAAACTGACATTTCTATAATAAGCGAATGTAAACTGGTTAAAAGGGCACTGCCCGATGTCATTGACCCGCACCGGGTATCCGCACCGTCTTCATTAGCCCAATCGATTCCCTTTTAGTGCACGTAAAAGGCCCATTGACAGTTTGGCAGAGACTAGGCACACCATTGGGGTGGAAATATTTAAACGCCACTACATCCCATTCTAAACAAGGAAAATAAAATGAGTAAACTATCACTATAATACCCAACAGAAAACAAAATATTGTTAAAGGGGGGAGCCAACTATTGCTGGTTCGACAGTCCCAGCGAAAGAAAAAAACAACCTTATTCCAATGATTTATACTATTGCTTAGTTGGAGTTTTGTGTAACCATTTGAATATGTTTTTTGTTTAACATGTAGAAAAGTTGATCAATTGAATTATATCACATGTGGCGTTGTTACAGCTGTAGGATTTTTTTCACAAAAGAGCGTTATGTTTCCTAGTGCAAGTTTCAACTCTAGATCTGAAAAACGAATTCTTTATTTCTTCAGATGGGAGTCTTCGTTTGTTTTCTTACGTACAAATAACGACTGGATTTAACATCTGTATGCTGCGTACAAAGAGTGTGCGTGTGTGTCTGAGAGAGTGAGTGAGGGATAGAGAGAGAGAGAGAGAGATGAAACTTAACAACTCCAAATAATAAGAAAACATTGTTGTGTATTGTTTACACGCATTAGACTATAGTTAAAACTTTCTATAAGGGAGAACTTCGTGGTTTAGAAACGCAATATGCAGAAGAGTTCTTGCCGTGCTTATTTTGTAGATGTTATCCTTTATGATAATCGTATTAACACTGCTAACCTATTTGAAAATGGAAATTAATCCTCTGATTAAGGCTCTTTTTTTTCTTTCTACTGTCGTATACATTATAGAATAAATCCCAAACCAGAGGCCAATTTCGCAGCTTCCTAAAAGGATAAGAATTCGAGTCTTGTGACCAGTACCGTAATTTTATATTAATCATACTAGTCTGGTTAATCAAGCCTACGGAAAAGCATTTCGTTCAGTTAATTTCCAGTCTCAATTTATTTCCGTGTATTTATGGCTAGCAATATTGTAACATATAAACACACTAATGCGGCAATTAACAACAGGGTTTGACGGTTAAATAAAAGTCTTGCCGTGCCGGTACTTTGCGGACAGAGTGAGTTTAAAAGATAGAAACAGGATGAAAGATGAGTTGACTCTGAACCGACAACCGTTACACTATATACGTCATTGGTTACAATCAATTAACTTTGAAATTAAATCGCCGAGTTTTAGCCCAACTTTTAATCTAGTCCGTACCTACTTATTTTAAAAAATCCAACGAGTAAAGACAAACTTTTTTCATGGTGTCATTGATACGTGATTGAATATTGCCACACGAATGTCTATTTTGGGCAAATGTTTGTTACCTTCAGTGTATGAGTGAACCTGTACAGGAACTGTGTTGACATTTGAATTAGAATCTTTCATTTTTAATTTCTTTTTATAAATTCTATGGTTATAGATATGGTTATAGATCATGTATATTTATCCCTGTCTGCGTGGTACATCACATGTGCTTTCCGGCAGAACAGAACCATTGACTGAACTTTTCTCATAAACGCTGTTTTGGCCACATGCTAGCAGGTCTTTTTATATAGTACACACATTTGCGGCTGTGGGGACACTGTGTACAGGTTATGATTATTATGTAAACATTTTTTATCTTTAAAATTGCCAAAAATGAGTTAAATACGCCTAACAGTTTGATATTAAATGTAGTTTCTCAACAAAGATTATTTACGCCCAATCTAAATAACTCATGTTATCCCACCCAGTTTCAGAGAGTGGAATAAAGTCAGCTCCACTGCAAGAAACTCAAAAATTCCTAAAATATTATCGGGCCATCTCTCCAAATCAGATATAAAAATATTTACATCAACAGTCTGCGGAAACTCTGAGTAATCTATTGCAAACTTAAACTCCGATGTTATGACCTACAGGGCCACAAATACCCCAGACAATGACGTTACGGCAGAGCCTAGTTACGAAACAATTTGATTGATATCAAGTTTATTAAAGTACAATATTCCTGATGATGGAATATAATGAATGCATGAATTATGGTTTAATGGGACATCAGCCCCAACCTAGATATATTGCGCCAATAATAGAATATAACATCTAACATTTTCCGATTTAAAGAGGGCATATATCTTTAATGAAATTCATTTCTTTATGTTTTAATTGATATTTTTAAATTTTTCCTTGTAAAGGCGGAAACTGAATTGTGCCCATATTTGCAAATCAAATTATGTGGTATGTCTAATAATATGCAATGGGGGTTCTGAAAAATATATTGGGAAAACTGATGACCAACTAAATATGGGAATACATCTCCATCGTTCGCAAATTAGGCACCTCGAGAACAGGACAATCCAAGTCAGTACCCATTGGGATAAATGTAGAAGAGACGAATTCAAAGTTTTCCTAATTTACCAGGAAAATTCTAAAAATAGTGTAAGGAAATGAATTTCTTTAAAAAAATACATAGAGGGTTAGTGAAATCGAACACCTTTACATAGGCTAAGCCTGTTATCCAATGCCATTCCCAGACATCCCGAGTAAAAATATAAAACAAACCATCAAACTTGGCGGACTTAAAATATATTTTTTCTGACAAGAGTAGGTTAAGGGTCGTTATTATACATCATTTTTTATTTTATTGTTACCTTGTTATCGTTCTTAATTAAATGCTAAAATACCAACTTTAACAACCATGGAAAATAATAAACGCAGAAGCATATGGCTCGTCATTCTACTTGCTATACCTCAATATGCCTGCAGAAGAAAATCGACTCTGAGCTACGTCAACATAATTTAATGATTTGCCACACAGTACGTAGAGTTCTAATCAATACAATTCTTCGAGTGATTAAGTGCGGTTTTACCTACATTGTTAGTGGGTAAACGTTGTAGAAATAAGATAAAATACCCTACCTTTACATACAAAGAAAATCGCAATTTGTATCATGTGTAACCAACCCTGTATTGATAACATAATCAATTTGCATGGTACCTATTCGATTATACCAACGAGCTAGTTATTATCGTTGATATCACATGATCTCATGGGGCGTCACGAAACAAGTGCGAAAGTTATTTTTAGTCTTTCTCTCCCTTTCCCTTTTTCCCCCTTTTGCATGGCGATTTTTGTTGAGTTTTTGGTGTAGAATCGAAGAAAAGGGTTTGAAAATACATTTTCTGTCAGGTTTTGATGAATATTCATGATTTTGAGGCGGAAGGATACAAGAGTTGCGAGGTTGGTTACGTTGAAAGGGAGGGCCGAAAATTGCATGGTTAGCTGTCTCTACTTCCAGCTTATCTATCTCAAGTTTTCCATGAAGAACCTCATACAGGCTTTTGAGCAAGGGTTTGCCACATGTTCCTCCATCTGTGGCAGAAAGCGTTTTACCCAACGAATATTTGGGAAAAAGTTACAACCGGTCGAAGAGACGAGATTTAACATTAAAGTCAATGGGGCAATAATTGGTGATCTGTGGCCTGTCTGTGTATAACAAGGATGTGACTGATATGCCTTGTTTTGAAAATATGATGACTAACTTGTCAGAAAATATGTATAAAATAACTTGACTACAGAAAAACTAAAAAAAAGTAAAATTTTAAAAAAAAATTCCAAAGTTTGGAGAAAATTTTTTCTTTTACTGCAAATTTCTCAATTTTCAGTTTTTACTTAATTTCTAACAGTAAGAAAAATATTTCAATGTGCAATTTTGGCGTATTGAGCCTCAGAAAGCACAGATAAAGTGAACAACATTGTAATTTCACCTAATTTTGTCTAAAAATCAGGAATATTCACAGAAAATCTCCACATTCTCCCATCTCGATGTAAAAACTAATGCTTTCATACCTATTCAAGTGACTGAAAAATCCTAAAAATGCCCTTATTGTCATTGCTAATGTAACTTAGATGGGATCTATAAGTTTGTCAGGTTTAGAAATAGCTCCAGCTTTCCTACAGAAAATGGAAAATTAGCAACACTGAGTTAATAATATACAGCAGATGGGTTTGTACAAAATGTTCAAAACAGGGGTGGGCTCAATTAGGTCACTATTTTACCAAGAACAAGAATTTTTTTCTTCTTCGAAACATTAAATTCTTGCATTTCCTTCATGTAGGAAGCAATATCCCAGTCTTTATAGACATTTTTCACCCCATCTTTCTGTTTAGAGGGCCTATTAAATGCCCCACCCCACCCTTTTTTATTAATGTGTTTTGAGAGATTTAATTGCACCTGTGTTGACAATTAAATGATAATAATTGGAATTTGTTGTTGAATTACAGCTGGGAATGTTATTTTTCACCAATAAATGGTTATTTTGTACATTTCAAGGATTTCTGAACTTTTTTGTTTAAAGTCAAACTTAGAACCCTGAGACATGTCAGGCCAATAAGACCACACCCTGATACAGAATTGATGTACATGTGTAAATGTCAGCTTTATGGTCAATATTTCCTTATGAAAATCTAGGATTTGTGGTGGTTGTTGCATTTATGTCACTTATAGAACAGTAAAATGTTAATTTTGCTCCTTTTCAGGCCTCTTTTATGTTGTCAACTCTGTCATAACTACCTTTTTGACTTCATTTTTTGAGGCAATTGATGTAAAGGCCCAGACATCTTATTTAAGCACAAAAATTGCAATAAAGATTTGCATGATGCCCCTGAGCTTTGAGATGTTGGAAACATTAAACTATTTCCAAATTTGTGAAAATTGTGTATTCTGTGACCCTTTTGTAAGAGCGGGTGGTCATAGACCAAATATATGGCATTTCTTTCTTTCATCAAGGCCTATTTTTAACCATAATTCATATTTATTGCACCTATTTTAGTTTATATGCACACATATTAGCCAGGGATGGTAAAACGTAGCTGTTAGACGGATTCCTTTGGTAACATTAGCTCTGCAACCAAAGATAAGATTGATTCAGTCATTGACATGTTTAGGGGGTGGGGTTACATGTTTCAGTACAGACCTCTATAATTACAATCAATGCAACTGATTTGTGATTTTTCTGTTTGCATATTGCCCAGGGTTTCCAAAAATATATTACTTGCCAGTCTGGGTATCTAAAAATAAGTGGAAAATTATGCTACATGTAAATTTTGTACATTTTTCATGACATGGGAGTAAAAAAAATATATTTTTGAAAACAAATCCAAATTATGAGTGTTTTCTATGTAGTTTGTTTGCAACTTGTCTAATTTTTTCACAGAGCTCAAATACTGCCTCTATTAAAAAAGATTTTTAAAATTTTAGCACAAAAGGCCCAGGGACCTGAGATCCACCACTGTACTTAAAGCAGTATGTATACTTAAAGGGCCATCATTTTTGCAGTTATTCTTTGATTTTGATTTCCTTTCACCAGCATGTTGCCAGAACATATGGGAAGCAAATACATTTTGGTGATATCTAACTTTCGCACTTGTTTCACCCCTATATAGGACACAGATCACCAACTATTCATGGGCCGCCACCCACGAAACAAGTGCGAAAGTTATTTTTAGTCTTTCTCTCCCTTTCCGTTTTTCCCCCTTTTGCATGGCGATTTTTGTTGAGTTTTTGGTGTAGAATCGAAGAAAAGGGTTTGAAAATACATTTTCTGTCAGGTTTTGGTGAATATTCATGATTTTGAGGCGGAAGGATACAAGAGTTGTGAGGTTGGTTACGTTGAAAGGGAGGGCCGAAAATTGCATGGTCTCTACTTCCAGCTTGTCTATCTCAAGTTTTCCATGAAGAACCTCATACATGCTTTTGAGCAAGGGTTTGCCACATGTTTCTCCATCTGTGGCAGAAAGCGTTTTACCCAACGAATATTTGTGAAAAAGTTACAACCGGTCTAAGAGACGTGATTTAACATTAAAGTCAATGGGGCAACAATTGGTGATCTGTGGCCATTTTGTACAAGTCACGCAATCTCCCAAACAGAGTTGTCTTCCCTTGCAGTCCACACTAACCTCTGCTAACGGCTCAATTGACTACGCCACCAAGATTCTTGGTGTTGATGGACAATGCTTAATGATACGATTTAAAACAAATAAATGATAATATATTTCATACTATCACCATATTAAGACAGAAATGTGGTCACAATTGCAAAGTAACAATATATTTACAAATATTACACAGAACTCTTTCGCTTAAGATCACAGGGTTAATCGGTCGGAAATAAAAACAGCGCATGTCGCCGTGCTAATTTTAGAATGAATACACGTGGGTCTGTTTATTTGTACAACGCGATCGATAGGCCCAACAATTAATTTAGAAATGTCTGTAGTTAATTCAAATCAAAGAATTCTCGATATATATATGTTTAAAATATGATCAAAAAATCATAATGTGTTTATAACGCCCATAATTGACTAAAAATCATAAAGTGTTTATAAGGCCAAGTCACTAAGTACATTTCTCTGACAGACGCCATTTTTGAACATGTAGTCAATCACGTGATCGATGACCTCCGGGTCAAACCTATATAGTACGCGAGCCGACGGCAGAGTCGAATGCGTACGCTTTCGAGACAATCGCTGCGTGTGCCCGTTCGTTATCGGCCGTAAAAAATCGCTGGCGAATTTCAATCGTCGGGATCGGGCGGAAAAATACGCTCGTCTGTCCATACCATAACATATTCGCCTTTTACTTCAATCGAATAAATTAATTAAAGTAGCTAAGTCTCTAGCTCAGTATCGTCCAAAGTCTTCGGCATTTAAAACACGAAATATTTGTCAATTTAAATCAACACTGATGTTGTCATTTTACGGTGTAAAGGTAGGCTTTTGATATCCAATATTTAAAACAAAATAAACATTTTAACCTTTGTACACGAATCGTGTACCATAATGCGTTTCAGACCCAGTTCTAGCAAGAGACTCGAGGAACGAGGCTAGAAACATTGCACATAAATAAACGGCGTATGTAGATTGGAATAACCAGGCACTCGAAATAGCCATTCGATTGAAACTTCTGGCGTATTTCGCTGAACATAACTAATTTGAAATTAGAGTACAAACGAAAACGATTGAATGTAAATCAGTTTGTATACATTCATATTACATTATTATATGCGTTGCGACCCATTTGTGGCAATTTCCACGTCTCAAATATTAGCGATTTAGCTCCATTAAATGGTGGTGCCAAATTGCTGTAATTTGTTGAAAGTCCACCAGAAATCGTTCCATCATACCATCGTATGTGCCATTTCCCTCATCGTCTAATAATTTAGAAGATTGGAGCCAGAAACGACAATCTCTTCGATAGATATTTATTACCGTTAAGATTTCATGATCTGCTCCTGTTTTCTGTTTCGCAATATAGCCCAGGCTGGGCAAATAGCTGACGTGCTGACTGGCAACGGTAGTACTTAGATCTAATATTCTTGAGATGGTTGCACTCAATCAGAATGTGCTTCACTGTCAAAGGAACATGGCAGTGTTCACACTCTGGTTGAGGCTCTCGCTTCAAAATGAAAATATGAGTTAAAAAAGTATGACCAATGCGAGAGCGACACAAAACCACTTCATCCCTCCTACTGATTCTATAGGAGCTTGGCCAGTCTCCTAAGAGAGGCTTAATGTGATGAAGTTTATTTGTGTCTGCAAGATCCCAAGACCGTTGCCAACGGTCAAATATATAAAAGTTGATGGACGATTTAAAGTCGGTGAAAGGTAAAAGAAATTGTGATATGGGAAGATCTAACGCAGACTTGGCAGCTAAGTCTGCTTCATCATTCCCTTTAATATCAACATGACTGGGGAGCCAGCAAAGGACAATGTCCTTGCCGTTAAACTCGTGTGACAATAGCAGGCGATATATGTCTGCTACTAAAGGGTGTACAAGCTGCTTATTGTTTATTGCCTGTAAAGAGGACAAAGAATCAGTAAATATAACATGTTTTAAAGATGTAGAGGATTGAATGAACTCCAGTGCCTGAAAGATGGCCTGGAGTTCAGCAGTAAATATTGAAGCAGCATGAGGGAGGCGAACAGAAATGGTCTCCGATGGCGTGACAGTAGCCGAAGCTACCCGATCGCCATCTTTAGAACCATCTGTATAAATTGGAGCATAATCACCATATTTAGACCTCAACTCTCCGAAGAGAGTTTGGAACACTGTGGAACTAGTATCTTTCTTCCTATTTTTTGTAAGATCTAGATCGATCTTAGGAGGAGATATAGACCATGGTGGTGTCTCAAAGAAAGGGGTATTCGCAATACTGTCATGACTAATACCAGCCTCTGACAAAAGGTGTTGAATGCGAATACCAAATGATGGAATAGTATTAGTCTTCATCATATACAAATGCTCATGAAGAGGTCTAAATATGGTGTTAAATGAAATGTGATGAGGCAGAGATGCAATTTTTGTGGCATACTGCAGTGCAAGTTTTGACATATTCGAACGTGATATACAGGAAAGTGCTACTAACAAGGAGGTGGTATCAACCTCTTAAATACCACAAACATCCTGAGACGGAGGATATTGCTGGAAACTATTAAGTGAATTTGATACATTGAAAGATTGTTTTATCAACATACCACAATGTATAGCTCTCATTAAATAGTCAGCTATATTTGGGTATGGAATGGGATCACCATCCTATCTTGATATAACTATTGCTCATCAACATACCACAATGTATAGCTCTCATCAAATAGTTAGCTATATTTGGGTATGGAAGGGGATCACCATCCTATCTTGATATAACTATTGCTGAATGAATGCAACTGCGTGTTATCTTTATTAAACCTTGAGATGAAACACTATCCCATTTGGTCTGAATTTAGTGAAAAGTAGGCAAAGAAGTTGTATCACGGCTTGATATTGCAATAGGGTGTAGGATCGATCGATAGGATATCTTTGAATGTTATTGATACACGCCAACCGGATCAACCATGGTTGTCCCAGTTGTTCAACATAGATAGCCTCAATGACCACAAACTAATCGATTTTGCAGCAGGTACTCTCTTTCAATGAATATATCTGCATACCGAGAAACCAACGCATTTGAAAATGTGCCATCTGCAGGATGTGACACACCGGACGGACTCGTGAAGCCTCTGACCAATGTCGATCCAGTTTCATCTACACTGCGCCCTACAACAATAGGAAACAATAGAGTACCAATGACTGCTGCAGATAACCTTCTTAAGAAAACCTACCGACCAGATGTATCGAGACGTCTTGTCTCACCGCTTACAAATATGTCAGCCTCGAGCTTCAAGTGTAATCTTAGGATTGAATGAGAAGCCTTGAACCGTAAACCAAAAACTGTAAATGAAACTCTCGAGCTTAATTGCAAGACACCATTCGGGACGGACACCGAGATAAAAAAAAAACGTCGTGAAGAATAATCTATTGGTTGTGATGATGTTAAAAATAAACGCTACGTTCCCATCGTTGTCCGGGATATGGAGACGACCACTGCTTGGAAGATGATATACAAGTGATGCAAATCATGTCAGAAAATTGAAAAGGTCACCCAGATCTAATGGGTTTAAATAATCCAGTTGTATGTCAGCAAACGTTCCTCAATCGGAGAAAGAGGTCACTTTGGGCGTGTTTATCCAAGGAGACAAGCTACTATAAGCTTATTCCTGAGAAAGACCAAATACAGTAGGTAAATAAGTAAATGGAATTTTGTTTCCTCTAACGTTTGTGGAAAATTGGACATTCCAATGGACTGTAAACGTTGTGTTGCACCCATTATGGAAGGTCTAATCATTGATATGACTGTGCCACTCGAGCTTGATGGGGTCCATCTAGCCAGAAAATGCGATCTCCGCATTGATGGAACGCATGTTCCTGTACGTAATCGCCTTGAAGCATAATTCCACGAAACATCACTACTAAAGTCTGAGTTTATTGCTGTGGCTGAACTGGATAATGCAAACACAACCTGCATCTGTAATGAAAAATGGAGCTGAAACACTCAGTAGTTGTGAACATCGCCAGAGAAGTTCCAGTCTGTATGGTTTATACAAATTGGTAACATATCTTGGTAAAGTTGTTGAAGTCATTGATTGTAAGTAGAAGTTCCCAGAACCCAGATAGTCAAAGCAAACAACTTGATGATTGAGTCACGGAGTACCGGAATGTTTTTACCAAGGATGGTGGCGATGTCGGCTGCATGTTTCTTTGGGATAAAACACCGCATTGATCCTAGTACTCTTAATTCTATTCGAGAGCAACCTTACTGCATACCATTTGGATTTCTAACTGCGTTAAGGGACATCTTCAGAAACTATTAGACAATGACACTGTTCTCCCTTCATCATGACGAGCCATTCAGAATTCCAGCCTATAGGCGAAAAACAACATGATGGATCATGTCGAAATGGGACACAATCTGTTAATAAGTGCAACAATTCGAGTATTTACAGACGAAATATATAACTCCCTTTTTTGGAAATGAATATCATTGCGCCCACTATTGCATAAGTTGAATCGTTGTCTGAACGTCACCATCAACGACGTGAATTCAGCTACCGGTACTACTGTGGTCCGTTTGCTTCAAACCAAATTTGTAAACAACAACAAATGTAAAAACAAACTATAGCGCCCATCTCGTACCCATGCTTTTCCACAAAGGGGGGGGGGGGCGTAACTCAGGAATATTATTAGGGATCGATCACCCCAATGCTTCCAGCCAAATATATAGGCACACTAGATACTTTATCGTGTCCTTACTGATTCTGGAAAGAGCCGATAGGGTTCATGCTATCATGACTCATAGCCAATTTTTAATGTGAAATTTTGAGAGGACTGGATGTACAGGATTAATATGATTTGCATGTTAAAATAGGACTGGATAATAAAAGTTTGTAACGCTGAAACATATTGTGTTTGTGTGACGGGTCAATGGATGGGGCGATCGCGTGCAGACGACAGAAAATTCGTCTGCTATTAATTCTATAAAACTGTCGACGTTTGTAAGGTAATAATGGTTACGACAGGAACTTAAGTATAGAATTGCAATTGTTATGACGTCATAAATCCATTAAATCATACCCATGATTTCAAATTGATGGATGTAAGTAATGTTTAAGAATGCAGTATAAATTACCTGAAAAATGCAAATATGTGACCGGTGTTAGCTAAATGAGCCTTAAGTCGCACGAGTAGATTTCTAATTACACGCTAATTTGTGTCTGAGTGCAGAAATTTTCAAAATTTGGTTTTGACCATTTTTGAATACTTTAACATGTTAAAATTCAGCCTGGCACACTTTACTGGCAAGAAAATGCCGATAAAGGGTAGAAATAGCGCAATTAGTAAACAGTAGTTTACTTGAAGTTGGTCAATTTACTTGAAACAAAGCCATAATTGACCTATTTCACTGGACAATGTAGCCATTTTGCCGAAGAAAGACCCGCACGTAAACTATACCAACACAACCGGCGAAATCCCCTCTTTCTATTTATAGTACTCATTATAATATCCAACACCACTACTCAGCCAATAGCATCGTTTAAAATAGTAAACAAACCCACCTCGTTGCTATGTGACGTCGCGGAGGTCGTGACCCGTCAATCGCGCATCTGATTGGTTGAACTTCGGCGATGTCGTCTCAACCAAGATGACGGCCGCCTATCGAGGTTTCGTCAACAGACAGACAATTATAAAGATATGAATTAAAACTGGAGTTAATTTTTAAAAATTGCGTACATTCCTTGTTTTATTGACGCTTTATTCGAAAGAGCAATCAGTGGCGAAATGTAATAATGTATGAACAGTTTGACAGCTTTTAATTTCTCTGCATCGGCCAGTGTTCAGCAATGGAACGATCTCGTTTTGTGGATTATTTTTGTGACAACGTTAAATAGGAAAATTCCTGAACGCATGAATTCATTGCAATTACATGTGTTATGTTGATATCTGATTTTCCTAACAATTGTGTCAAGTTTAGAGGCTGTTTGGCATTTTTAAACATGACCTTTGTCATGCATAGCAGAAATTTTGAACGTAATCTTTGAACAAAGTTTTCTCGAAATAGGCCTTTCTGGACTCCCGGACTTTGAACTTCAATATCTCGGCGATGGAGTAAGGTAGTGAAATGATTTTGGTATCATTAGACAGCTTATGACATTCTCTTTACGATGGCATTAATACGCCAATATCATAAATTCAGCTTCAAAATTGAAATTTTCCGTCATTATCAGGTGCAAACCCTATTTTGCAAAATGTTCCGGGGGGAGAGCACCATAGGCAATCAGAATTTCGGGCAGATGGGTAAAGTGAAAACAAAAAAATATTATTTCATCTGCTTGGCAAAATAAAGTGTCCGAAATCTTTTGATTGAGTACCTCGAATTTGTACTAAATTGACTATGGATTAAAACATTTTATCTGGAACCACCCTACTTTGTGCCACATTTTTCAGTCATTGATTATTTTTTGTGAATTCGACTGCAACAATGGCCCGTCAAATGCCTCTCTGGCCAGCAACATGACAGCCCTTCGTTTAATCGGGGTCTTCCCTAAAAATTTTAAGGTATTGAATCCGTTTAGATATACCCGTATGTCACGCAATTACTTTTTCTGTAACGTTCTGCTATGCACTGGTAAATTGGGTATAATAAAATCGTGAGCCATGACGTAACGTTATATAAAAATATTTGGTCTAATTCGGATTTATGTTTAAAGCGTAATGACATTGTTAGGCAGTTAGCTATTGGTTGTTAATCGGACTATTGAACAGAAATTTGTTTCCATTACAACCATGTTAAGTGGGATTTGCTCTAATCAAACGAAACACTGCAAGGTGCATGGGACCACATTTAAGTTGCTGTATTCACGGGCTGGAATAGCAGGAAAACACGTTTGCGGCAGCCAAAATTTGCTCCCGACGGCCCGAGGTCGTCAAATTTTCCCACTAGACGTCTGTAATGCTAACCCGAACCCCCGTACGCTAATGAAATAGAGTTTTATGGCACATCAGCTCCAACCGGGCCATATTGCGCCAAACATGGTGAATATTATGAGACAAATTAAATGATATCACATAAGGTATTTATGTACACAAATAAAAACAAATATCACAGTATATTAAATAATTAAAAATAAAAGTCAACTTCATGTACATAAATAGTTAAGAGTGAAAAAATAAGGTGAATTATCTATTTACAATTAAAACTGGCGATAAAAATTTGTCTCTTTTAAAAAGTCTAGTACTTTGCAATATAGACCCGGTTGGGCAAATAATTGATTTAATGATTGGCAACGATAATATTTAGACCTGATGTCCTTAAGAAACTTGCACTCAATCAGAATGTGCTTAACTGTCAAAGAAACATGACAATGTTGACATTCGGGTTGAGGCTCTCGCTTTAAGATGAAAATATGTGTTAAAAAAGTATGACCTAAGCGAGAACGACACAAAACAACTTCATCCCTCCTGTTGGTTCTGTAGGAGTTTTGCCAATCTCCTAAGAGAGGCTTAATGTGATGAAGTTTGTTAGTGTCTGCAAGATCCCACGACCGTTGCCAACGGCCATAAATGAAACTATTTATGGAAGCTTTAAAATCTTTAAATGGTATTAAAAAGTGTGATTGGGGAAGATCTAAAGCAGCTTTGGCAGCAAAATCTGCTTGATCATTCCCCCTTATATCAACGTGACTGGGGAGCCAGCAAAAGACAACGTCTTTACTGTTGAGCTCATAAGATAGTAGCAGACGATAAACATCTGCCACTAATGGGTGTTCAAGATGTTTACTTTTAATTGCTTGAAGCGAGGACAGAGAATCAGTAAAGATGATATACTTTAAATATGAAGAGGATTTAATGAACTCCAGGGCCTGGAGAATGGCCTGAAGCTCAGCTGTAAATATTGAAGTAGCAGGTGGAAGACACACAGAAATAGTCTCAGATGGCGTCACAGTAGCTGAAGCTACCCGATCACCATCTTTAGAACCATCTGTGTAAATAGGAGCATAATCACCATACTTAGACATTAACTCTCTAAACAGAGATTGGAACACCGTAGAGCTAGTATCTCTCTTTTTATGTTGAGTAAGATCGAAATCGATCTTTGGAGGAGATATAGCCCACGGCGGAGTCCTAAAGACCGGGGTATTCGCAATACTGTCAAGGCTGATACCAGCCTCAGACAAAAGGGGTTGTATGCGAATACCGAATGATGGAACAACATTCGTCTTTACAAGATACAAATGCTCATGAAGAGGTCTAAATATGGTGTTAAATGAAATATGATTGGGAAGTGAAGCAATTTTCGTAACATACTGCAGTGCCAGTTTATCACGTCTGTTGTGAAGTGAGGGCTCATGCGCCTCGACGTATAAACTGTCCACTGGAGATGTACGAAATGCTCCTAAACTGATTCTAAGTCCCTGATTGTGTATGGTGTCGAGCTCTTTGAGATAAGACTCGCGGGCAGACCCATACACAATACACCCATAATCGAGTTTTGATCTTATTAAAGCTCGATATAATCTGAGCAAGACCTTACGGTCTGCTCCCCAGTCAGTATTTGATAAGACTCTCAATATGTTGAGGGCTTTCAGACATTTCTTTTTAAGGTTTTTAATGTGGGGGATAAATGATAATTTCTTATCAAATATCAGCCCCAGAAATTTGGTTTCATCCACGACTGGTAGGCGATTGCCATTCAAGAAGAGTTCTGGATCTGGATGTAAACCTCGTTTCTGACAGAAATGCATGCAGACAGTCTTGGATTTCGAAAAACGAAATCCATTTTCGGTTGCCCATTGTTGAAGTGAATTCAAACAAAGCTGCAACTTACGTTCGATTATCCGCATGTCTGTAGAACCATAGCACATCTGAAAGTCATCAACATAAAGAGCGCCATTTGTACCTGGTTTAAGGCACGCTGGGATTGTATTAATTTTTATCGCAAAAAGTGTAGGAGATAATATGCTTCCCTGTGGAACTCCCATTTCCTGAGGAAATGGGTCAGAGAATATTGATCCCAGTCGTACCTTAAATGACCTATCTTCGAGGAAATTTTTAATGAAGATAGGTAAGCGACCTCGTAGGCCGAGGTTATGGAGGTCGCGCATGATACCGTGTTTCCACGTGGTATCATATGCTTAATCCAGATCGAAAAAAATTGCAACTAAATGTTGCTTCTGGATGAAAGCGTCCCTGACGAACGTTTCAAATCGAACGAGATGATCAAGAGTGCTCCTTTGGGACCGAAATCCACATTGGAGGTCTGTAATGAGGTTGTTGGACTCAAGGTACCAAACAAGCCTTCGATTGATCAATCTCTCCATGGTTTTGCAAATACAGCTAGTTAAAGCGATCGGACGATAGTTGGTAGGATTCGTATGATCTTTACCTGGTTTAGGGATGGGAATTATTGTGGCTTCATGCCACGAAGGGGGAAACTTCCCATCTACCCAAATCCGGTTAAAAAGATCTAATAAAATTAAGAGGGTTGGAAAAGGTAAATGTTTTAGAATTTGATAGTGTATTTCATCTGGACCAGTTGCAGTATCCCGAGCTCGCTTTAGCGAATCCCGAAGCTCTGCAATGGAAAATGTATCATTATAGCATTCATCATTGCGGGACTTAAAATTAAGTCGCCTTTTCTCCTGTTGTTGTCTAATGCCTTGAAAGGCATCGGAGGAGAAATTGGATGATGAATTATATGAAAATGTACTGGCCAGAGAATTAGCAATATCAGGAAATGTTGTTAAGGTGGTATCATTATCAATATTGAGATGGTTAACCGATAATGCACTACTTTTACCTTTAACCCTACGAATCCTATCCCATACCGACTTAGATGTGGTACGGGAATTGATCCTTGAGACATAACTCTCCCATGAAGATTTCTTTGCTTGACGTATGGTTCTACGGGCCTTCGCCCGGACCATTTGGTATGCCGCAATATTCTCCATGGAAGGATGGTTCTTTAATCGTCTCAGGATACCATCACGCTCTTTACGAGCGGATTTGCAATCATCGTTAAACCATGGTTTATTGAAACGTTTTGGTTCAGTCGTGGTTTTTGGAATCGCCTGCTCAGCTACATCTTGAAGAATTGAAGTGAATAAGGCCATGGGCTCATCTGCATCTTCTAACTCCTTTGCATCAAAGGAGATGAGACACGAAGATTCAAATAGAGCCCAATCAGCCTTATGCAACTTCCACCTCTGGGGTCTTTCGACCGGAGAGGGACCATTATTATCAATTATAATAGGAAAGTGGTCACTACCACACAGATCTTCATTTACTCTCCATGTAAAATCCTGAAACAGGACCGGAGAGCAAATGGTTAGATCCAGGGAAGAAAAAGAAGCTGTGGCAGGATGTAGATAAGTAGGCGAGTCATCATTTAATAAACACAAATTATTAATGTTAATGAAGTCCGCTATTTGTTTACCTCTGTTGTTATCATCTGGACTACCCCAGAGTGAATGATGACCATTGAAATCTCCCGTAATAATAAACGGGAGAGGAAGTTGTGCAACAAGGTCATCAAGATCTCTGGGATTAAGATGTAAACTTGGTGGAAGATATACAGAGCAGAGTGTTAAAGGAATATGCAAAGTCACCCGAACTGCAACTGCCTCTACAGGCGAGTTGAGGGTGACTTGACTTTGAGGGATATCTCCATTAAGAATAATAGAAACACCCCCATGAGCTCTACCATCACCAACTGCGTGATGATGGTAACCAACAAAATGTCTAAAAGACAAATTGTCAGAATTCCGTAAAAAAGTTTCTTGTAAACAAATAGCTAAAGGATTGTGCTTTTGAATTAATAATTGGACTTCATTAAAATTTGGTTTTAAACCACGACAATTCCATTGAATAATGGAGTTTAACATTGTCAGGGAAATTTAATTTTTGGCGGTTTACCGTGTGAGTCCTTATGAACATCCACTACGGTAGTACCGTCCATCAGATCATCCCCATATTTATTAAAGAGAGTGATAGGATTGTTTGAACCCTTTTTACCCCTCTCTTTCAATTTTAAATTTTTTTGTTGTCTCTTGGTTAGCACCGTTGACAACTGCGTACCCTTAAACTGCACCGCGGACCCAGAGGACCTGGAATCAACAGTATCAGCTTTAGAGCAAACAAAGGGTTGAGCCCCCTTGCCATTTTGGGTGGGAGTATTGGGAATAATCTCAATGACTCCAGATACGGGCAAGGGAGATGAACCCTCGTCGTCAGGAATGATATCAGTGCTTTGAGTCGAGCACTCCCGCGATTGGGAAGGGCTCGAGACCCCTTTACAATGATCTGATGTAATATTTCTAGGCTTTGTAACTTGATCAGGCCAGGTTATGTCTGTCTGAACAGATGCAGATTTCGTAGATGCTTTAACAACACTCGAAAAAGATTTCCCTTGTGGTGCAATGGGAAAGAGTGAGGTAAGCTCTACTTGTTTCCTAGCATCGAAGTATGATATTTTTCTTTCAGACATAATCTGTTGAATTCGTTTCTCTTTCTGCCAAATGGGACATTCGCGAGAGTAAGCAAAGTGCTTACCCTTGCAGTTGACACAACAAAATTCCGCCTGGCAGGTAGCGCTCTCATGGCCATCATGACCACATCGAGCGCAGGTATCTTTACCTCTACAGACGGTCTTGCTGTGACCAAACTTTTGGCATTTGTAGCAGCGAAGAGGGTTTGAAATATACGAATCAACAGGAATGTTTAAATAACCTGCCTTGAGAGTTTTTGGGGTGTCGGGACGATTGAAAGTGAGGATATAGGTACTTGTTGGAATTACCTTATCCCCTCGGCGTATACTAATTCTTTTAACATGAGAGACGCCTTGAGGTGAAAGGTATTCTACCATTTCATCCTCACTGCTGCCTTCAAGATCTCGACATCTAATTACACCTCTACTTGAATTAAGTGACCTATGTGGTGACACCTTGATAGGAATGTCTGCCAAGAACGTTGACTGGAGTAACATGGTCGCATGCTGCTCCTTGGCACATTCTATCAAGAGTGTTCCATTTTTAAGTTTTTTGATAGCCTTGGGTTCACCGGCTAAGCCGGCTATACCCTTACCTATTAAAAATGGCGAAACTTTAGATAGGTCGGTAGAGGGACTCTCAATCAAGAGAAACCTCGGCCATGCCTTTGTAATTTTTCTTTTTAAATTAAACAAATCAGAAACGTCATCTGTACTATGACGTTTCTGTTTATTATTTCCTATTATTGGGGTGGGTGGGACTGGGGAATCCATGAAAGTATTTTTTTAAGGTTCACCCCTCGTCGTCCCCCAGGTTACTTCCCTGCCTACCAGGGGGGGGACTAGCGCGGATAACCAGCGCATGGCCTCAGGGCTCAACGAGGGGTATACTCAAGCCAGAAAGTAAAAAATACTTGTCTAACCTGATTGACCCGAGCCACCGCCCTGTAGAATGTACTAAGGACACAAAGGTAGATAATTGCTGAGTGAATAAACAACAGAGCATTACACTGGGAAAGGGTACATTCTACAGAGCTACAAACGACCAAAGCCGATTGATCTGAGTGGGCCACTCTGACCTCCCGTCTAGGTGAACCATGGGCCAAAGTAATGTGTTGCAGAGAAAGGGCTCGCAAACCAAATCCCCACTCAATTACCAGGATTCCACTCTCCACCGACACGGGTCGCAACGCACGGCAAACACGTTGCCCCATTACAGGGATCCTTTTAGTCGCCTTTTACGACACGCAGGACATACGAAGGGTATATTCTTATCACCCCCTACACCCCAGGGGGGGTACGCTAATGGATAGCACCCTATAAACCCTTCCACGGTGTAGGTACATCGGGGCCCCAGAAGCCTTTGCCCCTCTAACAATTTTGGGCTAGCTACGGGCCTGCACAGTGGACAACTTCAGTTCAGATTATGTCCAATTTGACAAAACATATCTTGCAATATGAAATTTAGAGAGGCGCATGGGATCGGAGAATCGTTTGAAACAAGTGAACCAATTTGGATGGTCTTATCCATAGCTATAATCGATCTTGGAGATTTGAGTTTTCTGCCATCTTAGCATTCCAACACACACAGTGGCATCACCAAAGACCCCCTTGACCCCCACCCCCTCTCTTAATAAGCCACTGGTCGTTATCTCAACATCTCTACTGTTCTAGAACACTTTCTGGATTAATGAGGATTCTTAACGGGTTATTTGCATGATGTAGGCAATTAATGTTCTTTAGCACAAATAAACACATATTCAGAATAACTTCCATATTCAAATTTACTCTGAAAACGATACACCGTGATACTAAGAATTGTCAAATAACCTCAGTCTGTTTTTATACGCCCACATTTTCATGTGGACGTATATTGTCGTCGCCCCTGTTCGTCCGTCCGTCCGTCCGGACGTCCGTCCGGACGTCCGTCCGTCCGTCCACAATTGTTTGTGAACAGTCTACAGGTCACAATTTTTATCCGATTTCAATGAAACTTCAAATATAGGTTTATCACCCTAAGATCTCGGTTCCTTTCGATATTGGCATGTATCGGACGGTAACTTCATGGGTTATGGCCCCTGATTGTACGAAAAATCACGTTTTTTAGCTTGTGAACAGTGTAGAGGTCACAATTTTGAACCGATTTGGATGAAATTTGAAATGCATGTTTATAACCCAAAGATCTTGGTTCCTTTCGATATTTGCGCCAATTGAATCGTAACTTCCTGAATTATGGCCCCTGATTGTCCGAAAAATCACCCTTTTTAGCTTGTGGTCCCCCTGGAGGTCAAAATTGTTATCCGATTTAAAAAACCGTTTGATTATATCACCGTTCCATGGTTATAAAGGTTGAGTTCGAATTTCGTGAAAATCGGACCAAAATTGACGGACAAAATGGCCGCCATTTGTACGCGAATAGTGTGAAAATATGTTTTATCAAGGTTGTGAACAGTGTAGAGGTCACAATTTTGAACCGATTTGGATGAAATTTGAAATGCATGTTTATAACCCAAAGATCTTGGTTCCTTTCGATATTTGCGCCAATCGGATTGTAACTTCCTGAATTATGGCCCCTGATTGTCCGAAAAATCGCCCTTTATAGCTTGTGGTCTCTCTGGAGGTCAAAATTGTTATCCGATTTAAAAAAAACGTTTGATTATATCACCGTTCCATGGTTATGAAGGTTGAGTTCGAATTTCGTGAAAATCGGACCAAAATTGACGGACAAAATGGCCGCCATTTGTACGTGAATAGTGTGAAAATATGTTATATCAAGGTTGTGGACCTTATAGAGGTCACAATTTTGAACCGATTTGGATGAAACGTGACATGTATGTTTATAACAGAAAGATCTTGGTTCCTTTTGATATTTGCGCCCATCGGATTATAACTTCCTGAATTATGGCCCCTGATCGTCCGAAAAATTGCCCTTTTTAGCTTGTGGTCCCTCTGGAGGTCAAAATTGTTATCCGATTTAAAAAAACGTTTGATTATATCACCGTTACATGGTTATGAAGGTTGATTTCGAATTTCGTGAAAATCGGACCAAAATTGACGGACAAAATGGCCGCCGTTTGTACGCGAATAGTGTGAAAATATGTTATATATCAAGGTTGTGAACAGTGTAGAGGACACAATTTTGTACCGATTTGCATGAAACTTGAAATGCATGTTAATAACCCAAAGATCTTGGTTCCTTTCGATATTTGCGCCAATCGGATCGTAACTTCCTGAATTATGGCCCCTGATTGTCCAAAAAAATTGCCCTTTTTAGCTTGTGGTCCCTCTGGAGGTCAAAATTGTTATCCGATTTAAAAAACCGTTTGATTATATCTCCATTTCATGGTTATGAAGGTTGAGCAAAAATTTTGTGAAAATCGGACCAAAATTGACGGACAAAATGGCCACCGTTTGTACGCGAATAGTGTGAAAATATCTTATATAAAGGTTGTGGACCTTATAGAGGTCACCAGGGCATCATTTCTGACGGGCGTTTCCGCGCTTGCGCCCGTCTGCGCCTGTAATCTTGAAAACACAAGCGCAGGTTATAGCTCCTGCTAAAAATTCAGACAATTTCGACAGTTTTATCAAGAAAGTCGAGCTTCAAAGTTAAATGAAATATTATTGTATCCGAAAATCGTGAAGAGTAGTTTTGTTAGCAAAATCCAGTAGCGTGCGTTTTGTTATGGTATCAAGACATTTGGGTTGAAGATTATTAGCTCGGTTGTTAAGTCTCTCCATGGCGTTTGCATTCACGATAGATTATTATTTATTAGTGATAGTATTACATTAGTAATAAACGATTGATTTTTTTTAAATAAAATGCTTTCCGAGTTACGGCGTTAGTTTTATAAGAGTTTTTGATTGTGAAATTTGAATAAATATAACGTTATGAATTTCTGTCGTGGTCATATAGAAAGCGTCTGGATAATCACGATGAGAGCAGTTAGTTTCATCCCACGACCGTTTCACCCCGGGCTGTGAATATCATAATTAATTTCTTCGACATGGCCGGACTGAAAATATGCACGAATTGCCTGATTAATTGTACGTCTCCGACTCGAATTGACATGGATTGACGTGGATTCCACTAAGTAAAAGCATGTGTCCAAAATCATGCTTTAAATTTAATGTGCAGGCCTGTGACACTGACGTTGAGAAAAGTGTAGAATTCGGATTCTAAACTATCGGTATAGAATTGAATATCAAGTACAACGTCGCACCTTTCCCGCTTTGGCATTGAGCCAGAGATTTACTCGAACGTCCAAGGTAATGTTTTCTGTTGTAAGCATATGACCGGTAAATCTATAAATAAATAAATTGGATTTTTAACTGTTTTCTCTTTTTTTTTGTACACCATTTGGATAGATGGGAAAAAAAGCTCTTGCAAGCAAATTTGCAGGTGCGTTTTTTTGTGCTCCCGGGAATTTAAGTGCAAGAGCTTTTTGTGACTCCTGCATGTTTTACAGAAATGATGCCCTGGGTCACAATTTTGAACCGATTTTGATGAAACTTGACATGTATGTTTATAACCCAAAGATCTTGGTTCCTTTCGATATTTGCGCCCATTGGATCATAACTTCCTGAATTATGTCCCCGGATTGTCCGAAAAATCGCTTTTGTTCGCTTTTGGTCCCTCTGGAGGTCAAAATTATTATCCGATTTAAAAAAACGTTTAACTATATCATCGTTACATGGTAATGAAGAGAGAGTTTGAATTACGTGAAAATCGGACTAGAATTGACAGACAAAATGGCCGCCATTTGTACACGAATAGTGTGAAAATATGTTATATCAAGGTTGTGGACCCTATAGAGGTCACAATTTTGAATCGATTTTGATGAAACTTGACATGTATGTTTATAACCCAAAGATCTTGGTTCCTTTCAATATTTGCACCCATCGGGTCATTACTCCTGAATTATGTCCCCTGATTGTACGAAAAATCACCCTTTTTAGCTTGTTGTGCCTCTGGAGGTCACAATTATTATCTGATTTAAAAAAAAAAACGTTTGATTATAAAAACCAAACAAATTCTAATGATTTTCTGATAATTCCTTAATATGCAACAACTCTTGTTGACTGCCCGGACGATTTGGCTGCTGTGTGGGCGTATGATTCGTTGCCTGGCAACCTATTTTTAGTTATTAATACAAATAATTTGTTTTTTATTTATTGATACAAATGTGATCATAATCCGACTGGCTAGTATTAGCCGATTTTGTTTTCTTGTCGGATCCCAAATGATCATAATCTGGATCAGATATGGAATCCATCGAGTAACTTCTTTTATCTCCAATCATGTAACAAGTGTTCCCATTTTGTTTGTGACTAGCGGACTCCACCCGAAACTTCTTGTTCACTTGGGTGTATTCCAGATCAGTCTCTCGTTTCCTAAAATCAGATCGCGAACAGTCTTTTTGTTCTTTGCTATCCACAGAGACAGATCGTTCCAAATGATAAAGCGGGAATGCACATGCACCACTGACACTGTCTTGTTCTTGTGGTTGAAAAATATCTATGGGATCTGCATAGTGATGTGATGTGTTTTCAAATGGTATTTCTTCATACTAATCCTGACTACACTGGGAACCTTCATTAATTACATGGCTATTTCCGTCCTCTGTACCACTCGATTTAAAGCATGATGTGGAGAAAATCTTCATTCTAAGTTTCCTAAAGTACAATAAACAATATTTAGAACAGACATTAAAACTCTTGAGTAATATCAATTGGGCGAACATAATAAAACCGTCTTTTGAGAAGATATTATTATCCATGATTTCTGGAATATAACCCTAGACTGTTATATTGTTATCAAGAACATTAAAACTATTTTTAAAATGAAATAGGGTCCGTATAAACTGTAGGGCCATGTCCGTTGGGTGATTGCTGTTGTGTTGTAATAAAAAGACCGATTTAAGTTGTAGTGTTATTATATTCACGGCGAGACCAGTCAGCGTATACGCTCGTACTTTTAGTGTTGTGAGGACTTCCGCTTACCTGAATACATATACCATGACAACTATTATTACACCCAATACACACAGCAACACGGACAACATTATGATTATAATACCTGTAATACAACAATTATTAATAATAAAAACATGGTAGTCAGTCATACGTAACAAACAACAGGCCTACTGTCAATAGCTGAACGCGTGGTAAGAATAAGTTACATTTATAGCACGGTGCTATAAATGACTTGTAACACTGACAACCACTCAACATGCTTGTTGTTATTGCACAGAAAACCCACCCCACTTCTTTATATGATTTCTACTAAAATTAGCGTAAGCCAGCAAACGGGTGCAATAACATTGAAAATATCTAGTTATTGCCCCGTTACGCCCCAGTGAGTTTAGTGGAGGTAAAACAACCATGCTTATTGAACCAAAAGAACAAAGGAAGATCTCCTGTCAGTGTTACAACTTAAATTAAATGGGTGTTTAGCTTGCTCATTGTGCGATTTAGTTCGAACCACAAGGAAGTTATTGGATAGACTGAATTCAAATAATCCCATCTCTATATGTTTATATAATTTATGTTGTGGGGATAAGTAAACAGAGAAATTAAAATACCCCTCGCCCACCCCTCCTCAATCTTATGAAACAGTAAATACAATAAAATATTAATATTTACCGCTATGTTTAGGCGAGGGGTTAAGTGACAATACTGTAGTTATATCTGTACCTATAACACAACAAACATCAGTATCAAAGGGTAGCCATACTCTTTAGGGGTCAAATTCTATCGTAAATAGATAGATTAATAATAAACTGATTGTAAAGTAAAAGTAGCTGATTCTTTTTTTTGTTGAATCTGGTGAATATCGCTATCAAATATAATAGTTATTACTGTAAAATTGTGCTCAATCAATATTCCTTGTTGATTTTTTTTTTACATTTTTCCCTGTTTATCACAAACTTGATGCGTGTGAAATTGATACAACTATGGGTACGTTACCGGTTGATGTAGTTTCCTGCGATGATGTTTCAGTTATATTACAAGAACGACATCGTACATTTAACTGGGAGCCAGATTCTAAAAGAGAGAGGTAGACATATTTTCGTATAACTTAAAATACAGATGTGACGTCACCCTTTGACGTTGGCGTACAATTATTTCAAATAATCGTACTGGCAACTAGCCAATCGTACTTTATTCATACCTGTGAAATATTGGACTAGTGTGACGTATTTCACTGTAAAAGCTCGTGCGGACTGTCAGTATTTCAAGATGTTTAATAGTTTCGAGCTTACGACATAGCGTAATATATTGTAAAAACATTCGGAGCGTGCGGCCCTCATGTTGTTACAATATATTACTTAATGTCTCGCTCTCGACCATTAAACAATACATAATTTATATAAAAGATGATAAACCTCTTTTATCTAGGTTATTCGGATGGTTTGGTGTTATCTCCCCTTTTCCGAAAACATTGTGAATGCAAGGCATCTCTGTCATTGGGTAGATCTGCTGTTATTCCCCCACCTCCACTTTTTGTGAAAACAAAAATGTGAAGGCGATAGATCTAGTGTTTTGCCATGGATCTAGATGGTTGTGTTGATCTAGTGTTTTATTTCCTTTTGTCATGTAGCAAGCTTATACGAATAAAAGATTAAGTCGGAAACAGCTTGTTGGGTGATTGTGTCAACACAACATTTCGGCACTGACACTATCTATAGGCGAAACATCATCAGGGAATTTAGAAAATAACAAAAATAATACCTATCTGCAAGTTTATCCACATGATGTCTCGTGGATCAATGTTTAGAAGCTCGATATCTATCTCTACACCAGAAATCAACTCTTCGTGTAATTTAACCATTTTATCTTCTGTTGTACACTTAAACACGGTCTGGTTGTTTATTTTAATCCCTCGACATGATTCAGTACCCAGGTTGATATAATAACTATTTACAGTTATAGTAAAATAGCTGGTGAATTGACAACATCGTGGTAGCCAAGATCCAGATGACCCATTGAGATAGATGTACGTGTCCTCCTTAAAACTACCTTCAATATCATTTCTAATGTTTATATTCTGTCGATCTGTACATAAATAAAAACCCACTTAGATCTGTTTTGAAGACGATACAAATGATCATACGGTAAGAGTCATTTTACATAATTATAATGGTTGCTTTTTTGTAATGGTATACTAGTAATATTTCGTCGAAATGAAATGGGGTTTAAAGTCCTACTCTTTTGCACCTAACCTGGGCTAATGGAAGACGGGCATACGCCATACAGTGCGCTATGAGGGAAATTTTGCCCGGGCAGCGGCGCTACGGCCTAGTCTTATATCGAATTCCAACTGCTAAGGGATCTTTTACGTGCACTCCAATGTGTACATGGGACCTCGGTTTTTCGTCCCATCCGAACGACTGTCCTTGTCAGGCCCTCCTTCTGCATCACTGACAAGGGGAAATCACGCCGGAAAATCGAGATGAACTTTCTCGGCCAATGCAGGAATCGAACACCCGACCTCCAGGCTAGTGAACCAGCGCCTTATCCACTTTGCCACCGTGACCCCCATATTTCGTCGAGATACACACATACAAATTAAAGGGCCTAATTTACAGATTATTCCTTTGGGTTCATACACCCATTACACTCAATCAATGTATAAATCGCTTGCTGTGAAATACCAGCAAATGCATATCAGTAAAAACAACTATAAAAGTTGTACTATTAACGAGAAACCGGATGTGACGTCGTCACGCTAATTTTAGAATTGTGACGTAAATGAAATACAATATTGCCCCGGCGATCGTTGGCGGAGCCGCGAACTGTTTTGAAGAACTGCGTTCCGAAATGAACTGAAGGCTAGGGGCACAGTTCCTGTTCCTTAAAGAGAACTTACATATATTATGTTATATTTTTGAAACATACCGTCTATACAGTAGTAGATCTATTTTGTATAACCATATAAGGTGAGATAACTTACCATCTATACAGTTGTAGATATACATTATATAACTATAATGTGAATTATTAGCATAAGGCGAGGTCACATCACACGATTGTTGATTGGAACATTTGGCATACACTTTAACAATATCGTTAAAATGGGGGGTATCTGTTTCATCGCCTGATGATGATCGACAACAATCTCCAGTGTTGCATTCAGTCTCATTTTCACATTGGTTTTCTGTATGTCCAATTGCGATTTTATTTGTAGGGCCTTTTCCTTCCATAGTAATCACATGACCTTCTTTACAAGTTAACGTTGTGCTGGTACAAGGTGAACTACTGTGACTATAGCAAGTAAACGCTGATTTACCATCAACCATGGCCACTGAAAGAAGTGAAATAAAAACATTATTATAATTGATGGTGTTAGTGTACCATCAACAATTAAATGCATAACAAAAACATTTTTATAATTGATGGTGTTAATGTACCATCAACCTATATTTGTGTCTGGCATTTTGCTTGAACGGTGTCATGCACCGACCCTTTCATTGTAAGGAGCAGAACAGTAGCACATTAAACTCCATTTCATTTAATTTCTTTACATTATCGAATGATGTTTTACATGATCGGCTGAAAGTTCCGCAAAACTTTCAGTGTTCGCTAGGATCGAATCTAGGACTAATTAGCTAAGCGGGGACAAAGACATTCCCTTGAATAATGTCACCTTGGCAAATTACATAATATGTAATTCTACAATAGCTATGAGGTATTAATACATAAACTCTGTCAAAATACCAATATTTTTGTTTTAATTATGTAAATTAGAATCATGGTAATTGTGTATGTACTCCATTTACAGATATGTAATTTTACCTTGGATGTATAATTTCCAGAGGTAAGGATGTATAATTTCCAGAGCCCCCCCCCCCCAGTATTGTTTACCTGGCGTAACAAGAGAAGTATGGTTTACCTGAAAGTGAGAACAGTAGAAATATCTGTGTAACCTCCATGATAACAAATATACTCAGACGGTGTAAAAAAAACATTTTCTTCCTGTTCATTTTCTTTTTTTTTTATGTAGTGAAGTAGTGAATGTTGATTCATTACGAAACCGACTAATAAAAATCCTTTTCTTCCTGTGTCCCTTTTCTTTATATCTAACATGTTTCATCCGGATGTAATATTTAAAGTGTCCATGTACATGTTCTATTTTATTTTGAGATTACCTGTTCTGTTTGTTCTATTTGATGTTGATAATGTCTGTTCCGTTTGTTCTCTTTTATGTTTTAGTCCCAAAATGACCTAGTTTGTGTCGAGTGGACGTTAAACCCCATTTCTCTCTCTCTCTCTCTTTTATGTTAATATTATTTGTTCCGTGTCGACTTCCGTGATGTATTTCACTATAAAAGTACACATGGAGTGTCTGTATTTTAAGTCGTTTAATGGTCTCGAGCTTAAGACATTGGGTAATATATTGAAACAACACTCGTTTTTACAATATATTACTTGATGTCTCCCCTCGACCATTAAACAATACATAAATGCGCTGTTTGTTCTGCATGACAAGGGTCACATAATATGATATGCTTTTCCCTTGTTTCAACAATTGCCCCGATCTGATGTATCTGTTTTCTTTCTGGATGCTTGGGATCCCCCATGGCCTGACCACAACACACAGAGTAAAAACAAGTTACTGACCAAATTAAAAGACGGCAACTAACTTATTAAAGATGATGTTAGCTATTTCTGGTGATTGGGCGAATCGGAGTGACCATCCACTCAATATTTTCGTCTCTTGTCATTGTAACGGCGCCGACATTCTTTGTGGAACTTTATATCTTTCAGCTCGACACCAATTAGACGAACCCTCAGTGCACCAGATTTGATAAAATAATAAAGTTACAACGATCATGCAGGCGTGATATACTTGCTGATTTTCAGTGGTCAATATTTCTTTAGCCCCGAGGTCGTGTGTTCGATCCCTGTATTGGCCGAGAAAGATCATCGGGATTTTTCGACTTGGTTTCCTCTTGTCATGGTGCAGGGCGGAGGGCCTTGACAAGGACAGCTGTCTATTCGCTCTGATGAGACGAAAAATCAAGGTGCCGTGTACAAATTGGCGAGCACGTAAATGATCCCTTGGCAGTTGGTATTCGATATAAGGATATTCATGCTATTAGCCCCGTGTAGGAGCCGAAGAGTAGGACGTTAATATTCAGGTCTCTTTAAAGTTCGTATGGGTAATGTATTTGTCACTGCATTCAAATTAAATCTACAAAGTCATGTGTCTTTTTTTAAATAATAGACTACATCACCTAAACCCACGTGATTCATATCTCACGATGGTATGACTCAGCATGCTTTATTCTTTTCAAATCATGTAAAAAGGACAACCCTATTTATATGTTATATGAGAATCTTGTTTATCACTGGGTTGATTACAGTATAAAATGTACAAGTGATTAAAGTGGGGGTTCTAGATTAAAAGCATGCTTTCCTAACAATTGTATCATATGTTAGTCTCTAAATGGCCTAGTTTGTGTCGAGTTGGTGTGACACCCCGCCTCCGTCATTATCCCGGTTGTAGCATAGAAGTAGAACCATCTAACATTGTTAACGAAAGCTAGTTATTAAATCTAATTAAACATTTATGACAAAAAGGCAGTTATTAAATCTAATTTAACAGCTATAACACAGGGACCGTTGAACGGAACTTCAAACCTGGTAACTAAGTGTTTTCCCTGCTCCCTATTCATCGTACATATGTGATGTTGTAAATGATATCACTTATAGACAGTCATAATTAAACCGGATTTATTAGGCTAAAAGAGATACAAAAACTCAATCTTGATCCAATTTTGACAAGGAAAATTCCAATCTCCGTAAAACTAAATTAAACGAATATCAACGTGAAATAGATATCTTCTATAATTTATTCGTGAATGATATATGGCAATATATTTTTTACGTCACACAATGCAACTCATAAATGCTATCCTAACTAAACACTCTCCCTGGCTGTGTCCCTTATATCCAGAAGCCAGCAACAATACAATAAACAAGTTGTCCTCTACGTAATATATTTTAAACTATCATCATGGACAATGACAACACCAGAGTTGAAACATGTTTGTTAATTTATAAAATGTAATCATAGGTGTCTATATCGGACATGGAGAGAGGTTTAATACATAGCTTAACTGTCCCCAAATCCTGAATTAAAATATTGTTTATCAAAAATATGATTCCATTTTAGAATTGGGATTTGCACAATGTAACCGTTAACTTGCACCTTTCATATTATTATTCACTTAAAGCTGAACTCCGATTACAAAACTACAGAAATAATTAAATAAAAAAAAGTTAACGCCCTAAACAACCGCCATACTTGTTTCCAATTTGCGATCGCTTAGGGGTAACAAAAACACAGGCAGGCCTCGTCCAAATCCAGTATATGCACATCCGGTTAGTATAATTAGTCAACTACCAATTACCTCCTGACTGATTGACGTTTTTACACTATCACTACTATCAGCTTAATGAAAATAGTATTGCTACACAATTATTATGTCTGATCAGGTACATATTATTTTATTAGATAAGTATCATATGTATTTTGTTTGTTTCATTTCCTTTCGTTTTATGTATAAGTATTTTTAACTTCGCAGCAGGCTTCCAGGAAGTGGTAGCCTTGAATGTTGAGTAACCCTTATCAACGTGTTCTCTTAGACAAGCCCAGAGTGATCTAAATCTGACTCAATTGCATACATGCAAGAGGCCTTAGACGAATTTATGTTTCTTGACGAAATAATTTTGTCATAATATTACTTTAATATTTTATTATTGCATGTCAATGCCTGTACACATATTTATGTCAGGAATTTTAATATATGCCATTCAATCATATTCATTTGTCAACATATTCAGTGAATATTTCCCTACATTCATAATAGGTATGCCCAGTGTCAACACATTGTCAACATTGTCAACTTTATCATCAATTTGATATAAAGTATTATCAATCCGCCTACTGCCTTAAATCAAATAATGGTTTTAACAGACCCCGTGGCTATGAGCTAAGCCGAGCCACTTCGTAGTTTGCTTTGAGTCCGTAATTGGAAGAATGGAAGCCAAGAAGCCGAGAAGATATTTAATCCATTATGTCATGCAAGAGCAAACTCTATTTTAAAGCCCCAATAACACTCTTGTTGTAACTGAAAAATATGTCCCAATCTTCATTCTGGTCAACAAATCGTATTATTTTAGAATATTCCAATTAAATGATGATATAAATTTCATCTTAACACACCTAATTTAAAAAATTGGAAAAATTCAACCAATTGATTTGAAAAGTCTAACGTAAACCTTTTCAAATGTGACTTGGATTTTTAAATATTTTCGAACCCTCTGGACAAATAAAATAGGTTGTAATGGATAATTTACACAACAGGTAGGACATTTAAATACCTAGTACTTAGAATAAGGGTATTATTTATTTTCTGGAGCTACCAAGCCAGCAAGAATGTTATTGTCCCTTTAAATCTTCCGCCACCAGACCATATATCTTGTTCCCATGATATAGAGACAAGCATATGGGTTATGAGAAGATGAATCCTATTGATTTTCAATGCAAACTTGGTGTAAAGAATTGCGATATGAGTGGATGAAACCAGCCTGTGTATCTCAAGTTTTTCATGGTGAACCTCATACATGCTTTTGGGCAAGATTTTCCCAACGAAAATTTGGGAAAAAGTTAGAGCTTAAAGTTCCAATTTCACTTTTTCTAAGAAAGTCAAAATATAATTATTTCTATGGTTTTTGCTCAAAAGGTTGTCAACTCACTATTATACGATCATGGACAAAATTTTGGGGGGGTTAGAAAGGGTGACACTGGTTGATTGAGGAAATAGTTACTCAATTACCTCCCTTGTTTTCCCATTCTTCTCCATGGACGGCCATCTTCAAACGTTTGAATTTGAAGTTGAAAATGATATTTTTGCCAATTTCTCAACTGGCAATAGTGAATTATAGGATTAATAGGATTATTCTTTAACAAGGTAGGACTGTTTATAGGTTCAATCTATTTTGGGGCTTTATTTTAATAAATTTTAAAAATATAACTTAAAAAAATGCTATTGGAACTTTAAAGCCAACGGGGAAATGATTAGTGATCTATGGCTAAATTATATGTTTATATCCCACAGATCTCAGTTATTGTGGGTATTCGAACAAATCAGACCATAACTTCCTAAATTATGGCCCTGATTCTACGAAAAATCACACTTTTAGGTCGTGTAGAGGACATAGTTTTTATCAATTTTAAAAATATTTTTAGCTCGTTTCAGTATATCAAAGTTCAATAATAATGAAGGTTGAGTTGGGGTTTCATGTAAATCAAATCGAATTGTCACTTTTTTACCGAAATTGTTTACAATATGCAGTACGAAGGCTGCGAACCCTCTAGAGATCCGATTTTGATGAAACTTAAAATATGTCTCTACATCCCAAAGATTTCAGATCATGATTTTTGGATTATGACCCGCTGATTGTTGACAAATTCAATAGATTTTTATGCTTAATTTTGTTATTATAGAACTATTTTATATTTTTTCAGGTCAACGTAGTAATAAAGGTGAATAGTTATTCAATTAAAACAGCAGTAACATATTTAATCAGTCAGAACTAGAACTACGCTTGACTAAAGCTGTAAATGGTGTTAAAACAATGTAACTCAGTGTTAATACACAAGTTTGTCAAACTAAACAATACACTACTGCTCTAATGCAAATATTTTTGTTTTCTTTTCTTTAAAAATAGTTCAGTTTTTTCATAATTAAATTGTTTGTTTTCTTAATAAAATACACTGTTAGAATTCATCGTACATTTACTATGAATTTAACTGTAAAAAGTATACAGTACACTGTCTTGTAATATTACTGTAAGCATGTATTTTAACACGGAATTGAAGTTATCTCGATGATGTACAGGTTATCGCCGTGTAAATTCAAATAATGTATGCGACACTGTTGTCGTAAAATATAAATGAAGTTATAAAAATCATTTTACACCCCAGTTCTGATTCTTATTCATGTTTTCATGTCAGTTATAGAAGTTTAGGGATTTACGTCTGTTTCAAAACTAGAAACTGTTGTATACTAAAGCTATGCCAATTGTATCAAGAGATTTACTATGTCACAAATTCTGAACGACCACGTTTCAACGTCGTATTCATGGCGTGAAATCATCGAGATGGACAATTGAACAGGTGAATGATTCTTTTAATATGTGTGACATTTTTCGCTGTGATTGTATCATTCAATTCATTAAAACGTTATTTGTTTAGTAATTTTTGAACACACTGGTGACTAATTATTCGGTATCCTTCAAGATTCGGCGACCTCCGTGCAGTAGGCCTAATAGTTTCTAACGTCACATCTTCGCCATTTATAATAGGTCAAGTGACGTGATGTCATGGAAATTTCCTTGGTGTAACTTCTGCTATGGCCTAGTTTGAAACAATGTAGAGTGTAGAGAACATATAGATTGCAATTTCATTAAAGAATACTTCCAACAAATGCAAGGCGTACTAAGATAAACTAGTGCTATATAAAAATATACTAAGTGCCAGGCCACACACACAAAATCCCATTACTTCGTGCCTCGTGGTGTGTAAGAATATGGTCTTTAAGACCATATTGTGTCTTTGGGAAATTGTTAAAAACAACTATTTTTATAAAGTCAAATTCACATGCCCCTAGTGCACTGAATGAAAAGCTATACATAAAAAACAAGTGATGTTTTGGTAAAATTCTAACTACTGTCAAAAATACACGTCAAGTTCTACCTGTTATTTAACCTATGGTTGGAAGACCATATAAGGAGTATCACCTGATTGTAGTGGTGAGAATTGTAAGGCTTTATTCCATATTTGGAATGGAATTTAGGTTCAAAGTTAATCTTGAGCCTGCAGGAACTGGGGGATATAAAATAGGGGGGGTAGAGCTAGATTCGCTAGAAACTCACCCAGATATTCTAGCAGCCATTATCTGTTGAGAACAAGGGACTTGCGAAACTATTCAGCTTGTAATAAAGTTATTTACAACTAATTGCTGTAGTATCATTGTCGATCACAAGAAGAACACAACAAGAAGAAGTCCTACAATACCTATAGTACTACAGGTGACGTAGCCATAGGATAGGCCTATGGCCACTTACCAGTGCATGTTTTGAATTTTCATGGTAGCCCCCTGGTAATGGTTTCTATTAATTTATTTTTTTTAACAAATACTGCAATATTTCAAACAATGGGAGAGTCGAAATAAGTATTTAGTTAGGAGGGCTTATATACATATTAGTTTCTATTGACCACAATGTTGTAAGCCTAAATAAATAAGGATTATACTTTTATGTTAATTTCTTTCAATAAAACTATTTTATTTTGAGTGTTATTTTTAATTCAATATTAAAATGTGTTGTTATTGATCGTGAAACAAACCATTAAGTTAAAATAATCTTCCAGTAAAATAAATTTGTGAAAGTTTTGAAAAATATGTTTCCAATTTAAAATGTTACATTGGATTTTTACGTATAAAATGACTGGCAGCAAATAGTTGGCCGAATAGTTTGTACGTGGGCGCTGTATCATAAGTCCGTCATTGAGTTAGCTAGCGTGGTTTCGATTCCCCAGTTGTACGTGATAAAGAAAAGGATCGCCTGTCCAATCAGGTGAGTTTTCTCGGGTCCTCCGGTTTCCTGACAATGCGCAGGTGTGTTAGTCCCAAAATGACCCAGTTTGTGTCGAGTGGACGTAAACCCCATATTTTTCTCTTTCTCTCTCTCTCTGTCTTCCATTGCTATTACATTTTTTACCTTTGTCTTTTAGAATTGTCGATACCTTGAATTGGAGCATTTTTACAATTGCCTAATTCATACTCCGTATTAAAGTTTCATTTTACCTTTTCTCTGATTATCTGCTGTGAATATAGTAATTTACACAACTATTAATCTGAAAATATTTTTTTAAGAACGACATCCTCCGGCGATGTGTGAAGCACGGATTTCTAAATGTAAGAGTAAATTAGTAGGATATGAAGCTGGTAATAAGGAAAAGTGTGTGTAAGTAAAACTATGAATTTTAGTCTTATGTATATTCAACCTCAGTGGCTCAGTTATTTGCATCGCTGATGAGGAGGTGCCTTGTTCAATCCCTGTGCTACCAGAGAACATTCATCGTAATTGTTCGTTGTGTTTCCCTCCTGTCGGTGGCGGGACAGAAAGTCTGGCAAGGGACAAAGCACATAAAATAACACTTGACAGTTGGAATTCAAGGGAGATATGTTAAGACGAAGTGTAACCTCGCTTTCCTAATGCGATGCAGAGACAATAACATCATCCCCAAGGGTCTACGCCTCAAGTCCCCTGGTGTTGAATAGCCCCTTTCGATCTTGTTGTTGGCCTGTATGGTTTCATGAATTACTGTTATATTTTTCCTGTATACATTCATCTGATAATTCTTGTTGTACTGTATTTACTTGATAACGTTGACATAATACTTTTCGAAATGTCGCATAAATAACTTAGGAAGCTGTTATTCAATATGTAGCAAAATCTCAACCTATATCATTCTACAAGCCTGGACAAAAAATCACCCTTCGGTCACGATTATTTGTGTTTTACAATGTGTGTTTGTACTTGACAACGTCTGTGACAATATGATTATAAACCACAGTTCCTATTTTGTTTCGTTTTCATAGTTCAAAATTTCGTTTTACTACACAAGGATCTGGAAGAGTTATTATCATTGATGTGTTCTAAATTATGTGAGGGATAAGCGGATGAAACGGTCTGTTACGGCATGTTTATTTTTGTTTTTTGATACACGGAAATGTGGGTAAACCACTAGAAATATCAACTCTGGTTGTTTTGTCAATATCTGATGTCATAAGGTCAAAAGTTGCTCGTTTGACCCCTGCCGTGAACTCCCACTATTACTTTCAAATCTGCACGTAGTGCAGGCCATCGAAAGTATAAAAAACGAAACGAAATATAGATCAGAATGAGTCTGTGACAGGTGATGCATGTCCTTTATTTTAAAATGTCCGACGTATAATGTCCGACGTAACAGATAATATGAATGATAGATTAATGTTTAATCCAGACAAGGTTACACGACAATGAGATGTTACAGAAGAGTTGCTAAAGTTTGTAAACTGGCCAGACATATTAGAAAGGAAATTAAAACTTTCAAAAAAGCTCATATAAATACTTGTAAGTATTAGTTTCGAGGATGTAAGTCTAAAATGCCCGGGAAATTATTTAGAATAGTTCATTAAATTGATGCATGTTATTCACATTGGTGTATGGTTTCAATCATTTTGGGAAATGTATTTCATCGACAAGTAATAGTTCAATAAATTGAACGGTTTCATACAGTTCTCTATGGAAGACTATTTCAGTCAGTGAGATATCTAATACCAAGACTTCACTCTAGTGAGGAGAAGGAATCGCAATGCATATTTTAGCTATATGTTTTCATCATTCTGTATTCTGACATATCACATTATTCACTTCCATTTTACACTGCTTGACAGTTCCTGGTTCTAAGTAACACGTTATACTCCTTTTTCAGTTTTTTGTGACAATTGTATTGTTGTGGATTGTATGGTATATATATATTGATAGGTGGAAGGAAGAAGCCAAGAGATGTAGATGATCTTGATGATAGTTTGGATGTTTATATTGCCTGGTTGGACGGTGATAATATTGATGATGTGCTTTTACGTTACATTGTTAAATATGACATTGGTGTAAAACATTGCTTGTTTTTATTTGACCGTATGATACTACCGATTTTAAGTTATGGTTTAGCCCTATGTGGCTATCAAAAGATTGATCTCCATTTAAAAACCTCATGTAAAATTCCTAAAATCAATCCTGGTTGTGAATTCAAGTTTATGTAATTCCACAGTACACGGTGAAACTGGACGATTACCTCTTCATGTACAGTTTGTAATTGTGTCAAATATTGGCTAATGGTTGTATATTTACCGGACTCAAGATATCCAAAAGCAATTCATGATATGCTATTCAAGTTAGATTCAAGCAAGGGGGGGGGATTTGGTCTGCCCTCTGTTTGCCCCCTCCCCCCAAGAATTTTGAGATACGTTTCGGTAATCAATACCTGATACGGTGATTAAATCCCACATCTCCACTCAGTTGTAGACTTGTATGTTGAGTGATTTCTTACCAAGCCCATCCTGCTGTAAACCTACTTGAGAAGTGCTTTTTACGATATTCAAAGTTTTGGGGAATAGGTTCAACGCGACGAAAATATGCACTCACTGTATGCACCCACTCCGTTCGTTTGACACTCCTCTTTGTTCGGATAAGCTGGTGATTTGGCGACGAACAGTATCTGGCCCGTTCTATTTATCTCGACGACCACTGTCTGAAATGCTGCCTGGCTGCATTTCCGGCAGTCTATTTCACAAAATATAGCGGCGAAAATATTCATTCACTTTGAGTCACTCACTTCGCACGTTTGACACTTTGAGTCACTCACTTCGCACGTTTGACACTTTCCTCTCTTGTCGGATAAACTAGTGATTTGGCGTCAGGTGGTATCTGTTAAGCATTTCCGGCAGTCTATTTCACAAAATATTGCGTCGAAAATATTCATTTACTTTGAGTCACTCACTCCGCACGTTTGGCACTTTCTTCTCGGGTCGGGTAAACTAGTGATTTGGCGACAGGCGGTATCTGTTAAGCTCTATTTATCTCGTCGATCAATGCCTGAACTATTGCAAGACTCCATTTCGGGCAGTCTATTTTTCAAATTATTGGGGACTTCGTTGAGGTTCGCAAGTCCGTTCATTTGACACTTTCCTCTCTGGGTCGGAAAGACTAGTGATCAGGCGGCATCCGATCAGCTCTATTTATTTTCAAAATTTTCTTGGAGAGGTCCCCTAAAACCCCACAAGGATCCCCTACTTTGGCGCACATAATGGTACTTCGGTGAGGTTCCAAAGTTAGTTCGTTTGACATGTTCTCTGGTCGGATAAACCAGTGATCAGGTGACGGACGGTATATGGTCAGATTCATTCATCTCGACGATCGGTGCCTGACTGAATACTGTCAGACAGCATTTCAACGTCCAACTGTTCTGCTCCTACTGTCTTAATGAAGACAGATACGCCATACTGCGGTGATATGAGGGAAATTTTGCCTGGACAGCGGTGCTATGGTCTACTCTTTTTTCGAATTCCATCTGTCGTGTCTATTTTACGTGAACGCCAATGTGTACCCGAGACCTTGGTTTTTCGTCCTACAGTTTAGCTACCCAACGTCTAACCCCCTTAGCCACAGTGGTTACGTATTTATAAACACAATCAATTGAAATGCAATTTCACTTTAAAGTGAGAAGTTAATAAATTACAAAAAAGCTATACATGTAATGTAGTAGAGGAATAAAAATCATTCCTAAACAAAATAAAATAAAATTCAATTTAAAGCTGAATAAATATACATGTAAAATAATTGCGCGAGAACAAGAATCAATCATACACAAAATAAATGTCCCCAGTAAAAAGAAACTGTCTAGAGTTGAAATAAATACGTATTTACCAGATCTGTTAAAAACTAAAGACCCAATTCTACCATAGATGATAGAACGTGTGTAAAAAGGCTTCGTCTCGCTCCCACGTGGATTGTTATGGGGTAATATGTACAATGGTTATTTAATTTAAGAAACAATAAAGATGGGTGGAAAATAATTTATGAATTAGGGTTTAACGTCCTGCTTGTCTGCTTCAATCGGACCAACGAACACAAGTACATGCATAAATTAAATGTCGGTTTTCCTAAAATTCATGCAAGTGTTGAAATACTTTAAATTGTAATTTAGACGAGGCTTTTTAATTGATGTTCATCCTTTATTTCTTTTCTCTTCCTGAAAAGACACAAAACCGAAAACCATCTGAAATCAACCATTGGCTGACAGACTACAACAAACAAAAGACACAAGCAACTGGTAGCTAAGACTCTAACTCAATGTCATCTAAAGTCTTCGACTTTGGAAACACGAATTATTGGTCTATTTAAAACAGCATTGACGTTGTGGTCTTACCGGGAAAAAATGAGTTTCTGATATCCAATATTTAAGACAAACAAAACCATTTTACCACAATGAGTTTCAGCGCCATTTGTAACAAGGGACTCGAGGAACGAGTGTAGACAGATTCCACGAATCCTGGAAAATGATGACGCAATATTCTTGTCTGGGGAGCATGCACACTAAATAATATCAGTGTAGACTGCAATAACAAGACGCTAGTGATTGTCATTTGATTGAGACATCGGGTGTATTTCATCGAATATAACATTTGAAATCAGAGTAAAAACGGAAACGATTTTATGCCGAACATTTTTTCATATTACACTATTATATGCGTTGCTGCCCATTTGTGTCAATTTCTGGGCCCAAAATATTAGCGATTTAGCTCCTTTAAGCGAGGAATACGTGAGAAAAATGTCGATATTGTTTACGTATTTTACTTGAAAAGTGATTAAAATGTGAACATTCGGATATTCATTTCCTTTACAGGAAGATAATTTATGATCTCTTGTGGAAGCAGCCAGACAGATCAGGCAAAAACCTATACAGCTCTCAATATATTTTTTTCTTCTGCAAATTTAATTCTTTTTAACTGTAACTGTAAAAATATCCCCTATGTGCAATTCTGCATGGATCAGTTTGTTTTACTACGGCCGATGTAAACAATCATTTGTTGACGACGCCTAATGAAGTGGCGTCACACGAAGAAGTATACCGTTCTTGACGTTAAAGGTCAGTCGTTTAAAACAGTAGTTAAATAAGGCTTTCGCATTGTCGCTGTGAACTAGTTTGTGTTTCCATGATTCGACCTGAAACATATAGCGATTTACACATGGAATCCGAGCCCGACCATTTCAGCAGTACACATTAAATTGATCGATATGAAACCGCAAGGTTAAAAACTCATTGAAAAGGGGGGTATTTGTTCTTGTTATTGGATTGGACGCGTGTTTAGCAACAACTGATTATACCACTCCTTAATGAATATTTATACGAATACCTCAATCCTTAATGAATATTTATACGAATATCCGTAATAAATATTCATACGAATATCTCAATTCTTAATGAATATTCATGCGAATAAATTACTCCTTAATGAATTTTCATATGAACATTTTAATCCTTAATGAATATGAATATGTCAACCCTTAATGAATATTCATACGAGTATCACAATCCGTAATGAATATTCATACGAATAAATTAGTCCGTAAAGAATATTCATACGGATATAACTCGATAATGATCACGATTCATAGTGGGCCAAGTTCTAAGATCTGCTAATGTGTGTTTGCCTCATCTTACCTGTGTAAACAGACGTATATTATTATTATTATCAAAAAAAAGAAGCACACACTCGATAAAATAATTGTTGCAATTCGGAAACCGTCTCCACCTATAAAAAAGACAAAAATATATATAATTCTATTATCCTGTAAATATCATAACACCACCACATATGTGTTAGCAAATTGACCTGCATGCTGCATGAACTCGTCAATGCTTCATGTCATTGAATTGGGGCTCCGGATGAATTTGGTACCCTGGCGAATTTGGGTCCCCGGTTTTAATAATGAATGTTTTACCAAACTCTAAGAATATCATCATTTAAATCAACACGAACTCAATTCCTGTTTTATTTGTATACAACATGAACGGGAACGTTGGTAATCATCCATTCAAGTCTCCCTCACTTATTTTTATCCAATTTTCTATTCAAAAATTAAAATGGAATAAGGTACAGCGAGTTCTATAGACTGTGGTGCCCCTTCCTCCCATTTTAAAGGTAAGTGTCTATTTTATCAAAATAACCAAGTGTAGTAAAGTATCTAGAAATTAGAATAAGTTTTTTCTTTTATATAAACAAAATTATTTTTAGAATGTCTGAATGAGATTGGGGAACATGCGCGTAGTCTATGTAATATTCATAATACAAATATACTGTACCTGTTGAAGTTGTTTCATCTGAACTACACGATCGACACGATACATTAAACTCAGAACCACGCACTGTAAAGAGATTCAGATACTTAATCTTATAATTTTTATATTTACATGGGTATGAATGAAATGAAATGGAGTTTAATGGCACGTTAGCTCCAACCGGGCTATATTGCGCCAAACTTACGATGATCGTTACGGGACAGGTTAAAATATATCACAGAAAAGCATTATATGCATAAATAAAAACAATATCACAGTAAGTAAAAACTAAAAATAAAACACGTCCTTTATGCATATAAATATAAAAAAGAAATGATATATATATATATATATATATACAATTAAAATTTATGATAAAATCCTGTCTCTTTTAAAAAGTCTAATACTTTATCATATAAACCCGGTTGGGCAAACAAGTGATGTAATGACTGACAACGGTAAAAATGAGATCTAATATCCTTGAGATGCTTGCACTCAATCAAAATGAGTTAAAAAAAGTATGACCAATGCGAGAGCGACACAAAACCACTTCATCCCTCCTACTGGTTTTATAGGAACTTGGCCAGTCTCCTAAGAGAGGCTTAATGTGATGAAGTTTATTTGTGTCTGCAAGATCCCAAGACCGTTGCCAGCGGTCAAAAATAAAAAAAGTTGATGGACGATTTAAAATCGGTGAAAGGTAAAAGAAATTGTGATATGGGAAGATCTAACGCAGGCTTGGCAGCTAAGTCTGCTTCATCATTCCCTTTAATATCAACATGACTGGGGAGCCAGCAAAGGACAGTGTCCTTGCCGCTAAACTCGTGTGACAGTAGCAAACGATATATGTCTGCTACTAAAGGGTGTATAAGCTGCTTATTGTTTATTGCCTGTAAAGAGGACAAAGAATCAGTAAATATAACATGTTTTAAAGATGGAGAGGATTGAATGAACTCCAGTGCCTGAAAGATGGCCTGGAGTTCAGCAGTAAATATTGAAGCAGCAGGAGGAAGGCGAACAGAAATTGTCTCAGATGGCGTAACAGTAGCCGAAGCTACTCGATCGCCATCCTTGGAACCATCTGTATAAATTGGAGCATAATCACCATATTTAGACCTCAACTCTCCGAAGAGAGTTTGGAACACTGTGGAACTAGTATCTTTCTTCCTATTTTTTGTAAGATCTAGATCGATCTTAGTCGGAGATATAGACCATGGTGGTGTCTCAAAGAAAGGTGTATTCGCAATACTGTCATGACTTATACCAGTCTCTGACAAAAGGGGTTGAATGCGAATACCAAATGATGGAATAGTATTAGTCTTCATCATATACAAATGCTCATGAAGAGGTCTAAATATGGTGTTAAATGAAATGTGATGAGGCAGAGATGCAATTTTTGTGGCATACTGCAGTGCAAGCTTATCACGTCTGTCGTGCAATGAGGGCTCATGCGCCTCGGCGTATAAACTCTGCACTGGAGATGTTCGGAATACTCCTAAACTGATTCTAAGTCCTTGGTTGTGTATGGTGTCTAGCTCTTTGAGATACGACTCGCGGGCAGACCCATACACAATACACCCATAATCGAGTTTAGATCGTATTAATGCTCGATGCAATCTGAGCAGGACCTTACGGTCTGCTCCCCAATCAGTGTTTGATAAGACTCTCAATATGTTGAGGGCTTTCAGACATTTTTTCTTGAGGGATTTGATATGGGGAATAAATGATAATTTCTTATCAAATATCAAACCCAAGAATTTCGTTTCATCTACAACTGGAATGGGACTACCATCCAGTGTAAGTTCCGGATCAGGATGTAAACCTCTTCTTTGACAAAAGTGCATGCAGACAGTCTTGGATTGTCAGTTGCCCATCGTTAAATATAATTCAAGCAAAGCTGCAACTTACGTTCGATTGTCTGCATACTTGTCGATCCGTAACACATCTGAAAGTCATCAACATAAAGAGAGCCGTCGACCCCGCGTTTAAGGCACGTCGGTATGGTATTTATTTTGATAGAAAAAAGTGTGGGAGATAATATACTTCCCTGAGGAACACCCATTTCCTGAGGAAAGGGGTCAGAGAATATTGATCCTAAACGTACCTTAAACGACCTATCTTCTAAGAAGTTTTTAATGAAGATAGGTAAGCGACCCCGCAGACCGAGGTTATGCAGGTCGCGCATGATACCATATTTCCATGTGGTATCATAAGCTTTCTCCAGATCAAAGAATATAGCAACTAAATGTTGTTTCTGGATGAAAGCATCCCTGACAAACGTTTCAAATCGAACGAGATGATCAAGAGTGCTCCTTTGGGACCGAACTCCACATTGGAGGTCTGTAATAAGGTTGTTGGACTCTAGGTACCAAACAAGCCTTCGATTGATCAATCTCTCCATGGTTTTGCAAATGCAGCTAGTTAAAGCGATCGGACGATAATTGATAGGATTCGTAGGATCTTTACCCGGTTTAGGGATGGGAATTATTATGGCTTCATGCCACGAAGGCGGGAAATTCCCATCAACCCAAATCCGGTTGAAAAGATCTAATAATATTAAGAGTGTAGAAAAAGGTAAATGTTTTAAAATTTGGTAGTGAATTTCATCTGGACCAGTTGCAGTATCTCGAGTTTGTTTGAGAGAATCACGGAGTTCAGCAATAGAAAACTTATCATTATAACATTCATCATTACGGGACTTGAAGTTAAGTCGCCTTTTCTCCTGCTGATGTTTAATGCCCTGAAAGGCATCAGAGGAAAAATTGGATGATGAATTGAATGAAATTGTACTGGCCAGTGAATTAGCAATATCAGGAAATGTTGTTAAGGTGGTATTATCAACATTTAGATGGTTAACTGATAATGCACTACTTTTACCTTTAATTCTACGAATCCTATCCCATACTGATTTGGAAGACGTACGGGAATTTATCATGAAGACTTCTTTGCCTGGCGTATGATTCTACGGGCCTTCGCCCGGACCATTTGGTATGCTGCAAGATTCTCCATGGAAGGGTGTTTCTCAAGGCGTCTTAAAATACGATCACGCTCACATGGGTATCACAATAGTGCTAAATAGTATAGGTAGGTGATTTCACAATGAAAAAGACAACGTACCATTTGAAACTTTTCTAGTGTTCGGAATCCCATCTTAAACATCAATTTAAAATATTATTGCAGAAAACCCATTTAACAATGTAGGACTCAATAATTTACAGATTTTAGAAACAAACAAAAATATTTTGTGAAGTTTTCCTATCAACTTTATGGGTACCAACAATAAGATTAAAATAAGAAAGGGGTAAAAATCAGGGACATGTACATATGATCTCGATGGTTTCACAATAACAATTACTTTTACATGCATATTGAATCAAATTACTGAATTAAATATTACAGCTGACGTTTAAGACTCCTGGGCGTGGTCATAAAGAATGTAATAACCATACCGTATTTCAGTTTCATCCAAATAATGTCTCTTGATTGAACTGCGAGATCCTTGATATCAATTCTTTTATCTTCCAGGGTCAATTTCTTTATTAACACAACGGTTCGATCTCGGCCACAATTGAATAGCGTTCCATTCCCAATCTTAACATGTTTACAGGATTCCACATGAAAGTTGACGTAATAGGTAATGATAGTTATTGGTTTAGAACTGGTGAATTGGCAACACCGTGGTGTCTGTTTCTGTGAGTCAGATGAACCATTGAGATAGATGAATTTATCTTCCTGAATACTCTTGTCATAATCGTTCTCAATGCTGATGGTTCGTTCCTGTGGATCTGTACAATTACAGAAGACAAAACTACAACTAAAATATAATATAATAGGGTGTATGACTATTGGATTTTAATTCCTGGCAACTTATAATCTATTACATGCACATATAAACACGAATTGTGCATAGGCATTATATATATGTAGAGAGAAATGGGATTTAACGTCCACTCGACATAAAACTAGGTCATTTTGGGACTAACATATGGTTTCATTTTATTTCAATAATTCGCTTGCGCGTAGTGGTTTTAAGCAGTGGGAGGAAACCGGGGTGCCCGGAAGAAACCCACGAGGTTGAGAAGGCGCTCCTATCTCCATGCCACATACGCTCACCCCAGGGCTCGAAACCACAGCCGCAAGCCAGGGGTGACCGGCTAGCAAGAGGTCGAAGCGCGGCACTCTAGACCACGAGGCCATCCCAACCCCACGCATAGGCATTATAACCACTACTGTTTTATATAAACTGTACATGAATAACATGGCGGGTTTACAGAAATTAAAAGAAATAAAAGATGTAAATATCAGTATGGCTATTTAACTTTAATTCTTAGTAGCGTACTATAATACAACACTATTACATGTATATCTGTTATCTCATTAGCGTGTACAGCAGTCGCTTTTGGAGGTCTACTATTACTTACCGTCTATACAGAAGGTCTACTGGCACTTACCGTCTATACAGAAGGTCTACTGGTACTTACCGTCTATACAGAAGTAAACATACTGTATATAACCAGAATTACTCGGTAAATATGGATACGGAGAGGTAACGGTACAAGATTGCTGATTTGCACACTGGCCATAAACTTGAAGGCGGTCGTCATCTCGGAGCGTAATAGGCGCATCGTTTGGTGATGGTCGACAACATTCATCATTGCTACATTCTGTTTCACTTTGACATTGTTTATCGGAAGGTCCAATTGTGATTTTATTTGTATCACTTATCCCCTCCACAGTAATCACTTGACCTTCTTTACAAGTTAACGTTGTATTCGTACAAGGTGAACTACTGGGACTATAGCAAACATACGCTTCTTTACCACCAACCATGGCCACTGAAAGAGAAATATAATCAACGCTCTAATCACAAATACAGAACCAAAAACTTAAATAGAATTCATACTTAAGGATAATTCTTAAATACTCTATTATAAGCGAAGTTTTGAATGTTTAATGTTGTGACAAGAAATAACATAAATAGTCCACACTATCAAGTTCAAAGTCTCGATTATCCATATAAGCGTTACAGTATAAACAGAAACTTATACGTATGAGATACCATAACTTTCAATTAGACCAATTAAAACTTTACAGGGAATTTGATGAAAGGTGCAATTTATGTTAGACATTGTCCTTGCCCAATTTCCAAGGAAGAGCATAACAACTTTTTGTTTCATATATATATGTTTTTTTTTTAAATCACTGCAGTAATAAAATATATTTGTCAATATTTATGTTTGAAATATGATTTATGTTAAATAGATACGTGTATATTTAAAGTCTTTTTTGGTAAACATTAATTTTATATTTTTTTGACATCACGTATTTCTGATGATTTGAATGTAACAATATTATAACATCTACTACAAGCAGATTAAAACTGATTATTTTTAATAAAATGTTATAAACTTCTTTAATCGGTTATCACATAAGAGTAAATAAAATTTACCAAGGACGGAATCTGATTTAACAGAAACAGTCTCATAGGACAATCGATTCCACTTAACGAGACAGTTCTCACATCTAACATGGTTTATTTTTTGGCATATGCAACCTGTTGTGAGTTTATTAAGAAAAATCATTGTTTAAAGCTATACTTCCGTCGTGAATCGACCTGGGTTCGAAACTGGATTTTTTACAACCAACGGATGCAGGCTGGTTAAAAGTGTACTGCCCGATGTCCGTGACTCAATCCCCGAGTTGTCAGAGAGGAAGACAAGGAGAGACGTCTAGATAATTTGGTATCCACACCGTCTTCATTAGCCCAGTCGATTCCTTTTAGTGCACGTAAAAGGCCCATTGGCAGTTTGACGGAAAGTAGGTACACCATTGATGTAAAAATGTTTAAACACCACGTCATTTCATTCTCAACAAGAAAAATAACATGAGGAAATTGTCACTGTTATACCCAACAGAAAGCAAAATACTGTTAAAGGGACGAGCCCAATGTTGCTGGTTCGACAGCTCCAGCGAAAGAAAAAACGAACCCTATTCTATGTACTAGATGTGCAAATCATTATTTCTTTTCTGTGTACAACGATGTAAAAATTCGACCAACAATCATTTTTCTTCTAATCTCCATTTAAATATTTCACTCTGTATATATAACATGTAATTGATTTAAAATAGAGCTATGTTACTCACTAAAGGATACATTATTTACTTTAGCAAATGTAATATGTCGTCTACCCAGAAAGGGAGGGGGAGAGAGAAAGGAAGATGTCCTCCAGGTCATATAAGTATTGGGATTACGAATCTGGCATACCGTGTCACTGACATTTAAAAGTCGGTTGAGGCTGCAAATGTAACCAAAAGCACAAAAATGCACCTCTTTCAACATGTAAACAAATCACTTGTCGAGTTTATAAAGTTTGATTGTGACTATAAGTTAGAGAAAACAAATAATATATTTAATGCTATTTACCTGTAAGGGACGACCATATGTATATCGGTATCATAATCATTTTAATTAAACAGGCGTTATATTAATGAAAGATACTGTCAGCTCTTTACTTAATCTCACAGAATGTATCTTTAGCTATTATAGTGTGAAATTAAAATTTGTAAGGAAGTGATCAATGAGGACATTTTCTTTAAATAAATTTTAAAATTACCCCGTATTTAGAGAAAAGAAAAGGAAGGGGTGGGCGTCTTGTTATTCGGATGTTTGTTACAGCTCTTTTGGTACCATCAACCACAATAATCTACTTTCGTGGCTAAAAGATGACTATGGACTTGCTGGTAAACTGAATTGGTTCGGGTCATATTTAACAGACAGAAGTAAAAGTGTTGCAGATTTTGTCTCTAATCTTGTTGATTTAACCTGTTGAGTTTGTTTTTTTTTAAACAATATTTTATTCAGGTTGTCTGAATGGGATTGGGGAACAGGCTTAGCCTATGTAAAACCCCTCTCCCTAAGTAATTTGTATACATATTATTAATGACGAATGGGTGTATATACATAGTTAAAATGGCAAACACATACATATTATATAAACATAATAAAATGGGTGAAAATGTACAGTATATATAGTAATTAATAAGTATACATATGCAAGCAAAGTGAGGATTATTTGATAATAAACAAAATTAGATAGACTAGCCAAGATTATACATTAAAATATTACTTGATCGAATTGAGTTTAGAATCTGTTTGACATATTAATAAACTTATGGACCTGGTTAAAAATATTAGTATTAATTTTTAGACTGTAGGTTTTGGAGCCGAATAAAATGAAACAGTGTGCCTTGCAATAGCGGATAGCTTGGATTATGCAAGTGGTATAAACTGTTTCTGTATTTTCGTGTTGTTTTGTTAAAAATGTACAGAGATAATAAGTTGAAAGAATGTGTTTTTAAAAGTGGTAAACACACCATGGTAGATGGGTAATTTAAACTTGGATTCGAATGTGCGGTTAGCTGTCGAATAAATTTTGAATTCCCTGATATGTCATGCGTAGTGTATACTAGACCATACTTAATGACAGCGAAAACGTAAATCGTTATGTGTGTTTAAAAACGTAAGGAATATATTGACTTTCGGTTAGTGATTGATTTGTTATTATAACCAGGTATAATATAATCAGGTCTTGAAATAAATATTGATCGCATTTGTTTCAATGATGCTGTTTCGGTCGAATTAAGAAATGAACAAATTCAGAAATCAAAAACATTTAAGATGTGTATTTGATGTATGTGTATGGTATTTAGAAAAGAGGCGTAACTACGGGTTAGAATAGCACGCGCCGTGTTACTATAAGCTTGGAGGGTATACAAAAGTTCCATATAGCACCAACGTTGAAAAGGTACACCATTTCCTTCCTATATCACTCCGGTGGAAGCGGATTTAAAATAAACCATTTCCTTCCTATATACTCAATGTTAACGATGTGTGTTTGTACACCAAGCGGAATGTCTTAAACAATAACCAGATACCTTCTGGGTAATTAATCGGTTTGCTAATGAATGGGTAAAGGTATTTAGTAAGTAAGGGAGAACATCAATGAGTTTCACTGTTATTAATTACTGTTGGTGATAAGTAGTAATTAATACTGCAAATATTTAATAATGAGACAGATTAAGTTCTTTTGTTAATAGTTTACTCAGTTAAAAGTAAACAGAATTAAGGATTACTACAGGTGTATTCCAATGAAATAAATGCAAGTTTAATTTTAAATAAACTTAATGGTAAGAATATGATTAAGTAAGATACAATCGTATCCAATTAATATTAAAGTAAATGTTATCAATTAAGGGTAAAGTAATTGAATTATTAGTGGTCTGATTAAGCAAGTACGCCGGTTGTTTACGAGAAGTAATGTACTTTATCTTAACGCCCAGCAAAGACGAACCAGTTGAGAGAATTCTTATATGCAAGCATATAGGATAGTCACGACATTATCCTACCCGTAGTGCACAATTGTATTTTAGTCACGATTATCAGATCTGGTTTTTGCCGCGGCACAGAATTATAAGGGCTTCGCGGTCGTTGGCTGTCCATCTATAAATTGTCCCTGGAAACACTGATCCAAAAATGGTAATTGCCCCGTCTTAATACCTGACGCATCTATACTTTCAATATAAAAAAGAGCCAAGCATCACAGAGCTTTCCGAGAGGGGGCATCATAGCCGCTTCGACTAAAAGGCTAGGTATAAGACATCACCAAGATCCATGCCGTTCCCGGGGGACGTACAACTGCCTCGGCTTTGAGGCTGGAATATAGACAATATGTAGTGTTTCAGCCGTTAGGTTTGAGTTCCCGGCTTGTTAAACTACATAAACATCGTTATAACAAGACAGTGTTCAGTGTCAATTGATAATTGAGTTTATATATGTAGCGTGAAAGCCCTGACTAGATAAATGTCACGTTGTGTATACGGTTCTGATTAAAGTCACATCTGTACCCGTAGTGTCTCATCGACATGTTTTTGGTGGGGTAATGTCACAAAGGCTATTGGGGATATTACCATGGTAATCGATATTTACTACACAATACATTATTTCAAATAGCAAAAAATATTTACCACCATAAAATGTACAATGTTGATTCATTTAATAAAAGTTATTTTTACAATGACGTCATTTACGATAGCATATTATCAGAATACAAGTGATTTACCGTTATTCTGATTCACTACACAATTTATTTATCTTTGTAAAAACTCTACACTACAATAAAGGTTATAAAATACAGTAAAATTATATGCTACAATAAAAATCATACAGAAACAATTAGATACTAAAATAAAAATAATTTACAATAATAAAAAAAAATGTACAGTACCAATAAATTGTTTTACTACGTCAATTATTGTTCATTATAAAAACGATATACTATAATAATTACATACTGCAATAAAAATTATAAAATACAGAAAAAAATAGATACAAAATAAAAATCATTTACTACAATAAAAAGTAATTGTACCGTCCCAATTAATTGTTTTACAACGTCAGTTATTGTCCATAATAAAAATGATATGCTACAATAACTGTAGTTTCAAATAAATGCTTTTAATTGTAAATGCTTTTAATTGTAATAAAACTTATGTACATCAATTCAAAGTATTTATCATCAAACTTATTTATAGCAATCATTTACTATAATAGTAATTACACAGAAAAAGAATAAATACAAAAAAAACATGACAAAACGTTGTGTAGTAGAGGAAACCTGTTATAAATCTATAGTAGACATACTCCGGGAGATAGTAATGGTATACGTGTCAACATCTATGGCAAGGTTTGGGGGCATTTGTGTGGAGCTTTTCACCACAACAGTTCCACAAGATATTGGCTTTCTGAAAATAAATACATTCCACAAGATTTTCGACTTTGACTTTCCGATTGTTAACTTTCCATTTATTAGTAGTAACATTCCAATATCACCAGCTTATGGAGTGTTTGTGTCTCAGCTAATTCGTTACGCGAGAGCTTGTTCCTTTTATTCTGATATTTTAAGTAGATCGATGCATTTGTCATTTAAGCTTCCACTACAAGGATACATGCGCACTAAACTTATAAAAACCTTTAAAAGGGTTTATGGCTGTCATATTGATTTGATTGGTAAATATAACGTGTCTCTCGGCTATTATTCTAGATATATTTAATTGACACGTATACTAATACTATCTCCCTGATTATGTCTACTACATCGTTAACACAGTTCATCACGTGCATTTTGCAAACCGATAGTTCATTGGCCAATCACGCTATTTTATCGACATTTTGCCTAATAGTTTGGAGGCAGCTACGGCGGGTGTAGTGCGCCAGGCAGGGTAAACTTACTCTTCCGGACACCTGTTACCACTGTTTGTCGTGTATTTTTCCTATACCGTTTTTTTCAGGACTTCGAATTCTGTCTAATGGTTTGGATTGTTCGTACTTTTATTTTATTCATAGAGTGTTTTGGGCCTGTGGTGTGTTTTACCACAAAATTGTCCGACTTTTCCGAGTTTTCTATTCAAACTAAAAAGTCGGACAATTTTTTCCGACCTTTCCGAGTTTTGTGTTTTCAATCGAGTCAAATCATAAAACTCGGAAAAAGAAAAAGTTGGAAAATTATCAAACTTTTTCTTTTTCCGAGTTTTATGATTTGACTCGATTGAAAACACAAAACTCGGAAAAAATTGTCCGACTTTTTTGTTTGAATAGAAAACTCGGAAAATATTTTCCGACTTTTCAGTTTGAAACAAAAAGTCGGAGAATTTTTTCCGAGTTTTGTGTTTTCAGTTGGAGCAATTCATAAAACTCGGCGAGGACACCTTAGACCCCTTTATACGCCTGTGTGGTACCACATTCCACAAGATTCTCGACTTACAATAATTTTGATAGTGTTTTGGCTCTATGGTGTTTTTCACCACAAGAGTTCCACAAGATATTGGACTTTCCAAAATTTCTTCTTAGACTCCTTATGCCTGTGTGGTACGGAGGAAGCATATTCACCAGATAAAGTCCAGATAAAAATGGTAAAGCTAAATCTTGACGACCACATGCTAAGTTATAATCATGCCACTATTTATTAACATTCTTCAACGACTTTCAGACTATCTCTTCAATTTAGCATCTTAGAGTTATCTTTACCGAGTTTCAAAAATATAAAAAAGACGCAGATTTTGTAATTTCACCTCAGTTTGCCTCTTAAATGTACTGGGACTTCAGTGCCTACATGTATACCCGTGGAAAAGACTATAAATGCGGTCGGTAATAGTTGAAAACAAAGGAGGTGTACGTGAACTCACAAGGTCTTCTAACGAGTCAAGTGATATGGATTCTAACCTTAGTTTGAAAGTGACAAGGAATAGTGTCACCTGTCCAGACGTGTGCGTTTTGTTCGAGTCATCCGGTTCCCTCCGATTACAACAGACATCTATGCACAAGTGAATTATTGAAATTATTTTAGTCACGAAATGACCTAGTTCGTGTCGAGTGGACGTTAATCACTTTGTCCCCCTGTCTGTCTGCCAATCTACATCTGTCTCTCTCTCTCTCACTCCCTTCTTGTCGGCCATTTTGTGAAGAATTTGGGAACAGGCATTGGAATTCTATTTTCGGCCTTGTTTTGTACGCTGATTATCCTATGAAGTCATACTTGATGAGATGTAAAGGATGATTCTTCACCAACTTTAAGGAATATGGTACAACATGTAAAACCCTATTGATTGGAGAAATTAGTAATGGACGTGTTCTATATCCATAAGTCTAACCCTAGTTATCTCCCTTTAATTTTTAAACTTTATGTGGATGCCGTTTACCTGGCGTAAAAACAGTAATCTATAACTAGGAAGATATATGGTTACCTAGTCTCTATCATCCACACAAATATTCTACGAATATTGGTTTGGATGGGTCCTCAAAATTTGACGGAAAGAAGGTCATTGTCTGGATTACCCAGTCTTGTGAGTTACCACGCACTGAATCTATGAAAACATCTCGCTTGTCAACAATGACACTCTCTAAAATTTTGTTTGTAAAGGTTTTAATTGAAATGGTAATTTTCTCTCGTCATGAATCAGATGTATGGCTTCTCACAATCTTCTTAATTCTTCATCGCGATTCATGCTTTATTTCTCGTATTTATTTTGATTCTAATAATAGATGTGCCAAGTGAATTGTGGGATATATTTCATCCTCGCTTTATAGAATCTAACAAAATCGGCCTGGCTTCATAAGATCTAGCACTTACAGAGACTTTAGCCAAAAGGTACCATTGCCCATGCGTAACCGGGAGTTTGTTTTTTTATGTGGTAGATTATCCAGTAATTTTCGTCAATAATTGAGAACCTGGGTACGTTGAAGACTAGGGGGTTCTAGGTGACCGAGACTAATGGTTACCGCGTATGATAGTACATGCAATATATAAACTAGATATGTATATGGTAACCTCGCATTACAAAGTACATGTGATATAGAAACAATATATAGATATAGTTTACCGAGCGTAATAACACATAGATATATAAACTATATACAACTGGTAGTAGTTTTTTTCTTTGATGTCCATAGCAGTTACCCCCCTGGGGTGTAGGGGGTGATAAGAATATACCCTTCGTATGTCCTGCGTGTCGTAGAAGGCGACTAAAAGGATCCCTATAATGGGGCAGCGTGTTTGCCGTGCGTTGCGACCCGTGTCGGTGGAGAGTGGAATCCTGGTAATTGAGTGGGGATTTGGCTTGCGGGCCTCTTTTCTGCAACACATTACTTTGGCCCATGGTTCACCTAGACGGGAGGTCAGAGTGGCCCACTCTGATCAATCGGCTTTGGTCGTTTTAGCTCTGTAGAATGTATCGTTTCCAGTCAAATGCTCTGTTGGTTATTCACTCAGCATACTACTTACCTTTGTGTCCTTAGTACATTCTGCAGGGCGGCGGCTTGGGTCAATCAGGTTGGATAGTTTTTTTACTTCTGGCTTGAGTATACCCCTTGTCGAGCCCTGAGGCCACGCGCAGGTTATCCGTGCTAGTCCTCCCCTTAGTAGGCAGGGAAGTAACCTGGGGGACGACGAGGGGTGAATCAAAAAAATATACGTTCATGGATTCCCTGATCCCCCCCACACCAACAAATGAACGATTGAAACAGAAACGTCTTAATACAGAAGACGTTTCTAATATATTTAAAAATAAAATGGCAAAGTCATGGCCGAGGTTTCTCTTGATTGAGAGCCCCTCTACTGACTTATCGAAAGTCTCACCTTTTTTGATTGCTAAGGGCATTGCCGGCTTGGCCGGTGAACCCAAAGCCATCAAAAAATTGAAAAATGGAACACTCTTGATAGAATGTGTCAAGGAGCAGCATGCTACCATGCTTCTCAAATCAACAACTTTGGCAGACATTCCTATCAAGGTGTCTCCACATAGATCATTAAATTCTAGTAGAGGTGTTATTCGATGTCGAGACCTTGAAGGCAGCAGTGAGGATGAAATGGTTGAATACCTTTCTTCTCAAGGCGTCCAACAAGTTAAACGCATTAGTGTACGCCGAGGAGATAAGGTGATTCCCACAAGCACCTATATCCTCACTTTTAATCGTCCCGACATACCGAAATCAATCAAGGCAGGTTATTTAAATATACCTGTTGATTCTTATATTTCCAACCCTCTTCGCTGCTATAAATGTCAGAAATTTGGACACAGCAAGACCGTCTGCAGAGGCAAAGATACCTGTGCTCGTTGTGGTCATGATGGCCACGAGAGCGTTGCCTGCCAGGCTGAGTTTTGCTGCGTTAATTGCAAGGGTAAGCATTTCGCTTACTCTCGCGAATGTCCAATATGGCAGAAAGAGAAAAGAATTCAACAGGTAATGTCTGAACGGAAGATTCCATATTTTGATGCTAAAAAGCAAGTAGAGCTAACTTCACTCATTCCCATTGCATAACAAGGGAAATCTTTTTCGAGTGTAGTTAAAGCTTCTACTAATTCAATATCTGTTCAGACAGACATAACCTGGCCAGATAAACAAAAAATGAGGACTTTGCCTACATCAGATCAAGTAAAAGGGGTCTCGAGCTCTTCTCAGTCACGAGAGAGCTCGATTCAAACAACTTTGCCCTTGCCTGGTGAGGGTTCGTCTTCCTTGCCCCTAACTGAAGATATTGGGACCATTCCCAATACTTCCTCTCAGAATGGCAAGGAATCACATCAATTGCATAAACCGAAAGCTGCAGCTCCTGATCCCATGTTCACTGGGCCAGGATCGCAGTCAACGGTTATCCCACCCTCACAGGAAAGAGTTTATTTATCTTCAAGACAAAAGAAATTAGCAAAGTTGCGTGAAAGGGGCAAAAAGGGTTCACAAGACCCTATCGTCCATTTCACGAAATATGGGGTTGATCTGATGGACGGTATTACCGTAGAGGGGGCCAATAATGACCCCGTCGGCGGTAAGCCGTCAAAAATAAATTATCCCTGACAATGGTAAATTCCATTATTCAATGGAATTGTCGTGGTTTAAAACCAAATTTTAATGAAGTCCAACTTTTAATTCAAAAATATAATCCTTTAGCTATTTGTTTACAGGAAACTTTTTTGAGGAATTCTGACACTTTGTCCTTTAGACATTTTGTTGGTTACCATCATCATGCAGTTGGTGATGGTAGAGCTCATGGGGGTGTTTCTGTTATTCTTAATGGAGGTATCCCTCAGAGTCAAGTTACTCTGAACTCGCCTTTGCAGGCAGTTGCAGTTAGAGTGACTTTACATATTCCTATAACACTCTGCTCTGTATATCTTCCACCAAGTTTACATCTTAATCCCAGAGATCTTGATGACCTTGTTGCACAACTTCCTCTCCCGTGTATTATTACGGGAGATTTCAATGGTCATCATTCACTCTGGGGTAGTCCAGATGATAACAACAGAGGTAAACAAATAGCGGACTTCATTAACATTAATAATTTGTGTTTATTAAATGATGACTCGCCTACTTATCTACATCCTGCCACAGCTTCTTTTTCTTCCTTAGATCTCACCATATGCTCTCCGGTCCTGTTTCAGGATTTCACATGGAGGGTAAATGAAGATCTTTGTGGTAGTGACCACTTTCCTATCTTGATTGATAATAATGGTCCCTCTCCGGTCGAAAGACCCCAGAGGTGGAAGTTGCATAAGGCTGATTGGGCTCTATTTGAATCGTTGTGTCTCTTCTCTTTTGATGCAAAGGAGTTAGAAGATGCAGATGAGCCTATGGCCTTATTCACTTCAATTCTCCAAGATGTAGCTGAGCAGGCGATTCCAAAAACCACGACAGAACCAAAACGTTTCAATAAACCATGGTTTAACGACGATTGCAAATCCGCCCTAAAAGAGCGTGATCGTATCCTGAGACGATTGAAAAACCATCCTTCCATGGAGAATATTGCGGCATTCCAAATGGTCCGGGCGAAGGCCCGTAGAACCATACGTCAAGCAAAGAAATCTTCATGGCAGGGTTATGTCTCCAGGATCAATTCCCGTATCACATCTAAGTCGGTATGGGATAGGATTCGTAGGATTAAAGGTAAAAGTAGTGCATTATCAGTTAACCATCTTAATGTTGATAATACCACCTTAACAACATTTCCTGATATTGCTAATTCTCTGGCCAGTACTTTTTCATTCAATTCATCATCCAATTTCTCCTCCGATGCCTTTCGAGGCATTAGACAACAACAGGAGAAAAGGCGACTTAATTTCAAGTCCCGTAATGATGAATGCTATAATGATCGTTTTTCCATTGCAGAGCTTCGTGATTCACTAAAACGTGCTCGGGACACTGCAACTGGTCCAGATGAAATACACTACCAAATTTTAAAACATTTACCTTTTCCCACACTCCTAATCTTACTGGATCTTTTCAACCGGATTTGGGTTGATGGGAATTTCCCTCCTTCGTGGCATGAAGCCACAATAATTCCGATCCCTAAACCGGGAAAAGATCATACGAATCCTACTAACTATCGTCCGATCGCTTTAACTAGCTGTATTTGCAAAACCATGGAGAGATTGATCAATCGAAGGCTTGTTTGGTACCTTGAGTCCAACAACCTCATTACTGACCTCCAATGTGGATTTCGGTCCCAAAGGAGCACTCTTGATCATCTCGTCAGATTTGAAACGTTCGTCAGGGACGCTTTCATCCAGAAGCAACATTTAGTTGCAATTTTTTTCGATCTGGAGAAAGCTTATGATACAACATGGAAACATGGTATCATGCGCGACCTCCATAACCTCGGCCTGCGAGGTCGCTTACCTGTCTTCATTAAAAATTTCCTGGAAGATAGGTCATTTAAGGTACGACTGGGATCAATATTCTCTGACCCATTTCCTCAGGAAATGGGGGTTCCTCAGGGAAGTATTTTATCTCCTACTCTTTTTGCCATAAAAATTAACACGATCCCAGCGTGCCTTAAACCAGGTACAAACGGCGCTCTTTATGTTGATGACTTTCAGATGTGCTATGGTAGTACAGACATGCGGATAATCGAACGTAAGTTGCAGCTTTGTTTGAATTCACTTCAACAATGGGCAACCGAAAATGGATTTCGTTTTTCGAAATCCAAGACTGTCTGCATGCATTTCTGTCAGAAACGAGGTTTACATCCAGATCCAGAACTCTTCTTGGATGGCAATCGCCTACCAGTCGTGGATGAAACCAAATTTCTGGGGCTGATATTTGATAAGAAATTATCATTTATCCCCCATATAAAAAGCCTGAAAAAGAAATGTCTGAAAGCCCTCAACATATTGAGAGTCTTATCAAATACTGACTGGGGAGCAGATCGTAAGGTCTTGCTCAGATTATATCGAGCTTTAATAAGATCAAAACTCGATTATGGGTGTATTGTGTATGGGTCTGCCCGCGAGTCTTATCTCAAAGAGCTCGACACCATACACAACCAGGGACTTAGAATCAGTTTAGGAGCATTTCGTACATCTCCAGTGGACAGTTTATACGTCGAGGCGCACGAGCCCTCACTGCACAACAGACGTGATAAACTGGCCCTGCAGTATGCTACGAAAATTGCATCACTTCCGAATCACATTTCATTTAACACCATATTTAGACCTCTTCATGAACATTTATATCTCCGGAAGACTAACGTCATTCCATCATTTGGTATTCGCATACAACCCCTTTTGTCTGAGGCTGGTATAAGCCTTGACAGTATTGCGAATACCCCTTTCTTTGAGACTCCACCGTGGGCTGTATCTCCCCCAAAGATCGATTTTGATCTTACTCAACATAAAAAGAGAGATACTAGCTCTACGGTTTTCCAGTCTCTCTTTCGAGAGCTAAGGTCTAAATATGGTGATTATGCTCCAATATATACAGATGGTTCGAAAGATGATGATCGGGTAGCTTCGGCTACCGTGACACCATCTGAGACCATTTCTGTCCGCCTCCCACCTGCTGCTTCCATCTTTACAGCTGAACTCCTGGCCATTATCCAGGCATTGGAGTTCATTCAATCATCATCTAATCTCAAATATATAATTTTTACTGATTCTTTGTCCTCATTGCAAGCAATACATAACAAACAGCTTGATCACCCACTAGTAGTAGATATTTACCGTCTGCTACTAGCGAACGAGTTCAACAGCAAGGACATTGTTCTTTGCTGGCTCCCCAGTCATATGGATATTAAAGGGAATGATCAAGCAGACTCGGCTGCCAAGTCTGCTTTAGATCTTCCCATTTCCGAATTTTACATTCCTTATAAGGATTTTAAATTTATTATCAATTCATTTTTAAATGACCGCTGGCAACGGTCTTGGGATCTTGCAGGCACAAATAAACTTCATCACAGTAAGCCTTTCTTAGGAGACTGGCCAAGCTCCTATAGAACTAACAGGAGGGATGAAGTTGTTTTGTGTCGCTCTCGTATTGGTCATACCTTTTTAACACACATTTTCATTTTGAAGCGAGAGCCTCAACCAGAATGTGTTCACTGTCATGTTCCTTTGACAGTTAAGCATATTTTGATTGAGTGCAATCATCTCAAGAACGTCAGATCAAAATATTACCGTTGCCAGTCGCTACACCAATTGTTTGCTCAACCGGAGCTATATGGAAAATTGTTAAACTTTTTAAAAGAGACAAACTTTTATTACAAATTTTAATTGTATATATATATATTCCGTATTTTTTATTTTAACTATTTATATACATAAAAGACTTATATTTAGTTGTATTTATTTTTAGTACCTTTATTGACTGTGATACTTGTTTTTATTTATGTATATAAATATATTTATGTGATATTTGTTTAATTTGTCTCGTTAAATCATCATTTGTTTGGCACCATATAGCCCGGTTGGAGCTTACGTGCCATAAAACTCCATTTCTTTCTTTCTTTCTTTCCATAGCAGTTATATCTCATAACAACCTCTCATGACGTCATCAGGGGTTGATATATTCGGTTCATATCAACCGCTGATGACGTCCTGACAGGTTGATATTTCATATCAACCGCTGATGACGTCATCCAAGGTCGATATATTCGGCTCATATCAACCGCTGATAATGTAGTTGATGGAAATAATACAAAGAACACAGAAATAAAATTTTATTCTTTTGACAATAAAAAATAGTTATGGTGCAGTTTGTAGTATTCAGTAACGAAATAGATGGTGTACTTATCGGCATATTTAAATCGGTTATCCATACTCCATGTCTAAGATATCTTTCAGAATTTTGTTTCCGCCCACATTATTTCTCCACAAGATTTGAAAGTATTTATCGCTCAAAAGTTCGTTTGTAAAGTATTTTTGGATACAGTAAACTTAAACAAGTCGGTCAAATTCTTCTCTGAACATACCTAAATTTCAATCACGGTTCATTGTCAGAAATATCGGAAAAGATTGCCTTTTGATCCAAATTTTCTTCAGGTTTTGGATAGATCCTCATCATATTTGCATCCACATCTATTCCATCGTCAATATGATGACTAAAAAGGATTGATTATTCGTCTGACTTCGTTAAATTATCCATTTTGTTCTTGCATGCTTACAATTCAATTTGACAAAATGGCGACGTGTAACCAAACACACGCGCAATATTACATCGGTAATTCTCGCTACTTGGCGGAAACTACCGAGCAATTATCCAATCACTGTTGCCTTTTTCAGAAGAGTCCATTAAATTTAAGGGTGAACGTTGTATATGTCAGATATAAACCTACTCTCCCTCGGATTGATATGATAGAGAACCCTTGGGCTTCGCCCGCGGGTTCTCTATCATATCAACCTTGGGTAGGTTAATATCCTATACATATACAGATATGGCTTACCTGAAAGAGGCAACATTTATTTGTGTAACATCCATGACAACAAATTTACTATACTGCAGATATCTGGATAATATCCTTTACCACTGATCTCTGGATAAAATTCTAAAACACCTATGATTTACACGAATAATAAATTGACTCAGACGGTGTAAAAATCACAATTTATTCCTGTTCATTTTGTTTATTTTTATGTATCTTTATATCTAACATTGTTTATTCAGGTGTATTACTGAAAATGTCCATATTCTTGTTCTATTTTATGCGTAGGGTGTCTCTTCCGTTTATTCTATTTCATGTTAAGAGTGTCTGTTTTATGTTAACATTACCTGTTCCGTTTGATCTATGTTGCGTTGAGATTGTTTGAGTAACTACACTACTTGTTCTGCATTGTTTCAACAATTGTCCGGATCAGATGTACCTGTTTTCTTGGTGGATGCTTGACATCTTTCCATGTTCTGACCAAAACACACAAATAAACAGTTAATGATCCAATTAAAAGAGGGCAAGTTGATGTTCGCTATTTCTGTACACCAACATTTAACAACTAAGGTAGAATGGATGTGATTTTTTTTTAAATTAATGATATCAAATACCTTCAGTTAGTGACCATACTTGCTGCTTTTAGAAATGAAATGCAGTTGAACAGTTTAACCTGGGATTATGAAGACCGTTGCTGGGTTTAGTGTTCAGTTTAGTTATTTATTTATACTCAGGTGTCTTTAAATTTGGTACGGGTAATGTATTTTTGCCACTTCATTAAAATTGAATTTACACAGTCACGTGTCTCTTTTTAATAATAGGAAATATACCATATCACCTAAAACCACGCGATTCATATTTCACGATGGTGTGACTATAAATGTTTTATATAAAAAGAACAACCCTATTCATATGTTATATGAGAATCTTGTTTATAACGGGTTGATTACAGTATAAAATGTACAAGTGATTAAAGTGAGGGTCTAGATTATAATCGTGCTTTATATCCTAAGACCCCTAACAACGGTAGAAATAACATTGCACCATATATTAGTCCCTAAATGGCCTAGTTTGTGTCGAGTTGGTGCTACACCTCATCTGAAACAACCGAGAAAGCCCCTCCCCCCTCTCGGTTGTTTCAGATAACTAGAACCATCGAACACGGTTAGCGAAAACTAATTATTAAATCTAATTAAACAGGTATGACGAAAAATGCAGTTGAACGGAGCTTCAAACCTGGTGACTAAGTATTTGCCTTGCCCCCTATTCCTGGAAGATATATGATGCTGTGAAGGATATCAGTTATAGACACGCATACATAACCCGTCTTGTCTCTGACAGACAGGGCATATTCTAAAACCAAACTACCTGAATATCAATGTGAAACCGATATCTTCTATAGCTCTTTCTTTCCCTCGTCAATTAGCGAATGAAGTACATTAAGTTAAGATATTTTGTAAATTCGAAACTAATGGTACAAGATTCAACATCACCAAAATTGTTATCGCCCCGGGCAAACCAAATATGTCAGTGTAAACTGCATTCCTTTTGTGGTAATATATTTGTTACGACATATTGCGGACAACGCAACTCATAAATGCGATTCTCAGTTTGGAGATACTAAAAACTCCCGTGGCTTGTGCCCCGTATGTTCAGAAGCCAGCAACAACACATTAAACAAGCTGTCCTTTATCCATCAAAACACTATATCTTATTATAAGGTAATGACTAAAAGACAGATCATTGATTATTTTTTTAAACTAACAACATGGGAAATGATAACAACAGCGTTAAAATTATGTCTGACATGGAGTGAGGTTAAATATAGATTGCATCTGTTCCCCAATCCAGAAAAATAACATTCTTTATCAAAAATATGATTCCATTTTAGAAGCGTGAATTTAGATTTGCACACTTTAACGGTCAACTGCCACATTTCATTTTATTATTGACTCAAAGCTCAACTCCGATTACAAAACTACAGAAATAATTAAATAAAAAAACCCCAGTAAAATGCCGTAACAACCGCCGTACTTGTTTCCAATTTGCAGAACAAACAGGGAAAACAACATATTATACTAAATACCAGGAAAACATCGGAAAAACTTTGAGACGATATGAAAAGTAGAAGTTACAAAGCATTGTGTCATGGAGTTCCATTCATTATCCTGGCCAAACATGAATGATCATTTTTTAACATTTGCTTTCAAGTGGTTCTGCAAGATCGGATATTACCACCAATCCAGCCAGTGATTCTTCTGCGTATTCTAACAGTGATGCAGAAGATATGAAAGATCGAATTCCTTGGAACAATGCTGATCAGAGACAAGATCCAGCAGAATAATCTGTGATCAAATTATTGATATACTTTGAAAACCAAAACGTGCAGTTACGAAACAAGTTTCTAAAGCAATTGTTCAAGAGTATAAAGTTCTTAAATGCCCATTCTCAAATGAAAGCAGTGTAGACTGTGAAAGTCTGTTGATTCAGTTAGAAAACCGTGTAGCAAATAGTGTATCATGGAAAAGAAAGGGTTTGTTAACACAGAAAATGACCCATGATGGTGCATGGGTTTGTGAGCTGAAAACCTTTGAAGGGCACTCAACTACTTTGATGGAGTACCTATAAGTGAAATGACGGAACCGTTAATGGGTAGAAATAAGGGTCACAAAATCTTCACATATATGCAGCCTGTGACATAAGACGGAGAAGTCGAAGAGCTGGTTAAAAGTCGTCAATGGTGAAATTGAAAGAACGAGTACTACAAAACCAAAGTCAGGGGGAATTAGCTTTCTTTTGTTGTCATATTTTAATGAAGACGTAGAACAAGTTGTAAGGTTTTGTTGAGTAAGTAGAAGTGGAAGGTTACTGTATCATGTCCGAGGTTTTCAAACTTGGTCAATTTCAGGGGCGGGGCCACTTGATATTCGGCGCTTAGCGTGACATGTACTTCAATATTGCATACCTAGGATTTAAAACTGGGGATGGGAAAACAGTTCAAAAAAGGTTTAAAACCACAGCTGTACGTCAAGAGAGAGAGAAGTGGAGTTGAATGCCCACTTAACATAATATAGGCCATTTTGGACCTAGCGTTGTACAATTTTATTGCAATAAATCGCTTGTGTATATGAATATTTTGTAGTGCAATGAGGTTGGGCAGGCGACCGTACTCCTTGTCAGGGATCGACCTAATGATTTAAAATGCACATTAGACCACTCGAACACGCAATCTTTCACTATATATGTTAAACTAAAGAGCTAGAAATGTTCATGCAAATAGTCAGTGTTGATACAGTACATCAAATTGAATAGAAAGTTGATTATCACAGATATATTATATTTCACTTCATTGATATTAAAATGGTTGGTTCGGTAATTGCAGATAAATGATATAGGAAATGACTGCAATATGCCAGTGTGTAACACCCTGGGCCTTTTCGTCTGACGTGGAGAGCGTGTGATAACCGGTCCGGTCGCCACATCCTACGTATGACCCATGCATCTTGTTTTTGCTACATATTACCGTTAGCCTTGTGATCGTCTAGGATTTATCTCTGATCGTCTTTTCTTCTCCTTCACGTTGTGTGTTTCTTCTTACTGGTTTCTTAAGACGTTTGTCTTCTTCAGTTATAACAATGCAACAGTTCGTTTTTACCTTTTATGTAGCATAGATATACATACAAGCGTATTACAATTACAGTCAATGCTAACTAAACTCTTCCCAACCTGATTTAAAGACATACTATAGTTCCTTTATAGCCGCAAGTGTATCACACAGACCCATGCGTGACCATGAACCTGTGCAATCGACGTAATGATTGGTTAAATTAAGCCAAATGATGCAATAGGAATATTCTGACCCACATGTATTTTTGTTGAAAGATATAACCAGTACGTTACGGATCTATACCCTTTTTTATCTACCAATATGTCAATCAAATGTTAGTTGAAATCAGTACACACCTGCATATATGTGAATATGTTTAGAAACATCAAACTATATCTTATCTCCCCATTCCTTGTCTATAATCTTTAAAAAAACAATCTTACCACGACTATATTGCTACAAGTGACACAATAATTCATTGCTGTTTTAAGTAGGATGGAACAAATTTAACGTAAATGCAAAGGTGAATTTTGTCCAATTAATAGATCATTTAAAATTAAACGAAAGTTAACTTTTCATGGGTAACCAGGATGGAAAACTAATCCTAGGATCGTACCAGATCTTTCAAATACTAGTGTGAAATTCGTACAAATAATATCACTAATGACTTAAACTAATTATAATTCTGACTACAATAATTTAAATTGCATTTTAGGAGTCATTTTTAAAAGCCAACGCGTAGATTCATATCAAAATCCAAGTTTTCCTTTCGAAAAATCTGCTGTCGGGAAAGATGGCTGATGTTTAAGAATATTTTCAGACTTAGTAAGTAAATATGTATGGGTATATTAATTGGTTGGTTCACTGGGCATTTTATTATATATATTTCTATGTGACATGAAATCGGGTTAACGTTCTACTGTTCCGTTCTAGGAAATATTTTGTAACACAAGTTACTATTACTTGTTGATTGCAATATTCAAAGTTCTTTATTCCATGTGTTGAATATCTTTATTGCATTTGTAGTAGATTTTTTTTTCTAACAGAAGATGACGACTTGGAAATAGTAATTGGACGCAAGATAATGTACAGCATCTAATCCTTTATACAATCTATAACCAAATGGTTTATGGCCTGTTATGTGTTGGACACCAAACACCCATTCAAAGCAGACTATTCCGTAAGCTCATTCATATCATCTATGATTTGTATCTCTTATGCGTTATATAATTTTATTATGATCAGTTTTTTTTTCAAATTTTAATAAAATATATGAAGGTTGCTATTTTATTTGAGTGTACTTGTGCCCCTTTTTCCGAGTGTTTTTGGTTGTCTGCTAACGTTGTCACTTGAATGATAATCCTAGGTGCCATTTACACGTTGACGTGCATGTAGAAAAGATTGTGGCATATCTTCATTGGCCCGGTTGTTACAGAAACGGAGAAGATTATACACCATGGGTTTCCCGATTGTCTATCCGGAACATCCCGAATTGACAGAATAACAATCAGGTGATGTAGAATTTCAAATATGTTTCAGTTTTCATGATTGTTTTTTATGCAGTCGACACATGCGTTGTATTCCAGAATCCTCCCTTTCACTCGATTGACACTGTGGTTGGAATTGAGAGAATCTTGATACCGAAAGGTGAAACCGAGTATCACTCAAAAGTGTAAAATAAAAGATTAGCACATAAGTTGAAATACATAATTACAATAAATTTTGCATACAAAATTAAATACTTATTTTCTTTGTATCTTTCCAACTATGTAATGAATATGAATAAGGAGAAGAAAAGACAGAAGAAGAAAAGGCTAACTGTTAATTCCAGAGTTGGCATCCAACATTGAAAATTATTAAAACTAAATGTTAATTTATGATTATGCTTTTCATATAATATTGGGCTGTATTAGGAATGTATGAGGGATTTTGTATTTTGGTTAGATTTTTTATAAGCCCACATATTTTTGTTGACGTATATTTTCGTCGCCTCCATCTCCAGCCATTTGACTGTTCATACTTTCTTTGTGGACAGTCTACATGACGAAACTTACTATAAAGGTTTATCTCCCAAAGATCTCGGTTCCTTTCGATATTTGTGCCTTGTTGTGGTCCCTATGGAGGTTGCAATTTAAAATAAACGTTACGGCCTAATGATGGTTAGTTTTTGTCCCCGCCTTTCGAAGAAAGTTGGGGGACTATTAAAATGGGTTCGTCCGTCTGTCTGTCCGTCACACTTTTTGGGACACAATAACTCTCTTCCTAATTGAGCTAGAATGTTCAATCTTGGTGTATATGTGTATTAGGTCAATGCCATGATGGAGTTCGAAGATGAGCATGTTCCGCTTAAGGCAAGCAGAGCTAAGCAATTTGATTGGTTGATGCTTTGGGACACGATAACTTTAGTTCTAATTAAGTGAGATTGATGAAACTTGGTGTATAGTTTTATTACAGTAATACCTTGACTAAGTTCGATAATAAGCATTTTCTGCTCAGGGTAAGCAGAGCAATACGCAATTTGATTGGTTGAGACTTTGGAACGCAATAACTCTCCTTCTAATTGAGTTAAAATGTTCAAACTTGGTGTATATGCTTATTATGTCAATGCCTTGATGGAGTTCGAAGATGAGCATTTTCCGCTTAGGGTAAGCAATTTGATTGGTTGATGCTTTGGGGCACGATAACTTTAGTTCTAATTGTGAGAGTGGTGAAACTTGGTGTATAGTTTCATTACAGTAATACCTTGACTAAGATCGATAATGAGCATTTTCTGCTCAGGGTAAGCAGAGCGATAATTTGCCGAGACTTTGGAACACAATACCTCACCTTCGAATTGAGTCAAAATGTTCAAAATTGGTGTGTATGCTTATTAGGTAATTGCCTTGATGGAGTTCGAAGATGAGCATTTTCTTCTTGGGGTAGGCAGAGATGAGCAATTTGATTGGTTGATACTTTGGGACAAGATAACTTAGGTTCATCTTGATTTTGATGCCAATACAATGATTGCATTCTCATTCAGTAATGGATTCGACAGTAACAGTGTATAGGAACGATTGACGCGGACACAAGGGCCGTTTCCCTTGGCCAGTGGGGCCCTTTTGTCTGCCTTTAGGGTCCCCCTAATTAGGTTACATTTTCATTTTTCTCGTCGGTTTTAGCATTTTTCTTTATAAAACACTTTTGGATGACACTTCGTGTACAGTTTGATTGCTCGATACGTTTGAAAAAAATAAATGTGCGATTAATTAATATGTGTCGTCTATTTATTTTGGGATTTCGGCGGGGGACATCTGCCTCACTGTTGGCTTGTTTCAGTTTTGATAAGTGAAATTATATGTTTATATCCCAGAGATTTCGATTCCTTTAAATACTTGAGCATATCAGACCGTAACGTCTGGATTATATGGCCTTTGTTTATACTAAAAATTGTCTCTATTTTTTAGTTTTTCTCTGCCCGTCTCTTTCCAAATGTGTGCACATCTTAATTGCATGTCGACCATTGGTTTAAATGATAATTTACACTAATTTTCATGTTTCCTTCTGAATTTTATGTAAGAGAAAATTAATTATTGCCTTGTTAGTTCAACTGTGTTCTGATATCCATAATAATTATGTTGTGATTGATAGAAAAATTATATATCACTTGAATAATAGAAGCTTGATTAGCTTCCAGCATAGTAGGATGTTAAACCCTATATTTTATTTCATTTTGGTAGTAATGGATTCGACTGTAAAAGTGTATAGAAACGATTGACTTGGACACGAGGGCCCTTTTGTCTACCTTTAGGGTCCCCCTAACTAGGGTACATTTTCATTTCTCTCGTCGGTTTTAGCATTTTTCTTTATAAAACACTTTTGGATGACACTTCGTGTACAGTTTGATTGCTCGATACATAGAAAAAAATAAATGTGCGCTTAATTAATATGTGTCTTCTATTTATTTTGGGATTTCGGCGGGGGACATCAGCCTCACTGTTGGCTTGTCAGTACATATTTTCATATTTTACACTACAAATTTTATTTGAAAGCTGTGTATTAGAGACATACTACCCCATAATAAACCATATTTTAGACTGGTATTCCAGAGTTAATTTGACTCTTAATGTTAGCATCACTAATACATGCAATTGATGAAAAAGTAGAATAGGCTTGATAACGACAAATAAGTTAAATACCCTTTCTAGCTCAGGCCTAACGGTTTATATGTGACATGAACCACGTACTTCTTTATAGTTCTACAAAATGTTCGTGCTAGGATAATGTGTTCACCCTAGCCCAGTGGTTCCCAACCAGAGTGCCGCGGTACACGGGTGTGCTGCAATAACTTCCTAAGTGTGCCGCGAAATTTTGAACGGCACACCAAGAACCACAACTAGTAATTTCATAACTGTGTTTTCTTTATTTAGTTTGAGTTAGTCGGTGTGTCCATGACTAGTCTGGGTCTATGGTTGTACGCCGTCTTCGACTTGCTATTTTTCCTATATAATATTATATAGCGAAGTGTGCCGCTATTTTTTCTTGTGTCCCATGGTGTGCCGTTGTCAAAAAAAGGATGAGAACCACTGCCTACCTAGCCTGTAAGCCAGGCAGCTCACGGTATGATCTTCCCCTAGGATCTTTCGAATGATGTCTGAGGGTCATTCTACCCCGCTCTCTCATATTATAGAAAGCATAAGTCGTCATCTATTTGGGAGGGACAATTACCATTTTAGGGTAAGTGTTTCATATAGGCACCGTTTTACGTCAACGTCTACTTAATTGTACTAATCTGTGCAGGAGATGACTTGACGATAATACCCTACTTACAAGAAATGGCTACTGACATAACTGTCGGTGAGTTAGTCTAACCTGTATAGTAGAATTGGGCATGCTACTTCATTACCCCAGTTTTCGTCACTCATCATGTAGGTAAACAGAACAACTTTATTAGAACTGAAATACCCAAATAATGTCAGACACTATTGGTAACAGCACCAGAGGGGAAAGTGTCATATTATTCTGAGAAATAGAACTGACCAGATACTATCTGTCACCAAATCACAAGTTTATCCGAACTGAGATGGGTGTCAATGTACGGAGTGAGGTTATCGAAGTGATACCCAGGGCGTGTGTCCTACCTACCATACGTTTTTATTAAACTATCGATTATGTCTCATCAACCCTTTTGTACAGATGTAAAATATGTAATAAAGAAACATTTGGTTTTTTTTTTATCGTATGAAATATTTAACCAAATCGATGGATTTCAGAATCTTATTTCAGCATTTGTATATCGATTGTAAAATAATTAAAAACTAAAACTACATGTATGAGATATGAAAAGTCCGTTTAAAAGGCAGTTAACCCTTTTAATCATGTATTTATTTGCTTCTGGTATTTATTCTTTATTTCTGACGATAGTGTAATACTTGATTTATCACGGCCTACTTCACGTAATAAACCACTTAAATGATCGTTCCATTTGATGAAAATTACAAAATATTTTGTTACACGTCTTGACGTTATATGTAATGGCCCGCCTTAATGATCGTTCAATTTGATGAAAGTTATAGCGCACACGTACTTTCTTACACTAATCGTTCAATTTGATGAAAGTTACAGACTACTTTGGGTTTTTTTGTAAACCGCTTTTGATTATCTGTTTCACCAATGTGCAGACACATTATCACATTTTTTATTCTCAATCAATCGGTGGAATTGTGTTACATAAAGGTGACGCCCAAAGACGTTTCTTGGGAAACCTTGTCTAGATTTCTTAGGCAAATATTTTCATGAAAAAAAAATAGAAATCTGAAAAGAGCTCAGAATTGTGAGATCGGTCATTAGCCGAGGAGTTTTTGAAAATGGGGTGGTGGTAGGGGTATGGCCTTATCGGGAATAAATGCTCAGTTTGTTGGAAGCGTCGCGCCGTCTGTCCGGTTTAGAATATTTTTAATAATATGGAAGCTGAAAGAAAGCAGTCCAGTCAATGATGAACACGTACCCATCTGAATAGAACTAGCGCTTACACATGGCCTTTCTCAGTTCTTGAGTACCGTGTTTCTGTATAATGGCACCCAACTCCATGCACCGGACGAACCCAGTGATAGAAGTGAGCAGCTGACAATTTTCTTTAATAATAATTGGTAAGTTTGTAATAATACTGTACATTGTAGTCACATATAATATTCATGTACGATGGCTCAATAGCCCGTTAATAATTCGATATTGAGCCCTTTTCTTTGGAAATAAATATTCATAGGTGAATGTAAAGTGCCACTGGCAAGAGTTACACAAAGATAATGTGCTCAACAACGCATATTTTACTTATAAATCTCTCCAGGAAAAAGTTCCAAAACCACTCTGATGTAAATGTTAAATATCATTATTGTTATTACATTATGTAATATTTGAATCCAATTTTATTAACTTGTTATTAAATTAAGTTCAATGGATGACTTTTTATGCTGCAACTGACATAATTTACTACCAACTCCAAATTACTAGAAAGGATTTGAAATGCCTGGAAATCGCGTCTACGGCCGTCTGGTTTTCAAACTTTTCTGGGGGAAGCACCCCAGACCCCCCATCGGACGCTTAACGCTCCGCGTACTCTAAAGAAATATATTTGTCGGGAAAATATGCTGCCCCCCCCCCCTCCAAACGAGATCGGGCTCGTACGCTATGTTCTTAGGTTATAGTGTCTGAGTTTCCACGCTCAACTTGGTAGGCCAAATCATTGCGATTCTCTATCTGGTCTTGCAAATTGGTAGCGCCAGGTAACACATCTATGGTTCCTTCATCAAATAAGTATCCACCAGATATTAATCAGGTATCATGTCGGAAAGTTGGTGCTAGTCCTTTCATCAAGTAGGTGTCAGGTCTAACAATATGGTCTCCGTTGATCATCTTGCTCAATTATCGGGTCTACGGCTGGAGCCAGTCACTTCACTATAATCTTAACATCACATTTTTCCAATTCAACATTTCATTGGTTTATAACGTCGCCTTTATAAACTATTATTATTTTAATTTCTAGAATCGCGCGTGGAGGGGATATCGTTTCATTTTATATTAAACCAACTGATGGGTGGGTTCAAACAGGAAAGGGTTCTGATTCGCCATTATTAATAATGCGATAATAGGCGAAGGTACTTCATAGATTACAGCGAAAAATGCAGTTGTTATTTTTTGTATACTACACAACATTCTTGTCTTGGGGAGCAGTTGAAGGTAATATAACATATTTATATTAGTTTTATTCATGGTGACGGCAAATATGTCGGTGCAGCCTCCCCTTGACAGCGGTGGGTGAAACAATGAATAGAAGTTCCATATACAAATTAGAAGCCCATGATACATTTCTCTGATAGCAGAATGCATGGAGAATATGTCCGTCTTAAATGGGCTGGATGGAGCAAAATGTGGGAAGTTTAACGTCATTGCATTTGTTTTATACTGCGTCGAGGTCAAACCCCCCAATTCCCTCTTTCTAAATAAAGAAAGAAATGGTGTTGAAAGTCTCTCCTTCTGGTGTGTACATTTAAAGCCATTGCAAAATTTCCCTGATAGCACAACGTAGGGAAAAGATTCGCTATGGATTTTATTGAACCGTGATGTATCGATGATGGGCAACAAAGGGCATTAGGCTACAGATTAATCGACAACAGAGAACAATGGGCTCGGTGGCTCAACTATTATATATCAGCAAGTGGTTGGTATCCCTATGGGCACCAACTGTGCACCTTTGCTTGCTGATTTATTTCGCTATTCATATGAAGCAGAGTACATACAGGCACTAGTTAAAACAAATAAACGATTAGTCAGACATTTTAATTTTACTTATCGGTATATCGATGATGTTCTATCACTGAATAATCCTAAATTTAGTGATTATGTAGAATTCATATATCCTGATGAGCTTGAAATTAAAAATACTACTGAAAGTGACAATTACGCTTCCTTTTTGGATCTGCGTCTCGATTTTGACAATTGCCATAGACTGAGTGTTAAATTGTATGATAAACGTGATGACTTTGACTTTCCGATTGTTAATTTTCCATTCCGATTGTTAATAAATATAACAAGTCTCTCTCGGCTATTATTCTAGACATATTTAATTGACGCGTATCCTATTTACTATCTCTCTGATTATGTCTACTACATCGTTAACACTGTTCATCACGTGCATTTTGCATACTGAAAGTCCATTGTCCAATCACGCTATCTTACCGAGATTTCGACTAATAGTTTGGATGCAGCCATGGCGGGTGTGGCGCCAGGCAGTGTAAGCTTACTCTTCTAGACACCTCTTACCACTGTCGTGTATTTTGTACACGATGAACAGTCCATTTGCTGATTACACTATTTTGCCTCGACCGTTCTTTTTAGGACTTCGAATTTTGACTAATGGTTTAGATTGTTCGTACTTGGTTTTATTTTATTATGGTACAGAATATATGTATAACGTAGTGGGGTGTGTCCAGTGTGTGATTCCAATACATGTAGCTTTATTTAAAGTCCGCTTCCTTCGAGGTGACATCGCAGACAATGTGGCTCCAGTGTCATGGCACAGAATATGTAACGTAGTGGGGAGTGAGGAACTGGCTCGTCAGTTCCGGTCATGACCGACCATTTACCCCTACATTGCCTGCCAGGATTGAGAAAAGCCCCGTTGACATTAATAAACAGGACGTTAAAGTCTCTTTATTCATCCATAATTATTTTACAGGATATATCGAGATATATTTTGTAGATGGTGACAGTTTATATAAATTTAATTTGAAGTCTGAAACCAAAATAAAACTGTTAACTCTACAAACTTTCGCTAGCAGTGCATTCCTAGATCAAAGTCGAAACATATTATACCTGGCCGTTAACAATTCTGTGGAAAGTTTCAAAACTGATGGTACAAGATTAACAGATCGTACAACATTATTCACAGATACATTTGAGATTGGTAAATATACATATTCATAAATCACAAAAGAATGTAAATATATATAACTAAATTACTAATTTGGCGGCTAGCGCTTTTTGTTCATATTAAACATTTTGAGGCCTGATCGATAACTCTCCTAATTGAGTTAGAATGTTCAAAGTTGGTGTAGGTGTTTATTAGGTCAATGCTTCGTTGGGGTTCGATGAAGAACATTGGCTACTTATGATAAGCAGAGATAAGAAATCTGATTGGTTGATTCTTTGGGGCATGATAACTTTTGTTGATATATGTTCATTAGGTGAATGTCTTTACCGAGTTCAATGATTAATATTTCCAGCTTAAGCTAAGCAGAGCTAATCAATTTCATTGGTCGATGCTATGGGACAAGATAATCTTGATTCTATCTGATAGAGAGTGATGAAACTTAGTGTATAGTTTGATTGCTCGATGCTTTTGAACAAAATAAATGTGTGATTTATCATTATGTGTTGTCTATTAACTATTTATTTGGGGATTTCGGCGGGGGACATCGGCCTCACTGTTGGCTTGTTTGTCTCCAGTTTCTCACGGATGGAGCGTACGTGCGATTAAACAATATTTTATTCCAATAGGTCCATAATACATAAACGATCTTAAAATAACTGATTAGCATTTTCTTGTACATGGATTGGGCGGGTGTCGGCCATCTTGGATTTTAACAAATTCTACTACTTTGCGAAATTTTTGGGATGTTATAAAACCCACCTAAGTAAACGCAAAAATGCATAATGTGTTCAATTACTAAATGCAATTCAAGCAGTACGCATAATAACGTGGAATTTTTTTGCAATTTTTTAGAGGTAAAATAATAAATTGACTGGTCTACTGGTCACAACTCCTTATTGAGCTACGCCCCCCCCCCCCCTACACACACCCATATACTCACACATAAAACCCTTTAATTAGAAAAAGAAATGTGAAAAAAAAGCGCCTGATGTATTTCTTTGATAGGATATACGTTTTGCTATTGTGGAAACCGTATTCTTTCAGTATCCCAGTCGGTGTAAAGAAGTACGACGTTAAACTCGAAATCATTTCATTTATTTCAGAATATTTCTATTTATACTTTCGACTTGTAATTGTCCATGACTACTTGTATTATACTAATTGGAACCAGGTAAAGAAAGTAAAAGTAGACACCACAACACCAACAATTGAAATAGTCAAGACATTGAAAGGACACATTAGTCATATGGAATTCCACACAGACATGAACGACACTGAATGGTAAATACTGGTTTATATACCAGGGGGGGTATCATTGACTCAAGTAGCATGGTTTCGATTCCATGCTTCTACCTAACTAGTAATAGGGCCATCTGGTGGTTTTATCCGGGTCTTCTTCTCAATGCGAAATACCCCCTACGAACATGCGAATTATACAAATATAATTGAACCATATGTTACTCCCGAAATGTCTGTTTTATGTCTCTACCTGTCTAAATTATAGATTGTAATTATAATGTTTTAATTCTAGGTTATATACAATATGTTTCTATCTAGATTACTTTTAGAATGATAAGTTATAATGTTATAAGTTTAGGTTATATAAACAAAGCCTTGATTACTTCTATACTTGAGGACTACAATGATTGTTTATGTTTTTATTCTAGGTTACATAAACAAAGTCTAGATTACTTCTATACTCTAGTTATAATTTTAGGTCTAGAATGTTTTTTCTTTTTTGTGTAATGAAAAGGGAACAGGCAAAGCCTATATCACCCCTCTCCTCATACAAGGTATATAAAACATATAGTAATATATACAGATTGTCTATGTACATATACAATAGTGGTGAAAATCGTATGAATTTAAATAATTAATAGACATACTATTTACAACCAATGAAAAGGAGAAAGGGCTGTTATATAACACGAATAAAAGGTTTATACAAATAGAATCAGATATTGAAGCGTCTGGTAACGTCGAAGTATTCATGTACTATTTTAAAGATATTATTAGATGTAGCCTGATTTTCAATGCTAAAAAGAAGTGGTTTAATTGATTGCTGGTGTAATGGTAAAAGATGTATTGTAATTTTTCGTGCATGTACAGTGGGCACCAGCGGAGAAAATGTTCAGAATCTTCAAATCGATGACCGCAGCTGCCGGATGGATCTTCTGAGATATGTCGTAAAAATTTATGCCCGGTTAGGTCGCTACAAGAAAGCCGCAGTTTGCTATGAATTATTTGGTCCTTTCTTTTGCCCTGTAGAAATGAATATGGAATTATTGGATCGATTAGTTTTAGATTTTGTTTGAAAGTAGTGAGAGATGGAGAAATTATTATATTGATATCAAGTTTATTCCATTCTTTTGTTGATGAGGGTCCGAAAGAGTTCGAAAAGATTTTTTTGTTTTACATTGGTATTCTGAAAGGTTGTCATTCTTTCGAAGTTGAAATTATTTGATCGGTATAATATTAAGTTCTTAAGGTAAGCGGGTGTAAAGTCATTAATGATTTTATAAATAAGTGTCACTTTGTGTCGTTTGCGTCTTTCTTGTAGCGTAATAAAACCGGTATCGTTATATAAGAGTTTATGGCTGGTACCCCTTACAGCCCCCAATATTGTTCTTAGTACATCTAACTGTAACGTTTCCAGTTTTTAGTATGGTCATTCCAGTTTTTAGTATGGTCATTTGTGCACCCATCCCACATAACATCACAGTAATCGAAATGGGGTAAAATAAAGGGAGTATACAGAGTGTGCAGGGATTTTCGAGTAAGCCTATATTTAAGTGACCTTAAGGAGTTAATTAGTTTGCCTGTTTTAATGATAATTGAATCTACGTGTGCTTGCAATTTGCAGTTTGACTGAATGATTAAACCGAAGTGTTTATGTTCGTTGACTTCTTTTATAAGAATTGGATTAAATCTAAGGGCTGGAAGTGGAGTATTTTTCGTGTTAGTTATTGCCAGCGTTTCGGTTTTGGGGGGTTGAAGGATACCAGCCATGTTTTAGCCCATCTGTTTAATTTTTCAAGGTCAATATTGATTGTATCGGCATTAACAGCTTGATCAACGATTGTGAGATATAGGGTGGTGTCATCTGCAAATAAACGAATGTTGGGTTTTTTATTTTCTATGATATCGTTAATGTAGATGAGAAATAGAAGGGGATCGAGAACAGAGCCTGCGGAACACCGGATAGAACTGTTCTGGGGGCGGAGGGGGCGCCATTCACAACAACTCTTTGTTTAGGGTTAGTTAGATAATTTTCGAACCAGTGAAGTACGTCACCTCTAACCCCAGTCGTCTCAAGCGTATGACAGAGTTCAGCGTACCAGACTCTGTCAAAAGCTTTGTTTATGTCACAGAATTCTGCTCTCGTATATAAAGTGGTCGTTTAAACAGTCAGGCTCTTTATCAGTTGGGGAAAGGAATGTTTTGTCGTCTTGTGTAAGGGGAGGTAATTCGCTACATGTTTTGTCGTGACGTTTTCATAAATGAATATACAAGTTGCCACCAGTTCTTATTACCAAAATGTTCCTTATCGTTAATCTTATCATCAAGTTTTGTAAAATACTCGCGTTTGCATTTCCTTGTAAAATCAATATAATTGTTTCTAATAGTTCTGAAATGCTGCTAAGCTATGTCTGAGTTTCCTTTACTGCTTTTTTGTGGAGTTTATTTTTCTTTTTACTCATGTTTTTGGGCAAGACTTGGAATGTGTTTTGGGGCAAGACTTGTCAATTCATTTATGAAATTATTACAAGATATACTCATACAGTTAGTGTCGATAAAATCGTCCAGTTGGTGGGTAGTACGTCCTGTCTTAGCCCTTCATAGTTGGTATTTTTATAGTCCCAGGTAGTTCTTTTATAGCATCTTACTTTCGGTTTTTGGAAACTTAATCGACAGTACACAGGGTAGTGGTCACTACAGAAATTATTGAGACATCCTGAATCGGTCGTGAAACCTGAACAATTGGTTATAATTAAGTCAATCTTGTAGGCTCGTGTATAAGTTGATTCAAATCAAAAAGATTAATGGCGTTATTTATTTTGTTTAACATTCATATCGATATTAAAATCACCTAGTATAAAACATTTATTGATATCGTCATATATTGACCTAGTAATTGATTCAGCAATCTTATCATTAACATCAGTGGTAGAGTTAGGGGATCTGTAAAACGTTCCAATAAGAAATTTGCTTATTATTTGAATTGATTTCTAGCAATATGCACTCTGTACTGTCGATTTTTAGATCTAATCTTCGTTTAAAACTTAAATTCCTTCGGATATATACTAAAACGCCACCCCTGTCTGTTTGTCTGCACTGTCTAGAATGGTTGGTTATAATATTATTATTCTAGGTTATATTTTTTAATTGATGGTGTACGTCTGGTAAAATGTACCCCTGATGCCCTTCAATGTGTTTCTGTGACAACGTTTGAACCTAATATCGTTTTGATGTTTAGGTTTTACGGTGAGTTATTTATTTTTACAGTGTCTCGAAATATAGAAATCATATTTTGTTTCGTCTATTGATTTGTCAGTGCAGTCTACATTGAGCTTGATCTTACTGTCAACATCTTCAATTCTCTATATTCGTATGCCTAAGCTTGTTACATACCCCCTAAAAAGAAACCTTTCCAAATTATTTACACCCAATTTAAGCCTCGAAAATAACTGCACCAAAATATCTACATCCCAAGCTCCTAAATATCAGCAATGAAACCGCTCAAAACACCTATACACAAATTCGAAAATTTCAACACCCAAGCCTCGAAAATACCTAGACTCAAAACTCCAAAATATCTACACCCAAAATATGATCACAGTAAATACACATGCATATAACCTCTAATTCGCATATCAGACGATAAACGACCTAAGACAAAATAGACAAGCGTAAAATTGGTATGTGTATCAGAGTGAGGGGTTACAGACTATCGTCATTGAAGAAACGGCCACTGTCAAGATTGGTCGCATTATTTCTGTTACGTCTTTTTTTGAAAATCATTTTTAGTGAAGCCTGTACCAGAACAGACAGTGCACGCTGGCCCCCGGATCCATTCACTTGATTTGATATTTGTTTATTTTTTGCAATGTCTCTTTTCTGTCTTTTACGCAGGTTTATCTTGTAGATTTTTGTTTTGCGTGTAGTGCAGTTCTCCCGAATAAAACTGTTGTTTTTATACAATTACATATATTTTAGGTTTACATAGCATTGTACTATACTACTTCCATGTTCGCTTAGCAGTAGGATTTGGAATCCTCCAATTAAATGACTTAAGTGTGGAACCAATTAAACACAAATTTGGACAAATAGACAACTTTTACGTTCACGGTGAACGTTTATTCTATAGTATTTCGAATCAGTAAGTTGTTTTGTATTTGTAGTTTCTGTTTCTCACGCACAACGTCATATTATTGTGTTCTATTTTACTCCTTTCCATATATAGTGATCTTTATATAATGTTTTATTTTACTCAATAGCATATATAGTGTTCTATTGTACCCCATACCATATATATTTTCCCCCAAAGGGTAGTCTCGGCTATGTTACCCAATAAAAGATATAATGATCTATTTTACTCGACCATAAGTTCAATTGTCCTCAATACCATATATAGTGTTCTATTTTACTCCATACCATACATATTGTTCTATTTTACTCCATACCATATAGTGTTCTATTTTACTCCATACTGTATATAGTGTTCTATTTTACTCCATACCATATATAGTGTTCTATTTTACCCCACAGATTGTACTCTATTGTACGTATACGCGATAGGGGTGGGGTTGGGGGGGGGGGGCTAGTCAGTTGCCCAACCAGGTTTTTCCATTTCCCCACAATATTAAAGATCATTGCGCACAACCGACTTACAGTTGCCTTAGTTGGTCCGGAAATGACCCAGTTTTTGTCAAGTAATAGTCGAATCCCGCTCCTCTGTCCCTCTCTTCGAAGTAATGTGTTGGCAAAACATCCTGCGTATTTTGGGTAGGATGTAAAATACTAGGGCGACTTGGGTATAAACAATTAAGTACTCTGAAATATTTCAAATACAGCTCTGTTTGTCTTTTTCTGTTAAGGATTTCAGTGTTTGATTTAAAGACAGAAGAATCCAGAGTGCTTGTATCTGAACAGCTTAAGTACTTGGGTCTAATGTATGCCATAGAGATTGGTATGGGTACGTATTCTCTTCTATTTATTGTCATGGTATTTTGTAAGGGATAAAATAGACAACACACTGTATATACCCATTTGTATTATTCATTATGGTCATTCATTAGGGAAACTGAAGCAATGAAAGCACTAATCGGACATATATTCTTAATTGAACCGGGATTCAGGTTTGCAATACTGTTCACAACAACCAGACATATATCAGAAACAAATAAGTGATAAATACAGCATACATTTCAAGGTTTTTGTACTGTTGCTTCTTTAATGTATTACAAGGCAGTTGAGGTAATTTTAATTCAGCTTTGGGACATATGTCCAACAGCTTACTATTCTAAACTGATGCCTTGTTGCATACCGCACTTCATCTCTAATATATGCTGAATCGAGGTGGATGCGCTACACCATAATTTTATATAAGAAACTCTGGCGATCCTAGGTTCCTCTGTTTTGAACTTCAATGTGGACTTCGATATGTGGCTTTAACATGGATATGTTCTTCGATATTTGTCCTCAACATGGATTTCGATTTATGACTTCAATATGGGCTTCGATATTTGGTCTGAATATGACTTTCCATTTAGGACTTCAACATGATCTTCGATATTTGGCCTTAATATGGATTTCGATTTACGACTTCAATAAGGGCTTCCACATTTTGTCATTTCTAATACAGAGTAATCAACCCGCCGTGTTTTATATACTCGTTTCCACTAACACATTAATAATACAAAATTTACCACACAATACAATCTGTAATCTGAGTTTGGTGAGTCTTGATCTTGACTTTTCTATTGAATAAATGATAATTTGGGTTGGTTATGGTTTAATATAAAGTACAATATTTGACTCCATGATTGAGTTCGATATGTCACGTAGATATGGATTTCGATATTTTTTAAAATTTAGTTGTATTTTAATTAATTCACCACAGCCACCAAAAACTATAAACCCATGTGAATTGCCAGATATTTGAAGTCACTGAACCAGTTAACTTCTACAACACCTAATCGTGGGTAGGGTACAGTCATACACTCACCGTATAGGCTGGGTACAATGATAATGGATAAGGTACAATGATTATGGTTGGGTACAATGATTATGGATAAGGCACATTTGTACAATGCTCATGAGTAAGGTACAAAGATCACGTGTAAGGATCAATGACCCCGGGTAAGGTGCAATGACCCTGGTTAAGGTACATCGATCTTGGATACGGTACATTGCACATGGGTAAGGTACAATGATCATAGGTAAGGTACATTACAGATGGGTACGGTACAATAATTTTGGGTTGGGTTAGGTTAAAGGAACAACACGGCGGCGAACAAACAACAGATGATATTTATGACTTCAAAAACTAACAAAATATAACATGACCTGATCGAACACCTATTAAATGGTTTATTATAATTATAACAGTTGGTAAACTGAATATATATCTGTATTTCAGATAGTGAGAACAATAGTCAACAAACACACAATGGGACAACGCAATCCATCCGGTCTACCGAGGAAACCGATAATGCGAGCAAGCAATCTATATTGCCAAACCAGGGGAATAACAATCTATATCGCAACACAATGGAAGGGGTTTCAAAAGATGGCGAAGAAGTCCGTGGATTAGATTCTAATGAGAACAATAGTCAACAAACACACAATGGGACAACGCAATCCACCCGGTCGACCGCGGAAACCGATAATGCGAGCAAGCAATCTGTATTGCCAACCCAGGGAAATAACAGTCTATATCGCAACACAACGGAAGGGGTTTCAAAAGATAGTGAAGAAGTCCGTGGATTAGATTCTAATGATATGATTATGAGCAGTACTGGTGCAGTAATATTTATCCTTGCTGTCGTCGCCTCTTATATAGCTTACAAGAAGTGTTGTAAGAATCAAAAAGCACGTGCTGTTCAGCGGATGGTACCAATGAGTAGTATAGAAAGGCCCGGGGATTAGATGGCCTAGTGTTAACCATAGGTTTGCAGCCTACCAATCGTGTAATGTTATTATAGCCTAACGTGAGACGATCGTTGTATTTTCAATTGATGTGAGTGACTGATTTGTGTTAAGTATTGATATATTTAGAACATCGCCAATTCACCCACCTTACCGTAACATTAACTTGATACCTGGCTCAAACAACTCATCCTAGCAAAAGATTTATATAAAAACTGAGCTTTATCGAATAAAATTTGTGTTTATGATTCTAAGTTTTCAGTGTCTCGGGCCAACATGTTTAAGGGACGGATCCAGGAAGTTTAGCAGGAGGGGGTTTGCCAGGTTTCGGTTACGGAAATCTGCCATCATCGTCTCTAAATTACATAGGCATACATTCAAATTGAGCTACAGAGAAATCGTTTTTATACTGATGTAGGATCACTTTGTGATGTAATTTCATTGATGCATGGCATATTTTTTTTTATGTAGCTGAGCAGGGGGGGGGGGGGGCTCTGGATCCGCCCCTGGTTTTATGTGAGCAACAGTAAGTAATCTTTAAGTGGCATTTAGCGATCGGGAAAACACATTAACAGAACACAGTTTTTATGGGATACAATCACTAGTTTTATTCTAAAACCCCCCTGGGGTGTAGGGGGTGATAAGAATATACCCTTCGTATGTCCTGCGTGTCGTAAAAGGCGACTAAAAGGATCCCTGTAATGGGGCAACGTGTTTGCCGTGCGTTGCGACCCGTGTCGGTGGAGAGTGGAATCCTGGTAATTGAGTGGGGATTTGGCTTGCGAGCCCTTTCTCTGCAACACATTACTTTGGCCCATGGTTCACCTAGACGGGAGGTCAGAGTGGCCCACTCTAATCAATCGGCTTTGGTCGTCTTGCCCTTGAGGAGGTGATAATTATTCTTTCCTTGCTTAGTTTTTATACTCAGCAGAACTACCTTTGTGTCCTAGCACCTTCTCAGAGCAACGGCTTGGGTCAATCAGGTTAGATTTATGTTACTGTATTTCTAGCTTGAGTATACTCCTCGTCTATCCCTGAGGCCATGCGCTGGATACCCGCGCTAGCCCTCCCCCTGGTAGGCAGGGAAGTAACCTGGGGGACGACGAGGAGTGAATCTTTAAATCCTATTTCATGGATTCCCAATCCCCATTCCCACCAAATAAAGAACGATCTGCGGCTAAACGCCACAGATCTACCAATGATGATGATGCTCCTTGTAGCTCATCTAAACATATACGAACATGGCCGAGGTTCCTCTTGATAGAGAGCACCTCCGAAGTTGATTTAGCTAAAATCTCCCCATTTGCTATTTCCAAAGGTATTATTGGATTAGCAGGTGAACCGAAATCGGTTAAAAAATTAAAAAATGGAACACTTCTGGTAGAATGTGTCAAGGAAAAACATTCAGATTTACTCCTAAAATCTGAAGCCTTGGCTAACATTCCTATCAGAGTGACACCGCATAAATCATTGAATTCTTCGAGAGGTGTTATTCGCTGCCGGGAACTCGAAGGCAGTAGTGAGGAGGAAATGGTAGATAACCTATCTTCACAAGGCGTGTCTCACGTTAAAAGAATAAGTGTTAGACGCAACGATATGGTTGTCCCGACAAATACTTACATCCTCACTTTCGATCGTCCCGAGCTTCCAAAATCTATCAAGGCCGGTTATTTGAATATACCTGTTGATGCATATATCTCTAATCCACTGAGATGCTTCAATTGCCAGAAATATGGACACAGTAGAAATGTCTGTAAAGGTAAAAACACCTGCGCTCGTTGTGGCCTTTCTGGTCATGATAGCGCTACCTGTTCATCAGACTTTCCCTGTGTCAATTGTAAAGGCAAGCACTTTGCATATTCGCGAGAGTGCCCAATATGGCAAAAGGAGAAACAGATTCAGCAGGTAATGTCCGAACGGAAACTATCGTATTTCGATGCTAAGAAACAGGTAGAGCTTACTTCGCTGTTTTCGACTTCCCAGACCGAGAAGTCGTTTTCTAGTGTAGTAAAAGTCTCCACAAGATCCATTTCCGTTCAGACTGAAATAACTTGGCCTAGAAAAGAGGAAAATCCAAAAATTATAAATCAGCAACCCCATAAAGAGATCTCGAGCTCTTGTCAGACATCTGGGAGCTCCATCAATATAATTCAGGACATGAACAACTCCACTCCACTCCCTTCATCCGCGACATCTTCCGAGACTTCTACAAAGGAGAAGTCTGTTACTCCCACAGGGAAGAATGGTCGTAGGACAAGCTCTTTGCCTTCATCGCAAAAATGTGATGGAGGAAGGGACCGACGAAAGTCAAGTCCCTCACCTTCATCAAAAAAAAATTTATCCCAAAAAGAAAAAAATAGATTGGCAAAGTTAAAAGGGAGGGAGAAGAAGGGTAGCAATGACCCTATTGCCCTTCACAATAGATATGGGGATGCTGATCCGATGGACGGTGTTATCGTAGCGGACGTCCATATGGACTCAGTCGGTAAGCCGTCAAAAATTAATTATCCCTGACAATGGTAAATTCCATTATTCAATGGAACTGTCGTGGTTTAAAACCAAATTTTAATGAAGTCCAACTTTTAATTCAAAAGTACAATCCTTTAGCTGTTTGTTTACAGGAAACTTTTTTTGAGGAATTCTGACACTTTGTCTTTTAGACATTTTGTTAGTTACCATCATCACTCAGTTGGTGATGGTAGAGCTCATGGGGGTGTTTCTATTATTCTTAATGGAGATATTCCTCAGAGTCAAGTCACCCTCAACTCGCCTTTACAGGCAGTTGCAGTTAGAGTGACTTTGCATATTCCCATAACACTCTGCTCTGTATATCTTCCACCAAGTTTACATCTTAATCCCAGAGATCTTGATGACCTTGCTGCACAACTTCCCCTCCCGTTTATTATGACGGGAGATTTCAATGGTCATCATTCCCTCTGGGGTAGTCCAGATGATAACAACAGAGGTAAACAAATAGCGGACTTCATTAACCTTAATAATTTGTGTTTATTAAATGATGATTCGCCTACTTATCTACATCCTGCCACAGCTTCTTTTTCTTCCCTCGATCTCACCATTTGCTCTCCGGTCCTATTTCAGGATTTTACATGGAGAGTAAATGAAGATCTATGTGGTAGTGACCACTTTCCTATCATAATTGATAATAATGGTCCCTCTCCGGTCGAAAGACCCCAGAGGTGGAAGTTACATAAGGCTGATTGGGCTCTATTTGAATCTTTGTGTCTCTTCTCCTTTGATGCAAAGGAGTTAGAAGATGCAGATGAGCCTATGGCCTTATTCACTTCAATTCTTCAAGATGTAGCTGAGCAGGCGATTCCAAAAACCACGACTGAACCAAAACGTTTCAATAAACCATGGTTTAACGACGATTGCAAATCCGCTCTGAAAGAGCGTGATCGTATCTTGAGACGATTAAAGAACCGTCCTTCCATGGAGAATATTGCGGCATACCAAATGGCCCGGGCGAAGGCCCGTAGAACCATACGCCAAGCAAAGAAATCTTCATGGCAAGGTTATGTCTCCAGGATCAATTCCCGTACCACATCTAAGTCGGTATGGGATAGGATTCGTAGGATTAAAGGTAAAAGTAGTGCATTATCAGTTAACCATCTAAATGTTGATAATACCACCTTAACAACATTTCCTGATATTGCTAATTCTCTGGCCAGTACATTTTCATATAATTCATCATCCAGTTTCTCCTCTGATGCCTTCCGGGGCATTAGACAACAACAGGAGAAAAGGCGACTTAATTTCAAGTCCCGTAATGATGAATGCTATAATGATCGTTTTTCCATTGCAGAGCTCCGTGATTCGTTAAAGCGAGCTCGGGACACTGCAACTGGTCCAGATGAAATACACTACCAAATCTTAACACATTTACCTTTTCCCACACTCTTAATCTTACTGGATCTTTTTAACCGGATTTGGGTTGATGGGAATTTCCCTCCTTCGTGGCATGAAGCCACAATAATTCCCATCCCTAAACCGGGTAAAGATCATACGAATCCTACCAACTATCGTCCGATCGCTTTAACTAGCTGTATTTGCAAAACCATGGAGAGATTGATCAATCGAAGGCTTGTTTGGTACCTTGAGTCCAACAACCTCATTACAGACCTCCAATGTGGATTTCGGTCCCAAAGGAGCACTCTTGATCATCTCGTTCGATTTGAAACGTTCGTCAGGGACGCTTTCATCCAGAAGCAACATTTAGTTGCAATATGTTTTGATCTGGAGAAAGCATATGATACCACGTGGAAACATGGTATCATGCGCGACCTCCATAACCTCGGCCTACGAGGTCGCTTACCCATCTTCATTAAAAATTTCCTGGAAGATAGGTCATTTAAGGTACGACTGGGATCAATATTCTCTGACCCATTTCCTCAGGAAATGGGAGTTCCCCAAGGAAGCATATTATCTCCTACACTTTTTGCGATAAAAATTAATTCAATCCCAGCGTGCCTTAAACCAGGTACAAATGGCGCTCTTTATGTTGATGACTTTCAGATGTGCTATGGTTCTACAGACATGCGGATAATCGAACGTAAGTTGCAGCTTTGTTTGAATTCACTTCAACAATGGGCAACCGAAAATGGATTTCGTTTTTCGAAATCCAAGACTGTCTGCATGCATTTCTGTCAGAAACGAGGTTTACATCCAGATCCGGAACTCTACTTGGATGGCAATCGCCTACCAGTTGTGGATGAAACCAAATTTCTGGGGCTGATATTTGATAAGAAATTATCATTTATCCCCCACATTAAAAACCTTAAAAAGAAATGTCTGAAAGCCCTCAACATATTGAGAGTCTTATCAAATACTGACTGGGGAGCAGACCGTAAGGTCTTGCTCAGATTATATCGAGCTTTAATAAGATCAAAACTCGATTATGGGTGTATTGTGTATGGGTCTGCCCGCGAGTCTTATCTCAAAGAGCTAGACACCATACACAACCAAGGACTTAGAATCAGTTTAGGAGCATTCCGAACATCACCAGTGCAAAGTTTATACGTCGAGGCGCACGAGCCCTCATTGCACGACAGACGTGATAAACTTGCACTGCAGTATGCCACAAAAATTGCATCTCTGCCACATCACATTTCATTTAACACCATATTTAGACCTCTTTATGAGCATTTATATCTGGTGAAGACTAAAGTCATTCCACCATTCGGTATTCGCATACAACCCCTATTGTCTGAGGCTGGTATCAGTCACGACAGTATTGCGAATACCCCTTTCTTTGAAACACCACCATGGGTTATATCTCCTCCCAAGATCAATTTAGATCTTACACAACACAAAAAGAGAGAGACTAGTTCCACGGTATTTCAATCTCGGTTTCAAGAGTTAAGGTCTAAATATGGTGATTATGCTCCAATTTATACAGATGGTTCCAAAGATGGTGATCGGGTAGCTTCGGCTACTGTCACGCCATCTGGGACCATTTCTGTTCGTCTTCCTCCTGCTGCTTCCATATTTACTGCTGAACTCCAGGCCATCATTCAGGCTTTGGAATTCATTAATCCCTCTTCATCTATAAAACACATTATATTTACTGATTCTCTGTCCTCTTTGCAAGCCATAGGCAATAAACATCTTGTACACCCATTAGTAGCAGATATTTATAATCTGCTACTATCACACGAGTTTATCGGCAAGGACATAGTCCTTTGTTGGCTCCCCAGTCATGTTGATATTAAAGGGAACGATCAAGCAGACTTAGCTGCCAAGTCTGCTTTAGATCTTCCCATATCACCATTTCTTTTACCTTACACCGATTTTAAGTCGTCTATTAACTTTTATATATATGACCGCTGGCAACGGTCTTGGGATCTTGCAGACACAAACAAACTTCATCACATCAAGCCTCTCTTAGGAGACTGGCCAAGCTCCTATCGTACGAGCAGGAGAGATGAAGTTGTCTTGTGTCGCTCTCGCATAGGTCATACTTTTTTAACTCATATTTTCATTTTGAAGCGAGAGCCTCAACCAGAATGTGTTCACTGTCATGCTCCTTTGACAGTAAAACACATCCTGATTGAGTGCAATCATCTCAAGAATATTAGATCTAAATATTACCGTTGCCAGTCAGCACGTCAGCTATTTGCTCAACCGGAGCTTTATACTAAATTGTTAGCTTTTTTAAAAGAGACAAACTTTTATTTTAAATTTTAATTGTATATATTTATCATATATTGCGTTTTAAATATTTATATATGTAAAGGAATTGATATTTATTTTTAATCATATTTTCTGTGATATTTGTTTTTATTTACATATATGAATACACCCATGTGATATTGTTTTAATTTGTCTCGTTAATTTCATAATGCTTGGCGCAATATGGCCCGGTTGGAGCTGACGTGCCATTAAACAACATTTCATTCATTCATTTATTCTAAAAGCACGACGTTTCGACAAGTATCCTCTTATCGTTATCAAGCACAAATGACAATTTAGTTCGTTCGTGGGGTTTAACGTCCACTTCCACCTAAGGTGATATCGTAGACAAAACAATTTAGTAAACTTGAGGTCAATATATATGAAATCAATAAGAAACCATTTACATGGATTAAAATAACAATAATAAAAATAATATAAGGAGTAAAGGATATTTAACAAAAACAACAAACATAACAAGGTAATTAGCCACAAATAAAGAGTAATACTGCATGAGTAGGGGTTATTAACAGTTAAATGTCCTTTAAAGGGTGCCATGTATGAGTGAGGAGTCAGTATATGGAAATGGCCTCACTGCCCTGACAAAAATTTCTGGGAACACAAAATAATACAAGTTTGCTCAAAGCAAAGTGTATTTTTAAATCAAAGCACAAAAACGTGCTTCAGAATTTTCTAGGAATCGGGCCAAGATGATTCAGCACACTTTGTAGCCAAGCTGCTGTTTAGGTGCTGATGAGGTGGAACATTACGCTTTTTGTCCGTAGCGGTAATGCCATCGAAAGTCGAAGCCAAGAAGATCTCGTAAATGGTTCAAATCCCGCTTCGTCGCTATGAAATAAGCCTAATGACTTTCTAGCTTGGCATTGTTCACTTCATGCCTTGCTATAATCGGAAGGCGAAGGCAAGGTGCCAAGAAGCTACCATGATAAAACACACGTTAGAATGGAAGACAAGAAGTCCTTTATATCAAATTGATTTCCATGACTTTAATAAAACTATCTATTATATCTCAACAACGGACTTGGTGGCTAAGTGGGTGAGAAGGGCCTGATAAGGACAGATATGTAGTCGTTCGGATGCTATGAAAAACCGAGGGTCCGTGTACACATTGGCGTGCAAGTAAAAGAAAAATCCTTAGCAGTTGGAAACCGATATAAAAAGAGAGAGAGAAACTAGGTCATTTCGGGAGTAACATATGATTGGATTTTATTTCAATAATTCGCTTGCCCGTAGGAGTCTGTAGCAGTGGGAGAAAACATGAGTACCCAGAGAAAACCCACGAGGTTGGAAAGGCCACCCAACTCCTTGCCACGTACAACCGGGGATTCGAAATCACGCTAGTTGACTCAATGGTAGGCCGTATGCCATCCAACCCCCCTTCGATATAAAAGAAGGCCATGTCAAAATTTGACTCATAGCACACTGTCAAACGCATACCCGTCTTCATTAGCCCAGTGAAAGCAGTTGCCCATTGAAGCTCATTTTATTTCTTTCCTACACATGTATAATATTTAATAAAGAGAAATGTTTTTCACCTCGTGAATATAAGCAACTTGAAATACAACCTGGTTTAATAAATATCAGAATCTTGTTTCAGCTGTTTTATATCGATTGTAAAATAATTAAAGGTATATATGATATATAAACAATGTTTTAAATATGGTTATCTTTTTAAAACTATATTTAATTACTACATTTAATTTCATGTTTTGTTAGAAAGTCAATACACTGTACATATTTATTTCTTTACGACCATATATGTATTATTCCCGACACTGTAAAATCATTGATACAGGAAATAATAACACAATTACCTCCCTTGTTTTTATATTGCCCCATGGGATAGTCATCTTCAAACGTTTGAATTTGAAGTTGAAAATGATATATTTGCCAATTTCTCAGCTGGCAATAGTGAATTATTGGATTAATAAGATTATTCTCTAACAATGTAGGGTTGTTTATAGATACGGTCTATTTTAAGGCCTTATTTTAATACATTTTAAAAATATAACTTAAAAATATGAAATTGGAGCTTTAAGGGGGAATCTTTCGTTTTATTGGTCAATTAGACAGTGTCGATTGAACAATAACACCCCTTGTTTTAGTCATTTCTTTTAAAATACCAAAATAGCATGATACAATGTCGATAAACACTTCCTGTTTCGCATTAACATAAGACCAAACCATTTTATCCCTTGGCTAAGATTTAACCAATCTGGGATAAAAAAAAGATCTATATTTCGTTTCGTTTTTTCTTTTACTTTCGATGACCTACACTACACTGCTTAAAGTGAAGCAATTAGACAATGAAACGGTCTGATACGGCGACCATACGAGCGGCCTAAAGCTCACCGTATCAGACCGTTTCATTGTCTAATTGCTTCACTTTAAGCAGAACACGTCAATGATAACAACTCTTCCAGATCCTAGTGTAGTAAAGACACGTAAAACGAAATTTTGAACTATAAAAAAACGAAACGAAATAGGATCTGTGTTTTAATCTGATTGAGATGTAACCGGATTTAATCATCGGTTTCATCATTTTTCATCCTCAATCAATCCTTAAAGGTAGTCCGATAGTATGTTGTTAGTCCAGTCATTAATCTATACATCAGATCTTTCCAATTCAACATTTTATTGGTTGATCATTTTTTTCTAGAATCATGCGTAGGGTATTTTGTTTCATTTTATATTAAACAGGCTTATGTGTGGGTTTATTCGGGATATAGTTCTGCATTGACGTAATAAACATACTGGCAACTGGCGAAGCTACTTCATGGAACTCCAAGATGAAGTTGTTATTTTTCATCTTCTACGCCACATTCTTGTTTTGTGATAAGGTTAAAGGTAATATCACATCTTGTTGGATTTATTTATGTTGGTCGTGAAATTTCTAATGAAATGGGGTTCCCACTGGGCTAATCAAGGCGGCTTTCCTTCTTGACAGTGGTGCATATTATTGGTTCAAAGACAAGGAATGGAGAAATATGATGGCTGAAACAATATTGTTATCTTTACAAATTATTGATTCTAAACCAAACATACGGAAAATATGCAAGTCATTTTGATATTTTAACGGAGGTATAAATAAATGAACATGTTGGTCATTTACATTTTGCTTTGTTATAAAACGTTTATAATATTTAATAACCAAATCAGGCAATAATCCCAGCCGATATCCAGGGTGTGTTGCATATCTATTCCATATATGGAATTAAGCTGTTATCAGTCTATGGGGTAAATTAGTTAGGCGTAGACACCTACAAAAGAGGGAGCGAGGTCAAGAATAGTCAGACATCATTGGATTCTTTAGAAGTCAGAAGAAGATCAGACGACACGAATTGGGTTCTTTAAACGACTATTTCATGGTGCAGTGGTTTTCTGAGCCTAGTCACGCTGGTTAGACTTTTACAGGAGTGGATTTGGATGGAAAGACATCTTGATTTTAAATATTGTAATGCAGACCAGTGTTAAACTGTAGTGACATAAAAACGTATAGCAAACAAACTATCGTTGTTCCTGTTATATATTTGATGCTTGTATGGTGAGAAAACACAGTGGTGGAGTCCTTGAGAAAAAATTACAACCATATTCGAACCCGAGACAAAACTAGACAATCACAGGCTGATACAGAGCTGTGATAGGAGAGAATATTTCAGACGTCGGATGTGGTTAGCTGTTTGGAGGTTTTGGTTTTTCATATCTGACCAACGCCGTATACTGCTATATTTCCCTTGTCCAAGTGAGGAAAGTGCTCAGTCATTCAAATAGGACGAAATACCAAGGTACAAGATCCCGTGACAGTTGAAATCCTCCATAAGTGTAGGTCGTAGAGCAGATGTCCAGTTAAAATGTCTGCCACTGCTTAGCGTATGTCCGTCTTCTTTAGCCCGGTTGGAACAGAAAATTAGGATGTTAATCTTGTTAGTGGTACAGGACGTTAAACCGCCTTTTATTATTCATTTATAATAAACTAAATTGTGTTAATTATTTTACAGGAGATATCGAGATATATTTTGTAGATCGGGAGAATTTATATAAATTTAACTTGGAATCTGAAACCAAAACAAAGCTGTTAAGACTACCAACTTTTGCTAAAGATGCACTCCTAGATCCAAATCTAAGTCTACAAACTTTCGTTAAAGATGCATTCCTAGATTTAAAACGCAACATATTATACCTGGCCGTGTTTAATTCTGTGAGGAGTTTCAAAACTGATGGTACAAGTTTAACAGATAGTTCAACTTTATTCACAGATACATTTGGCCATGGTAAATATAAATATTCATGAAATACACAGTATGCATCTAAACGTATACATGTATATAGATATGGCTTTATCCAAAAAGCTACTCGTTTTTCATCATTCGCCAATATAATAAAAAAAAAGAGAACAACATACACGGTTTTTTCCCTGATGACTAAAAAAATGGCTTCATCTATGATGATCAAGGAGTCCATTACAGACAACGTTAACACATAACATTGGTGTAATTGTCGATAATATTAGGAAGAAGCTTATAGCGGAAAAACATATTATTAAAAGATACGTCGCTCGATTTAATGGTCAATAAGTAACAAAAGTCCATTAATAGGTTTAATCTATCCAGAGATTATCCCCATTTCTAAATTATACCTATTTCAATCAGAAACAGATGGGGGTGGGGGTTTAACATCTACTCGACACAGACTAGGTCATTTTGGGATTAATTTCGTTGCAATTAGTCAATTAAAGGCTTTATTATACAGCACGCACGTGCTAACCATTCGGTCATCCAACCCCTCGATCAGAAGCAAACAGGTTTGAACTAGATTAAGATATTACGCAAATAGGAACAGTCCTAGCATTTAAAATGTATCATATATTTAAACTTCCACTTAAATTATGTCACATTAAAAGCCTACAATCGTTTGAAATTAATGATGTTTGTTGAAAAGAAGTCTTATTTTTACTTTGCAGATGACAATCGACACTGTTGAGTTAGTACAATTTCGTTTCTCGATATTGGTGAATAACTAGGGTTTGCTCGAATTTCGATATTGGCGAATGACGAAAAACAAGTAGGCTGTTTTTCGATTTGGGCGAATAATGAAAAACAAGTAGTCCGTTTTTCGATTTTAGCGAATAACGAAAAACAAGCTACTCATTTTTCGATACTTAGATTTCAAAATACAGATTTCAGGTACGGATAGAGAACAACCAAAAAAACCCGCAATTTATTAAATCAAATAATAAATCTAACATAATAAATAAGAAAAGCATATACATGGAGTGGATTCACATCATGTCTCCAACACACATTTGACTGAGTCAGGATCGCTGGGGGAGTGAATGCACTGAATTTTCTCCTTGATTATTTGGTGAATGACGAAAAACGTGAATCTCAAAGTAGCAGTCCCGTGTATACATTCGCGTATACGTAAAGGATCCCTTGGTAGTACCGCTGCCCGGTCGAAAAATTTTCCCTCATAGAACACTGTATGGCACGTATACCTCTCTTTATTAGCCTGGGCGGAGCAGAACCGTAGCACGTCATTTCATTAGTGCGACGTTAAACGGTAAATCCTGTCATTTAATGTATTTCAGATCATTTTTCTAACTACTTTCGATTTGTAATTGTCCATGACTACATGTATTATACTAACGAGGAACACCTAAAGAAAGTAAAAGTAGACACCACAGCATCAACAATTGAAACAGTCAGGACATTTAAGGGACGGATCATTCATATGGAACTTTACACAGACATGGACCACACCAAATGGTAAATACTGATTTATATCATATATTCTTGTAAGGTTTGTTATTTAGCCAAGTGACGTGGTTTCAACTCCATAAAAGGTAGGGTCGCCTGTCCAACCTCAAGAGTTTACTCCGGGTTTGTCTTCGGGTTTTCACCAACTGCTAAATATCCCTACGCGCATGCGAATTATTGAAACAAATGTTTGTCTTGAAATGTCCTAGTTTTTGTCTAGCGCACAGTATTACTCTCTCTACATTACCGCTAGAATGTTTGATTATAATGTTCCAATTCTAGGTTAGATACAACAAGTCCCCCTCTCTAGATTATGTCTATTGAAACAAATGTGTGTCTTGAAATGTCCTAGTTTTTGTGTAGCGGACAATATTACTCTCTCTAGATTACCGCTAGAATGTTTGATTATAATGTTCCAATTCTAGGTTAGATACAACAAGCCTCCCTCTCTAGATTATGTCTATACCCTAGTTCTAGAAGTAATCTGGCGAGAGGAATATTCTCTAGATAGTTATAATCATCTAATTCTATGTTTTACATACAAAGCCTAGATCTAGAATGAATGGTTATGGTGTTATAAGTCTAGATTACTTCTATACTCCCAAGTTCTACAATAATTGGTTATAATGATAATGTTCTAATTCATACACAAATATTGATTTAACTGAAAAAAGGATTATTTTAAGTTTGGTTTTGTAGGCTCTTCATGGCAGAAAACAATGTTGTCTTTTTAATTTCTATGTGAAAAGTCATAAAGTAATGGGTAATGGTAATTAATTACATTCAATGTAATGGTAATTAATTACATTGCTAAAAATGAGAAAGTAATTGTAATGATTACATTTAAAAAGTAATGGTAATGGTAATGTAATTAATTACATTGGTAAAGTAATGGCCCCAGCCCTGTTATAATGTTCTAATTCTAGGTTGTATAATTCAAGTCTAGGTTAGATTACTTCTAGAACGATTGGTTATAATGTTTTAAATATAGGTTATATACACCAACCACAAAGCCCAGATCAGCTCTGTATTCTAGTTCTACAATGATTGGTTATAATTCGAGGTTATATACACAAAGCCTAGATTACTTCTATACTCTAGTTCTAGAATGATTGGTTATAATGTTATAATTATAGGTTATATGTTTTAATTGACAACAGTCGTCTAGTAAAATGTACCCTTGGTGCCCATCAATGCCTGTCTGTGATAATCTTTCAAATTGAAACAGTTTTAATGTTCAGGTTTTGTGGTGAGTCATATAGTCATATATTCTAACACTGCATATTAACAAAACCTATTTTTGTTTTAGCAATGTTCTGCCACGTAATATAGACCGTGGTACAAAGGTGCATATAATCGTCTTCATTAGCCCAGTCGCGGCATAACTTTAGGACGTTAAAATCCCATTTCATTTCCGTACGGGTATAGCCATGGACTGGAAGTAGCATAACTCCAACACCGGAAGCGGTAGTCAATCGCCATCAGGTCTATGCACTCGGCTAATCTCGACAGATTCCGTAAACTACGTCAACTACATCTAGTCTCGGATGTATGACAGTAAGTGATATGTACCTACGCCCATACATTTGCGATGCGGCTACCGGTTTACTTTAACAGGAAAACTTGACGCTATTACACAAATTGGGAACCTATTCGGCTAGCGACCTATTCGACCGATCGAGCTGCAACCTGTTCGTTGGAAACCTATTTAGAGTAAAGACAACAGTCTCTTTTTATCAACCAATAAAATCCAACGTTATGTCTATCAAATGAAAGTAGAATATATTAATTTTTATCCATTCCTTCAACTCAGAATAGACGTGTAATTTCGTCATCATCTTACAGCTGGATCGATCGAATAGGTCGCTAGCTAAATAGGTTGCCAACTTGTGTTTGGAATGGTCGCAGCCATGTTTCATCCGGGACCTTTAAAGTATTTCTAATATGGCGGAATTCATCATACAGCCGAGTTTAGATTCCCGATATCTTACAAGGTTTGCCGAGTGCAGTTCTATGTTACTTCCATGTTCTTGCTACACCTATATATAAGTGGTATCGACCGGGTGTGCCTATAGATTGATTTGATTGAACATATTTCTGGACATATATGACAACCGATTTCTGAATTTCTTTATTGCCGCCAATATAACGTTTACATCTAAGCTCGAACGCTATCAACACCCTTAGTACAAAATCTACCGACATCCTCAGGTCCAAATATGTAAACAACCCCACTTCTACAAATACCAGCAACCAAATCTACAACATTAAAAAGCTTCGACTACTAAACCACAATAAACGTTACAGAAAAGTAGACCAATTGGCACAGTAGGAAGCTAAACGATTGTTTTGAGAACCTTGGAAAATACAATTAGTTTGCTATTATTCTTGCTGAACGAAGGCGCTTTGCAGATGTTGATTTTACTAAACCAAAAGTTCATAATAAAGCAAACAATGAGGCTGGTGTCCCCCGCCGAAATCCCCAAATAAATAGATGACACATGTTGATTAACTGCAAATTTATCTTTTCAAAAGTACTGAGCAATCAAACTGATTATATATATATATAGTCTAAGCAGAAAATGTTCACGATCAAACTCAGTCAAGTTTTTGAAGTACTTGGTAGTGGAAATATACACCAAGTTTCATCTCACTGTCAATCAGTTAGAATCAAAATAATCTTGTTCCAAAGCATCGACCCAATGAAACTGCTTAGCTCTGCTTAGCTTTAGTGGGAAATATTAATTATTGAACTCAGTTACCTAATTAAACATTTTACCTCAGTTAAAAGTAGGGTTATCATGTTCCAAAGTCTTGATCAGTCAAATTGCTCATCGCTACTATAAATAAGCTTATAAAGCACTGCTTTATAGAAACTAAGTCAAGGTATTGATGTAATGAAACTATACGCTCTTGACTGTCACTTAATAAGTAGAACTAAAATTATCATGTCCCAAAATATCGGCCAATCAAATCGCTTATCTTTGCTTACCTTAAGCAGAAAATGCTAATCTTCGAACTCCACCAAGACACTCATCTATTTAACGCCTACACCCCCTTTGACCATTCCACCTCAAGTTATTGCATTCCAAAGTCTCGACGAATCAGATTGCGTATCGGGCTGCCGACCACTAGCGGAAAATGTTCATTATCGTGTCCCAAAGCATCCACCAATCAAATTGCTTATCTCTGTCTACCCTATGTAGACGTAATAAACACCTAAGCCAAGTGTGAACATTCTAGCTCAATTAGAATGAGAGTTGCTGTGTTCTAAAGTCTCGGCCAATCAAATGGCTTACCCTGAACAGAACATGTTCATTATTGACCTTAGCCAAGGTATTGTTGAAATAAAATTATACATTAAGTTTCATCACTGTCCCTTGATTAGAACTAAAGGTATCGTCTCCCAAAGCATCAACCAGTCAAGTTGCTTTGCTTATCGCTGCTTACCCTTAGCAGAAAATACTCATCTTCGCACTCCATCAGAGTATTCACCAATGTAGAGCACCTTACTACTGAATAAAATCGTTATTTTTAAATAAAAATATATATTTCAGGTTTCGATAGCATTGTACTATACTACTACACCGATGACTTCACGGCACTTGAACTGGGACTTTTTAATCTAAACGGCTCAAGTGTGGAACCATTTAGACAAAATTTTCAATATATTTATAACTTTTATATTCACGGTCAACGTGTATTCTGTCGTCAATCACATCAGTAAGTGGTTCTCTATTTGCAGTTTCTATTTGTCACACACAATGTCATATTATAGTCTTCTATTTTATTCCATACCAAATATAGTGATCTATTTTACTCAACACCATATATAGTGTTCTATTTTACCCCATACCATATATAGTGTTCTATTCCACTTAATGCCATATATAGTGTTCTATTTGACTTAATACCATATATAGTGTTCTATTGTACTCTTAATTATTTGCTTCTGTAATCTGGTCCTCGTGGGTTTTCCCCGGTTCCCCGAGTTTCCCCAATGTTAAAGCGATTTTTGAAGTATAATTGAACCCTAGATTGTGTCAAATTGAGGTCATTTCTTTTTCTCTCTGTTTCATCCCAATGTATGGAGAAAACATCCCCCTTTTTTTAGGGAGAATCCAAAATTCAAGTGTAATCAGATTAAAAACATTTATTCTGAAATATTTCCAATTAAACCTTATTTATCTTTCTATTTTTAAGAATTTTAGTATTTGATTTAAAAACAGAAAAATCCAGAGTTCTTTTAATTTTACAATCTATCGACTATCTAGTATACACTATAGACGTTATTACAGGTATGTATTGTCTTTTGTCGTAGCCGTTGTCGTTCGGGTGGGACGAAAATCCGAGGTCCCGTGTGCATATTGGTGTGTACGCAAAAGACCCTTGACAGTTGGGATTCGATATAATAGGAGTAACGTACGATATATGTATGATAATTCAAAAAGCGGGAATGATAATAGGACAACGATATTGAACAAACTCACAATGGGACAACACAATTTACAATGTACATTCTACATGGTCTATTTCAGAGAGCGGGGACTATAGTATGGTACGAAAAACTACTTTGCCTAACACAAAAGCCGCCAATAGAACAATGCAATCTACATGGTCTGACGGAGATACCGACAATGAGTCAACCCAATCTACATGGTCTGACGTAGAAACTGACAATGGGACAACACGGTCTATATTGCCATCAAAGGGTAATAACAACAGTCTCCACCACCAAACAACGGAAGGGACACACGTTACAGAAAATAACACACACAATATCAATGTGTTATTAGTCAGTAGATTAGATTCTTATGACATTATTATGATCAGTACTGGTGCAGTAATATTTATCATAGCTCTCACGACATTTTGTATTGGTTACAAAAAATGCTTGAAAAATCGAAGAGCGCACAATGTTCAACGTATGGTACCAAAAAGTAAATTGGAAAGGCTAAATGGTTAGATTTCGTTGTGTTCAACATAGGCTTACAGCGCACCAATGTTATTGCAGCCTCACGTCAGACGATCTTTGTATTTGCAATTGATGTGAGATTTATCTATCTTATCCAAACAGTAACTTGAACCCTAGTTCAAAACACTGCTTAGTAATCTTATTTCGGCACTCGTGTCATTTCCATTATAGAAACTTATAGCTGGCCCGGGGGGGGGGGGGGGTGTGATGGCCGAATGGCTAAAACACACGCACTGTATCAAAAAGGTTGTCATTGAGTCAACTCCCGTGGTTTCGAATCCCGGGTTGTACGTGACAAGGAGTAGAGTCGCCTGTCCAACCTCGTGGGTTTTCGCCGGGACCTCCGGTTACCTCCCACTGCTAAACAACCCTACGCGCAATCAGATTATTGAAATAAAATTAAACCATATGTTAGTTCCGAAATGACCTATTCTGTGTTGAGTGGACGTTAAATCCCAGTTCTCCTCTCTCTCTCTCTATTGCTGGCCCGTGTAACGTAATGTTCCTTGTCTTGTAAATCAATCTGTACTGAACCCTTAATCTGACAACTGTCAGATGTTTAATCGTGGGAGATCCTTTGTCTAGAAGTGGGGTATAAGCAGGATTCAGCGAAGGATAGGGACGCCTTGGTGTAAAGATAGAACCAGGCCCCATGTTGAGGTTGGCATGGGGACAGCGTCAGTTTCGAATCCAGGCCAGATAGCCGATCTGGAAACAAGGCCTCTACAAGACAAGGAACCTGGCAACTAAGTAGTATTTAAAAGTGTTGTACATGATATGCATAAAAACAAATAAAATTATTATATGACCATAAACCAGTGTTGTCGTCAAGAACCGATTCAAAGAACTAAAAGTGTAACATCCTCGACTTTGCTTAATTGTTTTTAAAACCAACTTTCATCTGCCTCTTATCGTGAGGCTCTGTTATTAGGGGGAGAATATGAATGGAATATCACAATGCCCTCTTCCTCTAAATCAGCCACTGTCATTACAGTAAAACAGGGAGATATCAGCCACTGCCATTACAGTAAAACAGGGAGATATCAGCCACTGTCATTACAGTAAAACAGGGAGATATCAGCCACTGTCATTACACTAAAACAGGGAGATATCAGCCACTGCCATTACACTAAGGCAGGGAGATGTCAGACACTGTCATTACACTAAGACAGGAAGATATCAGACACTTTCATTACACTAAGGCAGGAAGATATCAGACACACTGTCATTACACTCAAACAGGGGGAGATCTGACAATCATTTTCTGGTGAGGCTTTACCTCCACTTCCATTGTTTGTGATATATCAGACATGTAAACCCCTAGAATGTATACGCATTTACAACCTAACAACAAACCCGACTTCGTTTATTAACGGTAACTGAAGCAAGATAAATATATATGAAACAGAATCTCAATACACGCTATTGTATGAGAAGCCGGATAATTCAATACCGCGAAGATATATTTAGAATCCTTTAAGCATGAATTATCCTAGGATTTATAAAAGGATGCCAACATCCCCGATACTGGCGGATCATTTCAGGACTTTATACCTAACACGTCTTTGGTTTTAGCTAAGAATGTTTTATCTATTTTAACATCGTTCCTATGCCGTAAATCTAAAAGTAGAAATATGATGAGTGAAAAGGTAAAACGCTGGCTACGTTAATCAATAATGTGATGTACTATTTGCCTGTTCCCAGTTTCACTTAGACTCGAAAATTGCTTGTTATTTCTTAGTTTGTTAATTAAAATGGTGAAATCTTAACGACCTGCCTGAAATTGCCATCCCTTACTTTATACCATATGGGAACTAATTTTCAACTCAAGTTACATAACCCTTTTAAAAATCGTGGTTTATATACTTCCTGTTTGACCTACAGGAAGTCAGTAACATTAGGTTTTATGCTGTTGACTTTTTGGAGACCAAGAAGCCTCTGTCGTTAGGTTGTGATGAGGACCGTTGTCCAAGAGCGATCGCGACCCACCGTTCTAGAGATACTAAACCTTTCCAAAAACCCCGTGAACACGATACTGGCCACAGGTTCATATTCGATGTGTGGCATCGGGAAATTGAGAGATTGGGTCCAATCCATTTTCCGTGTTCCCTGTCATATCATGTGTGGTAACCGCTTGTTTGTTTATAAAAGTGTAAACATGGTGATAATTCAGGAAGTTTGTATCCACTTCTGGTGAGCCTTTGTTCTGGTCTCGACTTATTGGACATTATTTCAGAAGGTTCGTTAAAGGTGATAGAAGAAGTTAAATTGTCAGTACTCAAGGAGGGAAATACAGCCATCTCTGGAAACCAGGCTTCGCCAGTAAAAACCTAATTAATGTAGGCCATACATGCAACACTATGAGTACCCCTTAAGGAATATTAAAATACCGACAACCAAATAAAACAAACAAAAGAAATCAAACATACACACCCAAATTGCTCAGTTTATAACAATAAATAAGGTTTATTTTGTAAGAAACGTTTTGATAGAGTTCTGAAAATAATCGAAAATAAGTATCACTGCCGCAAAACCTACGCACGAATCCTGCTTCACAAGTCATTATTATTCGAATGCACCCGATTTGTGAAATATCTTTATACTCATTCGTGATAAACGAGTGATCCATTTTACACAGGCGCAGTGGTATTGTTTCTGTTCTGAGAAATTGACAGTGTCGAAATATGTGAAATGTACCAGAGAATAATATATTTTATCGAACTGATAGAAAACTCGACGCAGAAAGTAAAAGGGTGTTAATTCCAGGTAGCCCGTTATGTTTTGGCCGTTTTAATTAAAAATTGAAGAAATGATATACAATGTTCAAGTCGTGGTGTTACCTGGAACAGAGAGTGACTTTGCATATCATTTACTATCATTGGCAAGACTTATTGGCCCTGATCCGAATATAATACTATGGGGATGCTCGATTCACAGTCCAAAACGTCCCGAATCGACAGAATTACAATCGAGTGACGCGGAATTCAGTCCTGTCACAGTTCTGCCAGTCCCGACAGCTGAGGTGGAGTGAGAAGAATCGTGACGTATTCCTAGATAAAAAATATGTTTCAGCTGTCATGATTGGTTGAGATATTTATTATACAGTCGACACATGCGTTGTACTCCGAAATTCCCCTTTCCACTCCATTGACACCAGTTTTGGAATTCAATTCCGGAACTGTGAATCGAGCACACCCCTTGAGTCCACCGAGTAGGACGTGTCCTTATTCGATTGAGACACCCCTTGAGCACACCCCTTGAGTCCACCGAGTAGGACGTGTCCTTATTCGATTGAGACACCCCTTGAGCACACCCCTTGAGTCCACCGAGTAGGACGTGTCCTTATTCCGATTGAGACAGTCTTCGTAATATCTGATTCTGAAAATACCAATGCTTTATGCCAAGATGTCATACTTACGGTTAGTGACTCTTTGATTATTATTTCACCTCCACAACCAGGAACTCCATTTTTGATTATTATTTCACTCATGCAAAGAGGTGTTCATTTCATTGGTTCCAGTATTTAATATTTATCAGATTTTATAGTTGAGACGAGAGTTGAGCTATGTCAAAATTAATCAGCCCTTAGGCAGCTGCATATACTTTTTCAAAAGAAATGAAATGAAATGGGGTTTAACGTCCTACTCTTTTGCATCTAATCTGGGCTAATTGAAGACGGGGTTTTCAAAAGAACAGGAGGATATGCATTCAAAATACCGAGCAAGTTAAGGAAGAACTTGAGGCTGAAGATGATCATAAGTCGGTATTGACGTCTGTTTGGGCCGCGGTAAGAAACAGGACAGAGCTATTCTTAAGTTGAAGACACATCCTGGTGATCTATAGCGGAATGGTAGAATTCCCAATATCAAACCATTAGATATTAAAGCAGTTGATGCTTACTTGTTGGAATATGTTAAACAATGAAAGTTGTCTGTGGATAACTCTTGAGGTTCATATATTTCCCATATGCTATTTATTTATTTTCTATTCTAGCGCCTGGGTGTGAGGGAGGGGAGGGGGTACCCTTCTTCGAGTGAACAATGTCATACTTGTTTCAGACCTTTTGCTGTAACTCAAATAGGGTTACTGTATTCGTTAGTTTCATCTGTTGTATGGTATTTACGGTACTTTTTTATTGCCTATGTTACCACATGAATAAATAAGCAGAGTGGTGGAATGGGGTCTACTTTTCGTCGACTTCAAACCGTCATTATTGAACACATGTTAATAGATATGACGTTGAAAGATGGGAGGGGGGTTAACGTCCACTTCACAAAAACTAATTCAATTCGGGACTAATATATGATTCAAAATTATTTCAACAATTCTCTTGTGCGTAAGGGTCTTTAGCATTGGGAGGAAACCGGACGACCCGAAGAACGAGTGAGGTTCAACAGGCGAATCTACTCCTTGACACGTATAACTGCGGAATCGAAGCCATGCCAGTTGACTCCATGTAAGACCCTATGATACAACGCGAACGCGTTAACCATTGTGTAAGCCCCGGCCCCAAGATCCGTGAATCATTATTATGAGTCTTATAATAAAATAACTGAGGATACATAATGGCACGAGTGAAGGTTTTAATCCACGTCACATCACTTCTTTGAACAAAATAATCACGAATTACCTCCCCTTTGACTACATTAGCGGATATATTCCTATAGAAATCCATTAGAACGAAACACTAAGATATAATATTTCTGAATATGGTAATAAGTGGGCATAAACATTATTAGAGTTTAGAATAATATGAACAGTTACTGCTCCACGATTCCTTTAACGGAAAATGTAAAAATACCACGTACGCTACAAAAGATTCAGAAAAACACAAGGTTAATTAAAATGTAAAAAACAAAGACAAGGTTAATCGAACTTATTCAATTTTATTTAATACTCAAAAAAAAAACCAGTGACAAACTAACCACCGACGAGTTATGGGCGAGTTATTTATTTGTCAGGTAAATATTACAATATATTTCACGGAGTAGAAAAACCAGTAATAAAATACGATTATTAACACCTATGTTTTATAGGTTGGTATGTATTACAGTAAATCAAATCTGTACCTTGGGATTCCAAATCATGATTAAAACCGCCTCTTTTAAACCAACCTACTATTATGATCAGTCCCACAATCGGACATAATAACGAGATTTTACTGTAATCTTTGTCCCAAAAATGTATCAAGGCGGGCATTTTCCCCAAAATTTAAAAAGTGGGCTTTTTCCCAACAAAATCACAAAAGTGGGCTTTGTGTGAAAAGCAGGGATTTTCCCCGTACAAAATAATAAAAGTTGTGATTTAACCCACACATCACAAATTACTTTCGCTTCTGGTTTTATTTCATCTGACTACCCTCAATAAAAATAATAATCTGTCTATTAATAATGAAAAATCTACACTTCTAAGCTCGCCCTTTCGATATTTTCATTTGTCTAAAGGCGAGGTACTCATTGAATTTATTTCTAAAAATACCTCACAAAATCTTTCAATGAGATTTTTTGTTTTCAAAACTGTATTATAAAAACTGTCAATTATAACATACTTAAAGAGGGCACCAATCTTTTAATGCTGTGATTTATTTTCTGGTACAATAAATGTTTGAAACAAACAATAGAAACTATTCATAAGGTATATATGGATATAATTACTTCTCTATAATTTAATAACAACGTTTCGTAACACATACAGGTCACGTTTTCAAGTTGATGATAATTATCTATCTAGTCAGCCTACTTTATACATATTTTAGCTTACACCACTTAATAAATATAATCAGAAGAAACCTTTAAAATAATTAAAAGTAACTATAATAACAATGCATAATACAAACAATAATAATTATTTTAATGATAATTATTAAGTGGTGTAAGGCTGACTAGAAGTATATTTATTTTGTCTACGATATCACCCTAGGTGGAAGTGGACGTTAACCCCCAGGAACGAACTAACGGATATTTATCAAGACGTAACATGTATCTGTTACGAAACATCTTTATTAGATTATACAGAAGTAGTTTTGTTACGAATAGTTAACTGTGCTTCTAGATATCATTTAAAGAATTAATAGAAACGATTTCAAGAGAAAAATAAAGTTATCAATGGATAGCTCAAGTCCATATTTAATTTATGGCAGTATATTTGTGAATTCTTAAATTTATATCTCCACAATAACACACAACCATGCTTTTGTCTCTTTCACATTCACGAATACACAGCTACTCAAACATTTTCAACATCAATAACATATCCAAAATACTGGTCAATCCATTCGGCTCATCCGTTCAATCAGTGAACAACACCATACGATAAGGTGGGGTGATGAGAGAAACTCCTAACCCCTTCACTATAACTTTCAGCTGCAGAATATTGTGGGAAATCTGTAATGAATAACATTGAATATTTTATTTCAAAAATTTACTTGCGCAAACAAATTCGATACACTTTGCTAGAGGTTAGAATGGTAACTAATTCAGTCAATCGTCAACCGTCCCCTTCTTTCTACAGATACTCTATGATACATAAACCACATAGAAATCCACGTGTTGTTGAGAACACAAATTAGATTCACTTTCCCGCGAAAAATTAAGAAAATTTACTGGGGAAAAAACTGGAAAAACAATTAACATAGTCAAAGTTAAATGAAGTTCATCTCTATCATTATCAATAATTGCCGACATTAAAAACATGGATGTGAATTTAATACTGGTCCATTTCAATCAATAGCATGACGTCATTATTTGACAAGAAAATATTGGATCCTGACTTACTACAATAATTAAATACAAATACACTATAGACATTTTATAAACACTGAACAATGTACATGTAGATGAACAATACAAATATATCCCACAAGTCGGCACGGGGGTGAAATGTCAAATCCACATATTTGAAGACTGGACTAACGATTGCCATTTATTTTGAACTGTGCGCGTATTTCGCAGAAAGAAAAAACTAATTTTCAATGAAAATGTATAAAATATACCCATTTTCAAGGTCTAAAGAATAAAAGATTAGCCGTCTATAATGATCATGAAAGATAATATACATTTATTTACCTGTTAGTGGACTGCTTGTTCTAGCTTTCTTGGCTTGTAGGTCTTCATTATCTGTAGGGAAATTCGTGGTTTCCAACGGACGGGTGCGATTGTTTCTAGAAAAGAAAGCAGAAGCATTTCTCAAACAAATAATGGACATGAAAGTGATAGGCAAAAATAAATTATCGATGTCGGTTGTACGTACAGTTATTTGAATTAGAATATACCGTTAATGTACTTTGTCGGAAAAAATAATCTTATTACCTTATGTTCTCGCCATTACTTGAAGACTTTCCTTTCTGTAAGAAAAAAAATTGACATTAATAGTACAGTAACATAATAATTATTACACGGTATTATTTTAATATGGTGCCTGTAATATCCTCATATCTATTCATAATCAAGCACTGCGCCTTTAAGAATCTATAAATAGCTCACATGACCTATTGTACACTGGGGGCCTAGTGGTCGCAAGACCAGGGGCATCCATATTGTTTTACTCTAATAAAGCACATGTTCCACAGTAAAGCCTTATCTATTAATATAGACAATAATGAGCCAATAGGCCATTGCAGTGCCGATCCAACACACTATGTCTCCCACATGGTATATCACGTCTCTAGATCCTGTAATGTCACAGTTAAACCCGTTAAACATTGTTAAACCGTTAGGGGATTTGTCAGATGTGGATAAAGTTCACTGTGTTCAAGTTAAAGAATCAATAATTCAATGAATTAATACGGCCTTTCCCCCCCCCCCTATAGCCTCCGACTTAACCAAAAGAAAAAAAGCCTATTAAAAAAAGAAGCACCAGGCAGGACAATACCAACAAAAATGAACCTACAAAAAAAAACCAACTAACTTTGCGAATTTCAAGCCATTTTACCAAACTCATCTCTGACTTTCCAAACTCATCAGAACGCAGTTGATATTTATGAACAGTGTTGTTATAATCTCGAACTTCCAGGCTACATTGATATTCACCAGAATCGGTTATCACGGTAATGTCATTTATATTAATTGTGGCAAGATCCAGTGACGTTTCAATGACGTTATCTGTTACTAGGATACCGGCAGCACAATGGTCGATCCCATCAAACTCTAGATCAACTATTGCTGGTCCATCTTCAATACCATATGTTGCTATATCGGGAATATTATAGACACAATAACCATTTGATGTACAATTTATAACACAGTTATTTCTAGATACAATCGAAGTGACTGTATCGCCATTTATGTTTAAAGTAAATTCGACCACATCGCTTTTTGTGAGTTTTTCATTCTGATACACAGCCACGTAAAACTCCCTTTCAAAATTAAACATAAAGTCTGTGTCATTATTGACGTCATAATGATAAAACGTCTTGGATGCTGATTCTGATTGGTTGGGAAATACTGCAAAAAACAAGAAGAGTTGTTATGTGACGTATACAATGCCCCCACTTTTAACCACACTGTTTAAGACAATTCTCCAGAGCGGCAACTATCCAGAATTATTGTAGTAATGTAGAGAATGAAATTCACTTTATACTTGAATGTCCAGTCGTAGATAAAAGTATGATAGGACCCCCTATTAAACAGAAGTCGTATAATTGTGTGACGTCATATATTCAAATCAAAAATAACCCATCTACTTATTTAGTTCAATATATTGCAGGTATGAGATTAAGGAAAAGATATTTAGATAATTTATTCTAAATCATGTAATAGAAATATTGAATGCTACTGAATCACATACAATCCTAGGGATATATATATATAGAAACAGGAGTCCGCACTTATCACGTGACAGCGTGTCGACATGGGGCCTTGTCCGCCATGTTAGTTCCGGGGAGTATGAACGTAGATACCCGGATGTTCACTGTGTAATCGCATCAATGTATGTCAAACTGTATTAAAACGTGCAAAAATATTAAATTTACTCACTCAAATATGTATTGTTTAATAAAAATAATAGTAAAGATCCATGGACCGACTTATCCCCTGGTCCCTCTTTCCACGTAAAGGTTATAGAATAATTTATTTTGAAATGTCAGAGATCTTGACCGCAGTGTCTCTACATCTTACTTTACGGTTTTTTTTCTCTAATACTGTATGACATAGGCCTCAAAAAGTGAAGCAAACTTTAGGACAGTAAGGTAAGATTTCAATTTATAAATGTATTAGTCATATTTACTATAGAATACACATTCGGGACATAATTTAAAATATCAAATAATATACTGGAAATTAAATTGAAAGTGAAAGTAGAGTACGGGATCGCTGACAATGACATGTCACTTTTCTTTCCTTATTTTTCTAAAACAAAATTAACAAATAAATAAATAAAAATACAACATTTTCTCTTCACTTTTCAGTTCCTTAAATGTCTAAAAATCATTAATAAATAAATATATACCGGGCCTTAAATAGAAATACAATATTTTACGTTGGCTATTAATTTTTCTTCACTTTCCATTCCCTAATTTCCTAAAATAAAATAATTAATTAACAAATGAATAAATATACCCGTACATATAATTCTGTGGGCTATTGTTTTCTGTTCTCTTTTATTGCTTAAAAAACATTCATTTCTCTACACTCTTTATTAATCTAATTAGTTCCATAAATTTCTAAAACAATTTAACAAAGGAATACATATTGTGGACATTGCACTAATTTGATAAAAATTAAAAGAGAAAGCGTAAATAAGTAGACGTAGAGTCGACACTGCAGTCGAGATCTCTTGCGTGTCATGGGAGTCACGTGATCAGTGCGGACTCTAGTTTCTATATATAACTCTATGCATACCCTCCTTATGTAAGCAGCGATTAATGTTCTTTATTGTATGATTTTCTATAACTATGACATAATCGATAAACTTATAGTTATGTCTATCGCATGACATCACATGTACTTTGGGCTGGAGGCCTGCTACTGTCATTTAAATAAAACAATTGAAATATAACTATACTGCATTTGTGGCACAATGATTCCAGTCCAAACTATGCACACGTTTATCCAATATTCTTATTACAATAAAAGGGATATAGACATAATTAGATCACATTTACCACACTTCAAATATATTAGGAACAAAACCAATGCGATCAATCAACGGACTCAAACAACCTCCAAGTTTGAGACGAAGTCTCACTTCCTCACCATCTGATTCAGAAAATAGACAAAAAACTTCTGTTTCTAAATGTGGTGATGAAAGTTGTTTAACTTGTAAAATAATAGTCGAAGGAAGCTCCATTAAATTAGATGAATCCATTTATTTTCAAGTAAAATAAAGCATGGCATGTAATATATCTCATTGTAGTTATAGTTGTAAAAGGTAAATACAGGTAGTCGAAACTACACCTTGAAATTAACCTTCATAGATTCCTAGTAATCGAACAACACCTTTAAGCACACATCGAAACGTGTGGAGGTGGAAAATTCAACGTATTTCCCTTGCACAGACTGATTTTTTACAATTTTGATGTACTTGATTGTAAAGAAAATTATTTCACCCGACGCATCAATTAGAAATAAATAAACGGATATTATGTTGACAAATAAAATAGTTCTCTTTGTATTTCTTTTTTACTAAATGTGTAAATATTATTATGTTACATTTAATCTATATTTATAGTTACTCGAATATTTTGTTGTATTTCTTTGATTTACTGTATATATTTATAAATAAAGAGAGAGCGAGGACGACTGTTCACTACATGTATATATATATATATATATATATATAATGAGACGGAGAAACTATATATATATATATATATATGAATGTAAAGTAGGTTATATAAGCCGTAGTATATTGCATTACATGTATATGTGTTTGTTTCGTGATTACAGCAGCACGTTGACCTGAATATTATGACTCGGCTACTCTCATAGCAGTTCTATATTGTGCTTTTACGTTCATGAATCATGATGTTATACGTCATTCATTTATTAGCACATATTGTGATCAGAAAATTTATTTATGCTAAAGGTTATTTTTACAATTGTTTTGTTGGGAAACGTCTCAATTTAATTAGTTTAAATCATTCAGGAAATCTATCTCCATATTCCAAGAGATTTTTCAGTTCTGATTTCAAATTGAAATATCCCAAACACTTAGATACGCGTATATATTATATTGCCATATATAGAATTATAACATTATGAATAAAACTGTTCAATACCAGACAATAGAAACAAAAAATCTTATTTCATAAAATAACCAATTATTGTTATTGTTAAATGTGTATTTATTTGAATGTCACAAATTTATGAGAAATTACAGGCCTACATGGGACAGAGAGAGAAAAATAAGGTTTAACGTCCACTCGACACAAACTAGGCAATTTCGGGACTAGCATATGGTTTATTATTATTTCAATAAATCGCTTGATTGTAAGGGTCTTTAGCATTGGGTGGAAACCGGGGTACCCGGAGAAAACCCACGATGTTGGACTCCCGTTAGAATAAGGGTTGGGGTTAGCGACATTAATGGGGGCACGATGTAGTAGAAAGATGGTAGAAATGTTTTAACTTTCAACTTACCCTTGTTAGGGTGTGATGAATTACAGTTCTCCATTTTCCGATTCATAACATCCACGAAGCGTATGTTCAGTTTGTTTTCACCCAACATAAATCTACTTTAAGACCTTTACATTTCTCGTCGTTTCAAATAATTTTAGAGTTCCTTCATAGATATGAATTCTAAAATAAATGAAAATGGCGTCTGTTTTTCCACGAAATATACACGCCCAGCAAGGCTTATCTATTATTGACGCAAGCGACTGTTCTCGAGGCGTCTATTGGTTATTCACATACCACGTGATTTAAATATGCATGACGTATTCTAGAAATAATTACATAACACGTCGATCTATATTGAAAATAGGTTTCAAACAGTGTAAGAGATATAATCTATACATAATATCATAAATAAATGAAATGACGAAAAACTATACGATAGATTAACTGCAACCTTTGTTGTGAAGAAATCATATGAAGTTTACAGTTTCTTAAACAGTTTGGGTATAAAGTCTAGAAGAAGGTTTGTCTTCTGTTCTATATTTAGGCAATTACAGAACACCGTATACGTATATAGGACATCCACACAACGACTCCCCCACCCCACCCCGAAAAAAGAATTGGAGCCAGTCTCAAAATTATGCTTCGGCGATTAAATCAAATAAAAGTGTAAAAATAAACAGTGCCAAAATAGAAGGAAGAAATCCCAAATACTTAGTATATGTATGAATATGATTATTTTCATTGGATATCACAATAAGCGCCATTTTTCAAAGCTCAAATTTGCTATTTTATTTATTTTCCCACAAAACAATATCGAAGATATAGTTCTATGTAAATAGTGTAATTATTATTACTTTGTACGTTCTTGAAATATTATTGATAAATAACATGAATTTCCATGCGTAATCAATTCTATTCAAGTTTTAAGTGTTTTCTAACAATCCGAATTCTGCAAAATCTTCCCCAAAAGTCCAGGAAATGGCATTCCGGGGAGCATGCCCCTGCAACCCCTACATACCTCGCTCACACCTAAGGTGCTCGGCTCATGGCCTTGTCACTCGTATTAGGGGCCTGCTGTGGATTATATTTAGTTGGTCTCATTTTTGCTAAACCCACATCCCCACCCTCCAACCCTTCGGAACAAAATTAGTAATTTTCGTTTTTGTTCCAAACGTGTAATGGTTATTATACCGGTGGTCAACGATTTCAAATTTTCTTAATTTCTTTACATTTTCCAGAGTTATAGCAAATTCTACTCAGTGTGAAATAAAATTCCGGGGTTTTATTGTAGTCTAATTAAAAGCATTCATTCCGAGGGTTCATTCAAGCCAACACATCATCTCTCATTACGTTGCGTGGTGCCGATTTCTTATAATTTACATTACAGTGAAATCCCTCTATTAAGACCACGTGTGGGACTGTCTAGATGTGGTCTTAATAGTGAGTTTTGGTCTTATTACTGAGTGAGCATGCTTTAGACAAATTCAAAGAAAAACAGACAGTGTTAGGTAAATTATATACAGTAAAGACATACTTTGTTACTAATAACAGATGTAATGTTAAAACACGTCATAATAATTATGCATGTTATAAAGTCTTTGATCACGTTATAATTTTTGATTCATAATGATTCCTTTATTTATCTTCATTTTTCGATTAAAATCCCGCAACCACCCTTTAAACAAAAATTATGTCATCCATGCTATTTTAGTATTGGATCTCCACGTAACCGGCAGACGAAAAATGTTCAAATAATAATCCTGTCATCCAAGCTTTTTTATTATTGGATCTTCACGTTTAACCGGCAGACGAGAAATGTTCATATTTCTAAACATGTTGCTATTTTGACACCAGAACAAGTTTAGCCACGAACAGAGAGCGTTTTATCTGGGGGGCCACGATAATTCACTCCTCTCTCATCCATGTTGTAGATATCCCGACCTTTGTAACCAATGACAATGTCAGGTACACTATCAGTCCATTCTTTCACAACGTCGTCATTTACGCTACCACTTTCAACGTACATCTTGTAAAATGAATTGTTGTCTTTCTCTTAATCTACTTTTTCACGAAGCGTAGTACGGGAGATCGGCACATCATTGTCACGCACACGCTGAAGCCACGCCCACATTCTTCCATCGGCGAGCGAACACAGAGACGTTTCCTGTCACTGTCTCTATTTTCTTCGTATCCATCAAGAATTTCTGCCTTTCTTTTCAAAATCGTCTGTAATTGTTTTTGGCTTCTATCCTCACTTTCTTTTGATAAGTTCTACTTTTGCTTTCAGGCTTAATTCTAAACGAGTACGCTTATTACTACGGGTTTTTTCCATTACACAGGTGAAGGTCGAATAAGAAATGATACCCTTTTGACAAAATTTAATCGTACAAACAGACGAAGGCCGAATAAAAAATGATAATCTTGACAAAATTTACTCGTATAAATTGTACGAGTTTAAATCACTTAATCATTATTAATTACTCTATCTAAATTAAACAAACAATGAGAAATTCCATTGTTTAAAAAATGAAATCAACAAAGAAAGATTAGCGCCTCGTTAAATTGTTGCGATAAATCAGTCAACCACGACTGTTTGATCCGTCGTTAGATTGACTAATCCCTGTCAGTGGTCGTTATCGTTTTGATCTCGGTCGGGAGTTGATTAATCCCAATCAGTGGTCGTTATCGCGAGTCACAAAAACAATGAAATTGACTGATTGGGACGGGCTTCGGTGGTCGTAATCCGTAATAGTGAGTTGCCCGTAATACTGAGTTCAATTTATAAGGAATATAGTAGAAAAAAAATTGGTTCTTTTAATATGTGGTCGTATACGTGAGTTGCCCGTAATTCTGAGTTGGTCGTTAAGCGGGATTTCACTGTATTTCATCAATCTTGTGTTAATATTTATTTATCTATTTATTGCCCTTTATTACAGTACACACATGCAATGGAACCATCGTTTCCCGACCTAGACATCAATGAAACACTTCAATTACGGTACCCAAATACAATTGAACAGCCGTTTACAAATCCCGATTATGAGGCCCCAAAATATAATAAACCACTCAAAGTATTCCTGGGGGAGGAAAAATGCATTTTCTTAAAGAAGATTATTACAAAGTGCGGTAAAAGAGTTGTTCGGCTTAATTTGAAAAGTCCAGTAGGAATTAATCAGCCACTAGGCAGTGGCTTACTTTTTCAAATGGACAGAAAGGTATACATTCAAACTTGTGAACATGTTGTTAACGATCTAAGTGTCGCAGGTGAATTAGATATTGTGATTGACTTCGAGGACGATCGATTGCCGATGCTATTGATCACTGTTGGGGTGGATGCAAGAAACAGGACAGAGCTATTCTTAAGTTGAAGAAAAGACCCCCGGGTGATCTAAAGAAGATTCCTGATATTAAACCATTCGTAGTAGAAATAAAACTTGGTGAATCAAAGACATTTAAAGGTTTGATTGAATACCATAGCAGTCAACATGGGTTTGTAGTTCATGCTTTAAAACTACAAACACAAAGATCAGATGCTGATACGAAAGTTACATGTACATTCCTGATAGACAATTCATCAATGGTATGTTCAATGCGAGATGTCTGTTATTGTAGTGAAACCGGCTGTGCACTAATATTTGTAGACAATGATGCAATACCCACAAAGGTTCGGGAATTGTTTAAAGGAAGAATTTGGTTGGGGGATATCAGCAATCCACTTGAAGAGTGTAGGGGAAGAACAACGCATGGGTTTGATTACAACTTTAAAATGATGTTTAATACGAATCATAATACCAGTACAACAACACTGACTTCCATTTTTCAGCCAAATTAAGGTCAAATAAAGGTACGATGGAAGTATTTGTCCGGGAGGTCATTTCAGAAGGGACTTGGTTCGATGTGACTCCGATCTTTGTTTACCTGAAATTGATTGTTCCACAGAAAGCCTATACAATCTGCTATCAGATTGCGCCATTTATGAGGTTCGTTGAAAAAGTGACTTTGATCGTTCTTCCCCTGGGCTCTTCACTTGTTTATGTTATATCCTACCCCAACCCTGACAGTAGACTAAAATATATCAGCACTGGTGATCTATATGAAGGAGTAAGAGATGAAAATGGTGATCTCCAGTATAAAAAACGTAGAGACAAAGTTTGCTTTGAATTTGAACATAGTGGAAGAAGAGGTCCACCCAATACTCCTGGAATCTATTACACGGATGACAACGGTGTCATTCATCCATACACAGGGGATGAGAGAGGGTGTGTGGACCGTGAAGGGGGGAGAAGTACTAATCGCGTCAAGAATGTTTTCCGTAGAGATTCTGAGGGTAATATGTTTTACCTTCAGCTCGACTATAGAACGCAGAGATTGTACAATAACGAGATGCCAAAACAAAACGTTGTATTTGCACACAATGATGCAGTAACTACCAACGGTTCCAGTGGTGGGTGTGTTTTAATAATAGGTTCAGATAAGCATGATCCCAATAAATATAAACATATAATAAACATGCATTACGGTAAAAGTATCCAGCCACCTGTAAATAAATCTATTATGTACGATTATTGTGGGGAATAAAAGTAAACTATCGTGTGAGAGTGTGGGGGGGGGGTGTTCTGCTCATAGACAAGCGCCTGACTATTTGTGGGCTTTATTAACCTCGTGTAAATGTTACAAATGATGTGTTATATACCTGGTTATTTTAATGGTGACTGTTTTAACACCAGAGGAACATTATGTGACAGATGCCAATTTTGATATATGTCGTAAGTTTTTTTTTAAATCTTTTAAAAGAAAGCTGTAAAGGCGAATATTCAAATTACGGCGTGTGGATAGCATGGTTAATTTGATATATAAAATGTGTTATTGATAGTCAGAATTATTTTTATGTGATTCAAAAATTTGTCCTGTTGTAATTCCGTGTGTCATCTCATCATATCCTGTATGGATTATCGTCCCGGATGCATTATATAGTCGAAATTATTCATATTGTTTTACTAATCAATAAAATTGTAAAAGGAAGCATTAATAATTTTACAAATAAAAAAATTGTTCTATATACATGATGTTTGAACGTTGCTTATTAAGGCCTGGGAGTATACTAACATGTACATTACTTAAAATCTATTACTTAAGTCTACACATTTTTGCACCTCAGAAAATATTAGTTTATTTTGATCAACTGAACAATCCATAGAGCCTTACAATAGAACTTTTTACGTTGATGCATAATTGGTAATGTTTGTATAGTTATATTTCCGTAAATAGATAGATAAAAGCAAACACAGTTGATTATATAATAAACAGATAAAATAGATTTTATAGAGCAAGATAATTATGTACACAATAATACAAGATAACAAAGAGTATAATAAATACATAGATAAACAAATGAGACGCAGAAACAGTGACTTACTCGTGTTGACCTTCCTTGAATACCATTGGATTTTTCGCACTGATGTTTGTATATATATATACATATTGATATTTTTCTATTTTTTTATTTATTTATGTATGTTCTTTGATTCAGTCAAGTTATTTTATTTTGAGCGAATTTATCTATTATCCATTTAATCGTTAAATATCTAAATGCATCTAAGTCACTGTCATTAGAAGCCAAAAATAAAATCCTGCAATAGGCAGATTTAGTTCTTACATATAAGTATCTTTCAGTATTATACGTTAAGAATATTAAATATGATACATTCAACTGTCACTTTATCTTTCTAAATAAGAATATATATTTTAAACTTATAATCAATTTTCGAAAATGGCTATTTGGTATCGATACTCATAAGAATATGTATTTTAAGCCTATAATTAATATTAGAAAACGTCAATATACAGGTAGTGTCGATGCTTACAAAGTGGCAAGGGAAAACGGAACGTTGCCAGCGGCTTGAAATATCGCCCTAGTTAAGTAATCGGTTATGGTATCATAAAATGAATGTAATACAAGTCGAGATATTATTTTGTCTTGTCGTCCTTAATACATCATTATCCCCCCACCCCCACGACACACACCTCCCACCCCGCCCCGCCCCACCATAGCCTTTCCCAACCCGTTTGTTATTAATATATTCACGTTAATAACATAGGGGTTGAAAAAGCTATGGCAGATACTCTTTTCTAAATAGCTAGGCCAATCCCGATATCTAGGTCTGTAACGATAGACTACGCAATAGTTATTTATATCCTAGACTACGCAATAGTTATTTATATCCTGAGCTGTCTGCCTCTGTCTAATTATTAAAAAAAACGGGATATTTTATTTCAAATTGATACACGCATATTTGAATACTTGTAAATCGTTTATTCATAAAACTTAATCATACATTATGTGAGAGCTCATCTACCTATTGCTGGTCTTTCGTTAGACTTTAGATGTTTTATAAACTAGAAGGGATGAAATGAAAGGCGGTTTAATAAATTAATCTTCATTATATATATATGAAAGGCCAAAGGTTCATACCCTTACAAAACGGGACTTGGGATGGCCTAGTGGTCTCGAGTGTCGCGCTTCGACCTCTAGCTGGCCGGCCACCTTGCGGTTGTGGTTATAAACTAGAAGGTATGAAATGAAAGGGGTTTAAAACATCAATCTTCATTATATATATGAAAGACCAAAGGTCCATACCCTTACCAAAAAGGGGTTGGGATGGCCTAGTGATCTAGAGTGCCGCGCTTCGACTTTTAGCTGGCCGGTGACATCTGGCTTGCGGCTGTGGTTTTGATCCCTGGTGTCCTGGTATATGTGGCATGGAGGTAGGGGCACCTTCTCAACCTCGTGGGTTTCCTCCGGGCACTCCAGTTTCCTCCCACTGCTAAATATCCCAAACCCTAATTCAATCAACCAAAGGTCCATACAATTTCTCTTCACAATTTTGAGAAGAATCAAGATGAATTCAAATTATCTTGAGAAATTACTCTAATAATTACAAAAAAATGACTGCCAGAAGAAATATAAATAAGATTAAAATATATAAAACAACGAGTGGATCTAGTTATATCATTCACTTGCAGATACCATATAACATTCCCAGTCCTTATTTAATATCAAATATGTATGGCTATTTCGTGATTAAGACATGCCTTGGAATTTATATTAATGTCAATGGCGAGAGCAATCTGAACGACAGACTCACCCTACCTGCTGAGAAGTGAAAAAAGGCCAGCTACCATTTAGTTTTCGAACGTAAGTTACGTGCGTGGCGCGCAAGGTGGAGGAAGACCACCATTAATTTCCCCATTGACTTCAATGTTAATTCTGGACTCTTTGCCCACCTCCAACTTATCCCCAAATTTTCGTTGGGACAAATGGCCATGTCTTTGCACTAAAATTTTTATGAGGTTGACCACCAAAATTTTGAGATACACGAACTTGAAGAAGCATACTCAAAACATGTATCTAGTTGTCGTACATATCACCGTAGCCAACCTCATAACGCCGTTATCCTTCCGCCTCAAAATCATGATTATTTACCAAAACCTAGCAGAAAATATTAATTCAAACCCTCTTAGTCCATTCTAGGCCAAAAATTAACAAAACTGGGCATGCAAAAGGGGAGAAAAGAGACAGAGAGAGAACTGCTATAAATAGACGAACTACAATTTGTGGGTACCGAGATGTGAAATTTAATGGTGGTCTGCCTCCTATATGTTTTTAAAAGTTCATATATCATCAAAATTCTTTTCTTTATAGCTTCACATTTATTTTTGCAAAATTATTATAATACAGAATCAAAAAAAAAATAATTGCAGAAGAAATGGTGACCCTTTAAAGTTATGTACTGTTTTGCATGCTGGTTTGCAGATCAGGTCCATGGGCCTTTTGTTCTAGAATTGAAGACTCTTTCTTAATTTTGTCAAAATGTGAGTTTCGCAAAAAGATTTAAAGAGTTTCAAACAAGTCTCATCAAAAATATTGGGATATTTTTCAAAAATTGACCTTATTTTACCTTTTTTTTACAAAATGGCCCATTCTTTGACACTTTGTATGTCTCAAAATGCCAATAATTCCCTATTTGTTGGAAACTCTGAGGTGAAAGGCATTTATTTCTAGAAACCTTGGCCAGTATACAAGAAGACAAGCTGCAAATTGGTTGCATTGGGGGTAACTGTAAGGAACTATAATGAAACTTGTAAGCCCACCCCCTGAAAATGTTGCTATGATAACAAATCCAACCTGTGTCCACATAAGTAATACTGTTGATGGAATATGGCTAAAAGCCACATTTTTCTATCCCTGGCTTGTATACATACATACAAACACAGGTACTTGTAAGAAATATGAATCATTTATTAAAATATGGATTGATAAATGTAAAATAAATGCTGTATTTAGTTGACAACCAGCCACTCCAACAAAAGGGTCACAAAGCACTATTTTTTTTTAAAAAATGGGAATATTTCAGTATTGAAAACACTTTAACAACCAGAGGTATCCTTGGAATTATATAGTGTCAATATTTTGTGGAAGCAAGTTGTTTTAATCTTTACATCAATTTCCTGACAAAATGAGGTGGAAAAAGGGAGTTATGACATAATTCATTGCATAAAAGGAGTATGAAAAGGCTATTAATTAATATATCATTGCTTTGTAAGTGCCACATTTTAAAAGATCACCACAAATAATAGATTTACATCAAAAATGTCAAACATTAAGCTGCAAAAGACACATCTACAACATATCCATTTTGGGGTGTGGACTCATTTGGGGAAAATGTCATAGAATAACAAAAAGTCTTAAAAATTCATGGAATCTTTTATGTAACTTTTTGTTTGACCAAAATAAAATGCTCGGTTACAATTCAAGCACAAAATCCAATTACTGTTAATTCGGAGTCAATATATTTTCAATTGAATATCCAAATATCATGTTCAAGAAAATGGGTGGGGTGGGGAGGTTGAGCCAGTCTAAATGAAATTTCCCTGCAGTCACACAGATTTTACTTTCTCGAGAAGGGAAATGCAACAATTGCAGGTTTTAAAAGATTAAAATTGTGTTAAGTCTGAGGAACACCCAAGCAAAATGCAGTTCACTCATGTTTTGAAAATTCTAACATGCCTCAGCAGTACATAATTAGACTAAATTTCTTAATTTTTAAATTTCTATTAAAATCATAGATACTTTTTCAATATCTGACAAACACATGGCTCCTTTCCAAGTTATTTTTAACAATGAAAATAAAGACATGCAAGACATTTTGTTTCATTTTACAACAGATGAATAATTAAAATTTTGACAGCAATATTGGGGGTAATCTGAAGAATTCCAGACAAATTATCATGATTTTTAGGCAAAATTGAATGAAATTATTATTGTAAAATTGGGTACTATTCAACCTCTAGATTGGGTTTAGGCCCATCTATTGACCTCACCGGTGATGGCCAAGTATTGGTAAGGCTTCATGGGTCAAGGGGTATTTTGCCGGTCTTCTAAATCACCACAACAATTCTTGTCCAACCATTCAAATCACAATAGGATATCAAAAAGTGAGAGAGAGCATGTGAATATCAAACTGGCCTTTTATCTCATATTCAATGCACTTGCATTAGACCAGTCCACTATTAAACCTGGCCCAGTCTATTATAGACATAACCTTTACGATGCAGAAAAAGTCAAAATTACACATTAAAATATTTTTCACTAATTTTGAAAAGCAAATAAACACTGAAAATCACAAAATTTGGACTAAAATCAAATATTCCCCTCACAAATTTGTCAAATATTTTAGAAATTTTACCATTTCACTTTTTTTTATTATCAAAATGTCATATATCACATTTTCTGACAAATTGGAGATCATAGCATCCAATTTAGGCTTCTCATACACCGTCAGTTTGTTTACATACAGGAGGCAGACCAACATTAATTTCCCCATTGACTTCAATGTTAATTCTGGACTCTTTGCCCACCTCCAACTTATCCCCAAATTTTCGTTGGGCGAAATGCTTTTCACTACAGACAGAGGAAAAAATGGCCATGTCTTTGCACTAAAATTTTTATGAGGTTGACCACCAAAATTTTGAGATACACGAACTTGAAGAAGCATACTCAAAACATGTATCTAGTTGCCGTACATATCACCGTAGCCAACCTCATAACGCCGTTATCCTTCCGCCTCAAAATCATGATTATTTACCAAAACCTAGCAGAAAATATTAATTCAAACCCTCTTAGTCCATTCTAGGCCAAAAAAGCAACAAAAATGGGCATGCAAAAGGGGAGAAATGAGACAGAGAGATAACTGCTATAAATAGACGAACTCCTCCAGGTAGCTCAGTATTCCTTATGGAGTTATGCCCCCTGAACTACTCACTTCTAGTAAAGATAGGACGGTACATTACCCGAAAGAAACATACAGTATAAAAGATCCATAAAAAACAATGCAAAATGAGGATTACGTTCTGATATTCTAGTACATGTTTGTTCTATCTATTTCCTATAACAATGTACTGTATTATTTAGACCATTTTTACTCTTATTTCAAAACATTTCCATTTTTAATGTTTTTAATTCCTGCATTCGTTTGAGAAAGATTTTTTCGTGGGGAATTTTCTGTGCATTATTATAAGTGGTAATTTTATATATCGTCAAAACCATGTCATCCTAAAATGCATATTGCAGCTTGATTGCAGGTCTGATATATAATTGTCCGGACACTCCGGTTTCCTCCCACTGCTAAAGACCCCTACGCGCAAGCGAATTATTGAAATAAAATTAAACCATATGTTAGTCCCGAAATGACCTAGTTTGTGTAGAGTTGACGTTAAACCCCATTTCTCTCTCTCTCTCCCTCTCTCTAATACATAATTGACGGGTGTGGGTGTCGAGGTCATGCCTCAAAGTGAAATAAAACGACCGAAACTCAATCCACTAAAGTGCTTCAGTGTTCTGAAAATGTGTGCCATTTATCTGCGATTTGTCGTTTCACTAAATGACCTCCCCATTGTGTTCAAATGACACCCGATAGAAGAGAATAATGTGTTATCAGACTTCCAAAACGGTTTTCGACGACAGAGAAATTGTTCCGATCATATATTCTCGCTATATAACATTATAAACGAACGAAAAATACGCAGACAGTCCTCTTTCGTCTGCTTCGTGGATTTCCGCCGTGCCTTCGACGTTGTAAACAGAAAACTGTTATGGTATAAACTAGAACATCTCGGAATAAGTGGAAAATTTCTTAGTGCCATACAATCATTACATGAAAATACGAGAAGTTCTGTCAGGATCAATAATAGGCTAACTGAGTGGTTTGAAACAAATTCCGGTGTGAAACAAGGTTGTCTCATGTCCCCTAGCCTCTTTTCTATATACATCAACGACCTGGTAGAGGTCATTAATGCAGCAAATTGTGGAGTAACAGTAGACAATAGGACTATCTCAATTATGCTATATGCTGATGACATAGTGTTAATAACCCCCGATGAAACTTCTATGGATAAATTATTATCAGTGTTAAATGAATGGTGTGAAAAATGGCAGATTTCCCTGAACCCCCAAAAGACTAAAATTGTTCACTTCCGTACCCCTAGTAAACCCCAATCCACCCATAAGTTTACATGCGGTCCGGAGATAATTGAAACATGTGACAGTTATAGATATCTCGGTTTATGGTTTAATGAACGTCTAGACATGAATAAAACAGTTAAAGAACTGTCAAAGTCAGCAAGCAGAGCTTTAGGGGTTCTGTGTATAAAATTTAAGATACTAGGAGGAATGACATTTAAAGTGTTCTCTAAGTTATATGCATCCCTTGTAGAACCAATCCTATTTTATTGTGCTGGTATATGGAGCACCAAGTCCTACTCCTGCGTCAATAATATTCAAAATAAAGCCATCAAGTTCTTTCTTGGGGTTGGGAAGACCACTTCAAACCTAGCAACTAGGGGGGATGTTGGTTGGACCTCCTGCGAAACCAAGCAAAAAGTTGAATGTATTAGACAATTATGTAAATTACACCGTTTAGACTCAAACCGATATCTTAGTTCATACTTTAATTACCTAATGATTCACAAAACTAGAAATTCATGGTATACAAAGGTAACAAAATTTGTAGAATCAATTAATATAGGAGAATTGATAAAATTTAATATAAATTCTGTCAAATATGCTGTAAATGAAGCTAAACTAAGATTCGATGAACTTGACTCCCTTAACTGGTCAAATGATATGTATAATGATAAAAACAATGTTAATGGAAATAAACTCAGAACCTATAGACAATTTAAACACATCCGAATAACCGAATCTTATGTAACAAACCCTAAGATAACTCGTCACCAACGACGGTTAATCAGTCAGACCCGTAGTGGCTCGTTACCAATTGCTATAGAAACGGGTCGTTACAGTAAACCTCCCATACTACTAGAAAATCGGCTATGTAATTATTGTGACCAGAAAGAAATTGAAAATGAATTCCATGTGATAATGAAATGTAAAGCATATAATGATATCAGACGTGAAATCCTTGCAGACTTTGTAAACAATACAAGTCCAAATTATGATGAATATTCATATGAGCTCTTTTTGATGATCATGTCCGATGACTACGCACAAACAAGTTTAGGTAAATTTCTAGAACAGATGTATTACAAACGAAAACAGCTCTCCGTCTAACCGTAAACATTTCCCAATACCGTATTCTATGATATATTTGTCTTTGATTTTGTTTTATAATAAGCGATTTTTCGAGTCAACATACCCTGGTTGTTGCACGTTTTAATTATGTATATTATGTATTTTATTATGTATGTAGAATAATAGACCTTAATATATTTTATGTATAGTGTAGAGTATCTTACAGTACATTGTTTTACTAAGTTCTAGTATGTCCGGACATTTTACACTAACATATAGTATTTAACTGCAGTGTCTCGTAGGCCAATATTGGCCGGAAATCTTAATGCACCATGTACTGAATTTTATATATTGATATATTTTATGATTTGTGACACTTTAATAAATAAATAAATAAATAAAAATTATCAATATTCCTGCAATTTTGGTTAAACGCCATGCCACCAATATTTCAAGCTTGATGTGCTACTGAAAATATTCCTTTATGAAAATTAACTGACTCTTGTTCGATTTTATGGAGTTGTTGCTTGGTTCCAATTACTAGCAGTTCTGTTTTATTTGGATTTACCTTTAACAAATATTCTGCCATCCACGCAAGAATTCCTGTGAGACAGATTTCTTTATTTTGTATCTTAGAATGTTGAGAATGTGCGTCAAATTCAATTTCAAGTTGGGTGTCGTCTGCACACAAATGAAGTATTAGCCCATAGACTTCAACAATCGTAGTGATAGGCTTTGTGAAGATAATGAAAAATACAGGTCCGAGTACGGAATCTTATGGTACTCCGCCAACAATAGTATTACCGTCGGAGGTTGAATCTCTAATCCTGACAAGTTAAACAAGTTAATAACAGAACCACACGTGGATTTTTAAGGCTGTTGGAATAAATATGATAATTTAAGTTTGTGGGAAAACACACTTCTCTTTTAGTTTTGAAATGTAAGATAGATTACTAACTGGGCAGTAATTCGGCAGATCCATTTTTGATTTCTTTATTAATGCTTTAAAAATGGCATTTGCTAGTCTGGGAGGTACGTTGTCAGATGAAAGAGATCGGTCCTTAATTTCAGATATATGTAGGTATAGGGTCTAGATCACATGGTTTAGAGGAGCTGTACGCTATGAAGAGCAGGCCTGTAACGGAGGTGGGGGAGTGGGGCTACAAAAGGTCCCCCCCCCCCTGTGAAAAAATTGTCATACGTCGTCCGTCAAATTTATGGCTTCTCTGAGAACACATTCCAACCCCCTCGTTTCTTGGATCAAAATGGCCTCGATGTATTGATGGAATAATCAATGCTACTGTAATAGCTTCTATATAAAATAAGACAAAGGCACGTCTGCTATTATAACTCACTCTGTAGGCTCTTATATAGTAACATACATATACATATAAGGTATTGGTGGAACTAATGAATATTAATGAGGCTTACTATTGTTATATACATATTGTACTGTATAGTATAGAACTATAGGACATTACATCTCCTTTTTTTCAAATGATATAAATTTCATACCTAAATTTATATTATGACATTACAATTTAAAAATTCAAATTAACAGAAATTTATTAATAGTTTTCTTAAAAATGAGGCAATACATATCAGAAGAAGCACACCAGATCTCAACCGCGACATAGGCATATTTTTGCCAAGCGCCTACGACCAAATACTCAAATCATAAAAATTTAAACTTTATTCCTAATTACTACAAACTCAAATTACTTTGTTAATTTTATTCATTAATTAATTTCATTCATTATAGTTTACTCTCTACTGGTTTTGGGTCCATTAATCTACAGTGTTAAACAATAGTGGAATCATCATCTGGCTTCATCAACACAATAGCCCCTGTCCTTAATCAGTTGTGCTTTTAGTGTTTTAATTAAGGGTATACATTACCCTTTAAACACCAATAATCCCTATCATTAATAAACCATTATGTATACATCATCACTACTCAGTGGCTTTAAGAAAGTTAATTAGTCCCTTACATCTTGTTTTTGTATACCATAACCTATTGTGTCATAGACCTTTGATCTTGTTGTTTCTATGTATGGTTTCAACCTTGTTGTTGTTGATTTTGTCTATATATGTTGCCTCACTTTTTGTTATATTGTATTAGCTTGAAAACGTTGAGAGAATACTCTAAGGAACCATATTCCATACCACCCATCTATACTATAGACCATCAATTCACAATCAACTGTCTCTGAAATAAAAGATACTTACTTGAATCATTCGACACTCATTAACTGGAAATCAAAAAATGAAACAAAGACGATCTATACAGAACTTTTATTAAAGATAAACCTAATGTAATTTCTAATAACACGGTATAACACATTGACATATGTCATAGAAGCGTCCTGCCATATTAAATTACGTGTAAGTGATTGTAACATAAACCTGTTGCTATCAACACCCGGCTGGAGATCTTGGTAGCATTCCTTGTGTCATTGTGTTGTCATGTCTTATCTAACTTTCTTTGTCTGATAAACTATATTAATTGTTAAACCTGATATGATGCTTGATACATTAGACAGGTGTCTAATGAGCTCCTTTGCCTTGAATACGTTTATAAGCTCAGAACAGGAACGAATCTACAGTCAGGTCCAGGAGGCCATGCTAAGCGGGTGCCTAGGTGAAGGTACCTAATGGATACGAGTTAGGTCCGGCCAGGACTGAGCGAAGACCATGGGCGTTTTGGCACGAGACGAGACGAAAGCTCATGGAGTTTGCACACTCGTGCTAAGCCAAGCTAATTAAGTCATGACTCCTTCTATATAGTTAGTTCTACGGTCGCTTACATTACGATGTTTGTACCTAATATGTAAGAAGAATAAAAATATTACATTTGAAGTCACACCAGTGTTGTCATCTAAGAACCTGATTTAAGAACAAATACTGTCACAAAGGGGCTAAATCTTCGAAACGTATTTAACTTTCAACAACTAAGTAGACAACGCGATTTTCTGTATTTTATTGTTCATTCTGCACTTAAAACTAAGACACTATTTCAATCACGTACTTTCAATATAATTGATACAACTTGTAATTATTGCAAAATTAAAGAAGAAACACTTACTCACCTGTTTGAAAACTGCCCTTATCTGTATTATTATCGAAAATTCACTACACTGAAAAAAAACTTGTGTTGGATCTCAACACAAATACTTGTGTTAAAACTAACCTACACAAGTTTGTGTTATTTTGCATTGCATTAACACAAACTTGTGTAGATTTATACAATCTTGTGTGTTTTCATATAATTAACACAAGTAATGTGTTTTTTAATCTATTATTAATTACAGGTATGTCGTGAAATATAAAATTGCATAATAACGCCTAGGTATTGTTTATATTCAGAGCAAACTTTTGTGAAGAAAATTCTAACGTATCATTATATTTTTGACTGAAAAAGTACTGTTTTTTAAACGAAAACTAAAATAAGAGGTCGAATTATGTCAACTTATATTATTTCTTAGTTTCTGTTTTTTTAAATGTTTTAGTTACTTAACAAAAGATTATTAAGACAATATCCACTATTTAGTTCGACATTTGTTGCACAGACAGTGGCTTGACAGAAATTAATTGGATGTTAATTGGTATTAAGATGTCTGTTATAGTTAAAATGTCTGCAAGTTGAGGATTTTTATTGGCCCTATAGACTGGTAGATCAAAGGAATATATAATCTAAATGTGATTTAAGTACATTGTTGTTTTTACAGTTGATTCAGCCTGCGTGGGAAAAATTAGTTAAAGTCTCATTTAATTTAATTGGTTGTTAAAATCGAAATTAAATATTATTTGTTCACTAAAAAATAACCAATGAAATTTATTCTTTCATGCGTCAATTAACATTCATTACCAAATGTATCTTCTCCAATTTTAATATACCTCTAGTGGCAAATTCTTTTTGTGGAAGCAGACGTTAAACTATTGGATTATAATATAATACCGACGATCAGTTTAGCTACACTGAATACAATCAGCCATTTTCTACCGATGTTTGCCGATTTCTACAGCCATGGGACACCGGAAGTAACGCATGTATTTCTAAAATGGGGGACAAAGCAAGGGGAAGAAAAGGTAGGTGAATTCTGTAATCATAATAATGTACTTAATCATCTACTTTTTCTGAAATTTTACACGATTATCACTAGAATTCCAAATATTCAAAAAAAAAATCGTTCGCCTAGGGTTAGTACATGTAGGTAAGAATTTGTACGTTCCACGAGTTCATTTATTTTTCTTCGAAGCCGCCATTTTGATTTGGAAAATTTGCCTAAAATAGAAATTAACTCGTGCATAAACTAAATAATATGTTATTGCTCTTTTGTGTTAGTTCTTTGGTTGAAATGAAATCTACATTATGTGAAAAATTTCAGCCACAGTCAATATGATTAGATTATTTTTTTTTCAGACAATGATGTAGTACATGTACATATGGCTCTCCAATTTTAAGCAGATCGTTTAGAATTTGCAAAGAAGGACCGGTAACATTTTTATATTATTAGTTTTTTTTAACAATAATGCCCTTTGCCTATAATTATCATTTTATATAAAGATACAGGAAAATGAATTTATGTAAGTGGTGTATATTTCCACTACCAAGTACTTAAAAACTTGACTGAGTTTGATCGTAAACATTTTCTGCTTAGACTATATATATATAATCAGTTTGATTGCTCAGTACTTTTGAAAAAGATAAATTTGCAGTTAAACAACATGTGTCATCTATTTATTTGGGGATTTCGGCGGGGGACACCAGCCTCATTTTTGAATTGTTTGCTTTGTTATGAACTTTTGGTTTAGTAAAATCATGTCTGCGAAGCTCCTTCGTTCAGCAAAAATAATAGCAAACTAATTGTATTTTCCAAGGTTCTCAAAACAATCGTTGAGCTTCCTACTGTGCCAAATGGTCTACCTTTCTGTAACGTTTATTGTGGTTTAGTAGTCGAAGCTTTTTAATGTTGTAGATTTGGTTGCTGGTATTTGTAGAAGTGGGGTTGTTTACATATTTGGACCTGAGGATGTCGGTAGATTTTGTACTAAGGGTGTTGATAGCGTTCGAGCTTAGATGTAAACGTTATATTGGCGGCAATAAAGAAATTCAGAAATTGGTTGTCATATATGTCCAGAAATATGTTCAATCAAATCAATCTATAGGCACACCCGGTCGATACCACTTATATATAGACGTAGCTATAACCTGGAAGTAACATAGAACTGCACTCGGCAAACCTTGTAAGATATCGGGAATCTAAACTCGGCTGTATGATGAATTCCGCCATATTAGAACTACTTTAAAGGTCCCGGATGAAACATGGCTGCGACCATTCCAAACACAAGTTGGCAACCTATTTAGCTAGCGACCTATTCGATCGATCCAGCTGTAAGATGATGATGAAATTACACGTCTATTCTGAGTTGAAGGAATGGATAAAAAATAATATATTCTACTTTCATTTGATAGACATAACGTTGGATTTTATTGGTTGATAAAAAGAGACTGTTGTCTTTACTCTAAATAGGTTTCCAACGAACAGGTTGCAGCTCGATCGGTCGAATAGGTCGCTAGCCGAATAGGTTCCCAATTTGTGTAATAGCGTCAAGTTTTCCTGTTAAAGTAAACCGGTAGCCGCATCGCAAATGTATGGGCGTAGGTACATATCACTTACTGTCATACATCCGAGACTAGATGTAGTTGACGTAGTTTACGGAATCTGTCGAGATTAGCCGAGTGCATAGACCTGATGGCGATTGACTACCGCTTCCGGTGTTGGAGTTATGCTACTTCCAGTCCATGGCTATACCCGTACGGAAATGAAATGGGATTTTAACGTCCTAAAGTTATGCCGCGACTGGGCTAATGAAGACGATTATATGCACCTTTGTACCACGGTCTATATTACGTGGCAGAACATTGCTAAAACAAAAATAGGTTTTGTTAATATGCAGTGTTAGAATATATGACTATATGACTCACCATAAAACCTGAACATTAAAACTGTTTCAATTTGAAAGATTATCACAGACAGGCATTGATGGGCACCAAGGGTACATTTTACTAGACGACTGTTGTCAATTAAAACATATAACCTATAATTATAACATTATAACCAATCATTCTAGAACTAGAGTATAGAAGTAATCTAGGCTTTGTGTATATAACCTCGAATTATAACCAATCATTGTAGAACTAGAATACAGAGCTGATCTGGGCTTTGTGGTTGGTGTATATAACCTATATTTAAAACATTATAACCAATCGTTCTAGAAGTAATCTAACCTAGACTTGAATTATACAACCTAGAATTAGAACATTATAACAGGGCTGGGGCCATTACTTTACCAATGTAATTAATTACATTACCATTACCATTACTTTTTAAATGTAATCATTACAATTACTTTCTCATTTTTAGCAATGTAATTAATTACCATTACCCATTACATTGAAAGTAATTAATTACCATTACCCATTACTTTATGACTTTTCACATAGAAATTAAAAAGACAACATTGTTTTCTGCCATGAAGAGCCTACAAAACCAAACTTAAAATAATCCTTTTTTCAGTTAAATCAATATTTGTGTATGAATTAGAACATTATCATTATAACCAATTATTGTAGAACTTGGGAGTATAGAAGTAATCTAGACTTATAACACCATAACCATTCATTCTAGATCTAGGCTTTGTATGTAAAACATAGAATTAGATGATTATAACTATGTAGAGAATATTCCTCTCGCCAGATTACTTCTAGAACTAGGGTATAGACATAATCTAGAGAGGGAAGCTTGTTGTATCTAACCTAGAATTGGAACATTATAATCAAATATTCTAGCGGTAATCTAGAGAGAGTAATATTGTCCGCTAGACAAAAACTAGGACATTTCAAGACACACATTTGTTTCAATAGACATAATCTAGAGAGGGGGACTTGTTGTATCTAACCTAGAATTGGAACATTATAATCAAACATTCTAGCGGTAATGTAGAGAGAGTAATACTGTCCGCTAGACAAAAACTAGGACATTTCAAGACAAACATTTGTTTCAATAATTCGCATGCGCGTAGGGATATTTAGCAGTTGGTGAAAACCCGAAGACAAACCCGGAGTAAACTCTTGAGGTTGGACAGGCGACCCTACCTTTTGTGGAGTTGAAACCACGTCACTTGGCTCAATAACAAACCTTACAAGAATATTTCAGATCATTTTTCTAACTACTTTCGATTTGTAATTGTCCATGACTACATGTATTATACTAACGAGGAACACCTAAAGAAAGTAAAAGTAGACACCACAGCATCAACAATTGAAACAGTCAGGACATTTAAGGGACGGATCATTCATATGGAACTTTACACAGACATGGACCACACCAAATGGTAAATACTGATTTATATCATATACATGTATTCTTGTAAGGTTTGTTATTGAGCCAAGTGACGTGGTTTCAACTCCACAAAAGGTAGGGTCGCCTGTCCAACCTCAAGAGTTTACTCCGGGTTTGTCTTCGGGTTTTCACCAACTGCTAAATATCCCTACGCGCATGCGAATTATTGAAACAAATGTTTGTCTTGAAATGTCCTAGTTTTTGTCTAGCGGACAGTATTACTCTCTCTACATTACCGCTAGAATGTTTGATTATAATGTTCCAATTCTAGGTTAGATACAACAAGTCCCCCTCTCTAGATTATGTCTATTGAAACAAATGTGTGTCTTGAAATGTCCTAGTTTTTGTCTAGCGGACAATATTACTCTCTCTAGATTACCGCTAGAATATTTGATTATAATGTTCCAATTCTAGGTTAGATACAACAAGCTTCCCTCTCTAGATTATGTCTATACCCTAGTTCTAGAAGTAATCTGGCGAGAGGAATATTCTCTACATAGTTATAATCATCTAATTCTATGTTTTACATACAAAGCCTAGATCTAGAATGAATGGTTATGGTGTTATAAGTCTAGATTACTTCTATACTCCCAAGTTCTACAATAATTGGTTATAATGATAATGTTCTAATTCATACACAAATATTGATTTAACTGAAAAAAGGATTATTTTAAGTTTGGTTTTGTAGGCTCTTCATGGCAGAAAACAATGTTGTCTTTTTAATTTCTATGTGAAAAGTCATAAAGTAATGGGTAATGGTAATTAATTACTTTCAATGTAATGGGTAATGGTAATTAATTACATTGCTAAAAATGAGAAAGTAATTGTAATGATTACATTTAAAAAGTAATGGTAATGGTAATGTAATTAATTACATTGGTAAAGTAATGGCCCCAGCCCTGTTATAATGTTCTAATTCTAGGTTGTATAATTCAAGTCTAGGTTAGATTACTTCTAGAACGATTGGTTATAATGTTTTAAATATAGGTTATATACACCAACCACAAAGCCCAGATCAGCTCTGTATTCTAGTTCTACAATGATTGGTTATAATTCGAGGTTATATACACAAAGCCTAGATTACTTCTATACTCTAGTTCTAGAATGATTGGTTATAATGTTATAATTATAGGTTATATGTTTTAATTGACAACAGTCGTCTAGTAAAATGTACCCTTGGTGCCCATCAATGCCTGTCTGTGATAATCTTTCAAATTGAAACAGTTTTAATGTTCAGGTTTTATGGTGAGTCATATAGTCATATATTCTAACACTGCATATTAACAAAACCTATTTTTGTTTTAGCAATGTTCTGCCACGTAATATAGACCGTGGTACAAAGGTGCATATAATCGTCTTCATTAGCCCAGTCGCGGCATAACTTTAGGACGTTAAAATCCCATTTCATTTCCGTACGGGTATAGCCATGGACTGGAAGTAGCATAACTCCAACACCGGAAGCGGTAGTCAATCGCCATCAGGTCTATGCACTCGGCTAATCTCGACAGATTCCGTAAACTACGTCAACTACATCTAGTCTCGGATGTATGACAGTAAGTGATATGTACCTACGCCCATACATTTGCGATGCGGCTACCGGTTTACTTTAACAGGAAAACTTGACGCTATTACACAAATTGGGAACCTATTCGGCTAGCGACCTATTCGACCGATCGAGCTGCAACCTGTTCGTTGGAAACCTATTTAGAGTAAAGACAACAGTCTCTTTTTATCAACCAATAAAATCCAACGTTATGTCTATCAAATGAAAGTAGAATATATTATTTTTTATCCATTCCTTCAACTCAGAATAGACGTGTAATTTCATCATCATCTTACAGCTGGATCGATCGAATAGGTCGCTAGCTAAATAGGTTGCCAACTTGTGTTTGGAATGGTCGCAGCCATGTTTCATCCGGGACCTTTAAAGTAGTTCTAATATGGCGGAATTCATCATACAGCCGAGTTTAGATTCCCGATATCTTACAAGGTTTGCCGAGTGCAGTTCTATGTTACTTCCAGGTTATAGCTACGTCTATATATAAGTGGTATCGACCGGGTGTGCCTATAGATTGATTTGATTGAACATATTTCTGGACATATATGACAACCAATTTCTGAATTTCTTTATTGCCGCCAATATAACGTTTACATCTAAGCTCGAACGCTATCAACACCCTTAGTACAAAATCTACCGACATCCTCAGGTCCAAATATGTAAACAACCCCACTTCTACAAATACCAGCAACCAAATCTACAACATTAAAAAGCTTCGACTACTAAACCACAATAAACGTTACAGAAAGGTAGACCATTTGGCACAGTAGGAAGCTCAACGATTGTTTTGAGAACCTTGGAAAATACAATTAGTTTGCTATTATTTTTGCTGAACGAAGGAGCTTCGCAGACATGATTTTACTAAACCAAAAGTTCATAACAAAGCAAACAATTCAAAAATGAGGCTGGTGTCCCCCGCCGAAATCCCCAAATAAATAGATGACACATGTTGTTTAACTGCAAATTTATCTTTTTCAAAAGTACTGAGCAATCAAACTGATTATATATATATATAGTCTAAGCAGAAAATGTTTACGATCAAACTCAGTCAAGTTTTTGAAGTACTTGGTAGTGGAAATATACACCAAGTTTCATCTCACTGTCAATCAGTTAGAATCAAAATAATCTTGTTCCAAAGCATCGACCCAATGAAACTGCTTAGCTCTACTTAGCTTTAGTGGGAAATATTAATTATTGAACTCAGTTACCTAATTAAACATTTTACCTCAGTTAAAAGTAGGGTTGTCATGTTCCAAAGTCTTGATCAGTCAAATTGCTCATCGCTACTATAAATAAGCTTATAAAGCACTGCTTTATAGAAACTAAGTCAAGGTATTGATGTAATGAAACTATACGCTCTTGACTCTCACTTAATAATTAGAATTAAAATTATCATGTCCCAAAATATCGGCCAATCAAATCGCTTATCTTTGCTTACCTTAAGCAGAAAATGCTAATCTTCGAATTCCACCAAGACACTCATCTATTTAACGCCTACACCACCTTTGACCATTCCACCTCAAGTTATTGCATTCCAAAGTCTCGACCAATCACATTGCGTATCGGGCTGCCGACCACTAGCGGAAAATGCTCATTATCGTGTCCCAAAGCATCCACCAATCAAATTGCTTATCTCTGTCTACCCTATGTAGACGTAATAAACACCTAAGCCAAGTATGAACATTCTAACTCAATTAGAATGAGAGTTGCTGTGTTCCAAAGTCTCGGCAAATCAAATGGCTTACCCTGAACAGAAAATGTTCATTATTGACCTTAGCCAAGGTATTGTTGTAATAAAATTATACATTAAGTTTCATCACTGTCCCTTGATTAGAACTAAAGGTATCGTCTCCCAAAGCATCAACCAATCAAGTTGCTTTGCTTATCGCTGCTGACCCTTAGCAGGAAATGCTCATCTTCGCACTCCACATCAGAGTATTCACCAATGTAGTGCACCTTACTACTGAATAAAATCGTTATTTTTAAATAAAAATATATATTTCAGGTTTCGATAGCATTGTACTATACTACTACTCCGATGACTTCACGGCACTTGAACTGGGACTTTTTAATCTAAACGGCTCAAGTGTGGAACCATTTAGACAAAATTTTCAATATATTTATAACTTTTATATTCACGGTCAACGTGTATTCTGTCGTCAATCACATCAGTAAGTGGTTCTCTATTTGCAGTTTCTATTTGTCACACACAATATCATATTATAGTCTTCTATTTTATTCCATACCAAATATAGTGATCTATTTTACTCAACACCATATATAGTGTTCTATTTTACTCCATACCATATATAGTGTTCTATTCCACTTAATGCCATATATAGTGTTCTATTTGACTTAATACCATATATAGTGTTCTATTTGACTTAATACCATATCTAGTGTTCTATTGTACTCAATACCATATACAGTGTTCTGTTGTACTCTTAGTTATTTGCTTCAGAAATATGGTCCTCGTGGGGTTTCCCCGTTTCCCCGGTTCCCCCCAATGTTAAAGCGATTTTTTGAAGTATAATCGAGCCCTAGATTGTGTCAAATGGAGGTCGATCTTCAGTTCTTTTTCTCTCTGTTTCATCTCAATGTATGGAGAAAACATCCCCGTTTTATTCGGGAGAATCCAAAATTCAATTGTAATCAGATCGATTAAAAACAATTGTTATGTATTCTGAAATATTTCCAATTAAACCTTATTTATCTTTCTATTTTTAAGAATTTTAGTATTTGATTTAAAAACAGAAAAATCCAGAGCTCTTTTAATTTTACAATCTATCGACTATCTAGTATTAGGCCTGCAGCCAAAATTTCTAGCTAGCTTAGAAACACAATTCCGCTACACGGTCTTCCCTAAAAGAAAAACTATACATTTTTGGAAAGCTTATGACACCAGGAACACAAAATCCGGGAGTTCCAAGCAAAATGTTGTGCAATTTATTGATTTAGGGCCAGATGAAATTCGTCAAAATTGTCAAATAAATGCTATTTTTGTACTAACAATTCTGAAGTTGACATAAAATTAAATAGTTGCTAAAGCACCTCATGCCTTCATCCTTGGAAATGAACAGTTTATTGGATAGATTTTGGTGTAAATAAGAATTCTCAATACACAAATGTAATGGGTGAATAAAGAATTCTGGAAATCCATTAATGGTAAAAAAAGAGTTATCTCCCTTTCTGTCAAATGTCTGGAATTGATAGACTATCAGGCATATGGTGACTTCTAGTTTTGTATGACGCACAAGACCAGGTGTGGGCACACAAGCCTATTAATTATTTTGTTTCTTGGATCTCAGGGGCCTTTGAGGGTTGATTGTTGGATGTTTGCTCAAAATTTATCGCTTGTATGGAACATGCTAGAGTCGATTTGTAGCATATTCTAGCCAGGGGATATGTTTGACAGTAGTTGAGGGATATGCTTTTGAAATAATGGAGATCAGTACCACTTCATAACACATTGAACCACATGATTTTTTTCCACTAAGATAAACATTCTAAACCCACATACATGTTCCCTTTCAATTAGCCACTACAGTATTTTTACAACTGTACATGTACATGTAGCTGTGAACTACTGTTTCGGATATCATTAATGGTCAAATTACAAACATACATGTAGATATAAGTTAAAAAATATAATTCTGTATCTGGGCTGGTATGAAGGGAAAGGTTTTAAACAGGATGAACAGTTTCGAAATTATTTATTACAGTGAAACAATCATTGAAAATCAAAATTAAACAGTTACTCTGCACATCAAATGTCATCAAAGTTAATCTTAATCATCACTGTCACTAAATGTATTAACATCAAATTCGGTCATTTCAGGACTAACATATGGTTTAATTTTATTTCAATAATTCACTTGGACAGGCAACCGGGGTTTCGAAACCACGCCAGTTGACTCAATGGCTGGCGGTAGGCCTTATGATTTTACATTTTGAGCTAAATTGAAAACAATACATGTAATTTAATGTAAGGCTCAGTTTAATTCATTGCAAATTGGTCCCTGAACATTGCATTGAGAAAATAGGCCCTGACGAGCCATATGCAAATTGCCCCGGGGACATTATCAAAGTACACAAATTTGTAGGGTAAATTAGGTAAACATGTCAAAATTGTTGCTGGAAAAATATCTTAGGTGATGTAGTGACTGGACTAGTCCTAGTAAAAGCATTCGGCAGCTGACACACATTTGGGTGTACCAAGAAGCATAAATGAGACAAAACTAAAATGAATAATACATGTACATGTAACTATAGCTGGAAGCATCAACATTTACATGTTGACGAGCAAGGCGAACAAATATATCATAAAGCTTGACCGTTCGAATGATTTCCTGGCCATTTCTGGTTCTTTCTCTTATGACATCTTCACAGAATATATTGTATGTGGTTAAATATTTGACGGAGGGCTTGTCACCTTTGCTGAAAAATATAAATAACCATATACATGTACACAATTAAAACAAAATTCTGGAGCTTGGTTTACTCTCATTAATTTCGTAGAACAGAGGAATAAGACACTTACACAGGGGTTAACATCTTATTTTCATGCAGACACCAGCTAATGAAGACAGCAAGGCATTAGCCGTTCAAGGAGAGATAGAGAGGAGAATGGTGGTTTAACGTCAACTGGACAAAAACATATAGTAATTTCAGGACTGACCCATGGTTCAGTTTTATTTGAATAATTAATACCAGTGGCAAGAAGGATGAGAATACAAATAAAACAAAAACATCACAAATATTTACCTTTCTGATAACCGTCTAAGAAATTCAGTATATTGCTTATAACATTTTTGGTGATATCTGACCTCAATGGTCACACAATCTTGCCCTTAATCCTCTTTCAATTCAGCAGCTTTCAACAGTTTGCCTACAAACAAATTTGCAAGAAATTATACACCATATATAGCGTTGAATGTTGAGTGTGGGGTAGGGAATGTCACTTTGAGGCCTACATGTACTTGGCTCGTCAACTCGGGCATGCGGTTGTGGTACAGATCCTTTGTGTGAGCGGAAACCGTCTAGAGACAGATCGTCTTAGCAGGGAACCTGCAAGTGGGCCAAGAATATAAAAAACAAGTTAACTTCTCTGTGTTTCATCCCATGTCAGCTTGTGGAAGCGAATGTGCAACACTTTAACCAATGACTGTGCCAAATCAACAAATGAGGTAAAGGGCTTTACTGGCTAGCTTCATAACAATTTTACAGTGATCGCAGTAGCAGTTTTGATTCCATTTACAACAAAAACAACAACAGAATAATTAAAAACTGTAGGACAGTGTATGATGAATATAATTAATATTTATTAGTAATAATTATACATTTAGTAGTAAGTAACATTAGGATTAGGCCTACCTGCTGTTTGGGTCTGAGTCTGGGTTAATACATCCCTCTTCCTATTTTCTCCATCAGTGACAAATCTGTCATATAATACACACAACAGGCAGCACCGATTTACTCATTGTTTTTTTGCTTCTGGAGCGGCTGAAGTGACGGTACGATCGTAATTTCTTTGGAGAGCTGGGTCACAGATCGTCTACACTCGCGCTACTCGAAGCTATCCATTTCCCTCGCCCATCAAGTTTTAGCCATTCATGGGCACATTCACGGAATTTATCCCAGCGAGATTTTGTAAATAATTGTTCTCGTTCCTTGCTTAATCCTTCGTAATGAACAATACAGCGTAAATTTGATGAAATATCAGTCGATTCACGTTCTTTCATGGGCGCAGCCATTACATGTGTGTTGTTGTTTACAACTTTCAAGGTCGGGTCAGCTGTTCACAATACGAGCTCCTGATTGGCCCATGGTGACCAATCACCAGTTATTTCCCTACGCCTTATAACAGCGCGAGTCAAATAAATCCCGAACGAATAAATTTTTATCACCCTTAAATTGCGCTGCCGAAGCTTGGAACACCAGTAAATTTTCTTTAAAACTTGACCAACTACTTTATAATAGTCGCAGATTATTTTATGGTGGACTGTGTAGCGGAGTTGCACGCTAGAAATTTTGGCTGCCGGCCTATATACACTATAGACGTTATTACAGGTATGTATTGTCTTTTGTCGTAGCTGTTGTCGTTCGGGTGGGACGAAAATCTTATTTATCTTTCTATTTTTAAGAATTTTAGTATTTGATTTAAAAACAGAAAAATCCAGAGTTCTTTTAATTTTACAATCTATCGACTATCTAGTATACACTATAGACGTTATGACAGGTATGTATTGTCTTTTGTCGTAGCCGTTGTCGTTCGGGTGGGATGAAAATCCGAGGTCCCGTGTGCATATTGGTGTGTACGCAAAAGACCCTTGACAGTTGGGATTCGATATAATAGGATTAACGTACGATATATGTATGATAATTCAAAGAGCGGGGACGATAGTGAACAATGTGACAACGATATTGAACAAACACAATGGGACAACATAATCTACAATGTAGATTCTACATGGTCTATTTCAGAGAGCGGGGACTATAGTATGGTACGCCAAACTACTTTGCCTATCACAAAAGCCGACAATAGAACATTGCAATCTACATGGTCTGACGGAGATACCGAGTCAAATCAATCTACATGGTCTGACGTAGAAGCTGACAATGGGACAACACGGTCTATATTGCCATCAAAGGGTAATAACAACAGTCTCTACCACCAAACAACGGACGGGACACAGGTTACAGAAAATAACACACACAATATCAATGTGTTATTAGTCAGTAGATTAGATTCTTATGACATTATTATGATCAGTACTGGTGCAGTAATATTTATCATAGCTCTCACGACATTTTGTATTGGTTACAAAAAATGCTTGAAAAATCGAAGAGCGCACAATGTTCAACGTATGGTACCAAAAAGTAAATTGGAAAGGCTAAATGATTAGTTTTCGTTGAGTTGAACATCTATAGGTTTACAGCGCACCAATGTAGTAATGTTATTGCAGCCTCACGTCAGACGATCTTTGTATTTGCAATTGATGTGAGATTTATCTATCTTATCCAAACAGTAACTTGATTCCTAGTTCAAAACACTGCTTAGTAATCTGTTTTCGGCACTCGTGTCATTTCCATTATAGAAAGTTATAGCTGACCCGGGGGGTGTGATGGCCGAATGGCTAAAACATACGCGCTGTATCACAAAGGTTGTCACTGAGTCAACTCCCGTGGTTTCGAATCCCGGATTGTACATGACAAGGAGTAGAGTCGTCTGCCCAACCTCGTGGGTTTTCTCCGGAGCCTCCGGTTACCTCCCACTGCTATGGACCCCTACGCGCAATCGGATTATTGAAATAAAATTAAACCATATGTTAGTTCCGAAATGACCTATTCATATGCATAAAAACAAATAAAATTATTATATTACCATAAACCAGTGTTGTCGTCAAGAACCGATTCAAAGAACTAAAAATGTAACATCCTCGACTTTGCTTAATTGTTTTTAAAACCAACTTTCATCTGCCTCTTATCGTGAGGCTCTGTTATTAGGGGGAGAATATGAATGGAATATCACAATGGTCTCTTCCTCTAAATCAGCCACTGTCATTACAGTAAAGCGGGGAGATATCAGACACACTGTCATTACAGTAAGACAGGGAGATATCAGGCACTGTCATTACACTAAGGCAGAGAGATATCAGACACTGACATTACACTAAGGCAGGAAGATATCAGACACTGTCATTACACTAAGGCAGGAAGATATCAAACACTGTCATTACACTAAGGCAGGGAGATATCAGACACTGTCATTACACTAAAACAGGGAGAGATCTGACAATCATTTTCTGGTGAGGCTTTACGTCCACTTCCATTGTTTCTGATATATCAGACATGTCAACCCCTAGAATATATACGCATTTACAAACTGTAACAACAAACCCGGCTTCGTTTATTAACGGTAACTGAAGCAAGATAAATATATATGAAACAGAATCCAAATACATGCTATTGTACGAGAAGCCGGATAATTCAATACCAAACGAAGATATATTTAGAATCCTTTATAGCATGAATCATCCTAGGATTTATAAAAGGATGCCAACATCCCCGATACTGGCGGATCATTTCAGGACATACTTAACACATCTTTGTATTTAGGACGAATGTTTTATCTATTTTAAAATCGTTTCTATGCCGTAAATCTAAAAGTAGAAATATGATGGGTGAATAGGTAAACCGCTGACTCCGTTAATCAAGAAATGTGATGTACTATTTGCCTGTTCCCAGTTTCACTTAGACTCGAAAATTGCTTGTTATTTCTTAGGTTGTTAATTAAAATGGTTAAATCTTAACGACCTGCCTGAAATTTCCATCCCTTACCGTATACCATTTGGGAACTAATTTCAGATCAAGTTACAAAACCTTTTGAAAAATCGTGGTTTGTTTACTGTTTGACCTACAGGAAGTCAGTAACATTTGGTTTTATGCTGTTGGCTTTTTGGAGACCAAGAAGCCTCTGTCGTTAGGTTGTCATGAGGACCGTTGTCCAAGAGCGATCGTGACCCACCTTTCTAGAGATATTAAACCTTTCCAAAAACCTCGTGAACATGATATAGGCCACAGGTTCATATTCGATGTGTGGCATCGGGAAATTGAGAGATTGAGCCCAATCCATTTTCCGTGTTCCCTGTCATATCATGTGTGGTAACCGCTTGTTTGTTTATAAAAGTGTAAACATGGTGATAATTCCGGAAGTTTGTATCCACTTCTGGTGAGCCTTTGTTCTAGTCGCGACTAATTGGACATTATTTCAGAAGGTTCGTTAAAGGTGATAGAAGAAGTTAAATTGTCAGTACTCAAGGAGGGAAATACAGCCATCTCTGGAAACCAGGCTTCGTCAGTAAAAACCTAATTAATGTAGGCCATACATGCAACACTATGAGTACCCCTTAAGGAATATTAAAATACCGGCAACCAAATAAAACAAACAAAAGAAATCAAACATACACACCCAAATTGCTCAGTTTATAACAATAAATAAGGTTTATTTTGTAAGAAACGTTTTGATAGAGTTCTGAAAATAATCGAAAATAAGTATCACTGCCGCAAAACCTACGCACGAATCCTGCTTCACAAGTCATTATTATTCGAATGCACCCGATTTGTGAAATATCTTTATACTCATTCGTGATAAACGAGTGATCCATTTTACACAGGCGCAGTGGTATTGTTTCTGTTCTGAGAAATTGACAGTGTCGAAATATGTGAAATGTACCAGAGAATAATATATTTTATCGAACTGATAGAAGACTCGACGCAGAAAGTAAAAGGGTGTTAATTCCAGGTAGCCCGTTATGTTTTGACCGTTTTAATTAAAAATTGAAGAAATGATATACAATGTTCAAGTCGTGGTGTTACCTGGAACAGAGAGTGACTTTGCATATCATTTACTATCATTGGCAAGACTTATTGGCCCTGATCCGAATATAATACTATGGGGATGCTCGATTCACAGTCCAAAACGTCCCGAATCGACAGAATTACAATCGAGTGACGCGGAATTCAGTCCTGTCACAGTTCTGCCAGTCCCGACAGCTGAGGTGGAGTGAGTAGAATCGTGACGTATTCCTAGATAAAAAATATGTTTCAGCTGTCATGATTGGTTGAGATATTTATTATACAGTCGACACATGCGTTGCACTCCGAAATTCCCCTTTCCACTCCATTGACACCAGTTTTGGAATTCAATTCCGGAACTGTGAATCGAGCACACCCCTTGAGTCCACCGAGTAGGACGTGTCCTTATTCGATTGAGACACCCCTTGAGCACACCCCTTGAGTCCACCGAGTAGGACGTGTCCTTATTCCGATTGAGACAGTCTTCGTAATATCTGATTCTGAAAATACCAATGCTTTATGCCAAGATGTCATACTTACGGTTAGTGACTCTTTGATTATTATTTCACCTCCACAACCAGGAACTCCATTTTTGATTATTATTTCACTCATGCAAAGAGGTGTTCATTTCATTGGTTCTAGTATTTAATATTTATCAGATTTTATAGTGGAGACGAGAGTTGGGCTATGACAAAATTAATCAGCCCTTAGGCAGCTGCATATACTTTTTCAAAAGAAATGAAATGAAATGGGGTTTAACGTCCTACTCTTTTGCACCTAATCTGGGCTAATTGAAGACGGGGTTTTCAAAAGAACAGGAGGATATGCATTCAAAATACCAAGCAAGTTAAGGAAGAACTTGAGGCCGAAGATGATCATAAGTCGGTATTGACGTCTGTTTGGGCCGCGGTAAGAAACAGGACAGAGCTATTCTTAAGTTGAAGACACATCCTGGTGATCTATAGCGGAATGGTAGAATTCCCAATATCAAACCATTAGATATTAAAGCAGTTGATGCTTACTTGTTGGAATATGTTAAACAATGAAAGTTGTCTGTGGATAACTCTTGAGGTTCATATATTTCCCATATGCTATTTATTTATTTTCTATTCTAGCGCCTGGGTGTGAGAGAGGGGAGGGGGTACCCTTCTTCGAGTGAACAATGTCATACTTGTTTCAGACCTTTTGCTGTAACTCAAATAGGGTTACTGTATTCGTTAGTTTCAACTGTTGTATGGTATTTACGGTACTTTTTTATTGCCTATGTTACCACATGAATAAATAAGCAGAGTGGTGGAATGGGGTCTACTTTTCGTCGACTTCAAACCGTCATTATTGAACACATGTTAATAGATATGACGTTGAAAGATGGGGGGGGGGGTTAACGTCCACTTCACAAAAACTAATTCAATTCGGGACTAATATATGATTCAAAATTATTTCAACAATTCTCTTGTGCGTAAGGGTCTTTAGCATTGGGAGGAAACCGGACGACCCGAAGAACCGATGAGGTTCAACAGGCGAATCTACTCCTTGACACGTATAACTGCGGAATCGAAGCCATGCCAGTTGACTCCATGTAAGACCCTATGATACAACGCGAACGCGTTAACCATTGTGTAAGCCCTGGCCCCAAGATCCGTGAATCATTATTATGAGTCTTATAATAAAATAACTGAGGATACATAATGGCACGAGTGAAGGTTTTAATCCACGTCACATCACTTCTTTGAACAAAATAATCACGAATTACCTCCCCTTTGACTACATTAGCGGATATATTCCTATAGAAATCCATTAGAACGAAACACTAAGATATAATATTTCTGAATATGGTAATAAGTGGGCATAAACATTATTAGAGTTTAGAATAATATGAACAGTTACTGCTCCACGATTCCTTTCACGGAAAATGTAAAAATAACACGTACGCTACAAAAGATTCAGAAAAACACAAGGTTAATTAAAATGTAAAAACAAAGACAAGGTTAATCGAACTTATTCAATTTTATTTAATACTCAAAAAAAAACCAGTGACAAACTAACCACCGACGAGTTATGCGCGAGTTATTTATTTGTCAGGTAAATATTACAATATATTTCACGGAGTAGAAAATCCAGTAATAAAATACGATTATTAACACCTATGTTTTATAGGTTGGTATGTATTACAGTATATCAAATCTGTACCTTGGGATTCCAGATCATGATTAAAACCGCCTCTTTAAAACCAACCTACTATTATGATCAGTCCCACAATCGGACTTAATAACGAGATTTTACTGTAATCTTTGTCCCAAAAATGTATCAAGGCGGGCATTTTCCCCAAAATTTAAAAAGTGGGCTTTTTCCCAACAAAATCACAAAAGTGGGCTTTGTGTGAAAAGCAGGGATTTTCCCCGTACAAAATAATAAAAGTTGTGATTTAACCCACACATCACAAATTACTTTCGCTTCTGGTTTTATTTCATCTGACTACCCTCAATAAAAATAATAATCTGTCTATTAATAATGAAAAATCTACACTTCTAAGCTCGCCCTTTCGATATTTTCATTTGTCTAAAGGCGAGGTACTCATTGAATTTATTTCTAAAAATACCTCACAAAATCTTTCAATGAGATTTTTTGTTTTCAAAACTGTATTATAAAAACTGTCAATTATAACATACTTAAAGAGGGCACCAATCTTTTAATGCTGTGATTTATTTTCTGGTACAATAAATGTTTGAAACAAACAATAGAAATTATTCATAAGGTATATATGGATATAATTACTTCTCTATAATTTAATAACAACGTTTCGTAACACATACAGGTCACGTTTTCAAGTTGATGATAATTATCTATCTAGTCAGCCTACTTTATACATATTTTAGCTTACACCACTTAATAAATATAATCAGAAGAAACCTTTAAAATAATTAAAAGTAACTATAATAACAATGCATAATACAAACAATAATAATTATTTTAATGATTTCTTCTGATAATTATTAAGTGGTGTAAGGCTGACTAGAAGTATATTTATTTTGTCTACGATATCACCCTAGGTGGAAGTGGACGTTAACCCCCAGGAACGAACTAACGGATATTTATCAAGACGTAACATGTATGTGTTACGAAACATCTTTATTAGATTATACAGAAGTAGTTTTGTTACGAATAGTTAACTGTGCTTCTAGATATCATTTAAAGAATTAATAGAAACGATTTCAAGAGAAAAATAAAGTTATCAATGGATAGCTCAAGTCCATATTTAATTTATGGCAGTATATTTGTGAATTCTTAAATTTATATCTCCACAATAACACACAACCATGCTTTTATCTCTTTCACATTCACGAATACACAGCTACTCAAACATTTTCAACATCAATAACATATCCAAAATACTGGTCAATCCATTCGGCTCATCCGTTCAATCAGTGAACAACACCATACGATAAGGTGGGGTGATGAGAGAAACTCCTAACCCCTTCACTATAACTTTCAGCTGCAGAATATTGTGGGAAATCTGTAATGAATAACACTGAATATTTTATTTCAAAAATTTACTTGCGCAAACAAATTCGATACACTTTGCTAGAGGTTAGAATGGTAACTAATTCAGTCAATCGTCAACCGTCCCCTTCTATCTACAGATACTCTATGATACATAAACCACATAGAAATCCACGTGTTGTTGAGAACACAAATTAGATTCACTTTCCCGCGAAAAATTAAGAAAATTTACTGGGGAAAAAACTGGAAAAACAATTAACATAGTCAAAGTTAAATGAAGTTCATCTCTATCATTATCAATAATTGCCGACATTAAAAACATGGATGTGAATTTAATACTGGTCCATTTCAATCAATAGCATGACGTCATTATTTGACAAGAAAATATTGATCCTGACTTACTACAATAATTAAATACACTATAGACATTTTATAAACACTGAACAATGTACATGTAGATGAACAATACAAACATATCCCACAAGTCGGCACGGGGGTGAAATGTCAAATCCACATATTTGAAGACTGGACTAACGATTGCCATTTATTTTGAACTGTGCGCGTATTTCGCAGAAAAAAAAACTAATTTTCAATGAAAATGTATAAAATATACCCATTTTCAAGGTCTAAAGAATAAAAGATTAGCCGTCTGTAATGATCATGAAAGATAATATACATTTATTTACCTGTTAGTGGACTGCTTGTTCTAGCTTTCTTGGCTTGTAGGTCTTCATTATCTGTAGGGAAATTCGTGGTTTCCAACGGACGGGTGCGATCGTTTCTAGAAAAAGCAAGCAGAAGCATTTCTCAAACAAATAATGGACATGAAAGTGATAGGCAAAAATAAATTATCGATGTCGGATGTACGTACAGTTATTTGAATTAGAATATACCGTTAATGTACTTTGTCGGAAAAAATAATCTTATTACCTTATGTTCTCGCCATTAGTTGAAGACTTTCCTTTCTGTAAGAAAAAAATGACATTAATAGTACAGTAACATAATAATTATTACACGGTATTATTTTAATATGGTGCCTGTAATATCCTCATATCTATTCATAATCAAGCACTGCGCCTTTAAGAATCTATAAATAGCTCACATGACCTATTGTACACTGGGGGCCTAGTGGTCGCAAGACCAGGGGCATCCATATTGCTTTACTCTAATAAAGCACATGTTCCACAGTAAAGCCTTATCTATTAATATAGACAATAATGAGCCAATAGGCCATTGCAGTGCCGATCCAACACACTATGTCTCCCACATGGTATATCACGTCTCTAGATCCTGTAATGTCACAGTTAAACCCGTTAAACATTATTAAACCGTTAGGGGATTTGTCAGATGTGGATAAAGTTCACTGTGTTTAAGTTAAAGAATCAATAATTCAATGAATTAATACGGCCTTGACCCCCCCCCCTAAAGAAAAAAAGCCTATTAAAAAAAGAAGCACCAGGCAGGACAATACCAACAAAAATGAACCTACAAAAAAAACCCAACTAACTTTGCGAATTTCAAGCCATTTTACCAAACTCATCTCTGACTTTCCAAACTCATCAGAACGCAGTTGATATTTATGAACAGTATTGTTATAATCTTGAACTTCCAGGCTACATTGATATTCACCAGAATCGGTTATCACGGTAATGTCATTTATATTAATTGTGGCAAGATCCAGTGACGTTTCAATGACGTTATCTGTTACTAGGATACCGGCAGCACAATGGTCGATCCCATCAAACTCTAGATCAACTATTGCTGGTCCATCTTCAATACCATATGTTGCTATATCGGGAATATTATAGACACAATAACCATTTGATGTACAATTTATAACACAGTTATTTCTAGATACAATCGAAGTGACTGTATCGCCATTTATGTTTAAAGTAAATTCGACCACATCGCTTTTTGTGAGTTTTTCATTCTGATACACAGCCACGTAAAACTCCCTTTCAAAATTAAACATAAAGTCTGTGTCATTATTGACGTCATAATGATAAAACGTCTTGGATGCTGATTCTGATTGGTTGGGAAATACTGTAAAAAACAAGAAGAGTTGTTATGTGACGTATAAAATGCCCCCACTTTTAACCACACTGTTTAAGACAATTCTCCAGAGCGGCAACTATCCAGAATTATTGTAGTAATGTAGAGAATGAAATTCACTTTATACTTGAATGTCCAGTCGTAGATAAAAGTATGATAGGACCCCCTATTAAACAGAAGTCGTATAATTGTGTGACGTCATATATTCAAATCAAAAATAACCCATCTACTTATTTAGTTCAATATATTGCAGGTATGAGATTAAGGAAAAGATATTTAGATAATTTATTCTAAATCATGTAATAGAAATATTGAATGCTACTGAATCACATACAATCCTAGGGATATATATATATATATAGAAACAGGAGTCCGCACTTATCACGTGACAGCGTGCCGACATGGGGCCTTGTCCGCCATGTTAGTTCCGGGGAGTATGAACGTAGATACCCGGATGTTCACTGTGTAATCGCATCAATGTATGCCAAACTGTATTAAAACGTGCAAAAATATTAAATTTACTCACTCATATATGTATTGTTTAATAAAAATAATAGTAAAGATCCATGGACCGACTTATCCCCTGGTCCCTCTTTCCACGTAAAGGTTATAGAATAATTTATTTTGAAATGTCAGAGATCTTGACCGCAGTGTCTCTACATCTTACTTTACGGTTTTTTTTTCTCTAATACTGTATGACATAGGCCTCAAAAAGTGAAGTAAACTTTAGGACAGTAAGGTGAGATTTCAATTTATAAATGTATTAGTCATATTTACTATAGAATACACATTCGGGACATAATTTAAAATATCAAATAATATACTGGAAATTAAATTGAAAGTGAAAGTAGAGTACGGGATCGCTGACAATGACATGTCACTTTTCTTTCCTTATTTTTCTAAAACAAAATTAACAAATAAATAAATAAAAATACAACATTTTCTCTTCACTTTTCAGTTCCTTAAATGTCTAAAAATTATCAATAAATAAATATATACCGGGCCTTAAATAGAAATACAATATTTTACGTTGGCTATTAATTTTTCTTCACTTTCCATTCCCTAATTTCCTAAAATAAAATAATTAATTAACAAATGAATAAATATACCCGTACATATAATTCTGTGGGCTATTGTTTTCTGTTCTCTTTTATTGCTTAAAAAACATTCATTTCTCTACACTCTTTATTAATTTAATTAGTTCCATAAATTTCTAAAACAATTTAACAAAGGAATACATATTGTGGACATTGCACTAATTTGATATAAATTAAAAGAGAAAGCGTAAAATAAGTAGACGTAGAGTCGACACTGCAGTCGAGATCTCTTGCGTGTCATGGGAGTCACGTGATCAGTGCGGACTCTAGTTTCTATATATAACTCTATGCATACCCTCCTTATGTAAGCAGCGATTAATGTTCTTTATTGTATGATTTTCTGTAACTATGTCATAATCGATAAACTTATAGTTATGTCTATCGCATGATATCACATGTACTTTGGGCTGGAGGCCTGCTACTGTCATTTAAATAAAACAATTGAAATATAACTATACTGCATTTCTGGCACAATGATTCCAGTCCAAACTATGCACACGTTTATCCAATATTCTTATTACAATAAAAGGGATATAGACATAATTAGATCACATTTACCACACTTCAAATATATTAAGGAACAAAACAAATGCGATCAACGGACTCAAACAACCTCCAAGTTTGAGACGAATTCTCACTTCCTCACCATCTGATTCAGAAAATAGAAAAGAAATTTTGTTTCTAAATGTAGTGATGAAAGATGTTTAACTTGTAAAATAATAGTCGAAGGAAGCTCCATTAAATTAGATGAATCCATTTATTTTCAAGTAAAATAAAGCATGGCATGTAATATATCTCATTGTAGTTATAGTTGTAATAGGTAAATACAGGTAGTCGAAACTACACCTTGAAATTAACCTTCATAGATTGCAAATTAAGATTCCTAGTAATCGAACAACACATTTAAGCACACACATCGAAACGTGTGGACGTGGAAAATTCAACGTATTTCTCATGTACAGACGGATTTTTTACACTTTTGATTTACTTGATTGTAAAGAAAATTATTTCACCCGACGCACAAACTAGAAATAAATAAACGGATATTATGGTGACAAATAAAATAGTTCTCTTTGTATTTCTTTTTTACTAAATGTGTAAATATTATTATGTTAAATTTAATTTATATTTATAGTCACTCAAATATTTTGGTGCATTTCTTTGATTTACTGTATAATATTATATTAATAAAGAGAGAGAGAGCGAGGACGACTGTTCACTACATGTATATATATATATATATATATATATATATAATGAGACGGAGAAACTATATATATATATATATATATATGAATGTAAAGTAGGTTATATATGCCGTAGTATATTGCATTACATGTATATGTAAGTTGACCTGAATATTACGACTCGGTGAATCTCATAGCAGTTCTATATTGTGCTTTTACGTTCATGATGTTATACGTCATTCATTTATTAGCACATATTGTGATCAGAAAATTTATTTATGCTAAAGGTTATTTTTACAATTGTTTTGTTGGGAAACATCTCAATTTAACCAGTTTAAATCATTCAGGAAGTCTATCTCCATATTCCAAGAGATTTTTCAATTCTGATTTCAAATTGAAATATCCCAAACACTTAGATAGACGTATATTTTATATTGCCATATATAGAATTATAAAATTATGAATAAAACTGTTCAATACCAGACAATAGAAACAAAAAATCTTATTTCATAAAATAACCAATTATTGTTATTGTTAAATGTGTATTTATTTGAATGTCACAAATTTATGAGAAATTACAGGCCTACATGGGACAGAGAGAGAAAAATAAGGTTTAACGTCCACTCGACACAAACTAGGCAATTTCGGGACTAGCATATGGTTTATTATTATTTCAATAAATCGCTTGATTGTAAGGGTCTTTAGCATTGGGTGGAAACCGGGGTACCCGGAGAAAACCCACGATGTTGGACTCCCGTTAGAATAAGGGTTGGGGTTAGCGACATTAATGGGGGCACGATGTAGTAGAAAGATGGTAGAAATGTTTTAACTTTCAACTTACCCTTGTTAGGGTGTGATGAATTACAGTTCTCCATTTTCCGATTCATAACATCCACGAAGCGTATGTTCAGTTTGTTTTCACCCAACATAAATCTACTTTAAGACCTTTACATTTCTCGTCGTTTCAAATAATTTTAGAGTTCCTTCATAGATATGAATTCTAAAATAAATGAAAATGGCGTCTGTTTTTCCACGAAATATACACGCCCAGCAAGGCTTATCTATTATTGACGCAAGCGACTGTTCTCGAGGCGTCTATTGGTTATTCACATACCACGTGATTTGAACATGCATGACGTATTCTAGAAATAATTACATAACACGTCGATCTATATTGAAAATAGGTTTCAAACAGTGTAAGAGATATAATCTATACATAATATCATAAATAAATGAAATGACGAAAAACTATACGATAGATTAACTGCAACCTTTGTTGTGAAGAAATCATATGAAGTTTACAGTTTCTTAAACAGTTTGGGTATAAAGTCTAGAAGAAGGTTTGTCTTCTGTTCTATATTTAGGCAATTACAGAACACCGTATACGTATATAGGACATCCACACAACGACTCCCCCACCCCACCCCGAAAAAAGAATTGGAGCCAGTCTCAAAATTATGCTTCGGCGATTAAATCAAATAAAAGTGTAAAAATAAACAGTGCCAAAATAGAAGGAAGAAATCCCAAATACTTAGTATATGTATGAATATGATTATTTTCATTGGATATCACAATAAGCGCCATTTTTCAAAGCTCAAATTTGCTATTTTATTTATTTTCCCACAAAACAATATCGAAGATATAGTTCTATGTAAATAGTGTAATTATTATTACTTTGTACGTTCTTGAAATATTATTGATAAATAACATGAATTTCCATGCGTAATCAATTCTATTCAAGTTTTAAGTGTTTTCTAACAATCCGAATTCTGCAAAATCTTCCCCAAAAGTCCAGGAAATGGCATTCCGGGGAGCATGCCCCTGCAACCCCTACATACCTCGCTCACACCTAAGGTGCTCGGCTCATGGCCTTGTCACTCGTATTAGGGGCCTGCTGTGGATTATATTTAGTTGGTCTCATTTTTGCTAAACCCACATCCCCACCCTCCAACCCTTCGGTGGTCAACGATTTCAAATTTTCTTAATTTCTTTACATTTTCCAGAGTTATAGCAAATTCTACGCAGTGTGAAACAAAATTCCGGGGTTTTATTGTAGTCTAATTAAAAGCATTCATTCCGAGGGTTCATTCAAGCCAACACATCATCTCTCATTACGTTGCGTGGTGCCGATTTCTTATAATTTACATTACAATGAAATTGACTGATTGGGACGGGCTTCGGTGGTCGTAATCCGTAATAGTGAGTTGCCCGTAATACTGAGTTCAATTTATAAGGAATATAGTAGAAAAAAAATTGGTTCTTTTAATATGTGGTCGTATACGTGAGTTGCCCGTAATTCTGAGTTGGTCGTTAAGCGGGATTTCACTGTATTTCATCAATCTTGTGTTAATATTTATTTATCTATTTATTGCCCTTTATTACAGTACACATATGCAATGGAACCATCGTTTCCCGACCTAGACATCAATGAAACACTTCAATTACGGTACCCAAATACAATTGAACAGCCGTTTACAAATCCCGATTATGAGGCCCCAAAATATAATAAACCACTCAAAGTATTCCTGGGGGAGGAAAAATGCATTTTCTTAAAGAAGATTATTACAAAGTGCGGTAAAAGAGTTGTTCGGCTTAATTTGAAAAGTCCAGTAGGAATTAATCAGCCACTAGGCAGTGGCTTACTTTTTCAAATGGACAGAAAGGTATACATTCAAACTTGTGAACATGTTGTTAACGATCTAAGTGTCGCAGGTGAATTAGATATTGTGATTGACTTCGAGGACGATCGATTGCCGATGCTATTGATCACTGTTGGGGTGGATGCAAGAAACAGGACAGAGCTATTCTTAAGTTGAAGAAAAGACCCCCGGGTGATCTAAAGAAGATTCCTGATATTAAACCATTCGTAGTAGAAATAAAACTTGGTGAATCAAAGACATTTAAAGGTTTGATTGAATACCATAGCAGTCAACATGGGTTTGTAGTTCATGCTTTAAAACTACAAACACAAAGATCAGATGCTGATACGAAAGTTACATGTACATTCCTGATAGACAATTCATCAATGGTATGTTCAATGCGAGATGTCTGTTATTGTAGTGAAACCGGCTGTGCACTAATATTTGTAGACAATGATGCAATACCCACAAAGGTTCGGGAATTGTTTAAAGGAAGAATTTGGTTGGGGGATATCAGCAATCCACTTGAAGAGTGTAGGGGAAGAACAACGCATGGGTTTGATTACAACTTTAAAATGATGTTTAATACGAATCATAATACCAGTACAACAACACTGACTTCCATTTTTCAGCCAAATTAAGGTCAAATAAAGGTACGATGGAAGTATTTGTCCGGGAGGTCATTTCAGAAGGGACTTGGTTCGATGTGACTCCGATCTTTGTTTACCTGAAATTGATTGTTCCACAGAAAGCCTATACAATCTGCTATCAGATTGTGCCATTTATGGGGTTCGTTGAAAAAGTGACTTTGATCGTTCTTCCCCTGGGCTCTTCACTTGTTTATGTTATATCCTACCCCAACCCTGACAGTAGACTAAAATATATCAGCACTGGTGATCTATATGAAGGAGTAAGAGATGAAAATGGTGATCTCCAGTATAAAAAACGTAGAGACAAAGTTTGCTTTGAATTTGAACATAGTGGAAGAAGAGGTCCACCCAATACTCCTGGAATCTATTACACGGATGACAACGGTGTCATTCATCCATACACAGGGGATGAGAGAGGGTGTGTGGACCGTGAAGGGGGGAGAAGTACTAATCGCGTCAAGAATGTTTTCCGTAGAGATTCTGAGGGTAATATGTTTTACCTTCAGCTCGACTATAGAACGCAGAGATTGTACAATAACGAGATGCCAAAACAAAACGTTGTATTTGCACACAATGATGCAGTAACTACCAACGGTTCCAGTGGTGGGTGTGTTTTAATAATAGGTTCAGATAAGCATGATCCCAATAAATATAAACATATAATAAACATGCATTACGGTAAAAGTATCCAGCCACCTGTAAATAAATCTATTATGTACGATTATTGTGGGGAATAAAAGTAAACTATCGTGTGAGAGTGTGGGGGGGGTGTTCTGCTCATAGACAAGCGCCTGACTATTTGTGGGCTTTATTAACCTCGTGTAAATGTAACAAATGATGTGTTATATACCTGGTTATTTTAATGGTGACTGTTTTAACACCAGAGGAACATTATGTGACAGATGCCAATTTTGATATATGTCGTAAGTTTTTTTTTTAAATCTTTTAAAAGAAAGCTGTAAAGGCGAATATTCAAATTACGGCGTGTGGATAGCATGGTTAATTTGATATATAAAATGTGTTATTGATAGTCAGAATTATTTTTATGTGATTCAAAAATTTGTCCTGTTGTAATTCCGTGTGTCATCTCATCATATCCTGTATGGATTATCGTCCCGGATGCATTATATAGTCGAAATTATTCATATTGTTTTACTAATCAATAAAATTGTAAAAGGAAGCAATAATAATTTTACAAATAAAAAAATTGTTCTATATACACGATGTTTGAACGTTGCTTATTAAGGCCTGGGAGTATACTAACATGTACATTACTTAAAATCTATTACTTAAGTCTACACATTTTTGCACCTCAGAAAATATTAGTTTATTTTGATCAACTGAACAATCCATAGAGCCTTACAATAGAACTTTTTACGTTGATGCATAATTGGTAATGTTTGTATAGTTATATTTCCGTAAATAGATAGATAAAAGCAAACACAGTTGATTATATAATAAACAGATAAAATAGATTTTATAGAGCAAGATAATTATGTACACAATAATACAAGATAACAAAGAGTATAATAAATACATAGATAAACAAATGAGACGCAGAAACAGTGACTTACTCGTGTTGACCTTCCTTGAATACCATTGGATTTTTCGCACTGATGTTTGTATATATATATATACATATTGATATTTTTCTATTTTTTTATTTATTTATGTATGTTCTTTGATTCAGTCAAGTTATTTTATTTTGAGCGAATTTATCTATTATCCATTTAATCGTTAAATATCTAAATGCATCTAAGTCACTGTCATTAGAAGCCAAAAATAAAATCCTGCAATAGGCAGATTTAGTTCTTACATATAAGTATCTTTCAGTATTATACGTTAAGAATATTAAATATGATACATTCAACTGTCACTTTATCTTTCTAAATAAGAATATATATTTTAAACTTATAATCAATTTTCGAAAATGGCTATTTGGTATCGATACTCATAAGAATATGTATTTTAAGCCTATAATTAATATTAGAAAACGTCAATATACAGGTAGTGTCGATGCTTACAAAGTGGCAAGGGAAAACGGAACGTTGCCAGCGGCTTGAAATATCGCCCTAGTTAAGTAATCGGTTATGGTATCATAAAATGAATGTAATACAAGTCGAGATATTATTTTGTCTTGTCGTCCTTAATACATCATTATCCCCCCACCCCCACGACACACACCTCCCACCCCGCCCCGCCCCACCATAGCATTTCCCAACCCGTTTGTTATTAATATATTCACGTTAATAACATAGGCGTTGAAAAAGCTATGGCAGATACTCTTTTCGAAATAGCTAGGCCAATCCCGATATCTTGGTCTGTAACGATAGACTACGCAATAGTTATTTATATCCTAGACTACGCAATAGTTATTTATATCCTGAGCTGTCTGCCTGTCTAATTATTAAAAAAAACGGGATATTTTATTTCAAATTGATACACGCATATTTGAATACTTGTAAATCGTTTATTCATAAAACTTAATCATACATTATGTGAGAGCTCATCTACCTATTGCTGGTCTTTCGTTAGACTTTAGATGTTTTATAAACTAGAAGGGATGAAATGAAAGGCGGTTTAATAAATTAATCTTCATTATATATATATGAAAGGCCAAAGGTTCATACCCTTACAAAACGGGACTTGGGATGGCCTAGTGGTCTCGAGTGTCGCGCTTCGACCTCTAGCTGGCCGGCCACCTTGCGGTTGTGGTTATAAACTAGAAGGTATGAAATGAAAGGGGTTTAAAACATCAATCTTCATTATATATATGAAAGACCAAAGGTCCATACCCTTACCAAAAAGGGGTTGGGATGGCCTAGTGATCTAGAGTGCCGCGCTTCGACTTTTAGCTGGCCGGTGACATCTGGCTTGCGGCTGTGGTTTTGATCCCTGGTGTCCTGGTATATGTGGCATGGAGGTAGGGGCACCTTCTCAACCTCGTGGGTTTCCTCCGGGCACTCCAGTTTCCTCCCACTGCTAAATATCCCAAACCCTAATTCAATCAACCAAAGGTCCATACAATTTCTCTTCACAATTTTGAGAAGAATCAAGATGAATTCAAATTATCTTGAGAAATTACTCTAATAATTACAAAAAAATGACTGCCAGAAGAAATATAAATAAGATTAAAATATATAAAACAACGAGTGGATCTAGTTATATCATTCACTTGCAGATACCATATAACATTCCCAGTCCTTATTTACTATCAAATATGTATGGCTATTTCGTGATTAAGACATGCCTTGGAATTTATATTAATGTCAATGGCGAGAGCAATCTGAACGACAGACTCACCCTACCTGCTGAGAAGTGAAAAAAGGCCAGCTACCATTTAGTTTTCGAACGTAAGTTACGTGCGTGGCGCGCAAGGTGGAGGAAGACCACCATTAATTTCCCCATTGACTTCAATGTTAATTCTGGACTCTTTGCCCACCTCCAACTTATCCCCAAATTTTCGTTGGGACAAATGGCCATGTCTTTGCACTAAAATTTTTATGAGGTTGACCACCAAAATTTTGAGATACACGAACTTGAAGAAGCATACTCAAAACATGTATCTAGTTGTCGTACATATCACCGTAGCCAACCTCATAACGCCGTTATCCTTCCGCCTCAAAATCATGATTATTTACCAAAACCTAGCAGAAAATATTAATTCAAACCCTCTTAGTCCATTCTAGGCCAAAAATTAACAAAACTGGGCATGCAAAAGGGGAGAAAAGAGACAGAGAGAGAACTGCTATAAATAGACGAACTACAATTTGTGGGTACCGAGATGTGAAATTTAATGGTGGTCTGCCTCCTATATGTTTTTAAAAGTTCATATATCATCAAAATTCTTTTCTTTATAGCTTCACATTTATTTTTGCAAAATTATTATAATACAGAATCAAAAAAAAAATAATTGCAGAAGAAATGGTGACCCTTTAAAGTTATGTACTGTTTTGCATGCTGGTTTGCAGATCAGGTCCATGGGCCTTTTGTTCTAGAATTGAAGACTCTTTCTTAATTTTGTCAAAATGTGAGTTTCGCAAAAAGATTTAAAGAGTTTCAAACAAGTCTCATCAAAAATATTGGGATATTTTTCAAAAATTGACCTTATTTTACCTTTTTTTACAAAATGGCCCATTCTTTGACACTTTGTATGTCTCAAAATGCCAATAATTCCCTATTTGTTGGAAACTCTGAGGTGAAAGGCATTTATTTCTAGAAACCTTGGCCAGTATACAAGAAGACAAGCTGCAAATTGGTTGCATTGGGGGTAACTGTAAGGAACTATAATGAAACTTGTAAGCCCACCCCCTGAAAATGTTGCTATGATAACAAATCCAACCTGTGTCCACATAAGTAATACTGTTGATGGAATATGGCTAAAAGCCACATTTTTCTATCCCTGGCTTGTATACATACATACAAACACAGGTACTTGTAAGAAATATGAATCATTTATTAAAATATGGATTGATAAATGTAAAATAAATGCTGTGTTTAGTTGACAACCAGCCACTCCAACAAAAGGGTCACAAAGCACTATTTTTTTTAAAAAAATGGGAATATTTCAGTATTGAAAACACTTTAACAACCAGAGGTATCCTTGGAATTATATAGTGTCAATATTTTGTGGAAGCAAGTTGTTTTAATCTTTACATCAATTTCCTGACAAAATGAGGTGGAAAAAGGGAGTTATGACATAATTCATTGCATAAAAGGAGTATGAAAAGGCTATTAATTAATATATCATTGCTTTGTAAGTGCCACATTTTAAAAGATCACCACAAATAATAGATTTACATCAAAAATGTCAAACATTAAGCTGCAAAAGACACATCTACAACATATCCATTTTGGGGTGTGGACTCATTTGGGGAAAATGTCATAGAATAACAAAAAGTCTTAAAAATTCATGGAATCTTTTATGTAACTTTTTGTTTGACCAAAATAAAATGCTCGGTTACAATTCAAGCACAAAATCCAATTACTGTTAATTCGGAGTCAATATATTTTCAATTGAATATCCAAATATCATGTTCAAGAAAATGGGTGGGGTGGGGAGGTTGAGCCAGTCTAAATGAAATTTCCCTGCAGTCACACAGATTTTACTTTCTCGAGAAGGGAAATGCAACAATTGCAGGTTTTAAAAGATTAAAATTGTGTTAAGTCTGAGGAACACCCAAGCAAAATGCAGTTCACTCATGTTTTGAAAATTCTAAATGCCTCAGCAGTACATAATTAGACTAAATTTCTTAATTTTTAAATTTCTATTAAAATCATAGATACTTTTTCAATATCTGACAAACACATGGCTCCTTTCCAAGTTATTTTTAACAATGAAAATAAAGACATGCAAGACATTTTGTTTCATTTTACAACAGATGAATAATTAAAATTTTGACAGCAATATTGGGGGTAATCTGAAGAATTCCAGACAAATTATCATGATTTTTAGGCAAAATTGAATGAAATTATTATTGTAAAATTGGGTACTATTCAACCTCTAGATTGGGTTTAGGCCCATCTATTGACCTCACCGGTGATGGCCAAGTATTGGTAAGGCTTCATGGGTCAAGGGGTATTTTGCCGGTCTTCTAAATCACCACAACAATTCTTGTCCAACCATTCAAATCACAATAGGATATCAAAAAGTGAGAGAGAGCATGTGAATATCAAACTGGCCTTTTATCTCATATTCAATGCACTTGCATTAGACCAGTCCACTATTAAACCTGGCCCAGTCTATTATAGACATAACCTTTACGATGCAGAAAAAGTCAAAATTACACATTAAAATATTTTTCACTAATTTTGAAAAGCAAATAAACACTGAAAATCACAAAATTTGGACTAAAATCAAATATTCCCCTCACAAATTTGTCAAATATTTTAGAAATTTTACCATTTCACTTTTTTTTATTATCAAAATGTCATATATCACATTTTCTGACAAATTGGAGATCATAGCATCAAATTTAGGCTTCTCATACACCGTCAGTTTGTTTACATACAGGAGGCAGACCAACATTAATTTCCCCATTGACTTCAATGTTAATTCTGGACTCTTTGCCCACCTCCAACTTATCCCCAAATTTTCGTTGGGCGAAATGCTTTTCACTACAGACAGAGGAAAAAATGGCCATGTCTTTGCACTAAAATTTTTATGAGGTTGACCACCAAAATTTTGAGATACACGAACTTGAAGAAGCATACTCAAAACATGTATCTAGTTGCCGTACATATCACCGTAGCCAACCTCATAACGCCGTTATCCTTCCGCCTCAAAATCATGATTATTTACCAAAACCTAGCAGAAAATATTAATTCAAACCCTCTTAGTCCATTCTAGGCCAAAAAATCAACAAAAATGGGCATGCAAAAGGGGAGAAATGAGACAGAGAGATAACTGCTATAAATAGACGAACTCCTCCAGGTAGCTCAGTATTCCTTATGGAGTTATGCCCCCTGAACTACTCACTTCTAGTAAAGATAGGACGGTACATTACCCGAAAGAAACATACAGTATAAAAGATCCATAAAAAACAATGCAAAATGAGGATTACGTTCTGATATTCTAGTACATGTTTGTTCTATCTATTTCCTATAACAATGTACTGTATTATTTAGACCATTTTTACTCTTATTTCAAAACATTTCCATTTTTAATGTTTTTAATTCCTGCATTCGTTTGAGAAAGATTTTTTCGTGGGGAATTTTCTGTGCATTATTATAAGTGGTAATTTTATATATCGTCAAAACCATGTCATCCTAAAATGCATATTGCAGCTTGATTGCAGGTCTGATATATAATTGTCCGGACACTCCGGTTTCCTCCCACTGCTAAAGACCCCTACGCGCAAGCGAATTATTGAAATAAAATTAAACCATATGTTAGTCCCAAAATGACCTAGTTTGTGTAGAGTTGACGTTAAACCCCATTTCTCTCTCTCTCTCCCTCTCTCTAATACATAATTGACGGGTGTGGGTGTCGAGGTCATGCCTCAAAGTGAAATAAAACGACCGAAACTCAATCCACTAAAGTGCTTCAGTGTTCTGAAAATGTGTGCCATTTATCTGCGATTTGTCGTTTCACTAAATGACCTCCCCATTGTGTTCAAATGACACCCGATAGAAGAGAATAATGTGTTATCAGACTTCCAAAACGGTTTTCGACGACAGAGAAATTGTTCCGATCATATATTCTCGCTATATAACATTATAAACGAACGAAAAATACGCAGACAGTCCTCTTTCGTCTGCTTCGTGGATTTCCGCCGTGCCTTCGACGTTGTAAACAGAAAACTGTTATGGTATAAACTAGAACATCTCGGAATAAGTGGAAAATTTCTTAGTGCCATACAATCATTATATGAAAATACGAGAAGTTCTGTCAGGATCAATAATAGGCTAACTGAGTGGTTTGAAACAAATTCCGGTGTGAAACAAGGTTGTCTCATGTCCCTTAGCCTCTTTTCTATATACATCAACGACCTGGTAGAGGTCATTAATGCAGCAAATTGTGGAGTAACAGTAGACAATAGGACTATCTCAATTATGCTATATGCTGATGACATAGTGTTAATAACCCCCGATGAAACTTCTATGGATAAATTATTATCAGTGTTAAATGAATGGTGTGAAAAATGGCAGATTTCCCTGAACCCCCAAAAGACTAAAATTGTTCACTTCCGTACCCCTAGTAAACCCCAATCCACCCATAAGTTTACATGCGGTCCGGAGATAATTGAAACATGTGACAGTTATAGATATCTCGGTTTATGGTTTAATGAACGTCTAGACATGAATAAAACAGTTAAAGAACTGTCAAAGTCAGCAAGCAGAGCTTTAGGGGTTCTGTGTATAAAATTTAAGATACTAGGAGGAATGACATTTAAAGTGTTCTCTAAGTTATATGCATCCCTTGTAGAACCAATCCTATTTTATTGTGCTGGTATATGGAGCACCAAGTCCTACTCCTGCGTCAATAATATTCAAAATAAAGCCATCAAGTTCTTTCTTGGGGTTGGGAAGACCACTTCAAACCTAGCAACTAGGGGGGATGTTGGTTGGACCTCCTGCGAAACCAAGCAAAAAGTTGAATGTATTAGACAATTATGTAAATTACACCGTTTAGACTCAAACCGATATCTTAGTTCATACTTTAATTACCTAATGATTCACAAAACTAGAAATTCATGGTATACAAAGGTAACAAAATTTGTAGAATCAATTAATATAGGAGAATTGATAAAATTTAATATAAATTCTGTCAAATATGCTGTAAATGAAGCTAAACTAAGATTCGATGAACTTGACTCCCTTAACTGGTCAAATGATATGTATAATGATAAAAACAATGTTAATGGAAATAAACTCAGAACCTATAGACAATTTAAACACATCCGAATAACCGAATCTTATGTAACAAACCCTAAGATAACTCGTCACCAACGACGGTTAATCAGTCAGACCCGTAGTGGCTCGTTACCAATTGCTATAGAAACGGGTCGTTACAGTAAACCTCCCATACTACTAGAAAATCGGCTATGTAATTATTGTGACCAGAAAGAAATTGAAAATGAATTCCATGTGATAATGAAATGTAAAGCATATAATGATATCAGACGTGAAATCCTTGCAGACTTTGTAAACAATACAAGTCCAAATTATGATGAATATTCATATGAGCTCTTTTTGATGATCATGTCCGATGACTACGCACAAACAAGTTTAGGTAAATTTCTAGAACAGATGTATTACAAACGAAAACAGCTCTCCGTCTAACCGTAAACATTTCCCAATACCGTATTCTATGATATATTTGTCTTTGATTTTGTTTTATAATAAGCGATTTTTCGAGTCAACATACCCTGGTTGTTGCACGTTTTAATTATGTATATTATGTATTTTATTATGTATGTAGAATAATAGACCTTAATATATTTTATGTATAGTGTAGAGTATCTTACAGTACATTGTTTTACTAAGTTCTAGTATGTCCGGACATTTTACACTAACATATAGTATTTAACTGCAGTGTCTCGTAGGCCAATATTGGCCGGAAATCTTAATGCACCATGTACTGAATTTTATATATTGATATATTTTATGATTTGTGACACTTTAATAAATAAATAAATAAATAAATAAATAAAAATTATCAATATTCCTGCAATTTTGGTTAAACGCCATGCCACCAATATTTCAAGCTTGATGTGCTACTGAAAATATTCCTTTATGAAAATTAACTGACTCTTGTTCGATTTTATGGAGTTGTTGCTTGGTTCCAATTACTAGCAGTTCTGTTTTATTTGGATTTACCTTTAACAAATATTCTGCCATCCACGCAAGAATTCCTGTGAGACAGATTTCTTTATTTTGTATCTTAGAATGTTGAGAATGTGCGTCAAATTCAATTTCAAGTTGGGTGTCGTCTGCACACAAATGAAGTATTAGCCCATAGACTTCAACAATCGTAGTGATAGGCTTTGTGAAGATAATGAAAAATACAGGTCCGAGTACGGAATCTTATGGTACTCCGCCAACAATAGTATTACCGTCGGAGGTTGAATCTCTAATCCTGACAAGTTAAACAAGTTAATAACAGAACCACACGTGGATTTTTAAGGCTGTTGGAATAAATATGATAATTTAAGTTTGTGGGAAAACACACTTCTCTTTTAGTTTTGAAATGTAAGATAGATTACTAACTGGGCAGTAATTCGGCAGATCCATTTTTGATTTCTTTATTAATGCTTTAAAAATGGCATTTGCTAGTCTGGGAGGTACGTTGTCAGATGAAAGAGATCGGTCCTTAATTTCAGATATATGTAGGTATAGGGTCTAGATCACATGGTTTAGAGGAGCTGTACGCTATGAAGAGCAGGCCTGTAACGGAGGTGGGGGAGTGGGGCTACAAAAGGTCCCCCCCCCCTGTGAAAAAATTGTCATACGTCGTCCGTCAAATTTATGGCAGCTCTGAGAACACATTCCAACCCCCTCGTTTCTTGGATCAAAATGGCCTCGATGTATTGATGGAATAATCAATGCTACTGTAATAGCTTCTATATAAAATAAGACAAAGGCACGTCTGCTATTATAACTCACTCTGTAGGCTCTTATATAGTAACATACATATACATATAAGGTATTGGTGGAACTAATGAATATTAATGAGGCTTACTATTGTTATATACATATTGTACTGTATAGTATAGAACTATAGGACATTACATCTCCTTTTTTTCAAATGATATAAATTTCATACCTAAATTTATATTATGACATTACAATTTAAAAATTCAAATTAACAGAAATTTATTAATAGTTTTCTTAAAAATGAGGCAATACATATCAGAAGAAGCACACCAGATCTCAACCGCGACATAGGCATATTTTTGCCAAGCGCCTACGACCAAATACTCAAATCATAAAAATTTAAACTTTATTCCTAATTACTACAAACTCAAATTACTTTGTTAATTTTATTCATTAATTAATTTCATTCATTATAGTTTACTCTCTACTGGTTTTGGGTCCATTAATCTACAGTGTTAAACAATAGTGGAATCATCATCTGGCTTCATCAACACAATAGCCCCTGTCCTTAATCAGTTGTGCTTTTAGTGTTTTAATTAAGGGTATACATTACCCTTTAAACACCAATAATCCCTATCATTAATAAACCATTATGTATACATCATCACTACTCAGTGGCTTTAAGAAAGTTAATTAGTCCCTTACATCTTGTTTTTGTATACCATAACCTATTGTGTCATAGACCTTTGATCTTGTTGTTTCTATGTATGGTTTCAACCTTGTTGTTGTTGATTTTGTCTATATATGTTGCCTCACTTTTTGTTATATTGTATTAGCTTGAAAACGTTGAGAGAATACTCTAAGGAACCATATTCCATACCACCCATCTATACTATAGACCATCAATTCACAATCAACTGTCTCTGAAATAAAAGATACTTACTTGAATCATTCGACACTCATTAACTGGAAATCAAAAAATGAAACAAAGACGATCTATACAGAACTTTTATTAAAGATAAACCTAATGTAATTTCTAATAACACGGTATAACACATTGACATATGTCATAGAAGCGTCCTGCCATATTAAATTACGTGTAAGTGATTGTAACATAAACCTGTTGCTATCAACACCCGGCTGGAGATCTTGGTAGCATTCCTTGTGTCATTGTGTTGTCATGTCTTATCTAACTTTCTTTGTCTGATAAACTATATTAATTGTTAAACCTGATATGATGCTTGATACATTAGACAGGTGTCTAATGAGCTCCTTTGCCTTGAATACGTTTATAAGCTCAGAACAGGAACGAATCTACAGTCAGGTCCAGGAGGCCATGCTAAGCGGGTGCCTAGGTGAAGGTACCTAATGGATACGAGTTAGGTCCGGCCAGGACTGAGCGAAGACCATGGGCGTTTTGGCACGAGACGAGACGAAAGCTCATGGAGTTTGCACACTCGTGCTAAGCCAAGCTAATTAAGTCATGACTCCTTCTATATAGTTAGTTCTACGGTCGCTTACATTACGATGTTTGTACCTAATATGTAAGAAGAATAAAAATATTACATTTGAAGTCACACCAGTGTTGTCATCTAAGAACCTGATTTAAGAACAAATACTGTCACAAAGGGGCTAAATCTTCGAAACGTATTTAACTTTCAACAACTAAGTAGACAACGCGATTTTCTGTATTTTATTGTTCATTCTGCACTTAAAACTAAGACACTATTTCAATCACGTACTTTCAATATAATTGATACAACTTGTAATTATTGCAAAATTAAAGAAGAAACACTTACTCACCTGTTTGAAAACTGCCCTTATCTGTATTATTATCGAAAATTCACTACACTGAAAAAAAACTTGTGTTGGATCTCAACACAAATACTTGTGTTAAAACTAACCTACACAAGTTTGTGTTATTTTGCATTGCATTAACACAAACTTGTGTAGATTTATACAATCTTGTGTGTTTTCATATAATTAACACAAGTAATGTGTTTTTTAATCTATTATTAATTACAGGTATGTCGTGAAATATAAAATTGCATAATAACGCCTAGGTATTGTTTATATTCAGAGCAAACTTTTGTGAAGAAAATTCTAACGTATCATTATATTTTTGACTGAAAAAGTACTGTTTTTTAAACGAAAACTAAAATAAGAGGTCGAATTATGTCAACTTATATTATTTCTTAGTTTCTGTTTTTTTAAATGTTTTAGTTACTTAACAAAAGATTATTAAGACAATATCCACTATTTAGTTCGACATTTGTTGCACAGACAGTGGCTTGACAGAAATTAATTGGATGTTAATTGGTATTAAGATGTCTGTTATAGTTAAAATGTCTGCAAGTTGAGGATTTTTATTGGCCCTATAGACTGGTAGATCAAAGGAATATATAATCTAAATGTGATTTAAGTACATTGTTGTTTTTACAGTTGATTCAGCCTGCGTGGGAAAAATTAGTTAAAGTCTCATTTAATTTAATTGGTTGTTAAAATCGAAATTAAATATTATTTGTTCACTAAAAAATAACCAATGAAATTTATTCTTTCATGCGTCAATTAACATTCATTACCAAATGTATCTTCTCCAATTTTAATATACCTCTAGTGGCAAATTCTTTTTGTGGAAGCAGACGTTAAACTATTGGATTATAATATAATACCGACGATCAGTTTAGCTACACTGAATACAATCAGCCATTTTCTACCGATGTTTGCCGATTTCTACAGCCATGGGACACCGGAAGTAACGCATGTATTTCTAAAATGGGGGACAAAGCAAGGGGAAGAAAAGGTAGGTTAATTCTGTAATCATAATAATGTACTTAATCATCTACTTTTTCTGAAATTTTACACGATTATCACTAGAATTCCAAATATTCAAAAAAAAAATCGTTCGCCTAGGGTTAGTACATGTAGGTAAGAATTTGTACGTTCCACGAGTTCATTTATTTTTCTTCGAAGCCGCCATTTTGATTTGGAAAATTTGCCTAAAATAGAAATTAACTCGTGCATAAACTAAATAATATGTTATTGCTCTTTTGTGTTAGTTCTTTGGTTGAAATGAAATCTACATTATGTGAAAAATTTCAGCCACAGTCAATATGATTAGATTATTTTTTTTTCAGACAATGATGTAGTACATGTACATATGGCTCTCCAATTTTAAGCAGATCGTTTAGAATTTGCAAAGAAGGACCGGTAACATTTTTATATTATTAGTTTTTTTTAACAATAATGCCCATTGCCTATAATTATCATTTTATATAAAGATACAGGAAAATGAATTTATGTAAGTGGTGTATATTTCCACTACCAAGTACTTAAAAACTTGACTGAGTTTGATCGTAAACATTTTCTGCTTAGACTATATATATATAATCAGTTTGATTGCTCAGTACTTTTGAAAAAGATAAATTTGCAGTTAAACAACATGTGTCATCTATTTATTTGGGGATTTCGGCGGGGGACACCAGCCTCATTTTTGAATTGTTTGCTTTGTTATGAACTTTTGGTTTAGTAAAATCATGTCTGCGAAGCTCCTTCGTTCAGCAAAAATAATAGCAAACTAATTGTATTTTCCAAGGTTCTCAAAACAATCGTTGAGCTTCCTACTGTGCCAAATGGTCTACCTTTCTGTAACGTTTATTGTGGTTTAGTAGTCGAAGCTTTTTAATGTTGTAGATTTGGTTGCTGGTATTTGTAGAAGTGGGGTTGTTTACATATTTGGACCTGAGGATGTCGGTAGATTTTGTACTAAGGGTGTTGATAGCGTTCGAGCTTAGATGTAAACGTTATATTGGCGGCAATAAAGAAATTCAGAAATTGGTTGTCATATATGTCCAGAAATATGTTCAATCAAATCAATCTATAGGCACACCCGGTCGATACCACTTATATATAGACGTAGCTATAACCTGGAAGTAACATAGAACTGCACTCGGCAAACCTTGTAAGATATCGGGAATCTAAACTCGGCTGTATGATGAATTCCGCCATATTAGAACTACTTTAAAGGTCCCGGATGAAACATGGCTGCGACCATTCCAAACACAAGTTGGCAACCTATTTAGCTAGCGACCTATTCGATCGATCCAGCTGTAAGATGATGATGAAATTACACGTCTATTCTGAGTTGAAGGAATGGATAAAAAATAATATATTCTACTTTCATTTGATAGACATAACGTTGGATTTTATTGGTTGATAAAAAGAGACTGTTGTCTTTACTCTAAATAGGTTTCCAACGAACAGGTTGCAGCTCGATCGGTCGAATAGGTCGCTAGCCGAATAGGTTCCCAATTTGTGTAATAGCGTCAAGTTTTCCTGTTAAAGTAAACCGGTAGCCGCATCGCAAATGTATGGGCGTAGGTACATATCACTTACTGTCATACATCCGAGACTAGATGTAGTTGACGTAGTTTACGGAATCTGTCGAGATTAGCCGAGTGCATAGACCTGATGGCGATTGACTACCGCTTCCGGTGTTGGAGTTATGCTACTTCCAGTCCATGGCTATACCCGTACGGAAATGAAATGGGATTTTAACGTCCTAAAGTTATGCCGCGACTGGGCTAATGAAGACGATTATATGCACCTTTGTACCACGGTCTATATTACGTGGCAGAACATTGCTAAAACAAAAATAGGTTTTGTTAATATGCAGTGTTAGAATATATGACTATATGACTCACCATAAAACCTGAACATTAAAACTGTTTCAATTTGAAAGATTATCACAGACAGGCATTGATGGGCACCAAGGGTACATTTTACTAGACGACTGTTGTCAATTAAAACATATAACCTATAATTATAACATTATAACCAATCATTCTAGAACTAGAGTATAGAAGTAATCTAGGCTTTGTGTATATAACCTCGAATTATAACCAATCATTGTAGAACTAGAATACAGAGCTGATCTGGGCTTTGTGGTTGGTGTATATAACCTATATTTAAAACATTATAACCAATCGTTCTAGAAGTAATCTAACCTAGACTTGAATTATACAACCTAGAATTAGAACATTATAACAGGGCTGGGGCCATTACTTTACCAATGTAATTAATTACATTACCATTACCATTACTTTTTAAATGTAATCATTACAATTACTTTCTCATTTTTAGCAAAGTAATTAATTACCATTACCCATTACATTGAAAGTAATTAATTACCATTACCCATTACTTTATGACTTTTCACATAGAAATTAAAAAGACAACATTGTTTTCTGCCATGAAGAGCCTACAAAACCAAACTTAAAATAATCCTTTTTTCAGTTAAATCAATATTTGTGTATGAATTAGAACATTATCATTATAACCAATTATTGTAGAACTTGGGAGTATAGAAGTAATCTAGACTTATAACACCATAACCATTCATTCTAGATCTAGGCTTTGTATGTAAAACATAGAATTAGATGATTATAACTATGTAGAGAATATTCCTCTCGCCAGATTACTTCTAGAACTAGGGTATAGACATAATCTAGAGAGGGAAGCTTGTTGTATCTAACCTAGAATTGGAACATTATAATCAAATATTCTAGCGGTAATCTAGAGAGAGTAATATTGTCCGCTAGACAAAAACTAGGACATTTCAAGACACACATTTGTTTCAATAGACATAATCTAGAGAGGGGGACTTGTTGTATCTAACCTAGAATTGGAACATTATAATCAAACATTCTAGCGGTAATGTAGAGAGAGTAATACTGTCCGCTAGACAAAAACTAGGACATTTCAAGACAAACATTTGTTTCAATAATTCGCATGCGCGTAGGGATATTTAGCAGTTGGTGAAAACCCGAAGACAAACCCGGAGTAAACTCTTGAGGTTGGACAGGCGACCCTACCTTTTGTGGAGTTGAAACCACGTCACTTGGCTCAATAACAAACCTTACAAGAATATTTCAGATCATTTTTCTAACTACTTTCGATTTGTAATTGTCCATGACTACATGTATTATACTAACGAGGAACACCTAAAGAAAGTAAAAGTAGACACCACAGCATCAACAATTGAAACAGTCAGGACATTTAAGGGACGGATCATTCATATGGAACTTTACACAGACATGGACCACACCAAATGGTAAATACTGATTTATATCATATACATGTATTCTTGTAAGGTTTGTTATTGAGCCAAGTGACGTGGTTTCAACTCCACAAAAGGTAGGGTCGCCTGTCCAACCTCAAGGTTTGTTATTGAGCCAAGTGACGTGGTTTCAACTCCACAAAAGGTAGGGTCGCCTGTCCAACCTCAAGAGTTTACTCCGGGTTTGTCTTCGGGTTTTCACCAACTGCTAAATATCCCTACGCGCATGCGAATTATTGAAACAAATGTTTGTCTTGAAATGTCCTAGTTTTTGTCTAGCGGACAGTATTACTCTCTCTACATTACCGCTAGAATGTTTGATTATAATGTTCCAATTCTAGGTTAGATACAACAAGTCCCCCTCTCTAGATTATGTCTATTGAAACAAATGTGTGTCTTGAAATGTCCTAGTTTTTGTCTAGCGGACAATATTACTCTCTCTAGATTACCGCTAGAATATTTGATTATAATGTTCCAATTCTAGGTTAGATACAACAAGCTTCCCTCTCTAGATTATGTCTATACCCTAGTTCTAGAAGTAATCTGGCGAGAGGAATATTCTCTACATAGTTATAATCATCTAATTCTATGTTTTACATACAAAGCCTAGATCTAGAATGAATGGTTATGGTGTTATAAGTCTAGATTACTTCTATACTCCCAAGTTCTACAATAATTGGTTATAATGATAATGTTCTAATTCATACACAAATATTGATTTAACTGAAAAAAGGATTATTTTAAGTTTGGTTTTGTAGGCTCTTCATGGCAGAAAACAATGTTGTCTTTTTAATTTCTATGTGAAAAGTCATAAAGTAATGGGTAATGGTAATTAATTACTTTCAATGTAATGGGTAATGGTAATTAATTACATTGCTAAAAATGAGAAAGTAATTGTAATGATTACATTTAAAAAGTAATGGTAATGGTAATGTAATTAATTACATTGGTAAAGTAATGGCCCCAGCCCTGTTATAATGTTCTAATTCTAGGTTGTATAATTCAAGTCTAGGTTAGATTACTTCTAGAACGATTGGTTATAATGTTTTAAATATAGGTTATATACACCAACCACAAAGCCCAGATCAGCTCTGTATTCTAGTTCTACAATGATTGGTTATAATTCGATTTTATATACACAAAGCCTAGATTACTTCTATACTCTAGTTCTAGAATGATTGGTTATAATGTTATAATTATAGGTTATATGTTTTAATTGACAACAGTCGTCTAGTAAAATGTACCCTTGGTGCCCATCAATGCCTGTCTGTGATAATCTTTCAAATTGAAACAGTTTTAATGTTCAGGTTTTATGGTGAGTCATATAGTCATATATTCTAACACTGCATATTAACAAAACCTATTTTTGTTTTAGCAATGTTCTGCCACGTAATATAGACCGTGGTACAAAGGTGCATATAATCGTCTTCATTAGCCCAGTCGCGGCATAACTTTAGGACGTTAAAATCCCATTTCATTTCCGTACGGGTATAGCCATGGACTGGAAGTAGCATAACTCCAACACCGGAAGCGGTAGTCAATCGCCATCAGGTCTATGCACTCGGCTAATCTCGACAGATTCCGTAAACTACGTCAACTACATCTAGTCTCGGATGTATGACAGTAAGTGATATGTACCTACGCCCATACATTTGCGATGCGGCTACCGGTTTACTTTAACAGGAAAACTTGACGCTATTACACAAATTGGGAACCTATTCGGCTAGCGACCTATTCGACCGATCGAGCTGCAACCTGTTCGTTGGAAACCTATTTAGAGTAAAGACAACAGTCTCTTTTTATCAACCAATAAAATCCAACGTTATGTCTATCAAATGAAAGTAGAATATATTATTTTTTATCCATTCCTTCAACTCAGAATAGACGTGTAATTTCATCATCATCTTACAGCTGGATCGATCGAATAGGTCGCTAGCTAAATAGGTTGCCAACTTGTGTTTGGAATGGTCGCAGCCATGTTTCATCCGGGACCTTTAAAGTAGTTCTAATGTTGTAGGGGGTCAAATGCCGGGGTGTAAATGACCACACAAGGGTTCTATCTTTTAAAGATACTTTATTAACAACAAAAAAAAACCCTAAAGAGGGGTTTCTAATTATTGTCAACTGGTATAAAGGTGAAAGACCTTTAAACGTTGGGATACTGATAAAATATAAACTGTCACAACACACCAAACCACTATTGAAGAAGCTTCAATACTATCATCTATTAATACTTAAACTTATTAACTAATAAATACACAATACTGGATATACCATAAACTTTATATTACCAAGGAGAGGGAAAAAGGTCTACCTTTTCATACAAAATCTATAGCATGAATGTCTCCAAGGGGACCTCAGAAAACAACTCACCAGACAAATACAAAGGGTTAAAGTTGAAGATGTAGTGAGTGAACTCACTACAGACAGGTACAGAGTGGACAGTATAGGATAGGTTTAAAGGGATAGTACAACCATTATTAGTTTATATTAAGTGCAGATTAAAATAACTAAAACCAACTGACTATTTATATTAAAAATATCACTCTGCCACATACTCCCCTGCTAACTAAAAATGTTGTCCTCAACATTAATAAAACAAATAACACGTATCACTATTTAGGAAATATTTCGGGAAAAATTCTCTGGCACAGTGTTGGTAGCATCTCCAATACAATACGTAGTCTGTCTGGTGGTAAAGACATGAAGTCAGCTGGAAGTAAAGATCTTGCCAGCTCAGCACGTCTTTGGAAATCTGGTACAAGCTGCTGTTGATGCGCCAGCACATATTCAGCCTGCCAACTTGGTGGTTTCCGTTGTCTCGTAGACCTACGTGGTTCAGGAACAGATGGTATTGATTCTGGTGGCAGTGGTTCTTCTAATGATGAATCATCACCGGAAACTGGTGTCACTTGGCCCTCTTCTCCACCATCTTGAAGGACTTCTTCAAGCTCCGGATTGATTACATCTTCCCTTCCTGTGTCATCACTTGTGGAGCTAGCCTGAGGCAGGAAGTCTGTCTCAACCACAACATACACAGGTTCTTCATCTTCTTCACTGTCACTGTTCCCTTTATCTTCTTCACTGATGGTTTTAATTGAAACATTACTTCTGGTCTTCCTTGGTTTAGGTACTGGATGTTTCAATGATGCTGTTGGAGGTATGCATTCTGGGATGGAGCTAATCGGTAAAAGATGGTTCCTGTGGAGAGTACGTACACGCTTTCCACCACCTTCACTTCTAACCTTGTAAACTGGAATATCAAGATTCGGTTGGCTCAGAACTTTGTAGACGATGTCTTCCCATTTATCCGAAATCTTGTGTCTTCCCTCTTTGAATGCTAAACGTCGTACCAACACACGATCACCAGGCTCTATCTTGATATTTCTTGCCCTGTTGTTGTACTGCCTCTGTTGATTATCCTGGCCTTTGTTAACTTCGGCAGACGCTGTCTTGTAGGCATATTCAAGCTTCCCTTTCAAGTCATCTACATAGGTGTTATAGGATTTACCCTCATCATCATCATTGACAAGTCCCAGTATGACATCAATCGCTAGGGTTGGTTTACGGCCAAACATCAGTTCAAAAGGAGAGAATCCGGTAGCTGAATGCCTAGTGGAGTTGTACGCATGTACAAGTGGTGCAACATAGGTCTTCCAGTCTCTCTTCTGTTCTGGTTGAAGCGTTCCTAGCATATTGAGTAGTGTTCTGTTGAATCTTTCACACTGTCCGTTGCCTTGGGGATGATAGGGTGTGGTTCTCGATTTATCCATACCTGTCAGTTGACACAATTCCTTGATGATTTTTCCTTCGAATTGTTGACCTTGATCGCTGTGAATTCTTTGCGGAATGCCATAGTGAACAATAAAACCATCAAAAAACGCTTTCGCTGTTGTTTTTGCTGTGGTGTTACGTACAGGAAAGGCTTGAACATATCTGGTAAAATGATCTGTAACTACCAAGATGTTGTCGTATCCTCCTTTGGACTCTTCAACACACACATAGTCCATACACACTAACTCTAATGGCTGGCTTGATGTGATGTTCACTAGAGGACATGTTGTTGCTGTTGCCTTTCTCCTAATACATCTTGGACACTGTTGGATGTATTCTTCAATGTCAGTTGTCATCCTAGGCCAGTAAAATCGGTCTTTCGCTAAGCTAACCGTACGATCTCTTCCTTGATGTCCCAGATGATCATGGACTCCTTGGAGTGCTTCACCTCTGTATGCTTTAGGAAGAACAAGCTGCAGCCTCTCTTGATCTTTGTACACAGTACGTCGAAAAAGAGTTCCGGATCTAAAGACGAAGTGTCCATATTCCCTCTGCAGACCTGCTTCTTCAGGACATGTAGGTTTACGGCTTGGTCTTATACTCTTCTCTATGTCATTTAGTACAAACTTCAGCAAAGGATCTTCAAGTTGCTTTTGTCTCCAGGTCTTGTTATCAACTATTGACGAAGTATTCTTGATGGCATTGGGAATCACTTGTTGGGACATACTGATGGAATGGATGTACCCACTGGCAGTTTCAATATCTTTCAGTGCTCCTATAATTTCTTCTTTCACCTCAATAAATGTATCTTTCCCTGCGCTGTTGGTATCTCCTAATCTACTTAGGGCATCGGCATCTCCACTCTTCTTGCCAGGTCTGTATTTGATCGAAAAATTATAGTTGGTAAGTGCAGCTAACCAGCGATGGCCTGTGGCATCTAACTTGGCAGTGGTAAGGATATAAGTTAATGGGTTGTTATCTGTAAACACCGTAAAGCTGTTGCTGTAAAGATACTGATGGAATTTTTCTGTGACAGCCCACTTTAAAGCCAAAAACTCTAATTTATGTGCAGGATAGTTCTTCTCTGCTTTAGATAATCCTCTACTGGCATAACAGATGACTCGTTGTTTATCGTCCTGTTCTTGATAAAGCACAGCTCCTAACCCTTGACCGCTAGCATCAGTGTGCACTGTAAATGGTTTAGTAAAATCTGCATATCCTAGGTTGGGTGGATTTACTAGGCAACTTTTCAGTTTCACAAAAGCTTCTTCTTGTTGTTGCTTCCAAGCCCATTCTCTCACAGAGTTCTTGTTCTGCACCTTTCTTCCCCCCTTTTTCTTAGTTGGTCCTCCAACTCCTATCAGCAGATCATTCAAGGGTTTGGCTATAGTTGAAAAATCTTTCACAAAACGCCTGTAGTATCCTACAAACCCAAGAAATCTCCTTAGTTCCTCCACATTGGTTGGTTTAGGCCAAGACTCTACCTTCTCTGTCTTCTGTGGATCAGTACGTATTCCTTCAGCAGACACAATATGTCCTAAATACTTCACTTGCTCTTGAAAGAACTTGCACTTTTTAGGAGCGAGTTTAATACCATGTTGTCGCAATTTGTTGAAAACCATAGACATACGTTCAAGATGTTCTTCGTAAGTCTTGCTAAATATTATCAGGTCGTCGATGAATATCGCACAGATTTTCAGGTTAAGATCACCCAAACAATCCTCCATTACACGTTGGTATGTTGCTGGTGAGTTGGACAAACCGAAAGGGAGTCGAACGAACTCGTAAAATCCAAGAGGCCCAACAGTAAATGCTGATTTGGCTCTGTCTTCCTCTGCGATAGATACTTGGTGGTAGCCGCTCTTCATATCTAACACAGAGAAATATTTGGCACCAACTAAATTATCTAACATCTCTTCAATCCTTGGTAGAGCATAGGCATCTCGAACAGTACGCTGGTTGAGCATCCTATAATCTACGCACATCCGAAGAGATGAATCTTTCTTCCGCACAAGTACAATCGGTGATGCCCAAGGACTGTGACTTCTACGTATGATGCCACCTTCTAATAAATCTTTCAGATGTTTCTTTACCTCATCGTACATGGATGGTGGAATTCTTCGATGAGGTTGCTTAAACGGAGTCTCATTTGTAAGCTTGATCTTGTGTTCCACTAAATTTACACATCCTATATCCGTATCATGCTGTGAAAAGATTGATGACCAGCTACGAAGAAATTCCTTCAACTCTGCTAAACGATCTCCACTAACAGACGACGATGAAAAATCGATCGAATCCATGAAGTCTTTGGCAGTAGCTGTGGAACTAGTTGTTACGTTCATTTCTGTAGCACTTGGTTGTTCGACTAAATCAGCTATCTGTAGCTCACACATCACAGAATGAGGGAACACACGAATTGGAGATAGAGATAAGTTAGAAATTCTCACTATAACTGGTTCCACATTGTCAAAATCTACCTCAAGGAATGCTGGTGTTACTTCCATTGACGATGGTAACATAGATTCTGACGTAGGTTGAAATATAACATGATGTTTCCCACCAAGTTGAAAATCACTGATGTTCCCTATTAAACACATAGATTTGTTGCTGCCTAATACTAGTGATGATGTTTCTGCACACTTAACAAGTCCTACTCTTCCATCGGTCTTCTTATCCTGAATCTTCATGCACCTAAAAGTACAACTCCAGGTAGCAGGCATCCCAGTCTGATTTAAATAATCATGACCATGCTTGGCTAACACCTGATTCAGGATAGGTCGCAGAATGTTGGTTCCGATCAAGACTGGAACAGTCTTACCATACGGCGTGTCAGGCACAACAAGAAACAAATTCTTTACCGCAGACAAGTTTAAGCTGGGAACTCGTAAAGATAAACAGGTAACACCTAAATACGGTAAACTGTGACCTCCAGCACCCTCTATGTGAATAATCTCCTCCAACGGTGTTATACAGCATTCTTCTGTTTCCAAAAATGACTTAAAGAAAGATTCTGTGATGGTAGATACTGTAGAACCTGTGTCTAACAGTGCTGACGTGTTGTTTTCATTTACTTGAACAGCGGTAACATTACTCTTTCCAATAATCTGTGGGGGACTACTATCACTAGTGTCTCCAGACTGTCCCTCGTCTGAGACACCCAACAGTTTTCCTGTGGTGGATCACAAATAGAAGTACGCTGTCTACAACCTTTGGCAACATGACCAAATTCACTACATCTATAACAGGACAAACTACGCTGATGAGTGGAATCTGATGAAACAGATTTAGAACTCGCATCTGACTTAAAGCTTCTCATTTCGTTCTGTAAATCCTGAATGGATGATATCAAGTCTGATATGTCTTTCATCAACTCCTTGTCCTCAGCATCTTCGCATGTGTCACCACAATCCATCGTTGATAATAGTAAAACACTCAAACACAATACTCACAACACTATAATCGGATATCAAATCACATATGATTAATCGCATTAATCAACTAAAAAAACTATTACGCAAATAAAACAATCAATGCACAGGAGTATGATTCGCAAAATATACACACAAAAGTATCACCTTCAAAACACACACGTGTAAATATGAAAATTATTAACACAAATGTGTATGTCGTGAAAAATATAATCACAATACACAATAAATCACAACAAATGAAATAACACAATCAGTAAATTGCAATATTACAACACAAAAATAATATCACAATTCGTGAACACAATATCCAAATACTATTGTCAACTGACGCAGCTAACAATATACATGTATGAAACACAATAATATTCACAAAATAATACAATCACAGTAAATATACGCAACAGCCATACCTCAACAGCACCAACATAAAAATTCACTGATCAAATCCAAAAGTCAAAGTTCCATATCAAAACATCAAAACAAACTTGATGTTGAATTACAAAGTACCAACCAACAATCAAAATCAAAGCCAATGTCCAAAATACAAGTCTAATATGTGCAATACAGTGTATGTTATTATGTATAAGAGATAAGGGGAAATGTAGACGGAAAAATAAAGCTGAAAATGAAAATAAGTTTATCTGAAAAACAAAATCTGAAAATTAAATGAAGTCGCTAAGAAACATAAGAGTAGACATGAAAGACAAACAAAATGAAATCCAAACACCTCTTTGATAAACACAATCAAAGAAAGACAAAAACCAAATAAGCAATCACCAAAATCCAAACCCCAAAACTCAAATCAAAATCCAACTCCAATATGAATACAACCATCGACATTCAAAACTCAAAGTCAAAAATAAAAAATATTCAAAGTTCCCAATTTGAAATTCAAAACCTGACAAATCAAAATCAAAATAATCAAAGTCAAAATTCAATAAAGTCTGAAAAATGAAAAACACCCCTGGAATAAAAACAACAAATCAAAATACTAATTTGAAACAAATGAAATGTAAGCATGTGTTTGTAATGTTATATTTTCTAATGTGTCAAAATGATTTATGTAATGTAAGTTTATTTTGTTAAATGTAGGTGATCAAAAATATAATTATTACAGGATGTTGTCAAAATTTAAACAGGAAGTAAGAAAATAAATATGTCTTCTGACATACAGGAAGTTGCTAAATTTAGAAACAGGAAGTTGAAAATGTAAACAAGTTACATGCCACCAAAATTCAAATTTCAAAGAAAATAACAATTGACCTAAAGGGCAAGATATAGGGTAGAGGTTAGGCCTACCGGTAGTCTATAAACACTATCCTAAATAAATCGTATAGTTTAAACTTAAGTAAATGATTATTACCTATTCTAACTATCTACACTTAATTTAATACAAAGATTATAATACAAAAAGTTATGGATATAGGATAGTAATTATTTATATCATTCTAACAGGACCTAAACAAAGTAAATAAGCTATATAACCTATAATTCTGTATTAAAATAAATAATTATTACCAACCTTTATCCTTATGATATATCCACACAGAATCAAAATACACTTAATGAATACACAAAACTACATTCTAAATAAATAGAATATAAAAGTTAATGTCACTGTAATCACAGATGTTGTACCATCGCGTACGCGTCGCGCGTGAGCTCAATGAGGTGTTGTCGGCTAGCTAGATCTTCAATCACTGGTACCACTGCTGTATATCAGGATCCAAATGTTGAAATCTTCTAAAACTTTCTCAAGCACCAACTGTTGTATCCTTTCAAAACCTTATCGGGCTCCAAATGTTGTAGGGGGTCAAATGCCGGGGTGTAAATGACCACACAAGGGTTCTATCTTTTAAAGATACTTTATTAACAACAAAAAAAAAACCCTAAAGAGGGGTTTCTAATTATTGTCAACTGGTATAAAGGTGAAAGACCTTTAAACGTTGGGATACTGATAAAATATAAACTGTCACAACACACCAAACCACTATTGAAGAAGCTTCAATACTATCATCTATTAATACTTAAACTTATTAACTAATAAATACACAATACTGGATATACCATAAACTTTATATTACCAAGGAGAGGGAAAAAGGTCTACCTTTTCATACAAAATCTATAGCATGAATGTCTCCAAGGGGACCTCAGAAAACAACTCACCAGACAAATACAAAGGGTTAAAGTTGAAGATGTAGTGAGTGAACTCACTACAGACAGGTACAGAGTGGACAGTATAGGATAGGTTTAAAGGGATAGTACAACCATTATTAGTTTATATTAAGTGCAGATTAAAATAACTAAAACCAACTGACTATTTATATTAAAAATATCACTCTGCCACACTAATATGGCGGAATTCATCATACAGCCGAGTTTAGATTCCCGATATCTTACAAGGTTTGCCGAGTGCAGTTCTATGTTACTTCCAGGTTATAGCTACGTCTATATATAAGTGGTATCGACCGGGTGTGCCTATAGATTGATTTGATTGAACATATTTCTGGACATATATGACAACCAATTTCTGAATTTCTTTATTGCCGCCAATATAACGTTTACATCTAAGCTCGAACGCTATCAACACCCTTAGTACAAAATCTACCGACATCCTCAGGTCCAAATATGTAAACAACCCCACTTCTACAAATACCAGCAACCAAATCTACAACATTAAAAAGCTTCGACTACTAAACCACAATAAACGTTACAGAAAGGTAGACCATTTGGCACAGTAGGAAGCTCAACGATTGTTTTGAGAACCTTGGAAAATACAATTAGTTTGCTATTATTTTTGCTGAACGAAGGAGCTTCGCAGACATGATTTTACTAAACCAAAAGTTCATAACAAAGCAAACAATTCAAAAATGAGGCTGGTGTCCCCCGCCGAAATCCCCAAATAAATAGATGACACATGTTGTTTAACTGCAAATTTATCTTTTTCAAAAGTACTGAGCAATCAAACTGATTATATATATATATAGTCTAAGCAGAAAATGTTTACGATCAAACTCAGTCAAGTTTTTGAAGTACTTGGTAGTGGAAATATACACCAAGTTTCATCTCACTGTCAATCAGTTAGAATCAAAATAATCTTGTTCCAAAGCATCGACCCAATGAAACTGCTTAGCTCTACTTAGCTTTAGTGGGAAATATTAATTATTGAACTCAGTTACCTAATTAAACATTTTACCTCAGTTAAAAGTAGGGTTGTCATGTTCCAAAGTCTTGATCAGTCAAATTGCTCATCGCTACTATAAATAAGCTTATAAAGCACTGCTTTATAGAAACTAAGTCAAGGTATTGATGTAATGAAACTATACGCTCTTGACTCTCACTTAATAATTAGAATTAAAATTATCATGTCCCAAAATATCGGCCAATCAAATCGCTTATCTTTGCTTACCTTAAGCAGAAAATGCTAATCTTCGAATTCCACCAAGACACTCATCTATTTAACGCCTACACCACCTTTGACCATTCCACCTCAAGTTATTGCATTCCAAAGTCTCGACCAATCACATTGCGTATCGGGCTGCCGACCACTAGCGGAAAATGCTCATTATCGTGTCCCAAAGCATCCACCAATCAAATTGCTTATCTCTGTCTACCCTATGTAGACGTAATAAACACCTAAGCCAAGTATGAACATTCTAACTCAATTAGAATGAGAGTTGCTGTGTTCCAAAGTCTCGGCAAATCAAATGGCTTACCCTGAACAGAAAATGTTCATTATTGACCTTAGCCAAGGTATTGTTGTAATAAAATTATACATTAAGTTTCATCACTGTCCCTTGATTAGAACTAAAGGTATCGTCTCCCAAAGCATCAACCAATCAAGTTGCTTTGCTTATCGCTGCTGACCCTTAGCAGGAAATGCTCATCTTCGCACTCCACATCAGAGTATTCACCAATGTAGTGCACCTTACTACTGAATAAAATCGTTATTTTTAAATAAAAATATATATTTCAGGTTTCGATAGCATTGTACTATACTACTACTCCGATGACTTCACGGCACTTGAACTGGGACTTTTTAATCTAAACGGCTCAAGTGTGGAACCATTTAGACAAAATTTTCAATATATTTATAACTTTTATATTCACGGTCAACGTGTATTCTGTCGTCAATCACATCAGTAAGTGGTTCTCTATTTGCAGTTTCTATTTGTCACACACAATATCATATTATAGTCTTCTATTTTATTCCATACCAAATATAGTGATCTATTTTACTCAACACCATATATAGTGTTCTATTTTACTCCATACCATATATAGTGTTCTATTCCACTTAATGCCATATATAGTGTTCTATTTGACTTAATACCATATATAGTGTTCTATTTGACTTAATACCATATCTAGTGTTCTATTGTACTCAATACCATATACAGTGTTCTGTTGTACTCTTAGTTATTTGCTTCAGAAATATGGTCCTCGTGGGTTTTCCCCGTTTCCCCGGTTCCCCCCAATGTTAAAGCGATTTTTTGAAGTATAATCGAACCCTAGATTGTGTCAAATGGAGGTCGATCTTCAGTTCTTTTTCTCTCTGTTTCATCTCAATGTATGGAGAAAACATCCCCGTTTTATTCGGGAGAATCCAAAATTCAATTGTAATCAGATCGATTAAAAACAATTGTTATGTATTCTGAAATATTTCCAATTAAACCTTATTTATCTTTCTATTTTTAAGAATTTTAGTATTTGATTTAAAAACAGAAAAATCCAGAGCTCTTTTAATTTTACAATCTATCGACTATCTAGTATTAGGCCTGCAGCCAAAATTTCTAGCTAGCTTAGAAACACAATTCCGCTACACGGTCTTCCCTAAAAGAAAAACTATACATTTTTGGAAAGCTTATGACACCAGGAACACAAAATCCGGGAGTTCCAAGCAAAATGTTGTGCAATTTATTGATTTAGGGCCAGATGAAATTCGTCAAAATTGTCAAATAAATGCTATTTTTGTACTAACAATTCTGAAGTTGACATAAAATTAAATAGTTGCTAAAGCACCTCATGCCTTCATCCTTGGAAATGAACAGTTTATTGGATAGATTTTGGTGTAAATAAGAATTCTCAATACACAAATGTAATGGGTGAATAAAGAATTCTGGAAATCCATTAATGGTAAAAAAAGAGTTATCTCCCTTTCTGTCAAATGTCTGGAATTGATAGACTATCAGGCATATGGTGACTTCTAGTTTTGTATGACGCACAAGACCAGGTGTGGGCACACAAGCCTATTAATTATTTTGTTTCTTGGATCTCAGGGGCCTTTGAGGGTTGATTGTTGGATGTTTGCTCAAAATTTATCGCTTGTATGGAACATGCTAGAGTCGATTTGTAGCATATTCTAGCCAGGGGATATGTTTGACAGTAGTTGAGGGATATGCTTTTGAAATAATGGAGATCAGTACCACTTCATAACACATTGAACCACATGATTTTTTTCCACTAAGATAAACATTCTAAACCCACATACATGTTCCCTTTCAATTAGCCACTACAGTATTTTTACAACTGTACATGTACATGTAGCTGTGAACTACTGTTTCGGATATCATTAATGGTCAAATTACAAACATACATGTAGATATAAGTTAAAAAATATAATTCTGTATCTGGGCTGGTATGAAGGGAAAGGTTTTAAACAGGATGAACAGTTTCGAAATTATTTATTACAGTGAAACAATCATTGAAAATCAAAATTAAACAGTTACTCTGCACATCAAATGTCATCAAAGTTAATCTTAATCATCACTGTCACTAAATGTATTAACATCAAATTCGGTCATTTCAGGACTAACATATGGTTTAATTTTATTTCAATAATTCACTTGGACAGGCAACCGGGGTTTCGAAACCACGCCAGTTGACTCAATGGCTGGCGGTAGGCCTTATGATTTTACATTTTGAGCTAAATTGAAAACAATACATGTAATTTAATGTAAGGCTCAGTTTAATTCATTGCAAATTGGTCCCTGAACATTGCATTGAGAAAATAGGCCCTGACGAGCCATATGCAAATTGCCCCGGGGACATTATCAAAGTACACAAATTTGTAGGGTAAATTAGGTAAACATGTCAAAATTGTTGCTGGAAAAATATCTTAGGTGATGTAGTGACTGGACTAGTCCTAGTAAAAGCATTCGGCAGCTGACACACATTTGGGTGTACCAAGAAGCATAAATGAGACAAAACTAAAATGAATAATACATGTACATGTAACTATAGCTGGAAGCATCAACATTTACATGTTGACGAGCAAGGCGAACAAATATATCATAAAGCTTGACCGTTCGAATGATTTCCTGGCCATTTCTGGTTCTTTCTCTTATGACATCTTCACAGAATATATTGTATGTGGTTAAATATTTGACGGAGGGCTTGTCACCTTTGCTGAAAAATATAAATAACCATATACATGTACACAATTAAAACAAAATTCTGGAGCTTGGTTTACTCTCATTAATTTCGTAGAACAGAGGAATAAGACACTTACACAGGGGTTAACATCTTATTTTCATGCAGAAACCAGCTAATGAAGACAGCAAGGCATTAGCCGTTCAAGGAGAGATAGAGAGGAGAATGGTGGTTTAACGTCAACTGGACAAAAACATATAGTAATTTCAGGACTGACCCATGGTTCAGTTTTATTTGAATAATTAATACCAGTGGCAAGAAGGATGAGAATACAAATAAAACAAAAACATCACAAATATTTACCTTTCTGATAACCGTCTAAGAAATTCAGTATATTGCTTATAACATTTTTGGTGATATCTGACCTCAATGGTCACACAATCTTGCCCTTAATCCTCTTTCAATTCAGCAGCTTTCAACAGTTTGCCTACAAACAAATTTGCAAGAAATTATACACCATATATAGCGTTGAATGTTGAGTGTGGGGTAGGGAATGTCACTTTGAGGCCTACATGTACTTGGCTCGTCAACTCGGGCATGCGGTTGTGGTACAGATCCTTTGTGTGAGCGGAAACCGTCTAGAGACAGATCGTCTTAGCAGGGAACCTGCAAGTGGGCCAAGAATATAAAAAACAAGTTAACTTCTCTGTGTTTCATCCCATGTCAGCTTGTGGAAGCGAATGTGCAACACTTTAACCAATGACTGTGCCAAATCAACAAATGAGGTAAAGGGCTTTACTGGCTAGCTTCATAACAATTTTACAGTGATCGCAGTAGCAGTTTTGATTCCATTTACAACAAAAACAACAACAGAATAATTAAAAACTGTAGGACAGTGTATGATGAATATAATTAATATTTATTAGTAATAATTATACATTTAGTAGTAAGTAACATTAGGATTAGGCCTACCTGCTGTTTGGGTCTGAGTCTGGGTTAATACATCCCTCTTCCTATTTTCTCCATCAGTGACAAATCTGTCATATAATACACACAACAGGCAGCACCGATTTACTCATTGTTTTTTTGCTTCTGGAGCGGCTGAAGTGACGGTACGATCGTAATTTCTTTGGAGAGCTGGGTCACAGATCGTCTACACTCGCGCTACTCGAAGCTATCCATTTCCCTCGCCCATCAAGTTTTAGCCATTCATGGGCACATTCACGGAATTTATCCCAGCGAGATTTTGTAAATAATTGTTCTCGTTCCTTGCTTAATCCTTCGTAATGAACAATACAGCGTAAATTTGATGAAATATCAGTCGATTCACGTTCTTTCATGGGCGCAGCCATTACATGTGTGTTGTTGTTTACAACTTTCAAGGTCGGGTCAGCTGTTCACAATACGAGCTCCTGATTGGCCCATGGTGACCAATCACCAGTTATTTCCCTACGCCTTATAACAGCGCGAGTCAAATAAATCCCGAACGAATAAATTTTTATCACCCTTAAATTGCGCTGCCGAAGCTTGGAACACCAGTAAATTTTCTTTAAAACTTGACCAACTACTTTATAATAGTCGCAGATTATTTTATGGTGGACTGTGTAGCGGAGTTGCACGCTAGAAATTTTGGCTGCCGGCCTATATACACTATAGACGTTATTACAGGTATGTATTGTCTTTTGTCGTAGCTGTTGTCGTTCGGGTGGGACGAAAATCTTATTTATCTTTCTATTTTTAAGAATTTTAGTATTTGATTTAAAAACAGAAAAATCCAGAGTTCTTTTAATTTTACAATCTATCGACTATCTAGTATACACTATAGACGTTATGACAGGTATGTATTGTCTTTTGTCGTAGCCGTTGTCGTTCGGGTGGGACGAAAATCCGAGGTCCCGTGTGCATATTGGTGTGTACGCAAAAGACCCTTGACAGTTGGGATTCGATATAATAGGATTAACGTACGATATATGTATGATAATTCAAAGAGCGGGGACGATAGTGAACAATGTGACAACGATATTGAACAAACACAATGGGACAACATAATCTACAATGTAGATTCTACGTGGTCTATTTCAGAGAGCGGGGACTATAGTATGGTACGCCAAACTACTTTGCCTATCACAAAAGCCGACAATAGAACATTGCAATCTACATGGTCTGACGGAGATACCGAGTCAAATCAATCTACATGGTCTGACGTAGAAGCTGACAATGGGACAACACGGTCTATATTGCCATCAAAGGGTAATAACAACAGTCTCTACCACCAAACAACGGACGGGACACAGGTTACAGAAAATAACACACACAATATCAATGTGTTATTAGTCAGTAGATTAGATTCTTATGACATTATTATGATCAGTACTGGTGCAGTAATATTTATCATAGCTCTCACGACATTTTGTATTGGTTACAAAAAATGCTTGAAAAATCGAAGAGCGCACAATGTTCAACGTATGGTACCAAAAAGTAAATTGGAAAGGCTAAATGATTAGTTTTCGTTGAGTTGAACATCTATAGGTTTACAGCGCACCAATGTAGTAATGTTATTGCAGCCTCACGTCAGACGATCTTTGTATTTGCAATTGATGTGAGATTTATCTATCTTATCCAAACAGTAACTTGATTCCTAGTTCAAAACACTGCTTAGTAATCTGTTTTCGGCACTCGTGTCATTTCCATTATAGAAAGTTATAGCTGACCCGGGGGGTGTGATGGCCGAATGGCTAAAACATACGCGCTGTATCACAAAGGTTGTCACTGAGTCAACTCCCGTGGTTTCGAATCCCGGATTGTACATGACAAGGAGTAGAGTCGCCTGCCCAACCTCGTGGGTTTTCTCCGGAGCCTCCGGTTACCTCCCACTGCTATGGACCCCTACGCGCAATCGGATTATTGAAATAAAATTAAACCATATGTTAGTTCCGAAATGACCTATTCATATGCATAAAAACAAATAAAATTATTATATTACCATAAACCAGTGTTGTCGTCAAGAACCGATTCAAAGAACTAAAAATGTAACATCCTCGACTTTGCTTAATTGTTTTTAAAACCAACTTTCATCTGCCTCTTATCGTGAGGCTCTGTTATTAGGGGGAGAATATGAATGGAATATCACAATGCCCTCTTCCTCTAAATCAGCCACTGTCATTACAGTAAAGCGGGGAGATATCAGACACACTGTCATTACAGTAAGACAGGGAGATATCAGGCACTGTCATTACACTAAGGCAGAGAGATATCAGACACTGACATTACACTAAGGCAGGAAGATATCAGACACTGTCATTACACTAAGGCAGGAAGATATCAAACACTGTCATTACACTAAGGCAGGGAGATATCAGACACTGTCATTACACTAAAACAGGGAGAGATCTGACAATCATTTTCTGGTGAGGCTTTACGTCCACTTCCATTGTTTCTGATATATCAGACATGTCAACCCCTAGAATATATACGCATTTACAAACTGTAACAACAAACCCGGCTTCGTTTATTAACGGTAACTGAAGCAAGATAAATATATATGAAACAGAATCCAAATACATGCTATTGTACGAGAAGCCGGATAATTCAATACCAAACGAAGATATATTTAGAATCCTTTATAGCATGAATCATCCTAGGATTTATAAAAGGATGCCAACATCCCCGATACTGGCGGATCATTTCAGGACATACTTAACACATCTTTGTATTTAGGACGAATGTTTTATCTATTTTAAAATCGTTTCTATGCCGTAAATCTAAAAGTAGAAATATGATGGGTGAATAGGTAAACCGCTGACTCCGTTAATCAAGAAATGTGATGTACTATTTGCCTGTTCCCAGTTTCACTTAGACTCGAAAATTGCTTGTTATTTCTTAGGTTGTTAATTAAAATGGTTAAATCTTAACGACCTGCCTGAAATTTCCATCCCTTACCGTATACCATTTGGGAACTAATTTCAGATCAAGTTACAAAACCTTTTGAAAAATCGTGGTTTGTTTATTGTTTGACCTACAGGAAGTCAGTAACATTTGGTTTTATGCTGTTGGCTTTTTGGAGACCAAGAAGCCTCTGTCGTTAGGTTGTCATGAGGACCGTTGTCCAAGAGCGATCGTGACCCACCTTTCTAGAGATATTAAACCTTTCCAAAAACCTCGTGAACATGATATAGGCCACAGGTTCATATTCGATGTGTGGCATCGGGAAATTGAGAGATTGAGCCCAATCCATTTTCCGTGTTCCCTGTCATATCATGTGTGGTAACCGCTTGTTTGTTTATAAAAGTGTAAACATGGTGATAATTCCGGAAGTTTGTATCCACTTCTGGTGAGCCTTTGTTCTAGTCGCGACTAATTGGACATTATTTCAGAAGGTTCGTTAAAGGTGATAGAAGAAGTTAAATTGTCAGTACTCAAGGAGGGAAATACAGCCATCTCTGGAAACCAGGCTTCGTCAGTAAAAACCTAATTAATGTAGGCCATACATGCAACACTATGAGTACCCCTTAAGGAATATTAAAATACCGGCAACCAAATAAAACAAACAAAAGAAATCAAACATACACACCCAAATTGCTCAGTTTATAACAATAAATAAGGTTTATTTTGTAAGAAACGTTTTGATAGAGTTCTGAAAATAATCGAAAATAAGTATCACTGCCGCAAAACCTACGCACGAATCCTGCTTCACAAGTCATTATTATTCGAATGCACCCGATTTGTGAAATATCTTTATACTCATTCGTGATAAACGAGTGATCCATTTTACACAGGCGCAGTGGTATTGTTTCTGTTCTGAGAAATTGACAGTGTCGAAATATGTGAAATGTACCAGAGAATAATATATTTTATCGAACTGATAGAAGACTCGACGCAGAAAGTAAAAGGGTGTTAATTCCAGGTAGCCCGTTATGTTTTGACCGTTTTAATTAAAAAATTGAAGAAATGATATACAATGTTCAAGTCGTGGTGTTACCTGGAACAGAGAGTGACTTTGCATATCATTTACTATCATTGGCAAGACTTATTGGCCCTGATCCGAATATAATACTATGGGGATGCTCGATTCACAGTCCAAAACGTCCCGAATCGACAGAATTACAATCGAGTGACGCGGAATTCAGTCCTGTCACAGTTCTGCCAGTCCCGACAGCTGAGGTGGAGTGAGTAGAATCGTGACGTATTCCTAGATAAAAAATATGTTTCAGCTGTCATGATTGGTTGAGATATTTATTATACAGTCGACACATGCGTTGCACTCCGAAATTCCCCTTTCCACTCCATTGACACCAGTTTTGGAATTCAATTCCGGAACTGTGAATCGAGCACACCCCCTGAGTCCACCGAGTAGGACGTGTCCTTATTCGATTGAGACACCCCTTGAGCACACCCCTTGAGTCCACCGAGTAGGACGTGTCCTTATTCGATTGAGACACCCCTTGAGCACACCCCTTGAGTCCACCGAGTAGGATGTGTCCTTATTCCGATTGAGACAGTCTTCGTAATATCTGATTCTGAAAATACCAATGCTTTATGCCAAGATGTCATACTTACGGTTAGTGACTCTTTGATTATTATTTCACCTCCACAACCAGGAACTCCATTTTTGATTATTATTTCACCCATGCAAAGAGGTGTTCATTTCATTGGTTCCAGTATTTAATATTTATCAGATTTTATAGTGGAGACGAGAGTTGGGCTATGACAAAATTAATCAGCCCTTAGGCAGCTGCATATACTTTTTCAAAAGAAATGAAATGAAATGGGGTTTAACGTCCTACTCTTTTGCACCTAATCTGGGCTAATTGAAGACGGGGTTTTCAAAAGAACAGGAGGATATGCATTCAAAATACCAAGCAAGTTAAGGAAGAACTTGAGGCCGAAGATGATCATAAGTCGGTATTGACGTCTGTTTGGGCCGCGGTAAGAAACAGGACAGAGCTATTCTTAAGTTGAAGACACATCCTGGTGATCTATAGCGGAATGGTAGAATTCCCAATATCAAACCATTAGATATTAAAGCAGTTGATGCTTACTTGTTGGAATATGTTAAACAATGAAAGTTGTCTGTGGATAACTCTTGAGGTTCATATATTTCCCATATGCTATTTATTTATTTTCTATTCTAGCGCCTGGGTGTGAGAGAGGGGAGGGGGTACCCTTCTTCGAGTGAACAATGTCATACTTGTTTCAGACCTTTTGCTGTAACTCAAATAGGGTTACTGTATTCGTTAGTTTCAACTGTTGTATGGTATTTACGGTACTTTTTTATTGCCTATGTTACCACATGAATAAATAAGCAGAGTGGTGGAATGGGGTCTACTTTTCGTCGACTTCAAACCGTCATTATTGAACACATGTTAATAGATATGACGTTGAAAGATGGGGGGGGGGGGGGGTTAACGTCCACTTCACAAAAACTAATTCAATTCGGGACTAATATATGATTCAAAATTATTTCAACAATTCTCTTGTGCGTAAGGGTCTTTAGCATTGGGAGGAAACCGGACGACCCGAAGAACCGATGAGGTTCAACAGGCGAATCTACTCCTTGACACGTATAACTGCGGAATCGAAGCCATGCCAGTTGACTCCATGTAAGACCCTATGATACAACGCGAACGCGTTAACCATTGTGTAAGCCCTGGCCCCAAGATCCGTGAATCATTATTATGAGTCTTATAATAAAATAACTGAGGATACATAATGGCACGAGTGAAGGTTTTAATCCACGTCACATCACTTCTTTGAACAAAATAATCACGAATTACCTCCCCTTTGACTACATTAGCGGATATATTCCTATAGAAATCCATTAGAACGAAACACTAAGATATAATATTTCTGAATATGGTAATAAGTGGGCATAAACATTATTAGAGTTTAGAATAATATGAACAGTTACTGCTCCACGATTCCTTTCACGGAAAATGTAAAAATAACACGTACGCTACAAAAGATTCAGAAAAACACAAGGTTAATTAAAATGTAAAAACAAAGACAAGGTTAATCGAACTTATTCAATTTTATTTAATACTCAAAAAAAAACCAGTGACAAACTAACCACCGACGAGTTATGCGCGAGTTATTTATTTGTCAGGTAAATATTACAATATATTTCACGGAGTAGAAAAACCAGTAATAAAATACGATTATTAACACCTATGTTTTATAGGTTGGTATGTATTACAGTATATCAAATCTGTACCTTGGGATTCCAGATCATGATTAAAACCGCCTCTTTAAAACCAACCTACTATTATGATCAGTCCCACAATCGGACTTAATAACGAGATTTTACTGTAATCTTTGTCCCAAAAATGTATCAAGGCGGGCATTTTCCCCAAAATTTAAAAAGTGGGCTTTTTCCCAACAAAATCACAAAAGTGGGCTTTGTGTGAAAAGCAGGGATTTTCCCCGTACAAAATAATAAAAGTTGTGATTTAACCCACACATCACAAATTACTTTCGCTTCTGGTTTTATTTCATCTGACTACCCTCAATAAAAATAATAATCTGTCTATTAATAATGAAAAATCTACACTTCTAAGCTCGCCCTTTCGATATTTTCATTTGTCTAAAGGCGAGGTACTCATTGAATTTATTTCTAAAAATACCTCACAAAATCTTTCAATGAGATTTTTTGTTTTCAAAACTGTATTATAAAAACTGTCAATTATAACATACTTAAAGAGGGCACCAATCTTTTAATGCTGTGATTTATTTTCTGGTACAATAAATGTTTGAAACAAACAATAGAAATTATTCATAAGGTATATATGGATATAATTACTTCTCTATAATTTAATAACAACGTTTCGTAACACATACAGGTCACGTTTTCAAGTTGATGATAATTATCTATCTAGTCAGCCTACTTTATACATATTTTAGCTTACACCACTTAATAAATATAATCAGAAGAAACCTTTAAAATAATTAAAAGTAACTATGATAACAATGCATAATACAAACAATAATAATTATTTTAATGATTTCTTCTGATAATTATTAAGTGGTGTAAGGCTGACTAGAAGTATATTTATTTTGTCTACGATATCACCCTAGGTGGAAGTGGACGTTAACCCCCAGGAACGAACTAACGGATATTTATCAAGACGTAACATGTATGTGTTACGAAACATCTTTATTAGATTATACAGAAGTAGTTTTGTTACGAATAGTTAACTGTGCTTCTAGATATCATTTAAAGAATTAATAGAAACGATTTCAAGAGAAAAATAAAGTTATCAATGGATAGCTCAAGTCCATATTTAATTTATGGCAGTATATTTGTGAATTCTTAAATTTATATCTCCACAATAACACACAACCATGCTTTTATCTCTTTCACATTCACGAATACACAGCTACTCAAACATTTTCAACATCAATAACATATCCAAAATACTGGTCAATCCATTCGGCTCATCCGTTCAATCAGTGAACAACACCATACGATAAGGTGGGGTGATGAGAGAAACTCCTAACCCCTTCACTATAACTTTCAGCTGCAGAATATTGTGGGAAATCTGTAATGAATAACATTGAATATTTTATTTCAAAAATTTACTTGCGCAAACAAATTCGATACACTTTGCTAGAGGTTAGAATGGTAACTAATTCAGTCAATCGTCAACCGTCCCCTTCTATCTACAGATACTCTATGATACATAAACCACATAGAAATCCACGTGTTGTTGAGAACACAAATTAGATTCACTTTCCCGCGAAAAATTAAGAAAATTTACTGGGGAAAAAACTGGAAAAACAATTAACATAGTCAAAGTTAAATGAAGTTCATCTCTATCATTATCAATAATTGCCGACATTAAAAACATGGATGTGAATTTAATACTGGTCCATTTCAATCAATAGCATGACGTCATTATTTGACAAGAAAATATTGGATCCTGACTTACTACAATAATTAAATACACTATAGACATTTTATAAACACTGAACAATGTACATGTAGATGAACAATACAAACATATCCCACAAGTCGGCACGGGGGTGAAATGTCAAATCCACATATTTGAAGACTGGACTAACGATTGCCATTTATTTTGAACTGTGCGCGTATTTCGCAGAAAAAAAAACTAATTTTCAATGAAAATGTATAAAATATACCCATTTTCAAGGTCTAAAGAATAAAAGATTAGCCGTCTGTAATGATCATGAAAGATAATATACATTTATTTACCTGTTAGTGGACTGCTTGTTCTAGCTTTCTTGGCTTGTAGGTCTTCATTATCTGTAGGGAAATTCGTGGTTTCCAACGGACGGGTGCGATCGTTTCTAGAAAAAGCAAGCAGAAGCATTTCTCAAACAAATAATGGACATGAAAGTGATAGGCAAAAATAAATTATCGATGTCGGATGTACGTACAGTTATTTGAATTAGAATATACCGTTAATGTACTTTGTCGGAAAAAATAATCTTATTACCTTATGTTCTCGCCATTAGTTGAAGACTTTCCTTTCTGTAAGAAAAAAATGACATTAATAGTACAGTAACATAATAATTATTACACGGTATTATTTTAATATGGTGCCTGTAATATCCTCATATCTATTCATAATCAAGCACTGCGCCTTTAAGAATCTATAAATAGCTCACATGACCTATTGTACACTGGGGGCCTAGTGGTCGCAAGACCAGGGGCATCCATATTGCTTTACTCTAATAAAGCACATGTTCCACAGTAAAGCCTTATCTATTAATATAGACAATAATGAGCCAATAGGCCATTGCAGTGCCGATCCAACACACTATGTCTCCCACATGGTATATCACGTCTCTAGATCCTGTAATGTCACAGTTAAACCCGTTAAACATTATTAAACCGTTAGGGGATTTGTCAGATGTGGATAAAGTTCACTGTGTTTAAGTTAAAGAATCAATAATTCAATGAATTAATACGGCCTTGACCCCCCCCCCCCCCCCTAAAGAAAAAAAGCCTATTAAAAAAAGAAGCACCAGGCAGGACAATACCAACAAAAATGAACCTACAAAAAAAACCCAACTAACTTTGCGAATTTCAAGCCATTTTACCAAACTCATCTCTGACTTTCCAAACTCATCAGAACGCAGTTGATATTTATGAACAGTATTGTTATAATCTTGAACTTCCAGGCTACATTGATATTCACCAGAATCGGTTATCACGGTAATGTCATTTATATTAATTGTGGCAAGATCCAGTGACGTTTCAATGACGTTATCTGTTACTAGGATACCGGCAGCACAATGGTCGATCCCATCAAACTCTAGATCAACTATTGCTGGTCCATCTTCAATACCATATGTTGCTATATCGGGAATATTATAGACACAATAACCATTTGATGTACAATTTATAACACAGTTATTTCTAGATACAATCGAAGTGACTGTATCGCCATTTATGTTTAAAGTAAATTCGACCACATCGCTTTTTGTGAGTTTTTCATTCTGATACACAGCCACGTAAAACTCCCTTTCAAAATTAAACATAAAGTCTGTGTCATTATTGACGTCATAATGATAAAACGTCTTGGATGCTGATTCTGATTGGTTGGGAAATACTGTAAAAAACAAGAAGAGTTGTTATGTGACGTATAAAATGCCCCCACTTTTAACCACACTGTTTAAGACAATTCTCCAGAGCGGCAACTATCCAGAATTATTGTAGTAATGTAGAGAATGAAATTCACTTTATACTTGAATGTCCAGTCGTAGATAAAAGTATGATAGGACCCCCTATTAAACAGAAGTCGTATAATTGTGTGACGTCATATATTCAAATCAAAAATAACCCATCTACTTATTTAGTTCAATATATTGCAGGTATGAGATTAAGGAAAAGATATTTAGATAATTTATTCTAAATCATGTAATAGAAATATTGAATGCTACTGAATCACATACAATCCTAGGGATATATATATATATATAGAAACAGGAGTCCGCACTTATCACGTGACAGCGTGCCGACATGGGGCCTTGTCCGCCATGTTAGTTCCGGGGAGTATGAACGTAGATACCCGGATGTTCACTGTGTAATCGCATCAATGTATGCCAAACTGTATTAAAACGTGCAAAAATATTAAATTTACTCACTCATATATGTATTGTTTAATAAAAATAATAGTAAAGATCCATGGACCGACTTATCCCCTGGTCCCTCTTTCCACGTAAAGGTTATAGAATAATTTATTTTGAAATGTCAGAGATCTTGACCGCAGTGTCTCTACATCTTACTTTACGGTTTTTTTTTTCTCTAATACTGTATGACATAGGCCTCAAAAAGTGAAGTAAACTTTAGGACAGTAAGGTGAGATTTCAATTTATAAATGTATTAGTCATATTTACTATAGAATACACATTCGGGACATAATTTAAAATATCAAATAATATACTGGAAATTAAATTGAAAGTGAAAGTAGAGTACGGGATCGCTGACAATGACATGTCACTTTTCTTTCCTTATTTTTCTAAAACAAAATTAACAAATAAATAAATAAAAATACAACATTTTCTCTTCACTTTTCAGTTCCTTAAATGTCTAAAAATTATCAATAAATAAATATATACCGGGCCTTAAATAGAAATACAATATTTTACGTTGGCTATTAATTTTTCTTCACTTTCCATTCCCTAATTTCCTAAAATAAAATAATTAATTAACAAATGAATAAATATACCCGTACATATAATTCTGTGGGCTATTGTTTTCTGTTCTCTTTTATTGCTTAAAAAACATTCATTTCTCTACACTCTTTATTAATTTAATTAGTTCCATAAATTTCTAAAACAATTTAACAAAGGAATACATATTGTGGACATTGCACTAATTTGATATAAATTAAAAGAGAAAGCGTAAAATAAGTAGACGTAGAGTCGACACTGCAGTCGAGATCTCTTGCGTGTCATGGGAGTCACGTGATCAGTGCGGACTCTAGTTTCTATATATAACTCTATGCATACCCTCCTTATGTAAGCAGCGATTAATGTTCTTTATTGTATGATTTTCTGTAACTATGTCATAATCGATAAACTTATAGTTATGTCTATCGCATGATATCACATGTACTTTGGGCTGGAGGCCTGCTACTGTCATTTAAATAAAACAATTGAAATATAACTATACTGCATTTCTGGCACAATGATTCCAGTCCAAACTATGCACACGTTTATCCAATATTCTTATTACAATAAAAGGGATATAGACATAATTAGATCACATTTACCACACTTCAAATATATTAAGGAACAAAACAAATGCGATCAACGGACTCAAACAACCTCCAAGTTTGAGACGAATTCTCACTTCCTCACCATCTGATTCAGAAAATAGAAAAGAAATTTTGTTTCTAAATGTAGTGATGAAAGATGTTTAACTTGTAAAATAATAGTCGAAGGAAGCTCCATTAAATTAGATGAATCCATTTATTTTCAAGTAAAATAAAGCATGGCATGTAATATATCTCATTGTAGTTATAGTTGTAATAGGTAAATACAGGTAGTCGAAACTACACCTTGAAATTAACCTTCATAGATTGCAAATTAAGATTCCTAGTAATCGAACAACACCTTTAAGCACACACATCGAAACGTGTGGACGTGGAAAATTCAACGTATTTCTCATGTACAGACGGATTTTTTACACTTTTGATTTACTTGATTGTAAAGAAAATTATTTCACCCGACGCACAAACTAGAAATAAATAAACGGATATTATGGTGACAAATAAAATAGTTCTCTTTGTATTTCTTTTTTACTAAATGTGTAAATATTATTATGTTAAATTTAATTTATATTTATAGTCACTCAAATATTTTGGTGCATTTCTTTGATTTACTGTATAATATTATATTAATAAAAAGAGAGAGAGCGAGGACGACTGTTCACTACATGTATATATATATATATATATATATATAATGAGACGGAGAAACTATATATATATATATATATATATGAATGTAAAGTAGGTTATATATGCCGTAGTATATTGCATTACATGTATATGTAAGTTGACCTGAATATTACGACTCGGTGAATCTCATAGCAGTTCTATATTGTGCTTTTACGTTCATGATGTTATACGTCATTCATTTATTAGCACATATTGTGATCAGAAAATTTATTTATGCTAAAGGTTATTTTTACAATTGTTTTGTTGGGAAACATCTCAATTTAACCAGTTTAAATCATTCAGGAAGTCTATCTCCATATTCCAAGAGATTTTTCAATTCTGATTTCAAATTGAAATATCCCAAACACTTAGATAGACGTATATTTTATATTGCCATATATAGAATTATAAAATTATGAATAAAACTGTTCAATACCAGACAATAGAAACAAAAAATCTTATTTCATAAAATAACCAATTATTGTTATTGTTAAATGTGTATTTATTTGAATGTCACAAATTTATGAGAAATTACAGGCCTACATGGGACAGAGAGAGAAAAATAAGGTTTAACGTCCACTCGACACAAACTAGGCAATTTCGGGACTAGCATATGGTTTATTATTATTTCAATAAATCGCTTGATTGTAAGGGTCTTTAGCATTGGGTGGAAACCGGGGTACCCGGAGAAAACCCACGATGTTGGACTCCCGTTAGAATAAGGGTTGGGGTTAGCGACATTAATGGGGGCACGATGTAGTAGAAAGATGGTAGAAATGTTTTAACTTTCAACTTACCCTTGTTAGGGTGTGATGAATTACAGTTCTCCATTTTCCGATTCATAACATCCACGAAGCGTATGTTCAGTTTGTTTTCACCCAACATAAATCTACTTTAAGACCTTTACATTTCTCGTCGTTTCAAATAATTTTAGAGTTCCTTCATAGATATGAATTCTAAAATAAATGAAAATGGCGTCTGTTTTTCCACGAAATATACACGCCCAGCAAGGCTTATCTATTATTGACGCAAGCGACTGTTCTCGAGGCGTCTATTGGTTATTCACATACCACGTGATTTGAACATGCATGACGTATTCTAGAAATAATTACATAACACGTCGATCTATATTGAAAATAGGTTTCAAACAGTGTAAGAGATATAATCTATACATAATATCATAAATAAATGAAATGACGAAAAACTATACGATAGATTAACTGCAACCTTTGTTGTGAAGAAATCATATGAAGTTTACAGTTTCTTAAACAGTTTGGGTATAAAGTCTAGAAGAAGGTTTGTCTTCTGTTCTATATTTAGGCAATTACAGAACACCGTATACGTATATAGGACATCCACACAACGACTCCCCCACCCCACCCCGAAAAAAGAATTGGAGCCAGTCTCAAAATTATGCTTCGGCGATTAAATCAAATAAAAGTGTAAAAATAAACAGTGCCAAAATAGAAGGAAGAAATCCCAAATACTTAGTATATGTATGAATATGATTATTTTCATTGGATATCACAATAAGCGCCATTTTTCAAAGCTCAAATTTGCTATTTTATTTATTTTCCCACAAAACAATATCGAAGATATAGTTCTATGTAAATAGTGTAATTATTATTACTTTGTACGTTCTTGAAATATTATTGATAAATAACATGAATTTCCATGCGTAATCAATTCTATTCAAGTTTTAAGTGTTTTCTAACAATCCGAATTCTGCAAAATCTTCCCCAAAAGTCCAGGAAATGGCATTCCGGGGAGCATGCCCCTGCAACCCCTACATACCTCGCTCACACCTAAGGTGCTCGGCTCATGGCCTTGTCACTCGTATTAGGGGCCTGCTGTGGATTATATTTAGTTGGTCTCATTTTTGCTAAACCCACATCCCCACCCTCCAACCCTTCGGAACAAAATTAGTAATTTTCGTTTTTGTTCCAAACGTGTAATGGTTATTATACCGGTGGTCAACGATTTCAAATTTTCTTAATTTCTTTACATTTTCCAGAGTTATAGCAAATTCTACGCAGTGTGAAACAAAATTCCGGGGTTTTATTGTAGTCTAATTAAAAGCATTCATTCCGAGGGTTCATTCAAGCCAACACATCATCTCTCATTACGTTGCGTGGTGCCGATTTCTTATAATTTACATTACAGTGAAATCCCTCTATTAAGACCACGTGTGGGACTGTCTAGATGTGGTCTTAATAGTGAGTTTTGGTCTTATTACTGAGTGAGCATGCTTTAGACAAATTCAAAGAAAAACAGACAGTGTTAGGTAAATTATATACAGTAAAGACATACTTTGTTACTAATAACAGATGTAATGTTAAAACACGTCATAATAATTATGCATGTTATAAAGTCTTTGATCACGTTATAATTTTTGATTCATAATGATTCCTTTATTTATCTTCATTTTTCGATTAAAATCCCGCAACCACCCTTTAAACAAAAATTATGTCATCCATGCTATTTTAGTATTGGATCTCCACGTAACCGGCAGACGAAAAATGTTCAAATAATAATCCTGTCATCCAAGCTTTTTTATTGTTGGATCTTCACGTTTAACCGGCAGACGAGAAATGTTCATATTTCTAAACATGTTGCTATTTTGACACCAGAACAAGTTTAGCCACGAACAGAGAGCGTTTTATCTGGGGGGCCACGATAATTCACTCCTCTCTCATCCATGTTGTAGATATCCCGACCTTTGTAACCAATGACAATGTCAGGTACACTATCAGTCCATTCTTTCACAACGTCGTCATTTACGCTACCACTTTCAACGTACATCTTGTAAAATGAATTGTTGTCTTTCTCTTAATCTACTTTTTCACGAAGCGTAGTACGGGAGATCGGCACATCATTGTCACGCACACGCTGAAGCCACGCCCACATTCTTCCATCGGCGAGCGAACACAGAGACGTTTCCTGTCGCTGTCTCTATTTTCTTCGTATCCATCAAGAATTTCTGCCTTTCTTTTCAAAATCGTCTGTAATTGTTTTTGGCTTCTATCCTCACTTTCTTTTGATAAGTTCTACTTTTGCTTTCAGGCTTAATTCTACACGAGTACGCTTATTACTACGGGTTTTTTCCATTACACAGGTGAAGGTCGAATAAGAAATGATACCCTTTTGACAAAATTTAATCGTACAAACAGACGAAGGCCGAATAAAAAATGATAATCTTGACAAAATTTACTCGTATAAATTGTACGAGTTTAAATCACTTAATCATTATTAATTACTCTATCTAAATTAAACAAACAATGAGAAATTCCATTGTTTAAAAAATGAAATCAACAAAGAAAGATTAGCGCCTCGTTAAATTGTTGCGATAAATCAGTCAACCACGACTGTTTGATCCGTCGTTAGATTGACTAATCCCTGTCAGTGGTCGTTATCGTTTTGATCTCGGTCGGGAGTTGATTAATCCCAATCAGTGGTCGTTATCGCGAGTCACAAAAACAATGAAATTGACTGATTGGGACGGGCTTCGGTGGTCGTAATCCGTAATAGTGAGTTGCCCGTAATACTGAGTTCAATTTATAAGGAATATAGTAGAAAAAAAATTGGTTCTTTTAATATGTGGTCGTATACGTGAGTTGCCCGTAATTCTGAGTTGGTCGTTAAGCGGGATTTCACTGTATTTCATCAATCTTGTGTTAATATTTATTTATCTATTTATTGCCCTTTATTACAGTACACATATGCAATGGAACCATCGTTTCCCGACCTAGACATCAATGAAACACTTCAATTACGGTACCCAAATACAATTGAACAGCCGTTTACAAATCCCGATTATGAGGCCCCAAAATATAATAAACCACTCAAAGTATTCCTGGGGGAGGAAAAATGCATTTTCTTAAAGAAGATTATTACAAAGTGCGGTAAAAGAGTTGTTCGGCTTAATTTGAAAAGTCCAGTAGGAATTAATCAGCCACTAGGCAGTGGCTTACTTTTTCAAATGGACAGAAAGGTATACATTCAAACTTGTGAACATGTTGTTAACGATCTAAGTGTCGCAGGTGAATTAGATATTGTGATTGACTTCGAGGACGATCGATTGCCGATGCTATTGATCACTGTTGGGGTGGATGCAAGAAACAGGACAGAGCTATTCTTAAGTTGAAGAAAAGACCCCCGGGTGATCTAAAGAAGATTCCTGATATTAAACCATTCGTAGTAGAAATAAAACTTGGTGAATCAAAGACATTTAAAGGTTTGATTGAATACCATAGCAGTCAACATGGGTTTGTAGTTCATGCTTTAAAACTACAAACACAAAGATGAGATGCTGATACGAAAGTTACATGTACATTCCTGATAGACAATTCATCAATGGTATGTTCAATGCGAGATGTCTGTTATTGTAGTGAAACCGGCTGTGCACTAATATTTGTAGACAATGATGCAATACCCACAAAGGTTCGGGAATTGTTTAAAGGAAGAATTTGGTTGGGGGATATCAGCAATCCACTTGAAGAGTGTAGGGGAAGAACAACGCATGGGTTTGATTACAACTTTAAAATGATGTTTAATACAAATCATAATACCAGTACAACAACACTGACTTCCATTTTTCAGCCAAATTAAGGTCAAATAAAGGTACGATGGAAGTATTTGTCCGGGAGGTCATTTCAGAAGGGACTTGGTTCGATGTGACTCCGATCTTTGTTTACCTGAAATTGATTGTTCCACAGAAAGCCTATACAATCTGCTATCAGATTGTGCCATTTATGGGGTTCGTTGAAAAAGTGACTTTGATCGTTCTTCCCCTGGGCTCTTCACTTGTTTATGTTATATCCTACCCCAACCCTGACAGTAGACTAAAATATATCAGCACTGGTGATCTATATGAAGGAGTAAGAGATGAAAATGGTGATCTCCAGTATAAAAAACGTAGAGACAAAGTTTGCTTTGAATTTGAACATAGTGGAAGAAGAGGTCCACCCAATACTCCTGGAATCTATTACACGGATGACAACGGTGTCATTCATCCATACACAGGGGATGAGAGAGGGTGTGTGGACCGTGAAGGGGGGAGAAGTACTAATCGCGTCAAGAATGTTTTCCGTAGAGATTCTGAGGGTAATATGTTTTACCTTCAGCTCGACTATAGAACGCAGAGATTGTACAATAACGAGATGCCAAAACAAAACGTTGTATTTGCACACAATGATGCAGTAACTACCAACGGTTCCAGTGGTGGGTGTGTTTTAATAATAGGTTCAGATAAGCATGATCCCAATAAATATAAACATATAATAAACATGCATTACGGTAAAAGTATCCAGCCACCTGTAAATAAATCTATTATGTACGATTATTGTGGGGAATAAAAGTAAACTATCGTGTGAGAGTGTTGGGGGGGGGGGGTGTTCTGCTCATAGACAAGCGCCTGACTATTTGTGGGCTTTATTAACCTCGTGTAAATGTTACAAATGATGTGTTATATACCTGGTTATTTTAATGGTGACTGTTTTAACACCAGAGGAACATTATGTGACAGATGCCAATTTTGATATATGTCGTAAGTTTTTTTTTAAATCTTTTAAAAGAAAGCTGTAAAGGCGAATATTCAAATTACGGCGTGTGGATAGCATGGTTAATTTGATATATAAAATGTGTTATTGATAGTCAGAATTATTTTTATGTGATTCAAAAATTTGTCCTGTTGTAATTCCGTGTGTCATCTCATCATATCCTGTATGGATTATCGTCCCGGATGCATTATATAGTCGAAATTATTCATATTGTTTTACTAATCAATAAAATTGTAAAAGGAAGCAATAATAATTTTACAAATAAAAAAATTGTTCTATATACACGATGTTTGAACGTTGCTTATTAAGGCCTGGGAGTATACTAACATGTACATTACTTAAAATCTATTACTTAAGTCTACACATTTTTGCACCTCAGAAAATATTAGTTTATTTTGATCAACTGAACAATCCATAGAGCCTTACAATAGAACTTTTTACGTTGATGCATAATTGGTAATGTTTGTATAGTTATATTTCCGTAAATAGATAGATAAAAGCAAACACAGTTGATTATATAATAAACAGATAAAATAGATTTTATAGAGCAAGATAATTATGTACACAATAATACAAGATAACAAAGAGTATAATAAATACATAGATAAACAAATGAGACGCAGAAACAGTGACTTACTCGTGTTGACCTTCCTTGAATACCATTGGATTTTTCGCACTGATGTTTGTATATATATATACATATTGATATTTTTCTATTTTTTTATTTATTTATGTATGTTCTTTGATTCAGTCAAGTTATTTTATTTTGAGCGAATTTATCTATTATCCATTTAATCGTTAAATATCTAAATGCATCTAAGTCACTGTCATTAGAAGCCAAAAATAAAATCCTGCAATAGGCAGATTTAGTTCTTACATATAAGTATCTTTCAGTATTATACGTTAAGAATATTAAATATGATACATTCAACTGTCACTTTATCTTTCTAAATAAGAATATATATTTTAAACTTATAATCAATTTTCGAAAATGGCTATTTGGTATCGATACTCATAAGAATATGTATTTTAAGCCTATAATTAATATTAGAAAACGTCAATATACAGGTAGTGTCGATGCTTACAAAGTGGCAAGGGAAAACGGAACGTTGCCAGCGGCTTGAAATATCGCCCTAGTTAAGTAATCGGTTATGGTATCATAAAATGAATGTAATACAAGTCGAGATATTATTTTGTCTTGTCGTCCTTAATACATCATTATCCCCCCACCCCCACGACACACACCTCCCACCCCGCCCCGCCCCACCATAGCATTTCCCAACCCGTTTGTTATTAATATATTCACGTTAATAACATAGGGGTTGAAAAAGCTATGGCAGATACTCTTTTCTAAATAGCTAGGCCAATCCCGATATCTAGGTCTGTAACGATAGACTACGCAATAGTTATTTATATCCTAGACTACGCAATAGTTATTTATATCCTGAGCTGTCTGCCTCTGTCTAATTATTAAAAAAAACGGGATATTTTATTTCAAATTGATACACGCATATTTGAATACTTGTAAATCGTTTATTCATAAAACTTAATCATACATTATGTGAGAGCTCATCTACCTATTGCTGGTCTTTCGTTAGACTTTAGATGTTTTATAAACTAGAAGGGATGAAATGAAAGGCGGTTTAATAAATTAATCTTCATTATATATATATGAAAGGCCAAAGGTTCATACCCTTACAAAACGGGACTTGGGATGGCCTAGTGGTCTCGAGTGTCGCGCTTCGACCTCTAGCTGGCCGGCCACCTTGCGGTTGTGGTTATAAACTAGAAGGTATGAAATGAAAGGGGTTTAAAACATCAATCTTCATTATATATATGAAAGACCAAAGGTCCATACCCTTACCAAAAAGGGGTTGGGATGGCCTAGTGATCTAGAGTGCCGCGCTTCGACTTTTAGCTGGCCGGTGACATCTGGCTTGCGGCTGTGGTTTTGATCCCTGGTGTCCTGGTATATGTGGCATGGAGGTAGGGGTACCTTCTCAACCTCGTGGGTTTCCTCCGGGCACTCCAGTTTCCTCCCACTGCTAAATATCACAAACCCTAATTCAATCAACCAAAGGTCCATACAATTTCTCTTCACAATTTTGAGAAGAATCAAGATGAATTCAAATTATCTTGAGAAATTACTCTAATAATTACAAAAAAATGACTGCCAGAAGAAATATAAATAAGATTAAAATATATAAAACAACGAGTGGATCTAGTTATATCATTCACTTGCAGATACCATATAACATTCCCAGTCCTTATTTAATATCAAATATGTATGGCTATTTCGTGATTAAGACATGCCTTGGAATTTATATTAATGTCAATGGCGAGAGCAATCTGAACGACAGACTCACCCTACCTGCTGAGAAGTGAAAAAAATAGGTTGCCAGGCAACGAAACATACGCCCACACAGCAGCCAAATCGTCCGGGCAGTCAACAAGAATTGTCGCATATTAAGGAATTATCAGAAAATCATTAGAATTTGTTTGGTTTTTATAATCAAACGTTTTTTTTTTTAAATCATATAATAATTGTGACCTCCAGAGGCACCACAAGCTAAAAAGGGTGATTTTTCGTACAATCAGGGGACATAATTCAGGAAGTAATGACCCGATGGGCGCAAATATCGAAAGGAACCAAGATCTTTGGGTTTAAAACATACCTGTCAAGTTTCATCAAAATCGATTCAAAATTGTGACCTCTATAGGGTCCACAACCTTGATATAACATATTTTCACACTATTCGTGTACAAACGGCGGCCATTTTGTCCGTCAATTCTAGTCCGGTTTTCACGTAATTCAAACTCTCTCTTCATTACCATGTAACGGTGATATAGTCAAACGTTTTTTTAAATCGGATAATAATTTTGACCTCCAGAGGGAACAAAAGCGATTTTTCGGACAATCCGGGGACATAATTCAGGAAGTTATGATCCAATGGGCGCAAATATCGAAAGGAACCAAGATCTTTGGGTTATAAACATACATGTCAAGTTTCATCAAAATCGGTTCAAAATTGTGACCTCTATAAGGTCCACAACCTTTATATAACATATTTTCACAATATTCGTGAACAAACGGCGGCCATTTTGTCCGTCAATTTTGGTCCGATTTTCACAAAATTCATACTCAACCTTCATAACCATGAAACGGTGATATAATCAAACGTTTTTTTAAATCGGATAACAATTTTGACCTCCAGAGGGACCACAAGCTAAAAAGGGCAATTTTTCGGACAATCAGGGGCCATAATTCAGGAAGTTACGATCCGATTGGCGCAAATATCAAAAGGAATCAAGATCTTTGGGTTATAAACATGCATTTCAAGTTTTATCCAAATCGGTTCCAAATTGTGTCCTCTACACTGTTCACAACCTTGATATAACATATTTTCACACTATTCGCGTACAAATGGCGGCCATTTTGTCCGTCAATTTTGGTCCGATTTTCACGAAATTCAAACTCGACCTTCATAACCATGGAACAATGATATAATCAAACGGTTTTTTAAATCGGATAACAATTTTGACCTCCATAGGGACCACAAGCTAAAAAGGGCAATTTTTCGGACAATCAGGAGCCATAATTCAGGAAGTTACGATCCGATTGGCGCAAATATCGAAAGGAACCAAGATCTTTGGATTATAAACATGCATTTCAAGTTTCATTCAAATCGGTTCAAAATTGTGTCCTCTACACTGTTCACAACCTTGATATAACATATTTTCACACTATTCGCGTACAAATGGCGGCCATTTTGTCCGTCAATTTTGGTCCGATTTTCACGAAATTCAAACTCGACCTTCATAACCATGGAACAATGATATAATCAAACGGTTTTTTTAAATCGGATAACAATTTTGACCTCCATAGGGACCACAAGCTAAAAAGGGCAATTTTTCGGACAATCAGGGGCCATAATTCAGGAAGTTACGATCCGATTGGCGCAAATATCGAAAGGAATCAAGATCTTTGGGTTATAAACATGCATTTCAAGTTTCATCCAAATCGGTTGAAAATTGTGTCCTCTACACTGTTCACAACCTTGATATAACATATTTTCACACTATTCGCGTACAAATGGCGGCCATTTTGTCCGTCAATTTTGGTCCGATTTTCACGAAATTCAAACTCGACCTTCATAACCATGGAACAATGATATAATCAAACGGTTTTTTAAATCGGATAACAATTTTGACCTCCATAGGGACCACAAGCTATAAAGGGCAATTTTTCGGACAATCAGGAGCCATAATTCAGGAAGTTACGATCCGATTGGCGCAAATATCGAAAGGAACCAAGATCTTTGGGTTATCAACATGCATTTCAAGTTTCATTCAAATCGGTTCAAAATTGTGTCCTCTACACTGTTCACAACCTTGATTTAACATATTTTCACACTATTCGCGTACAAATGGCGGCCATTTTGTCCATCAATTTTGGTCCGATTTTCACGAAATTCGAACTCGACCTTCATAACCATGGAACGGTGATATAATCAAACGGTTTTTTAAATCGGATAACAATTTTGACCTCCAGAGGGACCACAAGCTAAAAAGGGCAATTTTTCGGACAATCAGGGGCAATAATTCAGGAAGTTACGATCCGATTGGCGCAAATATCGAAAGGAACCAAGATCTTTGGGTTATAAACATGCATTTCAAGTTTCATCCAAATCAGTTCAAAATTGTGTACTCTACACTGTTCACAACCTTGATTTAACATATTTTCACACTATTCGCGTACAAATGGCGGCCATTTTGTCCGTCAATTTTGGTCCGATTTTCACGAAATTCGAACTCGACCTTCATAACCATGGAACGGTGATATAATCAAACGGTTTTTTAAATCGGGTAACAATTTTGACCTCCAGAGGGACCACAAGCTAAAAAGGGCGATTTTTCGGACAATCAGGGGCAATAATTCAGGAAGTTACGATCCGATTGGCGCAAATATCGAAAGGAACCAAGATCTTTGGGTTATAAACATACATTTCAAGTTTCATCCAAATCGGTTCAAAATTGTGACCTCTAAACTGTTCACAAGCTAAAAAACGTGATTTTTCGTACAATCAGGGGCCATAACCCATGAAGTTACAGTCCGATACATGCCAATATCGAAAGGAACCGATATCTTAGGGTGATAAACCTATGTTTTAAGTTTCATTGAAATCGGATAAAAATTGTGACCTGTAGACTGTTCACAAACAATTGTGGACGGACGGACGGACGGCCGGACGGCCGGACGGACGGACGGACAGGGGCGACGACAATATACGTCCACATGAAAATGTGGGCGTATAAAAAGGCCAGCTACCATTTAGTTTTCGTACGTAAGTTACGTGCGTGGCGCGCAAGGTGGAGGAAGACCACCATTAATTTCCCCATTGACTTAATGTTAATTCTGGACTCTTTGCCCACCTCCAACTTATCCCCAAATTTTCGTTGGGCGAAATGCTTTTCACTACAGACAGAGGAACAAATGGCCATGTCTTTGCACTAAATTTTTTATGAGGTTAACCACCAAAATTTTGAGATACACGAACTTGAAGAAGCATACTCAAAACATGTATCTAGTTGCCGTACATATCACCGTAGCCAACCTCATAACGCCGTTATCCTTCCGCCTCAAAATCATGATTATTTACCAAAACCTAGCAGAAAATATTAATTCAAACCCTCTTAGTCCATTCTAGGCCAAAAATTAACAAAAATGGGCATGCAAAAGGGGAGAAAAGAGACAGAGAGAGAACTGCTATAAATAGACGAACTACAATTTGTGGGTACCGAGATGTAAAATTTAATGGTGGTCTGCCTCCTATATGTTTTTAAAAGTTCATATATCATCAAATTCTTTTCTTTATAGCTTCACATTTATTTTTGCAAAATTATTATAATACAGAATCAAAAAAAAATAATTGCAGAAGAAATGGTGACCCTTTAAAGTTATGTACTGTTTTGCATGCTGGTTTGCAGATCAGGTCCATGGGCCTTTTGTTCTAGAATTGAAGACTCTTTCTTAATTTTGTCAAAATGTGAGTTTCGCAAAAAGATTTAAAGAGTTTCAAACAAGTCTCATCAAAAATATTGGGATATTTTTCAAAAATTGACCTTATTTTACCTTTTTGTACAAAATGGCCCATTCTTTGACACTTTGTATGTCTCAAAATGCCAATAATTCCCTATTTCTTGGAAACTCTGAGGTGAAAGGCATTTATTTCTAGAAACCTTGGCCAGTATACAAGAAGACAAGCTGCAAATTGGTTGCATTGAGGGTAACTGTAAGGAACTATAATGAAACTTGTAAGTCCACCCCCTGAAAATGTTGCTGTGATAAATCATATAATAATTGTGACCTCCAGAGGCACCACAAGCTAAAAAGGGTGATTTTTCGTACAATCAGGGGACATAATTCAGGAAGTAATGACCCGATGGGCGCAAATATCGAAAGGAACCAAGATCTTTGGGTTTAAAACATACCTGTCAAGTTTCATCAAAATCGATTCAAAATTGTGACCTCTATAGGGTCCACAACCTTGATATAACATATTTTCACACTATTCGTGTACAAACGGCGGCCATTTTGTCCGTCAATTCTAGTCCGGTTTTCACGTAATTCAAACTCTCTCTTCATTACCATGTAACGGTGATATAGTCAAACGTTTTTTTAAATCGGATAATAATTTTGACCTCCAGAGGGAACAAAAGCGATTTTTCGGACAATCCGGGGACATAATTCAGGAAGTTATGATCCAATGGGCGCAAATATCGAAAGGAACCAAGATCTTTGGGTTATAAACATACATGTCAAGTTTCATCAAAATCGGTTCAAAATTGTGACCTCTATAAGGTCCACAACCTTTATATAACATATTTTCACAATATTCGTGAACAAACGGCGGCCATTTTGTCCGTCAATTTTGGTCCGATTTTCACAAAATTCATACTCAACCTTCATAACCATGAAACGGTGATATAATCAAACGTTTTTTTAAATCGGATAACAATTTTGACCTCCAGAGGGACCACAAGCTAAAAAGGGCAATTTTTCGGACAATCAGGGGCCATAATTCAGGAAATTACGATCCGATTGGCGCAAATATCAAAAGGAATCAAGATCTTTGGGTTATAAACATGCATTTCAAGTTTCATCCAAATCGGTTCAAAATTGTGTCCTCTACACTGTTCACAACCTTGATATAACATATTTTCACACTATTCGCGTACAAATGGCGGCCATTTTGTCCGTCAATTTTGGTCCGATTTTCACGAAATTCAAACTCGACCTTCATAACCATGGAACAATGATATAATCAAACGGTTTTTTAAATCGGATAACAATTTTGACCTCCATAGGGACCACAAGCTAAAAAGGGCAATTTTTCGGACAATCAGGAGCCATAATTCAGGAAGTTACGATCCGATTGGCGCAAATATCGAAAGGAACCAAGATCTTTGGATTATAAACATGCATTTCAAGTTTCATTCAAATCGGTTCAAAATTGTGTCCTCTACACTGTTCACAACCTTGATATAACATATTTTCACACTATTCGCGTACAAATGGCGGCCATTTTGTCCGTCAATTTTGGTCCGATTTTCACGAAATTCAAACTCGACCTTCATAACCATGGAACAATGATATAATCAAACGGTTTTTTAAATCGGATAACAATTTTGACCTCCATAGGGACCACAAGCTAAAAAGGGCAATTTTTCGGACAATCAGGAGCCATAATTCAGGAAGTTACGATCCGATTGGCGCAAATATCGAAAGGAACCAAGATCTTTGGATTTTTAAACATGCATTTCAAGTTTCATTCAAATCGGTTCAAAATTGTGTCCTCTACACTGTTCACAACCTTGATATAACATATTTTCACACTATTCGCGTACAAATGGCGGCCATTTTGTCCGTCAATTTTGGTCCGATTTTCACGAAATTCAAACTCGACCTTCATAACCATGGAACAATGATATAATCAAACGGTTTTTTAAATCGGATAACAATTTTGACCTCCATAGGGACCACAAGCTAAAAAGGGCAATTTTTCGGACAATCAGGGGCCATAATTCAGGAAGTTACGATCCGATTGGCGCAAATATCGAAAGGAATCAAGATCTTTGGGTTATAAACATGCATTTCAAGTTTCATCCAAATCGGTTGAAAATTGTGTCCTCTACACTGTTCACAACCTTGATATAACATATTTTCACACTATTCGCGTACAAATGGCGGCCATTTTGTCCGTCAATTTTGGTCCGATTTTCACGAAATTCAAACTCGACCTTCATAACCATGGAACAATGATATAATCAAACGGTTTTTTAAATCGGATAACAATTTTGACCTCCATAGGGACCACAAGCTAAAAAGGGCAATTTTTCGGACAATCAGGAGCCATAATTCAGGAAGTTACCATCCGATTGGCGCAAATATCGAAAGGAACCAAGATCTTTGGGTTATCAACATGCATTTCAAGTTTCATTCAAATCGGTTCAAAATTGTGTCCTCTACACTGTTCACAACCTTGATTTAACATATTTTCACACTATTCGCGTACAAATGGCGGCCATTTTGTCCATCAATTTTGGTCCGATTTTCACGAAATTCGAACTCGACCTTCATAACCATGGAACGGTGATATAATCAAACGGTTTTTTAAATCGGATAACAATTTTGGCCTCCAGAGGGACCACAAGCTAAAAAGGGCAATTTTTCGGACAATCAGGGGCAATAATTCAGGAAGTTACGATCCGATTGGCGCAAATATCGAAAGGAACCAAGATCTTTGGGTTATAAACATGCATTTCAAGTTTCATCCAAATCAGTTCAAAATTGTGTACTCTACACTGTTCACAACCTTGATTTAACATATTTTCACACTATTCGCGTACAAATGGCGGCCATTTTGTCCGTCAATTTTGGTCCGATTTTCACGAAATTCGAACTCGACCTTCATAACCATGGAACGGTGATATAATCAAACGGTTTTTTAAATCGGATAACAATTTTGACCTCCAGAGGCACCACAAGCTAAAAAGGGCGATTTTTCGGACAATCAGGGGCCATAATTCAGAAAGTTACGATCCGATTGGCGCAAATATCGAAAGGAACCAAGATCTTTGGGTTATAAACATACATTTCAAGTTTCATCCAAATCGGTTCAAAATTGTGACCTCTAAACTGTTCACAAGCTAAAAAACGTGATTTTTCGTACAATCAGGGGCCATAACCCATGAAGTTACAGTCCGATACATGCCAATATCGAAAGGAACCGAGATCTTAGGGTGATAAACCTATGTTTTAAGTTTCATTGAAATCGGATAAAAATTGTGATCTGTAGACTGTTCACAAACAATTGTGGACGGACGGACGGACGGACGGACGAACAGGGGCGACGACAATATACGTCCACATGAAAATGTGGGTGTATAAAAAGGCCAGCTACCATTTAGTTTTCGTACGTAAGTTACGTGCGTGGCGCGCAAGGTGGAGGAAGACCACCATTAATTTCCCCATTGACTTAATGTTAATTCTGGACTCTTTGCCCACCTCCAACTTATCCCCAAATTTTCGTTTGGCGAAATGCTTTTCACTACAGACAGAGGAACAAATGGCCATGTCTTTGCACTAAAATTTTTATGAGGTTAACCACCAAAATTTTGAGATACACGAACTTGAAGAAGCATACTCAAAACATGTATCTAGTTGCCGTACATATCACCGTAGCCAACCTCATAACGCCGTTATCCTTCCGCCTCAAAATCATGATTATTTACCAAAACCTAGCAGAAAATATTAATTCAAACCCTCTTAGTCCATTCTAGGCCAAAAATTAACAAAAATGGGCATGCAAAAGGGGAGAAAAGAGACAGAGAGAGAACTGCTATAAATAGACGAACTACAATTTGTGGGTACCGAGATGTAAAATTTAATGGTGGTCTGCCTCCTATATGTTTTTAAAAGTTCATATATCATCAAAATTCTTTTCTTTATAGCTTCACATTTATTTTTGCAAAATTATTATAATACAGAATCAAAAAAAAATAATTGCAGAAGAAATGGTGACCCTTTAAAGTTATGTACTGTTTTGCATGCTGGTTTGCAGATCAGGTCCATGGGCCTTTTGTTCTAGAATTGAAGACCCCTTTCTTAATTTTGTCAAAATGTGAGTTTCGCAAAAAGATTTAAAGAGTTTCAAACAAGTCTCATCAAAAATATTGGGATATTTTTCAAAAATTGACCTTATTTTACCTTTTTTTTACAAAATGGCCCATTCTTTGACACTTTGTATGTCTCAAAATGCCAATAATTCCCTATTTGTTGGAAACTCTGAGGTGAAAGGCATTTATTTCTAGAAACCTTGGCCAGTATACAAGAAGACAAGCTGCAAATTGGTTGCATTGGGGGTAACTGTAAGGAACTATAATGAAACTTGTAAGTCCACCCCCTGAAAATGTTGCTGTGATAACAAATCCAACCTGTGTCCACATAAGTAATACTGTTGATGGAATATGGCTAAAAGCCACATTTTTCTATCCCTGGCTTGCATACATACATACAAACACAGGTACTTGTAAGAAATATGAATCATTTATTAAAATATGGATTGATAAATGTAAAATAAATGCTGTATTTAGTTGACAACCAGCCACTCCAACAAAAGGGTCACAAAGCACTATTTTTTTTAAAAAAATGGGAATATTTCAGTATTGAAAACACTTTAACAACCAGAGGTATCCTTGGAATTATATAGTGTCAATATTTTGTGGAAGCAAGTTGTTTTAATCTTTACATCAATTTCCTGACAAAATGAGGTGGAAAAAGGGAGTTATGACATAATTCATTGCATAAAAGGAGTATGAAAAGGCTATTAATTAATATATCATTGCTTTGTAAGTGCCACATTTTAAAAGATCACCACAAATAATAGATTTACATCAAAAATGTCAAACATTAAGCTGCAAAAGACACATCTACAACATATCCATTTTGGGGTGTGGACTCATTTGGGGAAAATGTCATAGAATAACATGTTTGGCCATAAACAAAAAGTCTTAAAAATTCATGGAATCTTTTATGTAACTTTTTGTTTGAGCAAAATAAAATGCTCGGTTACAATTCAAGCACAAAATTACTGTTAATTCGGAGTCAATATATTTTCAATTGAATATCCAAATATCATGTTCAAGAAAATGGGTGGGGTGGGGAGGTTGAGCCAGTCTAAATGAAATTTCCCTGCAGTCACACAGATTTTACTTTCTCGAGAAGGGAAATGCAACAATTGCAGGTTTTAAAAGATTAAAATTGTGTTAAGTCTGAGGAACACCCAAGCAAAATGCAGTTCACTCATGTTTTGAAAATTCTAACATGCCTCAGCAGTACATAATTAGACTAAATTTCTTAATTTTTAAATTTCTATTAAAATCATAGATACTTTTTCAATATCTGACAAACACATGGCTCCTTTCCAAGTTATTTTTAACAATAAAAATAAAGACATGCAAGACATTTTGTTTCATTTTACAACAGATGAATAATTAAAATTTTGACAGCAATATTGGGGGTAATCTGAAGAATTCCAGACAAATTATCATGGTGCAGTGAAATAGCAGATGGTTCTAAACTGTCTAACTACTCGGCTTATAAATGTTCCCTTACATATGAAACGTATTTATCTGATGTACATATTAATGCACATAAAATAGCACTGACAAAATTTAGATGCCCAAATCATCACCTTGCAATTGAAACAGGTCGTTGGGACGGTACTGACAGGGTTGACAGAATTTGTCTGTATTGTAAAAATGTTGTCAATGAATCTCACATTGAAGATGAAACCCATTTTATTGTGAAATGAACCTTATATGGTGATTTTAGAAATGCACTATTAACCCCAAATGTCAAATATTTAAGTGCAACTGATGCCTTTAAACTTATTATGTGCAATTTTAATCAGGTTCAGCTAGCAAATTATGTGTAATGGTCTATTAGCTCATTATAGTCTACAGATATTCATAAGGCTTTACTGACAGTGGAACATGTGCTTTTATTAGTAAAAACAATATGGATGCCCCTGGTCTTGTGACCACTAGGCCTCCAGTGTACAATAGATCATGACTTAAAGGCGCAGTGCTTAATTATGAGTAGATATGAGGATATTACATTATGTGTATAGTTGTATGAGGTTAAGATGTAAATATATCAACAGTTTATAATTATTTATACTTATATGTATATATTTTCATGTTTTTTTGGTAAATCATTGTATCACTTGTACTTTGGGCCAAGGGCCTTGGATATTGAATGAACAACAACAACAACAGCTAAACAAACGTACACAATGTTAAGACGTCTTGATACTATTGGCACGGCGCGTTCATGTCCAACCATCCTCACAGTGTAAAGACAGCTACCATAGTCGCGCTAACGCGCCGTGCCATCAACAACTGCAGCAATGATTCCCTAAAAACAGAACTGGACAACATTGAAGAAGTCCTCACCAAATACAACAACTATCCAAGCCAGTTAGTACAGAAAACCACCAAGACCACCACTAACAGTTCCAGAGAAACCACTGAACCAAAACCTGACAAACCACCAGTAAGAATCACTATACCGTTTCAAAGCAAGCTATCTTATCAACTTAGGAGACTCCTCAGTCCAACAGGGATCCAAGTCACCTTCTCTAAAGGACGAACCCTGCAAGACATCCTAAAAATTTAAACTTTATTCCTAATTACTACAAACTCAAATTACTTTGTTAATTTTATTCATTAATTAATTTCATTCATTATAGTTTACTCTCTACTGGTTTTGGGTCCATTAATCTACAGTGTTAAACAATAGTGGAATCATCATCTGGCTTCATCAACACAATAGCCCCTGTCCTTAATCAGTTGTGCTTTTAGTGTTTTAATTAAGGGTATACATTACCCTTTAAACACCAATAATCCCTATCATTAATAAACCATTATGTATACATCATCACTACTCAGTGGCTTTAAGAAAGTTAATTAGTCCCTTACATCTTGTTTTTGTATACCATAACCTATTGTGTCATAGACCTTTGATCTTGTCGTTTCAACCTTGTTGTTGTTGATTTTGTCTATATATGTTGCCTCACTTTTTGTTATATTGTATTAGCTTGAAAACGTTGAGAGAATACTCTAAGGAACCATATTCCATACCACCCATCTATACTATATACCATCAATTCACAATCAACTGTCTCTGAAATAAAAGATACTTACTTGAATCATTCGACACACATTAACTGGAAATCAAAAAATGAAACAAAGACGATCTATACAGAACTTTTATTAAAGATAAACCTAATGTAATTTCTAATAACACGGTATAACACATTGACATATGTCATAGAAGCGTCCTGCCATATTAAATTACGTGTAAGTGATTGTAACATAAACCTGTTGCTATCAACACCCGGCTGGAGATCTTGGTAGCATTCCTTGTGTCATTGTGTTGTCATGTCTTATCTAACTTTCTTTGTCTGATAAACTATATTAATTGTTAAACCTGATATGATGCTTGATACATTAGACAGGTGTCTAATGAGCTCCTTTGCCTTGAATACGTTTATAAGCTCAGAACAGGAACGAATCTACAGTCAGGTCCAGGAGGCCATGCTAGGCGGGTGCCTAGGTGAAGATACCTAATGGATACGAGTTAGGTCCGGCCAGGACTGAGCGAAGACCATGGGCGTTTTGGCACGAGACGAGACGAAAGCTCATGGAGTTTGCACACTCGTGCTAAACCAAGCTAATTAAGTCATGACTCCTCCTATATAGTTAGTTCTACGGTCGCTTACATTACGATGTTTGTACCTAATATGTAAGAAGAATAAAAATATTACATTTGAAGTCAAACCAGTGTTGTCATCTAAGAACCTGATTTAAGAACAAATACTGTCACAAAGGGGCTAAATCTTCGAAACGTATTTAACTTCCAACAACTAAGTAGACAACGCGATTTTCTGTATTTTATTGTTCATTCTGCACTTAAAACTAAGACACTATTTCAATCACGTACTTTCAATATAATTGATACAACTTGTAATTATTGCAAAATTAAAGAAGAAACACTTACTCACCTGTTTGAAAACTGCCCTTATCTGTATTATTATCGAAAATTCACTACACTGAAAAAAAACTTGTGTTGGATCTCAACACAAATACTTGTGTTAAAACTAACCTACACAAGTCTGTGTTATTTTGCATTGCATTAACACAAACTTGTGTAGATTTATACAATCTTGTGTGTTTTCATATAATTAACACAAGTAATGTGTTTTTTTAATCTATTATTAATTACAGGTATGTCGTGAAATATAAAATTGCATAATAACCCCTAGGTATTGTTTATATTCAGAGCAAACTTTTGTGAAGAAAATTCTAACGTATCATTATATTTTCGACTGAAAAAGTACTGTTTTTTAAACGAAAACTAAAATAAGAGGTCGAATTATGTCAACTTATATTATTTCTTAGTTTCTGTTTTTTTAAATGATTTACTTACTTAACAAAAGATTATTAAGACAATATCCACTATTTAGTTCGACATTTGTTGCACAGACAGTGGCTTGACAGAAATTAATTGGATGTTAATTGGTATTAAGATGTCTGTTATAGTTAAAATGTCTGCAAGTTGAGGATTTTTATTGGCCCTATAGACTGGTAGATCAAAGGAATATATAATCTAAATGTGATTTAAGTACATTGTTGTTTTTACAGTTGATTCAGCCTGCGTGGGAAAAATTAGTTAAAGTCTCATTTAATTTAATTGGTTGTTAAAATCGAAATTAAATATTATTTGTTCACTAAAAAATAACCAATGAAATTTATTCTTTCATGCGTCAATTAACATTCATTACCAAATGTATCGTCTCCAATTTTAATATACCTCTAGTGGCAAATTCTTTTTGTGGAAGCAGACGTTAAACTATTGGATTATAATATAATACCGACGATCAGTTTAGCTACACTGAATACAATCAGCCATTTTCTACCGATGTTTGCCGATTTCTACAGCCATGGGACACCGGAAGTAACGCATGTATTTCTAAAATGGGGGACAAAGCAAGGGGAAGAAAAGGTAGGTTAATTCTGTAATCATAATAATGTACTTAATCATCTACTTTTTCTGAAATTTTACACGATTATCACTAGAATTCCAAATATTCAAACAAAACAAAAAATCGTTCGACTAGGGTTAGTACATGTAGGTAAGAATTTGTACGTTCCACGAGAGTCAATTCATTTATTTTTCTTCGAAGCCGCCATTTTGATTTGGAAAATTTGCCCAAAATAGAAATTAACTCGTGCATAAACTGAATAATATGTTATTGCTCTTTTGTGTTAGTTCTTTGGTTGAAATGAAATCTACATTATGTGAAAAATTTCAGCCACAGTCAATATGATTAGATTTTTTTTTTTTCAGACAATGATGTAGTACATGTACATATGGCTCTCCAATTTTAAGCAGATCGTTTAGAATTTGCAAAGAAGGACCGGTAACATTTTTATATTATTAGGTTTTTTTAACAATAATGTCCTTTGCCTATAATTATCATTTTATATAAAGATACAGGAAAATGAATTTATGTAAGCCCATGCTTGTTTCCGATCCCACAACTAAATACTATATCTTCTAACCAGGCGTGGATCCCCCCCCCCTCCCTTCAGCCCCGGTGTGACATAGTTGATTTTCGTTTGCTTTGTTACTGCTGTAGTTCACATATCTGCTCTTTAATAGATGATTTAAACATGATTTTCGCATCTCCGCTGGGGACTACACCAAACCTGATTATTACCATTTGCTCCAATGTATGGCCCCTCCCTCGACAAAATCCTAGATACAGGCCTGGTTATTGACTGAATAAAAGTTAGAAAAAAGATAATAAAAGTATGACATATTACAAATATGATTTTCTGCATATTATAGTAAAGGAAGTACATACATAAAAATCTTACTACAAAAATATCGGATTCTCTAAAACAACATTCATGTCCAGAACAAAAATGTGAGGGTATCAGCATATGATTATGGTTTTGGACTTATATTTTACACGTTTTAACTGATCATGGGTAATTGTGAATATGATCAAATCAAAACTGTCAACTTAATTCAAGTCAACTACCATCTGGCATATTTATTTCAGTGACCAACCGCCAAAGGGACAGTTGAAAATGGCTATGGAAATTTTGTTCTCAGAGATTGCCAATCAGTTAAAGGCTATGTAAGTACCATACATATTTGTTTTTGAATGAGGAACCGGGTCCATACTCTCCTAAATCTAGTTGTTCTTCGGCATGCAATGTCTTGGGCTTTGTCATTTCAAGTACGAACACCAAAAAACTTTTGACAATTGAATTTCTTTGACTTTTGTTAATTGAATTTAATGAAATTTCCTGGCTCATGTAGTACGCTATTTCTTGTTCATATACACGTATAAAGCTTTTACTTGTTCATATGTTACACCCGCGCTAAAATATAAATAATATACTAAAATACTGTTTGCAAATATTGTATTCCCAACTGACATGGTTGAACTAACTGATGAAACGTGTCAATTTGTCAAGGGGCTTCTGACTTCATCTTCAGTTGTTATTATCCATTTTTGAGCAATTATATATTTTTATCCAGGAGCCGAGAACAGTTTCATTACAAACCAAACGAGGGAACTATACAGAAGATATGACAAAAGTCAAGAAATAATGCTTGGTATGTTGATTTTACCTAAATGCATAATAACTAAAATATCACTACTTGCTTTATTAAGTAATGACCACAACAACTTTATTCTACAGTTGGTTGATGTGTCTACTATAATTGTAGTTTACATAAATTAGCAGTGCTTGAAGCAAAAAGCTTAAAATAAATAATCACATTTGATCACTTTGATGCACCGTGAACAAGTGTTGTAGAAAAGTTCTCTTCTGCTTATTTCAGATGATAAAGAATAATATGACATTATTGACAACAAAGAACTACAGTTAAAGAAATTTCAAAAGACATTTGTGGTGCCAAGACTTAGTTTAATTTTGGGATATAATGATACGTTGGTAAAGTCGTCCACACGACATAGTTTACTTTCGCGACATGGGTATTCCTTTCTTATTAGTAATAGTATACGTTTTTTGTGCCGAGTTCTGCGTGATCATCCTCACTCGTTGGTGGAGTCGTCCACACAACTTAGTTTAATTTCCGGATATAATAGTACGACGATACAGTCGTCCACAAGCTTGAGCGGCCCCGTTCATGAATAAATAACAAAGTAAATCATTTTATTCAATAAAACAAATCTGATTTCATCAAAATAAACCCCATGCAGAAATATATTCCTACACCGCTACCAAACGACCCACGTTTTAAATTTGTTTTCTGAAACCCGCGTTTTTTTTACTTCGTACCGTAGGCGGGCTGAGGTTATTTATACATATATTTGTCTTTTTTGTCGGTTTAATGTCTTTACATATTATCGTACTTACCTTTGAACTATAAATGTACGTGTCGGTATAACACTACTTGCTTCAGATTTTAATATATCCCTAAATATATCATTTTTTTTTTATATTATTAAAAGTTCGAATATCATATAATATACTATCTATATAATACTATCTATACCCTAGCATTTATCAAGTCTTCTGCTCAAGTGACAGCAGCTACATAGGAGAAAGTAGGCAACCATTAGATGTAAGGCTTAGTCAACACCAACCTAAGCCATCCAACCAGACCTCCGCTGTAGCTGACCACATCAGACAAAATCCAAAACACAAGATACTATGGGAAAAGACGAAGAAATTAGCAATCCACCAAAACCACACTAAGAAAAGAAAGATTTTGGAAGCCATCAACATAAAACGCTACAAACCAGCATTAAATAGAGATGAAGGTGTCTATCTACCACGGGCTTATGATACAATAATCGCAAATATAACTTAACTGCAGTGATCCCTAATAACTGAACATGAGACAATATTATGAAATTAGTCATAAACTCGAAATAATATTAGTGCCGTAGTATGCCGTCTGTGTCTGTGTGTCGTGTGGTTGTAAATTTAAACTGGAATATTACCGATTATAATAAGTGTTATCCTATTTATTTATTTATTTATGTACTTATTTAATTAATTTTCCCCTGACCCCCCCCCCTCTCATCTACGGAGCAATAATAAGTTTTTTACCCTGATATTGTTGTGTTAATTAATCCTATACGTTTTGCTAAAGTTTCCTTTTGATCTGTTACTTTTCATGGCTATGATTTAGTGGTTTCCCCTAATCTATTATTATTATTGTTTTATCAATGTAATTTAATGTATATGTTGTTACAATTTTACCTTTGAACAGTAACTTTACTATGATCAGTGGCTTCCTTAATTGTTAATCAGCTATTATTAGTTATTATAGATTTTATGTATACGGTTTCGTAAGGTCTTGTTGACTTAATATATTTATGGTTTCACTATTCATTATGATTAATTAGCTGTTACTTGTTTTTGTATATAAACCCTCTGTACATTATTTTCATTAAGCGGACGTTAAATAAAGCTATTTCACACACACACACACATATTTTCATTACCATTCGCTTGAAAACGTTGAGAGAATCCTCAACGAAACGTCGCTTTAATTAAAATAGTAATTGTGTTCCATAATATGTTTTTGTGTTTATTATATAATAGCTGTCTTTGTCGGTTTATTTTTTGCAATATTTTGGATGAAAGAACGCTTTAAGCGGTACTTGTTTCACGTGCTACACTCATGCTCAGGGGCGCCGAAACAATTTTCATGTGCGGATGCAGGACCAATTTTACCACCACCTCTCAGAGTACGGCATCAGGTATCGGACCGCGGGCTCTGCTGCACAAATACTGGCCATGTCGACGTAAATAAAATTTAATAGATCTTTATGGGCCTCCGGGGGCTTCATGGGCCCGGGGCGATGTATCGACTGCACACACCCCTCTAGGGGCCCGCCCATGTTTTCCAACGAATGTCGTGTTAGGGTTGCGCTGATCGTTATGGTTGATTAAATTACAAGCTGAGATGGTATATTATGTACAAGAGATTAAATTACATCCTGATTGGTTAGATGATAAAGAATAATATGACATTATTGACAACAAAGAACTATAATGGGGTCTAACAAATCATTTTCTAGGAAAAGAGCAAATGAAATACGTAATAGAAACACGTGCTAATAATAACTTGGATTAGAGAAATTGACAACCAAATAAGGATATATGCTGATAATAATTGGATTAGAGAAATTGACAACCAAATAAGGATATATGCTGATAATGTTTATTTCGAAAAACAGGTTCACCAAATCCCCATGTTGTGTTTCAAGATTTTTGTTTGTATCATAAAACCGATTTTATTATATGGCTCTGAAATTTAAGGTTATGAATATCGTAAAGATATTGAGCTTGTACAGACGAATTTCTGTAAATCGTTTCTAGGCATCCGTAAATGTAGCTCGACAGCAGACTGTAAAGGGGAATGTGGTCGTCACAATCTTGCAGTATATTACATGTCTTGTGTGAGCTATTGGGTCAAGCTGATTCATATGCCATACAGCAGATACGCTAAACGTAAATGTAAATAAAAGTAAGATAATTGTATTTCGCAGAGGTGGAATTGTTAAGGCAAATGAAAAGTGGTTTTATGGCAGCAAACCTTTGGAGGTTGTTTCTTTCTACAAGTACCTGGGAATAATGTTTACCCCGAAACTTTGCTGGTCCCTCGCGACCACTACATTAGCCCAACAAGCCACTAAAGCTTCCAATATGTTAAAAGCCTTCGTTTTGAAATGCTCTGTAAGTGTTCAAGATTCTTTATTTCTCTTTGACCGAATGATTTTACCTATTTTAACTTATGGCTGTGAAATTTGGGGATTTGTTGATATAACAAATATTGAAAATGTACATCTAAACTTTTGTAAATTCATACTTCATGTAAATTCAAGAACCTCTCATGCTGCGGTGTATGGTGAACTTGGTCGAGAACCTATTTATATTACCTATATGTCAAAGCTTATGAAATACTGGTTAAAACTCTTAGAGATGTCAACTGACCGTTACCCCAAAGCCTGTTACAACATGTTATTATCTTTAGACAGTGCAGGAAGAATAACGTGGGCAAGTAAAGTTCGAAATATATTGTATACACATGGGTTTGGATTAGTTTGGGAGCAGCAATGAATTTGGGACAAAAGTGTATTTTTAAGGCAATTTAAGCAACGTTTAAAATATATAAATTCTCCAAACTGGTGCAGTGAAATAGCAGAAGGTTCTAAACTGTCTAACTACTCGGCTCATAAATGTTCCCTTACATATGAAACGTATTTATCTGATGTACATATTAATGCACATAAAATAGCACTGACAAAATTTAGATGCTCAAATCATCACCTTGCAATTGAAACAGGTCGTTGGGACGATACTGACAGGGTTGACAGAATTTGTCTGTATTGTAAAAATGTTGTCAATGAATCTCACATTGAAGATGAAACCCATTTTATTGTGAAATGAACCTTATATGGTGATTTTAGAAATGCACTATTAACCCCAAATGTCAAATATTTAAGTGCAACTGATGCCTTTAAACTTATTATGTGCAATTTTAATCAGGTTCAGCTAGCAAATTATGTGTATAGTTGTATGAGGTTAAGATGTAAATATATCAACAGTTTATAATTATTTATACTTATATGTATATATTTTCATGTTTTTTTTGGTAAATCATTGTATCACTTGTACTTTGGGCCAAGGGTCTTGGATATTGAATGAACAACAACAACAACAGCTAAACAAACGTACACAAAGTTAAGACGTCTTGATACTATTGGCACGGCGCGTTCATGTCCAACCATCCTCACAGTGTAAAGACAGCTACCATAGTCGCGCTAACGCGCCGTGCCATCAACAACTGCAGCAATGATTCCCTAAAAACAGAACTGGACAACATTGAAGAAGTCCTCACCAAATACAACAACTATCCAAGCCAGTTAGTACAGAAAACCACCAAGACCACCACTAACAGTTCCAGAGAAACCACTGAACCAAAACCTGACAAACCACCAGTAAGAATCACTATACCGTTTCAAGGCAAGCTATCTTATCAACTTAGGAGACTCCTCAGTCCAACAGGGATCCAAGTCACCTTTTCTAAAGGACGAACCCTGCAAGACATCCTAAAGGCTAATGGGAAGCTCCCCCTAACAAAATTCCACCTCCTAAAGACTGTGTTTACGAAATTGCATGCAGCTGTGATATCAAATACATATGAGAAACGAGACAACCCCTGGATAAAAGAATTAGTCAACATAAATCTAAATCCACCACCACCAATTCCGCTGTAGCCCAACATCTCCAATCCATCCAAGGACATAGAATTGAGTCATACAAAACCATGGCAGTTAATCTCCCTGTTGAAAAGACACGCAAACTTATTGAGGCAATACATATCAGAAGAAGCACACCAGATCTCAACCGCGACATAGGCATATTTTTGCCAAGCGCCTACGACCAAATACTCAAATCATAAACATTTAAACTTTATTCCTAATTACTACAAACTCAAATTACTTTGTTAATTTTATTCATTAATTAATTTCATTCATTATAGTTTACTCTCTACTAGTTTTGGGTCCATTAATCTAATATGGTCTACAGTGTTAAACAATAGTGGAATCATCACCTGGCTTCATCAATACAATAGCCCCTGTCCTTAATCAGTTGTGCTTTTTTGTGTTTTTAGTGTTTTAATTAAGGGTATACATTACCCTTTAAACACCAATAATCCCTATCATTAATAAACCATTATGTATACATCATCACTACTCAGTGGCTTTAAGAAAGTTAATTAGTCCCTTACATCTTGTTTTTGTATACCATAACCTATTGTGTTATAGACCTTTGATCTTGTTGTTTCTATGTATGGTTTCAACCTTGTTGTTGATTTTGTCTATATATGTTGCCTCACTTTTTGTTATATTGTATTAGCTTGAAAACGTTGAGAGAATACTCTAAGGAACCATATTCCATACCACCCATCTATACTATATACCATCAATTCACAATCAACTGTCTCTGAAATAAAAGATACTTACTTGAATCATTCGACACACATTAACTGGAAATCAAAAAATGAAACAAAGACGATCTATACAGAACTTTTATTAAAGATAAACCTAATGTAATTTCTAGTAACAAGGTATAACACATTGACATATGTCATAGAAGCGTCCTGCCATATTAAATTACGTGTAAGTGATTGTAACATAAACCTGTTGCTATCAACACCCGGCTGGAGATCTTGGTAGCATTCCTTGTGTCATTGTGTTGTCATGTCTTATCTAACTTTCTTTGTCTGATAAACTATATTAATTGTTAAACCTGATATGATGCTTGATACATTAGACAGGTGTCTAATGAGCTCCTTTGCCTTGAATACGTTTATAAGCTCAGAACAGGAACGAATCTACAGTCAGGTCCAGGAGGCCATGCTAGGCGGGTGCCTAGGTGAAGGTACCTAATGGATACGAGTTAGGTCCGGCCAGGACTGAGCGAAGACCATGGGCGTTTTGGCACGACACGAGACGAAAGCTCATGGAGTTTGCACACTCGTGCTAAGCCAAGCTAATTAAGTCATGACTCCTTCTATATAGTTAGTTCTACGGTCGCTTACATTACGATGTTAGTACCTAATATGTAAGAAGAATAAAAATATTACATTTGAAGTCACACCAGTGTTGTCATCTAAGAACCTGGTTTAAGAACAAATACTGTCACAAAGGGGCTAAATCTTCGAAACGTATTTAACTTCCAACAACTAAGTAGACAACGCGATTTTCTGTATTTTATTGTTCATTCTGCACTTAAAACTAAGACACTATTTCAATCACGTACTTTCAATATAATTGATACAACTTGTAATTATTGCAAAATTAAAGAAGAAACACTTACTCACCTGTTTGAAAACTGCCCTTATCTGTATTATTATCGAAAATTCACTACACTGAAAAAAAACTTGTGTTAAAACTAACCTACACAAGTTTGTGTTATTTTGCATTGCATTAACACAAACTGGTGTAGATTTATACAATCTTGTGTGTTTTCATATAATTAACACACGATCAGTTTAGCTACACTGAATACAATCAGCCATTTTCTACCGATGTTTGCCGATTTCTACAGCCATGGGACACCGGAAGTAACGCATGTATTTCTAAAATGGGGGACAAAGCAAGGGGAAGAAAAGGTAGGTTAATTCTGTAATCATAATAATGTACTTAATCATCTACTTTTTCTGAAATTTTACACGATTATCACTAGAATTCCAAATATTCAAACAAATAAAAAATCGTTCGACTAGGGTTAGTAGGTAAGAATTTGTACGTTCCACGAGTTCATTTATTTTTCTTCGAAGCCGCCATTTTGATTTGGAAAATTTGCCCAAAATAGAAATTAACTCGTGCATAAACTAAATAATATGTTATTGCTCTTTTGTGTTAGTTCTTTGGTTGAAATGAAATCTACATTATGTGAAAAATTTCAGCCACAGTCAATATGATTAGATTATTTTTTTTTCAGACAATGATGTAGTACATGTACATATGGCTCTCCAATTTTAAGCAGATCGTTTAGAATTTGCAAAGAAGGACCGGTAACATTTTTATATTATTAGTTTTTTTTAACAATAATGCCCTTTGCCTATAATTATCATTTTATATAAAGATACAGGAAAATGAATTTATGTAAGCCCATGCTTGTTTCCGATCCCACAACTAAATACTATATCTTCTAACCAGGCGTGGATCCAGGGGGAGGTTCCCTCCCCCCCTCCCGTCAGCCCCGGTGTGACATAGTTGATTTTCGTTTTCGTTTTATTCAATAAAACAAATCTGATTTCATCAAAATAAACCCCATGCAGAAATATATTCCTACACCGCTACCAAACGACCCACGTTTTAAATTTGTTTTCTGAAACCCGCGTTTTTTTTACTTCGTACCGTAGGCGGGCTGAGGTTATTTATACATATATTTGTCTTTTTTAATGTCTTTACATATTATCGTGCTTACCTTTGAACTATAAATATACGTGTCGGTATAACACTACTTGCTTCAGATTTTAATATATCCCTAAATATATCTTTTTTTTTTATATTATTAAAAGTTCGAATATCATATAACATACTATCTATATAATAGCTGTCTTTGTCGGTTTATTTTTTGCAATATTTTGGATGAAAGAACGCTTTAAGCGGTACTTGTTTCACGTGCTACACTCATGCTCAGGGGCGCCGAAACAATTTTCATGTGCAGATGCAGGACCAATTTTACCACCACCTCTCAGAGTACGGCATCAGGTATCGGACCGCGGGCTCTGTTGCACAAATACTGGCCATGTCGACGTAAATAAAATTTAATAGATCTTTATGGGCCTCCGGGGGCTTCATGGGCCCGGGGCGATGTATCGACTGCACACACCCCTCTAGGGGCCCGCCCATGTTTTCCAACGAATGTCGTGTTAGGGTTGCGCTGATCGTTATGGTTGATTAAATTACAAGCTGAGATGGTATATTATGTAAAAGAGATTAAATTACATCCTGATCGGTTGTTTCGGTTAGGTCCATGAATATTTAATCAGGTAAACATGTTTAAAGATATGACAAAATGCCTGATATTTTCGTTATCTGAAAATACAACAATCTGTAGCATACAATCCAAATAAAGAATATTACATGGTATATGAAACACTACAATCTATAATATACACTCGAAATAAAGAATATACCTACATGCTAAATGAAACGCAATGAGGTTTGTCTATCATAAAGTATTTAATAGGCAATATTTAGAAACCAAATGTAGATCAAATATACCCAGAATTACAATAAGCCTTGACCTGCATTAAGGTGACTTTCCCGTTCTATTTTTCTGTGTTAGTAGGGTGATCCTGTCCTACAACTAACCTACTCTTATATCAAATATTTCAACTGTCAAGGGAACCCGAGAGGGGGCGCAAATGGTAAACACACCCACATTGGATCAGAAGGTCTTGTCATTGAGTCAAATAATTCAATTGTCTAGGGTCCATAAAGTGAACACAATGAGGAGGGGGGGGGGGTCGATTCCGGGCTTGTGCCCAATTATACCTTGCCATGTCCTACACTACTGATATGATGGACCTATGACCTAAAATCTAGCTGAAAATTCTCGGCCAACGTCTTATACTCATTGAACCATAATACCTCCCCTCCCTTGCTTATGTACATATTATTTAATAAATGTATTTGCAACTTTCTTTTAAATTATGTTATCTTTATGCTTTGCTCCATTTATGTAAAAATGTCATAAAATATAAGGGCATAATTAATCTTATTAGTGCTTGGTTTAGATGTTATTAAATTTAGACATTTTTGAATTATATATTGAATTATATAATTTTGTTAGTATAATAATTATTTTTCTGTTAACATTCAAATGTATATTTACTTTTTTCTCATCATGTCGTGTTTGGGTGTGTGCAGTCGATACATCGCCCCGGGCCCATGCAGCCCCTGGAGGCCCATAAAGATCTATTAAATTTTATTTACGTCGACATGGCCAGTATCAATCTGTTTCACAGAGAATTACTTACGAATTATCTCTGTAACAGATGACTGTCCACAACACGTGCGTTGACAGCAGGCAGCGTCAGTCATTGGCTCAACGGCTCGTGCAATGTTTACTTAACACCTAACTGCTTCGGGCAAAATGATGCATTTTACTCATTTTAATACCCATTTACACTAAATAGGAAATATTTTTTAACTACAAATACTTTAAACGTCTTTATTTATTTTTCTTTTACCTCAAACAAATGTTTGAGAATTTAATTTGTCGGAGTAAAAAAGTTAATATGCCGTACTCATTAAGCCTCGTCGATGTCATGCTTATCAGTGATTGTCGAGGCCAAGCGAATATTCACTGCGGGATCAGTTTGCCGTCGGCCACGACGTACTAATCAATTAGTAAAGGGATTGGGGAAACTTCCGAAAGTATATAGAGTAGGTACACGCTGCCGCTACCCGAAAACTATCGTACCAGTTTATTTAGAGTGGTTGATACTTTCAACCGCTTACTAAGTACGATTATACAAACAATACGATTAACTTTATTACAAGTCATCGGTGATTCGATCTGAAATCAAATAACAAAATAAATAGTCAACAAGTACTAGCTATTTCTTCTATGCGATTAAATTGTGTACGAGTCTTATTCTTAGTTGTTTTACTAATCCAATTCTTAGTTGTGGACGACATCACCAATAGTTGTGGAAGACATCACTAACAGTTGTGGACGACTTCACTGTGGACGACTTGACTGGTACCCCTAACATGTACATATACATTTAGAAACAGCCATATATGAATAAACAAGGTTCCCCTTCTCTGAGAGAAATTCAACATATCATCAGATTTGGATGTCGCTAATGCATAAGAAATAAAGATGCAAGGATGCATTTATAGGAGAAGAACTATTAAGATGGTTGGAAATAGCTACTTATATTGTGGAAACTTTTCTCACACAGCTTGATAAACAGGAAAATGTAACTAACATTTGATATGAGTAGACCTTAGGGTCGAGGTACCTGGAAAAATTGCTCTCATACCACACTGTATGGCATATGCCAAGTGGGAGCTGAACAGCAGGACGCTAAACTCCATTTCATTTCATTTTTCATCTCGTTTCATCTGTGACAAAGCTAACTAAAACATTCAACATACAATGTAATTAAATTAAAGCCTTCATCTTATAACTGTTGAGTCTATTTAAGTCGATTAATACAGTATATTTTTTTTCTCAGTTAACTACATCAGAAAGATCAAAACAGTTTGAAATGGCTATTCATATTGTGGACATTTTTTCTCACAAAATTTGATAATCAGGCAAAATGTAAGTAACATACATATTTGTATTTTTAATTAAGGAACTAGTTCTATACACTTGCTTGGTAATTTGGGTTTTTCTAATCGGGGCAATGCCTAGGACTCTGCCCTTTCAAGTACTTGGCATGCTTCATTTTTAACAATCACATCCATAGTTGTGATAAGTGTTTTTTTTACTGTAAATAGCAGTATAAATTTGTTGGACAATATTTTACTTTTCAAATAGATTTTAAAAAAGGTAGTATCTAATTTGTTGCCAATGGAAAAAAATATGAATGGGCCAAAATAATCAGACATTGCCAAGTAAATAGGCGCTGTCCTGATGTAGTAGGGAATTTGGATTTGGAAACTCAATACATGTTGAAACCGGGTGAATTGTTGACCTATCCAGATCTCTCGATTTTTTTTCTGACTTCTAAGTTCTAACCCATTTGATTTGAATATAATAATTTGCCCGGGTCTGTAACTGGACAAGGCATACTAAGTGTTACGCAAAGTTAAAACAAAATAGAGACTCACTCTGGATGTTGCAAAATAAATTGTTTATTTAAACATTGTGAACCATAAAAAAGTATTCTTATTGCTTATTTTTTTTTATTTTTTAGACTGGAACACCATTGAAAGAGATTTTGATGTATGATAACAACGACAGAACCCAGGCATCAATTTATTTTATAATTCTATAAAAGAATGCATTTGACCCAATTTTTAAATATTTATTTTTGTTTTTAATGTTAAATATTCTCCCAAACACAATCAGATTTTAATTCTCTTTACAAAATTATGTATCATATAGACAGTAAAGGGACATATAACTCACTTAGAAATATGGTCGGAAATCATAAAGTATTTAATAGGCAATATTTAGAAACCAAATGTAGATCAAATATACCGAGAATTACAAAAAGCCTTGACCTGCATTAAGGTGACTTTCCCGTTCTACTTTACTGTGTTAGTAGGGTGATCTCGCCTACAACTAACCTACTCTTATATCAAATATTTCAACTGTCAAGGGAACCCGAGAGGGGGCGCAAATGGTAAACACACCCACATTGGATCAGAAGGTCTTGTCATTGAGTCAAATAATTCAATTGTCTAGGGTCCTTAAAGTGAACACAATGGGGAGGGGGGGGGTCGATTCCGGGCTTGTGCCCAATTATACCTTGCCATGTCCTACACTACTGACATGATGGACCTGTGACCTAAAATCTAGCTGAAAATTCTCGGCCAACGTCTTATACTCATTGAACCATTATGCCTCCCCTCCCTTGCTTATGTACATATTATTTAATAAATGTATTTGCAACTTTCTTTTAAATTATGTTATCTTGATGCTTTGCTCCACTTATGTAATAATGTAATAAAATATTAGTGCATAATTAATCTTATTAGTGCTTGGTTTGGATGTTATTAAATTTAGACATTTTTGAATTATATATTTTGGGGGTTCTTGTTTTAGCATAAAAAAATAACTTTTTTATATTTGGCATGGGGAAAAGGGGGGGGGGGCATTATATAACATAATTTTGTTAGTATAATAATTATTTTTCTGTTAACATTCAAATGTATATTTACTTTTTTCTCATCATGTTTGAATAAATAATAATTGAACAAAAAAAATATTATTGTTACCTCATTATTCAAACATTACAGGTTAAACAGTGTAAAGGGGGTGGGGGTACTGCAAGAGAAAGCTTGCTATAATGGATACAAATTGGGTGAAAATACAACACAAGTTTTTGGTTGGTGGTTATACACAAGTTTGTATTGAACCACACAAGTTTCAGAAATTTCACCACAAGTTTCAGAGATTTCAACTCAAGTTTCAGAAATTTCAACACAAGTTTCAGAAATTTCAACACAAGTTTCAGAAATTTCACCACAAGTATTGTGTAGCTTTTCACACAAGTTTCAACACAAGTTTGTGTTGTTTGCTAAATTTTAACACAAGTCTTGTGTTGTTTCAACATTTAACACAAGTTTGTGTTGTTTCAACACAAGATTGTGTTGTTAAGTAGTAACACCCAACTTGTGTTGAAAACAAGTTTGTGTTGTTTCAACACAATTTTTTTTTCAGTGTACAACACATATACAAAACATCTCCGGTAATAAATCTTTCCAATTACCCAAACCATATTTTAATTTGACATCTTATAATAATTAAACTATATTATTTATTTTCTATTATTTTTATATTGTGTGGGACAATAAAGACAAACTTCTGGATTCGGAAGACCTAATATTTAAATTTTACCATGACAGTGTTTCGTTATACTAGATTCTTTCTTTTTTTTTTGGTTTTTTTTTGGGGGGGGGGGGGGGTTATTGTTTTTTGTTGGTTTTTTTATTGTTTTTTTTTAATTATTATTATTATTTTCCCTGCAGATGTAAAAATGCTTTGATTGGTTAAATATATAATTTCAGGGTGTATATTTTTGTATAATATATTTGTTAATGAAATGTAAAAAAAAAAAGTGTAATGGTTCCGGTTTCACTTAATCAACATCATCCCGTCTCTCAGAAAACTGCTCTGCACCAATTGTACTTTATATATTTATTTTGTAATTATTATAATTAATTGAACTTATTACATTTTTACTTATTATATATTTATTAATTTGTATATTAATAAAATTATGAAAAAAAAAAGAATACTCTTCGAAACGTCGCCTAAATAAATCAGTAGCTGTTTTTCCATAAGTATGTTTTTAGTTTATTTATCTGCCCAGTTACTAAGTGCCTCTTAAAGAATTTAGTTTGATTATGTATAACAATCGTTGTGAAACTAAATCGGGAAGATTTCGATTTGATAGTTCTTACGTAGTTTTAAAACAGGTTTCGAAGTGTTTTGGTTCTGATATGAAAGATCTTTTTCAGCGTTCCAAAGTAAATGTACGGTGCTAAGACCACCTATGATAAGTTATAAATGTTGATACTATTAATTAAATCAGGTTTCGCTTTAGTTTTTATATTTTACGCTGACATTTTATTACTTTAAATCTTCCAAGTGTAAAAAAGGACAATTTGACCTTTTGACCTCCGACGTCACTTACAACAAAGATGAATTTAGCAAGTTTACATTTTTATTGAAAGAGTGATTATTTTTAGCATATTTTCATAATACAAGATTGGCCGCGCATTCAAATTCAGTGCATATGAACTCATTTGACCTTTGACCCCGAATATCTCGAAAACGCCCCAACGGCGGACTGATTACCACTCGGCATCGTATTCTACGCAAAATTTTACTCTAGAAAAGTTGGGTCTGGTTTTGTGCCCATTTGATGGACACCCCTCCGCACTTAGCCTCCGGTGTATAATGATATGATGGACAGCTGATTTTAATTAAAACACGGTGTTAAAATACTTATAAATAGAGTTTGTTTTCATACGGGGTTTTCTCATTTCTGAAAGAATCACTTCGCAAGAAACGTTCCCGACACCCTGCGCTATATGCAAACCAAATCTGATAAAAATACAGATCTAATCCGTGCTGTAATTGACCAATAGGGAGATTAAGTTTGTTGGGCTGAGATGTTTTGATTTGAAAATGCATGTCTTTAATGCAAGTTTGATTATCAAAACAATAAATATATCTATCTTTGATCCAAGGGTGATTATTAAACATTTAAGTACGTGTAAGCAGCTGAGATGCGCCATAGTCATTAGTACTAGGCTTAGTACGAACCCCTATGTTATTTATCTTAATAGTCCCTGTGGTCAGTTAACCACGTGATCTTGTGTTCTTCCTGCCTTCACTGTATTATTACCGCCATTAAATAGATCTTTTCGATCTGTGAAATATTTTCCCTTGGGTTAGAGTTCGGGTTAGGTTTATCTAAAACTATTCTGAAGGGTTAGGGTTAGGTTTATCTAAAACTATTCTGAAGGGTTTGGGTTAGGGTTCGGGTTAGGTTTATCTAAAACTATTCTGAAGGGTTAGGGTTAGAATTGTGGCTATAACACGGAAAGATATTTCACAGATGGGAAAGATCTAGTATCGTGCCCATTAAATAGTCTTGCATTGTTTATCGCTGTTTGTTTAATTAATCCATCCGGTGATTATTCGCCGACTGTCGTGGTGGCTAGAATTGGATTAGACTCCATTCTTCTGAAGGTATTAACTTTCGTAAAAGAAAACATACTACATTTTCCCGGAAAAGGTAAATTTGTCTTTTGACAGCAAGCGGGCGTACTTGATTCGTACGACAGATGACAATTTGTGTGTGGTTAAATCCCGCTTTTTTAGGACTTAATTTCGTGGTAATATATTGATGCCATGGCCTCAACAACATTAAGAGCTCCTTATAAACAACGAGTACTTACAAAAACAGAAACTGTTACGTCATTTGAGTCATGGAAACAAAATTTGACTTACATTTTGTCCCTCGATGAAACAAAGTGAGACAGACCTGCACACACTGGCGTTGTGTAGTTACTACATGTTTCGGAAAGTGCATCACTGTGGGTGACTTTTGTCGGAATGTCAGCGACCACATTCACCCTCCTGAAGAAGCAACCAAGATCAAATTCCCTAGCAACCTACGGAAGAGAGCAAGAGAAGAGACCACACAGATGCACACCCTCTACGAGGTGACAAAACCAAGATTCAGTATCTGGACGCAGTCGGCCATTTGATCCATCACGGATAGACACTTTGTTAACATTTGAATTGAAGATTTGTGAACATAGAGTATTAAAATTATTATTATTTATATAAGTAAAAACTTGACCAGTAAAGAAATGAAAGAAATGGTACTATATTTGTTGTTTTGTACTTGTTAATAAATCTGCTTTAACATAACAATGTTACAATATGTTGTTGTTTTGAACTGGGTGTCTAAGTTTTGGGATTTTTTCTAGATTTTCTTGGACTATTCCATTATCAAATATAGTTAACAGGTTGAGGATTAGTTGTGCACTTGACCGTAAATGTTGTTGTGTTAAGCTGTCTAAGATATGGCTGTCTAAGTTTTGGCGCCGGGGATCATACTAAAGGCATCAGACCCTATGACGTCAGACATTTAATTAACTAATCAGCGTTGACCCAGTAAACATGGATGGTTAGATTTACGTTACTTTTACGTCATTATGGTTAGATTATGGTTAGCGTCCAATAATGGTAAAATATTACGTTTAAATTTACGTTACTTTTATGTCATTATGGTTATGGTTACTTTTACGTCAGAAAATGACGTAAATCTAAGGTAAACTTTATGACCGTTTTCTTACCAATTTTTGTCGCTTTAAATACTTCTTGATTAAGTACCCATATCAGTGTGTGCACAGTCTAACTATTGATAAATAGTCGGAATTCAGACAAAATAATTATATATGTGTTATTGGTGATAATTCTGACGTTAATTTAACATGAATTTTACGTCATGTATCTAACCGTTAGATTATGGTTAGTTTTCTGACGTAAATCTAACGTTAATATAACGTTAGTTATCTAACGTTAATGTAACGTTAGTTTTATGTCATAATTTTAACATAAGTTTCTAATGTGAATGTAACATAAACCTAATACCTGTTCTCTATCGGAGATGAAATGCAATGAAATAGGGTTTAACGTCTGCACCTAACCTGGGCTAATTGAAGATGGGCATACGCGGCGCGACAGACAGCGGCGCGACAGCCTACTCTCATATCGAATTCCAACTGCCAAGGGATCTTTAACATGCAAACAAATGTGTACATGGGACCTGGGTTTTTCGGCCCATCCGAATGACTAGGCGTAAATCTAAGGTAAATTTTATGACGGTTCTCTTACCAATTTTTGTCACTTTAAATACTTCTTGATTAAGTACCCATATCAGTGTGTGCACAGTCTAACAATTGATAAATAGTCGGAATTCAGACAAAATAATTTTATATGTGTTATTGGTGATAATTCTAACGTTAATCTAACATAAATTTTACGTCATGTTTCTAACCGTTAGATTATGGTTAGTTTTCTGACGTAAATCTAACGTTAATTTTCTAACGTTAACATAACGTTAGTTATCTAACATTAATTCTAACACAAGTTTCTAATGTGAATCTAACATAAACCTAATACTTGTTCTCTATCGGAAATGAAATACAATGAAATGGGGTTTAACGTCCTACTTTTCTGCACCTAACCTGGGCTAATTGAAGATGGGTATACGCGGCGCGACAGACAGCGGCGCGACAGCCTACTCTAATATCGAATTCCAACTGCCAAGGGTTTCTTTAACATGCACACCAATGTGTACATGGGACCTGCGTTTTTCGGACCAAACGAACGACTAGGCCCAGTAGGCCTTCCCTTCCACTTCACTGACAAGGGGAAACAACGCCGAAAATCGAGATGCAGGGATCGAACACCGGACTACCAGGTTAGCAAGCCAGCGCCTTACCCACATTGTCTAACAGAAAAGAATGTCAGTTTTATGATGTTAGGATACTAACAATTACGTAAACAAATGTCAGTTTAATATCAGGATAACAACGATTAAATAAATGTTAGTTTTTGGTTGTTGGCTATCCAACCATAATCAAAAAAATCCATTTAAGTTAACAAAATGTACTAAATTTTAAGCGTTCTTTTAGACAACTTGAACAAAATCTGTTAATAATTGTAACCTGTATAATATTTATGGATAAAACATTAAAAAGTGGGTGTGGCACCACCCCTAGGTGTTGAGCCATGCACCGAAATTGATAGTTGTTAATATCCTTACGGCATAAAGATTAACTATACCAAGTTAAAAAAAAAACACGAAAAGTTGATGTGGCTCTGCCTCTGGGACTCAGACATGAAACAATTCTGATTATTTATCAATTGGTAAAATGTGCACACACTGGTATGGTTATTTAATCAAGAGGTACAATGGGGGATCATACCGAGATGCAACAAAACCTGTTACTAACTGGAAACTGTAGACTATTTATAGACAAAATATTAATAAAAAAGTGAAATGAAATGAAATAAGGTTTAATGTCCTACTGTTCTACTAGTAAACTGGGCTAATGAAGACGGGTCTACATCATATAGTGTGCTATTGGGGTTATTTTGCCCGGTCAGCGGCACTATTGCCTACTCTTAAATCTAATTCAAACTGCAAAGGGATCTTTTGCGTGCACGCCAATGTGTACACAGGACCTCAGGTTTTTATTCCCATTCAAACGACAAGGGGAAACCTCGTCAGGAAATCTGGATGAAATGAAATGAAATAAGGTTAACGTCCTACTGTTCTGCTCATAGACTGGGCTAATAAAGATGGGCCTAAAGGGGAATTTTGCCCAGACAGCGGCACTACGGCCTACTCTTATATATCAAACTCCAACTGCCAAGGGGTCTTTGACGTGCCCGCCAATGTGTACACGGAACCTCTGGGTTTTTTTTTCGTTCATCCGAACGACTAAACAGTTGTCCTTGTCATGCCTTCCATTTTGCATCATTGACAAGTGGAAACCACCCCGGAAAATCTGGATGAACTTTCTCAGCCAATGCAGGGATCGAAGACCCGACCTCCAGGCTAACGAGACGGCGTCTTACCCACACAGACAAAAAACTGGCTGTGGCACTATCAAAAAGGGAGCGAGAAAAAAAATGGGGTTTAATGTCCACTCAACATAAACTAGGTCATTTAGTGCTACATGTAAGGTAAAACAAAAATCCCCACAAATATTATATACCAGTACGTAATTATTCTTTTTGCACTGCCTGAAAGATCTTCCAGCCCAAATGTTGTGGAGCAACATGCCAACCTTTTTTTATATTTTATAATAATCATCCTTAAAAAACTAGAAAGTCAATGTTAAAGTCAAAATATATTTATACATTTTGTATTTTCATTTTGTATGACCCAATAATATATGGGTTGGTTAAAAGCTTTTAGCTTGTCTTTACATCTTCCATATAATATAATAATATGTTCTCAGAATAAATCTTATCTGATTAAATTTAATGATTTAAATTCTTGTGGCGGTTTATGAAAGACGCCATGACGACCAGACTCGTTCGTTGGTTTGTTTATATCAGATTTTTAAAATTTTACGCTTGTATTTATTATTATATATAAGGTGTAAAACCCGAAAAATATAAAGCTTATCAAATTTATTGTATATAGGGCCTCGTATAATAATATGGGTGAATTGGAATGTGCAATCAAATTCAACCGAAAACACATTTTACAAGACTTTCACTTTGAGTCAATAACCAGTTCGAACCAGTTATTTCCGGAATTTATAGATCTAGTCGACATATCGTCCCCGATAAAAGACATCTGAAAATTAAAATAACTCTATTGGATTATTCGTATAATATTAAGTATAGCTAATATAAAATCTAACAGAGCGCACAGAAACGGATTACATTCTAGATTCCATTATCAAAAATACGTATCGACGGCTTCCGTGTGGGGAATAATAAAAGCGAACGGAATTGTAGGTATAGCAAGATGGCGCCCAAAAGCGATAGAATATCGGAGATTTTGGACAAAATACTATTTATTTCACACAAAAAAGAAATGGTGCCCTGATTTAAAGTTAGAAGAAGCATATAGGAAAGTAAGTGTCTTTTTTACATACAAACAACCGTCGTAATACAATTTGTAGAACTACAAATTCAGCAAATAATGGTCGTTGACAATTTTACACAATCACCGTAAAATGCTAAAAAAAACAACGGTAAAAAAAGTCACAAGATTAGATGGCCTGTTATTTTCTGAATGTAAAACTTTGTAGCTGCACGATTTATACACAATCTAAACTACTTTAATCGAAAAAAAAATCCTGTTTGAAAATCACGGGAATCAAACATTTTTCACTTTAGGTATTATTCAACAGTGGTAATGACACAGAATACAATTGTAGTCTTAGTCTATATATACAGCCTACTTCAATTTTAAAAAAAAAAAAAACAAAAACAAAAACAAACCTGCATAACCATTTCTAGGCCTATGATATACATGTATATAGCCATAACAACTGTCTTTACATACATGATGGCCCTTCTCTCCCCTGAATGTACAGAGTAAAGTTTTTTCTTCTACATTTTTACACCTTTTTTGGCATCACTCCTGTCTAATCTCAAACACCTAAATGAGCAGAAATATTGTCTGAGAGCTTCAGACTTTACTGATAACTCTCAAATTGACAGTGTTTCATTGCATTTCATCCATAATGACAGCGTAGACTGAATAATTCTCATGTATACTTTGAATATGTTCTTTATTCTATCTCTAAGCAAAATCTTTTTTTACAGATCCTAAATTTGAGCAATATTGATGGCACTAATGTGAGAGAAGTTACAAAAAGATTTTTTTGAAGGCTTTGTTTACGTAAATGGTAGCCAGGTGACACCAGCTTACTCCTTGTCATGTACAAATGTAGGATCAATGCCATACCACTGGACTCAATAATGACGTTGGACGTTATGATGAAAAGTGCTCTCATCCACCCTACTCTCACGATGACAAGGGAATCAAGGCTGTTTTCATATACATTTAATAAATGTAGATATGCTATTTGAAACAAAAAACAAACCGAAACTGGTTAACCAATTTATTCACATTTGATAAAAAAAATTCTATCAAAATATTTGTTGGACCACAGGAAGACTTGTTGATACATGTTTGAATTAATAATATTATAGCTTTAAGTTCCATGTTTGGCAGCGAGTGCTAATAACGTTTACAAAACTGTGAGCGGGAATTTCAAGGCATTAACCTCCTGTGACATAATAACAAATGACAAGTGCGAAATAAAGTATTTATGTGATCTTGGGTGAAAAAACAGTGTTGTGGCTAGCCAAATGAAATGAAACAAAATATAGTGTAATGACCTACTGTTTTGTTCTGAACTGGGCTAATGAAGACGGGCATACACCATACAGTATGCTATAAGGGAAATTTTGCACTATGGCCTACTCATATCAAATTCCAACTGTCAAGGGTATGCCAATGTGTATACATGGCCTCAGTTTTTCTGTACCAACTGAATGAATAGACAGCTGTCTTGTCAGGCCCTCCTGCAACACCAATGAGTATACATGGCCTCAGTTTTTCTGTACCATCTGAATGAATAGACAGCTGTTTTGTCAGGCCCTCCTGCATCACTGACAAGAGGAAATAACGCTGGAAAATCTGGATGAACTTTCACTTCCAATGCAGGGATCTAGTGCCCGACCCCAAAACAAAGGGCCTGACAAGAAAAGCTGTCGAGTCGTTTGGATGGTATGAATGACCGAGCGTCTGTGTACACATTGATGTGCATGTAAAACATCACCAATCGGTTCGAATGCGATATAGGAGTAAAATTCCCTGATATCACACTGTATAGAGTATGTCCCTTTTGATTAGCCACGGAATAGGACGTTAAACCCCAATTCATTTTATTTCATTCCATCATTTCATTTCATTCCACAAGACTAATGTAGACCTTTTTCTTGAACATATTCAATTGACAGTGATGCAGGACAGCGGACCTGACATGGATAGGTGACTAGTCATAAGAATGGGACAAAAACCCAAGGTAATGTGTACACTTTGATGTGTGTGTGTGAAGCATTTTTGTCAGTTGTATGGAATTTGATATAAGATATAACAGTCGTCACCTGAGAACCAGACTGTTCCATGTCCCCAAAACCACTTTTCGAGAAAATGGCTGTTGAATATTCAAACATACAGAACTTTTTTTCTACGCTTTATGACCCGATGAAAGTTTATGTATGAGTCCATGGGTGTCTCTACTGAATATTTATCACAATTATAGTCATCTAATTTACATAAACATCGTTATATTGACAAATTTAACTTTGGACATAGAACAATTTCCTAAAAAAAAAAGCCACCTTTCTCGAGAACCAGACTGTTCCATGTCCAATAAAATACCAAAATAACCCATTTATCGCTATCTGTATTGTGGTATTCTGTGTTTATAAGCCATAAAATAAAACGGGGTTTCAAGTGAAGGTCCCAGATAATTTTTGGAAGATAAAACTTATTAATTTTGTGTGAAAAAATCCTTGTAAATACCTACATTAGCCCTGTACGACTATTTCAAGCTATATTATACGTTTTTAAAAAAGAAATTGGTACCTGTATTTTTGTCTCGGGAAATTGTGCTTCTAAAAAAACTCGACTAAATGTTGATATTTTCAGACAAGGTAAATACACTATTTGTTCATAGTTTGACGTTTAAAATACATTTGTAAACAGACATAATTTTAAGACTCTGTATTATTATCTGGGACTGCCCCTGTGCTACGCTGAAGCGTAAAACATGCATTATACAGTGAATTCTGACTGTCAAGAGAGCTTTTAGGTACACGCTAATTTGAACATAATTTCGATGCACCTGTCGGATTCTCGGTCCCCCGTCTTGCACCACGGCGGAGACACGCCGAACTTTCTTGATCAACGCAGGGATTGAACCTAAGATCTCCAGATTAATGAGTCAACGGACAAACAGACAGACAGACGAACCCATTTAAATATCCCTCAATTTTCTTCGAAAGGTGAGGGACAATGAGCAATTAAGTAAAAATAGGTTGCCAAGCAACGAAACATACGCCCACGGGCAGTCAACAAGAGTTGTCGCATATAAAGTAATTATCAGAAAATCATTAGAATTTGTTTGGCTTTTATAAAGTTCTGCCCCATGCTAACGTTTAGTATACGAAACGTTTAATATTATGGATTTAGCTGTACAATTATCAAAATTCATTGAAAATCCATATACTTGTTTGTCTCAAGACCTTAAACTCTGTCCACAAGATTTGGCCTCTAGCGCGTTCACAAGATTTTTTGAAGTGATCAAGCTGAAAATCAACAGACTTCTTTCTCTTATGACCAGAGGCGGATTGGGCTCCCGTGTCGGAGCGGCCCCATTTACTGACCGCGAAGCCCGGACGGGAGGTGGGGGCGGAGGCTCTCCCCCTGGAAGGTTTTGGAAAATGAACCCGAAATTTTGACCATTTGATTAACCAGTTAGGAATATTGAAAAAGTAGGAATATTTTCATTTTTGTTGCCGGAAGCGCTGGTTGATTACTCTTGTGGTGAAAGGCCACGAGACACATTGGTACAGAGTGACGAAAGTGAAATTCATAAAAGCTGCTTTTAGAATTTTGGATTCTGGCATTTCCCCACAAACAGGGTGCAGGTGACTTTATAATTAGTAAATTTGCGGGCGACAGTGTCGGGGGAATCCGATGAAATTTTCGGATGAAATTCTGAATCCCCATTTCAGGATTCCGAATTCTGGCCCACACCAAGCACACTCGGCCCAGAGAGTCTATTATACCAGGCCATTTTAGACCCCAGTTGCGGCCTGTTAAAGCCTCCGGCCACATACAACATGATCATCATAGCCCCATGGCCGGTCCAATACCCCCTTCCCCATATAATGTTCAACAGAAAAAGTCTTTTTTTTAGAAGAATTGGACAAAATTATTTTTTTCATTTTTTGTGACCGGCCCATCGGGCGCTCGTCTGACCGGCACTTGAGGCGATCGTCCGATCTTCTTTGATTGGCATTTAGTAATTGAACATATGTGACCCGTCATGGCATAATGAGTCGCAATGAAAAAATTTTGAAAATTGAGTTATTGTTATTTTCACATTCTCCAACTCAATACCTTCAATTTGATGTATAGTTTGGTTGAATCGCGCAAAAATTGACTGAGCTGTGTCCGCTTGAAGCCTCCCAACTCGCCAAAGTAAGTTTTGAGAAAAGTCAAGTCAAAGATTTGGTATGTTTCAAAACAAAATCCCATAGCAACCAAGCCATTTATTTGCTGTTTTGTCGTTGAATACTTATTCTAGAGGTTTTATGGTATGCTGAAGACGAAAATTGTAGTAAACATTTCCAAAATGGGCGCGAAAATGACAAATGTTCAAGTTTTCACAGGTTATGTGTTTATTAATGTATAAGAGTCAATCCGATAATACCTGCCATTTTGTTTTTCAAAATGACGACCGAAATGATAATCGTCGTAGTAAAATTTTATCTGACAATATCGACTATTTTGTTTTAAATGAACCCGCGGTAACTATCGGTCTTGATGTTACCAGGGACGGACCGGGGTCGAGTTTCCCTAAACCACGATGTACCCTGTAGTTCGGATAGAGAGTCTAAGCTATGATGTAATGTACCCTGTAGTTCGTATTGCGTATCTAAACCATGATGTATTCAGTAGTTCGTATTGAGTCTCTAAACTATGATGTACCCTGTAGTTCGTATAGAGGCTCTAAACCATGATGTATCCTGCAGCTCGGATAGAGTCTCTCTAAACAATCATGTACCCTGTAGTTCGGATAGAGTGTCTAAACCATGATGTACCCTGTACTTCGATGTACCGTCTGTAGTTCATATGGTCTCTAAATGGGGGATTGGATGGCTGAATCATAAAGCCTGTCATTGAGTCAACTAGCGTGTTTTCGAATCCCTGGTTGTACGTGACAAGGAGTAGGGTAGCCATTCCAACCTCGTGGGTTTTCTCCGGGTCCTCCGGTTTCCCCCCACTGCTAAAGAACCCTACGCGCAAGCGAATTATTGAAATAAGGTTAAACCATGTGTTAGTCCCGAAATGGCATAGTTTGTGTCGAGTGGACGTTAAACTCCATTTCTCTCTAGTCTCTAAACCATGATGTAACCTTCAGTCTCTTAACCATGATGTACCCTCTAGTTCAGATAGAGTTTCTAAACCATGTTTATACTGTAGTTGGGATAAACCATAGTTTTGTAAATAGGTGATCGATCATCAAATGAATATGAATTGTACGATATGTTAATCACGAAATTACATAGTTTCTCTTAAATGAATATATTGTTAACACGCTTTAAATATCTGGATGCAATAGAGGTGGTGTAGAAAATTCTAGGTACATTAAAACATTGACAATAGGGGGTATTTCTTGCTATGGCTTGTTTATAGTATAGGACGAGATTTATCGTTTTGATTATAATCACAATGTTACACAATAAATTATACCCCTTCCCCTACTGAGAATTGTAATTAAATAATGTAATGTTATCTTCGTTTATATTATGTCTTTGAATCTACCTGAGAGATATGTGCATCGGTATTACACCTTAAATAAATTAATATGCATATTTCTACAAAGTTTATTCAGCTCGACGTAAGACTTAAAAAATATATAGACACAGTTGGTTTAACTTGAATGTAGATATTAATCATCTATAGTGCATATATATATCACCTTTCAGTTGAATCATGTTATGTTCATATTTTGTTACGCAGGGCTCACACTGGCTTTCCGCCAAAATGGATGATAATTTTTATATAAAGAAATGTTCATATTTTTTTCTGCCATCTTGAATATTTTATCTGCCAAAAATGTGTGATAAAAAATACAATATCTAACAATTTTATGTCTCACCTATTCTTATTATAAAATGATTACCGATATATACAATACAATATACATGTAAAACAACTTTTAAAATCTGTCTTTACATTATATATAAGCACAGTTTGGATTTAATAAGATCAGATTTTATTTTTGGTGAGTTTAATCTATTTGGACATCGCACAACACTATATATTCAGTAGTTACACGTCAAATCTCGTCCAAGGAATGACAATTTTTCTATAAATGTATGTGTTGCGTGTACAATAGACCTATTGTTATTTTCAGGTACCGTAAAGGTATCAGAATCTGAATCCCTTATAGAATGATATTACATCAATTATATTTGTAAGAGATGCTTACAATAATACCCGTCGTTCACCTTTAGACCATTTTGGCGACGGTAATATGATACAAATGGCGAACCGTTTTCTCGCTCAAGAATCGCCGATATTCAACTAGTTCTTACGTTTTCGACCAGTGTTGATAAGATAAGTCAATCAACTAATCATTAATCCAAGACAACTGATTAGCATTGCTCATTGACTCGATCCGGATTATCAGCCAGTTGATTAATTTATTGTGTGTTATGTGTTTAGCCACGTGATTGACACTCAATAATGATTAGAATTTTAAGATTTTTTCCGCCAGTTCTCAAAAAGTATCGCCAGTACCGCAAAACTTTATCGCCAAAATCAAATTTTAATCGCCACTTTCATATTTTTATCGCAAATTGCGACTTTGGTGTTACGTATTTGCCAACATCAAGGTAACAGTTTTCCAAGCGCAGTTACAATACAATTCGATAATGACGTCACAATGAGAACGACGTAATTCTATCAAAGTGACGTTACGACGTCATAAAAAGATCGTAGGTTAAAAATGTCGGCATTTTTTAACTCCCGAGTATCGATTTCCTATAGGTCGTTAATACATTTATGTGCACTAAAGTCAACCGATTCGGAGATTTCGGCGATTTTCTGGTCCACTTGCGGCCATCTTGGATTTATGTTAATTATGCAAATTTCCCCAAGACCGATAATGGCCGCTTTTGTTATGGAAGTACAGTTCCCAAAGAAATGATTTCTGTTGCAGTTTGTTATAGGTGTATTGTTATCTATACCCGCCTAATTCATTGTATGCACACAATGGGATTTTCTGATTAAACGCCATGAAACTTCGACCAGGAAGTCGCCGCCATTTCAATTTACAGCTAATGCTTTGCACCCGTTGTCTGGGACAATCAGCAAACGAGCCGTGTTGGCAGCATAGCAACAAGCGGAGTTTGTTTACATTTCAGGGGTTTAAAACCCCTTTGTATTCCTTCAAAATAAACTCAACGGCAATACTGTGGTCATATGTATAATCTAGAGATTCTCTGCTTTACAACGATGCCAAGCATTTTACAAAAGGATTGACCGGTCGTCCCGCTGTGAGCAGAGACAAATATCTCATTTCGCTGAGAATATTCAGAAAAAGACAGATTTAAGAATACCGTACTCTTACAAAACGTCCAAAAAAAGGTGTTTTAAAATGTTTTATTGCTATTTTGATCTTTTGGGCAGATAGATAGTATATTTATACTCATATTTGTGAAAATCTCAATTTCGATCAAAATCAATGTTTTCACTTATTTTGTCTTTATCTCATTATTGGATCGCGCGCATTCCGACTCATTTTGCCGTGGCCGGTCACATATTAACACAAGGTACAATTTTATGGATACACAATTACTGAGTTTGATACTAAGCGACGTTTCGACGAGGATGCTCTCATCTTTATCAAGCAATGATACAAATTTGTGAATAGTGTAGGCAAATATATACAGAATATGCAACAAAGATAAAAAAAATCAAATACAATTAAAGTTTAACACCTTGATTAGGGGGGCATTAAGGACTAATCCTACACAACAGAAAACCCTTACGGGGATTAAAAGGAGGCGAATGCTATTATTTATAAAAAGATCAGTGTATTAACACTATTAATGGAAAACCAATTAACCTGAGCTATAGAGAAACAATAATATAAAGAGAAGTGTGTATGTATAAGTAAACAAGAGTGGTCGTTGAGCATGTGCAAAGAAAATTAAATAATAATTTGAAATTACGAAATAAAAAATATAAAATATATAATCATGAAAGATATATCGATATAAACTGAAAATCGAGGATTGTAAAACGGTGTCACGTATGACAATATCTTTATTTGATAACGATAGTTTATATTACAGTTTGTGGTGGATGTACTACATATAGGTATGGATTCACGCTGGTATTGCTGAACGTTTCAAGGTCACAAGTATTTGTACATTAATAAATATAGTATATGTGTTATTGTTGTTTATTACAGTTTATGACAACTGTTGAACATGGTTTCAGATTGTGGTAATAAAGTTGATTTATAAACCTTTGATTTTATTGTTTATTTGTAAGATGTGTGATAGTTAATATTTGCCAAGGTAGAGTTATTCACTTGTCTGATTGCAGGCATGTGCACTGCCTGTTTTGTTGTCGTGGTTTGATTGGTTGTGAGTGAAACTGTATGATTGCATTGAATGCATGTGCACTGCCTGTTTTGTTGTCGTGGTTTGATTGGTTGTGAGTGAAACTGTAGTTTACGTGGTGGGAGATATGAATTTATATTGTTACTCTAATGCTGGATTTTGGGAGAATCACACGTGTCCATTAATCATCATTCATTCATGAATCACTCATATAAATTGTATTTCAACTAAATGGCTGTTAGACTGTGTGTCGTTGGTTTAGACTGTGTGTCGTTATAATGGTAATCTGTGTGATTTATGAGTAATAATTAGTACAAATGCTTGTAAGTATTGTTTGATTTTTGTAATGTTGATAATCGTAAAAATGTAGAAATATTTTGATTATTTGTTAAACATTGTGTTATGTTTTATACGTGACCTGATTCTGATTCTGTTTCCGTTCATGTTAATGTGCTACGGTTAGTGTTACCGATATTTTTGCTGGGATCGTTACTGTTCCAGTTATTTTATGGTGTTGAAAATAATGAAACGATCTACATGAATAACTCATCAACGTGATCATCTTAATCATCTTAAGTGTGCTGTGGAGCGTCAGATATTTAATTTAATTGCGGCTGTGTGCGCGTGTTTCATCATTTCATCAATGTAGAACTGTGATTCGTCTTGTTTGAATCCGTGAAATTAGAGAATACTTACATAAATATATATTATTGTATTGTATTGTAGTTATATAAAGATATTTAAATCATATTGTGTTTTTGTTAATGGGAACTAAATAAGTATATGACCGTCAATCTGCCCCAAAAAGAACCAAAGGTCCAATTTTGTGACAAACGGTTTAAGTACTGAAAAGAAACATTTATAAAATGTATGATTAGATTATGTAAAAAAAACCACAAAAAACTGGATAAGCACTGACAGAGAACAAAAGTATTGGAACCAATAAGCTGCAAGTCCCGAAAGATAAAACCTATTATTACAGTATAAAATCTGGAAGAAAGAAGCCGTAAATATATTATTCCCACGTATTAAAGGTCATTACATATGAACCATATTCTAACTGTAAAACTGGATAATTACTGCAAACCAAGATATGTAAAGTATATAACTAGACTGTGGAACTGGATAATCAATGAATTGTGTTAATCCTGAAAGCTGAAAATCATGAAAGAAACCTATTATTAGACTTAAACATGGGTGGGGGGAACCTTAAATATATTCTTCCAATAAACTGAAACCAATAAATGTGAACAATTATCCTCCGACTGTTAAATTGGAAAAGCGTTGAAAGTTAAGATATGTGCGTTGTGTAATTAGACTGTGGAAACCGGATAAACATTGAAATAGAAATAAAGTATTAGAATTAATGTATAAATTGGTCATAAGCCCTTGGTATAAATAGTCCGACATCCCGGTTTAACTTGGGCTTGATCCGTTTTATATTGATGGCCTCAAAGAAGTTTCCTGGTTTTCTTCTGGTGATGATGTACTGCAAGGGTTCTGGTTTGGTCCCACAGGATTGTATGATCTGCGTTGTTAATAATATGCTCTGCTACTGCTGAGGGATTGGTGGAAGCTAGTGGCTTGTGTTCTTTTATTCGTACATCAAGTGGTCCGATCGCCCGACGGCCCAATCCACCCTGCTCATGACCATAAACACTGTGTATACATTTAAAGTGAATCGGATATTAACTTTGTCTTCTAGAGCGTCCACAAGATTTTTGAAGTGATCATGGGCCATAACTCTGGAAGTAATTATCAGAAATCGCGGAAAATCAATAGCCCTCTTTGCCTCAAGACCACAAACACTGTGTATAAATTTAATGTCAATCGGATATCAACTTTGGCCTCTACAGTAACCACAAGAATTTTTGAAGTGAACAACGTTTTTTTTTAAATCGGGTAATAATTTTGACCTCCAGAGGGACAACAAGCTAATAAAGGCGATTTTGCATACAATCAGGGGCCATAATTCAGGAAGTTACAATATCGAAAGGAACCAAGATCTTTAGGTTATAAACATGTATTTCAAGTTTCGTCAAAATCGAATTAAAAGTGTGACCTCTACAGGGTCCACAACTTTGGTGTACAATATTGTTACACTACTGGCAATTTTGGTCTGATTTTCACGAAATTCAAACTCAACCTTCATTAAGGTGTAACAGTGATATAATCAACCTATTTTTTTTTAAATCGGATAATAATTGTGACCTCTAGGGGGACCACAAGCCATAAAAGGCGATTTTTCGGACAATCGGGTGCCATAATTCAGGAAGTTACGATGCGATATGCGCAAATATGGAAAGGAGCCAAGATCGTTAGGTTATAAACATGTATATCAAGTTTCATCAAAATCAAATTAAAATTGTGACCTCTATAGGGTCCACAACCTTGATATAACATATTTTTACAATATTCGCGTACAAACGGCGGCCATTTTGTCCAGCAATTATGGTCCGATTTTCACGAAATTCGAACTCAACCCCATTACAATGTAACGGTGATATAATCAAACGTTTTTTTTAAATCGGATAATAATTTTGACCTCCAGAGGCGATTTTTCGGACAATCAGGGGCCATAAAGTTATTGTTCTATGTCCATTGACAATATTTCTTGTTTATAAATATTAACAGAATGCGATAGAACTTTGAAAGTTTTTTTTGTTGTGTCTTGTTGACACAAACCTTTTAAAATCTTTAAACATCGGTCAATCAAACATTAAATAGAGGCATAACATCAAATATTTAGAAAGTCACTTTTACAAAAAATTGAGCAAGGCTTCAAAGCCCTAATGTTCTATCTCCAAGTCACGTGACCAAACGCTAACTAGTAATTGGCTACTGGAGATAAAACAGTCTGGTTCTCAGTTCAGTTTTAGAAAGGGGGATATAGGACAATTAAAAATTGCTAAAAAGTCCTTTGTTGGGGTATAAAATTATGCGAGGACATAGAAATTATAGTATATAATCCAATAAATATCATATCTAAATTTTTACCAAAAGTGGAGATAGAACAGTCTGGTTCTCAGGTGACGCAGTGTGCCGTAGCCCTGCTGTCGAGACAAAATTTCCCTCATAGCACACTGGGTGGCATATGAAATGATATGGGCTAATGAAGACGGGTATACGCTATACAGTGTGCTATGGGGGAAATTTTGTCTGGACGACAGGGCTACTGCCTACTCTTATAATCGAATTCCAACTACCAAATGAAATGAAATGGGGTTTAACGTCATACTCTTTTGCACCTAACCTGGGCTAATCGAAGACGGCCATACGCCATACAGTGTACTATGAGGGGAATTTTACCCCGGCAGCGGCGCTACAGCCTACTCTTATACTGAATTCCAACTGCCAAGGGATCGTTTACGTGCACTCCAATTTGTATTCGGGACCTCGATTAGGCAACATCCTTGTCAGGCCTTCCTTCTGCATCACTGACAGGGGAAAATCACGCCGGAAAATCTAGATGAACTCTCTCGGCCAATGCAGGGATCGAACACCCGACCTCCAGGGTAGCGAACCAGCACCGTATGCACTTAGCCACCGTGATCCCCGGGATCTTTTACGCGCACACCAATGTGTACACAGGACCTTAGTTTTTCAGTCCCATCTGAATGACTAGATAGTTGTCCTTGTTAGGCCCTCTGTCCTACATCACTGACAAGGGGAAACCACACTGGAAAATCTGGATTAACTTTCTCAGCCAATGCAGGGATCTAGTGTCCAACCTCAAGACAGAGGGCCTGACAAGGAAAGCTTTCTAGTCGTTTGGATGGTATGAATGACCGTGCGTCTGTGAACACAATGGTGTGCATGTAAAAGATCACCAGGCAGTTCGAATGTGATATAGGAGTAGGCCTTAGCCACTGCCTGGACAAAATTCCCTGATGGCACACTGTATAGAGTATGTCGATTTTCATTAGCCACGTCGGAATATGTCGTTAAACCCCATTTCATTTCATTTCATTTTATTCCATCAATGCCTTGAGCAAACAAGATAGAGGCTACATGTAAAGGTTTTGGACAAATTTGGTTATATTTCTACATACTCATTAAAGACTTACAAAAGAAAGTGATGTAAATTTTAAAATTTAATGTTAGATAGATAGAGAGAGAGAGAGAGAGAAATGGGCTTTAACGTCCACTCAACACAAACTAGGTCATTTCGGGACTAACATGTGGTTTTAATTTTATTTCAATAATTCGCTTGCGCGTAGGGGTCTTTAGCAGTGGGAGGAAACCGGAGTGCCCGGAGGAAACCCACGAGGTTGAGAAGACGCCCCTATCTCCATGCCACATATGCTCACACCAGGGCTCGAAACCGCAGCCGCAAGCCAGGGGTGACCGGCCAGCTAGACGTCGAAGCGCGACACTCTAGTCCACTAGGCCATCCCAACCCCCCAATGTTAGATATATAATGAAATGAAATGGGGTTTAAATTCCTACTGCTCTGAAATCCTGATTCTCAGTCAATGCATGTAGCAATCCCGGGTCTGCAGGTTATTTGAGCCAACATTTTACTCTGAGGACCATGACCCTGATTTCCATAAAATGGTCCGTTAGTTTTAATCATGTTAGATAAACGTCAAAAATTGAAGTTATATTTACGTCAGATTTACGTCAAAATGGTTGGTCAGACTACAATCAATTTGCTCATCTTCTTAACGATAATGTAATGTCATGAAATGACGTTAATCTAACGTAAAGTTTACGTCATTTTTACCTTATTTTTACATCATTTTCTGACGCAAATCTAACGTAAAGTTTTTGTCATTTTTTGACGTAGATCTAACGTAAACTTTACGTAAACTTTACGTTAGATTTATGTCAAAATATGACGTAAACTTGACGTTAGATTTGCGTCAGGAAATGTCGTAAATATAACATTAAAATGACGTAAATTTTACGTTAAATTAACATCATTTCCTGACGTTACATTTTCGTTAAGAAGATGAGCAAACTGATGGTAAACTGACCATTTTTACGTAAAAGTAACGTTTTTGTTATGTGGGGATGTTTTTAGTCGGATAACCCACCGCCCCTAACATCAACCAGAACGCGGGTTATATAACAACAGAGGGTGAACTGCCATGCTGTCCTAGATATTTAGTTGCCTGCATTATCATCAATTTATTCAGATGCTATTAAAGAACACAAATGGCTTAGCCACCAAACATGTCTACACAGCCGTGTCATTTCATTGTGGCAAGTGCCCTAAACGTAACTATTACGCTACAGAAACCTGGTGAGACAATCTTGTGGACAATTTTGCTCATTTTGCGCCTTGGCGGACTATTTTATATTCCTATTTACTCTAAGTAGGAAATATATTTTATCGCCCGTCTGTCTGTCCGTCCGTCCGTCTGTCCGTCACGCTTTTTGAGACATAAAAACTCTCTTTCTAATTGAGCTAGAATGTTTAAACTTCGTGTAGGCTTTCATTACGTAAATGTCGTGATGGAGTTCAGTAAGCAGAGATAAGCAATCTGATCGGTTGATGCTTTGGGGTACGATAACTTTGGTTATAATGAAGTGAGAGTGATGAAACTCAGAATATAGATTCATTATATCATTACCTTGACTAAGTTCGATAATGATAATTTTCTGCTTAGGCTAAGAAGCAATAAGCAATTTGATTGGTCAAGATTTTGTAACATAACAACTCTGCTCTTATTTGAGGTAGAGTGTATAAACTTGATGTAGATGTTCTTTAGGTGAATTGAGTTCAATGATTAACATTTCAAGCTGAAGCTAAGCAGAGCTAATCAGTTTTATTGGTCGATGCATTGGGACAAGATAATATTGATTCTATCTGATAGAGAGTGATGAAACTTAGTGTATAGTTTGATTGTTCCATATTTTTGAAAAAAGTCAATGTGCAATTAATTAATATATGTCGTCTATTTATTTTTTGATTTCGGCGGGGGACATCAGCATCACTGTTGGCTTGTTAGAATTTGTTTTATGATTTAATTTGTAGAATAATAAAAGTTAACATTGAGACCTAGCGAATAATTACTGGTGATCAGTTTGGGATACTGCACGGAATAAACAATGGTGGCCGCATTCGCACTATACTACTTTATAGTTTTGATCCGCTACTAAGTCTTGTCGCGGTGTTTGATCTTAGTCTTTACGTCTAGATTATTATTGTTTTCCATTATGTTTTTAATTTTAGTTTTAATACTACTATATATTTGAACGCTATATTTTAATTCTTCGGACTTAATTGGGTCCCTTTCGAGCATATACTAGCTCTACGGTGTTCCAATCTCTCTTTCGAGAGCTAAGGTCTAAATATAGTGATTATGCTCCAATATATACAGATGGTTCGAAAGATGGTGATCGGGTAGCATCGGCTACCGTGACACCATCTAAGATTATTTCTGTCCGCCTTCCACCTGCTGCTTCCATCTTTACAGCTGAACTCCAGGCCATTCTTCGGGCTTTGGAGTTTATTCAATCATCTGCTGATTCTAAATATATTATCTTTTCTCATTCTTTGTCCTCGCTTCAAGCAATTGGCAATAAACAGCTTGAACACCCATTAGTAGCAGACATTTATGGTCTGCTACTATCAAAGGTGTTCATCAGCAAGGACATTGTCCTTTGCTGGCTCCCCAGTCATATGGATATAAAAGGGAATGATCAAGCAGACTCGACTGCTAAGTCTGCTTTAGATCTTCCCTTGTCCGAATTCTTAACGCCATATAAAGATTTTAAATCATCCATAAATAAATGTATATTTGACCGTTGGCAACGGTCTTGGGATCTTGCAGACACAAACTTCATCACATCAAGCCTCTCTTAGGAGAATGGCCAAGCTCCTATCGTACGAGCAGGAGAGATGAAGTTGTCTTGTGTCGCTCTCGCATAGGTCATACTTTTTTAACACATATTTTCATTTTAAAGCGAGAGCCTCAACCAGAATGTGAACACTGTCATGTCCCTTTGACAGTTAAGCACATTTTGATTGAGTGCAAGCATCTCAATGAAACAAGATTACGGCATTACCGTTGCCAATCATTGCATCAGTTGTTTGCCCAACCGGGTCTGTATTGTAAAGCGCTAGACTTTTTAAAGGAGACAAATTTTTATTGCAAATTTTAATTGTATATATCTGATTTTTCTTTCAGGTTTTAAATATATATACATAAAGTTTAGATTTATTTTTATTTGATATTGACTGTGATATATGTTTTTAATATAGATAATATTGTGATTATATTTTTCTAGTTTGTCTCGAGAAAGCTCACCATATGTTTGGCGCAATATAGCCCGGTTGGAGCTAACGTGACATTAAACAACATTTCATTCATTCATACCTTTCGAGCATTTATTATCATGCTCATCTGGCCTGGTATCCATGTATAGTCTACGGTTATTATTCGCCGCAAACGCTTGGCTTGCCACAGGGAACTGATCATTCCCCATTTTTAACTACCGCTCATTGATATAGATATGAATTCTACTTTCAATAAAACGTAACCTTTCAACAAATATAGAAAATAGGTTGCCAGGCAACGAAACATACGCCCACACAGCAGCCAAATCGTCCGGGCAGTCAACAAGAGTTGTCGCATATTAAGGAATTATCAGAAAATCATTAGAATTTGTTTGGTTTTTATAATCAAACGGTTTTTTTTTTTAAATCAGATAATAATTGTGACCTCCAGAGGCACAACAAGCTAAAAAAGGTGATTTTTCGTACAATCAGGGGACATAATTCAGGAAGTAATGACCCGATGGGCGCAAATATCGAAAGGAACCAAGATCTTTGGGTTATAAACATACATGTCAAGTTTCATCAAAATCGATTCAAAATTGTGACCTCTATAGGGTCCACAACCTTGATATAACATATTTTCACACTATTCGTGTACAAATGGCGGCCATTTTGTCCGTCAATTCTATTCCGATTTTCACGTAATTCAAACTCTCTCTTCATTACCATGTAACGGTGATATAGTTAAACGTTTTTTTTAAATCGGATAATAATTTTGACCTCAAGAGGGACCAAAAGCGAACAAAAGCGATTTTTCGGACAATCCGGGGACATAATTCAGGAAGTTATGATCCAATGGGCGCAAATATCGAAAGGAACCAAGATCTTTGGATATAAAACATACATGTCAAGTTTCATCAAAATCGGTTCAAAATTGTGACCTCTATAAGGTCCACGACCTTTATATAACATATTTTCACACTATTCGCGTACAAACGGCGGCCATTTTGTCCATCAATTTTGGTCCGATTTTCACCAAATTTATACTCAACCTTCATAACCATGAAATGGTGATATAATCAAACTTTTTTTTAAATCGGATAACAATTTTGACCTCCAGAGGGACCACAAGCTAAAAAGGGCGATTTTTTTGGACAATCAGGGGCCATAATTCAGGAAGTTACGATCCGATGGGCGCAAATATCGAAAGGAACCAAGATCTTTGGGTTATAAACATACATGTCAAGTTTCATCAAAATTGGTTCAAAATTGTGACCTCTATAAGGTCCACAACCTTGATATAACATATTTTCACACTATTCGCGTACAAACGGCGGCCATTTTGTCCGTCAATTTTTGTCCGATTTTCACGAAATTCGAATTCAACCTTCATAACCATGTAACGGTGATATAATCAAACGTTTTTTTAAATCGGATAACAATTTTGACCTCCAGAGGGACCACAAGCTAAAAAGGGCAATTTTTCGGACGATCAGGGGCCATAATTCAGGAAGTTACGATCCGATGAGCGCAAATATCGAAAGGAACCAAGATCTTTTGGTTATAAACATACATGTCACGTTTCATCCAAATCGGTTCAAAATTGTGACCTCTATAAGGTCCACAACCTTGATATAACATATTTTCACACTATTCGCTTACAAATGGCGGCCATTTTGTCCGTCAATTTTGGTCCGATTTTCACGAAATTCGAACTCAACCTTCATAACCATGGAACGGTGATATAATCAAACGTTTTTTTAAATCGGATAACAATTTTGACCTCCAGAGGGACCACAAGGTAAAAAGGGCGATTTTTCGAACAATCAGGGGCCATAATTCAGGAAGTTACGATCCGATTGGCGCAAATATCGAAAGGAACCAAGATCTTTGGGTTATAAACATGCATTTCAAGTTTCATCCAAATCGGTTCAAAATTGTGACCTCTACACTGTTCACGACCTTGATAAAACATATTTTCACACTATTCGTGTACAAATGGCGGCCATTTTGTCCGTCAATTTTGGTCCGATTTTCACGAAATTCGAACACAGCCTTCATAACTATGGAACAGTGATATAATCTAACGGTTTTTTAAATCGGATAACAATTTTGACCTCCAGAGGGACCACAAGCTAAAAAAGGCGATTCAGGAAGTTACGATCCAATTGACGCAAATATCGAAAGGAACCAAGATCTTTGGTTTATAAACATGCATTTCAAGTTTCATCCAAATCGGTTCAAAATTGTGACCTCTACAATGTTCACAAGCTAAAAAACGTGATTTTTCGTACAATCAGGGGCCATAACCCATGAAGTTACCGTCCGATACATGCCAATATCGAAAGGAACCGAGATCTTAGGGTGATAAACCTATATTTTAAGTTTCATTGAAATCGGATAAAAATTGTGACCTGTAGACTGTTCACAAACAATTGTGGGCGGACGGACGGACGGACGGACGGACGTCCCGACGGACGAACAGGGGCGACGACAATATACGTCCACATGAAAATGTGGGCGTATAAAAATGCATTCAATTCTGGCACGGTATTATAAATAACAATAAACTTCATGTCTGTATTTTCGACGAAACGGACAAATGCAGTTTTAGAGTTGTAAAATGCCGTGCATAGTGTATGCTATTCACAGGCATTATGATTTTTAACAATACGTAACTATATACTCATTACTATTTTTTTCTGTGTATGTCACTTGCAAGATAATTCAAACAATTTTAGATAATACAAAATACGACGTATTTAATGAGTACGTGCAGATCTCACGTAATACAGTATACTACAAATGGCAGGGGTTTTAGCGGGGAATTTAATTTGTTTATGCCTGTGAACGGGTCCTATTTGTACTACGATTAGCTATTTACTGTGGTTAATCGGCAAAGGCACTATGATGGGTGACACGTTCTAAAAATATGAATGCCTTCATTGAGTGGGACAGCTCTTGCGAAACCTCTTAACCAACATACTGAACAACATGTCTATTATTAAAGGGTTAAATTATTAGATTTATGATTTCTCTCCTAACTCAAATAATAACTATTCGTATTTGTCACTAAGAACGTTAACTCTCAGTAACAAACAAATCTACCGCATTAATTTTTCCCAAATGTTCCTGGGGTTTAACGCTTTCGTCATCCGATTACGCATTAGCTGGAAATCACATGCTCAAAAGTAAGTATGAGGTTCAACATGGACATCTTGAGATACACAAACTGAAGTAGCACATGCAACTATCGGCCCCACATTTCAACGTAACCAACCTCTTATCCTCGCGCCTCATACTACTGAATAATCAGCATAACCTTGCGGAAACTGTACAATCAATCCCTTTTGTTCAATTCTACCCCATATTACACTTAGTCTCGATAAAGTGTTAACCCCTAGGATGATAAAGATAGTGTTCTACTGGAACTCGTGTCAAACAATAGGGAAACGTCCATCAGATTAGATTAGGGAAACACTTGAGTGACAGTAGTGTTGGATTCACTATCCGTGCATAATTAAAAGCTAACATAATGTTACCAACGATGGGTTCCTGAGGTACATAATAAAGTAAAAACGTTTTAACTGCATGTCCACATGAATCAAATAATTATTTACTAAAATTGTACTTAAGGTTGGATAAAAATGACTATGCGTTTCAATTAAGGAAAATCAGATTAAGGTGTTCGTCATAACTCTTTTTCTGACACTAACACTGACACAAACACTAACGTTTTCTCACAAACAGGGTGATTTATTTACTTATAAGGAAATATAGTGACCTTTTTTTTAACTTCTTTTAATAATATTTCCTCGTGTATCAAATAAATGTGCTAAACTAAATTTATCACAGCTTTCTATTGAAACATTAAAGCAATTAAAAACAATAAAATTCAATACCTATGGTTAATTAAAATCATCACAGCTTAAAAACCTTATATAAAATTTAATATAAATACATGTTGCCAATTTAATTCATCACAGCCTCCCATGGAAACATTTAAAAACTTAAAAAAATAAATCAAACTTACTTTATATATAAAAAGTTAAAATAACCAAGAATTGCTCATTTGTAACATTCACGTGTACCTTTACTCGAGGTTAACAAACCCCACAAATCGACGGGCGCTTGTCTCGATGAGCAGAAATCCTGAACGCCCCCCCCCCGATAGTTTACTTTTATTTCCCACAATAATCGTACATAATAGATTTATTGACTGGTGGCTGGATACTTTTACCATAATGCATATTTATAATATATCTATATTTACTTGATTCACGCTTATCTGTACCTACTATTAAAACACACCCACCACTGGAACCGTTGGTAGTTACTGCATCATTGTGTGTAAATACAATGTTTTGTTTTGGCATCTCGTTATTGTACAATCTCTGCGTTCTATAGTCGAGCTGAAGGTAAAACATATTACCCTCAGAATCTCTACGGAAAACATTCTTAACGCGATTAGTACTTCTCCCCCCTTCACGGTCCACACACCCTCTCTCATCCCCTGTGTATGGATGAATGTCACCGTTGTCATCCGTGTAATAGATTCCAGGGATATTGGGTGGACCTCTTCTTCCACTATGTTCAATTTCAAAGCAAACTTTGTCGTCTCTACGTTTTTTATACTTGAGATCACCATTTTCTTCTCTTACTCCTTCATATAGATCACCAGTACTGATATATTTGAGTCTACTGTCGGGGTTGGGGTACGATATAACATACACATGGGTGTTTTGTATATCCTCCAAATAGCTTGTTCCTTTAAACAATTCCAGAGCCTCTGTGGGTATTGCATCGTTGCCTACAAATATTAGTGCACAGCCGGTTTCACTACAATAACACACATCTCGTATTGAACAAACCGTTGATGAATTGTCTATCAGGAATGTACACGTAACTTCGGTATCAGCATTCAATTCTGGTGGGGTGTCTAGTACCATAGCATGAACTATAAACCCCTTTTCACTGCTATGGTATTCGATCAAACCTTTAAATGGCTGATGAGGTTTAAATTTGCCAACCCTTATATCTACTACAAATGGTGTAATATCTGGAATCACATTATTCTTCCTTAGATCCGCAGGGAGTTTTCCCCTCATCCTAAGAATAGCCCTGTCCTGTTTCTTACACCCTCCCCAATAGTGGTCAATAACGTTAACAGTCTGCGTTCGGTTGTCCTCGACGTCAACCCCAATCCCCGCTATAGCTTTAACAGCCTCTACGGGATCCCTAATTCCCTCTGTAGGCTTATCCTCAACAACGTGTTCACAAGTTTGAATGAAAGTCTTATTGCCCATTCTAAAAAGTATGCCACTGCCCAAAGGCTGATTAGTTTTGCTAGTAAGCCGAACAACTCTATTTCCACAGATTGTAATAATTTCGCTATAGAACTCGCTATTTTTCGCCGCCAAGAAATCCTTGAGTGGTTCATTATAATGTTTTTTTATAAGCGGTTCTTCCATTCTAAGTTGGTACTGCAATTTAAGTGCTTCCTCGACGTCTCGTGATGTTGTCATTGTATATGTGTACTATAAGAGAAATGGATATACACATATTAACACAAAATCAGACGTTTCTGTATGAACATAATACCGAAGTTTTAAAAAAGACCAAATGGAGAGGTTTATGAAAAAACGTAAATTGAAAGAAATTGACATTATACCACGTATTGAGAGATGGTATATTGGCTTTAATGAACTTGATTAAACGTCATCGCAATCCATTCATGTTATATTCGGCACACCAGGATTAAGGGGGTGGGTGGGGTGAGAAGGTAACATTTACATCGAAAATGGTTACCCAGTAAACATGGATGGTTAGATTTACGTTACTTTTACGTCATTATGGTTAGATTATGGTTAGCGTCCAATAATGGTAAAATTTTACGTTTAAATTTACGTTACTTTTACGTCATAATGGTTATGGTTACTTTTACGTCAGAAAATGACGTAAATCTAACGTAAACTTTATGACGGTTTTCTTACCAATTTTTGTCGCTTTAAATACTTCTTGATTAAGTACCCATATCAGTGTGTGCACAGTCTAACAATTGATAAATAGTCAGAATTCAGACAAAATAATTATACATGTGTTATTGGTGATAATTCTAACGTTAATCTAACATAAATTTTACGTCATGTATCTAACCGTTAGATTATGGTTAGTTTTCTGACGTAAATCTAACGTTAATTTTCTAACGTTAATATAACGTTAGTTATCTAACGTTAATGTAAGGTTAGTTTTATGTCATAATTTTAACATAAGTTTCTAATGTGAATGTAACATAAACCTAATACTTGTTCTCTATCGGACATGAAATGCAATGAAATGGGGTTTAACGTCCTACTTTTCTGCACCTAACCTGGGCTAATTGAAGATGGGCATACGCCATACATTGTGCTATGAGGGAACTTTTTCTCAGACAGCGGCACTACAGCCTACTCTAATATCGAATTCCAACTGCCAAGGGATCTTTAACATGCACACCAATGTGTACATGGAACCTGGTTTTTTTGGCCCATCCAAATGACTACCCACATAACAACATGACGTTACTTTTACGTCAGATTTACGTCAAAATGGTCAGTCAGTTTACCATCAGTTTGCTCATCTTCTTAATGAAAATGTAACGTCAGGAAATGATGTTAATTTAACGTAAAATTTACGTCATTTTTACGTTATATTTACGACATTTCCTGACGCAAATCTAACGTCAAGTTTACGTCATATTTTGACATGAATCTAACGTAAAGTTTACGTTAGATCTACGACAAAAATGACGTAAATTTTACGTTAGATTTGCGTCAGAAAATGATGTAAAAATAAGGTAAAAATGACGTAAACTTTACGTTAGATTAACGTCATTTCATGACATTACATTATCGTTAAGAAGATGAGCAAAATGATTGTAGTCTGACCAACCATTTTGACGTAAATCTGACGTAAATATAACTTCAATTTTTGACGTTAATCTAACATTATTAAAAGTAACCGACCATTTTATGGAAATCAGGGTCATAATCCTCAGAGTAAAATGTCGGCTCAACTAACCTGCAGACCCGGGATTGGTACATGCATTGACTGAGAATCAGGATTTCAGAACAGTAGGACTTTAAACCCCATTTCATTTCATTATATATCTAACATTAATTTTAAAATTTACATCACTTTCTTTTGTAAATCTTTAATGAGCATGTAGAAATATAACCCTTGAAATGTTAACAGTCAACCAATAACCTTTTAAAATCGCAAATTCATATAATTACAACAAAAAGTCAACATAATATCTAAATTTTATTTTTAAAAAATTTAAAAAATACAATTGTTAACAGTAATCATACATCGTAAAATGGTGATAATTGACAAGAATACAAACAGGTGACCATACACAAACCATAACTATAAACATTTTTCTCGACAGCAGGGCTACGGCATACTCTTATATCTTATATAAAATTCCATCAAACTGCCAAGAAATGTTTCACACACACACATCAAAGTGTACACAGTACCTTGGTTTTTTGTCCCATTCGTATGACTAGTCACCTATCCATGTCAGGTCCTCTGTCCTGCATCACTGACATTTGAAAATGTTCAAGAAAAAGGTCTAAATTAGTCTTGTGAAAGTGTGGATATGCATATCAGAAAGGAAAACTAGGATATTGACCAAATTTGGCCAAAACCTTTACGTGTAGTCTCCATCTTGTTTGCTCAAGGCATTGATGGAATGAAATGAAATGAAATGGGGTTTAACGACCTATTCCGACGAGGCTAATGAAAATCGACATACTCTATACAGTGTGCGATCAGGGAATTTTGTCCAGGCAGTGGGTAAGGCCTACTTCTATATCGCATTCGAACTGCCTGGTGATCTTTTACATAAACACCAATGTGTTCACAAACGCACGGTCATTCATACCACCCAAACGACTAGACAGCTAAGGCCTACTCCTATATCGCATTCGAACTGCCTAGTGATCTTTTACATGCACACCAATGTGTACAAAGACGCTCGGTCATTCATACCATCCAAACGAGTAGACAGCTTTCCTTGTCAGGCCCTCTGTCTTGAAGTTGGACACTATATCCCTGCATTGGCTGAGAAAGTTAATCCAGATTTTCCAGTGTGGTTTCCCCTTCTCAGTGAAGTAGGATTGAGGGCCTAACAAGGAAAACTGTCTAGTCATTCAGATGGGACAAAAAAACTAAAGTCCTGTGTACACATTGGTGTGCGCGTAAAAGATCCCGGGCATCACTGTGGCTAAGTGCATAAGACACTGGTTCGCTACCCTGGAGGTCGGGTGTTCGATCCCTGCATTGGCTGAGAGAGTTCATCTAGATTTTCCGGCGTGATTTCCCCTTGTCAGTGATGCAGAAGGAGGGCCTGACAAGGACAGCTGCCTAGTCATTCGGATGGGACAAAAAACCGAAGTCCCGAATACAAATTAGAATGCATGTAAACGATCTCTTGGCAGTTGGAATTCGGTATAAGAGTAGGCCGTAGCGCCACTGCCTCGGTAAAATTTCCCTCATAGTACACTGTATGGCGTATGCCCGTCTTCCATTAGTCCAGGTTAGGCACAAAAGAGTATGACGTTAAACCCCATTTCATTTCATTTCATTTGGTAGTTGGAATTAGATTATAAGAGTAGGCAGTAGTCCTGTCATCCAGACAAAATTTCCCTCATAGCACACTGTATAGCGTATGCCCGTCTTCATTTCACACCTGTTTGAGAAATGAAGAATGAAGACAAGCATATACCACCCAGTGTGCTATGAGGGAAATTTTGTCTCGACAGCAGGGCTACGGCATACTCTTATATTAAATTCCATCCAACTGTCAAGAAATGCGTCACACACACACACATCAAAGTGTACACATTACCTTGGGTTTTTGTCCCATTCTTATGACTAGTCACCTATCCATGTCAGGTCCTCTGCCCTGCATCACTGTCAATTGAAAAATGTCTTGTGGAAGTGTGGATATGCATATAAGAAAGGGAAACTGGGATATTGGCCATATTTGGCCAAAACCTATACATGTAGCCTCTATCTCGTTTGCTCAAGGCATTGATGGAATGAAATGAAATGAATTGGGGTTTAACGTCCTATTCCGTGGCTAATGAAAAGGGACATACTCTATACAGTGTGCTATCAGGAAATTGTGTCCTGACAGTGGCTAAGGCCTACTCCTATATCGCATTCGAACTGCCTAGTGATCTTTTACATGCACACCAATGTGTACACAGACGCTCGGTCATTCATACCATCCAAACGACTAGACAGCTTCCCTTGTCAGGCCCTCTGTCTGGGGGTCCGGCACTAGATCCCTGCATTGGAAGTGAAAGTTCATCCAGATTTCCCAGCGTTATTTCCTCTTGTCAGTGATGCAGGAGGGCCTGACAAGACAGCTGTCTATTCATTCAGATGGTACAGAAAAACTGAGGCCTTGTATACACATTGGCATACCCTTGACAGTTGGAATTTGATATGAGTAGGCCATAGTGCAAAATTTCCCCGATAGCATACTGTATGGCGTATGCCCGTCTTCATTGGCCCAGTTCAGAGCAAAACAGTAGGTCATTACAATCTATTTTGTTTCATTTCATTTGGCTAGCCACAACACTGTTTTTTCACCCAAGACCACATAAATACTTTATTTCGCACTTGTCATTTGTTATCATATCACAGGAGGTTAATGCCTTGAAATTCCCGCTCAAAGTTTTGTAAACGTTATTAGCACTCACTGCCAAGCATGGAACTTAAAGCTTTAATATTATTAATTCAAACATGTATCAACAAGTCTTCCTGTGGTCCAACAAATATTTTGATAGAAATTTGTTATCAAATGTGAATAAATTGGTTAACCAGTTGCGGTTAGTTTTTTGTTTCAAATAGCATATCTACATTTATTAAATGTATATGAAAACAGCCTTGATTCTCTTGTCATCGTGAGAGTACGGTGGATGAGAACACTTTTCATCATAACGTCCACCGTCATTGAGTCCAGTGGTATGGCATTGATCCTACATTTGTAGCCACAACACTGTTTTTTTCACCCAAGACCACATAAATACTTTATTTCGCACTTGTCATTTGTTATCATATCACAGGAGGTTAATGCCTTGAAATTCCCGCTCAAAGTTTTGTAAACGTTATTAGCACTCACTGCCAAGCATGGAACTTAAAGCTTTAATATTATTAATTCAAACATGTATCAACAAGTCTTCCTGTGGTCCAACAAATATTTTGATAGAAATTTGTTATCAAATGTGAATAAATTGGTTAACCAGTTGCGGTTAGTTTTTTGTTTCAAATAGCATATCTACATTTATTAAATGTATATGAAAACAGCCTTGATTCTCTTGTCATCGTGAGAGTACGGTGGATGAGAACACTTTTCATCATAACGTCCACCGCCATTGAGTCCAGTGGTATGGCATTGATCCTACATTTGTACATGACAAGGAGTAAGCTGGTGTCACCTGGCTACCATTTACGTAAACAAAGCCTTCAAAAAATCTTTTTGTAATTTCTTTCACATTAGTGCCATCAATACTGCTCAAATTTCGGATCTGTAAAAAAAGATTTTGCTTAGAGATAGAATAAAGAACATATATTATTCAAAGTATACATGAGAATTATTCAGTCTACACTGTCATTATGGATGTACATTCAGGGGAGTGAAGGGCCATCATGTATGTAAAGACAGTTGTTATGGCTATATATTATAGGCCTATATATATAGAAATGGTTATGTAGGTTTTTTTTTTTTTTTAAATTGAAGTACGCTGTATATTTAGACTAAGACTACAATTGTATTCTGTGTCATTACCACTGTTGAATAATACCATACCTAAAGTGAAAAATGTTTGATTCCCGTGATTTTGAAACAGGATTTTTTTCGATTAAAGTAGTTTAGATTGTGTATAAATCGTGCAGCTACAAAGTTTTACATTAAGAAAATAACAGGCCATCTAATCTTGTGACTTTTTTAGTAAAATTGTCAACAGCCATTATTTGCTGAATTTGTAGTTCTACAAATTATATTTAGACGGATGTTTGTATGTAAAAAAAGGCACTTACTTTCCTATATGCTTCTTCTAACTTTAAATCAGGGCACCATTTCTTTTTTGTGTGAAATAAATAGTATTTTGCCCAAAATCTCCGACATTCTATTGCTTTTGGGCGCCATCTTGCTATGCCCACAATTCCGTTCGCTTTTATTATTCCCCCAATACGGAAGCCGTCTATACGTATTTTCGATAATGGAATATAGAATGTAATCTGTTTCTGTGTGCTCTGCTAGATTTTATATTAGCTATACTTAATATTATAAGAATAATCCAATAGAGAAATTTTAATTTTCAGATGTCTTTTATCGGGGAAGATATATGTCGACTAGATCTATAGATTCCGGAAATAACTGGATCGAACTGGTTCTTGACTCGAAGTGAAAGTCTTGTAAAATGTGTTTTCGGTTGAATTTTATTGCACATTCCAATTCACCCATATTATTATACGAGGCTCTATAGACAATAAATTTGATAAGCTTTATATTTGTCTGGTTTTACACCTTATATATAATAATAAACACAAGCGTAAAATTTTTAAAATCTGATATAAACAAACCAACGAAGAGGCTGGTCGTCATGACTCATGGTAACAGCCACCTTCATGTACAAATTACAAGAATTTAAATCATTAAATTTAATGTTTTAATCAGATAAGATTCATTCTAAGAACATATTATTATATTATATGGGAAGATGTAAAGACAAGCTAAAAGCTTTTAATCAACCCATCTCCTTATATTATTGGGTCATACAAAATGAAAATACAAAATGTATAAATATATTTTCACTTTTAACATTGACTTTCTAGTTTTTTAAGGATGATTATTATAAAATATAAAAAAAGGGTTGGCATATGTGTATGTTGCTCCACAACATTTGGGCTGGAAGATCGTTCAGGCAGGGCAAAAAGAATAATATCGTACTGGTATAATATTTGTGGGGATTTTTGTTTTACCTTACATGTAGCACTATTTGACAAAATCTTATCTTAGTCCTGAAATGACATAGTTTATGTTGAGTGGACATTAAACCCCATTTTTTTCTCTCGCTTCCTTTTTGATGGTGCCACAGCCAGTTTTTTGTATGTGTGGGTAAGACGCTGTCTCGTTAGCCTGGAGATCGGGTGATCGATCCCTGCACATTGGCTGAGAAAGTTCATCCAGATTTTCCGGGGTGGTTTCCCCTTGTCAATGATGCAGAATGGAGGGCATGACAAGGACAACTGTCTAGTCGTTCGGATGAACGAAAAAAAAAACTGAGGTTCCGTGTACACATTGGCGGGCATGTCAAAGATCCCTTGGCAGTTGGAGTTTGATATAAGAGTGGGCCATAGCGCCGCTGTCTGGGCAAAATTTCCCTATATTATAGGCCCATCTTTATTAGCCCAGTTTATGAGCAGAACATTAGGACGTTAACCTCATTTCATCCAGATTTCCTGACGAGGTTTCCCCTTGTCGTTCGAATGGGACAAAAAAACTGCATGAGGTCCTGTGTACACATTGGCGTGCACGTAAAAGATCCCTTGGCAGTTGGAATTAGATTTAAGAGTAGGCAATAGTGCCGCTGCCCGGGCAAAATAACCCTCATAGCACACTATATGATGTAGACCCGTCTTCATTAGCCCTGAGTAGAATGCAGGGATCGATCACCCGATCTCCAGGCTAACGAGACAGCATCTTACCCACACATACAAAAAACTGGCTGTGGCACCATCAAAAAGGAAGCGAGAGAAAAAAATGGGGTTTAATGTCCACTCAACATAAACTAAGATAAGATTTTGTCAAATAGTGCTACATGTAAGGTAAAACAAAAATCCCCACAAATATTATACCAGTACGATATTATTCTTTTTGCCCTGCCTGAAAGATCATCCAGCCCAATTAAATGTTGTGGAGCAACATACACATATGCCAACCCTTTTTTTATATTTTATAATAATCATCCTTAAAAAATTAGAAAGTCAATGTTAAAAGTGAAAATATATTTATACATTTTGTATTTTCATTTTGTATGACCCAATAATATAAGGAGATGGGTTGATTAAAAGCTTTTAGCTTGTCTTTACATCTTCCCATATAATATAATAATATGTTCTTAGAATGAATCTTATCTGATTAAAACATTAAATTTAATGATTTAAATTCTTGTAATTTGTACATGAAGGTGGCTGTTACCATGAGTCATGACGACCACGGACCAGCCTCTTCGTTGGTTTGTTTATATCAGATTTTTAAAATTTTACGCGTGTATTTATTATTATATATAAGGTGTAAAACAAGACAAATATAAAGCTTATCAAATTTATTGTATATAGGGCCTCGTATAATAATATGGGTGAATTGGAATGTGCAATAAAATTCAACCGAAAACACATTTTACAAGACTTTCACTTCGAGTGAAGAACCAGTTCGAACCAGTTATTTCCGGAATCTATAGATCTAGTCGACATATATCGTCCCCGATAAAAGACATCTGAAAATTAAAATTTCTCTATTGGATTATTCTTATAATATTAAGTATAGCTAATATAAAATCTAGCAGAGCACACAGAAACAGATTACATTCTATATTCCATTATCGAAAATACGTATAGACGGCTTCCGTATTGGGGGAATAATAAAAGCGAACGGAATTGTGGTTATAGCAAGATGGCGCCCAAAAGCGATAGAATGTCGGAGATTTTGGGCAAAATACTATTTATTTCACACAAAAAAGAAATGGTGCCCTGATTTAAAGTTAGAAGAAGCATATAGGAAAGTAAGTGTCTTTTTTACATACAAACATCCGTCTAAATATAATTTGTAGAACTACAAATTCAGCAAATAATGGCTGTTGACAATTTTACTAAAAAAAAACAACGGTAAAAAAAGTCACAAGATTAGATGACCTGTTATTTTCTGAATGTAAAACTTTGTAGCTGCACGATTTATACACAATCTAAACTACTTTAATCGAAAAAAATCCTGTTTCAAAATCACGGGAATCAAACATTTTTCACTTTAGGTATTATTCAACAGTGGTAATGACACAGAATACAATTGTAGTCTTAATCTAAATATACAGCCTACTTCAATTTTTTTTTAAAAAAAAATCTACATAACCATTTCTATATATAGGCCTATAATATATAGCCATAACAACTGTCTTTACATACATGATGGCCCTTCACTCCCCTGAATGTACATCTATAATGACAGAGTAGACTGAATAATTCTCATGTATACTTTGAATAATATACAGTATGTTCTTTATTTTATCTCTAAGCAAAATCTTTTTTACAGATCCTAAATTTGAGCAGTATTGATGGTACTAATGTGAAAGAAGTTACAAAAAGATTTTTTGAAGGCTTTGTTTACGTAAATGGTAGCCAGGTGACACCAGCTTACTCCTTGTCATGTACAAATGTAGGATCAATGCCATACCACTGGACTCAATGACGTTGGACGTTATGATGAAAAGTGTTCTCATCCACCGTACTCTCACGATGACAAGAGAATCAAGGCTGTTTTCATATACATTTAATAAATGTAGATATGCTATTTGAAACAAAAAACTAACCGCAACTGGTTAACCAATTTATTCACATTTGATAACAAATTTCTATCAAAATATTTGTTGGACCACAGGAAGACTTGTTGATACATGTTTGAATTAATAATATTAAAGCTTTAAGTTCCATGCTTGGCAGTGAGTGCTAATAACGTTTACAAAACTTTGAGCGGGAATTTCAAGGCATTAACCTCCTGTGATATAATAACAAATGACAAGTGCAAAATAAAGTATTTATGTGGTCTTGGGTGAAAAAACAGTGTTGTGGCTTGCCAAATGAAATGAAACAAGCCAACAGTGAGGCTGATGTCCCCCGCCGAAATCCCAAAATAAATAGATGACACATATTAATTAATCGCACATTTATTTTTTTCAAACGTATCGACCAATCAAACTGAACACAAAGTGTCATCCAAAAATTGCTTATCTCTGCCTACCGTAAGAAGAAATGCTCATCTTCGAACTCCATCAAGGCATTGACCTAATAAGCATACACACCAATTTTGAACATTTTAACTCAATTCGAAGGAGAGTTATTGTGTTCCAAAGTCTCGGCAAATCAAATTGCTTATCGCTCTGCTTACCCTGAGCAGAAAATGCTCATTATCGATCATAGTCAAGGTATTACTGTAATGAAACTATACACCAAGTTTCATCACTCTCACTTAATTAGAACTAAAGTTATCGTGTCTAAAAGCACCAACCAATCAAATTGCTTATCTCTGCCTAGCCTAAGCGGAAAATGCTCATCTTCGAACTCCATCAAGGCATTGACCTAATAAGCATATACACCAAGTTTGAACATTTTAACTCAATTAGAAGGAGAGTTATTGTGTTCCAAAGTCTCGACCAATCAAATTGCGTATCGCTCTGCTTACCCTGAGCAGAAAATGCTCATTATCGAACTTAGTCAATGTATTACTGTAATAAAACTATACACCAAGTTTCATCACTCTCACTTAATTAGAACTAAAGTTATCGTGTCCCAAAGCATCAACCAATCAAATTGCTTATATCTGCTTACCCTAAGCGGAAAATGCTCATCTTCGAACTCTATCAAGGCATTGACCTAATAAGCATATACACCAAGTTTGAACATTTTAACTAAATTCGAAGGAGGGTTATTGTGTTCCAAAGTCTCGGCAAATCAAATTGCTCTGCTTACCCTGAGCAGAAAATGCTCATTATCGCACTTAGTCAAGGTATTATTGTAATGAAACTATGCATCAAGTTTCATCACTCTCACTTAATTAGAACTAAAGTTATCGTGTCCCAAAGCATCAACCAATCAAATTGCTTATCTCTGCTTACCCTAAGCGGAAAATGCTCATCTTCGAACTCCATAAAGGCATTGACCTAATAAACACATACACCAAGTTTGAACATTCTAGCTCAATTAGGAAGAGAGTTATTGTGTCCCAAAAAGTGTGACGGACAGACAGACGGACAGACAGACGGACAGACAGACAGAAGGACAGACAGACAGACAGACAGACGGACGAACCCATTTTAATAGTCCCCCAACTTTCTTCGAAAGGCGGGGGACAACAAAATAGTGTGTAATCACCTACTGTTTTGCTCTGAACTGGGCCAATGAAGACAGGCATACGCCATACAGTATGCTATCGAGGACATTTTGCACTATGGCCTACTCATATCAAATTCCAACTGTCAAGGGTATGCCAATGTGTATACAAGGCCTCAGTTTTTCTGTACCATCTGAATGAATAGACAGCTGTCTTGTCAGGCCCTCCTGCATCACTGACAAGAGGAAATAACGCTGGGAAATCTGGATGAACTTTCACTTCCAATGCAGGGATCTAGTGCCGGACCCCCAGACAGAGGGCCTGACAAGGGAAGCTGTCTAGTCGTTTGGATGGTATGAATGACCGTGCGTTTGTGAACACATTGGTGTGCATGTAAAAGATCACCAGGCAGTTCGAATGCGATATAGGAGTAGGCCTTAGCCACTGCCTGGACAAAATTCCCTGATGGCACACTGTATAGAGTAAGTCGATTTTCATTAGCCATTATGTTGACTTTTTGTTGAAATTATATGAATTTGCGATTTCAAAAGGTTATTGGTTGACTGTTAACATTTCAAGGGTTATATTTCTACATACTCATTAAAGATTTACAAAAGAAAGTGATGTAAATTTTAAAATTAATGTTAGATATATAATGAAATGAAATGGGGTTTAAAGTCCTACTGTTCTGAAATCCTGATTCTCAGTCAATGCATGTACCAATCCCGGGTCTGCAGGTTAGTTGAGCCGACATTTTACTCTGAGGATCATGACCCTGATTTCCATAAAATGGTCGGTTACTTTTAATAATGTTAGATTAATGTCAAAAATTGAAGTTATATTTACGTCAGATTTACGTCAAAATGGTTGGTCAGACTACAATCATTTTGCTCATCTTCTTAACGATAATGTAATGTCATGAAATGACGTTAATCTAACGTAAAGTTTACGTCATTTTTACCTTATTTTTACATCATTTTCTGACGCAAATCTAACGTAAAATTTACGTCATTTTTTGACGTAGATCTAACGTAAACTTTACGTAAACTTTATGTTAGATTTATGTCAAAATATGACGTAAACTTGACGTTAGATTTGCGTCAGGAAATGTCGTAAATATAACGTAAAAATGACGTAAATTTTACGTTAAATTAACATCATTTCCTGACGTTACATTTTCATTAAGAAGATGAGCAAACTGATGGTAAACTGACTGACCATTTTTACGTAAATTTTACGTAAAAGTAACGTCATGTTGTTATGTGGGTATAATTATTGAGAAAAGGGTATAGAATCTCTTCTTTGAGTGGCATTTAGCAATTGACATACGTAATAAACCTATAGAATCTGAGGGAAATTAACAATAATTGCCAAATTATGACGTCATTCCGGTCACGTTTATACTACTTGTACATCTTCGTTCGAACAAATTTGGTTCACCAAATTCTCAGCTTCGAATTACAAAAGACCGGCTTTAACAGTTTTTAAAGGCCCGGTCTCACTGCACTTACCGATGCAAAGAGAACGTAAAACGGAGAAAAAACGCGTGACTTCATAGCAGCTGTATTTTGTAACTGATCATCCAAGCCTTGTGATTTATTGCTTTTTGAATTGTATTTCGGTCGAATTTCTAGCATTAAAACTAATTCCCCTCACGTAAGTCTAAACACCCCTACGCTTTAGCGAATTAACGCAATAAAGTTGAACCACATGTTAGTCCCGAAATGACCTAGTTTGTGTCGAGTGGACGTTAAGCCTCATTCTCTCTCTCTCACTCACATAAGTCAATAGTTATCAAGCATTAATCGTTAGATCCCAGATGTCAGGAAGTTCAGTTTTACCAAGCTGGACGACTTGACGGAAAAGCAAGTCGTAAATGAGAGGCCGGACCACCATAGGCTGAACATGGAATAACGCACTGAAAAAAAACTTGTGTTGAAACATAGAAAAGATGGAAACTTTACAGGACACTTCTGCTACACTTTAGTCAATTTGTTTTTGAAAGCGTAATCGTCATATGATTGCTTCACAATGTTGCAATTACATATTTTATATTATTATATATTAATTATATTCCTTACCTCTTGTGAAATCTATTCAGAACATGTGTCAGCAATTATAGGCGTGTATGACTAAAATAGTTATCACGGATTGTGATTTTAAGTCACGTGAGATAAGCGAAATCTTCAATAGAAGGGACGCTCGCTTGCGTTCTATAAAAGAGAATAACCTAGCTGGGTTTGTATTTAAGCCCCAAGACCTTACTAACGGAAATGATAAATATTTGAGCATTGGCTACAACTTAGCTTCTTACAAATTATTACCTGAAAATGGAGGACTGTAGTGTAACCCACCAAAACCGTGATCGGCGTAAGTTAAAAAAATTTGTTTAACCTTACGCTTGTTTAATTTTCTATTCTACTACGCTGTATCGTAACATTCAGCGAGAGAGAGAGACTAGGTCATTTCGGTACTAACACCATATGGCTCCATATTTCAGTAATTTGCTTGTACCTGTTGGTGTGTAGCAGTGTGTGTGTGCGTTTGTATATGGTGTATATCGAGGACACACATCTGAATACACACCTTCTAATCGCGGACCTCTGTCAAACCGAGGACGTCCTCGGTTCAACCGAGGACTTTTTGAACTGAAACCAGGACTGTCACGATGTTCAGAAGCCTGGATTTGATATCCCCTTTAATTTTAAGGTCGATCTGAGATGTTCCGCGTTAGGCGGTATTCTACAGTTAGGGTGTATCTGTCGTGTGTGTGATCGCAAAAGGCAAAAATATGATTGTGTGTATCAAGTCCGCAGTTAGTGTTTATTGTACAGCGAGTGTATCAAGTCCTCGGTCAACCGATTTCGGCCATACACATCATATATGGTCACGTGGGATAAATATGTTTTAATCCTGCTATATCTTAAATTTATAACCATTTTCAACCCGTGCGATATTTAAAAAATCTAGCCATCTAGTCATTACATTATTTCTGTCTGAAATTTCGAAATTCTTATCTGGCTAAACATACAATAAGATTATTGCCGCAATAATAAGCGTAAATTTAAAAAAAAACCAAGAGCAATTGAAATATTAGTAATTCACGGAATTTGAAATAGTGACACCTGTTAGGACGTATTAAGACAGTCACAATTGTCTAATATAATGTGTAGATACCTCTGGACAATTTTTGCCTCGCGGATGTACTACAGAAAAAAAATGGTGAACTTCGGGAGGCTTACTCATCGGGAGACCACAGGAGAATTGCCAGGAAAACAGGCCGGGAAGGCATCAACGGAGCTTTCCAGATCCACAAGGAAACTCCGGGGATGATTGCCTTGTTTCAGGAACAGGGTTAGGCGTCGGGAACAGGTTTGTCGGTGTCCCAGGTGATCTAGCCTTGTGGAGAACTGCGAAATGTTTTAATGCTTGCATTGTCAGACCGGGGGCATTCCCGGATCCTTTCAGACCCACAAGGAAACTCCAGGGCATCAGCGAAGCATGTGAGATGTCTTGCCTAAGTTTCAGGGGACTTTTGAGGATATTTAAATCGGGTGCCTCTGGAACAGTATTTTGCGAAACACGTACCGACAAGAGAGAAGCCACAACCTAGCGTCTGAAGTAAAACAAGAGCGACCTGGTGAAACGGTAAAGTTTCGATGGTTAGGGTTCCGTCATCTCTCGCACAGAGGAGAAAGAGACCGAAGATACGGTAATGATGCTTCAGCAGGTTCACCTTCGGAAACCTTGTCACGACTTTTACTTCATCTAAATGATTTAAGCTCGAACGCCTTTCCGAGCCCGTCCGAAGACAGGCCCAGTCTAACGGCCTCGCTTAGTCATTCTATCGGAGGTAGCGACCCGCGGTGTGTACAAAAGGCAGGAACTTAATCGGCGCCGGCTGATGACGGGCGCTTACTCGGAATTCCTCGTTCACGGAGTTGCAAGCCCCGACCCCCAGCACGAAGACCATTGGCACGGTTAACCCGTTGTAGGCGAGACTGCCCCCGAAGGAACAATCCCAACCTCCCCTCTCGGGGCGGGTTCCTCGTCTGACCAAACCAAGACCATAGGTACTTGCGCTTTCCTCTTCTCCCCGCCTGGTACGCTCGCCCCTCCGTTCCTCCTGAACCCTACGTAGCTCTCCGGCGAAACTGAAAGCAAAAGCGACGTCACCAAGTCGACCGGACCACCCTCCGGAAAAGAGCATGCCCACTTATTCCAACGACGAAATATTCAGGCTAGGGGTTTTAGCCTGGCTTTAGCACTCTTAATGTTTTCAAAGTAGACAGAAAATGCGGCGGGTTCTCTCCCGCGAAGGAGAAAAACGAGGTAGGACCGAACAGGCTATTGGAGCTGGAATTACTGCGGCTGCTCGCACAAGGCTTGCCCTCCAATAGCTCCTCGCACACTCTTTTAAATTGCGCTCATTTCACGTGCGGCGATCACGAAATGGCCGCACCACGTTATTTTTCATAAGTGGCGCGACTGCTGTCCTCCTTGGAGGTGGTAGTCGTTTCGATGGCTTCCTCTCCGGATTCGAACCCTGATTCCACGTTACCCGTCAACACCGTGGTAGGCAGGTCGCCGTCCATTACCAATTGATGGGACAGACGTCGGGGGCCCGGAAAGACCCCGCGATTGGCACAGTAATTCGGATTGCAACACTTGTCGCTTCGCCCCGTCGCTACTTTTAACGGTAGCTTCACAGGCTAGGGCGATCTGGTATAGAGAATAAATGCCGTTCCCCTCGTCGAGAAACGAAAATGAGCCGTGTGCAAATTCGGCTCGCTTCCCGAAAGGAACAAGCCTGAACGTAGACTTCCATGGCTTAAGCTTTGAAACAAGCATATGATCACTGGCAGGATCAACCATATAGTCTTCACGAGTTCGAGAGAGAACCACGAGTAAACGCCCCCAGTCGCAGGCACCCGTCTCCCTTTGCCCTACTCCCCCGAAAGGAAGGTGAGCGAGATGGGAGGCGGGCGAAAGAGCGGGAGGACAGTAGCCAGGACTGAACATCGCCGGCCTCGTTCGCTGAGCAACCCCAGACGAAGAGGGAGACCAGAAGACCGCAAAGTCGTCCGGCAATTCGCTCGCTCGAGCTACGTTGAGACGAGACAACCTTACAACCTTGAATCTTACGAAGACGGGACGAGAGATGGGACTGAACATCACCGGCCTCGTTCGCTGAGCAACCCCAGACGAAGAGGGAGACCAGAAGACCGCAAAGTCGTCCGGCGATTCGCTCGCGCGAGCTAGGTTGAGACGAGACGGGCTACGGGACGGGCAAGAGACCATCTCGAGCACGCCGCGGGCCGAGAATCTGGGGTAGGTGTAAGCGAACACCGGGACGTTTCGGGTCTGCCGGGAGGAAGGGAGAAATCAATCTCCGCCGACCACCGCGAGCTGTGACCGGGCGCCGAGGGGTCGTCGTCCCCGGGTCGGCCTCGCCGACTGTCTCCTTACAACCTTGAATCGTACGAGGACGGGACGAGAGATCGGGCTAAACGATCCCCGCCTTCCGACCGCTTCGCTGCTTGCGAGAGGGAACCGGGTATATTTCAATGTATAAGGTTGACATTTGAAATGTCAACTTGACTTGTCAAATGTCAACTTGACTTGTCAAATGTCAACTTGACTTTTCAAATGTCAGTTGACTTTTCAAATGCCAAAATGACTTTTCAAATGTCAACTTGACTTTTCAAATGTCAACTTGACTTTTCAAATGTCAACTTGACTTTTCAAATGTCAACTTGACTTTTCAAATGTCAACTTGACTTTTCAAATGTCAACTTGACTTTTCAAGAAAAATTAGTTTTACCTAACCTTTTACCCGAAGGGCGATCCTCAGACGTAAAGTGTTTCTTACAAATCAAGTTAGTGCCTTTGAAATTCATGGTCATATCTTGAAAATTCACATTTATGTCTTTAAAAGTAAGTAACAGCTTGCTGATGATTAAATGAGGATCCATTTTGGGATTATCGTTTGTTGTAATATTACATTATACAACAAAGGAGCATTAGAGAGTTTGTACACACTGCATTGGTATACACTTCTAAAGTCCTCGGATGTGAGTGTGTGTGTACTCGGTTGTTAGTTTTCACCATACACAAAGTCCCCATTTGTCGGTATTAAAACATAATGTGCGTCCTCGGATGGTCACATTAATAAATAACTGTTATATCGCGGTATTATGCACCGAACATCAATTATAAAAGGTTAATTTGTCTTGTTATCACATGTGTGGTTAAAAGGGGGGACAAAAATTTAGTTATTTAAAGGTTTAAGACCACAGTGAGTTTCACGTCCAGAGGTCCTCGATTGGTTACATACACTCTGTAAGACCTCAGTCAGATTAGTTTAGAAAATTACAAGTTTTAAATGGCTGAATCAATAAAAAATGTTTTTTCATTGGGCTGCTCCTGTGGTCAAAGGGGGCCTGTTCTCGGATATAGAGTGTTGAACCAACTCAATTTATAGTATTGGCATACACCTTTAACGTCCTCGAATGTGAGTGTGTATGTACTCGGTTGCTGGTGTTCACCATACACAAAGTCCCCATTTGACGGTATTAAAACATAATGTGCGTCCTCGGTTGATCACATTGATAAATAAATGACTGTTCTACCGCGATATTGTGCCATACATCAAGTTTTAACAGTTATATTGAATTTCTCCCATGTGTGGTCAAAGGGGAGACAAAAATGTAGTTATTTACAGGTTAAAGACCACAATAAGTGTCAAGTCCACAGTATGGTAGTATAGAGCAAAATGACCTCGTTTGGCGGCGTTCCCAACACACACCATGTGTGTCCTCGATTAGGTGTATCTAGCGTAGGGACTCGTTCGGCCGTATTTCCCCAAATATTCGCAAACTCCCGTGTGTCCGCATTTCTTCCGTAAAAAGTCAAATTCAAAAAATATATGAATTTATGTATAATTTATACCTTTTGATAATCCTTTGAAGTGATAGAGTTCAGAAATAATGGTGTTTTTCAGCTACATGCAGTATTTATCAAGACCTCGATTAGGAGGATCCAGTCAAAGTCCTCGATTTACACCATATACATGTATGGGGGGTGTGTGGGGACGGGTAGGAGGACCCGAAGAAAATCCACTAGATTGGATAGGCGACCATAATCTTTGCGAAGTATAAGCAGGTAATCAAAACCACGCCACAAGACTAGGCCAGATTCTGACATCGATTATCGTGTCACCCTTGCTCCGACAACTGGAACGTTAAGAATTTAGAAAACAAATAACTTTATTAACGTATATTGAAGCCTCACGAAAAAGTTCTTAGGTAACGGCGCAGCAGTTATTGCTAAATAAATGGTTTAATTTTGATATTGTCGGTGTTGATTAAACTGGTCATGTGACACGGTCAAAGGTGACTAAAGGGACCATGTGACGCATCTTGACCAATAATAAATCAACAGTAACGAAAGTGGCAGCCCCCAGTAAATATTGTTTTGCTATCATTCAAAGCTTATGTTTTACGTTTTAACCTGCAACAAACTTCATGTGTACAGCAAAACGAGGGAGTGGAGTGAAGAAAGGAAATGTCGACAACGGTTAAAAGAAAGTGTCTTATGCGTTAATGATTTTAAATAATAATCCAATATTTGACATGTACACTTAGGTTTTCTGTTTCACTCATATTTTGGGGCTCAAACACCGGGTTTCGGTGCAATTTTTTTCTGTATGTTTCAATTATTTTGTATGAACACTTTTTTGGCATTAGATTTTAAATGTTTTAAGTATGTTTCTTTTTAAAATAATGTGTATTAAAACCCTCTAAGTGTAAAACATGATACTGAGCAGACAGACGTACATGTATGTAGTTCTTAAAAAAGCACACAATTTAAACCCTTTTCTTACCAGACCGCTGCTACCTAGCCAATCTGTCAAACCCTTGTCTAAACTTGGAAGTACAATTTAGACAATTGTATTGTAAAGGAGGAAAGGAAGTGGAAATTGATTTTTGTGCTTGGGTTAGAGGGGGCTGCAGGAACATAATTTGGTGTCTTTCTGAAAATTCATTTTGGTATTAATAATTAACCGGAGCTGCAGTGGGAAGTTAAACACACTACAGTGCAATCAGTCAATTATAAAGTGTGGTATGGGGTGGGGAGGGGTGTATGATTTTATTCATTTTCATATTTTTTTCTTGTTAATAATTACAAGTTTAAAGTATGGAAATAGGCCATTCAATACTTTAAACATGTAGTTATTTTTCAAGGAAACATATGAAAATGAAAAGTGTAATTATTTGTTTTGAGATAAATAATACAAAAGCAATGGTCGAAGTATGTGTATTGGACTATGAACATGTGTAATTTCTGTCATAAGATAATATTACAAAAGCATTTGCCTAATATGTGTAATGACATGGAGTAACATGTGGGAATGGGAGAGTGGTGTAATATGTATTATGAGATAAATAATACAAAAGCATTTGCCAAAATCTATGGAGTAACATATGGGAAAGAGGGAGGCCAAAGGGGTGTTATTTGTGTTATGAAATAAGTAATACTGAAGCACTGGCCAAGTATATGTGTATCGGACTAGGGAGTAAAGTGTGCAAAAAAAAGTATACTAGTAGGCCTATACTGTTTGTACTTGTAACTAATGACCCCAGTTTCAAACGTAGCATAGTAATTATATATAGATTGTAGTTCAATGCAGAGTGAAATTTAATTTGATTTAACAAGATCCATTTTAATAAAGACTAAACTGGGAAAGTTATTTTATTGACAACTAAAAATAAGCGAGTATTTGTCAAGGAAACACGTTCAGCCGTGCGCTATTCTCCGGCCAGTTCGGGAGTTGGATTTAATTACCGCGTAACTATTAATTTACAAAACTTGAATGAAAAATATTATCAAACTATGTAAAATTGATATTTACGCTATCAAGGTACAATTAAGATCATGTTAGAATTGAAGTTTTCATACGTTTAAGTTTAATTAAAGTGTGTCGTGTAGTTTTGTTTACCGTAGTGTCTAAAACATCTCACGCAGTTCGTGGAAAAGACCACGTGTTTTAAGTGTTTACTTGTCGGTGATTGGCTACTTAAGAATACTACGTAACACGCTAGTCTAAATATAGTATAAAAGCAACTCTTCACGCAACAAACAAATATGATCAAAGAACTAATTTACTGCTTCTGTCCCATCTAGGAACTTTTGATATAATGTTCAGAACATTTAGTTCTATCATTTAAAGCAAAAATATCTTAAAGTTCCAAAGTCGGAGCAAACTTGGTTTTCTGTTAATATATATCGATCACAGATACTGTCCTAGACACAATGACAGGCCGTATGGTTTAGACGCAAACATATTAAACCACAATTCCTTTTAATGTTTCACATGTAAAACCTAAACATATTTTATTTAAAAATTTAAAACAAATATATTGAAAATTACTTAATCGAAGCAATGCCAATAAATGAAGTGTGAAAGTTCGGTTTGATTATTTTTGTATATACATGGAATTTGATACTAATTCTTTAACATAGATTTTATTTATAGTTTTAAATGAAACAATGTATCTTCTATGTAACTTTACAATGTTCGTACAGCAATCTGTGTTTTCAAATAAAAGCCTATTAAAACATAAATTGTGTTACATGATTGTTATGGGATATTGGTATTTTCAAATAGTATATCAAATAGTATATCAAATAAAATGTTAATAATGCTTGATAATATTTCTGTTAGTATACCTTTAATGAGCGTAAATCATATTGATAGATTAGAACAGGAATGAAATATATAGAGTATATATTCAGTGTCTTCTATACAAACAGGACATAATTGGTTTTTTTGTTCAATTTTAATTAATGTTTGTTTAGTCTAACTTTAAAATAATGTTGATTTTTGGGTTTGTTTCCATTGCGTAAGCCACCTACAAGTATTAAATTTATTGTACCAATATTTTACAAGGGAGTATCATATTTGGGGTTTAAAATATCATTTGATATTGAAATGAATTACTTTAAATAATGAATGTTAATTGTGCAGGTGATGTCACAAATGTATCAATAATCAACATGTTATACAGATTAGATACGAATTGAATATAAAATGTTTATTTCGTAATTATGATACAACCGTGTCATAATATTGAGGTCAGATTGGTACCTGTAGCTGCTTAATATACACCAACCGTGTATTTATAAAACTGTATAGTATAGTCTCTCTCTCCCTCTCTGGTTTAATAAAACAAAATAACATTTTAAAGTACTTTTAGCTCATATGGGGAGCTTGTCATAAATAATGTCATTGTATAACAATTTATACACGTTTACACAGTAACGGTGTGGTTTTAATTATGTACTGTTACAACTGTTTATGGTTACGTAGTACACTGGTAACTAACAGAAAACATGTGCACACACGACCGCATTCCATGATCACAAATTACAAAAATATGTTCGTTCCTAGAAAGTATTAGTTATTGACAATCGTTCACTGTGATATTCAATAAAAAAAACCTAATAGTTCTGCGAGGATATTCTTATTTGAAATCCGGATTATTTATTGATAGTAAAATTCATAGTGCGTGAGGTCACTGGACATAATTCAACGTTGTTCGTCACGTCACGTGATGGTTTTTTCCACAATCGACCAATCACGTTATTGTCTACATTCGCTTGTACTGTTGATAAACACAAAATGGCGAGGTCCACGGAACACATTGCAGTTATAGAATTTACACGAAATTTCGACAACGGCTGAATTAACGTGTATTTTTTACTTACACGGTGTTAAGAAGTAAAGTGCGAAACCCCTTACAAAGGACAAGATGGTGTGGAACAAATGTCGTGAGGTAGCTAAAGACTGGTTACAATTGGATGGAAATGACCAGTCCATTTTTTCGATACAAATTGATTAATTACGAAGGTAGATTGCACTCAACGTGTTATACACGTTTTACGTAAAATCATGGCTCTTTAATGTAGTTAAAAAGTGCGATAAAAAAGGAAAAAACTAAAAAGTGAAATGAAATGAAATAGGGTTTAATGTTCTACCGTTCCGCTCCCAACTGGGCTAATGGAAGACGAGCATAAGCCATACAATGTCCTATGAGGGAAATTGTGCCCAGACAGCGGCACTATGGCCTACTCTTATATCGAATTCCAACTGTCAAGGATCTTTTACGTGCAAGCCAATGTATGCACTGGAACTTGGGGTTTTGTCCCAACCGAACGACTAGACAGCTGTACTTGTCACTGACAAGGGGAAAAACTTGAAGGTGAGAAGATAGCATCTACATTCAGTCTAATCGAAACTACAAGTATACACTCGGGTGTGTCATAATATATTTTGGTAAACATTATTTACCTTTGATAAAAATAACAACTGACTATTAGTATATCAATCATTTGCCAAAAATAACAATTCACACATAATATAAAATAAACCTTTAAACATGGTTTTAACTAATCATTCTTCAAAAATCCTCTTTGATAATGATAATCTCCTTAATCAGCAAGACATTGCTACTTCTATTCCAACTTCTAGTAATAATAAAGGGCAGAAAAATTTGTAAATGGAAGATTTGAATATAACCACCCAAGTTAACCCCATATAACAAATGTTTGGCCGTTATGACCAAATACTTTAGAAGTTTTGGTTAAGGGCCTTCATGTCCATAACCACTACTATTAGGCCTAGTGCTTCATCAACCATCAAAACTAAAAGTGTGTCTCATTCACCACCTACTCCTTCATTGATCTCTCCAAAGAAATCACACCATGGCACAGTACTTGTTACTACTTCATCTGAGTTAAAGAAATCAGTTTTATAAGAGATCTGTATAATTTGCAAGAAAAAATCCAAACATGTTCGAGTTAGGGCCTCAAAAAAAGGGACACTTACAAGTTTGCTGTTTTGAAAAGTCCGGTGAAACAAATAGCCTTATTCTAACTGTTAGTGTCTTAATTTTAGTGTAAATCCTCCATTAAATTCCCTTTTTTTTATCGCGGGTGATCATAAATATTTTTCAAATCCAAGTCACATCAGGTAAAGCCCAACTTTAGGCTTATGCAATCTACTGGAGCCAGTGTTTGTCCAGGGAGGTAATTAGTGTTGGATTTGATCAACTACAGTACAGTACCGGTTATAATTGTTTCAAGAAATCAGAATATTTATATTACTGCAATTTATTAATCAGAAGCAAGATTGGAACATTCAAAGTGTGTTTGGCGCTTTTATCGATAAAAATATCTTTTGGGATTTTCTTACACCATTTCTCTAAACGAATTGGCTCGCTGAATCTCTAGTTATCCCGACCGCGAGCACTTTGCAAGGTAAATCGTGCATATGGCTTTGTTTACAAATGCTATGACCTGGCACTTAACCACACAAATTTTGAACACAACGCCGCAAGCGCTGCGCCAAATTTTAAATAGGTCTTTATAAAGAAATTTCTGGTCTGTTTCGAGCCTTATCTATAAAATTTATAATTTTTATTGGAGAACTTTGTTGACATGTTGATGGCATGATTATTAATTGTTCGATTTACTGGACCATTTTAGCGGGAGCGAATCTTACACGCGTGTTAATATGTTGTGATGGGTATAATTTAGGAACAGTGCGTGAGGAACAATCTCTAGATAGATTGAGATAAGTGGGTAAGACGCTGGCTCGCTAGGATGGAGGTCGGGTGTTCGATCCCTGCATTGGTCGAGAAAGTTCATCCAGATTTTCCGGTGTGGTTCCCCCTGGTCAGTGATGCAGGACGGAGGGCCTGACAAGGACAGCTGTCTAGTCGTTAGGATGGTACGAAAAACCTGTAAACACGTAAAAGATCCCCTGACAGTTGGAATTCGATATAAGAGTAGGCCATAGTGCAAAATTTCCCTGATATCCCGGTTCGGAGCAAAACAGTAGGACGTTAAACCCCATTTCATTTCATTTGTCACTTATTGACTATTATAAGTAGAGGAACGTATTTTTTAATAACATTTTTTGTTTTTTCATTTTTTAGTCGCAGTATTTGCATGGCCAATCCGGGCATTTATATACATGAAAACAGGGCTTTGTGATAGATGAAATGAATGTGGTTTTGCTTAGAGGTCGTTTCAAATTATGTGACTGTCTTTGCGATTTAATGAATTGAACATTGTCAAATTTCGTTAGGATTTGCTGCTTCTCAGGGTTGCCCTGCCGTCAGACATATAGGTAAAATAAGTAAGTTTGTAACTGTACAGGCCACTAAGTCACTTGATAATTCTCTTTTCACTTCTCGATTACATAACTTTAATTCACTTTTAGTTGGTTCACCTTTAAAGCTTATAGATAAATTACAAATAGTACAGAATACTGCAACGAGACTTGTTACTTTAACCATGTAACCACATAACTCTCGTTTAATAAATGTACACTGGTTACCTGTTAAATATCGAATTAATTTTAGATTGTATTACTTAATTGGAAATGTTTAAATAATCTAGCTCCTGTTTACCTCTCAGATCTTTTAGAACTTTATACACCCGGCCGAACAATACATACATCAGATAAACTACTTTTAAAGCCTAAAACTGTTCAAGTAGTCTCTTGTGGTCAGCGCTCTTTTAGTTACCAAGCAGCTGTTTTATGGAATAATCTACCATTTAGTTTAATATGTTGTACATCTCTATATTCTTTAAAAAAACAACTAAGAACACATTTATTTAAGCCGACTTTTAACTAACTCTATATACAATCTTTAACATGCCCATAATCTTGTTGTTTATTTATGATTACATTATCACTTTCTAAAGTGCCCCTGAACATGTTATATAAAAGGGCGCACTAGAAATATGCTGTAATAATAATAGTAATAATAATATGATTCTGAAACGGTGTTATGGTAAAAAACTATATTATCACAACAACTCTTTTCGTGTTTTTCAGTATCTCCCAACCAATCAAAACGTGTGGGTGTGCATCAAGGGTCCGACGAGTTATATCATTATAACGTCAATAACGATACAGACTTTATGTTTAATTTCAAACGAGAGTTTTACGTGGCTGTCAGGCAGAATGAAAACCTGACAAAAAGCGATTTGATCAAATTTACTTTAAACATAAATGGTGATACAGTCACTTCGATTGTATCTAGAGATAACTGCGTTATAAATTGTACATCAAATGGTTATTGTGTTTATAATATTCCTGATATAACAACAGATGCTGTTGAAGATGGACCAGCAATAGTTGACGTAGAGTTTGGTGGTATCGATCATTGTGCATCTGGTATCCTTGTAACAGATAGCGTCATTGAAACTTCACTGGATCCTCACATAAATGACTTAACTCCCATCAATGACATTACTGTGGTAATTGATACAGATGAGTATCAATGTAGCCGGGTGATTCCAAATTATTGTGGTAATGTTACAAGATATCACCTGCTTTCAGATAAGATTGGAAAGTCAGAGAAGAATTTGACGAAATGGATTGAAAACCACAACGTCAGTTTTCTTTTTTTATGTCTTTGATTTTTTTTTCTTTTAAGCGAAGGGAGCGACTAATAGATAACTTGCTGTGGAGTACGTACAATGATTTGATCAGGTTTTAATAATCAAAACACCCTGAAAGAATATGCTATTTGATTAATATACTCTTCAAACAAAGTAGAGTGTATTCAGAAACACTACAAAACTGCTGTTTTATAAGAGGTAACCAGTGTATGTTAATAACAGGCCAATTGTCTACACATGAGCATAAACAGTTCATATGGGCGGCTTATCTGACGGCCTCATTTCACTCGCAAAGAAATACACTGTCAAAAGTGAAAATGGACGTTTTTGATTTTTGTCTTAATAATGAGTAATTGCTCCACCAATCCTCAAGACATTCAGCAATTCGTCGTTGCATGCTCCTTATCAACCGTCCATGCACGATGTGGGGCAATCTGACCCACTCATCTTGCAATGCCACGGTCAATTCTTGCAGTTTTGTCGGTTGACGTTGACGTCGACGAACTCGTCTCCCGGTCAAATTAAACGGAACGGACTAAAGCAAAAATACGCTTAACAGTAAATCTTATGCAAGAACCGATAGGAAAGCAAACAGGCTAAACCAGCACGCGGCTGTTTTCATCAACCCTTGCTTGAAGTGTTAAATTTGACAATGAACCCCTCCCACGTGTATGGCGCTATTGCGTAGAACTGGGACCTGTATATTTACTATCTAAATCTACATTCTAGTAGACATTGCCATACCACACCACTGTGAAAGGATTTACATTGTCTTCCTGTAGAAAGCAAAATTAAGTTCAAACCAAACGTGAATCACCAGACTACTTCTCCTCAATGCTTGTTTTTTATGTCCCCCCTCAAAGAAATGGTCGGTCCCAGCATCAACTACGTCTGGTGATACCCAACTATAGACTTAAGACATTCGGTCATATATGCTTTTCATACACTGTACCAAACCTATGATATTCATTACCCTTGACCTTAAAAACTTCGCAAATCGCTTAGCTGTTTTAAGAAGCAATTAAGGACTTATCTTTTTTATAAGCGGCAAGATAATTCACCTTGGCATTAATTTTAATGTACTATTACTATTGTTCTTTTCCGCTCCAGCAAGGAACGACTTCAAGTAATGAGAATGTCATCAGGTAATAACGCCTTTTTTGACAATATATATTAAGGGTTAACGACAAATTATTAATCTTATATTTTCCTCACAAGGACACGTTAAAGGTGTGTGTGTGTGGGATTGTGTGTGTGTGTGTGCACATCTCTTACTGTCGTCAAAGTTGTGTTTAAATGATAAGTTGTATCTTACTAATTATTATGGCTGTTGGGAACACGGGGTTATACCTGGGGTTTTACCTGGTTTATGGGGACACGAGGGTAATATAACTTTTGATGATTAAAGTTTGAATCTGGCGATTGTTTTGTAGGAGTTTAATGCATTAATTTATTGTTGTCTTTTCTTATTTGTGGAGGGAGTGGGGTCCTTTTTTCCCTTTAATTTGTATCTAATGCCCTATAGCAATCTGCTGTAGGACAATGGTTCAATTTATAAAACAAATACATAACTACAAAATACACGTCAAATCGGCATACCGATAATGAAACGTGTCACCTTCATGTCCACTATTTGATTGGAAAATTGGTCTGTTTCTTTTTCTAGAAACTATCACACCCGTAAAATGAAATCCGTGGATTGCCATCCAGGCAATGACGACATAAAATCCAAGAAAGCTAGAACAAGCAGTCCACAAACAGGTGAATTATATTATCTTTTCGCCAAACTTAAACCACGTTAATTGTTTTTATACGCCCACATTTTCATGTGGACGTATTATGTCGTCGCCCCTGTCCGTCCGGACGTCCGTCCGTCCACAATTTGTTTGTGGACTCTCTACAGGTCACAATTCTTATCCGATTTTGACGAAACTTGAAATATAGGTTTATCCCCAAAAGATCTCGGCTGCTTTCGATATTGGCATGTATCGGATCAAAACTTCATGGATTATGGCCCCTGATTGTACGAAAAATCACGTTTTTAGCTTGTGGACCCTATAGAGGTCACAATTTTGAACCGATTTTGATGAAACTTGACATGCATGTTTGTAACCCAAAGATCTTGGTTCCTTTCGATATTTGCGGCTATCGGAATGTAATTTCCTGAATTATGGCCCCTGATTGTCCGAAAAATCACCCTTTTTAGCTTGTGGGCCCTCTGGAGGTCACAATTATTATTCGATTTAAAAAATCGTTTGATTATATCACCGTTACACCCTAAGGTAGGTTGAGTTCGAATTTCGGGAAAATCGGACGAAAATTGCCATACAAAATGGCCGCCGTTTGTACGCGAATACTGTTAAAAAATGATATATCAAGGTTGTGGACCCTGTGGAGGTCACAATTTTGATTTGATTTTGATCAAACTTGAAATTCATGGTTATAACCCAAAGATCTTGCTTCCTTTTGATATTTGCGCATATCGGATCTTAACTTCCTGAATTATGGCCCCTGATTATACGCAAAGTCGCCTTTTTTTTTAGCTTGGAGGTCACAATTATTATTCGATTTAAATAATCGTTTGATTATATCACCGTTACACCCTAAGGAAGGTTGAGTTCGAATTTCGGGAAAATCGGACGAAAATTGCTATACAAAATGGCCGCCGTTTGTACGCGAATACTGTTAAAAAATGGTATATCAAGGTTGTGGACCCTGTGAAGGTCACAATTTTGATTCGATTTTGATGAAACTTGAAATTCATGGTTATAACCCAAAGATCTTGCTTCCTTTCGATATTTGCGCATATCGGATCGTAACTTCCTGAATTATGGCCCCTGATTATAAGCAAAATCGCCTTTTTTTTTTAGCTTGGAGGTCACAATTATTATCCAATTTAAAAAAAACATTTGATTATATTACCGTTACACCGTAAGGAAGGTCGAGTTCGAATTTCGGGAAAATCAGACCAAAATTGCCTTACAAAATGGCCGCCGTTTGTACGCGAATACTGTTAAAAAATGGTATATCAAGGTTGTGGACCCTGTAAAGGTCACAATTTTAATTCGATTTTGATGAAACTTGAAATTCATGTTTATAACCCAAAGATCTTGGTTCTTTTCGACATTTGCGCAAATCGGATCGTAACTTCCTGAATTATGGCCCCTGGTTATACGCAAATTCCCCCTTTCTTTAGCTTGTGGTCCCTCTGGAGGTCCCAATTATTATCCAATTTAAAAAAACGTTTGATTATATCACCGTCACACTGTAAGGAAGGTTGAGTTTGAATTTCGGGAAAATCGGACCAAATTTGACAGACAAAATGGCCGCCGTTTGTACGCGAATACTGTTAAAAAAATGATATATCATGGTTGTGGACCCTGTATAGGTCACAATTTTAATTCGATTTTGATGAGGAAGGTTGAGTTCTAATTTCGTGAAAATCGTACCAAAATTGCCGGACGAAATGGTCGCCGTTTGTACGCGAATAGTGTAAAAATATGGTATATCATGGTTGTGGACTCTCTACAGGTCACAATTCTTATCCGATTTTGATGAAAAGTCACATTTCTAGGTTGTGTACCGTCACACCATAATCATTGTCGGTTTCGAATTTCATTAATATCAGACTGGAACCGACCAACTAAATGGCTGCTCCCAATACAGTATGAAATACAGGACTTAAAGATGTAGGAAAAATCACTTTCGGTATTGCTTGTTCTCTGTCCATCTCTCGAAAATGTGGGCGTATCCTGCCTGGCAGTGCCAGCCTATCTTTAGAGTTGTTTCCGAGTCACTATTCTTATTTTTTTTTTTTTTTTTGAAAAGCGAATCTGATTTGAATTGATTGTCCTGTGGTGTACTTATTGCCTAAGTTGAAGATTATAATGCTAGACAAGGAATATCTATCTGTGTTTTTCTTTATGTAACCCAGTATCATAATTATTTGTATTTTAGATTTAATCGGACAAGCAGTTCCTCTCACCAATCCTGTGTATCATACTGGTGTCGATTAGGTGGACTCAAATGGATTATATAGTTCTTGGTGAAAGAGTTCGGTCACTATCTATAACATTGCACTTGGGTAAATTTTATGAATACTCCACAGACCCTATAGAAATCAATAATTATTATTATTATAGTTCCAATAATTCCAATATTCGTTGGAACCTTAAAACGGATAAAAATGCTTGTAAACATTTATTTTTAATTAACATTTATTGTGATATTTATTTTTAATTAACATTTAGTGTGATATTTGTTATAGAACTGGTTAAACACGTTCCAAATGTAATTTCAACACACGGTCCATTGTGTACGATAGATTCGTAATATGACATGCAGGGGCGCAGGAGAACTGATAGCGTTAGCTAAACAACAACGTGTTTAACTTTGTTCAACGTAATTTTATATATATATTGTTCACTTTTGTAAATACAACTTATTCATCCAAAACGATATTTTAATGTATATACATGTACGTATATCTAATCAGATGTTCGACTCGTCTATGCCGATATTGTGATATAATAATAATAATAATAATAGTAATTTATTTACAACTTTAAGGCATTTGCCTATAGTACAATCACATATATTTGATAATGATACAATATAAATACAATCATAAAATCAAGAAAATATAATAGTCTACAATAAATATATCACTGTTTTCCATAACTGTCAATATACCATTTAATAAAATATTTTAAATATATAATATAACTAGAACTAAAAAGAACAATTTGGTACGAAAGTATATTACACAATCAGATACATTTTAATATTTAAGTATTTCGTTTCTGATTTCCATTCCCTTTGAAATGTAGATAGACAAATTTCGAATAAGAACCGGATCGTTTGAAGTAAATAAAGATATAAGATTACATTCATTTGGGGAAGCAATTAGCCATCGAGGTAAAAAATTATTTCTTTTTTTTTTTTTTTTTTTTTTTTTTTAAACAACTTTATTAATAATAACCATTCATGTACAGTAGAGTTCAGCAGGAATATATACTAAAAGTTTACAAGTATATTAGTAAATCTATACATCACATGCTGAAGTTTTAATTTATATATTTCATACATTAATAAATAATTACTAATGCTATTAATTCTTATTTTGGAGACAATTTTATAAGTGTTGTAGTATCCTATTAATAAAACTATTTTCCTTTTTAAAGAAAATTGTTCTGAGTTTTAATTCTTCAGTAAGGATTTTTAAGATATTAATTTTTTTAGTTTTTTGATCAGATATGTAATAGATTTTGTAAATTGTAAATGAAACAATAGTTAACAGGTAATTTAATTCAAAGTAGTTTTTATCGTAGTATTTGTATCCTAACACAAGATCTTTTAATGTTATTTGTTTGTCGATGCGTAATTTTGATAGTAAATGATGGACTTTTTCCCACAATAATTTAAGATATTTACAGTTGACAAAATAATGATCATAGTTTTCTTCTACTGAGCAGAACATGCAAAGGTTACTATTACTAATCTTCCATTTGCATAATAAATTTTGATTTGGAATAATGCATTGAAGAAGTTTCCATCTAAATATTTTTAAGTCATTTTCCCTTAAAAACTTGAATATAAAAGTAAATATATAGGATAGGTAGAGACTATTTTCGTTTTTGAAGTATCGCAACCAGTAATTTATTCCATATGGTTTTATAAATTTGTGATCGACCAGTGAATTGTATAATTTTTTTGAAGTTAATTCCGTGTGTTCTACTTCTTTTCCTTTCCAGGTTAGACAAGTTTTATTTATATATATTTTACATTTATAAGCCTTTTCTATGGAAATAATTTTTAGCCATTTTTGGGGTATACACGTTTTAATCGTTTTGAATTCTGATATCCAGTTGGATTTGTTCTGTAGCTTGTTCATAATAATTGGTAATGAAATTTGATTTTTATCATCAAGAATATCATTTAGATGAATTATTTTACTATTAATCCAATTTTCGTAGATTAGACTTTTGTTGTTAATTTTAATATTGTAATATGTGATATTACTGTAATTCTCAAGACTAGCAGCCTTACAGTCTCACTACGACGATCCGCCGGATTATTATTATTATTATAGTAGTGTTATTTGGTTTCTTGTACGTCGCCATGAAACACGTTACTTCGTCCGATTTATGTATATTTTACTAATTCAGAAACTGTAACTTACGTATTTATATCCGGTAATATGTGTCCTTGTATCATCACATTTTCCCAATAGTAAACTTTATATACTAGAGCATGTAAACTCCCCGAAATTCCATAAAATGTCATTGTAAAATCGCGTGATCTCAGCCTAGTCGTCCATGATGGATTTTACGAACAAACGTTATTGAAATGTCAAACATATATATATTCTATTTAAACCAGAAATGTTGATTGTTGTTAACTTTTTATAGTATTTCTACTGTTTGTTATTTTATTAATATTGTTTTTCTAACTTATAATCGGCTGTACTTAGAATGTAAAGTACGAACTACGTTTTGTCCATCACCCACTGTGTAATGGCGCACGACGCCACTAGGCCTATGTATTCTGGGGCTTTGTGTTGATACTTGTCCGTTTTATGATTATTTCATTAATTCTTATTCTGTATATTTTAAATCAACTACTGTTAAATTTAAGCACATCGGACAAACACCGGACAAGTCGGCATGGGCTGTTATCGTTTTAAATTACAATGTTATTAACGTAAGGCTGTAAATAGTTCCGACGTTCTCAAAAAGGACAACTGACCATTGGTCAATTCGGTCACCTGGTACATAGGTGTTGTCTATATAAGACCCCTTTGACGGCGTGATGGCAGATGGCAATCGACTTCGGTCAGCGACATCTCGATCAGCTTTGGACTCAGGAGCCTTTCTTAATCAGTCTCAGTCAACTTTATATTACAAACTAGTCTCAGTAAAACCGATCGTCTTATTAGGTGAGGATTAGTACATAACAAAACATCATCGGTACCATTTTACTATTATAATACGTATATAACGATATTTCATAATGTTTTATAAGCGTTTAACGGCTTCTACTATTCGCCGCTTTAAAGAGTTACGACGCCATTATGCCCAGGTGTGCCTAATGCGTCATCGTTAATATTTAGCTCTAGTTGACAATGCCATCTCCCACCACGTCGGACACCGAATGCTCATACTTTTTAATACTGTTTTTTTTCTAATTAATCATACATGTTTATTTTAATATAGAAATCATATTCGCAGCTGCGGAAACATAATAAATAATGTTATTGGCCTTAGTAAATACGGCGTTAGTTGGTTATTAGTTAATGAGTTGCGATATGCCCATTGGAGTTATGTCCCTTTATACGCGTTAAGGCCCTAAACTACCGTACTTATCCCTAGTGCATAATTACCTGTTCACGAGAGGAATGGCATCAGCATTCCGGGAGCAGCAACGATGGAGTAATAGAGGACCTGTCAAAGAGGATGGTGACACAGCAGGAGGCATGGAGAACCTAAATTAAGGGCTGAGGCGTTTGACTAATAAGGCATTGGTGGAACTGTCCCGGACAAGGAGCGCCTTAATATAAAGCCGTAGTACTGGAAGGATTGCTGTCGCTGGAATGGACAAAAGACACGAATATTCCCCTCCCCACTCCGTGTATGGTAACATAATTATATCTCCGTATTTTCCGTAACGCTTCGCCGGCAGTACTAGGGTGCTGGGTGGCTTACAATATGTTTATTTCCCCATAGTATCTGTTTTCTAATCTGGATATGAGTTTCTGGATTTTGGAGTTGTCTAGTCTTCACCCAGCATGTTATTATCTTTTGGTAGAATTCTGGTATAGAATTAATATTTGGAATAGATTTTATACTGTCTATATTCATGTGAAAAATTAAAAGGTTCTTTCCAAGTTTATTATAAAATTTTAATGGAATAATCTTCCAATTAGCGAAATTTTGATCTGATAATCTTTTGACCCATATTGCTTTTAACGAAATGAAGTAGCTTTCAATATCAATCATATTTAAGCCACCATTTTCATATTTACCAATTAACGTAGCTCTCTTAATTTTCTCATTTTTACCATTCCACAAAAAGTCGAAACAAGTTGTTTCTATTTCCTTTAAATAATTTTTGGGTACGACACAGGCACTTGCCACAAACGTGAATATTGGCACTATAATAGTTTTGATAATTAAAATTCTCGCTATCATAGTTAATTTTCGTTTCTGCCAATCGTTAATTATTTTTTGCATTTTTTTTATTTTGTTTTCCCAATTTAGCTTCTGGCATTCGAGTTGGTCTTGACCAAAATACAACCCTAACACCTTGGTTGGTGTATCGGTCCAGTTTATGCCACTAATTTTATCTTTACAGTTTTTTAATTTACCTATCCATTTGCCTTCTGTTTTATTTCGATTTAGTTTTAATCCTGAATATGATCCAAATATTTCTATTTCATTCATTGCTAGGGATATCTCTTCCTTTGACCCCAGGAAAAGAGTTGTATCATCAGCCATTTGTGTAATTTTTATACGATGTGTTTCTTTATCTAGTTTTATTTGTATCCCTTTAATATTTTTATTTTCTCTTAATTTTATGGCCATTATTTCAGCCGAGATGACGAATAGGAGAGTTGACAAGGGGCATCCTTGCCTGATACCTCTTGAAATTTTAAACCTTTCAGAGATCCAGCCATTATTTAATACGCTTGTTTCTATATTATTATACAATGTTTCTACCCATGTAATAAATGATTGGTTAAAACCAAAATATTTGAGAGTTTCTAACATAAATGACCATTCAAGGACATCAAATGCTTTCACAAAATCAATAAAAATTATACTTCCTTCAACGTTGTATTGATCCGCATAATCAATTATATCTTGAATTTGTCTTAAATTAAAACCAATAAATCTATCTTTGATATACCCTGTTTGGTCGTCGTGTATTATTTGTGGTAGTACCACTTTAAGACGTTGGGCTAGTACACGTGATAGTATCTTTAAATCTACGTTCAATAAAGATATAGGTCTATAATTTTCTATTATTTCTTATATCATTTAAAATTGGACATTTTAACATAAAGTGAATCTCATCACCGATTTGATTTAAATTACATATTTTACAAACACGGTTTTCCCTCGGGATTTTAGTCCGACGTCCTTCTTCAATTTCAAGTAAATGTGTTGAACATTTAAAGTTTGCTAATGCAAAACGTAGTTTGTGTGATAGATCGTTTATTAAGTAAGATTCACGGTATATTCCCGATTTTATTTTAGAGTAAAACATACAGCGGGGCGAGTTCGAAGTAAACTCGTGCCACTCTTGTAAGCCAACATCTCTGACACGCTGTTTAAAACGGAATAAAAATTCATTCACATTTACGACCCCCTCCCTGGTTTATCCAAACATGACCAAATCCGTATCTAAACAATATATTTCTAATTCTTGAACACCAATTTATTCGACCATTTAAATCCTGATTATAGAGCATTTCGTAACACAGTTTAGGTAACCTAGATATGGTGTTAATCCTATAAACAATAGAGTTAATTAGAATTGTTTAATTAATAAGATTAACCGCTTTGAGGTGTAGACCATTTAAATCCTGATTATAGAGCATTTCGTAACACAGTTTAGGTAACCTAGATATGGTGTTAATCCTATAAACAATAGAGTTAATTAGAATTGTTTAATTAATAGGATTAACCGCTTTGAGGTGTAGAGTGTACATGTAGTAGGTAGCAACCCGGGAAGGGTGTATTCCCGCCGGCGCAGTTACAGAGCGTGACCAAAATTAATCCTTCCCGCGAAGGCGCAGATATCGACGTGTCGGCTTTCGTTTGAAGAAAGACATGTTGTTATTAGCCCATATACACTTACTGTCTGTTCCAGGTAATACTACAAATCGAAAATTGCTTGTCATTTCTTCAAATTTTAATTAAAATGGCTAAAACTTCGGGAAATACTTGGAATGGTCATCCCATTGCTTTCTGTCTTGTGAGAACTAAGTTCAGGTTAAGCTTTATAGCCTTTCTCCCGTAAAAACTGTGGTTTGTTGATACCTTATTACTGGAAACAGTCATGTTTGGCCTAGTTATCTGGACGAGGACAAGGGGCGCTGGGTTTGCTTGAAGTCGTTCCACCCTGATTGGATGTATAGATAGATGTTTCGGTCGAGTAGAATATATAACTCCTTTGAAAAATTATTTACTGAATCCGAGACCACGGTTGTTTGTCCCACTAACTTAAATATTTAATAACCCTCCGTTCGAGGGATGTAAGTTTTTTGATATCGATATAAGCGAGTTTGAAAATAGAAAATGAAAAAGGAATATATCGACACTTCAGTCGAATTACATAATTTTGAGCGAAGCTATAAATGATGAGAGTTTTGATAAGAAAAGTGCTGTCTCGATTTCCATTGCTACCATTTTTACGATAATAAAAATATTCTCGATTATCCTTTTCACTCCATTAAAAAAAACGACCATCCGATACTTTAGGTAGTTGATTATGTAGGCCTAACTGGTCATGAGAATAAATGTCTAATTAATAAATTTAAATAACATTTAAGGCTTAAAAAGGAAGACTTAAAACAGGCAAATATAGGTCTTACATAATGCATCTTGAAAAGAAATTCACTACCATACTAGTCATTACCATGTAGAATGTGGATGGTCGCTAACTGGTCAGGTCAAATTTATCTAATTTTTAATCGTCCTTAATTTTATGTCAGGTTTTGTAGAGCACTGTATATATAGAACGTAGAACCTATTTTGTAAAAATTGTAATTGGTTTATAATTCACTGCATTGTGTTTCTTAAATAACTACAGTAATATAATTGTTTTATATTACATTACTTGACATATAGAGTATTTTTTTTATCCTGAAATTGTGCATAGCAATATTTCATTATTCAAGGAACTATATTTTCCTGACATTCGTTTGTTTCGATAATGTAATGGACAGTGGAGAATATTAAAATCTGTTGATGTATATATATGTTCGCGAAAATACAATTTTTGCCAGAATGACTTCATTTTCAATACTCTATTGGTTACATCTAAGGAATATTCACAGATTGCTGCAATTTTTTTTAAGAAAATCAAACAACCATTTATTCCTTTATGGGCATAAAAAGTGATTCCCACAAACTGGCCTATTTGTATGCTCTTATATATGAAAATAGTTATGTTTCAGCCTAAAGATCTAAGTTGCAGGAAAACGAAATAAATTCCAAAATTGGCTTCAGTCTTGCTCTACTTATTTACAACAACAGCTAAAATTTAACCCCTAAAAGTGTTGTGAAAAGTTAAAAAATGCACGTTGGTCTCAAACAGAGCTACAATGTCCCAGAAAACAAAATTCGGAATCATTTTACCCGACATATGTATTCAAATTCAAATAATTGCTAACCTTTTACACAAATTTACTTATTTCGGAGAGTTGCATGGTTCTGACATGTGCCGACTTTTCAAAATAGCTTTAATCTTTAAGTCACTCCATATTATCCAATGAGAATTTTTGTGCGAAAGGTAAAAACAGAAAAAAACCACATCAATCTGAACAACAACAATATTGTTTCACACAGCCTTGAGAGTGTGAAACCCTAATAAGTATTATTGTCGCGAAACAAACTGGCGAATTCTCCTTCACTAGACATTTCTAACCGAATGCACCAAATTTATAAAGTATCTGTCTAACCTAATGCGATATGCAAGTGTCCCATTTAACGCACGCACAGTCGTAATGTTTATGTTCTAAGAAAGTGACAATGTCGAAATAATATGAAATTTACAAGAGAATACCGGATTTTATAGGACTTCTAGTCATTTATTTTAATGGGAGAAATCAAAGGGAGGACAAATCCAGGTATGTCACAACGTTTTAGCCATTTTTATCAAAAAATAAAGGCATGGCAAGCATTTTTCGAGTTGGAGTATCACCTGGAACAGACAGTAGATGGTCGAATAATGAAAAGCCACATTTCGAAACCCATGTGTGCTTTATAAAGACATAAAACGAGATAATATAGAACATAAAAACTGTTATTAAATATCTTTAGTTTTAAAAGTAGCAACAGCAGTGACATTATTAATTCGAATTGGTAATGTATTCTATAAAAATGGTGCTTGAACATAAAATGACCGGTTATCATATGATAATAAATTATAAGCGCGTTATAGAAGTAACATTACAAATAGTATTAACTTTTGGCACGCATAAAATGTCCAACATAGTCCAATAATTCTAACAAATTCAATACTGCTTCTTCATATCTATGTTTTGCACCTTCGATCTTTCTGCATGTTGATATCTGTGTCTTTTTTTCCTTTTAGGTGGTTGTCGCTGGCCACTCGAATACTGCAACAACTGAATTTCGATCGTCTTTTGCTCTTCTTTCAAAAATGCCATCACTTCAAAAATATTCGCGTGGTTTGGTTTTGGTTCCATTGTACTTGAGTAAATTGACCGTCTAACCATTGGGTTACATAGTCGGCCAGTTGTTGAAATTTCTCATTATCTGGTACCTCGGCCATTATTTGGATCCATGCGTCATCAATCCGCAAATAAAAGAAAGATACATATAAATTATTAATATTTACAATACAGCATAGCTATATTTACAACATAGCATAGCTATATTTACAAAATGTCTATATTTACAAAATGTCTATATTAACTATATATTTATATTAACTATTTACTGAATATAATGAATACTTACACCAGTCACGGGCAGTAATGGTATCCACCGTAGTATGCCGTCTGTGTTTGTGTGTCGTGTGGTTGTAAATTTAAACTGGAATATTACCGATTATAATAAGTGTTATCCTATCTATTTATTTATTTATGTACTTATTTATTTAATTTTCCCCTGACCCCCCCCCCTCTCTCATCTACGGAGCAATAATAAGTTTTTTACCCTGATATTGTTGTGTTAATTAATCCTATACGTTTTGCTAAGTTTCCTCTTGATCTGTTACCTTTCATGGCTATGATTTCGTGGTTTCCCCTAATCTATTATTATTATTGTTTTATCAATGTAATTTAATGTATATGTTGTTACAATTTTACCTTTGAACAGTAACTTTACTATGATCAGTGGCTTCCTTCATTGTTAATTAGCTATTATTAGTTATTATAGATTTTATGTATACGGTTTCGTAAGGTCTTGTTGACTTAATATATTTATGGTTTCACTATTCATTATGATTAATTAGCTGTTACTTGTTTTTGTATATAAACCCTCTGTACATTATTTTCATTATGGTGGTACTGACGAGTTTAAGCGACAATTCACTACAACACATATACAAAACATCTCCGGTAATAAATCTTTCCAATTACCTAAACCATATTTTAATTTGACATCTTATAATAATCAAACTATATTATTTCTTTTCTATTATTTTTATATTGTGTGGGACAATAAAGACAAACTTCTGGATTCGGATGACCTAATATTTAAATTTTACCATGACAGTATTTCGTAATACTAAACTAGAGTGGTTTTTTTTTTTTTTTTTTTTTTTTTTGTTTTTTGTTTTTTTTTTTTGGTTTTTTTGTTTTTGTTTTTTTTGTTTTTGTTTTAATTATTATTTTCCCTACAAATGTAGAAATGCCTTGACTGGTTAAATATATAATTTCAGGGTGTATATTTTTGTATAATATATTTGTTTATGAAATCTATGATAGATGTATGTGTCTATCTTGTTTACTTATACAAGCCTGGAGTGGATGTGATAACGTGACCCAGAATGAAGTAATTTTTGTGAAAAAAAAAAAAAAAAAAAAAAAAAAAAAAAGACAACCACTAAAATCAGCAAGTAACAATAAATCACCTGGGGTGGATGGTCTGCCAAAAGAATTTTATGTTGAATTTTGGGAAGATATTAAAGATGACCTGTCAGAAATTTTAAACAATGTATACCTACAAAAGACACTTACTAACACTCAGAAATCGGCAATCATTTCTATTTCATACAAAAATAAAGGGAGTCATGCAGAACTTAAAAACTACAGGCCAATAAGCCTCTTGTGCATGGATTACAAATTAATTACTAAAGTTCTCACTAATAGAATTAAACCATTTATCGATAAAATTATATACCCTACTCAGACTGGGGCTGGGGACAATAAGACAATTCAAGATAACTTATTATCAATTAAGTTTATTTTAGATTACATGAACGAACAAAATATAGGTGGCGCGCTAGTAGCTTATGATCAGGAGAAAGCATTTGACCGAATAGAAATAAATTACCTACAAATACTGCTTGAAAAGTTAAATTTTCCAAAATATATTCTAAATTGGCTAAATATCATATATAAAAATATAAACAGCAAAGTTCTTGTAAATGGTGCCTTTACTGACAACATCCCTATAAATCGCTCGATACGTCAAGGAGACCCACTTTCAATGCTGCTGTATGCAATAGCAATACACCCACTTGCATCCAGAATAATACACAACAAATACATCTCAGGAATTAAAATACCAAATATGAAAATAGACACAAAAGTATTCCAGCATGCAGACGATATCACAACTATTATTACTAACTCAACATCAATTAACCAAACTGTCGAGGAAATCACATTCTTTGGGGCTATATCTGGATCAAGTTTGAACACTAACAAAACCGAACTACTGGAAATAAACTATTTTAACAAGACAACAGACTTAATAGCTAAAGACAGTATTAAAGTTTTAGGGATTTATTATGGAAAGGATATGAAATACAATAACTGGAAAAAATTAACTGATTCTTTGTTAGGTCAACTGAAGTTTTATAAAGAGCGGTCAAAAAATCTGTCTCTTAAAGAAAAAGTAACTGTACTCAATACCTACATCCTTAGTAAAATCTGGTACACTAGTTATATAATCCCACCTGATAAATATTACCAATCTATTATTAATACAATAATTTTTAAATTCATTTGGCCAGATAACGTAGAATTAATTAAACGTCAAACGCTTATGCTAGATTTAGACAGAGGTGGTTTAAAAATTTTGGACATAAATTTAAAAATTCAATGTTCCCACCTTAAAATCATTAACCAGTTAATATTAAGACACTCTAAGCCTCAACATGCCTGGATAGCTCTAGGTTTGTACTGGTTTGGTATTACTCTTAGGAAGCATATTCCATACCACCCATCTATACTATATAACATCAATTCATCATCAACTGTCTCTGAAATAAAAGATACTTACTTTAATCATTCGACACTCATTAACTGGAAATCAAAAAATGAAACAAAGACGATCTATAGAGAACTTTTATTAAAGATAAACCATAAACCTAATGTAATTTCTAATAACAAGGGGCTTAATCTTCAAAACATATTTAACTTCCAACAAAACAAATTTCTACTAAGTAGACAACGTGATTTTCTGTACTTTATTGTTCACTCTGCACTTAAAACTAAGACACTATTACAATCACGTACTTTCAATATAATTGATACAACTTGTAATTATTGCAAAATTAAAGAAGAAACACTTACTCACCTGTTTGAAAACTGCCCTTATCTGTATTATTATCGGAAATTCACTACAACACAATTACAAAACATCTCCGGTAATAAATCTTTTCAATTACCTAAACCATATTTTAATTTGACATCTTATTATAATCAAACTATATTATTTCTTTTCTATTATTTTTATATTGTGTGGGACAATAAAGACAAACTTCTGGATTCGGATGACCTAATATTTAAATTTTACCATGACAGTATTTCGTAATACTAAACTAGAGTGGGTTTTTTTTTGTTTTTTTTTGTTTTTGTTTTTGTTTTTTTTTTTGTTTTTTTGTTTTTGTTTTAATTATTATTTTCCCTACAAATGTAGAAATGCCTTGACTGGTTAAATATATAATTTCAGGGTGTATATTTTTGTATAATATATTGGTTTATGAAATCTATGATAGATTTATGTGTCTATCTTGTTTACTTATACAAGCCTGGAGTGGATTTCAGTGTTACTGCTGCAGTATTTATTATATATATATTTAAAAAATAGTATACTTTAAGATAAGACAACTGATTCCATTCGTCGAATTTTGTTCTTCCTTAATTAAGTTTTCCTTTTTTATTTTTTACTAATGATATAACAATAACACGTACTATGCATATATCAATTTAATATATGAATGTTATAATAGATTAATCTGTAATAAAAAAAGATAGTGTATATAGTATATACCTGACAATAGATAATGTATATTTGTAATTTGGTTTGTTTTGTATATAAATTTTGGGGAAAATACTAGAATGTATTATATGTTTATCCATGAATATTATAGTTATGTATACGTGTATATTTGTAAATAAACTGTTGAGAAAAAAAAAAAAAAAAAATATGAATATTATAATAGATTAATCTGTAATGAAAAAATAGTGTATATAGTATATACCTGACAATAGATAATGTATATTTGTAAATCTGTTTATGTCCGTAGGATCATCTATTGTTAATAAAAAAAAAGAATCCTCAACGGAACGTCGCTTTAATTAAAATAGTAACTATGTTCCATAATATGTTTTTGTTACTATTAAGAATTAAACTGTTTATTGTAAATAAATGAACACTTATTAAAAAAAAAAAAAAAAAAAAAAAAAAAAGACAACTGTGCTCCAGAGCTCCAAAGCTATTGCTGAGTTTATCATAGATAAAGAAGCCTAGCCAAGACTCAAGAATCCAAAGACTCCTCAAATCCAGAAAGACTACTAGATACTGCAAAGATCTTCCAGTCCTAAGTAATTTAAGGTTGTTTTTATTTTTATACCCTCACAAGGTATAAGCCTTTATTTTCTTTTATTTTTCTCTACTTTTTTTTCTGTTCATTACTATTTACCTTTTTTCCTGAAAGGGGCACCAGCTCGTTTGGAATATACCTGCCAAACGGGGAACAGGGAATAAGCAGGAAACTGCCCAATAACTGTTCGGTGTACACTGCAGAGATTGTGGCCATCTGTGATGCTATATCAGGGATCTCTTATCAAAAGACTAGTAAGTTCGTCATCCCAAGCGACTCTCTGAGCAGTCTGATTTCAATCCAAAATGACAACTCGGACTCAAGACCAGAAGTTATTTTGGAAATCAGGCAGCTGTACCAGAGGGTCCTAGAGAAGGGAAGCAAATTAGAGCTCGTGTGGATTCCATCACATGTGAACATTAGAGGAAACGAGGAAGCAGATCGACTCGCAAATGAAGGTCTCGGGGACACAGCACCACTCCGCACCATAGAATACAGCACCACGGAAATCTACAGTATGGTAAAAAGACAGGTCAATTCACTCTGGGAATTAAAGCTCGTTGAACTTGACACATACAGATTCCGGCTGGATGACAAGATCTACACGAAGACAGCTATCAATCACCCTAGAAGAGATATATGCAAACTTATATCGAAACTAAGGGTGAAAGAGCGGCTGCGAGACTACAAACACCAAGTCATCGTCTGTGAGTGCAGAGAAGAATGTACCACCAACCATGTCCTGGTAGACTGCGAGGTATTCAAGGAAGAGAGAACGGAACTAGTGGAGATGATGGAGACTAACAACATACCGCTCAACACTAAGAACCTACTCTTTCCAAGACCCGATCTGAAGCTGCAAATCTTCGAACTAATCCACGATTTAATGAACACCGTTGGATTAAGTAGAATAGTGAAGTAAGAAGGGGCTACGATAAGACGAGCTCGGCATCTAAACACTAAACTACATAGGGGATATACACCAAAGTAGCGGGTTAGTGGAGTAAGGGAGGGTCACGGTAAGACGGGCTCGGCATCTAAACACTAATCCACTACAAAGACACCAAACCTACAAAGTGGAGTAAGGGGAGGCCACGATAAGACGGGCCTGGCACCTAAACACTATACCCCAAAAGATGACTTCTACCAATCCAGAGACGAGACACATATATGTCTGCATAAATGCTGTCCCTACAGATCAACTACCAAACAATATGTGTTTTATTAAATAAAGGGAAGAACTTCTCACTAAACCTACTCCATGGCTCGAGGCCGCAAATGGAAAGATTGCAAAATCATATTCTAAAAACAGGAAGAAGCCTCGGCTCTCCTATGTCTTGTCTGCGATATCACTTCTGTGGAAGCGGACGTTAAAACATCAGGTAGTAGTAGTAGTAGTAGTATTTTCATTATCATTCGCTTGAAAACGTTGAGAGAATCCTCAACGAGACGTCGCTTTAATTAAAATAGTAATTGTGTTCCATAATATGTTTTTGTGTTTATTACGTACATGTATGTTAATTGCTAAATGCCACTCAAAGAAAATAATATGGTATACGTTTATATATAACATCTTAAATTTAAACAAATAAATATTTGATTCAGAAACTAAATAAACACTTTGCAAATCTGCCATCACTTCTGGTGGAACCCCATATTTAATTGGTTTCATATGATCACACAGTATTCATGAAATGATGAAATAACTTTGAGTGATGTCATAATAAGGTATCTTTAAGTTGCAATATCTATATGACTGTTTACATTTTAGCTATATTATGCTGATTCATATGAGAATAAAATGCACTCATACGTGTCTTGACATAGTAAAATATATTATAATAGATTCTATTCATTCAGTATTTTATGAATCCCGTGCGATGACATACCTAAATAAAACGTTCCATTGATGCAATATATCCATGCCTGTGAAGCTTTTGTCTTCATTTTACAGACATATATATCCCCATAGATTAAAATGGAGGTAATTTCGAGACATTTGGTATGACCGACATATAAGTCATATGAGTTCTTTAATAATTATATATTAAAACTCCAATATTATATTCCCCATTTTGTTAAACATATCTTTCACAACATTAGTGTATTTTAAACCTATTTTATTTATCTAATTATATCTCATGTAAGATAAGTGTTCAATTAAACAGACATTGGCATGAGTGACATATTGCCCTTATAAAAACGGATAGAGTAAAACACTTTACAATCTAATATCATCTGGCCCCTGGCCTATAGAACCTTTTTAATCCAGCCAAGGGCTATTACGTCAGATATAATTTAGACTAGGCATTGAAGTCTAACAATGAAGGGATTAAGAGTTGGTCATTGACCAAACTCTCCACAAAAGAAACTATTGTTTTAGATTTTAAATTAGAGACCATATTTCATAGTTTAATAGTCAATATGTCATACTTGTCCATTATATATTTTGTAAGAACTGTAGTTCAAAAAAGACAGAGTGAGCTACGGTTTAGAATGAATCGGATCTCTCTCTTTCTTGTAAATATTTGTTGATTTATCTATGTTTAATAAATTACATAGAAGTTACTTGGACTCAGTCTTAATTTAATAAGACCAAAAAGAACGTGGTCACATTGGTAACAAACTAAGAGTACAAATAAAATGAAATGAAACTAGGTTTAATGTCAATCGTTCTGCTCCGTCCAGGCTAATAAAAGCGGGAGTATGGGTACGAGACCAGGCCAAGTATATATCGTTAGAAATGAGTGTACCGTTAGAGACCAGAGGCCGGTTGCTCAACGCTAAGTTATTTTAACGACCCGTTAAACTGTAACAGATCGTTATATCTTGTTAACGTGTCGTTTTTTAACGGTCCCTTAAATTTCTGTTGCTGGAAAGTCAATTTCATTATCCGTTAGCTAACGGATTGATTCATTGTCTGAAACAACGTGCAGTAAAGTAGTAGCTAAGTCTATAACTCAATATCATCCAAGATCTTCAATATTGACAACACGAATTATTTGTAAATATAAATCAACATTGATGTTGTGATCTTACCGGAAAAGGATGGGCTTCTGATATCTAATATTTAAGACAAAATAAATATTTTACCATTGGTACACGAATCGTGTACCATAATGCGTTTCAGCCCCAGTTTTAGCAAGAGATTCGAGGGACAAGGCTAAACACATTGCACCAAATCAAACGGCGGGTATGTAGACTGGAATAACCAGACGCTAGAAATTTGCGTTCGATTTAGATTGCTGGCTTATTTCATCGAACATAACTGATTTGAAATTAGAGTAAAAACGGAAACTATTGAATGTAAATCAGTTTATATACATTCATATTACAGTATTATATGCGTTGCGATCCACTTCTGTCAATTTCTAGGTCCGAAATGTTAGCGATTTAGCGCCTTTAACGGGGCTTCCAGAAACAATATCTCCATGTTACGGATCGTTAAAAGTTAACCGTGCTTTGAGCAACCGCAGGTATATATTGTTAGAAATAAGGGTACCGTTAGAAACGCGGGTAAAGGGTATATTTTCAGAAATACCATCACATGATCGGTAGGTATTAATCTGATTGGTAAAGCAAGTTCACCATTCAGAGGCGAGCATGGTTTCATTCATCTTGTGTATTGTGGCATAACGTAGTTGTCACCAGTCTGAATATCACGTATTAAGATGGCTTCATTGAGAGGAAAAGTTGTAATTATAACAGGTAGGCTCAAAATGTTTAGAGATGTCTCAGTGAAACAACGTATCCAGTGCCGGAATTTTTTGACGTGTGCGCTGTCGGTCTTAAAGCTAGTTTCTGTGCAAGTCATTCGTCTTTACTACGATTTGACGAAAGATCGAAGCGAACATTAAGCCCAATACAGAATCAGCTGGTCGAGGGGACCAACTATATACATTACTTTAGATACAAGGATCAACCATTATTTAAATGGTACAGAATCACCTAGTCTAGGAGACCAACTACAGACGTTACAGCAGATACGAAGATCAGCTAGTTATTAAGTTGCAGAATCACCTAGTGCAGGAGACCAACTAAAGAACCCAGTAATCCAGATGAAAGAGAGAGTGAGAGAAATGGGGTTTAACGTCCACTCGACACAAACTAGGTCATTTCGGGACTAACATATGGTTTAATTTTATTTCAATAATTCGCTTGCGCGTAGGGGTCTTTAGCAGTGGGAGGAAACGGGAGTGCCCGGAGGAAACCCACGATGTTGAGATGGCGCCCCTATCTCCATGCCACATACGCTCACACCAGGGATCGAAACCCCAGCTGCAAGCCAGAGGTGACCAGACAGCTAGAGGTCGAAGCGCGGCACTCTAGACCACTAGGCCATCCCAACCCCCCAATTTAAAAAGTAATTATACATCGAAGATAACTTATAAAGCATTCAAATAAAGATAAACAAATATGATATAGATATAAAACAAGATACAAAAACAATTATTTAAAAGCAATATTAAATAAGTAAGTCTTCGAGCGTGTTTTGAAATAGATAATCATTCCTTCAACACACAAGACCACTGGCAACTGAATCTGCCCTGACTGACATATAAAGGTTTTTGTGAACTAATATTGACCTAGAGTAGAAGTAAAAACACGGGTATTATATGACTTGTTATTGTTACATATCTTTAGTGTTAATTTAGGAAAATCCTGTTGTTGTACTCCGTGTGTCACCCTTTCGTTCCAAAACCAATTTTGCACTCACATCAGTCTGTGATGTTGTACTCCGTGTGTCACCCTTTCGTTCCAAAACCAATTTTGCACTCACATCAGTCTGTGATGTTTTTATTTGGTGATGAAACCTGTGTATTTACTCGTCAGAAGAGAAGTTAATAATTAATAATATATTTTATATTATAGATGACCGGTATAACACCATACAGTATAAGTAAAGCAGTCTTGGACAGTTTCACTCATTTACTAGCAGATGGTAAAAACATAATTATCTATTCTAATAATTCAGTTAAAGATACACTATTAGTTTTATCTGAGATGAAATGTGGTTTAACGTCCTACTGTGCGGATCCGACTGGTATAATGAAGACGGGCATATACCATACAGTGTGCAATGAGGGAAATTTTACCAGCGGTATGTTACAAAATTGGGGGGATATATAATTGCATACCCTCACGAAATCAATTAGCAATCTTATCACAGGGCTAGTAGACAGATCACAGGTGGTCAAAAGATGGCAGTAAACATGATAAGTCTAACAGACAGACAAAGGTCGTTAGGAAGTCATTAATCATCACAGCTGTCCCGAGTTACGCAAGATCTTGAATAGTAAAGCAATCTGCACGGGAAGCTTAATCTGTTATTATATAATGACCAGCTGCCAATCCCGGTCATAATATAATCTGAAATATAATACCTGGAATTAGTTGATTGGCCAATAACTATATGTCCGTCCAGGTTATTAACCCACCCCGACCGGATACTGACCAATCAGGTTACGGTGCATGGGTGTGGTATCGAGACTGCAAGGCTGGACATAGGTTCGGCCCAGTAATTAAAAGATTAGACAAACCGTTTTGGGATGAGTCAGGTCCAAGAGGCCTTGCTAGGCGGGCGCCTAGTTAAGGTACCTCAGGAGTACTATAGTCAGGTCTAGGAGTCGGAGACGAGACGAGAGCTTCTGGAGTTAGCACACTCGTGCTAAGCCAGGCTAATTAAGTCATGACTCCCTCCATATAGATAGTTCTACGGTCGTTTACATTACGATGTTTGTACCTAATATGTAAGAATAAGAATAAAACTATTATTAGATGTATATACCAGTGTTGTCATCCAAGAACCTGATTAAAGAACTAATGTAATACTGTCACATATTAATTGGTGCCGTCTGACCAGAGCAACGATTGAAGTCCTAACCACTAAGTTCACAGGCCAGAGGCTCCCAGAGCTACCAATGGGGTAAGTCTTTTCTAATCCTACCATGGCGAGGGTGAAAAAATGACATTAGTGCTATGTATTATAATTTAACTGGAAATCTGCAGTTTATCATCACGCGTCATTAAATATCATGGTGTGGTTACTAAATTTAATATTGGCTAGTAGTGGAACAGGAAAATGGCTAAAACAAAATTGTATATATATTATTTGTTTTAAAATGCGTCATGTTGTTTTTAAAAAGATTATGAATTATAATTGTTTGTTTTGAACACATATTTTGGCTTTTAAAGTTAGTAGTAGCTAAGTATTATCAGGCTAATAACTGCGAAGTGAAATGTTTTATGATTGTTTAGTTATCTGGAATAGAGTTTTATACGCGTATCCTAATTGAGAGATATAACTCTTTAAACATTCACACGGTATTAACGGTTTTGTCTCTTATAAGTTTTTGTGTTGTGTTGTTTTGTGCATATATATATATACTTATGCCCCGAGGTTTACGGGATTATTATTTGTGATGTAGTGCCCCAAATATTAATGGGAAGATCCGTTATTTACGGTAGAGAGTTTTATTTGTAATACCCCAAAGTTTTAATGGGAAATGCCCCGATATGTAACGGGAGAAGTTTATGTTAAGTGGTTTAACCCCAGGAGGGTTGTGCTCGGATTTAGAGCGAACGTATTGTCTTGTTTTGTGTTGTGTTTAAGAATTATAGAGATAAACCGTTAGTTCTTTCAAAAATATCTTATTTAAGATTGGTTAAATGTGTTCAGATCATTCATTATTCTTGAGATAAAACAATATGACTCCCTAATTTCAATTGTAAATATCGTTAGATCGTTATCTAAAGTCAAATCTGTTCCACTTGCTAATTTGATTAACTATTAATTAAGTTCACTCCATGATATGATACGCAGATGATAAAACTTCGGCACGGGGAGCAGTTATAATACTTTTCATAGCACGTCATAACACTGTTGGGCCAAACGGTATGGAAAAGGAAAAGATTACCGAACAAAACATGGTGGAAAAAAATGCCAATAGTGTAACTACACGAAGCAGGAAAATTCTGACCTCTCGCCATTAAGGGAATCCAATCAGCCAGTGAAGTCGTGAATAAAGAAGAGGACAACAATTCATACCTCTCCATACAGTTGGCTTACAGGATAGTGTTTCGCGTCTGTATCCGCGTGTGTGATCATCAAACCAGAGTGCACCATATATGTGAATAATTAAAGTAGTTTGTGTTCGTGATTCCAGACTCCACCATATATGTGAATAATTAGAGTAGTTTGTGTTGTGTGATTCCAGGATCTCGTTTGGGTTTTTTTGCATTGACCCACGTGTGTGACGGGTGTTGTATATATAACTTTTACGTTCGTGTGTTTATCATTTACATTTTCCTTTTTGTTTATAGACATTTTTGGATATTATGACATTTTACAAATGCATATATAACTTTTAAATTCGTGTGTTCATTTACATTTTCCTTTTTTCTATTTTTTAGTTCCATTTTATTCATATTGTAATTAATATTGTAAACAGTTTTAAAAAGTTATGCAAAATAACTTTTCTTTGGCAATGTGAGGAATGTTACAAAATTGGGGGGATATATAATTGCATACCCTCACGAAATCAATTAGCAATCTTATCACAGGGCTAGTAGACAGATCACAGGTGGTCAAAAGATGGCAGTAAACATGATAAGTCTAACAGACAGACAAAGGTCGTTAGGAAGTCATTAATCATCACAGCTGTCCCGAGTTACGCAAGATCTTGAATAGTAAAGCAATCTGCACGGGAAGCTTAATCTGTTATTATATAATGACCAGCTGCCAATCCCGGTCATAATATAATCTGAAATATAATACCTGGAATTAGTTGATTGGCCAATAACTATATGTCCGTCCAGGTTATTAACCCACCCCGACCGGATACTGACCAATCAGGTTACGGTGCATGGGTGTGGTATCGAGACTGCAAGGCTGGACATAGGTTCGGCCCAGTAATTAAAAGATTAGACAAACCGTTTTGGGATGAGTCAGGTCCAAGAGGCCTTGCTAGGCGGGCGCCTAGTTAAGGTACCTCAGGAGTACTATAGTCAGGTCTAGGAGTCGGAGACGAGACGAGAGCTTCTGGAGTTAGCACACTCGTGCTAAGCCAGGCTAATTAAGTCATGACTCCCTCCATATAGATAGTTCTACGGTCGTTTACATTACGATGTTTGTACCTAATATGTAAGAATAAGAATAAAACTATTATTAGATGTATATACCAGTGTTGTCATCCAAGAACCTGATTAAAGAACTAATGTAATACTGTCACAGGTACTATGACCTACTTTTATAACGAATGCTAACTGCCAATGGGTCTTTATCGTGCACACCATTGTATACACGGGACCTCGGTTTTTCGTCCCATTCGAACGACTAGATTATTGTCCTTGTCAGACCCTCCGTCCTGCACCACTGACAAGGGGACACCAGGCAGCGTTTTACACACTTAAAGTTTTATATCTGACATATTTTCTACAATAATTTCACTAAACGTAGACATAAATTCTAAAAAACAATCACATCATGATATAATATCTTTGTTTTAAAACAGAACGGCAAATCTCGACAGATTCTGGAACGTTTCGGAACGTTCCGGAACCTACATCTAGTCTCGGCTGTAATAAATTATAATCAATCTTTGTTTTAAAACAGAACTTGGACCATCTGGTGTCAGAGTTAACAGTGTCAGGTGAGTTATTTTGACTATATATTAACAGTCTGATTGGACGATCCTATTCAGATCGGTATAGAATGGGAGGGAGGATTTCGGTTGCAAAACCATTGGACAACTTGGAAGTTTCTTAACTCACGTGCTAGAATAACTAGACAAACGTATTTGCAGTAGTTAATTATTCAATATTTTAGACTCAACAGATTTCATTGATAATTTTTGAAAAAATGCAATTTTCTCCTACAATGATAAATTTTCTGTTGATATGTACTGTTGATATTATTTTTAAGAACATAAGCCTACATATGACACAGGAAGAGAAATGACGTGTTTTGTCCTATCTGTTTTCCACCAACTACATGGGTTTATGCACATCTTGCCCGGGCAACTCGGTTGGTCGACTCTTCTTTCAAATCCAATTGCTAAGGAATCGTTTGCCTGCACGGCATCTGTTATTGCCTGTACGTGTACACGGCACCGCGGTTTTATGTGGCATCCGAACGACTTTTGACGAGAATGAATGTAACGTCTGTTATTACCTGCACGTGTACAGTACACCGGAGTTTATGTGATGAGCCTGTATTATTGATAAATTATGCAATGATGAAACTAAGCAGTAAATATTGTCAAATTTATTTCGGTTTATTACTAGGACTTGGTTCCCCCTAGATGATTATGTGATATATTTCACACTTTCAGCCCTGGTGTAACTAGAACTGATTTTGTCGAGAAAGCAGGAATACCAGAAGAAGCCAGAGCAGAGGTAGATATCACTTCCGCTTGTAGAAGTATATAAACGATACGCGAATTATTACTTACATACCCCGACTACATAAATGTTCTTGAATACGTATCTGCCGCATGGATCCAGGGGTTAGTGGAGAGGGAAGGAATGAGATCACTGGGAATACCGAGGATTCGGTGGGTGGGGCTACCAGTTGGCAGCTATACATTATAAATAGATCCACGGACTTTTTAAACTCAAAGCATTCATATTTTCTTCTTCAGATGAATGCCAGAAACATGAAGGCGACGCCACTGGGAAAATTAATCGAGACAGAAGATGTAGCTAAACTGGTTAAATTTCTTCTCTCGGACGAATCATCCCTTATAACAGGGGAGATAATTTCTGTTGACGGGGGAAGAGGTAACCCCATATTTTAAACAGGGAAGTTAACCTGTACTGACGATGGAAGAACTAACCCCATATTGTAACATTATTATTTATATTGATATATTACAAATATAATTTACCTAAAAGAACACGAAGTATTAGTTACAGTCTTTTTTGTATAGTTAACTGACCATTAGTACCAGTTAATTGTGATTGCAGACAGGGGTGTACATAACAATTTTGTTTGGACCGGGGGGGGGGGGCGTGTTTAGGCAAAATGCGACCGACTGATGCACATACCCCCCCCCCCGATTACGAGTGACGCAATCAGGAGCCGAGCAATACAGGTGCAACTTTTCTAACGAATATGGGGGGCCATCATCCACAATCCCACCCAGACTGGCTATAAAGGGAAAGACCAACGATTTTCAACAAGGTTTCCATTAATCTTAAATATATATTCAGAAATAATCCTCTCGGTAACACAATTAAGTAAAATGTTTTTGTAATAGAGAAATTAATTTTTATTAAAATACACACATTTACGCCCCCTTTAACAGTCTACAATCAACTTTCTATATCATCGGCAATGTCCGACATTAAAAGCATAATGAATGAAGTCATCAAGTTGCTGTCATGCACAGAAGATATCTTTTAAAATAATATTGGAGAAATGTATTGCTTCTCAAGAAACAGATCATCTAGTAAATGATCATTTCAAAGTGCTTATAAACTATTTCACAACCAAAACAGCTTTAACCCGGTTTTCAATTGATATTTTAATTGAATATGGTAAATAACAGAAAAAGTATATTTTTAAATTTTATTCGCTTTATCTGCTGCTTTCGACACGATGTACCCTTCTATTCTTCTACGTGGACTTCAATTTAAATTCGGAATTTGTGACTCCGCATTAAATATTTTAGAAAGTTATCTTGTGGGTAGAAAACAGTGTATTTTAGTTAATTGTAAATGGTCGTCAAAATCATTACATAATAATTTCTATAATATGGCGTAAACAGACTGGGCATGATATAAAGATAGAGAAAATAAATGTTTATTCCCATTTAAGAAGCGAAGCTTGTACAACGAAGAGAGCAACATAATTTCAAAATGCAAAAAACTTAATAACTTTGATTGGATGTCCCACTCCGCCCTGAATTATGTTCGGGCATGTCACCCTTCTGTCCTCACCAGGGCCGTATGTAGGATAGAAAAGTGGGGTGAGCAGAGTGGTTGGGCACCACAAGTTCCCCAGGTAAGTGATATTAGAAAGTTTGGATAAGGGCAAACGAACAAATTTGCGTGCAGGCGCACTTAAAACCGACCGATTGATCAGTGCCTTAAGAGCATTACTGTGTGATCATAAACATTTTTTTGGATGGGGGGGGGCGCCATTTCTCAGCGCCTTATTTTTCTGGAGGTGCAATGTACCCCCTACACCCCCCGCTAGATACGGCCCTGGTCCTCACCATGCTAATATGTTAACAAATCTCTAATAGTAAGTACAGGGGGACTGCACCACACACAATTCTACACAAAAACAAATATATGGACAAGACATCATACTCAGAGACCACAAACATAAACAATTCAAAAACATATAATATGTGAGATGCCAGCTCTTCCATATTGTGCCTTTAAAATAAAACAGTTTGTATAAAGTGCATGGTTTAGAACACAACAAGAAAGGGGAATTCGAGCTGAATCATGGTTTGTCACTTCCTATAAACTTCTACTGAACTATAGAAGACAAAACTTTATGCTAAAGAACTTAACACCCCCGCTGATCGCCATGTCAGGGGTTTTGAATTCATGGTGGCTCAATATTGCAAATGAAGCGCCGGTTAATAACCGACGACAGGATTTGTGGTATAGTAACTTGGTACCAGTGATTGATTATAGACCAATCACGAATCTCGGGTAAAGTAAGCAAAACGCAAAGGCTCCACTTCAGGAGACAACGTTTGAGATTAGCCGAAAGGTAATTCTTCTCAAGTATGCATCCACAAGCAAAGAATAAGAGAAGGCCAAATAATTATGAATGAGTATTTAATACCAACAAAATTACAATGTGTATGTGTGGGTTAATGGTCGAGAGAGCGAGACAGTGTGTAATATATTGAAACGTAGTCCCAAGCTGTTGTTGCAATATATTACGCAAAGTTTTAAGCTCGAGACCATTAAACAACTTAAAATACAGACAGTCGCACATCTGTATTTTAAAACATATTAGAGCACCTTCAGCTATTGTCCAATACTCCTTACGTAGACAAGTTAATATAGAGAATCTCCTACGAGTGTTTTTTGATATGTATAGGATATTAACCTACCCGAGGTTGATATGATAGAGAACACGCGGGCGCAGCCCAGGTGTTCTCTATCATATCAATCCGAGGGAAAGTAGGTTTATAGCTGACATATACAACGTTCACCCTTAAATTTAATGGACTCTTCTAAAAAAAGGCAACAGTGATTGGTTAATTGCTCGACAGCACGTGACGTGTTTGTTTATACAATCGCCATTTTGTAGTAATTGAACTGAAGAAAGCTAAAACAAAATGGATAGTAAAACGAAGTCAGACGAATAATCAATCCTTTTTAGTCATCATATTGACAATAGAATAGATGTGAATGCAACTATGGTGAGGATCTATACAAAGTCTGAAGAAATATGGATCAAAAGGCAATCTTTTCCGATAATTCTGACAATGAACCGTGACTGAAGGTTACTTTTCGGTATGTTCAGAGAAAGATTTGACCGACTGTTTTGAGTGGATTGTAGCCGTAGCCAAAAATGCTGTACAAAGGAACTCTTGGGTGATAAATACTTTCACGTCTTGGGATGTGTGGAGAAATGATTTGGGCAGAAAGAAAATTCTGAAAGATATCTTAGACATGGACTGGAGTGTGGATAACCGATTTGAATAAGCCGATAAGTACGCCGTCTATTTAGGTCCTGAATGCTACAAACTGTACCAAAACAATTTTTTTTTTTATTGTCAAAAGAATAAAATTTTATTTCTGTGTTCTTTGTATTATTTCGATCATCTACGTCAAGCGCGGTTGATATGAGCCGAATATATCGACCTGTAATGACGTCATCAGCGGTTGATATGAAATATCAACCTCTCAGGACGTCATCAGCGGTTGATATGAACCGAATATATCAACCTCTGATGACGTCACGAGAGGTTGTTATAAGATATAGCTGCTATGGACATCAAAGAAAAAAACTACTACCAGTTGTATATCAAAAAATATTAACACAAGTTGATAAAGTGAAAAAAAAAACCGAGTTTGAGATTTTATTTATCACTCAATCCTTTCTTACATGCGCAAATAAATAAATATAATTCTTTGGTATAGATTTCATTCTTACGGTTTCTTTAAAATAAAAGAAAATAGTTCCTTTTTGATTGACCAATCAAATTCATGTAAAGCGATATCTCCCATGTCAGTATTCCAGGAGTAAAAAGGCTTTTTTGTCTGCGTGAAAGTGATAATGCCGATTTACATAGCTGGTGAGGTCATTCTTCTATCTGGAACGGGCGGCGGGGTTGGGGTGGGTTTGTGGCCGAATGGTTAGCACGTGCGTGCTATATCACAAAGCCTGTCATTGAGTAAACTGCCGTAGTTTCGAGTCCCCGGTTGTACGTGGCAAGGAATAGGGTCCCCTGTCCAACCTCGTGGTTTTCTTCGGGTCCTCTGGTTTTCTCCTACTGGTAAAGACCCCTACGCGCAAGCGAATCCTTGAAATAAAATTAAACTATATGTTAGTCCCGTATATGTGTCGAGTGGACGTTAAACGCCATTTTTTCTATGTATCTGGAACATCGATTGTAGCTGTATCCTGTTTTACATGATTGGAGTGTAGGAAAATTGTCCGTTTGGCCCCTAGCCAAGCGCGTGATGTGGGGGTGGGGTGGGGGTGTTAACACGTTGTGGTTTCAATACCACGCGTTTACGTGACAAGGAGTAGGTTCGGAAAATTCATCACCAGGTGTTTTCTCTGGGTCCTCACACCCCCACCCCCACCCATCCCCGTAGGCGAATTATTGAAATAAAAATAGTTCCGATAAGATTTAGTTTGTGTCGCGTGGACGTTAAATCTCACTTCACTCTCTCACTATAACGAAGTGACTCGGACAATACGATCTGCGTACTGATAGTGCAAGTCAGTGTGTAAATATGGCCGTATGAAATCCTGACCGGAGAGTACCGATCGATTAGTTTCAATTATCCAGACAGACAAGTCGTCCTTTGAGAATCACTCAGTTCGAGCGCATGCGTTTTATTTTTAAAACTATTCTTAGCTGATCACCTTAACATACAGTTCTCGCTAAACATCTAGCGTTTTTTTTTTTACATTTTTCAAATAAAATAAAAATATTTAGATCAATAAAATGTATTTAGATCAATTAAAGAATCTGACGTCGAGTTTTTATAGGATCTGGATAACCAAGACATGATGTGAATCGGTAGAGTTCAAAGTTGAAGAGCAAAGGGTTAAAGGTGAGTTGGTATTGAGTTATGAAAGAAGACATCGTGATTTGTTTGATCTGAATACTAGAGTAGATAATATTTATAAGTTGTCGACAGTTAGAATGTACCGTTAGTTGGACGACTGACCAGTAGGACGAGTAGGACGAGTAAAGATGGCGACAGATATATTGTTCTTCATACCTAATATTATAGGTGAGTTATCAGCATGTAAAATCAGAATTTGCCCTGGCAGCAACAGGTAGGCTATATATCAGCATGTAAAATAAGAATTTGCCCTGGCAGCAACAGGTAGCCTTTATCTTGCGTTTGGAACAACACTTTATAATTACTGAACTACAGCACTACACGAAAAACAAAAACCTATAAGATTAACCTGCGGAAAATATCAAATCAAGTGAATGGATCTGGGGGCCAGCCGTAAGCGTCCACTGCGCTGTACAGTCCCGGGCAGTGGTTATTGTTTATGCCTGGCGTTGTTCCTCCTTGTCAGTGATGCAGGACAGAGGGCTTGTCAAGGATAGTTGTCTAATCATTCGGATGAGACAAAAAAAACCAAGGTCCCATGTACACATTGGAGTGCACGTAAAAGATCCTGTGTCTGCATTAGCCGCGTTCGGAGCAGAACAGTAGGATGTTATAAATATATATATGTATAATTTCGTCACACCTGCATGATGACAGAGCTAGGTGTAGATGGCGATAGTTCTATCTCAGTGATCACAAATGAATTGGGGTTTATAATTATCTCATGTTTCTGAATCATTAACTAGGCTAATGAAGGCAGACAGGCACATACAATATTGAGTGTGTTATGAGGCAATTATACCTGGACACTTTCATTGAATTCCAACTGCTAACTGGATAACAAAGACTGATATGTACTATGCAGTGTGCTATGAGAGAGAGACGTCTACATTAGCCCAATCGAAGCATTAGCCCAGTAGGATGTTAAACCTCATTTCATTTCATTAAGAAATTTCCCCCATGTATTTAGAATTCCTTTTCAAAATGAAATGAAATGGTTTAACGTCCTACTCTTTTGCACCTAACCTAGGCTAATGGAAGACGTGCATACGCCATACAGTGTGCTATGGGGGAAATTTTGCCCGGGCATCGGCACTACGGCCTACTCTTATATCGAATTCCAACTGCCAAGGGATCTTTTACGTGCACTCCAATGTGTACACGGGACCTCGGTTTTTCGTCCCATCCGAACGACTAGGCATCTGTCCTTGTCAGGCCCTCCTTCTGCATCACTGACAAAGGGAAATCACGCCGGAAAATCGTGATGAACTTTCTCGGCCAATGCAGGGAATCGAACACCCGACCTCCAGGCTAGCAAACCAGCGCCTTATCCACTTAACCACCGTGACCCCCAGAATTCCTTTTCAAACCCTCCATCTTGTATCTGTAACACAAGGACTTGGTGTTAACGCACATCTTTACTTCAGACAGTTTTCCTAAAGGGGGCTGGGCCGCTGGGGTCAAATGGTTTAATGCGTGCCCGTTAGATCAAAAGTTACATTTGTATAAATGTATCTGTTAGGGGGGTTGGGATGGCCTAGTGGTATAGAGTGCCGCGCTTCGAACTCTAGCGGGCCGGTCACCTCTGGCTTGCGGATGTGGTTTCGAGCCTTGGTGTGAGCGTATGTGGCATGGAGATAGGGGTGCCTTCCCAACCTCGTGGGTTTCCTCCGGGCACTCCGGTTTCCTCCCACTACTAAAGACCCCTACGCGCAAGTGAACTATTGAAATAAAATGAAACCTTGTGTTAGTCCCAAAATGACCTAGTTTGCGTTGAGTGGCCGTTAAACCCCATTTCTCTCTCTCTCTCTTGAGTCACATGGCTTGGTTTCAATTCCCTGATTGTACATGACGAGGAGTAGGGTCGCCGGTGGGTTTTCTCTGCATCCTCCGTTTTCCCGTAATGCTAAAGTGAATTATTGAAATAAAACCGAACCACATGTTACTCCCAAAATGTTAAGGTTTGTGGAGGTTAAAACCCATTCTTTCTCTCAATGTTTTCTTAATGTTTGTTACTATAATGTAGATTATTTTATACTACATGTAATCTAAGACATTAAAGCGTGTTTATATATTGATATACTTCACATGTACACTATACTATAGATTATAGATGACCTACATAAAATCAGATAAAAAAGATATTGAATGGATTAACTTGCTGCATGCTTATATTACCATACAAAAACAAACATCTATAGTTCACATCCAGATCATGTATAAATCCTACTTATAGAATAATACATCCAGGTCATGTACAGGCCCTACCATGGACCTTATATAATACCTGATAAATGTGTTTACATAATAGCTAGGTTTTAAATTGTTTCAATGCCTCTTTAAGAGAGAGAGAAATGGGGTTTAACGTCCACTCGACACAAACCAGGCCATTTTGGGACTAACACATGGTTTCATTTTATTTCAATAATTCGATTGCATGTAGGGGTCTTTAACAGTGGGAGGAAACCGGAGTGCCCAGAGGAAACCGGAGTGCCCGGAAGAAACCCACGAGGTTGAGAAGGCGCGCCTATCTCCATACCACATACGCTCACACCAGGGCTTGAAACTACAGTCGCAAGCCAGAGGTGACCGGCCAGCTAGAGGTCGAAGCGCAGCACTCTAGACCACTAGGCCATCCCAACCCCCCCAATGCCTCTTTAAAGTAAAACCCATCCCTGTGGTTTTTTCTCTGGGTTCTCTGGTTTCCTCCGACTGCTAAAGACCCCTACATGCAACACTAAAAACCTGAGAATGCCTCGTTCGGCATTTCTGTCTAAACGAGATAAAAATAATGCCTTGTTGTCTGCAGTTCCAAAACGAGGTTTTTTAAATTGCCCTGTTTTTGGAACAAGGTATTTTGTTCAGAACGAGGCTTGGTAAAATGCCTCGTTTACTAAACGTCATTTTTTCAAGATAGTTATTATTGGTATTTGTAAAAATTAAAATTTATGTTGTTTAATTCGAAAATAAATCCAGTCCAAACTATGATATTATAATCAGAGAAATAGACAAGACAAGAATACACGCCATACCATAAATTATATTCGCATTATTAATATCCATATGTCTTCATAATTAAACGTTTTAGTTAAATTTTAATGTATGAGGAGTGCTTTATTTCCCATTTAATTGACAATTGGTATAAGCCGACAAATTTATCGCTGTGCGTTTATATAACTTTGCTCCAATAATATTTTGTGCAATGTTATGGGGTTTCAACAGAAACAGTCAATGCTATGGTCAAGTTATTTTTTTACAATAAATATAAAAAATGAACTGGCGTATTGGAAATATGAGATGAAATTTAATGCTTTTTTGATTAATAACAATGGATTATTTGTTGTATTTAGATCAGATAAACACTAATTTGTTGTCTGCGATATCAATTAGGTGGAGGTGTAAAGACGCAGCTACCTTGATTAATTTACAACCCCAATTTAGCTTTCACAACACCTCCGTTGTTACTTAACAGCTATACCTAATTGGGGCAATAAATCAATGAAGGTAGTTGTATGTGTGCAATAGTTTTACACCTCCACCTATGGCTGTATTCTTGTCTTGTCTATTTCTCTGATTATAATATCATAGTTTGGACTGGTTTATTTTCGTATTAGACAACATAAATTTTAATTTTTACAAATTCGCTGATAGCAAATACTGCTAATAACTATCTTGAAAAAAAAACACGTTTAGTAAACGAGGCATTTTTACAAAGCCTCGTTCTGAACAAAATACCTCGTTCCAAAAACTGGGCAATTTAAAAAACCTCGTTTTGGAACTGCAGACGAGGCATTTTTATTACCCTGTTTGGACAGAAATGCCGAACGAGGCATTCTGTGGTTTATAGTGCAGGAAAATTATTAAATTAAATTGAACCATACATGTATGTTAGTCTCAAAAAAAACCTTTGTGTGAAGTGGACGTTAAATTCTCTCTCTCTCACAACCAGAAAGATTTTTATAGAATTATAGTATATATGTGGGTCACGTCCAGTTCATGGGGTGATCAACTGGTCTAAAGATTTCACTTTAGATCATTGGGGTCTGTGGGTTCGATCCCAAGGGGGGTTGGGATGGCCTAGTGATCTAGAGTGCCGCGCTTCGACCTCTAGCTGGCCGGTCACCTCTGGCTTGCGGCTGTGGTTTCGATACCTGGTGTTAGCCTATGTGGCATGGAGATAGGGGCGCTTTCTCAACCTGGTGGGTTTCCTCCGGGCACTCTGGTTTCCTCCCACTGCTAAAGACCCCTACACACAAGCGAATTATTGAAATAAAATTAAAAACCATATGTTGGTCCCGAAATGACCTAGTTTGTGTTGAGTGGACGTTAAACCCCATTTCTCTCTCTCTCATTCACTTTAGATCATTGGGGTTTGTGGGTTCGATCCCGAGGCCCAAGCTTGCATGTTACAAGGCCTGGGGTAGCCTGTCTGACCTCTGGGTTTCTCCAATTGCTAAAGACCACTTATTGAAATAAAAATGTACCATATATTAGTCCCATTGAGTGGACATGAAACCCCATTTTTTATGTTTTTATATTTTTTTTATAGGTTATATAAGAATAGGACTGGCGTTAATATCGTTTATATTGTGGAGTCATCCATTTTACTTCCTGTTGTTTTACTGTGTGTCCGTCTCCCTTGATTGTAAGTATATAGTACCTATTGGTTTTACAATTAATACAATAAATATTTTATTAAATCGTATCTCTGGTTCCGCACTTGATAAGTGAGCCACAGTGGCTCAGTGGATAAGACGTTTTCTCTCTAGCCAGGAGATGTCAGGTTTGCTCCTGGTGGTGGCAGAGAAAGTCCCTCAGCATTTTCCAACTTGTTTCCCCTTGTCAATTATGTAGGACAGCTGTCGAGCCGTTAGGATAGAACAAGAAAAATGTTTCGTGTAAACATTGACATGCAGGTTAAACAACCTTTGACAGTTGGGATTCGTTATAGGAGTAGGCCTTAGTGCCGCTGTCTGGGCAAAAATCCTGTTAATCCCTCAAGAAATTCTCCAGACTTTATGATCCAGTCTCTGACCCTGCTAGATCATGTGCACGAATTGTTTGTTAGATTTTGAAAGACACTACAAATGGGATTGAATTTCCAGCTCATGTTGGGACTAACAGATCAGAAGTTACAGCATTTATGCAAGTGTTGTGAGTTTTATTTTACATGACAAGGAAACTCAAGCCCAGAGTTAGATGACAGGCCTTATGAATTAGAATCAGCAAGGTTGAAATTCTACTAGCTGGAATTCAGCATGGCATTATTTATTATTATCAAAGTCTCATACAGCCAAAAATATATTGTTAACAAGATGTCAAATGTCTATTTCAAATTTTATCATTCTAGGTGTAGATGGTTACGCAGCCAGGAAATTTCAACAAACATCAAAATTTGGTGCTTGGGTAAGAAAAAGTATTTTATATGCTTGGTCATTTTGTTTACCATTACAGTTTGGTGAACTGGAATAAAGTTTATCGTGACTGTTTCCGGCATGATTTCCCCTTGTCAGTGATGCAGAAGGAGGGCCTGACAAGAACAGCTGCCTAGTCATTTAGATGGGACGAAAAACCGAGGTCCCATGTACACATTGGAGTGCACGTAAAAGATCCCTTGGCAGTTGGAATTCGATATAAGAGTAGGCCGTAGCGCCGCTGCCCGGGCAAAATTTCCCTCATAGCACACTGTATGGCGTATGCCCGTCTTCCATTAGCCCAGGTTAGGTGCAAAAGAGTAGGACGTTAAACCCCATTTCATTTCATTTCATTTATCGTGACTGTGGGAGACAAGGATTTGACAAGCATGCTTTCTATAAACTCAATAATTACTCATGGTACGAGAGTTCAGGAAAGAAACTCGACTGTGACTTTAATAACTATGAAAAAAGGAACCTACCTTACCCTAACCCAAATAATATAATGATTAGGCCGATCCTCATCCCCGACGAAAAATGGAATGATAAGGCCCACCCACCAACAATAACATATAGCAAGGCCCACCCTGAAAAAATGTAATAAGCCCCCTTCCCCCCCCCCCCGAAAAAATTGTAATATTAAGGCCCAACCACCCTGGAAAGATGTAATGTTAAGGCCCACCACTGCAAAAAAAACATTATAACATTTATAAATTAAGATTGATGTAGCCAATATGTTTATATTTGATGGGTCAGAGTGTTTTTATGTGTTAATATTTATTACAGTTTGATGTTATAATAGATTTATTGAGTCGAGGTTTTTTATGGTGTGGATTAAGCAAGGTCAGTGATCAACCTTTATTTTAATTATAACATAACAAGTATTGCTGTGATAGTACAAACAATCAATATATTCCTTTGTGTCGGGACTATTTCAATTGTCTGCTTTTAGCATTCCTGTCGTATCACCCTACATGACTTCCATTAATAAATCTACCTCTATGCACTATTATTAACACATAAAACTACACACTAACTTACGTTTTCTCTCAGTGTTCGATTCATGCGTTCGCAGAGAAAGTTCATCAAGATTTTTCGGCGTGGTTCCCCCTCATCAGTGGTGCATGACAGAGGGCCTGAAAACGGACAACGTTTTGCCATTCAGATGCAGGGGCAGATCCAGGAATTTTTGCAGGAGGGGGTTTGCCAGGTTTCTGTCACCGAAATCTGCTATCATCGTCTCTAAATTACATAGGCATACATACAAATTGAGCTTTTTAAATAGAGAAATCATTTTTATACTGATGTAGGATCACTTTGTGATGTAATTTCATTGATGCAAGGCATTTTTTTTTATGTAGCTGAGCAGGGGGGGTTTGGACCCCCCAAACCCCCCTCTGGATCCACCCCTGAGATGGGACTGATAAATGAGGTCCCATGTACCCATTGACATGCACATAAAAATTATAGGCCTTGAAAAACCACTCAATACAAACTAGGTCATTTCGGGACTAACACATGGTTCAATTTATATTTCAATACTTTGCTTACGTGTAGGGGTCTTTAGCAGTGGGAGGAAACAGTCGAAAACCTTTGTTGCTGGACAGGCAACCCTACTTCTGGTTACGTACAACTGGGGAATCGAAACCATGCCACCTGACCCAATGACTGAGCTTATGATACAATGTGCAAGCACTAACCATTCACGGTCACGGTGGCTAAGTGTATAAGGTGCTGGTTCGCTAAGCTGGAGGTCGGGTGTTCGATCCCTGCATGCATTGGCCGAGAAAGTTCATCTCGATTTTCTGGCGTGATTTCCTCTTGTCAGATGCAGAAAGAGGGCCTGACAAGGACAGCTGCCTAGTCGTTCAGATGGGACGAAAAACCGAGGTCATGTGTACACATTGGAGTGCACGTAAAAGTTCCCTTGGCAGTTGGAATTAGATATAAGAGTAGGCCGTGGCGCCGCTGCACGGGCAAAATTTTCCTCATAGCAAACTGTATGGCGTATGCCCGTCTTCCATTAGCCCAGGTCAGGTGCAAAAGAGTAGGACATTAAACCCCATTTCATTTCATTTCCAACCCGCACCCTCCACATTTATCACCATCTATTCATCACAAGTATGAGAAGTAAATTCTAGAGTTGTATAATGATATATTTCAGTGGGGTTATATAATTGTCATGTTAGAATGGATGACGTTTGTTTCAACTCATTCTAAAGGACCAAACTGGAAGGAAACATCCAAAGATTTTCCTTCTTTAATTAAAAGTGTCATGGCCGGAGGTAAGTTATCTTCTATAAAAGGCCTAGTACCTTACCCACCACCATCCTCGGTGGTATCTCTAGTGTTCTCATTCTGTTCTACTCCACACCCTGGCTTATTCCACTGGGGAAAGCGAGGATAAGTCATGGTCAAAGGTAAGTTATCTTCTATAAAAGACACTCATCCTCTGTGTTCTTATTCCGTTCTACTCCACTGTATCCTGGGTTAATCCACCGAGGATACTGTGGATGAGTCTCTCAATAACTGGTTTTGTCACGTGTCGTTTCTTCCAGATTATTGATAATGATCTGTCTGTATATTGATATGGAAAGATGATTTGAGGTGCTCGTAAAATAAAGTCACCACATGTCATGTTTGTAATATCTGTAACCACTTAAGCTGGGATCTGTCTAAAACTGCCATTTATATAATACTAGTCTCTCTAACCCGTGGTTTTCCACCGAGAATTCCAATTTCTCTGCACGTCTCAAGATCCTTGATTGAAACCTGTTATTAAAATAAAAATACACCATCTGTTAGATAGACTCACCACTAGGGATATTTTATATTATAGATATCTATACCCCACTAGGGATGTTATATATCATAGGGTTCTATTCACCTCTAAGGATGTTTGTAATCTCATCATTCACCATGTTATATATTATAGGGTTCTACACACCATTAGGTATGTTTGTAATCTCAGGGCTCCATGTTTTACCCATCTGGTTATATGGTTTACAGTCTGGATATTTGGATAGTCTCAATCTACCAGTCATAATACAGATGATGGTGGTACTTGTATTAATAGCTGGACGAGGTGTCTGTTGTATCGTTGAGGTAAGATTTCCAAACATTCGTTGCAACTCATATTTAGCTTGATAAGAGTTATCTGCCGTGTCCGGTGTGTAAAAGATAATTTGTCCCTCCGGGCCTAAGGAGTGAAGAAGAATTGTTTGTCCCCACCAGATGCAACTAGATAGTTCTGAATATTTTCTTCCAATGAGTCCAAGTGTAAATCGGTTCAGGAAAAATGGCGGTGCGTGCACGCTCATTCTGACTTGACATAAAATGTCGTAGGTGGCCTTAAATTACCGTTCACCTCATCGCCACTTTATGGTGTTGATACAATATTTATTCATTACCATATTTATTCAATAACTGGACATAGAAATGTAAATTACAATTGATAAGATTTCTCATTATTTATTTCCCCCGCCATGTTTCCTCATCCATTTCAAGGGACTTCACTCCCCTCCTCATACATCACAAGGGAACTCACTCTCCCTGCTTTGACACGGACTCAGCCCAACACCACATTTATCACTGGAAGGAGCCGCTCGCCTACCTGAAAGTCCTGTGGTTGCTCCCTGTATTGACTGAGAAAGTTAATAAAAACCATCTATTTAGGAATTATGCCGAAAGCTCAAAATAATTATTGTCCCAGTATCTCGGGTTATGGGTTATGTTCACAATTGTAGTTTGTTTTTATTTTCAGTTATTTTACAATAAAAAATATGTGGAGTTTTTACTCGATGAAAAAACAGAAGAAGCCGTGAAATCGTGATAAAATGTGATTTTAGTTATTGTGCCATCCATGATATGTGTGTTGTTAATGATATAATTATATCAGATAATTATAGGAGTGGTATTAACATTTTACTACCACAATTTAATATTCAAAATAGATTATATATAATTATATGAATTATACCATAATTTAATATTCAAAATAGATTATATATAATTATATGAATGGTATTGATATTTTACTATCATAATTAAATGTAATATACATGTATAAGTGGTTAAGTGGTTACAGTGGTACAACATAATATAATGTATATTTATGGTATTGATATATATTTAGATACCATGTATGAATGGTATTGATTATAAAATATATTATATAATTGTATGAGTCATGTAATTTACCGTAATTTAATATAAAATATATTATGTACATGTATGAGTGAAATAATTTACCATAATTAAATAATAAGGTCAAACACACCTGTTTAATTTAAAAGTATTTAGTTTAGAGTAGATCTTTAAAAACAAAGGGTACATAAATATAGGTAACTGGTTTCTAATGTTAGTACCGGTAACTCACATATTTTATTTTTTTATAATCATGTATTATTATTTAAGGAAATCAAAATGTAATAATTGTGAAATTAGTTGAGAAATCAGTGTTGATATTATATATTAAATAATCTTCAGGGTTTATGTATAGTGTATAGAATATCACAACTTTTATATTTTATATGAAAAACTAAATAATGGCTATTATTTAGTGCGCTGTTTAGAAGTGTTCAGTATTAAATTTAAGCGTATATAATCTTTTAACTTTGATGAAATTGAAAGAGTAAATAATGACTATAAGTGTCCAGTTTAGAAGTATTCAGTCTGAAGTACATTGTTTAAAAACTAAGAGAGTATACACTTTTAAATGTGATGTTTATATGAAATTGAATATCAGAGCTTTTAAATGTGATGTTTTATATGAAATTGAAAGAGTAAATAATGACTATTATTTAGTGTCAAGTTAAAATGTGTTCAGTATTAAATACGTTGTTTAAAAAGTATATGCGTTTAAAGGTTACTGGTTTCCAGGCTTGTAGCCAGCTTGCTGGCTGCGGAGGGGCCTTGAAGTTTTTAGTCTATAGTAGGTATTTTAGATACGGTCGGCAACATTTTTCTTGGGGGGGGGGGCAAAATATTTTTTCAGGGGGGCATTGGCCTAACACTGGCTACAGGCCTGCTGGGTTCTAATGTTTATAAGCCACATATTTTATCTTTCATTATTATAGTGTAGAATATATTATTAAGTTTAATGTGTTAATGGAATGAAAATCGGGTAGTTTTTAACATAGTAAATATATTGATCTCTTGAATATCATAAACATGTCATGATATATTTGCCAGTACAACGAATATAGAATGAAATATATTAGCATATTAGCAAATGCACAGCCCTTGCTCTTAGTCCCATTTAAATTTGGCTATCTTTGCATTTTAGCGCATTGTTTCGCTGGTTAAGTCAGTCAATTTCTTATATGTCTTATCTCAAAAATATTTTCCTGGCCTTAAATTTAATACAATTATGTCGAAATAATATTAAATGACAAGTTATATATTTAATAGGGTATAATGATCAGTTGTTAATTACTGCTAGAATGAAAACTATTTTGAGTGATGTACAACTCACTTTTAGTATCGATGTCTTGTCTCAATAATTTTATATTTTTAGCCTACAATGACTACGAACATAAAATATTTCCAATACCGGTATCTACAATGATGATTGACAATTAATTTTTTTTTCTCAGCTCAACACAAGTTTTACATAAGTTTTACACAAATAACGAAAAGTATCATTATTTTATGACTGACAAATGCATGAGTTTGTTCAAGCCGATGACAAGATTGTGAGTTTTAGATTTTATTAATTTTTAAGAAATGAACACCATGACCCTTAGAGACAAAGACATGGAGTTGAATATTCACAAACTAGTCCATTTTGTTCTGACATATGGTTCAATTTTATTTCAATGATTCACTCCCACTGCTAAAGAGCCTTACTGCAAGCGATGTATTGAAATAAAATATAATCATATGTTATTCCCAAACTCTGTTGATTGATATACCTGTAGCTAACCGTTGACATAGCTAACTATTGAAATAGATAACCAGTATTTATATTGATAAACATTGACCGTCGCATTTTATTAACATTGTTAAACATGCCCACTACATTGATAAAGCTTAGCTAAATAGCATTCCTTTTTTAGGTATATAATGTCTCTTATTTACAGTGTTTTAATTTTGTGATTCATATCTTGATTGTTATAAATATTGTTTTTTTTATAATTTATTTAATAAAATTATGATATTTTTGATAGACATTTGTGTAATTGTTAATTTACTATACATCAGGCCCAGTATATCTCGTCATCAAGCCTAGGAAAGTAATGAAGAGGCTGAAGTGACTCAAATGGTCAGCGTACGTGCTGGCTCGATCCACTATAACCATGCAGGGTATCCTGTGTTTTCCAGAGAAAATATCCTACGACTCTTCCTATGTAGTACTGCACATGTGACCAATGGAAAATAAAAATGACCATATATTTATTTATGCTGGATTCCATTCCTTTCGCGTTTCAATCTTTCATGGCTGGATCGACTCAATTGAATTAATATAATAATAGCCCATTTCTTATTTATTTCTTGCAATTAATGTCTGTGTAATTTGTCTTGTCTTGTAGCACGATTTACCCAAATCCACCATTATTTCTACTAATAACACAATAAAATATATTTATATTTGATCCTATTCTTCATACCAGGCAAGTAATATTAACCGGTCATATAAGTATAAAATAAACCGTACAACTGACACCTTCACACCGCGTGTTCTATTGTTTACAAACAATATATCACGTGACGAGCGAAGGTCAGGTGACAATCACATGACTTGTTCAAGATGGCCAGGGTGGCAGGGTTGGTGTTGATTGTGGGGTTGTACTGTTTATCGCTTGCGCCAGCTCCAATATGGGGGAAGGGAATGTTATTTCCAAGAGATTCGGAAACCAGACAGATCAGGAATTTAGATGGAATGTGGAATTTCCGTATCGATACGTCGTCAAACCGGAATCAAGGCTTTGAACAAAAATGGTTTTCGTCCCCGCTCCAGCAGGTTTGTGGGTTAAAGTTATGTTATAATGACTGTATTGTATTGTTTGCATATTGAATCTTATAGACCTGAAATATCTTAGTCTCAGCTATATTCCAGGCCTCGAGACATTAACTTAATTACAGGGTATGGGTCTAATATTTCAGATATTCATGACATGTGTAGATACCCCATATATTCCTTTAATTAATGTAAAATAATTATAGGCCCTACACTGCAATATGGTGTATAATTATTAGTAATTATTATTTGGGTTGATATCAGACCACAGGTAGCTACACAGAGACACAATGTTGGTCAAGCAAGATCATGATATAGTGATATACTTATTAGGACTCAAAAACTGCAATCACCAGCTAGGCAAATGAGAGGTTGCTTATAAATAATAAAACTTGATTAATATCAAACCAAATTTTATCCTTCTAGTACAGTAAAAGTTTTAATTTAATTGCTGATGATTGCAGTTTTTGAGACCTTGGTATATCACTATATCATGATGTGGACCAACTTGTATCTGTGTGTAGCTATGTCTATGGCCTGATATTAACCCAAATAATGAACTACTTTAGATACAACTGTAGATAAGACAACTGTATCGTGTCCTTCAGTCTACAGTAGATAAAACTTTTATCATTGAATTGAAAAATCTCAAGTTTTATTTTTCTATTTTTTTTTTATCGTTTTAATTTATACCACACTAGAAACTTTCTCCCCTGTCTAGTTTTTGTTGTTTTCTTCCCAGTAACTTTTGCCACATGTTTTCGTGGATAACCAGGTTAGGGCTCTTCTTTCATCACCTCGATCTGAAAATCACCCTAACCCTAACCCTAGCATGAAAACCAAAAAAACAGAACCAGACTCTCTGTGGAAATATTAGTTACCTCATTTTACTCTACTAATTTGGTTAACTTTTGTATATTATGCGAAAGATTGGGCCGTGAGTTCACAAAGCATTCTCAGACTCAAGTTGAGAATTTGCTCAACTTTTAATCATTTTTATAAGAAATATCATTGATCCAGTAACACAAAAGTTTGCACATAGTTTCATATTGATGTATTTAATACATTATAACAACAAAATTATTATAAAGGGCTGTGATTTAATTAAAATAAGGCGAACAATTTTGAGTAAATTCTCAACTTAAGTCTGAGAATGCTTTGTGAACTCGGGGCTGGGTCTCGGAAGTAGAAATCAGAACTTTTGGTGATTTTTCCACAATTTCTGACAAAAAATGAATTTGACATCTCACCACCAGATCAACATTCCTTGTATTTTAATTTCATCTTTTCAGTCTGGTCCTGTTGTCATGATACGACGCCATTACCCTTTATATATAAATCGATATTTCTTTATTTGATATTTTCAGTCTGGCCCTGTGGTCACGATGCCAGTCCCATCAAGTTATAACGATGTCTTGGCTGATAAAACAATCCGTGATTTTGTTGGATGGGCGTGGTATGATAGAGAATTTTTTGTGCCATCTGATTGGATGAATAAAAGGGTTGTTCTGAGATTTGAAAGTGCTCATTATTATTCTATCGTGGTAAGTAGGGATATTGATGTAATGAAATGGAATGAAATTGAGTTGAGTGTCCTACTGCCAATGAACATGGCGATATGTCATACAGTGTGCTATGATAGAAATTCTCTCAGAACAGAGACATCCTGTAAATCAATCATCTCAGTATTAGTTTGTTATCAGAGAAATTCTACAGGGTCAGTGCGTGTAACAACCCATAAAACAGCCATCTCAGTATTAGTTTGTTATAAGAGAAATTCTACCGGGTCATTGCGTGTAACAACCCATAAAACAGCCATCTCAGTATTATTCGCAGTTACCTAGAACCTCCTGTCTTCAGTGTACAGAGGAATGTCTAGGCCAGTCGTTCACAATTGAAGAACAGTAACTGGATAATCAATTCCATGAATAATCTGCCTTCCATTGAAACTTTATAGCAAAAGTCAACAAAGAGTTGCATCCCTTCTCTTGCTGACAAATTAAGAGAGAGAGAGAGAGAAATGGGGTTTATCTTCCACTCGACACAAACTAGGTCATTTTGGGGATTAACATATGGTTCAATTTTATTTCAATGATTCGTTTGCGACCCTAGGTCTTGTCATGTACAAGTGGGAAATCGTAAGCACAACGCTTGACACTCTTCTTGGGGCCGAATGGTTAGCGTGCGTACTGTATCATACAGCCTGCCATTGAGTCAACTGGCGTAGTTTCAAATCCCCGGTTGTACATGGCAAGGAGTAGCGTTACCCGTCCAACCTTGTGGGTTCTCTCTGGGTACTCCGGTTTTATCCCACTGCTAAAGACCCCTACGCGCAAGCAAATTATTGAAATAAAATTAAACCATATGTTAGTCCCGAAATGACCTAGTTTATGTCGAGTGAATGTTAAATCCCATTTCTCCCTCTCTTTCTGTTTTCCTTCTATGTCTACTATATCTAATTTCAGTACGTTAACTCTCAGCAAGTTATGACGCACAATGGAGGACATTTACCCTTTGAGGCAGACATTAATCAGTACGTTAATTTCAACGGACCAAATCGTGTGACTTTGGCCTTGAATAACACCTTGACCCCAGATACTCTACCACCTGGTACAGTACGATATGAGACCGACACAAACAGGTAAAACGTATTAAAAAAAAATATTCTCAATCCCAGCTTGTAATGTATGAATCGAAAGCAGGAATACAGTTTCCGCCATGCAAGATGGAAATGTCGTACTGGGAAGTAGCCTAATCGGACATCAAGATATCATGTTCAAAACATCAGTCTGCATGCTGGAAGTGGCATGTCTTCAGAAAATAGTGCCCATCACAAGCGCTGGAATGGTGCGGCTATGTAAACATCTGACAACTTTAGATAAATTTACCAGAAAATCAGCTCTAAAAACAAATACCTTCCTTGCAATGGCCTTACTGCCAGTAGTTCACCTCTCACTGTCACCACCTTGAAGTGGAGCCTGGTGTACATGCCCAATCTACCATCTCACAGACACAGTACACCAGCATGCCCTGTCTGCCATCTCATAGATACACTAGAGTATGTGCCGTTCCTTGGATACACCAGGTTATGTGCGCTGCCTGTCTAATCAGGAGATTTAGGCTTCGATACTAATGTTGTTCCCAGGAAATTTTCCAAAGTGGTTAACCCTTGTCAGTAGTGTAGGATAGAGAACTTTGTCTAGTTCTTCAGATGGGATGGTAAACTGAAATCCCATATATAGAAGCCTTTTGATAAAACAGCATTCTGCAGCTCTCATATCACGGCAAATTTCTCTCTTAGAACACTGTATGGAGTATACCTGTTATACCCCATTTAATTTTATTTTGTAGCCATTTCATATCTCTTCTCTGGTGGGTTCACTTCCAGTAATAAATGGAATGCATACATCTTAGTGCCATCAATTTCAGCTATGTTTTTCAGATATCCAGCAGGTTATTTTGTACAGAATGTTCAAATGGATTTTTTTAATTATGGGGGCATCCACCGACATGTTCGTATTTATTCCACGCCGAAGACGTATATTGATGACATCACAATCTCCACAGATATACAGGGTACCACAGGTAAGGATGTTAATGATCAGCTGTTGGTCAACAGATTGTAAAAAAAAAAACAGATTGTAAAGTTTTACAATGTTAAGTTTATGTTCTTATCATCCACATGTAGAACCTCAATCAACTACTCAACTAGGTCAATTATAAAAATAAAAACACACATATATGGATATTGGAAATACTACTTCTGAATTTATTACCATGCCATGTTTCAATACACATACAGATATCGTTATCAAGCAAATAATGATAATTAACACAAATGCTTGATAATGATATCTGTATGCATATTGAAATGTAGCATGTTAATAAAATTTAGAAGTAGTATATCCATACAAGTGTGTTTATTTTTAGTGAAATCTTTTTCTATATGTCTTATAAGGATTAGGTCAAATATATAAATAAGTCAATATAAATCAGTGACTAGCAATCTGCATAACATTTGTTATAATTTTCTTTGGTAGGAAGCTGCAGGACCGGGAGAAAAAAAACAAGTTAAATTACAAGCAAGTGTGGACACAAAACCCTGCAACTTGATTTAATGACAGATCTTGCGATCAGCCCGTAGACAGCTCTAAAAATTTGGGTGGGCTACTGAAGTGTTTGGAGGGGCTGAGGATGTGGCCTGCTAAGAAATCATTATTGTTGGCAAAATATTTGTGGGGGCTAATTCGACTTTTGGGGGTGCTAAGCCCTCCCCCCCCGATAGCCCCATACGGGCCCGCATACGATCCATCAAACCAACCTGATTCCCCAAGACTTTATTGTTTGACATTATTATATTTTGTTATTTAAAAATTAGTAAACAAATAACATAAATCTGTTTTTGCTTCCAGGAATTGTGAAGTATGATGTGATAGCAGGTGGTCAACCAGGGTTTGTTACTGGAGAAGTAGCCATCTTGGATAAAATGGGGAATGTTGTAGGAAGTAAACAATCTTTAAGTGATACAATACAGATAGCGAATGCTAATTTCTGGTGGCCGTATACTATGAATACATCCAGTCCAGGCTATCAGTATACAATGAAGGTACGATATATAGAAGGTTAGGTGGATGCGTGTGTGTTTTTGTGTGGGGGGAAGGGGCCGTGATATGAATACATCCAGTCCAGGCCGTCAGTATACAAGAAAGGTATGACCTATAATAGTGAAGGGATTGGGGGACGGGGGGCATATACCATGAATATGTCCAGTAGGTATCAGTTTGTAATGTTAAAGATAAAGGCATGGTCTATGAAGATAAAGGCATGGTCTATAAAAGGGTGACAGGTGGGGTATATATCATAGATACGTCCAGTATGTATCAGTTGAGAAGATAAAGGTATGGTCTATAACTGTAAGAAGGGCGTTCAGGTGGGGCTGGGGGGAACTTGGGTACGATAAATCATCCAGTCCAGGCTATCAGTAATACTTACAATAAACATATGGTCTATGATATGGGGAGGAAGGGTGGGGGGTGTATAACATGAAAACGTCCAGTCCAAGGTATCAGTATAACTCTCCCATGGGACTAGATACTCATTAATCTAGTTTTCCCATTAATTATACCTTTACAAAATATGTCTGTCTCTTTGCTGTGACTTGCTAACCAGAAAGTTCTTGATTGGATGTCATTGTTGGCCAAGAAAGATCCTCAAGAGTTTCCCCTTTCATTGGTGGAGTAGGACTGAGGGTCTGGTAAGGGTCTGGTAATTTGGATGGTACAAAAAATATGTCATAAATATACATTTGTGTGCACATTAAAGATCTCTTGACAGTTGGAATTTGAAATAAGAGAAGACTGTTACTTGCTTTCCTGGGAAAATTTAGCTGAAAGCACACTGCAAGGTGTGTGCCTCTATTTATTAACCCAAATGGAGCAGGATATTAAACCCAATTTCGTTTCACAAACCGCAGCGTTAATGTATATTTTAGCTGCTGGTCCGCGGTTGTTATACGTGACAAGGAGTAGGAATGCCTGTCCAACCTCATGGGTTTTTGTCGGATCCTCAGGTTTTCTCCCACTGCTAAAGACCCCTACGTGCAATGGAATTATTAAAATAAAGTTGAACCATATTTTAGTACCAAATGACCTAGTTTGTGTCGAGTGGCTGTTAATGCCCATTTCTCTCTCTGTGTTTAACTACTGGTTTAATTAAATGATTTTTTTTCGTTCAGGTGACCCTGGGTCAGGCAACAACCAATGATAAAGATGTTTATCGTTTACCGTTTGGAATTCGTACTGTAACCATGACAACCCATCAATGGTTGATAAATAATCAGCCATTTTACTGTCATGGCGTCAACAAACATGAAGATGCTGATGTAAGAAAATTTTTTTTTCAATATTTCAACGTTACCACTCAATGCTACCCAATTCTACCCAGTACTAACCCAATATTGCCCAATACTCACCCAATGCTACCCAATACTCACCCAATACTCACCCAAATACTGCCCAGTTCTACCCAATTCCACCCAATTCTACCCAATACTACCCTATACTACATAATACAACCCATTACTACCCAAAACTACCCAATACTGTCCAATACTACCCAATCCCACCTGATACTACCTGAATTCTACCCAATGCTACTCAATAATCACCCAATACTACCTTTCACCACACATTTATATCATATAGTATTTCAAACTAATGTCCACTCTGTGTGCATTACATTATTGCTGTACTTTCCTGACTTCGGGTTTCAAGACTGCTCATCTTGGGAGCCACAGCGGTTTGGTGACTAAGGTTCTGGTTCCCTAACCAGAAAGTTATTGGTTAAACTTCGACCATAGGGGGTTGGATGACCGATTGGTTATTGCATGTGCACGCTGTATCATAAGGTCTGCCAGTGAGTCAACCGGTGTGGTTAAAATTCCCGAGTTGTATGTGGCAAGGAGTAGGGTTGCCTGTCCAACCTCATGGATTTTCTCTGGGTCCTCGAGTTTCCTCCCACTGCTATAAACCCCTGCGCGCAAGTGAATTATTGAAATAAGATTGAACCATATGTTAGTCCCAAAATGACCTAGTTTGTGTCGAGTGGACGTTAAACTCTATATCTCTCTCACTTAACTTCAACCCCAGTGTTGGCCATGAAAATGTTTCATGGCGATTTAACGCATTTCCTAGCTGTTCATCTTCAATATGTTTGAAATATAAAATATTTGCTGAAGTGTAAATAATTTATGGTATTTTACAGATCCGAGGTAAAGGATTAGACTACGCCCTGATAGCTCGGGATTTTAGTATGTTAAAATGGCTGGGTGTCAATTGTTTCCGGACATCACATTATCCGTACGCAGAAGAGATCCTGGATCAAGCGAGTGAACAGGGTATCGTTATTATAGATGAAAGTCCAGGGGTTGGAATAACAGAGTAAGTTATAAAAGTAAAATAAAACCAAGTACGAACATTCCAAACCATATATTTTGGTCATTACCATATAACAGGGTTTCAGGTTACCTTCGGGACATAAAATATCCACCAGCTTTATCTTATCTATGATTTGTTGATTATAAAAAACATACATTGTTACATTTGGATATATAAAAAACATGTGTTAAAATGGTTTTGAACATGAATCACGTGTGTTTTAATTTTGGGATACATGTACATATATATGAATAACATGTTCCATATTTTTGGACATGAAATGCATCTGTTCTAGTTTTTGAACATAAAAATTGCACACATTGTAATGTTTGGATATATGAATTATACATGTTCTAAATTTTGGATAGAGGCAACTTTCATTCCATAGTACTAAATTCATTTAAAATGATGATGAAAGTACTTAGGCTATATCTTTGAAAAACACCTCTCAAACAGGCCTCAAATAAACAGTATTGTAAGCAAAATGAACTTCCAGCTTAGAAATATTTCTAAGATCAGAAAGTGTCTGAATAGGGACTGTGCCATCAGCGTAGTTACTGCTCTTGTAACCTCCCATCTAGACTACACTAATTCATTATTAGCTGGAACACCAGACTCAGATTTACACAGACTGCAGGTTGCACAGCATAATGCTGCTCGGATTATATGTGGAGCTCGGAATAGGGAACACATCACACCCTATATGAAAGATCTTCATTGGCTACCAGTAAAATCCTGCATCTCTTTTAAAATACTGTGTAACACATACAATTCGCTATACTCTGATTCCCATCCAGTCTATCTGAAAGAACTTCACACATTTTACTCCAACCAGCGATCTAATCTGAGATCAGCCGATGACAGAACTCGCCTTTTGATCCCAAAATTCAACAAAAGAGTTGGCCAATTCTCATACCCCAGTAATTCTGCCAAACTCTGGAACAACCTACCAGTAACCATTAGACAATCAAATTCATTTTATATATTTAAGCGTAAACTGAAAACTCATCTTTCGGACAGTGTTATGATTAATCTTGTGAAGCGCTTAGGAACATTTTTGATAAGTAATGTAGCGCTATATAAATGAAACGATAATAATAATAATAATGAACCGACAAACTTTACTCCATCGGTTGTAAAATATTTGAATTTTAATGCAAGATGGAAGTAAATTCACATGATTATTGAAAAGTACAAACATTATGTGTAAGGTATTTGATCTGTTCAAATGTGAACTGATATCGGGTGTTCTAATAAGAGTAAGCATGGTCTGCCACAATCACATCACCAGTCACTACATATGACTTTCTGGATCAATGGTTTAAACCTTGTTGCATTGTGTCTGGGGCAATGCTCCAAGCCAAGGAACACCGACAAAGTCAGCAGCCTAGTTGTTTAATTACATATGTGTCATCTGTTTGAACTCAAATGAGAACTCTTATCAAATGTTCCAACCCAATCCAAAGTATTTAACATGCAGATAATATTAAATGATTTTGATAATTTTTATATTTTTTAAGATTAGATAATTTTGACAACACATCATTATTACATCATCTGGAGGTTATGGGAGAAATGGTTCGGAGAGATAAAAATAAACCAGCTGTCCTTGTCTGGTCTGTGGCCAATGAACCCCGCAGTGGACTCTCTGCTGCTGGACCTTATTTCAAGTAAGTTCATTGACATCTTATTATCCAATTTGAAGCATCAAAAATTGCAGTCATACAATCAACAATAAAATTCATTTCTTCATGGAGGATCACAGTGGCTTAGAGGGTAAAACACACCATGACTAAATAAGATGTTGTATCTAATTTGAAATACAGTGATATTGTGATTGCACTACCACTGTTCATTTACTTGATCATAGTTTAAAATAAATCGGGGGTTGGGATGGCCTAGTGGTCTAGAGTGCCGCGCTTCGACCTCTAGCTGGCCGGTCACCTCTGGCTTGCGGCTGTGGTTTCGAGCCCTGCTGTGAGCGTATGTGGCATGGATATAGGGGCGCCTTCTCAACCTCGTGGGTTTCCTCCGGGCACTCCAGTCTCCTCCCACTGCTAAAGACCCCTACGCGCAAGCGAATTATTGAAATAAAATTAAACCATATGTTAGCCCCGAAATGACCTAGATTGTGTTGAGTGGACGTTAAACCTCATTTCTGTCTGTCTGTCGTAAAATAAATCTTGTTAGACCAGTCAATAACTAGATTATTATTATGATTAGCAAATGAAATACCAAATGATTCTTGGTTCATAGATCAACTGTTGAAAATCGCACTATATCAAACCATATGTTAGTCCCAAAATGACCTAGTTTGTATCGAGAGGACGTTAAACCCCATTTTGTTCCCCTCTCTCTCCCGCTATATCGTTCAACTAGATTATTTTAGTATTTCTTTATATATTAAATAAAACACTTGTTCTTAACTTTTAGGTCTGTGATAGGTCATACACGAAGCCTTGACCCCACACGACCTGTGACCTTTGTATGTAACAATGATTATGAAGATGATTTTGCCGTAAGCACTGTTTATTATTATACTGCTATACAGTATCCATGAAACCTGATGTCAGAGTATTCAGTAGTTCTGATATTTCAAAACAGTCTGTCTTGATTTGGCATTATGATAACCACAGCCAACACTGATCAGAGCTGGATCATTACTGAAATTCTTTTCAAAAGTTGTCTATTTTGCAACTCTTTAATCTAGGTTCATCAGATCAACTTGAGAAGTCACTAAATATATCAGATGTCCAAAACGATTAAATAAAAACCATGCATCAGAGTGTCGGCTTAAATCTCGGGTGATATGGAATTCAAGGTGTGAGAGTGTCAGAATTCATCTTATTAAGGGCTGAATGTTCCACGTTTATGGTGAATTTAACATGAAATTCATACAGACATAAATATAAAAACTCCAACGTATATAAGAAGTTCATATAACCGTTAAAGTTTGGTTCTACTTGGTTAGTTGCATTGTATTTGAGCGGGGGGGGGGGGGGGGGTAGCGTGCGCACGCTTTATCATAGGGTCTGCCATATTGAGTCAACTGGCGTGGTTTTGAACCCCCGGTTGTACGTGGCAGGAGTAGGGTCACGTGTCCATCCTCGTGGGTTTACTCCGGGTACTCAGGTTTCCTCCCACTGCTAAAGACCCCTACGTGCAAGCGAATTATTGAAATTAAAATTAAACAATCTCTTGGTCCTGAAATGACCTAGTTTGTGTCGAGTTGATGTTAAACCCGATATCTCTCTCTCTCTCTCTCTCCCTCTCTCCCTCTCTCTCTTGTATTGCATTGTATTATTTTCTATTGTATTCAATTCTTTATCCTCTATTCTATTCTATACTGTTTTTATCCTCTATTCTATTCTAATCTATTTTTATTCTATTCTATTCTAATCTATTTTTATTCTATTCTATTCTATTCTACTCTATTTTATTTTATTCTATTCTATTCTATTCTCTTCTCTTGCATTTGTTTTCTATTCTATTCTATTCTATTCTATTCTATTCTATTCTATTCTATTCTATTCTATTCTATTCTATTCTATTCTATTCTATTCTATTCTATTCTATTCTATTCTATTCTATTCTATTCTATTCTATTCTATTCTATTCCATGATATTGCCTATTCTGTATTCTATTGTATTTTGTATTGTAGATACCATATGTTGATATTATATTGATCAATCGTTATTATGCTTGGTATTCTGATAACGGCCATACAGAAGTCATACAACTACAATTAGACTGGGATTTAATCAACTGGAGAAAGAAATACAACAAACCTATCATGGTATCAGAATACGGTGCTGATACTATAGCTGGTCTACACAGGGTAAGTCATATTATATCTAGTCTACATAGAGTAAGTCATACTATCGCTGGTCTACACAGGGTAAGTCATATTATAGCTGGTCTACACGAGATGAGTCATACTAGGGTACTATATGGTTCTGATACCATATCTGGTCGACTGGGGGTTAACTTTTGTTTCCACAATTGTACAGTCTTACTTGTATGTAACACCACAATCAAATCAGGACCTTGTGTGGTGCATACACAGTAATATTAGAATGAATGTTATTCGGGTACACACCTTTTCACTCTATACGGGATCTACATAATATATAAAATGACCAGGATCAGCATTATATACCCATGTATAATACCCACATTGGTTGGGGGTAGAAATGTGAATTTTTTTTATAGATAATCATCGTGTGAATTGGACACTTGTGTTAGACCTGAGTTGTTATAATGACAAGCTAACCCAGAAGGACTTGATGTGTCACATTTTTACATTAGGCATTTGCTTGAAAACGTTTCAGTACAATAAACCAAGCGATTGTATCCATACCCAGTATTCTAATACAATATTATAGATTAATTGCTAAATACCTCTCAAGAAATATAACATGTTTCATGTATTTTCTTATTTTCAGGAACCATCATTTGTATTTAGTGAAGAATATCAGGTGGATTTTATGTCGGAATACCATCACATATTCGATAAGCATCGGAATGATTTCTTTGTAGGAGAATTAGTATGGAATTTTGCTGATTTTATGACAGTTCAAGGTTAGTAGACACAGAGGTTTCATCCATATCGTTTTTAAAGACGGATGTTATTCCATAATGTGTTTATGACGTTTCGTCTCAATTGTAGTGTCCCATTTTTTATACAGAATTAAGTAAACCCGTCAGCTTATAACTTTTGCATGACCAATGAAATTGAAACAAAAACTTACAGTTGATTGATTTATAATCTTTGAATGGCATTTATAGATTGAACGTAATATAACACAACACAGTTCTATGGATAACAATCACTATGTTATATACACACGAGGTTCCGACAAGTGTTGTGAAAATATGCTTCAATAGTATGTGGGGAAAATCGTAATAGTTTTGATCCAAAATAACTCTTGCCTGGAATATCAACCAACTGCACCTCTTATTGAAATATAATGACCAAAGTGCTACCCCGATATTTTTTTTCAATTTTCAGGTATAACTCGAGTTAATGGAAATAGAAAAGGTTTACTAAGCAGACAACGAGAACCAAAGGCTTCGGCTCATTTACTCCGAAAACGCTATATGGCCATGTTTAATTCTACTGCAGCCGATCAAACTTTTAAACCATGTTCTGGCGTCTGACGATTATCTAAGCGAATTTAGCAATTAATTAACAAATTCTTTTATATTTTGCAAAACTATGCTATGAAAGCGAATTTAGCAATTAATTAACAAATTCTTTTATATTTTGCAAAACTATGCTATGAAATAATCTTTGCAGTTTTTCTAATTATTCACTTCATGTTTCATCTTAATAGAGAGATTTCAAAAATAACTGACAAAATATTTGGTGAAAAGTTCAACATGTCAGAATCGGTAAATATTTTAAGGGTCAAGTGTAATTTTATATTTAATTCATTCTTCTGTCTCTGGCATTTATAATATAAACCATGACTTTAAGTGTTACATCGTGTTTGAGTAGCATACTAATTTCATTCTTTTCCATTAGCTCAAATCTGTGATTGTGTCCAATCTGAACACAAATGAAAATACATGTCTAATGGAATCTTGTATTGATGCAGTCAAAACTTGGATGTCCTCAAACATGCTTAAGTTAAACGATTCAAAAACTGAAGCCTTGTTAGTAGCTCCAACGCAAAGACTAAAAAAGAGCCACGCAGATGTTCTTAACATCGGCCAGTCCACCATATATTTTTCTGATACTGTGAAGAATCTTGGTGTCTTCCTGGATTCTGGACTAACTATGGAGAAACACATTAGTTATTTATGCTCAATCTGCAATTTTCACTTGAGAAACATAGGTGCAATTCGTCATTTTCTGACAAATGAATCCGCAGCAATTTTAATCAGATCTTTGGTAATGTCACGATTAGATTACTGCAACAGCTTACTAACTGGTGTGTCATTGGAGCAGTTATCCAAATTACAGAACAGAGCAGCCAGAATTGTGACCAGAACTAAACCGCGAGAACACATTACTCCAGTATTGAAATCGTTGCATTGGCTACAACTTCGTGAAAGGATTGATTATAAAATTCTGTCGCTCACCTACCAATCAGTCCACAAAACCTCTCCAGATTACATTCAAGATCTCACAGTACAATATCAGGGTTCCCGCGGTCCTTGAAAATCCTTGAATATCCTTAAATTTAACATTTCATTTTCAAGGTCTTGAATATCCTTGAATTTCGCGGAAATAGGAAAATATCCTTGAATTTCAGTTAAGATCCTTAATTTTGTTGGTAATACTAGTAAGTTGATCTGAAAATCCCGTTTAGATTATAAGTAATGCTGGTTATACTATAAACAATAACTGACGTATACCTGTCAATCAACTGATCTAAATAAACAGCCGTGTTTTGTCACGTAATAACAAGATAAGCCAATGACATTTACCGTTAGGCTACCAAATACTCTCACGTGACTCCATTGTCCAATTAACATACTAGAAGCCACTACACTGACTAATCAAAATCGGTATTAGTAATTACATTAAACAATGCATAATGACGAAAAGGGAAATAACTCTGTTTCAAAAATGGCGGGAGTTTTTCCCGGTGTACCGAAAGTCAATCTGTAATAATAAAAAACAGTTTATGTCTTCAATTCCTTTATATATGAGATTATAACGATAGTTGGTAATGTTTTGGTTGTTTTTCAGATGAAAAATTGTAACTTTAGGCTAAAAATGTCCTTGAAAATCCAGGAATTTGACGTATATTTATCCTTGAATATCCTTGAAAAAATGTTAGACGAAGCCGCGGGAACCCTGAATATGTGCCGAACAGAATGCTAAGATCTTCAAAGCAATCACGTTTATATAAACCTGACATCAATTTAAAAACATTTGGTGCGAGATCGTTTGGTTATACATCAGCTGCTTTGTGGAATGAACTACCCAAAGATATCATAAGTTCCTCATCACTAGATATATTCAAATCAAGAATAAAAACTTACTTATTTAGACGCTATATATAACTCGTAGTGAGATAACTTTTTAATGCGCTTCGAGCATACTGAGGTGTGGTGTTACAGCGCTATATAAATATTATTATTATTATTTATTATTTATATCCAAAGAAACTGCACCAAGAAAAACATTGCTTAATCAACAAAGTTGTACCTTCTTTCGATTTATCTGTCTTGCTGAGAAGTGATTTTTCTGAGTAACTTGAATGTTTTTAAAATGCCAACGTATCACGCAATGAAATCCCTTGTATATGTATATCATTCCATGCCGTATATTTACTTTTTACTTATTTATCAATGGCAATAAATCAAAATCGTATTTTTATAAACTACCACAAGTGCTTATCATATTCTTATTTCAAGATCAACGAATCTGTCTGTGAGGAACACGATAGAGATTGAATAGTCTCAATACACAGCACACAAGTAGTTTCAAGATAATTTTATATTTTTATATTTTTTTTTAAATTTTAAAAAAAATGTTTTTGAATGAAGAATATTAAACTGTTGAAGACCACGATGTTGATGGTCTTGTTATGTTTGTGTGTTGATGGTCTTGTTATGTTTGTGTGTTGATGGTCATGTTATGTTTGTGTCTTGGTGGTCAAGTTATGTCTCTATCCCCCGATTTTATACATATATATATATATATATATATATATATATATATATATATATATATAAACTAAATTAAAGAAAGACACCAAAATACTAATTTGACGGTTAGCGCTTTCTGTTCGTACTGAACATCATCAGACCATTTTTATTTACTCGGAGTTGTATTTACCTATATATATATATGGTGGTAGTAAGTGCAAGAGGAACGCACAACATGCAAAACGGGTCATAGGCGTACGGGCTCAATGACATTTATGGGGAGCAAAACCCTAAATGCCCGAAAAAATTTCGGGTTTACAGACAGCGGCACCAGTCTTCCTCGAGAGGAGAACACGCAGAGCTTACCTTGTACCCCCCCCCCCAAGAAAATTTTGTTTGGAATATTTGACGGCTGCAAACACGTTCTCCTGCTATTTCAGCCCGTGAACAAAGCAACTTCAAAGTAGTCTAATGTAGGCTTATTAAGGTGGATGACTCGAATTCCAATCAATGGTTTACAATCCACGAAGACGGGACAGCTGTCAATATTTTTGAAAATTTCACAGCCGCAAACGCGTTTTCCTGCCATTCCAGCCTGTGAATACAGCTACATGTACTTCAGTTTTGTCGGTCCAATATAGCCTACCATTGCTGACCCGAATTCCAAACAACCAATCAATCGTCGCAAGGTGTGGGGGCCTCATCCTTCGGGAGAAAATTATCACAATTTAACCACCGCAAATGCGTTTTCTGCTATTCTAGCCCGTGCAAGCAACTCTAAAAGTATACAATGATTTTGTAACCGAAAACCCACTCTAGATTCCAACCATCCATCGAGACTGTTGCAGATGTATTCACAAATAATAAACGATCCCGATAAATGTCGCACAAAATAGAGTGGCTCCGGACAAAATGTTTTAATCCATAGTCAGCTCAGTACAAATTCGTGGTATTCAATTTTAAAACAGAAAAGTAAAATTAGTGTTTTATTAGGACCCGATGACAGTTACAGAAGCAAAACTATAAATGCCCGAGAAATTTCAGGTTTACAGGCAGGGGAGCCGTTTTTTTTCGAGAGGTAAAGAAGCGGGACTGGCCTTGTATGGACCCCCAAGAAAAAAATGGAAATATTTGACGACCGTAAACGCGTTGATTGCTATTCCAGCCCGTAAAATTAGTTTTTTATTTGATTTCTGGCTTTTTTTGCCAAGTCGATGAAATAAAAAAATGTTTTCACTTTACCCGTCTGCCCGAAAAGTCAGCTTGCCCGAGAAAGTTAGGGGGCAGCTGCCCCCCTTCCCCCCTGTAAAAGGTCACTGTGATGTAAACTCAGTGTCTCATTATAAGAAATAAATAAGACACCGAGAAGTTAAAGTATTCCTACACATCAATAATAGTTGAAGAATACTCGCCTCGGGTGTAAAATGTGTATAAACATCTTGAGATTATTTTAGAAAAATGAAAGTAAAACACTTTACATACACTTAAATTACATTAATGGTGCTTTTCGTCTATTTTAAGATTCCGATGAAAAGCTCTAACCTTTAGAAAAACACAATTGTATCGTCGTTAGCTCGGTGAAAGCTGTATGACGAATGGCTTGCTCAATAGATTTTGTGGACATCAAAAGACAGGCATACATAGACTGTAGAACCAAAATGTTTATGTATTGTTTAATGGTCGAGTGCGGCCCGAGTGTTTTTACAATATATTACGCAATGTCTTAAGCTCGAGACCATTAAACAACTTAAAATACAGACACTTGCACGTGCTTTTACAGTGAAATGAGTCACACTTGGGTACGAATCCAATATATTTCAGACGTACAAATAAAGTACGATTGGCAAGTTGCCCGTACGATTATACGAAATAATTATAGGGTCACATCTGTATTTTAATACAGAATAATGTCGGGAAATCACCCGATATTACGACAATCTTCACGTACAGGTGGGGTATCGAAACCTAACTCATTAACGGCAGTTCGTTTCAGTTGGGCGAACTTTGCAGGGATGAGACCACGGCTATTCCCATCTAGTATTATCTCGGGAAATGGGGATGGCTATAAATAATATAGGGAGAGAGAGAGAGAAATGGGGTTTAACGTCCACTCAACACAAACTAGGTCATTTCGGGAATAACATATGATTTAATATTATTTCCATAATTCGCTTGCGCGTAGGGGTCTTTAGCAGTGGGAGGAAACCGGAGTACCCGGAGGAAACCCACGAGGTTGAGAAGGCTCCCGTATCTCCATGCCACACCCGCTCACACCAGGGATTGAAACTACAGCCACAAGCCAGAGGTGACCGGCCAGCTAGAGGTCGAAGCGCGGCACTCTAGACCACAAGGCCATCCTAACCCCCCTAAATAATATAGGGAATAACACAGTTAATAATAACTACTTTATTAATGTTGAGACATATTAACCATATTTATAAAAGCGGAAGACATTAAAATATCATTATCAGAGTTTAAATGCTGCGCAAGTTTTCCTGGGCGTTAGACTGGTCGCCCGCCGGCTTTTCATTGAAAACAAATTCTTAAGTCCAATTGATGAGAGTTGCCAAGTAACAGTAGCTACTTCGTAGAGGCCGTTCGATTGCATTCTTTAGCAGGCATTGTTTACAGATATTAACAAATCTTGCGATAAATGTGGAATATTGAGTTAATGGTTGTATCTTGTATTGCATTTGGAGTATTAAACTCAACACAAACTAGGTCATTTCGGGAATAACATATGATTTAATATTATTTCCATAATTCGCTTGCGCGTAGGGGTCTTTAGCAGTGGGAGGAAACCGGAGTACCCGGAGGAAACCCACGAGGTTGAGAAGGCTCCCGTATCTCCATGCCACACCCGCTCACACCAGGGATTGAAACTACAGCCACAAGCCAGAGGTGACCGGCCAGCTAGAGGTCGAAGCGCGGCACTCTAGACCACTAGGCCATCCTAACCCCCCTAAATAATATAGGGAATAACACAGTTAATAATAACTACTTTATTAATGTTGAGACATATTAACCATATTTATAAAAGCGGAAGACATTAAAATATCATTATCAGAGTTTAAATGCTGCGCAAGTTTTCCTGGACGTTAGACTGGTCGCCCGCCGGCTTTTCATTGAAAACAAATTCTTAAGTCCAATTGATGAGAGTTGCCAAGTAACAGTAGCTACTTCGTAGAGGCCGTTCGATTGCATTCTTTAGCAGGCATTGTTTACAGATATTAACAAATCTTGCGATAAATGTGGAATATTGAGTTAATGGTTGTATCTTGTATTGCATTTGGAGTATTAAGTTAAAGGGAACTTGTATCACGTGTGGAATATTGAGTTAAAGGGGACATCTTGTACCACATGGAGTTAAAGGTGTACATTGTACCACGTGGAGTTAAGGGTGTATCTTGTACCACGTGGAGTTAAGGGTGTATCTTGTATCACGTGGAGTTAAGGGTGTATCTTGTACCACGTGGAGTTAAGGGTGTATCTTGTATCACATACAGAGTACTGAGTTAAAGTAGAATAATATTATGCTGGTTTACCATTGGTATAATCAATCAATCAACCTGAAACATACCAGGATGTACGAACAATGTAAAACGAAAGTAGAAGGGTCTGTTTATTTCCCCATGGATACTAATATCACTCCTCATCTCTTAGACTACCTCTAACTTCCCTTATCTCTTACACCACCTCTAACTCCCCCAAAATACCACAGATGTAGTAACACGTAGCAACATCTCCAAGTAGCATACAACAAGTAAACATGTCCATGTCAACCTCGTACCCCTCGTATCCTTCCGCCTCAATATATACCCCGTCTATACTAAAACCTGGCAGACAGTGTATAATTAAACCCATTTCTTCAATTCTACACCACATAAATTGCCATGCAGAGGAAAAATAGAAACACGAGATTCGCAGTAATTAATAAGGTAGGTCCCCCACCTATCTAATGGTATTAACACGACTATTGTTATGACATATTACCTGTTCTGGAAATGATGAATTTGAACCTTAAAGTTGTGTGGTGCCACCCACCTGTTGCGGACGATGTTAAAAACGAAGGCCCATTCTAAAAAACGATGTTTTTTATTCGATGACATACATTACAATTATATCGATGGACGATGAAATGTGGAAGCGTGCTATCCGTTCCTTCTCTCTCGAAGCTCTTCACCCTCAGAGGTACGATGGGATATATGCTGTGTTTGACACCTGATCGAAAAATGTGATCTCGAATGGCTGCGCTCTAATACCATATCGATCACGTAATATCATTTTAAACATATCCCCCTCCTTGGTGTGACTAACATCAAAAGCGAAAAAACAGATAACCTACATATTATGAACAAAATAATCACAAAAGTTCTATAGTTAATGTCAAATCTCGAACTGTTTTTAAACAATGAACGATGTTTCGATGCATTTCACTAAAATTTCACGAATTTACCGATTGAACACAATATACACGAATGAACACGATATACATTTTTTTTTATTTTATATTTTATTCCATAAAACGCACACTATGGACTCTATAAAACGCACACTATAAACTCCATAAAACGCACACTATGGATACATATTTTCTAAAAACACAGGTTTACACTATAATATTACACATCTAATGGACACAAATGACTTATAGATCGCCTGTAGATTTTTTCTCCAATTTTCACATCCACAACGCGAACGTGATTATCAACACCTTCATACACTTTGATTATTCGACCTAAAGGCGATATCTCCTTCCTGGAAATCTCTATGAGTACGATTCCATTTTTTACGAGAATTGAGCATTGGTAATAATTCGCGTAACCAACGCTGCCAGAAATGTTTTACCAATTCCTGAACTCTGCGCCATCGTTTTCGTGGATTGAAACGACAACTGTCAACCGACTCCGGTGCCAATTGACCACTAACTTGTCCGTATATAAAATGATTTGGGGTCAATACAGGGTCATCTAACGCGTCATCACCCTGGTAACACAGTGGTCTAGAATTTATCAGACCTTCAGCTTTTGTAAAAGCTGTGATTAGTTCTTCGTCGCTTACGTCAGCATCACGAGTTATGGCTTTGATAGCCCGTTTCGCAGACTTTATCATGGCTTCGAAGACTCCACCGAAATGTGGCGATAACGGAGGATTAAACTTCCATTCGATAGCATTGTTCGCCATTGAAGTACCAATTCGAGTTTGGTCTAAGGCGCGTAACAAATCGCTTAATTCTCGTTCTGCACTAATAAAGTTCGACCCATTATCTGACAATACGGTTAAAGGTTTGCCTCGGCGATTTGTAAACCGGGAAAACGCGCACAAAAACGATTCTGTGTCCATACTCCACGCCATCTCCAAATGACAAGCGCGGCTAGATAAACACGTAAATAAACACAAGTATCTCTTGAATCTAGTTTTACCCCTACCGTGCTTGGTATAGAAAGGTCCCGCATAGTCAACACCAACCCTTGCGAACGCACGTAGTGGAGATCCAAGACGATATGCAGGCAAAGGTGCCATAACTTGTTCGGCAGGCTTCTTGCGACGTCTGACGCACTCATTACAAGCGGACTTGACAGATTTTACGAGACAACGAGCACGAATAATCCAAAATGCAGTCCGTAAAAGCGACAATGTGTGTGAAACACCGATGTCGTGGTTGCCATCCTCGTGACAAGCCGATACGATAAGACGCGATACATAGCTATCTCCCGGCAATATAACGGGGAATTTCGCATCATACGATAAATGTTCTGACTTGCCGATTCTTCCATCGACGCGAAGTACTCCATTGTTATCTAAACAGGGATGTACTGTTAACAGTTTTGAACTCTTAGGAATAGACTCTCCCTTAAAAATTGCGTTAATCTCATCACTAAATACAGTAGCTTGAGCAAATTTATACCAAAATCTTCTAGAGTGATCAATTTCTTCAGAACTTAGAGTTTTTGATAGGATGCGCGAATTAGAGTTTCTTGAATTGTTTACAAACCGAAGCACCCACGAAGTTATTCTTAAAAGTTTAGACCACTTAGAAAAACGTGACGGTGCTAATCTTCCGAAGTCTTCTATGCGTGGAAAAGTTAGAAAAGTATCCGAGACATTAGATCGAACTTCAGTCAAAGCTGTATCAACTGAAGCTGGTATCTCGATTTTTGGCCAATGTGACGATTCTTGCGAAAGAAACGATGAGCCATACCACCATGCGTCACTGTGGGCTAAGTCGGCTGCGGTCATGCCGCGCGTAGCTAAATCAGCACTGTTTAAATTTGTCGGTACAAAACGCCATTGACTAGGTTCAGTTAGTTGGTGAATCTCACCCACACGATGTCCAACAAACGGTTTGTAATTCCTTGATTCACCCTTTATCCAATATAACACGTTCTGTGAATCGCACCAAAAAGTTACTAATTTCATCGAAATATTTAATACTTCACGAACAGTTAAGCTTAAGCGAACTCCTAAAATTGCTCCACATAGTTCTAACTTTGGAATAGAAATTGTTTTTAAAGGAGCTACCCTCGTTTTTGCAACTATTAAATTAGAAGTGACTGAGCCATCTTCATACTCGCTCCTAAGGTAACAACAAGCTGCGAATGCCTTTTCTGAAGCATCGACGAATACATGTATAGTCTGGTTTACAATGCGCGATCCGTCGTTTACTAAACACCTCGATACTTCGACATTTGCTAATAAAGAAAGTTCTTTGAACCAATTAGTCCAATTAAAGGCAAGATCACCGGGTAACTCGTCGTCCCAGTCTAATCCACGTACCCATGTCTTTTGTATACCTAATTTTGCGCGTATGGTGAACGGAGCGACTAGGTTAAGTGGGTCGAAAAGAGTGGCTGTTCTACTCACAACCACTCTCTTAGTAAGAACTATGTCCGATGGTTCCGTGATTTCAAAAGTGAAAGTGTCTGTTTCTGCCTTCCATAAAACACCTAGAGTTTTTACGGATGGTAAATTATTATCGTCCAATGAGAGGCGATTTACACGATCCGAAACAGGAATGTCTGCCAACACTTCTGTCTTGTTGGACAGCCATTTGCGAATCTTGAAACCCGCACTATCTAATAAACCGGTTACCTCGTGGCGCAATTGAATAGCTTCCGAGATGGACTCGACACTATCCAGAAGGTCGTCCACGTACATGGAATTCAAAACCGAGTTAGTACCATTTGGGTATACATGACTATTTCGATTGCAATGTTCTCGAAGCACTGCTTGGGACAAGTATGGTGACGATGTATTCCCAAAGACTAGTCTATTGTATTCATAAATTTTAACAGGTTTATAATTGTCCAAATCTCGCCACAAGAATCTGTGATATTGGTGGTCCTCTTTGCGAAGCCCAATTCTCAAAAACATCTCACTTATGTCAGAGGCAATGGCGACTGGCTTGCTACGGAAGCGGAGGAGAACGTCAAAAAGTTCACGCTGAAGTTTTGGTCCAGCGTCAATACAGTCATTCAAAGCAACATTGTTAGTTGGCGCTGCAGCGTCCATTACAATTCTCACTTTCGTCGTCGATTTGTCATTTCTAACGACTGCAAAATGCGGAAGATACCACGACGGTTCACTATGCGAGTCAACCGGAGAAACGTATCCTTTTCGTATATGATCACGAATTGTTTCACAATACTGTTCAGCAACCTCGGGTCGTTTAGCTAACGAATGTTCTAGTTTGTATAGACGATTTAACGCACTTGGATAATTCGACTGAAGTTCATGTCGATTCGATTTCCAAGGAACGCCAACGATATAACGATTAACGGATTCATCGAAACGCAAAGTGTCCTGTGTAGATTGGATTGCCTCTTCCTCGGCCTTAGTAAAGTTCTGTGATTCAAGCCGAACGCCTGCGTTTTCGATCTCCCAATAATTACGAAGTAATGTATCTGTATCCGATTCAGTTTTCACGAAATACGCGAAATGAGCGAAATTGTTTGTATTAGGTCGAAATGGACTGACAGGACCAATGCATGTCCACCCCAACGGAGTTAAGCGGGCGACTGGCTCACTTGAGAGACCTGCTATCTCCGTGATAGCTCGATGAATACCGGGAACATTAAGACCTATCAAAACATCAACACGAGTGTTCTCAATTTGCGGAAACGGTATTCCCTGCAAATGCGGCCAAAATCGCGCTTGTTTATTCCAATCAACTGTGCGCAAGTCTCCGGTAACGTTTTTAACGGTAAATGCGCCGAACGAAACACATGTTCGGTAATCAAGACTACAAAGTTCTGCGACTACATATGTGGAGTTTAATGCGCTCGATTTTCCACCTAAGACATTGACATTCAAGTCCGACACTTCACCCCGTAAACCTAACTCTGCAGCTGCGCATTCGTTTATATAACTGTCTGTTGAGCAGTCATCCATTAAAGCGTTGCAACGAATTGATCTGTTGGCGCTTCGAATAACGATAGGAACAACTCTCATTACTAAGGCAGTGGCTTTTCTAACTTGCGTGTGCGTATGCCTAGACGATATAAATTCTGCAGACGGCGAAGGTTGAGATGTGGACGATCTATAAACTGCTGGTAGGTGGTTGGAACCAAGCGAGGGCGTGTCTGAATCCCCCGATCCCCCTCCGTGCAACAAGAAGTGATGAGTACGTGTACACCCATCAAATTTACACTGTTGACAGTTATTACACTGATTACCTCTATGATTTGCACTAAGACACCGAAAACATAAACGTTTCTCTTTGGCTTTCGACCAACGTTCGTGAACGGACAAGGACCGAAAGTACGCACAATTGATTACACCAGGTTCGTGACTATGAGTACAGAGTTCACACGATTTCGGATTATCATTTGTTCTAGCATTTGTAGCAAAAGTTTTCGATCTATCATTGTGATATCTAGATCTAGTATGCGAAAAATTGTCAGCTTTATTGCTCGATGAAAACGATGAGGATGAAGTCGAAAATCCTTCAACCTCTTCCTTAGATTCTACTCGATATTTGATTTCTTTCGAAAGCCATTCGTGAAATGTTACAACAGATTCTGGTTTGCGTTCTAAAGTGGCCCAACGTTTATATTGAGCAACATTGTTCGAAGATATTCTCGATCGGGCAACACAAAAGAACATGGAGTTGGGTCCAAACTCTTCAGTTCGGCCACTTTCGCGAAGCGATAAAATACAAAGTTCTAAATTGTCTACAAATTCTTCAAATTTCTTTAGATCATTAAAATTGACATTTTTAACGTTCATGATCGATTCCAAATGAATGAGAACGGCGCGACGCTCACCACCGAATTTGTCCTCAAGCCGATTAAGGGCTGCATCGTACCCAGTTTCGGAAGCCGGAAAGCCTTCAATTGATTTTAATGCCTCACCAGTTAAGTGTTGTCTAAGTTGGAGCATTTTGTAAGCTTTAGAAGACGATGTATTATTAATACATTCTCGAAATGCATCTATGAATGGCGCGTATTCTCTCTTATTGCCAGAGAACTTTCCTATCGACACCCTACCTAATTGCCTATACATATCTCTATCTATTTGTGTAAAATTTGAAACCGGTGGAGATTGTTGATAACTTTCACCATTACTATCTGTATTAACACCATTACTATCTGTATTAGCACCATTATTATCTGTATTAACACCATTACCATCTGTATTAGCACCATTATTATCTGTATTAACACCATTACCATCTGTATTAGCACCATTATTATCTGTATTAACACCATTACCATCTGTATTAGCACCATTATTATCTGTATTAACACCATTACTATCTTGTTGAGGAGATTCGGTTGGATTTCTCGCTCTGGACTTCGTTGAACTAACTGTGGGCTGAAGCCGGACTGTTTCAGCTGGTGAAATTGCCTCCCTTGATTGACGTCTACACAACCAATCTGTAGCTCTCGACAATAATTCTGAGATGCTCGAATCATCTTGAACAGCGTCGAGTTCTGCTTCGAATTCAAGATTCTCATCACAGAGACTGTTGAGAATATCAATAGCAGCATCTTGATGTCGTAATATAGCATCAACAGCATTTCTAATTTGTTGCTCTTGTTTTTCACCGGCACAAAGTAGGCTGGTCAGCAAAAGCTTCGATTTTGTCAATTGAGATTTACAAACTCTCTTCTTGCTGCGCAATGCAGCAACTGTTGCTTGATTATCGTTTCCGTCGACAGGTTGATCGGCAGATTTATCCGTTGTGGTCTAGTTGTTTACTTGATCAGGGTTATCTCCCATCTTGGCCACGCTTTCGTCTATTTTCTACTTTTCAAACTTCGATAAAACTGATAGAAAATACATTACGAACCACGACTCTGGCTACCATATGTTGCGGACGATGTTAAAAACGAAGGCCCATTCTAAAAAACGATGTTTTTTATTCGATGACATACATTACAATTATATCGATGGACGATGAAATGTGGAAGCGTGCTATCCGTTCCTTCTCTCTCGAAGCTCTTCACCCTCAGAGGTACGATGGGATATATGCTGTGTTTGACACCTGATCGAAAAATGTGATCTCGAATGGCTGCGCTCTAATACCATATCGATCACGTAATATCATTTTAAACACCCACCCGCACCTTTGTCTTCACAGTCTCCCATTCATATTGCCTAGACCCTACCCTAGAGGTTATTTGATGAAACCAGAATACTGTCTCTCGTCGTTGGAGGGTTGGGTCCGAAAGGTTAAGGCGTGGGCGTTGCTTCATAAGGTCTGTCATTTTGTCAAGTGGTGGAGTTTCAATTCTCTATGTGTACGTGACCAGGGGGGGGGGGGGGTGTCTGTCCTGTCACACGAGTTTTCTCCGGATCCCGTGGTTTTCTCCCACTGCAGTCCCCCCTCTCTCTCCCCCCCCCCCTCTCCCCTCTCTCTCAGATCTTACCTACAACATTTAATGTAACATATCTCGCGGCACTTTCACTTCTCCCACTGATTTTACACGTATAGACACCGGCATGCTGGTAATTAACATCCCGGATAAGTAAATTCCACTCAGAACCGGATGTAGATGTCACTCGATGTTCCGGATAATAATTCACATCTGGTACGTAGGTATACAGACCAACTGTTATGGGAGCAGGTTGGCCAGCTTTATACCAAACAACCTTGAAGAAACAAAATCGAACAAAATAGGGTTTAACGTCCTATTGTCCAGGGACCTTATTCACTAAATTTTAACTAAGAAAAATCCAAATTTTAGTTATATGATTGGATAATATTAGATTGATTTTAGTGTTAAGCCAATCAAAACTGAAGTATCTACTAAAATTTGGATTTTATCTTAAGTTAAGATTTCGTGAATCAGGGCCCTGGCCCCATTGGGCTAAGAGAGAGAGAGAGAGAGAGAGAAATGGGGTTTAACGTCCACTCAACACATTAAGCTAGGTCATTTCGGGACTAACATATGGTTTTTTTAATTTTATTTCAATAATTCGCTTGCGCGTAGGGGTCTTTAGCAGTGGGAGGAAACCTGAGTGCCCGGAGGAAACCCACGAGGTTGAGAAGGCGCCCCTATCTCCATGCCACATACGCTCAGGGCTCGAAACCACAGCCGCAAGACAGAGGTGACCGGCCGGCTAGAGGTCGAAGTGCGGCACTCTAGTCCACTAGGCCACCCCCCCCCCCCCCATTGGGCTAAGAAGACGGACATAAATATTGCATACTTTGTGCTATAGGGGACAGCGACGCTACGTTCTGCTCTTTTTTCTAATTCCAACTCTCACGCGCCTTTAAGTGCACGCCAATGTGTACATGGGACCTTGTTTTGTTCGTTCCATTTGAACGACTTACCAGACCTTCCGCCAGGCTACACCGGGGACAAGGGGAAACCGCGCTGGAATATCCAGATTTCTCAAAAAGCAAGCGTCTTACCCACTGAGCTACCGCGGTTTTGTGTAAAAACTGAAGAGTAACTATATTGATCCCGATCTAATTGATTGAGTGATGAAACGAAATGACGTCTAACTTTCTAAACCAATCAGACGGACATACGTCACGTCCGGTGATTTCAGGAAAAGTTTGCCATGGCAGCAACTGAAACCAGTAGTCAAGGGTTCCGTTATGTACAACAGGACCGTAATTTTTCGTCCCATCCGAATGACTAGAGACGGTTCAATAATTGATTTGAAGATGAACTGCATTTTCCAGACAATATATAATGTTTATTGGTATATTATCGGGCCCGGGTCCAAGATTTTGTCGAGGGTAATACGTTGCAACCTTGGATTGCTTGGGCGATGACGATGCGAAAATCATGTTTATATCATCTATTAAAGAGCAGATATGTGAACTACAACAGTACCAGTAACAAAGCAAACGAAAATGAAAATCAACTATATGTCACTGGGGCTGACGGGGAGGGGGCCTCTAGATCCGCGCCTGAATATAAATGTTTGTCGTGCTTACCACTTTGGTACCAATATTATTAACAGAACATGGCAACCTGGTAATATCACCAACCCTCGCAGTTACATTCTCTTCTGTTTCATCGAAAGTGGGAGGTGAGTAGATCTGATTTCTTGTTGCCCTGGCTTAACATAGAGCAATAAATAACATTAGTACCGTCTGATTCAAACACACATCCTATTTCGTTTTGTTTTTTTATAATTCAAAATTTAGTTTCACTTGTCTTTACTACACTAGTATCTGGAAGAGTTGTTATATAACCCACGTTCTAGTTATAGGGATTAGCCAATGAAACGGTCTGCTACGGTGATTTTTGGGATCGAGGTGCACGGAACTTTGGGAAAACCACGAGAAACGTCAACGCTGATTGATTAATCAATGTTTGGCGTCATTGGATCAAAAGCCGCTCGTATGACACCTAACACGATATACCACTACAATCTTTCAGATCTTTATGTAGTGTAGACAGACCATCGAAGGTATAAAAAACGAAACGAAATATAGTTCTGTATTTTAATCACATTGGATAGTGAAAATATCTCTTGCATAAAGCCAGGCTGACACTTGCACGACTTTTGGCCACGATTTTGTCGTGCCCATCAGTGTCCACATTGACATTGTTTACGCACTTCCCGCATTGGCACGACGAGTTTGCGCAAATCGGACGGTGTCGTGTCGACTCGAATCGTGCCAATGCCTGCCACGGAATCGTGCAAGTGTCAGCCTGGCTTAATAATACATGATTTACTATGCCGCTGACGTAATCAGGGATGGAGACTGAAACAGTGTAACAATATTATTGTTTTAAAGCAACTCTACAACCCGTTGTATTAGATGTCCCACCATGTAATACTACGGAAATAAATAAAACATTTATATATTAAAAACACCTATCGTTTAACAAAATATAGAGAAAGGTTCGCGCTGACATTACTTGTTAGTTTATCAAGAATCACAGCATATCAATAAAAAAAAAACATTTTCCCTCGTGATAATCAAACATCATGGTGGAATGTTCAGATAGTGACGCAAACGTATTTTGATGCAGTAATCTCTATCTATCCACTTGTTAGTTAATCGCCAAATAAGGCATATATATACATATGACATAATTTGACCAATCAACATAAGGCTGATCCAAAAGAAATGTCATCGTATTAATTCATAAAACCAATTGACGTTAAACGGTTTTGAACATCTCTCTTTACCATATTCCCCCACTCCCAGTAAAAATTCCTAGATCCGCCCCTGATAGAGTAATAAATAAAATCGCTCATTCCAGAACTATTATCAACAAATCTGCACTTAAATAAAGACACTCTATTGATCCACAGTAAAACACATAATTAATTATCAACGTACCTGTTGTTAAATGAAGCAAAGCTATTGATACAAGGAGCGAAACTTGAATCATGTTCATTAGGTTACGAGTCATTTTGTAGTAGTTTTACTGGAAATAGAATAACGTGAAGTTGACTTCGATTAATAAAACACAATAGAGTAAAATCATCCAGCGACACAAGCATCAATAGAAACACTATGTTCTTTATAAATCAATAAAAACTACCTCATCATCTAAATCGACGACAAGAGACACAATCATCAAATATTGATACAAATCAATCCAAACTTCCAAAAATAAATAAAAACAAAACGAGTGATTGAAGTACTTTTACTAGTTTACTGGTAATAAAAAATGTGATTTATTCTGTATAAACAATATTTGTTCATTTAACCTTTATTAGTTGATAAGAGGGAGAGAGAGAGAGAGAGAGAGAGAGAGAGAGAGAGAGGAAGGGGGAGATAAATGGGGTTTATCGTCCACTCGACACAAACAAGGTCATTTTGGAACCAACACATGGTTCAATATTATTTCAATAATTCGCTTGCTGCACGTAGGGGTCTTTAGCAGTGGGAGAAAACCAGAGAACTCGGAGAAAACCCACGAGGTTGGACGGGCGATTCTACTCCTTGGCATGTACAATCCGGGAATCGACATTACGCTAGTTGACTCAATGACAGACCCTATGATACAGCGCGCACGTGTTAACCATTCGGCCATCCAACCCCCCAATTATTATTCAACTGCCGAAGTGTTGTTTTCTGGGAGTTGTAGCTGATTCCAACACTGAACGACGAAAACTCAAATAAATAGTTTAACTGTACTTTTAATAAACGAGTGTCCAAAACTGGCTAACGGTCACAATAACGAGATAGGTATCGCTAGGGCGAGCCGGTCACCAGTCTAAAGTTACAGTAGAATACAAAACATATATACAAGCATAGGATTGAAATAATTAAATAATAATATTTGATAAATACGGAAGAAGATATGGACATAGCAAGAATGCTCGTTAACAATAATTACGTAAATATCGTTACATTGAGTATAAACTCAAACAGTTAAAAGACTTGAAAGATTAGTGAGATATCAATTCGGACATTGGTCATTTACTACTTTATCTAAAATCATATAATAAAATATATACAAAGATACACTATAACACAACTATAAAAACCTATAGGGTGATACTCCATATAACATTCAAGTGCAGTCTGATTAAAGAGGCATTGGAGGGTTGGGATGGCCTAGTGGTCTAGAGTGCCGCGCTACGACCTCTAGCTGGCCGGTCACCTCTGGCTTGCGGCTGTGGTTTCGAGCCCTGATGTGAGCGTATGTGGCATGGAGATAGAGGCGCCTTCTCAACCACGTGGGATTTCCTCCGGGCACTCCGGTTTCCTCCCACTGCTGAAGACCCCTATGCACACGCATATTATTGAAATAAAATTGAAACCACGTGTTAATCCCAAAATGACCTAGTTTGAGTCGAGTGGACGTTAAACCCCATTTCTCTCTCTCTGATTAAAACACGCATCCGATTTAGTTTCGTTTTTTATAGTTCAAAATTTCGTTTTACTTGTCTTTACCACACTAGGATCTGGATAATGTGGGGGATTAACGAATGAAAGGCGTGCGGTGCACGGAATTTGGATTAACCCACTAGAAACATCAACACCGATAAGTCTGGGGTCAAGGGTCAAAACGTCACGAGACGTAAACAGGATTAGCGCTAATCCCAACGATAACCCTGGAACTAATGATAATGCTTACCTTAACCCTATCCTACAATCTCGCCAACAACCACGTGCCCTAACCCTATCTAAATCTAAGCGATCTTGACGAACATATTGAGCTGGCTTTAACAAATAGATTTAGCCCTCGCATGACACCTGACGCGACCTCCCACTACAACTGATCAGTTTTTCATACAGGGGATACCCGATTGAATTGAATTTCCTGAATCCCCGAACTAGTGACAATCGAGTAAAAAGAGGGATTTGACGCGACATTTTCCTTGTTTCCGATTACTCCATGTTTATACTCACACCGACTCATTGTCAATCCGGAACGTCCCAAATGGAAATCAGGTGGCGCGGAATTCAGTACCATCACAGTTCTGCCAGTCCCCACAAAGGAGGAGGTGTAGGAAGAATCGTGTCAATTGGTTTGTCTTTTGCTCTATAAATTGTTTAACAAAAATGTTAAATCTATATTTCAAACAGTCCTATTATAAGCGAACAAAAGTTTTCCCGAGCATGGCACGTGCACAATATAATTTGTAAAAGTAGTTCCAGTGCACTATTAACCAGGAAATGACGTCATCTCCACCATCTTGGAATTGTTATATCAACTATTGAAGTCGACCACTCGATACACTATTGTTTCAGAAAAAAGTAACGTTTCCGGATCGATCGTACTTGAATTGGAAGAGCCTTCGACTTATTTTGTCTGATGTTTATAATGCTTTATCTGGACGGGGCCGTTATTTTAAATGAATTCTCTGCTTATAGAAGTTTAAACATTGTATACATATATCGGTGAACGCTTGGAATTGTGTGTGAGAGAGAGAGGGAGAGAGGGAGAGAAATGAGGTTTAACGTCCACTCGACACAAAACCGGAGTACCCGGAGAAAACCCACGAGGTTGGACAGGCAACCCAACTCCTTGCCACGTACAACTTGGGATTCGAAACCACGCCAGTTGACTCAATGGCAGGCTGTATGATACAGCGCACACACGCAAACCATTCGGCCACCCGGTCCCCGCTTGGAATTGTGTCTAAACTATAAGACTAAAGCAATTTAATGATTTTCGTAAATAAATTCCCCTCAAGGTCGTTTCAATCATTTGAGGTCATGCGCCTATTATCACCATTAATTTTAACATATAAATTCAAAGGCGACTCGACGACTTGCATGATGTTAATAATAGCATAATGATAACCAATTATCTTTGTAACTCCTGAAAACTATCGTAATCTCAATTATTTTCATGATTATCTATGTATACCATAGAATTCACAAATATCAAGTGTCAGTTTTAAAGACCTCTTACAACACATGCATCAAACTAACAAACTGTTGTTCAAATTGGATACTCGAGACTTTCTTTTTATCCTAAAATATATGGTGAAAACTTCAAATTCTGATAACATCATTTCGAAACGAGTATAGTTTAAATAGTATAGCACAGTTTGGTGGGAATCAAATTTATTTTGCAGTGAATCAAATAAAAAATTGTCCAATATACTGTCTTAATTCGCACAGTCCGATTAGCTGATTAGCGACTCTATGTCCGGGAGACCCAAGTTTCGAACACTGATCCCATGAAGTTTTAATTCCTTTTATTCGACAGGCCTACAGAGTTGGATCAAATGATTTTCTAAATCTTTTGTACCCCATTGACAGTAGTTCAATCTGCCCAATCACAGTTTCATGATCAAAATTTTATAAATAAATCAATATGCCCTCTTATATGGACCAAGCCAATATTTATCTCGATTGTAGATTAGACGTATATGAACTGATTTTAGGCTAAGCAGTTCATGTATGGAAAATGATAAGTGGATGTGGTGCATTTTCACTTTTTAGCGCTCTTTTGAAATAAAAAATCATTGCCTAAAACATGCTTTACAAACATGTAATGTATCTAGGGAAAGAAGCCCTTTAAAGTATCTTGATATACAATCATATTATCGAATTTCCGCTTGTGCGTGACAAGGAGTAGGGTCGCCTGTCCAACCTCGTGGGTTTTCTCCAGATACCCCGGTATCCTTCCTCTGCTAAAGACCCCAACGCGCAAGCGAATTATTAAAATAAAGTTGAACCATATGTTATTCCCCAAATGACCTAGTTTGTTTCGAGTTGGCCGTTACCCCCTCCCCCATCTCTCTCTCTCTCTCTCTCCCTCTCTATCTCTCTCTCTCACACACACACATATTAGTTGAACTAGCTACAATAACTCACCGTGTCAGTGTATCTTGAAATAACTTGGACTAGTTGTAATAAGACCTACTATTATCAAATCTAATACATCCCATAATATTATATGTTAGTTATAAAGATCGCGGTTAGTGACAATTTGGGTTGTTTTAAAACGGTGGTCCAATCAGTGATGTGAGAGAGAGACAAATGGGGTTTGACGTCCACTCGACACAAACTAGGTCATTTCGGGACTAACATATGGTTTAATTTTAGTTCAATAATTCGCTTGCGCGTAGGGGTCTTTAGCAGTGGGAGGAAACCGGAGTTACCGGAGGAACCCCACGAGGTTGAACAAGTGCCCCTACGATCAGTGATGTAATACGGTGATTAATCGTCTACACTTTCATACCATGTTTCCAACATATCCATTGATTGTTCAATTCTTATAAATCGTCCTAAACAAATAATTATTAATATTGACTGTGCAATGAATAGAAATATGTTAAAATCAATATCTTATGCATTTGTATTTTAGTTTTTAATTAATCTTTACTTGAAAATTGTATTTTAGTTTTTAATTAATTCTTACTTGACATTTCTATATTGGTTTTAATTCTCAAGTTTATGTTTCAATTTTGATAAACTTTTATTCTTTCATTAGTTTATTTATATATGAATGTACGTATCACAGCTAGCTTATATGATTTAATGTATGTTAGAATGAAGGCAAGCGGAGAATTTTTTTACCTGGACGTATTTATTTATGCATTTATCTAAAGTAAACAAAGACATACTTGTACTTTATCTCAGAGAGAGAAATAGGGTTTAACGTTCACGCGACACTAACTAGGTCATTTGGGGACTAACAATGATTTAATTTCATTTCAATAATTTCCCTTGTGCGTAGGGGTCTTAAGCAGTGGGGGGAGGGGGACCAGACAACAATATATATTGTAAAGCGCCCCTGGACACATTGGAGAATGAAGAGCGTTATAGCAAATTACTTAAATAATAATAATGATACGAAATTAATTTTTATTAACTTAATACGCAACCCTTTTCCGCTAACACCGGGTTGGCTATTTAGTGTGTTTTCCAGTATTTAGTGTGTTTTCCGGTACTTAGTGTGTTTTCCTGTGTTTTCCGGTATTCGATTTAACATGGTGTTTTCCGGTAGTATTCCGATGTTTTGTGGTATTTTCCGGTAGTATTCCGATGTTTTGTGGTATTTTCCGGTAGTATTCCGATGTTTTGTGGTATTTTCCGGTGTTTTCCGGTATTCGGTATAACATGGTGTTTTCCGGTAGTATTCCGGTGTTGTTTGGTATTTTCCGGTATATAGTATAGCCCTGATAACCCTTTAATAATTAAGTCCCATCATGAAAGTTGTCTCAAGTCATTAAATCTACAAAAGGGGCCAACGGATGTACGATATTATGGCCAATAACGTTCATTAATTAGTGTTGATACAAATTTGTGGACTAACCTGATAATAGGAGCTAATTTACAGGGACGCAATAACGAGCTCTGTGTCATGGTATTCAGTTTTTCCTCCTCCATTGAGTTTTTGTGCCCCCTCGCAAATGGCTACAAATCACTCGATACCAATGCAGTTATCAACATTATAAGCATAAGATCAATATTCCACACAGCTCAATATTATCCGGCCAGCCGCATGGATATATAAAAAGGTCACCTGCCCTGCACGAGACTCACTGACCAGCGGCTCCCTCGGTGACGATAACAAAGCAAGAATCCCAGCTTTATTCATCCTGGGTTGTTTTGTTGTGTACGAATATTAACAATACTCGTGTGTAGAATTGTTGGCCTCCTCCCACTATTCACTGTATAGTATTTAATGTGACCGGGGTCAGAATGATTTTTGCTGTACGGTATTTAAAGATAGATTATGCGAGATTAGATAAAGAGCTGACAGTTCGCTCTATAATAGTTAAAAACTAAATAATGTTAAGAGGAGGTGCTGAAAATTTCACATTGGTCCACTCCGAATCGAGAATTCAGCGATTAAATTTTGGGCTTAGCCTCGTCATCATTATTTAAATCAGTACGATAAAAAAACATAGTCTCGATTATCATTTTTTTAAAATCATGAATGCGCGTGCATGGAGCAGCCGATCGGATTAATCCAATGAATTTTGCATGCTAGTGATGACATCAAAAGTTGATTATGGTCTGGATAAGTTAATTAATGTCTAACTAATAACTTAGATGACATTTTAGGCCTATATGAGGAAAGAGCGCAATAGGCAGATTTACCACTTGCATAATGTATGTTTAATATTTGCTGATCAAGTCAGGTTCCATTCTATTCTGACCTCAATTTTAAAAGTGGGGGTGCAGCCGAGGAGGAGTGGGGGCGCCAATATAATGACCGATTTACTGAGTGCGGAGTGGCGACCTCGAGACCCTCCCCCCCCCCCCCGACAATTTTGCAAATTAGACTGCCGTAAACGCGTTTTCCATGCACTTGGAGCCGCAATAAAAGTCGCTAGCAAGTTTTCCGGTATTTAGTTTTGAAAAATAACACTGCTGAAGACAGGTTTTTTGGGTCACTCTGGTGATATCTAAGATTCCTTTTTGTATTTCATATGGTCTTTTTTTTCAGGAGAGGCAGTTACTCCTAGTGTCCCCCTTGAATCCGCACCTGTGGTGACGCCCCATAGACTCCACATAGGTGATATAAGAGTGTTTGGATCAGATAACCATCGGCGTGTGGATGCCTTTAAAACTGACCGATTGATCAGTGTTTTAAGAGCATCACTGTGTGATCATAATCACGTGTATTATTTTTTATCACCCAATAACACATTTGACAGTAGATATCGCTTGCGTGATAAATTACAAAACCTACTGCAGGAGATATCGCTTTACATGAATTTGATTGGTCAATCATAAAGGAACTACTTTCTTTTATTTTAAAGAAACCACTTATTTTAAATAAAAAGTAACTTTTCTTTTTTGTTATAAACAAACAGTTTTTATTTAATTGACCTTGGAGGAAAAACTGGGTCAATATACATAATATAGGACACAGATCACCAAATATTCATGGGCTAAAGTTAATTTTAGACTTTCTCTCCCTTTCCCCCGTTTGCATGGCGATTTTTGTTGGCGTTTTGGTGTAGAATCTACAAAAAGGGTTTGAAAATACATTTTCTGCTAGGTTTTGGTGAATATTCATGATTTTGAAGCGGAAGGATACAAGTTTTGTGAGGTTGGTTACGTTGAAAAGGAGGGCCGAAAATTTCTTGTTTAGTTGTCTCTACTTCCAGCTTGTCTATCTCAAGTTTTTCATGGTGAACCTCATACATGCTTTTGTCAAGTGTTGGCCACATGTTGCTCCATCTGTGGCAGAAAGCGTTCTACCTAAAGAATATTTGGGGAAAAGTTACAGCCGGTTTAAGAGACGAGAATTAACATTAAAGGCAATGGGGAAATAATTAGTGATCTGTGGCCATATATGACTTTGCAATAGGTAAACGGCTGTCAACAAATGATGTAACACTACGCAGTAATGTAATCAGATTCAGTAAAATTGAAATCTATACCAAAGAATTATGTTTATTTATTTGTGCATGTAAGAAAGGATTGGGTGATAAATAAATTCTCCAACTCCCCTTGTTTTGATATCAAAATATATCAACACCCGTAGATAAAGTAACAAAAAAGCTAGACAGAGCCTTGGGTTTTTTTTAATTTATCAACTTGTGTTCATATTTTTTGATGTCAAAAAGACTCGTAGGCGGTTTTCTATATAATTGGAAAGTTGTAAAAAAAAAAAAAAAAATTTTCTTTTTTTTTTTGGGGGGGGGGGGCATTTCTCGAGGCGCCTTATTTTTCTGGGGGGGCGTAATGTACCCCCTGCACCCAAGCTTGATACGGCCCTGATTCTGTCTGTAACAACAGTTAATGTTTACTGTCTTATACCCGTCACCTCGACTTCACACATATTCAGAAATAGTGTTGGTTTGGTTATCCTAATAAACCTGCCAATTGTTTTCTCATCACATTCGAAAGTTCTCACGGTACACCCAAAAACTCCTGGTATAAATGTACAGAGTTTAGAAGTTGGATTACCGACTCGTGGATCCGTATCATACACCATTACACTCACATCAGACAACCGTTCACCAAAATCTGAAATAAATACAAAACAACTATAGAATAAAGGAATTTTATTGTCCTTTAGGTAATAATAATAATAATAGAGAGACCTCGGTTTTTCGTATTATCCGAAGGACAAGGCAGTTGTCATCGTTAGGTCCTCAATGACAAGGAGAGCGAACACCCGACCTCCAGGCTAGTGACACACGCCAAACCCAACAACCTATAGTTTATCAAACCTGTTGTGTCACTTTGTAACATTATACATTTGTTTTATGATTTTGCTTATTGTCATTTTGTTGGTTGCCATGGTGATCGCGTAGTGTGATCCAACTTTAGGTTGATGCGACCAGGTTGCCATGGTTTTCGCGTAGTTTGATTCAACTTTATGCCGCCGTCAGACTAGGTGGGGGTCTTACTGCGCTGCTGCGACTAGAAAGGCAAAAGGTTCGCTGGCAAACGTGAAAACAACGCGAGAAAATGATCCAAAAAATTACAAACTTGAAAAAGTCGCTTATCACAGCCTTCCTGGGCAGATCGCAGAGACTTGGCATTTGTTTTGAACATACACACAACACACGTCTTGACCCATCGATCATTGGCGACCATTGGGGGCGGTATTAGATTGATGCGATCGGTAGGTGTTCATGGTCAGAGACCTTTTCTCAGACCCAAATATGTCCTTTCCGAACTTTTACTTAGACGAAAATATTAGTTAAATAGCTCTTGGAATGGCTACAGATGCAAGGAAATGACGGATAATTTTTTTTACCGCCCCCCCCCCTCCCAACCCTCCTCTCAGCTGCGTGCCCCAACTCCGCGGTCGGTGCCCTCATTTTGCGGCGTTCCCCCTTTTCAAAATTCCTAGATCTGCCACTGACGGTAGCCCCGTGAGTCGAAGAGAAGGGTATTTCTTTTGCACCGACTGGGTAGGGTTGTCATGGTAATCCACTAAATTAAAGTGAAGAATTCCTTTTCGGCCCCGACAGGGTAAATGAAGACTGATTAGTGTAAGAGATATGAAGAACTTTATAAAGACTTACTTTCTTTAAAATCGTATCTGTTAGATATAGTAAAACTTGTGATGTCATACATCCATTCTAGATCAACTTGCCACCATGGATTGTTGTCACCGAAAGTTGTGTGTTGACAACTGCTTGTCCCAAGAGTGTCGCCATCTTTGTTTCCATCGACGGCCTTATTGGCTTGGAAATCAGCATGCACTGAGCTTTGTATGGTTGGTCTTCCAAAAGCAATGTTCTCACCCTCTGAAAGTTTAGAAAAGACCAACTCTGGAACTCAAACCACTATATATTTTCATATTCAACCGTAATCGAAGGTTCCGGGGTCAAATAAAAGTTTAAAGTAGCTAAGACTCTAACTCAATATCATCCCCAGTCTTACACGTTCAAAACGAAATTATTTGCCAATTCAAATCAGCATTGATGTTGTTATATTAACTTGAAAAGGTAGGCTTATGATATCCAATATTCAAGACAAAATAAACATATTACCACAGTGCGTTTCAACATCATCTGTGGCCAAAAAGAACGAGGAGACGCCATAAATTATCTGGAGAGCATGCACAATAGACTGGAATAACCAGACACTAGACATTTCTATTCGGTTGAGACTTATTTCGCTGGACATAACTGATTTGAAATTAGAGTCATAATGGAAACAACTGAATGTTAATTAGTTCGTATATAATCAGATTATTAATAATAATAATAGTGTGTATTTATAATGCGCAAATTTCCATACAGGTATGCATGCTCAAAGCGCCAAACACTATTTACACTATGTATCATTCACTATTTACACAACAGTATATTCGGTCAAATACAACTGCATTCACAATTAAAAAGATGAGTCTTTAATCTGGATTTAAATGATTCCAATAATGAAGGGGCACATTTTACAGTTAATGGTAATGAATTCCATAAGTTTGGAGCTGTGAACCGGAAAGATTTGTATCCGAAAGTCTGAAGGTTAAATTTGGGAACTTCAAGTAGATGTTGGTCTTGGGATCGTAAATTACGTTGAGGAGTATACACATGAATTAGGTCAGACAGATATGTTGGACTAGTTCCAATCAGACATCTATATACATGGCAGAGGATTTTGTAATGTATTCTTAAATGGACAGGCAGCCAGTGAAGATCTTTTAATAGCGGTTTGGTGTGAACGCGTTTCGAAGTGCGACTGACTATCCTTGCAGCTGTATTTTGAATAGTTTGTAGTTTTACAATTAAGTTGCTATTTAGACCACTGAGAATGCTGTTGCAGTAATCCAGTCTAGAAAGGACTAATGATCTAACAAGTGAGTGAGCCGAGTCTTTTGTTAGGAGATGTCGGATATTGCCAATAGCTCTCAAATGAAAGTAACATATTTTGCACAGATGATTAACATGTTTTTCCATTGTTAGATTGGAATCGAGGAATACACCAAGGTTTTTTTTACATTATCTTGTGAATGAATATCGGCGTCTGCGATGGTCATTGTAGGTGTGTCAATTTTCTGTAGGTTGTTCTTCGTTCCGACAAGCATGATTTCAGTCTTGTCGTCATTTAATTTTAACATGCTAGACGTCATCCAAGACTTAATTTTCTGTGTACATGATGATGTCACCTCGAATGCGTGTGTGTGTTGATTTGGCATGAAGGCATCGATAATCTGGGTATCATCGGCATATGAGTGGTGAGAGAGTTGATGATGTGCAATAATGGACGCAACTTGACTGGTGTATAAGACAAATAGCACAGGACCTAACACAAAGCCTTGAGGTACACCACAAACTAATGGGGTTGTTTCTGATAACTCATTACCAATAAGTACAGACTGTTTGCGACATGTAGGTATGATTTGAACTATTCTAAGGGCGCTCCTCCGATGCCACATCTTGCAGACAAGTTATCAAAGAGTCTGTGGTGGTCAATGGTATCAAAGGCTGCCGAGAGATCGAGCATCACAACTGAGGCAACATTACCGCTGTCGACAGCACACCGCAAGTCATTAACAACTCGCAGTAAGGCAGTCTCTGTGCTGTGATTGTGACGATATGCTGACTGGTAAGTGTCCAGCAAGGAATTTGCAGATAGGTGTTCTTTCAGTCTAGTATTAACTGCCTTTTCTAGCACCTTTTGATAAGAAGGGGAGGTTAGAGACCGGGCGATAATTTTTCAGATGATTTTGGTCCAGGTTGTCTTTCTTGAGAAGTGGAAGAACCACATCTGATTTGAATTGGTTCGGGAAAACACCACTAGCTAAACTGTTATCAATCAAATGAGTGAAAAACGGGATGAGTTGGTCCAGAAGTTTGAAAATCAGGGCAGTTGGGATTGGATCTGACAAGCATGTTGTTGGTTTTGATGTTTTGATTAAATCCTGTACCTCCTTTTCACTGAAAGGTGTGAAGTTTGTTAATTGCTGACCCTGAAATGTGTTAATTGGCACGCTATAACTTGCCGGATTGTTTGAGATTAGCCCTTTTCGAATCGTCTCGATCTTCTCAACCAAAAAATTATTGAATTCATTGGCAAGAGTGGATTGGCTGTCAGTGTTTGGCAGCTTAGGTTCAGATTTTGAGCCAAGGAGGGCTTTCAAAAATGTATGAGTTTTTCGTGGATCATTAGTGCAGTCCTGTATATATGTATGGCAGTGTAATCGTTTAGCATCACGGATTATTTTGGATGTCTTGCTTTTGGCCTGGCAGTAAATTTGGCGATGAATTTCTAAACCCATTTTACGCCATTTCCTTTCTGCACGCCGACGTTGTCGTTTGGCTTGATGGACTTCCTCATTATACCAAGGGGCACTGCTCCGTAGAATTACAGTTTTTGTGACTGAAGGAGCATGTCTATCAAGGTGCTCAGTGAGGGTCTTGTTGTACAAATCAACTTGACGATTGACATTATTATATGCGTTGCAACCCACTTGGGTCAATTTCTAGGTCCCAAATATTAGCAATTTATAAGTTATATCTCCCCTTAATTCAAGCAAACAATTAATAAGTCTAAAAGCCGTATAGGGCATCATTGATTATGTAATATTTTTGTTTCATTGTATGTCTGTTAAGAATATCCAACTATATTTATATAGCCGTCCTCCATGGTAAATTATAAACGTTTTTCTTCGGTTATAAACAAAGTACTGAATAACTGTTTAAAATCACTACACGTTAAATGAAATCAATTGTACAAATACATATCCCAACGAAAAAAAAAAACAGTTTCCTCTTGAAAAGTCAATGTTTTGATTGTATTTTTGTCTGTGTCCATGACAACAATACACATGTTACGTAGTGGGCTAAACCATCGTATCATGTTGAAGGGGGTAAAGGTTGACAATTTGTGACAACCACGTGTGTTGTAATCAAAACAGCGCACGACTTTTACGATCGTTTGATTTTAGGCAATAAAATAGCAACTGAAGGCAATTTTGAAACACTGTCAGTCTACTAAATTGTATTCAGCGATTATACGAATACTCGTAAATACAATATTGCTGTTCACTCCATAATTTCACCCTTGTATGTTGTAAATTATTTTACAGGCAACTTTGTGGCTACCATTAATAAGAACGGTTCGGGATGTCTAAATATCGTTTTACGTTTTTATGAAAATATATTTAAAAGAAAAAAATTCACAGATTGCGTGTATTATTGGGTTTTGTGTGTTAATTATGCAGACCGTGGGAAAAACTTGTGCAAGTTTTGCGGCGCTAAATTTAACCATCGGTGTAGCATACAATAACTCATATGGCATGGTACCTTTTACGGTAATCGAATTCAAAGCGTTGATTTGCTGAGGCTTAATCGCGATCCACGAAATGCCACCGGAAATGCCTTGTGAATTTCACAATTATAAAATTCTGAACACACCAGAAATAATATTCAAAGACAAAGAGAAAGACATGGAACTATCTGCTGATAATTAAATCGACGCGCAGTATGGTATTATATATATAAAAAAACGTTATATTATACCTATTCAATGATTCAACGGCCCCACCAGCTACAGCCAAATGCCGAGGTTAATTGACAAATCGATATAATATGTATAGGTAAGTTCAGAAAGTTCCAGGGGCCAACTTAAACACTTGGATTCTTACTCACAAAAACTAAAATCTTAAGCCGTATTCATTAAAATCAATTACAAGAGAGTTCAGTCTCGTGAATTAGGACGCGCAAGCGAATTATTGAAATCAAATTAAACTGTATGTTAGTCCCGAAATGATCTAGTTTGTGTTGAGTGGACTTTAAACCCCATTTCTCTTTCTCGCTCGTGAATAAGGGCCTTGTTTCCAATATCTATTCAAATAAATACAAGTCTGAATAAAATATTTATTTGTATAAAACTGTTTGTAATATGTTTGTCTTACCTGGTAATTTCTTACATGCATATAGTTGATTACACGTGTCACTCGTCTCATTCACTGAAATAAGGTTCAAATACTATCGAATCTGTTCTGTGACAGTTATTCATATATTCAAAATATGAATAGAGGGAGGGTGGGGTGGGTCGGGTTATCATAATATAGGGAATTACAGTCACAAATACAGTTTACACTGATCCAAAATAAACAAGATAGGCTGGCACTGCCAGGCAGGATACGCCCACATTTTTGAGAGATGGATAGAGAACAAGCAATACCGAAAGTGATTTTTCCTACATGTACATCATTAAGTCCTGTATTTCATACTGTATTGGGAGCAGCCATTTTGTTGGTCAGTTCCAGTCTGATATTCATGAAATTCGAAGCCGACAATGATTATGGTGTGACGGTACACAACCTAGAAATGTTACTTTTCGTCAAAATCGGATAAGAATTATGACCTGTAGAGAGTCCACAACCATGATATACCATATTTTTACACTATTCGCGTACAAACGGTGACCATTTCGTGTGGCAATTTTGGTACGATTTTCACGAAATTCGAACTCAACCTTCCTTACGTATGTACGGTGCAACAATAATATAATCAGAGTTTTTTTTATAAATCAGATAATAATTGTTCGAGAGATAGACAGAGAACAAGCAATACCGAAAGTGATTTTTCCTACAATCAAAGGCAATAATTTATTAAGTTATAATTTGATATGTGTAAATATCGAAAAGAATAAAGATCTTTAGGTTATAAGCAAGCATTTCAGGTTTCATCAAAATCGAATTAAAAATTGTGACCTCTACAGGGTCCACAACTTTGATATACCATATTTTCACACTGTTCGCGTACAAAAGGCGGCCATTTTTTCTGGCAATTATGATCCGATTTTCTCGAAATTCGAACTCAACCTTCGGTAGGGTGTAACGGTGATAGAGTCAAACGTTTTTTTAAATCGGATAATAATTGTGACCTCCAGAGGGACCATAGGTGATTTTTCGGACAATCAGGGGCCATAATTCAGGAAGTTACGATCCGATATGGGCAAATAACGACAGGAACCAAGATCTTTGGGTTATAACCATGCATTTCAAGTTTCATCAAAATCAAATTAACATTGTGACCTCTACAGGGTCCACAACCATGATATACAATTTTTTAACAGTATTCGCGTACAAACGGCGGCCATTTTGTATGGCAATTTTGGTCTGATTTTCCCGAAATTCGAACTCAACCTTCCTTACGGTGTAACGGTAATATTATCAACCGTTTTATTAAATCGGATAATAATTGTGACCACCAGAGGGACCACAAGCTAAAATAAGGCGATTTTGCGTATAATCAGGGGCCATAATTCAGGAAGTTACAATCCGATATGCGCAAATATCGAAACAAACCAAGACCTTTGGGTTATAACCATGAATTTCAAGTTTCATCAAAATCGATTTAAAAATGTGACTTTTACAAGGTCCACAAACCATGATATACAATTTTTTAACAGTATTCGCGTACAAACGGCGGCCATTTTGTATGGCAATTTTCGTCCGATTTTCCCGAAATTCGAACTCAACTTTCCTTAGGGTGTAACGGTGATATAATCAAACGGTTTTTTAAATCGGATAATAATTGTGACCTCCAGAGGGACCACAAGCTAAAAAGGGTGATTTTTCGGACAATCAGGGGCCATAATTCAGGAAATTACATTCCGATAGGTGCAAATATCGAAAGGAACCAAGATCTTTGGGTTATAAACATACATGTCAAGTTTCATCAAAATCGGTTCAAAATTGTGACCTCTATAGGGTCCACAAGCTAAAAACGTGATTTTGTGTACAATCAGGGGCCATAATCCATGAAGTTTTCATCCGATACATGCCAATATCGAAAGGAACCGAGATCTTTTGGGGATAAACCTATATTTCAAGTTTCGTCAAAATCGGATAAGAATTGTGACCTGTAGAGAGTCCACAAACAAATTGTGGACGGACGGACGGACGGACGGACGGACAGGGGCGACGACAATATACGTCCACATAAAAATGTGGGCGTATAACAAGACAAGTTTGACTGTCACCACTCAATTCATTCCACCAAACCTCCCATCATTCCACTTATGCATACCGTCTTTCATCCAAACCTTCATTCATTCCGGCCACGCCCCCTTCATTCCTTCATTCCACCCAAGGCTCTCTTCGTTCCACCCAGGCCTCTCTTCATTCCACCCGCGTCTCTCTTCATTCCACTTATGACTACCGTCATTCCACCCACGCCTCTCTTCTTTCCACTCAAGCTTCAATTTGATTCCGCGAAATGAAATTTTAAAATATTTTGACAGGCCTAATGGAATACGTACCAGATATACCGTATATTTCTACTCCACAAAGAGTTAAAAAATTTGACTTTTCTATAGAAATCTTGACAAATCTACCATAGACGCCATCTTTACACCTGATGATGTTTTTACCTGTATTGTAATCAACCACTGAAGCACAACAATTACCTTCTGAAGAGTTGTTTATCGTTGGATCAGAATCGTAGACTTCGTAATTAACGTCATGGAGGCGTTCAGCTGGAAATAAACGTAATTAACAGCGGTATTCAATTAAACAACATATGATACAGATTGAATAAATATGTATTCAAATTTACTGCCAATAAACAGTTCAGTCGTTATAAAAGGCCATAAATTTTGGTTACTTAAAGAGACTATCCGGAATTGAACAGTCCGAGTACGTATAAAATTTAAGCGTTAAAATATCAAAGAACGGTGTATTTATTGAGTCGTTTGGAAGTGAACGTCAAAATTGCTTATGCGGACACAAGGCCCTTTTAAGACTTCGGGTCAATTTTTTCATTGGGTGACCTGATAATCGATTGATTCCTATTCCTGTAGAGATCTATACAGTGAATGGCCATGTGTTGTAAATTTCACCTCCACAATATTTATTCTATAAAATAAAGTCTGGTTTTAGCCAGACACCACATAATAACATTTAAAGGGATTTTAACACAAAATAAAGCAGTTTTATTCTCCAAAATATTATCGGGATTGGTCCTTTAAAGTAAAACGTCACGTCGTTATAAACGGGCATGCGTCATCTTTACTTACAATAAACAGTCTCATCGTTGTAAACGTTGTAACTCATGATTACTAACGATAAACAGTTACGTCGTTATAAACGTTAAAAAATCATGCGTACCAGCTTTAACCGACAGGCTTAATGATACAACATGCAAGCGCTAACCATTCGGCCATCCACCCCCCTAAATCATGCGAAGCACCAGCTTTAACTGCGAACTACCATGTAGACCAATATAAAATATCTATACTTACGGTACTCAGCCTCGTTGTACACCACTATCAAACGAATTAGAAATGTTTCCATCAAATCAACAAGGAACCAGGGTTGATAATCGTATCTCTGTGTTTGAAAACAGGTAGTTGAGTTGTTATCTAGAGCTGCTGATATTGGTTGTAGACTACCAACAGAGCTTGATGATGGTGTTTTTAGTTCAGCTATGTTATTCCCAGCTGAAGTTATTACAATAATAATAATAATGAATTTATAACGCGCTTCTCATCAAGAATTGTTCTACTCGATGGCGCGCTGCCACGAGTAGTATTCACAATTAAATAAATGAGCATAATTGATGGTCTGGCTGCCTTTAATGTTATTTGGTTGCGTGCTGCAAGTGAGAAAGCCCTTTCACCAAAAGACACTCTCAAAGTCTTTAGAACGAAACGACTAGACCGTGTTTTGATGTTGTCCGATTTGTACTTTCTCAACTTTTGCATTTATGAACAGTCTAATATGTAAACAGTTTGATACCGGTCGCGCTTCGACCTCTAGCTGGCCGGTCACCTCTGTCTTGCGGCTGTGTTTTCGATCACTGGTGTGAGCGTATGTGGCATGGAGATAGGGCGCCTTCTCAACCTCGTGGGTTTCCTCCGGGAACCCTGGTTTCCTCCCACTGCTAAAGACCCCTACGCGCAAGCGAATCATTGAAATAAAATTAAACCACATGTTAGTCCCGAAATGACCTAGTTTGTGTCGAGTGGACGTTAAATCCCCCCCTCTCTCTCTCTCTCTCTCTCTCTCTCTCTCTCTCTCTCTCTCTCTCGATCGATCGATACTGGTCGGTAACTGGGTCAACATTTCTACATTTTATATAAACTGGCTTTTAATCGCTTGTCTAATACTATTTGAAAATTTATATTAGCCAAGAGACAAACTTCACAAACTTTTATTGTGAACGGTTAATTCTGGTCAATTACCGAGGTCATCATGGTAATGATGATAAAGTGAAAACAATTACTAGATGATAAATAATTCACAAAGGACGGGGGAGGGGGTATAGCGTGGGCCTTTCAGAACCACGTCTGCAAGGAGAATCCTTCCGTCGGATTGAACCACGATTATATGCATTCGTAATAGGAAATAGAAACTTAACCTACCAGTATTCATCAAGAAAACATCCATTCCAGGGTCGGGGTCACTTCCTAGTTCTTCCACATTTCTGGTATAAAGATGACATTCTTTTCTTTGTTGATGAAAAGCAAAAGCTACGCAATGTGGTTCCAATTTACAAAACGAGACACACCTTAATTTTGAATCTTGCGATATGATTTCAACCGCTGAATGAGGTAGCACGTTTTTAACAACACGTTTAAATCCAAGCCAACAATCTGGACAAGTACAATTTAAATTGTTCAACTGGCATCCAATGAGAAAAACTGTCAGAAAAATCGGAAATTCTGGAAACATGTTGTAACTTTATATAAATTAATCGTTTAAATCACAAAATATCTGGATGGAGTATGCAGTCACACTGCTCTAAAACGAGTTCACTTTAAAATATATTAAGTCTATTTCAGGCACGTGGTATTGTAAGTCTATTCGAGGTAGGCGATATTGTAAAATATATTAAGTCTATTCGAGATATGTGATATTGTAAAACATATTAAGTCTATTTGAGGCACGTGGTATTGTAAGTCTATTCGAGGTAGACGATATTGTAAAATATATGAAGTCTATTCGAGATATGTAATATTGTAAATTATATTAAGTCTATTCGAGGTACGTGATATTGTAAAATATATTAAGCCTATTCGAGATATGTGAAACTATTTGCTATTGACGAATCTGGGATGATCACCGGATGTATATCGGATGACATGTGAGAGATTAAACAAATATCCAGTAGAAAGTTAAAAACATTCGATTACATCCGTCTCAATTATTCCAGATTAATTTGCTTCAATCTCGACTACATGGTTTTCTGAAAAGATATACCATAATATAAAAAATATATTAAACATTATAAATTTATATTTAATCCGTTTCCTGGTATCGAGATATAATGGACAAAAGATTTTTGATATTGTAAAATTTGGCAATTCATTTTATTTTATTTAATATAAGGGTTTCTCAGCTTGATATGATGAAATTTGTGATGGAACGAGATTTTAAAGGATTTGGGAAAATTTGGCCAAAACACACTCTAGGAGATTTGTTGATAGCAAATACCGCTAAAGAGGCATTTTACCAAACCTTGTTCTGGACTAAATACCTGTTTCCAAAAGTATGGCAATTGAAAAAAAAAGTTAGATTTTGAAAACCCAGACAAACATTTGGACAAAATAGTCAAACGAAGTATTCCGAGGTTTATAATTTAACAGACTATCGAGATTTTTATCAACGTTATTTGTCCCTATTAGTTGTTCATGTTTTGTCCCACTTTGTTTCATTCCGTGCATACAACGTGTAATAATATGTAAGAAAGTGCCCAGTTCCCTAAAATGATTTCCCCTTCGTGAAAAAGTATTGTACTAGTAAAGGAGAAAACGTTCTCACTTACTTGGCGTGTCCATGTCATCACCAACCCTCTACAAGAATCTTTCTATTACTGGTTCACCCCGCTACTACAACAATCGTATATAATTGGCTCAAAGCAAACAAACATGACTTACTTAACAATTTCATTCCTTTCATTGTCTCATCAAAGGTATATGTAAAAGTAATTCGCACTTATATCTGAAGGACGTAATAATGGATTTTTATCTTCCAAAAAAATCCTCGAGTATCTTTGACGACGGATAAGCAATTACAGTTTCTATGATTTTGTTTTAGCTTTATCAATTTTATTGATTTTATGATTAAATTATAAATCGTTAGATGAATACGGGTCCGAGAACAAAAGTAACGACAAGAGTTTCAAGTATTCTTATAGTAACGACAAGAGTTTCTAGTATTAAGTTTATTGGTTGGTAATTCACTTTGATTCAGGAATTTTTAGTATTATTATAGTAACCACAAGAGTTTGTAGTATGCAGTTTAAATGGTTTGTGATTGACTTCAATCACTATACGTGGTAAATGTTATTTTGTATTGGTGTGTAAACAAGCGAGTGTCATGCATGATTTGAAAGAGATGGATGGGCACGAGCTGAAAAAGTGACCTTTCTTACAGGGGTCTCATGTACACGTTGGGATTCAATACAAGAGTAGGCAAACATTTTCCTCCTAGCATACTGTATGGCGTATGCCCATCTTCATTATCCAAGCTGATACATGTACTTTTGCGAATCAGAAAACTCAAGGTACAGTGTCAAGGATATTGATAATTGTTCTCTAAAGAAGTGCCGTAGTGTTGATTTCTGGGGGTTGTAGCTTATTCCAACACTAATGACGGAAACTCAGATAAATAGTTAAAATTGTACTTTTAATAAACTAGTGTCCAAAACTGGCTACCGGTCACAATAACGAGATAGGTATCGCTAGGGCGAGCCGGTCACCAGACTAAAGTTACAATAGAATATAGAACATATATACAAGCTTGGGATTAAAATAATTACATAATGATAATATAATAATATTTGATAAGATGTTAAATTGCACATAGGAAACAGATGTTTAAATACAGAAGAAGATATGGACATAGCAAGAACGCGTGTTAACTATAATTACGTAATACATATCGTTACATTAAGTATAAACTCAAACAGTTAAAAGACATGAAAGATTAATGAGATATCAATTCAGACATTGGTCAATTACTACTTTAACTAAAATCATGTAAATAAAATATATACAAAGGTATACGCTATAACAACACCCTTCGACTTCAACGAGCTTTTGACCCTAAAAGCAAATAAATTAATGTATATGGATTTAAAATAATTAAATCGAGGGAGCGCCATAAAAAATGCCTAAAAATACGAATAAACATTAAATAACATTTTTAAGAGAAACACTAATATTACAATATATTTACACAAATTGTCTATCACATTATGGAAACGTTCGCCCATTATGACACACCTTCTGCCTCATTCGTGCACGGTGATGTTGCAGATATGCAACATGCTGGTTATATCGAGCGTTAGACGGGTCACTTAACTTAGGTCCAGGTATTTCCTTCGCATGGTCCTTAATATATATTTTAGCAATGTCATCCAAATCTTTCTCTGGCACCCAAGAATTCGTCGCTGTCGGGAAACCATTCCAACGAATAAAATATTCTTGTTTGTCCCTTTTTAAAATAATTACATAATGATAATATAATAATATTTGATAAGATGTTAAATTGCACATAGGAAACAGATGTTTAAATACAGAAGAAGATATGGACATAGCAAGAACGCGTGTTAACTATAATTACGTAATACATATCGTTACATTAAGTATAAACTCAAACAGTTAAAAGACATGAAAGATTAATGAGATATCAATTCGGACAATGGTCAATTACTACTTTAACTAAAATCATGTAAATAAAATATATACAAAGGTATACGCTATAACAGAAGTAACAAATTATTTCTTTAGCTTCAAGTGTAGCATATTATGCATATAATATTTTTATTGTGATGACAGAAAATGACTCTTAAAGCGGGAATTTCATATTTTCTAAGAAAGTCAAAACATATATTATTTCTATGTCTTTTGTTCTAAAGGTTGTCAACTCACTATTATACTATCATGGTCAATATTTCCCAGACATTAAAATCCCTGACACATGAAATAATAACACAATCACCTCCCCTGTTTTCTCATTCCCCTCCATGGCTTGGCGATCAACAAACGTTTGAATTTGAAGTTGAAAATGATATTTTTGCCAATTTCTCAACTGGTAATATCGGGAACCTTCTGCCCAGCGTACATCATCAGAATCATCAAGAGATACAGTGCCACATTCGTTCCCAACAATGATTCACTCATCGCTGCATCTGTCTTTTTGAACATAATGCGTGGTATTGCATTCCTCTAAACCAAATGGGCTGGAGGAGATCTTCAATCGTCTTGTTGACTCTTTGGAGCTTCAATTCAAAACATTTGTTTGATAGAGGCAGTAGTACAGTCAATCTATTAACATTATCAACTGTTTCTCCTGAAACAAACTGCTGGTAATATTATTGTCAAGCGGCTATCCATATATTATATATCTGGTTTAAGTTAAACTGTATTCATTCAAACATTGATTATTCAATACATATAAATCGTCCTTAACAAACATTTATTAATATTGATTGTGAACTACATATAAATCTGTTAAAATCAATATCTTACGAATAACTATTTTAGTTTCTAATTAATGTTTACTTGAAATCTTTATATTGATTTTGATTCGCATGTTTTTGTTTCAATTTTTTTTTATTAGTTTATTTAAATATGTATCATAATTGTATATTAATATATGTATTTTAAAATGTTATTAAACCAGTGTTGAAAGCATTTTGTGTCAGCATACCGTTTATTTTTTCATCGTTTACGGTGAAAAAAGTAGTGCAGCTTTACTGTGCTAATATTTATATATTGTAAAGCGCTTCTGAACACACCTGAGATTGAAGAGCGTTATGTAAAATTACGTAATAATAATATTGATACCAAATATCAATCAGCTGGATCGCCTGTTTGACTTAATTTTACTGTATTAGAACAAAGGGAGATAACCCCCTCTCTCTTCTCACCACAGCGTGTTTCATCACTATCTTTTAAAGTGACATTTTGATAAAACAAGAACTTTTTTTATGTTGTTACAAATTTTATTTATTATTACACCTTTACCTGTAGACAGGGTCGCATTTAGCGGGGGTGCAAGGGTATACTGTGCACCCTCAGAAATAAGGCGATCAGCGAAATGGTGTCCTTGCTGGTTTACTTAATAGCGATTTTGATTGCGGTAGTACCCGCGCTCAATAACTCGGGCATTATATTTGGCGCCCCACCACTCTACTGCACCCCCACTTATAAAATCCTACATACGGCCCTGCCTGTAGATGACGTAATTAAATCAACCTATCCATTATATCATAAACTGTCTTACTGTGGCCAGCTGCTGTGTGATTGTTCGTATCTTAAATTGACATAAGTACGACGGTTCGTTAGATGGAGTAAATAGAGACTTTTGGCAAGTGGCATTTATCCTATCGTATCACGTATTCGTATCGTATACGTGATACGTTGCGTGAGAGTAGTTTTAGAGTTTTGGCAGATTCTCGCATCGCGTACGTATGCGTCACTGAGCCGAGCTTAGTTCTATTACAGCATGGTGGTAGTTATCTACCAAGATCACCATCAGTACTAGCCTACAATTTCTCAGAGTGAGTGAAGTCGCTCGACAGTCGCTGAACTGTTTTAAAAAAAAAAAAGAAAAAAAAATTAATGTCGCATCTTATTTAACCAATTGTTGACTTCGACTGGACAGCAATGTTTGGTTTCACTAATTTATCATTTATACCCATTTACCATAGAATCACATCATTTACAGATTTGGAAGGTCCCATTTCACGTAGTTCACGTAAGGAAAAGTATGAAAATTCCGAGAAAAACCCATCCAAAATAATGATTAAATTCCTGTCTTTATTATGGTTAAATTCACATCAAATAATACACCTTCGTGTTCTAGAATACACATAGATTCATTAAAAACGCTATGATACAACATTTCTGCGTCTAAAAAGACGACAATGTTATACGGACCTACTCCGTATGAAAGCTGTTCGATAGGGGCTACCGTATCCGTGTGATGTATCACGTACGAAAAATACGCACATTGATGACGTCACACGCAATATCTATACGGATACGCGATACGTACGGATAGGAAAAGACTGGAGACATCTGGTAGCACGTGTGATGTTTTAACTATGTCTGCTAACCTTTTATAATTGAATCCTGCCACGAAATTATCTCGAGTCTTTGAATCTGCTAAAGTTGTCGGCGGATGCACGACATTATGGCCAATAGCATTCATTAAATAGTGCGGATAAAAATTTGTTGACTTATCCGAGACCTGGGGCAAAGCTAGAGGGAGGCAATAACGAGCTTTGCGTCATGGTTTTCAGTTTTTGCACCTCCCTTGAGTTTTTGTGCCCCCTCGCAAATGGCTACAAATCACGCGGTTTCAATGCAGTTTTCAACATTATAATCATAGTCATAATGCTAAACCTGTGTCAAACGTAGTTTCTCGTTAGTCAGATTCGCTACACATCGACTCTAACATGTTCCACACAGCTCATTATTATCTGAAAGCACTGGGAGGGGGACCGCCCCCACGCACGCACGAACATATACAGCACCGCCGCCCCTGGTCAGCGATTCGGTGTCTTACTGATGTAGCCATTGCGACCCCCCCCCCCCCACCACTATGATGATAGCAAAGGATGATTGGCAGTCCATGTTACAACTAGCTTTATTCAACCTAGGAAGATTCAGCCTAGGTATTTTGGTTGTGTGCGAATATCAACAATACTCATGTGTAGAATATTTAATGTTTAGTATAACTTGTTCACTTCCACTATTCTCAGTATAGTATTTCAGTCAAGTGATCCACTCTGAATCATCGAGAATTTAGCTATTAAATTTTGGGATTAGCCCCGTTCATCATTACTAAAATCGGTACGATAAAAAACATAGTCTCGATTTAGCAGCAGATCAGATTATAATCTTATGAAGCGATGACATCAAGAGTTGATTACGATCTGGATAAGTTAATTAATGTCTAATTAATAATTTAGATCACATTTAAGGCCTAAAGAAAGACCTGCGATTGGCATATTTACCTTTTGCATAATGTATGTTTAAATTGTCTATATTAGTCAGGTTCCACTATATTGTGACTGTAGCAGTTAAAGGAGCTAAATCGCTAATATTTGAGACCTAGAATTGCCACAAATGGGTCGCAACGCATATAATAATGTAATATGAATGTATACAAACTGATTTACATCCAATCGTTTTCAAATCAGTTATGTTCGGCGAAATACGCTAGGAGTTTCAATCGAGTGACTATTTCGAGTCTCTGATTATTCCAGTCTACATACGCCGTTTGATTTGGTGCAATGTTTCTAGCCTCGTCCCTCGGGTCTCTTGCTAGAACTTGGGCTGAAACGCATTATGGAACACGATTCGTGTACCAATGGTAAAATGTTTATTTTATTTTAAATATTGGATATCAAAAGCCCATCTTTTCCAAGTAAAATGACAACATCAGTGTTGATTTAAATTGACAAATAATTCGTGTTTTGAATGCCGAAGACTTTGGACGATATTGAGTTAGAGACTTAGCTACTTTAATGTTTACTGTTTTATACCCGTCACCTCCACTTCACACATGACCAGATATTCTGTTGGTTTGGTTATCCTGATAAACCTGCCAATTGTTTTCTCATCACATTCAAAAGTTCTCACGGTACATCCAAAAACTCCTGGTATAAATGTACAGAGTTTAGAAGGTTGATTACCAATAGTGGGATCTGTATCATACACCATTACACTCACATCAGACAACCATTTACCGACAACTGAAAAAACACAAAAACATCACAGAATGGAGGGGTTGGTTTTATCGTTTACGAGAAGGAACCTTTCTGTCAATTTAAAAGATGGGTTTAATTTTACCGCATCAATTACTAATCGCGTTGAGGTAATTATAATAATAATAATAATAATATTTATGGTACATTTTCGTCGAATGCCAATTTGCGCATGTACCTCAATTTTTCTCCCTTCACAATTTCATTTGTCAGCTCTTTACACAAAACGAGAAAACCGTCGATGTGGATTGACTAGGTACCCGGTCTGGTTCAATACCTTATTTTCATTTACAATCTTTTCCCGGGGACAGCTGTCTAGTCGTTCGAATGTGACGTAAAACCGAGGTCTCGTGTACACACTGGCGTGCACATAAAAGATCTATTGGCAGTTGAAATTCGATATAAGAGTAGGCCGTAGTGCAACTGGCAGGGTGAAATTTCATCCCTCATAGCAGACTGTATGGCGTATGCCCGTCTTCCATTAGCCCAGTTTAGGAGCAGAACAGTAGGACGTTAAACTCCATTTCATTTCATTTGTGAAACTACGGGTAGGATAATGTCGTGACTATCCTGGTCACGGACTCCAAATAGCTAGGGCTTTTCGTCGGACTTCACGTTGTGGGACTGTGACACTATCCTGTGTCGCGGTACCAAATCGACGACTGTGACACTCTACAGACACGTACTGTGTGTCCGTACGGCCAAATCTTCTGTGTCACACTGTCGTTTGTCTAGGTAGGACCTGACGTTGTGATCAATAAGAATTCAACTCTTTTCTGTACGGAAAAGATGTGTGTCACAATATGAGAGTACCTTAGTAGTAAGAGGGGTGTCCTGCTTAATATGAAATTGCTTACCTACATGATGTATGACGAAAACTAGGGTAATGAAGTAGCTTGCGTTATTATACTACTATCTTAGACGAACTCGCAGACAGAAATGTCAGTATCCATTTCTGGAAAGTAGGGTACTATCGTCCAGTCTTCACGTGCACAGATTAGTACAATTAACTAGAATAATGTTGATGTAAAACTGTGCCTTTACGAAACACTTACCCAAAAATGGTAATTGTCCCGCCCTACTAGATGACGCATTATACTTTCTTTATAGGAGAGAGTTCGTCTGATTTACGCTCAGACAACATTCGAGAGAGTCAAAGGGGAAGTTCACCCCGGGAGCTGGCCTGGCTTACTGGCCGGACGCAGACCGTCATGTAGAGCCGGGCGATATTTCGGTATTTCGATATAAAACCGTCACAGAAATAAAAACCGTGAAAAATACCGTCTTCAGAAAAATATCGAAAAACTGAACATACCGCGATATATCGCGGTTTTGATTTTTCTGGATGATATTTAACATAAATATTGAACAAAATGTTTTCTTTTTTATGTTATTTACGATATTTTATTGCTTAATAATGGAAAATCTTGCCATAAACTCCCGAGTATTCATTCCACAAAGTTTGCAAATGCCGACATGGATGAAAGAAGCTTTGTTTACGCATTTACGTCACGTGACTTGTCCCTCGCCTTTCCACCCGTTAGAATTACCTCTGTTTCTGTTCAATTTCTAATCTTGACGAATTGTGAAGACCGATACTTTGATTTTCGAAAGTAATCATTGATTTTATGATTGGATAATATTTTGATAAAGTAGAAATATAAATAATGCCAATTACATTGAGAGTTCCGGTAGACTGATATCATTCAGCGTCGGACGTATCACGGTATCATGGCGGTCGTGTTCCGGGAAAAATATTTGACTAAATCAATGGACACTTTTTGACATAGTACTTATGTTTTATAGTTTAATTTAGTATCCTTGTATTGTGTAATGCATTTTCAAAGAGGTATACTCGTGAATGAGAAAAAAACGACTTTGCAAGTTTAAATGAACCGCATTCACTCGTAGCGTATCGGTAGCTTAAGTAGCTATAACAATATGCACGGCCGACAGAACACACACTTTTTAAAAATATTTTTGGGGCCTCTTTCATTCGAAATGTTTTTGATTTAAATAAAATATTATAATTTTAATTATAATATTTTATTTAAATCAAAAATATTAAAATATTTTGAATATTGTAATTGTAATAAACAACATTTGAAATATTTTTGATTTGAATAAAATATTATAATTAATATTTTGAATATTAAAATTGTAATAAACAACAACTTTAGCAAGTTTTCATGGCTATAGATCTATGTTTGAACAAGCTCGAATTTTTGTAAATTTGGTACTGTATGCTAAAAATAATATTGACTAGAAATAATAGGGGTATTTCCAACTTTTTATGCATATTGATTTACATTTAAAAAGTGATAAACTGAAAGTATTGACCTTTAATAAAAATGTCGCGATATTTTTTGAAAATATCACGATATCTGTTTCTAAGGATATCGTCATGATGAAACCGTAGACAAGACATTATAGATGTTCCGAGGGAGACGGCTGAGCGAAATAGCCAGGGTAGACATCATAGGTTTTAATCGTGGTTACCTGTTGCATGCCATGATGATCGTGCAGGTTGATTCAAATTATGTAATGTACAGACTACTTTATTTAACTATATGTATGCGATCGGAAGGTTTTCACGTTGGTCCGGTAAGTCGAAGAGAAGAGTATTTTTCGGCACCGACTGGAATGTAAATGAAGACTGATTAGTCGATGAGATCTGAATAATTTTATACAGACTTACGTTCTTTATTATCATATCTGTTAGATATAGTTATACTAGTGATGTCATACATTAATCCTAGATCAACCTGCCACCAAGGATTGACGTCACCATCACCAGTGTGTTGACAACTGCTTGTCCCAAGAGTGTCGCCATCTTTGTTTCCATCGACGGCCCTACTGGCTTGGTATTCAGCGAGTAGTGAGCTTTGTATGGTTGGTCTTCCTAAAGCAATGTTCTCACCCTCTGAAATTACAGAAGAACTAATTCTGAAACTCAAAACACTATATATTTTCATATACAACAGCAATCAAAATATGTATTAAGTAATCCACAGGAGGTTCCGGGGTCAACTAAAACGCCAGAGTGAAAAGATTAGAAATTAATGATTGACCCACTCACTGTTCCGATATTATCCCTTGTGTATTTTGTTTTCTAAAAAAAATGTAAATATATACACGAATCTGTACCTCATGGGGAGGGGAGGGAGGGGGGTATCATAGGCTATACCTGTTCCCCAATATCTATTCCAATAAATACAAATATTTATTTGTATAAAACTGTTTGTAATAAGTTTGTCTTACCTGGTAATTTCTTACATGTATATAGTTGATTACACGTGTCACTCGTCTCCTTCACTAAAATAAAGTTCAAACATGGCCAATTAGAATATCGTATATTATTGATTTACTTCTGTGACAGTTATTAAATACAAAACTTTATTCAATATAAATAGGGAGGAATTTGGGTGGGGTCGGGTTATCGTTCTTCCCAAGCCCAATTTCATTCCACGCCTTCATTTATTACACCCAAGACACCCTTCATTCCACTAAGCCTCTAATCATGCCAGCCACGCCCCCTTTATTCCACCCACGCCTCTCGTCAATCCACCTTGTTATTACCGCTGTAACGGCTAATTTACGTCACGCCATTCAGTCAGCAAATGACTATCTTCCGAGACGGTCTACATGCCTTTGCTTTCTTGTATTCAGTTTTGTTTATGTTTGTGACGGTTAAAATAATAAATATACCCTAAATGCATTCAATATATTTCGATTGGCTTTATTGATTTGGTGCATTTAGTTTCTGATACATTTCTCTGATAATACAATATGCTTACATTCGTAATTCTTGCAACATATGACAGATCCTGACTCATGCTGACATTATACAATTATTTCTTTGGGTTGTATTCCCTATTGTTATCAAATATGAGTGAAGTCTGTGTCGCAAAAGACCCGGGACTGTACAGCACAGAGGACTTGAATTGTTTTGTTTATGGTCCCTGAGTACGATGTCTTATCCATATATTTGTTACTATTAGCCTCATTCCAACCACGCCCCTTTATTCGATCCACGCCTCTCTTCATTCCATCACAGTCTACCGTCATTCAACCCACGCCTCCTTTCATTCCACCCAAGCTTCAATTAGATTCCGCGAAATGAAATCTTTCAAATATTCCGACAGCCCCAATGGAATACGTACCAGATATACCGTATATTTCTACTCCACAAAGAGTTAAAAAAAATGACTTTTCTATAGAAATCTTCACAAATCTACCATAGACGCCATCTTTACACCTGATGATGTTTTTACCTGTATTGTAATCAACCACCGAAGCACAACAATTACCTTCTGAAGAGTTGTTTATCGTTGGATCAGAATCGTAGACTTCATAATTAACGTCATGGAGGCGTTCAGCTGCAGAGAAACGTAATTAACAGCGTATTCATACAGATTGAAAAATTATTTATTCATGTCTACTTACAATAAACAGTCTCGTCGTTATAAACGTTCATAAATCATGCAAATCACCATGCAGACCAATATATAATATATATACTTACGGTACACAAACAGTCTCGCTATAAACGTTAAAAAATCATTCGTACCAGCTTTAACCGACAGGCTTAATGATACAACACGCACTTGCTAACCATTCGGCCACCACCCCCCCCCCCCCCCACCAGCTTTAACCGAGAACTACCATGTAGACCAATATAAAATATCTATACTTACGATAGACTGCCTCGTTATACACCAATATAAAACGAATTAGAAACGTTTCCATCAAATCAACAAGGAACCAGGGTTGATAATCGTATCTCTGTGTTTGAAAACAGGTAGTTGGGTTGTTATCTAGAGCTGCTGATATTGGTTGTAGACTACCAACAGAGCTTGATGATGGTGTTTTTAGTTGGGCTAAGGTATCACCAGCTGAAAGAGTAATAATAATAATAAATAAATATGCTAAGCGGATATTAAAGCTTTCATATTCACAGTCACTTCCTGTCACATGTCATGGGCCATATAAATAATCCGAACAAGAAATTTTATTAAAATCGATCACAATCTAGTGAAGTTAGTGTGATTTTTCACTCGTAAACAACTTTGTCGGCACGAAAAACGTCAAAGGCTTTTTGAAAATATAGCTAATCAACGTTCGACATCTATTTGTCTTTTTTTTTGGGGGGGGGGGGGGTAAGTCAAAGTTTCAGAAAGATCCTATGGTTGGATTCTGAGAAATCCGATTTGCAGAAAAAATAATAATATTTATCTTAATAGAAACAATAAGCTTTCATATGTAATACATAATAACATGAAAGCTTAATGAATTTATATACAGCCTCTCATCTAGAACTGTTCTACTCGATGGCGCCCTGCCACGAGTAGTATTCACAATTAAATAAATGAGTCCTCAAGCATAATTGAAATAACTTTGATGTCCTGGCTACTTTTAATGTTGCTGGTATTGGTCTTACAAGTGACAAGCCCTTTCACCACAAAACCCTTCCAAAGTCTTTGGAAAAAGTGTAATAGCTTAGCTTACCAGTATTAACCAAGAACACATCCATTCCAAGATCGGGGTCACTGCCCAGTTCTTCCACATTTCTGGTATATAGATGGCATTCTTTTCTTTGTTGATGAAAAGCAAAAGCTACACAATGTGGTTCCAATTTACAAACCGAGACACACCTTAATTTTGAATCTTGCGATATGATTCCAACCGCTGAATGGGGTAGCACGTTTTTAAAAACACGTTTAAATCCAAGCCAACCATCTGGACAGCTACAATTTAAATTGTTGAACTGGCATACAATGAGAACAATTGTCAAAAGAATCTGAATTTCTGGAAACATGTTGTAACTTTATATAAATTTAATGTTTTAGCTATTAAATAACAACATATCTGGCTAATGTATGCAGCCATTCGCTATCACTATTGACGAGCCTGGGGTGAACACTGGGCGTATGACTGACATGTGAGAGATTAAATCAATATATCGTCTCAATTATTCCAGTTCAATTTGCGTCAACCTCGACTACATGGTATTTCTGAAAAATATACTACAATATAAAATGGTATATTAAAGCAGCTAAGTCTCTTACTCAATATCATCCAAAATCTTCATTATTGAAAACACCAATTATTTATCAATTTAAATCAACACCAGGAAAAGATGGGCTTCTGTTATCCAATATTTAAGACAAAATAAACATTATCCATCGGTATACGAATCGTGTACCATAATGCGTTTCAGCCCCAGCTCTAGCAAGAGACTCGAGGAACGAGGCTAGAAACATTGCACCAAATCAAACGGCGTTTGTAGACTTAAATAACCAGACGCTAGAAATTTGCCTTCGATTGAGAAGGCTGGCTTATTTCGCCGAACCTAACTGATTTGAAATTAGCGTAAAAACAGAAACCATTGAATATAAATCAGTTTATATACATTCATATTACTGTATTTATGCGTTGCGACCCACTTGTGTCAATGTCTATGTTCCAGGCGTTAGCGATTTTGCTCTTTTAAACATTATAAATGTATATCTTATGTGTTTCTGGAAATGATTATATACTACTCAAAAGACGCTAACCGTCAAACCCTTTTTTCTACCAGGTAATGGTCTATTCACATATTATATATATATATTTATATATATATATATATATAATTATTGACGGAAATCATGTCAAAGCTGGTTCACGATATCCTGACGATAACACCTGTGTATAAGGCACAATACATCATTTTCAAATAAAATGATTTTGACAGTCTCCGTAGAAACCATAAACTGAAGCTCAAAACAAGGCTCAACAAAACTGTTTGCATCGCCCAAACGCAGTAGGGTATGTTCTCAGTTGAGATTTCAACATGGTAAGACGTCAGCTGAGTAAACTTGACAGGGGAAGAGCCATTGCATGGCTTTAACACAGTTTGACACAGGGGAATGTGGCACAGAAAATCGGTTGTAGCCAGAGTGTGATTGGGAGAATATGGCAACGTTTCTAGGCAACCAATTCAATTCAGAATCGCCCACCATCTGGTAGGCCAAGATCAACGTCGCAACGTCAAGACCGGCATATCATTCAAATCACTTTACGTCAGAGCGTTGTTACAGCGAGATGTCTGAGAGATGATGCAAGTGGTGTTCAGGTACCGGACCAGACCATACGAAATCGTCTGCGAGCCCACAAGCGGTTCGACCACCTCTTCTTCAACGTCTTAGGGCAGCACGTCGTGACTGGTGTATACGTCATGGAGACTGGAGACGGTGATAATGGAAGCGGGTACTCTTCACTGATAAGTCCCGATGGCAGACTTCGCGTCTATACGCGGCAAAGAGATAACATTGCTGATGTTAACGTCAGACAACGTCATCGCTTTGAAAGTGGTACGGTAAGCGAGTGGGCTGTAATTTCGACCTCTGGCCGACAGCATGCCTCGTCGTTGTGTTGGCTGCTCACTAGCACGTGGTGGTTTCACTCGTTATCAACAAAGTTATCGAATTTGAGGCAGTTTTGTTGGACCCCATTATGCTCAAAATGGCGAATTTTCATCAGATCCTCAGAATAGTTGTGTATAAAACGTGCATATTATGCTTTGCATAATAGACTCAACATTGAGACATATTGACCTCATTCTGAATAAAAGTGTGCTGAAAAGTTTTGATTCACATGTCCCCTGTGTCTAATAAAATGTCAAACAAAAATAATTGGTTGACCCTGAACTATTGAGTAGCATATAATGAAGAATAGAGTTTTATACTGTGGGATTTTGCAATTCATTTTGTTTAATATAAGGTTTTTCACGTGGATCTGATGAAATTGGTGATGGAACGAGATTTCAAAGGAATTTGTGATGGAATGAGATTTCAGAGGAATTTGGGAAAGTGTTAGTCTAAACAGCCTCTCGAGATTTTTTCAACTTTATTTCTTCCTATAAGCTGTGTGTACCCTATTTCATTTCACGGCCGTACATACTCCATGTAATAATATAAAAGAAAGCGCCTTCTTCCCTAAAAGGATTTCCACTTCTTTTCATGGGTGCCCTATTTCATTTCCGAAAATACATCGTGAAAAAGCATTGTACTAGTACAGGAGAAACGTTCTGAATTACCTGACGTGTCCATGTCATTACCAACCCGCTCCAAGAATCGTTTTACGGCTGGCTCAACCCGCTACACGAATCCCTCTATGACTGCCCGGTGTAGTTATATTTATACGATAGGTAATCTCGTACAAGACATATCTCTATTGAAAAGCAAAGCTAACCATCAAGACTTGGATAACAATTCCATTCTTTTTACTCTCTCGTCTCAATTATATATAAAAGTAATTCACACTAAAATCTGAAGGACTTGACAAAAGGAGAACACAATTGATCTTTATCTCTGTAAAAATTCCTCTCAAACATTTGACGGCGGACGAGCAATTACAGTCTCTTAAGATTTTGTTTTAGGCTTTATGAATTTTATTGATTTTATTAATGTAATTATAAATCGTTAGATGCATACAGGTCGGAGAACGATAGTGTGATGTAACAACATGTATTTCTAGTATTACTATAGTTACGACAAAATTACAAAAAGTTTCTCAGGAAGTATCTGAAAAGATGTATAATCAGTCCCTATTTGCTGGCAATGAGATCCAGCCAGGATGTCGACTGTTGAGGATACAAATATTTAAACACGTGTTAAAATCGATTTAAATCGATAACCAAATTTTACAGATACTTCTAGATAAACTTATCTAAGGGGGTGCTGACAGATAAGTCGGTCGCATTTTGGCTACCCCCCCCCCCCGCCCAAACGAAATCGTTATGTACGCCCCTGAATTAAACTGAATACTAGAAACTATTGTCGTTATTATAATAATATTAGAAACTTGTCGTTACTATAATAATACTAGAAATCCTTGTTGTTACACCACACTACTGTTCCGGAATGGGTTCACCAAAAATTCAAAAGAGCAGATTTTTCTAAAAGAATCGTTGATACTAGAAATCCTTGTTGTTACACCACACTATTGTTCTGGAATGGGTTCACCAACAATTCAAAAGAGCAGATTGTTCTAAATGAATCGTTCTAAAACTCTTAGTTGATTAATAGAGGACCCGGGGAAAACTGACGAAGTTGGGCATTCGATTCAAATTATTATAAACACCGCTTGGCATCAATGTTCCTCGCTCGTTCTCAATAAAGTGTATATAGTGTTTTTGATGGCTGCTCTGACAGACGGGTGAGCTGTAATGATGTGTAAGAAATGTACTGAGATGTCTAATACTCTGCGTCTACAATTACAGAGAAAGGTGTACTATTTGTCTACTTTGCTATGTCTACAAGAAGTCTTGCATGAGTCCTTTAGATCATAAGGAAGGCCACCGAGTACAGCAGAAATTGACATTAAACAGTCGTTGTTTTTTGTATTTCAGAGGAGAGCCCCCCCAAAAAGCTCCCCTCAATCAACAAATTGAAAATAATGACTCTCCTAAAAAGTTCTCCCAGTTTCAATAAGAGGAATGCTTTAGAAATTAAGGAGAGTTATTTAGAAATTAAGGAGAGTGATCTGATATTAAGGAGAGTGATTGGTAGATAAATGTTAATAAACCCCCAATGACTTTGTGAAGGAGAGTGATTTTCAATTTTAAGGGGAGGGAAAAAAACTCCCGTCGGTCGACATTCAGGTGAGCTGAGGGCGCTCGAGAGCGATTCCTCGCCTTAAAAGACAATGACTGCATTAAAGCGATGAAAACACACACAATTTTATTCATTTGTATATAATCATTCTCATTAAAGAAAATACCGCAAATTAGTTTTCAAATATTGTGAAACTCGCTGAACTTCAGATCCATGACAGAAATTCAGGCATACCATTTGTTCTTCCGCCTTCGCTAACCCGGTCGGGGGAAGAAGTTGGATGTTAGGATGATAATAAACCACATTTTATTTGTGACTTGGCTAACAGAATTAAAGCACTGGGATGTTTTTGAATAATTGATTTAGTACATGCATACATTTTGTATTTGAAAGATGTTGCAAATCTGGCTTCATTTCTGAAGGGAGATAATCGGACGATTTTTGTTGACATTAGTGGCTTAATCTTCAAAAGTAAAAAAGAAAGAGTTAGTTACTTACAGAATTTTTCAAATTTAAGCTTAAAATTATGCCATATGTGTGCTTTGTATAGACCAATTCTTTAGACATCAACAAACTGGTGAAAACCGCATTCAAATTGATTGAAAAATAAAAACGTTTGCATTGTTGTCTAATATTTGTCTTGTTTCGTCTTGGACGTCACTTCCTGAAAACATCTATTTCCGTTTAGGACCTCACTTCCTGGTAACATCTATTTTCGACGAGTACATCACTTTCCGTCTTGGACGTCATTTTCCGTCTTGGAGGTTTAATAAACGTATTTGGTTTTTTTTTTTGTTTTTTTTTGTTCCCAGACAACTGTTAATGATACTTGCTATCAACAAACTGGGTCGAGCAATTTTTGTTTTGACTATCACGTGACAAATTGCAAATCTTCAAATTAGTTTATTTATTTGGGAAATGATATGGTTCATTATTATGGTTTACCAACTGGAGCGCTATTGTATATATATTTCATTAGTTCCATTTTACCATTGGTTTGTCTGATTACTTGCAGTAAGAACGACATAGTGGGGAATAAAATTATTCTTAAACACCTCAATACACACTCTTCTAGTGGCATATTTGATCTACACTCAATTAACTTTAACCCAAACTTTAAATCTTTCAACGATTTGACAAGTAGGTTATAAATAAATGATTACAGCCACCAGTGGTATGGTTGTGTAGGGGTAATACTATAGGGTCTGTCTGTAGAGGTTACCTAACTTCTGTAAATATGTTCTGGTTAATATATTGAAGTCGTTAGCTAGTGCCAGTGTAACAAAACGCTCTTACAAATGTATTGAAGTCGTTAGCTAGTATACCAGTGACAACGAGAACTAGGCTATCAAGAATATTTCTGGTAGATTAAAATCGGACAAAGACATATCATAGTCTGATAATCCAAATATGGCAATCCCATGCGTTAGAAACGTGGTTAGCCTGCCCTCCTCGGTGCCCATATAGTACACCGTGTTAAAATAATCCATGGTGGCGTCTGTGCAGCTGACCAGTCCGATAAAGGAAGTTCCTGGTCAATTTCCCGGGGCTCGATACATGACTCATGCACATATCCTCCTCTTTATATAATACGGGCGAGGTTAACTTATTGCAAGATCGTAGAGAAGACATCATAGAGCAAAGTGGTCGGGGGGGCATCGTATCCTCCTCGGCTTAGATACTAGGGCGAAGACATCATAGAGCAGTACGGGAGGAGAACATCATGCCTACAACCTCCTAGACTGAGAGGCTGAGAAACAGACCATCATTCTGAGTTCCCATGGGAACATCACACCTACAGCCTCCTTCGGCGTTCAATGGTCCAATTGTGTCAAGTACACTTGCGTTAAATAGAAATAATCATTGAGGGAATCTCGCTGCAAATAGTATGCATCAATTGTATTTGTAAATAAAATCAATAACGTTAATTTTAGATCTAAAGATTTTAGGTATCAACTGCGTGTCGAAATGTTGCTTTCGTTTTTGTCCCAGAAATAATATTTTATATATATGCTTTAGAGTTTTTCTCTTTGCTCGGGGTTGATTATTCAAGCTAAACGTGACTTATGGATCGATTATGTTCGTGTATGAGGAAGGGTATAACTACATGAATTGCACATTTAGAAACATATTCTGTTCTCACATTAAATCGATTTTAATACGTGTTTAAATATTTGCATCCTCAACAGTCGATATCCTGGCTTGCATTATTATACCATTACCAGCTAATAGGAACTGATTATACATCTTTCCAGATACTTCCTGAGAAACCTGTCCCCCTACCAATACAAAATAAAATTTACCATATTCACATCTGAAAACTAGAAACACTTGCAGTTACTATAATGAAACTTAAAATTCCCGTCGTTACATCGCACTATTGTTCTGGAACCTGCATCAAACATATTTCAAGCGGACCCTGTATTTATCTAACGTTATAAAGTTAATAATTACATTGATAAAATCAATAAAATCATAAGGCATAAAACAAAATCTTAGAAACTGTAATTGTTTCTCGTAAATCAAGGATGTTCGACGAAACTTTTTTAGAAGATAAAAATCCATTTCGCTGCTCTATTGTCACGTGTTGTGTATGCTCGAGCAGTATCATGGATGCTAGTGTTGTATGTACTCAGGCAGTATCATGGATACACGCGTGGTATGTTTTCAAGTAGTACCATGGATACACGTGTTGTGTGTGCCGTCGAGCAGTATCATGGATGCGTGTGCTGTCGAGCAGTATCATGGATACACGTGTTGTGTGTGCCGTCGAGCAGTATCATGGATACACGTGTTGTATATGCTCTAGCAGTATCAAATAGATATTGATAAATTTGTTCAAAAAACAATTCCTCCCGACAAAGAATTTACCATGACTTATATCTCATGTACAGATGTACACAAATATCTAAATATACTCGAACCATGTAAAGCTACCGGTATTGGCTCTACAGGACCAAAATTCTAAGGATGTCGATAGACTATATTTTTGAATCATTTAAATCCTTTACTTATATAATAAATTTATGCATCTCAAAAAATATTTTCCCTGAAAAATTAAAATTTGCTAAACTTATCCCAATCCACAAGAATGAAGACAAGGATCTACCAAATAATTATAGGGCAATTTCTGTCTTACCCACAATATCAAAAATGTTTGAAAAAGAATTCTGAATTTCAATCTGGTTTTAGAAAAAATCATTCACGGCCTGATTGAGAATTACAGATACCTGGCTGAAATATATAGAATCAAGTAATATGACCGGAGTTGTTTATTTTAGTAAGACTATAGATTAATCCTCCAAACATTAAAATTATACAAATTTGACTTGAAATCGCATAAACTAATCTCATTCTATCTGGAATTTCGAAACCAACAAGTACAATGTAGTCTTATGGGCATACCATTCAACTGTTACTGGTGTAAAATGTGGGGTCCCACAGGGATACAATATCGGTCCGTTAATTTTGTTGATTTTTATAAACGATCTCCCACTTCATGTCAGTAAATGCCATACTGATCTATTTGCTGATGACAGTACCCTTCATTCCTCTAGCAACAATTAAGCCAATATAAAGATTGCCTTTCAAGATGATTTACTAAATGTATTTAATTGGTGTAATGATAATGGTATGATAATGAATGCTAAAATGAACGCTAAAAAGACCAAAGTCGTGCTAATAGCTTCAAAACACCACACAAACTCAAACAGCTCATCACTAAATATTAAAGGAGAATCATTAGAAAATGTGTCTGAAGCAGTATTTTTAGGACTTACTGTTGACCAAAATTTAGATTGGAATCTCCATATTAACAAAATTTCCAATATCACATCCTCCATAATCAACCACCTGACAAAGTTAAAACCTTATTTAGCACACCATCTTAGAATTTTATTATTCAACGAATATATTTTACCATACTTAGATTACTGTTTCACAGTTTAGGGCAGTGCCAAAAAAGGTAAACTAGAGGTCCTGTATAAACCCCAAAAGCCTGCGACAAGGAACATTTTGGATGAGAGAGAGAGAAATGGGGTTTAACGTCCGCTCGACACAAACTAGGTCAATTCGGGACTCACATACCGTTAATCTGTTGTTATAGTTGAGAACCAGGCACCTTGTCTTCAAAGTAATTTATATAAAAGATGATAAAACTTCTTTGGTCTGGTCTTCTGTCAAACAGAAACAATATAATGTGTCTGTTTGCTTTGATCTGGTCTTCTGTCAAACAGAAACTATATAACGTGTCTGTCGGCTTTATACCCTAGTGTATTAGTATTTACAATTGACCTCATGAGAGCCTCTCCAAACCCAACTAGATCAAAGTTGACTTTACAGACTGGACTCACAAACAAAAAAAATCGTTCAAAAACTCTTTAGTGGATTAATAGAGGACCCGGAGAAAACTGACGAGGTTGGGCAGGCGATCCAAATTATTATAAACACCGCTTGGCATCAATGTTCCTCGTTCTCAATAAAGTATATATAGTGTTTTGATGGCTGCTCTGACAGACGGTGAGCTGTAATGATCAGGTCCGTAGCTAGGGGGGGGCAAGGGGGGCAGCTCGGCGCCGCCCCCGATGGGCACCGAAGGCGCCCTTTACCCCTTGGGGAAAAAATCGACTCCCTTTAATGGGCGCCAAATGACGCAAAATGAAACCAACGACCAACGTCTCCATGATAGTATGGGCTCCACATAAAACTGAATGACATTGGTTGGGCGCCCACGACAATATTGGCGCCCGACCAATGCCGCATGGTTTTATGAGCGCCCCGCCGAATGGTGAGGCGCCACATAATGACCAACACGATTAACTCCACAACTGATGGGGGCCCAAAACGGTTTGATCTGTGGGGTGCCTTATCCCGGAGAGGCGCCCATAATGACATCATTGGTGGGCGTCTTATAATGTTGGGCCGCACATAGTGCATAATACCGAATCGGATTGGTTTGGCGCCCACGACTAGATCAATGGGGCACCCAAAACGGCATGATTTGCGTGGTGCCTTATCCCAGAGGGGCGCCCATGATCCCGACATTATGGGCACCCCTCCGGGATAAGGCCAGTGAGATTGGTTAGGCGCCCGCGAATGAATTGGGCGTCCAAAACGGCGTGATAATCTTTAAAATTCAAACGGCATAATCTGTGTGGGGTGCCTCATCCCGGAGGGGCGCCCATAATGACGAGATCATGGGCGCCCGTAATATAATGCTATTGCGATTAGTTAGGCGCCCATAATATAAAGCTAGTGAGATTAATTAGGCGCCCACGAATGAATGTGTCGCCAAAAATTTGTCGCACTCTAACCCTATTCCGCACTTTTCATTTTTCTTATAAATTATTATAGGTACGTTAAAGTCATATTCCTTCCTTCAAATGTCGATAATGTTCATACCCAAGTATCATAACACGCCAATATCATAAATTCGGCTTCAAAATTGAAATTTTCCGTCATTTTCAGGTGCAAACCCTATTTTTCAAAATTTTCTGGGGGTGGGGAGCACCACGGGCAATCTGACGTTTTGGGCAGACGGGTAAAGTGAAAACCAAAAAATATTATTTCATCTGGTGGGCAAAAAAAAGTGCCCGAAATCTTTTAATTGTATACCGCGAATTTGTACTAAATTAACTATGGATTAAAACATTTGGTTTGGAACTACCCTACTTTGTACCACATTTTCCGGGCATTGATTATTTTTTGTGAATTCAACTGCAACAATGGCCAGTGAAATCCCTCTCTGGTCAGCAACATGACAGCTCTTCGTTTAATCTGGTGTCTTCCTTAAAAATTTTGGACAATGATTTAAGGTATTGTATCCGTTTAGATATCCTCGTTTGTCACGCAATTATTTTTTCTGAAACATTCTGCTATGCACTGGTTAATTGGGTATAATAAAATCGTCAGCCATGACGTAACGTTATATAAAAATATTTGGTCTAATTTGGATCTATGTTTAAAGCGTAATGATATTGTTAGGCAGTTAGCTTTGGTTGTTAATCAGACAATTGCCCAGACATAATTTACTTCCGTTACAACAGTGTTAAGTGGGATTAGCTTTAATCAAACGAAACATTGCAAAGAGTATGGTACGCCACCGAAGGCAGACTATATTGGACCACATTTAAGTTGCTGTATTCACGGGCTGGAATAGCAGGAAAACACGTTCTGCTATGCATTGGTTAATTGGGTATAATAAAATCGTCAGCCATGACGTAACGTTATATAAAAATATTTGGTCTAATTTGGATCTATGTTTAAAGCGTAATGATATTGTTACGCAGTTAGCTTTGGTTGTTAATCAGTCTATTGCCCAGTCATAATTTGCTTCCGTTACAACAGTGTTAAGTGGGATTAGCTTTAATCAAACGAAACACTGCGAGGAGTATGGTACGCCACCGAAGGTAGACTATTTTGGACCACATTGAAGTTGCTGTATTAACGGACTGGAATAGCAGGAAACACGTTTGCGACAGTCAAGATTTGCTCCCGACGCCGTCTCCGTGGAATATAAACGATTGATTGGAATTCGACTCGGCCATCAAAGTTAGGCTATATCAGACCACCTACTGTATTCAGGGACTGGAATAGCAAGAAAACGCGTTTGAGGTCCGTCACTAGATCTCTGTAAGGCTAACCCGAACCCCCGTACGCCTATGGAGGGCACCCTATAAATCCTTCCACGGTGTATGTGCATTGGCGCCCCCAGAAGCCCCATCGGCGCTCCCAGAAGCCATTGACAATTTTGGGCTAGCTACGGGCCTGATGATGTTTAAGAAATGTACTGAGATATCTAATACTCTGCGTCTACAATTACAGAGAAAGGTGGACTATTTGTCTACTTTGCTATGTCTACAAGAAGTCTAGCACGTGTCCTTTCGATCATAAGATCTGGAACTGGGTCAAGTACTGTGATTTCGATTCATAGCTTGTACCTGAATTAATGGCCAGAGAAATCCCTCTCTGTCCATTGCTGGATTGACTTCTGATACTTGAACTTTTGAGGGAGTGTTTCTATTCTTCCCGTTCAATCAGCATGGCAGTCCTACGTTTAATCTGGGTCTTCCCTAAAACTTTGGACAGTGATTTAAGGTATTAAAAACGGTGAAAGTATGTTCGTTTCCAAACAGTATTGTTTACATTTACTTTATAGCCTCGTTTGTCACGCAATTAGTTTTACTGCAGTATTCTGCTATGCAGTGGTTAATTGGGCATAATATAATAACATCGTGAGCCATGACGTAACGTTATGTAGACATATTCATTTGTATATAATCATTCTCAATAAAGAAAATACCGCAAATTAGTTTTCAAATATTGTGAAATGAAAATGTCTCCACATGCCGAACTTCAGTTCCATGGCTAGTCTCGTTCACCCAGAACCCCCTAGTATTCAACGTTCGTAGAATATTTGTTTGGATGATAGAGACTATTCCATGGCACAAATTCAGACATGTACTTCCGCCTTCGCTAGCCCAGTCGGGGAAGGAAGTCGGATGTTAATAAAGCCTATTTTATTTATGACTTTACTAACAGAATTAAAGCAGTGAGATGTTTTTTGAATAATTGATTATGTACATGCATACATTTTGGATGTTGTAAATCTAACTTCATTTCTGAAGGGAGATATTCGGACGTTTTTTGTTGACATTAGTGGCTTAATCTTCAAAAGTAATAGAAAAGTTACTTTCAAAATTTCCACTGTTTTCAAATTTAAGCTTAAAATGCATGCGTTGTATAGACCAATTCTTTAGACATCCATCAACTGGTGAAAACCTCATTCAAATTAATTTTAATGTTTTTCCCAATCTTATTTTAGTTTTATTTTATTACAACTTCACATGTAAATGAGTTAATTAAAGCATTATGTCCATTATTTTATGTCCATTATGTTATGTCCATTATTTTATGTCCATTATTTCATGTATTGGACGTTAAATTTATATTCAACAATAACCGGGATTAAAATTATATTAATTACAACATTCAGTGTTTAGAGAAATTTGATCAATGTTCTGTACAATATTTAATGGGACGAGGATAGGAGTTTATTTACTGTAAAATATCAGTCAGATTCCACTATATCCTGGCTATAACAGTTAATATTCACTGTTTTATACCCGTCACCTCTACTTCACATACAACCAGATATTCTGTTGGTTTGGTTATCCTGATAAACCTGCCTATTGTTTTCTCATCACATTCAAAAGTTCTCACGGTACATCCAAAAACTCCTGGTATAAATATACAAAGTTTAGAAGGTTGATTACCAATAGTGGGATCTGTATCATACACCATTACACTCACATCAGACAACCGTTTACCGACAACTGAAATATGAAATGAAATGAAATAAAATGGGGTTTAACGTCCTACTCTTTTGCACCTAACCTGGGCTAATGGAAGACGGGCATACGCGATACAGTGTGCTATGAGGGTAGTATTGCCCGGGCAGCGGCGCTACGGCCTACTCTTATATCGAATTCCAACTGCCAAGGGATCTTTTACGTGCACTCCAATGTGTACACGGGAACTCGGTTTTTCGTCCCATCCGAACGACTAGGCAGCTGTCCTTGTCAGGCCCTCCTTCTGCATCACTGACAAGTGGAAATCACGCCGGAAAATCGAGATGAACTTTCTCGGCCAATGCAGGGATCGAACACCCGACCTGCAGGCTAGCGAACCAGTGCCTTATCCACTTAGCCACCGTGATCCCCTAACAACTGAAATAAATACAAAACAACTACAGAATGTGGCTCCACGAGAGAGTCGTTGGGGTGGGATGACGAGATGGGGGCCTCAAGAGAGATCCATCTATAATATGAGAGAACTGTTGAGGTGGGATGTCCAGATGGGGGCCCCAAGAGAGACCTTACCTAGAAATGTTGGGGTGGGGTGACGAGATGGGGGCCCCCACGAGAGATCAATCTATAATATGAGAGAACCTTTCGAGTGGATTGACTCGATACTCGGTCTGGTTCCATACCCTTCAGTTAGAATATTTACCCAAAAACCAAGAGCTTTTCGAACTGTTGTGTCATTTTTCAAAACTTGACATTTTTGCTTATCATTATTTTGTTGGTGCAAATCCCCGCTTGTACGTGACAAGGAGCAGGGTCGCATGCCTTGTGGGTTTCTTCCCACTGCTAAAGACCCCTGCGCGCAAGCGAATTATTGAAATAGAATTTAAAAAATAAAGCATGTGTTAGTCCCGAAATGGCCTAGTTTGTGCTGAATAGACGTTAAACCCCCATTTCTCTCCCTCACTCCCATTTTGTTGGTTGCCATGGAGGTCGTGCATTTTGATTCAACTTTGGTAATGATCAGCTGTAGGTATATACGATCGGAAAGTTATTCATAAGGTTGCCATGGTGATCGAGTAGTGTAATTCAACTATAAGTTGAAGCGATCTGGAGATTATTCTGCTGGTTGTCATAGTAATGCCTTACTGCACCGATTGGGTATTGACGACTGATCAGTCGGTGAGATCTGGAGGTTTAAAGAGAGAGAGAGAGAGAGAGAGGGGGGGGGGGTTTAACGCCCACTCGGCACAAACTAGGTCATTTCGGGACAAACATATGGTTTAATTTTATTTCAATAATTCGCTTGCGCGCAGTGGGAGGAAACCGGAGGACCCGGAGAAAATCCACGAGTTTGGACAGGCGACCCTACTCCTTGGCCACTGCGGATTAGAAACGACGCCAGTTGAAGGTTTGAAGAAGCCTTACATTCCTTATTATCATATCTGTTAGATATAGTTATACTTGTGATGTCATACATTAATCCTAGATCAACCTGCCACCATGGATTGTTATCACCAGAACCTGAGTGTTGACAACTGTTTGTTTCAGTAACGTCACCACCTTTGTTCCCGTCCACAGCCTTATTAGACTGATATATAACATCATATATCGAGCTCTGTGTGGTTGGTTTTCCTAAAGCAATGTTGTCACCCCCTGAAAGTACAGAAAGAACCAACTCTGGAACTCGAACCAATTTGTTTCCGATACCCCCGTCAAACCGGGTTGGCGCCTTTACTGTGCTGTTACGAAGAAGGAAAATGGTCTCAGGGCGTAGAAAAAGCATGGTGGAAACGCCAGATATCGCGCTGTGGTCTCAATAGTCGCCAATGTTCGCCGAGTCACTGCGTTTGCTTTGAGCATGTTCAAAACAAACGCCAAGGTTCAGCGATCTGAGCTACAAAGCTGTGAGAACGCGACTTTTTTCAAGTTTGTGTTTTTTTAAGACATTTCCTCGCATTGTGTTCCCGTTTACCGATGACCTTATCAATTTGCAGGTCGATGTACGGTCGCAACAGCGCCGTAAGTCCGCCATCCCGGTCTGACGGGGCAATCGAAATATGTATGTCATTTAATCTGTATTTTCAAATCACCAAACGGTTCCGGGATCAACTAAAACGCCGGAGTTAAACAGCTAGACAATTAAATGACGTACACACTCGCTGTTCGGATATTATCCCTTGTGTATTGACAGGGAGAGGGATTTATCATAGGCTATGGATGTTTCCAAATATGTACATGCATCTGGGCCTGATAGGGAGACGGGGTTTTACCATAGGCTATACCTGTTCCCCAACATCTATTCAAATAAATACAAGTCTGAATAAAATTTTATTTGTATAAAAATGTTTGTAATATGTTTGTCTTACCTGGTAATTTCTTACATGCATATCTTTGATTACAGGTGTCACTCGTCTCATTCACTGAAATAAAGTTCAAATATTATTGAATCTGTTCTGTGACAGTTATTCAATACAACAGATGATACAAATATACATTATGCAAGAGTTAAAACTGCCTATTATAGGTCTTTCTGTAGGCCTGAAATGTTATCTAAATTATTAATTAGACATTAATTAACTTATCCAGACCACAATCAACTCGCTAGACTTCGACACTGAATGGATTAGATTCCTATATGCTACTTAACCATCATTGATAATTAAACCAAAAAAATGGATAATCGAGACTATGCTTTTTATCGTCTGACTTTAGTAACGAGGATCGAGGCTAGGCTGATATTTCAATCGCTTAAATCTCGGTTCATAATTTATCTTTAACAGTCACCACTCTCGTAATTCCACCCAATTTTCAATTAGATTTCGAGAATTGAAATCTTTGAAATATTCTTACTACAGGAAACCCTTGCACAATAAACATGTTACGTAGCCCACAATCCTAATCGAAATACTTACCAGGGATACCGTATATCTCAACTCCACAAAGAGTTAAGAAATTTGACTTTTCTATAGAAATCTTCAGGAATCTCCCATAGACGCCATCTTTACACCTGATGATGTTTTTACCGTTATTGTAATCAACCACTGAAGCACAACAATTACCTTCTGAAGAGTTGTTTATCGTTGGATCAGAATCGTAAACTTCGTAATTAACGTCATGGAGGCGTTCAGCTGGAAATAAACGTAATTAACAGAGTTTTCAATTGAATTAAACAACATGGAATACAGCTTGAATAAATATATATCCATGTTAGCGTTTACCTGGAAACAATTCTACTTTCTAAAACAGTCTCATCGTTAAAGATGGACATACACCAAGTATACTTAAAATAAACAATCTGATTGTTATATACATTTTGTTTACTAACAATAAACAACATCGTCGTTATAAACGGACATAAATCATTGATACGTAAATAAACACTGTCGTCATTACAAAAGGACACGAAACATGTTTACATATAAAAAAACTGTCTCATCGTTTTAAACGGACATAAATGTTTTGAAATATGAGTGAAGTCTGTGTCACCACAGGTCCGGGACTGTTCAGCGCAGTGGACGCTTACGGCCAGCTCCCAGATCCATTCACCCAGTAAACATGAATGGTTAGATTTACGTTACTTTTACGTCATTATGGTTAGATTTTGGTTAGCGTCCAATAATGGTAAAAGTTTACTGTTAAATTTACGTTATTTTTACGTCATAATGGTTATGGTTACTTTTACGTCAGAAAATGACGTAAATCTAAAGTAAATTTTATGACTGTTTTCTTACTAATATTTTTAGCTTTAAATACTTCTTGATTAAATAACCATACCAGTGTGCGCACATTCTAACAATTGTTAAATAATCAGAATTCAGACAAAATAATTATACATATGTTATTGATGATAATTCTAACGTTAATCGGACATAAATTTTACGTCAGGTTTCTAACCGTTAGTTTATGGTTAGTTTTCTGACGTAAATCTAATGTTAAACTTCTAACTTTAATATAACGTTAGTTGTCTAACGTTAATGTAACGTTAGTTTTATGTCATAATTTTAACTGTTAATTTAACATTAGTTTTCTAATGTTAGACAACCTAATATTTGTTGTCTAACGTAAAACAAATGTCAGTTTTAAAATGTCAGGATACTAACTATTAAATTGCTGTTATTTTTTTATCGTTAATTTTCTTACGTAAACAAATGTCAGTTTAATACCAGGATAACAACGATTAAATAAATGTTAGTTTCTGATTGTTAGGTATCCAACCATAATAAAAAAAAATCATTTAAGTTAACCAAATTCTAAATTTTAAGCGTTCTTTTAGGCAACTTGTTGTTTCTGGTCTCCGAGTACGATGTCATGTCCTTGTTTATAAATAATGTATAGTCATTCAATTTCATATAATAATCAGTCCGGTTCTAGACCAAGATACAAATAGATATACTCACGATACTCATCCTCGTTATACATCATTATAAAACGAATGAGACATGTTTCCATCAATTCAACAAGAAACCAGGGTTGATAATCTTCTCTCTGTGTTTGAAAACAGGTATTTGGATTGTTATCTAGAGCTGCTGAGATTGGATCTAGACTACCAACAGAGCTTGTTGATGGTGTTTTTAGACTGGCAAGATTACTCATATCTGTATTGAAAAAGAAAATAGAACAAAATAATATAATAACGAATTTCTATAGCCTCTAATATATAAATAGGTTGCAAGGCTAACCCTTCAAGATTTTGAAAGTTGAATCAGCCTTGAGTCAATCTGATTAAACACGGGCCCTATTTCGTTAAACTTGTCTTTAATACACAAGGATCTGAAAGAGATGTTATATTACTGGCGTTTTGGTTGATGTGAGGGATTGACGTGCGGTGCACGGACCCTGTGACGTCAGACATTGATTAATCAATCAGCGTTGACGTTTCTAGTGGTTGACGCACAGTGCCGTGCATCAAAAGGTCAAAAGGTCACGAACTCACCGTAAAAGATAATTTTATTTGCTAATACCTAACACCATTCAGAAAACGTCAATGATAACAACGCTTCCAGATTCTAGTGTATTAAAGACAAGTAAAACGGAATTTTGAACTATAAACGCAACGAGAGAGAGAGAAATGGGGTTTAACGTCCACTCAACACAAACTAGGTCATTTCGGGACTAACATATGGTTCAATTTTATTTCAATATTTCGCTTGCGCGTAGGGGTTTTTAGCAGTGGGAGGAAACCGGAGTGCCCGGAGGAAACCCACGAGGTTGAGAAGGCGCCCCTATCTCCATGCCACATACGCTCACACCACGGCTCGAAATTACAGCCGCAAGCCAGAGGTGACCGGCCAGCTAGAGGTCGAAGCGCGGCACTCTAGACCACTAGGCCATCCCAACCCCCCTATAAACGCAAAAACGAAATGGGGCCTGCGTCTTAATCATATTGGCCCAAGCGTAACAAAATTCCCATAGGTGAACGTTTCCATACTGGATAGAAAATAAAATATGTAATAACTTAACCTACCGGTATTCACCAAGAAAACATCCATTCCGGGATCGGGGTCATTTCCTAGTTCTACCACATTTCTGGTAAATAGATGACATTCTTTTCTTTGACGATGAAAAGCAAAAGCTACACAATGTGGTTCCAATTTACAAGCTGAAACACACCTTAATTTTGAATCTTTCCATACCATTTCCAGTGCTGAATGTGGTAGCACGTTTTTAACAAGACGTTTAAATCCCAACCAATAACTTGGACAAATACAATTAAAATTGTTAAACTGGTATCCAATGAGAAAAATTGTCAGAAGAATCGGATGTTCGTGATACATGGCTGGGGTATATAAAGACACTGCTGAAGAACCAACCAGTGTTACTGTTCCATAGACGAGTTTCACTGACACCTCTTATTATTGGCTGTTATGAAATCCTTTGAAGGATCTACCGATCGTTGATCGCCTTGTCTCATTTTTGCATGGGCAATAGATGATAAAACCAGTATCCAGAAGGTTTGGCAGATATAACGATTATATTATATAGCTGCTCCAGCATAATAGATGATGTAACCGATATCCAGAAAGTTTGTCAGATACAAGGACTATTTTATATAGTAGCTCAAGCCCAATGTATCTAAGTTTCGACTACAAATCTGTAAAAACATAATTTACAATTGTTAACAATATGGACACGTATATTGAAATATAAATATAGTATGTATAAACAATATAGGTAGCAATTTAGGATTTTTGCCACATTTTCTTGAGTGTAATGGATGGTCAAATGGTTAGCAGCTATAATAAGACCTGTCATTGACGCAACTGGCTAGGTTTCGATTTCCCAGTTGTACGTGACAAAAAGTCGGGTCGCCTGTCCAACTTCGTGGGATTTCTTCGGGTTCCCCGTTTTCCTCTTACTGCTAAAGACACCTACGCGGAAGCGAAGTATGGAAATAAAATTAACCGTATGTGAGTCCCGAAATGACCTAGTATGTGTCGAGAGGAGAGAGAGAGAGAGCGTTTAACGTCTACTCGACACAAACTAGGTCATTTCGGGATTGACATATGGTTCAGTTTTATTGTATTGATTCGCTTACGCGAACCCGAAGAAAACCCACGAAGTTGGACAGGCGACCCGACTTTTTGTCATGTACAACTGGGAAATCGAAACCTAGCCAGTTGACTCAATGACAGGTCTTATTATACAACGCATAGCTGCTAACCATTTGACCATCCATTACACACAAGAAAATGGAGAACCTACAGAAAAACCACGAGGTTGGACACAAGCGACCCTTCACCTTGTCGCATACAGGGAGCCATTCAATGACAGACCAATAGCCATTCGGTCACCCACCACCGTCAACCTGATCCGCCACCTACCATGTCAGATTAAACAAAAACTCGAAGTCGGATGTACATCTTGGCGTGGACGTCAATGTTTTGTTAGCAGTTAGGATTCGCCGCTGTCCTATCGAAATGTCCACTACATGGCGCACGCCCGTCTTCATTAGGACGATAAACACCATTTCATTCCATTTTCATAAATACGACGTGGCAAATCACTGTCATAACAACTTACCTATAAGAATAAATTGATAGAGATGAACGTGGCAACTCACCTGACAAGTCATGATGAAACCGTTACAATGATTTATCCAATAGCTGGCTCAACCTCAGATACTTTAACGAGCATGTACCGCTTCTTCTACAGAACAGCGAAACAAAGGCGATCCGTTTAACAACTTTGTCATTCCATCCAATCTCACGTCTCAAGTAGAAATTAAAGTAATTGTTATTGATGTAACAATAAGCAAGCATAATGGATTTTTTAAAAAATGTTTTTTGATTCTCGGAAAACCATTAAAGTTTCTAAGATTTTGTTCTATACTTCAAAGTGCTGTCATCGATTTTACCAATTCCATTATGAATTGTAAAACGTTTAAAGTTCCAATTTCACTTTTTCTAAGAAAGTCAAAATATAATTATTTCTATGTTTTTTGCTCAAAAGGTTGTCAACTCACGATCATGGACAAAATTTTGGGGGGTTAGAAAGGGTGACACTGGTTGATTGAGGAAATAGTTACTCAATTACCTCCCTTGTTTTCCCATTCTTCTCCATGGACGGCCATCTTCAAACGTTTGAATTTGAAGTTGAAAATGATATTTTTGCCAATTTCTCAACTGGCAATAGTGAATTATAGGATTAATAGGATTATTCTTTAACAAGGTAGGACTGTTTATAGGTTCAATCTATTTTGGGGCTTCATTTTAATAAATTTTAAAAATATAACTTAAAAAAATGCTATTGGAACTTTAATAAATTCGCTTACAGATTGGACTATTTTTTATTACTGGCGTGGAAACAACATGGACACAATAACGAGGTGCCATGAAATGTTTTGTAATATCATTTAGTTGGAATGGCTTGTTGAATAAGACAGCTGAGCAAATTGACGTGGACGTTCCGAACAAAAGCGCCACTTTTTCCCAGATGCTACGCATTGTGTTAACTTTTCATTTTGAATATTTTCCACTTTTTTCAAATACTATGGAGACCATCTTGGTTTGTCAAGATTTCCGCAATGTTAAAACCTATATTTACTAATATCTCAGCTTCTAAACGACTTACGATCGATCGCAACCTTGTTGTCTAAAACAACGTACGTCATTAACCATGAATATATTTAACCATCTAGTACAGGTATCACGTCTTCCAAATATATACTCTTCAAAAAAAGAAACGCACAACCCATTTTTCATCATCTAGTACAGGTATCACGTCTTCCAAATATATACTCTTCAAAAAAAGAAACGCACAACCCATTTTTCATCATTTTTTTATTTACACGAAGTCGTTCTTTCCATAAATCTTACTTGTTTTAATGTCATTATGTAAGGATAAAAGAAATTCATTATTGGTTTTAAATGTTATGTTACTAATTGTGACTGGTCATCCTTTTGTCGAAATTTGTTATCGTTTGATTGCACCAAGAAGCGTGAATTTAACAACCTCGCGAGCTTTTCGCATGGAACCTACATCTAAGGTCTTTAAAATCCCGGGGTTCTCGGTTCCCAAATCAGTTGCACATGTAAACACTCAAGGAAGTAAGTGATGCTACATCTGAACGAAGACCAGCGCAACAACGCTATTGGTCGTTTACAAGCAGGTGAACCCAAGACAGATGTAGCCAGGTTGCTGAATGTTTCCCTTATTTTCATATTGCGCCTTTGGGATAGGTACCGACAGCGAAGTTCAACACGTGACCGCCCAAGCTCAGGCCAAACAAGAGTGACCCCACCTGTTCAGGATCATCAATTCCCGTTACGTCATTGGCGTAAATTGTCTTCAACAGCGACCTCTACTGCAGCAGCAATTCCCGGACGGCGTAAAATCTCGTACCAGACAGCCCGTAAACGCCTACGTGAAACCGAATAACGAGGCAAACGTCCCCGGTAGAGCATCTGTTTTGAAATACGCCGACACCATGAAATCCAACTTGAATGGGTTCAGACACTGAGGGTATGACCACAGCAACACTTGAAAGCAGTTTGGTTCAGCGACGTGTCGCTGTTCTTGTTGCAACAAAGCGATGATAGAGTCAGGATATACCGACGACGAAATGTAACTTTGCGTTTCGTTTTTGGGAGAGTATATCATGGTGTCCAATAGTGTTAGGGGTAGGGTCAGTTTCTAAACCACTCAAGATCACCGTCTTGGTTTCTACAGTTAATTGTACAAGATCGTGATTATACCATTCCCACTGAAAATGAACTCAACGAAAGAAGGAACAATCCCCACATAGAATATCCTCTGCTTGAACACCTGTTAAGTTTCAAACACATCAGTCAATGTAATGCCGGATCTTGAATTAAAGATCAGAATTTGAATATTTTCTAGCGGCTGAAGCACAATTTGAATGTTTTACATGGACAATTCTAAAACTCAACTGAGAAACCCGTGGGATACTTTTGCCTAGAATAATTGAGCATTGTCTTTGATGTAAGCTAAAACAGCCTTCCATATGAATCCACGAAACAGCATTATGCGTTGGAATATTGTGGGAGCATTGCATAACCCACGCCCCATTCAGCACTGTTCATAAAGCTATAGACCATAACGCAGTCTATTTTACGATATCCATTGTCAAGCTCTATTTGGGAGTAGCGAGAAGCCGTACCTTTTAATGTGCAGAAATACTTGTTACCTTGCATGATGGCCATCCAGTCTTCAATATAGGGCAGTGATTGCAAAATGCTTTTGACGACTCAGCCGTTAAATACCGGAAAACACCAAAAACACCGGAAAATAACCGAAAAACAACATGTTATACTAAATACCAGAAATCACCGGAATAACACTTAATACAGGAAAGTATAACATGGTGTTTTCCGGTTGTTTTCGGGTTGTTTTCCGCTATATAGTATTGCCGGTATTCGGTAATCAACACAGCATCGACAACTTCCATATTTCTTTTCACGAGAACAGGAGTGAGCGGCTCTTTAAGTGGATTATGCAATAACGCTAGCTCTTTTACAATGTTTTCAGTCCGAGTTGCTGGGTGTCACACTCGTTGATCAACTCGGGTTAAAGTCATGAACTGCTGGCGATAATTACATTCAACAAGATATAATGGCGTAAGAATACAAAGATAAATATCTATAAACGTGGATGAGAAGCAAAGCTCGTATAGGAATAAGTACACCTGATGCCTTCCCATAAAGATCGATACAAAGACGAAATAACAAGAGAATCGTTGTTGAAACGTAGCTATAATAGAAATACAGTTATTGCTATCCACAGAACTGTTGTGTTTATTTTAATGGGTTTAATCACTAAATGCCATTTTAACATTATACGAACTCATTAACTTTACATTTTTGTGAAACACTCTTCACGGTTTTCAATCGTTCGTAAAACAAGTTATCGAACAACCAGTAAATATTTCACAGAAACGATCAAGTAATTAACAGCAAATCTTACGAATTACAACCAATATTTCACACAAACAAGCAAATACTGTGAAGGGCATCGAAATTACAAACAAATGACTTTAAGTTTTTTTTTTAACAAATCAAACAAGACAGTGGCACAATGAATTCCAACTGTCGAGTGATCATATACGTGCACTCCAATGTATACACGGCACCTCGGTTTTTCGTAAACCCATACAACCTCCCCCCCCCCCCCGGTAAGAATAAAGTAGATTCTTCCACAATAACTCAGATGTCCAATGTAATGTTCACAACTTAATCGAATCTATATTACTATGTTATTGCATCTATTTGTAAAGATTGCCTAAGAATTAACTTGTTTAGATATATTATTGATTGACACTTTTTTTTTTAATTCAGTTACTGAATGTTTTACAGGTTATTTGGTTTCAGGCCGCTAATGGGCTAAACTCAATTTTAACTGAATGTGGATCTTCCTTGAGTTTTTTTTTGTACCAATTGTGATTAATAGAGTTTCTTTTATTGTAGACATTTCGTTTTTAGACGACTAATGAACTAAACATATATCACAATACATATTTTACACAATACAAATTTACTTGTTTGTGAAGTTTGCCAAGAAATTAACTTTTTTTCAAATCTTGTTGATTTGTATTTTGACAGTTAATATCATGCAGGTTATTTGGTTTCACATTTAACGGTAGTCGAACGGACATAGATCAAGACATCGGGAGCTGTCTTCCAAAGTAATTGAACGAAAGAGTGACAGAGAGAGAAAGAGTGACAGAGAGAGAGAGAGAGAGATGGGGGTTTAACGCCCACTTGACTAGGTCATTTCGCGACTAACATATGTTTCAATTTTATTTCAATAATTAGCTTGCGTGTAGGGGTTTGTAGCAGTGGGAGGAAATTGGAAAACCCGGTGAAAACCCACGAGGTTTGACAGGCGACCCTACTCCTTGTCACGTACAACCAGGGAATCAAAACCACGCCTCAAAGACAGACCTTATGATGCCAAACAACCAAACATGCTACCCAATCGGCCACACAACCCTCTACATGATTTACAGATGATTGGAGGATATAATTTCATCTTTCCTTGTTCAATTCAACAACATTTTCAACTGAAAACAGATTAATGTGGACAAAGATAACATTTCCTAAAAAGGATGTGCACAAAATAATAAAATTGCAAAAAAAATGAAATGAAATGAAATGGGGTTTAACGTCCTACTGTTTTGCTCCTAACCTGGCTAGGCTAATGGAAGACGGGCATACGCCATACAGTGTGCTATGAGGGAAATTTTGCCTGGACAGCGGTGCTACGACCTACTCTTATATCGAATTCCAACTGACAAGGGATCTTTTACGTGCACACCAATGTGTACACAGGACCTCAGTTTTTCATCCTATCCAAATGACTAGGCAGCTGTCCCTGTCAGGCCCTCCTTCTGCATCACTGACAAGGGGAAACCACGCCGGAAAATCGAGATGAACTTTTTCGGCCAATGCAGGGACCAAACACCCGACCTCCAGACTAGTGAGCCATCGCCTTTCCCACTTAGCCACTTTGATTATAACGAGTAGGCTTAATCTGCCAATTGCAGGTCTTTCTTTAGGCCTGAAATATTATCTAAATTATTAATTAGACATTAATTAACTTCTCCAGACCCTAATCAACTCTCGATGTCATCACTAGCATGCAATATTTACTAAACTAGAACCTGATCTACTGCAGCTGATTAAATAAAAAAATGGATAATGGAGACTACGTTTTTTATGGTACTAATTTTAGTAATGATGATTGAGGCTAGGCCCAAAATTCAATCCGGAAATCTAAGTTCATATTTGATCAATTTGATTGAAATTTTCAGCAAATTGCCTTTTACATTATCTAGTTTTTAACTATTATAGTGAGAACTGCCAGCTCGTTATCGTATCTCCCATAATGTATGTTTAAACATACTCCCATACTTTTGTTACCATTTCATCCTAATATTTGGAAACAGGGGTTGGCCATCACTGGTGTATAAAAAAACTGTATTAATTCATGGATCTATATATTTTTTATTTATAAAGATAAACACACAGATTGTCTATTCTATCAATCAACTAGTTATCTCCCGTTTGTTGATATAACTCTCAATCAACTAGTTATCTCCCCTGTTCGTTGATATAACTCTCAATCAACTTGTTCTCTTCCCTGTTTGTTTACGGTCAATCAACTAGTTGACTTCCCTGTTTGTTTATGGTCAATCAACTAGTTATCTCCGCTGTTTGTTTACGGTCAATCAACTAGATATCTCCGCTGCTTGTTTAGGTTCATGTTGTTTTATAAAGTCTATAGCACTAATGTTAGTTTTATTTTCATCAAAGTTTAAATCCTCGGCAAGTTTTCCCAGTAGTAAAGCTGGTCGACTGTCTGCTGTTTTCATTAAATTTTTAAGAGCATCTCTGGCTGCCATTTCCTCTGCTATGCTAATTGTTTCTCCTGGGGCTGGAAAATAAAAAGAACGTTTGTAATTTCGTATTGAAACATAGATGCACACATTCATTTAATCTTTGTGTATGCCAGATGTGAAACCGAGTAGAATCGCATTACAAAATAAACCAAATTTTGGGATATGGCGACCATTCAGAACGAAGATTTTATTTTAAAAGCGTAAAGTAGACCATTCAAAACAGATTTATTTTCAAAGTACGGATCTCCAGAGTCCAGAATGTCCACAAATGATGTCTGTTTTCCATTTATTAGTCGGAAAGGGAGCAAGGAAACAACATTTGTAATTTCTCATTTGATAAGAAAAGTTGCTAGTCTTTAGTACTTAGTGAAAAATGAAATGAAATGAAAGGGGGCTTAACGTCCTACTGTTCTGCTCTAAATTGGGCTAATGAAGATGGGCCTACATCATACAGTGTGTTATGAGGGATAATTTGCCTAGACAGCAGTGCTACTGCCTACTTTTATATCAAGTTCCAAATATCAAGAGTTCTTTTCTTTTACATGCACACCAATGTGTACATGGGGTCTTAGTTTTTTGTCTAGACAGCTGTCGTCAAGCCCTATGTCCTATACACCACTGACAAGTTCGAACCAAGCCGGAAAAACAGGTTGAAATTTTTCGACCAATGCAGGGATGGAACATCAGACCTTCAGGCTAGCATCTAACCCATTTAGCCACCTTGACCCCCTCCTTTTGAATAAATATTCAATTAAAATACTAGAGTTATTTCTACAACGCAACGTGTCTAATTACTAAATGTGGTTAAAACATTATTTTTACCTTTTCCAATGAGTTGTTTATGTGAATAAATACCAACATGATAAACAGCCATGACAGTATTACTAGCTGCCTGTCTTAACAACCTGTAATATAACATGATGGTAATAACCTATAATATAACATGATAGTAATAACCTATAATATAGATATAGCATGACAGTATTAGTAGCTGCCTGCAGAGGGAGAGAGAGAGAGAGAGAAATGGGGTTTAACATCCACTCGACACAAACTAGGTCATTTCGGGACAAACATGGTTTTTAATTTCATTTCAATAATTTTCTTGCGCATAGGGGTCTTTAGCAGTGGGAGAAAACCGCAGGACATGGAGAAAAGCCCTGAGGTTGGAAAGGCGACCCAACTCTATGAAACGCACAACCAGGGAATCGAAACCATGCAAGTGGATTCAATGACAGACCTTATGAAACAGCGCGCACATGCTAATCATTCGGTAACGACAGGAGGCTTTTAATCACACCAACATTTTTCAAGTTGTGGGTTTACCCTATCTATTGTGCTAAATGTCAGCAAAAAAAAAAAATCTAAAAATTTATTTCTCCGCATACTACTGACCTTGGCTCTGGTAATCCGCGGTTTTGTGAATTAAGGATAGCGGACAATAAACCCATAGGATTAACAACTTTCCACGTCTCGTTGACATCCACACCAATTAATTGAGGTAAAATAAAGTCACGGATAAATTTCTTGGCTCTTTCTTCATCCTGGTTATAAAAACAAAAATATTTAAATTATCAACAAATGAAATAAAATAAGGTTTTATGTCCTACTAGTCTTTCGGATGGGACAAAAAAACAGGTTCCTATGTTAGGGTGCCCCACCCTAAATGAATATCTCCAAATATCTCGACAATTACACCACAATACTAATATATTTAGAAAGCCTTAAATCTGTTTCACACATTTATAGTCACTAAATAAACGACCATGCTGTACTTCATAAGCTATGATCATTTAAACCATACATAAATAATACTGAAAAATGGTTTGGAGTGTCGTCCATAACATCCAGACACTTTTGAGTAAAAGATAGGTTACGTGCCCTTGTTTTGAAATTAGTCTCGCTTAACTAGTCTACCGATCATTCTACGTCTAATTGACGGGACGGGATAATCAAGACTACTTTTTTTACGAAACATGGAACAAAAAATTGAATTTAGAAGCACCAACATCAGGCGTCTCAACAATATTTTTAAGAACCTTGTAAAAGTAAAATGAAACTACTGCTTTGATCATTATTCTTCCATACGGACAAGGAGTCAGAGATATTATTTGTACTTAACCAAAATATGCAGCTTCTAATGGTACAGCTAATTATAAGGCAATTTAAAAAATAAAATGAGCGTAATTTCTAAAGATGCCGTAATAACCAAAAAGTTAAATATTATTGCTATTCAGAATCGTCAACAATAGATTTTTTACGGCTGTAGTAGTGTTTGGTGTTTTGAACATTTCCGCATGCTGTTGCTATTTATAGCCTCAACGAGTGTGCGAGACTGTTAGAAATCAGTAGTAAGTCATTGAACTAAAACGTGCAGGATCAACGTGTCAAGAACAACTTTTCAGTTGGCACGTGGGGCACCCTACCTATGTACATATTGGTGTTTACTTAAAAGAACCCTTGACAGTTGGAAATTGGTAAAAGAATAGGTCATAGAGTCACTGTCCAGACAAAATATCCCTAAAAGCACACTGCATGCCTGTGTTATTCAAAGAAATGAACTGAAATATGGTATAATATATTACTGGTCTGAACCAATTGGCCAATGAAAAAGCGCATACACCAAACAGTGCGCTAGGAGGGTTATTTTTCCTGGAGAGCTGCGCTACGTCCTACTCTTATTTTTAAATACAACTGCCAAAGGTTCTTTTACATAATTACTAATATCTACTTCCTTTCATCTTAACAAATAGATGGTCTCAAGTTTTTTAGTTTTTTTTCCAAAGTGGTATGTCATAAAGAAAGAGAAAGAGAAATGGGGGTTTAAGGTCCACTCAACTCAAATTAGGTCATTTCGGGACTATGTCATGAAGAAGGAAGCCAATTAAAATTGAGTTATAATCTTTGATATCTTTGTTCGACACCACCCAAACACATACTTAATTTCCTATGCACTTTAACAAGGCACCACATCCTAAAGTTCACAGTACCAAATCGATTCTTACCTCGAAAGTTTACAGTACCGAATGAGATTCCAACCCTGAATGTCCGTTTTATCCAGTTTGATATCTATCCTACACAATCATTGTCCTTTAAATGATTTATCATATATGTGCAAATGTTGCAGCATATCACTATAGTAAACAGAATTCACAAACGGATGCTGAATCTGAACCCAATTAATCCATTTCCTGAACTCAAACGGATGCTGAATCTGAACCTAATTAATCCATTTCCTGAACTCAAACGGATGCTGAATCTGAACCCAGTTGTTGAACTCAAGCTGATGATGAACCTAAACCTAATTAACTCATTTCTACCCAGTTCCTATTCTCAAATGAATGATGAACCTGAACCTAATTCTTCTACCCAGCTGAACTCAAATTGATGATGAGTCTAGTTTAATTTGAATTGACAAATAGATGATAACAAGAACTTAATTGATCTATTCTACAAGCTGCCGATTCTGAGAGACACATATATTTAATTTATATTGACCTTTTCTTGGTGAATTGCACCAATCAAAGCTTTTAACGTTTTTACAACAGTTGAGTTTTGGGCTGGAAAATCCTGAAAAAAACATATAATGATATAAAAATAAAATTGGTCGATCTTTCAGTCAAAAATTATCAAGCCAAAAACTTGATGTAACAGACTGTTTCATTGGCTAATACCCCACCTCAACTAGAACACGGGTAACATTACTCCAGATCCTAGTGTAGTAAGAGAGAGAGAGAAATGGGGTTTAACGTCCACTCAACACAAACTAGGTCATTTCGGGACTAACGTATGGTTTAATTTTATTTCAATAATTCGCTTGCGCGTAGGGGTCTTTAGCAGTGGGAGGAAACCGGAGTGCCCGGAGGAAACCCACAAGGTTGAGAAGGCACCCCTATCTCCATGTCACATACGCTCACACCAGGGCTCGCGACCACAGCCACAAGCCAGAGTTGACCGGCCAGCTAGAGGTCGAAGCGCGGCACTCTAGACCATCCCAACCCCACTAGTGTAGTAAGGACAAGACATTGCATTTACTTGTATTAACTTTCATTTAGTTTCATTTTCATTTAGTTTCATTTTCATTTGGTTTCATATTTTCATTTACTTTTACTTTCATTTACTTTTACTTTCATTTACTTTTACTTTCATTTAATTTCATTTATTTTCATTTACTTTCAGTCATTTTCATTTACTTTCCACTAATAATATTTCCATGTTTTCTAAACAAACTTTTCAATCATTGATAGTTTGTTGATTAATAAAAGTGAGTACCGAGCAGAGCATTAGATCTGTAATACCAATATGTCTACCAATATAATTCAACATTTCTTCTGACATCAAATAATCATGAACAGCACTGAAATAAAATTAAATGATGTTTATAACATCCTACTCTTCTGGTCCATTAAGGCGATCAAAGACCCCTATTTAATGGAATAATCTACCATTTAGTTTAAGATGTTGTATATCTCTATTTTCTTTTAAAAAACAACTTAAAACACATTTATTTAATCAGGATTTTAACTGACTCTGTGTACAATCGTTCACGTGTCCATTATCTTGTTGTTTATCTATGATTACATTGTCACTTTGTAAAGTGCCCCTGAACATGTTATATGAAAGGACACACTATAATTAAATACGCTGTAATAATAATAATAATATGCCATGCAGTGTGTGATTGGGGGAAATTTGACCCGGGTAGCATTTTGAAGACGTGGGGACTATTTATGATTTTTGACAGCAATGAAATGGGTTGAAAGAGAGAGATAGAAATGGGGTTTAACGTCCACTCGACACAAAGTAGGTCATTTTAGCAGTGGAAGGAAACCGGAGTGCCCGGAGGAAACCCACGAGGTTGAGAAAGCGCCCCTATCTCCATGCCACATACGCCAGGGCTCGAAACCACAGCCGCAAGCAAGAGGTGACTGGCAAGCTAGAGGTCGAAGCGCGGCACTCTAGATCACTAGGCCATCCCCCCCCCCAAATGGGTTGAATGTTCTTCTACTAGTGTGCTATTAGATGCTGAACCTACATCTTTCATCTCATTCTAACGAGTAGGGACTGTTCCATGTCAGGCCCGCTTTCTTAGTCTTATTTGTCCAGTACTGTTGCTACGATAATAAATAATCTACTATCTTCAAACAGTCATAACTTTGCTCAGAATAAAATAATTTGAATAAATTTTCAATATATTCACGTTTTATTGTCAATTTTTAAACTATTATATACGAACGGTCATCTCTTTATCTAACATTTGCATATTGTATCTATAAACTTTCATCCATATTAAATTAAACTTTAATTACCTGATTCCTTCTTCAAAGAAAAGTGGATAAACATGGCGTAAATATCCCTTTATATAACGACTCGTCAGTACCTCACCTGTTCAAATACAAAATAACACAAAACATGGGTTAAAAGATTGAATTCAATTGGATATGAGTAAAGTGCGTATTAGCTGCCGTCTCCACAATATCTTGAATAAATTGTTTCAGGTGACAATTTAAGATTTTTTGAAGACAACATACATCAATCAATTTATTTAAGAGATGTACGTATTAGCCTATGAATCAGGTTTAGTATTGCAACCGTCCACACGAGACGCATACTCCGCGCAGTGTTGCGTTTGATTAGAGGTAATCCAACTACACACTGCTATTATGAGTGGATATTGTTGTGTTAAATTTTGATTGGTCAGTAGTCTGTCTACCAACCAATCACTAGCTGCCAATACTGGACCAAATATGTTTACATTACGTTACGTCATGACTCACGATTTTATTATGCCTAATTAACCCGTGCATAGCAGAATACTGCAGTAAAACTAATTGCGTGACAAACGAGGCTATCAAGTCGAATGAAATGTAAACAATACTGTTTGGAAACGAACATACTTTCACCGTTTTTAATACCTTAAATCACTGTCCAAAGTTTTAGGGAAGACCCAGATTAAACGAAGGACTGTCATGTTACTGTACTTAAGTGATAGCTTTCATTGAACGGAAAGAATAGACACACTCCCGCAAGAAACAGACACTATTCCAGCAATGGTCAGAGAGGGATTTCTCGGGCCATTGCTTCAGGAATATGCACGAGACGTTGGTTTTTGGTCTCATCCAAATGACTACATTGTTCCTTATCCAGCCCTTCATCCTGCAACACCGACAAGGGGGAACCAGGCCGGAAAATCACAATCGACTTTTGTGAAGCTGTTAAAAGAGCTTTCATGAATTTTTGCATACAAAATTATATGTAATGCAACAAATTTCTTTTGAGTTATCTACCTAAAACAAAATAAGTAGCCTGAATCTGAAAGTCACAGGGCCTGTTACAGCATAGTTACCTACCCATGTACTATGAGATTAACTGCATGCAGAACAATCTTTAAGATCCCCCCCTCCCCTTTTACAAACAGGTAGTAAGTGAAATTTCCACCTGCTGGAATGACCCTTAGGTCAATGATATTAAATAAATTCACTGACCTTGTTCAGCTAATTGTTCGTTATCTTCAAGACTCAGAGAAACAGTTTGTAAATCTATTCCTAAATCTTCTCTTTTCTTCTTTTCTCTTTCAATATAACATCTAGAACAAATAAAACATACAAAATACATCCCTGTTTCCAGATATCTGAAAAAGATGTTTGTTTTCTTGTCTTTATTTGATCAAATAATCACTACTGGACTAAGTGACATCTCATAAATATCGCATTTCAAGGCAATAATTCTATATCATCATGAAGTTGAATATTGGATTATCCAGTTTCATTTATAATTGTCATAAGAGAGAACAGTGTTTACCATCTACAAACCAGATGCTAGAGATTACAAACCAGACGCTAGAGATTACAAACCAGATGCTAGAGATTACAAACCAGACGCTAGAGATTGCCATTCGATTGAGACCTCAATGGGGTTTAACGTCCACTTGACACAACTAGGTTAGTTTGGGACTAACATATGGTGCAAATTGATTTCAATAGTTTACTTGCACGTAGGGCTCGTTACAAGTGAGATGAAACACACAAGGTTGGAAAGGTGACCCTACTCCTATCACGTGCAAGCGGGGAATCAAAACTCAATGATCCAACAGATGCCATTTTAATCATTCGGCCACCCAATACCCCTCACAATACAAATAACTTTTGAAATACAACATTGAATCGTCAATACGGCTCTTAAAGTAGACTTAATAGAGAGAGAGAGAGAGAGAGAGAGAGAGAGAGAGAGAGAGAGAAATGTGGTTTAACTTCCATTCTGTCAGTCAGTACGGTTAGGGTTACTATTTCCTCTGGAACCTTGAAATAGACGAGAGAGAGAGAAATGGGGTTTAACGTCCACTCGACACAAACTAGGTCATTTCGAGACTAACATATGGTTTCATTTTATTTCAATAATTCGCTTGCGCGTAGGGGTCTTTAGCAGTGGGAGGAAACCAGAGTGCCCGGAGGAAACCCACGAGGTTGAGAAGGTGCCTCTATCTCCATGCCACATACGCTCACACCAGGGCTCGAAACCACAGCTGCAAGCCAGAGGTGACCGGCCAGGTAGAGGTCGAAGCGCGGCACTCTAGACCACTAGGCCATCCCAACCCCTCTAGACTTAATAACACAGCTTCACATGGAAAACTAATCCAAGATAATTGAAAGATTGGAATTTCAGGTCCATAATTCTTAAATATCGGTTGATTGATATGTTTATTGTTTCTTTCAACTGGCTTATTAGTGCTGATTAACACTTAATCTAGGGTTAAGGAGACGCAAGTAGCGAATGGAAACCATAGCGACAGTCAAAACAAAATGGCAGATATCAACAGTGGCCGTTAAATATGCGCTATTTTTCTCAATTCATCGGTAAAATAGTGACCGCTGGCCGCGTTAGAGGAGTGGCCGTTGAATAAAGAGATGAAACAATAGAGGGGGGATTTATTGTAACCGCTTACAAGGAGATGTCGCTGAATAGGAGTGGCTGCTCATACAGATTCTACTGTATTACCATATCAGTGTTGATTGTTTGGTGAAACATGGATTTTATTTGTTCACTGGCTTCTTGATAATGTAATATGACAACGACACAGTAAAACCAAAATTTGTAAGCCATGTCAGAGGATTTCGAGAAGGTCTTGAAAATGACATGCTTTATTTTGTTTCGCTTAATGGTTTCAATTCCAATGAAGATCTCAGTAGTTTAATTATATAGAGATATACAGCAGACTAGAGTTGAGTTGAGTAAACCAACTGTCCTAGTTTCAATAATTTATTTAACTCACTTGTGAGAGAAAACTGTCCGTAAAGTTTCTTCTTTAAGATCTTCACCTAGTCTTTTACCAAACGCAAACAATTCAACATTATAATTCCTGCAAAATATCAACAAACAATTCAACCTCATAATTCGTGTAAAACAACAAACAATTCAACATATAATTCCTGTAAAATATCAACAAACAATTCAACATTAAAATTCCTGTAAAACAACAAAAAACAATTAACAGAACACAGTTTTTTAATGGGAAACAATCACTGGTTTTATTCTAAATGCAGGATGTTTTGACAAATTTCCTCTTACCATTATCAACAACGCAAACCACGTCATTTCAGGACAAACACATGGTTCAATTTTATTTCAATAATTCACATGCGAGTAGGGTCTTTTGCAGTGGGAGGAAATTAGAGTACCCGGAGAAAACCCACGAGGTTGGACAGGCGACCCTACTCCATGCCACATACAACCAGGGATTTGAAACCATGCCAGTTGACTCAATGCAAGGCTTCATGATACAACGCGCACATGCTATCCATTCTGTCATCCAATCCCCATGGCTCTGAGATAAGTTACTAAATTAGCTTGAATGAGACAGAACCACAAGACAGAATATTAATCAATGTTTTTACCAGTTTGCCCATTCTGATCTGTGTCTTAATGGTTCAGGTCCAATCTCCTCTCGAAGACGATACAACTGAACTAATTCATCGCGTAATTTATTCCTGTAACCTCGTTGGACCACTGTAAGATAAAATTAAATAAAATACACATGTATTTCTTAAAATTAATAAATATTCTTAAAATGTGAAAATCTTGTTTTTACCATCGGCAAGGTCTGTCATGGACTCAACTGACCTTGTTTCGTTCCAACCCCATGTTGTACGTAACAAGGCTCGCTACCCTGGAGATCCTGTGTTTGATCCCTGTAATGGCCAAGAATACGAAAGTTCTTCACCACTTTCCGACGTGGTTTGCTCTTGTCACTCATCGAAGCCAGACCGGAGGCCTGACAAAGACAGCTGTCTAGTCATTCGCTCAGCACAGTCGGTGCAGAACAGTAGTCGGTATGTTACTAGTTACAACCCATTTCATTACATAATAGGGCCTACAAATAGTTATGTGTATGTGTATAAAACTTGATAAAAGTGATCAGTGGCTGAGTGAGTGAAAGATAAGAAATCCATTATTTGGACTGGAGTAACCGTTATTATAGGCCTACTTGTGGTACAAAATGAATGGTGGGCGATGCTGAGTTTAGAAGGTGTGAATAGAGTTTCGTTCTTTGATGGCGATGTTTTAATTACCATTTAGTGGCGTTAAACTCGTTTTTTGACACAAAATTCTTCTTATACACGATCCAAGCCTGATGGACGCCGCCATTTTATTTCAACTTTGAAAATGAAACGAAACGAAACGAATTGGATGCTTTAATGTTGTTAAAATATTAGTTTCTTCTATGAAAACAAAAACAAATGCATAAAACTTGCACATCATCCATTTAATAAATCTTAGTAAACACCAAATAGTTTAACAACAATTTCTACTGAGTGAAATATGTGTTTCGTTTTCCACTTAAAAAAACATTTTCTTCCGTAATATGATGTGTTCCGAGGGTACAGCACTTCCGGTTATTTGGAAACGTGAAAGTTGAAGTCTAAAAAATTAGCAAAGAATAATGCGTTTAACAGAAGTTTTGAGTTTCTATAGACATATCATAAAGGTTCCAGGTCTGCGATTTGAAGGGTTGGTATGATTTAGATCAAATACAATACAGAGAATGTGGAGGAGTCTGAACTAGGCCTAATCTGGAAATATTATGAAGGCAGTGGCTATTGTTACGACGAGTCCTCAGGCTATTGTTACGACAATGCCTTTCAAGGCACTCCATTGGCTAAATAGAAGGAATTCCAAAATGGCTGCCAATCTCCCCAACACCAGCTTCAGGAAGCGAATCTCCCCAACACCAGCTTTAGGAATCAAGTGGCAATGCAAATTTGTACACACGGAACTCTCAATCTATACCTTACCCTAACCCTAACCCAAATATAGCCGATGGATGGCCCGGAAAGCATCGTTTTAACAATCGGCCAAGGACTACTCGTCGTAACAATAGCCACTATGTATTAGGAATGACCCTGGCCTGGTTCATTTGGTATCACGTCATCATTTGGGACTCGCGTCATTTGGGACTCAACATAAACGACATTTGGGACTCAGTTGACGACGTTTGGGACTTCAGTGGCGTCATTTGGGACTCGACACAAACGACATTTGGGACTCAATATAAACGATATTTGGGACCACAAACTTCGATCCGTTACGGGACCGGGCGACTGATTTACCGGAATCCTAGTTGTTTCGACACTGGGCTGGTTCAACACCCGCTAGGCGAGGTTTTTTTCAAGACCATCTATTTGGGTCAGGTTAATTATAATGTATAGGATTTGCTAGGTCAACTTTTAGACTGTTTCAATTCTTCTTGCTGACAGGTGTATTTTTATCAGTCCTTCACGTTTAAGGCGCGCATTCACTCTTGCGCCTCCCTTGTCAGTTGTGACAGTGGTGCGGGACAAGAGGCCTGTGCCGTCTGGCAAGGGACAAAATATTATGGCTCAAAATGTTCGCCTGTCTACTTTCATCTGACAGGTAGCAAATAAAACTACCTGTCACTTGCAACAGGTGGACTAAATTTTACTTGATTTTCAGTAGATTGACCACAGTATTCACGTCCACGTCACGTACATTTAAATAAATTATTCATTTCTAAATGCAAGAATTGAGCACAGAAATACAGCAAAAGCCGCCATTTGCTCTTTTTACATTTTGCTCTGTCACAGTACTCACAGGCTACAGTTACATGTACTCACACAATTTGGAAGTAGACAATTTTATAACAATGAATTTCACACCATCTACGCTTGTTTGCATCTGTTTTATATCTAAATAAATTAAAACATCACCTGAAATAATTCTACCATAACAACACCAACAAATAATAAATGTTTCATATTACGATATTTATATGAAGCAATGTACGTCAAGACGTAAACAAACGTGTGTGTACCTACATGTATGGATACGTGTGATATGATTAATCTTTGAGAGTGACAGGTTAAATTTACTGAAGCGACAGGTACATGTATGATGAAAAGCTACCTGGCCGATCGAAATGGGAGTAGTTTGTAGCGCCGCTGTCCCGTCAAAATTTTAATCATAGCACATTGTATAAAGTATGCACATCTTCACATAACCGCAAAACAGTAGAACATTAAACACTTATTTTATTTCATAACTATGCATGTGAAAAAAGCGCTTTTTTTTTGGATGTTTTTTATACAACATTACATTAATTGACATTACATGACAGGTTAAAACTCTGCTATAATTTTAAATAACATGATTTGAATTTGTTTTTCAGTAAACATCGAATCCATCCACCCATTACTCCAGCTATGAAGAGGAAAGCTTTCAATGAAATGATGGTGGAGAAACGAAATCTGGAAATTCTCGACAATCCTTATTTAACAAAGGTAAGAAAGAGGGGAGGGGGAGGATGGCTGAATGGTTAGCACGTGCGTATCATTAAGTCAACTGGCGTGGTTTCTATTCGCCGGTTGTATGTGGCATGGAGATAGGGGCGCCTTCTCAACCTCATGGGTTTTTCTCTGGGTCCTCCGCTTTCCTCCCACTGCTAAAGACCTCTACGTGCAAGCGAATTATTAAAATAAAATTAAACTATATGTTAGTCCTGAAATGACCTAGTTTGTGTCAAGTAGATGTTAAACCCCATTTCTCTCTCTCTCTTTAATTTAACGGACTCTGTCATCTCGGATATGAAGGGGCGTTTGATGGCTGAATGGTTAGCGTGTGCATGTTGTTTCATAAGGTCTGTCATTGTGTCAGCTTGAGATGTTTCGATTCCCTGGTTTTCTCTGGGTCCTCCAGTTTCCTCCCACTGCTAAATACCCTCACCTGCAAGCGAATTATTGAAACAAAATTCGAACATACATGTATGTTAGTCCTGAAATAATCTAGTTTGTGTTGAGTGAATGTTAAACCCAATTTCTCTCTCTCTCTAGACACAGAATAGTAGCAGTACCACACTACCAGTACATTTTTCTCTGCAATTCTAGGAGCAGAGAAGGACATCTCCCCTTGTATCAATTGCAAATACTAGTAAACAGCCGGAAATAGTCGACAATAAACATCTCAAATTTTATAATCTTAACAATGTTTCCGTTTTCTATTTTAGGCAGAATCAAAGGGACATTCAAAAGCTTTGAAGAAACATGAGAAAAATTTCCAAGCCATAATCGCCAAGAGGTCATCCAAGATGAATCCACATTGTTATTACGAAGTAGAAATTAAAAACTGTTTACAAGTAACAAAAGGTTGGATGCATGGACACTGAGTTTAAAATATCTGATGTGAAAAACTTTAAAATAGATAAATTCTGTTATCCTGTATACAGTATTGGAGGAGATGGTTAATTGTGTTATATACAAATACTGAGGTTTCTATATTATGCTGGGTTCCCTCTATAATGATTCGTGCTGGGGTTGAAATCATGGTTGCAATCGTGAAGTAATCGGGTCATATTATATAATTGAGGTCAGACGTAGCAGTCAACTTAATCGTGCTGCAATTGAGATCATGGTTTTAATCGTGGAGTAATTAAGGTCAGTCGTAGCAGTCTTGTTGATCGTATGATCTCTGTCACAATTCGTGCTGCGATTGAGATTGTGGTTTTAATTGTAGGGATCTTAACTGGTCTTATCATATATTGAGGACAGTAAAAGCAGTCGTGTTGATCGTATCAAAATGTATCGGAACGTATCTGCACGTAGCAGATCAAAGTGCAAGTACCAGATCGTGGAATAGGTACAGTCATATCGCAGCGTATCACACGACAGTGGGAACCCAGCATTAATGAGATAGAAACAAAGATACACCAGAGATAATAAAAGACAGTGCTGTAGATGTTTTTGTGCGAGTTGTGATATTGTGGATTGTATTTGATTATAAACATGTAAAATAAAAAAGGTTTTTATAGCTTTCTTTCTTGTTTAATGTCCACTTGACAGTAACCAGCTCAATCTGGGATTAACATACATGATATCTTGTTTTATCGAAGAGACCCCTAACCCAACCATAGACTAGACTAGTATGCCTACCATACTATCTCCCTTTGTAGGGTGCCCCACCATATATAAATATCTCCAAATAGCTAAACAATTACACCACAATATTTATATATATAACATGTCTTAAAACTATTTCACAAATTTATAGTCACTAAATAAACGGTCATGTTAAACTTAATAAGCTATGACCATTTAAACATCATAAATAATACACTGAAAAATGGTTCGGAGCCTCGTCCATAACATCCAGACACTTTCGAGTAAAAAATAGGTTACGTGCCCTTGTTTTGAAACTAGTCTCACTTCACCAGCCTACCGACCATTCTCCGTCTGATTGACAGGCCGGGATAATCCAGACTACTTTTTACGAAACGTGACTGAAAGCTGGAACAAGAAATCGAATTTATAAATAACACACAGTGTTGACTCAACAATTGTTTTTTCTAACCTTGTAAAAGTAAAACGAAACTGCTGCTGGTATCATGATTCTGTACAACCCAAGTTATTCATAGATATTATTTGTACTAAACCAAAATATGTCGCTTCTAACGGTTATGCGAAGGATAAAGCAATTTAAAAAATAAAACGAACGTAATTTCTAAAGATGCCGTAATAACCAAAACGATAAATATTACTGCTACTCAGAATCGTCAACAATAGATTTTTTACGACTGTAATAGTTACCAGTGTGTTTAGAATTTCCACGGGCTGTTGCTATTTATAGACTCAACTATTGTGCGAGACTGTCAGAAAATTAGTAGTAGTGAACCAAGTAAAGCGTGCATATTCAACGTGTCTAGTACAACTTTTCAGTAGGCACGTGGGGCACCCTACCTTTGGTGCGACTAGTACCATATAATCCCCCTTTGGTACAACTAGTACCATATCGTCGGTGAAGTGTCAAAAGGGTGTATCTCAGAATTTCTAAGATTAAGAAATTGAACCTTTTTCATTTCAAAATTTCCACAAATCAAGATACAAAATTTGGACACATGATTCCCAGAACAGTTCAAATTGGCGTAGAGATACACAGCTTAGACAGAAATGTGCATATTAATTGGGAGATTTTAAAAATGCAAAAAAAGTGTATTTGACTAATTTTCCGAGATACACCCTTTTGACACTTCACCGATGATATGATCTCCCTTTAGTGCGACTAGTACCATACTATCTTCCTTTAGTGCGACTAGTACCATATGATCTCCCTTTAGTGCGACTAGTACCATATGATCTCCCTTTAGTGCGACTAGTACCATATAATCCTCCTTTGGTGCGACTAGTACCATACTACCTCCCTTTGGTGCGACTAGTACCATATAATCCTCCTTTGGTGCGACTAGTACCATATGATCTCCCTTTGGTGCGACTAGTACCATATATATTATTATCTCCCTTTGGTGCGACTAGTAATAAAAAGATAGGTTGCCAAGCAACGAAACATACGCCCACAGCAGCTAAATCGTCCGGGCAGTCAACAAGGGTTGTCGCATATTTTTACTTTTTTCGGTAATGAAACATTTGTAATACTCTAAAAACTGATTAAGAGTAACAACTCATTATGTAATTATCAGAAAATCATTAGAATTTGATTGCTTTTTATAAAGTTTTACCCCATGCTAACAATTGAATTAGTATTTATACATGAAACATTTAAAATCATGGATTTAGCTGTTCAGTTATCAAAATTCATTGAAAATCAATATACTTGTTCGTTTCAACACCTTAAACTCTGTGTATCAATCTGAAGTCAATCAGATGATAAGTTTGGCCTTTAAAGTGTCCACAAGATTTTTTGAAGTGATCAAGGGCCATAACTCTGACACTAATTATCGGAAATCGCTGAAAATCAATAGGCTTCTTCGTCTCATGACCTTAAACACTGTGTATAAATTTAAAGCCAATCGGATATTAACTTTGGCCTCTATAGCGTCCACAAGATTTTTTGAAGTGATCAAGGGCCATAACTCTGGTAGTTATTATCGGAAATCGCTGAAAAACAATAGTCTTCTTCGTCTCATGACCTTAAACACTGTGTATAAATTTAAAGTCAATCGGATATTAACTTTAGCCTCTAGAGCGTCCACAAGCAATTGTGGACGACGGACGGGGGCGACGACAATATACGACCACATTTCAATGTGGGCGTATAAAAACCATATTGAACTGACTAAATTACTACCTCTAGCTGGCCGGTCACCTCTGGCTTACTACTGTGAGTTCGATCCCTGGTCTGAGCGTATGTGGCATGGAGATAGGGGCGCCTTCTCAACCTCGTGGGTTTCCTCAGGGCGCTCCGGTTTCCTCCCACTGCTAAAGACCCATACGCGCAAGCGAATGGTTGAAATAAAATCAAACCATATGTTAGTCTCGAAATGACCTAGTTTGTGTCGAGTGGACGTTAAACCCCCATTTCTCTCTCTCTCGTCTATTTCAAGGTACCAGAGGAAATAGTAACCCTAACCTACTGACAGAATTATATGAGAACCCGTTACACTGTTGATACCAGTAAGCTTTAACAAGTTTCCAGGGCTAAATTTCAGTCTGTTAACCTGTTTCTTTATCAAATCTGAGAATATATTGTTCTACTGGTTGTAGGCCGACAGTTAAAGTACCTTACCTACAAATAGCCTGACAATTGAAGGTCATTACTTACAAATAGGCCGACAGTTGGATTTAGGTTACTTGCAAATAAAGTGGATCCAGTAACGTCATAATGCCTCGTTATCCAAATTTGGGCTTAACGTTGGATATCCATCATTAGTTACGAAAGATTCCATTTCATCCGAGCTAATCTCACAGGTCGACCACCCTTTAAAACGAGATACAGGGATACCATGAAGATCCTTATGAAGTAGCATTGGCTCTTGTTCGCCTCCGGTTTTCCCCGCGGCTGTAGATCCCTACGCACAAACGAATTATTGCAATAAAATTGATCCAGATGTTAGTCCCGAAATGACAGTTGTGTCGATTGGACGTCAAACCCCATATTTTCTTAATTAAAACTTATAAAATGCAATAATAACTAAAACCGTTATTATGAACTTGTAATCTTTATCTACATAAAATTGTTAAAAATTGCAATAGAATGTAATAACTAAACAGTTTCACACTAAATATTATTTAAAAATATTTTAAAAGTGTGCTAAAAGAGTTCAAATTGATGCCATGCTGTTTCATATTTTAGCTGCAAATACACTGAAATCCCCAGACATTTGAGTACGGACATTTAAGTAGGTACGTTTTGTGTCATCACCACTTCTAAGCCTCCTACCAGGTGTGCCACTACTATCAATTAGGAACTAACTTTGACTTCACGTTGTGTATAAAATTTCAGGAATCAAGTCTCTGGGACAATTTATTGGTTAACTCATTTATATCTAGATAAAATCCATAATGCAAATGCCACATACAGGAAAGTGCACATACAACTATGGCATTAAACATGAGCTAACTATAAGTTTTCTATCACTCAGCACGTGTTCTGTGGCGAGAGCCATTCCGACATCTAAATCCGAGAGGCTGTGGGTATGATGTCCCAAGGGAAAGTAAATGTTTCGAATATAGAAAGTATAGACGTGTCATCTATTTGGGCGGGATAATTACTTAGACTATTTATTCTCGTTGTCACCCATTTGTTTTAACCACTTCAATGTATTAAACAGAGCACCTATTATCGAAAGCATCTTTTAGTGGCAAATAGTTATAAGTTAATGCGTCCGGCATCAAGCACAATCAGAACGAAAACACATCGCCAAGGAAACCGTAGGTCTTATATTCTTTAAATGTGTCCTATTATTTTGTCCTGGATGTCGACAACATCTTTTTGTGTGTCCTGTTATTTTGTCCCGAATGTCGACAACATCTTTTAGTGTGTCCTATAATTTGGTCATGAATGTCGACAACATCTTTTAATGTGATTTATAATTTGGTCATGAATGTCGACAGCATGTTTTAATGTGTCCTATTATTTTGTCCTGAGTGCCGACAGCATGTTTTAATGTGATCTATTATTTTGTCTCGAGTGCCGACAGCATGTTTTAATGTGATCTATTATTTTGTCCTGAGTGTCGACAGCGTGTTTTAGTGTGTCCTGTTATTTTGTCCTGGGTGCCGACAGCATCTTTTAATCACCGATCTAAATTTTCTTCCCATGACACAATAAATACAGAAATTAAACGTACAGGTAGCTAAGATTGTGTTGTTAGAAGCATGGGCAATGATTAAACTATCACCTGGCGGAATTATTATAGTTTGTGAATACGCCTGAATAATTAGGACACAAAACATAACACTGACAGGAATCTCCACAATCAAAAACAGAATTAGAACAAGAATGAGAAGGACATTCGTTCTGTTGGAATCTGTGGTTGACTGTGTAATTTGTTTCGTTAAATATTTTCGGGTGGCGTCGGCTTTTTTAATGGTTACGATTAGCTTTGCGGTTATAAACAGCAACCCCGCAGATGGAATTATTTGAATAAGAATAAACCTCATAAAATCTTGAACATTGCGATATATCATCTCCTTCTCCCGAATCCACTGCATGCAGGTGTACTCACAAGTTGTCTCGGACCTATTCAGTTCATGGTTCCACGTGTCTTGTGGCTCGATTTTATATATAAAAAAATCACAGACGAAGACTGAAACTGAGAATATAATCATAAGAGCTATGGCCCTATAGGCGATCAAGTTTCTGCACCACTGTGCTGCCTTGGTTGGGTGGCACACCGTCAAATAGCGGAAAACCCCCAAAAGTAAAGTAAACCAAATCGACAAACTGTGGCTCATTGCTGCAAGTGTTTTACTAAATTCCATAATATAACACCATGGGCGATTAATTTTTGGGTCGATCAGATAGTAGAACATTGCCCTTGGAAACAGTATCAATGACGTCATCAGATCCGCTATAGCTATCGCCGATAACAGAGTTGTGACAAGTGATTTTATTTCACTTTTTCTTAACATAATCAGCAATGTCACGTTGACTAGTATTACAACCATTATGACGTAAACTTGTATGGGACCCCGTAGGTACCATGTAAAATCTCCGACGATAATCGCATTTCTTGGTGTAGCGATAGTAGTAGACACGTTAGAGAAATCAACTATTTCCATCTTCAGAACTTGTGTGGTAGATTTCCAATGATTTTTCGATTTCAAAGTAAACGCAAAGACTTCTGGTTTTTTTTAAATTTCCTTTGAAGTGGTTTACTTCTAATTTCAGGAATACGTGGCACTCCTACACAGAAATGTTTACTTAAATTTACACGTACATGTATCTATATTTCAACACGTCTTTATTAGATATAGTTTCTGTATGAGAAATGTTTCAATCTAGCATCGTACCAATCATAGTAGGCTTCGGTCAAATACCACACTATAACACGCACTCGTAGTATGCTTCGGTCAAATACCACACTATAACACGCACTCGTAGTATACCACGCTATAACATACACATATTGAAGAACAATTACCTAATGTATTTGTGCGACGCTTTCAGAAATAATGTAAAAGTTTTTCAAACGGGTAGAATTTCTTTTCAGGACTCACCCAACGTCAAACGTATAATTGTCTGCGAAATCCTTCTATGTAAAAGGGAACGGAACGACCGGTAAATAATTGTCTGCGGTAATAATTATAATACTCAATTTGTATAGCACCTCTTATCTAGAACTGTTCTACTCGATGGCACTGAAATACCCTATAGCTGAAAGCTGACATTACTCCCGAAGAACTAACGAACGAACCAATGACCAATTCCCTTTCAAACCACTACAGGCCTAACTATAAAATTGCAATTAATAAATTGCTCTCAAATGGCAGTATGAAAAGTGTCCAAGTTCGCCTAATAAAAGCCGGGGCGGATCCAGAGGGGGGGGGGGGGGGTATTGAAAGCTATATTGCTTAGTCGCGCGGAATTTTTTTTAAAAGAAATGAATAAATACATTTGCAAGTTACGCACGTGATAGACAAAAAATACAAATAATTGTGTTATGAAGAAATACCATATTGGTGCCGAATCAGGTAATATCCATCGAAAAAAAAGACAAGAATATTATTGACATGAATTTCAAGCCGGTACGTGAATTAAATATGGACAATTTTCCGAAATTGTGGTAATTACATAAATTAGAACACGATATTCCTCGTAACAAATAATGAAGAATTATTTTCAGTGAAGTTCGGTTATATTAAGGATACATTATGAGAGATTAGATAAAGAGTTGGCAGTTCTCACTATAATAGTTAAAAACTAGCTAGTGTAAATTTCAGTCTAATTGATCCATTATGAACCAAGATTTTATTAAATATTGGGGCTAGTCTCGATCATCATTACTAAAGTCGGTGGGATAAAAAAAATACCCATCGTCTCGATTATCCAATTTTTAATTTAATTATGAACGGAAGTCGAACAGCAAATCGGAACGTAATCCAATAAACATCACGGGTTAGCGTTACAATCAAGAGTTGGTTATGGTCTGTATAAGTTAAAGTGATTGGGATATTATAATTTTGAAACTCATTTGCTACCGGGACTCGTTTGACCCTATTCTGGCCGGTTCGTTTCAAAATGGATTAAGAACCCTGGTGTACGTCACTGGTTTACAAGATCAGTTTAATCGTGCCAAAGTCTAAGCCTTCAAACTGATCGAGGTTGGGGTGTTTGGGAGGTTGTGGGCGGACTGGGGAAATGGTTTGGTTAGAATTTATATTTTTCAAAACTCTTTGAAAAGGCGCATTGTTTGAGACATATAAACGACCATTTATATAATGTGGAATTTACACAACAGAATTAATTTCTGTTCAGGAGGTGATATCCTTTTTTCCATCCCTACGTTGGCCGAGAAACATAATCGGAGTTTTCCGGCGTTGTTCCTCTTGTCAGTCGTATAGGGGACGGCGTATAGTCGTTCGGATTGCAGGATAATCCAAGGTCCTGTAAGAGTGGGCCGTAGCTCCGCTGCCCGGGTAAAATGTCAACCATTATAGCAACTGTTAATGACGAAAACCGCGTTTTCATTGGCCCGGTCAGAGCAGACCAGTAGAACGTTAAAGCCCAAATAATACCACTCTTGTTGTAACTGAATAATATGTCCCAATCTTCATTCTGGTCAACAAATCGTATTATTTTAGAATATTCCAATTAAATGATGATATAAATTTCATCTTAACACACCTATTTTAAAAAATTGGAAAAATTCAACCAATTGATTTGAAAAGTCTAACATAAACCTTTCAAATGTGACTTAGATTTTAAAATATTTTCGAACCCTCTGGACAAGTAAAATAGGTTGTAATGTATAATTTACACAACAGGTATGACACTTAAACATCTAGTACTTAGAATAAGGGTATTATTTATTTTCTGAAGCTACCAAGCCAGCAAGAATGTTATTGTCCCTTTAAACATCATTTCATTCCATTTGGAGTTCTGCACATATTGAACGGAATTGTTTTCCATAATCATGTATAGATATTTATCTCGCATTATAGTTGATTGCCATTGCCTTCGGGAACGTGCGGTTTGATGTCTGAATGGTTAGCGTGTGCCTTTGTGTTATAATGTCTATCATTGGGTCAACTGGCGTGGTTTCGATTCCTCGGTTGTACGTGACAAGGAGTAGGGTCGCCTGTCCAGTCTCGTGGGTTTTCTCCGGTTTGTTGAAATACATTGAAGCATCTGTTAGTCCGGAATTGACCTAGTTTGTGTCGGACCTTAACCCCCACCCCCACCCCCTTACTCTCTCTCTATCTCTTGGCAGTTGGAATTCGATATAAGAGTATCGGGAAAAATTTCCCCCATAGCATACTGTATGGCGTTTGCCCGTCTTCATTAGCCCAGTTTAGAAACAGAACAGAAGGACGTTAAATCTCTATTTCATTCCATCTCTCTCTCTCTCTCCTTCTCTCTCTTTCTCTTTTGCCCTCGGGAGCTTTATTTAAGTGTTGACCTTTGCTAAATCATCAACCAAATGCAATTAGTAAATTATGAATTCCCTTAGAGAATTGAAGCTTGATATTCTTTTATTTTATTTATATTCATGTATTCAGGTAATAAATATCTCGACAAATCAAAGGGCGGATTCAGAGACCTGAGTGGGGGCGCACCTATGGTTTAGTGCGCCCCCCCCCACCCCGATCCAGATGTTGGTAACAAATATTATTATCAAATTAATCGAAACCATAAAAGAACCTTGTAAACATAATGGAACATAATGCATTAAAATTGTTTTCTGAAGGAGACTATATCGTCCTGCGTCCCTCTAAGTCATGTTCCCAGCGGTTTCATTCTGCACAACGAGAGCTGTATTATACTCTACTTCCAAAAAAAAGCTTTGCTTTATATGGTTGTCATATCCAACAATTGGTACACTGATTTGTAATGAGGTCATATTCCCATTGCGGGTAGGGTAATAGAGGGGTTGAGGTTATTTACCTGAAAATTTGACACCGAATTTTCAGAATAAATCAATGGTTAACTAAAACCAATGGTTGTGTATTTTAAATTAATTACACAACAATATATTAAGCAAAAAATAATTTAATGTTCCTCATTTTCTGATGTTTGCGCCCAAAAAACGGAATTACATTGCCCGAAAAATGAACGGTTCCCCGAATCTTGAGTGCTGCCCCCACCCCCGCAAGTCTCCAAAGATTCACATCACGTTTACACAAAAAGATTAATTAAATCTTTCATTTCCATTAAATGAAAAAAACAAATAAAAATTCCTGAAATGTACTTCATGTTTTTGAGTGGTTATCGCCTGCGTACAGTATCATAAGGTCTGTCATTGAGTCAACTGGTGTTAGTTTCGATTACCTGGTTGTACACGACAAGGAGTGGGGTCACCTGTCTAATCTCGTGAGTTTCCTCCGGGTCCCTCCAATTGCTAAAGACCCCTACGCGCAAGCTAATTATTGAAATAAAATTGAACTATAAGTTCGTCCCAAAATGACCTAATTTGTGTCGAGTGGGTGTTAAATAGTGTCTGTACCTAAGGGGGGGGGGTAACTGTAGACTGTAAGTTTGATATGCAGCAATTTCTGCCGAATCTGTTTTACCAATCCAGGCATAATTGTCTTTTCAACTCTCCAAATGTGTCCTGTCGGGATTTTATGGTTTTTGATTAGTATTATGTCATGATGTCGCCCTTCATATTTCGTAATGTCGCGTAAAAATGTTGCATTGTTGGGTTATAATGTCCTGACGTCTGCCATATTCCTCTCCATATACGGGGGCATCTTAAGGTTTATCATGGCGGAGGCTATACTACTTTGAGGGCCCTCTTTCGCGAGGGGTGTCTTGATTGATGATTTTCATACCAGTGCAATGACTGCATTCTCATTTAGTAGTCAATTTGACAGTAACAGTGTAAAGAAAACGATTGACTCGGAATCGGGAGCCCTTTCCCTTGGCCAGAGGGGCCCTTTTGTCAGACGAGTGGCCTCTTTGTCTTACTTTAGGGCCCTCCCTAACTTGGGTATATTTCATTTTTCTCATCGGTTTTAGCATTTTTCTCCCGTTTTATTTGTTCAACTTCTTTGATTTTTTTCACAAGGAGGCTCGCGCCTCAGCTATCTATGTACTACTCAAGAAAGTTCCGCGCGATTTTGCAACGCGGTTTCTCTACGACGGAAGTGCAGGATAAAGGGTGTAGCAAAGAACAGTGCGTAGTTGTGTAGATAGGACAAAAACACAAGCTCCTTTAAAATAACCCTTCACAATTGAAATTTGATGACGAAACGCCACTGTCCATAGAAAATTTCTGCCATATCACTTTGCAAAGCGTATGCCAATTTTCAATAGTCCGACTGGAGGTGTGTCTTATATCATTCACATTTGATTGGCTGTGTGTATATGTCAATCAACCTCTACTGTGTGTATGTCAATCAAGCTGACCTTTCATCTAGTTGGCGCTGTCTATTGTCTATATGTTGATAATGCAAATGAAATTGGGTTTAACGTCCTACAGTTCTGCTCCAGCTGGGCTAATGAAGACGGGCATATACGGTACAGTGTGGCATAAAGGAAATTTTGTCCCGGCAGCAGCACTATGACCTATTCTTATATCGAATTCCAGCTACCAAGGGATCTTTTATGTGCACACCAATGTGACACAAGATCTCTGATTTTCGTCTCATCCGAACAACTAGAACTATGATCTTGTCATGCAAGGAGAAATCACGTTGGAAAATCCTGATGAACTTACTCAGCCACCGGGGCTCCCAGAGAGAAATTAGAGGTATGGGTCTAGAAATCGGGTGGACGAGTGAAAAGGGTTTGGAAATACTAATCTAGATTTCTTATTGTAGCAAATACACTTACATCACTATCCTTAGTCAATGACTTCAACATATTGAGGGCCATTTATATTCAGGGAGTCAAGATTATCTCCCTGAATAAGCCCCATAAAAATTCTAAATACTACAGTATTTTCCTATACAGTGGTCAACACTGTTTCATCTTAGACTAAACGAACCAAGGTATGATAAATTTTGTCCAGTTAAATATTTTAAAGTTAACAATGTTATAAATGTTTTGTCAAAAGATATGAAATATCCAATAATATTGTTAAAATCATGAAAACTAAATTCAGATTTTGAATAAAGTAATGAAATAATTCATGCTTATTTTATCAAAACTTTTAATGCATAAAACGGACATGTACATTAGCTAAATAGTGGTTATCTCCCTTTAATCAACCCTATACATACAATATTACTGAGTGCAACTGGCTGATGACACAACAGACAACATAATAATCACAGACGGTAAGATAGACACATGCCCAGACAGGTATGGTCCCTCCCACTCCAATGGATGTAGGTATCACAAGCTAACTGTCACCGAACTAGACAGTCATGGTCACACTCACTCACCAAACAGCAATTGATCCATCCACTCGAATGTATGTAGGTGTCACTACTTGAATGTGTCACATGACCAGACAGTCATGGTCCCACCCACTCCAATGGATGTAGGTGTCACTAGCAGACTGTGTCTCATTGTTTTATTAAAATCTGTAAAACCAACAGTGCCAGTGAGACTGAGCTGTTTTTACCACCCTCAGTGTCAATTTTATTCCGTGAGTCACACTGTACTAGCTTAAACACGCGATTTAGAGTCAATTTAATTCTACGAGACCGGCTGGACTATTTTTACCATGGTATTTGTGTTCCTACAATATGGAATGTAAATTGGTATTCTGTGGCTGTACTATTTTGAGACATTCATCAGATGGGTTCCTGCATGGCGTGGCTGACATCCAGCCCACAATTATCACTATTATATAAATTCTCCATCATAGCTCGTAGATGGGGATTCTCCAACATTTTTGTTATTTCTGACGATTGTTCTGAAACAAAATATATATATGTAGAATCTATTAAATTTTACTAAACTAAACTATTTCAATCATTCGTTTGCATGTAGGGATCTTTAACAATGGGAGAAAACTACAGGTTTTTATAGGTGACCAAACTCCTTGTCACGTACAAGAAGGGGAATCAAACCCTCAACACTTGACTTTGTGACAGACCTTCTGATCTAAAGTGCATGTATTAAACCACACGGCCACCCAAACCCCCATTTAAAAGTAGACTTCAAATTCGACCTGGTTATTGTAGAGTGCTAATGGATTACAAGCTGTAAGGGGATCAAGGTGGCTAAGTGGGTGAGACAGTGGCTCGCTGGCCTGGAGGTCGGGTGCTTGATCCCTGAATTGGCTGAGGAACTTCATTCAGACTTTCCGACGTGGTTCCCCTCGTCAGTGATGCCAGACAGAGTCAGTGTCTGATGAGGACAGCTATCTAGCCGTTCAGATGGCACTAAAAACCGAGGTCCCATGTACACATTGGCGTGCACATAAACGATCCCTTGGCAGTTGGAATTCGGTATATTTCCCTCATAGCACACTGTATGGCGTATGTACGTCTTCATTAGCCAAATAGAACAGAAGGACGTTAAACCCTAAACCCTATAAGTATTGTAAGGCCAGGATTATCCATATATAGACAACAGACAGAGCCAATCAAATTAAAGGCCAGGTTGATTGACATAAACACACAACCAGAGCCTCTCAAAATATTCATTAGAAGCAAGTGAACAACCCTATTTTAAGCGCCCTTAATTCATTGATAAGCCTATTGTATTTAGTCAAATGACGACTGGAGGTTAGCAGCATCAGCATATTTTAGATTTATGTTTGACGGCGCAGCCATTTCAATCTTTCACTTCGACATGAAGTAAAAGAAAACTATCGCTAGGAAAGCCAACATTTGATTGGCTTAATGTAAACAGTATATTATGTTCTAGCCAATCCAAAGTCTTGTATGAAATACGCTTTATTGCTTCCAATGGTAGGACCGTCTTCGATCTAGAGTTCTCCGGCAAAATAGGGATGTCTCAGGATAGCCACGAACTTATGAATGAAATAAGAGGAGACATAAAAATCTACGGCGACTCCGTGCCTAGAGGTGTGTAAATGAGGCGTGAAGCAGGTAAATTGTGCAAACTACGATATAGAATAATCGTATTATTCTCACGGCAGGGGAAATTTTTTGCCTGTAAATTATGCAGCGTCCAACAATATTTGCTTTTATTTTGAAAAAAATGTGCGAAATACACAGATTTTTGCGTGACTCCGACCTCTGCACACAACCAATTAAATTAACGATCAGGTGGATATACATATACCCAGAGCCAATCAAATGTAAATGATATAATAAGACACACCTCCATACAGTCAATGACATGCAAACATCAAGATAATGAAATGTAAACCAACCTAATTTTTGTAATAATTCTATTGGTACTTTATCTTTTGTTTCTGTTTTATCTTCTGACCTATCTCCAGTTATCTCCCCTTCTTCTTCTAAACTTTCTAAAATTATAAATATTACAGTTACATAAAAAATGCATGCCAAAACATTGACAAGGAAATGGGGTTTCACATCCACTCGACACAAACTACGGTACAATTTTAATTTCAATAATTTGCTAACACGCTGGGGTCATTTAATTAGCAGAGAGAGAGAGAGGGAGGTGACCGGCCAGCGAGATGTCGAAGCGCGGCTTTTATTAGCAGTGGGGAGGAAACAGAATCCAAAGAAAATCCTCCAGGTTGGACAGGCAACTCTACTCCTTTTCACATAAAACCAGGGAATCGAAACCATGCGAGTTGACTCAATGACAGACCTTATGATACAACACAAACGTACTAACCATTTGGCCATCCAACCCCCTTTCTTCAAAACAACGTGACAACAAATGATATTGGATTTTTTTGATGTAGGCCATGGATTCTGATAGATGTAGATGGTAACATCTGCCTACTATTTATCATTTTTAGGTGCAGATTTTAGTTGTTTCTTGTTGTTCACAGCAATCCAGGTATACTTTATGTTGCTTTCTTCAGGACAGCAGTTAATCAGCAGGGCTGTCAATAGTTAGTCCTACTCAGGACCATTTAACGCGACAAGCTGAAGAGAGTAGTTGACACAATCATTTGTCACGACTCGACCACTTGGCACAACCAGTTGATGAGACATGAAATGGGATATAACGTCCTACTTTTTTACACCAACTGGGATAATGGAGTTGGGCATTTGCCACACAGTGAGCTACATGTATGAGGGAAATTTTGCCCGGGCAGCAGCACTTTGGCCTACTATTCCAACTGTCAAGGGTTATTTTACGTGCACCGCAATGTATACACAGGACCTCAGTTTATGGTACCATCCGAATAACTAGACAGGTGTCATGGTCAGGATCTCCGCCCTGCACCATCATAATAAAGTTACTGTTTGTTGTATTTATAGGTTTAACAACAAGACCGTCATACACCATGCATACTGTGTGCTGGTCAGGGTTAAACACTACAGCCAATTCTATCAAGTTGGTTTGGTTTTTTTGTGCATGCCAATGTGTACACGAACAACTACACACTATCCTGACCAGGCACTATGTCCTGTACAACAGACAAGGGGGGGGAAACACGCCAGAAAATCCAGAAGAATCTTGAGTGAAGCCATGTCTTACTCCTATCAACAGTTAACACAACCAGAGTCCAGGTTAATATATTTGAGTTTAAAGTTAGCTACACCCTACCCACCTTTCTTTTGGAGTTCTAAAACAGGTTTGGTTGGCTTTTCTTCCTCAATTTTAAGTGGTGGTTTACAAACTTCTGCTTAAAAAAAAAGTGAAGATTTTTTTTTAAATATTTGTGACTAACATTAGTAGGTTGTTTTTTTTATCTTTGTGAATTTATTATGATTGATCCATGGAGGTATCTGTTGACACTTGTATATCTTCTACAAGAAAATAAACCCTACCAATTTAAATATTGTTGGACGATTAAGAGAAAGAGAGAGAGGTTTAATGTCCACTGAACTGAAACTAGGTCAATGCGGGACTAACTAATTCGCCATATCACCTATGAAGGGATAAATGGTCGACTATTCTTTTTAGCTTACCTTTATGCTGTTTGTAACATTTTACAGAACAACTGAAATAAAACAACACAAACATTTTTAAATCTATATGATCCATTCATTTGATTCAATATTAATTATTTCTTGGCTGTCGATTTGGTTGGTCCTTGGCCTGCACTTCCTATTGGAGTCACTGATCCTCATTTGAATATTTCAGAATATTTAATCCATGCTATAATATACTCATTTCATTTTACGTTACATTAAAGGGACAATAACATTCTTGCTGGCTTGGTAGCTCCAGAAAATAAATAATACCCTTATTCTAAGTACTAGATGTTTAAATGTCCTACCTGTTGTGTAAATTATCCATTACAACCTATTTTATTTGTCCAGAGGGTTCGAAAATATTTTAAAATCCAAGTCACATTTGAAAAGTTTTACGTTAGACTTTTCAAATCAATTGGTTGAATTTTTCCAATTTTTTAAATTAGGTGTGTCAAGATGAAATTTATATCATCATTTAATTGGAATATTCTAAAATAATACGATTTGTTGACCAGAATGAAGATTAGGACATATTTTTCAGTTACAACAAGAGTGTTATTGGGGCTTTAATTATCCATTTTTGAACTATTACAGCAAGAATGATCAGCTCTTTGTCTAAATCTTACATACATCTATCTTTAAGACAAACTTTGATTGATTACTGTCCAACTCAACTTACTATATTAATCTACATTGTGGACATCTGTACTTAAAATCATTCTCATTACAAACTTCACATTTCTTGACACTCGACATCTTCGTCACGATCTAGAAAACTTGTTAACTCTCTCGTTGATAATATTGTAAATACGTCACTTCATAAAAATCTTGATCAACATCTATTTCGATACTGAAATGATACAAAATATTCCAAAAATATCACAATATTATAGGCCTACATCACATAATTAGCTACTCATTTCCTTTATAGTATTAAATAAAATAAATGGCCTTGTGTTGATTACTTGAAATATACCTTTTGTTCGTGTCTAATTCTATTACTAAAATTAGATGGGTTTTATGTAACGTTCCACTTTACTGCGCTGACTATGGGTTAATAAAGACCAGCATGATACAGTGGGATATAAGGACATTTTTCACACAAGATGCACTACGACCTACTTTTATTTTAAATTTCAAGTATTGCAACTGTTATTTTAAGCAGTTATTTTACATGCACATCAGTTTCTACTAATACTACAGAGGGTCTCGATACTACTAGATTAGATCTGTCAGGTCCTCCATCGATCTTGCACCACCAGGGGAAACCAGTCGGAAAGAATAATATTAGGGAATACTAACGTAAATTTTAATAAATAGTTCCTAGCTCAAATTCAAAAGATTAATTTCAAATAAATTATATTATCTTTAAAGGGTATCGCTACGCCAGTATTTAGTGAAGAAAGTGATATCACAAACAGCTTTATTTTTTAATGGATAACATTCACTATAGGTTTATCAACTGTGGTGGTGAATATATATATCCTCATTGAAAATGTGGAGAAAGAGAGAGAGAGAGAAATGGGGTTTAACGTCCACTCAACACAAGTTAGGTCATTTCATCATGACTTAACAATCATGGTTTTTAGTTTTATTTCAATAATTCGCTTGCACGTAGGGGTCTTTAGCAGTGGGAGGAAACCGGAGGACCCAGAGAAAACCCACGAGGTTGGACAGGCACCACTGAAAATGGAATTAATAAACTAAGGGAATGTTATCCTTAATGAAGCTGTCTGTTATAAAATAATAATATAATGTCAATCACTCAATGTCATTATTAATGTGCTAGCGTCTTTAATTTCTTATTTCAGTTTCATTTCGTTGCAGATGCAAACGACGTCTCTTTACGACGTACAATTTGAAGATACAAGCTGGTGTTTTGAGAAAGATCTACGATAATCATAATTTAAGGAAATGATGAAAAAAATAAGAAATAAACAAACGCACGTGTTTTCATTTCCTCATTTCCTCTGTTTATTCCCCGACACGATGCTCCACATTACATGTGTATCTGTATCGTGATGCGTTATATAAATTTTTCTCTTACGTGATGCCCCGTTTATTTCAAAATATTTTTCTCTCTAATTTATTTATATCTAACAAAAAATATATTTTCGGATTTTCTATACAAAATTAATAATTGTCTTTGCATTTCAATTGAACATTTGATATCTATTTTTCTTTTATGTTAATAGAACTTTACGATAACAAATTTTGTGCGGTGCATCACTCTAGAAAGGAAATCTTTTAGAAAATGGTGGCAGGAATTTCGGAATTTGAAAGATTTTTCCAAAAATGACTTCTCAAGCGCCTGAATTCGTCAGTTTGCTCATTCCGAAGGTGAATGACAACAAATTTCTGCTAGTTAATGCAGATGCAAAAGGTCTTTGGCTCCCAGTTGCACAGAGAAAAGAAAATGAAACCCTGAAATTTGCGGCCTTGAAATTGGCTGAAGAGGTGAGAAAAACGTCGTCTGCATAAAATCGTAATTTCCTGTTTAAACTCGATTTGTAAAATAACAAAGACTATACTGCATGAATGAATAAATCACCAGGATATCCCCTATTTTAGATTGATTTTTTTAAAAATTAACCAGGGCTGGGTTCGCTGGGCTACAAGTAATTAGTAGTACAATCATTGAATCAAGTTGAAGTCATTGCTAAAAACTGTGGATGAAGTGACTGCTGTTTTTTTCACCTTCTAACTCATTTTGTTTGATAACATTGCCAGTAACGTCTTAATAATAATATAATATAAATATAAACTATTATGAAGAATTATATAGATCTACTGATCCCCACCTATCCCAATGCAACCACACAACTGCAAGTATACAATTTCAATCACCACTCAGGCACTCACCACTAACCAGTAAACTGAAAGTACTTGGTAGTGTTTTGGATTGACTTCAATAGTTCATTCATAGTAAAGATCGAAGTTCATTCAGTCTTACGATAGGAGTTCATTCAGTGTCAACCGCAGATATACTAATAAATACGGAGAGAATACATTGTTAAAATATTTTTGTCACTTAGTCGCTGTCCATTTACACGTACCATACATGTACGTACATGTAAATATCGAAGCCTAAATAAATTCCTAGATCATCCTCTGCCAACTTCTTTTTCCGACGTTTAAAAACAGTGCTTGCCACGAAGAATCTCTGCGTGAGTACTCAATTACTCACGCAAAAAAGATTTTGCGTGAGTTAGGCGAGTAACTGACTTACTCATGCAAAATTTTCCTAGGAGAGTAAAATTATAATAGAGACCAAGAACTCTGGCAAATAACAGTGCATTAATTAACTGCCATTCCAGAGATGTAAGACTGTTTTCTAATGTTCTTCACTAGAAGTAGAAGTGAGCCTTCTTGTCAGTTGTAATATTAAATATTACTAATATTAATTCAATACTTGAATTATTCATATTCGCGTAGGGAGAGCTTAATTTGATAAAGAATAATAAAGGAATATTTTGTCCAATTTATTTTAGCTTAATGTGAAAATAATAGTAGTTTACTATAAAAAAAACCCAAAAAAACCCCCACAATATCAAAGAAAAAAAAGAGAACCGGTGAAAATAAAAGTAGTCATCGTGTCACGGTGTGTAAAGTCGTATGTAAAAACCTTGTCACCGTGTGTAAAGTCTTATGTAAAAACCTTGTCGTTTGAGGTCATATTCATCTTTAAGATATATGTTTTCCGTTATCCTGTTTAGCAAGATCTGAAAGTTTTCAAAAATACGTCCCTACCCATCGGCATTTGTAATGTGCATTTGATGTTCGAAAATCGTAGAAAGCAACTAACTCAACTAACTGTCGCCACACGATGTTGACCGTGATATTGTCTGCTATGTAATAACAGTAATTTAATAGCACTAGCACTTGTAAATGCGGCAATCCAAATACTTCTCGGCATTTCTAATTTTGAATGGTGGTTTCATATTAAAATAAATATTATAGCTTGTTTAATATTTATTTTAATATGAAACCACCATTCAAAATTTAATCATAAAGACTAGAAAATGACATATAATATATAACGTTACAACATTCTACAAATTTTCATATCTCGTAATATTTCTCGCGAGAATTCTACTTTGGGTTTCAGTTAAATTAACCAATCATAAAAATTCTACGTTACAAGCCCGGAATACAACTTCCTTATTGTCCAATCAATAGACGCCTTCTATGTTTACTTTATTCTATTCTTAGTAACTTTGTGAAATCGTATTCTTATCGCCTGTTGGTCTGCTGTCTTGTATTTTATCGTGGATATTGAATTGAATTAAAAATCAAATGACTATAGCCTTAGATAGTTTTGAATTTTTATTCAAGAAAAGTTTCCAGAAATGATTGCGCGAGTAATGCCTTACTCTCGCGAATAACATTTCAGGCGAGTATAGCGTGCGCGCGAGTAATGACTCGCGCCTCCTGACGAGGTCTGAAAAAAACTATGGGTACCAGATAAATACTTTTTTGTTGGAATGTATATAATTTAACACCAACCTATAGAATTTTTGTATTATAACTTATAAGATGTTTTTAGTTTTAGTATTTTGTTTTAATGTGTTTAACAGTGTACAGGAGTTAAGGATGTCATTTTAAAGGGAGTGATGAAAACACATTTTACAAGAATTCCCAACTCACCTTCAATCATCATAGCAACATTTTTAACAGCACCTGTGGAAAACTGTATAAAGGTATAGTATAGTACACTATTTATACTAACAATTAATAGAGCGACACAAACTTGGTCCATAACAGATAAATTGTTAAATATGAGATTGGTAAAGCATGCACATATTTTGTCTCAGCCACTTCTTATTTTGTCTACATAAAAGTCTTTTCGGAGGATTTAGTTCGTAAAAACCATGATTTGGAGACAAAGTATGGGTAGAATTATACAAATTAATCAAATTTTAGCTAAGTGTTGTGAACTTACAGTTATACACTTCATGTCATACAATGTACGTCACAAAAACTGATGACCTTTAACAGACGAAATGTAAATGTAAAGTTGCCAAACCTCTCTAGTATAGGCCTAATATTACAGTAATTATATCACTTCTGTTGATGATGTATTATGACTATCATGTGATACACGAACATGTTTCCTGACTCATAAAAACAATAGATAGAATAGGCCTAATATTACAGATTATAGTAGTTCTAACTTATATCACTTCTGTTGATATGTCTTATCACTATCATGTGATCCACGAACGTGTTCTCGTACCTATTGTCCCATTCCAAGTTGCATGTTTGTTATATTCATAGTCAGGGTTATCGTGATGTCTCTTGAAACATTAGGTGATTATTAGATGTCTGGGTGAACTAGTCTCTGCCAGCTACATGTAGGACTTGCGTATATATACAAGTTTTATGATGATTTCAGTATGGTGGAGTGTGGATGAGTGAACAAGATGTTGAACATCATCTCGATCCTAATAATCTACCCTGTTTACTCGGAACGGAACCCTTAAAATTTATACAGCAATACAAAGATGGTTCAGGTAATGTTATCTATTAGACTTCTTTTAGGCCTATGTTTACCTTTATTTGAATGTTTTTAATTTATGTTCAATGTATATACTATTAATCATTTTATTGTAAAGCGCCCTTGAACATTTTATGAGAAGGGCGCTATATAAATCTACGGTAATAATAATGATAATAATAATAATGACTGTTTTGTACTTTTCAGGATCTGGTTTGTGGGCTGCGTTAAGTGAAACATGTGTAGAATATGTCGATATCTCGGCAACAGAAACATCTCAGATCTCATCACACGAAGCTTTGATTAAATCATCTAAACTTGATAAAAGAGGTTGGTACTGTACATATGCTGTCTGTTTACATGACAACAGACATGACGCTAGTTGACTGACATTTTAATTCCCAAAACTGAGAAATATTTGCTTTGCTTCCATTTAATAAAATTAAAAATGTTTATATAGTCTTGGTGAGCATAAAACAGCTAAAACACATTACAAAAACATTTCAAAATGGCATACTAATTTTAAATATGGGTGCCATGTAGGTCTCCGCTTACCACAAGATAAAAACACAATTAAAATGTTTAATGGGCAATCAAACAAATAATGAATCTTTAATTGTGTCTTTAAACTGTCGAATGATTGGTATAGAAAATTCGGGAAATATTCGAAAGACTTGTACTGAGATAAAAAATTATAATTAACTTTGATGCATCTTAATTCATTAAATGTTCTCCTATAAGTGGCATTTAGTAATTGAACAAAAACACAATTACTGGTTTATAAACATGCAACGTTTCGACGATGATACTCTCGTCTTTATCAAGCAAATGATGTCATTAAATGTTATTATATTTCTAGAACAAGCGTGAATATTATTTTATGATATTTCTACATCTTTTTAATTATTTTCTATCTCTAGAACAAGGTTTATTATTTCGAGAATTTATGGATTGGACGTTTCCATCACAAGTAATGAGTCTGCCTGTGTTTAAAAGATATTTAGTAGCTAAAGGTGCCAAGTTAGAAGAAACTGAAGATATATTCAGGTAAATTTATTCAAGTGATGACTTATTGAAACTCATAAATAATAGAGGGAGGTTGACTATCCGAATGGTTTAAGGCATGCGCACTGGATCATTAAGTCTGTCATTGAGTCAAATGGTGTTATTTTTATTCCACGCTTGTATGTGTCAAGAAGTATGGTCACCTGTCCAACCTTGTTACATTCCATTCTCTTCTCTTTCCATAAATAACTTTGCACAGAATAAAGTAATTTGAATGAAATTTTCAATATTTTCATTTTTCATTGTCTATTTTTGAATTATTATAGCAAAACAGTTTTTACCCAAATCTTATATAATGCATCTTTCATAGAACTATTATAATTTATTGTTGTCATGTTGTAACCTTTACTTGAAGAATGAATAAATAAATAAATAAATAAATAACAAGAAATGGCAATTCTTTATCTAAATCTTGCACGATGCATCTTTAACTCTGAATATTAATTTTTGTTTTCAGGGCGTTTGATTTACACAAAAGAAAATTTTTAACATTTAAAGAAGTATTATTAGGTTTAGCTGCCATGGAACCAGCAACCCAACATGGTGGTATGCCAGCTGAGATGAGGTGCCGATATATCTTTAAATATTACGATAAAAATCTCGATAATTTTCTACAGTATGATGAGTTTAGGTAAGTTGATATTTCATGAGAGTAAGACACTTGGCACAAACTATGTCATTTTGAGACTAGATATGATTCAATTTTATTTCAGTGATTTGCTTGCGTGTGGGGTTGTTTAACCTTCGAAGGACCCAATGATTTGCTTGCGTGTGTTGGTGTTTAGCAGTTAGAGGACAGAAAGATTTGCTTTTGTGTACGGATGTTTAGCAGTTAAAGGACCCAATGATTCACTTGCGTGTAGGGGTGTTTAGCAGTCAGAGGACCCAATGATTTTCTTACATGTGGGACTGTTTAGTAGACAGGGTCCCCACTAGGTTGGGAATCGAAATCATGCCACTTGACTCAATAACAGACCTTATGAACTAAAGTGCACGAGACTCAGCCCCATCCTCTTTTTGTTTATAAATGATATCTCTATGTTTATATTTTTGTAGGAAATTAGTAAAAGATATCCGTCAATCGAAGAATTTACCTCTAACAGATGACGCTGTCAACGAAGATGCTATTACGTCTGCTCAGTAAGATTCTATTTATTTTAGTTGTCCGAAAGCTTGAAAGATAAAGACCAAAATTTCATCCTCGATCATCTGTGCAAGTAATTGTTGTCTTTGCCTCAGAGCACCGAAAACTGCTATTATAAAATAATTCTATTTGTCTTCTAGTTTACAAACTTTAAGGCCCATCATTTTTGTTTAAGTATGCAAGTCGAGGATACATCGATACCGTACAAGTCAATTTGATTATCATTTTTGTGTAAAATCCACATTTCTTACTGCGTTCAAGATTTTTGTACATTATTGACAGTTGTTATATCTTTGGTAAGAAGAAATTGTTCGTTACCTTTGATCCAGACACAGATGCCCCTAGATTTGTCACAATCATCTAGTATCAATCACAGATTTTTTTATGAAAGTGTAAATTCAAAAATCTTTCCTTAGCATTTAGAATACATGTATAGGATATTAACCTACCCGAGGTTGATATGATAGAGAACACGCGGGCGCAGCCCAAGTGTTCTCTATCATATCAATCCGAGGGAGAGTAGGTTTATATCTGACATATACAACGTTCACCCTTAAATTTAATGGACTCTTCTAAAAAAAAGGCAACAGTGATTGGTTAATTGCTCGACAGCACGTGACGTGTTTGTTTATACAATCGCCATTTTTTAGTAATTGAACTGAAGAAAGCTAAAACAAAATGGATAGTAAAACGAAGTCAGACGAATAATCAATCCTTTTTAGTCATCATATTGACGATAGAATAGATGTGAATGCAACTATGATGAGGATCTATACAAAGTCTGAAGAAAATTTGGATCAAAAGACAATCTTTTCCGATAATTCTGACCATGAACCGTGACTGAAGGTTACTTTTCGGTATGTTCAGAGAAAGATTTGACCGACTGTTTTGAGTAGATTGTAGCCGTAGCCAAAAATACTGTACAAAGGAACTCTTGGGTGATAAATACTTTCACGTCTTGGGATGTGTGGAGAAATGATTTGGGCAGAAAGAAAATTCTGAAAGATATCTTAGACATGGACTGGAGTGTGGATAACCGATTTAAATAACCCGATAAGTACGCCGTCTATTTAGGTCCTGAATGCTACAAACTGTACCAAAACAATTTTTTTTTTTATTGTCAAAAGAATAAAATTTTATTTCTGTGTTCTTTGTATTATTTCGATCATCTACGTCAAGCGCGGTTGATATGAGCCGAATATATCGACCTGTAATGACGTCATCAGCGGTTGATATGAAATATCAACCTCTCAGGACGTCATCAGCGGTTGATATGAACCGAATATATCAACCTCTGATGACGTCACGAGAGGGTGTTATAAGATATAACTGCTATGGACATCAAAGAAAAAAACTACTACCAGTTGTATATATTAAAGGTAGCTACCCATGTTTAGTTGTTTACTAAACTGACACATTTACAGAATTTTGAATCAAAAATTTTTGTGCAAGAAATTTTTGCAGAGAAATAGATCAATACATTAATGGTAAAGTATCAATATTTGTCTCTACTGAATCAATTTTGAAGATTCAACTCAAAAACAGAAATACATCATTTTTCTTGCATGTTCTGTCGATATTATCCCGGTAGATATTTGTTTATTGATGATCAGAAATCTTTTGTTGTAGAATATTTGGTGAAAATGTTAAAGATCGACTTCCATTACCTGATTTTTTAACTGCTGTTGGTCAACTCAAGTTTCGTGGTACCTCTGTTTTATTTCGACTACCTTATTCCTGTATAGAAAATATACCCGTAGAACAGTAAGTCTCTTCAGTTTTAAAATAACTTAGGTTTACAACACTGATTCATGGACACATTGGTGTAATTTAATCTTATAAGACATTAGACATTCGAAACACAGATAAAATAAAATGGTGATTAACGTCCTGCTGTTGTAAACCAACTGAGCTAATGAAAACGTGCATGGGGGGGGGGGGGATGGCTGAATGGTTAGCATGTGCACGTTGTATCATAAGGTCTGTCATTGAGTCAACTAGTGTGTTTTTCAGAAAGAGTATGTACACTTGTCTAACCTCCTGTGTTTTCTCTGTGTCCTCCGGTTTCCTCCCACTGCTAAAGACCCCTACACGCAAGCTAATTACTGAAATAAAATTGAACTATATGTTCGTCCTGAAATGACCTATTTTGTGTTGAGTGAACGTTGACCCCCAACAGATTAATAGAAACCCTCTGGTTCATATACCATCTTCAATTTAGGAAAAGATGGGGTCACAGTCTCTAGAAATACTGAATAGTGATTCAAATTGAGTAAATATTTTACAATATTTTTTCAGATCAGATAGTAATAATAGTATAAATAATCACACGGACGATGAACCTCCAACAAAACGAAGTCGACCAAAATTAATAGAATCAAAGAAAAATCTAACCGACAGTAAGTTATATTCTACCTTAATTGAAAGCATTTGTTCAACTTGTAGTAATATATTTGTTCTGATATAATCAAGATCTCAATTTAAAGTTGCCATTATTCTTCAAGGGAGTTCAAGATAAATCATAACGTCTGTCCAATCTCGTGGGTTTTCTCCCACTGCTAAAGACCCCTACGAGCAAGCAGATCTTGAAATAAAATTGAGCCATCAAATTGTTCATGACTTTTAAAATGTAAGTGTGGGTACATATGATATTATAACCCTAACCCTAAACCCTAACCCTAACCCTGTATTTAATTAAAGACTAGATAAATCTTGTCTTACCACAGAGTCATTGGACTCATTAGAGATACAGCATAGTTCTTGAGATCTTTACGTTCCTGGGGCCTGTTTCACGAAATTTTAACTAAAATCCACCATTGATTAATTTGATTGGATAATGTGAGATTGATTTTAGTGCTTAGCCTTTCAATATTGAAATATCTATTAAAATTTGAATTTTATCTTTAGTTAAGATTTTGAGAAACAGCGCGTTGTATATTAAAATACAGATTTGACGTCACTTTGATGTTGGCGTACCATTATTTCAAATAATCGCAGCGGCAACTTTCCAGTCGTACTTTATTTATACTAGTGAAATATTGGACTTGTGTGACGTATTTCACTGTAAAAGCATGCTTGGGGTGTCTGTATTTTAAGTTGTTTGATGTACCTTGTTCATGCCCTTGTTTATGTTTCTGTGGTTTTTGATGATTGTTTCAGCTGATGAGAACCTGTCAGTATTCAAACATCCGGCGGTGCCACGCCCATCTCATACTGCTAAACATAATGCACTACCCAAATATGAACTGGCTACACATACAGTTAAAGTTAGACGGACTGGTACCTTAGCTGATATAATGGCTATCTGGGATCTTCAAGGTATACTAATATATTTATATAACATTTAAGGCCTAAAGGCAGGTTTAGCTCTTGCGTAATGCATGCTTAAAGGTAAAGGCCTTAGGAAAGACAACACTGATCAGCAGTGAATATTCTCTAGGCCGCTACAATCACTGATAAGTATGACATCTATTCAACTTAATGAGCCAAAAAATATTAACTTTTTTTCACCGACAAATTAAATTCTAAAAGTATTTGTTGGTAAAAATATTTACTTTTTAGTGTAGATGGGTATTAAAATGAGTAAAAGACAGCATTCTGCCCAATTCAGTAACCTCTTATGTAAACAATGCACACGCCATTGAGCCAGTGATTGCGTCGTGGGATGGGACGTTACGTGTTGATGGTAACCATCTTTTAGAGATATTATTAGAAGACTTTCATGATCCCCTGTGAAAGACCTGCAATAGACAGACTTTTTGTATCACGTAACTTGAAAGTCATGTGATAAAATGGTGTTATTGTTACGATTTATTTTCTTCCAGGGACGTCTGCTATAAGTGGTAGCGCTGATCATCATTTAGAGGGAGATATATCACGATTTCAACGTATGCCTTCAATAGACTCTTTCAACCAGGTAAATAATGATACAACGTATGCCTTCAATAGACTGTATCAAAAGGTCTGTCAATACAGTCATTGCGTCAACTGGCGTGGATTTGATTATTATAATATTATTATTATTATTACAGAGATCTCAGCCAAATGAAATATTAACGCGTTTACGATATTATTATTATTATTACAGAGATCTCAGCCAAATGAAATGTTAACGGGTTTACGATATTTTGAAAGAAGTTTAAAAGGCGATAACGCGTCATTGCCAAAGGTACATAGTATATGTTTTTGTATTTTAATTTGAATATAAACCTGGATTACTTGACGTCAAAAGAATGTTTCAAATCTTAAGCATGGATGTTGCAATGAAGTTATTGAATTTTTGTACCTAAAAGTAATTTAACCGAAAGTTTCAAAATATTAATTTCCATTATCTATTTTTGAACAATGATAGCAAGACCATCCAGTTCTTTATCTAAATTTAATAATTACCACTTAAACATACATAATGTAAGAGTTCAAGCTGTCTATTACATGTCTTTTTTTAGGCCTGAAATGTTATCTAAATTATCAATTAGACATTAATTAACTTATCCAGACCAAAAATCAACTCTCAATGTCATCACTAGCATGCAATATTTAGTGGATTAGAACCTGAAAAAAATGGATAATTGAGACTATGTTTTTTTAACATACCGACTTTAGTAATAATTATTGAGGATAAGCCCAAAATTAAATTGCTAAATTCTTGGTTCATAGTCGATCAATTTGACCGGAATTTTCAGAATATTCCCTTTCCATTATCTAGTTTTTATCTGGTTATCTAATCTTAAGTGATGTTTATTATGATTGTCATATTACAGGAACAATTTACCTGGGGACAGGTGGACATGACAGCTCTAGCCAAATGTTTACTGACTTTATGTCGACAAGCTAAAGATCTGCTCATGGATGAGCCTCGATTACTGAAATTACAATCGCCCACTTACATTCTTGGTAAGTACTGAAATTACAATATCCTACTTACATTATCTGTACTGAAATTACAATTTCTTACTTGCATTCTCTGTACTGAAATTACAATATTCTACTTTATATTACCTGTACTGAAATTACAATCTTCTTATATTATCTGTACTGAAATTACAATCGTAAGCTTACATTCTCGGTATGTACGGAAATTACGATCTCCTACTTGCATTATCAGTACTGAAATTACCATCTCCTACCTACATGAAATTTCAATCTCCGAATGACCCATGTAATGTTGACATTAAACCTGGTTCCTTTCTATTTTAGGTGATATCCATGGTAATTTTCGTGATTTGGTGAGTTTTGAGAAAGCCTTATGGAGAATGGGTCCGTTATTAACACCAGCGTCGTTCCTGTTTCTGGGGGATTACGTAGATCGTGGGGACCACGGTGTAGAGGTGAGGACATGTGTGTTTGGCTTGTGGGTATATTTTTAAAGATTCTGTTTAAAGGCCTGTATATTTTGTACTACTGGGACCTGAACGTGTGGAAATAGACGAGTTAATATGTTATTTATAGAAAACATAAACAATGTTATTATTGTTACAGGTTGTTGCCTATCTTCTTGCTCAAAAACTTCTGGCACCTGGTAAATTTTTCTTATTACGAGGAAATCATGAATTACGAAATGTTCAGGAGATGTTCCATTTTAAAAGGTAGGATGTATTCTACAATAATTCTACCTGTGAAAGATATCTCGTTATATACAGGTAAAAGGTGGGATATATTATCTGGGCTGTTATTGATTCTACCTGTGAAAAATATCTCGTCATGTACAGGTAAGAGACTGTCATATTCATGCCACCTGTGTTTTGATCGTAAAGGTATTTGGGGTCAGTGGGGGGTAGATGGCGGGGTGTCATTGTGTCAACTGACATATGGTTCTGATTCCTAGGTTGTACATGACCAGGAGTAGGGTCACCTGCCTAATCTTGTGGTCTTTCGCAATGTCCTCTGGTTTCCTCCCATTGTTAAAAGACCCCTATGTGCAAACAAATTTTTGAAATGAAATTGAACCATATATGTTAGTCCCAAAGTGACCTAGTTTGCGGAGGGTACGATAACCACCAGTAGACATAACTTCACTATAAATTGATTTTATTAAAATGTTGAGGAGGATTTTTTTCATATCATTGTTTCAGTGAATGTTTGACTAAATTCGGTGAATCCGTTGGTCTACAGATCTGGGAATCAATCAATGATTGTTTCGATGCCATGCCAATAGCTGCAACAGTTGATGATAGGGTAGGTTTAAATCATTTTCTCTCAACAAAATCTTCGGTGCTTGATTTTTTATTAGCATTTTGTTTAAATCAAGTATTTTCTAGAATTCAGGTAGTATTGTATAATAGTGGCTAATTTTGGGACAAGTCGTAAAAGTAGTCCACAGGCTATTGCTATGACGAGGCTTTTAGAGCCGTCCATCGGGTTGGGTTAGGGTTAGGTATAGATTGAGAGTTCCATGTGTGCAAATTTACATTAGCACTTGCTTCCCATCTCTTAATTGCTGCCTTTAATTCTGTAAACGTTGAAAATAATGCTGTTTTTTCAAAGCTGGTGTTTGGGAGATTGGCAGCCATTTTGGAATTCGTTCTAAACTTTGCCGATGGAGGGCTCCAAAAAGCATTGTCGTAATAATAGCCTGAGTACTATTCTTACGACTTTGTGGTAACAAAAGCCACTGTGTTTTGTATAGTATATAAGTTATTTTTGTATAATACAGATATTTTTGTATAATTTTTTGTATAATACAGGTATTTTGTGTTCATGGAGGTATACCCAGTACCATGAATCATGGTGGATATATTGAGGCTATCAATAAAGTTCCTGTTCCTTTACCTGATCCAGAAAAACAAAGTTCCATGGCCTGGGAAATATTGTGGAGTGATCCAGTTAGGTACGTAGATAATATAGAATAAATGCTTGACGTAGGCTTGATACATTTATAGATTCAGCTACCAACTACCCATTTTTTAACCCCAGGCTTCATATTATTAAACTTTTTCTGAGCTGTCAGCTTGTTTTCTTGTTTGTAATGCGAAAAATAAACCAAATGAAATGAAACAAAATGGGGTTTAACGTCCTACTCTTCTGCACCTGACCTGGGCTAATGGAAGACGGGCATACGCCATACAGTGTGCTATGAGGGAAATTTTGCCCGGGCAGCGGCGCTTCCACCTACTCTTATATCGAATTCCAACTGCCAAGGGATGTTTTAGGTGTACGCCAATGTGTACATGGGACCTCGGTTTTTCATCCCATCCGAACGACTAGGCAGATGCCTTTTAGGGAAAAATAAACCAATCAGGAAATTTTAATCAAATTGATTTGAATAGATGGTAGACTGAGGAGATGCTAATATAAAAATATACCGGGCATGGTAAATAGAGAAATACACCTGACCTGGCCCCTGTTTCACAAACCATTCACTGTTTATGAGAAACATTTTCGACCCAGGAAAACAAAACTTTGCATATTGTTTCTTATGATTTGATACATTAAAACAAACGTTTTATAAATGGCTATATTTTATTAAAATAATCTGAACAATTTTGAGTAAATTCTTAAGTCTGAGAATATTTTGTGAAACTGGGGCCTGGACAGTTGGCCGTCTACTTCAAATTTAAACTCACACTTTTTTAGTTTTGATAACGAAGCGTCCAATTTACAAGCGTGTAATTGAATGATTTATTTGTATCTTTAGCTTAGATCTGATGACACCAGAGGTAGTTGATGATTTACGAGAAAATCAGGGCTTTGTTTTCAACACGAGGCGAGGAACAGCTAATTTTTTCAGTTGTGAAGCGTTATTTGAGTTTTTAGAGAGAAATGGTTTATCACATGTGATCAGAGCACATGAAGTACAAGAGGCAGGATTTCAGGTAAATACTTTACTACACGCTTTATAGAAGGTGGGATTTCAGGTAAATATTTTACTTTATAGCAGGTGGGATTTCAGGTAAATATTTTACTACACGCTTTATAGAAAGTGGGATTTCAGGTAAATATTTTATGATTTATGGAAGGACAGAGTTCAGGGAATTATTATACTTAGGGGGTTTTAGGGGTTAAGATTTATAGGAGGGTCTTGGGTAAATATTTTTATTACAGGGTTTATATAAGAGGCAGGATTTCAATTAATTATAATAGAGTCTATCTATAGTCTATAGAGAAGGCAGGATTTCAGCTAATTAAATAGGATAAACGGTTTATAGGGGTTAGGGTTCGAAGGAGACAGGATTTCAGGTAATTATTTTACTTCACGGTTTATAGAAGGTGGAATTTCAAGTAATTATTATATTTAGGGTTTTTTAGGGGTTTATAGGCGGGGCTTGGGTAATTATTACATTACAGGGTTGAAATGAGGGTCTGATTTATGTGATATATAAATATGGCATACTCTTCCAACTAAAAGGGTTCTGTACGTGCACGCTTATGTAAAACATAGGGCATCGGTTTTCTGTACCATCCGAATGACTAGACAGCTTTCCATGTCAAGTCCTCTGTCCTTTCACCATTATGATAATGATAATGTTTGTTATATTTATAGGTTCAACAACAAGGTAAATTACTGACAGTTTTCTCCTCGTCTAAATATTGTGGCGGTTGTAACGAGGCTGCTTGTGTTCTGGCAGATAATTTTAAACTTCGTATGATCCGTATCGACACTTCATGAAATTAGTCAATATAAGAGACCGTACACAAACTTTTATACATCGTTTCAAATTCATGGAAGAACGAAGATAAGAATGATCGAAGAGAAGACAAACTATATCCATTTTATAATAAAATTATATGAAAATTTATATTGTGTAATAATCCACCTCACATAAGGACATACTCTAAGTTTTATGATATTATTATTAATATTAATAAGAAAAACTGAAAGATGTTTAAGATAAAACAAAAAAACAAGCAAATTATCATTTTAAAAATAATCTGTTAGAATAAGACAAACATGATTTATATTAATATATGACACAGTCATATGGAATATCTTGATAAAGATGGCACCAGAAATAAACATGTTAATAATTTACATTCCATATAACTGGTTCCTGTATTATTCAGTTATTTAACACCACTTAAAACTTATGATTTATATTTTATAAAATTAACTGAAAACTCTGTTATTAAATATATTGATAAGCTAAAATCTCTATTGTAAAATATATTGATAAAATGAAGTCCGTTCCAAATTACAACATATTGAAAGTTGAATAATTAATAGGAATTTCAGTGCAAAAATGATTCATTTCCAGTCTGTATTTACATAGATCCTAGGATGAATTGAAAATCTTGCATCATTTTAATAAACCATTGGATTAGCACCTATAAATGTTGATTACAATATCTTGATGGTCTTCCTTTTAATCGCACAGATTCCAAGCCAGGATGTTATCAACCACTGCTATTTTCTTTCTTAATTAAATAATTTGATATTAGCATTGATTAATCCATGAAAAATTAGACATTGTTCACAAAAAACAAACACATGGATTACCAAGACCAGGCCATATCTCTCATCAAAATATCTAAACTCTAAATAATTTGATACGTGATTGTCAGTTTTCTATTTGAAAAGTTGACATACTTGTCTTGTTTTGTTTTTTCTCTAAAATGACCTATGGGCCTAATGACCTATGGGCCTAATTCAGTTTCGTTCATTTTCTAAAGTCCTCGGTTCTGACCGGCATATACGGCCAACATGGAACCCATGGTGTAGGTATTTTATTGTGGGTTTATTATTGTGTGAAATGTTTTGGTTATATTAAGAGAATATATTATAGAAATAGAGTATTGTTTATTTTGTTATAGAATTTAGTTTTATTTTGACGAGATATTATTTTGTTATATGATTGATATAACTATTATTGTTAGATCAGTATTATTAGATTTTGTTGAAGTTTATCGTCTTTATCCCCGCCATCTTCACAATGATATACTACCATTTGGCAACTTGAGGTTTTTGGGGGTAAAATATTATATTACCATTACAGAGTTGACACTGTCAACTTTAGCTCTTTAGGGGTAAAATGTTATTCTACCGTTGCAGAGTTGACTGTTAACTTTAGCTTTTGAGGGGTAAAATGTTATACTTCCATTACAGACTTGACTGTGTTTGTCAACTTTAGCTTTTGAGGGGTAAGAATGGTTTAAGATATAGACGTTGTGAAGAAAACATTGACACATTGACGTTTAGGGGGGGGGGGGTAAAAGTTCCAAGATATAATATTTGTTAAGAATTTTAAGATGTTTAGAAGACTAAAAGAAAGGCGTAACAGTTCTGGAATAACAGTGGAATAACAATGGAATAACAGTAATATCCATCTGAAGTTGTAGACATCTGTATAGATCATATTAATGTTTAATAAAAAATGGTGCTGTTTAAAATAAAGCTCAATTGATGTAAAACTGCTGATAATGTAGAATAGACGATAAATATTATATTTAATGTAATTGATATACAGTTTTACATCAGATATAAGGCCAGTTATTTGAGGCATTGTTAAAGGAGGGCGTACCTACCATATCAATTTTACATATTAAAGGATGTGCTCCACCTTTGAAAACGATAAAAGAAAAATGGAGACAAAAAGGGGATTAAATGTCCTACTGTTCTGCTCAGACTGGGCTAATGAAAACAGGAATATGAAGACAAGCTTCTTGATTTTAATATTCAAATTTTTATAGGCAGCTCCATTCAAACTGGGATGAAAAACCAAGGTCCTGTGACTGTACACATTGTCGTGCATGTAAAAGATCCCTTGGCAGTTGAAATTCGCCCAGTAAGAGCAGAACAGTAGGACGTTAAACCCCATTTCATTTCAATTCAAACTTCATTTAAACTTTTGAGAAATAAATTTTCATAGTGTAAACGCTATCCGATATGAGCACGGTTTCCAGTACGGATTACTCCTCAAACTTGGTCAGTTCTGTCATTATTTCTGTCAAAATGGCTGCTCAGACTAAATCAGACTAAAGTTGATTATTGGCTAAGTGAATTAATGTCGAATTAATAGTTTATATAAGATTCCAGGCCTAAAGAAAGACTGTTATAGGCAGATGTAGCTCTTACATAAAACAATTTTAAATCTATGTATATATATATATATAATGTATCGTTCTAAAACAAAAATTGAACAATCTTTTATATTTTTGTAAATAATTTGTTTTTTTGAACAAATCTACTTAATAGATATTGAAAATATTTATTCTCTATGTAAAATGTAAACAAGGGCAACATTTGTTAATCTAGTTTTGTGATTTGTTATTCTCAAACATACCACGTGTGTATAAATGAGCTGAGCAGGCTGTAGCCCAGGGAAACATACTTCAGGCCCGCTGCTATGCAGCGATTTTGCTTGCATTTTCTCCGGTTACATGTAAACGGTCACATTACATTTGCATTAGACCAACTTTTTAGCCTGGAAAATTCGCGTACAATCAACATGAACACTTGGCATGCTTCTTTACTCGTACAATCCTACATCAGTTGAGGGGGGGGGGGGAGGCTTTAGATCATAAGGTCTGTCATTGAATCAAGTGGTGTGGTTTCGATTCCCCGCTTGTAAGTGACAAGGAATAAGGTAGCCTGTCTATCCCCATGGGTTAGCAATTGGAGACTTCCAGACCCCTCCCACTCCTCTTGGGTTTGCTGTGGGTTTTCCAGTATCCTCTCACTCCTCGTGGGTTTGCTGTTGGTTCTCCAGAGTCCTCACACTGTTAAAGACAGTCATTAAGGAGACAATAAACCAGAAAGATATGTCAATCATCTGTCATCATCTGATAGATTCTAATCTTATTATTCTTTAATTCGTATTGAAATCCTAAAAAATTGTGTTCAGTTGCTTGCTATATTTTTGTATAATATCCATTGTTTTTTTTGTCAAATGTTATATTGTCAGCACAAACACTTGAATGGATTAAAATACAACTTCTTACTATGGGAGTTTGTATGATTCAATAAGCTTATTGATGGCTCTCATATCTCAACCAGGTTTTAACTCGCGCAAACACTCGATGTTGTTGATTTTAATAAATTAATAACAATTGTTTCTCTAAGAACAAATTCTCTCTGAATAAGTTAATTAATGTCTAATTTAAAATTTAGATAACATTTCAGGCCTAATGAAAGGCCTGTAATAGGCAGATTTAGCTTTTGCACAATGTATGTTTAAGAACAAATTCTCTCTTTATTCATCCAGTTTGTTTTTATATCTCCTAGAGAAACTGTAGTGTTTATATAAGAACAAATTTCCCTTTATTTCCCTCGTATTTCATCCAGTTTGTTTTTATATCTCCTAGAGAAACTGTATTGTTTATATAAGAACAAATTTTCCTCGTATTTCATCCAGTTTGTATTTTATCTCCAAGAGAAACTGTATTATTTATAAGAACAAAATTCTCCGTTATTTGATCTAGTTTGCATTTTATCTCCAATTATATTGTTTATAAATATGTACATTGATGTAGAGATATTATACAGAAGAAATCCCTCTTCTCAAGGACTTATAACATTCATTTAATTTGTGAAGAAGGATATGGATTGGGCTGGGCTGACTGGGCTATGATAAGCAGAGAGTAATATATCTAGTGAGTCAAAGTATTTGCATCACATTTGTCAATATCTGTCATCTTTTCATTCCATTATTTTTTACCCATTTTCAGATTTCATGTATTTTCCAAGTTTATTATATTGTATATGTCTTGATATTTCTGTTTTCATCTCCATTTTCTTTACAATGTATATCACCAGAAAACCAAAGATAGAAATTTCCTATATTATTGCTATCATTTAAATGTTGGAGTTAATAAACTTAGAGAATAATATCCATAAAGTTGTCTGTATTCCGATGTCATAGTTTTGAAAGGCGTTAAATCTCATAAATTGTCGGATTTAGTTTTTTAGATATGAGAGAGAAAACCCTATTCCAATCTTAATAACGCAATTAGGATGTCAACATTTTTAAAAGCAATTTTTCTGTGGAAGTTACGACCTTACAGTTCTGAAATTTTGCATAGGCCCATAAAAGTAATCCTATGCAAACTATTTGGGTCAAAAGTGACACTTATCACCTTTTGGAACTATGGCATCGAAAGATGTTTCCTATGTAAATTATTTCACTTTTCTAACAACAGAATACAGTATATTATAAAGTTGATAGTTATGGAATCTTAAATATCAATGTCTTGTTTTTACTCTGGTTTGACTGTGTATCGATCTTATTCAAATTGGTCTCTACTGATTGAATCCACGTTGCATGTGGTATTTGGTTAAAACTGAACAATGTAATGTTTCCTTACTTAAGTCAGGCTGATAACCGGTCATAGAGTTTAGTCGCTCGCAGACCACCCGCAAGAAACTGGGCGAAAAATTTGGTAGTTATCTCCCTTTAATTAAATTTCTAAATATTTAAGTCGATGTTAACATATTTTACACATGCCATGTTTCATTGTAAATGTTTTCTTCATGAACTCAATTCTTCATTTTTTTTTTAAATTGAATTTTTGTGTAAATAAAATGATTCAATCTCAAATTTGTCAACTTGTGAGTCGAAAAAGAGGTTTGATGGCCGAATGGTTAGCATATGCGTTGTATCATAAGGTCTTTAATTGAGTCATTAACTCGCGTGGTTTCGATCCCCCGGTTGTGAGTGACAAGCAGTAGGGTCACCTGTCCAACCTCCTGGGTTTTCTCCAGGTGCTCCAGTTTCCTCCCACTGCTAAAGACCCCTACGTTCAAGTATTTTATTGAAATAAAATTGAACCATATGTTAGTCCTGAAATGACCTAGTTTGTGTTAAGTGGAGGTTATAAATCTCTTTCTGTCTCTCTGCCATGTTCCTTGTCACCGTGGTTGTGTCATGTATATGAATTGTATGCGGCCTGCAATGGGTGTTATGATACAATAAAATCTTATCTTATCTTATCTTATCTAAGGTCTGTCAACTGGCGTGGTTTCGATTCCCTGGTTGTACGTGACAAGGAGTAGGGTCGTCTGTCCAACCTCGTGGAGTTTCTCCTGATCCTCCGGTTTTCTCCCACTGCTAAAGACCTGGACGCGCAAGGCAATTATTGAAATGATATTGATCCATGTGTCAGTCCCAAGAGTTCATAATTTATGGAGTCGCCAACGTGTTGTCTATCCATCTGACTGTCTTAAACCACTACCAAGAGTGGAACAAGGTATAATAATACTAGGGAACTTTCTCGATCAACACTGCTGGATCAAACAAGGATCTGAAAGGAATAGTTGAATATCAATAATGATTCCTTATGGTCATCAAATTCTGTGTGGGAAGTGAAACCCTGGAAATGATTCCACTACTGATGTCTTCCGCCTTACTCCTATTGATGTATTCTGCCTTAATCCAGTCTCCAGCCAGGGTTAGGAATACAATTGATAATAGCAAGTGAAACCCCATTGCGTATCCTTTCAGCATAGACAACCAACCTCTTACTATAACTGCAGGATTTTATGAAAAGAAAAAAATAATGACGGGCTGACAATTTGAAACCTAACCTTATGTGATCGGTTGATATATTAACTTGTTTTGGCCTACTCTCTTGTGTTGGCCTTAATGCTGACTGTAGATCTATTTTTAGCACACCGTTGTTGACTGACAGGAGCGACAGAACGTCGCAGAAGAGGGTTAGCTAACGGACAACTCTGCTGTTAGGTCAAGTTGCTTCATTGTACCTGTTGTTTTTAATAATGTTTTCCATATAAATTCAGTAAAAACCAACAAATACTGAACGATAGTGGTCTGTACCCTGTATGAATTTTGTTAGTTATCCCCCTTTTGGCAGATGTTGTAATCGTGTGGAAATCGTTATAGCAGCTCAGAGAATTTACGAGAAAGACGTTTATAGACATACAGGTAACTCTTGAAGACAATTCCTAATGCTAAGTGAAGTGGGCCCTACGATTCCCAGAAATATAGTTTTGACTTTCATTGCTTAGTAGCCTCTGTAGTACTGATAATGTGACCTGAAATGTTCTGTGTCAGACAGTGATTCATTGTTGATGATGAGACTCTACATATTCAAGATTAGATAACAAACCTTATCTCTCCACCCTCCGTGTTTCGAGATAAGATTTTGGCCCATAGACTCCAACGTAGCACATCCCGTCGTGATTCACTCCCGCTGCAATTAAACAAAATTGACAAAATTTTTCATCAAATCAACGATTGATTATTGTTATTTATAATATTTCCACCACACCCAATTACAATTAAGCATTTCATCCTACCTGAAACGGGTACAAATTGTCGTATTTAAAATCGAGGAGTTAAGCCGTTACTAAGACCGCCATCTTTTTTAAACGGCATATTTTGACGGCTGTCATCAAGAACGCGGGGCTAATGTGAGGCTTTTATAACAGCCAATCAAAAGGAGAACGCTAGATCGGCGACGGTCCCACGCATTTTAGCACATATGACGTCATATATAGATTGTGGGTTAGGGTTAGGGTAAGGGCTAGGACCTGTAGATTTGATCAAAGTCCCAAGATATAAACAGGGCTAGCCCTAACCCTAACCCATGATCAAGCCTAACCCTTACCCTAACCCACAATTCACATATGACGTCACAATTTGCGTAGGACCGTCTCCGATCTAGCGTTCTCCCAATCAAAAGGCAATTTTGGACCTGATAATAAATGGCAACATAGATCGCATCCGTCAGGATGTGGTAAACGGGCGTGTACTAAAGGGACGTGTAGTGTTGGCGCATGTACAAAGTAGGGTAACTATGAAAGAATTTTGATGGCGGTGAATGTCGAACAAAAACAACGCTTCATTACTTTAAACGCGAATATTTAGAGTTAGGCGATAGTTGTGCCACTACATTGGCCTCTGTAAGTTTAATTAGTCATAATAGCATAAACTTATCCTATTTTAAAGATGTTACATGTATTAATAAAAAGATAGGCTGGCACTGCCAGGCAGGATACGCCCACATTTTCGAGAGATGGACAGAGAACAAGCAATACCGAAAGTGATTTTTGCTACATCTTTAAGTCCTGTATTTCATACTGTATTGGGAGCAGCCATTTAGTTGGTCAGTTCCAGTCTGATATTAATGAAATTCGAAACCGACAATGATTATGGTGTGACGGTACACAACCTAGAAATGTGACTTTTCATCAAAATCGGATAAGAATTGTGACCTGTAGAGAGTCCACAACCATGATATACCATATTTTTACACTATTCGCGTACAAACGGCGACCATTTCGTCCGGCAATTTTGGTACGATTTTCACGAAATTAGAACTCAACCTTCCTCATCAAAATCGAATTAAAATTGTGACCTATACAGGGTCCACAACCATGATATATCATTTTTTTAACAGTTATAACCTTGAATTTCAAGTTTCATCAAAATCGAATCAAAATTGTGACCTCCACAGGGTCCACAACCTTGATATACCATTTTTTAACAGTATTCGCGTACAAACGGCGGCCATTTTGTATGGCAATTTTCGTCCGATTTTCCCGAAATTCGAACTCAACCTTCCTTAGGGTGTAACGATGATATAATCAAACGTTTTTATACGCCCACATTTTCATGTGGACGTATTATGTCGTCGCCCCTGTCCGTCCGGACGTCCGTCCGTCCGTCCGTCCGTCCGGACGTCCGTCCGTCCGTCCGTCCACAATTTGTTTGTGGACTCTCTACAGGTCACAATTCTTATCCGATTTTGACGAAACTTGAAATATAGGTTTATCCCCAAAAGATCTCGGCTGCTTTCGATATTGGCATGTATCGGATCAAAACTTCATGGATTATGGCCCCTGATTGTACGAAAAATCACGTTTTTATACGCCCACATTTTCATGTGGACGTATTATGTCGTCGCCCCTGTCCGTCCGGACGTCCGTCCGTCCGTCCGTCCGTCCGGACGTCCGTCCGTCCGTCCGTCCACAATTTGTTTGTGGACTCTCTACAGGTCACAATTCTTATCCGATTTTGACGAAACTTGAAATATAGGTTTATCCCCAAAAGATCTCGGCTGCTTTCGATATTGGCATGTATCGGATCAAAACTTCATGGATTATGGCCCCTGATTGTACGAAAAATCACGTTTTTAGCTTGTGGACCCTATAGAGGTCACAATTTTGAACCGATTTTGATGAAACTTGACATGCATGTTTGTAACCCAAAGATCTTGGTTCCTTTCGATATTTGCGACTATCGGAATGTAATTTCATGGATTATGGCCCCTGATTGTCCGAAAAATCACCCTTTTTAGCTTGTGGTCCCTCTGGAGGTCACAATTATTATTCGATCTAAAAAACCGTCTGATTATATCACCGTTACACCCTAAGGAAGGTTGAGTTCGAATTTCGGGAAAATCGGACGAAAATTGCCATACAAAATGGCCGCCGTTTGTACGCGAAGACAGTTAAAAAATGGTATATCAAGGTTGTGGACCCTGTGGAGGTCACAATTTTGATTCGATTTTGATGAAACTTGAAATTCATGGTTATAACCCAAAGATCTTGCTTCCTTTCGATATTTGCGCATATCGGATCGTAACTTCCTGAATTATGGCCCCTGATTATACGAAAAATCGCCTTTATTTTAGCTTGGAGGTCACAATTATTATTCGATTTAAAAAACCGTTTGATTATATCACCGTTACACCCTAAGGAAGGTTGAGTTCGAATTTCGGGAAAATCGGACGAAAATTGCCATACAAAATGGCCGCCGTTTATACGGAATACTATTAAAAAAATGGTATATCAAGGTTGTGGACCCTGTGGAGGTCACAATTTTGATTCGATTTTGATGAAACTTGAAATTCATGGTTATAACCCAAAGATCTTGCTTCCTTTCGATATTTGCGAATATCGGATTGTAACTTCCTGAATTATGGCCCCTGATTATACGCAAAATCGCCTTTTTTTTAGCTTGAAGGTCACAATTATTATCTGATTTAAAAAAACGTTTGATTATATTACCGTTACACCGTAAGGAAGGTTGAGTTTGAATTTCGGGAAAATCAGACCAAAATTGCCATACAAAATGGCCGCCGTTTGTACTCAAATACTGTTAAAAAATGGTATATCAAGGTTGTGGACCCTGTAAAGGTCACAATTTTAATTCGATTTTGATCAAACTTGAAATTCATGGTTATAACCCAAAGATTTTGGTTCTTTTCGATATTTGCGCATATCGGATCGTAACTTCCTGAATTATGGCCCCTGGTTATACGCAAAATCCCCCTTTCTTTAGCTTGTGGTCCCTCTGGAGGTCACAATTATTATCCAATTTAAAAAAAAACGTTTGATTATATCACTGTTACACTGTAAGGAAGGTTGAGTTTGAATTTCGGGAAAATCGGACCAAAATTGACAGACAAAATGGCCGCCGTTTGTACGCGAATACTGTTAAAAAAATGGTATATCATGGTTGTGGACCCTGTATAGGTCACAATTTTAATTCGATTTTGATTAGGAAGGTTGAGTTCTAATTTCGTGAAAATCATACAAAAATTGCCGGACGAAATGGTCGCCGTTTGTACGCGAATAGTATAAAAATATGGTATATCATGGTTGTGGACTCTCTACAGGTCACAATTCTTATCCGATTTTGATGAAAAGTCACATTTCTAGGTTGTGTACCGTCACACCATAATCATTGTCGGTTTCGAATTTCATGAATATCAGACTGGAACTGACCAACTAAATGGCTGCTCCCAATACAATATGAAATACAGGACTTAAAGATGTAGGAAAAATCACTTTCGGTATTGCTTGTTCTCTATCCATCTCTCGAAAATGTGGGCGTATCCTGCCTGGCAGTGCCAGCCTATCTTTTTAAATCGAATAATAATTGTGACCTCCAAGCTAAAAAAAAGGCAATTTTGTGTATAATCTGGGGCCATAATTCAGGAAGTTACGATCCGATATGCGCAAATATCGAAAGGAAGCAAGATCTTTGGGTTATAACCATGAATTTCAAGTTTCATCAAAATCGAATCAAAATTGTGACCTCCACAGGGTCCACAACCTTGATATACCATTTTTTAACAGTATTCGCGTACAAACGGCGGCCATTTTGTATGGCAATTTTCGTCCGATTTTCCCGAAATTCGAACTCAACCTTCCTTAGGGTGTAACGGTGATATAATCGAACGGTTTTTTAAATCGAATAATAATTGTGACCTCCAGAGGGACCACAAGCTAAAAAGGGTGATTTTTCGGACAATCAGGGGCCATAATTCAGGAAATTACATTCCGATAGCCGCAAATATCGAAAGGAACCAAGATCTTTGGGTTACAAACATGCATGTCAAGTTTCATCAAAATCGGTTTAAAATTGTGACCTCTATAGGGTCCACAAGCTAAAAACGTGATTTTTCGTACAATCAGGGGCCATAATCCATGAAGTTTTGATCCGATACATGCCAATATCGAAAGGAACCGAGATCTTTTGGGGATAAACCTATATTTCAAATTTCGTCAAAAATCGGATAAGAATTGTGACCTGTAGAGAGTCCACAAACAAATTGTGGACGGACGGACGGACAGGGGCGACGACATAATACGTCCACATGAAAATGTGGGCGTATAACAATTGAGTTTGCCATGTCAAACTGAAGGCACCCAATCGTAGCTAAAAACAAAAACATCAGTATTAGGCCTATCTCAACGTTTTTAGCTACGTTCTCGTAGCTAATTCAAGATCAGTTCTGAACTTTTTTGTCATAACTATTAATAGATAGCAGCACTGGTGTTTACATGCATATTATTATAGTAGGTTTGCTACTACTGTGATTTTGTTTCTTATCACAGATAAGCAATTTGATCGGTCGATGCTTTTGAGCACGATAACTTTAGTTATAATTTAGTGAGCGCTATGACTATGAAACCCTGAGTAGATTTATTATAATTACCTTGACTGTGAGAGCTAAGAAACCCTGAGTATATAGTTATTATATCATTACCTTGACTAATGTTGATGAGAATTTTCTGCTTAGGCTAAGGAGCAATAAGCAATTTGATTAGTTAAGACTTTGGAACATAACGACTCTGGTTGATGTAGAATGTTTCAACTTGATGTTGATATGCATTATGGGTGAATGGAATAGTTGAATGGCCAACTGGTTAGTTTGTACGTGCTGCATCACACTCACAGCCAATCACAGGTCTGTCATTGAGTCAACTTACGTGGTTTCGATTCTCCGGTTGAACATGTATGTGACGAGAAGTATTTGTAGGGTGGCCTGTCCATCTTCATGGGTATTCTCTGGTTCCTCCAATTTTCTCCCACTGCTAAAGTCAAAGACCGCTATGCGCAAACAACTTTTTATACGCCCACATTGAAATGTGGTCGTATATTGTCGTCGCCCCCGTCCGTCCGTCCGTCGGTCCGGCGTCCACAATTGCTTGTGGACGCTCTAGAGGCTAAAGTTAATATCCGATTGACTTTAAATTTATACACAGTGTTTAAGGTCATTAGACGAAGAAGCCTATTGTTTTTCAGCGATTTCCGATAATAACTACCAGAGTTATGGCCCTTGATCACTTCAAAAAATCTTGTGGACGCTCTAGAGGCCAAAGTTAATATCCGATTGGCTTTAAATTTATGCACAGTGTTTAAGGTCATGAGACGAAGAAGCCTATTGATTTCCATCGATTTCCGATAATTAGTGCCAGAGTTATGGCCCTTGATCACTTCAAAAAATCTTCTGGACGCTATAGAGGCCAAAGTTAATATCCGATTGGCTTTAAATTTATACACAGTGTTTAAGGTCATGAGACGAAGAAGCCTATTGATTTTCATCGATTTCCGATAATTAGTGCCAGAGTTATGGCCCTTGATCACTTCAAAAAATCTTGTGGACGCTATAGAGGCCAAAGTTAATATCCGATTGGCTTTAAATTTATACACAGTGTTTAAGGTCATGAGACGAAGAAGCCTATTGATTTCCAGCGATTTCCGATAATTAGTGCCAGAGTTATTGTCCTTGATCACTTCAAAATATCTTGTGGACGCTATAGAGGCCAAAGTTAATATCCGATTGGCTTTAAATTTATACACATTTTTTAACAGTATTCGCGTACAAACGGCGGCCATTTTGTATGGCAATTTTCGTCCGATTTTCCCGAAATTCGAACTCAACCTTCCTTAGGGTGTAACGGTGATATAATCGAACGGTTTTTTAAATCGAATAATAATTGTGACCTCCAGAGGGACCACAAGCTAAAAAGGGTGATTTTTCGGACAATCAGGGGCCATAATTCAGGAAATTACATTCCGATAGCCGCAAATATCGAAAGGAACCAAGATCTTTGGGTTACAAACATGCATGTCAAGTTTCATCAAAATCGGTTTAAAATTGTGACCTCTATAGGGTCCACAAGCTAAAAACGTGATTTTTCGTACAATCAGGGGCCATAATCCATGAAGTTTTGATCCGATACATGCCAATATCGAAAGGAACCGAGATCTTTTGGGGATAAACCTATATTTCAAATTTCGTCAAAAATCGGATAAGAATTGTGACCTGTAGAGAGTCCACAAACAAATTGTGGACGGACGGACGGACGTCCGGACGGACAGGGGCGACGACATAATACGTCCACATGAAAATGTGGGCGTATAACAATTGAGTTTGCCATGTCAAACTGAAGGCACCCAATCGTAGCTAAAAACAAAAACATCAGTATTAGGCCTATCTCAACGTTTTTAGCTACGTTCTCGTAGCTAATTCAAGATCAGTTCTGAACTTTTTTGTCATAACTATTAATAGATAGCAGCACTGGTGTTTACATGCATATTATTATAGTAGGTTTGCTACTACTGTGATTTTGTTTCTTATCACAGATAAGCAATTTGATCGGTCGATGCTTTTGAGCACGATAACTTTAGTTATAATTTAGTGAGCGCTATGACTATGAAACCCTGAGTAGATTTATTATAATTACCTTGACTGTGAGAGCTAAGAAACCCTGAGTATATAGTTATTATATCATTACCTTGACTAATGTTGATGAGAATTTTCTGCTTAGGCTAAGGAGCAATAAGCAATTTGATTAGTTAAGACTTTGGAACATAACGACTCTGGTTGATGTAGAATGTTTCAACTTGATGTTGATATGCATTATGGGTGAATGGAATAGTTGAATGGCCAACTGGTTAGTTTGTACGTGCTGCATCACACTCACAGCCAATCACAGGTCTGTCATTGAGTCAACTTACGTGGTTTCGATTCTCCGGTTGAACATGTATGTGACGAGAAGTATTTGTAGGGTGGCCTGTCCATCTTCATGGGTATTCTCTGGTTCCTCCAATTTTCTCCCACTGCTAAAGTCAAAGACCGCTATGCGCAAACAACTTTTTATACGCCCACATTGAAATGTGGTCGTATATTGTCGTCGCCCCCGTCCGTCCGTCCGTCCGTCGGTCCGGCGTCCACAATTGCTTGTGGACGCTCTAGAGGCTAAAGTTAATATCCGATTGACTTTAAATTTATACACAGTGTTTAAGGTCATTAGACGAAGAAGCCTATTGTTTTTCAGCGATTTCCGATAATAACTACCAGAGTTATGGCCCTTGATCACTTCAAAAAATCTTGTGGACGCTCTAGAGGCCAAAGTTAATATCCGATTGGCTTTAAATTTATGCACAGTGTTTAAGGTCATGAGACGAAGAAGCCTATTGATTTCCATCGATTTCCGATAATTAGTGCCAGAGTTATGGCCCTTGATCACTTCAAAAAATCTTGTGGACGCTTTAAAGGCCAAACTTATCATCTGATTGACTTCAGATTGATACACAGAGTTTAAGGTGTTGAAACGAACAAGTATATTGATTTTCAATGAATTTTGATAACTGAACAGCTAAATCGATGATTTTAAATGTTTCATGTATATATACTAATTCAATTGTTAGCGTGGGGTAAAACTTTATAAAAAGCAATCAAATTCTAATGATTTTCTGATAATTACATAATGAGTTGTTACTCTTAATCAGTTTTTTGAGTATTACCAATGTTTCATTACCGAAAAAAGTAAAAATATGCGACAACCCTTCTTGACTGCCCGGACGATTTAGCTGCTGTGGGCGTATGTTTCGTTGCCTGGCAACCTATCTTTTAAATAAAAAATGAACCATATGCTAGTCCTGAAATGACCTATTTTGTGACAAGTTGATGTTAAACCCCATTCCTCTCTCATTTGGTGAATATCTTGACCGAATTCAGTGATTAATATTTCCCGCTGACGCTAAGCAGAGCCAAGCTCTGCTTTGATTCCATCTGATAGAGAGTGATGAAATATAGTGTATATTTGATTATCAGTTTAATTGCTTTTGTAAAAGATAAACGTGCAATTTATTAATACATGCCGTCTATATATTTTCAGGATTTTTTCAGGATTTCGGCGGGGGACATCAGCCTTGTTAGCTTGTTTATTGTAACATTGATCATCTACTTTTAAAGGTTCATTTTACTAATTCTAGGGTTTGTTGTGAACGATATTTGACCGTTAAAATCAGAATGAATCCTTCTCAAGCTCAAGGCCCTGGTAACACGATGCTCAAGTCCATTCTAACCGAGGTAATTAAGATACCAGTAACCATAGTACCCAAAGGTCAATACACCAGTACCCAAGGTCAAGACACCAGTAACCACGGTACCCAAGGTCAAGACACCAGTAACTATAGTACCCAAGGTAAAGACAACAGTAACCGTATTATGCAAGGTCAGTACACCAGTAACCATAGTACCCAAGGTCTAGACACCAGTAACCATAGTACCCAAGGCCAAGACTCCAGTAACCATACCATTCAGCAAAAACAAGATGCGTTAAGATGTTCAATATGCTTTATTTTATTCGATTGCACAACAAAATTGGACAGTCATAAAAAAATACACACCAAATATTGCAGTATTTGTGAGAAATCATTTGCCACCGTAGATCTGGTAAAGCAACACAAAGAAGACAAGCATTTTGTGTGTAAAATTTGTAACAATATTTTTAATTCGAATGAAGAAATTAGCCAACACAAACAAGATAAACATATGTGTGAAACAAATGATAACATATTATTATGTGAAGAAGGATTCAGTATAAGTTCTGATTTAGAAGATCATCTCAAAATTCACGGTATTGATAAAGTTAAGAAGAAATATATATGTGTCTGTGGTTTAGGCTTTAATGACCAGTCTCTTTATGATCTACATATAAATTTACGACATAACCATCTCAAGTGTGAACAATGTTCGGATGTATTCATAAAACGAACTGATTTAAAGAAACACAAACTTTTGAAACATGATAAATTGAAAGAAAATGAATTGTATAAATGTATAGTTTGTGACGAATACTTCAAGGTAAAAGCAGACTACAGAAACCATCTCAAAGTCCACTCAGGTCGAGACTGCTTACGTTTTAGATGTAAACAGTGCGATAAGACTTTTTCAGACAAATATAACCTGTCGTGTCATGAGCTATCTCATTTACCAGAATCAGAAAAAGCCCATCAATGTAAATTTTGTGATAAAAAATTTGCATATCAATCAGTTTTGGGGATCCATGAAAAAACTCATGATCGCAATCGAGGTAGTTATAAGTGTACGTACCCTTCTTGCGACAGGGTGTTCGTAAGCAAGCAGGGTATAAACGATCACATTGGCATTCATGAGAGCCACAAGTTTAGTTGCGATCAATGTAAAAAGGAGTTCCACAGCAAGCGTGGACTAATAAAGCATACTAGAAAAGTACACGAACAGCGCTACAAACAACTTTGTTCTATTTGCGGTAAAAAGTTCGGTAATAAAAACGCACTTAATAATCACATGAGCGTTCATCAAGGTTTGAAAATTATATGTGAAATATGTGGAAAAGAATTCAGGAGCAAGAATCTACTTCAAATTCACATGTCATGTCACAAGGAAAAGGCCTTCACGTGTGACGTGTGCGATCAGAAATTCTCACGTCGCGATAATATGAAATTACACATGAGAAAACATACTGGTGAAAAACCTTATAAATGTGATATTTGTGATAAATCATTTAGTAGGCATGACAACATGAAAAAACATGTCCAATCACACGGGTAGCGTCGTTTTCATTGTTGTGGATTGCTTCGAGCGTGGAAGTGAAATTGATTGATTTCAAAGTTTACAGGTTATTGAGAATTGCAGCCAAAACTGAAAATGAAATGAAATGGGGTTTAACGTCCTACTGTTCTGCTCCGAACCTGGGTTAATGAAGACGGGCACACGCCATACAGTGTGTTATGAGGGAAATACATGTATTGCCCGGGCAATGGCGCTACGATCTACTCTTACATAGAATTCCAAATGCCAAGGGATCGTTGTCTTGTACACGGGACCTTGGTTTTGCCGCGGCCTTCTGTCCTGCATCACTGACAAGGGGAAACCACAGTGGAAAATCTGGATGAACTTTATCGGCCAATTGTTGAATACCCGACCTCCATACTAGCGAGCCAGCGTCTTACCCACAGCTCTGTGGCTAGACTAATTGTATTCAATATGTCCTTGATAATAAAGACTAATTGTATTCAGTAGAAGTGTGTCGTTTCTATATCCTGTTCAATTAGTAAATTCCATTGAAACAATTTATTTCTAGTTCACATATTCATTTTTTCAGAATTAAAATCATTAGTGAGGAGTATTCTTTTAATGGCATTAGTGAGGAGTGTGACAGTATTTCGTTCTTTAAATCAGGTTCTTAGATGACAACACTGGTGTATACTTCTAATAATGGTTTTATTCTGCTTCTTACAAATAGGTACAAACATCGTGATGTAAACGACCGTAGAACTATCTATATGGAGGGAGTCATGACTTAATTAGCCTGGCTTAGCACGAGTGTGCTAACTCCAGAAGCTCTCGTCTCGTCTCCGACTCCTAGACCTGACTATAGTACTCCTGAGGTACCTTAACTAGGCGCCCGCCTAGCATGGCCTCCTGGACCTGCCTGATCCCAAAACGGTTTGTCTAATCTTTTAATTCCTGGGCCGGATCCATGTCCAGCCTTGTTTTCTTGATACCACACCCATGCATCGTAACCTGATTGGTCAGTATCCGGTCGGGGTGGGTCAATAACCTGGACGGACATATAGTTATTGGCCAATCAACTAATTCCAGGTATTATATTTCAGATTATATTAGGACCGGGATTGGCAGCTGGTCATTATATAATAACAGATTAAGCTTCCCGTGCAGATTGCTTTATCATTCAAGGATCTTGCGTAACTCAGGACATCTGTGATGATTATTGACTTCCTAACGACTTTTGTCTGTCTGTTAGTCTTTACTGTCATCTTTTGACCACCTGCGATCTGTCTGCTAGCCCTGTGATAAGATTGCTAATTGATTTCGTGAGGGTATGTAATTGTATATCCCCCAATTGTGTAACATTCCTCACATTGCCAAAGAAAAGTTATTTTGCATAACTTTTTTAAACTCTTTACAATCTTAATTACAATATGAATAAAATGGAATAAAAAAAAAGAAAATAAATAAACATTTGTAAAATGTCGTATACAAAAATGTTTAAAAACACAAAGGAAATGTACATGAAACACACAAATTTAAAAGTTATATATGCATTTGTAAAATGTCATAATATCAAAAAAAATGTCTATAAACAAAAGGAAAATGATAAACACACGAACGTAAAAGTTATATATACAACACCCGCCACACACGTGGGTCGATGCAAAAAAAAACAAACGAGATCCTGGTCACGGCACCAATTATATGTGACAGTATTTCGTTCTTTAAATCAGGTTCTTAGATGACAACACTGGTGTATACTTCTAATAATGGTTTTATTCTGCTTCTTACAAATAGGTACAAACATCGTGATGTAAACGACCGTAGAACTATCTATATGGAGGGAGTCATGACTTAATTAGCCTGGCTTAGCACGAATGTGCTAACTCCAGAAGCTCTCGTCTCGTCTCCGACTCCTAGACCTGACTATAGTACTCCTGAGGTACCTTAACTAGGCGCCCGCCTAGCATGGCCTCCTGGACCTGTCTGATCCCAAAACGGTTTGTCTAATCTTTTAATTCCTGGGCCGGATCCATGTCCAGCCTTGTTTTCTTGATACCACACCCATGCATCGTAACCTGATTGGTCAGTATCCGGTCGGGGTGGGTCAATAACCTGGACGGACATATAGTTATTGGCCAATCAACTAATTCCAGGTATTATATTTCAGATTATATTAGGACCGGGATTGGCAGCTGGTCATTATATAATAACAGATTAAGCTTCCCGTGCAGATTGCTTTATCATTCAAGGATCTTGCGTAACTCAGGACATCTGTGATGATTAATGACTTCCTAACGACTTTTGTCTGTCTGTTAGTCTTTACTGTCATCTTTTGACCACCTGCGATCTGTCTGCTAGCCCTGTGATAAGATTGCTAATTGATTTCGTGAGGGTATGTAATTGTATATCCCCCAATTGTGTAACAGGAGGTTGTCCAAATTCACTATAATTGTTCTTACTAATTTATATAATTCGAATTAATTTCATACAGATTGCTGGATGTGTAGGCCTATTTTGTTACCAGAGTGTTCATGAGGTTTCACAAAGTGATTCATGAGCCATAACTCGAGAAATAATTCATGGACATTGCTGAAATTCCAAGGGCTTCTTCGTCTCACCAATTTGAATAATGCATATATATATATATATGGCCTATATATTTTTGGCAGATTAGACAATAACTTTTATAGTTAGCACCTAATCAATTAAGCAGTCAGTTTTTTGACACTGCTTTTGTAAGTGCTTCATTGTAAAAGAAAGTGTGTTTGTCTTTTTAAATGACTTTGTGGGTTTCAGAAAAATGAATGCACATCCTGCCTTGTGTATGACATCTATCACATGATATCTTGCTAGATACCTGATATTATAATACATATGTAAGTGGTGATGATTTTAAACTTACCTTGTGTTGTGTTGTGGGTTTCCTTGGTAGTTCCACTCTTTAAATGGTTAATAACAATAATGTAGGCCTTCTTGTTGTTATTTTTATTTAATATATCGTCGGTGAAGTTTCAAAAGGGTGTATCTCGAATTTCTAAGATTAAGAAATAGAACCTTTTTCATTTCAAAATTTCCACAAATAAAGATATAAAAATTTTTCACATGATACCCAGAACAGTTCTTATTGGCATAGAGATACACAGCTTAGACAGAAATGTGCATATTAATTGGGAGATTTTAAAAATGCAAAAAAGTGTATTTGACTAATTTTCCGAGATACACCCTTTTGACTCTTCACTGACGATATCCATTAGTCACATATGTGTTGAAGTTCCGATAGGGTTAAAAAAAAAATTCCCCACTCGATTTCTTTTTTATCGGAGACTTGGCAATTTATATACCACCAAAATAGAAAAAATAAAAATTTTCATCTAGCCCTTTCTACAAAAACAGTAAATATTCATTTTTTCAATGTGACTTATCGAATCAATCCAATATTTCAGATATAACAATCTGTAGAGCAAGTCCTGTCAGTTCACAGTTTATGTATGCCTTGAACAATATGTAACAACACATTTTAACAGGTTTTTTTTTATCGTATTCCGGATGTCTCATGTCGCGCTTATATCCCCCACTTTCCCACAACTGACTGAAATCGGAGTGAACAGACTCCGATGCCTGCTCACTCCAAAATCCGAGCCCGCGATTGAAGGATTGCCTCTCCGTAGCTGGTAATCGACTCTGGTTCTGATCAAACAACTCCTTCTGTGTTTCCAGAAACTGTCCGACATGGTCGAAAACCGCATGACATTTCGACGTTATCGGAATTCCGATATTTATGTACGACTGTTCGAATGCTGAAATCGATTCCTTATAGTCAGCATGCAGTACTTTTCCGAAGCATTTCTTTCGAACATCATTGAAGGATTGAAGTGCGAATATCACTCTATGCCCTTCTTCTCCCAGATTGTTCTCGGTCATAAGTTGTTCTAAGCAGGAAGTGTTCTCTAACAGTTTAACGCATTGCTGACCGTTGAACTCCCCACCATGCATGTGAGGTCTGCGAAGGCTTAATTGATCCGACCATTCCTTTGCTATGCTAGTCCCTCGGGAACTCTCGAACTGGTCAACCTGGTTGTAGAGACGGTTGGTGATTCCTAACATAACGTGTAATTCCATCACAGGCAGTATGTCCATGACAAGCACATCATCGGGTAAGCTTTTGCTCAACGGCGTATGCTCACATTTTTTGAAAGCAGCGGATGAAAGGGCTCTCTTGCCCTTGTGGGCAACAGCAGCGGTCTGATATTCCAGTGCGTTTCTTCGAATTGCTCCTAAGGTTCTGAGGTTGATTATACGATCATGATTACCGAATTCTGATTTTGGTAATTCGCACCATGGGCACGGGCACGTGGACGAATGAGTCCCCAAACCTAGAAAAGCATTCGCCAGTTTGAGATCGAATGCTGCCACAAAGTCCACTTTGTCCAGTTCGACAAGCTCCAGTACGGATGTAAGATTGTCGTAGGTTTCCTTCGCGTGCTCTACAATTGCAATAATGATAAGCTTCTTTACACCACTATCAACAAAATTCTTGGCGAAAGCACCATCTTGGTATTTAGCCCTTTTACTCGGTAAAGATCCTGCACCTTCACCTTCACAAGATACTACGTTCAGGCAGAATTTGAGGAAGCTTCCCCCGCAATCAATACCAATCTTTATCATGTGGTCACCTATGACTCCACGAGATTCCATGACGTGACCTACCAATCCTACAAGATCATTGCAATAAACGACCGATCTGGTTACTTTTCCAGTCTCGTCTTTAAAAGCGGAGTCCATATTGAGCGTGGCAGTCGAATAGTACTCGTCCAGTTCCCGATCCCGCTCTCGCAGCTTCTCCATGACTCCGGGTTCAAGTACTTTCCTACCTTTCCATGTTCTCATGAAAAAAGCTAGGCGTTCGGTTTGGTTGAAGGACATGTCAAGAGTCGTCTGCATCTTGATGAGTTCATCTGTCGGTATGGGTGTGTCAGGAAACATGGCTTTGCTGCACGTTGCTTGGGGTCCTGGCTTTCTGATCGTCAGATCCGTACCTCTCGTACCGATTTTGACTGTTGAACCATCGCTGGTTGAAGCTTTGTCTCTAATCAAATCGGAAGCAATGATTTCACTGGCGAGAGGAACATTTTTCACGACCACTGACAGGTTCTCGCGTGCATCATTTGCGGTACAAGGTCTTGGATGAGCTATTCCCCTACCCACAGGCTGAAAACAGCGCTGGCATACTCTGACAGGTCTCGGCGAAGGTAGCTGCGGTTCTTTCACTCCTTTCGGTCGTCCAAGTGGAAAAGGGTTTGAAGGTCTATGACCGACACTGACGGTATTTTCCCTGGCGATTTCACACAGGACACATTTGCAGGTTGGACTTGTACGTGTAATCGCAGTAAGCAAAATTTTAGAGAAATCGTAAGGTTCTGGTAAATCTTCCAATGCCTTCTCTCCCCTTTCTACCTTTAACAGCAGATTCCGGCATCGTCCACAGATTGCTCCAGGTAACTGTATTACACTCTGATCATAGTTTTCAATGTAAAACTGACGTATTCGACCTAAAAGCACTGATCCAACTGCCTTCATACCTGCGCCTTTTTGAAAGCAGACGAGGCAAACTTTCAGTCGGCATTCTTGATGTGTAAAGGCTTCGCGGGGCATGACTTCAAAAAAAAACTTATTTCAAGTATTTCAAGTGAATATCCACAAATAAAAAAAAATACTTTCCTGGAACTTATTTTCCCGGAAAATCTTAGTACCCAATAAGATCACAGTTATTCACTCACAATATGAGGTTCGGGCCCGTACCTAGAAACGGGCTCGATGAAAATTTTTAATTTTTCCGTTTTTGGCATACACCAAGGATACCAATTGCCATAAAAATGGATTCGGGTTGGGAACTTTTTTTGAGCCTACCCGAACTTCAACGTATATGTGATGTGTATTGTATTAATTGAGGATTCTGATGAAACTATACCCTCTTTATCTTTTTCATTCAAATAGCCATTTTGTAAAAGAAGATTGCATAGCTTTACGAAATCTACGTTTCGAATATCTACCGTCTGTTTTAATTGTTCCACTTCGGCGATTTGTGGTTGTGGATTTGTCACAGAGTTGACATCTGTCTCTTCCAACGATTTGGGGATTTTGTCTTGTAGCTTTTGGACTTGTTCTTTAAGTTGTTTGTTTTCCCACTCTGTCTGCTGAAACTTCAATCTCGTTCCCAGAGGCAGCCGCGGAGCCGAAGGCCTCTGGCACATTAGACCGTCCATTTTTTCCGATTTTTTTCAAACCTAAGCCCCGCCCATTCTGACCTCTGATTGGCCAATCTTTTTGGGTCGATTTCTCGAAAACTAGAGGTCGGATCGTCGTTTCGTTTGTTGTAAAATGATCCTTAAGTCAAAGTCAACTCGCTTACATAAAATTGGATCCTAAACGAACAAATTCAAGTTTTTGTAAAGATCTATTTTTCTACGCGTGGGTATATTTCTAAGTGATTCGGTCATCCAGGCACGTAAAATCAGGGGCGTATGACGCAAATAAAAGAGAAATTTCGCGCGTGGGAATTACATGTCATTTTCCGGGAAAATGGCTACCCCGATTCACCAGAGAAATTTCTTCAAAAATTTTTCTGGTTTCGAGATTGCTGAAACTTGTAATTCATTTCATCAAATCTCTTCTCTTGCTCTTTAAATTTTATTTCTTTTTCGTCAAATTCCATCTCTCGTTCCTTAAACCTCTTCTCATTTTCTTCTTTCAGCTTGAGTTGTTGTTTTAATTTCTTCTCATTTTCGTCAAATTCGCGCAAGCGAATTATTGAAATAAAAATTAAAACCATATGTTTGTCCCGAAATGACCTAGTTTGTGTTGATTGGATGTTAAACCCAATTTCTCTCTCTCTCTCTCTCATTTATTTTTATTGGTGCATATGTCATATAATTCACTTTTAGTTGGTTTTACTTTAACATTTATAGATAAAGTAGAGAGAACAATAATGATAACTTTCTTATTTACCTATCTTACTGAATATTATATTGCTGAAGCAATGGCATTGAGAAATCCCTCTCTGGTCACTGCTGTATTAGCTTCTGATACTTGAACTTTTGCGGAAGTCTGCCTATTCTTCCGGTTCAATCAAATTCAATCAACATTATGTAAACATATTTCGTCCAATTTGGCGTTCTGTTATAAGCGTAATGCTTTTGTAACGCAGTTAGCCATTGGTTGTTAATCAGACTATTGACCAATCATAATTTAGAACAAGAATTTTCTCTCTTTACAGCAGTGAGTAGTGGGATTAGCTCTACAATCTAACCGTACACTGCGAGGAGTATGCTGAATATTGACTATTTCCATAGTTACATGTAGTGAATATTGACTAATTCCATAGTTAATGAATATTTACTATTTTCATTATTGAATAATTACTATTACAATTGAATAATTACTATTTTCATTATTAAATAATTACTATTACTATTGAATAATTACTATTTTATTATTAAATAATTACTATTTTTATATTTACTATTATCATTATTGAATAATTACTATTTTTATTATTAACTAATTATTATCATTTTTGAACAACTACTATCATCATTATTGAATATTGTATAAACATTATTATATAATTGCTATTTTCATATGTAAATATTGTATACATGTTGATTATCTCTTGAAACATTAAAGACAGTATATGCTAACAACCGTGCGTATTATCATTTTTATACGCCCACATTGAAATGTGGTCGCATATTGTTGTCGCTAAAGTTAATATCCGATTGACTTTAAATTTATACACATTGTTTATGGCCATGAGACGAAGAAGCCTATTGATTTTAAGCGATTTCCGATAATTACTGCCAGAGTTATGGCCCTTGATCACTTCAAAAAATCTTGTGGACGCTCTAGAGGCCAAAGTTAATATCCGATTGACAATAAATTTATACACAGTGTTTAAGGTCATGAGACGAAGAAGCCTATTGATTTTTGAAAAATCTTGTGAATGTTCTAAAGGCTAAAGTTAATATCAGATTGACCTTAAATTTACACACGGTGTTTAAGGTCATGAGACGAAGAAGCCTATTGATTTTCAGCGATTTCCGATAATAGCTGCCAGAGTTATGGCCCTTGATCACTTCAAAAAAATCTTTTAACCGATCTAGAGGCCAAAGTTAATATCTGATTTACTTTAAATTTATACACAGTGTTTAAGGTCATGAGATGAAAAAGCTTATTGATTTTCAGCGAATTCCGATAATTACTGCCCGAGTTATGGCCCTTGATCTCTTCAAAAAATCTTGTGATCGCACTAGAGGCCAAAGTTAATAACCGATTGACCTTAGATTTATACACAATGTTAAAGGTTATGAAACAAAGAAGCCTATTGATTTTTAGCGATTTCTGATAATTAGTGCCAGAGTTATTGATTTTCAATGAATTTTGATAACTGATCAGCTAAATCCGCGATTTTAAATGTTTCGTATACTAAGCGTTAGTATGGGGCAGAACTTTATAAAAACCAAACAATTTCTAATGACTTTCTGATAATTACTTTATGAATTGTTAATCTTAATCAGATTTCAGAGTATTATAAATGTTTCATTACCGAAAAAGTAATTGAATATGCGACAACTCTTGTTGACTGCCCGGACGATTAGCTGCTGTGGGCGTATGTTTCGTTGCCTAGCAACCTATCTTTTTTTATCCCTGCATTTGTCGACAAACTTCATCCAGATTTTCCAGCGTGGTTCAACATTGTCAGTGATGCAGAATGGAGCTGTCTAGTCATTCGGATAGGACAAAAAATGAAGGTTCCATGTACTCATTGGCATGCACTCAAAAGATCCCTTGGCAGTTGGAATTAGATATAGAAGTAGGCTGCAGTGCGGCTGTCATTTTCTCAACATGCCTCGTGATAATTTGGGGAAGCCCTTAGGAAAATCAAAAGATAGGTTGTTTGGTAACAAAACATACGTCTACAGCAGCTAAAACGCTCAAGCGGTCAACATGGGTTGTGGCATATTTAACCTTCTGTAGGAATGGGAGGCATTTACAAGACAAATTCATACATATTTCCCTCTCATATAATAGAGAACACTGTATTATAACTGACGTCACTTTCCGTACATTTAAGAGTTTGTTACACATCTCCCGTAGCAATGATCTCTGTTAAAATTATATTTGGAATGTATTTTACCAGTTCTATCACATATGTAATAATGACTGGCACCAATATTGTCCTTTAAATTAGTGAAACCAATAAGTCGAATGATTTTCAGCAATTTCCGTTAATTATTTCCAGAGTTATGACCCTTGTTTTACTTTATTAAATCTTATGATGAACGACAAAGTGATCATCCTATCAGTATGATAGTTATATGCATTATTTAGATTAGTGAAACAAAGAAGCCATGCACTTAAGTTTCAGCAATATGCATTATTTTCAGTTTGTTGCACCTTGTCAACGCTCTAACGAAAAAAGTTATCATCGGATCTGTATGAAAATTATATGCAATATGAAATTAGTGAAACCAAGAAGCCTATTATTGAATTTCAGCAATTTCTGTTAATTACATCTAGAATTATGGCCCGTGTTTCACTTTGTTGAATTTCAGTGTGCGACTTTGGAACAAGGTATAAAATGCAGGGAGTGGTCATAAGATTCAAAACCACTAACTTAAGAATATTTTGGTGGTAAATAAACTTAAGGACATCAGATGTGACCAATGCCCAAAACATTGGTTTCATACTCGCACTTTTCATGTTGATTAAAATTTTAATTACCGATGGGGACCAAGTGATATTTTCGAAAAATTGCAAATTGGTGACCTTTGACCTCTTCTCTAGTGACCTTTCAACCAAAAAAATTCCATTCTTAAGTTATTTTTCCTGGTCCAGGGCACAATCCTCTGTCAAATGCCACTGAAGTGGAACCCGCACCTTCCATGTGGGGTACTAAGGGTGGCGCCACCTACCTCACCCACCACTGGTGCAACTTAAGAATTGAGTTTCCGGAGTCTCCTAACCCAGCCATACACCACTAGCATCCCAAACCTTCCGCACCTTTCATGTTGAATAAAACCCACCTAGCTGCCGGCTAATATTATGAGTCGTTTTAGTACCAGCACCACTCTCCAATACTTATTAGTTATGTAGAACGTATATGTTACAGTGTTTATTGTAAATACATGCGTGTGTATTTTTAGCTTTTCAGTGAAACCGTTCAACGTTCGTTCGCTCTTCGTTCTGAATCCATCAATCGTTCATCGTTAATGTATTCATCGTTCTTCGTATACCGTTGTTGTTATACCGTACCCAATCATCCAACGTCCATGTAATCATTAACGTAATACCTACCTTCATTGTCATTATGTTGAATGAGTTTAGCAAACATGGGTACAGGGAACAAACGAATTAACTATTGATTTCTACTTCCTTTTATTTTTAACGAACCGTCATTGCAGGAGCAATAGTGTGTGTAGAACCCTTTCAGTTCAGAGCGCACGATAAACCCAATCAGAACTAGTCCTATATCTCGATGAACATTACTTGTCTTTCGTGGTGATAGACCACCACCAGATGTTTAGAAGACTAAAAGAAAGGAGTAATATCCATCTGAAGTTGTCGAAATCTGTATAGATCATATTAATGTTTAATAAAAATGGTGCTGTTTAAAATAAAGCTCAATGGATGTAAAACTGCTGATAATGTAGAATAGAAGATAAATATTATATTTAATGTAATTGATATGCATAGTTTTACATCAGATATAAGGCCAGTTATTTGAAGCATTGTTTAAGGAGGGGGTACCTACCATATCAATGTTACATATTAAAGGAAGTTCTCCACCTATGAAAACGATAAAAGAAAAATGGAGGCAAAAGGGCATTAATGTCCTACTGTTCTGCTCCGACTGGGCTAATGAAAACAGGAAAATGAAGACAAGCTTATTGATTTTACTTTTAACATTTTTTATAGGCAGCTCATTCAAACTGGTATAAAAAAAACCTAGGTCTTGTGTACGCATTGGCATGCATGTAAAAGATCCTTGGTTGTTGGAATTCGCCCAGTCAGAGCAGAACAGTAGGACATTAAACCCCCTTTCATTTCATTCCAAACTTCATTTAAACTTTTGAGAAATAAATAGATATACAAGATTTTAATATTTCTCAAAACAGAAAATAAACAATTAACACTTGAACTGGGGCATCTATAAATTTAGAAGTTGAATCTATTAGCTCCTATCAATAACCCCGTTGTTTACATTACAAATTTTATGCGTACCTGGCAAGATACAAGGCACGGCAGGGTTTGGGTTTTTTTAGTGTAAACGGGTCAAACATAAGCGTGCTGTACTAAGTACCATGCCAATCTGGCCCACTGAAGTGAGGTGGACTTGACACAGTATCAGGCTCCACAATTAAACTGTCATAGTGTTAAAGCTATTAGGTCTGAGCATGGTTTCAGTACGGATTACTGTGCATGTGCAAAACAAGCCTTTTTTCATAGGGACTGAAATATAGTTGATTATTGGCTATGTGAATTAATGTCGAATTAATAGTTTATATAAAATTCCAGGCCTAAAGAAAGAACTGTTATAGGCAGATATAGCTCCCACATAAAACAATTTTAAATCTATGTATATATATAATGTATCGTTCTAAAACAAAAATTGAACAATCTTTTATATTTTTGTAAATAATTTGTTTATTTGAACAAATCTATTTAATAGATATTCAAAATATTTATTCTCTGATGTAAAATGTAAACCAGGGTAAAGTTGTTATTTTAGTTTTTCTCTTACAAAATGTGATTTGTTATTTTCATACATACCAGTTGTGTATAAATGGGCTGAGCAGGCTGTAGCCCAGGGAAACACACTTTAGACCCGCTTCTATGTATGCACATTCACAGCGATTGTGCTTGCATTTTCTCCGGTTACATGTAAACGGTCACATTACATTTCCATTAGACCAACTTTTAAGCCCAGCAAATAGCTTGGAAAATGGGCCATCGGCATCCCCAATTCGTGTACAATCCACATGAACACTTGGCATGCTTCTTTCCTCGTACAATCCTACATCAGTTGAAGGGGGGGGGGGGCTTTAGATCATAAGGTCTGTAATTGAGTCAAGTGGTGTGGCTTTGATTCCCCGCTTGTACGTGACAAGGAATAGGGTAGCCTTCCTATCCTCGTGGGTTTGCTGTGGGTTGTCCAGCATCCTTCCACTTCTAAAGACAGTCATTAAGGAGACAATAAATCTATGAAAGCCAGAAGGATATGGCTATCATCTGTCATCATCTGATAGTTCTTATTAATTGTTAAATTTGTATATTAAGAAATCCTAAAAGTGTAATTTCGGGTGCTTGTTATATTCTTGTATAATATCCATTGTTTATCTGTCTTTAACAACAAATGTTATATTGTCAGCACAGGCACTTGAAGGGATCTTTGACTATATACTACTGAAATATATAGTCAAAGAGTAGTAAGAAGTTTTATTTTAATCCCCCTTCAAGTGCCTGTGATTGTTTGCCTACGAATTTAAGAATTAAGAGTTTTCAAACATTGTTTTGGGAAATATGGGAGTTTGTATGATTCAATATTGAAGGCTCTCATATCTCAACCAGGTTTTAACTCCAGGCAAAGACTAGATGTTGTTGATTTTAATAAATTAATAACAGTTGCTTTTTTAAGAAAAAATTCTGTGTTGATTAATGTCTAATTAAAAATTTAGATGACATTTCAGGCCTAAAGAAAGACCTGTAATAGGCAGATTTAGCTCTTGCACAATGTATGTTTATGAACAAATTCACTCTTTATTGATCAAGTTTGATTTTATATCTTAGAGAGAAACTCTATTGTTTATTTAAGAACAAAATTCTTGTATTTGATCCAGTTTGTATTTTATCTCCAAGAGAAACTGTATTGTTCATAAGTCAAGAACAAAATTCATTCATATTTGATCCAGTTTGTATTTTATCTCCAAGAGAAACTGTATTGTTTATAAATTCATTGATGTAAAGATATTTTCAGAAAGAAATCCATCTCCTCACGGACTCAAAACAATCATTTAATTTGTGAAGAAGGATATGGATTGGGCTGACTGTGATAGGATTAGCCTAGAGTAATATGTCTAGTGAGTCGAAGTATTCGCATCACATTTGTCAATATCTGTCATTTTTTCATTCCATTATTTGTTACCCGTTTTCAAATTTCATGTATTTTTCAAGTTTATTATATTGTATATGTTCATATTTCTGTTTTCATCTCCATTTTGTTTACAATGTGTATCACCAGCAAACCAAAGATAAAAATTTACTATAATTGCTACCATTGAAACGTTGGAGTTAATAAATTTAGAGAGTGATATCCATGTCTATATTCTGATGTCGTAGTTCTTAAAGGCATTAATTCTCAAAAATTGTCAAATTTAGTTTTTGAGATATGAGAGGAAAACCTGTTGCAATCTTGATAACGCAATAAGGATATCAACATTTTTAAAAATCAATTTTTTGTGGAAGTTACGACCTTACAGTTCTGAAATTTTGCATAGGCCCCCAAACGTGATAAGGGATCCTATGCAAAAAAAAAGCTATTTGGGTCATTGGTGGCACTTACAACCTTCCAGAACTATGTCATCGAAAGATGTTTCCTACATTTATGTAAATTATTTCAATTTGCTTACAATAGAATACAGTACATGATAAAGTTGATTGTTATGAAATCTTAAATCCCAGTGTCTCGTTGTTACCCTGGTTTGGATGTGTATCGATCTTATTCAAATTGGTCTCTACTGATTAAATCCATGTTGCATGTGGTATTTGGTTAAAACTGAACAATGTAATGTTCATTATTTAAGCCAGGCTGAAAACGGGCCGTGGAGTTTAATAGCTCGTCGCAGACCAGCTGCAAAAAAATGAGTGAAAATGTGTATGTGCAGAACCAAAAGTCTCTACTACCGGTCTTCTACGTTGTCGGACACATGCAATTGACGTGTAAGTCTAGTGTACAGGTTTATTATAGTTCCCACGTAGAAGTAGGGCTACCTGAGCTAGGCTTTAAGTTAACTTTAGAGTACAGGTAATAAGGGGTCTGTTTTCTTGTATGAAATTTGGTAGTTATCTCCCTTTAATTAAATTTCAAAATATTTAAGTCGATGTATTTTACACACGCCATGTTTCATTGTAAAGGTTTTCTTCATGAACTCAATTCGTCATTTTTTTTTAAAATTGAATTTTTGTGTAAATAAAATGATTCAATCTCAAATTTGTCAACTTGTCTTTTGAGTCGAAAAAGAGGTTCGATGGCCGAATGGTTAGCCTGCTTTGTATCATAAGGTCTTTTATTAATTGAGTCATTACCTGGCGTGGTTTCGATTCCCTGGTTGTGCGTGACAAGGAATAGGGTCGGCTGTCCAAACTCATGGGTTTTCTCCAGGTGCTCCAGTTTCCTCCCACTGCTAAAGACCCCTACGGCCTATGGTCAAGCGATTTATTGAAATAAAATTGAACCAAATGACCTAGTTTGTGTTAAGTGGAGGTTAAAAATCTCTTTCTGTCTCTCTGTCAGGAAAGGGTGTGTCCAATTATTGTTCATTGAATTCCATTTTCATCCTTAACTGCCAGGCGCCGGTTGGATGGCCAAATGATTAGAGCATTCGCGTTGTATCATAAGGTCTGTCAACTGGCTTCGTTTCGATTCCTTGGTTGTACGTGACAAGGAGTAGGGTCGTCTGTCCAACCTTGTAGGGTTTCTGTTGATCCTCTGGTTTTTTTCCCATTGCTAAAAAAGACCCGAACGCGCAAGTCTATTATTAAAATGATATTCATCCATGTGTTAGTCCCAAGTGTTCATAATTTATGGACTCGCCAACGTGTTGTCGATCCATCTGCCTGTCTTAAGCCACTAACAAGAGGGGAACAAGGTATAATAATACTGCAGAACTTTCTCGATCAACACTGTTGCGTTTTGGGTCAAACGAGGGATCAGAAAGGAAAAGTGGAATATCAATAATGATTCCTTATGGTCATCAAATTCAGGGTGGGAAGTGGACCCCTAGAAATGGTTCCTCTACTAATGTCTTCCGCCTCTGATGTATTCCGCCTTGCCCTTAGCCTACTCCATTAGCGATACAATTGGTAATACATAGTGAATCCCATATCGTTTCCTTTCAGCATAGACAATCAACCAACCTCTTATTATAACTGCAGGATTTTATGAAAAGAAAAAAAAAGCAAGAAATAAAGATGAGCTGACAATTTGAAACCTAACCCTATGTGACCAGTTGATATTAACTTGTATTGTTCTAGTGTCTTGTGTTGGCCTTAGTCATGGTGCTGACTGTAGTGTAGTCTGTAGATCTATTTTTAGCACACGGTTGCTGACTGCAGCTGACAGAGACAGGATCGAGCATCGAGGGATTGGCTATCGGGCAGCACTGCTGTTAGGTCAAATTACTTCGTTGTACCTGTTTCTTTCTCATAACGAATTTATCAAACTGACTTTGTCACACATATAAATTCAGTAAAAACCAACAAATACTGAACGATAGTGGTCTGTACCCTGTATGAGTTTTGTTAGTTATCTCCCTTTGAGCGGATGTTGTAATCGAGAGACAAACGTTAGAGCAGCACAGAGAATTTACGAGAAAGACGTTGACAGACATGTACACAGGTAACTCTTGAAGACAGTTTCTAATGCCAAGTGAAGTGGCCCATACGATTACGATTCCCAGATATATAGTTTTGACTTTCGTTGCTTAGTAGCCACTGTAACACTGATAATGTGGCCTGGATTGTCCAGTCACTGAGTCAGTGATTCATTGTAATTGTTGATGATGTTGTCAAAATGGGTATATATATATACCTGTGACTGGGATGCACCCATCATCAGCCTATGATGGCCAGTGAAGGCAGAATGGGTTAAGGGGTGACACCTGTACAGCCCAGGAAAGCTAGCTAGTCTTCTATATATATATATAAGGCTTATAAAGGGTACTTATGGTCTGATGGTAAACTTCTGATTTATGTCTTATGTAGGACCTATTAAATCACAACACCAACACAGCTGGGTAACAACAGTCAAATTAATATCAAAACAGGATATAAGTCAGAGCATGTGTACATATGAAACTGGCTTTTTATCACTTCTCCCAGCCCATGCACCATTATTTACTAATGAGAGACTGGGCAATTTTACAACAGTGATGAGACTCCCCATTCAAGATCAGCCCTGAACTTTTTTGTCATACCGGTAATATAAATAGATATGCCGCACTGGTGTTTACATGCATATTATTATAATAGCTTTGCTACTACTTCGATTTTGTTTCACATCACGCATGAATTTTGTTTAATATTGTCCCCCGCCTTTCGAAGAAAGCAGGGCACCATTAGATAAATGTACCGGTAAATGGGTTCGTCCATCTATCCGTCTTGGTGTATGCGTTCAGTAGGTGAATGCCTTGATGGACTTCTAAGATGAACATTTTCTTCCATGGGTAAGCAGAGATAAGCAATTAGATCGGTCGATGCTTTTGGACACGATAACATTACTTATAATTAAGTGAGCGCTAAGAAACTCTGAGTCTGAGTAGATTTATTATATTATTAATAATTACCTTGACTGTTAATGCGAATTTTCTGCTTAGGCTAAGGAGCAATAAGCAATTAGATTAGTTAAGACTTTGGAACATAACGACTCTGCTTGATGTAGAATGTTTAAACTTGATGTCGATATGCATGCCATTATGGGTGAATGGGATAGATGAATGGCCAAATGGTTAGTGTGTACGCTCTGTATCACACTCACAGATCTTTCATTGAGTCAACTTGCGTGGTTTCGATTCCCTGGTTGTATGTGACAAGATGTATATGTAGGGTGGCCTCTCCAGTTCCTGTAACATAATACATAACTCTTTTTTTTAAATAGATGTTTTATTACTGCATCATAACATATTTACATAGTGTGGTTGGATCTGGAGATGTCTAAACTAAAGATGTCTCCCTAGGTCCCAGAAGACCCAACTCGTCCCAGGGTCTGAGGGCAGACCCCCATGGTCCGGAAGTGGACCGACTTCTCCCTAGGTCTCCCCTCTGGTGTCCCCCCACCTAACTCTAAACTAGGCTTTATATACTATCCAGCAATACCTGTCAAATCAGCTAAGGCACAACATAGTTAATAGCATTAGAAATTAGAAAAATGAAAACTTAAGAGTCACACATCTTAGCTCGAACAATAAGTGTTAAGCTTAAATCTTATATCAGATAGACACTTAGATGATGCAAGTTTGTACAACCCATACATCTTGCATAATACTACATGTATGTCAGATAAACTCACACCTGCAACAGATTAAAGCTTGCAATTAATCTGTCACTTAATATGTCCAAAATGAGTTACAATTGAAATTACAATATAAAATATGAATTAAAAATAGAGTATTACATTTTAGATCCCAAATGATATTGTATTACATTCCTCCAGTTTCCTCTCATTGCTAAATTCAAAGATCGCTACGCGCAAACAATTTTTTTAAAAAAAATAGAAATGGACCATACATGTATGCTAGTCCTGAAATGACCTATTTTGTGTCAAGTTGATGTTAAACTCCATTCCCCTCTCTCTCTCTCTCATTTGGTGAATGTCTTGACTGAGTTCAATGATTAACATTTCCCGCTAAAGCTAAGCAGAGCCAAGCTCTGCTTTGATTCCATCTGATAGAGAGTGATGAAATATAGTGTATAGTTGATTATCTGATTATCAGTTAAATTTCTTTTGAAAAAGATAAACGTGCAATTAATTAATACATGTATGTACTGTCTATATATTTTCAGGAATTAGGCCTTGTTAGCTTGTTAATTGTAACATTGATTATTTACTTTTAAAGGTTCATTTTACTAATTCTAGGGTTTGTTGTGAACGATATTATATCGTTACAATCAGAATGAATCCTTCTCAAGTTCAAGGCCCTGGTAACACGATACTCAAGTCCATTGTAACCGAGGTAATTAAGATACCAGTAACCATTGTACCCAAAGGTCAATATACCAGTACCCAAGGTCAAGACACAAGTAACCACGGTACCCAAGGTCAAGACACCAGTAACTATAGTACCCAAGGTCAAGACACCAGTAACCATAGTATGCAAGGTCAAGACACCAGTAACCATAGTACCCAAGGTCAAGGCACCAGTGACCATAGTATGCAAGGTCAAGACACCAGTAACCATAGTACCCAAGGTCAAGACACCAGTAACCATAGTACCCAAGGCCAAGACTCCAGTAACTATGCCATTCAACAAAAAAAAGATGCGTTAAGATGTTCAATATGCTTTATTTTATTCGATTGCACAACAAAATTGGACAGTCATAAAAAAATACACACCAAATATTGCAGTATTTGTGAGGAATCATTCGCCACCGTAGATTTAGTAAAGCAACATAAAGAAGACAAGCATCTTGTGTGTAAAATTTGCAACAATATTTTTAATTCGAAAGAAGAAATTATCCAACACAAACAAGATAAACATACGAGTGAAACAAATGATAACGTACATGTATGTGAAGTATGTGAAGAAGGATTCAGTATAAGTTCAGATTTAGAAGATCATCTCAAAATTCACGGTATTGATAAAGTTAAGAAGAAATATGTACATGTATGTGTCTGTGGATTAGGCTTTAATGACCAGTCACTTTATGATTTACATATAAATTTACGACATAACCATCTCAAGTGTGAACAATGTTCGGCTGTATTTCTAAAACGAACTGATTTAAAGAAACACAAACTTTTGAAACACGATAAATTTAAAGAAAATGAACTGTATAAATGTATGGTTTGTGACGAATACTTCAAGGTAAAAGCAGACTACACAAATCATCTCAAAATCCACTCGGGTCGACACTGCTTACGTTTTAGATGTAAACAGTGCGATAAGACTTTTTCAGACAAATATAACCTGTCGTGTCATGAACTTTCTCATTTACCAGAATCAGAAAAAGTCCATCAATGTAAATTTTGTAATAAAAAATTTGCCTATCAATCAGTTTTGGGGATTCATGAAAAAACTCATGATCGTAATCGAGGAAGTTATAAGTGTACGTACCCCTCTTGCGACAGGGTGTTCGTAAGCAAGCAGGGTATAAACGACCACATTGGCATTCATGAGAGCCACAAGTTTAGTTGCGATCAATGTAAAAAGAATTTCCACAGCAAGTGTGGACTAATAAAGCATACTAGAAAAGTACACGAACAGCGCTACAAACAACTTTGTTCTATCTGCGGTAAAAAGTTTGGTGATAAGTCCAGACTTAACAATCACATGATGAGTGTTCATCAAGGTTTCAAAATTATCTGTGAAATATGTGGAAAAGAATTCAGGAGTAGAAATCTTCTGCAAATTCACATGTCATGCCACAAGGAAAAGGCCTTCTCATGTGACGTATGCGATCAGAAATTCTCACGTCGCGATAATATGAAATTACACATGAGAAAACATACTGGTGAAAAACCTTATAAATGTGATATTTGTGATAAATCCTTTAGTAGGCATGACAACATGAAAAAACATGTCCAATCACACGGGTAACGTCGTTATCATTGTTGTGGATTGCTTCAAGCGTGGAAGTGAAATTGATTGATTTCAAAGTTTACAGGTTATTGAGAATTGCAGCCAAAACTGAAAATGAAATGAAATGGGGTTTAACATCCTACTGTTCTGCTCCGAACCTGGGTGAATGAAGATGGGCATACGCAATACAGTGTGTTATGAGTGAAAATACATGTATTGCCCAGGCAGTGGTACTACGATCTACTCTTACATAGAATTCCAAAATGCCAAGGGATCTTTTACGTGTACACGGGACCTCGGTTTTTGCGGCCCTCTGTCCTGCATCACTGACAAGGGGAAACCACAGTGGAAAATCTGGATGAACTTTCTCGGCCAATGCAGGGATCGTTGAATACCCGACCTCCATACTAGCGAGCCAGCGTCTTACCCACAGCTCTGTGGCTAAGTCATGCAGTGGTCTATGGTGGACTGTGGCTGCCGTAGCAAATACATATTATTTGTATGAAATTTTATTATTTTTTATTTAATTCTTTTTTTGTTTCATTTAAAAACAATTTATATTTATTTTAATTTCTTTTTATAAATTATTTTTTTTTTTAATTTTTATAGACCCCTACGAGCAAGCGAATTATTGAAATAAAAATTAAAACCATATGTTATTCCCGAAATGACCTAGTTTGTGTTGATTGGATGTTAAACCCAATTTCTCTCTCTCTCTCTCTCTCATTTATTGTTATTGGTGCATATGTCATATAATTCACCTTTAGTTGGTTTTACTTTAACATTTATAGATAAAGTAGAGAAAACAATAATGATAACTTTCTTATTTACCTATCTTACTGAATATCATATTCCTGAAGCAATGGCATTGAGAAATCCCTCTCTGGTCACTGCTGTATTAGCTTCTGATACTTGAACTTTTGAGGGAGTCTGCCTATTCTTCCGGTTCAATCAAATTCAATCAACATTATGTAAACATATTTCGTCCAATTTGGCGTTCTGTTATAAGCGTAATGCTTTTGTAACGCAGTTAGCCATTGGTTGTTAATCAGACTATTGACCAATCATAATTTAGAACAAGAATTTTCTCTCTTTACAGCAGTGAGTAGTGGGATTAGCTCTACAATCTAACCGTACACTGCGAGGAGTATGCTGAATATTGACTATTTCCATAGTTACATGTAGTGAATATTGACTAATTCCATAGTTAATGAATATTTACTATTTTCATTATTGAATAATTACTATTACAATTGAATAATTACTATTTTCATTATTAAATAATTACTATTACTATTGAATAATTACTATTTTATTATTAAATAATTACTATTTTTATATTTACTATTATCATTATTGAATAATTACTATTTTTATTATTAACTAATTATTATCATTTTTGAACAACTACTATCATCATTATTGAATATTGTATAAACATTATTATATAATTGCTATTTTCATATGTAAATTTTGTATACATGTTGATTATCTCTTGAAACATTAAAGACAGTACATGTATATGTTAACAACCGTGCGTATTATCATTTTTATACGCCCACATTGAAATGTGGTCGCATATTGTTGTCGCTAAAGTTAATATCCGATTGACTTTAAATTTATACACATTGTTTATGGCCATGAGACGAAGAAGCCTATTGATTTTAAGCGATTTCCGATAATTACTGCCAGAGTTATGGCCCTTGATCACTACAAAAATTCTTGTGGACGCTCTAGAGGCCAAAGTTAATATCCGATTGACAATAAATTTATACACAGTGTTTAAGGTCATGAGACGAAGAATCCTATTGATTTTTGAAAAATCTTGTGAATGTTCTAAAGGCTAAAGTTAATATCAGATTGACCTTAAATTTACACACAGTGTTTAAGGTCATGAGACGAAGAAGCCTATTCATTTTCAGCGATTTCCGATAATAGCTGCCAGAGTTATGGCCCTTGATCACTTCAAAAAAATCTTTTAACCGTGTCTCAGATGTTCAGATTGCAATTTCCGTTAATTATTTCCAGAGTTATGACCCTTGTTTTACTTTATTAAATCTTATGATGAACGACAAAGTGATCATCCTATCAGTATGATAGTTATATGCATTATTTAGATTAGTGAAACAAAGAAGCCATGCACTTAAGTTTCAGCAATATGCATTATTTTCAGTTTGTTGCACCTTGTCAACGCTCTAACGACAAAAGTTATCATCGGATCTGTATGAAAATTATATGCAATATGAAATTAGTGAAACCAAGAAGCCTATTATTGAATTTCAGCAATTTCTGTTAATTACATCTAGAATTATGGCCCGTGTTTCACTTTGTTGAACAAGGTATAAAATGCAGGGAGTGGTCATAAGATTCAAAACCACTAACTTAAGAATGAATATTTTGGTGGTAAATAAACTTACGGACATCAGATGTGACCAATGCATAAAACATTGGTTTCATACTCGCACTTTTCATGTTGATTAAAATTTTAATTACCGATGGGGACCAAGTGATATTTTCGAAAAATTGCAAATTGGTGACCTTTGACCTCTTCTCTAGTGACCTTTCAACCAAAAATTCCATTGTTAAGTTATTTTTCCTGGTCCAGGGCACAATCCTCTGTCAAATGCCACTGAAGTGGAACCCGCACCTTCCATGTGGGGGTACTAAAGGTGGCGCCACCTACCTCACCCACCTCTGGTGCAACTTAAGAATTGGGTTTCTGGGGTCTCCTAACCCAGCCATACACCACTAGCATCCCAAACCTTCCGCACCTTTCATGTTGAATAAAACCCACCTAGCTGCCGGCTAATATTATGAGTCGTTTTAGTACCAGCACCACTCTCCAATACTTATTAGTTATGTAGAACGTATATGTTACAGTGTTTATTGTAAATACATGCGTGTGTATTTTTAGCTTTTCAGTGAAACCGTTCAACGTTCGTTCGCTCTTCGTTCTGAATCCATCAATCGTTCATCGTTAATGTACAGGGGCGGATCCAGGATTTTCAGAAAGAGGGGGCGTGCTGCACCAGCTTGGGAGTGCGAAGCCCGGAACCGTGATTTTTGAGTGTAAAAAATGCCCACAAGGACTAATTTCGTGCTAAAACTGTAAATTACGATTTCCAACCTAAACTATTTTCGTTCTCCTTTCTCGCGAGAATATATGGAGCTAAAAATTGTTCGACATCTCAAAAAATAGAGGGGGCGTGCGCCGGGTGCGCCCCCCACTGGATCCGCGCCTGATGTATTCATCGTTCATCGTATACCGTTGTTGTTGTAACGTTTCATAGTACCGTACCCAATCATCCAACGTCCATGTAATCATTAACGTAATACCTACCTTCATTGTCATTATGTTGAATGAGTTTAGCAAACATGGGTACAGGGAATAAACGAATTAACTATTGATTTCTACTTCCTTTTATTTTTAACGAACCGTCATTGCAGGAGCAATAGTGTGTGTAGAACCCTTTCAGTTCAGAGCGCACGATAAACCCAATCAGAAGTAGTCCTATGTCTCGATGAACATTACTTGTCTTTCGTGGTGATAGACCACCAACAGGGTACGATATGAGATGAAATGGAGTTCAACATCCTATTGATCTGCTCCTAATTGGACTAATGAAGACGAGCATAAACCATACAGTGTGCCATGAGGGAAAATTGGCCCGGGCAGCGGCGCTACGACCTACCCAATGGGGTACGAACTCGATCACAACAGCCGCTTTCACTGTACGAACATAAATACAACCCAAAGCAGTGTAGACAAAATTTACGAAAATCTACTGATAGAGCCTCTACGTGTATTGTCGTTTACAGTTATAATAATACAATTTTTAAAGAAAATTTGAACCACGATGAGACAGAAACAAAAGGACATAGAAAACCCCACAAATTGGACATTGTTACACAAGCTGAGAATCGATAACGAAGCTAATCTGCCGTTTAGGATTATAGCAATGTAACGCTCACTCAGTGAATTAAACTCAGTGAAATTTAGTGAAAGTACTCCATCTCTTGTCTCCTTTTTATTGAAAATAGTTCGTTTGGAATTCCATGTGATCCGACTGAGTTGTGATTGGTCATATAAACAGCAATGCTCAGAGCTGACTGATCGTTGCGATGGCACATATGGTATCTTTTGAAGCCAGAACAGGGAGTTCTTCCTTCGGCTCCCTTTGGCATTACACAATTTCTCTGAAGACAGCATGTCAACCACGACCTCATTATAGTGTAGGCGTATAAGTTATTTTTCACAACAATATTAAATCCTGCCTGAAGTTCGTGTAAACCGTGAAATAAACAGGGCTTTGTATTAAAATATTCAAATGTTTTACTGAGTGTGTGATTTGGTATAAAATTATTGTAAAAAGGTGTATAAATATAACTGATGCCTGATCGTTTTACTTGGTTAAAGACACGAGTCAGGTTTCCAGTCTTTAAGCGAATTGAAGTATCCATGTACATTGTAAACCCGTGTTGATTCAACACTTCCTGGAAAATACAAGAAACTCTATCATAATATACGATCAACAACTGAAATAGGGTTTAGCGTCCTACTGTTCTAAAATGGGGTTTAACGTCCTACTGTTTTGAAGATGGGTAAATGCATCAAACAGCAGGAATAATGTAGGCCAGTGCTTGGATTTATTAGTCTATAGTTAAACAAGCTTCTATTTCCTTGCCGGTGCAATTCTGTTTTGAAAACCTTACCGTGATACCTATTTGGGGACATAAGATGGATATAACAGTACAACGGCACTGTGAACAACCGCACCAGTGTTACGCCCCTTATTTCAAACCTCGGGTTTGTATAAACCCGATAGTCGGTTTAATAACAAGGCCGATTAGTAAGCAATAACAATAATAACTTTATAATTCATGTGGATAATTGCACGTACAAGTGGCGTAAATAGCCTATAAAACAAGTAGAGGAAGTCGGGAACCTTCAAAGGAGCAAAATCGCTAATATTTGGGATCTAGAAATTGAAACGAATGGGTCGCAACGCATATAGTCAAATGAAACAAGTAGAGCCGGAAATTGGGATCCTTTAAAACTAGAAATAATTAATCGCGCTATCATTTTGGACAACCGAATACTGTTCGACAGTTTAGACAACGGGATACTGTTCGGCAGTTAGGCAACCGGGTACTGCTCGGCAGTTTAGACAACCGGATACTGTTCAACAGTTTAGACAACCGGGTACTGCTCGGCAGTTTAGACAACCGGATACTGTTCAGCAGTTTAGACAACGGGATACTGTTCGGCAGTTAAGCAAGTGTTACCTTTATTTACCGACAGTGCCAGGAATCAATACGTGACTACTGCACGGTATACCGTAATGCAGGTTGAATCCCGGTCGGTACTACAACTTAAACAACCCTCAATCAGAGTAAATCTCACGAAGATAAAAACAAGGCCGTCTATTCAACAAACGTTTTAACAAATATCAAAATAGTCAAATAGTCAATTGCAAAGCGTCCGAAATAAGATTTGCCTATTCATTTAAGCAAAGTGCTGTATCGCTACCTTTTATAAGTAAGTAGTTAGGTCTGACCGTGGGCCCGCCACCTGTCCGATCTAGGTCCAGGGATACAATTCATGTATTTCATATGACTTTATACTCGGGGTAAAGGCAGCTGGAGGAGACGTCAGTGGGGAGGGCTAAGATGTTAACTGGGCGGAGCTAATAGTTTCTGACATAAAGGTGAGTTATGTTGTTACCAGTTTAATAATTATTTTACCTGTATAATGATGGGTTTCCAGGCACAGGTATGAAGATATTTCACGTGATCTGGATATTTCTCAAAGTTAAACTTCCTTAACTCACATCTCCCATAGTTAATTATCTAAAAATATATTTATTAACATTGTTTTAACGATATATGGATTAGATATATTCAATAACTTTGTCTGATTACATATATTCATTAACATTGTTTTACTTGCTTCTAAATATTTAAGTGACTGTAGTATGAATATCTGAAACTATATCATTTATGTATAATATAAATAGTATTGGGCCTAGTACCGAGCCTTGTGGAACACCACCTATACTTATACTGGTGCCAGGTGTTATGTAATGTGTATTGGAGTAGATAATACCATGTCACTTACCGCCTGTCTTTCTCGTTCTGTAAACCCAATATCGAATAAAATAACTTTAATAAGAGGATAAACTGGTCTTATAACAGTATCAATATTATACATCAAAGCTTGCAGCTCTTTGAAATGATCCGACGACGCACCTGCCACAATTACAGGAATATCTGGAATATGAACCTTAGGGTCTGGTAAATCAGGTATATAGACGTCACCGGATGTTGTAGTCCTCTTGGGATATCCCAGGCCATATAGAATATCTACAACGTCCACGGTCGTCTTCATGTTCAATAACCTTTTCATGTTGTTAAGTTTGTTGGTGCTAAAATATTCGGTGCAATTTTTATCATGTCCGTACACTCTCCCTAGAAATAAAACCGGAAATATCACATCTCTAGATTAAAATATTGTAGTGAAGAGGACGAAAATTTCGACACTCAAATTGTCCAATGAAAGTTGTAACCGAGGTATTCACATGGTTGAATTATAATCGGAAATTAGCCGGAAAGTTGAAGTTCTTTTCTTTTTATATAGGTAGAAAACCTTCACAAAATATTGAATGATAATTGCGAAATGACATGAAATGAAATGGGGTATAACGTCCTACTGTTTTGCTCCTAACCTGGGCTATAGTGTAATATGAAGGAAATGTTGCCCGGGCTGTAGCGCTACGTGTTACTCTTATATCGTATTCCGACTGCCAATGGATCTCTTACGTGTACACCAATATGTACACGGTACCTCGTTTTTTTTGTCCCATCCGAACGACTAGATAACTGCCCTTGTCCATGTAGGTAGACAAAATTTTGAATGATAATCGCAGTGTTAGTAAGGAATTGTGAACATAGTTAAGGCTGGATTGATTGGTGTCATCCCCGATAGCATTAACATAATATTCGTCTAATAGTTTGGATGCAACTATGGCGGGCGTGGCGCCAGGCAGAGTAAGCTTACTCTTTCGAACAGTCCATTTGCAGATTACACTATTTTGCCTCAACCGTTTTTAGGACTTCGAATTTTGACTAATGGTTTTGGATTGTTCGTACTTGGTTTTTTTTTAATTCTAATTAGGAGTATGGTCACCTTTCCAACCTCATGGGTTTTCTCCGGGTCCTCCAATTTCCTCCCACTGCTAAAGACCCCTACGCACAAGCGAATTATTGAAATAAAATTAGTCCCAAAATGACCTAGTTTGTGTCGAGTGGTCGTTAAACCCCATTTTCTCTCTCTCTCTCTCTCTCTCTCTTTTTAAATTCGATTGTTTACTTAACTTCGGCCACGTTCTCTCCTGTAAATTTAATGAAAGCTTCTGTTGGGGGTGATTTCTGAAAAGAGACAAAGTTAAAGTTGACATTACGGTGGACCTGGATATTTAGTTGTAATTCTAAACGTGCACAACAGTATCCATGCATGCAGTCTCGGTTTCAAACTTAACGGAGATAAATCGCCAACATTTGGGATCTAGAAATTGATACAAGTGGGTCGCAACGAATATAATATTGTAATATGAGTGTATATAAATTGATTCACATTCAATGGTTTCCGTTTTTACTCTAATTTCAAATTAGTTATGTTCAACGAAATAAGCTAGCAGTCTCAATCGAATGCAAATTTCTAGCATCTGGTTATTCCAGGTAAGATCACAGCATCAATGTTGATTTAAATTGATAAATAATTCGTGTTTTCAATGTTCAAGATTTTGGATGATATTGAGTTCGAGATTTAGCTACTTTAAGTTCAGTTTTCTCCAGGATTCCCCCCACTGATGAACACCTCTCTCTCTCTGTCTCCCTCTCAAATACATTCAGGCATTATTTGCCTAAACGATTCCAAACACGGAACCAATTAAATCTTTATACTATTTTGTTGCATAAAACAACAACAGGCAAAATAATTTGAAAAGTTAATCTAGCACAGTTAGCTATTTCACGCCAAGAATTTGTGTTGTAAACAAATTTTCACATCAGTTGATGTATGGAAGGGTATCGCTGCCAATATTAAATGCTCTGCTACAATGTCTTTTCCATTAATCACGTGTAAAAAGTACAATGTAGAAAGTCTGAATACCGGTAATGATGAAGTCAAATACCTTGAAGGGCAAAGCTAAATGTAAAACGTCAAATGCAATGTGCTAAATGTTAAATGTTTTATTGGAAAAAAAGATGTTTTAACGTGTCTACATTTTACATTTCCCTCGTTACATTTTACATTTGCCCTCTGCCCCATCTTATTTGTCCTTCATGCTTTCTTCACAGCATCTTACGCAAAGCACTAAGTTTGATATGCAAATATAGGGTATCACGTGACTAACGTATACGAAAACGAGGCCGAGATCAATAAACAATTTAACCTTGACTAATTAAGTATACTCCCCATCCCATTCATTCAGACGAGATAACATAGAAAAAGGGTGTTGACAGCTGATCACCTACATAAACAAATGATCTTCTCCAAAGCAGTAACTTGGAGAGGCATTGTATTTTTTTCCGAAAAGAAAGGATATGTACCTAACAAATTATCTTTTGTATAATTTATTTTTCAAATACAAATTATCATAAACTATCTTGGCACCGTGTATATCAAAATAGTCATGTTATTTGTGATTACATTGAAATGTGTGAAAGACATGATAATATTCTTTTTGGAAATATTTTTTAAAAAATAAGAAAAATTCAAATACAGCAGAAGAAAGTAGTCCAGTAGGCTTTGCGATTTGGACCCACATTAGAGTTTGCTAGCTGCATTGGAAAAAACTTTGATTAGTGATACATGTTATACTTTCAGTGATTTGTAGGGCGTCCAATACCTATATTGTTGTACTCTTTTAAATTGTAGACTTTATTTTGTTTTCTATTCATTCGTGTAAAACCAATTTATTGCAATTAATAATAAAATCTATAAAACTCTCACTTCGAGTTTTGACTAGCACATGATGGTGAATTTATGGAAAATACCAAGGCTGATGTATCGTTTAATGGTCCAGAGCGTACGGCCCTCGTGTTGTTAATAATAATAATAGTCTATTTATATTGCGCAATATCCATGCATGAGCATGCTCAAGGCGCAGTCCAAAAATGATCACAACTGCCATAAATTGAATGCTTTCTTAAACAAAAAGGTTTTAAGTCTGGATCTAAACACCGCAGTATGTGGAGAGTTCTTTATTTCCAGTGGCAGATCATTCCACTCTGTTGGGGCTGAGTAGGAAAAAGTCCTTTGTCCAAAACGGACTGTTTTCGGTTTAGGCACAACAAGGAGTTTCTTATCTACAGATCTTAAGGTTCTTGCAGGAGTATATGATTGTAAGAGATCACTCAGGAATTTTGGGGCTGTGCCATTTAAACATCGAAATGTATAACACAGAATTTTAAATTTGATTCTGTAACTAACAGGAAGAAAATGGAGTTCTTTGAGAATTGGTGTTATGTGACTGTAACGAGGAGCCAGAGATATTATTCTAGCTGCCGTGTTCTGTATCTTTTGGAGTCGCGAAATAAGAGAAGTAGGAGCAAAATGTTGGCGCATCTTGCATGGCGACCGCTTGTTCGTTTAGTTGTCATATTGCTATCGGCGTGGTTTCTCCTTGTCAGTGATGCAGAAGGAGGGCCTAACAAGGACAGCTGCCTAGTCGTTCGGATGGGACGAAAAACCAAGGTCCCGTGTACACATTGGCGTGCGCGTAAAAGGTCCCTTGGCAGTTGGAATTCGATATAAGAGTAGGCCGTAGCGCCGCTGCCCGGGCAAAATTTCCCTCATAGCACCTTGAATGGTGTAGGCCCGTCTTCCATTAGCCCAGGTTAGGTGCAGAAGAGTAGGACGTTAAACCCCATTTCATTTCATTTTGCTATCTTTATTTTATTTTTGATTTGTCTTAAACTTATTCAATCTATTTAAATATGCACGAGCTAAATCTGCCTACTCCACAGGGGCGGATCCAGGAATTTTTGCAGGAGGGGGTTTGCCAGGTTTCTGTTACGGACATCTGCCATCATCGTCTCTAAATTACATAGACATACATACAAATTGAGCTTTTTAAACAGAGAAATCATTTTTATACTGACGTAGGATCACTTTGTGATGTAATTTCATTGATGCAAGGCATTAATTTTTTATGTAGCTGAGCAGCCCCACCCCCCCTGGATCCGCCCCTGCTCCAGGTCTTACATTAGTTATATGTATTATTAATTAGACATTAATTAACTTATCAAGACCATAATCAACTGTCGATGTCATCGTTAGCCTGCGATACTTATTAGATAACTTATAGTAGCTAAGTCTTTAAATCAATAATATCCAAAATCTTGAAAACAATAATAATTCAAATCAACAATGATGTACTGCGTTTCAGTGTCATTTGTAACAAATTACCAGAAAGAACGGGGGCTATAAAAATATTCCACAACTCGTGTTAAACGGCGACGCCATAACTGATCTGGAGAGCATACGCAATAGACTGGAATAACCAGACACTGGAAATTTCTCTTCCGTTGGGGGAGCGGAATGCCCGAATGGTAAGCACGTGCGCCCTGTATCATAAAGCCGGTCATTGAATCAACTGGCGTGGTTTCAAATACGTTTCACATTTTAAAAACACATTTTGCTGGACATAACTGATTTGAAATTAGAGTCATAATGGAAACAATTGAATGTAAATCAGTTCATACTCAATCAGATTACATTGCTACCCATTTGAAACAATTTCTAGATCCCAAATATTGGCGATTTAGCTCCTTTAACGTAAACATGGATAATCGAGACTTTGTTTTTATGGTTCCAACGTTAGTAATGACGATCGAGGCTAGCCTAAAATTGAATCACTAATATCTCGGTTCAGAGTGAAGCAAAATAACTGAAAATTTCATCATTCTGTTTCCATTATCCATATTTTAAATATTATAGTGATAACTCTCAGCTCTTTATCTAACTTTACATAATGTCCCTTTAAGATAAATTGTTTTATTTTGGTATGAGATTCCTTTGAATTGCGTTATCTATTCCCGTTAATTAATTAAAAAAAACAGACCCGGTTCTACTCATAAATAATAAGTTAGACACGGAAGAAAATCTGAACAGTTGCACAAGTTTATCGATCTATTTTTCATTGAGTATTTCATCCCCAAGTCTCTCCATAGGCACTTGAAGGGATTAAAAATAAAACTTCTTACTACTGCTTGACTATATAGTATAGTATAATATAATATAATATAATATAATATAATATAATAATATAATATAATATAATATAATATAATATAATATAATATAATATAATATAATATAATATAATATAATATAATATAATATAATATAATATAACATAACATAACATAACATAACATAACATAACATAATATAACATAACATAATATAATATAATATAATATAATATAATATATAGTCAAGCAGTAGTATAAAGTTTTATTTTTTTAAAAAATCCCTTCAAGTTTCTGTGAGTCTCTCCTTCCCATCCAAACAAATTAGTCATTATCAAAAGAAAAGAATATCAATAAATTTCATAGAGATATTACATGATTTGGGGCTGTTGTGTTTGGAGGTTTTTGCTGAGATGTTGTGTGTGAGAGGGTGGAGTGAGTAGAGAATTATCTTATCGCCATTAAACTGATCGTTAAATTCATACCATAAAACAGAAAATTATTAGTTGGAAATAAGACATATTATATACGTTACCGGAACTGGAAATACGAAACACGTAGACAAAACATAAATGGGCGTATCGATCGAAATAAATCAGATTTTAACAAAATTATTTTTACTCCCGAAAAGTAATGCTTGTAACGGACAATACCGAGAGAGAGAGAGAGAGAGAGAGAGAGTGAGAGAGAGAGAGATGGGGTTTAACGCCCCCTGGACACAAACTAGATCATTTCGAGACTACCATATGTTTTTTGATTTTATTTCATAATTCGCTTGCGCGCAGGGGTCTTTAGTATTGGGAAGAAATCGGAGGACTCCGGGAAAACTCACGAGGTTGGACAGGCGACCAGGGATTCGAAACTACGCCAGTTGACTCAGTGACAGGCTTTATGATACAGCGCGCACGTGCTAACCCCACCCCACCCCCTCCCTGTAATGGTCAATTCAAGGCTTGTGACAGAATAGACATAGTCTAATTATTATCAATATATAACTACCGACATATTAGAAAATAAATATGAAATTCTGTTTCTCACTGAGTCCAGTTTCTCTCGTTAACAAAATTCATAAAACATCACAAATAAAAACAAGGTAAAAATAATATAAATATAGGGGCTATGTCAGGGGAACTCAATAAGGTAAAATATAATATCAATATAAGGGCATGTCTTTTGATAGGGGAACTAACAGAACATAATATTAAAGTAGGGGCCATACCCTTTGAGGGGGTGGGGTGGGGCTAAATAGGTAGATTAGATTTAACCTTACCGGTACTATAAGATAATATATAACCGTGCATATGCTGATTAACAATACAGATCTTGGTAAATAGTATTTACTTCTTCTACACAACATTTCCATCCATATTTTAAGACACAATAAATTCTCCATATGTATTTAATGATAATGAAAAGTTAGTTGGCACACCCTAAATTATATATCTATCTATTGGTCTGGTTGCATACCATACACCAGCGTGTCGCGTGACCGAGATGTGTTTTATTCAACCATCAGCTAGGCTGTCTTGTAAAATTATATGCGATGGAGGCGAGGAAACTAAAATTGATTTTAACATTATGTTGTCTGCTGGTCTGCGTTTATCTTATATGGAATCTACAACCTAAATTGTTTGTTCTTAATCTGGGTGGAAGTTCAAATGCTAAAAGGACGGAGATATCATTTGGTAGCAGTTTCTTAAACAAAGGTGGTAATGCCAGAAAGACGTGGGTATCACTTTCTGTTTGCTGGTCAAGGAATACGGAGTTTCATCATAAACAATATTTTCCATATAAGCTGGCGACTAAATTAAGTACAAGGTTGTGGCATATGAAAACCTCTGTATCAACAGTGGTGTTTGTAATATATGACGTAAAGGATAAATTTAACGTAGAACTAAGGCGATACGTACTAGATTTACAACATATAGGCAACAAGGTCATATTGGTTCCAACACTGCCAAATATGTCGTGTTCTTTGCAGTCACAATTACAAAGACTTTTAGCCTTTAAAGAAGATTTCATCCGTTCAACTGATTTGGTTGTAACATCAGACGTCGATGCTTTCGTCATGGACATCAACATATTTAAACCACTGGAAGAAAACTATCGTGTATGGATATTTCAATATCAGCGTTTCGTTCAAAGTGGCGGTACAATGCCTATGACTTTTATTGCAATGAATGCTGGTGACTGGAAAAACGTTATTGGCGTGGATAGTCCAGCCGATTTGGTCAGTGTTAATGGTAATCTACTCAAAAGTGCAAGTCAATGGTATTATGATCAGACATTTATTAGTTACGCCATCATGAAATCCAAACTTTGTTTTGTTCCGAATTGCACTTTTGTGAGAACACGCCAACCTGAGGGTTGTACATGGTGGCATTTTTACCCACACGAAAGGTCTGACAGTCTTTACAGAGCATTTTACAGAATTTCAGAATCGGCAAATAAAACATCGTCTTCAGCCGTTGGTAATTAGATAACATAATAATTATCAGGGCAATAGAATCCCTCGCACACTACACTATTGTTAATGCCGGATCTCTTATAGGAATACCAGATCAATATGGTTCCGTCTCCTTCAATATTTACAAAAAATGTTGAATTGAAAATGCACCAAACCATGCGGCTTGCCATGCAATACGTCTGCCGCCGTTTTGCTGTGAGCGAACAAAACTTATAGGCCTATTTCAAATCCGATTGGATTCCGTGCACGTTTTCTCGCTTACATGGAAACGGTTCTAAACATTAACAGTAAACCTGATTTTTTCGACGGCGAAAATGCTTACATGGAAAGTGACGCTTATTCGATGCCGGACAAATAAGTCAAAAGAAATTACCATGCAAAAGGAGGGGAGGCAACATAATTGTTTTGAGTACAAAAACTATATTTATAATGACTAGTTTTATTGTCAGGTGGTCACGTTTCTCATTTTCTCCTATTTATGTTGAGATTGTCACTTTTATTTTATTTTTTGTAGTTGTGTATAATTCAAATACAATTATCAATCCCCGAGTATATAGGTTTGTTTAATTGTCTAATTCTATTTGTAATATCATGAACGGGGATGCCTGAGCCAATATACAAACAAACCAAGGAGAAAGTGCAGTTCACATGTGAATCCAGTAGACGTGGTACAAGGGTTAATCAGTGAACTGGATGTATGAGATGTGTTGTTGACGCTTGGGAAAGTAGGTCGAGGGGAAATGTGTAGGGAGTGATAGTTAGATGTATTATAATAATAATAATAATAATAAATTCTTTATTTTCAAAAGGGTGAAAAATTAGGCTTTGCAGCCTGTTTACAATTCTGCCCTTAAATGACAACAGACAAAACAAACATACACATATATTATACATGCAAGGAAACTGAAAAATGAAAATGTATTTTTTACATTCCAAATAACATCAAATCCAGAAAACGATAATGGTTTAAATTTAAATATACAGAATGGTTATATAACATTTTGGATATAATTATGCAGTGATTTTTTAAAAGTTGAGAGAACATGTAATGAGTTTAAATTATTTGGAAGTGAATTCCATAAAACTGGTCCATTATAGCTAAGACTATGTTTAAATTTAGTACAATTTGGATGTGGAATTTGTAGTTTAAGATTTATAGAGTTGTAAGGAGTATTTTTAAATTGAAATAAAGAACATAAGTAATTTGGACTTTTATAGTTTAATATTTTGAACAGAAATATATATTTATTCATTAAATGACGTTGTTGAATGGTAGGCAGTTTTAAAGATTTTGAAAGAATGGAATATGAAGAATCAGAAGCATTATTTTTAATAATAGGTTTGTTGAATATAATTTTAAATGATAATTTTTGGATAATTTTAAGTTTATGAAGAGAAGAAATTTGACAGGAGTCCCAAATGGTAGAGCAGTAGTCAAGATGTGATTGAAAGTGAGCGTTATAAAATAATTTTAATACATCGGTTGGAAGTAATGATTTGATTTTCCTAAGTTGAAAGTTTTTCTGTTTTAAAATAGTACATAAATGGTTTACATGAGTGTCCCAAGAAAGATTAGAGTCAAAATATACTCCTAAGAGTTTAAAGTTGGAAACATGTTCAATGAAGGTAGAATTAATAGAAATGGACAAATGTGTAGTTAGGGAATTTATTTTAGGTTTTGAAGCAATAATCATACATTTAGTTTTAGATTCATTGATTATCATGTCATTGGAGTTGCACCAATTTATAATTTTATCAGTTTCTGACTGAAGTGTAGAGTTAAGAGAATCAAAATTGGTAGAAGAAGAATATACTGTGGTATCATCAGCAAAAATATCACATTGAGCTGTCAAATTTAGAGGAAGGTCATTAATAAACAGGTTAAATAGTAGTGGTCCAAGAATGGAGCCTTGAGGAACACCATGAGTTATGAGATCAAGAGAGGACTTGGTTTCACCAATTTGAGTGCGCTGATAACGCTCAGATAAGTACGATTCTAATAATGTGCATAATTTGGTAGAAATTTGGTATAATTTTAGTTTCTCAAGCAACAGGGAGTGATTGACCATATCAAAGGCTTTACGGAAATCAAAGAAAACTAAACCAGTGTATTGACCTTTATTAATGGCAGAATAAACATTTTCTGCAATATTTGTAAGGGCAGTATGACAAGAAAATTTGGACCTAAAACCAGACTGATGAGAATAAAGTAAATCGTGATCCAGGAGAAAGTTATTAATGTGTTTACAAATATGCTTTTCCAAGGGTTTAGAAATAGTTTGAAGTATAGATATGGGGCGATAATTATTGGGCTGGGATTTTTGACCAGATTTATATAATGGAAGAACTTTAGCCTGTTTAAGGGTGGACGGAAAAATATTCTTATCTATACAAAGATTATAAATAAATGTCAATGAATCACAAAGAATTGGAGCACCAAGTTTAAGAAAATGAGGACCAACTTGATCTAATCCTATTGATTTGGAAGTATCAAGAGAATGAAGATATTGGAATACATCAAATTTTGATATGTAGGGAAGATGACACAAGGTATTGTTTTCAAGATGATTAGATACAAATGTAGATATCACATTAGAGGTAGAACGATCTAAATGTTTTGATGGACTACGTATAATGGACTTTGCAACATTAACAAAATGAGCATTAAAAATATCAGGGGCAACAGGAATGGAAGAACAATCATGAGATTTACCCTCAGAATTAGCAGTATTGATAGCTTTCCAAATTTGTTTACTGTTTTTGCGATCAGTGACTAATAATTCAAGGCATTTCCTTTTATTACTACGAATAAGAGATTTAACTTTATTACGAAAATGTTTAAATTGCAGAGTATTGCCTTTTTTCTTATGAAAATCACGTTCATGAATATACTGAAACACTTCAGGGGTTATCCAATCAGGTTTATGAACATTTTTGACTCGTTTGGTTTTTAAAGGGGCATGTTTATTAATAATGGGCAGTGTAATATTATACCAGTTGTCCAGTGCAGTATTAGGATCACAGTGATCATATACAGAATTATATGGAGCCCATTGTAAGTCATAGAGGAATAATTCATTATTAAAATGTTTAAATGAGCGATAAGTAATATTAGTATGTGAAGATTTGGGGAATTTTACCCCTTTCTTTTGCCAAGTAAAACAAATAGGGAAATGGTCTGATATTGAGTATGAAGGAACAATAGATTCTTTGACATGTTTAGTTTCAGATACAAATATATGATCAATTAGTGATTTAGAGGAAGAAGTAATTCTAGTAGGTGACCTAATAATTTGATGTAGACCATATATTTCAAGAAGATCGGTCCAAGATTTATTATGATTGTGTAATAAGTCAATATTTAAATCTCCTAATAATAGTATTTCACAGTGAGAATTCCATGCTTTTTCAATCATAAATGAGAAGTCAGTATTCCAGGAAGATAAAGAAGAGGGATTACGATAAATATTACAAAGTAACAATGGTTTAGAGTGTTTAAGAGTAATTTCTATCCATATAGCCTCAATATTATCATGTTCTAAATCTAACCTACGATTACATATGATATGATTTCTAACATATAGAAGTGTTCCAGAGGAACTTACATTACAAGAATCTTTCCTGAAAGGCTGTTGAAAGTTTGGGATTGAAATATCTTCATTAGTCACAGAAATATCTAAATGTGACTCAGAAAGTCCAAATATATCAAAATTTTGAAGGAAAACACCTAGTTCAGAAATTTTGTTCTTAACATGACATACATTTAGATGAGCAATATGTAGACCTTTCTTAACTAAAACAGTATTCATAATAATCATAAATAAATAAATTAATAACTGACTGGAAATAAGGACACACAATTACCTGAAAAACTTTCTAATTAGAAAATGGAAAAGTCATTGAATAATGAAAGTTTGATTTGGGTTACTGCCAAGTTCCAGTACAGGCAATTATGAATAAACAAGCTTAGCTTAAGAATAATTATGATAGGGGGAAGATTTATATTGGGGGAAGTAATAAGGATTATGCAATGGTCTATTGTTATATACATTACACCTGTACTCATATTGGCGAGATCTTATATAGTCATAGTATTCATAGTAATTTGTTGATTTAACAGGTACATGTTCATGCGCATCAGTTGAATTAGCTGAAACAAGAGTATTACTTAAAATATTCATTAATAGATCATTTCCATTATAATTAGGATGAACTCCGTCACGTTTCATTACATCCTTTGGACGTCTTTGGTAGAAGTGTGTAAATACATCAATAAACGTGCAGTTATTTTTATGACAGAACTCCTGAATATAAGTATTAAATTTTTTACATTCTCTAATATATGGACGATGTATATTTCTTGGCAATGCCGAACAAATATAAATATTTCCTTTAAAAGAGTTTTTAGTGACTGAAATTAGTTTATTAAAGTCTGTGGTGTTTTGAGTGGGATTGTTTAATGAAATATCATTCCCCCCAGCACATATAATAATGTTTTTAAGTGAGTGCTTACAATTTAAAAGTTGAACAAGTCTATCATTTATATTAGTATAGTAGGCCCCACGATTGGTGTCAACTACGCATTCGTGATCAAATAATTTTGTAATGTTAGGTGTTTTAATACCAGCTGTAACTGAACTTCCTATTAACAGTGTTTTAGCTTTACTAAAGTTGAAAGGTATAGGTTTTTCTAGAAATCTCGTTGAACTGGTACTAGTAGTTGAGTTGGTCGAATTTATTGTTGATTTTGCACCGGTAGAAATACATACATCGGTAATAGGCCTATTGTTATTATTATCAGCACTAGTTGATACACATTTAGCAGCGGTATAGATAGAAGATGACGTGTTGGTAGACTTATCTTGAATTGCTGAACTGCAGGTAGTTGTTGATTTGTCATGAACTATTTTTACTATATTTGATGTACTTGTTGATTTGTCATTAAATGTTTTTACTGCATTTGATGTAGGCCTACATGTAGATGAATTTCCAATAAGTTTATTTTGTGCCGATATTAGAGCATTGACTTTATCAGAAAGCTCTGTAATTCGGTTGATAATTTCAGAAAGTTCATTCGAATAGTTCGGTTCAGGTATATTGTTTGATATAACACTTACGGCAGTAACAGGGCCCGGAATTAGTGGCTGAGTAACTTCTAGTAAATTGTCGTTTCCCTTTCCCTTTAATGGCGTGCTCGTAACGGGTTGTTGACATAAATTTACAAGAGACAGCACGGAAGGTAGGCTATCACTTAGAGCACTATTGTTAGCATTAATACTTTTAAGGTTCGGTTTAATTTGAAATATATTGGTGTCCACCCACGCAGAACTGTCCTTTCCTTGAATATGAAGCTTGTTGTATTTATTGTAGAAGGTAATTGTTGCTTTTTCCAAATTCTTGGAAAGAGTTGACATCGGAGATGATTTATAAATAATTCCTTTCCCACTGTTTTCATTATTTTTATACAGCACATGAGAATTTGCACATGATGACAGTAAGTTAGTATATGAATCCACACAGTGGAATTGAACAACAATGGATGTGGAATATTCAGTATAGTCATAAATAGTATAAATAGAGTTAGCCAGAGTTGTTGATAACCGTAGTTCTACATCATCCGATTTGATTATGTTAAATATCGAGGTGTTAAAAGATATTTCTGAGTCTTTTAAGGAATCGCAGTCAACAGTTTTAATATAGGAAGAACTACTCATGTTGAAATCTAGTAGTCTGAGTCCATGTAATGTTTCTAGTTATCTTTCCTTGGCGGCCATTGATAATGCCGATCTGTTGTTAGGCCTAGCTAAACTAATCTTCAATCGGTGCGGTAAGTAAAATAAATCATCGCATATTGAAATGGAAACAAACAAGGTTTATATAAGCCGTGCATAATTTTTATGAGTCACGTTATAATAAATCGCAAATATCAGCGAATTTCTGAACAGTTAGGCTAAAGAAAAAGTGACAGATACTAGAGATAGAATATAGGCTAGATCTGTCAATCAAATGTAAACATACTCTTAGTCATAATAACGCAGAGTAGTAAAACTTCAGTATACCTCATATCAGAACGTTCCCCACGTTATAATAAATCGTTAATATCAGCAAATTTCTAGAGTTAATTACGGGTGACAAGTAAAGTAGATATCGCAGATCATCGGAGACGGCCATTTTAAATATTTTGACAGTTAACAGCTGATCAAAAAGTTCTTGTTTATAATTACGACTAACAGCAAAACAGTATACATCTATTTCACATAAAAAAAATTCCTGGCGATCACGCACACATAATAGAGTAAAAATCATTCATTTCGATATCGATAAATGTAGAGTAGCTGTGGTGTTACGGTGAAATACTATGCCGCTACCGTAACACCACAGCTTTATGATTTGTTAGACAGGAGTGATTTAATGGGTGTCAACAACTGGGTTTCTGATTTTAATGTTGTCCCACCGGCACTGGCCGTACGCCAGCAACAGAAAATAGCTGACGAAACAGCTAGGGCGTCGATTGTTAGTTCGCGTACAACTTGAAAAACCGAATGTCGTACGCCATTGTGAAACTGAAAGTAGCTGACGAAGACAGTTAGGGCGCCGATTGTTAGTTCGCGTACAACTTGAAAAAAGCGAATGTCAGTATGGTATTTCTGACATAATTGGTTATCGGTGACCTGAAAGCTGGAAATCTCGACTCAAAGCGAGTAATCTCGACTCAAAAGTATAGTATAACCTACTTACTGTCTACAGTCGTCGCTAGTCTCCATGATTGTTTGTGGACGATTTACTACTCAGTAAGAAAGCCTGTGCCCAAAAAGAGTTCTCGTCTGTTATTATTAGTATAATGACTTCCTCATGTGCGGCAGGTTTGTTTGTTTTTAAAAACACTGTTTTTCGTTCCAAAAAATAGAAAAGTAATTTTTTACCAGATGATCATGGTTTTTCACCGAGACTAGATAATTTCTCTCGGTGTAAGGATATTATCACTTATGAATAAGTTCATACACTGTTGAGAAAATAGTCCCATTGGTTTGCTAAGCGGCAAATAGAGCGGGAATAAACTCTGTACTGAAAATTTTTTGCGTGATCTATATAAACTGTCTTCACACACTCGATTTATAATTAGCGATACACAGGTATAGTGGCAAGTGTTATGCTTCTCAGGCTAATACCTCAAAAGTACCTCCGCGCGAAAACCCAGATTTTGGTACACGCAAAAGAAAAAGAAATAGTGCCCGTGTGCGTGCCAGTAATAGGAAAACTAAGAGTTCGCGCATAAAAATGCACGAACGTACCAGGCGCGATGTCATCCAGTGCTTAGGTCATAGTCCGGCAGCCGATCGACAAACCTGGAAATATAGCCCACCTAATGTTTTTTGATGGATTATATATCTTCAAAGGGTGTAGGTTGAAGATCCGGATGATGCCACCCTGGCACCCATGGGGAAATTTTAATATTCAAGATGGCCGCAATGAGGTATTTTCTGGTTATTTAGTGAGGTAAAATTTGTGACAGATTTTCTCGGACCTCGCCTTGACGGTGGTTTCTAGAAGAATTCGACCCGCTGAATCCAATGAGCTTGGTTATTCCTCCTAATTCCTCCTAAGTTCATACCGATTGCGAGTATTCCAGTGATTTTATCGACAAATATGTGAGGTTGGGTTCTTTTAAGAATACAAGGGAAAGAATATCCTCGGGTTGTTTGTTCTTGATACAAATCTTTTTACATTACTATATTTTTCCATGGTGTCCTAAATTTAGCTATAATGTCGGGTTTGAGAACCATATTGTCGTTAATTTCCATCCATAGGACACTCAGCTGTTCAGATATGAATTCAGTGATCCCGAAAACCTTTAGTTTGACGTATGACACTATCACATTGCTAACATCGAAATGTCCCGTCATGCCATGGTTACCATTTTGATTATTAGCTCGGCCTCGAATAACTTTGGTCGGAACATGTTTTTATACTTAAATCTGAAATAATTGACATCGAAAACCTATATTTCAATATATTGCGCACTTTTTTAGAGAACGTTGTGAATTTCCCGCCAATGACCCCTAGCGAAATTAACCGTTACCTTTGGAGGAATACCCAAGCTCGTTGGATTCAGTGGGTCGAATTCTTATAGAAACCACCTTCAAAACCGAGGTCTGAGAGAATCTGTCATAAATTTTACCCCACTGAATAAACAGAAAATGCCTCATGGCGGCCATCTTGAATATTTGAATTTCCTCAAGGGTGTCATTCAGATTGTGAATATACACATATTGGAGATACATAATCCACCAAAAACGTATATTTCAATATATTACACACCTTTTATGGGCAACTAACAGTAAGTCTATCGACTTCTACACCTTACACTGCAACGTCCCACGAAAACCAGTGACTTGGGGGATGCTCGATTCACAGGCCAGAACGTCCCGTATCGACAGAATTACAATCGAGTGACGCGGAATTCAGTCCTGTCACAGTTCTGCCAGTCCCGATTGCTGAGGTGGAATGAGTAGAATCGTGACGTATTGCTAGTAAAAAATATGTTTCAGCTGTCATGATTGGTTGAAATATTTTTTATACAGTTGGCACATGAGTTGTCCTCCGAAATTCTCCTTTTCACTCGATTGACACCAGTTTTGGAATTTAATTCCGGAACTGTGAATCGAGCATCCCCGTGGTGTTACACTCCCCGAAAACCTAAAGCGGGACACTCACATTACCAGTGGGATTCCTCAAGCCCAACCTCAAGTTAGTTCGACAAGCTACAAGGTTTGTTTCCGGTGATTACAAATCTAAAGAAGAGGGCTGAGTCTCACTTCATTTCCTAATTTAATTAAAAATACATGAAATACACTAGTTCAATTTACACAATCGATCTCGTTGTTTTTGGTGTTGGTGGCGCTGATGATCTTCCTTCGATTTCGCTTGTGATATTCTGCTGGGGGTTGAGGTTAGGGTTACTATGGGTCCTCCGCTTTCCCCATATTGCAATCATGTATTTACGCCGAAGAATAAATTAGGAAACAAAAAAAAAAACACGAGGAATAGTTTGTATTTTTTAAACATTTTATTTAAATCTATAAAGAAGTGTCAAAGTAAAAGATGTGGTCGTCTACATAAATCAACATATTGGGTAGGTATCAAGATATGGTCTATATTAAACAATCGATTGTGTAGGTTAAATTATAATCTTATTTAAAATCTTCTATCGTCATTTCATAAAATGGTAACCTTTTCTAAATTATTAAACATAAATTATGGCAGAGCCAAATCTGCCTATTATCTAAATTATTAATTAAGCATTAATTAACTTATCCAGACCATAATCAACTCTAGATGGCATAGGATTTGTCCGATTTGAAATAGATTAGAACGTGTTCAACCATATCTTGATTAATTTAACAATGGATGGTAACCATGACTACAGTCTTTCTGGTCAATAATCTCCATCAATTGATTAGATCTAGGGATGATGTAATTATAGGCCTACAATTATTAAGACAAGGTGTATGGATATGCTACTGTTCCCCAAATAAGGCAAGTCGTGCAATTCGCTGTGACGATTTCCATACAAAAAGTTATGAATATTTATAAAGACAACAGATAGTGAAAGTACAATGTTCTAAAACCCAGGCCAGTTACTACACCTATTGACAACATCGAAGATAAAACAAAACATTAAGTTATTCAGGTTGCTAAATATAAACAAAGGGCAGTTATCGTAAATAAAAAAGAACTTATGGTACCGGTACTTACCATCTTGTAACCTCAAATAAAAATAAAAATAAACGTATCGTAATTAATAACATGTTAATGTAAACAAAAATTAACGTATCCTAATTAGAAATAAACATCAACGTATCGTAATTAAACAATTAAACATAAACATTAACGTATCGTAATTAAACAATTAAACATAAACATAAACGTATATCGTAATTAAACAATTAAACATAAACATTAACGTATCGTAATTAAACAATTAAACATAAACATTAACGTATCGTAATTAAAAATAAACATTAACGTATGGTAATTAACAACATGTTAATGTAAATAAACATTAACGTATCATAATTAACAGCAACTTATCGTAAATAAAACATTAACTAACTGTAAATAAAGCATATATTAACAGTTTGTAAATGCATCACTAACTTATCAAAAAGTATTTACTAATAGTAAAAAAAAAAAAAAAAAATATTTTAACATTAATTGACTAATTGTTAATAACCCATACATTACTGTAAAAACAATTAACTTCTCGTAAATTAACAATAACTTGTAGATTAACATGATCTTACCGTAAATAACCAATACATTACTGTAAAAAATAACTTGGGGTAAATTAACATTAACCTATCGTAAATAACCAATACGTAAATGTAATAATAATTAACTAGAATAAATTAATTACAAGTTATTGTAAATAAACAAACATTTACAAATGTTATCACAAAGAGTATTTGTATTTCAATATTTATTTCCATTCGGTAGGTTAACAAAATATATCTCATTTGGTAGGATATCAAAATATGTCTGATTTGATAGGATACCAAAATATGTCTGATTTGATAGGATACCAAAATATGTCTCATTTGAAGGGAGAGGCACTTGTACCAAACAATAACACATACTGGCATTAGACCATATAACACATACAGGTACTGAACCATTTAAGACAGGCTGGTACTGAATTATATAAAACCGGCAGGTATTGAACAAAGAACACATATTGATATTGAATTATATCACACTCTGGTATTCTATAGCTTTGGGATGGAATAGAAGAATTTAATTATAAATGTAGTTTAAAATACAGATGGTAGGTCCTGATTATTATACAGATGGCAGGTCCTGATTATTATACAGATGGCAGGTCCTGATTGTTATACAGATGGCAGGTCCTGATTATTATACAGATGACGACAGGCCTTGATTAGCCTACTATACAGATGGCAGGTCCTGATTACTGTAACTAATGGCAGGCCCTGATTAGCCTACTACACAGATAACGGGTCCTGATTACTGCCACAGATAACGAAAGGCTCTGATTAGCCTACTATACAGATGGCAGATCCATGTTACTTTATATATTACAGTCAGAATTTATTGCACAACCTAATTTTATCAATTATTTATATAAAACGCTCCAAAATGACACCAATACAATGTTACAAGAATTATCAAGTTTTATCTCTTAAAAAAAAACCTGATTGCATAAGGCGAGATTTTATTTAAATTTTTACTCTTTTTTTTATTACTCCTTTATATATAAATAAGCTTAATTCAATCAACCTGTCGATAAAATCATGTACTGGACATTAAATCTGTAATAAACAACAATAAAATGTTGTCCTATATACATGTAATAAAAACATGGGAGAAACATGAAATATAAGATAAGATTAAATTGAAATATTAGATAAGAGTATCATGAAATATAAGATAGGAGTATCATGAAGTATAAGATAGAAGATGGGAGTACCAGGAAGTATAAGATAGAAGTATCATGAAATATAAGACGGAGTAACATTAATTATTTCCCAATAAAAATTAGACATTGTAAAATATAAAACATTAACATTAAATATATCACATAAAAATTAGACATCGTGGTTTATTGCTTATTATAATGTTCCTGTGCATGTTACAACCCTGTGCATGTCATGACTACATGGTGTCATGAATGTGTGCATGTTACCACCTGAGTGCATGTGCATGTCATGACTGTGTGTGTGTCATGACTGTGTGCGTGTCATGAATGTGTGCATGTTACCACCCGAGTGCGTGTCCATGTTACAATCCGGTGAATGTCATGACTGTGTGTGTATGTCATAACTGTGTGTGTTGTCATGACTCTGTGCATGTTACAACCCTGTGTGTGCCCTGTGGTTGTCATGACTGTGCATTTTACAACTCTGTACGTGTAATGACAGAAGAATCTTGAATTGTGTGCAGACAAAATGAGATGAGGAGACATGGTTATCAACGGACAGGTGTCTGATTTTTTAACTAGTATGACTGTGTGCATGTGATGACTGTGTATAAAATCTTGAATATTGTGTGCACAAAATGAGATGAGATTGGACACTAGTTTCTCATCTAGACCATCCCTGGTATGATTCTTATGGTAGTCTAAGTGGAACCTTCAGGCAAGCCTTGTTCTAACTTCAGGGGCAAGGATGGGTGTCCGGTGTATCTATGGTGGAGGACAGGATCGTTAACTCCTAACACAACTTAATTGCCTATTGACATAGAAGAAATTTGTCCCTCCGTGATCATGGTTCAATTTCATTTCAATAATAGGGTTCTTTAGCAGTAGACCCAGAAAAAACCCATTAAGTTGGACACACGACTCATCTTGTCACATACAAGCAGGGAATTGAAACCAAGCCACTTGACTCCGTGACAGACCTTATAAATACATGCGCACGCGTTAAACCATTACAACACCCCACCCCTACAGCTTGAAACAGATTTTCTAATATGGAATGAAAATACCAGAAAACAAGATATAAATTAATGAATTAAATATACAAATAAAATAATAAAATTGTTGGCCTTGATGGTGTTTGATATCATTATTAATATGTATGTATTGCTGAATGTAACCATGATGGTAACCAGACCATGATTCTAGCCATGATGGTAATCAGGACGGTAACCAGGCCATTATGGTAACCATGATCGTAATCAGGCCATGATTGTAACCATAATGGTTACCAGACCATGAGGTAACCATGATGGTAACCAGGCCATGAAATAACTATGACGGTAACCAGGCCATGAGGTAACCATTACGGTAACCTGGCCATGCGATAACCATGACGGTAACCAGACCATGAGGTAACCATGGCGCTCACCAGGCCATGAGGTAACCATTACGGTAACCAAGGCATGAGGTAATCATGACGGTAACCAAGGCATGACATAATCATGACAGTAACCAAGGCATAAGATAATCATGACGGTAACCAAGGTATAAGGTAATCATGACGGTAATCAGGCCATTAGGTAACCATAATGATAAACAGGCCATCATGAACCATGATGGATACCATGTATGAACACACAATCTGGTCATGATGTATAAACGTGTAATAGTGAGATTCAGTGCAGGTCATTGAGTTGATTAAATATTACATTGAATACAGCCATTGACTAACCTGGTCATTGAGTTCTATCATATTATATTATTAATGAAATGTAAGGAGCCATTATAAACTGAATGGACTGTGCACATTATTGATATTATCATTAAAACTGAATATAGAGATATTAAAACTCTAAATATCCACTGAGACTTAATGTTTTGTTTATAATTATCTGTCATCTGTTTGAAACCAATACTTCAAAGCATTAATTATATAAAACAATGTAAAATAAATTATGTAAAAAAAAGCACCCTTATCATATTATTGCGAAAGTAATTGTAAATATTACAAACATAAAATATGGCATTAATGTCTCGAATGGTCATTTGAGGTGTTTTGTAGACGTTGAATCTTTAAAAGGAATATCATACAAAAAATTGTTGAATTCCATTCAGTAAAGATAAAAAGATATTGAATAGAAACTTTTGCAACATTCCACATCCTATGCTGATCATGTAATAAATATTTGGTAAAAACAAAAAATCTTTTGATGGCTCCCTTTTTAATCAGACAGAGAGAGAGGTGTCACGTTCACTTGATACAAACAAGGGTGTTTTGGGTCTAATATTTCAATCAATTTTGATCAATCGCTTGTGCTTATGGGTCTTTCTTTGGCAGTCCTTGTCACGCACAAGCAGGGAATTGAAACATGGCCACTTGACTCAATGAGAGACCTTATGATGCAACGCCCCCCACGGGTTACCTCCCCCTCCCCCCACCCCCCCATGCTACAATAATTGGAGAGAGAAAATTAAAATTGAGCACAATTGTTGAAATGGTACCTTTAAATTCCCAATATACATTTAAAATAACTGATGTTGAGCATTTGTATGTAAATTTAAACCCCAACCAGCTGTATCCTCAAACATCAAATACAAATACACTTTAGCCTATACTATCATAACAAATACACATTACCGTATATCACATTACATACCGTATATCATAACAAATACACATCACTGTATACTGTATATCATAACAAATACTCATTAATGTATACCACATTACCGTATACTGTATATCATAACAAATACACATTACGATATACCATACTATATATACCATAACAAATACACATTATGGTATACCATACCATATATCATAACAAATACACATTACAGTATACCATGCCATATATCACATTACAGTATACCACATTACGGTATACCATACCATATATCATAACAAATACACTTTACCGTATACCAGAACAAATACACATTTCCGTATACCACATTATTACGGTATACCATACCACGTATATCATAACAAATACACATTATGATATACCATACCGTATACCATAACAAATACACATTATGGTATACCATACCATATATCATAACAAATACACATTACAGTATAACATACCATATATCATAGCAAATTCACATTACAGTATACCACATTGTGGTATACCATACATCATAACAAATACACTTTACCATATACCATGTAACAGTATACCAGAACAAATACACATTTCTGTATACCACATTACGGTATACCACATACCATACTGTATAAACCATAACAAATACACATTATCGTATACCACATTACGGTATACCATACCGCGTATATCATAACAAATACACATTACCGTATGTATACCATACTGTAATAACCTTTATTACATTCAACTCTTAAAGATTCATAATGTAAGAGCCAAATCTGTCTATTGAAGCTGGTTTTTCTAGCTTCAAATCTTATATAAGTTACTATTTAGACATTAGTACACATCAACTCTCCAGATCATCGGATGGCAGAGATTTAAAAAATTAACAATAAAATGGAAAATCAATTGTCAAGTACCATTGCTACAATAATCTATGCTACATGTCCATCTTCAAACAGTCAGAATTTGCTCAGAATAAACTTGAACTTTATCGGCCAATGCAGGGATCGAACCCCCGACCTCCAGGCTAGCGAGTCAGCGTCTTACCCATTACCATCATTCAGCTTCTTATTATTTTCTTATTTTTTCAGGAAGAAAGATTAATTTAAAAATAAAAAAGTATTTGATTGCACTGTTCAAAAGCAGAAATGTTATCTAAATTATTAATTAGACATTAGTTAACTTATCCAGACCATAATCAACTCTCATGCCATCCTTAGCCTGTAATATTTGGTGGATTTGAATACGGTTTGTGATGGATGTATGATGAAACGTAAAAATGGTCAATCAAGACTTTGAATTTTATTGTACCAATGGTAGTAATGACGACTGAGGCTAGCCTAAATTGAATCACTAATATCTAGGTTTAGATTGAAGCAATTTGACTGGAATATTCTGTTTTCATAACCTATTTTTTAACTATTAGAGCAACAACTGTCAGCTCTTTACCTAATGCCCCTTTAAGTTTGCTCTGATGAATTTATATATATCTTGTTTTAGCATGTTTAACCTTATTCTCTACAGTTTTCTTCAAGTCTGGTTGTGATTTTAAAATAAAAAACATAAAAATATCATTATATATAACAAAAACAAAGAGAGCAAAAAAAGTCAACAAAACAACATCCAAATATAAACAAATAAAAGGTGATAATTATCAAGGTGTAAAATTGTGGTAAACCATGTTATATTATAGAGTTTCCTCCCCTTTTTGATAATGGTCATGATCTTTTTGTATTGTGTTGACAATCGTGATGACATTTCGCAAGACCTCGAGTTGACTTTGCGGTGACACAGATCCTGTTTTTCCATTGGATGATGTATGAGCTTCGAGATATTTTTCCTTTTCACTGAAAAACAGATTGAATTTACAGTAGGGCTGGGTTATAAAGTAATTGATGGATCCCGCCAAAACCTAGTAACTCACTTTTTTTTATCAAAATTGAGTTAGGAACAAATTTGTAGTGCTGGGTTATAAAGTAATTGATGGATCCCGCCAAAACCTAGTAACTCACTTTTTTATCAAAATTGAGTTAGGAACAAATTTGCAGTTACGAGGGTATGTGCTTCCTGTTGTTTTGATTTTGTAAGCAGTTACACCCATGAATAAACCTAGCAATTTCCCTCATTTGCTTAGTAAACCACAGAAAAACCTAGTAACTCAATAATCAAATCAATCGATAAACTCGAGTCAATATATCCAATCATTACGTTTTCCTTTATTTTCTCAAAATAAGAAAACCGAGTTACTAGGTGATGCCTTTTGACGGAAGATTGGTTTTCAAGTACAGGACGAAGGTTTTGGCAAGGGAAAACATAGACCATCCCTGTGTTGGCATAGAAAGTTCATTGGGTTTTTCCAGCATGGTTCCCACTTGTCAGTGTTGCATGAGGCAGGGCCTGGTAAGGTACAACATATAGCATTCCACGTGGGACAAAAGTCTGAGACCCCGTTTACATGCTGGTGTGCATGTAAAAGAACATGACAGTTGGAATTCGATAAAAGAGTAGGCTGTAGCGCCGCTGCCGGTAAATATTTCCCTCATATCACACTGTCTGGCATATGCAGGCATTAAAAACCTGTTTAATTTTATCCATAATGACCCCAGGACAATAATAGCCATCTTGAAATAAAAAAAAAATATCTGATTATTTACATATGAGAGGGCGAGAGAGAGAAAAGACACAAACTAGGTCATTGGACATGTGATCTTACTCCAAGTTGCTTACAAGCTGGTAATCAACACCATTCCTCTTTACTCAATGACACAGTTTATGATTCATCGTTCATGCATATAAACCACCAGCAACCCCCCCCCCCATGACCATATGACATATAAATAGTTTATCTATAGACCTTATGATCCACTGGGCAGGTGTTAAATCAATCGGCTACCATAGTTTATCTATGGACTTATGATGCATGGGGCACACATAATCAACTGGCTACCCCACCCCTAACCCTAACCCCTGTACTTACCGTAGTTTATCGAGAGATTGTGAGAACTGTGACAAGATAATCTGTGCTTCACGAGCCGTGTCCAGTGAATCTTGCCAATCACCGATAATAACACCATGATACGTCTGATTACAACCAGGGGCTGAAGAAAATAAAATAAACAAAAGGATTATCTCCCTTATAACGCAGATGATGAATAATAGCTGAAGATCATGATGAACAACTTTCAATCTGATTAAAACAGAGATTGTATTTCCTTTATAGCACGCAATATGGCTTATGCCCGTCTTCATTAGCCAAGTTTAGGGGGGTGGGGGAGAAATGAGGTTTAACGTCCACTCGACACAAACTAGGTTATTTCGGGACTAACATGTGGTTTAATTTTATTTCAATAATTCGCTTGCGAGTAGGGAGGAAACTGGAGTGCCCGGATCAAACCCACGAGGTTGAACAGGCGACCCTTTACTCCTTGCCATGTACAACCGTGGGTTTGAAACCACGTCAGTTGACTCAATGGCAGCCCACTTTAGGAGCAGAACAGTAGGACGTTAAACACCATTTCATTTCATTTCAAATACATCACGATTTTAGTCTCACCCCCTTAGTTGACGGGACTGTATGATAGGACTGAATTCCACATCACTCGATGGCAATGGTGTAAATTGGGATAATCTTGACTGGCAATCAAGCATCCCATATATGCTTACACTGGATAATCTGATGTATAAGAGCAGGTTATCCAGTCTACTCATATGATATAAATAAAGGGAGATAACTGACCTGTTGATTTTGTTTTGTGACAACAAGACCACTTGTCGTTTTTATAAACGCCAGGATGATAATAAGGAACAAGATATTTATTATAATGACAAGTTTTACGTAAAGTTGATATCCAACTTGTTAGTTCATTCACATCCTGAAACATATAATATTCACTGAACACTTCATAGACATACCTAACCTAATCCTACCCTAACCCTAACCCTATCCTACGACCCTAACCCTATATAGTCCATTTCCTAGATATACCAGACCCTTCAAGTTCATTGACACCACACTGATCAGCAGTGAATATTCGCTAGGCCACTACAATCACTGATAAGGATGACATTGATGCGACTTAATGAAACACAAATATTACCCTTTTTACTCTGACAAATTAAATTCTAAAACATTTGAGGCAATGACTGCCATTGAGCCAATGATTGAAGCTGTGGGATGTGATTAAAGAGATATTAGAAGACATGGTTCAACTCGATCAGCTGAAACATTCTGTTGAACAGTTAACTAGTCAAATAGTCGTATGATCTATAGCCTCATTTACACTTGGGCACAGTATCAGGCCGAGATAAATCTCAAGAAATTGACCCGTTTACATTACTCTAAAATAACCGCTCTCAGAACCGTGCAAAGCACGCCAAATGTGGAACTCTTCACAGAAAAGTTCATTTCAGTTCCGATACAAATTACCCAGTTGAAAACAATCATGATGACTGAGCAGCCATTTTGACAGAACTGATGACAGAACTGTCAAAGTTTGCAGAGAAAAAGGTCAAGGTCATGTAAGGTCAAGGTTTGTCATCTACAAGTGGGGAATTGAAACACCCAGTCTGTTTTTAACGGAAGAATGAAATTTGAATGTAAATAAACTACTTTTAAAGGGACAATAACATTCTTGCTGGCTTGGTAGCTCCAGAAAATAAATAATACCCTTATTCTAAGTACTAGATGTTTAAATGTCCTACCTGTTGTGTAAATTATCCATTACAACCTATTTTATTTGTCCAGAGGGTTCGAAAATACTTTAAAATCCAAGTCACATTTGAAAAGGTTTACGTTAGACTTTTCAAATCAATTGGTTGAATTTTTCCAGTTTTTTAAATTAGGTGTGTTAAGATGAAATTTATATCATCATTTAATTGGAATCTTCTAAAATAATACGATTTGTTGACCAGAATGAAGATTGGGACATATTTTTCAGTTACAACAAGAGTGTTATTGGGGCTTTAAATATAAAACTATTTTTTTTTACCTTGGCTTGGAAATAGAGAATATCTCGATCCCCTTCCGGTGTCTTTACGATAATTTGTCCAATATTAGATTTTCCCAGGGCTCCATAATCTAACTTTTCTACGGCACAAATCATTGTAACGTCAAGATATTTTGATCTACGAACACTCTGTATAAAAAATAATCCTGACAATAAAAGTATGGCAATTTTACATGGGAAATAGAGATATCCAATCTTACAAGAAAAATACTGGATTAAAGCAGGGTTTCACTCACAAATTCAAAGTTTTGAATAGGATTTAAAGCAAAATTTGGATGGATTAATTAGTTTGAATGTGTTTTTAGTCCAAATTTATAACCCAGTTGGTATGTGGGAAAGTAATTTTAAACATAATACAAAACTTACATCATCCGTGGATATTTTAGAATAATGTAGACAATTTCTGGTCAACCAGAATGAACGTTTCTTGAACACGAATGACCGTAGTAGACGTTTTGGATGGTATCGACATTTATGTAAAACTCCCTGTCGTAAAATGATGCTGTTTTCTTTCTCTGTTAAAGATCGACCAGTTGATACACCTTCTGTATACTCTATAAATACACAACAAAAACAGTACATATACAGTTGGCATGGTAACTATAACTAAAGTAATTACAGTTGGTACCATGGTAAATATGGTTGGCATGGTAACTATAACTGAAGTAATTACAGTTGTTACCATGGTAAATGAGGTAAGCATGGTAACCCTACCACTGTAATTACAATTGTTACCATGGTAAATATGGTAGGCATGGTAACTATAACCAATGTAGTTAAAGTTGTTATGGTAAATATGGTTGGCATGGTAACTATAACTAATGTATTACAGTTGTTACCATGGTCAATACAGTAGGCATGGTATCTATAAATTTTACCATGGTAAAGAAAGGTATAACCATTACCATGGTAAATGTAGATAGTACTAAACTGGTGTAACCATGGAAATTAATCAAAATTTAATCATTCTATCTGATGTAACAATGAAAACTTATTAAATGATGATTTTACTATCTGGTGTCATCATGGAAACTTATCAAAAACTAATCTTACTGTCTGTTGTAACCATGGAAACTAAATAAATAGCCAATCTTACTATCTGGTGTAACCACGGAAACCAATCTGTCTATATAATTTTTAATTCTAGGAACATGAGATTTCATGATGGGCACCAATGGCTGGAACCACTCCTCTTTAACTTGAAATGATGTCAGATTACCAATTAACTGAGTCAGCTGAAAAAATAGTTAAAAATATAAAATAACCTTGTGGTATTAGGTGTTCTAGAAAGATTAATCATATCCTGCCTATTGCACAACAACCAGCGTACCCTGTCTGTATGTTGCCACACAACCATCATTATTAATAGCTGAACCAAGGTTAGCTTGGATTTCATTGGTTATTTTTCAATTTCAGATGCATAGAACTTACATTGGTGAATATATGTGATTGGGAATTTGTTAATTAATGTGTCTGGGAAATGTTTCAGAATCAACTACATACAGCTGAATAATACATATATTTTAATCTTCTTGCAGATTCTTTCAATATAAAAAAATTTGTTACAACATATACAAGCGTAGTATATGAATCAAAAACCGACCATGATGTCATTTTAGAATAGTAACATTATCAACTATTGATATGAAATTGTCTCAAGAAAAAGATTATCGATAGTATGCTGCCTATTCCTCATTCAATAAGTTGGTTGGTCTAGTAGATTCAAATCATCAGGTCTTGCTAAAGGGTACCCCTACGTGCAAGAGATTTATTGAAATAAAATTAAACTATATGTTATAATTAGTCCATCAATGACACAGTTTGCAGCGAGTGGACCTAAATACTCTCTTACGTTAGCCAACAGAGTTAGAGTTCTACTTGTTCTTACCTTAGCCAACAGAGTTAGAGTTCGACTTGTTTTACGATTAGGGTGGTGATCTTGTAAACCAAATAATTTCGGTGATAAAATGGCTGGAGCAAAAAATCGTAAAAATATAAAACCAATAACTGCTTGATACGGGCTGTCCTGAAAAAAAAAAAAAATCTGTGACGAAGACGGGCATAGGCCATACAGTGTGCTATGAGAGAAATTACTTATTTTGCAAATTAAAAAGAATATCCGCTATCATATAAGTCCCTTACTTGGACTCCGTGTTAGCTCAGACTCAAGATCCCACGACTTCAAATTAACTAGGAGGCGATACGACCATACATCATACAGTCATGGACTTGATGTACAGGAACTTGGGACTTGGCGCAGAGTTGAGTTCCTGCGACTTGAAATTCAATGAAATGGGGTCTAACATCCGATGAGGGAAATTTTGCCTACTCTTCGCAATAGAAGGTGAGTTAAAAATAAATGATTTTACCTTATGTTCAGTTTCTGGCCATTTTTCTTTCACTCGTTGTGTCAGGTTTCTAAAAACTAATCTCATTTTTAGCGGACAATCATCTACAGACGTGTAAATAGCCTCCATGATTTCTATCATATACGACAATAAAATATCTTGACTAGATTGTATAAAATCGGATTCAGACTCTTTATGTAAACTATGGCGTCTGAAAAATAAATGTAAAAGTGTATCATAAATTTTGTGTGACTGATAACTTTGGTTTGGAAAAATAGAATTAAAAAACTAATTCATGGCATCTGAAACATAAATGATAACTTTGAGTCGAAATATGAAAATCAAAATTACAAGTTAAAATAAACTATGGTATGGCCCCAGAAATATAAATGTTGAAAAAGTATTCTAAATTTTCTGCGACGGATAACTTTGTGTCAGGGAATTATAATTTAAAGAAATAAATTATTGAGTAAGAAATATTAAAGATAAAATCAAATTTGTATTATAAACTAACCAGGAGTTAATTAAAAAAAAAAGGGTCAGAGCACTTAAATACCAATGTTGTATGAGTAATGAAACGAATGTTGTTGATGTTATAATTATAGGGTTAATAAACAACTGTTGTTGATGTTATAATTATGGGGTTAATAAACAACTGTTGTTGAAGATATTATAGGGTAATAAAACCATGGTTGTTGGCGTTATTATAAGGTAGTTAAATGAATGTTGTTGATGATATTATAGGGTAGTTAAACGAATGTTGTTGATGATATTATAGGGTAGTTAAACGAATGTTGTTGATGTTATTATAGGGTAGTTAAACAAATGTTGTTGATGTTATTATAGGGTAGTTAAACGGCTGTTGTTGATGTTATTACAGGGTAGTTAAACGAATGTTGTTGATGTTATTATAAGGTAGGTAAACAACTGTCATTGATATCATTATGATAGGACATGTAGACAAATGATGTTGATGTTATTTTTTGGGACATGTAGCGGGCAAATGTTGTTGATGTCATTATTATTATTATTATTATTAGCAGCACCAAGTTTGTTTAATGGATGATTTGGCAAAAAAATAAACACAATCCGAGATCTACCTGTACCTGTACTTACAGACTATTGTACAGTGCTGTTCTGAAACATTAACGGTGCTGAGTAAATATTTTATGATCCGTGAGTAATAAACAGCTTCTACTATTGTATATCCTTTACCACCGTTCAGTAATAAGGTACTTAATTCTTAACTGTCCCAGAGGATTGATGTCATAAAAACTATGTCATAATGGTAATCATTGTTTTATTGTAATTTTTCAAGAAGAAACCGTACGATTTTTAACTGTCAAAATGTTAGGAAGGATGTAAACGGTTGAAATTTGTGTGTTTATTAGGGAAATAACTCTCATTACACTAGGAACATTGCATTCAGGTAACCGGTTTTGTGGATAAAAGTCACCAAGGGAACTTGGTAATGTTAATAACAACTTGTCCCAAATCTTATATTACTAACAAACAGTGCCCAAAGAGTGTTCAGTGAGAACATAAAGAAATAATATGTCCCAAAATCGAAATAAAATTAGTAACAAAATTTCCCTCGGACCACAGATCATTATCCCAGTTGGTCAAAAAATTTTAACAGAGAGAGAGAGAGAGAGAGAGAGAGACCTCCACTTGACACAAACTAGGTCATTTTGGGACTAACATATGGTTCAATTTAAATTAATTTACATGCCAGAAGACCCAGAGAAAACCCACAAGGTTTGACACGCGACCCTACTCCTTGTCATGTACAACCGGGGAACTGAAACCATGGCACAAGAATCAATGACAAACCCAATGATGCAACCCACACGTGTTAACCATTTAGCCATCCACACGTGTTAACCATTCGGACATCCACACCCCCAACAAAGTGTTGGAGTGTCATATCTATGAAGACATTAGTCCATCAAAAAAAATAAAAAAGAACAATGCTATGTTTTGCACAAAATGAAAGAAAGTTTAACATCCTACTGTTCTCTAATCGACAGGGCTAATGAAGTAGGGCATATGCCATACAATGTGCTTTCTGGGTAATTTTGCCCGGGCCAGTGTCACTACAGCTTACTCTCATATCAAATACCAATTTTCAAGAGTTCTTTTAAGTGCCCTGTATCTATTAGCCCAGTTCGGAGCAGAACAGTAGGACGCTAAACTCCATTTCATTTCATTTCTTTCAAGTGCCCAACAATGTGTACAGGTGATGCTCCGGTAAGCGACCCGTCTTACACACTGAGCTACAGTAGCTCCCAAATTAAAAGATGAAGGAGCCGTTATAAAATCCTTAATCCTTTAAATAAACCACCACGTACCTTCTGACACTGTTAACGCGATGGGGATCCAATTCAACTGTTTTCTTATCGGAGTAGACTTTCTCGATACAAGAATTCAATGTCTCATGTAAATAGGGCATACCGATTATCTGGAATAGTAAATAATCACAATTAGAGAGAGATGGGATTTTATGTAAGCAAAACACAAACCAGGTCATTTCGGGACCAATACATGGTTCAATTTTATTTCAATAATTAGCTTGCGCGTGGGGGTCGTTAGCAATGGAAGGAAACCGGAGGACCAGGAGAAAACCCAAGCGGTTGTACAGGTGACCCTTCAACCGGGGAATCAAAACTACGCCAGTTGACTCAATGACAGACCTCATGATACAGTGTACACATGCTAACCATTCGATCATCCAACCCCCTGGTGTACTATGAGGGTAATGTTAACTTTAATAACTATATCGTCTTTAAACACTTTTATTATGCCATTTCTCTACCCTAAACAACTCTCTTCACACTCGCCATAATTACAACTTCCCCTCCTCACTTCCTCTCGCGCATGCGTACACCTCTCTCGTAGACGACATACACACAAAGTGTTATACATGTAAACAATGCAGTTGACAATGTTAACAGATAATATTGACAACTCTTAATTTAAATTCTTGGTTATAAACATATAAACAATTTACCTTCATATACTGGTCCATAGCCTTGGTAGCCAGACTGTTACCACGGAACAATGTATTCGGATCATCTGAAAGTAAAACAACAACATATCCATACACATGAAAAACAAAAAATGTTGCTAGGTAACGAATATATCCTCCAAGCATCAAAAGTTTGGGATTGGAGGTATTAACTATTGAATATTGTTGCATGGCTCTGTTGATGCAATCTAACACCTCCTTGTTCTATATTTCAAACTGTTGTTGTTAATTGGAGACGTCTGCCTACACTTGAGTGATATGGCAGAAAAAACCTTTATCACAGTCTATTCATCACATGCGCAGGGATCTTTTCTTTGGGAGAAAACGAGAGTACCCGGCCCCGGGGTCTTTAGTGGTGGAAGGAAACCAGAGTACCTAGAGTCTTTCATGGTGTGAGGAGACCACAGTACCTGAGGTCTTGCACGGTGGGTGGAAACCAGCATACCCGCGATCTTTAGTGGTGGGAAAAAAACGGAGTACCCAGGGGCTTAGCGGGCAAAGTAAACTGGTGTACCGAGGGGCTTAGTGCTAGGACGATCACAGATCTTTAGCCGTCGAAAAAATCAAGAAAACCCGGAGAAAACCAAATATTTTGGAACTGGTGACAGTATAAAATTGGGCTTGTCACCATGCAGCTTGTGAATGTTCCCACCACCCATTGGGGATGCTCGATTCACAATTCCGGAATTAAATTCCAAAACTAATCGAGTAAAAAGGAGAATTTCGAAGTATAACACATGTGTCGACTGTATAAAAAATATTTCAACCAATCATGACAGCTGAAACATATTTTTTACCTAGGAATACGTCACAATTCTACTCACTCCAACTCAGCTGTCAGGACTGGCAGAACTGTGACAGGACTGAATTCTGTGTCACTCGATTGTAATTATGTCGATTCGGGACGTTCTGGACTGTGAATCGAGCATCCCAAACATGTCAAAAACAAGGGGAATAACTCTACCTGTTTCGTCTATATCCTGTTTTGTGATGCAATCTAGAAATGAAATATCTGAATCCTGACTGAGATAGAATCTAACCAGAGCAGCTCCGGTTTCACTCAGATCTAAACGTCGAACATCATTCAATAACATCCAGAATGGTACACCAATTTTCTTGTGCTGAAATCACAATGGAGGTATGCATAACCAACTATTAACAATTGAACTGAATATACTAATGAATACAATAATCTGCTCATTATTGTCGGCTTCAGCTGCTTGATCTTTGAAAATTCTGATTGATAAAATAATGAATCTGTAGTATATGGTATCATAAATCAGTCTGCTTCGCCTAAATTATATGGTTTAGCTGCCTGTCTATACCTTATATGGTTTAGCTGCATGTCTACACCTTAATATGGTTTAGCTGCCCGTCTATATGTTTAGCTGCCTATTTTTACCTTATATGGTTTAGCTGCCTGTCTATACATTACCTTATATGGTTTAGCTGCTACATATGGTTTAGCTGCCTGTCTTTACCTTATATGGTTTAGCTGCCGGTCTATACCCTACCTGATAAGGTTTAGCTGCCTGTCTATACATTACCTTATATGGTTTAGCTGCTAAATATGGTTTAGCTGCCTGTCTTTACCTTATATGGTTTAGCTGCCGGTCTATACCCTACCTGATAAGGTTTAGCTGCCTGTCTATACATTACCTTATATGGTTTAGCTGCCTGTAGAAGGTAATCTATGATTGGTTGATAACATGTGACCGGTAAAACCATTTCTTCTAATAAAAATATCTTCAATCGTATTTTACCTCGATCTACTTTACTGAAAAACAGATATTTAAAATTACCATCATTTTACTGAAACTCAGACATCTAAAATTATTATTTCCTCTGACAGCAATTCAGATATTTCCTTAGTCCAGTACAAAGTAACTTTAATTTCCTTGATCTTTGCCTTTATCAAGAACTGTTAAATGGATATGATCACTATATTCTTTCCACATGGATTTTAACACAAAATTAAACGGTTTTATTCTCCAAATATTATCGGGATTGGCCCTTTAGGATATATATGAATAATTTAGTCAAACAATTTACAGTAATAAAGCATTAATGTTTAGTGTTACATAGTCTTGTCTACGATATCACCCCCGGTGGAAGTGGACGTTGAACTCCAGAAACGAACAAACAAAGTGTAAGAGACGATTGTAAACAACAATTCAAGAAAAACTAACGACTAATATACCAATCTTATTAAAGCTCAGATCGTATAGTTTAAAATACAATGTATTGTTTATTTTGCCTTCCATATAGGTAGGATTTGGAAGCGCTGTTGAAAAATCTGCGTTCTGGTCATTGTGAGGGATTAGCCAATCAAATGGTCCATTGAGTCAAGTTCTTATCATCTGGCACAGGGAGATCTAGCGATAGAAAAATGTTGGATTTCCAAACACTCATTTGAAACATTAAAGCTGATTGGTTAATTGAATGCCAAATGCAATAGAGAAAGAGAGAGAAAAATGGGGTTTAACATCCACTCAACACAAACTAGGTCATTTCGGGACTAACATATGGTTTAATTTCATTTCAATAATTCGCTTGCGCGTAGGTGTCTTTAGCAGTGGGAGGAAACCGGAGAAAACCCACGAGGTTGTACAGACGACCCTACTCCTTGCCACGTACAACTGGGGATTCGAAACCACGCCAGTTGACTCAATGACAGGCCGTATGATACAGCACGCGCACGCTAACCATTCGGTCATCAACACCCCAAAAATGCAATAAGGTCAAAAGCCACTTATATGACCTGTGATGCAACCTCCAACTACAACCAATCACATCGTCATATAGTGGATGCCATTAAAAGCATAAAAAAATAAAATGGAACATAGATCTGTAATCCATTCAGGTTTGGAAGCCACAGTGGCTCATAAGTATGATGTTGTCTTGCTAAACTAGAGAACAAGTGTTGGTTGCTTGGAGCCCCTTTGTCAATGATATAGTCATTCAGATGGGGCAAAAAAACAAGGCTCTGTGTACATGTAAAAGAAACCTTGACATTTGGAATTCAATATTAGAGTAGGCTGTAGTGCCAATGTATAGCACACTGTATGGTGTATATCCATCTTCATTAGCCCAGTTTAACGCCATTTCATTAAATTAAATCAAATTGTATATTTACCTTCCTCTTCTCTCAGATGTTGTATTTTTATTCTCAGTTTTGTGCGCCACAGGATGCCATTTTTTAGTTGAATTGTGTGGAATTTGACTTAAAGGCAAATGTATCTAAAATAAACAGAAAAAAATGATCATATTTGTAGTCATGGTGATGGGATACTCGTTTTCTTTTGTTTATATGTTATTTAGCAGTTTTACGTACAGTCTTGGGCTAGTTTCATGGGGTTTTAAAGTTCACTCGATGCAAACTTGGTTATTGTTCAATTATTTTATTTCAATAATAGCTTGCGCATAGGAGTGTTTAGCACTGGGAGGGAACCGCAGGACCCGGAGAAAACCCGGACATACGACCCTACTCCTTGTCACATACAAAATTGACCACTGGGTCCTTAGACATTTTGGTCAGTTTTAGGACAGAAAATACAATGTTTGTATTATTTGCCTCGAGATGTAAAAACAACAACATCAACATACTTGTCCCATGAAATCATCTGCCCCTAACCGGTCCTTGTCATAAACTGTTATCACAACCTTCTCCCCATCATAAACAGACGGCAAGTCAAATTCAAATATTTCATTCCATTCAGGAAACCTCGTCTTTTTTTGTCTCTAAAAAAATAAAACAGACCAAACATTACATGAAAACAACACCTAGGGCGTACTCGATTGAACGTTCCGGAATTAAATTCTCTCAATTCCAAAAATAGTGTCAATCGAGTGAAAAGGAGAATTTCGGAGTACAACGCATGTGCCGACTGCATAAAAAATATCTCAACCAATCATGGCAGCTGAAACATATTTGTTACTTAAAATACGTCACGTTTCCATTCATACCACCTCAGATTTTGGGACTGGCAGAACTGTGACAGGACACAATTCTGTGTCACTCGATTGCAATTCTGTCAATTCGGGACTGTGAATCGAGCATCCCCCTACAGTGTCACAGTGAAAGAGACATAATAATTGAAACAATTGCAACCACAGCTATCCCGGCATTGGCCAAGAAAGTTGATGCAGGACAGAGGGCCTGACACGAACAGCTGTCTCGTCATTCGTATGGGATGAAAAACCAAGATCCTATCTACACATTTGCGTGCACGTTACAGAGTTCTAGTTCTGTCCTTCACTGTAACCAGGGTATCATTTAATCTTATGTATCTACCACTAATTTATTTCACATAACAAGTACTTAATTTCCTGACCACAGTTCAAAAATCAATCATTATACATCAATAATCAATTGGGTTGTTTATTTTTTAACACTCATAATCAAAATTGTATGGTCAGCTTTTAAACTTGGCACAAGATGATCTGTAATTAGTGCTAGAAACATAAAATTAAATAAAACCTGGGTTACAGTGTTATGGTTATTGACACTAAATTACTTATTCGTAAACTGTTTTATTAACACTAATAATACAGAGGGGCCGATGCCATGTTCTCTCCCCAAACCCTCCAGTGGGAATGACCTCTTCCCGCCCTGAACACTGCGCATGTACAAATACATATTTATATAAGGTAAGTAACAGTAAATAATTTATATGATTACAATAAAGGCTAAAAAATTCCACTGTCTTACTTAAAATATAGGCTAACAATGACCATGTTGAATTCTTTAATTTAACTAACATCATAGATTTGAATTGCTGAAAATGACCTTTTCATGAGATTTTGATAAATATTAATATTTGAGATTTAAAATGTATAAATTGTCTGTGATTGTGTAGTTATTTATATGTACTTACAGATGTCGTTTTAAGATCACCCAGACACGCAACTGTAACATATGGATCAGAATATCCAGTCTTATCTTTTGGTGCTAAATCTCTAGAGGAAAAAAAAATGACATAAATGACATCAAGTACAACCTGGCAAAAACATTGGGGTTAGATGGGAAAATGAGCACTCTATCATAAGGTCTGTCATTGAGTCAACTAGCCTGGTTTTGATTCCCTGGTTGCACACAACAAGGAGTACAGTCGCCTGTCCACCATAGATCAAAGAGAGAGAGAGAGAAATGGGGTTTAACGTCCACTCAACACAAACTAGGTCATTTTGGGACTAACATATGGTTTCATTACATTTCAATAATTCGCTTGCGCATAGGGGTCTTTGGCAGTGGGAGGAAACCGGAGTGCCTGGAGGAAACCCAACGAGGTTGAGAAGGCAACCATAGATCAATGACATTTCAATTCATTGTATCTTTGTAATGAATGCAATTGAACCATTTTGGAACTGATATACTTTCAGAAATTAATCTTTCACAATAAGGTAGTTTATAATGGATTCCATTTGCTTAAAATTCTACATCAGGGCCCTGTTTCTCAAAATCTTAACTAGATAAAATTCAAATTTTAGTAGGCACTGGTACTTCAATTTTGATTGGCCAAGAACTAAAATCAATTTTATATTATCCAATCAAATTAATAAAATTTGGATTTTATCTTAGTTGAAATTTCAAGAAACTAGCCCCAGGATGTACTAAATCATAAACTGTAAAAACTTGTTAAATATGTAATTATGTATAAAATTTCGTGAAACAAGCCCCAGGACTTAAAAAGAATATAAATTATAAACTGTAAAAACTTGTGATTATGTATAAATTATTTGTGTATTTTTCCTACCTGCCTTCTATGACTGTTATATAAAACTGAAATAAATCCGGTTCACTTGTGGATGGACGAATTCCATATTCTAATAATATTTCTCCTTGAATTTCCCAATCTTTGTCAGGTTTCTGTAGCGGAAACCAGTTTTCTAATCCTAAAATAAAACAATTAAAAGTAACCAATAAACCATCATTTGTATTAGTTTACAAAATGAAGAGAGAGAGAGATGGGGTTTAACTACACTCACACAAACTAGGTCACTTCGATACAAACACATTGTTCAATTTTCTTTCAATAATTCGCTTGCGCGTAGGGATCTTTAGCAGTGAGAGGAAACCGTAGAACTCAGAGTAAACCCACACGGTTAGACAGTCGATCCTACTCCTTGTCACGCACATCTGGGGAATCGAACCAGTTGACTCAATGACAGACCTTACAATTACTACATAATGACAAATGTTACGGACGCTTTGTGCCATAGTGATATGTGAAACTGATTTCAATATCAACTTGCAATCGACACCCCTGGAGGTCTTGGTAGAATTCTTTATGTCATTATGTAACCTTTACTTGTTTTATTTTACTGTCTTTGATAAGCTAACTTTAACGAATGTTAAACCTGATATGATGCATGATACATTATTAGACAGGTGTCTAATGAGCTCCTTTGTTTTGAAGGGTTTTAAAAACGCAGAACAGAAAAGAATCGACAGTTAGGTCCAGGAGGCCGGGCTAGGCAGGCATCTAGTTAAGGTACCTCAGGGGTACTATAGTCAGGTCCAGGAGTTGGAGACGAGACGAGAGCTTCTGGAGTTAGCACACTTGTGCTAAGCCTAGCTAAGACATGATTCCCTTCATATAAGTATTGTTCTACGGTCGTTTACATTACGATGTTTGTACTTATTGTAAGAAGCAGAATAAAAGTATTATTAGAAGTATATACAAGGGTTGTCATCCACAAGTTGATTTAAAGAACCAATACTGTCACATAATACAGCCAATATTATAACCAATCAGAAGTCTTGTATAATCAATATATAGGCCTCTGTCTGTTGTTCAATCCAATTCAGCTTATTGAATAAAATATTGTTTAAACTAACTAAATATGTATAATAACTGCCGACTTGGAAAATAACAAGTGTCGAACCAACAGAAATCGAATGAACTAGATTAATGCCTGGGCTAACCATAGAGGGGTTTGGGGAAATTTTGGGAACAAGTCTGATCGTTGAGCCATCAATTGCAACAATTTCTTAAAATGTGAATTCATCTTGTTACAATTACTTTCTAAATGACATATTTATGACAGTATCGGGATCAATTACTTGTATCATACCCATATTTATAAACAGAGTGAAACACAGAATAACAATGGAAGTCATTGTCGACCATGTGTAGCAAATACGCAGCTCGGAAAAGTAAACAGCTGTAAACCCAACACTCATTATCTAATCTCGACCGACCATTTTAAATTACGCGACAATATGAAATCAATAATATTCAACGATTCTGAACGATTTTTTACAATCGGCCAACAACGGTTTGAAAGTAACCATTAACAACAGAAAGTCGTGCTACTTGTTTAACTACAATATTTCATACCTCGTGGATCACTCAGCCGTTGAATAACTTCTCTGGTTATAGAAACCGTTCCTATTATATCATCACCACTAAAAATATACATACAAATAAAAACAGATAGTGTCAAACAAATAAAACAGCTAGGATCAGACAAATAAAAACAGTTTGAGACAAATGAATAAAACATCTGCTAGGGACAAACAAATAAAACAGTTAGCTAGGGACAAAGAAATTCAATATTTAGTTCTTCAAGTCACATGTCACATCTGTATTTTAAATGCATTTAATCAACATTTTAGGTTTTAGTGTTTTTTATGTTTTAACAGCTACATGTATATAATCAACAAGCGAGGCAATCATCAATCAATTGATTGGTTTGTGGGGTCATCTTCTTTAAAATGATTGACATCAGGGTGGACTGGCTAGCTCTGGGTAGCTCTGGGTAGCTCTGGATCCTTGGAACATCTAGTTTCTGTGGGCCTCCATCCAAATGAAGAGAAAACGAAACTACTTTAATTTTCCTTTTCCATAACCCACCCATAAATCATTTTTAGGCCATTATTTATTTCACTGAAGGCAAAGATAAATTTTATCTGCAAAAACATATAGATCCATTTTTTCAAGTGGGGCAGATGGACCCTCGATCCACATCCATCAGTCCAATCAGCCCGGGAATGACAAAATATTTACCTGACCCTGTCTTCATCGTAAATATTTACAGATAAATCTTGAAATCCGAATGGCATATGTAACGTGAATTCTTCTCCCCATAGTGGCTCCAAGTTCTTATAAACAGTAGCAGTTCTTTAAAATATAACAATAAAGGTATAATCAACACACTTATATGGATATACTACTTCACGATGGCTGAATGGTTAAGATGTTGGCTCGCTAGTCTGGAGGTCGGGTGTTCCATCCCTACAATGGCCGAGAAAGTTCATCCATATTTTCCAGTGTGGTTTCTCCTTGGCATGGATGACCAGAAAAACAATGGTCCTGTGTAAACATTTGCATGCACGTAAAAGATCCCTTGACAGTTGGATTTCGATATAATAGTAGGCCCTAATGCTGCTCTCCAGGCAAAATTTCTCTCATAGCACACTGTATGGTGTATGTTCGACGGTAAACACCATTTCATTTTATTTCACTTGTAGGTGATGAATAACTTTGTTGAGGGAAGAGTTAACTTTACAAACTAATTAATTCTAGATGTGACAGTTGTTGCGTCCGAAGGATGGGGAGTCTTATTGAACGTAAATGCGATAGTTGTAGCATCTGAAGGTTGGGGGAGGAGCTAACTCTACAATCAAAACTAGAATATTTTATAATTAAAGCCCTTACATGTAGTTTTTAAATAAAAACGTAAAACGTACCGTGAAATAACCTCATTATCAACTTTAATAACACAATACGGATCACTTTTACCATTGCTATAAAAATATAAAAATCACAATCAAGTATTCGTATCCCATTTTGTTACGTTTTTTACAGTTCAAAATTTTGTTTTACTTGTTTTGACTACACTAAAAGTTGTTATCATTGACATGTTCTGGATAGGGCTTAGCCAATTATGCAGTCTGCTAAGGCAAGCTTTAGACGTGTTTTGCACGGAACTGTGGGTAATTCACTCCACTAGTAACATCAATGCTTATTGGTTAATCAAATGTGTAACGCCATAGGGTCAACAACCAAACGGTCAGATATTCATGTAGTTTAGGCCATTAAAAGTATAAAAATATAAAACGAAATATAGATAGATCCGTATCTTAATCAGATTGAGATTTACTGTGTCCTAGTAGTACAGTATGTATAGGGATTATTAATTCTCAACGTTATGCGCATGCGCAATAATTCTATCGTCTTCATATACCCTGTAACAGGATTATTTTTGTAACCAGTTGATAAAGGGCGAATGCCCGAAACGCGTTCTGGATAAAACCTTCTTATATCTACACAGTCTTGTCTAGTTTGTTACCAGTGATTTTATTTTACTATGATTTAGTGAGAGAGAAAAAAAGTTAATCTGATCTGTTCGATAATGGACTAATTACATGTACCCAACTACCCCCCCCCCCCCTTGTGTTAGTTTTTCATGTGGTACAGTATCTATAATAGTAAGTGCAGGAAGACTGCACCACACACAATTCTACACAAAGATAAATATATGGACAAGACATCATACTCAGAGACCACAAACAAAAACAATTAAAAAAAAGTGAATGGATCCGGGGGCTAGCCGTAAGCGTCCACTTCACTGTACAGTCCCGGGCCTGTATTTTGTTGGTCTGGCCCCATGGGGTTAATCATCCTGTCCAATAGAAGGTTTTATTGGTCTTGCCCCATAGGGTTAATCCTGTCCAATATAACATTTAATTTTCATCTCTAAATTATTGTTTTCACTTTAAACGTAATAAAATTTTAGTTTTTTGGTCAAAATTTGTATGAAAGAAAATTCTGGATTAGGAGCAGGAAGTTCAGGAAGTATGTAACGTTGCTATGTGACAGTAGCACAGTTGCAATTTCAACTTAAATCATAATAATTTATATCTGTATCTGAACAATACCAATTTGCCATTTTTAATTCAAAATGTAGGATATTTGTTTACAAAATGCCCCCGAAATGTGATTTGCAAGCATGTGATTTCCTGTAATACATTGCTTGTCCCTTGGTTATAACTTCCAAACTTGCTTGGTAGCTTGAAATATCATTTGTGGGGCATTGTTTACATAAAAACATGACAGTTTTCAACTAAAATCCAGTATTACTAATAATCAATAAATCAATGTCATGTGAGTTGAAGTAATGGTGGATCTATATGTAGCTAAATCGTGCTACACACAACTTGATCAATAAACATAGATCTCATATAACTGAAACCCCTTGCTTATATATGCATGTAATACATGTATATTTTTGTATGAATGTATTGTGTATGTACATGTATTATTAAATGTATATGACTATGTATAAATGTATGTATGCATGCTGTCCATAATGGAAGTTTTGATGCAATAAACTTCTTATCTTATCTTATTTTCAGTGAATTGCAGGTTATTTTAGTCCTTCTGCTTATATTCTAGTCTATATTTCTAAGAGTAGAAGGACTAAAATTACGTATCTGCTGTTTCATTTGTAGAAAGTTACAAATGTTGGAATTTAAGTGTGGCAGGTAACATTGACATTCATGATCATGTTATAAAGGATATGTTGACATAGATATAGTCAATCAAGGCTTATGGCTGGCCATTGCATTCATCTAGTATTATACGATTATTGTTGGATGTCTGTTTATTGCGTTCTCATATGTATTGGTAATAGTTTCTGCACTTAAAAACCATTGGAGAGTAAACAAAACTGTTTGAAGTTTGTATGATTGATAAAATGTATTAAAATAAATAATTGACACATTTATCTCTCACTCGTAACATCAAAGATTAATTGTTCAACAAATTCTAAAGCATAAATAAAACACCTTTATAGAAAAATATCTGGTGATCTAAGTTATTTAAGAATAAATTCACCATGCAACTCTTTCACTTCTCTTATCAAGATGTTATTGAGCGACAGTAAAAGTCATCGACAGCAGGCGCTAAAAAATATTGCACTTTCACCTCTCTACCAGTTGCCGTGGTCTCGAAACTTTATATAGTCAGGGGATGTTGCGGATGACTAGAGATGATCTCACACCAAATCGCAGTCGATTAATTAGGTCAATAGCTTTCAGTTTTAGAGACATATTAATTTAGTTTCCCCCTCGTTAAGAGGTAATGCATATCATAATCCAATCCAAAGCAACTATTGTGGTTTACCGTTCACAAACATAAACAAGAAAATAACAAAAAAGAACAGCAAGAAATACTCACAGATCTTTTGGCAGCAAGTTTTTAGCCTCGGCAATTCTAAGATATAATGTGGTGTGTTTAGATGCCATGGTTAGATGAGGAACGGATCAAACATTGATTAATTAGTACCAACACGGTAACAGCTGCCATGGTTTGTTTTGGTTAATAGAGTTGTGTCCCTTGAATAAAGAAGATTCGATCCACAGGTCGTATTGTTCTCGCATATTATAATAATAAGATTTAATTACAATTTACGCATGGGTACCCTCCAATTGTTACAGTTTGTTGGGTTTTTTATTTGGTGTATTGATAAAATTTGTAATTCACATTTATCTGATTTTAAGGTTGCTTTGAAAAGCATGGAGTGTGCCCGAGGGCTGTGTTTTAATATCTATTCGACACAAACTAAAAGTCATTTCGGGACAAACATGTAGCAGGCCGGTAATCTTAGTAATTCGCGTGCGCATATTTTAGGGCTTGGAGTTAGAGAAAGCTGGAGGGCCCGGGCATAGGAGTAGAGCTCGATGAATCTATGATGAATGTTGGGGCGGGGGGTGGGGGACAGAACCTGAAATGAAAATGCCCGTAAAAATTTCCGCGGACCTTAGTAGTAATAGTACCTACCGTAGGCCTATATATATATATAGAAGAACGCCCCAAAAAGAAAATTTGACGGCCGCAAACGCATTTTCCGAGCAGAATCGTGATTGTGCCCCCCACCCCCTGGTTTGAATAATATATACGATCGATCCTTTATGCTCCTAAGTAACGTCAAATGTGTAAAAATATATATTTGAGTAACATTGTTGAATAAATATGCCAATTCTAATGAATAAATATGCCAATTCTAATAAGGAACAAGTAGATTTCACAAATTAAAAACATTTATATGAATATACTTCTTCTCGATATATTAACATGCAACGTTTCAATAATTTTATTTGTGTGTGCGGGGGAGAGGGTGCGGTAATATTGAAATGTGGACAGATAGAGAGACGGGGGTGGGGGTGGGGAGATGAGGCTTAACGTCCACTCGACACAAACTAGGTCATTTCGGGACTAACACGTAGTTCGATTTTATTTCAATAATTCGCTTGCGCGTAGTTGTCTTTATAAGTGGAAGGAAACCGGAGGACCCGGAAAAAACCCACGAGATTGGACAGGCCACCCTACTCCTTGTCACGTACAACCGGAGAATCGAAAGTAAATTTATTATATGTTATGAAATATCCACGAATATCTGAAAATGTGTAGAACATTCACTAGGCTAAACGGCATGGTATTATCGATTCCTGTTACAATTATCGTTGTATGTATGATTCTCTGTAATAACAACAAGCATAATTATTTACTATTTATTTTATCTTATGAAATATCCATGCATATCTGGAGCATTCAAGAGGCCAAACGGTATGGTATTATCGATTGCTGCCTACAGTTGTATGTATAATTCTTATCTCGGGTTTACAGTGGGGATAGATAAGGAAATTGACATCGTGATATATTTCATTTTCAATAATGAAAAAAAAGAATAAAATATTTTTTGTAATCCTCTTTCCAGTCGGATAGTCTAATCCCCTGATTACACCAGAAATCACTTACAATCGCCGGATTTCACTTACAACCACCGGGATTCACCGCAATTCACTTTGGAGATATCAGAATTTGCCCGTAAAATCGTCCTATTTACTAATATGTTCCATTAATATTGAATGATTGTAAAACACATAAAATCACCGAAATTCACATTGAAAACATATAAACACTTTCAACATATTATTATGCAGCCCTTTAAGGTCTTTCTGCCGTGACTAAGTTACAAAATACTACAGTTCAGCTTCTTTTCTTCAACATTTTAATTCAATAAACTGGAAGTGTTAATTACAATTCTTCCCAGTCCCAATTAAGTGTATAGCTGGTATGACAGGCGGTGTGAGCTCTGCCAAATTCTACCCCTATTTTATAGAGCCCCGCCCTAACTAACTCGATTACGTCAGAGACTGACCACCGTCCCGATTCGAAATATGGAACGGACATATCCTACACCTCGCACCAGGCAGGGATTACTTGCCAAATTTAGTCCGTAGACACATTCCATTAATATGACAAATGTGTCCAATTCATGCATCATGTCATCGCAGACCCCCCGTGTTGATTCGGGTGTCTATAACTCTGTACACCATAATTAAACAAGGCCATAATATATTCTGTTATGAATTTAGAATCAATAATTTGTAAAGGTAACAATATTGTTTCAACAATTCCTGGTCTATGAATTTGAAAACAATGTCGCAACTGCAATATTCTTACACATATCGGATTTCTTATTTAAGACAATGGTATTCACTTTCAACATATCGGATTTCTCACTATAGACCTTCGTATGTAATATTATTTTACATTAATAATAAATTACTTTTAAATACATAAAATCACGGGAATTTACATCGAAACCATATAAAGACCAGAATTCACTTCCCCAATATCGGAATTCAAGACCTTTGTATTTACTTATATATTTTATAAATTACTTTTAAATACATAAAAATCACCAAGATTCTCTTTGAGAAAATCAGAAATTGAAACCATATAAACACCAGAATTTACTTTCAAAATATCTGAATTCGCACTTAAGACCTTCGTATTACCTATATGTTACATTTATAACAAATCATTTTAAAACACAGGATATTCTTTAAGAAAATCGGAATTTGCCCCAAAGACAGTTGTATTCACTTATATTTTTGTATTAATATTAATACTACAATGTATCTGCTGTAAAATCAGACTGTTGCTGTTGCATTCACAAATATTAATGGATGCTCGAAAAATGTCGCACAACGTAGAGCGATCCCAGACAAAATGCTGTATTCCATATTAAATTCAGTACAGATTCGTCGTATTCAATTAAAAGAAAAGTAATTCTTTTAAATTAGATTTCGGGCACTTCATTTTGTCAACTAGATGAAATAATTAATTTTTGTTCTTATTTTACCCGTCTGCCCGAAAAGTCAGATTGCCTTAAAGTAAGGGGAGCAGCTGCTGCGCCCCTCCTCACGCCCCTCTGGCTCGTACGTCTATGTAGACTAAGTGCACCCGTTTTATAGAAGAACACGATGCAATACCTTTCACTTCACGAGTAGTATTAAACAGCAAAATGAGTTGCAGTTGGAACAGAGTCCCCAAAATATACTCCATTATTTTGATCAATCGCTTGAGTTTAATTTTTTATGCCCCTCCCCCCTCAACACAGCATTATTTAAAGGGACAATAACATTCTTGCTGGCTTGGTAGCTCCAGAAAATAAATAATACCCTTATTCTAAGTACTAGATGTTTAAGTGTCCTACCTGCTGTGTAAATTATCCATTACAACCTATTCTACTTGTCCAGAGGGTTCGAAAATATTTTAAAATCCAAGTCACATTTGAAAAGGTTTACGTTAGACTTTTCAAATCAATTGGTTGAATTATTCCAATTTTTTAAAATAGGTGTGTTAAGATGAAATTTATATCATCATTTAATTGGAATATTCTAAAATAATACGATTTGTTGACCAGAATGAAGATTGGGACATATTATTCAGTTACAAGAGGAGTGTAATTGGGGCTTTAACAAATATGAACTATGCGACAGTCCAACAGTCAGTACAATGTGCATCATTGGATCATAAAGTTCGTTGCGATTTTCCGGCATGCCCCCCCACCTTTAAGTGGTGCAGTACAGAGGGACCGGCAAGGGACAATGTGTAGTCGTTCGGATATAGCGAAAAACAGAGGTCTCATGTACATATTGGAGTGAACGTAAAAGATCCATTCTCCATTCAGGCGCGGATCCAGGATTTTTTGCAGGGGGGGGGGGGGTCTAGGTTTGATAATTGCTTAACTAATTGCGCTCAACCGATTAGATTCAATTTGGTGCATTCTGACGTATTTCCGGAAGATAAATTCCAAAATTACAGGTCTAAAAAAGAGCCAATGAAATCGCATAAAAAAAATTTCAAACCTGAGCGGGGGGGGGGGGGGGTCCGGACCCCTGGACCCCCCGTCTGGATCCGCGCCTGCCATTAGCCCAGTCGGCGCATATCAGTAGGACGTTATCCCATATTATTGTATTTCTGTACATTGTTTTTTTTATTAGAGATACATTATGGGAGATTAGCAGGCGCGGATCCAGGGGGGGGGGCCCCCCCCCCCCCCCCCCCTGCTCAGCTACATAAAAAAAAAACATGCCTTGCATCAATGAAATTACATCACAAAGTGATCCTACATCAGTATAAAAATGATTTCTCTGTTTAAAAAGCTCAATTTGTATGTATGCCTATGTAATTTAGAGACGATGATGGCAGATTTCCGTAACAGAAACCTGGCAAACCCCCTCCTGGATCCGCCCCTGATTAGATAAAGGGATGGCAGTTCTCGCTATAATAGCTACAAACTACATAGTGTAAAGGTAATTTGCTTAAAAATGTTAATCAAATTGATCAAGTATGAGCCGAGAACGAAGCAGGTGAAATGTTCGCATACCCTCGGTCATCATTCCTAAAATCATTAATATAAACAGCATAGTGTCGATTATCCATGCTTTAAATTCAGTTATCAATGGCCGTTAAGCAGCATATAGAAATCCAATCCGGCCAACATCGAAGGGTAGCCTAGACATCGAGAGTTTATTATGGTTTGGATAAGTTAATTAATGTCTAATTGATAATTTAGATAACATTTCAGGCCTAAAGAAAGACTTGTAATAAGCAGATTTTGCGCTTGCATAATGCATGTTTAACAAAGTATCTGGGTTCAATAAAAACAGATATTATTTATATATTATCGACCAAATGACAATAAACGTATGACTTGTAATAAAGCTATTTGTTGAAATTTAATGTGATTTGTTTGATAATTTAATATAATTTAATGTTCACCCTACCGCTACCAGATGTCACGCGTAGTATAAATATATTAAAGATACCTCCGTGGGTAACTATTATTTTCACGAAATGGCTTCCAATGTCCACTCGACACAAACCACAAACTAGCCCATTTCAATATTAGCTTATATCTATGTAAAGTCTTTTACCTGTGTTAAACCAGGACAAGTGTGGTTGAATTGTCGAATGGTTAGCATGTGCGCGCTGTATCATAACGCCTGTCATTGAGTCAACTGGCGTGGTTTCGAATCTCTGATTGCCCGTCTTCACTAACCTAATCGGATCAGAACACCAGGATGTTAAACCCCATTTCGTTTGGCGTAAGGGTTATTTGGCTGTTGTTGGAGGGAACAGAGGGACCCACATAAAGCCGACGAGGTTGGACAGCTGACAATTGGTCCCACTTCTTGTTATCCAAGCGATTTGTTGAAATACAATTGAATCATGTTAGTCGCGAAATGGCGTAGTAAAATATTTCTTTCTCTCTCTCTCTCTCTCTCTCTCTCTCTGACAGCAGAAGTATTTCACAACAAATAAAACTCATAAATTCTTAGTGAATAAATAAGATCAATAAATAACTATACTTCACGACAGGAATGTTAAAGTCATTTCTTTCAATAATTGACTACATGTTTGAGATGATGACTAAAGCCAGGCTGACACTTGCACGACCATTGGCCACGATTTTGTCGTGCCCATTAGTGTCCACATTTGCACGAACCGGCACGACGAGTTCACGCATAGTTTGCGCATTGTTTACGCACTTCCCGCATTGCGCAAATCGGACGGTGTCGTGCCGACTCGAGTCGTGCCAATGCGTGCCACGGAATCGTGCAAGTGTCAGCCTTGCTTAATAATTCAATAATTAAATATACATGGTTCATATATTGTTAGATGCAAGAACATGGTGTGATATCTCTTTACATGTCAATTATCGTCAAGCTGTTAAAATTCAATATTAGTCACAGTAAGAACGCCAACGCAATGTGATCTTGGAACACACTATATCTCTATTGGTTAATGTAACAAGATGGTAAAAGTTATCGGTATCAGATCGTATGGTATCAGATCGTATCCGTATTGGTAACTGGGATCAGATCGTATTGGTAACTAGGATCAGATCGTATGGAATCAGATCGTATTGGTAACTAGGTTCAGATCGTATTGGTAACTGGAATTGTATTGGTAACAAGAATCAAATTGTATTGGTAACAAGAATAACAAGAATCAAATTGTATTGGTAACAAGAATCAAATTGTATTGGTAACTAGAATCAAATCCTATTGGTAACAAGAATCAAATCCTATTGGTAACTAGGATTGGATTGTATTGGTAACTGGACTCGTAGTGGTAAGTGGAATCAGATTCCATTGCAGTTAGAATTCTATATAATAAAAGTGGACTGTTGCTGCTGTGTCCGGGTAAAATTTCCCTCATAGCACACTGTATGGCGTATGCCGGTCTTCATTAGTCCAGTAGGAGCAGAACAGTAGGATGTTAAACCCATTTCATTTATGTCATCGTTAAGATATTTTGTATTGTTCTGTGTTTTTGTATTTTATAGTTTGGACTTCTTTGTCTTCTTCTGGATCGCTTGTCTGGAGGTCGGGTGGTCGATCCCGGATTTTCCGGCGGCCCCCCCCCACCTTTGTGAGTGATTCAGGACGGAGGACCTGACAAGGATAGCTGTCTAGTCGTTTGGATGACGAAAACCAAGGTCCTGTGTACACATTGGCGTGCACGTAAAAGATCCCCTGACAGTTGGAAGTCGATATAAGAGTAGAACGTGGTGCCGCTGCCCGGGCAAAATTCTCTTCATTGCACACTGTATGGCGTATGCCCGTCGTCATTAACTCAGTTCGGAACAGAACAGTAGGTCGTTAAGCTCGATTTCATTTGATGTCTTTGTCTCCTTGCTATGTCAACTAGTTCAACAAGTATATTTTCATTTGGTATTTATTGAAACTTACAATCCATTACTTTAAATAATACACTAGTTGAATGTAACAGTTATTACTGTAATAAAATAAATATAAAATCGATTTTAATACAGTAGTTTATATTAGGTGTGAATATAATATATTGTATTAAAACATTGATGATAACACGTCATATGAAGAAATCTAGTCTATCAAGGTAGGTTTATTAAACACACCAATGGCATGAAATTCAAGGTAGGTCCATGAAATAGAGTTTAACCTTCTAGGGTTTGCGGTCGTATGGTTTAACGCGTTAACTTTAAATCATATGATCTGCCATCCTCGTTCTTACGTGACAACGATTGGGATCGCTTGTACAACCCCGTGGGTTTTTTCTTCAATTTTCTTCCACTGCTAAAGACACCAAGCGAATTATCAACAATTGATGTTCGAGCTCAATGGAGGTTAAACCCATCTCTCTTGGGAGAAACCTTCCCCCTTGTTAGGTACAGGCGGGGTCATTGAAAAAAAACGCCACTTGACTTAATGTCAGACCTTATGATCTAAAGGGTAGAATCTGGGACCTCCTGTTCAATGTGCCAGTGCCCCGCCCCCAACAAGGGGATAGAACCTGGGTTCTCCTGGTCAGCTTGCCTGTGCCTGTGCCAGTGTATTGATCTGAGTCATAATAGGAAGACGTTTTGGACAGCACCTTACTGGTTGAAATGGTTTTATTATACCCCTAATTAATAATTTAAATAACATTTCAGGCCCAAAGAAATACCTGCAATAGGCAGATTTAGCTCTTGCATAACGTATCGTTAAATGGAATCAGAATACAATTTTAACATAATTCTTGAAGTAAACTCGTCGATTTATGATTCAAAATGTATAAGTGTCTGTTTTCAAGCGGAACTATCTGTAGAAAACAACCTAAATTTGGTATGCAGATAATCATCGCAGAAGACCCATGACAGCTTCTTAATATTTTATTAATATCATCATTATTATGAGTATTAGTATTATTCCTACTAAATGAAGTACTGTTTGACTGCAGGTTAAGATGGTCTGAGTCCAGTAAGACATGATTATCCCAAACATAACAAAGGTAATACCATTTTAATAAAGGACACCGTAATTTTAAAAAATCCGTCTTTGATCAGATTACTGGTAACCTGGTCGTGTGATTCTATTTGTGGTAATTTAAGATGCAAGCTACTGGATACCGTGTCTATTTCTAGTACATCTGAGGATTTTGATAAATGTCATTCAAAAGGTCGGATGATCAGCCGACCAACCAGACATAATGACACACTGACTAAATGTTTCTTAAACGCGGAGATCCAGATTCTGAGTGACCACAATCGCAATTATTTTTTGTTACCCCGCTTGGCGAATATGAAACGTGCCATTTTGCAATGGGTCTCCATAAACCTGATGAATATTCATGATAACGGTTTGACCCGGTAACCGGTTTGACACAGCTTCAATGTTTTCTTATTTAGCTGTCTTAGTAAAATCTGAAGTGAAATGAAAGTAGTCTTAACGTTCTGCTTCTCGGTACCGACTGGGCTAATGAGAGATATTTTTTCCCGGACAGTGGCGATACAGACGACTTGAACCTGCGACCCAATGATTAGCGAGTCAGCGTCTTACCCGAGGACGCCATACCTCCTTGTCTGTGGTGCAGAACGGAGAGTCTGACAAGGACAGTGTTTATTCGTTCGGATTGAGGTGCACCTAAAAATTCCCTTGACAGTTGGAATTCGAAATATGGGGTCGGGAAAACTTCATGTTATGACACGATGTATTGGACATTAAACACAATTTCATTTCATTTTATTGTGTGTTGGTCGATCATAATTGTTTCGTTCTTCTGACCAGGTTGATTTATTCAAATATAAAATGACATTTAACCATAAAACTATTAAATATTCATAACTCTTTTCTACGGTTAACACATAGAATTGTTAACACTGCATTCTTGTCGGGTCACAGGGGAAGGAGCGTGATTCTATCCCAGTGTCAAGTTATGGATTAGTTCCTTGTACACGTCATAATAAATATAATATAATTGTTTCAGGTAACGATATTGTAAAGGGAGAGTAAACTATATATGGAATTAATCGTGTGTTCATCACCACATAGAGAGAGAAGTGGGGTTTAACCTCCACTCGACACAAACTAGGTCAATTTCGGGACTAACATATGTTTTCATTTCATTTCAATAATTCGCTTGCGCGTAGGGGTGTTTAGCAGTGGGAGGAAACCGGAGGACCCGGAGAAAACCCACGAGGTTGGATTCATCAACAAGTACCTGATCTACCTCAACTAAAACTTATAGAACATAGTGGAATTAAATCATAACACAACTGTCTCACACTGTGAAGATTAGTGGTTGTTATTTGACAACTTTCTTGAAATGGTCGTCATGTCAGGATGATAAGGTTGTAGAATGTTAAATTACTCAACAAGGTTATTGGTTGTCTATTAGTGATTCTGTTTGACGTGGTTGTTATTCCAGCTAGCGGAATTGTTTGAAATTGTTTAACAGTTATACGATAATGTGTGATATACCTTTTATAACCCCAGACGTTTAAACAATCAGAATATTACTGTTTTTCCATTAATGATTTTGTTTAAATTGATCACAATTCCAGCTTAATATAATATTCTAAATCGTCTAACAGTGTGATGTGTGACCGGACAGTGATGTAACGTTTATAACCCGTAACAGTTTAAACCCAACAGACGATTATTGTAGGACTACTGGTGACTTTTCAGTCTACATAAGTGTTGATTTCATATTTGAAAAATATTTGATAATTACAGTGATGTGTGGTCAGGAAGTATGAACAACGATTCCGTTCTTTTACTAAATAACAATTAACCAGTGTGATGACCACCATTTAAAGATAAAAAGACATTCCACCAACGATTTGAGACATCAGAATGAGGTGTTTCAGAAAATGTGAACACTGCATACCGGATTCAATATATCCATATATATTAGTTTTAATAACGATACTAGTTTATATACCAGTAGCTGGTCTCGTACAAAGTTTCGGCATTTTTCTGGAACAGCTAAACGAAGAATTTTGCCCAAATGACTGTGTTCAACTTTTAGGTAAGTAGATGTTTGTTGGTTCTACCCATTTTTCTGCATCACCTATAAGTTTTCAGATTTTCTAATTCAGGAAGGTGTATAATTTGTTGATTTTTGGAGAGAATCTTCTTCTAGTTGAGCAGATCCTATATCGTTTCGTTTTTAATGGTGTCCAATTTCGTTTTAGTTGTCTCTACTACACAAGGATCCGGAAGAGTGTTATATTATCGGGGTTCGGGTTGAAGTGAGGGATTAGCCTATAAAACGATCTGTTACTTCGGGTTCTTGGCGTGCGGTGCACGGAACTATAGGTAAACCTCTAGAAACAACAACACTGGTTGGTTAACCAAATGTCTGACGTCATAGGGTCAATATCCTTGATAGTTGACACGACCTTCCAATAGAGCCGACCAGGTCTTCATGTAGTGTAGACCAGCAAAAGTATAAAAAATGAAACGAAATAAAGATAGTATAGGTCTTTTCTGTGTTGATAGTGTATGTGTTTTAACTATTAAGCTGGCCGGTCACCTCTGGCTTGCGGCTGTGGTTTCGAGCCCTGGTGTGAGCGTATGTGGCATGGAGATAGGGGCGCCTTCTCAACCTTGTGGGTTTCCTCCGGGCACTCCGGTTTCTTCCCACTGCTAAAGACCCCTACGCGCAAGCGAATTATTGAAATAAAATGAAACCATATGTTGGTCCCAAAATGACCTGGTTTGTGTCGAGTGGACGTTAAACCCCATTTCTCTCTCTCTCTCTTTTAACTATTAAGGGGCTTGCTTGGTTGTGTTGATAGTGTGTGTTTTGACTATTAAGGGACTTGCTTGTGTTGATGGTGTCTGTGTTTTGACTATTAAGGGGCTGGCTTGCTTGTGTTGATGGTGCCTATGTTTATATTTTGGCCGAAGGGGATGATGTGGTTGTGTTAAGGATAAACAATAAGGGGATTTATTTGATTAGATAAGATGTCTGATTGACCAAATCAACAAATTTTTACATCTATGATCGATTTTTGTGTTTAATTAGTTGATTATTTCCGTGTTTATATTTTATACGTGTTGAAGATTTCTATGTTTTTATTTGCAGCATGGGTCGGGGCCTTAGCTCTAGGGCTAAACAGGATATTCTGTTGGGTGACCGTCATTCTACAGAGATTTATACCCACATTTATTCTCTTCTTATCTGGTGTGTTGCTCTGTTCATCCGGTCTTTTTATCTCTTCCTACTTCCAACACATTGGCTGGATGTTCTTGACCTATTGTGTAGCATTTGGTATTGGATCCAGCCTGGTTATGAATTCTCCATACAGCCTGATAGAATTCCATTTTCCGCCATCCCATCGTTACCATCTCCTAGCAACCAGTATTATGAACGTCGGAGCTCCATTGGGTACGTAGAATACATTTTGTTCAACTGGTGAGAAAATTATAGATTATCAAGAACACCTGACATCACGTCTAATTTAAGGGTTTACATTGATCAACAAAACGGGAATAATTGTCATTATTATAAGTTAGCTAATGTAATACGTCTTTGCTTAACAGTTCATCAAGGGATATTTTACGTGCACCCAAATGTGTACACTATACATCGGTTTTTCGTCCCATCCGACAGCTGTCCTTGTCAGGCCTTTCATCCTGCATCATTGATAAAGGCTTACCACGCCAGAAAATCTGGATGAACGTTTTCCGCCTATACATGGATCTAACACTCGACCTCCAGGCTAGCAAGCCAGCAACTTACCCACTGTGCCATCTTGAACATGCTTTTTAGTATTATTGTGTTTCGTATTTTTTCAGGTTCGTTTATAATGAATCCTATCGCCGCGTATTTTGACGCAGTTGAGATTCACACGTGGCGTGACACGATGAAGATTTTCTCACTAGCAATCCTTGTTATTGGTTTATTCAGTAGTTTATTTATAAGAGATACCAAACCCTCAGATTTCCACAGTTTAGACGAGGAATCAATAATAGACACCGAGAAAACTCAGAAATATGTTGACGAAAAAAATAGTGACGTGAGAGCAATAAATAGTGACGTGAGAGCAATAAATAATGACGTAATGGACGAAAAGACGTCAATCAAAGATGACGTTACAGACAAAGAGGATGAGGCACGCGGGGTGATGTCACTAAATAATACGATGGAAGGGCCAAATGCATGGCGGTGTTCGTGGTATTTACTGTACGCTGTCACAATCTGGATATTTGCCATCTTTCTTTTATCTTTCTCAATTTATATACCAAAAGTTCACTTTGTAAGTATTTTTTTTTTGATTTCATCAACCGGGTATACTCCGCAAATGTTTGTGCCATTTAATGTTTACTGATATATGCCAATTAAAACAAATGATTTGTAAAGGATGTTCAAAGTTGAAAATAAAGTTGGCAACTATGGATATTTCCGAATGATCCTATAAACACTCCACGATACTCTCCCCCAAACAGAAGAGCGTGCGTATTTTTCTCATGTGTGTCATTCGCGCCAATCAAACTGACAGATTATCGGCATTCAAAAGACGACCACCAACAAGGTCGGTCGCAATATTTCTATTGCGTTGTTCTGGTAAATCACCTTTTTCACCCCCGTGTAGTGCTTTCCCCATGTACTCACTATTAAGAGACAGCCATGAAAGTGTATCTCTCTCAATCGACAGTCATGCATGCTAAATTCCATCGCCCCTCATGCCTACCCCCGCATCCAAATATACAGTCCATGTGCACTTATCCCCCGTCTTGACTTTCGCACTAAAATAGGAAATTCTATTTAAAATCAAACGAGTGCACATGTCGACATAAACTTTAATTTAAAATCAATCGAGCGCACATGTCGACATAAGCTTTAATCTAAAATCAATCGAGTGCACATGTCGAGATACACTTTAATTTTAATTAAATAGCTTGCAACAAAAACTAATTATATGCCCATATTATATAAACCTACTAATGGAGTTTATGACGTATTGAGGGTGGTTTCCCATTTCAGATCCAATATATGCATAGTTTAAATATTCATCCGGAAATAGCCGCATTTTGTATGTCAATAGAGGGACTTGGCGAGGCTATCTTTAGTTTTCTTATTTCAATAGTAGGTAAGAAATTGCATGTATATATTCACTTATATTATTTATTCATATCATTGGAAGATGATTACAAAAAAAAAAAAAAAAAAAATTTCCTTCTCTCTTTATTGAAAACTGAAATATATCACGATGTCAATTTCCATATCCATCCCATTGTGAACCCGACGTAAGAATTACACGTACAACTATAATTGTAGCAGCAATCGATAATACTATACCATATGGACTCATGATTGCTCCATACATTTCCAGATATTCATGGATATAACAAATAGTAAATAATTGTGCTTGTTGTTCTTACAGGCGATAAAATAAAGAAGTATGTGATTTATCTCTATGCTGCTGGATGTTGTGTTCTGTCTATTTCCAGTAGTCTTTTAATTTATGCTACAACTTATTACCAAGTGGCTGTCTATTGTTTTGGTAAGTAGTTTCATCTATTCTATTACCAAGTGGCTGTCTATTGTTTTGGTTTAGTAGCTTCACCCATCTTATTAGATCTTGTTGTCGTTCTGATCTGTTGGTTTCCTCTAACCACATCGTTACCAGTTACATGTTATCTGTTCTGTAGAGTCAAGTCAGGTCAATTGACGACAGAATTCTTAAAAACGTATTACTGTTGCGTAAATATGAACGAAATAAAACGAAGGACGGTCCAATGTACACAGTAGCTGTTCTTGGTCGGGTGTATAAATTGCTCGTATCTAAGGTTTAGTAATTCTTTAACTGATACAGCAAAGTTATAACCAGGAAAAACAAATTAATGTGCTTTGCATATCTACATATTTTACAAATAAATAAATTAATTATTAATATCTCAACTGGTTATATTGTGAGGGTTTTAACGCACTATCATACAGGACAGTCATTTTGAAAAATACAGGGGGTATTTTTGTTGTGTATACATCAGATCTACTAGTCAAATAAAGTAAACAATGTCGACGTAAGAGAAGTATTATCGGGTTATTCTAGAACGAACCGTATCCTGTCGCCCCATTGTTTACAGTCTATTGAAAGAAGGACGACGTGGGCTTGAATTTCTGAAGCAGAGTTTACTTTAGCAAAATGGCCAGAAACAATGAAAGGCCAGCTGCAAACAATGGCCAACATTCATCCTTTTCTGTCCAATATAATTATTATGATATTATTCTTATTAATATTTTTATTATTATCATTGTGGTACTATGGGTGATTTTATTATTATTATTTTTATTATTACATTTATTATTATTATTTATATTATTATAGTCCATGGTTCTATGGATGGTATTATGATGACTATACTATATCCAGCTTTATCTCGACTTGTATCAAATATCACGTTAAAACGTTATATATGGGCGGCTACATTCTTTGTTAACGGTGTGGGACAAATAGCCGGAATACCTTTAGCAGGTAAATACTTTTAACGTTACGTCATTAAATATTTTCTAACGTTACGACATCCCATAGCTTAAAAAATATATGACGTCAGAAAAGTTAATTGTTTTTAATTAGACGTCAACCAATGGTTATAACAATATAGTGCATTTTATATCCCCGGTCTCTTGGCAGTTGTAATTCGATAGAAGAGTAGGCCATTGTGTCGCTGTTCGGGCAAAATTTCCCTCATAGCAAAGGATATATGACAATTAATGCAAGTCAGTGGAAACTAAACATTTGTACAAATCGTTTGCTTACGTCACATTCGTCAATTTATCAGTATCATCTATATCTGACATCTATATCTAATTAAATGGTTAAACTTCAATAGTTCTAACGACCCCACACAGAGTCCAGGCTGTACGCCAAGGTCCCGCCACAATGTTGGCTACGGTAAAAACTATTCACTGCCTAGCCCACAATCTTGTCCAGGCTTCGTTAAAACACAACATAGACTTGCCCTGTAGCACAACTAGACTAGGTTGGTTCCTTCCTGATACCTACATTAAACACTCCCTAGACTTGCCCTCTAGCACAACTAGACTAGGTTGGTTCATTCATACTACCAGCACTAAACATACCCTAGACTTGCCCTCTAGCACAACTAGATTAGATTGGTTCATTCATACTACCTGCACTAAACATACCCTAGACTTGCCCTCTAGCACAACTAGACTAGGTTGTGACCTTATTACTACTTGCACTAAATTAGTAGAAAGATTTTAACCTAGTGGACAGAAATACCACTAAAATAACTATTTGTAAATAATTAACTAGATATAATACTTATTTATTGTTAAGATGTATAGTGTCCCCGGCAGTGTATGCTTTACATACCGGAACAATCGATCGAGCATATGCCTAATTAATAATTTAGATAACATTTCACGCCTAAAGAAAGACCTGCAATAGGCAGATTTAGTTCTTGCATTTTGTATGTTTAATGTTACGTCTCTTTGTAATCATTTCCAATAGAAGGCTTGATCTCGCCTTAACTACATACATCTTATCAAGCCCTTCACGTAATATCCTGTATATTTCGATTTGCACAAGCCCAGCTTAGGAACCTATCAGTTTGTTTATAGTGTGTTATGTGCCACGAACTCTGATTGGGCAATGCTAATTAGTCACTTGTAAAAACAACGAGCGCAAAGTTCGGGGATTGCTGAGTATTCAAGCACCGGTTAGATGTTGTATAACTCGCGAACGTTGCTTAAGAAACATGCTTTGAAATATGCATCTTCTGTATATTATTTGCTTAGAAATGTGGCATTAATTATAGTAGTATTTGTCTTCCACGTTATTGTCATTGTTACGCAAGTCAATTGCCACTCAAAAAAAAATATATATTGTAAATTTCTATTATTAGGTATGGTGTATGACGTCACAAAATCTTATAATATCGTCTTCTTCGTGGCGTCAGGTGTGTTTGGATCAGCCGCCATATTGTTTCTGCTGTTAGCCCTGAAAACCAGAAACATCCAGTAACCGGAACCGGAACGTCGGCTGTAAACGGACAGTCACTAACAACAAGTAAATCTTATAAGAAAAAGGGATACACATTTTAGTCCACATAAAGAATATTCTTGTTTTCTGATTTTAAAAAGAACAGCAATATGTCTCCATCGTTATCCTCATTTTTGTAATGGGTTGAGCAGGCGTGGAGTAGGAGAAAGAGGCGGGGTCGAGGAGGCGTGGGGTAGGAGAAAGAGGTGGGGCCAAATTGGGTCGAGGAGGCGTGGGGTAGGAGAAAGAGGCGGGGCCAAATTGGGTTGGGAAGGCGCAGAGTAGGAGAAAGAGACAGGGCTAAATGACGTAGGGTTGGGTTCAAACTTTAGCATTGGATGTTTGTTTACATCAATACATCATAACTCTAGTACCAATGGTTTCTAACCGATTTAATTCTAGGACGGGCATAATTACATCTGCCATCTAGACTAGATAATTTTAATTCACTGCTTTTAGGTGTTCCGAATAAATCGCTGGACAGACTACAAAAATTACAAAATTCAGCTGCTCGTCTCATCTCAGGCTGTTCTAGATATGACCATATAACTCCAACCCTGTTTAATCTCCATTGGCTCCCAATTACTTATAGAACTGAATACAAAATTCTGCTTTTCACCTACAAGTGTTTAAATGACCTAGCACCACTATACCTCTCGCAACTCTTGTGTTTGTACAAGCCATCTCGTCAACTTCGCTCAAGTAACGATAACTTCTTGCTGATCGAAAGAAATGCAAAACAAGTATCGGTTGGGGTGAAGTCTTTCTCAATGAAGGCACCCAAATTGTGGAACAAATTACCGCTTAACATAAGGAACTGTACATCACTTTCAACTTTTAAAGCAAATCTCAAGACGTTTTTATTTGCCAAAGCTTTTTATTAAATGTGATACGGTGTTGTTTTCATATTTGTTTTTTACTATTTACATGTACTTTTATTTGTATGTATTGTATCTTCCTTTTAAGTTTGTAAAGAGCATCTGGGCACTCTATAGGTGAAAGATGCGCTATATAAATACATCATAATAATAATATTTGTTTTATCAACGGTTATCCTACAGTTATAGTAAGAAGTGAGTTCAGAGGCACCATAGATCTTTTACTGCACCACAGGCGCGGATCCAGACGGAGGCGCACCCGGCGCACGCCCCCTCTATTTTTTGTGGTGGCGAACAATTTTTAGCGCCATATATTCTCGCGGGAAAGGAGAACAAAAATAGTTAAGGTTGGAAATCCTAATTTTGTTACTTGGTTGATTGCCCGTCAGTCCGCCCACCGAGGGCCGGTATTCGCACTCCCTAGTGGGACAGCACGCCCCCTCTTTCTTAAAATCCTGGATCCGCCACTGCACCATGCACCATTTACTATACCCACTTTGTGTGCGTTTTTGTACACGTAATTTCCCTCTGTCTGTAAACCTTATTTCACCATGTATCTTCTATAATCATTATTATCATACAGGCATCTTCACTATTGCACTCTTGTAAGACCATGGGTCTTTTGTCAGACATGGAAAGAGTTAAATTACCTAGCCCCAGTCGCCACATCCAGCGTATAACCCATGCATCTTCGTACCACATATTCTAATAGCCTTGTGATCGTCTGGTATTTCCTATTGTCGTCTTTGCCGCCCCTTCACGTCAAAGGCGTTTTACAGCTGAGGAGTCAGAGGCGTCAGCCTCCTCGCGAAATAAATCAAAGAAGTTGATAAAATAAAACGGGAGAAAAATGCTAAAACCGATGTGAAAAATGAAAATGAACTCTAGTTAGGGAGGGCCCTAAAGTAAGACAAAGGGCCCCTCTGAATCCACTACGGAATGAGAATGCAGTCATTGCATTGGCATGAAAATCATCAATCAAGACCGCCCCCACCCCCCCACACAGCGAAAGAGGGCCAACAAAATAGTGTAGACTCCGCCATGATAAACCTTAAATCGCCTCTGACAAACTGATGACGTATTACACCGTGTCTAGTCTCTAGTTAAACACCCCCCCCCCCTCTCTCTCTCTTGGCAGGTGTACATAACAAATGTCTTGGCAGTTAGACTTTGATATAAGTATACATTAGTCCGTTGTGTTGCAGTACGAGCAATATGGTCCCCATAGCACATGTATGGCGCATGCCTGTCTTCATTAGCCCAGTTGGAGCAGAACAGTAGAACGTTACACCATAAATATTATAACAAATGTGACACCTAACATGTCCATGGCTCATCACCCAATCAAGTAATACTACGATTCCGTCAATAGAAAGACAATTCTTGTCATTAACAGGTAAAACAAAAAAGAAATAAAAAGGGGTTTAAGGTCTTACTATTCTACGCCGACTAGGTTGATGATATTATTTAAAATATCTGCACAGAATATTATTCTGATAGTTCTTAAAGGACAATATTGGTGCCAGTCATTATCACATATGTGATAGAACTGATTAAACACTTTCCAAATATAATATTAACACAGAGATCATCGCTACCATAGAGGAGTAATAAAGGATTCATGAATCGGAAGTGACGAACGCCAAAGGAAAACACGAGTTATCTCTCTATGTGAATGACTGAAGTGACGAGTGATGACAGATAAACGGACGAATTTCTGCTCACTAATAATTCCTTCGAAGACAAAAAGTTGTTATATGGGACCGCAAGAGGTTATCTGACGATACAATAAAGTAATTAAGTGTCATAAGATAAGAGAACACGGGAAAAATAGAAATACTCCATACAGCCCCTTGTTTTTATTCCTTCTATAGGGGAGACCGGGGCACATTGAACCACTTTGTTCACATACATGTTTGTCCTCATTTCGTATCAAATGTTTTTATTAGAAGATCTCTTTATTTCATGATCAAAATTTAAAAAAAAAAAAATCAATGTGCCCTCTTATATGGATCAAACGCCGGTTTATCTGGATTGTATAGATTAGACATATATGAACTTAAGTACAAGAATTTCCACTGCCTAAGAAAATAATTGACAGCATGTGGCTTATTGATGGAGAAATGGGTTTAAGAAGTTATCTCACTTCTGTATAGTGTTGGGTTGTATAGTATTATTTATAAAGGATATATCCATGGTGGTTCAATGTGCCCCGGTCTCCCCTACCTTATAAAAACATGGTAATGCACGGACTTTTAATCTGTTTTTCTTTCCTGTTCTCTTATCTAGTGGCAGTCAATTCTTTTTATATTCTCTCACAGTGTCACACAGCAACTTTAGGTCTTTGAGGGAATTATTAGTGAGCAGATATTCGCGCATGTATCTGTTATCACTAGTCACTTCAGTTAGTTATATAGAGGAATAACTCATGTTTTCCTTTGGCGTTCGTCACTTCCGATTCATGAATCCTTTATTACTCCTCTATGGTAGCGATGATCTCTGTGTTAATATTATATTTGGAAAGTGTTTAATCAGTTCTATCACATATGTGATAATGACTGGCACCAATATTGTCCTTTAATAAAACACACGGCTACTCCTGGAGATACATGGTTCAGCTGGTCAGTTACCTCTGGCTTGCTGCTGTGGTTTCGATCCCTGGTGTGAGCGTTTGTGGCATGGAGATGGGGGCGCCTTCTCAATCTCGTGGGTTTCCTCTGGGCACTCCGGTTTCCTCCCACTGCTAAAGACCCTTACGCGCAAGCCAATTATTGAAATGTTAGTCCCGAAATGACCTAGCATAGTTTGTGTCGTCGAGTGGAGTTAAACCCCATTTCTCTCTCTCTAAACCGAAATAAAAAGGGGTAAACCGTCTTACTTTTCGCCACCAAAGCTTCTTGGTGTTATGCATCCAATACGATAAGACGAATATTCCCAGATGGTACAAATGTATTTAACATAATAAACAATATCTATATCACATCATGTAATAAACAAACAATTATTAAAATAATTTAATATGGAATGTCATAGTTCAGATGATATATTATTTGGTATGAAAGGTGTGCCATTATTAACAGATTCTGCTTGTGGGGGGAGTACTTCTATTGTAGTCGTTGTAACATTACGTTTGGGTCCTGAAACAAATTTAGCCACGAATAGCAAAACCACAAATATTGCAAGACATAAAATACTCTCGCCTACTAATAAATAACAGTACCACATGGGAGTTAACTCTTCCATCAAGTATCCCATAATAATAGGATTGATCATGGTACCGGTTGACGCACCTATTAATATAATCGATGTGACTTTACCATTTATGTTGAGGAGATTTTCTTGAGCCCAGGTGAACCCAGTAGGAAATACAACAGATAGTGAAAGACCGACTAAAATTGCGAAAATCCAAATTCCTATGTGTATTTGATAATGGGAACATAGTAAAAAACCTGTCAAGCTTAAAATTAAACTTGCAGGGAATATAAATAATATCACAGCCGGCCGTAAACAACGTATAACAAAAATTCCTGAAAATCGTCCGACAGCAAAAGCGGCCCAAAATACAGAAGTAACTTGCGTGCCCTTCGCTTTACTCCATTTAAGTTGCATTACCACAAAAGTCAGTAAATACGCGGCAAATGTGTCCTCTACAGCACAATACGTTACATAGAAAAGATTTAAAAGCAAAACAGCCATTATGAAATATTTCCATGGAAGGTCTCTCGGTAGTCCGTCTTCATCTTTCTTCTTGGGTTGATTCCGTTTCATCTTCTGTGACTTGTAACGACAATATATCACCATGAAAGGAATGGCGGATAGTAAGGTGACAATACCAGATATGATATAAGCATAGATTAATTTAGTTTCAACAGGTTCAGCAATGGTGGTGATATTGTTACCTAGAGTTGAGTTAGTATTGGTGATGTTGTAATCTAATAGCGTAGTATTCAGTACAGCTGTAGAAGGTAGCGTCGTGGTGTTGGGCACAAGAGAAGATGGTCGGGTAAATGTTGTTGACGAGGAGTTGATTGATATCTCTTCAGTGTTTGGGGCGAGGAATGGTGCCGTCATTAAAGGGGAGACAACTCCACCAAATGCGAATGCAAAATGCCCGGCCTGCATATATGGTCGACCTTCCTCTTCTCCCCACAGTGAAACAAGAAGAGCGTTTCCAGCTGTAAAAACAAGTTAAATACACGCATAAACAACTGATCGACTGTGATTATAACATTTAAAAACTAGTTAAACACAATAAATCAATCAGTAATTAAACCGGCATAGCCATTGTCGTCAGAATATTCGTTCAGAATACAATATTTTAGTTCCTGTGATCATGGCAAACTTATTTATCTTGAATCATTCCAGTATATATTGTCTCTAAGTTTGACCTTCACTTTGTGTCGGGGATCATGTGGCTAAGTGGGTAAGACGATGACTCGCTAGCCTGGAGGTCGGGTGTTCGATCCCTGCATTTGACGAGAAAGTTCATCTAGATTTTCCGGCGTGGTCCCTCCTCGTCAGTGATGCAGGGCCTGGCAAGGACAGCTGTCTAGTCGTTCGGAAGGGACGAAAAACCGAAGTCCCGTGTACACATTGGCGTGCACGTAAAAGACCTATTGGTAGTTGGAATCCGATATAAGAGTAGGCCGTAACGCCGCTGCCCGGGCAAAATTTCCCTAATAGCACACTGTATGGCGTATGCCCGTCTTCCATTAGCCCAGCAAAAAAGTAGGACGTTAAACCCCATTTCATTTTATTTCACTTTGTATTCAAAACATGCTGGCTTGGGGTACATATCATACGTCATTAGACGAACTGTATATCCAATCCGTCATGTAGTCGGTGTCCACATACACCAGACGTATACTTACAGCCCTGGTTGAAGAGACTTATCGCTTAATATGTATTCCATGCTCGATTGAGAGTTCCGGAATTCAATTATATCAACCCAAAATCAATGAAAATTGGGATCTGGGGCTAGAACACATGAATATATCCCAAACACCCATGCCAGCTAAAACATATTCATTGTGCATAATTACGTCAAGATTCTATTGCAATGCCGTAAATACGGAACGTTCCGGTATGGCAACCGAGCACTCCCCCATAACATTACTCTGATACAAACAATATATATCATTAAAGGCCCAATACCACTCTTGTTATAACTGAATAATATGTCCCAATCTTCATTCTGGTCAACAAATTGTATTATTTCACAATATTCCAATTAATTGATGATATAAATTTCATTTTAACACACCTAATGTAAAAAATTGGAAAAATTCAACATATTGATTTGAAAAGTCTAACGTAAACCTTTTCAAGTGTGACTTGGATTTTAAAATATTTTCGAACCCTCTGGAAAAGTAAAATAAGATGTAATGGATAATTTACACAACAGGTAGAACATTTAAACATCTAGTACTTAGAATAAGGCTATTATTTATTTTTTGGAGCTACCAAGCCAGCAAGAGTGTTATTGTCCCTTTAACATAAACAAGAAAGCGCACAACAGTATAAAGTCGTCCGGTTTCTAAGCTTTCCATCCATGAGAAAAAAACATGATTGTGTTGATACATGGATAGACATCTACACAATTACAGCGCGACAATTTGTCGGACGTAAGATACCTTAATTTCTTAATAAAGTCAATTCTATTGAAGTCTCAATGCACATTTGAAGTCGTAGAGGTAGGTGCGATAATAATGAAATTTATTAATCCTATGTTCAATTCCCCGAATTTGACAAATTTTAATCCAAGTCAATTATAATGTGTGGTAGCTGATTAATGATTAATTTATTTGCTTCCTACCTGTATCCATTCCGCCCATAAAACACGAATTCGCCCAGAATATCACCAGCATCAATCCATATGGTGAACACAGTGGTAGTACGGCGACCGTGATAGCCATGAATACTAAAATCAAACCCAACAGAAGCCTTTTGTTAAGTCTGTCATACAGCACACCACTGATTAAGGAACCACACAGGTAGCCCACAGAACCAGCAGTAAAAAACGTGGAAGCTTTCTCCACATTAGTGTTAGTTATTAGTTGGACATCCAAGAATGATGGACCCCGCTGACCAATCTGAATACCCTAAACCAAAAGAAAGATTATGTGCTATAAAAAATATATAAGTGTGTTAGACAAATTAACTCGTTCTAAAACAGAGATTTGTTAATAAAGTTAGATCTATTTGATGTCAGTTTAAAGGAGCTAAATCGCTTACATTTGGGACTTAGAAATTGACACAAGTGGGTCGCAAAGCACATAATACTGTAATATGCATGTATAAACTGATTTACATTCAATGCTTTTCGTTTTTACTCTTAATTTCAAACCAGTTATGTTCGGCGAAATAAGCCAGCGGTCTGAATCGAATGCAGATTTCTATTGTCTGGTTATTCCAGTCTACACACACCGTTTGATTTGGTGCAATGTGCTTAGCCTCGTGCCTCGAGCCTCTTGTTACAACTGGGGCTGAAACGCATTATGGTACACAATTCGTGTACCAAAAGTAAAATGTTAATTTTGTCTTGAATATTGGATACCAAAAGCCCATCTTTTCCCGGTAAGATCACAGAATCAATGTTGATTTATATTGACAAATAAATCGTGTTATCAAAGCTGAAGATTTTGGATGATATTGACTTAGCTGCTAAAATAAAGTAATGGGTTGGATAAAAGCAGTGTTGCGATTTGTGTACATCCCGGTTAAGCGGCTTCACATCGTGTTAAAACGAAATAAAATGACACGGGGTCTAGCGTCCTACTGTTCTGCTCCGACTTGGCGAATGAAGACGGGCATACGCCACACAGTGTGCAATGAGGAAATTTTTGCCTGGGCATAGCACTATGGCCTACTCTTATACCGAATTCCAACTGCCAAGGAATCTTTTACGTGCACGCCAATGTATACAAGGAGCCTAAACCATATTAAAGCTGTGCGTACAGAGTATCTTGTATTTACTGATCGATGAGACAATTAACAGACTATCATCAGGAAAACAGAAATTGGAAATATGTTATACGCTGGTGGTGTTTTTATTCGGGAAAAATTGATGCCATATAAAGAAAGTGAGTCCAGTAGTGTGTCACAATATAACCGAGTTATATATATCCATCACGTCACTAGTAAATACTGACAGTATAGCTAATTCTAATACCCATCACTAGTGAATACTGACAGTGTAGCTAATTCTAATATCCATCACTAGTAAATACTGACAGTGTAGTTAATTTTAGTACCCATCACTAGTAAATACTGACAGTGTAGCTAATTCTAATACCCCTAACTAATTAATACGGTCAGTACAGTTAATTCTATTACACTTCACTAGTAAATACGGGCAGTGTAGCTAATTCTAATACCAATCACTATTAATTACTGACACGGGCAGTGTAGCTAATTAGCTAATTTAAACCCATCACTCTAGACGTACAAAAGTCGTTTGACGTTCATATTAAATTAAAGTTTAATAGTACTTACTAAACACCAAAAGGCGAAACAAAGCGCCAGGCTCTGGATAAATTTGGATCTGTATGTCGCTTGTTTCAGGCTCTGTCGGAAAGACTTCGTTTTAGTTTCAACTTGTGCTGCATCTTCCTCAGCATTTGTTAGTCCGTCACCAGCACTGGCAGGTGATTCTAACAGAGCACCATTCTGTATGTTGGCGTCTTTATCCATAGTTTGGACTTCCAATACCGATTTTGACTTAATGGTGTAGAAAATTCCTTAAATGTAAAATATGAATGCAAGCTACGACCCTGAGCATCGATGGGATCCTAGTTACAGTATCGCAATCAAATAAATAAATCAACTGGAACCCCGCCCCTTCTTCTGCACGAGCCTCCACTAATGGCCTAGTGATCTTCAAAGAAAACACAGATGCATTAAAACGAATACGACTATTGATTTATTTGTTGGTCAAGTAGTCTTCCAATATTTGTTCGAGTGGTCTTCTATATGGCCAAAGTGGTCTTATAAGATGGGTCAAAGCGGACTTCTATTGGTTCGAGCTGTCTTGATGTGACTGGTCATTGGTCCAGGTTGCAGGGCCCTCACAAGCCTATGTGGAACCCAGGGCAAAAATACCAGTGACCCCCCTCCCCACCGTCCTTGCTTACGGTTTAACTGTGTTCTTCAGTGCCTGTGCTCATTTGATTTTTAATGACTAAAGAAATTTAAAAAAACCCACAATTTTTATACCTATATACCCGCCATTCGAGCGACAAACTCTATAACATATCTTGGAAAAAATCATAATACTACATTCCCCGTTCGCTGAAATATGAACTAGTTTACATTGGTTCAGGGGAAGCGAAGGCCGGGGTATGGGTTTTTTATCTCAGCCCCCAAGGAGGATAGTCAATAAATATCGAAAGGGCCCAACTTTGGATATTTCTGAAATGCACGTATATAATTTGTTCCACCGCCTTCCTCCCAAGATGTGTCGCCCCAGGGCATATCCACTCCCTCATGCCACGCTTTCCCTTTGTTAGGGTCCTGACTATTTGTCTGGATACCTTTAAGATAATGGAAAGAGATGTGTATTTTGGACAGTAAATACCCGGACACACCTTCACAAACATTGACGAACTCAGTATAGGGGGACCACGTTTCAATAAATATAACTGAATGCCGTTAAAACGCCCTGCATGCGATTACCCAGTTGACTGGCCGTGTATAACGCCCTGGTCAGCTTGCGATAACAAGAAGAGATCTTTAAAAAAGTAGACCACCCAACCTTCCTTCGGTGACGAAAAGTTGAACCAGAACATTTATCTTAAAGGTTTGTCTAATGAAAGATTTTCGTTGTTAAAAGTAATTCGTAAAATTCTCTCTTCCAAACTGTTAACATCAACAGTGAAAGTAATTAGCCTACATGAATACCCTCATATGGGTGTTTGTATAGCCACGCCTCTCAAGTCTGTTTAATTCAAAGTCATGGGTTAATCGGAGAAATTTAGTTTTTGGTTCAAGGGAGATAACTATATTTAAGCGGTATTTACAGGTTGATATATTTATTGGCTGGAGAATGACACGTCATTTCCATTGTTTACCTGACTGAATAGTTGGAACAGATGTATGAGAAACTATAGAAAATGTGTTGCAGATAAACCTTATAATACCACACCATGTGGTTATTACAGGTGGATATTAAAGAACGCTATATAGATATATAGATTTATCAGTATACATGAGTATGACGGCATGCAAAGTGTCATATATATCCATGTTAACAGGTGCGTGAATGCACAGTATAAAGAAGCGCACTGAATGATATACTGACTGAAATGTCAAATTATAAATTTTGAATATCAATTCTCGATAGATATAAAAGGTTAATAATAAATTTAAACCTGATTTACTCCAAATTTGTTCCTTACTTTTTACTGTCGTCTGGTCGCGGCCATTACCGGGAGCGGTTATTAAATTGTATAAAGATCCATGTGTCCTTTTATTATTGGCCAATGTTATCTTTTATGTCAGATGAAACATGAATGAACGGCCATGTTATTGTTTACTTTCAGCTAGCTTGTCTTCTTGTCAACATAGGCTTGATTATCAAGACGTCCATTCTAAACATTACCTTACTCACAGCAGACTTGGTAAACTAGTCTATAGCAAACAGTCACTACTTTTCGACTTGATTGAGATGGGTCATTCCATGCCAAGTGGACCACATTCTCAGAAAGTTGTAAAGTGACCACCTCAGAAAATTATAGATGTAATGGTACATGCAAAACTATGAAAACAAGCCAACAGTGAGGCTGATGTCCCCCCGCCGAAATCCCCCAAAAAATAGATGACACATATTAATTAATCGCACATTTATTTTTTTCAAACGTATCGAGCAATCAAACTGTACACGAAGTGTCATCCAAAAGTGTTTTATAAAGAAACATGCTAAAACCGACGAGAAAAATGAAAATGTACCCTAGTTAGAGGGGACCCTAAAGGCAGACAATAGGGCCCCCATGGTTGACAAAAGGGCCCCTCTGGCCAAGGAAAAGGGCCCTCGTGTCCGAGTCAATCGTTTCTATACACTGTTACTGTCGAATCCATTACTGAATGAGAATGCAGTCATTGTATTGGCATAAAAATCATCAATCAAGATGAACCTAAGTTATCTTGTCCCAAAGTATCAACCGATCAAATTGCTTACCTCTGCCTACCCTAAGAAGAAAAAGCTCATCTTCGAACTCCATCAAGGCATTGAACTAATAATCATACACACCAATTTTGAACATTTTAACTCAATTCGAAGGAGAGTTATTGTGTTCCAAAGTCTCGGCAAATCAAATTGCTTATCGCTCTGCTTACCCTAAGCAGAAAATGCTCATTATCGATCTTAGTCAAGGTATGACTGTAATGAAACTATACACCCAGTTTCATCACTCTCACTTAATTAGAACTAAAGTTATCGTGTTCCAAAGCATCAACCAATCAAATTGCTTATCTCTGCTTACCCTAAGCGGAAAATGCTCATCTTCGAACTCCAACAAGGCATCGACCTAATAAGCATATACACTAAGTTTGAACATTTTAACTCAATTAGAAGGAGAGTTATTGTGTTCCAAAAACTCGACCAATCAAATTGCGTATCGCTCTGCTTACCCTGGGCAGAAAATGCTCATTATCGAACTTAGTCAAGGTATTACTGTAATGAAACTATACACCAAGTTTCATCACTCTCACTTAATTAGAACTAAAGTTATCGTGTCCCAAAGCATCAACCAATCAATTGCTTATCTCTGCTTACCCTAAGCGGAAAATGCTCATCTTTGAACTCCATCAAGGCATTGACCTAATAAGCATATACACCAAGTTTGAACATTTTAACTCAATTAGAAGGAGAGTTATTGTGTTCCAAAGTCTCGACCAATCAAATTGCGAATCGCTCTGCTTACCCTGAGCAGAAAAGTCTCATTATCGAACTTAGTCAAGGTATTACTGTAATGAAACTATACACCAAGTTTGATCAATCTCACTTAATTAAAACTAAAATTATCTTGTCCCAAAGCATCAACCAATCAAATTGCTTATCTCTGCTTACCCTAAGCGGAAAATGCTCATCTTCGAACTCCATCAAGGCATTGACCTAATAAACACATACACCAAGTTTGAACATTCTAGCTCAATTAGGAAGAGAGTTATTGTGTCCCAAAAAGTGTGACGGACAGACGGACAGACAGACAGACAGACAGACGGACGAACCCATTTTAATAGTCCCCCAACTTTCTTCGAATGGCGGGGGACAAAAAAAAAAATCATAATTTGCTGTTCAGATTTAATGAAAATAAAAAAATGAAGGAGTAAAATTATCATTGATAGACACGTCTACATGTAACATTTCCCAAAGTTTCACATGGTTCTTCTACTTCTAATTTCCCCCGAGTAAAAAAGTACGGGGGTAAAAAGATGTTGTCATGCCAACTGTATCATAAACATCAAAAATGATTGAAACGTGATTTGTAAGTGACAATCCGTTATCGTCATACGGCGCATTTCTTTCTGCATACGGCTTTGACTTCATTACGCTGAAATAGACCGTAAAAATGAAATACGAAAAAATATCTCAATATATGTCAGAATTAACAGTACAAATACATTTTGTTGGTAACCATCTTAATGGAATAACAGAGTGAGAAGGGTCATCTAACTACTTCGTGTATTGATGGCAAGTGTAGGGTCGTTGATACCTGCCATAAATCAACCAGACTAACATTGCACAGAGATTGGGTCATAAATTAATTCTTAAAAGAATGTTGATTATTAGGTAATTATCATTTTTTTTACGCCGACCAGATTAATTAGCTTTGTTCACCGATGTTTTTGTAATAAAGTAACCTCGTATTTTTTGTTGATTAGTGTTCAAATATCTAAATATAAATCATTTAATGGATATACGTTTGCGCGATAAGATCAGGTTATAATGTCTAACATCATTTAACTTTTTTTAATAATAAAGGCATGTTCACTGCACATCACTGTTGTGACTTTAGATTGCCAATCAGGATTTGAATTGTTTACAAACGCAAGCGCACTCTTTCCGTAAGATTTCATCCTTGGGAAATTTATGAAACGCCGGTACATTATTCCCCTTTTACTTGCTGGAATTTCCACAACTCTCAATAACACAATGATAATGTGGCATCCTGAAATATATAATCTATTACAACTCAAGACGAGAAAGGTCGGCTTTTGAAAATGCTTTGACTTGTATAGTATAGTGATATGTAGGTTACTGGGCCCTGTTTCACGAAATTTTAACTTAAGATAAAATCCAATTTTAGTAGATACTTCAATTTTGATTGGCTAAGCACTAAAATCAATCTAATATTATCCAATCAAATTACTAAAATTGGGATCTTATCTTAGTTAAAATTTCGTGAAATAGGCCCCAGGTAAATAACGACGAGTTAATGATTACGCAGTAACGTTAATTGGACCGACAAATACACAGGTGTTAACTGATGGTGTGTATACATGTACGGTGATATATTGTACAGGCAGTGGTATATTGTATAGATTATGTGTAGTGCCTGTGACGTCACCAGCCAATCAACCAGATTAAGGTTGTAATTGAAAATTTCAAAACCGTTTTTGCTGTCTGATGTTTAAACGTTAATATCTGAATTAATTTTAATCAGATTGGTGTGAACTTGACGTAAAATGAATGTAATAACCCCTGGCTATCACTATATGCAATTAAGAATTATTATTTTATGTGGTCTTTAAGCTTTTGAAAGATTCATTGCATTTTTACATATAATTTTCTGAGGGGTCAATTCACAAGCGCTGGTCCACTTGACATTGAATGACCCAGATATTAATTCGTTCTACATTTTTACCTCGTGCTTTAGCCACTACATAATGATTTTTCAATGACGTGAATAGGTTGGGATCAGTCTGTTTCAACACGTTACGTAACATCACGCGGCGTCAATCATTAGCTCAATTAATGGCGCATGCGTTGTTTACAAAAGACGTAACTGGTTCGGACAGAACGGAACCTTTTACCTGTAGGAAATATATTTTATCTATAAATACTTCAAACTTCTTTATTAATGAAAAAATAGGTTGCCAGGCAACGAAACATACAATATTGTTACACTATTCGCATACAAGCAGCAGTGTAACAGTGATATAATCAAATGTGTTTTTTTTAAATTGGATAATAATTGCGACCTCCAGGGGGACCACAAGCAATAAAAGGCGATTTTTCGGACAATCAGGGGCCATAATTCAGGAAGTTACAATCCGATATGCGCAAATATGTAACCAAGACCTTTAGGTTATAAACATGTATTTTAAGTTTTATCAAAATCGAATTAAAATTGTGACCTCTATAGGGTCCATAACCTTGATATAACATATCTTTGCAAACGACGGCCATTTTGTCTGTCAATAATTTTGGCATCAAGAAGTACCACAAGCTAAAAAAGGCGATTTTTCGTAGAACCAGGGGCCATAATTCAGGAAGTTATGATCCGATATGCGCAAATATCGAAAGGAACCAAGATCTTTGACTTATAAACATGAATTTCAAGTTTCATCAAAATCGGTTCAATATTGTGACCTCTACAGTGTTCACAACCTTGACATACCATATTTTTACACTTATCGCGTACAAACGGCGGCCATTTTGTCGGTCAATTTTGGTCCGATTTTCACGAAATTCGAACACGACCTTCTATACGGTGTAACGGTTACATAATCAGACGGTTTTTTAAATCGGATAATACTTTTGGCCTCAAGAAGGACCACAAGCTAAAAAAGGCGATTTTTCGTACAATCAGGCAGTTATGATTCGATATGCGCAAATATGGAAAAGAACCAAGATCTTTGGGTTATAAACATGCATGTCAGGTTTCATCAAAATCGGTTCAATATTGTGACCTCTACAGTGTTCACAAGCTAAAAACGTGATTTTTCGTACAATCAGGGGCATAATCCATGAAGTTACAATCCGATACATGCCAATATCGAAAGGAACCGAGATCTTGGGGTGATAAACCTATATTTCAAGTTTCATTGAAATCGGATAAAAATTGTGACCTGTAGACTGTTCACAAACAATTGTGGACGGAAAGGGGCGACGACAATATACGTTCACATAAAAATGTGGGCGTATAAAAATGTTTTAGAATTTAATTTGTCGAAGGAAAAAAGTTAATATTTGTGTCTCATTAAGTCGCATCGATGTCATCCTTATCAGTGATTGTAGTGGCCTAGCGAATATTCAGTGTGATCACATATATGATACTCGACGAGCTTGACAGACCTTAAAGATGGGTTCCCAGAAAAGTATTTATCGGGTGGTTATAGCCTATAAAAGAATGGCAATTTTGGTATATTATATGGAAAGTAGAGATATCCAATCTTACTAGAAAAATATTGGATTCCCTGAAAAACACTCATGGAGCGTATACGGGACAAAGATGTAAGGGTTCCCTTAATAGACAGCCCGACGATTAGAAATATCTGCACACGCGACGTCAAGGTTGCATGCGAACTTGAGCGCTTTGTGCACATGTTGATGAACTTTATGACGAGTTAGACGTGTAAAGCTTTCTGGGATAAACTGCACCGAAAAAGACGCGGGCAGTGGATAATCCGAGAATTTAATTAGGATTCGATATTTGTTTTAAATAGTCAGCGATTACAGACTATGCACCGAATTCTCCCCTGTCTCCGCAGCCGTCGCTATAGATACGGAGAAGGGTATTATCCCCCGACGCAAACATGGCCTCTTGTGATCGATTTTTATAGCAGGGTATACTTGGCAATTACAATGTTTTGAGAAGGATTTGAAGAAAAATTATGATAAATTAATTAGTTTAAATATGTTTTCAGTCCTAATATATCTTCAAATCACCCAGTTTGTACCCGGGAATGTAACTTTAATTAATATAATACGTATAAACAGAGTTCATTGGCTAACTATTAGTAAACTTTTTTATTATATAGAAACACCAAGTTTGGCTTGCGGATATTTGCGGGTCCGATTAAACGGTTTGCTTGTGACTAAAGCTAACACCAAATCATTGTCTACTCGGTTTGTATATTTCTTACCTTGGTCTCCATGTTTAACGTCGGGGTCAAAGGCCAGATTATCCATTCCTGTTCTATGATTTAATTCCATGTCTGACTAATAAAACAACAGTTGAGACTTGTGTCGACCAAGATAGTGTATTAAGATATAGGATTAACATTTATCTAAATTATAATTATCCTCTCTGTGTACTGGCATAAATTCATCTAATTATTGTACTTATCTTATGATGTAATACAGTGAAATACATTTAGAGAGTTGCTTATCTACGTCTCGCCTGTTTTCACATTCAAATATTTATTGGATGTAATGCAAACGTGGTATTTATTTATTTATATTATTGCATGAAAAAGACAACTTCACTGCTGTTAAAATATAAGAGGGCTGGCTGAGGAGTTCTTAGCCTATTCATTTAAAAATATGGTTTAAACACTATTAATAAGATCGTATGAAAATAATAAGGGGGCTGGCTGAGGAGTTCTTAGCCTATTCATTTATTTCTCAACATGATTTTTTTTTCTTCAGCCAACGTAATTAAAGGTTGTTTTTTTTACATCAGCCATGATGTGATCATTAATAGGTCGACAAAAAAATTGTCGAAATTTTGAATGAGTTCGAGGCCGACAAAACGCTAACATGGCAGTCACTAATATATGAACAGAAACATTGTCTTGGTGAATTATTAGGTCAAAATAAAATTGCTATGGTTACAATTCAACATGATATGTTTCCCTAAGGACGCATGCTTTCACGGGATATCAGGATTCTGACACGTTTCTGATCTGCAGTCTAGAGCTTTATCACCCATCTTGCAGAACCTCTGTTATTCTAACTCGTTGACGATGATGAGAGATGCCAAAAGCACCATAAATTGAAAGCACCCGGGTAATGTTTTCTTCCTGGACGCGGTATCGTCAAGACTCTCTCTGCCATACGCTTAAATTTCGCAACCCAAGATGGTCTGATACGAAAACAGCAGTAACAGTTACAGTTCTTACGTCTATGATTCATTAATGATAGTACTTGTTGGGGGCTAAAGGTGTTTTCCTTTAAACGCTTACAACTTTTCAGACACACCTATATGATTTAAACAATATTAAGAGTTCATCCAGCTTTGTCAGTGATGCAGAACGGAGGGCGTGCACATATAAGATCCCTTGAAGTTGCAATTCGATATAAGAGTAGGCCGTAGTACAGCTATCCGGGCAAAATTACCCCCACAGCGAAGCCTATCTTCATTAGCCCATTTTAGTAGCAGAACAGTAGGACGTTAAATTTCATTTCATTTCATATGATTTAAGCATTTTCTGATGTACATAATATTTTGTAAATACTGTCGGGATCTTTTATTGAACATGGTGGTTCGTGTTATATCGTCTACAATGGATTTCGGTTTGTTCTCTTACGTCAAGATAAACCTCAACCTCAATCCGACTTTAGGGGCCAAACCCTAACATTTAATCTCGACAATCCCTCTTTCATGTACATGTCAAGTGTATTGAATGACTATTTGGATTCAGTTGTAGCTTTGTTCCTATATAAAGTTTCATAACCCATATAAATTTTTTTAAAAAATAGATGACAATGAGAACCAAAACTATTCCACGTGACGCAATGACAGACATCGCGATCATTCGGCCACTCGACCCCCTCGGTTCCATGAAAAGAAAGGGTCCAAATGTGCTGTAGATTCGGTCGGATGCATAGGTCGCGATATGCCTAAAGGCGTGCTTTTGTAGCGAGTTTAGCTAAGTCTATTTCATTCTGTTTGTTACATGGTACTTAGAGTTAGAGGTCGTAATTGTAATCTTTTTATGCAATACTGATTCTACTACTTTGTCGTTTCAATGAAACTTCTTTTCGTATCTTATTTGATCTTTGTCGGAAAATCTTCGATAGCAACGCGGATGAAATCCTTTATGCCTGATATTTTCCATATTCGTCGTTCAGCAGATTCGCCATAACATGTTCATTCCTGTCTTTCTTCAGCCACTTTGCAGCAGAGTTCCGAGGTTGTCTTATCTGAATGTGGTCATGGTAAACCTTCAACTAAATGATGCCCTTTCTCTTTAGATTGGTGAATGTTCCTTCGCTTTGTCCATTCTCTCTCTGTCTCGTAGAGGCTGACCATTGTAGACATCCATTTTGTATCATTGAGAGGAGATATATAGAGTTGAAATCTGAATATGGATTGCATCAATACTGCGGGGCATCTCTCTTAGATTTGGAACGAGAATGCTGTTTGAGGGGTCGGGTGATCGAATGGGCCAGAAGAGTCAAGTGGCGAAATTTTGTTTCCCCGCTGGTACGAGACAAGGAGAAGGGTCGCTTGTCCAACCTCGTGGGTCTTCTCAGCGAATAATTGAAATAAAATTGAACCATACCATATATTAGTTCCGAAATCATCTGGTTTGTCTTGCTTTATCGCGGTTGTCAGGATCACGATTGCTTTATCTGGATTCTCAAGATCACCCTCGCTTTATCTGGATTCTCAAGACAACCCTCGCTTTATCTGGATTCTCAGGATAACCCTCGCTATGTTTGGATTCTGAGGACCACCTTTGCTTTTTGAGATCCATGTAGATTTAAAGATGAATTGTGTACCAGTTATTGCAGATCTTTAATTTGGCTTCAAATGATAAACAGTATAAATTATATTTAGATATGTATATACATGACAAGCACATAGTCAGCGCCTTAGATTCTCGAGGTTATTTCTTGTGATCGGAGTGAAAAATATTCGCCATGCAATGATTTAATTTGCTTATTATTGTGACAACGGTAGTAATGGACATTGGGGCTCAATAACTATGGGGGTTGAACCGGAGTGGGGGTGGACGAATGTTTAGCGCGTGCGCTTTATACCATACGGTCTGTCATTGAGTCAACTGGCCTGGTTTGGATTCCACGGTTGTACGTGATAAGGAGTACGATCGACTGTATAATGATTGTATAATCTTGTGGGTTTCCCCTGGACCTATGGTTTCCCCCCACAGCTATAGTTCTCTCCGCACAAGCGAATTAATGAAGTAAAATGGCACCAAATGTTAGTCCCGAAATGACCTTGTAGTTTGTGTTGATAGGACGTTAAAGCCCATCTCCAAGTCCTCTTCTCTCTCGCTCTCTCTATCTCTCAGGCATCCCCATTCATGATATCACAGATATGATTAGGCCAGGCCTTTTTACAATTCTGCCCTATAACAAACTAATTTAAGAACAACAACGAAAAACAAATATGCAGTAAGGTTAATTACCTTCTCTATTATGAATTAAAATTATTCACATAAGGTTTACTAAGGTTAGGAATGTATCTTTAAAAGAAGATTCGCTTTAAAGTTTGATAATACAGGCGTGTTTTAATTGAGGTAGGTAGATTATTCCAGAGACAAGGTCCAATGTATTTTAAACTTTTTTTTTATATATATGATCAATCTGAACAATCGGAACTCAGTTGGATCATCATATGGCATTCCAAACGAACTATTTTCAATAGAAAGGGGTGGAATGTTATTTCGAAATATGAGTAGGGTGGGGTTGGGCGAGCTAGTGACTGAGTGGGCGGTGGAATTGCTATAATTCTGGACATGCGCTATGTTCTCACTTTCAAGTGTTAATGATAGTGACTAAATAACCAAGTTTTCATTTTGGATTTAAAAACTGACACAGATTCACATTGTCTGGAAGTGTATTCCAAACAATTATAGGCCGGTACATCCAATAATAATTTCCCTTAATGATCGTTTAGGTTGAAACATTGATACTAGATTTTGAAGGTAACCTGGCGCAGATTTGTTTATCGACTCGACAGATAGGTTAACGATAAGAGTTTTGAAACCTGTTAGTTCATAACACCAGTTAGCACCGAATTACAATAGTCCATGTACAGGACGAAGGAACGGACTTAGGTTGCAGCAGCGTCTTCTGTTAATAGATGACGAATGGGCCCTATCCTTCGGAGATGAAAATGACACATTTTACAGATGTTTTTCACGTGGTTTTCAAAGCTGGGACGAGAATCAACAACAATTCCATGATTTCTCAGTAGCAGGACCCACGAGAGGAAACTCAGTTTTTTCATTTTATGCATATTGGATGACATCCATTTTATGACATTTTCGAGACACCCTTCCAGATTCTTAATGACGCCATTTTGAACGACCGGAAGTGGCTTGAAGCTGTCAAGGAGCTGAGAATCATCAGCTTAAAAATGGTGCAACAGATTTTGATCATGAATAAATTTACCTAGGGTTTTAGTATACATTGTGAAGATTATTGGACCCAAAACAGATCCTTGGGTAACGCCCTATAAGAATTGGATAGGGCGCAACGCTGCATTCTGTTAGCCGGTGTTTTGTGGACAATTAACGGTAATTGTGTCATGGGTCAGTTTATAATAATTCGCTTTAACCAATGCAAATCTATAGTATCCCAGATTGCAAACGGTTGTATGCGTGATCAGACGATTCAGACGATTTTGTGTACAAGTGTCAGAATAAATTAATTAACAATATTACGACTTGTTTTAACAATTTGACGCAACTTATATTAGTTAATATTCTGTATGCTTGTAAATTAAATATCTGAAGTAACCGATATCCGTTTATAGTTGATACAAAAATTTAAAACATGTTAATTCACCTCAGTTTCTGTATGCTAACGTTGCCAATATCTGCCATTGAGCCACCTATTACGGATATCCCATTGTCAATCTAATTCATATTAAGCGATTTCTATTGATTTATCTAAGGATGATATTAATTTGTGTGACGTGAGCATTTATTTTGTAGGTCTTTTCTAACAATCAATAAAATAACCTACCCGTCGTACCGTTGTGTTTACGGTCAGTGATATTTATATGCCACGTCTAACATCTGAAGGTCAGTTTACACTAAACGTGAACGCAGCCGGGGTTCCATTTTCGTGGTTATGACAGCCAACAATAGATATATTAGATAACATGCTATAAATCTCCTTTCTCGTGTCCAAAGTACAATATGCGACGTCATCCTTTGATGTTGGCGTACCATTATTTCCAATACTTCGTGGACAACCTTGCCAACCGTACATTATCTATACTAGATAAAATATTGGACTCGTGCGACGTATTTCATTGAAAAACACGTGCAAGATAATGTCTGTATTTAAAGTTGTTTAATGGTCTCGAGCAGTATCAATATTTGTTAATGTCTCGTTCCCAACCATTAAATCTTACTCAATGTCTCGCTCGACCACCAAACCATACTTATTAGACGCGTGTTTAATAGGTTAATGTGTATATAGACATACACGCTTGTGTCAAATGAGGATCCCAATATTCTATTCTAAGTGATTGATACCGATTATTTCCTGTTTTAGTTGCAGAAAGTAGAACATAATGTCTGGTTTCAAATTACGTATATAAATTCAAGGGTTCTCGATAATGGGGACGACATTTAATGCACGCGTGCGATCAAATAGACTTACAGAGTTTTGGTGATAGACATTTATGATCATTTCTTAATATTTATGGTATTTTAAACCCAATAACGGTACTTCAGCCATTGAAAACGTTACTTGATAATCGTCATTATGTAGTTGGAGTTAAAGCCTGTCAATCAAATCGTCGGCCATTCTCGGACACGGTGAAGATACAGTTGATTCCTGTTTCTAGTCAAACATTACAACGATGTGTGTGTTGGGGGGGGGGGCATCCACTTAGTCTGTTGTAATAGACAAATCCGTGTGTCTGTTGTAACAGTCTCGACATCACGGGATAAAAAGTTTGGTTTAGTTTTCTTACATTCAAAGCCACGACAATTGCACCAGGTGGTTTTCGGAATTCAATACGTTTTGATGAAGTGCGTTTTAAATCGTTACCTGTAATAAAAAAAGGAATGGGTTAATCCATAAAGTTATGTTATTATGAACAATATGTGTTCCTTACATACTACCATATAACCTAACTGCACAATCCCCATTTTATTAAAAGTTAAAACCAGCTGTTTTATAATCGATCCGAAAATTGTATCACAATCGAGATCATTCGTATCTTTTCAAACAAATGCGGTTGAATGCCTTTCAAATCAAAAACGCAATAATCAACGTTAGTCTAATATACGACGACTCAAACTGTGATTCTGTATTTTGAAACGTAACTGACGAATTTTTAAAAAATATTTCAGAATTTACATGTATACCTAATAATTATTCATGTAGTACTGTTAATGTGCAAAGTATTCCGGAATATGGGCGCACGGGCGGCTTTTTTTCTGTGTTTCCATGCTGTGTGTACATCAGCGTGAACGTTGTCCAATAATAATCTTTATTTTTTTGTGGGGGGGGGGAGGACCAGCACGATCTGATCGCTACCGCTATTATTCTCCCGGTTCTTCTTCCTGTGGTTCTTCTTTATGATGGGGTGATGTACTTCGAAAAAGTCCAAGACTTCGTCAATCAGGATCGGTAGTCAACCCGACATTAAACTTCAATGAATAGAAAACACCCCACTGTCTGAGATATTGTTATTATCTGAGTGGCTGTTTGAGGTTTGGGAGATAACCTAACATGTTTATTAAAGCCTGGATGACGCCGTAAGCAATTTGATGGTGCAAATTCAAATTACGAACAGTTCATTGAAGATAATGCGATCACGACTCTCGGGGTTATTATGCCATCCGAGGTTTATGACTGCCATAATTGACAGATGTGCATGAGGTTTTGTTTGTTTAATATTTTATGTTAGGGCGGTGTGTAATTCCTTGCTTTTGTAGATTTAAAAATGCATTATGTACCAACTATTGCAGATCTTTAATTACACTTCAAATTTTATATAGACTATGGATTAGACATTTATTCAGATGGCGAGCAGATAATCAACTCTGTACACGTCTACATCGCAGGGTATTGAATTTAAACTGATTGAAATACATCTGAAGAGTCCAGGGGGAGAACAATCTAAGTCACATTTTTGTCTTTTCGCAGACAAGAAAAAACTAACTTTTGGACGAGAATGCTTGACGCAAACAGAACAACAGGTGGGTTTCATTGCAACTTCAAAATTATGTTCATACGAATGATAATACCAGTCCAACAACTGACTTCAACTGACGCAAACAGAACAACAGGTGGGTTTCATTGCAACTTCAAAATTATGTTCATACGAATGATAATACCAGTCCAACAACTGACTTCAACTTTTCAACCAAATTAAGGTCAAATAAAGAGTACGATGGACGTATTTGTCCAGATGGGGGGGGGGATTTCAGAAAAGCTTTGGTTCGATGCGACTCCGGTCGTTTTTACCTGAAGTTGATTGTTCCGCAGAAAGCTTTGCTACCAGATGGCGCCATTAACTGGGGTTCGTTAAAAAAAGTGACTTAGATCGTTCTCCCATGTACTCTTCATTAGCCATTCAATTATTTAGTTTGAATATGGATAATTGTCACCTTATTTATTAACAACAGTAGCAGAATAGATCCCAAATATTATGTATTTGCGTGAAACCGTGTGCCTAAATTAAATACGTCACACAAAATTATAGTATAAAATAACCATGTCTGCTTGTCACTCTTATTCTGTTGTAAGTATGTTGTTCTATAGGACCGCAGTCGGTCTCCGACTAAATGAATTAATGAGATAAACACACAATCGCAAAACATGTGAAATTGACAGATAAGCCTCAAGATTATGTCCAATTTCTTACCCTCTCGTTAATGAGAATTTGGTACCATTTGCCATGATACTGATTCAAATTTTCAAGCACAGTCCAAAAAATTTAAACGCTGCGGCGCGATTCCATTATAACATCATTTTTCTACTCGGTTACATATCTGAATTTTTTTTAGCGCCTGCAGCGCACGATTCCATTTAAAAATTATTCTTATATTCCTCAGTTGTCTTATACTGTCTCAGCACTATTATATTTACGATTATAGTGAACTGCCCAGTTTGTAGTACCACATGTGTGTGGGGCGTCAGATTGTACGGATGTTATATCAACTCTTGCAAAACAGATCTGGAGATTCTGTCACATTGACTGACATTTCTGGTCCACTCGTCCACGAGAATTGCTCCGGGCAATTACTCAGTGTTTTAGGCACAATCTTTAATATGACATAAACTATATGTCAACTTAAAAAAAAACTGCTTTCCGGCGAGACAACTATATAATTCTGCAATACTATATATGTACTACCGGGACGCTTAATGTTATAGCCATTATTTTGTTTACTTTCATTGTAGGGTGGGATTGTGGAGGCGCCCTAGATTTGAAACCGCCCCTACCCCACCCCCATATTCCCTAGAAAACTCACACGTGGTGCTCGGCTCCTGGTTGCGTCATTCGCACTGGCGGGAGTGGGGGGGGGGTATGTGCATCAGTCGGTCGCATTTTGGTTAAACACCCCCCAAACGGAATCGTTATGTACACCTCTGACTCGAAGATCGAAGAATACTTTTGAAATGTTACAAAAGGTGCACTTTGCCTAATTCCAAACAATCAGAATTTTGTATCACAATCCGTGATAACATTCACAAACGGAAGGAATGGGTTGGGCTAACCCTCTTGTCAATAAGAAGAACTGCATACATTTTTTTTTATGTGAACAAATGTAAGACGATAATGTGAAAAAATTGAAGGCGAGCGGGGATGTCGATTTGCTGATTGCTTATTTAGAGAAGAAAGAATCGAACGTGCTCTGTCAGGTAGTACCAGTTTTGTTAAAGAGGACATTGGGGTATTGGTTCTACTGTTGCATCCTGTAGCGCCAACTATGTTCCGTCTAATTTATAGGTCTAAAAACGATAAAAAAAACCTTGACAATCATCCCAAATTTGGTTGTCGGAACATCAACAGGGTGATGGCATCACATGGTACCTTCCGTTTGATGACAAAACATTCAGATTGTAGATAATTGGCAAATCAAAGGTGTAGCTCTCAAAAAGCATAAACAACCTGGCAATCATCCCAAATTTGGTTGTTGGAACATCAACAGAGCATTTGGGTGATGGCATCACATGGTACCTTCCGTTTGTTGATAGGGTTAGGATTAGCAAAGACGTTACAGGGTTAGAACTTGAGCAAACACGCTGATATCTGTTGTATTCGCACAAGAGAGAGAGAGAGAGAAATGTGGTTTAACGTCCACTCAACACAAACTAGGTCATTTCGGGATTAACATATGGTTTAATTTTATTTCAATAATTCGCTTGCGCGTAGGAGTCTTTAGCAGTGGGAGGAAACCGGAGTGCCCGGAGGAAACCCACGAGGTTGAGAAGGCGCCCCTATCTCCATGCCACATACGCTCACACCAGGGCTCGAAACCACAGCCGCAAGCCAGAGGTGACCGGCCAGCTAGAGGTCGAAGCGCGGCACTCTAGAACATTAGGCCACCCCAACCCCCCGTATTCGCACAAAATCAACACGTTTGTTGTTCATGGTATTTCCTCATATAAACATAAAACTTAAAAACTTTTGATGTTTATGACTGTCATAAGAGACAGATGTCCATGCGGCTTCTCTTTGTTCATGTATTATTCTTTACGTTATGACGCTATGTAAAAACACATACAATTCAATTACTGCTGGATACTCTCCCTCGCACGAAAATAAAAGTAATATTAAAACACGGAAACTCAGTTTAATTTTACCTGGAAACAATATCATCTGTCAACATCTGAAAACTGTTTAAAAGAAGACGCATTCCCGGTGTTTCACAATCGTCTTCCAGTGGGTTGTACACACGTTTATGCAACTAGAAGATACGTCAAGATGCGGTTTATGATTGTCGCAACTGTGTTGGTCCTGGTCATTATAGTCACGGTAATTGATGCGGATGGTAGGCACAGGGTACGGAATGGAATCCGTCGCAGATATTTTTATGGACACCAAGCGCATATAAGAAGACGGTACCATCAACGCCGAACATGGGAACAGATAAGTTGCATCACAATTAAAAATTCACAACTTTGTAGCAGATGCTGTGCTGGTGAGTTCTTTTATTTTTGTTATTATTATTATTATTATTATTGTTATTGATGTATTCCTGAACAGCTTTCAGAATTTCACATTTGCTTTATAAATAATATTAAAATATTTGATATTAGGATTTTTCTCATTAAGATGGATTTGTTTGGGGGAAGATTCAAACGGGTCATAGTCTGTTTGAAATGCAAAAAGAAAAAAAAAATCCAACACAAAGTAGTCAAACGTTTATGAACATTATTAAAATAACAAAGTATGGCCAATATTTGAAAATATTTTGGAATTATTTTACAGTTATGTGATAAACATAAAATTATAAGTGGGCCATGCTGTCGATTATTTTAATATTTATAATTTGTCAATCATCTATTATTGACAAAATTTGATATTAGAAAACATGGAGTAAAGTTTCATTCAAAATAATGGTGAAAGTGCAATTGAAGATTAAATCTGAAAATGTGTTACTGTTGGTAGTATTATAGATATACTATTAAAAAAAAGTAGGGGATATTTGATTTTTAAGTGTTATTTAAGTCACCTAATGAAACTGGCGAAGAAATGAATGACAAAATGAAATGAAGTCAACATTCATCGATTTATTCCAAATGATCGTTAGACTAAGTAAGGCACAGACTGAGCATTATAAGGGTAAAATGATACCCGTAGTCAAACAGCAAAGTTACCACAGCATCACAACAAAGTCAGTAACGGGTAAATCCTCCTCTGTTTGCCAAACAAGCATTGATCCGACGTGGCATACTCCTAATGAGACGTCTAAGGTCATTTTGGTCCAGATTGTCCCATTCATGTTGCAACGCAGCAGCAAGTTCTTGGACATTGGCAGGACGTTGTTGACGTTGACGTAACCTCTGTCCAAGCATGTCCCAGACATGCTCGATGGGGGAGAGGTCGGGACTCAGTGGTGGCCAAGGTAATGTGGTGATGTTCTGTTGTTGGAGGTAACCTGTAACGACCCTGGCCCTGTGACATCTTGCGTTGTCATCCTGGAAGATGAAACAGCGGCCATGGCGTCGTGCGAACGGCACAACATGGACTGCTAAGATGTTGTCCCGGTAGTACTGACCTGTAACACGCCCTGAAACCAACATGTAAAGCCGTTCTTCCAGCAACAGTGATGCCTCCCCACACCATAACAGAACAACCCCCAAATCGATCATGCCTGATGACGTTAACGTCTTGGAAGCGCTCGTTTCGACGACGCCACATCCTCCTACGTCTGTCCAAAAAATCAACAGTGAACCTTGACTCATCTGAAAACATCACATTGCTCCAGCGTCGATTATCTCAGTGTTGACGATCCCTACACCAACGACGTCTTGCCTGAATGTGATGATCTCTCAAACAAGGGATCACGCGAGGACGTCGGGCGCGAAAGTGACCCTATGCAGTCGATTCCGAATCGGCTGGCCACTCACTCTCACACCAGTGTCTGTTTGAAGACGAGGGCTGATCTGATTTGCTGTGATGACACGAGTTCTCAAGGCCAAAGTACGGATAAATCGATCCTGGGCTTGAGTTGTCGCCCTTGGTCGACCCGAGCATTGTCTGTCCTGTACAGATTGTGTATCACGGTATCTGGACCATAGCCTGCTTATGACAGACTGAGAAACATTCATCGTCCGCGCCACAACAGCCTGTGTTGTGCCGATCTGTAGCATGCCAAGGGCACGTAAACTTTCATTTTGGGTAAGCCGACGCATATCAAAATTTGTTTTCTGGTCACTAAAACAATTAAACTGATGTTTCCACCCTGGAATTCAATGCCACGATGACTGTAACATTCAAAGTCAGAGTCGTGCAAATCTTGGGTTGGACCCCCATGATAATCCGAAGCATCACCTGCATTCCACGCGGTAGCTATTGGTGCGTTTGGGCGTCACATGTAACTGGAAATGTTTCTTCTGTTAGGTTATATAGTGACCTTTTTCGTAGTCATTTGCATATTTTAGTATTATGCCCCCAAAATCAAATATCCCCTACTTTTTTTTAATAGTATATATTAACCCGGTTGGCAGTCTCAGTTAATAAGAGAATAATATCAGGAATTTTTATTATCTGATTATTGCGTCTAAATCAATAACACACTCGTCTTAACATTATGACCATTTATTAGCTTAAATCGTTGTCTCATTGTAAGAGGTAAATTGAAACTATAGATGGTGTTTTGTAGTCAATGAAATGAGGGTCAACATCCTGTTTGTTTACTGCGACTGGGATAACGAAGGCGAACAAGGGTCACGAGAAAAGGACACTAAGATAATCAACGTGGATATTAAAACAGAAACTAGCCCCGTGTTTGTCGTTTTTCCAGTTGATGGTAATTGGGGTCCGTGGTCTGGGTTTAATCCATGTTCTGTAACATGTGGTACTGGGGCACAGAGTAGAACGAGATCTTGTGACAATCCTGCTCCAGTTTATGGTGGTGCTGATTGCCATGGTGATGGTATTGAAACAAGAAGCTGTAACATGATTGACTGCCCTGGTAAAATGTTTAATAAATAAATACACAAATATGTGACCAAACATTTTATATAAATAAAGGCAAATAATAAATTGGGAATCTTAATTATATTTTAGCCGTCGGTAGATGTCTTGAGTTTGAACTTGTCTGTCTGTAATGCGGCACCAATGTTCCATCAAACTCACTGAAATAATTTTCGGTGCCGGTGTTTTGTGGGTGGTGAATTATATCGGAATTTTAGTATCTTTTTATTCTTAATCTGAAGGTATTTTCAAATATATTTCATTAAAGGTCAAATGTCTGTTCATGTCTCAGTTTTAATGTTTGATAATTTAGCCTACCAGTCTGGAACATGGTAAATTGCTTTCACAAATTATATGAAACTGGGTCTTGTTTCACGAAATTTTAACTAAAGATAAAATCCAAATTTTAGTAGATACTTCAATTTTGATTGGATAAGAACTAAAATCAATCTAATATTGTCCAATCAAATAACTAAAATTCAGATCTTATCTTAGTTAAAATTTTGTGAAATAGGCCCCAGGTGTCTAAAGTTTAAATGAAGTTTATGTTCGGCCATTAGCCTGGGGCAAATAACTTATATAATATTTCCAGTTGGTGGCAGCTAGGGATTATAAAAACTGTTGATATTTTCAGCTAGTTTTATCTGTGGATAAGACAATGTGATTGAAGTATATGTCCTCCGTGTGATATAAAAATGATCAGTTTGTTTCCAGTCGATGGTAATTGGGGAACATGGTCGAGTTTAGTACGTGTTGTTCTGTATGTAGCGTTGTTGAACAGAATAGGAGTAGATTATGTGACAACCCTGTACCAGCGATGGGTGGAGCTGACTGTCCTGGTGATTCTGTAGCAACAAAGAGTTGTAACAGCAACGATTGCTTGGATAATGGCAGTGATGATAAGATTGTTAGAAATGGGATAGCTATGATAATAGATCTCCCCGTTTCCGCAGGCAACATGCATGTACTATATCTAATGGCTCAGCCATGATACATGGTCTTGCGTCCACTTATTTCCAAGCAAGATAAATTTAGTAGCATCAGCAACGCGCCTCTCCACAAATCCTTCCAATTTCAGTTATGTTACTTTTGTTATTTGAAAATAGTAGTTACATGTCAGTAAAGACAGGAAGTACGTTCGCGATACGTTATTGACAATAAAAATACATAATATTAATATGGTTCGACATACATGATTTAATTGCGTGAACAGATTCCAATATGGTTGATTTTTAATAACAATCCTGATAGTTACACAGGGGAGTTAGGGTATTGTTTCGGACAGAATTAGGGAACAATAGCAGCTGCACGGTTGATTTTCACCTCAGTTGTAAGATGAGATCGTTAGGAAAAAGGCGATTGAAACTGACTACTCAATCCTTCACCTAGTAATTTTGTTCTGCATTTATGAAAGATATGGAAACCCATGTATTTAAAACTTAAAACCGCGAAATTCCTAAACCCCACGAGAGAGAGAGGGGTGTTAACGCCCATTCGACACAAACCACACCATTTCGGGATTAGCATATTCCTTGTCACGTACAAGCGAGGAATCGAAACTACATTTAAGGTCACCAATCCACACACACACACCCCCACCCAGCCCCGAGATAATCCGACATAAAAATATTACATTTAGTAAGGGCATCACCAGGTTTGAAATTGATTGAACGATACCCCACCCCCCCTCTCTCTCTCCTTCTCTCTATCACACCCCCTCTCTCTCTCATTTGTGTATGTTATTTTGTAATTACAGTACCAAGACCTCTCTGTGCGAACCAGTCCTTTGACGTCATAATTCTCATTGACGCGTCTGCCAACATAACTGATGAGGAGATCGGACAGGCAAATGATTTAGTACAGCAGCTTTATACTGAACTGATCATTGATGGTCATGCTAGGCGTTTCGGGTTCACCTACCTTCAGTTTGGCAGTGGAGATACCCAGAATAGCTCTATTAAAATAGAAGTCATGCCACTATTTAAAAAGGCAATGGACATTCTGGTGAATGAATTTCAAGATATAAAAAGGACTGGTATTCGACAAATTGGTGTTATGGTAACAGGTGAATATATTAAGACAATTGATTTGATTAGCTAACCCCATTACCATAGCAACAAACACGTTTTATTATTATAAATATTGCCACAAAGGTGCATATCACTTGCTTAAATTCGGTTGTTTGTTTTTACAGCTGCCGAGACAACCAAAATAAACGAAACAAGTCGCTCTGCTAACTACGCGAAAGCGCAGAATATAAGTATGTACGCTGTTGGTATTGGTGATCGAGTAAGTGAAGAATTTGTACAAGCAATTTCCTCCAATCCATCAGGCGCCATTAACACGGGATCCAGTCAACTGAACGAAACAGCTATCCGATTAAAGCAACTGATATGCCTCTGAGATTATTAAAATAAAACAAAGTTTAATTTACTGTTTCTTAGTCTGTGTTAAAAACTGACTTCCTTCATCTTTTTTATAGTGAGTGGTTAATTACGTCTATTGGCTATTTCTCATTCATCGTTCGCAAAAGTCAGTAAGACGTTAGATCTTTAATTTAGCGGACCCATTTTCGATTCCTCGACTCCTGTGTTGACCAAGGGGTGGGGGCTGGCAAGGCACAACATAGCCGTTCGGATGGTACGATACATCGAGGTCCGTGTAACCCCGCTGTACGGGTAAAATGTCCATCGTCTTCATTAGCACAATCGATACAAAGCTGTAGGATGTTAAAGCCCATTTCATGTCATTTTTCCACATTTATTCCTGTCCCTAATAGATACTTGTAAACACCCCACACTTCTGAACTTTATAGGCCCCACTCGTAAGACACAAATAAATCGGACAACTGATTTTGGGATTATTCGATCAAAAAATAACAAAGAATCAAAGACACAGACAATTATGGGGTTTAACGTCCACTCGACTTAAACCAGGTCATTTGGGACTAACATATAGTTTAATATTATTCCATTAATTCGCTTGCGCGTAGGGCTTTTAGCAGTGAAAGGTAAACGGAGAACCCGTGAAAACAAACGATTTTTGACAGGCGACCTTACTCCTTGACCCGTTCAAGCGAGGAATCTAATAAAGATTTTATTTTATTTTTAAACAATATTTATTTACAGAAGCTGGATTGGAGAACAGTACAAACATAAATATATATTGAAAAGTAAAGTAAGGTAAACTAAAGTAGAGAGGAACAAGTGAATTATAAGATATACACTATATACACGATATGTACAAACCACAATCAAAATGTATATATTTCATAGTTTCATAAGGAATTTCCAAAAGCGTTTGGAGATCTCGAGGAACAAATTTCTTCAGAAGTGTTTTTGTTTTCATTTCCGAATAATAAATTTTGAGAATTTTGATAAAGTTTTGGAAGTTAAGATATAGTCGCAGATTGTGCATCTGAACGTAAGGGACAGATTAAATGAAACTATTCGGAATCTTCAAAGGGGTGACCACAATAGCATATAGGGCTGTCAGAAATATGCCTGAGAAAACGATGTCCGTTTAAATCGCTGCAAGAGAGTCGAAGGCGAGAGTGTTGAATTTGATTTTTCCTGTTGCCAGAGTGATGTGGTGAAGGTATGATTCGATCAAGGCAGCCTAGTTTAGATTTAAAAGAAGATAGAGTAGGTAAGTTTCTAGTAGAAAGGTCGAGTTGATTATATTCTCGAATTGTAGATGGTATAAAAGAAGAAGAAAATAAAGATGTTCTGCAGAGGTATGTTGGGATGTTACTTTGGTTTCGTAGGCGATAGGAATTGATATTGGGTGGTATCAGTTGAAATAAGTATTCGGGAGTGATATGGTTTATGATTTTGTAAAATAAAATTAATTTATGTCGTCTTCTTCTCTCCTGCAGTGTAATAAATCCGGTTTCCATATATAACACTTGGTGACTTTTACCTTTCACAGCACCGCATATAGTTCTGGGTGCATCTAGTTCTAGTTTATGTGTTAGTTCAGCGTTACTCCCATCCCAAATAACGTCACAGTAGTCGACACGAGGAGGAATATATGAGGTATAGATGGTTTGGAGAGATCTACGACTTAACATATATTTTAAGGAGCGACGACAATTTACAAGTTTACTTGTTTTGGCCAAAATCTTATTTATATGAGTATCCCACGTACAGTTTGTTTAGAAATTCAGACCCAGGTGATTGTGCTCAGAAACTTCTTTGATTGAAACATTGTCTAGATTTAGTGTAGGAAGAAATAAATTATTTTTATTTGCTAGTGTTTCAGTTTTCAGCGGGTTAAAAGATACAAGCCACGTCTTATCCCAAAGGTTTATTCTCTCTAGGTCATCATTTAAGACTTCCGCACACTCGGTTGCGTCAGTTATTTTTATATATAAACTAGTGTCATCGGCAAATAATCTAATATTTTATACTATTTACTATATCATTGATGTATATAATGAAAAGTAACGGACCGAGAACGGAGGCCTGTCGAACACCAGCCGGGACTGTTAGTTTGAGATAGGGATGGTCCTTTGTGGGTCTCGGTGATTTTCCAGTATGTTTTTTGCCGTTGTCAGCGGACGAAGGATCTGACAAGGAAAGCTGTCCTGTCGTTCGGATAGGACGAACAACTGAGTCCCCGTGTACACCTTGGCGTGCACGTAAAAGATCCGTTGTCCGTGCAAAATTTTCCTTAAAGCACACTGCATCATGCAGGCCCGTCCTTATTAGCTGTGTCGCAGCAAAACAATAAGGCGTTATACGTCATTTAATTTCACGTTTATAAGTCCATTGAAATTACGATTTTAACACAGATTTCTCTAACATTTAGTCCTTGAAATGCTATAGTTAAATAGATTACATCCATGACTGGCTCGCTAACCTGATTGTCCCGTGTTTGGTCCCAGTGTTCGTCGGGAAAGTTCATTTCTCAACCCCCACCCCTCCCCTTGTCAGAGATGCAGGACTGAGTACATGGGAAGGGAAAACATATAGTCATTCAAGTGCACGTGAAAGATACCTTGACAATTGAGGTGCGAGGTCAAAGGTTCCCAATAGCACATTGTATGAGGTATTCCCGTCCCCAACTCCATTAGCCCTGTCTTAAATAGGGTCCCGCCACAATATTTCCCCCTCTCTACTCCCCAGAAGGGATGGGGTAAGCTGCGTGCCTGCTTCCAACTTTGGAGATGGTAATCGATTCATAAGATCCCTTGCTGGAATGGAACCCTGACTTTCTGTTACCCGTCAACACTGTGGTAGGTAGGTCTAATCTAATTGATCGGACAGACATTTCATGATAAAATCAGATATTTTACTACTTCAAAATCAAATTTGTCCGTTTTGTCGAATATACCGTTAATTTTATATATTCTCATGTCAAGAACAGATGCATTTATAGTGACGGATTTTTTTCTTTATTTAATGTTAGTTTCGGGGATGTATTTCAGTGTTATATTTATTGAAATTACCATTATCATTGATGGGTGTATGTCATCAATGTATTGGAAGATATAAGGACCATAACGACTTAGGGGACATTAGAGACTTTTGGCAAGTGGCATTTTCGCTATCTGTATCACGTATTCTTATCGTATAGGTGACACGTTGCGTCAGAGTAGTTTTAGAGTTTTGGCAGATTCTTGCGTCGCGTACGTATGCGTCACTGAGGTGAGCTTAGTTCTGTACAGCATGGTAGCAGTTATCTACCAAGATCACCATCAGTACTAGTCAAGTGCCTTGCCTACAGTTTCTCAGAGTGAGTGAAGTCACTCGACAGTCACTGAACTATTCAAAAAAAAATAATGTCGCATCTTATTAAAAAAAAATCTTTGACTTTGACTCGACAGCAATTTTAGGTTTCACTAATTTATCATTTACACCCCTTTACCATAGAATCACATGATTTACAGATTTGCAAGGTCCCATATCTACCTAAATCTAGCGCGTAGATCAACTAGCGTGCAGACAGACAGTCAGGAAAAGAATGAAAATTCCGAGAAAAACACATCAAAAATAAAGATTAAATTCCAGTCTTTATTATGATTAAATCCACATCAAATATACACCTTAGTGTTCTAAGATGAACATAGGATAAAAAAAAAGGTATGATACAATATTTCAGTGTATAAAAAGACGACAATGTTATACGGGCCTTCTCCGTATAAAACCTGGTCAATACAAGCTGTCGTATCCATGTGCCGTATTACGTATGAGAAATACACACACATTGATGATGTCACACACAAAATCCATACGGATACGCAATACGCACTAGGAATTTACGCTTGGAAAAATTTCCTTATTATTGATGTCAGTGATAGTACTCTTTAAACAGATTCCAATATAATTTTATTGCAGTGATAATTGCAGCGGTAGATGCTTTATAATTCAACACACAGAGAGCCATATACTTGATTCCTCGATAATAATTATATCTCTAAATGGTCGCCATACCCAAAAATGAGTATAATGTTTTATAATGCGCTTCTACTCCGTTTCAAGTCTGTCATTCACACAAAGAAGACCAAAGAAACTTTTTCAATAAGTGTGCTTAAGTGTTTGCGACTAAAATCATAGATTAAGGAGTTAAAATGTCGGTCAACTACTTTAGCTAACAATGCCCCCCCCCCTCTTTCTTAATCCATTTGAAATTCTCAATATATTCATTTTGTATATATTAACTGTTACAAACTATTATAACAACAACTGTCATTTCTTTACTTTATTATTGTAATGAGTCGGGCTAAAATTAGAAAAGCGGAAAAAACGATACACAATTTTTTTTTTTAATTGTCACATTTAGTTCTAAGATGTCACATGCAATTATGCAATTGGAGTCCAATTAGTTTTAAAGATGTGAAATCCTCTCACGGCACTAACAATAATATAATGTTCACCAATTCGACGAGACTCCATCAATGTCAACAGATGTGGGTATGTTGCCTCCCCTCATTGTGCATGGTAATTTCCATGTACGCATTTTCACCGTCGAAAAAGTCATGGTTAATAGATTTGGACAATTTACGAAGTGAATTTGGACTAATTCAGTCTGTTCGTTCATTGGATGAGCTTAAAGGGGAAGACCAACGATTTTCAACAAGGTGTCCATAAATCTTAAATATATATTCAGAAATAATCCCCTCTGTAACACAAGCAAAAAGTTTTATGTAAACGAGAATTTTTTTTTTTTATTAAAACCGGAAGTGACATATTTGGTTCAACACGCTCACTGCACATAACAAACAAAAAAAGAACGACAAGACAATAATAGAGTTTACGTCACACGTGTTATAATCTAAATTAATCATATCCATACACAGTGAAGCGGTGGTTACGTCCAAACGTTGAGCATGGAATCATTGTCATATAATATGCTTATTGTTTGTATGATAGTGTTAATATGATAATACACAACAATTTCCACCGTCGAAAAAGTCAGGGTTAATAAATTTGGACTATTTACTAAATGAATTTGAATAAATTCAGGTTGTTCGTTCATTCGATGAGCTTAACGTCCGCTCCTAACTAGTGTTATATCACAGACTAACTCTTCATAAAACACTTGCATACAGAGAACCAGTCGCAGGCGATGGCATGTTGTTGTAAATAAAGAAGTCATTTATGTACACGTCAATGTGTTCACAGCCAACTGTCCTTGTCACGGCCGCCGTCCTGCACCACTGACACCACGACGCCATATCCCCATGAACTGTAGATCTATAATTTTTGCTCGCTTACAACATGGCGACAGAGTTATTGCATAGCTAGCCCAATGGATTGGTGAAATTTTCAATTCAACATGTTTTGTAATTATTGAAGGAAACAGAACCATATTTGATCTGGTATTCGTATTATAGATGTTTCATTAACAATGGTGTAGTTTGCGAAGTGACATTTGTAAAGCGCTTAGAAATATCACTGGATATAATGAAACGCTATAGAGGATGAATAATAATAATAAAATAATAATTCTGTCAGCTAATCAACAACTGCTGGAGACGATGTTTTATTTGCCAATTCTGAAATTCTGTAAAATGCTTTGTAAAGACTGTCGGACCTTTCGTGTGGGTAAAAATGCCACCATGTACAACCGCCAGGTTGATGTGTTCTCATATAAGTACAATCATGGTACTTAAGGCCACCATGGAAACAAGTACCTGAATCATTGAAGTCATACCGTAGAGGATCAAGCTTAACAATTTTCCACAACGGATGTATCCATGGAACAAAACAAAGTTTGGATTTCAAAATGGCGTAACTAATAAATGTCTGATCATAAAACCACTGACTAGCACTTTTGAGTAGATTACCATTAGCACTGACCAAATCAGTCGGACTATTCACGCCAATAACGTTTTTCCAGTCATCTGCAGTCATTGCAATAAAAGTCATAGGCATTGTTCTGCCACTTTGAACGAAACGCTTATATTGAAATATCCATACACGATAGTTTTCTTCCAGTGGTTTAAATATGTTGATGTCCATGACGAAAGCATCGACGTCTGATGTTACAACCAAATCAGTTGAACGGATGAAATCTTCTTTAAAGGCGAAAAGTCTTTGTAATTGGGATTGCAAAGAACACGACATATTTGGCAGTGTTGGAACTAATATAACTTTGTTGCCTATATGTTGTAAATCTAGTACGTATTGTCTTAGTTCTACGTTAAATTTATCCTTTACGTCATATATTACAAACACCACTGTTGAGACAAAGGTTTTCATATGCCACAACCTTGTATTTAATTTAGTCGCCAGCTTATATGGAAAATGTTGTTTATGAAGAAATTCCGTGTTCTTTGACCAGCAAACAGAAAGAGATACCCATGTATTTCTGGCATTACCACCTTCGTTTAAGACACTGCTACCGAATGATATCTCCGTCCTTTTAGCATTAGAACTGCCACCCCGATTAGGAACAAACAATTTAGGCTGTGGATTCCATACAAGATAAACGCAAACCAGCAGAAAACATATTGTTAATATCAATTTTAGTTTCCTCCCCACCATCGTATATACTTTTACAAGACAGCCTGACTAGCTGATGGTTGAATAAAACACTGATCTGACACCCACCTGCTACACTGAAGTAGCGTAAAAAAAAAACAGCCAATAGATATATTGAATTTAAACCAAAGTTTCATTTTTCATTATATTTTATGCCAAAATGTGGATGAAAGGGTTGTGTGGCAGAAGTAAATACTATTTACCAAGATCTGTAGTGTTATGGAAAATGTTGTTTATGAAGAAATTCCGTGTTCTTTGACCAGCAAACAGAAAGAGATACCCATGTATTTCTGGCATTACCACCTTCGTTTAAGACACTGCTACCGAATGATATCTCCGTCCTTCTAGCATTAGAACTGCCACCCCGATTAGGAACAAACAATTTTAGGCTGTGGATTCCATACGAGATAAACGCAAACCAGCAGAAAACATAATGTTAATATCAATTTTAGTTTCCTCCCCACCATCGCATATACTTTTACAAGACAGCCTGACTAGCTGATGGTTGAATAAAACACCGATCTGAAAACCAACCTGCTACACTGAAGTAGCGTAAAAATCCAGCCAATAGATATATTGAATTTAAAGCGTGACAACCAAAGTTTCATTTTTCATTATATTTTATGCCAACATGTTGGTGAAAATGTTGTGTAGAAAAAGTAAATACTATTTACCAAGATCTGTAGTGTTAATCATCTTATGTACGGTTGTATATTATGTCATATTACAGGTAAGGTTATATATTATCTTAGCATAGGTAAGGTTAATTCTAATCTACCGTATTTCATATCCCCCCATCAAAAGACAAGGCCCCTATATTAATATTATATTTTATCCTATTTAGTCCCCCCCCCCCCCATCAAAGGACATGACCCCTATATATTAAAATATTTATAGTTTACCCTATTTAGTTCCCCCATCAAAGGACATGGTCCCTATATTAATATTATATTTTACCCTATTTAGTTCCACTGACATGACCCCAATATTAATATTATATTTTACATTATTTAGTTCCCCCATCAAAGGTCATGGCCCCTATATTAATAATATATTTTACATTATTTAGTTCCCCCATCAAAAGATATAGCATCTACATTAATATTAGTTTCTATTAGTTTCTACATCAAAGGATATACAACATACATTAGTGTGCAGACAATGTCGTTAGAAACAGGAATTTAGATTAATTTTCTAATGATAAGAATTATACCTATTCCTTCACAATCCTTGAATATACCGTTACGAACTTGACTTGTCAGGAGTAAATATAATTTTGTTAAAATCGAATTTCAATCGATTCGCTCATTTCTGTACGTGCTGTGGTTTTCTATGAGGGGAATTGTACCCGGACAGCGGTGGAACAGCCTACTCTTATCGAAATCCAACTGCCAATGAATCTTTTACGTACACTTCAATGTGTACACGGGGCGTCTGTTATTTGTCATATGTGAATGACAAGACAGCTGTCCTTGTCACCTTGTCACCCCTTCCCCTTTCTGCATCACTAACAAGGTGAAACCCCGCCGGAAAATCTCAATAAATTTTCTCGACCAAGACCGGACGTGAACTCGTTGTACATGTGTGTGACGAATAATGACCAGAATATCTCCGTTTTTCACTGTTTATGTAATACCTGAATTTGCTCGGATGGCTTCCTGAATAGATTTCACAATCGGATTAATTCAGAATCAGTTAATCTCCTTTCGGTTTATTTATTTAGCTAAATCATTTATGAAAATGAAAATAAAAATTGGAAATGTTAACATGGGCAATGTGGACGGTTTAGTCGTTAACGCTAACCGTATACCACGGACGTTATTGTTATTTATTATAACATCACTTACTTCCTTCGTCAAGCTATATATACACTGACGCCACCCCTTGGTTTCTAATTGCAGAGTGTCCTCTCGTTCATTAGCGAACAGAATCCATATGAAACTGGACAACACTTTGTTAGGAAAACCAGCCCGTTTTGATGCGTTTGTTTTTTGTCCAAGGGTGGAGAATGAAACTACACATAGTTTGATTCAATATTAAGATACATGCACTCATAGACGTCACTTAGGTCGCATTCTTTAGTTCTTGGTTGTATATTATACCAACCCGTCTCAAGTATAGGACATTATAGTCCCCAGCTGAGGAATGTTAGAACTAAAGATATTGGAAATGTTAACCAGATCAAATAAATATTACCCCATAAGATTATTGATTATTTGAAAATGCCAAACCGAATAATACTGGTGGAATTTTCCTTACATAAATTCAATTATTATTTCACAATTTTTTAAATCTCTCTGTCAGCTATTGACATTCACGGTTGTCAAGATTACACAATATATCTGCCCCGAATTATTAATGTTCTTTGTCTTGTAAGGCAATCTGTACTGAACGTTCAATCTTGAAAGCTAGAGCATCGCCTCCCTCGAATCCAGGCCAGAACGCCTGAAGATGCAGACTCAGGCCTGTGAAGTCCAGTCCAATCCAGTCGAGTCATAAACAGGGTTTCCTGAAAACAATTTATAACTTCAAGGAGTCATGTAATTTTAAGATATTTTGTAGTTTATATGCCTACAAGAATGTAAAGTATTATATGAAGTTAAACCAGTGTTGTCATCAAGAACCGACTTAAAGAACGAACAATTGGAACCAAAATTGAACTGGATACCACTACAATGTAAACAAACGCTTTAGATTATTGTAATTCATTATTGTATATTCTTCCCGAATCTCCTAAATCAACTACAGAAAGTCCAGAATAAAGCAACTATAATTGTATCTCTCACCAAATCACCTGGTTCTAAAACAATTACATTGGCTACCAGTTAATCATGGCCTCATTTTCAAATTAACACAATCACTTTCAATTGTTTAAATAATAATTTGACAACATTAATTCTATTTAACGGATTTAATTCAAAAAATACGTTCCTTCATGTTCCTCACCGTCATCTCATAAAACTAATTTGTCTTTCCAGTACATAAGTCAAAATATGATGATAGGTTTTGCATACCCAGCACCAAAAGAATGGAACACATTGCCACTAGAACGACCAAATAGTCCAACATTGCTGTATTTAAACGACGTCTAAAAACTCCGTATTCTTTGTTTATCTGTGTATATATGTACATGTATAATATGCATAATCATATTTACATTTTAAAACTCCACATATAAAGCGCTATAAAACGACAATTATTTATTTATTCAATCTGTCCTTTCATTTTAGAAGTCAACCCTAACAGAACCTTACACGAAATTAGCAGGAAAGAACGTAGCCGAAGGTCAGTAAACATACTTCACACTTCTTTTTGAAAAAGTAATATTATAATAATTTGATTGGGGATATATTTTACGCAACCAGTCGATCCTCCAGTCTGTAGGCATTGTTTATTTTTATTTTTAGGGAGAGTTTACGGACATGATAAACTTTGCACAGACTATTTTAGCACCAACAAACTAAACAACATGAAACGGTTATTGAACATGAAGACGACCGTGGACGTTGAAGATATTCTGTATAGTCTGGGATATCCCAAGAGGACTACAACATCCGGTGACGTCTATATACCTGATTTACCAGACCCGAAGGTTCATATTCCAGATATTCCTGTGATTGTGGCGGGTGCGTCGTCTAATCATTACAAGGAGATGCAAGCTATGATGCATAATATTGATACTGTTATAAGACCAGTTTATCCTAATATAAAAGTTATTTTATACGATATCGGATTTACAGACCTAGAAAGACAGGCGGTAAGTGACATGGTATTATCTACTCCGATACGCATTAAATTACATCTGGTACCAATATCGTCATATCGTAGGTGGTTTTCTACAATGCTCAGTACTAGGCCTAATACTATATTATAAATAAATGATATATTTAGTTTCGGATTTTCATACTATCGTTATAGTCACTTGAAGATTTAGAAGCAAGTAAAGATATCTTTAACAATTATCGTGATAAGCTAATTAGGAGGGCCAGTGACCTTTAACCTCCTGATTTTACTACATATTATTTCAAGATACCTTAAAATCTATATTCGGGATTTACTTAATCAATATAACGTTAAAACAATGTTAATGAATATATGTAATCAATGTATCGTTAAAACAATGTTAATGAATATATGTAATCAAACAATGTTAATAAATATATTTCAGATAATTCAATATGGGAAATGTGAGTTAAGGACGTTTAACTTTACGAAATATCCAGATCATATAAAATATCTTCATACCTGTTCCTGGAAACCCATCATTATACAGGTAAACAAGTCACCTAAATGTCACAAACCCTTAGCTCCGCGATATTATAAGCTGTGATACGCGCATCGTACTCGGGATCGTTCAAGACCGCGATAACATTCAAGAAATTCGCCCTTTACGTTGTGTCAATATCCATGCTTAGAATTGTGCCAGGTAGGCTTAATGTTAAATAGCATGTTGAATTTCCCCCGCTTGCTCATTAATTATCTACTGGTGAATGGTTTGGGGTTGCATTTTGGTTGTTTAAAGAAAAACAACATTTTTTTTTGACAAACGGAAAAACTCTACTCATTCTCACAATCAGTATAATTTCAATCTACCCATTGTCTAGATAGCTGCCCTTGTCGGACCCTTCGTCATGCACAGCTGATGAGAGGAAACCACACCGGAAAATCCAGGTGAGCTTTCTTGTGGAGGGATTACGTTAGATGACGTCATGTGACTTGTACAAGCTGCTTGTACTTCTCACCCAGAAGTGAGCACGCTAATGATTTAATAATGATAATATCCAATTATCCAACAAAAAATGTTGCTCTTTGGTTACAGTTTGTACAAAGTAAAATAGCCCATATACAACACTAGTTTCAGCTAAAACTATAGCATTTAAAAGCTGGAAATAAAAAACTAGGAAAACACTTTAGTTAAAATGTAGGTCCTCAGGTTCCGTTTGAAGATGTCAATTGATTTAGAGCAATGGGAAAATTATTGCAATTCCAAAGTTCACCTGCGGCACAAGAGAAAGAGCGTTTACCGTACGTTGTTATCGTTTTCACAGCATTGGTGTTCCGAGCGAAGCGATCGAGTGGGCTGGTAGCGTTGCGTTAGTTCTTTAATGTATGCTGGACAGTCCTCACATGATAAAGCACAATATGTCAATGAAATAATTTTGAACTCGATTCTAGATTTCACAGGAAGCCAATGGAGGTCTTTTAGTATAGGACTAATATGAGTTCTTGATTTAGTACGAGTTACAATTCTTGCTGCTTTGTTTTGAATTTTTTGTAGACGGTTAATTTGGTAGACTGGTAGGTTATATAATAATGCATTGCAGTAATCAAGACGAGATGTCACGAGTGAGTTAACTAGCATTTTAGCAGTATCGACGTCACATTTTGTTTTGGAGAGTTAAAGATTGGAACCAATAATGGACCAAGAACGGATCCTTGCGGCACACCATATTGGAGCTCAACGAGAGTTGACTTTTTTCCATTTATCACGACTGATTGTTTTCTGAGATTCAGATATGATTCAAACCAATTTAGTGCCTTTCCTTTGATTCAAAAGAATGTTTCAAGACGTTTTAGAAGAAGGTTTTGGTCGATAGTATCGAAAGCGGCACTTAGATCCAACATGCCTAGTACCATAACATCGTTTTTGTCAAGTTTAAGCATAATGTCATTATAAACCCGTGTTACAACAGGTTCTGTACTGTGTTTATCTCTATACGCCGACTGAAAGGGTTCGTTTAGCTGATTCACCTTAAGGTGATGCTTAAAACGGACAGACACAATTAATTTAGAAATAAATGATAGGTTTGATGGGTGATGCTTAAAACGGACAGACACAATTAATTTAGAAATAAATGATAGGTTTGAGATTGGACGATAATTTTTAAGTATATTTTGGTCGAGATTATTCTTTTTAATTAGAGGTACTACCAAGGCTTCTTTGAGTTCGTCTGGAAAATGACCAGAAATGAGAGAAGAATTTACAATGGCACAAAGAATCGGGCTTAATTCAACAACACAGGACTTCAGAAGATGTGTCGGAAAGCATCTAAATCACATGAAGCTGATGACGACTTTTGAACGAAAGACTTGATTTCAAATGGGGTGCACAACGAAAAGTCTGTCAGAAATTCCCCATCGAAATTGCACTGGTTTTCAGACGAATAGTTTGAATTTTATTGCTAAAAAATGTAGCAAAGGAGTCAGCTAACTGCTTGTCATCGTGATGATCTGGGGGAATAGTATCCTCTCTGGTGTTGACCAAGCTATTGACAATTGTTTTCAATTCTTTGTTGTGCTTGTTGTTCTCTTGTATGCGGGCCAGAACAAAGTTCTTTTTTGTTTTTTTGATGAGACTAGATTTCGTGCCTTTGCATATAGTTGTCTGTGGATTTCAGCTTTGTTTTTCCGCCACATCTTTTCTGGGTCTTGACGAGCCTTCATACTTCTCTGCACATTGTCATTGAACCATCTCCTATTTGGTCTGATTGTTATTGTATTTTCTTAATTCGTTTTTTTTTCAAATTTTAGGTAATACTGATTTCAACTTTTGTCCACATCGCTCGTCTAGTCACAGCACGTTCCATCAATACTATTAGGTTCCCATTGCTGAAATCAAATCCGATTCCCACTCTGTAATCCAAAATTTAAATATTTTGACATTTGTTTAAACGTTTGTTGAACAGTTGGGCTTGTTTCAATCTTCGTGAGATTTACTCCATTTCAGGCTTGCTCAAGTTGTCGTAATGACTAGTCCATACATGACGTTACCAGATATGGGATTCAACCCGCATCACGGTATACGGTGCAGTAAATAAAAGTAACATCAGCTAAACTGACGAACGTCACCGAATCGGGTTTTAATAATTATCACCGTATCCGGTAGTCTAAACTGATCACGCGATTAAATGATCAGGGCCCGGTTGCTCAAAACTAAGTTATTTTAACGATCCGTTAAACTCTAACGGATCCTTATCTTTGTAACGTGTCGTTTGTTAACGGTCCGTTAAATTTCTGTTGCTGGAAAGTCAATTTCATTATCCGTTAGCTAACGGATTCATTAAAGTTAATCCAAGAGAAGACTGTTTGTTCATTGGCTGAATTTAAAATTTTTAATTTCAATGAACATGTATAACAACTTCATAGAAGTTACTATTAACAAGACTAGATGGAAGACAAAAAGATGACTATAGAAGTTACTATTAACAAGAAACCGAAGACAGCGAGACAACTGTGTAGTCTGTTCACAAAACTAGATTAAAGACAAAAAGATGACTATAGAATTTACAACAGAAAAAACTATAGAATACTTTATTTTTTCCTTTAGAAATTTTAGCGTAAATCTGTAGGAAAAATTATGGGATTTGAACTACAGAATTATGGGGCCATTATTTCCTATAGTCCACCAAAACTCTGTAGAATAGTATAGAATTTCATCCTATAGAAAATGGAATGGGCCCGCATCGCCCAACCCTCTAGAATGCTCTATAGAAAAAAACATTGGTAATCTATGACTTTTTGCTACAGCCAACTAATGACATCATTAAACAGATAACGGAGCCCCAAACCTCCATTAAATATAACGCCAAGTTAAAGACACATTAAAGTTAACGGGACTTCCAGCAACAGTCTTTCTCTCTGTTAAAGTTAACGATCCGTTAACATGGAGTTAACGGATCGTTAAAACGTTAAAAGATAACGGCGCTTTGAGCTGGCCCCATAACAGCAGGACGTTAAATATGGCGGTATATTAGTGCTGCCAAAATTCTAACATGCTATCGTCTAACTTCTTACTTCTATTCGTGTAATTTCTAACCTCCATTCATGTAACTTCTAACTTCTATTCATGTAATTTCTAAATTAAGACAATGTATAATCAAACTTCTTTATTTGTTCAGTGTAAATATCAATTCTATTTCATCTTATTTCTTTTATTGGGGCGAAGAATGTCTACTTCATTGTGGTATTACATGTTAAGCATGAACGGCAAACAAATTTAGAATTATGATACTTCTACCTGGCAACCATCATTATGATGTCGTTTGGTGTCGCCACCATGTGCTCAGTTTGGCGATTGAGCACCTGATCGGGACCATTCTATTGATACAAACGACTCTCTCTTCGTTAGATTGAGTGGCTTGCCTGAGTGTTAAAATTGAAAACAACATCGGGAGAGAGAGATGGGGACATGGGGTTTAACATCCACTCGACACCAACCAGGTCATTTCGGTATTAACACCGTTCAATTGTATTTCAATAATTCGCTTGCGCGTAGGAATGTTTAGCAGTGGGAGGAAATCGGAGGACCCGGAGAAAACCCACGAGGTTGGAAAGGCGGCCAGTTTATTCAATGACAGACCTTATGTTACAGCGTGCACGTGCTAACCATTCGGCCATCCTACCCTCTAAACAATATTAAACGTGATATAAATGTATGGTTTGCAAATACTATTTCGAATACCGTGGCTAAGTGGGTAAGACGCAGGCTCGCTAGGCTGTGCGTAGGGAATTCGATCCCGGCATGGGTCGAAAAAAGTTCATCCAGAAAATTTCCGGCGTAGTTCCGCCTTATTAGTGTCTTGTCGTTCCGATGGGATGAAAACCCGAGGTTCCATGTACATGTTGGCGTGCACGTAAAAGATCCCGTGACCGTTAGACTTCGATATACATGTAAGTCCAGGTCGTAGATCCGCTCTCCGGGCAATATTTCCCTAAAGCACACTGTGTGGCGTATGTCTGTCTCCATTAGCCCGGTTTGGAACAGAACAGTAGGACGTTAAACCCTCTTTCATTTCATTTCATTTTCTATTTCAAATATAAGCTAAACGGGATTTGGAGAATTTTATTTTATTTTTATTACGGTTAAGCCATTAATTAATATTTATATGCAGTTGGTCTATATTAACACATTGTAATGTTATGGATAGACATACACAGATACTGAGTTTAATACTAAGTGACCCCCCCCCCTTCTGTCTCTCTCTCTCTCTCTCTCTCTCCAGGCGCGGATACAGAGGGGGGCGGTGGCGAACAATTTTAGCTCCATATATTCTCGCGGGAAAGGAGAACAAAAACAGTTTAGGTTGGAAATCGTGATTTACAGTACTAGTAAGAAATTAGTCCTTGTGGGCATTTTTGTTCACCCAGAAATCGTGGGTCGGGCTTCGCACTCCCAACTTGGTGCAGCACGCCCCCCCCCCCCTTTCTGAAAATCCTGGATCCACCCCTGCTCTCTCTCTCAGCACGCCTTCTAACCTTCAACCAAACGAAGAATGGGTCGTTTATACCAAATAATGGTCCCCATCAGGTGTGCAATCACCCAATTGAGCACGCAGTGGCGACACCAAACGTCTTCATAATGATGGTTGCTAGGCAGAAATATATAAATTCTAAATTCGTTGATGTTGATGCTAAATATGTAAAGCATCTATTAAGAAGACATTTTTCGTTTAAATAATAGAAACAAATTGGAACAGAATTGAAATTTACACTGAACAAATAAAGAAATTGGATTATACATTGTCTTAAATTAGAAATTACATGAATGGAAGTTAGAAGTTACATGAATGGAGGTTAGAAATTAGACGATAGCATGTTAGAATTTTGGCACTAATATACCGCCATAGTTAAACCCCTATTTCAGTTGTTGATGTATATTATGATAGGGTTTGTTGTATTTTCCAGGAAGTGTTGAATCAACACGGGTTTACGATGTACATGGATGCTTCAATTCGCTTAAAGACTGGAAATCTGACTCGTGCCTTCAACCAAGTAAAACAAACCGGCATCAGCACTATCTATGTCCCGTTTAACAATTATTTTATTCCAAATCACACATTTAGTGACACATTCGAATATTTTAAAACAAAGCCCTGTTTATTTCACGGTTTAGACGAACTTCAGGCAGGATTTGATTTTATTGTGAAAAATAACTTGTACACATACGTTATAATGAGGTCGTGGCTGACATGCTGTCTTCAGAGAAATTGTGTAATGCCGAAGGGAGCCGAAGGTGGGAGAACTTCCTGTTTTAGATTCAAAAGATACCATACATGTCATCGCAACGATCAGTCAGCTCTGGGCATTGCTCTCTATATGACAAATCAAAACTCAATTGGATCACACGGCATTCCAAACGAACTATTTTCAGTACAAAGGGGGCAGGAGATGGAGTACTTTCACTAATTCATTGATTTCGATTGGGGTGGCATTGCTATGATTCTTGATATATCTCAAGATATCAGTACGGTGGGAGAGGGTTGGGATCCGGGGGTGGGGAGGGGAGTGGCCTAATACGTGTCAATAGATTATAAGGTCTACAATGTATGTAGAGAGGTCATCGAAAAGTTTCGTAACTGTTGAACTGTATATATGTTCCTGTACAATAGAATATGCTTACAACAGAGGTAGTTAGTTGGTCCCTCACCTGTTTTATGTGATGTTAAACGCTTGTCTTGTACAGGAAGTAAACAAACAAGTGAAAGTCGTCTACTCTGTTTATAATGTACCAACTTCGTGGGGTTTCTCCGGGTCCTCCCGCTTCCTCCCACTGCTAAAGACCCCTACGGGCAAGCGAATTATTAGTTTGTGTTGAGAGGAAGTTAAACCCCATTTCTCTCTCTCTCCTCCCCCCTTTCACTCTTCTCTATCTTTATGATGTAACTCTCATTACGCTCAAAACGGTAATTATGCCACGGGTCAGTTAAGAGTTAACGAATACTATTTCGCTTAAACCAATGCAAATCTATGATATATGAGGACGTTTACGTGGTTGTATAAGTGGGAGGCTTTTAAAGACAATGTCGATTTTGTGTGTAAGTGTAAGAATAAATAATTTAACAATATTTACGACTTTTTAATTCAACATAACTTATATTAGTTAATATTCTGTATGCTTACGTTACTGTGAATTGAATAGCATCTAATTTCCCATAATGTAACGTAACTGGTATCCCTTAATTGTTGGGATAACAATTTACGACGTGTGAATTTATTATTTGATATATTTAGTAATGTACTGGTATAATTGTTCAGATATATTTTTTGATTGAAACTATTTCACCCAAGAGGTAATTTGCCGTTGATTTTGTTCATATTTAAGTTTTAAGTGCTGAAATCATTTTGGAGTATATTTTACGTTTGTGGGTGGTCCATATCGAGGACACACATATATAGGGATTTACATCGTCTATTTTAGAAACATGACCCGAACCGAGAACCGCACAATAGATACGCATATCTCTAAAAATGATATGATTATTATAAGTCATGCCTATATATAGCGTATACTTACCTTCTGCTTGCTTTTGTGGGTTTAAGGTTTTCTATCATGAAAATTGTCGTGTGATTACGATTCCCCGGTTAAACGTGACATGGAGTAGGATCGCCTGTCCAACCTCATAGGTTTTCTCCATGTCCCCCGATGTCCTCTCACGGCTAAAGACCCATATTAAGCTCAAGTGAATAACTGAAATAAAACTGAACCATATGTTTGTCCCGAAATGACCTAGTTTGTGTCGAGTGGACATCAAACACCTCATCTCTCTCTCCCTCTCTCCACTCTCTCTCTCCCATGTGTGACATGCGCAAAAGCATCGTTGTATGTCCTCCCTTATAGAAAAAACATTGTTATTTTTTAAAACGATCGTAGGAGAATATCGATGAAGAATTGAATTTAGATTCTGGAAACGCTAATTATTTCATCGAAATACGGTTCCAAACGTCGTCCTGAATTTACAATATAAATCTACCAATGTCCTCTTAGCGCGCACGTAAAATATCCCTTGACAGTTGAAATTTGATGTGTCGAAGTGCCGCTGTCCGGGAAAAATTAGCACAGTGTATGGCGTAAGCCCGTCTTCATTAACCCAGTTCGGGGCAGAATAGTAAACAACATTTCATTTCATTTCACAAACGTCCAGGAAACGCCCATCAATCCCGTGTATGTCGGGAGGGGAGGGGGGCATCTAGCCTACTTTGTCTATTGTAATAGTTAAGACATCATACGATATAATTTTGATATAGTTTTCATACACTTTAAGCCGCGACAATTGCACCAGGTGTTTAATGGGAACTCAATACGTGTTGTTGAAGTGAGTATTCAATCCTTACCTCAAATAAAATTAAACTGGCTTAATCCATAAAGTTATCTTATCATGAACAACATGTGTCCCTTACGTACAAAAGTTTTTATATAATCGCTTTTGATATTACAATATATATCAGCTACACAATCCGCATTTTATTAAAAGTTTTAAAAAAAACAGTTGACTGTTCTATAATCGATTCGAGAATTGTATTAGAATCGAGATCACAAACAGCTTTTCAAACTACTGCCGATAAATTTCTTTTAATTCCAAAACACAATAATCAATGTTCGTCTAATATACGACGTGGCAAGCTGTGCTTCTGTATTTTGAAGAAATAACTCCGAATTTACAAATATACTAATAATTATTCATGTACGTAATACTGTCAATCTGAACAGTATTCCGGAATATGGGAGCACGAGTCCGTTGAGTTTTTTTCCACATATTCTTTTCCTGTTATTTCATGGTGTGTGTACAGCAACTTGAAAGTGGTCCTATAATAATCTTTTAATTATTGGACTATCACGATCTGGTCGCTAACAGGCCCGTGGCTAGCCCAAAAATTGTTAGGGGTGCAAAGACTTCTGGGGGCGTCTGGGTCGAATTCCAATCAATCGTTTATATTCCACGGAGATGGGGAGGTCGTGAGCACATTTTGACTGCCGCAAACGTGTTTTCCTGCTATTTCAGCCCTTGAATACAGCAACTGAAATGTGGTCCAATATTGTCTACCTTGGGTGGTGTTTCGTTTAATTAGAGCTAATCCCACTTAACACTGCTGTATTGGAAGAAAATGTCTGCTCAAAATAATAACTGGGCAATAGACCGATTAACAACCAATAGCTAACTGCGTAACAATGTCATTACGCGTTCAACAGAGCTCTAAATGGTGCAACACCTTAAATCACTGTCAAAAGTTTTAGGGAAGACTCCAGATTAAACGAAAGGCTGTCATGTTGCTGGCCAGCAATGGCCAAGGATGGATTTCTTGGGTCATTGTTCAGGAATATTGTGGCTTACCTGAACCCCATACAACCGCCGCATTATTATGCGTTGTTTGTTTTTTTTTGGGGGGGGGGCTGTATTCTTTTTGGCTATTCAGATCCAAGAGTAAAGCAACTTCCAATTTTTCAATCTTTTTGTAACCAAAATTGCGACATAGATTATTCCAACCATCCGATCGGACTGCGTTGCAGCTGCATCCACAAATAATAACCGATGCCCGAACTATGTGGCACAAAGTAGTGTGGGTTCAGACAAAATGTTTTAATCCACTGTCAATTTAGTACTAATTCGCGATATTCTATTATAAGAAAACTAAAATTAGTGATTTATTACATTTCAGGTACTTTTTTTTGCCACACACATGAGAGCGACCTGTTTGAATTTTGAAGATTATCAAGCCATTTTCGGTGCCCAATTCATTCGTGGGCGCCTAACTTATCTCATTAGCATTATATTATGGGTGCCAGTGATCTCGTCATTATGGGCGCCCTTACAGCATAAGGCATCCCACAATTGTTAAGATTATCATATCATTGGCGTCCACGATCTCGGTATTTAGGGCGCCCCTCCGGGGTGAGGCCCCGACAAATCATGCTGTTTCGGGCGCCCCGTTGATCAAGTTGTGGGCGGACAACCAATCTGATTCGACATTATGCACTATGTGTGGTCCGACATTATAAGGCGCCTCACCAATCATTATGGGCGCCTCTCCGGGATAAGGCAATCCACAGATCAAGCCGTTTTGGGCGCCCAATTCATTCGTGGGCACCTAACTAATCTCACTAGCATTATATTATGGCCGCCCTTTGCATTGTGGGCGCCCCTCCTGGATGAGACACATCCTATAAATCATGCCGTTTGAAGTTTGAAGATTATCACGCAATTTTGGGCGCCCAATTCATTTGTGGGCGCCCAATTCATTTGTGGGCGCCTAACCATTATATCATGGGCGCCCGTGATCTCGGTATCATGGGATCCCCTCCGGAATGAGGCAGTCCACAAATCCTGATGTTTGAATTTAGAAAATTATCACGCAGTTTTGGGGGCCAAATTTATTTATGGGTGCCTAATCCATTTCACTAGCATTATATTATGGGCGCCCATGATCGAGTCGTTGGCGCCTAACCAGATCAATTTGGCATTATGCACCTTGTACAGCCCAATATTATAAGGTACCGCACCAATCATGTTATTATGGGCGTCGCCGAGATAAGGCACCCCACAAATCAAGCCGTTGTCGTGTTAATCGTGTGGGTCATTATGAGACGGCTCATATATAGCGACATGATTGGCGAGGCGCCCATAAAATCAAGTGACATTGGGGGCGCCGAAATTTTCCAGGGGGGGGGGGCGCTAGCTCCGGGCCTGGCTAACCGCTATTATTCTTCTGGTTCTTCTTCTTCCTGTTGTTATTCTTAATGAGGTGAAGCTCTCCATAAAAAGCTATAGCTCCGTCCATGAAAATTGACATGCAAGTGAATTAGATTTTAGAATTTCATCCTACAGCATGGCCAGTTCCTGGTCCACAGTATGAACGTGCTTGTTTACGATATATGTGCTCATGCAACCAAATTCCCACTCAATGCTGATATAAGTGGAATGCCTAACATTTATCGTTGTTTCAAGTCCAGAGATGCGCGGCCTGGGAAGTCAGTGATCAGGGTGTACCGTTCGTAGAAAACGTTTAAGCATTCTATGAAACATAATGACATTTATTATATCATCAGTTACTTCGTTGGCCCGACGTAAGGTAAATTTCTTCCCGTGCCACTCTCCGGTGTCTAAATCTATAGCATATCTCGTTCATTAGCAAACACAGTCAATATGAAACTGGGCAGGTACACTTTGTAAGGCATACCAATCCCTTTGGTGCTTCTTTTTGGTTTATTTCGAGAATGAAACTATTTTGATTCATGTACCTGCATTCATACACCTCACTTAGGTCGCATAGTGTAGGTCGTTTGATTGTTGCTTTAAGGGTCGATGCTTGCTGTTCTTAGGCCGAGAATGAAACTAGCTTGATTCACTATTCATGTACGTGCTCTCATAGACCTCATGTCGTACCGTAGACCTCAATTAGTTGGGGGGGGGGGGGGGGGTTTAGAGTGCCGCGCTTCGACCTCTAGCTGGCCGGTCACCTCTGGCTTGCGGCTGTGGTTTCGAGCCCTGGTGTGAGCGTATGTGGCATGGCGATAGGGGCGCCTTCTCAACCTCGTGGGTTTCCTCCGGGCACTCCGGTTTCCTCCCACTGCTAAAGACCCCTTCGCGCAAGCGAATTATTGAAATAAAAATTAAAAACCATATGTTAGTCCCGAAATGACCTAGTTGTGTTGAGTGGACGTTAAACCCCATTTCTCTCTCTCTCTCTCTCTCTCTCAATTAGTTGGTATCGTAGGTCGTTTACTTCTTGGTTGTTTGATTGTTGCTTTAAGGGGTGATACTTTCTAACTAAAGTTACTAGGGAGGTGGATTGGATTTAGGTCGTAGCGTATGTCGTTTAGTTCTTGTTTGCTTGATTTTATCTTTAAGAGGTGATACTTTCTAACTACTTACGAGACAGGTGGATTGGATTAGTAGCACGCAGAGTTTTGGTGATGCCTGGCGCCATTTCATCCACTGTATATTATACCCATACCACTCAAGTATAGACATGTGAGAAAGGAGATACATTTTAAATGTTAAACAGATGTTATCAATATGAAGTTATCTAAACGTCACAGGTCATGAGGTCACGTCAACAAACAAATGTCAACACAATGTTACATTGTAAACAAGCCTTCTTGAAGCCTTTAGGACTATATAATCTTCCAATGATTTTTCACAAAAATAACATTACAAATTTAGATTTGACGTCGGCATATTGGCACTATTTTGTGATTCGGTCGTGTCTATTTCAGATATACACAATCAATTCTGTTGATTTACAAAAATAGCCAAATTTTGGCTGGGATTACTGCGCAAAATGGCCATTCATTGTATACGTGCGAGAAAAAAAAGCCAGATTTCATTTAATTTTCGTACGTTAGTTACGTACGTATTCGTAGCAGAGATAGATGTGTTGGGGGTGCAAACTATTACTATTCAAAGAGGGAGGCCACGGTTGCACAAAGACTACATGACGGTAGTCGTTCGGATATTACATAAAACCGAATTCCCTTGTATGCATTGGCGTTGGCAGTTGAAATTCGGTATAAGAGTAGGCTGTATCACCGCTGTCAAGGCAAAATTTCACTCACAGCACACTGTAGGACCCCGTCTTCATTAGACCAGAGGCGGCGAAACGTAGGACGTTGAATCCCATTTTATTTCATTTTCATAGCTGAGCTACGTAGATGAATGATGTATTCAACCGATTCAGGCCTATAGCTTTAAGTAGGTCAGTGCCAGTATTTTCAATAATTAGGCAATTCTATATCGTGTCACATAATTGAAGATGAATTATTTATTATAGCGATAACAGTCATCTCTTTCTCTAAATCTTATATAAAGCATATTTAATTATTTGGAGTTGGTCTAGTACCTGTCTAAAAACCTTCAACATTGTCGAGTCCTTTCTACGCGCAAAAGGGGGTGTAGTTATGGCCTAGTGGTCTAGAGTGCCGCGCTTCGACCTCTAGCTGGCAGGTCACCTATGGTTTCGATCCCTGGTGTGAGCGTATGTGGCATGGAGCTAGGGGCGCCTTCTCAACCTTGTGGGTTTCCTCCAGGCACCCCGGTTTCCTCCCACTGCTAAAGACCCCTACGCGCAAGCGAATTGTGGAAATCAAACCATATGTTAGTCCCGAAATGACCTAGTTTGTGTCGAGTGGACGTTAAACCCCATTTCGCTCTCTCTCTATGCGCAAAAGAACAATTTGACCAAGATAAGAGAACACGAGAAAAATAGAAATAGCTCGTACATTCCCTTATCTTTATTCCTTCTCTACCTTATGAAAACAAGGTAATGCACGGACTTTTTCTGTTTTCTTTCGTGTTCTCTTATCTAGTGGCAGTCACTTCTTTTTATGAATTGTCAGATATCCTCTCACAGTCTCACACAACAACTTTTTGTCTTCGAAGGAATTATTAATGAGCAGAAATTCGCCCATGTATCTATCATCACTCGTCAATTCAATCAGTTATATAGAGGGATAACTCGTGTTTTCCTTTCGCGTTCGTCACTTCGGATTGTTGAAACCTTAAAATTATATTTGGAAAGTGTTTAACCAGTTCTATCACATATGAGATAATGACTGACACCAATATTGTCCCTTAAATCGAAAACCGTTGATACCTTTGATAGCTCATAGACAACTCATATCATGTCTGAAGAACAAGGGTATAACTACAAGTCGACACTACAAGTGTCTGTAAATTGGAGTGACATTAGGCGAAAGTAGGTCCATCATGAGGAGACGAATTACGGTATTTATCTACAGACAGTGGTGCATCTTCGTCCTGATATATAACTTAACATGTCTGTTACATACGACGTTACGAGCATTTCTACTGACAGTGGCGTCCATTAGCCGAGAGATACAACTTAACTTTGACTGTTACTACGACGTTAGTGATGTGCGGTTTTTAAATTTTCTTTCGGTTTCGGTTTTCGGTTTTTCTGAGGCAAGAAACCTCGGTTTCGGTTTCGGTTTTCGGTTTTTTTATTCATTTAAACACTGTGTCATGTATGTACTGATTTATGGTTATTTTATAGAAATACTTGAAAGCCAGAAAAAATATCAAAAATATTGATGTAAATAGTAAACAACAAGGTTGTTTTTTTTTTACTGTTATATATATGACTTTAATTATGACTGATAGTTATAACAAAGTTATTGTAAAAAAAAGATCTGGCACACACAACGCCATAGGCATAATAATAAATTAATATAACGACATAATATCAGTAACAATAAAGTTAGATTCTACTGTAAAAAAAAAAAAATACCAAAATAAATTTGCATAACAAAATGATACCAATCCAACAAATCGAAACATGTGGTCTTTCATTTCTCGTTTATAAATTATAAACTTAAAAACAAAACTAACGCAATTGCCGTTTCGGGTGTTGTTCAAATGTTGTTCTAAACCTGACTCAAAATTGTTAAATTATATTCTTATAATTTATGCAGCAGAAATAGATTTTTTACAAAGATTAAATCTACATTTTGTGTCATCTAATCTTTCATAGTTATTGAGCAAGCCATGGAGGCATTTTACTTTTTAGAGGAAGCCATCGTTCGATATTGACAAGCGGCTTCGGGTTGAATAAAATTTTGGATTGTAAACCGAACCGAATTGAGAAAATAAATAGTCTAAGCCAACCAGACTGACTAAACACTCTATTATTCTATACATACGGGCTCTGGTTGATCGAAAATAAAAACGGAAGTGGTGGCTACATTAAAATTTTGGAATTATTAAGTAAACGAAATACGGCTACATAAAAATTAGGAATTTGGAAAAAAACCGAAACACACGGTTATTTTTTTTTTTAACGGTTCGGTTTTCGGTTTATTTGTAAAAACCGATACCGTACGGTTAAACCGAAAAACCGTACATCACTATACGACGTTACCAGATTCAAAACAGCAATGCAATTGTTTAACTCTTACTCTCTTACCGGTTTAAAAGTTCAATATAATCTACTTGTTGTGCCGCCAATAAAAGCTTTTCCACAAAATAAATTTAATAATCAGCATTATTCAATATTTATGAAATTTCTATTGGATAAATTATTAAAATAATTTAGTACGGAATTTCATAGTTCAGGTGATACATTATTAACAGATTCTGCTTGCGGTGACACATCTGTACGATAATATTTTTAACAGTGTGTTTATTTACTTAAACAAATTTAGCCACAAATAACAAAACGACAAATAATTTCAAGACATAAAATACTCTCTCCTGCTAATAAAATAAATAACAGTACCACATGGGAGATAACTCTTCCATCAAGTATCCAATAATAATAGGATTGATCACGGTTCCGACTGACGCAGCTACTAAAATTAAAGATGACTTAGCCAGTATGTCGAAAGAAAGAATATACCAAGAAGATGATAACACGCCTCTGATTTATTCTGGCACGGAATTTCTAAACGCTTTTTCTTCAGCAGCATAAGACCGGCAATCCTTACAGGCATGTAGATGATATGGTGTTTGCTCAACGGACAACAACAACACGATATACCTCACACATCGTGGAGAGATACAAACAAACACAAGAGTAATACCATACTGACTTTAATGTGTACCTTTTTAAAGATTGGATAATTATAAACATTAATTTATTGTATTTAATATGCACTGAGTCAAACGTCCATTGCATAGTATAATGCAAAATCGAGATACAATGGATTCATATGTAAACTATCAATACTTATTATCAATTATCGAAGTATTATCAGCTGTTCTGGGAATAAGCTTACTCTATTTCGGGTTTTAGCATATTTGGTCTCATTCGTCTTTAAAAAATATAATGCTTAGTTCGCCCGAGTTCATTTATGATTGTATTAACATAATGGTAGCTAGTCCTATTAGATGTTAGGTGGTGTTTAATCGCTTTACGTGATACACTGTTGTAAATTAGAGAACGATAGTATGTGAATGCCGCACAAATAGTCCACATGGATCTATGGCGGTTACTGTCAAAAATAGTTGTCGCGTTTTACTTTTATCTGGTAGTCGAATGGAAATGGACGTTTCTCTCGTCTCTTGCCACTGTATCACGTTAGCCGAGCCGGATGTGGTCCCCAGACTGACTTCATAATACATATTCTTCCATGATGTATCCAAAACACCTTTCCAGGAGATTTTCATAGTTTTGTCATCTGTAGAAACGATGGTCTGTATTCTAGACGAATCTAAAATATATAATAAAATAGATAACAACAAGATAGATAGACATTATTCTGTAACATAAAAAAATCTCCATTCAAAGATACATATCAATATTATTAATATATTCAATAACAGCGACTAGTGCTGCGTCAATTTCAGAAAAATAACGAACGAGGTCTATGATATGATCTAAGGATTTAGTGAAATCACATCTAGTTCAAATCATAGCAACAGACAAATATTTGATAGTGGTCTTATGGGACTAACCTTTTATTACAGGTGGTTGACCTATAGCAGATATATTTCTAGATATAAAGTTGCCCTGTATGTCCAACATGTTGATGGTAGAAAAACTGATATTATAATGCGTTTCGGGTTGTAGTGATATACCTCTTATTGTCGCTCGATCATAGTCCAGATCTGTTACACTAACGTTATTATATAGTGCTGTAGTTTTCCCAGTGATATAAATCTAATGTAAAACAATGAATACATATAAACAACAGAGACCAAAGCACCAATATTTATTAGCCAACCAATCCCTTTACAGCTAAAAAAAATATGATATAGTGCAAATGTTGGCCTGATAAATGAGTACATATTTGTGGAAACATAATCACGTGAAATCCCCATTTAGTGAGTGGTATCAGATGTTCTAGAAATAGTAAGCAAATCCTGCCCCTTGCACGACACATATCACTACTTATAGCCAAATTTAGCAATGGTTTGGCCATGGTCACAAGATTAGTGATTTAAATACAAGCGTATACAACAGATTTGTTAGCCATTTGAACTCTTCAAATGAGATGTGGCATCGGATGTTTTATAAGACGTGAGGAAACCTTGTCCCTGTACTACACCCGAAATCACCTTTACCAAACTAGACATTGACAGGAACCTGTCTGGCGATCCAATTCAGTCGTTATAGTTAACAGCGCATGGAACCTAGGCCAACTTTGATATATCTCATTGTGTAAAAGGCATACATAAAATTTCATTACATATCATTGGCAGCAGTACCACCACAAATGAATGCCTGCAACTATAAATAGTGACGGGTGTTGTGCATAAGACAGTATATGCTTACTCTTTCTAGAACAACTGATGACACATCTAAAACTTTGTTTGTCGTACTTTTGTATATTATACCTGTATACACTTGATGTCCACTTGACTGTCTGATAAATCCCAGTGTACTCGGAAAGAATTGGTCAAAACTTGGCACTCATCACGAACAGGGTATAAAGATACATAATCTTTAAATATAACCATTTGTCCAGTTGCATTTGCAGCCATCTTGTCTAGTATCAGCACGCCATCTGTGGAAGCTATGGTTGGTAGCCCTGCTTTATTAAAGCATCTAACAGTTGAATAAATATGTCTTGAATTATGCAAATCAGTTTCCGTTATGTCTGCTTTAGCAAACGACTGACCATGATCTACCCGTTTGAAAGATTGGATGTCAAAATAACCCACAGTTGTACCTAGAAACCAAAAACAATGTTCCGTTAAAATATTCAATTAGACACCCAAAAGCAACCAAAACACACTTACTTGTTTTTTGATTATGCTCCAATTACTAAATGCCATTTATAGTACCGGCGAGCCGTGGGTCGTAGTTTTGCTGTTATCACTGGTGTGATTCGATTTAACAATAACTAACTAATATTATTTCGTACGATGATATTATATTATAAATAAATGTTCAGCGAAAAGTACAGTACAGAGTTCACGGTTGATCACATCACACAAAATTAATGACCAAGTAAATTCACCTTTACAAAAGGTTATAGAAGATTCACCATACAGAATACATATTGAGTTCACAATTATAATAAAGTAAAGTTAAATGTTAACATCAAATACAACGTGAAAAAACGATATCAAAACCGCGCAACACACATACACGCGGGCCCAGCTCACCATGCGTCTGCTTACATCCTATAATATTTAATCACCTAGCAACACCCGCTTCCACTCAGTCTCTTACAACCAGACACACTCGTACATCCAGACTCTCATTTACCGATTTTGAACATAACATAACCGGCCCCTATCGAATTATACATAATGAGATACAAATATTTATATGTTCAAATATAAACAAATAATGAATCATCATTATTGACTTAAAACTTAATTCAAATGTAAATACCTTTAACACAAAATGTCACTATAAGTATGAATACTGTAGTTACATGTAATAATAATAACTAGATTATTTTGCACTTATGAAATCTTATCACCATCACACTAATACTGAGTTATTTTAGTATATCACACTTGACCTTTAAGTAAACTACAAATAGCATAATTTAAATTCTAATTCTTAAATTCTAAATAAGGAAGTCACCAAATTCACTTTACACCTTTCACCAAAGATATTTATAAGTTTACTGTATAATACAACTAATGCTAGTAATGATTACAATTACACCACTAATTATCTTGTTCTAACAAGAGACATAACTTATCAATTGGTCTTACTAAAAAAACAGTTTGTGTTTTCAATTTGACACTTCTCACCAATCCAAGCTTATTTGGATAAGTTTCAACTACTTTACCCATAGTCCAAGGGGCTCTTGGCGACATACTATCAACAACTAAGACTATATCACCTATTGCAATATTCTTAAGAGGTTTTAACCATTTTTGGCGTTTCTGAAGGGAGGGTAAATATTCTTTAGTCCAACGTTTCCAGAACAAGTCTGACAGGTATTGTACCTGTCGCCACCGTCTTTTAGCATAAATATCTCTGTCACTAAAAGTACCTATGGGAAATAATACATTATTATCATACAATAATATGGAATTTGGGGTAATTACATCTAAATCGTTAGGATTGTCTGAAGTTTTGGAAAGTGGGCGACTGTTAATTATAGCCTCTACTTCGCACATAAAAGTTCGCAAATGTTCTTCACTTTGACACGTTTTTAAGTACTGATCACATAGAATAGCTTGTAAAATCTTTCTTATGGTACGGATTTGTCTTTCCCATATGCCACCGAAATGGGATGCCGCAGGAGGATTAAAGTTCCATTTGAAACTATATCTAGCAGAGAAATGATTTAACACATTTTGATCTAACTGTTGTAAGGTAGATTTCAATTCTTTGTTTGCAGCGATAAGATTTGTCCCATTATCCGAAAATATTTCCACTGGATAACCTCGTCGAGCAATAAATCGGCGAATAGCACTAACACACGAATAAGTGTCCAACGTGTCTGCCACCTCTATATGTATTGCACGCGAAGCGAGACAGGTGAATATTACACCATATTTCTTCCTCACCGAACGACCTACTTTTACACAAAACGGGCCAAAATAATCTATGCCCACTCTACTAAATGGTTTCTCATCTGGAGTAAGTCTTGACACAGGAATATCTGCCATTTTCTGTTCACAAACACGAGAATTAAATTTTCGACATGTCACACAATTTCTAATAAAGTTTTTCACTAGAAGTCCAGCTTTTATTATCCAAAGTTCTGATACTGTATGATTCATACCTTGATGTCCTACAACTTTGTGAATATGTTTCACAATTAACCATGCAATATGACAATTTTTGGGTAATATTATTTGGTGCTTGGCATTATAAGGAATATTGCTATTTCGTAATCGTCCACCGACACGTAAAAGATTATCCTTTAATATGGGATCTAAACTGGAAATGTCACTATTCGATGTCACACACTTCTTACTGCTGTCATTCTTAAGGATATCTATTTCCTTCGAAAAACATGAGTTTTGAACATATCTTAATATCACACTTTCTGAATTGACAATTTCTTCATGAGATAATGAATGTTTACATAAATCATCGGGTATTGGCTGTTTCTTTGCTTTAAGTTTAAGAATCGCCTTCAAGCGCATCCACCATGACACGCCACGTTTTAGTTTAACCCATTCAGAGTAGTTCTGAAATAACTGAGTTACAGTCATTTTCACATTTCACACTGTTCACCTTGATTTCATTGTCACAAGTCTCATTATTCACATTGTAATTTTCAGGCCACTCTGTTTCAGGATTATGTAGAAACTCTGGTGCTTCAATCCACCTTTTATTTGAGAGTTCAACAGCACTAAGTCCCCTTGAACAATAATCTGCAGGGTTCATTTTAGAAGGAACGTATCTCCAATCACTAACCTTGGATCCATCACGTATAACAGCGATTCTGTTACTCACAAATACTGGATATCGCGACGTATTATTGTTTACATATTTTAGCACTGTTTGACTGTCAGTCCAAAATATTTCACGGTCTACTGGAATTGAGAATTCACGAATCAACATTGTATTTATTCTTACAAGAGAAGTTGCTGCAGAAAGCTCTAACTTCACAATAGTGTGGGGCTTTAATGGTGCCACACGCGATCTAGCTAACACAAAAGCGGTATGCACACTACCACTGTCATTTAAAAAACGTATATATGTCACAGTACCATAACCGTCCTGACTTGCATCAGCAAAATGATGTAATTGAGTATTTACAATGTTACCAAAATTATCAGGCTTAAGACATCTTTGTATTGTTAATTGTTCTAAATTACTTAATTGACTAAGCCATTCACACCACTTAATATTCCACTCAGATGGAATGGGTTCATCCCATGTTAATTTTGCACGACATAAGTTTTGTAATATAATTTTAGCCTTTAAAATAAATGGGGAGGCAATACCAAAAGGATCGAAAATAGAACTCATTACAGACAAAATATTACGTCTAGTTGCTAATGAACTTAAAATATCAACCTTAAATTCAATCATATCACTTTCCACACACCATTGCACACCTAATGCTCTTTTAACAGGTAAATCATTACATAAATCTAAATCTCTCACTTCTTCAATACGATCTTGTTCAGGAATACAATTTAACAATTTACGACTATTACTTATCCATTTAGTTAATCTAAAACCACCTTTAGATAAGAGTTCACAAACATCATGAATAAGTGAAATACCTGTAATTTCATCACTAACTGACTTAAGAAAATCATCTACATAAAAATCATTCAATATACTATCAATGACAAAAGGGTTATAATCATTTTGATTATCTAAGGCTACCTTCTTTAAAGCGTAATTTGCACATGCAGGGGAACTGGTCGCACCGAAAACATGTACAAGCATCCTATATTCACATAAAAGTTTTGTCAAATCTCCCTTTGGCCACCATAAATAACGTAACATGTCACAATCAGATTTAGCTACCCTAACTTGGTAGAACATGGATTCTATGTCTGCCATGACTGCAAATAATTCTTGTCGCCAACGTATCAATACTCTTAAAAGTCTATTAGTTAGGTCTGGACCTTGTAACAAGTGGTTATTTAAAGAGAAATTATCATATACAATTGGACAATTAAAGACTATTCTTACTTTATCAGGTTTTTTAGGGTGTTTTACAGAGTGGTGGGGAATATACCATAATCGTTTATCTAAACCATTAATATCATAAATAGGAACACGTTCACAATAATTTTTAGATTCTAAATCATTCATAAACTTAGTATATTCACAATGAAGCTTATCATTTACTAACAATTTTTTCTTAAGTTTTTCAGCATACATTTCAGCTTGTAATTTGTTATTAGGTACATTTACATTTTTTATACGCCCACATTTTTATGTGGACGTATATTGTCGTCGCCCCTGTCCGTCCGTCCGTCCGTCCGTCCACATTTTTTTTGTGAACAGTCTACAGGTCACAATTTTTATCCGATTTCAATGAAACTTAAAATATAGGTTTATCACCATAAGATCTCGGTTCCTTTCGATATTGGCATGTATCGGACTGTAACTTCATGGGTTATGGCCCCTGATTGTACGAAAAATCACGTTTTTTAGCTTGTGAACAGTTTAGAGGTCACAATTTTGAACCGATTTGGATGAAACTTGACATGTATGTTTATAACCCAAAGATCTTGGTTCCTTTCGATATTTGCGCCCATCGGATCGTAACTTCCTGAATTATGGCCCCTAATTGTCTGAAAAATTGCCCTTTTTAGCTTGTGGTCCCTCTGGAGTTCAAAATTGTTATCGGATTTAAAAAACCGTTTGATTATATCACCGTTCCATGGTTATGAAGGTTGAGTTCGAATTTCGTGAAAATCGGACCAAAATTGACGGACAAAATGGCCGCCGTTTGTACGCGAATAGTGTGAAAATATGTTATATCAAGGTTGTGGACCTTATAGAGGTCACAGTTTTGAACCAATTTTGATGAAACTTGACATGTATGTTTATAACCCAAAGATCTTGGTTCCTTTCGATATTTGCGCCCATCGGATCATAACTTCCTGAATTATGGCCCCTGATTGTCCGAAAAATTGCCCTTTTTAGCTTGTGGTCCCTCTGGAGGTCAAAATTGTTATCGGATATAAAAAAAACGTTTGATTATATCACCGTTCCATGGTTATGAAGGTTGAGTTCGAATTTCATGAAAATCGGACCAAAATTGACGGACAAAATGGCCGCCGTTTGTACGCGAATAGTGTGAAAATATGTTATATCAAGGTTGTGGACCTTATAGAGGTCACAATTTTGAACCAATTGTGATGAAACTTGACATGTATGTTTATAACCCAAAGATCTTGGTTCCTGTCGATATTTGCGCCAATTGGATCGTAACTTCCTGAATTATGGCCCCTGATTGTCCGAAAAATCGCCCTTTTTAGCTTGTGGTCCCTCTGGAGGTCAAAATTGTTATCCGATTTAAAAAACCGTTTGATTATATCACCGTTCCATGGTTATGAAGGTTGAGTTCGAATTTCGTGAAAATCGGACCAAAATTGACGGACAAAATGGCCGCCATTTGTACGCGAATAGTGTGAAAATATGTTATATCAAGGTTGTGAACAGTGTAGAGGTCACAATTTTGAACCGATTTGGATGAAACTTGAAAAGCATGTTTATAACCCAAAGATCTTGGTTCCTTTCGATATTTGCGTCAATCGGATCGTAACTTCCTGAATTATGGCCCCTGATTGTCCGAAAAATCGCCCTTTTTAGCTTGTGGTCCCTCTGGAGGTCAAAATTGTTATCCGATTTAAAACAACGTTTGATTATATCACAGTTCCATGGTTATGAAGGTTGAGTTCGAATTTCGTGAAAATCGGACCAAAATTGACGGACAAAATGGCTGCCATTTGTACGCGAATAGTGTGAAAATATGTTATATCAAGGTTGTGGGCCTTATAGAGGTCACAATTTTGAACCAATTTTGATGAAACTTGACATGTATGTTTATAACCCAAAGATCTTGGTTCCGTTCGATATTTGCGCCCATCGGATCGTAACTTCCTGAATTATGGCTCCTGATTGTCCAAAAAATCGCCCTTTTTAGCTTGTGGTCCCTCTGGAGGTCAAAATTGTTATCCGATTTAAAAAAACGTTTGATTATATCATCGTTCCATGGTTATGAAGGTTGAATTTGAATTTCGTGAAAATCGGACCAAAATTGACGGACAAAATGGCCGCCGTTTGTACGCGAATAATGTGAAAATATGTTATATCAAGGTTGTGGACCCTATAGAGGTCATAATTTTGAACTAATTTTGATGAAACTTGACATGTATGTTTATAACCCAAAGATTTTGGTTCCTTTCGATATTTGCGCCCATCGGATCGTAACTTCCTGAATTATGGCCCCGATTGTCCAAAAAAATCGCCCTTTTTAGCTTGCGGTCCCTCTGGAGGTCAAAATTGTTATCTGATTTAAAAAACCGTTTGATTATATCACCATTTCATGGTTATGAAGGTGGAGTATGAATTTTATGAAAATCAGACCAAAATTGACGAACAAAATGGCCGCTGTTTGTACGCGAATAGTGTGAAAATATGTTATATAAAGGATGTGGACCTTATAGAGGTCACAATTTTGAACCGATTTTGATGAAACTTGACATGTATGTTTATAACCCAAAGATCTTGGTTCTTGTCGATATTTGCGCCCATCGGGTCATTACTTCCTGAATTATGTCCCCTGATTGTACGAAAAATCACCCTTTTTAGCTTGTTGTGCCTCTGGAGGTCACAATTATTATCTGATTTAAAAAAAAACCGTTTGATTATAAAAACCAAACAAATTCTACTGATTTTCTGATAATTTCTTAATATGCGACAACTCTTGTTGACTGCCCGGACGATTTGGCTGCTGTGTGGGCGTATGTTTCGTTGCCTGGCAACCTATTTTATTTCTTAAAGGTAATTCTAACTCATAATGTCCATCTACAAGTTTTGCGGATTTATCCATAATATCTATAAATCGCTTATCTTCAATGGAATAATTCAATTGATCATCATTAAGGCGCTCAGCAAATTCTAAATCAAAATAAGACTTGACTTGTTTTTCTAATCGCGAGTCAAGTTGACAAAAGTTAACCCTGAAACTGTTTACATTGCGTAATTTTCCCGGGAGTCCATATAATAGCCAACCGAGAGGAGATTTAATTGCATACGGTTCTCCGATATCACCGATCGCAACCTCGAGGGGCATTGTAGCTGCGGGCATATTACTACCAATCATTAATGTTACTTCTGGAATGCAAAATTCACCACTCAATTCAGGCACCTGTATATGACGCAAATGTTCATACTTGTTTATATCTTGCTGACTTGGAGCATCTGACTTGTTCACAGGCATTGATGTTCTAATGTAAGACTGTGGTAATTCTATGTAGTCATTGTTGTTCACACCACCAATGATCAAATTATCCAATATCACTTCTGTATCTGTCCACTCTTCTAAGTTTAATGTTTTTAATAAGACTTTAGTTGTTTTGGTTCTAACACGAAGTGCATTGGATAACACTTTACTAAGAAAAACAGCACTGCTACCATTATCTACAAATGCTAATGTTGTAATGGGATAACTGTTCAATGTCGTTCTGATTTTCACTGGAATCACTGCCATTAATGGTTCATTACCTATTACTTCAGCACAACCAGAGGTAATTGTTGGTTTATTTTCTGCTTTACTACAAACATCACTTATATTTCTATTGTTACTTTGAAAGGAATCACGGGTAGGATCATGCATTATTGTTGGGTGTGATCTAGAACAGTTCATGCACTTTGACCATTGGGGATTAGGGCAATTTGGTTTCATATGTCCTGGGTTTAAACATGAGAAGCACAAACCGGATTTCTTCACCACATCTGATTTCTGGTGTGGACTTAAACTGCCGAATTTACGACATACTAATGGAATGGTTTGTGTTATTACCACAATATAAACATGGGTGTGTCGAAGCTCTGTTGATTGGTTCATGTGATGTACTGTTACTACTGGGGTTTACTGGATGCAGTCCACTTGCGTAGGCTCTCTTAGAATGTGATGGGTTCATACTATATTGTTTATTTTGAAAGGATTTCTGTTGATAACCTAGGCCTGTTATTCGTGGATCATTTTCATTGCGAGATATATGACTGACGAAATTTTCAAAGTCCATGAGCTTAGGAGATCTTACTTCTTTATCACGAATATCACCGACTTTATTTATCCAAGCTTGCTGTAAAGCGGTTGGCAATTTCGATGCTAATGTATGGAGGAATTCAAATCCATCCATAGAGTTCATATCGCTATTGTTTATTTTGGAATTAGTACAGTTTATCAAGAATATTTAGAATTTTCTTAAAGCCACACGATCACCAGACACGATTTTAGGCCAACTTTCAGCTTTCGACCAAAAGGCAGCTGCTAATAAGGGTAGATTTCCAAAGTCTCTTTCTAGTAATGCTTTGGCTCTTTTATATGCATGAGAAGGCGGATCAATTAACGGACAGTTCTTGATAATTTCATGCGCATCACCACGTGTGTATTTCAACAAATATTCTAGGCGTCGTGCACTGTCTTCAGTGTTTCTTTCTACTATTAATTCAAAGTTTTTAATGAAAGTTCTGTATGTCATAACATCTAAGCCATCAAATGGTTTGATTTCATGTAAGGGTAAGGCTTGATCCCTTTGATTGTCAATTAGTTTATTCAGCACTGATTCCATACTAATATTTGTACATGTAGGTGTATGGTTAGGAACTGGTTGAGGTAAGTTGGGTGTATTTGTTACAACTGGAGGTAAATCAACATGCGTAGGTGTATTTTCGACTGGAGGTAAGTTGGTGAAATGTTCTTTAAAATTATTATGTGTCACAGAATGTTCATTACATTTATTATGTGTCACAGAATGTTCATGGATCACCGATGATTTAGCACTAGATTTACCTTTACTCGCATTCTGTATTTCAACTAAATCTGTAGCAGCCTTTAGTTTTGCTTTAAGTGTGATTTCTTACTGTTTTCTGTCTAATCTCATCTTCTCTTCTTTCTGTATTCTTTCTAATTTCAGCTTCTCTTCTTCGATTTTGTTTTGTTCTTGAAATGCTTCTCATTGATATTTTAATTCTAATTGTCTTTTTATATTCATTAAACGAAGAGTTGAAGACGTTGTTGATTTTGATCTATTACTCGGTACATTAGAAATGCTATCTTGGGGTCTAATGTCATCTTTAGGATGCACAAAATTGGCAACTGATTGATAATTATCTTCACTTGAGGCAATGTTTACAATAGAATGTTCATGGTCTACACCGGCCCCATGTGGCTCTGTATTGTCATCCGCACCGGCCCCCTGTGGGTCATTATTGTTACCTGGTGTTTCAGTATTGTTTACTTCATGCTGCAACACTGGAGGAGCAGTATCATTATTTCCATTCATATTCATATTCACAATATTTATCACAGGTTCCAAAACTGGTGGATGAATATCACTATCAGTACTATCACGTGTTGACATTTTTAAAGTTAATTTATCATAGTCAATACGTTCACCATATGTCATACACAAGAGTAGAAAACGAAAAGTTACTGCCGTACGAAAGTACATAACAAACAATAAGTGTCACCGCTTCACGCTTGCTAACTTCATCATCACGTGTTTACAAAATGACCAGATTTTGACGTTTTTTCACCTAATATAGTACCGGCGAGCCGTGGGTCGTAGTTTTGCTGTTATCACTGGTGTGATTCGATGTAACAATAACTAACTAATATTATTTCGTACGATGATATTATATTATAAATAAATGTTCAGCGAAAAGTACAGTACAGAGTTCACGGTTGATCACATCACACAAAATTAATGACCAAGTAAATTCACCTTTACAAAAGGTTATAGAAGATTCACCATACAGAATACATATTGAGTTCACAATTATAATAAAGTAAAGTTAAATGTTAACATCAAATACAACGTGAAAAAACGATATCAAAACCGCGCAACACACATACACGCGGGCCCAGCTCACCGTTCACCACATACGACACATCAGTGCTTGACTACTCCGAGATCAAACACGATAGCAGATGGCGGCCATCTTGTTTACTGTCGCACTACTTTTAAACTGATCTATTTAACCACGGTAAAAGTTGGAAAATGAGGCTTTTTCCATATCCTGTAGGTAGTATAGCTATACAATCTTCTCCATTATATAAAGCTTTCAATGTTTCTATTTGTTTATCTTTAAGTTTAATCGTAGTGACGCCTAAATTAGCTTTAGAAAACTGTACAGCTGCTAAAAAACCTTCTTCCATGGGCGCAGCCATCTTGAATTTGTTACTATTTTCATTTCACTCTGTGAAGAGTCTGTGCTATTTTTAGATATAAATAGACTCGTGGGAGTTATGCGGATGTTGCAACGTAGAACTTTGAGTAAATTGGTTGACCCCCCAGTTTCAAATATTTATACTGTTTCTTTTGCAAATTTTTAGCAAATGTTTATGTTTAGAACTATTGTAACCTAACAAAGGTAAATTTTTTTACAATTTATAGCGAATTAAGTTTTCGTCTCTGAGAGACGAGCGTAGTATTAAACATGGCGGCTATCTGCCATCATGAGTATTCTTGAAATAGGTACACATGATGTAATCGTATGCGTTCACCATTCACCATGCGTCTGCTTTACATCCTATAATATTTTTAAATCACCTAGCAACACGCTCTTCCACTCAGTCTCTTACAACCAGACACACTCGTACACCCAGACTCTCATTTACCGATTTTGAACATAACACCATTCAAAAATAAACCCAAAAGCCATAGTCGTGTTTACGGATCGCCAACGTATAAAATTTGGCCCATTTTCTATCGTATGTAAAGAATGATACAGGTTTTTGAGATTTGGAGTACTTCAATTCGTTTATAAACTATTCTTACATCGTTTGATACAAGCAAATAATTGGTGGACAAGTTCAAATACGAGCACGTCCATAAATGAAATGAAATAGCGTTTAACGGGTATAGGCCATGCAGTACCATACATGGGGCTCCAGTTTATGGTCCCATCCGCACGACTAGACGCATTCCTTGTTAAGATTATATGGATATACAATAGCTTACCTATAGCCCACATACAGTAATCTATTCCACTCTCTTGATCTTCGATCTTCCAGTTGACTGATACATGTAGACTTGATTGAAAGTCTACATCAGGACCTAAACCAAACATTCATGAGATAAAAAAAAAACAATTTTGATGTACTTCGATAAATCCAGTATTATCCTAAATTATAACGTCGGTTAATTAAAATGCCTACAGTTGGAGAAAGAAAGAAGACGATTTATATTTGTTCAACTGGAAAAAAAAGGTAAAAGCTGAGTTTAAGAAATTAGGATCATAAACAATATAGTGAATTGTTACGCATTAATTCTCTTGTACTGCTAATGAATTTTGAAGAAGGCTAATTAGCATAGTTTATTATTGAAGAGCCCTAAGCCACCGAGTACTTATTTCTATTGTATTCATACCTATGCCATCATTTATCTCGAATATTATAGGTGGAGTCATATCAACAATTATACAATGTGACTGGCTAACAGCTGATAGCCCCGCAACATTCGATGACATCACTGTGACGTACAGTTTAGTATTATGAATAAGCTTCAGGTCCGATATCGTTACATGGTGACGTGAACCCACGCTTGTAAACGTTTTAATCTATGTCCCACCCGTTGCAGTTCCTAGAAATATACGTAGCACATCCTTTATTGTAGGTGATTATATAAATCGAGGGGATGGGGTAAGCTGCGTGGCTGCTTCCCTTTTCGGAGTTGGTAACCGATTCATAAGATCCCCTTGCTGGAATGGAAGTCTGATTTCCTGTTACCCGTTAACACTATGGTAGGTAGGTCTAATCTAATTGATCGGACAGACATTTCATGATAAAGTCAGATATTTTACTACTTCAAAATCAAATTTGTCCGTTTTGTGGAATATACCGACATTAAATTTATTTTTAATTATATTTATGCCCATGTCGAGAACAGATGCATTTATAGTGCAGGATTTTTTCCATATTGAATATTAGGTCAGGGGGATATATTTTTATTGAAATTTACGTTATTATTGATGGGTGTTATGTCATCAATGTATCGGAAGGTATAAGGATCATAAGGTCTTAAGGGACATTATTGATGTCGATTTAGGACTTAAAATGTCGGCCTACTAGCTTAGTGTCTGTTGTTAAATGGATCTAACTGTAGATAGAGAGACTAAGGGGGGGTCACGGTGGCTAAGTGGATAAGGCGCTGGAGGTCGGGTGTTCGATTCCTGCATTGGCCGAGAAAGTTCATCTCGATTTTCCGGCGTGATTTCCCCTTGTCAGTGACGCAGAAGGAGGGCCTGACAAGGACAGCTGCCTAGTCGTGCGGATGGGACGAAAAACCGAGGTCCCGTGTACACATTGGAGTGCAGTTGGAATTCGATATAAGAGTAGGCCGTAGCCCGGGCAAAATTTCCCTCATAGCACACTGTATGGCATATGCCCGTCTTCCATTAGCTCAGGTTAGGTGCAAAAGAGTAGGACGTTAAACCCCATTTCATTTCATTTCAGAGAGACTGAGTTTAGCATGGTGCGTTATGTTTGGGTTAAAAGACAGATATAGATTTGTTTAAAATTCTGCCAGACCATACTCAGAAATGTCAAATTTCTCACCAGTAAATTACTGTGTAAATTATTATATATGTACTCCGACTGATGATTTTTTTTTCATAGATTTGTGTATTTGCTTGTGTGTGGTGCAGCGCCATTTTACTTACTATTGACATTTAATTTAGAAACTAAAATTAAAATACCATAGTTATATAGATAATATTCTTGTTTGGATTCAACTGAATGGATACTCGCGACTTTGATGATTATCTTAACAATAGTAGTGATGAACATAGAAGTTTCGGTATTCTTCATAACCTCAAGAAATATGGGGATTCCGGAAAATGTTGTTTTAAAACGATAAGTCTTTGTAGTTGGGACTGCAAAGAACACGACATATTTGGCTGTGGTGGAACTAATATAACTTTGTTGCTAGCAGAAAGCATAATGTTAAAATCAATTTTTGTTTCCTCCCCACCATCGCATATACTTTTACAAGACAGCCTGACTAGCTTATGGTTGAATAAAATGCTGCTCAGACACGCTACAACTAATACGTCGCTCAAGTAGGGTATGAGGCCGAATCAATAGATATATTGAATTTAAAGCGTGACAATAAATTTTTATTATTTATTTTATGCCAAAATGGTGTCTAGAAGAATCAAATACTATTTACCAACAACTATATTATTAATCATATTATGTACGGTTATATATTATTTCATAGTAGAGGTAAGGTTAATTCTAATCTACCGGGTGAGAAATGGGGTTTATCGTTCACTCGACACCAGCTAGGTCATTTCGGGACTAACATTTGATTTATTTTTATTTTAATAATTCAGTTGCGCTAAGGGGTGTTTAGCAGTGGGAGGAAACCGGAAAAAAATCCATGATGTTGGACAGGCGACGCTACTCTTTGTCACGTACAACCGGGGATTCGAAACCACACCAGTTGGCCCAATGACAGGCTTTATGGTATAGCGCGAACGTTCTAAACATTCGGCCATCCGAGCCTCCCCCCCCCCTTTTGTAATGTATTATGATTTTTGTTAACGAGAAGAAGTGTACAGACAATGTCGTTAGAAACAGGATTTTAAATTAATTTTCTAATGATAAGAATTATACCTATTCCCTCACAATCCTTGAATGTACCGTGGGGTTTTATAACTAGGTCATTTCGGGACTACTATATGATTTATTTCAATCCATTCGCTTATTTCTGTACGCCCTGCTGTTTGCTATGAGGGAAATTGTACCCGGACAGCGGCGGAACAGCCTACTCTTACCGGAATCCAAATGCAAATTAATATTTCCATAAAGTTCAGAATCAGTTAATGAAATGAAATGAAATGGGGTTTAACGTCCTACTCTTTTGCACCTAACCTGGGCTAATGGAAGACGGGCATATGCCATACAGTGTGCTATGAGGGAAATTTTGCCCGGGCAGTGGCACTACGGGCTACTCTTATATCGGATTCCAACTGCCAAGGGATCTTTTTCGTCCCATCCGAACGATTAGGAAGATGTCCTTTTCAGGCCCCCCTCCTGCATCACTGACAATGGAGAATCGGTTAATCTTCTTTGGGTTTATTTATTTAGCTAAATCAATTTAAGAAAATGAAAATAAAAATTCCAAATGTTAACACGGGCGATGTGGATGGTTTAGCTGTTAGCTTACTCAAGACCAATACGCTAACCGTGTACCACGGACGCTAATGACATTGATCATATCACCACTTGGCCAGGCTTTATTTACACTGACGCCACCTATTGGTTTTTAATTCCAGAGTCTCTTCTCGTTCATTAGCGAATAGAATCCACATGGAACTAGACAAGTACACGCTGTTAGGAATACCAGCCCGTTTTGATGGGTTTGTTTTTTGTTCAAGGGTGGAGAATAAAACTAAATATAGTTTGATTCAATATTCATGTACATGCATCCATAGACGTCACTTACGTCGCATAGCGGAGGTACTTTAGTTCTTGGTTGTATACAAAAACGTTTCAAGTATAAGACATTATAGTACCCAGCTGAGGAATGTTAGAACTAAAGATATTAGAAATGTTAACCAGATGAAATAAACATTACCCCATAAGATTATTAATTATTCGAAAATGCGAAACCGAATAATACTGGTGGAATTTTCCTTACATAACTTCAACTATTAATTCACAATTTGTAAATCTCTCTCTTTCTTTTTCTTAAACCCCAGTCCTACTAAACATATTAATAAATGGATCAGTTATAAGTAATAAATCCGGGACCACGTCTTTAGTAGGCTAACAATCAGCTGTTACACAATGGCAGATGTCATGACACATTAAAACAGATTTGATGAAAATATCTTTATGCCGGCTATTGACATCCACGGTTGTACAGATTACACGTCTTAATCATTATAGCTGTCCCGAGTTATTAATGTCCTTTGTCTTGTAAAGCAACCGGTACTTAACGTTCAGTATTGTTTATGATGCAATATAATAAGCTAGATCATCGCTACCCTTCAATGCAGGCCATCACACCTGAAGTTGGCAGACTCAGGCCAGGTTGAGTCCAGTCGAGCCACAACCAGGGTTTCCTTAAAGGGACAATAACACCCTTGCTGGCTTGGTAGCTCCAGAAAATAAATAATAGCCTTATTATAAGTACTAGATGTTTTAGTGTCTCACCTGTTGTGTAAATTATCCATTACATCCTATATTTTACTTTTCCAGAGGGTTCGAAAATATTTTAAAATCCAAGTCACATTTGAAAAGGTTTACGTTAGACTTTTCAAATCAATCCGTTGAATTTCTCCAATTTTTTAAATAAGGTGTGTTAAAATGAAATTTATATCATCAATTAATTGGAATATTGTAAAATAATACAATTTGTTGACCAGAATGAAGACATATTATTCAGTTACAACAAGAGTGGTATTGGGGCTTTAACTTTAACACGTTATAACTCCGCGGAGTCATGTTTTTTTTGTATTTATATGTCTACAAGTGTGTAAAGTACTATATGAAGTTAAAGCGATGATTTCACATTTTCAAAGAAAGTCAAAACATAACTATTTCTATTTCTCTTGCTCGATAGGTTATCAACTCACTATTGAAAAAGATATATTTGCCATTTTCTCAACTGGCAATAATGAATTATTGGATTAATAGGATTTTTCTTTATTTTGATACATTTGAAAAATATAACTTCAAAATATGAAATTGCAGCTTTAAACCGATGTTGTCATCAGGAACCTGATATAAAGAACGAAAATTCGAACCAACATTGACCTTGATACCACTAAAATGTTAATAAATGCTTTAGGGGTTAATGTAATTCATTATTGTATTCTCTTCCTAAGACCCTTGTAAGTCAACTACAGAAAAAATCAGAATAAAGCAACTCTAACTGTATCTCTCACAAAATCACCTGGCTCTAAAACAGTTACATTGGCTACCGGTTAATCATGGCATCATTTTCAAATTAACACAATCGATTTCAATTATTTAAATAATAATTTGACAACATTAATTCTATTTAACGGATTTAATTCAAAAAATATGTTCCTTCATGTTCCTTACCGTCATCTCATAAAATCAACTTGTCTTTCCGGTACAGAAGTCAAAATATGGCGATAGAGTTTTGCATAATTAGTACCAAAAGAATGGAACAAATTGCCACTAGAACTACCATCTAGTCCACGATTGCTGTATTTAAACGACGTCTAAAAACTCCGTATTCTTTGTTTATTTGTGTATATATGTACATGTATAATATGCATAATCATATTTACGTTTTAAAGCTCTAGCTATAAAAACGATAATTATTTATTTATTCAATCTGTCCTTTTATTTTAAAGTCAACCCTAACAGAACCATACACGAAATTAGCAGGAAAGAAAGTAGCCGAAGGTGAGTGACCATACTTCACACTTCTCTTTAAAAAAGAATACTATGTTAATTTGATATGGGATATATTTTACCGCGACCAATTGATCCACCAGTCCTCGTGCAATTATATTTTTAGGGAGAGTTTACGGACATGATAAACACTGCACCGACTATATTAGCACCAACAAACTTAACAACATGAAGCGGTTATTAAACATGAAGACGACCAAGGACGTTGAAGATATTCTGTATGGCCTGGGATATCCCAAGAGGACTACGACATCCGGTGACGTATATATACCTGATTTACCAGACCCGAAGGTTCATATTCCAGATATTCCTGTAATTGTGGCAGGTGCGTCGTCTAACCATTTCAAGGAGATGCAAGCTATGATGCATAATATTGATACTGTTATAAGACCAGTTTATCCTCATATAAAAGTTATTTTATACGATATCGGGTTTACAGAACGAGAAAGACAAGCGGTAAGTGACATCGTATTATCTTCTGCAAAACACATTAAATAACAACTGGAACCAATGTAGTCGTATTGTAGGTGGTGTTCCACAGGGCTCGGCACTAGGCCCTATACTATTTATATTATACATAAATGATATAGTTTCAGATATTCAAGCTATTATTAGATGGTCACTTGAAGAATTAGAGGCAACTAACGATATTTTCAACAATTAACGTGACCTCGAGCCTCCCGATTTTGCTAAATGCTATTTCAAGATACCATAAAAAGAACGAATTTATTAGGACACACACGTTGATCCTAATCACTTTATCTACAATATAAATCGCAAATATAGCCGTATTACCACTGCTACAAATCTGCATTCATGATTAATTTCAATCGATATATCATTAAAACGATGTTAATGAATATATTTTCAGATAATTAAATATGGGAGATGTGAGTTAAGGAATTTTAACTTTACGAAATATCCAGATCATATAAAATATCTCCATACCTGTGCCTGGAAACCCATCATTATACAGGTAAATAATTCACCTAAATGTCAGAAACTCTTAGCTCCGCCCTGTTTTATTATTAGCTCCCCCCACTTACGTAACCTACAGCTGCGATAAACGTATAGTATACGGAAACGTTCCAGGTCGCAATAAAAGTCACGAATTTGCATCGTTTATATTAGTCAGGTTAATATACAGTTTAACCCCCCCCCCCGTAAAAAAAATTAAAAAATTGCAACAAAAGGTTTCTCAACTGATTCTGACAGGGTTTAGTGTACTTTATAACATACTAAACGTTTACCAAAATAGGACCCCCGGAAAAGTGTTTTTTTTTCAAGGTGGCGTCAAAAATGACCACCGAAACGTCTTAAAACGATTGACTGTTTGAGCCGTATGGACTGCCAGGACACATCATGTTCCTTAGATCAATGTTGTACAGTTCCCATTGCTGATTTACTATTACGATTTAAATGAATGGTCAAATCGGATTGCGAACTCTTTGCAATTGACTATTTGAATATTTTTAAATTTGAACAGAAGAGCTTTCATTTAATCTTCGTGAGATTACTCATGACGTTATCTGATGGGATTCAATCCGCATCACGGTATATGGAGGACTGGCTGAACTAGTCCCTTGATTCAGCCCACATCACTAGTCCCTCGACTCCTGTATATAGATAGCGCTGTCCAGATCCATGTCAGATCTGGCACTGTCGGTAAATAGAAGTAACACCTGTTAAGCCAGTCTCGGGTGCTCTTGTATGGTCACGATTTTATATAATATGGAAACTACTTCAATATTTAATTCGAATTTAAATAACGTTCAGGTTCTGGGATATACAACGTACCAATGGGAGAACAATAGTATAGGATTACTATTCTGACACACGTGTTTTGTCGCAAGCCGACAATTTTAATCTGACTTGACCGATCTCGAAGGATGGGTTAATTATGGTCGTGGCTATAGTCTAACTATTTCAAGTTCAAGTACGTATGACCGAGACATGGTTGAACATTTGGACGAGCCGAAGGCGGCCTAAGCTGCTGAACTTCACCGGGTCGGCTTTTATTACAACCATATCCATTAGTCTGATCACGCCATGAAATATTTCTAGCTTTAAAGTCTTTAACCCGATATCATCCAGTTTATTTGTCAATTTAAATCAACATTGATGTTGGGATCTTACCGCATTTTACACTTGGTACATGAATCGTCTACTAGAATGTAACAGGCCCGGGCCGCTTATGAAAATGTTACTGAGGTTTCTGCTGGCAGCTATAACTTGATATAAACATCAAAATTAATTCACTCTTCCAATTGGAAGTTTAATTTAAGGCGTAGACAAGGTACGGGGGGATACAAAAGCCTTCAATATCTTACTAACCCTTCTACCACAGGCATAAAATAACTTTAATTACAACAATATCGATACAGAATCATTGACAAAAACTTTTTCTTCAAGATATCATCTTTTCTTCCATCTGTATGTCTATTTTATTCCTAGGTTAATATCTATATTAGTCCTGCTGCTGTCCTTCTTCCTTCCCACGCTCGTACAATTTCAGTGCCTGCTTACTATCTTAGAAAATGATCGTCTTCATGTGCTCGTTGAAAGGGGAATAATCTGTAGACTTCTACTTGTACGCACATTCCAATGATTCCAGTTGTTTGATACATATAACCGTCTTCAGAACAGTAGGACGTTAAACTCCATTCTAGAACAGTAGGACGTTAAACCTCATTTTAGAACAGTAGGACGTTACACCCCATTTTAGAACAGCAGGACGTTAAACCCCGTTTCAGTTGTTGGTTCATATATTATGATAGGGTTTGTTATATTTTCCAGGAAGTGTTGAATCAACACGGGTTTACAATGTACATGGATGCTTCAATTCGCTTCAAGAATGGAAACCTGACTCGTGTCTTCAACCAAGTAAAACGATCAGGCATCAGTTATATGTATATTCCCGTTGACAATAATTTTATTCCAAATCACACACTCAGTAAAACATTTGAATATTTTAATACAAAGCCCTGTTTATTTCATGGTTTAGACGAACTTGGGGCAGGATTTAATATTGTTGTGAAAAATAACTTATACGCCTACACCATAATGAGATCGTGGTTGACATGCTGTCTTCAGAGATATTGCGTAATGCCGAAGGGAGCCGAAAGGATAACTTCCTGTTCTGGATTCAAGAAATACCATAAATGTCATCGTAACGATCAATCAGCCCTGAGCATTGCTGTTTATATGACAAACCACGACTCAGTTGGGTCACTTGCCATTCCAGAGGAACTATTTTCAGTACAAAGGGGGCAAGAGATGCAGTACTTTCACTAAGTCATTGCGTGGGGGTGCCATGCTATGAATCTGGATATATTTTGAAATATGATTAGGGTGGGGTGGGGCGAGGTTGTGACCGAGTGGCCTAATACGTGCTTTTAGATTATAAGGTCTGCAATGTATGTAGAGGGGGCATGGAAGAGTTTTCGTGACTTTTTCCCAATCCTTTTGAACTGTATATATGTTCCGGTACAATAAAATAGGCTTACAACAAATGTTGTGAGTACCAAACTGATCCCGCAGTAATATTCGCTTGGCCGCTACAATCACTGATAAGCATGACATCGACGAGACTTAATGAGTTCGACATATTAACTTTTTTACTCCAACAAATTAAATTCTCAAACATTTTTTACTGAAGTAGAAGAAAAATAAATAAAAACGTTTGAAGTATTTGTAGTTAAAAAATATTTCCTATTTAGTGTAAATGGGTATTAAAATAAGTAAAATGCATCATTTTGCCCGAAGCAGTTAGGTGTTATGTAAACAATGCACGAGCCGTTGAGCCAATGACTGACGCCACGTGAAATCAATGTACCATCTGTGACGGAGATAATTCGTAAGTAATTCTCTGTGAGTCCCGCAACTGTTAAACGCATGTCTTGAACAGGAAGTAAACAAACAGGTGAAGGTCGTCTGTTTATAAGGTAAGTAAATCTCATTACCCTCACAACGCTACATTCTGCTAGCCGGTGTTTTGTGGACAATTAACGATAATTGTGCCATGGGTCAGTTAAGATTTATCGACTACGTTTTCGCTTGAACCAATTTAAATCTATATAGACCAGTGACTTTAGGTCAAAATTAGGTCATACCTGACACAAATTGCAACAGAATTTTTGAAGTGGTATATTGAAAGCACAATGGGTCTGGAATAATTTGTTAAGAATGTAGAAGTGTACTACGTTTGGAATTTAATTTTTTTTTCAAGGTTATTAAAGGTCATGTATCAAAATGTGTACGTACGATTACCACACCGTGGTTTTCGAAATGGTAATAAATATTTTAGCATATTTTTTTTATCATATATATATGGATTAAAAAAAAACAAAATACAAAACAAAGAAAGAATATAGTTAGATGTTGTATTTCATTTCAAGGTCACAAATTGTCTAAATTTACGTTAATGTGTATAAGATCAACCTTAAAGTAGGATCACGTGGCTAAGGCACTGGCTAGCTAGCCTGGAGGTCGGGTGTTCGATCCAAGCATTGTCCGATAAAGTTCATTTAGATTTTTACCGCGTGGTTTCCCTTGTCAGTGATGCAGAACGAAGGACCTGACAAGGACTGCTGTCTAGTCATTCGGATGGGACGAAAAACCCAGGTCCCGTGTACACATTGGCCTCTAAGGCCAAAGTTAAATGTTAAACTTAAATGCAATGTGTCAAATGACGAATGTTTTATTGGAAAATGCTGCGTTTGATATGTAGAAAGATGATATGTAGAAAGCGTAAACGACAAATGAGAAGTGGCAGAGCGCAAATGTTTAATGTACACACGTCAAAAGCAGCATTTTCCAATGGGTTAATCCATAAAGTTATGCTATTATGTACAATATGTGTTCTTTGCATCAAAAAGATTTTATATTACCATTTTGATATTACAATATAAGCCAGCTACTCAATCCCCATTTTATTAAAAGTCTAAACCAGCTGCTTTAGAATCGATTCGAAAATTGTATTTCAAGCGAGATCATTCGTATCTTTTCAAAAAAATGCCTTTTAAATCCAAACCACAATACGCAATGTTCGTCTAATATACGACAACTCAAGCTCTGCTTCTGTATTTTTAAAACTAACTGACATATTATGTTTAAATGACACCTCAGAATTTACATGTATACTGTACGAATAATTACTCATGTAATATTGTTAATTTGCAAAGTATTCCAGAATAATGGCGAACGAGCTTTATGTACAGCAGCTTTGAAGTGGTCCAATACTAATCTTTTTATTTTTGGGCCATCACGATCTGGTAGCCGCTAACCGCTTTTATTCCTATTCCTGTTGTTCTTCGTGGTGGGGTGATGCTCTTTGAAAAAACCTAAAACGGCCCATACATGCTTAATATAATTTCAATATTATTGATGTCAATTTTGTTTAAGCGAATTTCGGTTTCCCACACGCGTTCAATTATATTGTCTCAATATTCATTCTGAGGAAAGCAGCCATCATGGACGGAACTATTTGTGTAACATTAGCTATGACAGTTCCAAGTTCCATGAAAAGGAAAGTGGTCAATAACAAATCGACGGCTTTTTGATTTCTTCAATCATATCGAAATCAATTATCTAGACCGTCAATAATGCATACACACGCTCAATATAATTGTCAATATCAAGTATTAACGATCTTATTGACAATTATATTGAGCGTGTGATGGGGTTGGGATGGCCTTGTGGTCTAGAGTGCCGCGCTTCGACCTCTAGCTGGCCGGTCACCTCTGGCTTGCGGCTGCAGTTTCGATCCCTGGTTTGGTCGTACGTGGCATGGGGATAGGGGCGCCTTCACAACTTCGTGGGTTTCGTCTGGGCACACCGGTTTCCTCCTACTGCTAAAGACCCTTATGCGCAAACGAATTATTGAAATGACCTGGTTTGTGTCGAATGGACGTTAAATCCCATTCTCTCTCTATTGAGGGTGTGTGCCGCTTATGAGGAAGGAAGACATTTTAAATTGAAGACCGATGAAATAAATATTGATTAATAAATGTATTGATTATTTGATAATATCAAAATGAATTTAACATGAAGTTTTATATGTACGTTTGTTAAACTGACAATATGATACTGAACAATGTGCTTTAGTTCGACTAAACCAACCATTTGTTACCAAACATACTTTGGTTCGGTTTACCTCCACGTTGAATTATACTGGTGGAATTTTCCATACACAATGGCTTTGACACACTAAACCTAATCACGAACGTCGACCAGCGCTTCGTAAATCACACACAATAGCTACAAACGGCTTTGAGCTTTGACTATCAAATTTACCTCTTCTGATTCTGTTGTTACGATGTTGCCAAGCATCTCAGCAAGTAGCTACGAGAACGTAACTAAAAACGTTGAGATATACTGGTGCTTGTTTTATCTACGATTGGATGCCTTTAGTTCTAAGTGGCAAACTCTTTATTAATGCATGTACCATCTTACAAATAAGTTAATTGTATACACTATAGCATTTAGTACACATAAGCAGTCCAATCTTACGAAACAACTTTCATTTATCCGCAAAATGTTGACAATAAAATAAATCAAGCGTTGTTTTTTTTATCAAAATTGATTTGGACATTCATAATTACGTCGTATTACTCCTGCGCAACTGTGATCCGCCTTTATGTGTAAACGATGTAAATTTAAAATGTCGGAAAAAGCAATCTACTATCGCCTTGATTTAAAAAGGGGAGATTTGCACCCGTGCCAGGTAGGATTATCTGCTTAATTGCAGTTGAATGTGGCAGAAATGTTATAATTAACGATAACCAGTCGTTGTTTTGATTAAAAATACTCTTTTATTAACGCAAGTATTCTTTTATAAACCCTGTGATTTTAAGAATATTGATGGACTAGAAGCAATAAAATCAGATGACAAATACCGAGACATATGTCACGGGGTCGTTATGAAGAACACGCCAAAGACATGTAAGGTTCTTTATTCAGATTACTCAGTATAATATAATAAATCTAAATGAAATGACCTGCAAAACAACAATTACACCAAATGCAGATAAACAATATTACGGAAAATAATATTATACTTAACACGAATGCACCACTTTAAATCATAGCCGTTCATACTATACTGTATGCGAATTGAACACGTCATACTTAAAACTAATCTACAGCTGTAAAGCTATCGATAATAAATATATTTATAAAGATTGAATATAATCTTACCATTCAACGTGTGGTTTAATACTGCTAATACATATGGAATATGCAATCTATAAAGATATACACATGTAAATGTGTCTATTCCATACGTCTACTCTAGGCGATGTTCAGTAGTGGAGTGCAATTAAATATCCGTGCATTTCGCGGGTGGAGTTAAAAACCAATCGAATCATTCAAACAATCACACGTGACGGACACACCCAAGCTTACCGACAAAGAAGAACAAACTATGGACAACCTCAACACACAAAAATAAAATACGCTAGCGCAATATTAATATAATTATTAACCCTGCGACATTCTCCCCTGCTAAGAGAAAATGCCTCCTGGCATTTCACCAGAGAACAAAACCATACATTTACAGGATACAACTAATATACCTGAAATTTAAATATTAGTAACACCAAATTGAATGTGAATTACAGATTGATGAATATACTAGTATCATTAACGTTGATTAAGTAATGTAAATTAACTCAGTAATCAGCTGAAAATAAATATTCATATGAAAATAAGACATCAATAATCTTATTGGTAGACTATACCTCCGACATTCTCCCCTGCACTAATCTGTCCTGAAAAAGATTACACAAAAACGGGATCACGCGATTCAACTTGTTGAATCATAAGCCATTCCCCAAACCGATCTGGTGGTTTTCGATTTCTTACAGGGCGTTGCACCGGAGGTGTAACTACATAGGTATCATCAGGTGCAGATTTTTCACCTGTACGATTTCGATTACTTACATCCGTGGTTGTACCTACCTGTGTTCGCGAAGGCGAAAATGAATTGAAATCTCCCGAAAAATTAGAACGGTCGGACATTTCTATGGAAGATATATCCCTGTCACGCAAACGTCGTTTAATTCTTCTTGCGGGTATAACGTATCTAGGAACGCTATTATCATCTGAACTACCATCCTCCGAAGGAGATTCCACAGATGTGTTTGGATTACTCTTTATTCTTTTTAGCGCAGGACTTTCATCTTCAGACTCCGATTGAACGGGCTCAGAGCAAGGAATAGACATGAACGGAAGGAGAAGATTTCTGTGAAGGGTTCTTTTTGTTCCTTTCCCGGAATCCTTCTGCACTTCATAAACGGGAACATCTTGATTGGGAATTCTCAATACAATATACGGATCTTTCTCCCATTTATCTGAAAGTTTATGCTTACCTTTTATACCCAAGTTTCTGACTAAAACTCTATCGCCTACCTGTAAAATTGAATCTCTTACCTTTGAATCGTATCGTTCTTTACTACGCATACTGCGTCGTTCTGATTCAGCAGTGGCTACCTTATAAGCATAATTTAGTCTTCGTTTCAGCTTCTTGGCATAATTCTCTCTAGTTGATATCACATCTGGCGAATCATCCAATCCTAAATATGCATCTACAGCTAATTTTGGGTGCCACCCGAACATTAAATAATGAGGCGAGAAAGTAGTTGTTTCGTGTCTTGTAGCATTGTAAGCATGTACGAGCGGAGCGATATATGATTTCCAATCCGCTTTCTGATAATCCTTAAGCGTACCAAGCATACTAATTAGCGTCTGGTTGAACCGTTCTACAATACCGTTACCCATTGGATGGTACGGCGTCGTACGACTCTTTTCTACACCAGCCAACTTACATAATTCCTTAATTACACGACTTTCAAAGTTTCTACCTTGGTCACTATGTAGTCTTGCTGGAAAACTGTAATAATTGATAAAGTTTTCATATAGAACTTTTGCTGTTGTTTTCGCCAATTGATTACGTGTGGGAAATGCCTGAGCGTACTTTGTAAAATGGTCGGTGATAACCAAAACATCTTCATAACCGCCTTTAGATCTTTCGAGAGACAAAAAGTCAATACATACCAGTTCCATAGGACGTGATGTCTGTATTGAAACCAACTCGGCTTTCCGCTTAAAGGGCGTCTTGCGTCGTATGCATCTTCCACAGTTTTGAACTTTAGCTTCTACATCAGCTTCCAGACCTGGCCAATAAAATCTACGACGTACAAGCCACAATGTTCGGTCGCGTCCCTGATGACCAACATCATCATGAAGATATGTAAGCACGATGTTTTTGAACGATGATGGTAAAACTAACTGTCTAACTTCTTCATTCTCTAAAACAGTTGTTCGATACAAGATATTATTTTGAATGATTAATTTGCTCCATTCGCGTAAATACTTACGAACTTCTTCTGACTCGTTTTTAATATCTATTGTTGATGGTCGTACACCGGATCTTAATAAAGATAGAACTCTATTTATAACAAGATCGTTCGATTGTTCTTTTACCCAATCAGTGGTACTAAACTCTTGACCAGACACTCCAGTATCATAAATTACTGGATTAGGCTCTTCACCGTCTGTTAATACTAAACATTCTGCCAATGGCAACGCTTCCCTACCTACTAAAGCAACTTCACAGACAGCTTTTATGACGTCATGAAACATTTCAGCATGAGGCCTTCTTGACAATCCATCAGCATCTGAATTAGATTTGCCACTTCTATATACCAATTTAAAGTTGTAATTAGACAAAGAGGCCAACCACCTATGGCTGGTAGCATCAAGCTTAGCTGATTTTGTTACATACGTCAAAGGGTTGTTATCCGTCCGTACCTCAAATGTGTTTCCGTACAAATAGTCGTGAAACTTATCGGATAAAGCCCACTTCAAAGCTAAAAATTCAAGCTTATGAGCCGGATAATTACGCTCACTGGGTCTTAATCCACGACTTGCGTAAGCGATAACACGCTCGTAACCACCCTGCTCCTGGTAAAGAACGGAACCTAGCCCATCTCGGCTGGCATCTGTTGTGACGATAAAGGGCTTGCTAAAATCAGCATACGCTAAAATAGGAGGTGATGTAAGTTTCTTTATTATGACATCAAAGGCATTCTGCTCCTTAGCTCCCCACACCCATGGGGTTTTGGGCTTATTTGGTTTCTTGGACTGCTTATTAGTAGGATGTCCAATCAATAAATCATTTAATGGTTTGACTAATTTAGCATAATCTTTAACAAAACGGCGATAATATCCAGTGAAGCCTAAAAAAGATCGCAATGTTTTTATGGTTGTTGGGACAGCCCAGGTTGTTAACGCCGATGTCTTATCGGGATCAGTTTGTACACCAGTAGCTGAAACTATATGACCAAGATACTTTACCTGTGTCTTGTAAAATTCGCACTTCGACGGCTTCAATTTGAGACCATAACGATGTAAACGCTCAAATACACGTTCTAGGCGTTCTAGGTGCTCATCAAACGTAGAACCAAAAATTAAGATATCGTCCAAAAATATGAGACATTCTGTGAGATGTAAATCGCCCATACACGTCTCCATCAAACGTTGAAATGTTGCGGGTGCGTTGGTTAAGCCGAAAGCCATGCGATTGCACTCATAGAAACCCAGTGGGCCCACAGAGAAAGCGGTTTTCTCTTTATCCTCTTCTTTCATTTCGACCTGCCAATAACCTGAACGCAAGTCCAATTTACTAAAGAATTTGGCTCCAATTAACGAATCAATAGTTTCGTCAACTCGCGGTAGTGTATACGCATCCTTAATAGTAATGTTGTTTAGTTTCCGAAAATCTATGCAAAATCTTAAAGAGCCATCCTTTTTTCGAACTAAGACAACGTTAGAGCAATAGGGACTATTAGATTTCCTGATAGCACCAGCTTCTATCGGGAATACGACGATATGCATCCTTAAAAGGAGTGTTATCACTCAACTTTATAGAGTGTTTTACCAAATTAGTATTGCCTATATCGGTAAAAGAACGTGAAAATATACTTTCCCATTTCTGCAGGAGTTCATTACCCTTCAGTAATTGTTCATTTGTCAAATTATCAGATTCTACTTTGATACCAAGCTCATCGAGGGAAGACTTATCGCCAACTTCCTTCGAAGTTGTGTCAGGTGACCACGATTCAATAACTTGTGCTGAGCTAAGTCCGCATATAGTGCTCTTGGGAAGAATCACAATCGGTTGGCAAGATATGTTACATACTCTTACAGGAACACGCACAGTGGTCCCAACTGACCCTAAGGTCACTAACCTAGGACAAACTATAAGATGCCCAGACTGTGTCGTATCCGTAAGCTCTGTGACAGCAGTTGTAATATTATTAGGTCGCCTTGCAATTGCCTGTATAGTCATTACTGTATTAGGGGCCAATGTAAACGGAACTTTATTTGTCGATTTGACTGGTATTGTTTTATCAATACATATACTGTCAACAGCAAGTCTCCAAGCTTCTGGAATGGAATCATCTTGACCAGACAACTTACAAAGTTTTATAACATTAGTACCTACAACAACAGGAACCTTGAGATTGTAATCTGTATTGGAAGTCACTAAAACCGGAACATAAAAGTTTTCTTCCGATAAAAACGATATATTAATAGACGCTTCGATATACCCTATAAACGGAAGTTCATTTCCACCAGCGGTGTATACATTTAGTTCGAAATCCGAAATATTTCTTAGTAATGGCTGAGGATTTAAAGATTGATAAAACTTCTCAGATATGCATGTTATCATTGAACCACTGTCAATCAATGCATCTGTTTCAATTCCACAAATAGTAATAACACCAACATTGGATTTACCGATCAATCTGTTTCTAAACAAATTTGTAGGGCTAGGCAATATACCTCGCTCCGTCTGCCCTTCCACAGAGGAGGTTAAACTTTTGGGTGAGTGTTAAACTGTTGATATTCAGGTCTATTATAGGAAGAGGAACCTCGATAACCACGGTAAGTGCCGCGTCCGACACCACCACGATACTCTTGATTACTGTTACCATGGTAACTCCCAGGCCTAGAAGAACCACGATAATTCCTTATACCTCCACGAAAATGTGGATTAATCGCAGCAAAATAATCTTTCCGCGCGTCGTCAGACTTTTGAAAAGAATCTACTTTCTTCTCAAGTTGTTGAAATTTCTTCATTAAAACTTCCATCTGTTCGGCAAGCTTATCAATTTTGTCATTTTGGGGTACTTGTACAGGATTATGATGAACCTTAGGTTGAACCTTAACATATTTATTTCTGTCAGTATTTAATTCCTGGTCCACAGAACGTATTTCGCGTAAAAGATCGTCATAACATAGAGCAGTGTCATATTTATGTCGAGTTTGACTTTTCAATGCCTCATTACGTAAACCTGTCCAGAATTTAGACCTGAGCATATCATCTTTAGCAGCAATACCTACATGTCCATTAGCAATAGCAATTTGTAAAAGACTCTCTAATCTACAACCAAATGAAGTCACCGATTCACCTTCTTTCTGCGTCTCCGTGTAGAACTTTTGCATGATGGATTCATTAGAACTAACATTTCCAAACAATGTATCGAGTTTCTTTAAAATATTATTAGCAGTAGCCGCTTCACCTAACGGTATAAGAATTTGCCGCGCAGTACCGCGTAATGACCGACGAATGGCTAACAAACTGCTATGCTCTGAAATAGATTCGTCGGATATAATACATGCTACTTCGAACCGCCAAACATCAAACGTTGTGTCACCCTTTTGAGGAGGTTCATCACCTGAAAACATCGGTAATTTAGGGACTTCGTTGTAAGGAATGCCGGTTACATTTATATTTGGGTTGATACCTCTTTCCGGCGACGAAGATTTTGCGGTACCGGGTAAGGGCTGAGATCGTGAAAGTAATTCTTGAAAACGGTTTAACCGAGACTGTTTAGGATTGGGAGTACTTTCTAAATATTGCGGAGGCCGTCTATGCTTATTGAATTCCTCCTTAGTTAATACTACATATTGACTTTCTCGAAGCGTTTCAATCATATGCTGAATTTCATGTTCTTCAATGTCATCTAGTTTACCACCGGATGCCATTTTATGATTGTTTAAGCTAATATAGGTATTACAAAAGCTACAGATCAGTATGGTTAATATGAGTATGCAAATATTAAATATACTAGTAAACATGAATACTGCATTTAAAGAAATGTCAAAGAATAAAATACATTGTCATCGCTACAACCTGAAAAAACAATGAGCCAACGCAGCGCCAAATGTAAATGTAAACATACAGCAAACACGCAACTAACCTCTTTCAACCTTTTGTTACCTTGAAACTTGTGATGTAAGTGTAAAGTGCAGATCGTGCAGACTTAAATCTTAATCTTAATCTTAAATATCACATGGAGCTGATTCAGATGTAACTGCAAAAATAAATTAATGATGTCAAAAACTAAACAAAATAATAAATCTAATTAACTAGGGATAAAGACAGAAAAAAAAAATTTAAGACACAAATTTAAAGGGACGGTCGGGTCGGGAAAACTACACATGTCTGGGTTGGTAAAAGGATATCAAACAGAAATAGATTCAGCTTTATACAGCTAATTCCAATACCGGAAGGGTTTGGGAGGGTTGGGACTATATTCCTCTAAACACTATGAATGCTTAGAGTAACTTAAATAGCAAACAGGTACTTACTTAATTTATACATACTAGGTATAGATAGGTATAATTACTATAATGATTCGTAAAAGAAAAAATAATTAGCACAAATTTTAAACAGTTAATGTCTTTTTCGTCGATTGCACAGAATCCGCTGACGCTGCATTGCTGTTAGTTCTGGAACCGCGTTGTGCACAAATTTTTACAGAGCTCTTGGTTTAAACGAACTGTAAACACGAACAACAAAACTTACATCGAAAGAGGCACTTTCCAAGAAAAACGTTGGTTTAATTCAGGAACAGTAGATCAGGAACCACCACTTTAACACACGAAATGTGAATATCGCTAGCTTGTTGAGATGATCATTTACCATAATTTATACCATTTCACCATTAAAACGTTGGGCGCCAATGTCACGGGGTCGTTATGAAGAACACGCCAAAGACATGTAAGGTTCTTTATTCAGATTACTCAGTATAATATAATAAATCTAAATGAAATGACCTGCAAAACAACAATTACACCAAATGCAGATAAACAATATTACGGAAAATAATATTATACTTAACACGAATGCACCACTTTAAATCATAGCCGTTCATACTATACTGTATGCGAATTGAACACGTCATACTTAAAACTAATCTACAGCTGTAAAGCTATCGATAATAAATATATTGATTTATAAAGATTGAATATAATCTTACCATTCAACGTGTGGTTTAATACTGCTAATACATATGGAATATGCAATCTATAAAGATATACACATGTAAATGTGTCTATTCCATACGTCTACTCTAGGCGATGTTCAGTAGTGGAGTGCAATTAAATATCCGTGCATTTCGCGGGTGGAGTTAAAAACCAATCGAATCATTCAAACAATCACACGTGACGGACACACCCAAGCTTACCGACAAAGAAGAACAAACTATGGACAACCTCAACACACAAAAATAAAATACGCTAGCGCAATATTAATATAATTATTAACCCTGCGACACATAGAATAGTAGTTTTCTAAACTTGCAAAAGAGCACCTCGATTCAAATGGCCATATCCCAATTATATTAATGCTCGAGTCATATAACTTCGCAGTTTTACAAAAGACATTAGAGAGGTTCCGCAACCACTACGAACTACGAACTACGAAGTGTTTATGTGCTGACGTCATCACTTTGTGTGATGTCATTGACATAAGCGGCCTTCGGTTCGAGAAAAGTTCGTGGTTAAAAAACGAAGTACGATATCATGATTTTCTCGTTGATTTTTGGATGAAATTTGTATTTGTTTGCGATTTTATAGTAAGATTGAACATTTACAATTCAGTAGGAGGTTTATCAGCGTCAAAGTGGTCTGTTAGCGGTTTGATTTAGGGCAAATTTTCGCTCTGTGAAATTTGTTTTTTTCAGCAGTCGGCGATAAGAAACACAATACAATGAGGACTAAAATTTGATTTGATTTAATACTTTTTATTTAACAAAACTGTGGAACTAAAGATCGTACTTCGGACTTCGTATTTTGGTGGAAACGGAAATAGAGAGGTTCCGCAACCAGTACGAACTACGAACTACGTACTACGAACACAGCTTCGTACTTCGTATTTCGTTTTTGACAAATTTTATTTCCGTTTCCGCAAAAATACGAAGTCCGAAGTACGATCTTTAGTTCCACAGTTTTGTTAAATAAAAAGTATTAAATCAAATCAAATTTTAGTCCTCAAGAAGCTCATTGTATTGTGTTTCTTATCGCCGACTGCCGAAAAAAACAAATTTCACAGAGCGAAAATTTGCCCTAAATCAAACCGCTAACCGACCACTTTAACGCTGTTAAACCTCCAACTGAATTGTAAATGTTCAATCTTACTATAAAATCGCAAAAAATACAAATTTCATCCAAAAAACAACGAGAAAATCATGATATCGTACTTCGTTTTTCAACAACGAACTTTTCTCGATTTCTTCGTAGAAAATGGACGAACCGAAGGCCGCTTATGTCAATGACATCACACAAAGTGATGACGTCAGCACATAAACACTTCGTAGTTCGTAGTTCGTAGTGGTTGCGGAACCTCTCTAATCTGTCAAAAACGAAATACGAAGTACGAAGCTGTGTTCGTAGTACGTAGTTCGTACTGGTTGCGGAACCTCTCTATTATGTACCTTGTCCGAATGGCTAGCACATGGGCGCTGAATCATAGGTTCTGTCATTGAGTCAACTTGCATGGTTTCAATTTCCGGGTCGTGGGCGACAAGGAGTAGAGTCGCCTGTCCAGCCTCGTGCGTCCTCTGGGTTCATTCACTGCTAAAGACCCCTACGAGTTAGCGAATTATTGAAAACAATTGAACCTTGTGTTAGCCCCGAAATGACCTAGTTGTGTCGAGTGGACGTTAAACCCCATTTCTCTCTCTCTCTTACTGCTCTGCATATAGGGAAATTCTGATAGTCCTTAATTGAACATATTGCTATTCATGGATATGGATGAGTCAGTACGTCATGCGTACGTAACAAACGTACGACAATTAAATGGTAACTGGCCTTTTTGGAGCACATATACAGTGAACGGCCATTTTGCTCAGTAATCCCAGTCATAATTTGGCTATTTTTTAAAGTTTTATTTTTTGTATAGAAATGAAACAAATTAAACTATTAGTCAATCCCCGCGCTAAAAACATAAACATAATTGATTGTGTATATCTGAAATAGACACGACCGAATCACAAAATAGTGCCAAAATGCCGACGTCAAAGAAGCGATAAGACGTTATGGCTGTACGGATTATACAGTCCTAAAGGCCGCAGGAAGGCTTGTTTACAATGTAACATTGTGTCTTGTAATGTTGATGATGAAAATAATGACGTTGTTGACATTTGTTTATTGATGTGACCTCATGACCTGTAACGTTTAGATAACGTCATATGGATATTATGGCTATTTATTGTGCCAGTGTCACTTCTCTGCAGGTAGGGTGAGTCTGTCGTTCAGAATGTATGTCATGTTCAGTCTAGGTTACATAAGATTACATCTTAACTATACACACAGCTGGAGGTAAATGGGTCAGTATATCTTGTTTAGTCCTGGTTACTAGAACAGAAACAAAATGGAATAAAACATCTTCGATCACCCTTGAAGATGGTGATTCTAAATTAATGTAAACCACGCCAGTTGACTCAATGTCAAACCTGCTAACCAGTCGCCCCCCCCCCCCCTCTAATATTTTGGATGTTGAGCCCCACCACAATAAGACGAATATAAATATTATATATATATATCACATTATTTAATAAATAAACAATTACTAAAATTATTTAATAGAATATTTCATAGTTCAGATGATATATTATTTGGTATGCAAGGTGTGCCATTATTAACAGATTCTGCTGGCTGTGACACAACTTCTATTGTATTAGTTTTAACAATACGTTTATTTGTTAAAACAAATTTAGCCACGAATAGCAAAACGACCAATATTGCAAGACATAAAATACTCTCGCCTACTAATAAATAACAGTACCACATGGGAGATAACTCTTCCATCAAGTATCCAATTATAACAGGATTGATCACGGTGCCAGCTGATGAGGCTACTAAAATTAAAGATGTGACTTTGCCAGTTATGTTAAGGAGATTTTCGTGGGCCCAGGTGAAACCTGTAGGAAATACAACCGACATTGAAAGCCCAACTAAAACGGTAAAAATCCATATTCCGATGTGTATCTGATAATGTGAACAGAGTAGAAAACCAGCAAAGCTTACAACTAAACCGGTTATACATATAAATAACATTATAACTGGTCGCAAACAACGGATAATAAAAATTCCTGTAAATCTCGAGACGGCAAAAGCAGCCCAAAATACGGAAGTAATTTGCGTACCTTTTGTTTTACTCCATTTCAGTTGCATTACCACAAACGTCATTAAGTAAGCCGCAAAGGAGTTTTCCGCGACACAATATGTAACATAGAACAGATTTAAAAGGATAATAGCCAGTATGTAATATTTCCAAGGAAGATCTCTTATGGAATCGTGTTCCTGTTTCTTCTTGAGTTGATTCCTCTTCATCTTCTGTGACTTGTAACGACAATATATCACCATGAAAGGAATGGCGGATTGTACGGTGACAATACCAGATATTATATAAGCATAGATTAATTTAGTTTCAACAGGTTCAGCAATGGTTGTGATATTGTTACCTAGAGTTGAATTGTCACTGGTGATAACAGTAGAAGGTAAGTATAATGACGAGAAGGTAGTTGTTTCATCTTCAGCTTTAGATGCAAGGAATGGTGCTGTAATCTGTGGTGAGACAACTCCACCAAATGCGAATGCAAAGTGAGCTGCCTGCATGTATGTCCCCCCTTCATCCTCTCCCCACATTGATACAAGATGGGCGTTTCCACCTGTAAAATATTAAATAAGTGTAGTCACGGACAATATGGCACATGTGTTAATAGCCCCGACCATCCCATTGTATTCACCTCAATTAACCTACAACGACTATAGTCAGGCCATAATACAGCGTCAAAACTCAAACGTGGAATCTCGACCCAGTACACCATGTTAACATATTACATAAGCCATGACGCGGACAGGGGGCTAAAACTCAGTTACCATATAGACAACAGACATTATACAAGCTACATAAGTCCACGCGAAAACTGTATACACAGATAGCTAGTAAGCATTTACATAACGACTGCTATATAAAGCCTCTGGCATCATTACCTTTTGTAGGTAACTGTAACATTTCAAAAACAGGAACATTGACCATTCAGAAATAATTGCAATTTGTTACGCTTTGTCTAATATAATTATAATTAAAATATATACCGAAAAAGGGCTACAACTCCCTGGGAAATATCAGACATTGTTGAAAGTAAACAGGAATCTTCGTCACATGAACACCGTCCATGAACACCGTCCACAAGATTTGTCAAAAGGTCGAACTCCGAGAGGTATTAATAAAAAGTCAATAGGTCTGTTCCTCAACACCGTGTATAGTTTGAAAGTTAATCACATGATAATTACATATACTCCATATCAGATTAACATTTGAAACCAAATTCCAGGCTAATAATGAGGGTCGCTTTACGTTATCTGGACATAATTTCCTGCGTTTGATTAATTTATCTCATCCCTACCTGCATCCAGTCCGCCCATAAAAAATGAATTGGCCCAGAATATCACCAGCATCAGTCCATATGTTGAGCACAGGGGCAATACAGAGACTGTGATTGCAAGGAGTACAATGCACAACCCCAGTAGAAGCGTCTTGTTAAATCTGTCATACAGCACACCACTGATAAAGGAACCACACAGATAACCTACAGAACCAGCAGTAAAAAACGTTGAAGCTTTCTCAACATTAGTGTTAGTTATTAGTTGGATATCCAAGAATGATGGACCTCTCTGACCACCTTGAAATCCCTAAGCCAGAACAAAAAAAAATGTAGTATGAGAGAGAGAGAGAGATAGAGAGAGACAGATCTGGTAACTGGTATTTCAGTTTCAGATGATTGTCAAAATATTAATCGTTATTCCGTTTCTTTATTAGTCAACAATTTAAACAGGCGACCAATTTATTTATATTTCAAACCAGAGTGAAGCAAGTTCTGGAACTCCATGACACAGCTACCCGTAGAGATAAAGGAGTCCCGTCATTCTATGTTTACATTAGTATGTTAAATTGCATTTCATTTCTGCCCGGTCCAGCCTACCAGGTTATCCTAATACATTATTGATTAAACCAAATGACAGAACCCACCTAAAGTTATCCCTGCGTTAAGAAGAAATCTGGCAACGTATCAACAGCACATTTTCGCCAAGCGTCTACCCCAAGCCGAATCAAATCTGGTAGCACCGAAATTGCCTTACATTGATATTCTCTATACCTCACCCCTCAACAATGATAGAGGTAACTTTCAGGCTGTGTGACAGATGTTATAGATGTTTCGTGCCATCTTGACCCGTGAAAGTGGAACTGATTTTAATATCAACCTGTCTTATAAACAAACTGTTCCGAATGCTAAATCTGATATGATGCAGTAGCCAGATGTGTAATCCTGTGAGATCCATAGTCTAGAAGGGTTTATAAACCCAGAATAAAAATGAATCGACTGACGAGGCTAGGCGGAGGCGTCTAGAAGGTAACTTGGGACCAGACAGGGCGAGGGTGTCAATTCAAGCTAGGACTACGACTCCCTCAACATAAGCTAATTACGGAGTCTTAAGTTTTGTAAATGATATGCTGAAAGAGTATCATAAGATGTTAAACTGGTGTTGTCATCCAGAACCTGATTTAACAGCTATCAAGAACATAAATTATAAATGCAAACATAAAAATTAATTTTATTTTGTAATCTACAAGTGTCTTACAGCTATCATTTTAAAACTTGTGACATAATCTCGAGTAATCTATACATAGAGCTATATTAAAGCAATCTTGGTAGTTACGACAGACTCTCACCTCGTCAGTTTGCATTATAGATATTGAAATGTAACATTTTGTATTAAATAAAATATAATGTGACTTACTAAACACCAGAAGGCAAAAGAAACCGAGAGACTCTGAATAAATTTGGATCTATATGACGCATGTCTCAAGCTCTGTAGTACAGATTTTCTTAGAGATTCACCATTCGTTACCTCGCCACCTGCAATGACGGGTGATTCCAACAGGGCGCCATTCTGTATGGCGGCGTCTTTATCCATAGCTTTAGCTTCCAATACCAATCAGCCCCGTAGTCTAGCCGCCATATGGCCGTTTAGACTCAGAGATATTTTATGATTGTTCTTCCAATAAATCAAGGGAGTATTTTGATTGGTAAATTAATATGGGTAGAACCTCTCGTCGGACTTCATCTGAAACACGTTAAGACCCAAAAGAAGGTCGTGAAATCCAAGTAAAACAATAATGAAAATAACATGGAGCAGTCAATAATAATGAAGACTTGATTTCCGTGTAGCTCTGGACCACGGACCAGCAGGTTTCATTGGCGAAAAATACGAATGGTCGATCAGTAACAGATTTCTGTCCTCGGATCATACTTTTCAATTGATAGGATGATGAATTTTATGTGGTGTGATATTTACATCAGAGCCGATGGCTGTAGTTCGTTTAACCAAGTTATTCTATGAAATGAAATGAAATGGGGTTTAACGTCTTACTATTTTGCACCTAACCTTCTCGGCTAATTCAAACTACCAAGGGCTATTTTACGTGCACGCCAATATCTACACGATCACTCGGTTTTTGGTCCCATCCAAACGACTAGACAGCTGTCCTTGTCAGGCCCTCCTTCTGCATTACTAACAAGGGGAAATCACGCCGGAAAATCGAGATGAACTTCCTCGGTCAATGCAAGGATCGAACACCCGACCTCCAGGCTAGCGAACCAGCGCCTTACCCACTTAGCCACCGTGACCTCGTCCCCAGTTATTCTATGACGTATCCTACAAAATTCAATATTTTAACAACATAACATATGTAATACGGGAATAATAGACTTACTAATGGATTGGATTCTGAAAGATGGATGTTTGGTGGTGGAGTTACTACTGTAACATATCCAGTTATTACAAAGTGTTTGTGAAATGGCGACCATTGACCGATTTAACATGTGAGTGATATCGTGGTCGTAAAATGAACAACTGCATTTAAAGGAGCTACATCTGTAATCTTGGGAATCTAAAATGGACTGCAATTAGCCGAAAAGCATATAAATAAATATAAAGCGGTTTGAAATTTACATTCTAAAATACAATTCTTGTAGTTTACAATGAATTATTTTCGGTGAACAGCCAAAATTGTATCGTTTGCGTCTGGCTTATCCCTCAATGTGCGGAGTACGTCACACCCCGGTATCAACACTGCAGGCTTGTCTTGTTCATCGAACTTCCTCGTTACAAATTGCGCCCGAGGCCATAGTGAAAACTACGCCACACTGGTTGAGCTACTTTAAAGTTCGTTGTAATTGATAGTCATATCAGATAAGAAATACCAGATATCAGCACACGTGTAGCTTACCTTGTACCCTATCCCGAATTATTGATTTATATCGATATCTGTATTATCCATAATAACCCAATAATCATTTAATTGTCAATTTCATCATCAAACTCAAACTAAATAGTCATCAGTTCGTGTACAGATCTTTTTTATATCCAATGTTTTGTTTCACCAACTGAAAAACAATATGTTGTCCCTTACCAAACCCTCAGTGCTGCACCACTGACCTTTCTCGCCGTATATCGGGATCGAACCCAAGACCTCCTAGTTAGTAAGCCATTACTCCAAAACAAAACAAAACTTATTTTACATAAATGGGCGTGGAAGGCTGTGGGGTATGACACTAGAGTCAGAGTCAATTCCTATAGTTCTGTGGGATAAGAGAGAGAGAGAGAGAGAGAGAGAGAGAGAGGAATGGGGTTTAACGTCCACTCAACACAAACTAGGTCATTTCGGGACTAACATATGGTTTTTAAAATTTTATTTCATTAATTCGCATGCGCGTAGGGGTCTTTAGCAGTGAGAGGAAACCGGAGTACCCGGAGGAAACCCACGAGGTTGAGAAGGCGCCCCTATCTCCATGCCACATACGCTCACACCAGGGATCGAAATCACAGCCACAAGCCAGAGGTGACCAGCCAGCTAAATGTCGAAGCGCGGCACTCTAGACCTCTAGGCCACCCCCCCCCCCCCCTACACGTGGGATAAGACACTAGGGTTGGCGCCAATTCCTATAGTTCTGTGGGAGATGACACTGGGGTCAGTACCAATTCTTGTAGTTTTGTGTCAGACGACACTATGGTGAGTTCTAACTCCGTTCTGTCGAAGACGAAACTATTTTCCATAGTTGACAGCTCTAGACCGGGAATGTACGACAATTCAAGAGGGCATGTATATCTAACCCAGGGCCCGATTCCTAGGAAATTCTTAAGCACATTCTTGTGCTTAGATTTCAAGTAGACTTTGCATTTAAGTAAACTTAAGCAAGGTATAGATGGCTGACAGTTAGTTATTCCACGACATTTCCTACATCTTTTGATACGTAGGAGACAATTTAAAGGCAGAGACAATGCTTTAGAAACATATTCTCGAGAAGTATGCTACAGAAAATTTCGCTTCTGCCCTGAAACCATTTTATTTATTTACCAATTATTAGTAAACAACACAAGCACACAGGTTACTTTAAGATCAGAGTGCTTGCGTTCTTGCGTAAGAACGATCTTGAGAATTGTCTAGAGACGGTATTTTATAAGGATTCTTACGTAAGAAAAAGTGAAGCATAACTTTGTGCTTACTTTAAGAATTTTCTAGGAACCGGGCCCAGATGAGTATCCTGCAAAGTCTGTAGGAAGGCACATGTGCACCATGTTATGCTCTGCTAGTCTGTAAAACAGTGAGGTGTGCGAGAAACATATTTTACTAACAATTTAGTTCGTACTTAAGAGCCCTCGTGGTAATATTTAATCTATATTGAAATATGTTCAGAATTATTTCAACATTATAATAATTCTATTTCGTTAGAATTGTGATTATAGTACTCATTCTTTGTGTGTATGCCGGCCAATCCCGCTTCGTCTCGTCGCCGCGATTCATCCCCACATATGGGCTATCATTAACGGTAAAGACACATTATGACGTTTTAAGGAAATGGTTGCTGTTTTCTACAGATTTATAAGGAACAAACATGTAACTAAACCAAAATTTGTATAAATGTCTTTCAGTTACTATGTAAAAGACGTGTAAAGAAGAAAGACAACGTAAAATACAAAAATTAAAATTCATTAATTTGACTCCATTTTTCTAGATAAATACCACAGAAAACAACAAAAGCGGCGATTACGCAATATAATTTTAACAATATACCATTTGTTTTGTCTAGCTTGATACAACAAGCCTTTTCCGTTATTATTATTTATAACCACGCTGTTGATCATGTGAATGGTCTTTTCCGTTATTATTATTCATAAAACATACATTGACTGTCAACACCCATTCACATGATCAACAGAGTGGTTTCATAACCTTATTCCTAGTTTTCTGAACTTTAAATTGTAAAAGGCGATTTTCAAGGTTAAAGTTGGGAATGGTCAGTTTTACAATATAGCGGAATGGATCACATAAATAGATATAGAGATCTTATTTTGATTATTACCCCAAGAAAGTACTTTTATGCTGATGTATAATATATAAATTTGTAAGATTGTTGTGAACAATTTATACCCATATTGGGTATTCCATATTTCCCCTTTTTTTATGAAAATAGTGCTTATGGTGGTATCAAATTAACAACCACGACGCCGTGAATGTAATGAAGACAAAAATTTTTCTCGGTAACGTTTTCACTTTATAGACAATTATTTCCGGTTTATATTATGTATACCATTATATGATTATAATATTAAGAACAAGTTATTAGTATGGGGTTTAACGTCCCACTATTCTGCTTGTGCTGGTGATAGGTAATAGAGAGAGAGAAATGGGGCTTAACGTCCACTCGACAAAAACTAGGTCATTTCGGGACTAACATATGGTTTAATTTTATTTCAATAATTCGCTTGTGCGTAGGGGTCTCTAGCAGTGGAGGACCCGGAGAAAACCCACGAGGCTGGACAGGCGACCCTACTCCTGGTTACGTACAACCAGAGATTCGAAACCACACCAGTTGACTGAATGACAGGCTTTATGATACAGCGCGCATGTGCTAACCATTCGTCCATTCTACCACCTTGACATATGTAGGTGATAACAGATGGTGGAGATACCTTGACATATGTAGAGAGAGATAGAGAGAAATGGGGCTTAACGTCTACTCAACACAAACTAGGTCATTTCGGGACTAACATATGGCTCTATTTTATTTCAATAATTCGCTTGCGCGTAGGGGTCTTTAGCAGTGGGGGGAAACCGGAGTGCCCGGAGGAAACCCACGAGGTTGAGAAGGCGCCCCTATCCCCATGCCACATACGCTCACACCAGGGATCGAAACCACAGCCGCAAGCCAGAGGTGACCGGCCGGCTAGAGGTCGAAGCGCGGCACTCTAGACCACTAGGCCATCCCCCCTCCCCATGACATATGTAGACAGTTCAGTTGGTAGTAATATCTAAAGCTATATTTTTTTATTTTTTGATTAAATCTGTACAATTGTGAAAATGCGGTCAGTGGTATGTTATTGTGCATTGTGTATATTTATTTATATGATTTTGGGCATGTTGAAGCTTGACATGAGAGTTGTTACTTCCTGGATGGCTAGATACTAAAATAGATGTTTTAACTACAATAACCATTGTATATTTATACTGAATGAAACGTATTTATTAATGCGAAACACTTCCTGGGTAGATTTGTCACTTTTCTGGGGCCTTATTCACGAAAACGTAAGTTAAAATATAAAAAACTAGGTGTTACAATTCTAGTTTATATAACCATTTAACGACAACAAGACAGACATGAAATAGGGCTTAATAATGAAGACGGGCATATGCCACACAGTGTGTTATGGGGGTATTTTGCCAAGGCAGCCGTGCTACGGCCTACTCTTATATCGAATTCCAACTGCCAGGAGATAGTTTATGTACACGCAAATTTGTAAACGGGACCTCGGCTTTTCGTACTATTCGAACCAGTAGACTCGTCCTCCCTCCTGCACGAGCATAGGGAATCCCGTGAACTTCTTCGGTCATCCCCTTGATCGAACCGGGAAGTTGAACAGTGCACCATTGAATGGCGTACGCCCTTCTCTTTTCCTGGTTGGTTAGTTAAACTCTTATTTCATTTCCAAATACGTCCGGTTAAAAATGTAAATCTCTTTTATTATAAAGGTCATATCATTGAGTAAGCAACAAATAACTGTTTAAATGACACTAATAGATAAAAGTCGGCAGTTTATATACATAATGTGTATTAGTTAGTTAAAATAGTAATTATGCAGTAGTCAGTAAGTAGGTGTTTTGTCACCACTATTAATTAATGACTACGTTATAATTTCTAACAACTTTCTAGGCTATACATACTAAACATTGTTTAGAATACTGACCAGGTAGGTGTTATGTCACTAAGGTGCTAATTAATGACAACTGTATAATTTCTAACCACTTTCTATACATACTAAACATTAGTTTAGAATACTGACCACTTATATGATTTACTGATAAGAAAATCGTTACTAAAAGGCCCCTGTTTACAAAGTCAGGTGTATCAATATACTGGTGGTTTAAATTATCATTTTGAAAGGTATGATATAAATATTTTACAGAATACATGTGTCTTACGTCTCACCAAACTTCAAATTTATCTATTTGATCACCTTCTCGGCACTGTAATGTAATAAGTCTAGTTAACAAATCAACCACTGTCTATATATTCCATCAAATAAAACTTCTCACATCCCACTTCACAAGCAAAACCGAAAAGACAAACTTGCGGACAGGGTGCATAAATTGGAAGCGATAAATATCAGGCAAGTTCGGGACTAGCCACAAGCGTCCACTGTGCTATATATATGTTACAATCAATCTGCCCAATCAGCCATTTGGCCAAACGTCTAATCATTTGATCAAATGTCCAATGTGCTCAGGAGTTTGGTCAGATGCATGGATGTAAAGTTACTTACTGCATAAGTTTAAGCAGTTGCACTAGATTTTACATTTGTCTCATATATGGATTCATACGGTATATCATAAGTTTTATTTCATCCATAAACATATTCAATTTACAGGTATAATTTCAGGTAACAAATATTCAATATACAGGTAATGCAATGGATACATTGTCACGTGTTGCACTAGATTAGCTTTACACCTGTCAAAATCAAATACATAGGTAAATATCCGAAACGCGGAAGTTGGCCGAGAATAAACCCGAACAGTTTAATTATTATCACTCCCATGAGGAGGCACACACTGAATATTTACCACAAAGAAACAAAACACCTTATAGGAGGTGTAGTTGTGTATTAGATCGTATTTTAAAAGTTCGACTTCTCGCGTCAGGGACCAGGTCTTGGGGAGGTGGGGGAGCACAATGATGCCTTTTGCATTAAGGAGACTGACTTGTTATCCTCCGTAAAATAGTAGAAAACACGTGGTTACAAAGCTATTCATAAGCATATTACTTCACCAGTATTAAACATATACCTTGTCAAACACACACACAGTCGCTACAAATCGGCTCAAGCATCCTCAACATAGCCCACAGATTCTCTAGGGAATCGTCCCAAATCAATGAGGTCTAGTTCACTTATACAGGGCCTGTTGTTAACAGGGGTCGTAGGTATTCAAATATACCGCAACAGATGTTAAATAGCAATAGTCTACTAACTTGACACTAAGATGGAAGCACCAATATTTCCTGTTTCTGTGGGAACTCCGCGGAATGAGTCAGCACTGTCGCCTTCGCAGTGTATCGCCAGACCCGCCGTGTATCCTACGTAGCTTGAAGCATCTCCACCAACTGTTATAACCAATCCTCCACTAGATCCGGGACACGTTCTCGCTGTGTGGTAAATTTTGTCAACAAAACCTTCCATTTCTACAGCCATTGTTTTACCTATGGTCACTTGTTTTGGACCGCCATGGGGATGGGCGATAACCATTGGTACGAACTTTCCCCCTTTTGGCCAAGGCGCCGTCCAGCTTCCAACCATGGGAACGAAGTCGGGTAAATCTGTAATTTCTAGCCATAACAATTTTGCTTCTCTGCGACATATTCCAAGATATGTTGCTGGGCATGCCTGTTTTTCATTCTCTTTCATAAAAGTAACTTCAAATGAAACGAGTCTATCAACATTGATGTCGCGACGGGATACCATAACAAGCCATTTGCCTCTTGTTTTGCAAACATAACCACGGCTGTGTGTAACGGTAAGGTCATCATGATGTGCACTGACGTAAGGGCTGATTTCTGAATTATCAAATATATTCATCTCTTCAATTCTTTTAGGAACGGGGCTAAAGGTAAGAAATGATCTGTCGTGCATGTCGGAGCCACCCAGATGAGATTCTCCATAGCTGACGTCCGTGTTTGGTGAATCTGGCCTGTTGAAAAAGAAATCCACCGTACAATTCCGTACATCTTCCTCTGAACCTATCACGTGATCATTAGTTGCTATCAAATAAAGTTGCCCTAATTTAAAAACCACACCGGATCCATAAATGCAGCATCCATCTTGTTTTTTGACAGTGAGTCTAACTACTCGATTTCCGAGGTGTTGAATATATTTTAAATAGTCTTCGTTTCTGAGCGGGTCTGGTAAATGACTTAAATTAAAATCGTCAAAATTGACAAACCCGTCGTGATTTGGGTTTTTGGTGCAGGCCCAAGCGACGTCTAAACGTGGCAGACTTTCTGTTGATATTTCTGCTTTCATTGTGTTGTGAATATAGTAAAAATGTTTGCCCCCGTATGAGAACTCCACTGTTCCTTATCCAGCAGCTGTAAGATTGGTAACACCTGACGAGAACCACGCTATTCGTTATTCTGCTGTGAGATTGATGACCCCTGATGAGAACTACACTGTTCGTTATTCTGCTGTGAGATTGGTTCACATGGGCGTTCTAAATTACCTCACACCAATAGCTGCCACGAACAACGGGTCTTATTGTTGTTAACTGCAACACACAAGCCTTCGACTTGAACAGTGTCACACAATAAACCGATCGAAATCGTCAGTCGCTACGGTTTAATTACATCTGTCAGGAGAGTACGTTTTAATTAATCAAAAAAAATATGTTAGAATCGCTGGGACAGTCTATTTTCACGCGGGTTGTGAGTGACATTTCCATAACGACATTCATCGGGAATTTGGATACTTTGACATCCAATAACCCTAGCAGACACAGGATGGACTCTCTAATGCCAGTTATACGCATGCTCAGCAGTAATCGTAAACATTGCACATTATCAGGGGCTTGTAAAAAAAACCTCAGTGACTTTTACACCATCCCGGATGTTTTGCTTGTCGTAATTTAAAAATCGTGATGAGAATTCGGGTAACAAGGATGTGATACAGTAAATCTGTTTTTGGTTGGTTATAATTTATGGAAACACAAAAGAACATATCACATTTTTTGTAGTTAAAGGAGCTAAGTCTCTAACTCAGTAGCATCGAAAATCTTCAACATTGAAAACACAAATTATTTGTAAAGTTAAAAATCAACATTGATGCCGCGATCTTACCGGGAAAAGATGGGCTTCTGATATCCAATATTTAAGACAAAATAAACATTTTACCATTAATACACGAATCGTGTACCATGATGCGTTTCAGTCCCAGTTTTAGCAAGACTCGTGGAACGAAGCTAGAAACATTGCACCAAATCAAACGGCGCATGTAGACTGGAATAACCAGACGCTATAAATTTGTATTCGATTGATGGCTTATTTCGCCGCGCATAACTGATTTGAAATTAGAGTAAAAACGGAAACCATTGAATTTAAATCAGTTTATATACATTCATATTACAGTATTATATGCGTTGCGACCCACTTGTGTCAATTTCTAGGTCCCAAATGTTAGTGATTTATCTCCTTTAAAGGTCCGACTGTTTTGTCCAAACTGTGCTATTGACGACGCGCATATGCGGTGTGATATAAGAGAAATTTGTCCCGGTGAATAACGTTTCGGAATTCAAATTGTTGAGGCTTCTTTAACGTGCACGCCATACGATACCTCGTTTCGTCTCATTTGGAAGACCAAACGTGGTCCCATGTAGATTAAGCCCAAATGAAATGGAATGGGGTTTAACGTCCTACTGTTCTAATCTGAGCTAATGAAGACGTGCAAACACCATACAGGGTGCTATGGGGAGGAATTTTGCCCTGGATAGAACATTCCAGTTGCTAAGGAATCTTTCAAGTGTACGCCGAAGTGTACAATAGACCTGGGATTTTACTCGACTATTTGTTTACGTTGGGCTATAAATTTCTGAGGAACTTTTCCGGCCAACCCCAGAGCGAACCAGAGACATCGCCTTGATCAGCTGCTACGATTAACAATCAACTCACCAAAACCCCAATCAACACTGCTCCCAGCAACCCGGCTGCAACGCTTCGTACTAGAGGAAGCGTCGGGGGTAAACTTTAGTCGACTGCCTACAGTATTAACAAAGGCGCATGACGAGCATATAAGGCGCCTAACTAACGATAAAAGAACAAAATATTTACAAACAAGTACGATAGTACAATGAACCAAGGACCGAGTATGACGTCATCGTCGCCATCTCGAAATGCTGACATCATATCCAAAATCCAGGTGAGCCAATGAATGCGAGAGGAACTAGCTGTCAAGATTCAGATCATTTGATGTTATTTCTGGCCTAGAGATATTTTGGTATGTAGTTTACATCCTGGTAAGATGATATAAATTATAAATATTATTCTCTGCACATCACGTCGACTGTGTGTAACGTCCTTGTTTAAACTTTGTTGACATCGAGACGATTCTACTTCCTACCGGATGATTTATGGCTAACATAAAATAAAACCAAGTACGAACAATCCACCCCATTAGTCAAAATTCGGAGTCCTATAAAACGGTCGAGGCAAAATAGTGTAATCAGCAAATGGACTGTTCACCGTGTACAAATACACGACAAACAGTGGTAACAGTTGTCTGGAAGATTAAGCTCAAATTGATACCCGGGCTAATGACGTAGGATATACGCCATACTGGGTTCTAGAACGTACATTTTACCCCATAATGTACAACCTGAACATCGATTGCAGCAAGCAGGGGCGTAGCCGTAAAATAAACATTGAATAAAGCAATTTCAAAGTGGTCTAATATTTAAGGTGGCTTGCTGACTCGAATTCAAATCAATCGTTTACACCCACGAAGACGGGGCCGTTGGGAGAAAATTTTGAAAATTTAACTACCACAAACGCGTTTTCCTGTTATTCCAGCCTGTAGCCTGTGAATACAGCAACTTCAATTTGGTTCAATATAGCCTACCTGGTTGCCCAGAATTCCAAACAACCAATCAATGGTCGCGAGCTATGTGAGCCTCACCCTCCTGGAGAAAATTTTGAAAATGTAACCACCGCAAATGCGTTTTCTGCTATTTTAGCCTGTGGGAGCAACTCCAAAAATATCCAATGGTTTTGTAACCGAAATCCCACTCTGAATTCCAACCATCCAATCACACTGTTGCAGTTGCATTCACAAGTAATAATTGATGCCCGAAAAATATCACTCAAAGTAGAGTGGCCCCAGACAAATGTTTTAATCAATAGTCAACTCAGTACAAATTCGCGGTATTCAATTAAAAGAAAAGTGAAATAAGTGTTTTATTAGGACTCGATGACAGTTAGGGAAGCAAAACTAGAAATCCCCGAAGCAGGTTTACGGACAGCAGCCAGTTTTCTTCGATTAACTTTCATTTTCGTATGATTGAGTGGAACTGAGTCAACTGAACTGACGCGAAATAACATTGACCCATGTGTTAGTCCCGAAATGACCTATTTTGTGTCAATGGACGTTAAACATCATTTTTGCCCTTCGTGGTGTCGATTCTGTGTGTGCACGTGACAAGGAGTGGGCTCCCTCTCTCTCATAAACCCCGAATTCTTATTTCTCCATCTGTAGTCGTATCCGAATGGTTATCTCTGGCGTCTTGTTATTCCAGTCTACACCGATAGTATGTATGCTCTCAAGATAAGAATATGTCGTCACCCTTTCATATGACTGGTGGAATATGTCTAGCCTCATTCTGCGAGTTACTTGTTACAAAAGAATGTTTAATCATGTTATAAAATAGCTTTTATAAAATATAAATTATACAGCAGATCTGTATATATATGTTTTATGTTCCGATTTTGAGGGAAGGCTGAGGGCGGAGTGATATACCTGCTCTCTCGCCTGTGTTCATCCATTTGAAATAAAAAATTGTTTAAGGGCGTTGCCAAGTCTAAGATTCCCACTAACTTTTCGAACTATTTCTCAGTGATACTTTAGTACCTGTCTCCTTTCCACCTAAAAACATAAATCATCAATAGAAAGAAACGTTCAATTCACTGGATAGGCCAGGATTGTCGGTCAAAGGGAAGGAATGCTTGACTTTGGTTGATCTAAAAATAGTATCCGAATTTGTTTTGAACTCCCCAGAAAATAATAGTAGCTCGTCTTTTGTTATTTCGGCATAAAAAAAAGCTTCTGTAGCCTTGCTTTGGTCATTTCTGGTACACAGCAACTGGACCTTGGGTGAATTCCTTCGATCTTGAATAACCAGTCTTTTTGACCGCTGCCGATAACGAAATAAAGTGGCTCTATTTGTTTTCTTTGTTTTGTGGGACGAAGATCACATATTATTTTTCATAAAATACACTTACAGGTGTGGCAAAGTACACTTATTGCTAATTTATGATATTTTGTCCATTTTTTTTAAAAAATCGCAAAACGTATTACATGAATACGTCACTATTTGAAAGGACCATTTTTGTAACCAATGAAAACCATGAAAAAATCCAAGTTCTACTCAGCAGATTTTAACACTAGGGAATTAATCTGAATTGAATGCAGAATATAGTCTTATTCCGGAATTTGGCGTCACACACAATTTGATAAAAAAAAACGAATCCCTATATTTGTCCGAATTCAACCTGGAACAATTATTCCGAATCGGGTTATTCGCAGTCAAGATTTGAGTGTGACACGCTTCATTCAGATCAACAAACTGTTGACTTCCAAGTCCAAATTTCTGTCCCACAGTCTTGTAACTATTGCCAGTTTCAAAAGTGTTACAACCAGTCGCTCGTGGTGGTCGCTTGCCTCCAGAGTCTTGTATCTTGTTTTTCAATGGCTGGTCTCAACAAATTGCAAATTATCTCGAACGCAACCCATGAAATGCTACGGTTCTCTTGCCAATCGCTTTCTCCCCATAGTTCGCCATGATAAATTTCGTTTGGCATTTCACCCAAAGGCGACTGAGATTATGGCCCGGGCCAAAATTCTGTAACTTACATAGCTGTAGCCTTTCATCTCTGAAACAAATACTGTGCTAACATAACCAGCTAAGATAGGTTGTCAGGCAACGAATCATACGCCGTGCGCAGTTAAGTACTCCGAGTACTTTTCCTTTTGTCAGTAATGCAAACATTTAGAACACACACGAGTTCTGCTCTATACTAACATTTAAGTATCGTAAATCGTTCTAAATCAGTTGGCCTTATTCCACAAATGTTTTGGTTAGTGCTGAAGGGAATTGAAGTATGAACTGGGAGTCACGATGGTTCAGTAAGACGCTGGCTCCCAAGTCTTGTGGTCGAGGTTTCGCTGTAGGTGTTGACCGCAAACGTTCATCGTGATTTTCCGGCGTGGCTTCCCCATGCAAGTGTTGCAGGTTTGAGAGCCCGACAAGGACAGCTTAGTCGTTCGGATGGGACTAAAGAGTTTCCGTGTAAACAATGACCTGGGCGTAAAAATTCGTTGATAGTTGGAATTCGATGCGTACGCCGTAGCGCCGCTGTCCTGGGAAAATGGTGTAAGCCAGTCTTTAGAATCCCAGTCGGACCAGAACAGTAAGAAGTTCATTACATGTCAATTATGAAAGGTATCTTCGTGAAATACATATACATTTGATTTTGGTGCCAACGAAATCGTGCTCGGCGCTGCACGGCAAGGTGTCGAAGATGTAAGACCCGGTTGACCCTCAGTGCCAGTTTCTGGTGACATATCTGAGGACGAAGATGTCACAGATAGTGAGAACGATGATGAATTTCAACCTGAATCAGCCAATGAGGATACTTCATCTGATGACGATGGTGATAATAATGACGATGAAGTAGAACATGATGGTGATAATAATGATGATGAAGTCGAACATGATGGTGATAAATGTGATGAACCAACTACTTCCACCTCCAATCAACAAAGGCGACAAAAAACCCTTATAAGTGGCGAAAGTAGAACTGGAGGCTGTTCCAGAAACAAGCGAAGCTAACTTCACTCTTCCTGATGATATGGAAACACCATATCAGTATATCCAGAAGCTTTTTGATGGAGGTCTCATTGATATGATAGTACATGAGACTAATTTATATTCTACGCAAACTACTGGCAAAAGTATCAATACAAACAATGCTGAAATTAAAACTTTCATTGGTATATTGGTTCGTATGGGAGTCATGCAGGTACCAGCATATCGGGACTATTGGTCAAATGGTTGTCGAATTTCCAGCGTGGCTGATCACATGACCATGAGGCGTTTTGAACAATTGAGAAGATATATTCATTTCTGTAACAATGACACATTAGATAATGCCGATAAGTTTGCTAAAGTGAGACCACTGCTGGAGCATATTAGAACAAATCTACAGACGATTGAGCAAGAGGGGGGAGTACTCTATTGACGAAACCATAAACCCATATAAAGGAACCAGAGCTGGGAACCTTCGCCAATATGTTAAAAACAAGCCCAAGAAATGGGGATTTAAATTCTTTTCACTGACTGGAGTATTGGGAATTTTCTTTGATTTTCTACCTTATTGTGGGGCCACAACATTTGGAGACACCGTATTGGATGCAGAAGAGACCAAGTTGGGAAAGTCTGCCCAATTTGTCACAGTATTATGTAAAAGTATACATACTGAGCCAAATTCAAGAGTCTATTTTGATAATTTCTTTTCAAGTATTGAGCTGATAACATATTTGAAGTCGCTGTCGATACATTCTGTTTGCACGATTAGAAAAGATAGGCTTAGGAATTGCTTTTTGATGAGTGATAAGGACTTAAAGAAACAAGGACGTGGAGCTTCTGACTATCGCGCAGATATCAATATTGGTATTGGTATGATCAAGTGGAATGACAATAAGCCAGTTACCTTAGTCACTTCTTGTGCCTTCATCCAACCAGTAGGTTCTGTCAGCCGATATGATAAACAAGAAAAGAAACGGGTTCCAGTAGAAGCCCCGAATATTATTAAAGTTTACAACAAACATATGGGCGGTGTTGACCTAGCTGATATGGCTGTCATCCTATACAGAACCCCTCTCCGAACCAAGCGTTATTAACTGAGGTTGTTTGCCTATGTTCTTGATATGTGCATTTGCAATTCATGGTTTATTGCTAGAAGGAATGCAGGTTTGCTAAATGTTAGTTACACCAAATCCTTGAAAGAATTCAGATTAAATATTGCTGAGGCTCTTATTCGGGTAGAAAAGGAGGTAACAAAACGGGGTCGGCCATCTTTTGAAGGAGTTGAACAACCCCAAAATAAATTACGACGACCAATAATGGTAGATGATGTTCGTTATGATGCAGTTGGTCATTGGCCATCACATAGTGATAAGGGAAGGTGCAAACATGGTTGGTCCCGTATAAAGTGTGCCAAGTGTGGCTTTGTACTTTGCTTGAATAATGTACGCAACTGTTTTGAGGACTTTCATATAATCAATTGCTAAAAGTATTCAAGTCATGTGTATCATGAATATTGTTAGTGTCAAAGACTTCAATAAAGTTTCCCTCTGATATTTAAAGACTTTTTATGATAAAGTTTTTCAGTACCAAATTAAGCAATGTGGCCATTTGTCACAAACACATACTGCGTAAAATACACATTGTTGCCATATGGATACATGCCCAAATTTAGTCAAAAATGCAAATTTTTGAAATGTTCAACCAAATATGTAATGTATTACCCCCAAACGTTACTATATACAAAGGACATAATTTTCCTACCACTATTTCAACAAGTGACACAAAGAGGGTTAAACCACAAACACACAAAACATGTAGGAGCTTTGAAGTAATATGGGTGGCAGGGATTTGTGCTAAAGAAAACAAATGCAAAATGATATTAGGGCCTTTATTATTAATTCTCCTTTGACAAAATATGCTATGGTATGAGTTTATTTGAAACACAAATTGAATTGGTTATGAAACACGGTGAGGAAAACAGACGGGAAGTCTGTGTTGATATAATACATGAATAGAACTATAGGTTAATAAACACATTTATCATATGGTCAAAGATGGAATGAGCGTGATGACCAAATTTGGTAATGCGTCCCTATTAGTATGCAAGGTATGGGGTCTAAAAACACGTGGTGGGGATTTTAACCAATCGTTATAATTAATTACATAATATTTGGCCAATTGAATAATTGGTAGGAGAAATCTAGGCATATGCTTGGGCGCTACTCGCAGTCTGGCTGGATGGGGTTTGAGAGAATGACTTTATTGCAGGGGCGGATTGGGCCCGGGTTCCAGTGTCGGAGTGGCCCCTTTAACTGACCGTGGAGCTCTCCCCCTGAAAATTTTTGAAAAATGAATCCCAAATATGCGATTTGGTGGCATATCTGATTATAATCTCTGTCAAATAATATATTTCATAAGTCAATTAACTTAGGCCAAAACCCCAACGTGCAAGTAATTTACAACCAGCAACCTGTGAAATTATCATATCGTCATATTATTAATTAACGTATTATCATTGTATCGTCAAGATTCAGGAGAATTTAACTGGTTAAAAATGGGACCAGTTGAGAAATTTTTGGCCATTTGATTAACCAGTTAGGAATATCGAATAAGTAGGGATATTTTCATTGACAAATCTCTCTCTCATAAACCCGAATTCTTATTTCTCCATCTGTAGTCGTATCCGAATGGTTATCTCTGGCGTCTTGTTATTCCAGTCTACATCGATAGTATTTATGCTCTCAAGATAAGAATATGTGGTCACCCTTTCATATGACTGGTGGAATATGTCTAGCCTCATTCTTCAAGAGACTTGTTACAAATGGCGCTGTAAATGTCTTTTGTCTTGAATATTGGATATCAGAAGCCCATCGTTTCCTGGTAAGATTACACATCATCAATGTTGATTTGAACTGTCAAATAATTCCTACCATCCCATCAAGTAGACAATTTGGTCAGATGCATGATATGAATTTTCTGATCATTTTACCGAAAGTCTAAAAACATTTATTAGACATTTGACCAAAATACCTAATGTGTTAAAATGAATATGACATAAGCTGGATTCATACGGTAAAATATAAACATATGCCATATACAGGTTATGTAAAGGGTGCAAAGATACTTATTGTAGAAGTTTAACTTGTTGCAGTAGAGTCACGTTACACCTATTATACATAATAGACCTTACGGAGATGGCATCATTTCGCATGTAGACCACACGTTTACACCTATTAAATACATAGGTAGACCATAAACGAAGATAGCACCATTTGGCAGATAATCGGCTACAACTTATAGCATCTTTAAAGAAGTACATGAATACTTTGATGTCACTAGAAATTTCAATATTTGATTTTATTTACTGAACAATTTTTAATCATGTTATAAAATAGAACTTCCTCTTTTTCATTTCTTTTAAATATACCTTTTCCACATTATTTTATAATATGTATATAGCAATAGCAGATCTGTATATTATATGTTTTATGTTCTTTGTATGAGGGGAGGAGTGATGTACCTGCTACCTGGTCTGTGTTCATCTATTTGAAATTAAAAAATGTTTAAATAAAAAAAGAGTTTTACTCCCACCAGATATGCGCTGAATATTTTCTGTAAAGGTTAAACCACAAACACACAAAATATGGCGGAGCTTCTCTCACTATATATAAGCTGTAATTGTGTATTCGTTCGTATTTTATTAAAGGTCAGCTTCTCGGGTCGTTATTAAGTTTGAACACATATCACGTGGTTTCAAAGCTATTCAAAAAACATAATCTGTGTTAAACATATACATCGACTCGACTCAATCATCTCTAACATGTTCCTCCGGCCGACAATTTCTGTCGAGAATAATTCCAAATTCTTGTTGGGTAAGGATTTGAGTAGCCAGATATACCTCAACAGCTGTTAAAATTAACACTAAGGCGGAAGCACTAATAGTTCCTGTTTCTGTGGAAATAAACACGGAATGTGTCCCTTGTCGCCTTCAAGGTGTATAGTAGGCTGGTAGGAGAGCGATGGAAACTTGAATTTGTGGGAAAAAATTCCCGGAAAGATGATTTGTTGTTTTTCTGTTAGGGGTTGGTCTGTAGTACTCCCGAAAAAAAGTCTCCATAAATCTGCCTTGGGGAAAAATTTACAGCACTTTTAAGTTTTGGTATCTACGGAAGCCCATAAGGGTCAATCAAAGTGCACACAGTGCACACAGATCATGTTCATCCACATTCATATTTTTGCACTTTCCCTCCATTTCACCTCAAAAATCTGTCATTTTTCTCAAAATCCGCCCCAAAAATCATTTCTTTCAGTTCAAAGGAAAGTTTTAAGTCGAACACAAAACCCAATCGTCGGTATACCTGCTCTGGCCAAATAGAAAACATCTGTTTGATGTGATACGGCAATGCTGTGGGTGCTTAGCAGGATATTTAAAACATTTTCAGAGGAGTCGGATACCTACGGAAGCCCATAAGGGTCAATCAAATAAAAAAATATATTCTGAGTATCTTGTAATTACAAGATAGGCTCTTGTAATAACAAGATAGCTATCTTGTAATAACAAGATGGCCTCTCTGGTAATTACAAGATAATCATTTTTTTTTCACGTGATTGACCCTTATGGGCTTCTGTAGATACCAAAACGTAAACGTGCCGTAAAAAAATTTCCCCAGGGCAGATTTATGGAGACTTTTTTCCGGAGTACTACAGACCAACCCCTAACAGAAAAACAACAAATCCCACAAAAACCCTCCACCTACTAGCCTATAGCTAGACCTACCGTGTATCCTACATAACAAACACACATTGCATACAGCATAGTAGTCATGTCAACATTGCCAGCTGTTAGATATCAAGATGGTGATTTTTATCAAATTGATACGAAAACGGAAGCACCAATATTTCCTGTTTCTGTGAGAACTCCGCGGAAGGAGTCGGCCTTGTCGCCTTCACAGTGTATCGCCATACCTGCCGTGTATCCTACATAGCTTGAAGCATCTCCACCAACTGTTATAACCAATCCACCACTTGATCCTGGACAAGTTCTCGCTGCGTGATAAATTTTACCAACAAAACCATCCATTTCCACTGCCATTGTTTTACCTATGGTGACTTGTTTTGGTCCGCCATGGGGATGGGCGATAACCATTGGTACGAACTCTCTCCCGTTTGGCCAAGGCGCCACCGAGCGTCCTGTCAAAGGAACGAAATCGGGAACGTCTTTGATTTCCAGCCATAACAATTTTTCTTCTCTGCGACATATTCCAACATATGTTGCTGGGTATGCCTGACTTTCGTTCTCTTTCCTAAAATTAATCTCACATAAAACGAGTCTATCAACATTGATGTCGCGACGGGATACCATAACGAGCCATTTGCCTCTTGTTTTGCAAACATAACCACGGCTGCGTGTAACGGTAAGGTCATCATAATGTGCACTGACGTAAGGGCTGATTCCTAAATTGTCAAATAGATCCATCTCTTCTACTCTTTTAGGGACGGGTTGAAAGGTAAAAACTGATAAATCCTGCTGGTCAGAGCCACCAAGATGAGATTCTCCATAGCTGACGTCAGTGTTCGGTGAATCTGGGCTGTTGAAAAACAAATCCACTGTACAATTCCGTACATCTTCCTCTGAACCTATCACGTGGTCATTTGTTGCGATTACATAACGTGGTCCTACTTTATAAAGAAAACCAGACCCATAAATACAGCCGTCATCTTCCTTTTGGACAGTGAGTCTAACGACTAGATTTCCGAGTCTCTGAATATATTTAAAATAATCTTCTTTTCTGAGTGGTACTGGTAAATGACTTATATTAAAATCGTCAAAATTAACAAATCCTTCGTGATTTTGGTTTTTTGTGCAGGTCGAAGCTAGATCTAAACGTGGCACGCTTTCTGTTGATATTTCTGCTTTCATTGTGCTGTGAATATAGTAAAAATGATAACATCTGATGAGAACCACGTTGATAATTCTGCTGTGAGATTGGTGACCTCTGGTCTACACTGTTCGTTATGCTGCTGCGAGTATAGAAAGAACTGTAACATCTGATGAACACCACGCTGTTCCTTCTTCTACAGCTGTATTAAGATTGACAATACCCGTGGTAAGACGCGATTCGCATTCATAAGAAACACGTGTTAAACTGCTCCACGCCCATAGCTGTCACACACAATGTGACCTAATGTCAACAGCATCACACAAACAGTCTACTTCACTCGCCCGGATGTACAAATTTCGTAATCCATATAATGGTGATTCAAATATGATAAACTAGAGTGTGATACATCGAAAATATGTTTGATTGTTGGAGTTTTGTAAGTTTATAATTTATGGAAACACAAAAATTTCTTGCAGTTTCAGGCGCGGATCCAGAGGGGGGCGCACCCGGCGCACGCCCCCTCTATTTTTTGAGGTGGCGAACAATTTTTAGCTCCATATATTCTCGCGAGAAAGGAGAATAAAAATAGTTTAGGTTGGAAATTCTAATTTACAGTATTAGAGAATGAAATTAGTCCTTGTGGGCATTTTTTCCACTCAAAAATCACTGTTCCGGGCTTCGCACTCCGAAGTGGGTGCGGCACGCCCCCTCTTTCTGAAAATCCTGGATCCGCCTCTGAGTTGGATACTGAAAAGGAGCTGAAATCCCCCACTCATCCTAGCGCCCTAGGATGAGAAGGATTATATGGATATGTATATAGCCCGAGGGCTCGAGGATTTATATTGCATGTTTCGTTTGTTTCTGTAAAACCATGCCAAGTCGCTCAAACTATTTAAAAACAAAAAACCAAACGTGTAATGCACGTGCCTGCTGTCATAGCATTGACTCTATACTATATAAAGGCAACTATATATATTCATATAAGCTTAATCCTTCCATCCTTCGTGGACGTCGGGCGCTAGGATGAGTGGGGGATTATATTCCACTATATGCCCTTCGGGCATTCTCGGATTTATATTGAATTGTCTAAAGGATTGTCAACAAATACATAAACACACTAAAAATCATAACACATGTAATTTATTTTTTTATTTAACACAAAACTAGAGTAATTGGATACCACATCTTCTCTATTATAAAATTTCTGGAAACACTCCTGGTTTGACTAATTTGCTGCCTTGAGAATATCTGAAATAGGACATCCAGAGTTAAAGGCAGCAGAAGAAGATGCCGCCCTTACGGAATGGGCTTTAAATTTATCCGTGTGTACGCCAAATAATTTCAAAGTTTCTTTAATCCACCGCTCTAAAGGTTAGGAAAGAAACAAATAATTGTTGAGATTTTCGTCTATGCCCTGTACGTCTAATATAATTTTTAAGAGTATAACAATGACATAAACTGAATACCAAAAGAAACTTTGCACATTTAAAAACAAAGTTGTTACAAATTAGTTGGACAGGTTAAAAAACAAATAGGATGAACACATCGCCCAAACGCAAGCTTCTTTGATCTTCAATTTCTACCGGCAATATTCCCGTGTTTCTTTCAAAACGCGAAAATGTGAAAATCACGTGACCTCGTTACTGGGAGAAATGCACGTGCCACAGGAGTATAAAAACTGCACAGTAGCAATGTCAAACAACCACAATGCAAAAAGAACACTGAAAAATGCCACGACTTACAGAAGGACAGCGTCAGCGAGCACTGGGAATGCTTAATATGGGGGCCACGCACGTTCACGTTGCAAGAACCTTTGGCTGTTCCCGCGTTACAGTTGGAAATTTGGTACAGCGGTTCAGACAGCCTGGACGGACATCGGACAGGTCCAGAACCGGACGACCACGGGTCACCACGCCACGGGAAGACCGTTATCTTCGAACGCTGCACCTGCGAAACCGCTTCCTGACGGTGACGTCATCAGCACGGAATGCTTTGGGTCGGCGGGTGAGCCCACAGACAGTGTCCAGAAGACTACGAACAGGAGGTATCCGGGCCTTCCGACCGTTCAAAGGACAGTTATTGACTCCTGAAAATCGACGTAGACGACTACGATGGGCAAATACAGTGCGAAGGTGGCAACGTCGGCAGTGGCAACGCGTTGTGTTTTCCGACGAAAGTCGGTTCTGTTTGTTTCGAGTTGACGGCAGACAGCGTGTTTACCGTCGCAGAGGTGAAAGGACTGCTGCTTGCTGCGTTAGAGAAGTCGTTCCCTACGGTGGTGGTAGCGTTATGGTGTGGGGAGGCATTTGTGGGAACCAGAAGACGCCACTCATCGTCATTAATGGGAATCTCAACGCGCAACGTTACAGAGATGAAATCCTTCGTCCAGTGGTGCTGCCCTACCTCCAACAACAGCCCGTGGGTGTTCTGTTCCAACACGACAACGCCAGGCCCCACACAGCTCGTATCGTACAGGACTTTTTGGTCGCCAACAACGTCAATGTCTTGCCGTGGCCAGCGTGTTCTCCAGACTTATCACCCATTGAACACCTCTGGGACCGCTTGGACAGGCAAGTTCGAGCCCGACAACACGTTCCCGCCAACAGACAAGAATTGATTCAAGCTCTGCAAGAAGAATGGAACCACCTACCACCTGATCCCATCCGACGTTTGACGTCTTCAGTACGACGTCGAATCATGGCCTGTATTGTTGCACAGGGTGGTCACATTCGATATTAAACTTTAAAATGACATTTTTAGTGATTTTGAACACTCCCCTGATGTTAATGAACTGCATTGAAACTCTGAACAATGGGATTTTCGACCCCCACCACCTTTGTTTGTATGGTGTAATTCCATTTACCGCACAGCGTTCATTTGAAGTTTTCCAATCCACTGTGAACATGTTGATGCATTAAATATACTCTACATCAAAGCGTTGCTATTTTTAGTTTTTTAATTACAGTCATGTCAATCTGATGCAAAGTTTCTTTTGGTATTCAGTTTATTTTCTTATTCTTGTGATATGGCAATTTAATGGAATACAGTGGTTTTGACTGGCAAGAAGTTTTAATTAACTTAGAAATCCCAAGCGTTAGAACTCTTCCAGAATCATCAAACTGACCGTTTTGAGGGTTAAAAGTTTTAAGAAAGGCTCTCTATTGCTAGATATTTGATAAGCACAGAAACGTCCCAAGTGAATAAATACCTGGGCTTTGGAGGTTTTCTATTAAATAAGCCTTTCATGAAACGACCAACCAACGGCTGATTTTTGAGTTTCTCAAAACCCAATAATACGAAAGTCTGGATGATTGCGGATCGATTAGTATTAACTACACTGTAAGAAGAGACTCTGGACAAAAACTCTAAATAATTAATAAACTGGGATAAAGATGGATGAAAGGGGTCAACTTGTTGTTTATTTGTCCAAACAATCCACTTCTTCCATGCGAGATTGTATTGCTGCTTACTGGTAATCTCAAAAGATCTTTCCGTGCCGGAAGACGTACAGGGTGAGATATTAACATGATCAGAAGAACAGGGTACCATACCTGTATTTCCCAAGCTGGAACTATTATAATTGCCTTTTTCCACTTGATTTCCGGAAACCTTCGACAAAACATTTAGAATTAAACTGAAAGGTGGAAAAAGGTATGGGTAAAAAAATTTGACCAACTTAAAGTAAAAGCATTAGTAGTAAAACTACAGGAATCTGGGTTCCATGAGGCATAAAATGGTAATTATATTTAGATGCAAATAAATCAATATCTGGCGTGAAAAACCTACTACAAAGTTTCTGGAAGACAAATTCATTTCATTTCCATTCTGTTGAATCTGAAAAATCACGTGATAATTGGTCAGCCAGAGAACAATGAAGGCTGCAACATCCCTGACAGAAATAACCTTAGAGTTATCTAACAGAGCAAGAGCCAAATTCCTCAATTTGGTTACCTTTCCTGGTGTCGAAAATACAGAAAAAGAGGCAGTATTGATTACAAACCCCAAAAATATTATTTTATGTGAGGGTCTTAAGCTAGATTCCTCTTTATTCACACAAAAACCTAAAGTTTCAAATAATTCTATAGCTTTGAAGGTATTCAGAAAGCTTACCTCTTCTGTTCTAGTCGAGAAAAGGGAATCGTCGATAAAATATGAACAAACTATTCCCCGTTTTCGAAGGTTAGCAAAAATTGGTTTTAATGTCTTGGTAAAAATTCTGGGTGCAGACGATAATCCGAAAGGAAGACACGTAAATTCGAATACATTCCCACGCCAGAAAAACCGTAAATATTTCCTTTGACGATGACATAAAGAAATCGAAAAATAAGCATCACACAAATTAATGGAAGTAAGGAAATCATTCCGCTTTATATTCTTCAAAGCTAGAGGAAGAGTTTCTTGTTTAAAGTTTTCATAGACTACGAAATGATTTAAATTTTTAAAATTAATAACTGGCCTGAACTTACCATTTTTCTTTTGAACTAAAAAAATATTTGAAATAAATTGGTCCTGACAATAATTATATTCCGGTATTACGCAAATGGCTTGCTTGTTTAAAAGGATTTCAACTTCCTCGTCTATTTTGAGCATTTCACTTTCATTAAAGTGGGGACTGCTAGAAGATAGTGTTGAACAGGTTCAGATATAAAATCAATTACATAACCTTGGACCACTTCTAAAACCCATCGATCATTTGTAATTTTAGTCCAGTTATTAAAATAATTTGATATTTGACCAGCCGTGAAAGAACTAATTACCTTATTTGACGTATTTACAGTCACTGTGACTGCTGGGCTGGTAGGCCTAATGTCTGCCGATGGTAATAACAAGGTTGGCGAGGGTATCGACCCCGATTCCTGCCTCCCCAGGCGCTTCGATTCCTCGGACCTCCTCGACGTTGATCTGCATGTGGTCGGTCGCCTGTAAAACTGGCCGGGCCCTAAAAAAGACCGCCGATTATTTCTCAAGTTAGTGAAACTATGAACGTGTAAACGATGTGGTTGCTCGATCTCACGAATACGACTAGAAACGTCTGGCCCAAATAAAGTTCCCCCAACAGGTATTTTAGAGGATGGAATTTCTTTGCCATAAACCGTTCCATGTATAGCCTCCTTTTTAACGAAATCTCAAGCATGACGTTACCGAATGTCGCTATAGAATCAATAATAGTATTCTTAACATCCCCTGCCATAGATTTAGACAACAAACCGAGTAGGGGTGAGATGTCCAAGCCGACAAGCTTTTGAATTTCCTGGAGGGAATGGTCCTGCGCCTGTGCATTCCTGGGTAAAATATGCCAAATATCAGGATCAGTTATAGTTGCATTTAACCTCTGGCAGGTCTCTGGAATGGAGTATTTTGACACCAGTTTATCGTTCAAAGTAGAAATCATTGACTAAGTTTACTATGTTATCAGAAACTAGATTTTTCAAAAGATATCATCCCCATGGAAAATATTAGGAATGTCTAAATCATATTCCGAGGAATTATCGTTTCCGTCCCTAAATTCATCGTACATTTCTTGAGGGTCCATGATATCCAAGACTGGCTCGTTATCAAAATTATCTTCATTATCAAACGGGGTGACCGTTTCATCCATATGTATGCTGTTCTACTTGGGGATTATTGGCAATATTAGGATTTAATTGATCCGACTTTATAAAATTACTATTTGACCGGACTAAATTTGTCAACATATTCATTTGTTGCCGCAATAAACTAAATCAGCGCGATCAACTGGTACACTGAGATCCTCATTTATATTTCCAGTATTACAGTTATGATTCGGAACAGAGGCTCGTTTAAATGATGGATCTTCAACATTTTGATTGCATGCCGGTATAATATCAAAACAGAAAGCAGGGGCCCTGGACGAAGCGACGTAAGAATTTGTTTTCCTTGCAGTTGGGGGTTTATTGCTATTATTTGAAGATAGCTCATTGCCAGAAGAGGCGCTTTTTAAACTGGCCTTATTTACATTAGATTTTTTCCCACGACATTTTAGCAGACCTATGGGTTCTAAATCGGGCATATCGGAGGGTACACCTTTGGAAAAGGTTATCTTTCTGTATTTTCCAGGTTTCTTGGATTTAAAGAGATTTGATTTCCGTTTTCTACTCAAATTCCGATCATCATTATTAACATTATCGGAAGTATTATTATTATTAATATTATTTGAGCCAACATTAGAAAAAGGGCTTCCGTCGATTACCCGTAAATTAGAATCTGTATTCATAATTTCATTATCTTCAAACGGCAGATCAACCGCTTGATAACCAAGATCACTCCCTTCAAAATGATCAATGTTATCCATTGTGCGGGCCAGCGACTTGACACTAGAGACTACAACAAAACCAAATCAAAGTAGAACCAGTGGGACTACAAAAGATCAAACAAATGGAAGTCTCAAAAGAGAGTGATCGTAAAATAAAGAAAGTAAGAATTCGACGAATTCTACAAGAGTCGAGTACAACGAGACGACTATAACATGGTCTTTACTTAAACGAAAAAAAGAGGATTGTGTAAGGTGACAGTTGCCTTTATATAATATAGTGTCAATGCTATGACAACAGACACGTGCATTACAAGTTTGTTTTTTTGTCTTTAGTTTGAGCGACTTAACATGGTTTTACGGAAACAAACGAAACACGCAATATAAATCCGAGAATGCCCGAAGGGCATATAGTGGAATATAATTGGGTTGGTCGTCCTGCTATTCTGCTCTAACTGTGTTAACGTAGACGGGCAAACGCCAAACTGTGGAGTTAAATTTCCGCCATAATTCCAACTCCTAATGCTAGGTTATTACTGTCGTGCGAAACGTTACGATACGACCAACGCGATTTCTACGACTGACCTCAATATATGATACGACCTGATAGGATCACCACAATAACATCACGATTAAACCACTGTGGAAATAACATGAAATGGGGTTTAAAGTCCTACTCTTCTGAACCTAACCATGCTAATGGAAGACGGGCGAACGTCATACACAGTGTGTTATGAGGTAAATTTTGCCCGGGCAGCGGCGCTACGGCCTACTCCAACCGCCAAGGGATCTTTTACGTGCACGCCAATGTGTACACGGGACCTTGGTTTTCATCCCATCTGAACGACAAGACAGCTGTCCTTGTCAGGCCCTCCTTCTGCATCACTGAAAAGGGGAAACCACGCCGGAAAATCGGTAGCACCTAGCATAATTAGTAATACGTATTCATACTTCTATACTCAGAACTTATATTAATTACACATGTTAAACTGACTTCACACGTGTAAAAATGATAACTTTTATGACTTAATTCCTAAATATTGCAGTTAGAGTTTGTATTTTATTCCATTTCCATTATTACTTTCTGTACCGAAAACCCAGAAAAAATAATTCCTACTTTTCATCTTGTGCCGAAAACTAGAGTTATACAAGTTTTCGCTTTTTGCATAGTGTAGAAACGAAAACTCGGAATTTTTGTTCTTTTTATATAACTTTCTATTTATATTTAAAAGAATTGTTGGTTGGTGGTGACATAATCTACGAGAAAGCGAATTACTGGAATAAAATTGAACCATGTGTTTGTCCTGGAATGACCTAGTTTATGTCAAGTTGACGTTAAACCCCATTTCTCCCTGACTCCCCTGACAAAAAACTGGGGCATTTATATAACATATCACAGAGTTTTCGCCTGCTCTTCTTCAAACTGTATTTGAAAGACTCGGGACTTCGGCCAAACATTATTGACATTCAGCAGTGGGTTTTATTTTTGAAATCAGCCAGAATATTTGTCTGACATAATTATAGCATAGCCTAGACATCCACTGTAACGTTCATACTCTAAATCAAATTGAAATTGGTTAAAAGAAATGAAATGAAATGGGGTTTACACCTAACCTGGGCTTGGTTAAAGAAAACATTGGTGTGTATTTAACCCAATGCAGAAATTTTACACCATTAATGAAATTTCATTTAGAAAAATGCTTAAATTACGGAAAATATCGGAATTGGATAATCTAGAAGGTGAATAAATTATGCTGATACAGAACTAGGCCTCTATATCAAAGACCTCATTAATACGTGTAAGACAAAAAATAGATAAAGAAAATTCCGAGGTTTTTTTCCCAGAGTTTCCGGTAACACATCGAGTCCCCACCCCACCCTCCACCTAAACATGAATCTGTGAAAAAGGAATTCGAGATCGAGTGTTCGGTATGAGCATAATTCTAAAACTGATTTTGGTAAGAGTGGAGCTGATTGGGAACATGTGCAATCTCGCCCTTTTCATATCAAGATTAACATGAAGACATTTTTCGGTCAAAAATAATAAAAAATTTTACGTACAAAAGCAAATTATTTTAAATTTTTTTAAAAATAAAAAGCATTATGCTATTTTGTCGTGCATGTGTTCTAATACTGCCTTCGGTTGATTTGGCATTTTTGTTTTCTAAAGAATAATAAAATATATAATAACTGATTGCGTCATGCATAAATAAATATAAATAGATAATGATTAGTTTAGCGTATCTTTTCCCCTCAAAATTATGAAAAATTTTATGCACACGAGAAAAGTATTTTTAATATAATTAAAGTTAGCTTTATATCGGGACAAGCTTCGAGCGTTTTTCAATTCATTTATCTATTATATACTTTCATTTATTTTTATAAAATCATATACGTTTGGATAGTGTGTAGAGTCTCTCTTTCTCTCTCTCTCTCTCTTTCTCTCTCTCTCTCTTTAGATATAATGTGTGTGAGAGGTGGGCTTGAGAAATGGAATTTAACGTCCACTCGACACAACCTAGGTCATTTCGGGACTAACGTATGTTTTAATTTTATTTTAATAATTAGCTTGCGCGTAGGGGTCTTTAACAGTGGGAGGAAATTAGAGGACCTGGAGAAAACCCACGAGGTTACACAGGCAGCCCTACCCCTTGTCACGTACAACGGGTATTCGAAACCACGCCAGTTGACACAATGAGAGACCTTACGCTAATCATTCGGCCATCGAAGCCCCCGATATAATGTGTTGAATATAATATATATTTCTTAAGACGTTAATTCTGTTTGGTCGCTATTGCCATATTACAAGCAGTGCCGGATTGACCTTGTGGGGGCCCGGGACATACCAATTGTGAGGAGGCCCCATTGATGTTCAAATTGTTCGTACTGACTGCGGATCGTACTAGTATGTACTCTGGCCCCTTGAGTGCCTGGGGTGTTTTCCTCCAGGAATTGTTTTTAAAATTAGGATTAATTTCAGTGCATCGTGCGACAATTTACGCATTGACTTTTGAATTCGTTGACAATTTGAGTATTTTAAAAAGACTCTTTCTCTTGAAGTTTTCATTTACTTTATTTTAGTGAAATTATTTTAGGTGATCCAGAATCGTGGGGGGGGGGGTGCTAAATGTGGGGGGGGGGGCGGGACATTTGTCCCACATAGACCCCCCCCTTACATCCGGTACTGATTATAATACAAGGAAATGTTATAAACAGTAAAATGTATATTGCTGTTGATAAACGGTGATTTTATCGTCTTTCTCTACATTAATAATAACTCCTGTTTTGTAGACAATATCATCAATAACTGATTTACAATATTTGCCTGATTGGACTTTGTTAATACAATGAACATGTCCCGACAAGATTAGGAGGGACAATCAAAATAATAGAATGATTATCAAGTCTTTCACAGGTGTCAAGTCCATCTTATTTCTTATTCTAGAAAACATATAAAGTTTTAGATATCATAGTTATTTTTTTTAAATAACATAAAAAATAAGGGAGTGGGGTGGGGGATTATGATAGGGGGTGAAGTAAACATCTACAACTATTTACCGTAAATGTCTACATACAAAAAAATAGCTGTAGATAGGCCTATGTATCAATTTATAATGAGGTCCAATACAACATAAAGTAATCTTACAAAACCTGAATAATTTGTTATCATTTTTGTAATGGTATGATAATTTTCATGTATCGTCTGTGTATAATTTAGAATTGTCATCATTTATATTCTGTGGGAAAACTTATTATTTTTGACGCAATTTAATTCTATTTTTAATAACAAAAAATGAGCTTCTGTTACACTTTCTATCCTTTATTTAATTTTTGATGATTCCGTCGTTTTTTTTATTAGTAAATCTAACGGTTGAAGTATTCAGTGTTTGATAATACTATAGGCCTACAATATTGTGGTCTGGATGATAAAGACTATAGTAAAGTATCTCTCACTTCAGTCTAATGTCAATATGGTATTGTACGATTAGTTTGTTTGGCTAAGTGCCACAAACTCTTTCTATATAGGTAAAATATACACGGGATTTCTGTGAAATCTAAAGTTTTTATATATCAGGAAAATACACAGTGACACGGATGTACTGAACGGCATTTTACAGGTAAGTTTATTTAATTATATTTCCGGATTTACCTGTCACTCAGCCTGTGATGGAAGACGTTACCTGTACGCTACAGGTGGTCTGGTAGCTACGAGAACGTAGCTAAAAACGTTGAGATATACTGATGTTCTTGTTTTTAGCTACGATTTGAGGCGCTTTAGTTCTATGTTGCAAACTCAATTTCTTTATTAATGCATGTAACATCTTTAAAATAAGATAAGTTAATACTCTTATCACTAATTAAACTTACAGAGGCCAATGCGGTGGCACAACTATCGCCTAACTCCAAATATTCGCATTTAAATTACTGAATCTATATTTTGTCAGACATCCACTTCCATTGATATACACGTGGATGTCATTTAGTATTTCCACATGTAATTGCGTTTTTGATTGGCTGTTATAAAGCCTAAGATTGAGCGCCCGCCCACATTATGACAGCTGTTAGACTTCACTGCTCTAAAAAAGATGGCGGTCTTAGTAACGGCATAACGCCTCGATTTTAAATGCGATGATTTATACCCGTTCCAGGTAGGATTACATGCTTAATTGTAATTGAGTGTGGCAGAAATATTATAAATAACAATAATCAATCGTTGTTTTGATGAAAAATATTGTCAATTTTGTTTAATCGCAGCAGGAGTGAATCACGACGGGATGTGCTACATTGGAGACTATAGGCCAAAATCTTATCTCGAAACACGGAGTGTGGAGAGATAAGATTTGTTATCTAGTGGTCTGGTTGATCGATGACTGACAATGACATATCTATCAATCAGTGATTGATATTAGATTCTTCAATTTTTATTATACTAGAGCGAATACTTGAATTTCTCGCTAATACAAAATGGCTTGCAACTTATTTCGATTTATGAAAAGTTTGTTAAACTGAATGACTGGAGAAATAAATAATTATGTTTAATAAACATCCACCATTACTGCTCCCAATGCCTATCAAAAACTTCTTGAGCCCCCCTACTGTATCCCCAAGGTACCAGTATGCCTACTAACTAGACACTTCTCAGCCCTCCACCACCCCTCCCCCTGTATCCCCAAGGTACCCGTATGCCTACTTAGTGGACACATCTCGATCCTACCCGCCCCCCCTCCCTCTGCATCAACAAGGCATGCCTACTTACTAGATACGTTTTTATTCTCCCCCACTCCCTGCATCTACAATGCATTACTACAAACTAGACTGTGGGCCTTATAGCAACATAAATGGAATGGACTTTAATACCCTACTCCATATACATGTAGGGTCGCACTTCTCAACCTCGTGGGTTTTCTCCGGGACCTCCGGTTTCCTCCCACAGCTAAAGATCCCTACGCACAAGCAAATTATTGAAATAAAATTAATCCATATGTTAGTCACAAATGACCTAGTTTGTGTCGAGTGGACGTTAAACCCCATTTCTCTCTCTTTCTCCCTTGTATCCCCATGGTACCGGTATATCTACTAAGTAGACACTTCTTGAGTCTCTGCTACCCCCTGTATCCACAATGCATGCCTACTTACTAGATAGTGTGTCTTAGCAACATACATGTAAATGGAATGGACTTTAATTTCCTAATCCTTATTGAAAAGAGGGGGTTGGGATGGCCTAGGTGTCTAGAGTGCCGCGCTTCGACCTCTAGCTGGCCGGTCACCTCTTGGCTTGCGGCTGTGGTTTCGAGCCCTGGTGTGAGCGAATGTGGCATGGACATAGGGGCGCCTTCCCAACCTCATGGGTTTCCTCCGGGCACTCCGGTTTCCTCCCACTGCTAAAGACCCCTACGCACAAGCGAATTATTGAAATAAAATTGAACCATGTGGTAGTCCCGAAATGACCTAGTTTGTGTTGAGTGGACGTTAAACCCCATTTCTCTCTCTCTCTCCCTCTCCTCCCACTGCTAAAGACCCCTACGCACAAGCAAATTATTGAAATAAAATTAAACCATATGTTAGTCCCAAAATGACCTAGTTTGTGTCTTGTGGACGTTAAACCTTATTTCTCTCTCTCTCGCTTCAATGTGTCACCATCAGGAGATAGTAGCTTGAACTGTAATGACTGGAAATCCACTGTGAAGGGGAAAGTAAATATAGCTCTGAGTTGATCACATGTTTTATTTAAATGACAAACTTAAAAAAAAAACTGTGTTGCACATATATGAAGCATAAATAATGTAGGCTACCCAACAGCCCTACATAAATAATGTGATAGTGTACCTACACCCCTACATCTATATACATACATGTACATTACACCCCTACATAAATAATGTGATAGTGTATCCTACATCTATATACATACATGTACATTACACCCCTATGTAAACAATGTACATATGTACATGTAAACTACACCCCAACATAAATACTCTATATGTGCATTACACCCCAACATAAATGATATTCATGTACATTACACCCCTACCCATACATGTATATAATGTACATTACATCCCTACATATATATATATATAACGCACTTTACACCCGTACATATATAACATACCTTTTACACTCCTACATATATAATGTAGAATATTTCAAAAAATGCACAGATTAAACTGTAATCCACCCTGAGTGATATAGGCTACATTTTATTACAGCTTATACACTATCAAGGTTAAATTTTATGAATGTTTGAATGAGTTAAAGACCTTGTATAAAAGTCGGTTTTGTTTCTTATTGTTAAATGTATCCTTCAGTAGTATATTGTTTACATATATACAAAATATAAAACCTATTAATATATAATACGCTTTCAACTTTTGGCGACTATTTATTTTTGTAGTGACTTTTTTTTTAATAGGATCAAAGATTTTATTTTGTTATTTAGTTGTATTGTTATATCTATAATGACCTCCATTCAGAACTTGTACGATCTTTTATTTTGATTGATTTCAAGGGTTCATATAAACACTATTTATAGTGTCTAGGTGTATGTTTTTATAACCAGGCCAAATAGCTGGATCACTCATTTTAAGTTTAGTGGGTAAGCGGGTAAAACACTGGTTCGCTATGCTGAAGGTCAGGTGTTCGATACCTGCATTGGCTGAGAAAGTTCATCCAGATTTTCCGGCATGGTTTCCCCTTGTCAGTGATGCAGGACGGAGGGCTTGACAAAGTCAGTTGTCTAGTCGGAGGGATTGTACGACAAAGGTGTTGTGTACACATTGGCATGCACGTAAAAGATCCCTTGAGAGATGGAATTCGATATAAGAGTAGGCCGTAGTGTTGCTGCCCAGACAAAATTTCCCTCAAAGCACACTGTATGGTGAATGTCCGTCTTCATTAGCCCAGGTTAGAACAGTAGGACGTTAAACCCCATTTCATTTCATGTCATTTTAAGTTATTGTATTTTTCTGGTGTCTAAAGAGAAGGATGTGCAGTCGGTATATTGGTTCGGGGCCTCCATGCCGGGCCCCTAGCCACTGGGGGGACTATGGCCCGCCCCCTCCCAAATTCAAATTAGCGCCCCCCCCCCCTGCAAATATTTCGCCAACAATAATGATTTCTTAGGAATGTTTTTAGCCGGCCTCATCCTCAGCCCCTCCAAAAGACTTTATATATACACCAGATTTTATGAGCTGGCTACAGGCCCGCTCCATGCATGTATTTAATTTATTTTACATTGGCATGTCCTCTAAACTCATTCCGATGCCCTATTCTGTCTATGTTGGGGTACAGTTGGAAACCTTATTTTACGTTGGCATGGCTCATGATCTGATCCTCATACATTATTCTGGCTATGCTAGGGTCCAGTTAGAAACTCTATTGTTTGCATATAGTTTTAATGTCATAGCACAGATGTCTTGCTTCTGGGCGTAAAAATCCTGTCGAAAGCTCAGAGTGTTATACATTTGTAATTTATAAAAAGAACAGGGTTTCACATCTCGTTAACATAATGTAGTGGTCATTTTGAGACTAACTCAATGCATTCTTTGCTCTGTCTACAAGGAGCCACAGTGGCTCAGTATATAAGATACTAGATCGCTAACCTAGAGGCTGAGAAAGTTCATGGGGATTTTCTGGTGTGGTTACCCCTTGTCAATGAAGGACGAAGGGTCTTGCAAGGCAATAGTATCTAGTCATTTGCTCATTTGATGGGATGGAAAACTGTGTACAGATTGGCATGCAAGTAAGAGATCCCTTTGCAGTTTCCCTCATAGCACACTGTATGACGTATGCCTGTCTCCATTAGTCCAGCAGAACAGTAGGACGTTAAACCCTAATTTCAGTTCACTTTCTGCGTCTGCAACCCCCCCCTTCATTAGGTCAATCAGTGCAGAACAGTGTGGGGGGTGAATGTCCGAATGGTTAGCACATATCATAAGGCCTGTTATGGAGTCAACTAGTATTGTTTCAATTCGCTGGTTGTAGGATCGCCTGTCCAACCTCATGGGTTTACTCTATGGCCTCTGGTTTCTTCCAACTGCTAAAACCCACTACGCGCAAGCGAATTATTTAAATAAAATTGAACCATGTGTTAGTCCCAATAATACGTTTGCATGAGGTTGGACAGGTGACCCTACAACCGGAGAATCGGAACTACACCAGTTGACTCAATGACAGACCTCATGATACAGGGCACACGTGCTAACCATTCAATCATCCAACACACTAGCAATAGAAGGATTAATACTGTCACTAGATGTATGAAGAGATTAATACAGGTGATAAGATACCTTGAGATCATATAGCTAGACTCAGATATAGGTTTACCACTTGACTAGTAGACTGTATGGTTATAAGTAATGGGGGGGTTGAGATGGCCTAGTGGTCTGGAGTGCCGCGCTTCGACCTCTAGCTGGCCGGTCACCTCTGGCTTGCGGCTGTGGTTTCGAGCACTGGTGTGAGCGTATGTGGCATGGAGATAAGGGCGCCTTCTCAACCTCGTGGGTTTCCTCCGGGCACTCTGGTTTCCTCTCACTGCTAAAGACCCTTACGCGCAAGCGAATTATTGAAATAAAATTAAACCATATGTTAGTCCCGAAATGACCTAGTTAGTGTTGAGTGGACGTTAAACCCCATTTCTCTCTCTCTCTTTAAGTAATGACAGGTGTATTGTACAAGGCAGGTCATGCTTTCTTAGAGAGAAAGAGAAAAATGGGGTTTAACATCCACTCGACACAAACCCGGTTATTTCGAGAATAACATATGGTTTAATTTTATTTTAATAATTCGCTTGCGTGTAGAGGTCTGTAGCAGTGGGAGTAAACCGAAGGAGGACCCGGAGAAAACCCACAAAGTTTGAAGGCGATCCTACTCCTTGTCACATACAACCAGGTAATCAAAACCAATGCTTTTGTAGAGACAACTGTCACAAAACATACATGTATATATATTATAATAAAAACCTTGTATGATAATTTTATCTTCTCACAAAATTTGTCCAGGTTTGTAAATATATTTATAATATATATGTAACTCTGTAGTGACATGTGCCATGTATAAGCCAGGGTATGCATATAAAATAACCCTTGACAGTTAAAATGCGATATAAGAGTAGGTCCTAGTGCCGCTGTTCAGGGAAAATTTCCCTTATAACCCACTGCACAGCTTACACCCGTCTTCATTAGCCCAGTTCGTGCTGAAACAGTAGGACATTAAACCCTATTTCATTTCTTGTAAGTCTTTAAAACAAAACCTTCCAGATGTGGACATGACTAGACACGATGTGCAGCTAAGTCAAAGATAATTATTAAGTTGTATTAAGTGCCACAGTATTATAGGTCATCATGTATTTGTGACATCAAAGAGAAGATCAATTATCATCCACAATATCAAATTACAATCAACCTATAAATAATATTAGAGAGATTTATTGATTAGTTGATCGGTGAAATAAAGACAAACATGATACCATGTTGTTAAATCTGGAATCATTTACTGGGTTGTTACAATTTATTTAGTTTGATTTCTGATCTGATGTGTGGTCTTGTAAATAAGGATAGTTGAAATTGTTGAATAAGTCCTGGTTAATAAGGAAACTATGGAAATATTTCTGTAAACATCTGTCTAAAGGTGAGTCATTGTAATGAACACAACAATAAGTCAGTTATAAATGAGTGTCATGCCCAGGGCCATGTATGACATGTTTCTAGAACATACCTGATATTTAGAGCGTAGGCATCATAAACTTATTTAAAGATGGGCAGTCGTAGAAATGTATGTTTTATTAATATATTATGTCAACATGACATTCTCCCACCAGACACACACACCCATTGTAGACATTTGACTCTTATATCTCGAAAATGCCCCCTCCAACGCCTTATCACCACCCCGATTCGGAATCAACACAAAAAACTAGACTAGAAAAACTTGGTCTCATAAATTCACAATGCAGGTGGTGATTCCCCCCCCCTTCAGCCACTGGACTATATTTACTATAATGTTTAGGTTAGAAATAAAATTGAGCCAAACATCCACATTTTCGTCATGAACCGGGATATTAATCAAGTACAGGTATATGACATGCAGTGTTATCAATTATGATTCTTTTATGTGCTTGCCAACATGTCCACACGGCCTCAATTTTTCATGTTATCTGAACGACAAGACATTGTACCTAACAGACCCTTCTTTCTCTATCCTTGACAAGGGGGAAATTTCTTAGGATCTTCTCACTTAAAGCACAGCTGAGATCTAAGGGTTAGTGACTAGTCCTATGTTCACTTCACATTGACAAGATCCTTTTTTACAAGGCACATGACAATTATTATTATTTTCCCAGATTTAGAATATACTTTTAAGTGTTTTTACACATCCAAACTATTTATTTGAAATATTGATTTACAGTATGTTAATTGACTGACAGGTTACTTTAAGACTTATACTGGTAATAATAACAATAACAAAAGTTATATTGCGCAACAATTCATCCCACTTGGGGACGCTCTTGGTGCATGAAGATGTTCACGTGGGTTAATTATAGTGACTAAACAGCCAAGTTTTCACAATTGATTTGAAGATAGACAATGTTCATATTTTCAAATGGAAGGTGGTAGCAAATTCCATAGAACTCTTGATGTAAGGGTCATTGTCTTTACACAGCAGTCTGGTAGTTAGCCATTTTGGTGTAGGTACCATTGTCTTTACACTGAACAATAATGGTTATAATTACTGATGAACTTAAGGGCATCCAAACCAACAAGATTCTCACAGTATCCTTTAACTTCGACTAAAGGCTGTTGGGTGATCCATACAGCAGGCCAAGCATCTCTACAGGTACATTGTAAGGGATTGGCCTCCAGGTTCAGTTCTTTTAGGGATTGCAATTTCTGGACAACCGCTGGAAGATCTGTTAATTTGTTGTCAAACAGCCAGAACTTTTGGATTCTGGTCAGGTTTACAGCAGCCTGTGGTGAGACATGTTCCAAGTTGTTGGAACTTAAATCCAAGTTTATCAGATTCGACAACCCTGTCAGATCATGACTCTCAATCGAGTGAATGTGATTATTGGCTAATTCGAGACTCTTCAAACTCTTCATATCTGATAATGTTGCAGGAACTCTATGAAGTCCACAGCGTTTCATGATCACTTCTGTTAATTGTCCGGGAAGAATGTCTTCTCCGATAAAACCCAAATTATTATCTGAGATATCCAGTTTCTTTAGGGATGAGAGGGAACCCAGGGCTTTGGGTACAGCGGTTATGTTGATGCCTTGTAACAATAGTTCCTTCAGTGATCCTGATTGTCCATGGAAGGAGTCATACAAGATTCCTCTATCTCCTATTGGGTTAAACGATAAATCCAGAAATTCAAGCCTTTGCAACTGGCTCAGCTCTTGTGGAATTTTGTGAAATTGACAGTTGTCTAGGATAACTTTGTGAAGTGTCCATTGTAGATCAGACAAATTATCAGGAAAAGTAGAAACAGAATTATAACTCAGATCTAGTTCTTCCAGAAATGGTAACCGATTCAGCCAATTTGGCCACTGGAGTAACAGGTTGCCACTTGCCATAAATTTCTTCATTAAAAGAAAATGGCCATCCACTTGATCAGCGGAGATGATTCTGTTATGACTGATATCCAGTTCTTCTATATTCTGTAAAGTAAAAACAGCTTTAGGAAGACTGGTTAGATGGTTAAACTTGAGATTAAGAACCCGGAGAATTGTTTCCAGTCCACTAAATGCGTCGTCATCGATAGTGGTGATTCTGTTGAAAGAGAGGTTAATTTCTGTGACCTTTAACCCTGTGAAGGTCAGATTGGTGACGGTAGTCATATGGTTGTTGTTGAGTTTTAGTTTGTCGAATGGTAAATTATGTTGGCGGAATTGAGGTGCTGAGATAAGACGTCTTGACCCACAATCTATGGTTTCATTCAGACAATCACATGGTACGAGTGTTGGACATCCAGCAAGACTGTGTCTGAATTTAGGAATGAATGTCGTAGATGTTGCAGGAGTCAATGTTGTTGATGTTGCAGGGGTCAGTGTTGTAGACGTTGCAGGGGTCAGTGTTGGGAGACCAGCTGCATGTGGTACCATAAATACCAATAAACTAAATGTACAGAAAAACCTGAAGAATATGAAATGTTGCGTTTTCAATATCGGTTAAAATTTGACAAAAATCCATTGACTGTGATCGATAGTTTTATTACTTTGATTTTCAGTTTTAATTCATCAGCCATTTCAATTGGAAACCCTGATGGCGTGTGATAGAACTGATATTTTCATTAGATTATTCAGATACATGTAGCGACAGGAATATGATACTAGCAGTGAGCAGTGCCTAATCTATAGTATTCTCAGGTGTCAGGTGGGCTGGCCGAAGAGATGACACTGGCAAGACTGTGTCTTCGGGTCGACTTGCTTAAAGTGGCCTAATATACATTTATTATTTTATTTTCTATCTCAACATCTGTTATTGAGTTAAATGCCATGGTTTTGATCCAGATCTGTACATCAATGGAGTAGGGTCGACAACGACGCTTGCCAAACTTTGTTGCTTTTCTGCGGGTCCTCCAGTTTCATTTCACTGTTTAAGACTCACGAGCATTTGATCAAAATAAAAATTGAACCATATGTTAGTCCCGAAATTACCTATCTCTTCTTGTCTTCATTAGTCAGGTGAATGCAGAGTGGAACATTAAACCATATTTCATATCAGAAAGTTAAATGAATTTACTTACATGTTGCAGTGTTATATCTATTGTTGAAGAACCAGGCCAATATATTCACTGTAGACCTTTGTCTAGATGTCTTAAATCTGACTTTTGTGGTATAATACTGTTTTCTCTAGAAGTCCGGTTGAACCTGCGTTATATAAAGATCTATCGCTAAATACTAAATGTTTTAATCGGATTATGAATATTATGTTGATTTTATTCCCCGAACCCATTTTACTTATCTCAATAAACTATCACTTAGTCAATAAAAATACCCAGGTTTAATTGGCTCATTTAACTTCATGACGTCATCTCAAGCAAGGAGTGAATTCAATTCTCATGTTCACAACTCCAATCTTTTATCTTTCAAGTGGAAATGTCCAAAACTCATCCATTATCAAAGGATTATAATAATAATAATAATATTTTTTTAATGTTTATCTCACAGCATGTAGGAGTGTTTTTCATAGGTGAGCGGAAATAGCTTGAATAAAATTCCATGGAAAAAGAACCCATATTGCTAGCGGGGGGGGGGGGGGGGGGTTCGAATGGGCCAGGTGCCCCGTCTTGAAATTTTCGGCACCCCCTTGGGGAAAAATCATCTCCCTCCTCAATGGGCACCAAATGACGCAATACAAGACCAACGTCTCCATAATAGTATGGGTGCCATTTGGCGAGGCGCCTCATAAATGACCCACACGATTAACACCACGAGGGGTCGCCAAAACGACTTGATCTGTGGGGTGCCTTATCCCGGAGAGGGGAATATAATGACATGATTGGTGGGGCGCCTTATAATGTTCGGCCGCACATAATGTATAATATCGAATCAGATTGGTTGGGCACCCATGACTAAAACAATGTGGCACCCAAAACGGCAAGAATTGCGGGGTTTATATATATATAATGCTAGTGAGATGGGTTAGATAATCTTCAAAATTCAAATTCAGGTGGGGTGCCCATGATATAATGCTAGTGAGATTAGTAATTAGGCGCCTACAAATGAATTGGGCGCCCAAAACGGCTTGATCTGTGGGGTGCCTTTTCCCGGAGAGGCACCCATAATGACATGAATGGTGGGGCGCCTTAAAATGTTGGGCTGCAAATAGTACATAATGCTGAATTAGATTTGTTGGGCGCCCCCAACAAATTTCTACTTGTATCAAACTATTATAAATTAGCAATGCTAAATTCTTCTTTTACCACCATATAGAAATGTATTTTTGAAATAATTCAGAGTAAAGTATACCCTAGTTAAACAAACTGTTTGATTGTCATACATGCTTTCTTTATATTGGGCGTAGTAATACAACACAGTTCTATGAATAACAATCACTACCAGACACAATGCCACATTCCCTAGAATTTTTCTGGGGGGTTGGGATAGAGTGCCGGTCACCTCTCGCTTGCGGCTGTGTTTTCGATCCCTGGTGTGAGCGTATGTGGCATGGAGATAGGGCGCCTCCTCAACCTCGTGGGTTTCGTCCATGGCACTCCGGTTTCCTCCCACTGCTAAAGACCCTTACGCCCAAGCAAATTATTGAAATAAAATTAAACCATATGATAGTCCCGAAATGACCTAGTTTGTGTCGAGTGGATGATAAACCCCATTTCTCTCTCTCTCTCTTTCTAGCAAACAAATTTAATTTGAAATATATGGTCAAGTATTTTATAACTACAATGTTTACATTTAATCCAATATTACAATAAGCAATTTATTTTTAGTTCAAGGGGAAAGTCCTGCGTGTGCATGGTATGCCATATTTAGACATTGTTTAAATGTGTATTTTAACAAACAAGTTATGCAAATAGATTATTCTATGGAAGATCTGCCAGGATAGAAAATAAGAATTTGTGTGAAATTGGTGTCCAGGAAAGAAATGAGTTATGCAAATTTTATTTGTACACATGTGTATATAGTGATTGCATTACATTATTTTCTATCTCTAAATGCCATTCAAAGATTGTAGGAATACAAACTCGTGCCTTTTAAAAGAATTGGCTTAGAATTTAATTTACCGAATATAAAAAGTTGATTTCATTCCTCTCAGCAGCAAAACGAAAATTTACTCCGTTCAGTTTGGTACATGGGCATGCTGAAATGTTTCATTGAATTGGTTTATCTGTTGCACTTAAAATGAAAAAATTAGGATGAAACATGCGACCGTTCTGCTCCAACTGGGCTGTGGAATACAGTCATATATCATGCTTTGGGCATTAGATATTATGGATTCCATATTTCCATATATAACAACTTGACATCTATACAGATTTAACTCTTATTCATATTTTTCATTTTGAATATTATGGAAAATGTTGAGCTAGAGGTTTGACTCCATTAAGTAGCCTGGAGATCGGGTGTTTGATACCTGAATTGGCCGAGTGGTGCAGGACCGAGGGCCTGACAAGGACAGCTGTCTAGTCATTTGGATGGGACTGAAAACTGAGGTCCCATGTACACATTGGCCTACACGTAAAAGATACAGTTGGAATTCGATATAAGAGTAGGCCGTAGCGCCGTTGCCCTGGCAAAATGTCCCTCATAGCACACTGTATGACGTATGCCTGTCTTTATCAGCCCAGTTTTGAACAGTAGGATGTTAAACCCCATTTCATTTCATTTCCATTAAACAACAAGTAGAATAATCTGCAGATAATCTTCAGTTCTAAGTTAGTAACGTGTAACCTTTCATGTTTCCTCATCTTGACGAACTAAAGCAATATTATCCAGCTCAACCTAAGAACAACATCCTGGAGAAATATCATCCAGAGATTCACCTAGATACTATGTATTGGGTCGCTCATAATCTGTGTATAAAGTTACCCTGATTGTACAACTTTCAGGTCGGTGATAACAATAGTTATAAAATGAAGTGAAATGGAGTTTAATGTCCTACTGTTTATTCCGAATTGGGCTAATGAAGACAGACGGGCATACGCCATAAAGTGTACTATAAGGGATTTTGCCTACTCTTATATCGAATTTCAACTGTTCAAGACCTCGGTTTTTCGTGCCATCCAAACGTCTAGACAACTGTCCTTGTCAGGCCCTCCGTCCTGCATCACAGATAAGGGGGAACCACACTGGAAAAGCTGGATAAACTTTCTCGATCAATGCAATCTAGCGAGCCGGCGTCTTACCCACTGTGACACTTAAATTAAGTCTGCAACGATGTGCTGGGCCACCATATGATGCTGATCGCGTTTCATAGGAAATAAAGTTTCGAAATAGGCCTACTTTTATGATTAACTTTAAATGTGGTGTTTTCTCGGTCAATTATAAGCCACTTCAAGTGTTGAAAACACCTTAACAGTCACTGAAAGTAGAAAAGTTATTTAGCTCATGGACTTCATTATGCAAATAAAGGAATATTAGTCTATTTTTCTGAAATTTTTATTTGGATAACGAATCCGATACGATACGGACATTGATTGTATCGTGCATCGTGGATTTTTAAAACATCGTGATTCATCGATTCAGTTTTAACAATTCACCTGCCAAACCTCATGGGTTTTCTCTGCAAATTATTGCTACAGGCAAATATTAGTGTCGAAATTACCTAGTTTGTGTCGATTATACCTTAAATCTGATCTCTATCTCTATCTCAATCTCAGATAATGAATCACTTTTTAACTGTACATTTCATCTTTATAATAAGATAATTTATATACAATCTCATTAAAACATGTCAGAAGTCATAGGGTCAAAAGCCGCTCGTATGACCCCTGACACAAACCCCCTTTACAGTGGGTCATATCTTCATGTAGCGTAGGTCGTCGAAAGTATAAAAAATTGAAACAAAATATAGATGTATATTTTAATTTTATATATGATGTTTTAATATTATCATTGACAATATTTGAAGTATAAAACATGTTATAACAATACAAGGTTAATTCCTACCAGGATTATATTAAATCTATGTATTGTATATTTGATGTATATAGATATAGATAAGTATATTGACTAGTTACTGTGTTGTTAGGTAGAGATATATATAGGGCGATAACTTTAAATACCTTCACACACCTCATATAGGTAGGTGAATATACACGGACCTCCATACACCTGATACAGGTGAATATAGACCTCCACGCACCTGTATATTAAACCTATTGATATCATATTATACACTGGGGCCGGTAATCGCTTGAAGTAAATCTTATATATTATACATACAGGAACCTCTTGATACCTTCATACTCCTGCATGATACCTTAACACACCTGTATGATACCTCCAAACACCCGTACTGTATATGTATGAGTGTCGAGTGATGGAGTTTTCTAATACGTGTGTGTGCACTTCGGGTCTAACATGGAGATAACAATTGTCATGACAAGGAGTAGGGTTGCCTGTTGAATCTCAGTGTGTTTCTCTTGATTTCCCGACATCCTCCCACCGCTTAACACCCCTCCATGCAAGCAAATTATTGGAATACAATTGTACAATAGGTTAGTCTCAAAATGTCCTAGTTTGTGTCAAGTGGATGTTAAACCCCATTTCTCTCTCTCTTTCTCTCTCAAGTGGTTGAATCGCATTTCTCTCAAGTAGTTATGGTAAGTGGGTAATTCTATTTCCACACCATTAATCACAAATCTCCTATATCAAGGAGATGGTATAAATAATAATGACATATTTCCTTGAAGTAATTTGATTGTTAATGACTTATTTCATAATTGTTGGATCATGGAGAAGTATTATAAATGATTCATGCACTAGCCTTTTCCTCCTTGTTAGATTGTAGGCCTACATTATATAACATGTGACACAATTATATTGAATACAAGTTACTTGGAGGATTTATTTCGTGCGACGTTTTGACAAGGGTTCTGTCTTTATTAGGCATAAAATGACAACCATGGTACAATGAAGATGGTAGAGATCATGATTGTTTAGTGACGAAAGAATTCGCCCTCACCCCAACCCCCTTCGATGGTTTCTATATTGCAGGTTGCATCATAAGGTCTGGTTTCGAGTCCTTGGTTGTACATGACAAGGCGTAGGGTCGTCTGTCTAATCTTGTGGGTTTTATCCGGGTCCTTTGGTTTCCTAACACTGCTAAAGACACCAACACGCAAACAAATTATTGAAATAAAGTTGAACCATATGTTAGTCCCGAAATGACCTAGTTTGTGTCAAGTGGATTTTAAACCCCATTTCTCTCTCTCTTTGTATAGTAATTAATGTTTGCCTTTGTTCCATATTTTACCTGTCCTTATTTTGCCTGTCTCAAAATAAACTATTTTGTGTTGAGTGCACAATGAATTCCATTCCTCTCTCTCTCTTTCCCTCAGTTTTGATCCCAAAATCTTGGTTGACTCACTTGTTTTTGAAAATTACATAATTATTGTAAAACAGATTAATTACACAAGGTTTCACAATTGTCCCAAGCTTGCAGAAATCATAACACAGTCTGAAGTAATACAAAGATTCAAACAGATCACCCTTGACCAGTGGTTGCTAACAGCACACCTTGGAACACATGAAAAAATAGCGGCACACCTGGCTAAATACTTATGAAAAATATCTGAATTACAGCTATATATATCCACTTATCAGTAGAGACCAATGAATACTCAATTGGAATAACTTGTTTTTTCACATTTTCTTGATTATATCACCGTTATAATGTAATGAATGTTGAGGTCGAATTTCGTGAAAATCGGACCAAAACTGACAGACAAAATGGCCGCCGCTTTTACACGAATACTATAAAAATATGGTATATCAAGGTTGTGGACCCTGTAGAGGTCACAATTTTAATCTGATGTTGATGAAACTTGAAATGCATGTTTATAACCCAAAGATCTTGGTTCCTTTTGATATTCAACGGATAATATCGGATTGTAACTTCCTGAATTATAGCCCCTGATTGTACGCAAAATTGCATTTTTTAGCTTGTGGATCCTCTAGAGGTCTCAATTATCATCCAATTTTAGAAATAATATTAAATGTTTCGTATACTAAACGTTAGCATGGGGCAGAATTTTATAAAAACCAAACAAATTCTAATGATTTTCTGATAATTACTTAATATGCGACAACTCTTGTTGACTGCCCGGACGATTTAGCTGCTGTGTGGGCGTATGTTTCATTGCCTGGCAACCTATTTTTTCACATTTTCTTAGTGTGCCGTTAAAATTTCGTGGCACACTGGTTGAGAATCACTGCCGTAGATGGAAGCAATTGGTAAGCAGGACACACATAATATATAAATTTAATAATAGAATTCAAACTTTTATTAATATTGTGAATTCCAAAGAAAATTGTATGTTTTGAAAATTTGTTTTGTTTTCTATATTTAGAGATAATTATAGGGGTGTTGTATGATGGAGGCAGACGGCGAGTGGAGTGACGGGTCAGATGATGCCCTGAAATCAGGTTCTGCCACGGGTGAGTAAAAATCTTATGAATCCGGTTCTGTCACAGGTGATCAATTTATTATTGGGAGAGCTTTTTAATCTTGAATTCACGCCATTTTTATACGCCCACATTTTCATGTGGACGTATTATGTCGTCGCCCCTGTCCGTCCGGACGTCCGTCCGTCCGTCCGTCCGTCCGTCCACAATTTGTTTGTGGACTCTCTACAGGTCACAATTCTTATCCGATTTTGACGAAACTTGAAATATAGGTTTATCCCCAAAAGATCTCGGCTGCTTTCGATATTGGCATGTATCGGATCAAAACTTCATGGATTATGGCCCCTGATTGTACGAAAAATCACGTTTTTAGCTTGTGGACCCTATAGAGGTCACAATTTTGAATCGATTTTGATGAAACTTGACATGCATGTTTGTAACCCAAAGATCTTGGTTCCTTTCGATATTTGCGGCTATCGGAATGTAATTTCCTGGATTATGGCCCCTGATTGTCCGAAAAATCACCCTTTTTAGCTTGTGGTCCCTCTGGAGGTCACAATTATTATTTGATTTAAAAAACCGTTTGATTATATCACCGTTACACCCTAAGGAAGGTTGAGTTAGAATTTCGGGAAAATCGGACGAAAATTGCCATACAAAATGGCCGCCGTTTGTACGCGAAGACAGTTAAAAAATGGTATATCAAGGTTGTGGACCCTGTGGAGGTCACAATTTTGATTCGATTTTGATGAAACTTGAAATTCATGGTTATAACCCAAAGATCTTGCTTCCTTTCGATATTTGCGCATATCGGATCGTAACTTCCTGAATTATGGCCCCTGATTATACGAAAAATCGCCTTTATTTTAGCTTGGAGGTCACAATTATTATTCGATTTAAAAAACCGTTTGATTATATCACCGTTACACCCTAAGGAAGGTTGAGTTCGAATTTCGGGAAAATCGGACGAAAATTGCCATACAAAATGGCCGCCGTTTGTACGCGAAGACAGTTAAAAAATGGTATATCAAGGTTGTGGACCCTGTGGAGGTCACAATTTTGATTCGATTTTGATGAAACTTGAAATTCATGGTTATAACCCAAAGATCTTGCTTCCTTTCGATATTTGCGCATATCGGATTGTAACTTCCTGAATTATGGCCCCTGATTATAAGCAAAATCGCCTTTTTTTTAGCTTGGAGGTCACAATTATTATCTGATTTAAAAAAACGTTTGATTATATTACCGTTACACCGTAAGGAAGGTTGAGTTCGAATTTCGGGAAAATCAGACCAAAATTGCCATACAAAATGGCCGCCGTTTGTACTCAAATACTGTTAAAAAATGGTATATCAAGGTTGTGGACCCTGTAAAGGTCACAATTTTAATTCAATTTTGATCAAACTTGAAATTCATGGTTATAACCCAAAGATCTTGGTTCTTTTCGATATTTGTGCATATCGGATCGTAACTTCCTGAATTATGGCCCCTGGTTATACGCAAAATCCCCCTTTCTTTAGCTTGTGGTCCCTCTGGAGGTCACAATTATTATCCAATTTAAAAAAACGTTTGATTATATCACCGTTACACTGTAAGGAAGGTTGAGTTTGAATTTCGGGAAAATCGGACCAAAATTGACAGACAAAATGGCCGCCGTTTGTACGCGAATACTGTTAAAAAAATTGTATATCATGGTTGTGGACCCTGTATAGGTCACAATTTTAATTCGATTTTGATTAGGAAGGTTGAGTTCTAATTTCGTGAAAATCATACAAAAATTGCCGGACGAAATGGTCGCCGTTTGTACGCGAATAGTATAAAAATATGGTATATCATGGTTGTGGACTCTCTACAGGTCACAATTCTTATCCGATTTTGATGAAAAGTCACATTTCTAGGTTGTGTACTGTCAAACCATAATCATTGTCGGTTTCGATTTTCATGAATATCAGACTGGAACTGACCAACTAAATGGCTGCTCCCAATACAATATGAAATACAGGACTTAAAGATGTAGGAAAAATCACTTTCGGTATTGCTTGTTCTCTATCCATCTCTAGAAAATGTGGGCGTATCCTGCCTGGCAGTGCCAGCCTATCTTTGATGAATTGTTCAGATTGCCAGACATTAAATTTCTGCATTAGCCATGCAAGAGATGCTCTAGATATACTGACGAAGTATTCCATAGTGCCAAACATCATCTGTGAAACTTCTAGTTGACTCCAGCTGTTGAAATCCTGCGTTCATATATGAATCATTGAAATAAAAATATATAATATGTTAGTCCCAAAATTATCTAGTTTATATTATGTGAAGTTCTCACTGCCAGGACAGGGTTTATAAATAGACATAGCAGGCCCACTGGCAGGACCGCATTTATCTGATCATAGTCGGCCCACTACCAGGTCCGCATTTATCAATAGGCATAGCAAGCCCACTGCCAGGACAGCTTTTATCTGATCAATAGGCATAGTAGGCCATCTGTCAGGAAAGGTTTTATCAATAGGCATAGTAGGTCTGCCTACAGGTATATGGGTGCACATGGGAACTGTATCTGGCCCGGGTAAATCTGGGCCATGTTCTACCCAAAGGTTTCTTGGTACACATGGTGTTGGATACTATGTAATGATGATTTCTGCATCACTGTTTATGTTTTATTATCATATTATCAGGCGTTTCTGATGGTGATGGTGACGTGGGAACGGACGAGAAGAAAGTTCTAGCTACAAATCGTCTATTGAAGACGGATCCTGTAAATGCTATATTAGATAGAATCGATGCTGAATTGGGTGCCATGAACATAGTCTCTCCATCACAATCTAAGGTATGTCACAGAGATAGGATGACTGAATGCATGTACGTTGTATGATAAGGTCTATCATGGAGTCAACTGGCGTGGGTTTAGATTGCCTTGTTGTACTACATGACAAAGAGTAAAGTTGCCTGTCCAGCCTCGTGGGTTTTCTCTGGGTTCTCCAGTTTCCTTCCACTGCTAAAGACCCCTACTTGCAAGCAAATTCTTGTTATAAAATTGAATCATATGTAGGTGACAAGGAGCGGGCCCGTATCTACAGGGGGGTGCGGGGGGGCATGGCCCCCCCGTGTGAAATGCTCACCCCCCCGCTCAGAAATTGCTAACAATCATTAAAGTATACACAGTTCCTTATATTAACCTAAAAAAGCTATTTTTTTTTTGTTTGAATACTTATTTTAAAATGCTTATTAGACGCCTAGGTAACTACATAGCATGATGATTACATCAGTCTGTTAGAATGACCTTTCCGAAAATTTCCTCAAAATGTTCGCCCCACTACCAAAAGGTAATGCCCCCTTGCTTAATGGTGTCTAGATACGGGCCTGACAAGGAGAAGGGTTGCCTGCGTTTTCCACTCACTGCTAAAGACCCCAATACGCAAACAATGTTAATCCTGAAAGGATATGGTTTGTGTCCAGTGGACTTAAACCCTCTATCTCTCTGATCTGTCTCTCTCTCTCTGATCTGTCTCTCTCTGATCTGTCTCTCTCTGTTTGATCTGTCTCTCTCTGTCTGATCTCTGCCTGATCTGTGTTTATAAGTGAGGATTATTTGGATTCTACAGACATTAATAATCAAACTGTAAACAATGATTATGATAAAAAATATTATAATTTATCTTTGTATTAGCCAAATAAATCATCACCTGTGAAGAAACCATCTTTAGATACGAACCAGATTGTCGTAAAACAAGAAATACTTCCACCAACCTTGACACCACAAGCAACACCTTTAAACAATGCTGCTGTTATAAATGGCAAGGGTAGGTTTATTTTTTTATAATGATGATTTAAAATTCAACAGTTGCAACAGAGTTCAAAGATTTAATTCAGAAAATGATGATTAAACTTCCGTGTTTTCTTGTTTTTCTACTGGTAGATTAAGACTGCTTATAAGAGTCTTACCTTACAGATTGTAGGAAAAACCAGTTGATCAATTAGAGGCTAATCTGGTACAGGGTGAAAATGGAATTGTCCCATTTGTCAGTTCTGAAAGCACCTAGTTTGTGTCGAGTGGAGGATAAACCCCATATTGTTTGCTTATTTGTAGATAAAATATGTTTCAATTCATATGTTTAATAGCAGTCCAAGTGTAAAGGACCACGATACACAAAACACAATAACTACAAGATAAACCTTAGGACAAGACAAATTACGAATAGACATTGTCAGAAAAAAACAACAAATTAATATCAGATAAAATGAACGGATCTCGGGACCAGCTGTGAACTGTACGAATGAGCCCATGTTTTATTTCTATATTTATTTGTAGATAAACCAGTAATACATCGAAGTTTAGAACAAGTAAAGGAAGGGGAACAATATCACAGTGATCTCGATTCTTTAGCTGCGGAACAAATTGATGAAAAATTTAAAGAAATTATGAAGAAGAAAAGGGGTAAATTCAGTTAATTTCTGAATAAAAAATATGATGAATTTTATGCTAAGCTCTGCTTTCCTTCTACTGCGAAACACTAGGGTGTCTAACCTCTGGATTCTTTCCGCGGTGAAACACCAGGGTCACATGTCCATTCCAACCTCTAGATTCTAGACAAGCGGATGTTAAACCTCATTTTCACTACACAAATTATACAATTGCATGCTCCTTAGAAAAGACTTTTTGTAAACTTTGAACACAATATTTTACATGTTACAGTGTACTCATAGAAGAGATCCTCTGTAGACTCAGAGTACAAATACATTTTACATGATAGCATTTAAGTTACAGCGTTTTCTGTAGACTCTGAACACAAATTTTACAATATTTTCCAGGTGGATATCTAGATGATCTGAATACTCCTGTTAGTAATGCTGAAACAATAAAAACAAAAGATATTAAATCCACCATTGTACATAGCAAAGGTAAGAATTATCAATATTTGTACCTGTTGAAATATTCATTTTATTGGACCATGTAAATATAGATTACTCGCAGGAAACCCAACTTCATCCGTTGCTCTAATTCACTCTGGTTCAAATTCACCTGTCACCCTAATGTCCTGGTCTAATACATTAACGGGGGTCATGCTAGTAATTTTAATAGGGGTGGAGCAGTGTGACGTGGCATGATTCACCCGCCCCTGAGTCCCAATTCGCCTGAGACCTGAATTCGAAAGGCCTAAAGCACTCAAGGGGTCATGCTAATTAATTTGATACCGCATGGTGATGGTTAGCAGCGAAGAATTGTGGCAGACGAACACACATATAGACATGCATATATTCATTACTAAACAATTTCATTGAAGTTTTTATTTATTAATAAATGTATACAATTGTGCATGATTCATTATAATTTGCTTAATAATAAATGAATACAAAGATTATGCATAGTTTGATGTCTATAAATGTTAATAATAAATAAATATTGTACTTTGTCAGCTTGCAAGTGTGGATGTAAAACAAAAAAACTAAAACAAAAAAAGCTTGTAACTTTTTCTGATAAAGTTATAACTGCTATAAAACCACCTTCAGGCAAAAAGAAAGGTTTGATTTATTACAATTTATTAAAAGAAAAACAAATTTCACTTTTTTTTTAACAAAATTACACATAACTCTGCACATAATCCAATCAGTGACTTAATCCTAATCCTAGTTCTTTAATATCCTTGAATGGCATTTAGTAGTAGAATAGATCAATGCTTTAAAACACTTTTATTTCTTAGAATTTACATTGAGGAATGGGGTTTGGATGACCGAATGGTTAGCACGTGTGCGCTGTTTTATAAGGCCTGTCATTGAGTCAACTAGCGTGCTATCAATTTCCATCTTGTACGTGACAAGGAGTAGGGTCGTCTGTCCAAGCTCGTGGGTTTTCTCCAGTCCCTCTGGTTTCCTCCCACTGGCTAAAGTCCCCTGTGCGCAAGCAAATTATTAAACTAAAAATGTCACCATATGTTAGTCCCAAGATGGCCTAGTTTATGTCGAGTGGACATTTAACTCCATTTCTCTTGCTCTTCCATTGAGGAATACTGTGTCAAGGGAGATTATTGTGATGGTAATGCTAGTTATTTCCCCTTAATGTACTTTCTTGGTAGGACATAAATCGGCAAAGATTCAACTCACAGTCTTGAGGTTGAATAATAAGGACAGCTGTCTACTCTTTTGAATGAGACAGAAAATCTGTGTTCATATTGCCACATAAAGGTCCCTGACATTTGAAATTCGATATAAGAGTAGGCCTAGCGCCACTGTTGGGGCAAAATTTCCCTCATAACACACGTATGCCTATCTTTATTAGCCCAGTTGAAGCAGAGCAGTAAGATGTTAAACTCCATTTCATTTCATTTCATTTCATACTCTGTTATCCTTCAAAATATGAATATTCACTACATAGTCTAACTTTTCACTAGAATTTCTTTAGAATGAATGCTTTTTAACAGAGAATTACATTAGACATTGTCTTGTTCATAAAATACGATTGAACATGGAAATCTTCATGTGCATCAAATTTATGAATATTCACCATACAATCGGAGCAAAATGTAAATTCAAGTCCTTTTTCTTTAATTCCACCCTGAATAGACAACAAAACATGCCAATCAGAACACGCCAGTCAGAACATGTAAGTCAAAAACACAGTCAGAACATGCCAATCAGATCCCTATTCGGAAATTATTTATTGAAATAAAGACTGAATGACCTATATTTTGTGTTGAGTGGATGTTAAACCCAATTTCTCTCTGTCTCTATAACTATCAACATGTTTATGATATAGTGAAGGCCTACTTGTGTTGTTTGTATAGTGTGTAGTCAGATCACTAGGAATTATCTTGATATTAAGGATGCATTGTGTAACAGCTAACTTTGCAGATCGTTCATTGGGTATCAATTTACATGCCAGGCCAATAATTTTCTGAAACTTTGGATGGTTTTAAAGTAACAAGCGTGCTCCTAATTTATGCAATGATTAACAGTATTTATGTAATAACCGCGATACTTCAGGATCGTACTGTGTTTTTACCTTGCCAGTCATGCCGAATGGAGATGAAAGATGAACCTCCGGTCAGTTGGATGAGATGAAAAAATGTGTGCATTAAAAGAACCCTAGACAACTAGAATTTAAATTAAGAGTAGGCAATATTACCACTGTCCAGGCAACGTTACCCTCATAGGATACGTCATGGTGTATGCCTATTAGAAGCTAAATTGGTGCAGAACCATAGCACACCACATGGCATAGGCCTTAGTGTAGTTGGTGCAGTACCATAGCAGCACACCACATAGTGTATGCCTATTAGTAGCCTGGTTGGTGCAACGCCATAGCTTACTACATATAGTGTATGCCTATTAGTAGTCTGGTTGTTGCCAGAACCATAGGACACCACATGGTGTAAGCCTATAGTAGCCCAGTTGATGCTGAATACCGGTAGTTAGAACGGTAAGATGTTAAACACCAATTCATTTCTTATAACTAATGATAATTGACTTATTAAGAATCTATAGTTTTAATTAAATAATTTTTTAACTGTTATTTTGTAGATTTAGGTAGTTTAATACCAAACACATCGGCTAGTCATTCCCCTTCCAAACTAACCTCATCTCTTCCTAAACAAAATGGCTATAGTAGTGATCTAGAATCTATTCAAACTGAAGATTTTGAGAGTAAATTCGCTGAACTGTTAGTTAAAGATGGGTCTTGTAGTGAGTCTATGGATGGAAAGACAACTCTGTTTGACTTCAAGGAAAAATCTCTTTTCGAATCGTTACCCAAATCAGCTTTGAAGACCACATTTTGTACGTGTTCTTTTCACTCTTTTTTAACATTTATATCTATTAATTTAAGTAACAGGGAATATAGCTGTTAGTTTTATTAGCAATATACAATATTATTAATTCATATTTTTAAATATTCAACTTCAGTCGTTCTTTGTACCAGCTTTTATAGGCCTACTAGTGTAAATAAACTATACACATATTTATGTAATAACAGCTACTTACTTTATCTAGGCAACGTTTCAAAGAGTATTCTCTCAAATTTATCAAGCTAATACAATAATACAATATACCCTAAAAAATCTGTCCATTTATAGAATTTAGAACTGATAAATGAGTTGAATACTTTTCAAGTCTTCAGCTGATTTGTTTGATATTTCAATGTTTTATTAGTACATTTATGTTTATGTATTTTAGTTGAAGGAACTAACAATACATCTCCACAAAAATCATCATTAAAATCAAAAGGTACACATTTTGAATATTTGTTTTAAATCTTGAATTATTTTTGTAATGTTTATCTTGTTGACAGTGGACATTCCTGAGAAACAATGGTCCAAGAAATCCCTCTCTGGCCGTTGCTGGATTGGCTACGGATGCTTTTGAGGGAGTGTGTCTATACTTCCTGCTCAAACAAAGCTATCACTTGAGAAAAGCAATATGACAGTCCTACGTTTAATCTGAGTCTTCCTTAAAACTTTGGACTGTGATTTAACGTATTAAAAACAGTGAACATGCTGTTTGTGTCCATGGTTTCATTGTACATGTTTTCAATAGCCTCGTTTGTCACACAATTAGCTTTTCTGCAATATTCTGCTATGCACTGGTTAGTAGAACATAAATACATTGTGTGAGTGATGACGTACTGTAATGTAAACATATGTGGAGCTCTATTTAAACCCAAATGATTTCGTTATACTGTAATGTATTGGTTGTTGATCCGACTGTTGACTCGTCATATTTTGGAAGATGTATGGGTGACGGGGGACATTCACTGTCTGTGAGAGCATGTGATCGAATAGCTGGTCCAAAAACGAAGGGGGACATTGACCGTCTGTGAGAGCAGGTGAATGGCTGGTCCAAAAACAGTCATATTGTGTTATTACTGTTATCCAATATTTAAGACAAAATGAAAATTTTAAAATTGGGACGCAAATCAAATGCAAAATTGTTTTCAAGCTCCATTCGTAATGAAGCAACTAGATGAACGAGGCTAAACATATACCATATGGGAATGATACCTGTGTGGACTGGAATAACCAGACTGTCATTCCATTTTGACTCATGTCAAAAGATTTAGATCTTTTAAACTTTACCCACCACCCCCTCCAGTATTTGCCATCAGAACAATGACCCCTCCCTTGTTCCATCAGAATATTAACCCCTCCCCTTTGTTCCTCCAGAATAATGCCCCTGCCCCCTTTGTTCCATCAGAATATTAGCCTCTCCTTTTGTACCATCAAGCTAACTATGGTACAGATGATGGTATGAATAACAGCGATATGAGATAAACTGCCAAATATATGTTTGGAGTAATATATCCTTCTCTATAAAAGTCTAATGTTTATGTACCATATATAAATCGTCCTCTATTATATTGTTTACCTGTTTGATATTTACAGTAGAATGTATACCACCTAGAACAATGTTGTCAATTTATGGTAGAAATCCACCAACAGGAACACCTACAGGTTCAACTACTGGTAGACCTTCAGGTAGCAATTTAAAGAACAGTGAAAAATCACCAGTAAAATCCAGGTACATGTAAGTTCTTACATAATTTCTCATCATTATTGATTCAATCAAATAATATAATACCATATCATTGATGCATATAATAAGTTTATTCGTCTAATAGGCTTGCCTACTTTACTAATCTTGTATCATCAGTGGTCAATAAATATGTAGAGAATATTGTTGCTAGTTTCTGTTAGAAAGGGAGTCACGGTTGCTAGGATTGAGTTTGCGGGGTCGATCCCTATATTAGCAAAAAAGCTTTATTGGAATATTTTGATATGGTCACTTAAACATACAAAACGTCAATAACAAAGTGTTAAAAAGGTAACCTTGATTTCATTTGTATTTACAAAAGACGACTCAACAACAAATTGATTGCTGATTTTAATTTTCTATGGAAAGTAATTTGATGAGAATCTCTTTTACAAATATCACATACTTTTAAACATTAAAGCCCTGTCAACACTTGGCCGAGATAAGCGTGCTGTTTAAGAAACTGTGCCAGGCATGCCAAATGTGAAACTCTTCACAGAAAAGTTAATTTCAGCCCCCATGCAAATTACCCGAATGAAAACAATCATGGTGATTGATTTAGTTTAGGCAGTCATTTTGACAGAACTGATGTCGGAATTGTTAAAGTTCATGAGAAAAATAACAAAATCCATTTGGTGTATGTGCAGTAATCTGTACTGAGAACCGTTCTCAGAACGGATAGTGTTTACACTACAAAAATTTAACTGTGTCATGCCTGGCACCTCATTGCAGTGGGCCAAATTGGCATGGTACTCATCAGTACAGCATGCTTATGTTTGAACCGTTTACATTACGACAATAGGTATGACATGTTTATAATTGACCCGTTTACACTATAAAAAATGTAACAGTGATGTGCCTGGCACTCTCTCTTAAAATATGTAATGTAAACGGGGTTTAGGACATGTTTTATGTTATTTTTATAATCAGGTGATTGATGTTTAAATTGTTTCTTCCTGTCATATATTTATCGTGAGATTCAGGCAACAACTTTGGTATATATACACATATCAGTGTATATCTGATGGTGAAGTTTGCGTATATCGCGGCATGTTCGGTTTCTCCACATTTTTATAAAGATGGTATTTTTGATCGGTTTTATTTCTGCGATGGTTTCATATTAAAAACTGAATTATATTGCCCAGCTCTATGTACTTCTATGTGTATATTCGATGGTGAATTTTCCGTGACCAACTGAACAGAAACAGTCATAACGGGTATGTCATCTTTTTATCATTTTTATACTTGCATCCTGAACGTCTGCAATCTGAAGAAAATGCAGATCAATATTTCGCTTTGTTTTTTTTTTATACTTTCCATGGCCTACACGACATGAATATCTGACCGGTTGTTTTTTGAGCCTATGACATCAGACATTTGATTAACCCATCAGGATCTATGTTTCAGATTGGTCGACATGTTTTTGGTTCGTATATTATCGACTAAACAACAAAATCTTTAAGTGGCATTTAGTGATTGGGGAACACATTAACAGAACACAATTTTTATGGGAAACAATCACTAGTTTTATTCTAAAAGCACGACGTTTTGACAAGATATTGTGCTTGATAACGATAAGAGGATACTTGTCAAAACGTCATGCTTTTAGAATAAAACCAGTGATTGTTTCCCATAAAGATTGTGTTCCGTTACTGACTAAACAACAAGTAACTTTTATAAATAAAAAAAATATACAGCGCAGTGGACGCTTACGGCTAGCACCTGAAGCCATTCACTTTTTTTGAATTGTTTGTTTAATTGTTGTTTCTGGGTAAGATGTTTTGTCTATGTATTTGTGTTTGTGTTTGTGTAAATTATGTGTTGTAGTAATCAGACAGTATTCATTAAGTAGGTGTTTTGTCACAAACATGTTAAAACTGTGACTATTGAATAATATATACCACTATTGTTTTGCTTTGTGTATCCAATAATGATGGGTCACACTTTTACACCAGTAGTGACATACCTGCTAATTAATGACAACTGTATTCTCTAACCACTTTCTATAATTATAAATACTAAACATTTATTGTTTTGAATTATGATTTAATGATAAAAAATTGCGTCATTACTAAAAGGCCTAGCTTCATTATAGTGCAATAAAATTGAACCTTATATTATTAGTCCTGTGCTCCCGCCCCACCACCCCCACTCAACAGCTAAAGACCCCGGTGCTCTAGCAAATTATTGGAATAAATTAACCATATTTATAAGTCCCATGAAATAATAATAAGCAGAATTAACCGTCCATATAAAAGACATATCAGTAGTAAAAATTGTATCTATCCCTTTAATGATATAACCTAACCTGTGTCTGTCCCTTTAACTAAAGATCAAAGGTTTTTACCTGTTTTTCTTGTCAGCCAACGCCTAGTGATGACATTATTACCTTGATACCATCAGCTGATATTGAGCGTCTGATTACTGTCAGCTAACACGATACACTGAACACATGACAACACATATATATCTCCGTTACCATGTTTTATATCATCAAATAAAAGGGGGTTTAACGCCGTACTGTTCTGTTCCATCTGGGCTAATGATGACAGGCATACAGTGTGTTTTGAGGAAGAGTTTGCCCAGGCATCGGTGCTATGACCTACTCTTATATTGAATACCAATTGTCAAGGGATAATTTATGTGTATATCAATTTGTATACAGGACCTCGTTTTTGTCCCATCTGAATAACTAGACAGCTATCGGTGTCAGGTCCTCCATGCTGCACAACTGACATGTGAAAACCATGCCGGAAAATCCTGATAAACATTCTCTGCCAACACCGAGATCGAACCAGCGACCTTCAGACCAGCAGACCACCATGCCCTCCAAATATGATAATTAAAACTGATGATAATATGCTATGTTCAAAAGTTGAGTTTTTAGAAAGGATTTAAAAGATTCATGTAAAGGTGCACTGCAAATGTTTAAAGGCTTGGCATTACAATAACGAGGGGCATCATAGTAATAAGAGGGGTTCACATCCTTGTATGGTGGTGGGAAGGGAACATAACGTTAATCACAAGGTCTAACCAAAAAAGAAATTAAAATTAACTTGGAATGAATTATTAAAGTTTTGAAAAAATATTTTGAAACATTAAATTTTGAAAAATTAAATTTGAAAAAATAAACAAATATATTTTGAAATTAAGATGAAATTACTATAAAAATGGATTTTGAAATTATTTTGAAAAGCTAACTTGGAATTGCTGAAAATTGAATTTAGAAACTGTTGATACTAAAGTCTGCCCAATCTGTTTCACAGAGAATTACTTACGAATTATCTCTGTAACAAATGACTGTCCAGAACACGTGCGTTGACTGCACACGCCGTAGTCATTGGCTCAACGGCTTGTGCAATGTTTACTTAACACCTAACTGCTTTGGGCAAAATGATGCATTTTACTCATTTTAATACCCATTTACACTAAATAGGAAATATCTTTTAACTACAAATACTTCAAACGTCTTTATTTATTTTTCTTTTACCTCAAAAAAATGTTTGAGAATTTAATTTGTCGGAGTAAAAAATTAATATGCCGTACTCATTAAGCCTCCTCGATGTCATGCTTATCAGTGATTATAGCAGCTAAGCGAATATTCACTGCGGGATCAGTTTGAAGTCTGCCATGTTAGGCTTTTAAATAAACAAAATCAGAGATAACATTTTTATATGTTTAATATGGTTTGAAGTTACAGTAGATTATTTTTGTGTTTAAAAATAAATAGATATGTCTGTTTGTTTTTAATTTTTGTTTAACTTTTAATAATAAATAACTGTGTACACATTGGCATGCACGTAAAAGATCCCTTGGCATTGGAAATTCGATATAAGAGTAGGCTGTAGCGCCACTTCCCGGGCAACATTTCCCTCACAGCACACTGTATGGCATATGCCCGTCTTCATTAGCCCAGTTGGAGCAGAACAGTAGGACGGTAAACACCCATTTAATTTTAATAATAACTTGAAAAAATGATATGGTGTTATAAAGCATTGTGACAATGAGTATGTAATACGCCGCTCAGTAATAAGCAGTAATTGTATTCCATAGAATTGTGACCTCTAGTTCAATTACTAAATGCCATTGAAACAGTTTATGTAATACTGCTCTGTTGCCCTTCACATAATTCACATTAAAAGCTATTTTAGAGATAAAATTATCATAGAATCCATATTAAAAAAACAAATTGAGATATAGATGCTTTGTGAAAGATATATCTTTTTGAATTTGTATTAGGGAGGGAAATGTTTTTACATGGGCTAAACCATTCCCCAATCGCATTAAATATTCTCCAATCTCATTCTGTGTTCCCCAGTCCCATTCAATGTTTCCCAATTCCATTTACTGTTCCTCAATCCCATTCACTGTTCTCCAATCCCATTCGGAAATCCTGAATAAAAGTATTGTTTAAAAATAAAAATGGTTTTAATTTTTATTTATTTTTGATAATTTGAGATGTGGATGATTTATTTGAACCTGTTATGTAAACTAAAACCGTTAACAATCTATGATATATCTTGTTGATTATTACCTGATGACAATGGAGTTCATTAATGCTTAATTGCTGTCTGATGGTTATTGAAATCATTGTTACCATGGATACAGATGCTAACTTTACCTATCAGGTGACAGGTCTCATCATATCATCAGTTTTTTGTTTTGTTATATCAATTATTCGTTAAAGACCTAATTTGGAATATTTATTTTGGTCTAACTGTTGCGTGTTTATGGTGTTGCATGTCTGGATATCATCATGCGGTAAGACTTGTATCTTTAATGGGATCTTAACAAGCTGATTAAATATAGGTTGACTTATTATCATCGTGTCACAGAGAATGCACAACGTTATATAAATGATCATACCAATATTGAATCAAGCAGAATGGAGAATACTGTATATTAAGTATATAGGATGTAAACATTGTGTTAACAGAACACAATTTTTATGGAAAACAATAACTGTTTTATTCTAATAAAGGCATGATGTTTAGACAAGTAATTTAGAATAAAACTAGTGATTGTTTCCTATAAAGCTTGTCTTCTTTTTAATAATGTTTTTCCCAATCACTATAAAATACCACTTGTGGCTTATTGATTTAGGCGGGGTTGGGATGGCCCAGTGGTCAAGAGTGCCGCGCTTCGACCTCTAGCTGGCCGGTCACCTCTGGCTTGCGACTGTGGTTTCGAGCCCTGGTGTGAGCGTATGTGGCATGGAGATAGGGCCGCCTTCTCAACCTCGTGGGTTTCCTCCGGTTTCCTCCCACTGCTAAAGATCCCTACGAGCAAGCGAATTTTGAAATAAAATGAAACCATATCTTAGTCCAAAAATGACCCAGTTTGTGTCGAGTGGACTTTAAACCCCATTTCTCTCTCTCCCCTTATTGATTTAGGGTTTTATTTAGGCCTACTTTAATAATTCTTCGTCTCAGGATTGCTGAGAATACTTGTGGCATTGGACGTAAAATTTTTGGTTTATGATTTAGGGTGTCATCTAGGCCTACTTTAGGCCTACTGTTGGTCTCTGAATACACAAGATGATATAAGTGTTCTCTAGAATGTACTGAATGAACTAATTTGAGAATACCACTTGTGATATATAAAGTTCTAATTGTATAGCTCCATGCTTTGAAACCTTTTGAATAGACAAAATGGGTCTTAAGTCAAATATTGATGTAATTTGAATTTCTTAAAGTGATTTATATTCAATTTTTAAAACAATAATTTTAATTTTCATTTGATTATGTTCAATGAAATATGTGAACAGTTACATTGCTTAGTTCTTTCTACACATTTTTAAAAATTATTATTAGCAATCCACTCAAACATAAACTAGGTCATTTCGGACCAACATGGTTCAACTTTATTTCAATAATTTGCTTTGGCAGCGAAAGTTATATGGAAGTCGCGGAGAAAACCCACAAGGTTAGACAGGCAACCCTAGTCGTTGTCAATTAGAAGCATAAGATTAAAACCACGCTACCAGACTCAAAGACAGACCTTATGATACAATGTGCACGTGCTAGTCGTGAAAAAACCCGGAGGCCCCAGAGGAAACCCACAAGGGTAGACAGGCGACCCTAGTCATTGTCAATTACAAGCATAAGATTAAAACCACGCTACCAGACTCAAAGACAGACCTTATGATACAATGTGCACGTGCTAGTCGTGAAAAAAACCCCGGAGGCCCCAGAGGAAACCCACAAGGGTAGACAGGCGACCCTAGTCATTGTCAATTACAAACATGGTATCAAAACCATGCCACGTGATTCAAAGACAGACCACACCATCCCAAACTAAAATTAGAATCAGTAAATATTAGAAGAAGGGAAATATTGTTGCTCGTTAGTGTCAAATAATCTCATGATGAATGTCAGCTGTGACATCATAATTATCTGGTAGATAATGTGAACTATAACAACTTGTTAATGAATCACAGTTAATATCAGCACTGATCTCTACCCTTGACAAACTGTTAATAGACAATATATTTCACTGAACTCATTTTAAGAAAATATCAGCTGAATGTAATCATTTATTCATAGAGGTGTTTCGTATTGGTCATATATTTTAGAATAAGTCAGTATACCATATCCGGGACAAATTGTTTGTAAGACGTTTCAGGAGATCTTGAAATATTAGTTGACAGTTTTTAATAGACATGAGAGTCGTATTGGTCGTTTATTTTGAAATATGACGGACATGTTGTGATGAGACATCAGTCGTTGTTGTTATTCCAGTATTATGAGGTATGTCCAGTATAATAATAATAATAAAAACTTTATTTAATGAACCAACTTATTTAGTTCACTTTTTCAAAATTCTCAGAGAAATATAACGGCTTGGATGATATAAAATCCTGGAGCTACCATGTTTGTCCAGTTTCCAATTTTTTGATATTGTCAGGCCCGTATCTAGACACCATTAAGCTGGGGGGCATAACCTTTCGGTAGGGGGGGGGGAAACATTTTGAGGAAATTTTCGGAAAAGTCATTCTAACATACTGCTGTTATCATCATGCTATGTAGTTACCTAGGCGTCTAATAAGCATTTTAAAATAAGTATTCAAACAATTAAAATTTAGCTTTTTTAGGTTAATATAAGGAACTGTGTATACTTTAATGATTGTTAGCAATTTCTGAGCGAGGGGGCGAGCATTTCACACGGGGGGGCCATGCTCCCCTGAACCCCCCTGTAGATACGGGCCCGGATATTGTACACAGATTGGAAACAACTTCCAGAAGTAACATGTGTAATAATGAAATCTCCTGACCACCCGATTTCAAGTTGATATATATCTTCATTGTTGAGTTACAACAATAAACATTCCCCAAAAAGTTTTTGCGTTATGCTGTCACCCTTCAATAAATTGTATTTTGAAACTCAAATTAATAAATTTTCTGTGACTTTTTGGGAAAGGATATATAATGCATGCTTATAGACAATTTCATATGAAATATTTTGGTAGTTGAATTTTACAAATGGACTGGATATTAAGAGAGTAATTATGACTAAATTACAAAAACATACGTTTCTGTCAAATTTTTAGAAAACTTACAATAAAAATGTGATATATCTTCAGTAATATACTGTGCAATATACAATTTTAAAATCTAAGATATTTTGGCCCAATTGATAATAATGATAATAATAGTTATATGTGTATTTATATAGCATTAGTACTTCATGCACAGAGGCATGCTCACAGCAAGGGGGGGGGGGGTGATGGCCGAATGGCTAGCATGTGCATACTGTATCATGTCATTGAGTCAGCTGGCATGGTTTCGATTCCCCGGTTGTACGTGACAAGGAGTGGGGTCGCCTGTCCAACCTCGTGGGTTTTCTCCGGGTCCTCTGGTTTCCTCCAACTGCAAGCAAATTATTGAAATAAAGTTAAACCATATTTAGTCCCAAAATGACCTAGTTTGTGTTGAGTGGAAGTTAAACCCCATTTCTCTCTCTCTCTCTTTGCTTAGAGCATGCATACAATTAAATTAATTTGATGAGTCCTGATAAAGTTTATCAAAAAGTTTGGTTTTAAGTCTTGATTTAAAACAAGAAACAGTTGGAGATGATTTAATATTCTCTTGAAGATTGTTCCACAGTTTAAGTGCATTCACTGAGAACGAGCTGTATCCGAATGATTTTAGCTTCCACTTTGGACAACACAACTGTTTGAATATCTCTGATTCAACTGCCAGTCAGTGACGTTGGAAAGATCAATGGAAGTGTATAATATATATCTAATATCTAGGGATAGCTGACATATATTTTTATTACATTTCTACTGTAGACTTGATGTTTTGTGATATTGGAATAATAGTGATATACGCCTACACGTCGAGATATATATACATATATAGGAATAATTATAAGGCTAATAGAATCTCAAACAAGGTATTACATGCATGTATATATGATCTCTAGATTACAATTACACGAGGTCCCTGGTGGCAAATATCACAGGGAACTCTTGTATAAACGGTGTAAAGGAAGTAGATTCTCGTCATTGCCCGTCACAAATGCAATTAGCATGTCTGTCAGCATGATAGATAGATTTATTAGGTTCGAACAGAAACAAAATTGGTAGTAATTTGGTTAGAACTAATTTTTATACGCCCCTTCAAAATGGGGCACGTCGCTGCAGCAGGATCTCCTCCTGTCCCCCAAATCCGGGCCTAATCTTAGACCAGGATTTAAGTTAAAGTATTGGATCTGCAAGGAAGGTATTGGATCTCAGACAAAGTATTGTGGACAAGATATTCGATCTTTTTGGATCTTGGACAAGGTCTTGGATCTCAGACAAAATATAATATAGGAATAAAATTGTACATTGGTGAATTTTTATTTCTCTGTTTTCACTTTTCAAGATTACCTGTTATTGATAAAACTTTAACAATTCATATCTTTGAAATGACAGTTGCCGTTGATATTTAACAGTTGCTATATTTAACATGACTGCTTGTTACTGTTGAGGTGGGTGTGGGTGGTCGAAGGGTTAATACATCATAAAGTGTGTCATTGAGTCAAGTGGGGTGGTTTTGATTACCTGCTTGTATGTGACAAGGACAAGGGTCACCTGCCCAACTTCATGCATTTTCTCCATGTTCTCCAGTTTCTGTGCACTACTAAAGACCCCTACATGCTAGAATGAAATTAAACTATATGTTAGTCTTGAAATGACCTAGTTTGTGTTGAATGGACATTTAAAACCAATTCTCTTTCTATTACTGTTGTTATTTCACAGTTGCTATATTTAATATGAGATATTGTTATTGTTGATATTTATACTATAAAGAGAGAGAGAGAAATGGGGTTAACATCTACTCAACACTAACTAGGTCATTTTGGGACTAACATGGTTTAATTTTATTTCGATAACTGGCTTGCGTGTAGGGGTCTTTAGCTGTGGAGGAAATTGGAGAACTAGGTGAAAACCCACGAGGTTTGACAGGCGACCCTACTCCTTGTCACGTGTTATACTATATAACAGTTGATATTATTTGATATTCACCGGTAATTAATAATATAGTTATTGTCAATCGACCTCAAAACTTTTTACTTAAATTCAATTTTTCTACGCACACTGATCAGCAGTGAATGTTTGGCTTAATAAGTTCCCATATGTTAGTCATGAAATGACCTAGTTTGTGTTGAGTGGACGTTGAACCCCCCATTCTCTTAGAAAAAGTGTGTGTGTGTATCAAATTTTTTTTTTTTATTTCAGTTTGAGATCCCTGCCAAAAACATATCGAAGAGGTCAGACAGGGCTATCTCACCCATTCAAACGTCAGTGGTCCTGGGATGAGACGCATTTGAATTCATTCGACGAAGATAACAACCTTGAAACTCCGTCCTCGACAACATTTGAAGAAGTAGAATCTTTAAATTCAAACTACTCTGCCAAATCTTTATCGTCACTGGATTCACCATTTACAGGAACTACCGTTACTCAGTTTTTATCTCGACAGTTAGATAAGAGAATCCAACGCCAATACTCAAGCACTAGTATTGCCAGCGGATACATTGCTGAAAGCTCGTCAAATGATTCCATATCTTCGGGCCTGTCCGATTTTTCATATGAAGATATAAGCAACTTTGATAAAACATCATTGAATCTAGAATCTAATGGGGATACGGGATATTTAGATCATATCTTCAATCGTGTACTCACGTGGGAAAGTAATCCAGATGTCGGAAGCCCCATTAGTTCTTTGAATAACAGTGAATCTGATATTAACGCCAAAATTCAGATGACCAATTCAGACACATCAACAGCACCTTCACTGCATCATGACTTGATCTTACCAGAAGAGGGCTCACAGGAGATCCCTTTTGCTGAAAGCACGGCAAGCAAAATCAACGAAAGACCACCTCTTGATTATAATACTAGTGGAGACTCAACATCCTTTAAAACATATTTGTCACAATCATCGTTGACTTCTGATAACACCAATTACAATAGTGATAGCTTCATCAATCAGCATTCCACCAGTTTGCCCAATATTCCTTCAGCAGTTCAAGCACCTGCATCACTCAAGCAGGGTTTTAGTCAAGATGGTATGAATATGGCTAATTTTGGAATCTTCAATCCAATGATGAATTCGATGACTTCAGGTGCTGAAAGAATGTTAATGAATTTGGGCTTTGGCAGTCCAAATCCAAATCTGCCAGAGCGGTTCTTAAGAAGTTGGTATGAAAAATTGGCCAAGGCACAGTTTGAGCAACAGCAGCTTCTGTTAACACAAATGGAGTGTTTTAATCAAGCTGGACATCAATTTCAACAACAACAATCCTTTCAACAACAACAATCCTTTCAACAACAACAATCCTTTCAACAACAACAATCCTTTCAACAACAACAATCCTTGCAAAGGCAAGAATCCCTCCAGCAGCAAAAGTCAATTTATAATAATCCACAAGGACCAACTGTACAAAATTCACCATATCAGCATCAACCTCAATATTCACAATATCAACTACAAAATCAACAACACAATGGACAATATCATCCACTAAATACACAACCACAAAATATACAATTTCAGCCACAATATCAACCACAAAATGGACAATATCATCAACCAAATGGACAATATTGTCAACCAAATGGACAATATGGACAACCAAATGGACAATATCATGCCCAATACCATCCACAAAATGGACAATTTCAACCACAAAATACACAATTTCAGCCACAAAATACACAATATGAACAACCAAATGGACCATATCATCCACAAAATGGACAATTTCAACCACAAAATGGACTAAATCAGCCAACGCAAGAGCCACAGAAACCCTTTGAACGACCTGGGAATGTATCATCAGAAAAACAACCTTATGATAAAGTATCTTGTGAAGATTTGTCTCCAGCAAGTCACCGTTACAGAATAAAGACGACTCGATTAGCTAGATTGCGTGAATATTTAGAATCACATGCAGGTTTACTGAGGCTTGGGAAGAACTTGCCGAAAGAAATGAAGCAACTGCAGTTTGCCAGTCAAAGACAGCAATCGCTTCCAGTTAGCTTAGACACCTTGAAAGAAGAGGATGAACGTCATACCAGAAATAGAAGCAAAGAAACAGGTGATAAAGGATCCTCATTCAAGCATTTTTTAGAGAAGGACGTAAAATTGGATTCTTCTAGTAATTTGGAGTCGGACAGTGATTTATCAGTTAGTTCCTCAGAACACGGACACACCGAGAAGATGTTTGATTTATCAAGCTCATCAGAGACTCCAATTACAGACAGGAAAAATAATGGTAGGTCTTTTGGGTTTAAATGATTCAGAGAGAAAGAGGGAGATGGGTAGTTGAGTAAGCTACTTCTTTAGATCATTAGGTCTGTGATTGAGTCATGTGACATGCTTAAGATGAAATTCGTACATCATAATTATTAGGTTAGCCTTCCTTTGGATGGCTGAATGGTTAGCATGTGCGCGCTGTATAGTAAGGCCTGTCATTTGAGTCAGTTGGCGTGGTTTCGGTTACCTGTTTGTACATGACAAGGAGTAGGGTCGCCTGTCTAATCTTGTGGGTTTCCTCCCATTGCTAGTTGCTAAAGACCCCTACACGCAAGCGAAGTATTGAAATAAAATTGGACTGTGTGTTTGTCCAGGAATGACCTAATTTGTGTCAAGTGTATCGCTCTCTTCTATTTCGTCTAGAATTGTTATCACATGGTTGATATCCCAAATTTATGTTCAAGTTATCCGCTGTTTTCATTATCAAAAGTTACAAAATGCAGATTATATGTAATAAATTATTTTTCATTTCAGAGGATGAAGTGAAGTCTTGTGGTAAGGCAGATCCACCTGAACCTGTAGTGTTCTCTAATGATAGTTTGGAAGTAGCAGATATCCTGTATTCTTCCAACTCCATCGAACCTGCCATGGTATCAATTGTGCTACATGATGTTGATGGAAATATCCAACATGCCAACCCCTCAATACCCGAAGTTTACACGTCAGATTCGTCGTTCCTTCATATACCTTTTTCCCGTGCTTCCTCCATGTCGCCCAGCCCATTGTCTCCCGTAACAGTCATAGAGGTTGGTTTAGATAATCAGTTGGATAGTTTAGATATGGAGGACGGATATGTTAGCAGTAAAAGCGTGTGGTCAGAAAATGTGGAAGCAAATCAAAATGAGGAAGTACTGGCAGATGATGGATCTCTATCTCCTATTGTGTTATTCCAAACGTCGTCCTCAAAATGTAATGATTCCACAAGTTCAGTCGGTGTGCAAGCAGATGATGATAGATTGTCTCCCATACAGATCTGGACAAATTATGAAATTCTTTTAGAAGTGGTCAAAGATCTGGGCAGTTCATTTTATTTGTCATCTGATTCTGGTGTCCAGTGTGATTCTCCAAGTGAGGAAGCACCAAGAGTCTCAGATACTGAACCTTCTCAAGTAGCTACAGATAATAACAGATGGACAGATCACAAAACATCCCGACTAGCTACACAAATGGACCGAAAGTTCCTGAAGGTCAGTTCAACAGATTCAGAGTCCCTTTCCGCTGACAGTGGTAGTTCGTCCTCGTTCTTATCTATTTCAGAAAGAGGCCTGAAATCTCCGCCAGTTCGTGTGATCAATTCTTCTCCGTTATCGGACTCCAGTTTATTAACGTCAATGACACTGAGCAATACAAGTAATAAAAATAATTCCACGATGTTAAATTCACCCATTTTGGTTATAACAAACGAAAATGGTGTCCAAAACAGCTTTGACTTTGATTCAGATAGCCAGTCTTATTTTAGACCAATCAAACGAGAACAATCAAGTATGGATAGCGATGATAACTCTCAATTAAAAAATCTACGAGCAAGAAGATTAAGTAGAAGCAAAATCCCCAAAAAGCCACACAGGCCCATTTTTCTTTCAAACACATCGGCGTCTAACTCTGGCTGTGATACCGAATATTCTAGTGACAATGATTATCAGAGTGATGACAGTCGCAACTTTGTTCCTAAAACAAAAATCATTTTCAAATGTAACTCTATCGAACAAGAATGTCAGACAGACCTCAACTGGGATGCCAGTGAACCCATTACCTTATTTGCAGGTGAATCCCTAAATTTGGATTCAATTGAACCTGAAGATAATTCTTTGTCGATCAAAGAAACAAAGCTAGAGACACAAGACGATGGGGTACAAACAGATCAAAACCAGAACGTAACTGATCAAAATTCACAAACGGATTTTGAATTGACACCAAACACAGTCACACTGGATTACAAACAGGTACAAACAGATATAAACGAACACAGCTCAAAATGTGTTCAAACAAATGGACTTATACGCACAAGTGAAGCATTTGCTCAGACAGCTGTTATGAGAATATTGCGAAACGTGGATGCACAAACGGACAATCCAGCAGACTGTTTAAGCGGTGATACTGTGACAGTTCAGAACAATGTTGGGATTAACTTTCAACGAAATTTTACTTCAGTTGCCACCTTTTCCATATCAGAGAAATCTGCCGCTCAACCAATATTTAGGGCCAGAGATAAAAATGTGATGACATACAATGGTGTGGAGGTGGCTCCGATCAGACCAATGCGTAGACGATCCAGTATAGATCGAAAAAGTGTGAAAGATTTAGCAAGTTTATTTGATAAAAAATCCTGACTTTCAGTCAATGTTTCTATCTTGTTTTATTATACGGCATTTATATATTTATTTTATTTCTAACTTATTATTAACTCACTCCAAAAACTGACTAATTTGTGTATTTTTTAAAAACATTTTATGCATCATGAAACGAACTATGCACGACATCAATCTCAGTAAAACTCTTTATTTCAACATGGCTGCAGATGTAAAACTTTTAATGTATAATGAATGACGTCTCTATGTCAATTTCCCAAAAATTGTTTTTTGTCCTAATTCTGGTCAAAACTCGAGCCAGTGATGGCTTATTGGGTAAGGAAGCTGGCTCCTGGGTCAATCCCTGTATTGGCTGAAAAAGTAGCTCAAGACTTTTGTATTGGCTTTGGTGTGGACTGGAAGGGCCAGGCAATGAAACGATGTCTAGTCATTCAGATGGGGTGAAAAACTGATGTCCTGTGGACAAGTTGGCATGACATTCAGTGTAATATTTCCTTCATAGCACAATGCATGGCGTATGCTACATATCATGTCTGGTTAATTGAGATAATATACAGACAGTATTTAATTTAGAAAGTGATTGGCACAATTTTTGTCTCTTTTACACAAATTTATTCTTTTGCCTAGAATTTCTACATTTACAGATAAAAGGAGATTTTTACCTATGCACAGATCCCAACTAGAGGTATATATAAACACTGGGATAGGGGCCCAGCTACCCAGCCACCCCAGCCACCCCTAATATCAGTAAATAAAATTTCCTTATTATTCCATTTCTATATAGAATATAGAAATCTGAGATAATGGTTGGCCTTGTGTGATGCACTGTCTAGTCAATTTGAGTATTATATTCAGATTAGCACAAGACAACTTGATGCATCTCCATTTCCTCGAAAGAGGACCTCTAGCCCCGGTCTCCCGCTCTTACCATCCGTCCATAAGCCAGGAAGCTTTCATAAAATATTTGTCATTACCCCTTTAAATGTATTTTAAACTCAGTGATTATGCCACTATCGATATATTGAAGAAACAATGGGAACTGAAAATATGGCTGATGTATAAATCAATGATAAGTGACAGTTCTAAAAAAATGAAATGACAAAATTGGAATTTATCTTTGGTATTATCACAGAAAGCTGTGAGCCTTACACTCAGAATTGAAAAAACGCGATAATCCAGACATTTTGAGACTTATGTTGAGCTTATTTGCAGTATGAGGAGGGAGAACATTTGGCCATTAAACCCCACTTCATTCTCTCTTTCACTTCACTAGAATCTATGGGGGGGTTGGGGTGGCCTAGTGGTCTAGAGTGCCGTGTCTGGAACAAAATGGACAATGTCAACAATCAAATGGACAATATCATCCACAAAATACACAATATGAACAACCAAATGGACCATATCATCCACAAAATGGACAATTTCAACCACAAAATGGACTAAATCAGCCAACGCAAGAGCCACAGAAACCCTTTGAACGACCTGGGAATGTATCATCTAGAAACAACCTTATGATAAAGTATCGAATTATTGAAAATAAAATTAAACCATATGTTAGTCCTGAAATGACCTACAAGCCCACCATCATGTTCAGATCAAGGTTTTATTTCCCACAAATACATCATTCTTGACATTCAGTACCTATTATTCTGTTTGAGATATAATCTGTCTTTATTTATTGATGTTTAAAACCCATGTAATCTTTATCTATCAGTTGAGGATATGAACAGATATAAATAACTTTAAACATCACCAATTGCCAGCCCCACCTTTTCCCGCAATGTAGCTATTGATGCCAGATCTGTTGTCGACATGAAATGGGGTTTAACATCCTACTGTTCTGCTCCTAAACTGGGCTAATAAAGACGGGCATACGCCATACAGTATGCTATGAGGGAAATTTTTCCATGGGCAGTGGCACTACTGTTATACTGTTATATCGAATTCCAACTGCCAAGGGATCTTTTACGTGCACGACAATGTGTACACCCGACCTCAGTTTTTCATCCCAGTTTTTCATCTTTTATATGCACGTTCAAACGACTAGACAGTTGTCCTTGTCAGACCCTCCGTGCTGCATCTCTGACAAGGGGAAAAAATGCTGGAAAATAGATCTGTTGTTAACCAATACTCCATATGAATGAATCGTTAAAGTCAGTTAAATATCAGAGATTAAAACATCAGGCCTCCCCTGTGTTTAACATATTATTAATCTGTTCAGTAAATATAGTTTACTACATGTAGGGGGAGAGTGGGGCTGAATGGACCACCATTTACATGTAAGGGAGAGTGGAGGGAGATGAACTCTATGCAATTCATGGATTCAGTCCCAGGTTTATGATGACAAGGAGTAGGGTCACCTACCTAACCTTGTGGCATTTTCGTTAAAGGCTCCCACTTCTAAAATTGCTGTATGTGCTAGCAAATTGTTAAAATAAAAAGGCTCATGTATTAGTCCCGCTCCGACCTATTTGGTGTTGAGTGGAAGTTAAACATAAACCATCCCTGTCTCAGTTGGAATTTGCTGGGGAGTACACCAGGCCCGTATCTAGACACCATTAAGCAAGGGGGCATTACCTTTCGGTAGGGGGGCGAACATTTTGAGGACATTTTCGGAAAGGTCATTCTAACAGACTGATGTAATCATCATGCTATGTAGTTACCTAGGCGTCTAATAAGCATTTTAAAATAAGTATTCAAACAAAAAAAAATAGCTTTTTTAGGTTAATATAAGGAACTGTGTATACTTTAATGATTATTAGCAATTTCTGAGCGGGGGGGGGCGAGCATTTCACGCGGGGGGGCCATGCCCCCCCGCATCCCCCTGTAGATACGGGCCCGGAGTACACGAAATCACTGCTGTCTGGGCAAAATTGCCTTCATACTAGTTGTTGCACACTGCAGGGTATGCCTGTCTTGATTAGCGTAGTTAGTCTATACATGTATATTTATCCTACTCTGCTCTCCCGTGCTGTAGACTATACTACCTTGCTATCCCCTACTATAATGCCCTGCTATCCCCTACTATACTACCCTGCTATCCCCTACTATACTGCCATGTTTAACCATATAGTAGACTATATATAGATGTATGTGTAATGAAGGTAGATGAGATTAAAAGTTAACAGACAGACAGGTACTTCAACATGATTGTTTATATAGTTATCTACATGTTTTAACAAGTACTACAACTTAAAGATCTCTTATAAATAGAGTATAAGCAGTGTATAATATACCCCCCCCCCCCTCTTAATGTCGCTGTCCACTGATTTCTTGTTATATTACCGGTTTGTTGTTTATATCAATTAAATTCACTGGAAATAATGTTTGCGAATATGACAGAAACAGATGTTTATACATGTTGGCGTTTAAACAATTGAAAGAATTGATTGAATCTAATTGACTCTAGCCTTATATCATCTACAGTTTTCATGATGTATCAGTCAGTGGCTGTGTGTTACGCCACCATTTTGGGAGTTGAATGGTTGTATTGTTAGCATGTATCCGATGTATCGTAAGGTCCATCCTTCAGTCAACTGGTGTGGTTTCGATTCACCGATTGTACGTGACAAGGAGTAGGGTTGCCTGTCAAACGTCATGGGTTTTCTCTGGGTCCTCCTGTTTCTTTCCACTGCTAAAGACCCCTATCGAATGCAAATTATTGATATAAAATTAAACCGTGTGTTAGTCCCAAAATGACCTAGTTTGTGTCAAGTGGTCGTTATACTACCCCATTTCTCTCTCTCTCCCACTATTTTACGCAAAACTAAATCTGGTGCTAATAGTTATCAACACTTCGTAAACGTTTACTTGCTTTTCAAAAATCCAGAAAAAAGGGAATCTTTCAAAACCTTCCTATGAACTTTGGATGCTCCATTATTATTTGGAGTGGTGTGAAATAATTTCCAAATACAGCTGGAAAAATTTGATTTTTGTGTGTAAATATTTTTATCTTGCTCCCCTCTTCCCGTAACATATTTTTGAGCACATCACCCCATGTCCTACACCATTGATAATAAACCATAAGCCCCTTTAAGTATAAGATGAAAATACAATGTTAATTCAACCCCTTGTCAATGAGAGGGTCGATTGAACTCCTTCAAGTACAGGATTAAATCCGATCACAGCACGTTTCTTATGTCTTGGCATGTAGTGATATCAGTGTATATCAGTGTATATCCGTGTATATCGTGTCATAGGGTATATGAACTAATATATCTATACCGGTTAACACTAGAGGGATAATATACGTGGGGAATACCTGTACAGGTAGATGGTACCTGTGTATAGTGTGGAATACCTGTACAGGTAAGATGTACCTGTAACTAATCACCTTTACAGATGGATATAAACAGGTAAATCATTATAATATCAGTAAAATATAGGTAAAATTCCCTAACACAACAAACTTTACTGACTTAAAAGAAGAGATGTTTTATTTCAGGTATACGTTTATTTTAACTGATTACAAAAATAATTGTGTCATCAAGTTACAGGACACACACTTCATAATTTATATAACAAACAATTACTGTTCTGTACATATATGTAACACAAACGTCTTCTCGTATTGTTTTCAAGCACAAACATTAAGTTATAGTTAAAGGTTATTCATTAAAGGATTTAGATATTTCAGCAAAAGTGTAAATTTATTTGTTTTATTCTGGTTAGAAGTTGAATATACACTGGATGACTTCAGATAAATAAATATTGGTTTCCAGTTATTTGTGGATATCAACAAACTTTATTTGTCTGTATTTATTGTTGTATAAGATATCTGTTATGTACTGGAAAGACAATCTTCCTCGATAAATCTAGGTGCCAGTAGACTTGGGTTTAAAGATAGGCTTTGGGAGATTGTAGCCCAAAATGGAAATTTCTTGGATTCTGATTGGTCGAAAAGTGGCGTTGAATGAGTATAACAGTCCTCTGGGCGACTCACTGCGAATGAATATTTTGTGGGTGCTAGACTCTTGTTTGCAGTGGCCAAAACTTCTTCACCTCTAAACTTTATTCCAGGAAATCTTCATGATTTTTTTTTGCATGATTTTTTTTTGCATGTCATCAACAATGAAATTCAACCATTGGCATATTGAAACACACACCTGAAACACACAAATAAATAAAGTTAGTGAGTCAAGTTTATTAGAAAGATAATAGGAAAATTTCATTTCAAGGCTGGTCTGATCGACTATAATGGTTGCTATGGTCATTCTGTCATAATCAGACTGGTCAACAAGTGAATAGAAATACTATTATTTATTGAACACCGGACCCTAAATAACTGATGGTGATATGATTTAAAAGTCGGAATGATTGATTAGATAAAGAGCTGGCACTTCACACTATAATAGTTCAAAACTAGATAATGTAAAGGGACTTCGAGGAAACTTTCAGTCAAATTGATCTACTCTGCATTTTGGGTCTAGCCTCGATCATCATTACTAAAGTCAGTACGATATAATTTGGGCATATATATAATAAGACACATTATTCTCTATTGATGAAATAAAAGTCGCATCAAGTCAGTTAATATGTTTTAAGAAATGCTGCCAGAAAATTTACATTCTTTATGAGATTTTGATCTTGTTGACTTGAAGTCCTTAGATATTTTGGACGAACTAGGGAAAGATTGACTCATTAAATGATAAAATCTATTTGTTTTTTGTAGCAGTGAGAAGACTAAAAGTGTTATGTTTGAGACGGATAGCGTGGATGAGACATGTCGGGAGATAGAAAGAGAGTCCGCGAGGATACAGTTGGAGATGGGTAGAGAACGGCGAGCTAATTCTCCGACTCGTATCTCAAATAAACCTGAGTATACATCTCCTTCCCCTGTTAAAACATCGACAGTAAGTTTATTAAAGTAATTTTGATTTTAAGGTTCAAACAGTCAGTGGACTGGATTAAAATGTTCTGTGTTCAAATCCCAGCATAGGCCGCGCTGCTTTTATGTCAGGAATCATGCCTGCAGGGCAGACAAGACAAGCATGTCCAGTCACATTCAGATTCAACAATAAATGTAGGTTACACATGAAAATAATTAAATGAATAAATGAAGTGTGGTTTGATGGCACCAGGCACGTCCGCACTGAACAAGCTATATTGCCGCAAATGAAAATAATTAAGACTATTACTGTAGAAATAATTATATTTTTCAGATGCCGTCATCCGAGTTATTATCAGTTACTGAAGATGACGATGAGAAACAGGTCAGCTTCCATTTTTATAAATCAAACTGAGGTCCTGTGTACACGTTAGTTTGCACATAAACGATACCATGACAGTTGGAATTCGATATAAAAGCAGGCCATAGTACCACTGTCCAGGCATAATTTGACTCAGAGCTCACTGTTTGGCGTATGTCTGTCTTCATTAGCCCGGTTCTAAGCAGGACAGTAGGAAGGTTCACCCCATTTCATATCTTAAAACAATTTCAGAAAGATTTTCCAGGGTTTCCATTGGCGACAAGGATCTGATGAGCTACTGCAATCTGATGAAAATACAGATCTATAATTGGTTTTGTTTTCTACTTTCAATGGCCTTCACTGACCGGCTGTAGTGGAAGAATGTGTCAGAGGTAGTACAGATGGCTTTTGACCCTATGACATCAGCCATTTGATTAACCAATCAGCATTGATGTTTCTAGGGGGATAACCACAGTTCTGTGTAACACACGACAAGAAATCACTGTAAAAGACTGTTTCATTCGTAATCCCTTACATCAACTAGAATGTGGATTAAATAACAACTCTTCCAGATCCTAGTGGGATAACTCGCTGTAACAGATTGTTTCATTTGCTGATCGCTTACATCAACTACTTCGATCCTGATCCTAGTGTTGTGAGGACACGTAAAATGAACTATAAAAAACAAAACAAAATAGGACCTGTGTTTTAATCAGATTATTGATGCTATATGTTTAAAATATTTTATTTAAAGTTTCTAGAAATAAGGCTTTTTCGTCATGATTGTTATTGCTAATGATTTATTTTATACTATCCGCCTATAGAAAGAGACATTATTTTAACCTATGTATAAGGTTATAGAGATAGAAGTTCTAATTATTTTACTATCAGGCTATAGAAAGAGACATTATTTTAACCTATGTATAATAAAGGTTATAGAGATATAAGTTATTGTAATCGATGTGTATTTTATTATCAGGCTATAGAGAGAGAAGTTAAATTATTACGAGAAGCTCTACATTGTTCCAGGCTAGAACTACGAGAATGTCAGGCTAACTTGAAAGAAACGAGAGAAAAGGCAGAAAATGCCAGGTAAACAGTTCACCTCGCTACGGTCCCACATGCACCATACAGTATAATATAATACAGTTCACCTCGCTACTGTCCCACGTGCACTACAATATAAAATGATACAGTTCATCTCTCTATCGTCCCACCTGCTGAAGCTTAACATATATTAAGGCTGAAATGGGGCTGCCACCATTGCCAACATTTTAATGGCATTCTATGAACGCAGTCGATGCAAGATACCTGAACATTTGAGTCAATTTCTTGGCATTTGAGGTTATTGTTGGGTGAAAATTATTGTGAACGAGAGAATGAGAAACAAGCTGTAGAGTCTGTTACACCACAACCCACTGACAAGTGGTATTACTATCTGGGGGGTTCACTATAACCATAAATATGATTGTAATTAAATAGTATATAAGACCACAGAGGAGTGTAGGAAGAATGATGGCATAATTGAATCCAGGGCTTACCTTGGGAGAATATTTCAAATAGTAACGCATAATATGTAATATACTGAGCTTTTAATATTTGGGGAACTGGGCCTGAGAGAAGGGGGAGCGCTGTCACTGTGGTTTCTATTTTTGTCTGAATAACTGTAAATTTGAAACTGTTTGTTTAATATCAGACATATTGATACAATATTTTTAATCTGAAGTTTGTTTTAAGCATCAGTAATATGAACACAGTATATTTTTAATATGTTTTCAGAACACAGCTGATGTTAACAGAGTTCAAGAGAAATAACGCTGATAAAGATTTAACTAGATTGACTGAAGAATTAGAAAAACAGAAAAATCAAAATCAAACCTTTGATCATCAGCTTCAAGGGAAATTAAAAGATGTCCAGGAATTCCAATCCCTAGGAATGACTGTATCTGAGGTATGTATATCGTGAAAGATCCCTTGACAGTTGGAATTCAATATAAAAGTAGGCTGTTGTTCTACTGTCAAAATTTCCCTAAAAGCACTCTGTATGACGTATGCGTCTGACAAGGACAACTGTCTAGTCGTTTGAACGTGCACGTAAAAGATCCCTTGGCAGTTGGAATTCGATATAACAGTAGGCCGTAGTGCCACTGCCCATGGAAAAATTTCCCTCATAGCATGGCGTATGCCCGTCTCCATGTTCGTTTCATCCTTTCTTACCGTGTTTCACAGCGTGTAGTTAGGGAGTCACCAAAGCTCAATAAGTAAGACGCTGGATCGCTGACCATGAAGTCATGGGCTTGCTCCCATAGTTGGGCAAGAAAGTTGCTCAAGATTTTTCCCTCCACAAGATAGCAGGACTAACAAGAGCCTGGAAAGATAGAAGGCCTCTCATAGAAACTTTCTAGTTGTTTGGATGGGACAAAATACTGAGTTTCTGTGTACACATTAGTGTGCAATTAAAAGAAACCTTGACAGGGACAAATTTCCCTCACAGCACGCTGTATTGTGTATGCCCATCTTCATTCAGTATGGTTGTTGTGGGTTATAAATATGGTTGTTGTGGGTTATAAGTATGGTTGTTGTATGTTATAAATATGGTCATTGTATGTTATAATATTGTTGTAATATTGGCTGATTATAAATGTGTTTGTTGTATGTTATCATATGGTTGTTGCATGTTATAACAATGGGTGTTTTAAGTAATAATAATGGTTGTTGTATGTATGTTATAATAAGGGTTGTTCTATGATATAATAATGGTTGTTCTATGTTATAATAATGGTTGTTGTATGCTATAGCAATGGTGGTTGTAATATAACAATGGTTGTTTTAGGTTATAAATATGAAAGAAGAATATAATAAACTGAAGATGAAAAGTCGTAATTATGAAACGGTTGAGTTGGAGAGAGATGAATTAGTTCGACAGTTAAATCTCAGGAAAGATGATTTATTTCACGAACAGAAACAAGCGAGAATACAGAAAGAGGAACTACAGCTGGTACGTTATTTTTAATTTTTTACCGTTTGGGAGATCAATCAAGATAATCCCACCCTAATATACATTTAAATCTACCGCATGAGCCTTAGAATTGGAAAGTTTTTATGTAAAATTTGGATATAAAGTTTTGTACTAGTCATATGTAGCTTCAAATTTGTTGTGATTGTTCATTTATGGAAACAGAAATTCATGAAGATATTCCCATTGTTCATTACAATCAAATACAGGACAAAGTCTCAACAGATAGTTGTGTCAAGTGGACCTTAAACCCCATGTTTTTTGGGGGATTGAAATTTTGGGATTAATTATATGTTGTTATATATAGTTTTCTGTATAAACGTCGCCCAAATAAATAAGTAGATGTTCTTCGATAAGTATTTGTTATTGTATATTGCTCTATCCGGTTACTAATATATAAATGCCTCTAAAAGATAATTATTTATATATATTCTAATTGAAGGAGCTGGAGTCGATTACATCTCAATTAGAAGAAGTTCAATCCTGTCGAGATGAATTACAACAGACATTATCTCAATTACAATCCAATTATAGTAGATTGGAGATGGAGAAAAATGATATTTTACAGGTAGGTTTACAATTTAATGCCTGTCTGAAGTCTGTCTCACCCAAGTATGTGACTATTCTCCGTGTAATGCCTTATGCCACCTAGCAAATAAAATAAACCAAGAACGAACAATAATAATCATTTTCTATAGCGCTGAACATTCAGTCAGTCTGACTGCTCTGTGGTGCTTTACAATGTAGATATGTTATAAAATAAGAATAAACAAAACAAAACATACATGTATACACAAATAAACAAAATAATACAAAGGAATAGTTAAGTTACAATATACAGATAAAAATCCAAACCATATATGACAAAATTTAAATTCCTAAAAAAAATGGTATAAAATAGTGTAATTAGGCAAAATAGTATAATCAGTCTTGGACCGTTTACCATGTTCAAAAAACATGACAAATAGTGTAATCAGCAAATGGACTGTTCACTGTGCACAAAATACATGTCACACCCGCAATAGCTACAAACCATTAAAAGTATTTATGTAATGTGGCCTGTGTGAGAAAAATGGTTGGACGATATAACTGTACAATGTTCACAATTCTGCGCAAATCTGTTATACAGTGTTGTGAAGTGTGCTCCTGTAGAACTTTAAGCAGCAACTGACAGCCAAATAAACGATGCTAATCTTGCATGGTGATACAAGAGCTTGGCCTGCCATATGTATGCACAATCTAAAATGTATAAGTAATAGTAAGTATAAAAAAATATTTTAATTGTAGAGAAAATCTCAAGAATTTGACGTATTGAATAATAGTAGACGGTGTTATGATAAAGAAATGGTAGATTTACAACAGGAAGTTCACGAGTTTAAAATAAAAATGGCTGACCTACAGGAGAGAAACAACGAGAAAGATGAACTGAATATAAAACTAAAGTAAGAATATTTTCTATGATAACATTAACAATAGAGGTACCGTATAGGGACATATATTGTAAATGAACATTAGGTTTGGAATTTAGCAAAATATTAGAGTGACCCTATACGGACATGCGACTTTAGGTATTTGGAATTTAGTACATTCTGTCTGCATATACGTCATTGAGAGGTTCCAAAAAAGTGACAAAAAAAACTTTACCCGCAAAAGTCACTCAAACTAAATAAGAGTGATTTTGGGTCTCGATGATATGGCCAAGGAAAAACAGGAACATGTAATGTAATTTTAAATTTAGTGCATTCTGTCTGCATTAAGCTCATTGAAATGAAATGGTGTTTAACGTCCTACTGTTCTGCTCGGCAATGGGCTAAAGAAGACGGACATACACCATGCAGTGTGCTATGAGGGACATTTTTCCTGCACTAGCGGCACTACAGCCTGCTCTTATATCGAATTCCCACTGTCAAGGGATCTTTTATGTGCACGCCAATGTGTACATGGAACCTTGGTTTTTTGTCCTGTCCGAATGACTAGACAGTTGTCCTTGTCAGGCCCTCCATCCTGTATCACCGACTTGGGCTTATCACGCCGGGGAATCTGGATGAACTTTCTTGACCATGCAAGGATCAAACTATGTCATTGAGAGGTTCATGGATATGCTGATTGTTTGTCAAAGAGCCGTGGCTGCAAGTGAATTAGAAAATGTTCTTAGTTCCTATTTTTTAATTTCATTGTGTATTAATACAGAACCTTGGCTCACTTACCATCAGGTTCTGTGCTCAATCTCGGCTCGGTGTTTTTTGTCTCAGAATGGGCAAAGATATTTAATAAATTTGATATTGTTTTTATTTAACCAGAGATCAGAATATAGAATTACAACAATTATTAGCTAAAGAAGAAGAATCACGAGAAGTTATATTACAAGATCATAAACGATTGTTACTCAACTTTCGTAAAGAAACGGTGAGATTATTGTATTATTATAGATATAATATTGTAAAAGAAACAGTAAGGTTATAGATATAATATTTTAAATGGTCTTACAGGTTAAAGCTATGAACTTAATTGTGTTTTAAGGTTACGTTTTTTTTTAAATTCTAGTTTAAAGAGATAGATTATTTAACATTTAATTAAAAAAAAAAACAGCAGTAGATAATTTACCCTGGTGAATTCAATCACACTGAATATGGCTATCTTGTTGCACTCGGGCACCATATAATGATAACTATTCTAACGTAAAAGTAACATAAATTTAACTTAGATATTTTACCATAATTGGACACTAACCAAAATGTAACTAAAATGACGTAAACAGTTGAGCAAACAATCGAGCGGACAGTAAACCTCATTTCTCTCTCTCTCTCTCTAAACATTGATATGTACGTTACTTGATACTGATAGATTGTTTCAATGACCAATGTGATCATCTGTCCCTATTTTTTCTACAGGATGCCGCCATGATGCAACTCCGAGAATCGTTATTTTTAGAGAAACAGACAGCGTTAGAGAATTTACGAGATGAGATAGAAAATGATCGTCGAGAATCTGTGAAGAGAAATGATGAGAAACTTGCTCAGGTTTTAACAGAAAATGCTAAGATTATTTCTGTAAGTCAAGTTTTCTGTCTTTGTTTATTCTACAAGATTAGGTTCGGAAGAAATAAAATAAAATGGGTTTTAATGTCCTATATATTTCCACACAATCCATGCTGTGTGTTTTGAGGGAATTTTGCCAGGACAGTGGCTCTGAATCCCACTCATCAATAATATTGAACAATATGTTAGTCCCAAAATGAACTAGTTTTTGTCAAGTGGATGTTTAACTCGCTCTCTCTCTCTCTCAGTCTCTCTCTCTCTGTGGATCTGAACTGAATGAGTTTATTTGAGAGATTACCCCCCCCCACCCCCGGTTTGGATTTTGATAAGTTGTTCTTTTATCTAGAGTAAAAATGATGAGATTACGCAGATACAAACATTGTTAAAAAATCTAGAAGATGAAAGACGACAAATGGAACAAAAATTACAGGAAGAAATTCAAAGACAGGTCAATATTTTAATTTAATTTTTAAACAAGGAAAATCTTTCGAAGGCCAATCTTTCCTTCAATTAATTGTCATATTGTCATTGCGAGGATATGGTATTTTTTCTTTTATAGACAATATTTTTATTTAGATTTGTATAGTCATTATTAAAACTAATTTAAAAACTCATTTATACAACCAAGCTTATCAGTAATTAAATGTATATATGTATTATAATTTGACATATATCGGGCAATGTGATATCATGATTGTAAGGGGCTTAGAGCATCTTAGGACGATTAGGCGCTATATAAATGTCTTATCATCATATCATTGATCATCATCATCATCATCATCCCCATCATTCTGTAGTTATGAAAAACAATTCTGATCTGATTTACAGGTGTCACAAGCTGTGACGAGAGAAAGAAATCTGTTAGAGACGGAGAAAGACTGGGCGATTAGACGAGAACGTGATAATTTAATAACAGAGAATAATCGTAAAGTAGAGGAGATGTCAGCCATTTTACAACAAGAGAGAAATATGAAAGAAGATTTACAACAACAAATAAAAAATACACAAAAGGTAAGACAACTATCACTACCACTTTTCTAATTCATTGAGAATCATCGAAAACGCTTGGGTTTTTACTGTGTCATAGTTTAAAATGGTCTGTCTAAATTTGATAATATGTGTTGGGTCTATTTTCTCCAAACATGACGAGTAAATTTACAGATAAAATAATTACTTTACACTGCTCCGGAAACGAAAACAGTTATACCCAATGTTTTTTGTATCATTCTCAATGTTAGATATAATCTAACATATAATTACAGTCTGATTTATACACAGATCCTAATCCGTTACAGCATATGTGGCCCCTGACTTCTCAACCTCGTGGGTTTCATCCGGGCACTCCGGTTTCCTCCTACTGCTAAGATCCCTACGCGCAAGCGAATTATTGAAATAAAATTAAACCATATGTTAGTCCCGAAATGACCTAGTTTGTGTCAAGTGGACGTTAAACCCCATTTCTTTCTCTCTCTCTCCCTAATTTGTTTATTACACTAGGTTCTGTTATATAACTGGTGTGAGATGCACGGAACTGTATTTAACCCACTACTAGAAACATCAATACTGATTGTTTTTTAAAATGTTTAATGTCATAGGGTCAAAAGCTGCTTGTATTCCCCCTCACGTGACCTTAAACTACTTAAGGTTGAATGGCCCAATGGTTATATAAATTAATGTGTGCACATGTATTATAAGGTCCTCAACTGGTGTGGTTTCGAATCCCCAGTTGCACGTAACAGTGAGTAGGGTTGTCTATCCAACCTCGTGGTTTTTCTCTGGGTACTCCGGTTTCCTCCCACTGCTAAAGACCCCTACCCCTTAAAACTAAATTGAACCATTCGTTAGTCCCTAGTTTGTGTCGAGTGGACATAATATCTTAATATCTCTCTCTCTCATTCTGTGTGATAGAAAGACAATTTGATTATCTTATTTAAAAAGGCCCTGGTATAGTAATACATAGATTAACCCCAATATGTAACTGGTGTGTTTGTGTTTTACATGATGTTCAAGTGGCCATGTCCTGCCCTCTTCTTCTAATATTTTATTAACATGTTACTGTTGATACAGCTTGGGTTGTCTATTGTTCCTGGATTACTCCCTAGTCTACTGTTCTACACAAATATATCAAGATATACCATAGTTCTTGCTATTGTTATTTTGTGGTTCATGAGTTGTACTGAAAACCACAGATTACAATGTTTTCATGGTTTTTATGATTCTATTGTTACCTTTGTGTGACTCATGACTGATTCATACTGAAACCCACAGATTGTAGAATTATAATTAGTTGTCAAATTTAAGATCATATAGTGAATTAGATATGTTTCTTTTCTCATATTATTATGTCCTATTGTTAATATTCACTTGTATGAAAACGTAGGATTCTATAAAAGATTAGCGAAATATAATAACTGATATGTGATCATATAGTGAATGAGATTATAATTCTATTCAGATATAGTCATCTTGGTTGGTTTGATATCAATAATCAACTCTTAATAAAATCTTGAATTTAATATGTTTTGATTGAATGGGATATTTCTAGGGTGATGTGAGATCAATTTAGAAGCCCCGCTAACGGTTAAACATAGATTGTAACACTATATCCAATTAAAACTACTTTTATTAAAAATAATCTTATTCAAATCAATATAGAATAATTCACGTTATTACCTTAACAATTTTACATTTATTTTTATACTGATTTAATATCACCATCTTCGTGTGTCTAAGATAAATGAATTAGTAGTAATACGTTTACCTTTTTTCATAACATGCCTGCATATTATTTACAAGGGTGTGCTTAATTACATTATAAAACAGTAATGACATTAAAACAGTACTGGCTTTATATAGGAAAAGTCCTGACATTAAAATAACAGTTTTGATTATAAAAACAGTCCTGACATTATAAAGATAGTCTTGACATTAAAACAGTTTTAACATTATAAAAACAGTCTTAAATATTAGTTCATGACATTGTAACAGTCTAAACATTATAATAATAGTATTTTTAACATATTGTGATTTAGGTGAACACCTTTGTTGGTATTATGATTATGTTGATAACAAGTCATATACATTAATACAATTACCGAGTATAATACTAAGCTTAGATTCAGTAATTGTGTATCAATAAAATTGTACCTTGTGTTAAAAATATAAAATGTTCAATTACTAAATGCCAATCGAAGAAGTAGTTACAACATCACACAAACTTCTCCAGTCTAAAAAAAACCAGAATGAGATACAGATCTGTTGGGGAAGCAGCACTTTAGAAGCCCCCACCCCCCACCTCCACTCCCACCCCCATCCAGCATCCCCCACCCAGTATCCTCTCCTACATGGACTATCTTGGTGTCGACTCTGCCAGCATTATAGCCTAGGAAAGGAATATATTCCCAGATTATTTTAATCAAATTGTTGGTGAAGCCAGAAGCACCATACCCCCCCCCCCCCCCACCATGCATCCTCTCCTACATGGACTATCTTGGTGTCGACTCTGCCAACATTATAGCCTAGGAAAGGAATATATTTCCAGTTTATTTTATCATAGGTGTTGTACATAGGTTTTATCATAGGCCTACAAAACCCCTAACCCTAACCCTAGATAATTGTATAAGTGGTGTATATTGATTTTATATCCCCTAATCAGTCATTGTCAGTTAAAGTAAAGAGTCCGTGAGTAAGAAGGATGTACTTCAACATGTATTTAACATATGATCAAATTGAATACTCTCAATAAACCCAACAACTTATACTGGTAGTGTTATCTCTATAATCATAAACTCTTCACTTTAAATAAACAAACAAATATAAAACCTTATCTCTTACAAGTTTAAAGTCAACTCTTTTAGTTTTTCATTAAAACTAGGTGGGAAAAAGGGTCAATGAGTCATGACTGCCATGTTTTCGATCTGACAAGGGTTTTCTCCTGGTCCTCTGGTCTCCCCCCCCCCCCCTGCTAAAGACCCCTACGCCCAAGCGAATTATTGAAATGCAATACAACCGTATGTTAATCCTGAAATGACTTAGTTTGTGTCGAGTGGAGGTTAAACCCCTCACTCCCCCTCTCTTTTTCATTAAAACAAAAGTTTAATTTTATATATATTGTAATAGGAGTTGCTGTGGCTCAGTGTAAGATAAAGCACTGGCTCATAGTAACCTGTAGACAGAGAATGTTGATCTTGTTCCACTGTTCTTTTCACTTGTTGAAGGTGCTGGATGGAGTCGAATAGCTTCCACTTGTCTGGGTGGACAGAGGAAGAGGCTTTAGTTGTCTGGATGGTACATAGTATACTTCCCAAATGTTGACCTGCATATAAAGAATGTTTCTGTCATAGCGTACTGGATAGCATATGCTTGTTGTCATGGTTACACAAAAAAGTTGGATGTTAAACCCGATTTAATTCTTTGTTCTGTTTGCGAATTAAAATAATGGGACATGAGTTGACGTAATTTTCATGTTTATTTCATGATCTACTTAGACTGCTCCAAACAAATGTTGAGAATCCCTTTAATCCTATTTTTAGACTGCTCCATTAAAACAAAATTTAATGTTGAGAATCCCTTTAACCCTAAGATTTTATATCTATTAAAAATATCTACTTTTACTAGTAGTACATGCCCGTACATATTAACATGTCCATACATATTAACATGTCTGTACATATTGTTCAGTTTTTTTTATATTAATTATCTGTGTTGTTTAATGTAAGACCATGTGTCAGATGGCTGTATGTATACCGGCCAATAAATATTCTGGACATTAATAACCAAATTAAGTAGGAGGGTTGGATGGCCGAATGGTTAGCGTGTGTGTGCTGTATCATACAGCCTGCCATTGAGACAACTGGTATGGTTTCGAATCCCGGTTGTACGTGCCAAGGAGTAGGGTCGCCTGCCACACCTCGTGGGTTTTCTCTGGGTCCTCCCAATGCTAAAGACCCCTGCGTGCAAGCAAATTATTGAAATAAAATTAAACCATATGTTAGTCCCAAAATGACCTAGTTTGTGTCAAGTGGACGTTAAACCCTATTTCTCTCTCCAAATTAAGTCTATATAGATTCAACTCATATATAACGGTTCATGATAAAAAAAAGATGATTCCATTATCCCTTAATCTTTTGCTTAAAGAAGCAGTATGTCCTATTTACAGAGAGAGAGACAGAGGGAGAGAGAGAGGGGGACACAAACCAGGTTATTTCAGGACTAAAATATGGTTTAATTTTAAATAACATGTAAAGAGCTGACGTCTATTACTACAATAGTTTAGAGATGTATTAGTATTATGTAAAGTCTGGATAAAGAGTTGGCTGTTCTTGTTATGATAGTTAAAAATATTGAATATTTCCTTCAGATTAGGCTATTGTTATTTCATAGTTTGATTTTAATGAATTGCCTTTTCAGAGAGAGAGAGAGAAATGGGGTTTAACGTCCACTCGACACAAACTAGGTCATTTTGGGACTAAAATATGGTTTGATTTCATTTCAATAATTCGCCTGCGCATAGGGGTCTTTAATTAGCAGCGGGAGGAAACCGGAGTGCCCTGAGGAAACCCACAAGGTTAAGAAGACGCCCCTATCTCCATGCCACATACGCTGACACCGGGGATCGAAACCACAGCCGCAAGCCAGAGGTGACCGGCCAGCTAGAGGTTGAAACGCTGCACTCTAGATCACTAGACCACTAGGCCATCCCAACCCCAAAATTGCCTTTTCATATTCTTACGTAATCACAATGATATAGATCATGTGGTTAATTTCTTCACCTCTTGTTGAAGCCATGTTGACCTGGGATTGTAAATAAAATCTTTGTATTCACAAGAATATAATAAGATCGGAGTTAATGTTGATTTTATGGTCGTAATGAATTCAATAACGATTTGTTAACATTATTCAATGTCTGCCCCGCTGAAATAAAGTCATTGTGTTTGTTTATGTAAGGATAAGGTGTTGACATAAAGATTTATAAAAGTACTGAGAAAATTTTACGAGTTTATTTGCTTGATAATGGGGTAATAATTTATAATAAACTCACTTCTAGGCTTTTATTCTTTTGATGTTTTGTTACTGGTTATAACGGCAACCTAGAAACTGATAACGTTGAATAAGTTGTCTGAGATAGTTAGTGTATTGTGGTGCTCAGTCAGTGTTATACTGCTGGTGAAAGGATCATATCAACTCAGGGTTTGGATCATATCAACTCAGGGTTTGGAGCATACTTTGCAAGGGAAAGGATCATATTTAGTGTACATCAGTTATATGCAGGTTTTAAACTTGGTATATTAGTGTTACGATGTCCGTGTTGAGGTGCACTTTTGATGATAAAGCAGTATGTCATATTTATTTGATGTGAGATCAGTGTGTGTATGAGGGCTTTATCCTTGAACAACGTGCTGCACTATTGATAGTCGGAGCACTTATACTTTTCATTGTGTACATTACTAGGTGTGTACAGGGATTAAACCTCGATGCATTGTGATATTGACTTTGTGGTGTTCACAAATATCTGATTAGTGTCTGTCAAGGAGCATCAGTTGGTGTATTTTGATATCTACTTGTCTATGCAATTAAAGCAGTTATTCTAAAAGATTACACATTAGTGAGGTGTAGGGTTTAAAGGTGTATTATATATCGTGTGTATTACAACAGAGATTATGTAACGGGAGAAATCATTAGTAGTTAAGATACATAAAGCGACAGATCAAATCTCTTGTATTTCTAGTCTTGACCCTTCACAGGAATTATTGAAGTCAGGATTAAATGTCACTATGGTAATATTTCACTGAATAGATTAAATATGTTTAACATCTTGACTGAATATATACGCTTGTTCAAACAGTTGTGTTTCTCGCTTTCAACATTCATATAGACGGACATTTGTGCATTATAAATTTACTCTGTATTTTATTGTCGTAAGATTAAATTATCGACTGTCCTTTATAATTACAACCCAACAGAAAGAGAGATCATTAAATGATATGATTATATGTAGGCCTAGAAGATAACATGGTGGATTATATACGTAAGCCTACAAGATAACATGTTAGATTATCAGTGATCTTAAAGGATTAGAAATTCTACAAGAGACAGTCATTAACCAACTATAGAGTGTGAGGAGATATAAACTCATGATCAAATACTATCTAATTAAATCATGATTTGATATAGTATCTGAAATATTTGTCAACAACTTCTATTGATCAGTGATTTTATGATAGATTTGTTTTTGCTTACAATCTGTGTAGAGGTGCATCTGATCATGAGGATGAGGTCGTGATCCATCTTCTCTTATATGGATTATTTGCTTTGTATCCAGTAGTGTATCTCGAGTATCATTTGTAAATACAATTATTATCATTTGGTGGACATACGTTATTAGTATATTGTCACAAAAATTGGATGTACAATATTAGTATATTATCACATGGTGGATGCACTATATTAGGTGTGTGACTATAAACGGATAGTATCTTGAAGTTGATGTAATAAAAATGGAGGAGAATAATTTACGTGATGTTAAAATGGAGGACAATAATTTACACGATATAAGAATGAGGTTTATTAATGCTTGTTATCAGGTTTGTGAAAACATCAATTTTTTTTTTACTGTTAATGGGAACACAGATGATTGGTAGTTGACTATTGTGAGAACACAGATTTATTGTGTCCTATTACGTGTTACAGTTTGCCTAACATTTCATCACCGTTTGTCTTGTGGTGATTTCATCAGAACGTTTCAGGTTTTACAAAAAGGGGTTATGCGATCGGAAATGCTATGATTTTATTACCAGTTTATTCTGTTCTATCTTCTATTTATATCTACTCTCTATCTCTGTCCGCATGAGTTAGTTGATCCAGCAGTTAGGGGTCAAGTGATCTAACTTGTCATTGAGCCAGATGGCATGGTTTCGATTCCGCACTTGTACATGTAACTTTGTGGCTTTTCTTGGACTCCTCACATTTTCTCCCACTGCTAAAAATCCCTAGTGCATGCAAAATATTAAAAAAAAAACATTTTAGCATAATTTTAGAATCAAAATGACTTAGTTTGTGTTGATTGGACATTAAACTCCATTTCTCTTCCCCACTCCATTCTCTTTCCCCCCCCCCCCCCTGCTATCTTAATGTATTTTAAACATGCATTATACAAGAGCTAAATATGCTTATTGTAGGTCTTTCTTTAGGCCTGAAATGTTATCTAAATTATTAATCAGACATTAATTAACTTATCCAGACCATAAATAATCCTCATTGTCATTGCTAGCCTGCGAAATTTACTTTTTTATATATCCTATCGGTTCAGAGTGGATAAATTTGACTGAACTGCCAGCTGTTTAATCTCCCATAGCGCATCTTTAAATTGGCTAAAAGAAAGTTTACTTTAAATTGTGTAATGAATGCCATTGTGTTTTATGATTATAGGAACTTGAAGAACAACGCAATCACAATCGTCAAGCTTCGAAAGATAAGATGGTCGCCGTTGCTCGAGCGAAGGAGATGATGAGAGAACAAACAAAAGGGGAAATCGAGCGAATCAAAGATAAAGTTAAAGAGGTGATAATATCATGTTTTTATTACATCGGAAAATTAACTGATCATTTTAGACAAGAAGAGTGGGGATCCTTTGGGACTAAATCTTATAGTTTATGCCACCCAGTGCAAAAATTCTTCAAGTGCATGTAGCATCAATTTGTTTGTTATCCTTCAAGATTAAATGTACTGGTTTGGGTATATTATTCTTAATACCTTCAAACTGGTCTTTAATTTGCTTTGATAATGCTTGTTTACTCTCTTTATAAGGGAGCAAGTTATTGAAACAAGGACAAAACTGGTAGATTTATGAGAGAATTCTGGGATGGCTTGTTGCCGCCATTGGACGTTGAAATTATGCCAACTGTAACATTTACCACTGACTGTCTTTTAATTGGTTGAATGTTTATTCACAAAATCTTTTAACTGAGATATTTTAAGATCATACTTTTTCATTGACTGAAACAGCTTATACACATGTTTATGTTGTCTTGTGTCCTGTCGATCATGAAATTTGGCATGCTTGTGTTATGTCTGTCCCACCAAGGCTGCCAATGATGTACAGTACAATTAAAATTGGATATGTATCACCCCGCTGTGAAACTGTACCTGCAAACTTCCTATAATATTTATTTATCAACTCTGATCATTTTGAATCAGAATACTCAATGCATGGCTGTTTTTATTTTGAATCAAAAGAATCATATGTATACATAATCCTGTAGTCCATGAATTATTTAACCTTTTTAAACAAAGATTTGAAATAAAACAATTGTGAAAGTAATTAGTGGTAGATACCTACACAAGATGAAATGATACCCTGGTTACAGTGATTGCTGATCACATTTGAAATAATTCTTATACTTTGAAATGACTGGATACTGTAAACAATGGAAGTAACCGATGGGTGATGAAATTAATATAAACTGTTGTGATATATGTCCGTACTTGTTAAATATATTAATAAATTATTAATTAACAAGATGTTAAACCCCATCTCTCTCTCTCTCTCTCTCTCTCTCTCTCTCTCTCTCTCTCTCTCTCTGTCACATATATTGCTGACAATGATTTTTAAGCTAATTCTTATACTTAAAAGTGACTGGATACTGTGAACAATGGAAGTAACCGATAGGTGATGAAATTAATATAAACTAGGGTGATTATGTCCGTACTTGTTAAAGATATTCTTAAATTGTTTGTTAACAGGATAATAAGAGAGAGATTGAAGAATTAAAAGAAACGGTGAAGAATCTGGAGGAAGAAATCCAGAAATTACGGTCTGATAAACAACAGTTATGTCGTGTTGAACGGGAAGTTAATAGTACCCTAGATAGAACCGAGAGAACCGTTATAAACGAAATCAACGAAGAATGTCGACGTAGTGCTAGTGTTTTGGGTATTTCACCTAGAAAAGTTCATTTAGCAAGGTAAATAGTCTGAATATTTTAAATATTTTAAGATGAGGTTGGGCTGTGGTAAAATATGTGCCCTTTTAGATCCAAAGGAAGACCACAAACACCAAAAACAGCAAAACCAACTGTGTACATTGATTTAATGTATTGCATGTATTTTTTAATTAAACTAGGAAATATCACGAACCAAATTTTCATCCTCCTTAGATCAGTGCTTATGTGGAGACTTGACATTTCTCCCAAATTCTTAAACCTAACCCAAGACCCAACCCTACCCCTAACCCTTACCCTAACCCACAATCTCGTCAACAATCACGTACCCTAACCCACTTTACATCTCCTGACCATGACGAATTCTGCACCTGGCCTTAATATTTAGACCTAGTTCTGGAGGATGCCATTATGGTAAAAGTTTGATATCATGTAGAAATGGATTTTCTTTTTTCAGTTTCCGTGCTGAAAGTCCTGTTGCTATGGGTGGAAGTCCAACGTCTTCTAAATATAGAACTCCTGTAACTTCATCTCTTGTAAGTATGGGGAGGTGTCAATAGTCTGTGCTACCACTCCATTATTAAGTAATGTGTCATTTGCATGATAAAGCTGCTTTTGGATTTTGGTGGTTTTGACTGCCACAGACTAAACCAGACATTGAAATGAAATGGAGTTTAACATCCTGTTGTTCCAAACTGAACTAATAAAGACAGGCATACACCATACAGTTTGCTATGAGGGAAATTTTGCCCAAACAGTGGCACTACAGACTACTCTTATATCGAATTCCAACTGTCAAGGGATCTTTTACATGCATGCGGATGTATGTGTACACAGACCTCGGTTATTCATCCCATCTGAACAACTATAAACAGCTGTCCTTGTCAGGTCCACCGTCTTGTATTACTGACGAGGGGGAATCACGCCGGAAAAACTTGATGACTATTTCAGCCAATGCAGGGATCGAACAGCCGACCTCCAGGCTAGCGAACCAGCGCCTTATCCACTTAGCCACTGTGACCACCACCGTATGCTTTGAGGAACACTAATTGTATTTTGATGCCCAACTATCGCGTGAACTTTAACATGCTTCAATATGATTGACTTTCAGGCAAATCTACGAGCGTGTAATGAAGAATTGAGAACGCATCTTTATGAATTAAAACAAGAACTAGATTCACAGAAATCTTTATATAATAAATCACAAAAAGATAAGGTAAGTTTAAAACACAAAAAGATAAGATATCTGCTGGAGTTTTATTCAGTATGAAATGTCTCCACTAGATGCCTAAATTGGACAGTTTCAAGTTGTGGATGTTAGATTGTGAGCCATACTCGTCTGAATTAATCGACACAAATAAAATAGAGTTCCTACTTTCTACTTTTCTGCACCAATAATCTGTCTAATGAAGATGTGTCTACCCCATGCAGTTTCCTATAACAGAAATTTTGCTTGTGAACATCATTTCAGTCAATTAAAACATATTGTATGGTCTTCTATAAACTGACTGAATCTTATAAACACCAGCTTTTCTCATTATAATTACTAAATTGATATACAAACTCAGCAATATGTAATATTAATGACAACAAAGTATTCTTGGTTACCCCTTTACTGACAGTCTTTAAAGTTCCAATTTCATATTTTCTAAGAAAGTCAAAACATAATTATTTCTATGTTTTTTGCTCAAAAGGTTGTCAACTCACTATTATACGATCATGGGCAAAATTTTTTGGGCAGACACCGATTGATTGAGGAAATAGTTAACCAATTACCTCCCTTGTTTTCCCATTCCTCTCCATGGACGGCCATCTTCAAACGTTTGAATTTGAAGTTGAAAATGATATTTTTGCCAATTTCTCAACTGGCAATAGTGAATTACAGGATTAATAGGATTATTCTTTAACAAGGTAGGACTGTTTATAGGTACAATCTATTTTTGGGCTTTATTTTAATACATTTTAAAAATATAACTTAAAAAAATGCTATTGGAGCTTTAACTTCTATGGAATACAATTACTGCTTATTAATGATCGCCATTGCAGCTAGGCGTCTCTAGTCGTTATCAAGCAATGATGACTAGATACTCTCTATACCTAAATATAATACACGGAATACATGCGCAGGGATACACTCTCTTGAACCATTGAATAACCTGAGCGGTATTCAATGGTCATTGAGTTCTGTATTTATTCTATAACTACATACAAATCTCAAAATACACTGCACTATCCAGATTATCAAAAAAATCATCATCAATAACATTAAAATTCATGACAGGTTCCGCCCTATTTTCTTTCCTTTTTACAAAAATTGTCGTTGCTAGTGGTGACATCATTACGGGTTGACGTAATTATGAAAGTGACGTCATTCTGGACAAAAGTAGTACGTTTTCAGGCCATTGAATACAACCATAGGTTATTCAATGGCTGTATTCAATGGCTGTATTCAATGAAATTTTCTTGTATTTGCATGTAGTTATAGAATATAATACACGGACCGTGTTTGATACCTATTTCTTATTTCATTGCTTGTAGGAAGACTCGCTAGAAAATTTAAAACGGAAATTAGAAAAAGAGAAATCGAGTGAACTAGATCAATTGAAGGAAAGATTAGTAAGGGTAGGTAACTCTACTTTCACAATATCATAATTTAAAAAACATTTTAAAAACATTGAAATCTATAGATTTATTTTATTGATATTTCATGATTTTTACCTATTCGTGTTGCTAGGTGATTAAAATTGCTGCTGAATTAAGTCAACGAAGAAAGAATGAAAGAATCGTTGACGACGATCCTCCTGAATTTATCAGAAATGATTTGTAAGCTTTGTGTTGATTGGATGGTATTAGTCTGAAGTAAAATGCATTGTGGGGGATTATTTACAACGGCATGAAGTCAACAGATATGGATATCAAATTTTTGTTAAAATGAAATTCCATGTTGTGAAATTTCTTTGCCATATCGTAGGCCTATCTGTTCACAGTGTATTTTATACGAGACAATACCCATTTATATGAATGTGTTCAAGTTTTGCTGTTAATATACTAAAATTATTTATGCATGCACAGTTTGCAGTGTTCATTACAATTAATATTGTTTATATTAGTCTCCATCATCCAAACAAATTCTGGGTGACCGAGACTAGGTTTATATAGGCTAGTATTGTAATATATATTATAACCCATTTGATGTGAAAGTGTGATATATAACTTATATTATAAATTTTAAACACTTCATGATTTCCTACTTTGATTACAAATGGATATGGAATTTGGCCGGATTTGTTACTGAGACACTGTCATGTTGAATTTCTGGATTGCTGGATTTAACGATTGCTGCTGATCTGCAGTGATTCTGTTTTGCGGAATATTATCTTTATAGCATATAGCTTGAGTGTCTTCACTTATGCTCGTCTTCATAAGCCCAATTTAGGAGCAGAACAGTAGGACGTTAAATCCCTTTTCATTTCATACATTTAACCATTAGTTGATCGCGGGTTCGGTGGCCAAATGGGTTAACCCTTGAACATTAGATTACTAGGTCTATCGTTGAGTCAAATAGCGTAATTTAATCTCCCACGCCAGTATGTGACAAGGAGTAGGGTCACTTGTCCAACCACATGGGTCTTCTCAGGATCTTTTGGTTTTCGTCCACTGCTAAAGATCCCCACGCGCAAGCAAATTATTGACGTAAAATTGAACCATATGTTAGTCCCAAATTGAACTAGTTTGTCTCGAGTGGATGTTAAATACCATCTTTCTTAATCTCCCAATTGTTTGACCCACTGAATGTTGTTAATATATATTAATTAAGACATATTTTGATGCTATTAACACATTAGTTTAAACACGTTAAACATGCATTATGTAAGAGCCTAATCTGCCCATTGCAGGTTTTTCTGTTAGCCTTAAATGTTATATAAATTATTATTTAGACATTTATTAACATGATAAGACCATAATCAACTCTCTAGACCATCGGATGGCAGAGATTTAAATGGATTATGATGCCAGCAACTGCAGCGTGATTTAAGAATTTGACGATAGGTGGATGATCAAGACTAAGTCTTGTTTGTCCAGTTCCATTACTTCATGAATTATAAACAATCTACGCTACCAATATTCATAATTTCTCTCCGAATAGAATTATGTAATTAAGAATTTCATTATATTCTTTTTCCATGATGTTTTTGAACTATTATAACCCAACTCTCCATCTAAATGGCAGAGTGGTTAACACGCTGTAACATAAGGTCTGTCATTGAGTAAGCTGGCGTAGTTTCAATTATCCAGTTGTGCGTGACAAGGAGTAAAGTTGTCTATCAAACCTCGTTGGTTTTTACTGTATTTTCCTCCCACTGTGGATACTTGAAATAAAATTGAACCATGTTAGTCCTGAAATGATGTTAACCCCCTCTCTCTCTCTCTCTCTCTCTCTCTCCCTCTCTATCTAAATCTTACATAATGCATCTTTGATTCTTATAGATAGGATTAACAACTGATTAAGACATAATGCATTTTTAATTGAAACACGATTAACACCTGATTAAGACACTGTGTTCTATTAATCACTAACAGGAGCACATAACTCAGATGAATCGACTTGCCAATCAATACATCACCGAAGGTAATCACAGTCTACCCACCGAGAAGATGCCAAATTTCTGGAAAAATAATTTACGAGATGAATCTCCTGAATTTTATATAAAAAGATACGAACAGGAAATCAACAAAGATCGAGCGAAGTAATATTTTTTATTACATTTTTGTATTTCAGATGACAAAAATTATCATTTATGTTTATAAGGTTTGTAGAAACTGTTCGGAGGAAGTATACACGGATACAATCTAACAGACATTGAGTCAACTGGCATGGTTTCAATACCCCGCTTGTACGTGACAAAGAATAGGCTTAACCTGTCCAATCTTGTTGATTTTCTCCTGGTCCTCCGGTTTCCCCCCACTGTTAAAATCACTGCTAGCAAGCAAATTATTGAAGTAAAGTTGAACCACATATTAGTCCCAAAATGACCTGGTTTATATCGAGTGGACATTGAACCTCATTTCTCTCTCACTCTCTATTATTGATATTAAAGGTGGTGTTTACGCTAAAGATTCCCTGTGCTTGATTGTTCAGCTTTAACCCGAGAAGTTTGATTTATATTAACATATTAGCATGAAGTATTTAATTTATATCCTGTGTTAATCCATGATATTATATATTGCATGATATATTATTGATATGTATGTAAATATGAAAAAAAAAGAAAATTCTGATATAAGGCTGCTCTAAATCACCTGTTGACACTAAATTGATATTTCAATCTATAAATATTAGCTGTACAATAAGTAATTAGTGACCATATTACCTGTACAGTCTGTAGTTATTGACCATATTACCTGTATAGTAATTAGTGACCATATTAGTGTACAGTCAGTAATTATTGATCACGTTACCTGTATAGTAATTAATGACCATATTTAACTGTACAGTAAGTAATTAGTGACCACATTGCCTGTATAGTAATTAGTGGCCATGTTACCTGTACAGTAAGTAATTAGTGGCCATGTTACTTGTATAGTAATGAGTGACCATATTAACTGTACAGAAGTAATTAGTGGCCATGTTACATGTACCTGAATAGTGATTAGTGACCATATTACCTGTACAGTCAGTAATTAGTGACCATATTGCCTTACCTTACAGTAGGTAATTAGTAAGTATTGTTTATTTTGATATAGACATGGTGTTGATCATTGTCCATCACCAGAATTTAAACATATAAATGATTTACAACAAGACGAGATCAATAGATTAGAGAGGGAAATACAGAAATTAGCTCTTGTAAGTTATAATTATTATATCAATATTAACTGGTATAGGTTAATTAGAGATAGAATTATATTGTAGATATTATAGCAATAAGTGCTGAGATGGCATATATTATATAACAGTAAGTGCTGAGACGGCATATATTATATAACAATAAGTGCTGAGACGGCATATATTATATAACAATAAGTGCTGAGAAGGCATATATTAAAGATATTTCATAGATAGGAATAGTAAATGTTGAGACCGCTCATTGTCAATAACATGATCAACAGGACAAATGAGGGACACTCAAGGGACCTGAAGTAAATATTCAACTGAATAGACGTATTATAGATATTTTAAATGTGTTTATAAATGAACAGTTTTCATACACACCAAAATGTAATTACCCCCATCCGTTTGCCTCCCCCTGCTTACTTTATAATCACTCTACAGAGTCACGTTTACACAAGTTTGCACAATTACAAACATGAACCTAGCAATATGATTAGGCCAGTCAATATTACTAGGCCTATCAATATGACTAGGCCTATCAATATGACAAGGCCTATCAATATGACAAGGCATATCAATATTACTAGGCCTATCGATATTACTAGGCCTATCAATATGACAAGGCCTATCAATATGCAAATCACAAGGCCAATCAATATGCAAAATTACTGAATCAAAAGATGAAGAGCGATCATATGTTGCCTGGCAAGCTAAGTTTTATTTTTACAATGATGAGTTTTTGTCGGTCAAGATTAACATTGATTTGATATAAATATGTTTTAGCATCGTGGTAATAGAAAACCTCCGAGACCTAAACGAGATATAAAGACAGTTGATGGAGATAAATTATCCAGACAGACGACAGTAGATTATCAACCGATACACTCTAATAATTTCTATACAGGTTCGGTACCTGATTTAACCAATCCTGATTTATATAGACAGGTAAGGAATATACAGATTCAGGTACCTAATTTAAATACATAGGTAAATATAAACACCTGTATAGTGTTAGGGGTGTGTGGCAGAATGTTTCATACAGTCTGGCATTGAGTCAACTGCCGGGGTTTTGATTCCTCGGTTGTACATGCCAAGGAGTGGGATCGTCTGTCCAGTTTTGTAGATTTCCTCTGGGTTCTCCGGCTTCCTCCCACTGCTAAAGACTCCTGAATTGAATCATGAGTTAGTCCCAAAATGACATAGTTTGTGTCTGTATAGTGTTAATTCCAATTTTAAAGTACGCTTTATGCTCTTTCTACACAAGAATAGAATACATTAGCCTTTGGAACGCCCAGTAAGTGCCCCACAGACTTGTTTCATCAGAACGCCTAAATTGCTCGCAGTGCTTCTTTATTGGACCGCCCAGGTCACATGAACAGCTGTGAAAATAACCGCTGTGTCGTCTGTAGTTGTGTTTTGAGACCTTCTTTGGAGTTATCTCCCCTATAGTTATGTTATAGTTAAACTATATAGTCTCCCCAATAGGTTAAACATAACTATAGTTGAACTATTAACATCTAATGTTTACAGTAACTAGAAATAGTTGAACTATTAATATCTAACAGATTTTTTTATGTTTTTATCTGAGAGTGAATCACATGTATTTTGATAAAGGGAATCACTAGGACTCAGTGAGTAGGACTTAACGACAGACCTTGTGATTTTAACCATTTGGCCCCGCCCCCATAACAGACCCACCCCCACTCCTTTAACAGACGGCTTAAACATGGTTGGATCAGAACAGTAGGACGTTAAACATCATTTTATATATTTATCAAAGGTACCGTTAAGAGCCAGATTGAGTGCTGAAAGAGAATCCATGGCAATAAGTCTTTCCGAGAGAATAAAGATGGATGAACAACAGGCACCAGATCCAGAATTAACACAAATATTCACAAAACCAAATCAAAAAATGAGTGAAATGAACAAATTACAGAATACACTAACCAGTCAGAACAAGGTTTGTAAATATTGTATTTATTACATGCTGTATTATTTGGGGATTAATATTGTGCCAAATGTTGATGGCAGGTAGGGGCCAAAAGATAGGTCAACACTCTACAGATGTGGTTGAGCCAGCGTTGTGATTCAAAACTCAATTTAGACTTGGCAGTCTTGATGACCTACAACTTGAAAGAGCTTAAGGAGGTATTACTCTAACTTACCAGATTTGAGATGCAATGACTTGGGGCTGGACTCGGACTCGTACTTGAGGTCCCATGACTTATTCCCACCTCCGTAGATCTGTCACTGTGTGATAATTTACCTCCCCCCCATCCTGATAAATTGTAGTGGTGGGTGGGAATGGTTCCCTCATCCTGATATTTTGTACTGAGTTCTGTCTTTCTTGTTTTAGGAATTAATGGAACTAGAAAGAGCCTACAATCAATTAAACAGAAATTATGATCATCGAAGTCCGTCGCCATCTTTACATTTTAGATAGACTCATTAGTCTATCTTCATCTTTGCATTTGAGATCAACTTAATAGTTCATCGCCATCTTTGCATTTGGTTAGTCTAACACCATCTTTGTATTTGAGATCGTTCTCATTAGTTCATCACCATCTTTACATTTGAGATCAACTCGCTGGGCCATCGTCATCAACAAATATTGTGAGTGCTCTTAGAAATATTCTTTTATCAGTGACAAATAGATGTAATATGGTATTACTTACGCATGCATAAATAGTTGCTATGACAACACTGCCAAACAAACAAGATACTGAGATTGGTTGTAAATTGGTTAGATGTTAATTCTACAAACTGAATAACTAACTGAAGTAAAATGGACTTTTGATTCCAGTTTGTAGTTTAGTGTATCTAAAGCCTGTAATTGTTCTGTGTGTCTCATGTGACACCCTGAAACGTGCTAAAAGATTTAAAATTTTCTTAAGATTAATATTTAGGTACATGTATTTTATTTTATTCTGATTGACATTACTCTATATTGATGCGAGTTTTATTAAAGCTGTATTATGTATGAGTTTTTTTAAAGCTGCATTATATAAGAGTTTTATTACAACTGCATTATGCAAGATTTAGATAACGAGATAATGAAAAGGGAATATGTTGAAAATTACATTCAAGTTATTTTATTATGTGCAAAGTTATGAGCGTTTAAAGGTTTGACAATATATAAAGTATATTTATTATTACCATAGTAACAGTACTTGACGATTGAGACTAAGTCTTGATTATCCATTTTATGTTGATCCAGTGATCACGATAGCTTGTTATAGGCTTGTCATGTTAGTAAATAATAAGTTGACGCCAAAAAAAAAAAAAGTCCAGCAATAGACAGATTTAATGTATCTTTCATTATTGTGTATTTTCGTTTTTTTTCGTTTTATATCACTATTAACTACAATTTCTTGTGAAAACTCTGCAGACTACATTTATATGGCTCTTATCATGTTTGCTCATTATTCTGCATTATAAATTAATCATTTGACTATTTTAAAATTTATATATATTATGTCGTTTACATAAGTGAGGTGAAGAAGCCTATTGAATTTAAGTATTGTGTATTTAAGGCTGTCTATTAAAGCCTACCACTATTTACCAGTTAGTATTAATTGTACAGAGTGTGGCCGCATGTTACCACGTGTGGCATGATGTGATTTATTGTACAGAGTGTGGCCGTATGTTACCACACATGACATGACGTGATTAATTGTACAGAGTGTGGCCGCATGTTACCACTTGTGGCATGACGTGATTAGTTGTACAGAGTGTGACCATTTGTTACCACATGTGGCATGATGTGATTAATTGTACAGAGTGGGGCCATATCTTACCACATGTGGCATGACGTTATATATTGTACAGAGTGTGGCCAAATGTTACCACACGTGGAATGACGTGATTAACATTATTTAAAACCAAAACATTCCTCTACAATATAGTTATTGAAAATTAATTCATGCATTGAAGTAGCATAAAGTGACATTCATTCATCCAGAACTAGAGCTCTTGTTTATACCTTTACTGCCGGTCACAGCTCGGCTTCCATTGAAAATGTCCGACTGACACTCTTAATAGTCAGTTTGTATTCCACTGCACCCATGACAGAAACAGTCTTATTGCTAATATTAGACTTTTAGATTTGAATGTCATGAACATATCTGTCTAAAAATCACATTGATTTAAGAGTTATGGAATAATGTTGTGTTTGTTGTTTATCAGTTCTCCTGCCATTGTTATAATATTTGATATTAAATATATTTTATTATAAAACTATAAACATCCATCTGATTAAAACACGGATCCTATTTCCTTTCGTTTTTTATAGTTAAAAATTTCGTTTTACTTCGATTTACTACACTAGGATCTGAAAGAGTTGTTATATAACCCGTGTTCTGGTTGGTGTGAGGGGTTAGTCAATGAAACCGCCTGTTATGGCGAGTTCATGACGTCATAGGGTCAAAAGCCATTCGTATGACCCCCCCCCCCCCCCTAAACGCGACCTTTCAGTGCAGGCCATCGAAAGTATAAATAAAAGGAACGAAATATAGATCTGTATTTTAGTTTAATCTTTCTTAAAAACGACACAATTTTAATTTTAATGAATTATTCTTGTCTGGAAGAACAAAAACAGATATCCGTTGAAATACTGTGTCTATGGTCGAAAGATATATGGATTTATATAATGTTATTAGATTCCACCCCCCCCCCCCCCCCACTTCCTTCTACCTTCTATTTTTGACCAGAGGACATAAATAAAGATGGATGTTGGACTGAATGCACCTTGGAATATATATTGTCCATCTCCAGCATTATATATATATATATATTTTATGTAATCATGATACTGTGATATTATTATTATTAATTAATATTTTTATTATTAATCATATTTATATTTAAAACAAATAACCATTTATTGTGATAATCAAAATTATATAATATAATGATATACACGCCTCTATCTGTGATTGTGAATGTATTTAATTTAATAAAACAATAATGTAAACGACTCTATCTGTGATTGTGAATGTATTTAATATTATAATATACACGACTCTATATGTGAATGTATTTCATATAATAATATCATAATGTACACGACTATATCTGAGATTGTGAATGTATTTAATATAATAATATATTATAGCTATTTAATAATATTGTATTGGAATATTTATTGATATAATAACAATTTTATTAAAAGGAAAGATATCTTGGTTCTATATATTGATATTGTTTTTGTCTGGGTTAACACTAAGTCCAGATAAGCAAATGGGCCGATTTTGTTGGCTTAGTGGCCGTCTTTTCGGCAAATGGGCCGAGTTGCTGGAACCTTTGGCGGGGAAAATGGGCCGGTTTGTCGGAGCCTTTTTAAGGGAATATGGGCCGGTTTGTTTTCCGAGTGACCGTTTTGGGGGGAAAATGGGCCGGTTTGCTGGAGTCTCTTACACATTCAATCAAACCAAACTGATGAATCAATATTCAACATAATGCTATACTTATTAACCACTTTTCATCCTAAATGGGGAAAATAATTGTTTTTTTATGCTTAGTGTTCCGATTATTTGATGGTGCACGCCACCCCTCTCCCAGTGTTATACTGTTGGGGAGGGGGGCTGTAGAGTTAGCGCGTTCAATTTAGATCATAAGGTCTATCATTGAGTCACGTGCCGTGGTTTTGCTTCCGTAAATGTACATGCCAAGGTGTAGGATCGCATGTTCAAACTCCAGTTCTACCAGTATCCTCTCATAGTTAACACGGTATGTCACAGTCCTCAGCGGTTAACGTGATGCTGGTTGGTTCAGTCAGTTATCCCTCTTCCAGTATTTCCGTGATTTTTCCCAGTCCCTCTCTGACAAGGAAAAACGTATAGTTGTTCGGATGGGTCAAAAACTTGATACTCGCTGTATACATTGGAGTGCACGTAAACCAACGGTTCGCATATCAGAGTAGATATAACGCCATTGCCAGGGCAAAATTGGCTTCATAGCACACTGCATAACCGCCTTCACCTAGTCAAAACAGAACAGATGGAACGTTACCTCCCAGTTGTTTAAGATTAACTCCCCACAACTGATGGATTGTTTTAGTATTGGCAACTCTAATAAATATTGCACTCAATAACAGGCATTGTTACTGGACAGATTATTGGATATACACCAACATGTATTGAACGGCAAAGAGACGACGTGAGTTATAAAATTGAGATTTTTATTGCATCATAATATTTATAGCATTATTTACATAATTATAAAACAATAACAAAATACATATATACAAGCACTCTTTATCAACATTTATTGGTAGTTCATAGCAACCGTTCATCTGTAACCAAGGGTAACAGTTACATCCAGTTAGATATGGATCCAGGTTACTTAAAGCGTCAACATTTATATTTTACAAAGAAAAATGCGATGGTGTCACGTGCAAACGGGGAATCGAAACCAAGCCACTTGACTCAATGGCAGACCTTATGATCTAAAGCCCACACACGTTGAACCATTTGGCCACGCAACTCCCTCAAAGGTGGGTTCGTTCCGTGTTGTATAGTTACACCTATAATTATGTAATGAATCAAATTTTCTACAAATATGAAAACAACATAATTATATTCCACAACACAACAAAGAAAATAAACAGAAAAATTTAGATAACTAACAAAGTAACAAATAATTCGTTATAACAGTATTTGTGAAAGTAATACATAAAAATAATTCGTTTTAACAGTATTTGTGAGAGCAAAACAAAAAAATAATTCGTTTTAACAGTATCTGGTTATGAAAGTAATACAAAAAAAAATAATTAGTTATAACAGTAATAATACATAAATAATACAATATAACAGCTGTGAAAGTAAAACATATAAATAATTGTTATAAAATAAATTTGTTGTGAAAAACGGGCTTAAATTCAGTTTATTTTTTTCCAATTAGAAATTTGTTCTAAAAGATTCCAATCAAACCAGTGAACACTTAAAGAAATTCAGTTTTGGAATAAAATGAGTTTCTTTAGGGGGACAAGTTGGAGATTTCAACGTCAACAAATAAATGATTTCTTATAGTAAATTTTACAATTCATTCATGCAACCACATCCACTTTCGTTGGGTGTGATAATGTTATTACTTTAGTTAAAAAAAAACCCGACGGTATCCTGCAATTTCGGCAGGTATACAATACGGTATTCGAGAGACCCAATATTTCAATAAGTGGACAATCTATAGACAAATGGGTGATTTACTGTTTAGCAGAGCGTTGGATAAAGACAACAAACAACAAACAAAGCAGAATAATAAATAAATTTTCGGCTTTTATAATTAGATTCTTTGTTAATTGGTGCTTTTCATTCGAATTCATAAGGAACCAAACCTACGAGACAAAGGGATTGTCATTCTAGCAGAATTTAATTCTATTTACAAATCTACTAAAGTTGACCCCCACCCCCCTCATCGGTTATTATAATATGTTGTGAATACTGTGTAGTTTTTTATCCCCTAGGTTGTGATAATATGTTGTGAATACAGGGTAGTTATGTATCCCCCAGGTTGTGATAATTCAGAAGTTATTTATGCTATAGATTTTAGCAGCCTTTCTACTGGAGGATTGACCTTTACTCCATGAAACTTCCAATCTAAAGCACAAAAATCCGCACATTCTATTTTCTCTTTCTGGAATCCTGGGAGATCGGCCGTATCATCGGTTCTGAAATAAACGTAAAATCAGAAACATTTATTTAAAATGATATTAATCAATTATGATATACGTCGGACATGATGTCATCTATATTTCAAATTAAAATGGGTTAGAGAGTTTGTTTTGACTCACAAACCATGCCACCCACATTCAAACTGTTTAGTCTATTTTCCCGTACTAGTGGTGCATGCTAAAATGAAATGAAATGAAATGGGGTTTAACGTCCGGGTGGGCTAACGAAGACGGGCATGGCTTTGTGGGAATCTTTGCTCGGACAGATAGTGTGCACGTAAAAGATCCCTTAGCAGTAGGAATTTGATATAAGAGTAGGCCGAAGCGCCGCTTCCCGGCTAAAATTTCTCTCATAGCACATGGTATGGCGTATACCCGTCTTCATTAATAACCGAGTCGGTGTAGAACAGTAGGACGTTAAACCCCAATTCATTACATTTTTGTCAAAATCGGGTAAAGCAGTCACGCTATTTGTTTTTTAAACTATATTTTATTCAATAAGAATAGGATTGGGGAACAGGCTGTGCCTATATCATCCCTCTCCCGTATGAGTCGTGCGTATTTAATAAGGGTGATTTATGATATACTTACAGGAATACAGGGTATAATAATCGTTCTATTACAGCTGCTATACAGGAGAAGAGACGACAATCTAGTTTAATATCGTCTGGTATCTGTAATAACTGACTAAAATACTCTAATCTCTGTGTATTTACAGCATTCACTAATACATCATTTAATGCTTTCTCTAAATCCTGAAATATACAAGTTATTATTGATAATAATTGAAAACAATAGGCTTCTCCCTTAAAGCGCTGTGGGTACTAACAGATAGCTCCGAGATCCAGAGATCCAAGCTGATGGGGTAGGGAGGGGGTAGGGAGGGGGTAGGGGGGGCGAACGGTTAGCAATGCATCATAAGGTCTGGCACTGAGTCATCTGACGTGGTTTCCATTCGCCAGTCGTACGTGACAATGGGTAGAGTCGACTGTCCAACCTCGTGTGTTTTTTCCTTGTGCCCCGGTTTCCTCCCACTTTCACAAACCTTGTATTAGTCCCGAAATGACACAGTCTGTGTCGAGTGGACGTTAAACCCCATTGTTCTGTCTCTCACAAGCTTATGGTATTCAATTTCCCATAACAAGTTGAGTCATTGGTTCCATGTAGAATAATCAATCCTTACTCAACTATATTCAACATTATCATCTATTATTCAACAGAGTCGGTGGAAGACGAATGGTTTAAAATCTATCATAGGATCGAGCAGGGTGATTCCACCCCACACATGTACGTGACAAGTGTAGGGATGTCCAATCCCGTGGGTTACTCAAGGACGTTTGGATTCAGAAAGATGTTGACTTGACGTTAAACCCGGTATTACTAACCTTATAAAGTAGGACCCCTGCTTTATCTTTATGCTTTTGAAACATTTTCTGGTAGAGATTTTTTCTTCTAGTAGATATTACACAATGTCGCCGTAAATACTCTAATGGTGACATAGCTACAAGATAAAACAATTGGATCATTTATTCATATTATTTATTTAGTATTGAAAAGTAGAGCGCCGTTATTTACAAATATCATGTCATATTCACATGGCGTATTTACAAATACGTAATGTTGTTATGCTCGATATTCACGCGCATGACGTTATTCACACGTATGACATTATTCACACTCACACGTATGACATTATTCACACGTATGACGCTATTAAAGCGTAGGACCTTATTCGTATATGACGTTATTTACACGTATGACGTTAACTATGGAGGTCAATCGTATTCAGAATTAGATGTTACGTACTTATGTCTAATACTGCTTTTGCAATACAAAATACCTCTATTACTTATGTCATGATACCGCTAATTCAAAATACAAATGTTACTTTACATAAAACAATCGACACAATACCTAAAATGATACGTGCAATGTCTTTTCACTTTCGACATTGAACATTGAATAAAGCATAATTGTCTTGGCATCTTCTACATTTCACTATCTACATTACATCTCCGACTTAGTTATTAGTTATTGTTGATGATTTCATACCTCTTTTAGGCTCCGCCCACATGTCATAAAAAGATAATGCAGTCGAGATAAAACACGTTCGCTAATGCAATGTAGAAGTTACTAAGACGAAGATGTAATGTAGATAGTGAAATGTAGAAGATGCCAAGACAATTATGCTTTGTTCATTGTTCAATGTCGAAAGTGAAAAGACATTGCACGTATCATTTTAGGTATTTTGTCGATTGTTTTATGTAAAGTAACATTTGTATTTTGAATTAGCGGTATCATGACATAAGTAATAGAGGTATTTTGTATTGCAAAAGCAGTATTAGACATAAGTACGTAACATCTAATTCTGAATACGATTGACCTCCATAGTTAACACGTATGGCGTTATTCACGAGTATGACGTTATTGATGATGTTATATTCACAGATGCATGTTTATCGCTATTTCATGTGTATGCAAATCGCAAGTTACAGCCTTTTGTTAGCTACCTAAATGAAGATAAAACATAAGGAATATTGTATGACAAACACATCGTAGAATAAATTTTCAAATAACTTACATTCTAGAAGTTTCATATCCATAGGTAATTCAAATCTACTTGATTGTTGTGATAAAGCCAATCTACCTTGTAACCAGGACTGTACTTTAGGCTGAAATATCATCAAATATATATTGTCCTGTATACCTAGTTGGGTAGCAGTCGTATAGTACGGGATCATTTTAATGTAACAAGAAAACTATTAATCAATACTAGTCAATACGCTAGAATGTTCATGTCTTCTCCAATCTAATTAAAACACATATATTTCGTTTCGTTTTTTATAATTCAAAAAATAGTTCGAAAGCCGCTCATATGACCCCTGGCGCGACCTTCCACTACAACCGACCAGATCGTCCTGTTGGCAATCGAAAGGATAAAAAAAAAACCGAAACGAAATATAGATCTGTATTTTAATCAGATTATGTCTTTGGATCTGGGCCCTGTTTCACGAAATTTATCTTAAGATAAAATCCAATTTTAGTAGATACTTCAATTTTGATTGGCTGAGCACTAAAATCAATCTAATATTATCCAATCAAATTACTAAAATTGGGATCTTATCTTAGTTAAAATTTCGTGAAATAGCCCCCAGGTTCATCAAATACAAGTTAGAGTACACATCTCATCACAACACAGTATTAAGATCGGAGTTCACAACGAAAAACAAACCAGAGTGTGTCACCTGAACATCTTTGGTTGTAGATCATTTTCCTATACAGCCCGATCTTTCAGATTTTTTAAACAACAACTCAAACTATTTGCTGGACATACTGATTGTAGTCTAGCGTTATATAACCCATACCATTATTATCAGATAAAATTGACACCAACGTTTTGTCCAACTGGAATGAAAATGTCCCAGAACTCCAGTCAGAAAAACCTTATATCATGTTTTCTTACGGAAAACCCCTATCCTGGAAGAATAACCCCAAATTCCCCTGCATATATCCAGACAGTAAAATCCTAACCATGATGTATGTATTATATCCAATCTGTTGTCGATCTGGTTTGTGAGAGAATGAAACGAGTAGATTTAATAATACCTGTACACGAATCAATAAGGTGTAAATAATTTATATTTTAATTTACTTACCTTGGGTGTTGATTCGTCAACATGTACATCCATGACAACACCGATATCAAACTCGGGTCGGGTTCGATTCTCTTCATCAGAATCCTATAATTAAAAAATAAACCAATAAACCTGTGTAATTTAAATTTTCTAGTGTCAATAGATATTGAAATGTTAATATAATTTCACTATACAATATGTTGTATTAACTGTGAATGAATAAGTCCGATTATTACTCCGTGTATTATGTAAGGCAGGTTTATTAACGGCGACGTGGTTCACTGGGTCGTAATGGAGGGTTCATGAATGAATAGGTCGGGGGGTTTATGAATAGCAACGTGGTTCACTACATTCTACGCCTCAAATAGAACTCGAGCCTTCCCCTCTGGGACGTTTTAAGGTTTATCATGGCGGAGGCTATACTATTTTGAGGGCCCTCTTTAGCGGGAGGGGGGAGCGGGTCTTGATTGATGATTTTTAAGCCAATGCAATGACTGCATTCTCATTCAGTAATAGATTCGTCAGTAACATTTTTCTCATCCATTTTAGCATTTTTATCCCGTTATATTTTTCCAATTTCTTTGATTTTATTTCGCGAGGAGACTGGCGCCTCCAGCGCCTCAGCTATAAAAAAACGCCTTTGTTTACCCTAAAACTTCAATAAATATATTATGTCTTGTATAAATTCTATACTCGTAATGTGCTCCAGGTCGATTTCCTCGGTAATCAGGAGCCACCGTGGCTTAGTGAGTAGAGGCACTAGCTCTAGAGACTGGAAGTGGCGGGTTCGATCCCAGTTTTAAAATAGAAATTTCATTGGGATATTCCGGCGTGGTCCCCGCTTGTCAAGGACAGTTGTATAGTCGTTCGGATTAGATTTCGTTACCAACTTTTAGTTCAATTTTATTACAATAATTCGATTCCTCGTAATGATCTTTAGCAGTGGGAGAAAACCCACGGGGTTGGATAGGCGACCTTACTCCTTGTCACGTACAACCAGAGAATCGAAACCACGCAACATGACTCAATGACAGACCTTATGATACACCGCCCCGCCCCCAACTTGTCTCGGTCTCAAACTGAACACCACATTGTGTTAAATAACATTCTATTTTCTATTTATAAAATTTACCCGCTCTATATGGAATAGAACACTAATTCCACTGGTTTATCTTATGTACAATATACACTAATCTATATAGAAAAGAACACCATTGAATATATCGTCAATATAATACACTACTCAATCATCAACACAGTGGTAGAAAATACTACAATCCGCATCCTCCACCCCATCCCACAAACCTTCATAAATTCAATTCAATTTATTATACTGAGATTCCGTCTCAATCTTCCCTTAAATCCACAAAATGATTAAAATGTTACAGTCAGCTAATTGTAAAAAAATGTCTACGTATACAACGATAGTAGGCCCTATACTTCTATTCTGTGACCTGGACATATACAGAGTACACTGTATGGCGTATGAACGTCTTCGTTGGTCCAGTTAGGAGCAAAACAGTAGGACGTTAAACCCAAATTCTTTTCATTTATATGGCATATTGTTTAGCATTTTCAATCACTGTAATAATTCATCATATACATACTTAAAGAGAAAACACGAATCCTTATATACATCTTGAACTTAAGATTGAACACAGTCGATCACCATCTTGATTTGATGTGTTACCATCTTACTAGATTAATGTCAGGAGTTCACATGTTGTCAATAGACTTTATTAATTCTAGTGATCTTCACATTGTTTGTAATATTGTTTACTAGTGTGGCGATAGTAGGTACATTTATATTAATATATATTTACCTATTATAAGGTTTATATATAAATAATACGACGCTTTCTATACGGGTGGATTATCTCATGTATTAGCTAGTATATAGAAAATCCCCTATATAACCCATACCTGTCAAACATATTGACAATACTACAATATAGTTTATATATCAGTGTTAATACCATTATTTCTCTTATAACAATATATCTAGACCACTAGATACAGATAGATTTCTCAAAAGAAAATTAAAAAAAAAAATAGTATTTTATCTAAAAATATTAGTATTTTATCTAAAAATATTAGTATTTTTTTGAAAATATTAGTATTTTATTCATAAAAAAATCTAGTATTTTAAATAAAAAAAAAATAGTATTTTATTCAAAAATTAGAAAATTTATTCAGGAAAATTAGTATTTTATCAGGATCAGCTAGGCCTACTTTCATTGTCAAACTAAAAAAAGAGGTCATCAGATCATTGTATTTCTGTAAATAAATATATTTCGCGCAAGCGAATTATTGAAATAAAATTGAACCATATGTTAGTCCCGAATTGACCTGTGTCGAGTGGACGTTAAACACCATTTCTTTCTCTCTCGTTGACATTATTTCAGTACTCCCCATGTCAGTGGTCCAGTAAGATAACAGCATGTCTAGGAACAACGTCTAGTCGTTCGGATAGGGCGGAAAGCCGATGTCCCATGTGAATTCGAGGCTGGGTTGGCAATCGAAATTCGACTAATAGTAGGCCGTAGCCCACTATCTGGGTAAAAAGTCCCTCGTCAAACACTGTATGTTGTATTCCCGTCTTTATTGGATCGCCATAAGGTCCGCCATTGATTCAAATTGCGTGGTTTTGATTCCCCGATTGTACGTGATAAGGAATAGGGTCGCCTGTCCAACCTCCGATTCCCTCCCACTGCTAAAGAGAGACCCCTACGCGCAAGAATTATTGGAATGAAATTGAATCGTATGTTAGTCCCGAAATGACTTTCTGTGTCGAGTGGACGTTAAACGCCCTGCGTATGGACGCAGGGCGTTAAACAGCATGTGCGTGTAAAGATATCTTACCAGTTTACTGCTTTTAAGAGATGAAGGCGCGGAGATGAGACTGCGTTGTTTACTTTGTTGTGATTTAGGTTCTTTAGGTGGTTCAGGTGTAGGGAATACAGGTAACTCAGGTAGTTGAGAGTCCACCTGGGGTAACTCAGGTGTGTCATCGTATCTGAAAATACGCGAAAGCATAAATATATAATCATTATAACTCCCGGGGACCAATGACCAGTACCCACTAAGGACTTGTCAGCTGAACCGTCCCGTACCTTGTCGCCCGGTTGTAAAGATGGCGTGTAAATAAAACAAAACTTAATAAAATTGGGTTAAACGTCTTATTATTCACCAACCGGGATAATGATTCAGTGGGTTATCGGGGATATTTTGCCCGGGCAGCGGTGCAATGACCTACTATACATTCAAATTTTAAACTGTCAACCATGAACATGTACCTCGGCTTTCGTCCCATCCGAATGACTACACGGTGTACATAACCAGGCCCCCAGTGTGTATCACTGATAAGGGAAATCGAACGAAATAGAATGGGGTTTAGCGTCCTACTGTTCTGCTCCGACTGGGATAATGAAGATGGACATGCGATATACAGTGTGCTACGAGGGAAATTTACCCGGGCTGCGGCGCTATGGCTTACTCTTATATCTTATATTGAATACCAGTTGACACGGATCTGCGGGTTTACGTGTCAGCTCCCAAATCACTGTGCCACTGCGCTCCCCCGAATTCAAACCAGGGTCTACTTATAATGCAAATACTTCATTAAACATACATTATGCAAGATTAAATCTGCCTATTGCATGTCTTTCTTTTGGGCCTGAAATGTTATCTAAATTATTAATTAGACATTAATTAACATATCCAGACCATGATCAACTCTTGATGTCGACGCTAGCCTGCGATATTTATTGGATTAGGGTCCGGTTTGTTGCTTAACTTTCCTTCACGATTTAATGATTAAATGGATAAACTAGACTTTAGTAATGATGATCGAGGCTAGACGGAACTTTCAATCGCTTATTTTTCGGTTTATAGTAGATCAATTTGACTGACATTTCCAGCAAATAGCCTTTACATTATCTAGTTTTTAACTATTATAGCGAGAATTGCCAACTCGTTAAAGCTGCAATTTCATATTTTTAAGTTATTGAGCAAAAGACATAGAAATAAATATGTTTTTGGAAAATATGAAATTCCCGCTTTAACTTATCTCTGCCACAATGTGCCTTTAAATCAATTAATCCATAAAATACCAGCCGATACATTAAACCATACCAAATTTAGAAAATAAAGCGTCTTACTTTTGCCCTTCCATTTTATATATTTAAATTATTGTGAATATTGTATACCACTGGCGACTTTCTTCTATTTCATATAATTGTTACTAATGACAACCTATTGTCTACGTCATAATAAGGATGACATTATAGAACAGAAAATAGATTTAAACTATTATAATATTACAGAGCCGGACTATTTTATGCGAAAATTACAGATAATTGACAGCCTACGTATTTTTATTACATTATGGTTTAATCTATTTTAATTGTAATTTTGTTTTATTTCATTTGTAACGTGTACTGTATTATATACACGTACTGTATTATATACCCACGAGGTTGGATATGCTATTAAAACCAACTTACTTATTATCGTCAAATATCGTCGTAGGTTGATCATAAATCCGTTCTTCTGTTTTTATATCCGGTCTTACTTCTTCTTCTTCTTCTTCTTTAACTGGTTTCTCCACCTCTTTCTTCTCTTTCTTTCTCACACATGACCGACTCCGTCTAGTATCATCATCCGACTCATCTTTATCTCCTCCGGCTGCGTCTACGATCTGTTCTAACAGTATGATAGCATCTGGCGGAACCGTCACCGGTTTATTTTGTTGAGCTGAGGATTTACTGGTTTTTGATTTGTTGCTGTTTTCTTTTTTTGTTTTTTTACCCGTCGTCGTCTTTTTAGCGACTTTCTTGTTTTTTGATGGCTGAAACACAATAACAGTATTACATACGTCACTTCCGTTTTAATTATATACGACATGTTTTAACTACATACGTCATTTCCGTCATGTTTTAAATAGCATTAAACATATTTAAATCATCACACTCGCAATCGAAAGCAATATATTAAATTAAAACAGGGAAACTAAAGTTTTTTCTTTATTGCCCGGCCCCTGATACTAGCCCTTGAGATGGTACGACACGCGGAGCTCACAGACAGTATACGATTCATGTAGCCTACATACTACACCTCCATCCTACATTTCTAAAAAGGCCAAACTACGTCCGGAACTGTCTCTGTTAACCGCCAGTCTAACGAGTCGACGCCTTATTTACTGAGACACCGCGACTCCTACTACTAACAAGGTCACGCCACGTCGAGGAACGTCTTTACCAACACCGCGAGTGAACCCGAGACCTCGTTTGACGTCTTGCTAACTGAGTCACCGCGATTTCCACACCCTAATGAAATTCTGGGGAGACGACTGGACGGATACCTGGATGTCCGGCACAGTCCGGTCATAATTCCTTATTCATAGAACGTATGTAAACAATTGTAATAATGAAAATAAGTTTCATAAATTCATTCGTTCAGTACCTAGGCCTACTTCTACTTACCATGGTAGCATTTATTATGTCTTTAATCTAACTTAAAGCATGTGTTAATGGCGGGTTTATCCAATCGTTAAAACAGATTATTATCAAACTTAACCAAATTAAATATTTATAAAAATCAACAAGTTTCAATTCCTGTTTCTATAAACACATAACATGGTAACAAATACACTATTTATAATTCTTAACATGGAGAACTGTACACCATTAAATAGACATAACAAACCAACACAACTAACACTACATTGTAAACCTTGGCGGATCTGAACAACGGAGCGTTAAAACGGACCTACTCCTCGCGGTGGTTCGTTTAGTTAGGCCTAATCTCTTTGCTCCAGGAGTTAAGGCTATGATCCAACTGTCGTGCGATGCGTTATAGTAGGATTATCGCCATCGAGCCACGAATGACCATAAGACCTGAAAGTATCGCTACGATTATTCCACTATTCAAACCTAATGGGAACTTAGAATAGCAGAGAATTAGAAAGGAATTGGAGTTTATTACTGGATGTAAAGAATGAAATAACTTGATGTGTGAACTAACGATTAAAACCTAGTGGGAACCTAGCTTAACAGAGAATTGGAAAGAGATTGAGGTTATTATTTGATGTAAAGAATGAAATAACTTGATGTGTGAATTAATCGTGGGTAATATAACCTATTATACCATACAATCAATTTCTCATTAATAAATCTGTATTATGATAACCCCCGTTCAATATACCCATACAAATTATCATCGATTTCTACTTCACGTACATGTCCTTAAATAATTCCACATAGTTTTAAATATCAAGTATTACGTAGTTTACACCAACAGAAAATTTATCTTTAAAAATTAATTATTTTAGTACAATATTTGACACGATTTCTTTGTTATACAAGAGATTGATAATCGATACTATTATATTGATTAAATGTCAATAATAATGTGAGTAATATCAGTAGGTTTATAACATATCTTTAAAACTGTTTTATCCATAGATTGTCACTGATTGACAGTACACAATAAACAGGGGACAAGGCTTGTCACAGTCCGACTTTAATTAGTGCTATTTCGTTTCGTTTTTTTTTTATTCCTGACGTCTTTCTATAAATTACAAGACTTCGTGTAACTGCTGGGTTTTAATTATTGATATTTCGTTTCGTTTTTTATTTCTTACAAGACTTCGTGTAACTGAACAAAGTTATTATATAAATGAGTTGAATGTGGGTTAAACTTTGCGTTCTGACGGGGCTAATAAAGACCAAAGGTGTTAATAAATAAGAGAGAGAGAGAGAGAGAGAGAGAGAGAGAGAGAGAGAGAGATAAATTCCGTGGTTTCCATGTTGTCAGTGGAACCTGACAAGCTGTTTAGTCGTTCGAATGCGACGAAAACCGATATGCACGTAAAAGATATCTTGACAGTTTGAATTCAGTTTAAGAGAAGCCGTAGCGCAGCTTTTTGGGGTAAATGTCCCGCATAGCACACTGGATAGCGTTTGCCCGTCTCCATTAGCCCTGTTCGGAGCATACCGGAAGGACGTTAAACCCCATTTCATTTCCTATTATCGACGTTTGAAGCGATACCGACGTGGAAAATTCACAAGAGAATGTCATTTCTATTTCTCCAGGGGAAATCAATTCAGTTGACTTTACATGTTATCTTATTGTTTACACTTTAAAAACGTTGTGAGGGAGACCCGTCTTTCGCTTTTACTTTTATACCAAATATCAACAATTATGAAACGAAAGACGACGAGACGTGAGTGATTCCTGTTTGTATCTAAAATAACTTGTGTGATAATAATATATATGATCACCTGAAGCAAATGAAATGATGTTTAACTTCCTACTGTGCTGCTCCTAAACTGGGCTAATGAAGACGGACAATTTTGCGCTATGGCCTACTCTTATATCGAATTCCAACTGCCAAGGGATCTTTTACGTGCATGTCAATTTGTACGCGGGACCTCGGTTTTTGGTCCCATCCAAACGACTACACAGCCCTGCATCAATGACATGGGGGAATCACGCTGGAAAATCTGGATGAACTTTCTCGCCAAATGCAGGGATCAAACATCCGACTTCCAGACTAGCGAGTCAGCGTCTTACTCATTTAGCCACGTGATCCCCTCACCTGTAGAAGATAACGATATGTATGCTTACCTTGTTAGACAAGAATGGAGGTGGTTTTGAAACTGGAAATCCAAAGTTAACGATTCCTGAAATATTGGTTGTCAAAATGTTATTTTGCCTTCATTCATAGATTCACCAATAATCTATTAAAATGAACTGACCTCTGGTCTTTTACCACTGGTTAGTGCGACAGATGGGAAAATTTAGAACATATGGTCTGTCATTGAGTCAAGTGGCGTCGTTTTCATACAAAGCGCGTACTCGAAAGTGAGTACCGTCGAATTTCCAATCTCGTGGGTTCTCTCCGTTACCCCCGTTGTCTTTCTACTGCTAAAGGCCTTGACGTACAAGCAAACTATTATGGATAATCGAGAGTATGTTTTTTTTATCGTAATGATGATCAAGGCTAGACTCAAAATCCAATCGCCAAAATCGCGGATGAAAGTGGATCAATTTGATTGAAATTTTTAGCAAATTCCCCTTATATTATCTAGTTTATAGCTATATCATAGTGAGAACTGCCAGCTCTTTATCTTATCTCCCATAATGTATCTTTTATTTAATTTCCGATTTGTAGCTTTAACATAATAATGCACCATAAAAGATTGTAGATGTTGAAAGACTATTATTTTAGTTATCATTAATTTCTCACCTTTCCTCTCCTGTGTTTTAACGCCATTTCTATCTGATCGCACTGGAGTTATTTTAACATCTGAAAAATATAATGAAACGGGGTTTAACGTCCTACTGTTATGTTCCTAACCTGGGCTAATAAAGACAGGCATACAGGGCAGTTTTGTCCAGACAGCAGCGCTACGGCCTACTCTTATATCAAATTCCAAATGCCAATGTGTACACGGGACTTCGGGTTTTCGTCCCATCCGAACAACTAGATAGCTGTACTTGTCAGGCCCTCCGTTCTGTGTCACTTACAAGGTAAAATCACGCCAGAAAGTTAGAAATATAGGCGACATGGTAGACGATGTTTTAGAAATATAGTGGACATGATATGCGATGTTCTAGAAATAATGTGGACATAATAATAATATACTAAGTTCTAGAAGGTTTAGCACAACCATCGTTCCCGCTATTTCACCATCAACAGTGGGAGTTGGTATAAAGTGTTCCACAACCTGACTATAGATACAATTTATCAGCACCCGTTGCAGTACTGTGATATTTACCAATCTTAGTTTGTCGTTTGTTGTTTTGTCCCCGAGTACCATGATCATCCCCACCATCACCAGTACCGTCCCCACCACCGTCACCATCACCACCGTCTCCATCACCATCGTCACCGTCTGATCCATGCGTTCCAACTGAACTTGGTGATGTAGCCCTTCCTTCAAAACCACTCGTACTACAATAAACAATTATATCATCAACAAAACATCCAGCACCACAACTCCCAAACGATATAAAATGGGGTTTAACGTTCTAAAATTTTGCCAATGAAGAAAGCATACACTATTTCCCCGTATTCTTCCAAATTTCTAGACAGCAGCCTTTCCCCGTACTCTTCCAATTCCAACTTAGGCTAAGTGGAGTAAAACGCTAGCTAGCTAGTCTCGAGGTCGCGGGTTCACTCCCGGTGTGGGCTAATAAAGACTGTCGCGATTATTCTACCGTGATTTTTCCGAACGTCCTGCACCACTGACAAGGATAAATCACGCCAGAAAAATCACGACACAATTTAGCCACAGCCATCAGCGAGATCCAACCTGGGACCATCGGGTTACTCTATGAGTAACCTCGTCTCTCGTCAATCACATGAATTGGCAGGTCTGATACGAAATGAAAACCTACCTGAAACTTCTCCTACTTGATAAATCGAATATACTTGTACTATCATCTGCTGTTTCTCCCGTTTCTACAGCAGCCCAACCTTTTCTTGGTGTTCGACATGCTGACTGTGGTCGCTCATGTAACGGTAATCGGTGCACGAAACTACAGAAATGGGGAACATATCTTCCGATTAGCTGAAAAAAACCCAAACAAATGTTTCCTTTATTCACAGAATCGGCATAAGCGGTTAGATTTATATAGGCCATTTTTCGAAGGGTGCCGAAAGGATTTAGATGATTTCAAAGACTTCCAGATTTAAAGGCAGAACACTACGTTTTACAAGTTCACCTTGCAGGGGGGTGGGGGTGACCGAATGGTTAGCGTGCGCGCGCTGTATCACACGGCCTGCCATTGAGTCAGCTGGCGTGGTTTCGAATCCCCGGTTGTACGTGGCAAGGAGTAGGGTCGCCTGTCCAACCTCGAGGGTATTTTCGGGTATTTCGGTTTCCTCCCACTGTTAAAAGAATTATTGAAATAAAAAATATACCATAATAATATGTTAGTCCCGAAATGACCTAGTTTGTGTCGAGTGGACGTTAAACCCCATTTCCCTCCCTTTCTTCCATCTTGCAGGTCGAATGGTTTAAGGGAGACGACTCTATTTTGGAACCCATAAAATAATTTCATTTTTTACAATTTCCTAGATATACAGAGATCAACCGTTTATCCATCTAGCCGTGATATTTAGAGACTCCCCTGACATCAGCAACCCTCGAAGCCTGGAGACAGGAGACGTCACTTTCACGTCTATTTATATACAATATTCATTATTACTAGTAAAGTTTGCTCTGGTGTTGATACTAAACCCGATTTTATATACCGTACCACCCAATCGGATTAAAACTTTCGTTTCGTTTTTATAGTTCCAAATTTCATTTTACTTGGTCTTTACTACACTAAGATCTGGAAGCGTTGTTACATAAACCGCGTTCTGGGTGATGTGAGGTGACTGATTAGCCAATGAAACGTTATGTTACGGCGAGAGGTAGCACACTAGAAACATCAACGCTGATCTGATTGGTTAATTGAAGTCTCACGTCATACCGTCAAAAGCTCCTCGGAAGACGTCTGACGCGACCTTCCACTGAAACCGTCTAGATCTTCATGATTGTAGTAGATGCCATCGAAAAGTATAAAAACTTACATATGCAAAAATCTTATATCGCACGACGATTCGACAAGTATCCTCTTGTCGTTATCAAGCCCAAATAGTTTGTCATCTGCTCACATAAGTTGTTAATATTTGCGATGAATAATTGGTCACCTGTTTACCCAATAATCATGACGAATGTCATACAAGGGGCGGAGTATATCCAAGTAGGTATGTAGTTGTTTTAATGATTGTTTGGTTATTAATACAACTTTAACGATGGTTGTTTTGGAAATTTCATAGAGGCAAGATACTTACGAATTGTTTTCGTGGTGGATGCTCAGATTCTCTCCCCTGAAAAATATAGTTGAGTATATGTTAAATACAGGTCAAATGATCAATTATATATTCTGGTATGATCTAATTTAAACATACATTATACACGGGTTAAATTTGTCTACATTACAGGCCCTTCTTTAGACATTAATCAACTGATCCAATCCATAATCAACTCTCGGTGACATCAGATTTATCCGATATTAAATAGATTAGAACGGGAGACCGAGACTTTGCTTCGCACAACCAGTACGGTGGTTACCATTATTGCAATTTTAGTTAAAATAGTAAATGACCAATGTCCGAATTGATATCTCACTAATCTTTCAAGTCTTTTAACTGTTTGGGTTTTTAATGCAACGATATATATTACGTAGGCCTAATTATAGTTAACGAGCATTCTTGCTATGTCCAAATCTTCTTCCGTATTTAAACATCTGTTTCATATGTGCAATTTAACATCACATCAAATATTATTATATAATTATTTTAATCCTAATCTTGTATATGTTCTGCATTCTCCTGTAATTGTAGTCTGGTGACAGGCTCGCCCTAGCGATACATATCTCGTTATTGAGACCGTTAGCCAGTTTTGGACACTCGTTTATTAAAGTACAATTTTAGCTATTTATCTGAGTTTCGTCGTTTGTGTTGAATTAAATTACAACACTCAGAAAACAACACTTCGGCATTACAATAACAGACAGAACAAGTTCTATTCCTTTTTTCCGGGCACGCCGGTTTCTTCCCACTGCTAAAGACCCCTACGCGCAAGCGAATTATTGAAATAAAATTAAACCATATGTTAGTCCCGAAATGACCTAGTTTGTGTTGAGTGGACGTTAAAACCCATTTCTCTCTCTCTCTCTCTCTCTCTCTATTCCTTTTTGAAAACCGTGTGGTTTCGTCAAATTGCAGCCTTGAACGAACGACTGATTGCGGTCGTAAGTCACAAACAAGGCCACAAGAAAATAGACAAGAAGAGAAGAGTAGCAGAGAAGCGGAAGTCTATAACTACCATTCATAATTTCACCTCTTGCATGTCTAATGATCTTGTGGGAACATATCTTTACATGTCACCCGTAAGAATACACTGGCTCGTGTACAGTACACGATAATTAACTAGACAGATGGTATGTGTTTGAACATGGAATTCAGAAGTTTAAGGCTAGTAGACCCAGGCCCGACAGGAACTGTCAGTGGACATCTCCGCTCATAGACAGTTCCTAACGGAACTATGCTTGAACACGGAATTCAGAAGTTTAAGGTAGTGTGATATTTGTGTTGTAATATAAATGTCCTACCGTGGAATCTGTTTGTGGTCTATGGTAATCTATATATCGCTGTATACGATACGCTATTTCTGTTTCCACTCCGGCATCCTCAACACCAGAATAATAGCTCCTGGCCGAGATGGGGCGGCTAGTTGTAACGGTTGGACACGATCCGGTTGGCAAGTCACAAGCTAGAAGAGATTCGTAGATTTGGGGTTGCGGCTGGTCGTAACAACGAGAATGTCTACTCAGATAAGGGGCACTGGGATCGGGTCGAAAATCAACCACAAGTCCCCCACGGGGATCATGTCCGAAATAATCCGGATTATAGCCTTCGTATTTTGGAACAACCTTTGTCCACATTCCATGTCGTGAACATAACGAAGAACGTGTTCCGGCACTTTTGATTTGTCTTTGAGCGTTTGGACGTCGTCCGGATGGAGGTCGGGCACTGAAAGGTCGTCGCGGTGTTTCAGAACGATTCCTCTCAGCAAGCACCTGTTTAAAAGACAGTCGTGGTTGCGCACTCTTTACTCTGGGATTACGTTTAAAATGTATAGGCGTAGAAACACGTACATCCGCATAACTGTTTAAATATTCATCCGCGCATAGTGAAAAATTATCCTCATCATTGGGGAATATTTCTTGTTCTATTTGACTGTCTGTTTTCAGGTTTGTTTTGTATCCATCCGCTAACCATGGTATATCCACCTTCAACATGATGGTATATTATCTAAGCTAAATTATCCGAAAACAAAAATAAATCCTGTAAGCATGTAACTAAACCCTCAGTCCATTAATATCGAACATTGTCAATAAATCTGACAAATAAAACACCACCACGCCCTAGAAATAAAAACAATCGTACGTTTCAGATAAGATCACTTGACTATCACAAACGATCGACTGGTAAACATTAGAGGTTGTATTCTCTCGTTGAGATCGACTTTTCTAATGATTTTCGAAATTAAATTTACATTCCTCAATATAAGCTACACAATAAACAATGTCTTAAAATCTCATGTTACACCTCGACTAGCTTCCCAAACAAACTATAAACAACTTGAATGCAGTATCAGTTTGCCTTTAAATATCTAACATTCACCACAAGTTGAAAAGATAAAGGTTGTTTCTGTGAACTTTAAATCATGCCCAGCTTCTCAGAACAGTTAAAAACAATATCTCCAAGTGGATTCAATCCATATCGAATAAGAATGGCTTCTATTAATTACACAGATTAAAATCTTCACAATGTCAGTTGTGAATCACACCGAATTATTTCCAGAATTATAATGGAATCATATGAAATATTCCTGTGTTGGCCTCAATATATTGTGAATGTCATTGATATGGGCCTAGAATCACACAGAATTGTTTCCACAGTTATAAAAGAACCATACGAAATATTCCTCCTTCAGCCTCAATATATTGTTAATGTCTTTGATATGGTCTCCGAATCACATAAAATTATCTCTCCAGATATAATAGAGCCATAGGATTTATTCTTCTCGCAGCCTCATTCAATATATTGTTCATGTCACTGGCTTCGAATCACAGTTATAATATAACCACCATACGATATATTCCTCCTTCAGCCGCGAGATATTGTTTATGGCGAAGAATAATATCTGATTAGCTAGACGACCTATAAAAAAAAACCTGTTTCCACATGACGACAATCTTTAATTAGCCACCTTGTACATAGTTTGATCTTATCCCCGTTCCACGTGACCGTATTGTCGTCCCTAATTACATACACGTCTCATGTAATATTGTTTGTTGGAGAGGAGAAGGATTGTCACGCCGCCATTATTCATTACGTAATAATCGGATCAACACTAAATCTATTGTATTATATTATTCACAAAGCGTACAAACCATGTTTCTAATATATCACAAACTTTGATAACTTTAAACAGACATTCTGTCGAGATTTAAAATTTATATTTTCATTTGTTAATTTAGTTGGAATTCGAAATAAGAGTAGGTCGCTATATATCAGCGCAAAAGTATCACAGCACGGCATCGTCCTTGGCTTTGATGTGCCATAATTTTTATATTTGATACCGACTCACGAAATGGTGAAATAGCGTAGAACCGAGTATGATAAAGGTGAAATAATAGCCAGGAAAGCAACTACCACACCTCGAAATTACCTTAAAGACGACCATGCAACTTTTGAAATGAAGAATTTCGATTTTAATTGGTAAATGTATTTTTTGCTACTCGCAAAAAGGAGAAATAATGTTATTGATTGCCACTGAAACAATTTATTTATCGGGCATTTTTTATTCGTTGAAATGTCACTTTAAGGTTTGACTATAAACCCATTAAGTTATTAATGAATGACGTGTGTTTTAAGACTGGTAGGGCGGATATAACAATAGACTCGATCAACTGGAACAATAGATCTATAATATTGAATACATTACATGAAATAACTTGAAACAGAATCACGAACAATAATTTTATACTCATACGTCAAATCTCTTATTGATAATTATAACAACTAATTAAATCTTGACTACATGTATATCCCTTATTTTCAATACTCATCAATGACGGTTTAGGGAGTCAACCCACCCACCCCAATCCCCGTGCTGAATCTATTGGTGCGATCCCTAAAAATGACATTGTAGGCTATTCAAACAACATTCCGACAGAGAATTGGATTGGTTTTTTTAAATATCTAACTGCCCCAAAACATAAACAAAACATTATTTGACCTCGCACAGTGGCGTCTCCATCAATTTTACCCACTCACATTTTTTGAGGCTGGTTTGCGGGAACCACGGTGGTTAATTAGTGGATGAGGCCGTTCGCTTGATAGGAGATCGCGTTTTCGATTCCGCATTGGCCGAGAAAGTTCACCTAGTCAGGCGTGTAAGATCGGGGATCTGGCAACACAGCTGTCTAGTCGTTCGGATGGGACAAAAACGAAAAACCAAGGTCCCATGACAATTAGAATTCGATATAAGAATAGTAGAAAAGGTCAAAATGTCCCTCATCCCACGTCGCACGTCCGTCTTCCTATGTCCAGTATAGGAGCAGAACAGTTGGACGTTAAACCCCATTTAAATTCATTTATTCTTACATTATATCATAAATATATATTACGTGTTTGCATAGATATCTTATCACAGTAAACACACACCCACTAGACAACCGAGTAGGCTAGGGTCTATATTATAACCCACTTGACAACCGAGTAGGCTAGGTCTATAAATAACCACGTGTTTAAGTTCACCTGTCAATACCAACCGTTAATTTAATCCCCCGAGAGATTAAAGAGATTACTGGACTTGTTAATTATATCGAATTGTATTTTACTGAACGATAGTAAGGGAAACATATCATAAATCATTCTACATGTAAATCTAATCACAGAAATCGACACTTTTCTCATGTATCGATACATTTCTATTTAAAAAAAAATCCCGATCGGATTATCTTATTCACCAATATAGGTCGATTAATGGCCATAATATTCAAGGGACATGAAGTCAGAATAATTCTGCAATAAAGCAAATAAAATGGGGTTTAACGTCCTACTGTTCCGCTCCTACTAGGCTAAAGGACGACGGTCATACACCATACGGTGTGCTATAAGGAAAATTTTGCCCGGGTAGCGACACTACGGCCCACTCTTATATCGAATTCCAACTACCAAGGGATCTTTTACATGCAGACCAATGTGTACGCGGGACCTCGGTTTTTCGTCCAATCTGAAGGACTAAACAGCTGTCTTTGTCAGCAATATGGCAGAATAACGCTGCGTTAAAGAGCCAATGCGTCTAAACAAATCCCCCACAATACCCCTTTAAATCTAAATTTCAATTGTTTTTTTTTTTGTTTTTTTTTCTCACTAAATTATCTCTTAAATCTGTCACGTTTGTTGATAATAAATATCTAGATTGTTTGAATATATGATATTATAGAACGAGTCACCTAGTCTGTGGTATATTCATATACTCGATTACAAATCAATCAATCAGATTTAATTAATCTATATTATAATCTTAAATTATATTCCATTATTAAAACAGCTCGTCTTTCTCAGGATGAAAATACTTCAAACATATAGGATTATATTATTCTCGCGTCTATCGGTTAATTAATTAAGTAATCTTTTAATTCAAATCTTTTTTATTTAGTTTTTCTCATAGAAATAGTTCGTCTCTCTCAAGATATAAATACATAGAAAACGCCGGATTATCTTATTAGAGGTTAATTCAGGGAATATATAATTCATCATAGAATGGGTTGTGTATACAGATTATAGGACACTCCTCTGGTATTAATGAACAAAATGTTTATGGTGAGGCTACAATACAGTCCTAACGCCGAATTTACGCAAACCATTGTAGAAGACGGGCCCAAAACGCCATCTCCTGGCTCGACCTCTTTGATGATAAACAGATAAACATGATTCTAAGATGTAAACGTTTTCTTTCATTTTTACAACCGATACGACATTAATTGTAATTTAAATCACGTGATCTGATTTCGATGTTTTTAATTGATATACAAAACTCTTCAGTTTATTAAAAGACAACCGAAATATGAAAGAAATTTGAGCTATTTGATGAAAAAACACGAAATGAATAGAGTTGAACGAGCTTCATCTCTGGACTAAAAGGGATGATATTAATAAAGTAGAGCCTTTTACCCGGGCAGTATCACTATGACCTACTCTTACTTTGAATTCCAAAGGTCAAAACTTATTTTACGTGTACGAAATCGATCAGCCCCATTCAATCAACTATACACTGTTCGGTGTGGGACTCTTCATGGGGATCATGTGCAAACATCCCGAGGAACTTTCTAGGTCAACATATGGATCCAGCCTTGGACCTCACCGCACTGAAGATTCCAGTGACAAATGGTGTCAAGCGTTACATAGACATTAAGACTGTCATGCATAACGCACCATACACGTCACAACCCACAAATACTAGCTTAAAACCGGACAATGAAACAGCGTTTAACGTCTAACTATTCTAAACTGACAGGGCTAATGAAGACGGGAAACCGGACAAACTTTATGACAATATCCGAAACAAAACCATGCACTAAAAAAGAGCACGCCATGCATGAAACCCTGCACACGCTGTGCACCACACAATCAAAACTGGTTAATAAAATCAAGTTTAACGTCCTGCTGTTCTACATCAACTGGGAAAATGAAGACGGCGAAACCGGCAAATGGCAGCAACCGAAACAAAACCATGTAATACAAAGAAGCAACAATCAAACTGCGTCGTACAACCAAATATCAACTGTTAAAAATATAAAAACACTTTGTTGTAGAATTCCATATTTCACTCAATAATCCCGTCTACAATTTGACACGATCAACACAGTCGCCATATAAACAATAATAAGTACATTATCTCCATTGAATCCAGCATGTGATAAGCGATTAGGAGGTGATAGAGTCAGCTAACGACAGACATTTGGTTTGTTGCGTAGCAGCTGATCAACACAACGATATCGGATATATTAAAGTCGTTTTTTTCCCAGCTTATCAGTTAAAACGTGCTAGAGTTATATACTCAAGTACGTATAAATCGATACCTATATGGTTATATTATCTCACCCGGAGAGGGTGACAAACATGTAATGTCATTTCATATATCTATAATAGTTCAATATTCAATGGCCTTCATAATCTCCGCGAATTTAAAAATTCTACCATCCTAAATCTATAATGGTTCTACCCCACACAATCTATATTGATATTATCTTCCATGGACATCACAATGGTCACTTCTATGGTCACGACAATGGTTCTATCTTCATTGGTCACCACAACCTCCAATGATTACATATATCCCTTATCATGGTCACAAACCTATAATGTTTCTATCGTACTCGGTCTCTATCTTCCATGATGCTATATTCCATCGCATATGGTGGCTCTATTTTCCCCTTGGCCTGTGATAAAGTCTATGTCATGGCGTTCAAAAACCGGAGAAGAAAGGTGTTTGTTACCAAACTATGTATCTTGATTCATTTCTGGTATTGCTATTTGATATGTTTGTCGATTTGTCAGGATTATATCTGGTTCCCTGTTCATCATGCTACAGACACGTGACTTGCGGCATGTCGTTTCACCGACTTCATTTCACTGACTTTATGCAATTCCACCCTCGAGTGCATTTAGCCGTCCTGACTTTCCACCCAAATGTCTGAGGTTGGTATACACGTGTTTATTTATTTATTTATTTGACTGTATTATTCCTACTGAGTAAAGAAACCAAACGAATACAAATAAACCGGTAGCCAACATATTTATAGGTATGCGGTTTAATAAAATGCATATTTTTAGTTCTGTTTTCGTCATATTTAACTGATGCATAATATAAATATGTTTGATGTAGTATAGCACAGTAAAGTTGATGTTGTCGCGTCATTTCTTACATTCTTTCAAATAATGGACAATTTAGGTTATCTTTATTCGAGCGAACTGGAAACCCTAATCCTTCTTATACTTCGTGAATACCATAAATATTATCATATTCTTATATAAACTGTCAATATAATAATCCATTGTTTATATATATATATATATATGAATGACAGCTGCTTGTTTTATAATCTATTACTATATATATATGAATGACAGGTGCTCGTGTATATAATATATATCTTATTACGCAGTATTCACTTGATACACATTATAAGCTTATGGTTCAACTTAATTTCACTAAGTCACTTTCCCTTAGCGGTCTTTAGCAGTGGGGGGAAATCGGAGGACCCAGAGAAAACCCACGGGGTTGGACAGGTGATCCTATTCACTATCACGTACAACCGGGGAATCGAAACGCCAGTTACTCAACGACAGATTTTATGAAGCAGGGCGCATGCGTTAACCATTCTCTCTCTCCCCTCCGCACAAATGGAAGAGAAACGGGTCTGATATCAGGCCACACTACTCCCTGCCTTAATGACACCAACACACGTGTATCGTTTTAAAGCGATAATTTCATATTTTCAAAGAAAGTCAAAACATATTTATTCCTATTGTTTCGTTCTCCCCTTCAACGCTATTTTGGGCTCGTCTCAGTCTAAGCTCGTAAATCAAAAGAATAACAAATTCAATAATAATATTTTACATAAACCTTTATTCAACAAATATTTATAATTATTTACTTACATAATACAAATTACAATGAATAAATATATTACATAGTCTTTACAATAATGTTAATAGTTATACGATTAATAAAAGTAATTTACTTTAATAATTATATGTAACAAGAAGGAATGATTCCCCTTTGTTCCAAACTCTCGTAATACAAAGGTGTGGTTTCCACCCTATCTTTAGCAGTTAAGGTCTCCCATACAGGAACACTTGTTATGGTTCTTTACAATTGGTAAGGCCAGGTAATCACTGAATGGTGATTGCATTAATTCTAAAAATGGTCACTGATTCTAAGCAGGTTATATTTTATATTAATGGTTCCACCACAGGTAAATAGCAGGTTATATAACAATTGAACAAGTCGCTAAGGGTGAACCGCGGGTGACTGGTAATCTTCGGGTGAAATTTGGGTGATGAGTGATCTTCGGGTGAAGAGTGAATATCGGGTAACGGGTGAGTCCTGGGTGACGGGTGACTGATCTTCGGGTGAAGAATGAATCTTGGGTGAGACTTGGGTGACGGGTGATCTTCGGGTGAAGAATGAGTCTTGGGTGACGGGTGAGTTTATAAAAATATGGTTTCTCTCTGGTGTCCCTCTTGGACAACAATTATGGTTCTCACGGGTAAAAACTAATTCTCCATCAATTAGTTTAGCCTATTTAGCTTATACTATTATAGCTTAGTAGCTATTAAATAAGGCCTTGCAATCTATTTAATTAATCTGTAGACTTACTAATTTATACTAGTACTAATACTAGGCATAAAAATAATAGTCCTAATAATTATATCAGATAGGCCTAAAACTAATCCTATTACATTAGTTTTAATTCAGGCCCATTCAACAAATGTAATCAAGGCCTTGCCATCTAGATTTCTATATTATGATTTCAGCAAAGCTCATTTATTAGAACTGAGTACTAATACTTTAATAAGTCTAAAAGGCCTAGTAATAATAGTAATTCTAGTAGGCCTAGTGATGAAGGTATAAAAATTATGGAGACCTTCGTTGCGTTGATGCTTTTACTTCCAGTTAAATCTAAGTGATTACGGGAAAACTCGCTAAATTAAGGCCTACTTATATAGTGAGGCCTAGATATAAACATAGGCAATCGCAAGTCATCAAGACTCACGAAAAATATGGGATAGCCTAAAAACTGCCAATGAACCCTCTATCAACGTAAATGAGGAACAATTATCAGCAATATAATAATCTATAAATGAATAAGGCTACAAACCACCACAGCCCATGACATGATGGATTTCCCTTGTTGCACCCTGCGACCTCAACTCAACGGGAACTACCGGAAGACTCACGTCTGTTATTCAAAACATCTATTTTTGGTAGCACAACTAACCAACCGTTGCGCGGCATGAGTTATGACGTCAGCACGCGCTAATATTCCAGCATGAACGAGAAAGTAAACATCACCATTCTTTGGCGGATTATTATGGCTATTAATACTATTATGCATAAAAAGAGCTACGTATTTGGTTAAATACATAATAGATGGACCAGTGGTACTCAATGCTTCCTTTTTATATCTGTATATTGGTGTGACTATGTGTAATATCGTAAACAATGAGGAAATTCCCACATATAACGTGTGAAATAAAAATGACAGTTCTGTCCTTCGAACTGTGAATATGATTATATATCATTATTAATAATTGGGGATGTCTAAGCCTATATTTACGTGACACCAGAAACCAGGGTAAAATGTGGTTACAATTCTAGTTTCGTAACACTATGTCATTTGCTCAATAGGTTGTCAATTTACTATTATACGTACGATCATAGGAATTATTCTCCAGACTAATAAATCATTGACACGGGAAATGGAAACAATTACTTCCCTTGTTTTTCCATTCCCCCCATGGTATAGCTATCTTCAAACGTTTGAATTTAAAGTTGAAAAAGGATATATTTGCCAATTTCTCAACTGGCAATAGTGAATTATTGGATTAATAGGATTTTTCTTTAACAATGTAGGACTGTTAATAGATTCCATGTATTTTAAGGCTTTATTTTAATACATTTTAAAAATATAACTTAAAAAAACATGAAATTGCACCTTTAATAATAAACACTGAATTTATATAGCGCAAAAACACTCTGTTAAAATTTCTATTGCGCTTTCACAAAAGGTTTCAGTTCTGGTAAGGGAAAATTCATTGCATGATACAATTTTTAGTTCTTTTTTGAAAAATAATTTTTGAGCTTGATTGTCTAGTGGTTTGGGGTAGCGATTTCTAAAGGAGCGGTGCCGAATACCAAAATGACCTTTTTGTCATTTCAAGATTAGTTGCAGGTTGATGGAGCTTTGACTTCCCTGATGCGATAGGAGTTCTGGTTGGTTTATGTGGAGTTATTAAGTCACAAAGGTACTGAGGTGGAGTTCCGTTGAGGACTTAATAGGTTGTTAGTAGGATTTTGAATTTGATTCTCTGGATTACTAGGAGCCAATGTAATTCAAATAATTTTGGGGTGATGTGTTCTGTTTGTTTCATTCCTGTAAGAAGGTGTGCTGGTTTAAATAAGGCGAAAACGATCACCCAACCCTCTACATTTGATGGACAAAAAATATCATATTAACAAGCACGAAAAGGTCCAGAACAACCACATGATTTCAAGCACGTTTAGTCAGGTTGTGGACGTCCGTGGTAGTGTCAGGTCATGATCGGTTGTTTCCGGTCATGAACGGCTGTTTCTGGCCATGACCGGTTAACTTCGGCCATGAACGGTGGATTTGGGCCATGAACGATTGATTCCGGTCACGAACGATTGTTTCCGGTCTCCACAAGAGAGGGGGAAGAGGTGAACAAGCGAGTGTAGATTAGGGTTGTTGGCACCACCGGGTAAAAAGAAATGCCATGACAGTAGATGCTTATTACGACTGGCCCCTCGGATCTATTCACTTGATTTGATATTAGTTGTCCGTAGGTTTGTCGTTTCGGCTTTGTTTGTGTGTAGTACGGTCCCCCTTCACTTACTATTAATCCATTCAATGGACGAATATTTCTTATTGTTTGATGTTCGTCTGGTAAGCAAACGCACTTTCTTGATTTTGATTTAAAATCAAAACTCAGTGTGGTGATTTTCAGTCAGAAAGCAAACACCCTTTAGTGGATTTAACTAAAAATACCAAACTCCCTTAAAGCACCTTCCTTAAAAACTGATTAAATATTTTTACTTTTATTTTTAAATAAAAAAGTGAAATATGTAAATTATTTTAAACCAATGCATTTTATTTTGCTTTTGAATAAATTGTTTTTTATGTTTACCAACACTGATATTGACTGTACTATAACATGTATTATATGAATAAATACCTTTACAAGAGAAAAAAACTGAGTGAAGAAGCAAACCACACGTTGATGGATTTCAGTAAACAGCTGTTACAATTACAACTTACCTTTCTCCATTTCGATAAAACCCAACTCAGAAAATATTCCACTCCTCCAAAATATGTCAGTACTCGTTCTCTAGCTTCGTTAAGTTGGTTACATGAGCTGCATCTCCTGTGGTCGTCATGTTCATCTGATGGACCCATTACAGGCTTCCGGGATTTCACATTTACTTCCGGTAAAGTGGTACCAAATGATTCCAGATGTTGTGGGATAGTTTCTCGATGTCTGTCGTCACTGGTTGTGGACGATAGATAGGACAATAGGGAATCGCATTCCCCGTCCTCATTTGATATACTATCTGAGGTGTTTGAGATATCTTCAAACCAAATCCGTTTCTGGTCAGCAGAATTTCCATATATTCCATTAGGATGTAAAGCCGCCAAATGAACTTTTTGTAATGAGTTATCAGGAAAGACAAGATCCCTTAGCTCCGACAGATCGAAATCCTCGCGAATACGGGCTTTTGGGAGTAGCATTGTTGGAACATTGTCAATGGATATCTTACGATCTCTAGGATGGACGTAGGATCGGCGGTGTTCACGAGATGCATCAAGTGAAAAATTGGGTAAAACTGTTCCTGGAGTGATTGTCTTGTAAGGTGTGGCATATGATCTGGTAGCTCCTATATCTGTGGAATATAGATTAAACTTCACTACTGGCATCTTTCAAGTTGAAGTTAGATTACCTAATTGTCCCTATTACATGGACTTTTTGACTTTGTTTTAAAAATCGTACTATATATATTACTTAATTAAGCTGCTCTAACTCTGCCAAAGTCCCTTAATCAGACTGGTCGAACTATCTCGAACGATGTTAGTCCCTCTGGTCGAAGTCTGTGGATATCAATCTCTTAATCCGATTAGTAGAGCACGTTCCAACACTCTTAATCACAATGGTCGAACTTCTACAACGCTCTTAATTACACTGGTCGAACTTCTACAACGCTCTTAATTACACTGGTCGAATTTGTCGAACTCTCATAATCCGATGGTGCAGCACTACTAAGCTCTCTGTTGAACTATTTTACTCACTCTGGCCGAACTATTTTGCTCACTCTGGTCAAACTATTTTACTCACTCTGGTGTAACTATTTTACGCACTCTGACCGAACTATTTTGCTCTCTCTGGTCAAACGTTTTTAAAAGCCTCTGTATTATTCGTCATGTTCCATAACTCAGATATAACTAGATTCGAATTAAAATCCCGTTTCTAATCAAAATTAATGTGTTGTTAAAGATGCCGGAAAATATACGACACACGTGGAAAAATTAATACGAAACTTTAACTAAACGAGCACTCTTTCTCAAGTAATAAATATATATATAATCTCTAAGTCTGGGCACGTTTAATTTCCAAAACCCAATTCATTAATTATGTTATGTATAATTCCATAATGTTCAATTTGTGATCAATAAATAATCAATAACTCTCCGAGTTTGATGTTCGATTTAATGAAGTATATATCGTCTTATTAATATCGCTTAGAAAGTTCATGTTAATGTTCCTACTTTCTTTACATCAAACGATATTTTATAGAGTATTAAACATGTATCATACGATCACTAGACGCGAATTATCACTTGTCCATTCAATAAAACTGTACATTCGATAAAAACTAACATTTATTTTATTTGATTGGTGCATGTTTAAGAGAGGGATGACGTCACCCCAGGGGCGGGCCCAGAAGATTAAAATTTTGAGAGTGCTATGTCTCGCCGTGTGTTTGTGCATTGGGCGGGCCCAGAAGGTTAAAAGTCGACTATGTCTCGCCACATAAATAATATAACAAATTCATGTTTATGCATCACGGGGTTTTAATTGGAGTCCATCGTGAAATAGCAACATTGTATTCGGTGGGTGGTGTTGGGGGGGGGGGGATTGGGACGAATGGTAAGCGCGTCCGCGTTATGTCATTAGGTCTGTCATTAAGTCAGCTGGTGTGGTTTCAATTCCAGGTTTTCCCCAGATATCCCGGGTTTCCCCCTCTGCTAAAGACCCCTACGTACAAGCGATTTATTGAAATAAAACGGAACCATGTGTTAGCGCCAAAATGACCTAGTTTATCTCCATGGTCAATATTTATGAGTATTTTGCGAGTGTTGATGACAGTTGCCTGGATCCGCCGGTAGTATACAGGGGTCCTGTGTATCTAAGAGATAATTCAACAAGTTTACTATCACTTCACACTAATACCCATATAGTAAGGATTAGTAAGAACACACTGACTTTCACCTGAACTACAATATAGAATATATCTACTGATAACAGGAGCAATGTGTAGTATATGTATAAGTTATTTAATCTATTTTTGGAACACAGTCATTTGGTTCATTTATTCAAGTATAAAATTCTATAGTTATAAATCCATTATTCATTCATTTATTAAGATCAATCATAAATTCCTTAAACATCATTATAAATTCATTTATTAAGATCAATCATAAATTCCTTAAACATCATTATAAATTCATTTATTAAGATCAATCATAAATTCCTAAAACATCATCATAAAATCATTTTAAATTCATTACAAATTCAGCATAATCACAAATTCATTCAAAAATCATCATAAATTCATTACAAATTCATCATAAATCCATTACATAAATGTATCAGAAATTCATCATAAATGTATCAGAAATTCTTCATAAAATCATCATAAATTTATCATAAATGCATCATGAATTTATCATAAAAACATCATAAATGCATCATAAATCATTATAATCTGATTACAAATTCATCATTAATTCTTCATAAATTCATTATAAAGTTATAATCATAATTTATTAGAAATTCATAAGAAATACATTATTAATTCATCATAAATTTATAATACAGTCGTCATATTGATTCAATATAAATGCAGATGATTACATTGAAAAACAAAACCTTCAAAGAAATTTGTGATATAAGAAAAGGTATGGTCGCTTTCTAGAAGGTTGTTAGACCAGTATTTAAGGAAAGATGCCCTGTTTCGTTTTATTTTATGTCCTTGCTTTCTTTATTTGTGCAGATAAACTATTTCCCTGTATCATATAGCATGTGACCATTGCATTAATAAGATGAATTTATGCAAGTACACAGAATATCATGGTCCACATTTAGCCGACGGCTGGTTCAGGTCCATTATTTCATTTGTCGGGAAAGGAATCAAATCATACAGCAGGAATGGATAATTTGGCCTTTGCAAGGGGTGTTCAAAATGGCGAGGACGGTAAGCGATATATGCATATAATATATGCTTCACTCCACAGTCGATTGCATATTATTTACTACCCAGAATATTTAAGAACCGTTTTATCCAGTTCAGCTGCAATCACAAATTGCTACCAAAATATTTAAGACTTCAGATCAACTTTTTCACATGATGAATGTTGGGTGGCGGAGGAGACTGTATTGTCCAATAATAATCGATGCCAATATATATATAGAGTTTATAAATCCATAGTCAACCCAGTATAAATTCATGGTAATCAATTAAAAGAAAGGTAAAATCACTAGATGAAGTGATAATGTTTATTTTCACTTGACTCTTCTGTCCGAGAAGTCAGATTGCCCGAAAGTTGGGAGGCCAGGGAGTCTTACGCCTATATAGCCCCACGCAGCAGTTTCAACCTCTATTCAAATTGGCAAATCTGTTATAAGTTGAGTTGGTTGAATTTATCAATTGTCGAGTAATCACCATATATATGCATAGCTATTTAGAAAACACAAACACCACGTGATGCCAATTCCTCCGGCGGAAGCGATGATTTTTCCCTGACAACGGTGCTAAGGCCTACTCTTATATATCGAATTCCAACTTCCAAAGGATCTTTAAAGTGTACGCCAATGTGTACACAGGGACTAGGTTTTTCATACCATCCGAACTACTTTACAGCTGTCTTGTCAGGCCCCCCGTCCTGCAACCACGCCTAAAAATCTGGATGAACTTTCTAGGCCAATGCAGAGATCAAACCCCATACCTCTGATATTTTACGCCTTCATTTTTTATTTTCCTTAAATTTAAGCAGCAAATAATGATTTTTGTTTCCATTGTTCTGTATGTACCATTAAATACAGAATTTTCTGAGGTGGTCACTTAACAACTTTCTGAGAATTTGGTCCACTAGGCATAGAATGATCCATCTATATGAAGTGGAAAAGTAGTGACTGTTTGCTATAGACTAGATTACCAAGTCTGCTGTGAGTAAGGTAATGTTTAGAATGGACGTCTTGATAATCAAGCATAAGTTGACAAAAAGACAATTTAGCTGAAAGTAAACAATAACAATGGTGGTTCGTATTTTATCAGATATAAAAGATAACAATATTAACCAATAATTAAATGACACAGGGATCTTTATACAATTTAATAACCGCTCCCGTTAATGGCCGCGTCCGGACGATAGTCGACCAGACGATAGTAACAAGTAACGAACAAATTGGAGTAAATCAGGTTTTAATTTATTATTAACATTTCGTAGTCATCTAAAAATGATCTTCTAATTAAAATTTGACAGTCAATAATTTTGTAAGTACGCTTTTTGTCAATTCAATCTACTATCGGCCGAATATTTTAAATAGAATACGACTTGGTTGAGCTGATCTGAGCGGACGTTACTATTTATGACCTTGACCCTCATCGTCGATAGCTGTGTTTAATAAACACAATGTTTAGCCGTTTATGTGAGCGGATGAAATGAACAACAAACGCCCCGTAGTATTTTAACCATTTAAGACACACAATAATTGTATCAGTCTTTATCCCCCATTTCTGTGGCACCAAAGATAATTCCCGAATGTAACCGGAATATTCCTTAAAACAGGTTGAAGTAATTACGGGTATACACCACAAAACATCGGAATATACTGATCTCCCATCGATACTGATCTCCCATTGATTATTCCTGACAGCCCTCGACTTAGTCTGAAATCCGTCCCCGAAAATCACTACCCCACCCCACCTATTTTTTTTATATTTCATTTAATTTTCTAACGTCCGCTGGCATTTTATTTATTTGGGCCACCCTACACATGGTATGAAATGAAAGAGTGTTTATCCCACTTTCATGTGGTACCATCTATTTTTCCATATATCCCTCGGCTTAGTATGAAATCCGTCCACGAAAATCCCCCCCCCCCAAAAAAAAAACCCTATTTTTTTTCTATTTCATTTCATTTTCTAACGTTCGCTGGCATTTTATTTATTTGAATCACCCTACACATGGTATAAAATGAAAGAGTGTTTATCCCTCTTTCATGTGGTACCATTGATTATTCCTGACAGCCCTCGACTTAGTCTGAAATCCGTCCTCGAAAATCACTACACCCCCCACCCAACCTATTTTTTTTAATATTTGATTTAATTTTCTAACGTCCGCTGCCGTTTTAGTCATTTGAGCCACCCTACACATGGTATGAAATTAATGAGTGTTTATCCCACCACTTTCATGTGGTGCCATCTATTATTCCATATCCCTCGGCTTAGTATGAAATCCGTCCATGAAAATCACTACCCACCCACCCTGTCTATATTAGGAATAATCGATATTACCACATGAAAGTGGAAAACACTCTTTTATTTCATACCATGTGTAGGGTGGCTCAAATAAATAAAATGGCAAAATTAAATGAAATATTAAAAAAATAGGTCGGGGGGGGGGGAATGATTTTCGGGGACCGATTTAAGACTAAGTCGAGGGCTATCAGGAATAATAAATGATACCACATGAAAGAGGGATAAACCCTCTTTCATTTCATTCCATGTGTAAGGTGGCTCAAATAAATGAAATGGCAGCGGACGTTAGAAAATTAAATAAAATATAAAAAAAAATAGGTTGGAGGGGGGGGGGGTAGTGATTTTCGGGGACGGATTTCAGACTAAGTCGAGGGCTGTGATGAATAATAAATGGTACCACATCAAAGAGCGATAAACCCTCTTTTATTTCATACCATGTGTAGGGTGGCTCAAATAAATAAAATGGCAGCGGACGTTAGAAAATTAAATGAAATATAAACAAAATAGGTAGGGAGGGGTAGTGATTTTCGGGGACGGATTTCGGACTAAGTCGAGGGCTGTTAGGAATAATCAATGCGGTACCACATGAAAGTGGGATAAACACTCTTTCATTTTATACCATGTGTAGGGTGGCTCAAATAAATAAAATGGCAGCGGACGTTAGAATATTAAATTAAATATTTAAAAAAAAATTGGTGGGGGGGGTAGTGATTTTCGGGGACGGATTTCAGACTACGTCGAGGGCTGTGATGAATAATAAATCGTACCACATGAAAGTGGGATAAACACTCTTTCATTTCATACCATGTGTAGGGTGGCTCAAATAAATAAAATGGCAGCGGACGTTAGAATATTAAATTAAATATTTTAAAAAAAATTGGTGGGGGGGGGGTAGTGATTTTCGGGGACGGATTTCAGACTACGTCGAGGGCTGTGATGAATAATAAATCGTACCACATGAAAGTGGGATAAACACTCTTTCATTTCATACCATGTGTAGGGTGGCTCAAATAAATAAAATGGCAGCGGACGTTAGAAAATTAAATGAAATATTTGAAAAAAATAGGTGTGTGTGGGGGGGGGGGGGTAGTGATTTTCGGGGACGGATTTCAGACTAAGTCGAGGGCAGTGAGGAATAATAAATGGTACCACATGAAAGTGGGATAAACACTCTTTTGTTTTATACCATGTCTAGGGTGGCTCAAATAAATAAAATGGCAGCGGACGTTAGAAATTAAATGAAATATTAACAAAATAGGTAGGGAGGGGTAGTGATTTTCGGGGACGGATTTCAGACTAAGTCGAGGGCTGTGAGGAATAATCAATGGTACCACATGAAAGTGGGATAAACGCTCTTTCATTTTATACCATGTTTCGGGTGGCTCAAATCAATAAAATGGCAGCGGACGTTAGAAAATTGAATGAAATATTTTTAAAGAAATAGGTGGGTGGGGGTAGTGATTTTCGGGGATGAATTTCAGACTAAGTCGAGGGCTGTGAGGAATAATAAATGGTACCACATCAAAGAGGGATAAACCCTCGGACGTTAGAAAATTAAATGAAATATTTAAAAAAAAAAATAGGTGTGTGTGTGTGGGGGGGGTTAGTGATTTTCGGGGACGGATTTCAGACTAAGTCGAGGGCTGTGAGGAATAATCAATGGTACCACATGAAAGTGGGATAAACACTCTTTCATTTCATACCATGTGTAGGGTGGCTTAAATAAATAAAATGGCAGCGGACATTAGAAAATGAAATGAAATGAAAAATACCAAAAAAACTTGGTGGGGGTAATGATTTTAGGGACCGATTTCTGATGTAGAGGTATTTCAGGAATAATGTATGTTGCCATATGAAATAGGAATAAACGCTTAAATTATTCCATACCAATTATTAGATGGCTGAAGACTTTTGGTAAATAACAACTGACAAAAAAAAAATCGTGCGGTTATTTGCGGAACGGATTTAAGACTATTTTGAGGACTTATAGTAATATTCTAGGTTGCTATGTATAAGATGGATAAATACCCTATCACCCCATGTCGTGTATTGTGTGGCTCAGGACGAAAGAAACATTCGGGTTTGGTAAATGAAAATCGACCTGAAAAAGGAGATCAGTATATTCCGATGTTTTTGGTTTATACCGGTAATTACTTCAACCTGTTTTACGGGATATTATAGTGATTTTCAGGAATTATGTATGGTGCCACAGAAATGGGGGACAAAGGCTTATACAATTATTGTGTGTATTTAATGGGTTAAATAGTACTGGGTATTTGTAATTCACTTCGTATGTTCACATAAACGGTTAAGCACAGTGTTTAGTTAACCGGAGTTTTCGACGATGAGGTTCAAGGTCATGAACCGGTTGCTGAGAACTAACGTCCGCTCAGATCAGCTCAACTAAGTCTATAAATACTCGTTAAATGTAGTTGTCTCCCTTGAACTGAGACTTCATGGATTGTGGACATGTTATTAATATACGATTTCTGATGGGTTGATTCGTTATTTCCATTGATAGTTGTTATAGATTACATTTCTTTATTCCAATTTATTAGGTATTTTCTTCACCACTAAATCAAAATCAGTATTGGATGCCCGAACTATGGATAAAGACGCCACCATACAGAATGATGCCCTGTTGGAATCACCCGTCATTGTTGCTGACGAAATAACGGATGGTGAATCTAAAAGGAAGTCTGTACGAGAGAGCCTGCGACATCCAGCATACCGATCTAAATTTATTCAGAGCCTCTCGGTTTCTTTTGCTTTCTGGTGTTTAGTAAGTAAGATTAATCTTAATGTTATTATCAAATTCCTTACAATGTCCGACAAGAGACTGTCGTGACAAGACATGAACTTAGAATGTCCCTTTTTGAGAAATTTGCTTATTCTTTTTTCGTTTAAATTAAAAGCCTTGTCCAAATCATTGTACTTATCCCGCTTTGTCGTGGATTCTCTTCGCTCTGAGTAACAAAGCGAAGGTAAAATATGATTAGTGTAAAGCCAAGACGCAACATCACTTCGCTACCGTGCCTTGCTATAAGTCTATAACCGGATGGCGAAGCGATTTGACTTCACCGACACGTCTGTATTGTTCACGTTTCAGCTTACGGTTTCTTTATGACAGTCATAGAACGGAAAGCGAAGTTATAATTACATTCGCACATGGTCCTGTAATGCGTCTATTCTGGTGTTGGTTAGCAAAGGATTCGCTGTTTTCTTCTATTAATTGATGTAAGACAGAAGGTTTGGCAATGCACAGCGTCTAGTCGTTTGGATGGGACTAACACCCCAAGTTCACGAAGCATTCTCAGATTTAAGTTGAGAATTTGCTCAACTTTCAATCAGGTTTTTTTTAGAAATATCTTTGATGCAGAAACACAAAACTTTGCACATAGTTTCATATTGATGTATTTGATATATTAAAACAACAAAATTACTATAAAGGGCTATGTTTTAGTTAAAATATGGTGAACAATTTTGAGTAAATTCTCAACTTAAGTCTGAGAATGCTTTGTGATCTCGAGGCCTGGTTTCTTGTAGACCGGGTGTTGGATGGCCGAATGGTTAGCACGTGCGTGCTGTATCATAAAGCCTGTCATTTAGTCAACTGGCATGGTTTCGAATTCTCGGTTGTACGTGACAAGGAGTAGGGTTGCCTTGTCAACCTCGTGGGTTTTCTCCGGTTCATCCGGTTTCCTCCCACTGCTAAAGACCCCTACGAACAAGCGCTAAAATTAAACCATATATTAGTCCCGAAATGACCTAGTTTGTGTCGAGTGGACGTTAAACCCCATTTCTCCTCTCTCTTTCTCTCCTTCATAACTCTCTTCACAACTCCCTCTCCCTCCCTCTCTCTCACTCTCTCTCTCTCTCATCTTATAGTTCATATTGTTTCTCTTGAGTTAGGGTTTCCAAATTGGTCAGAGAGGTCCATCATTCTTGGATATCCAACTCATCACTGACACTAATGTGGAGAAAGCTTCCACGTTTTTTACTGCTGGTTCAGTAGGTTATCTGAGTGGTTCCTTTATTAGTGGTGTCCTGTATGACAGATTTAACAAGACCCTTCTAATGGGATTGCTATTGGTATTCCTGGCAGCCACAGCTTCAGTACTACCACTGTGTTCCCCATATGGACTGATGCTTATGATTTTCTGGGCTAATTCTTGTGTTATGGGCGGAATGGACACAGGTAGGAAGATCATAAACTGATATATCACAAACTGTAATTTTCTTTTTCAGCTGACCAATGTGCCAGATATCACATTGGTTTCTGATCGTTTGAACAACTAACTGGTAATTACTGGGCGATAGAATTGGACATATAATTAATAATTCTTTGACAGCGTAAGTTCGATGGGGAGTAACAGGGGCATCACTGCCATTGTCAGTTGTATCACACCGCGTGGGGAATACCTATCTTCATTAGCGGTTTTCGGAAAGTAAAAATGAGTTTCTATCCTCCCACACAATAAAGCTAATTGTGTCCAATAAACCAGATATATCGGACTTAAATGCAGGGACCGATTCCTAGAAAATTCTTAAAAGTAAGCATAAAGTTATGCTTCACTTTTGCTTACGTAAGAAACTTTATGAAATACCGTCTCTTGAAACTTCTCAAGACCGTTCTTACGTAAGAACAAGCCAAGTACGAGTCTAAGCACATTGTTACTGGTAAATTGAGACTAAGATTCTCTCTAACGTCATAAAAACAATTTTGGTATCCAAATTACACCGTAAATTCGTCTGCATAGAGTTATAAATAATGACATTAACTTCAAATAGTCGTTTTAGATGTATTTGACAAATGACATGAAATGAAATAGGGTTTAACGTCCTACTGTTTTGCTCCTAAACTGGGCTAATAAAGACGGGCATACGCCATAAAGTGTGCTATGAGGGAAATTTTGCCCGTGCAGCGGCGCTACGGCCTACTCTTGTATCGAATTACAACGGCCAAGGTATCTTTGACGTACACGCCAATTTTTACACGGGACCTTATTTTTCCGTCCCATCCGAAAGACTAGACAACCGTCCTTGTCAGGTCCTCAGCCTGCATCACTGACAAGGGGATGAACCTTCTCGGCCAATGCAGGGATCGAACACCTTACCTCGGCCCGATTTCTTAAAACTTATCTTATTAAGTAGACTTCAGTGTAAGCACAAGCACAAGAATGTGCTTAAGAATTTTCTAGGAATCGGGCCCTGATCTGTTTTTCCTTTCCTTTTTTTATAATTTATACTTGCGATGGCCAAACCTTATAGTGGGAGTTCACGTTAGGGGTCAAACAAGTGACTTTTGACCCTATGCCGTCAGACATTGATTAATCAATCAGCATGACGTTTTTAGTGATTTACCCACGGTTCCGTGCTGCAAGGCCAAGAACTTGCGGTAACAGACAGTTTCATTGGCTAATCCTTCATTCCATTTATCCAGAACACATGTAGTAAAGACAAGTATAACGAAATTGTAAACGATAAAAACGAAACGAAATAGGATATGTGTTTTAATCAGGAACTAAAATATTCTTTAACATTTTTATACGCCCACATTTTTATGTGGACGTATATTGTCGTCGCCCCTGTCCGTCCGTCCGTCCGTCCGTCCGTCCGTCCACATTTTTTTGTGAACAGTCTACAGGTCACAATTTTTATCCGATTTCAATTAAACTTAAAATATAGGTTTATCACCATAAGATCTCGGTTCCTTTCGATATTGGCATGTATCGGACTGTAACTTCATGGGTTATGGCCCCTGATTGTACGAAAAATCACGTTTTTTAGCTTGTGAACAGCGTAGAGGTCACAATTTTGAACCGATTTGGATGAAACTTGACATGTGTGTTTATAACCCAAAGATCTTGGTTCCTTTCGATATTTGCGCCAATCGGATCGTAACTTCCTGAATTATGGCCCCTGATTGTCCGAAAAATTGCCCTTTTTAGCTCGTGGTCCCTCTGGAGGTCAAAATTGTTATCCGATTTAAAAAAACGTTTGATTATATCACCGTTCCATGGTTATGAAGGTCGAGTTCGAATTTCGTGAAAATCGGACCAAAATTGACGGACAAAATGGCCGCCATTTGTACGCGAATAGTGTGAAAATATGTTAAATCAAGGTTGTGAACAGTGTAGAGGACACAATTTTGAACCGATTTGGATGAAACTTAAAATGCATGTTTATAACCCAAAGATCTTGGTTCCTTTCGATATTTGCGCCAATCGGATCGTAACTTCCTGAATTATGGCCCCTGATTGTCCGAAAAATTGCCCTTTTTAGCTTGTGGTCCCTATGGAGGTCAAAATTGTTATCCGATTTAAAAAAACGTTTGATTATATCATTGTTCCATGGTTATGAAGGTCGAGGTTGAATTTCGTGAAAATCGGACCAAAATTGACGGACAAAATGTCCGCCATTTGTACGCGAATAGTGTGAAAATATGTTATATCAAGGTTGTGAACAGTGTAGAGGACACAATTTTGAACCGATTTGGATGAAACTTGAAATGCATGTTTAAACCCAAAGATCTTGATTCCTTTCGATATTTGCGCCAATCGGATCGTAACTTGCTGAATTATGGCCCCTGATTGTCCGAAAAATCGCCCTTTTTAGCTTGTGGTGCCTCTGGAGGTCAAAATTGTTATCCGATTTAAAAAAACGTTTGATTATATCACCGTTCCATGGTTATGAAGGTCGAGTTTGAATTTCGTGAAAATCGGACCAAAATTGACGGACAAAATGGCCGCCATTTGTACGCGAATAGTGTGAAAATATGTTAAATCAAGGTTGTGAACAGTGTAGAGGTCACAATTTTGAACCGATTTGGATGAAACTTGAAATGCATGATTATAACCCAAAGATCTTGATTCCTTTTGATATTTGCGCCAATCGGATCGTAACTTCCTGAATTATGGCCCCTGATTGTCCGAAAAATTGCCCTTTTTAGCTTGTGGTCCCTCTGGAGGTCAAAATTGTTATCCGATTTAAAAAAAAACGTTTGATTATATCACCGTTCCATGGTTATGAAGGTTGAGTATGAATTTTGTGAAAATCGGACCAAAATTGACAGACAAAATGGCCGCCGTTTGTACACGAATATTGTGAAAATATGTTATATAAAGGTTGTGGACCTTATAGAGGTCACAATTTTGAACCGATTTTGATGAAATGCATGATTATAACCCAAAGATCTTGATTCCTTTTGATATTTGCGCCAATCGGATCGTAACTTCCTGAATTATGGCCCCTGATTGTCCGAAAAATTGCCCTTTTTAGCTTGTGGTCCCTCTGGAGGTCAAAATTGTTATCCGATTTAAAAAAAAAACGTTTGATTATATCACCGTTCCATGGTTATGAAGGTTGAGTATGAATTTTGTGAAAATCGGACCAAAATTGACAGACAAAATGGCCGCCGTTTGTACACGAATATTGTGAAAATATGTTATATAAAGGTTGTGGACCTTATAGAGGTCACAATTTTGAACCGATTTTGATGAAACTTGACATGTATGTTTATAACCCAAAGATCTTGGTTCCTTTCGATATTGTCGCCCATTGGATCATAACTCCCTGAATTATGTCCCCGGATTGTCCGAAAAATCGCTTTTGTTCGCTTTTGGTCCCTCTGGAGGTCAAAATTATTATCCGATTTAAAAACACGTTTGACTATATCACCGTCACATGGTAAAGAAGAGAGAGTTTGAATTACATGAAAACCGGACTAGAATTGACGGACAAAATGGCCGCCGTTTGTACACGAATAGTGTGAAAATATGTTATATCAAGGTTGTGGACCCTATAGAGGTCACAATTTTGAGTCGATTTTGATGAAACTTGACAGGTATGTTTTAAACCCAAAGATCTTGGTTCCTTTCAATATTTGCGCCCATCGGGTCATTACTTCCTGAATTATGTCCCCTGATTGTACGAAAAATCACCCTTTTTAGCTTGTGGTGCCTCTGGAGGTCACAATTATTATATGATTTAAAAAAAAACGTTTGATTATAAAAACCAAACAAATTCTAATGATTTTTTGATAATTCCTTAATATGCGACAATTCTTGTTGACTGCCCGGACGATTTGGCTGCTGTGTGGGCGTATGTTTCGTTGCCTGGCAACCTATTTTTACAGCTGGAAACGCTCATCTTGTGTCACTATGGGGAGAAGACGAAGGTAGACCATACATGCAGGCCGCTCACTTTGCATTCGCGTTTGGTGGAGTAATCTCCCCTTTAGTGACAGCCCCATTCCTTGTACCAAACACTGAAGAGACATCAATCAACTCCTCGTCATCAGCATTTACAGACGTAACGACCCTGAATACTACGCTGTTAGATTATAACATCCCCAATACCACGACCCTGTCGTCTACTGCTGTACTGAATACTACGCTATTAGATTATAACATCACCAATGGAAACTCAACTCTAGGTAACAATATCACCACCATTGCTGAACCTGTTGTACTGAATGCTACGCTATTAGATTAAAACATCACCAATGATAATTCAACTCTAGGTAACAATATCACCACCATTGCTGAACCTGTTGAAACTAAATTGATCTATGCTTATATAATATCTGGTATTGTCACCGTACTATCCGCCATTCCTTTCATGGTGATATATTGTCGTTACAAGTCACAGAAGATGAAACGGAATCAACCCAAGAAAAAAGATGAAGACGGACTACCAAGAGATCTTCCTTGGAAATATTACATACTAACTATTGTTCTCTTAAATTTCCTCTACCTTACTTATTGTGCCGTGGAGGACACATTTGCCGCGTATTTACTAACGTTTGTGGTAATGGAACTGAAGTGGAGCAAGGCGAAAGGTACACAGGTTACTTCCGCATTTTGGGCTGCTTTTGCCGTCTCGAGATTTTTAGGAATTTTTGTTATAGGTTGTTTACGACCTGTTGTAATGCTGTTTATTTGTCTGGCAAGTTTAGTTCTAAGCTTTGCTGGTTTTCTACTCTGTTCACATTATCAGATACACATAGGAATTTGGATTTTCGCTGTTTTAGTCGGTTTTTCAATGTCGGTTGTATTTCCTACAGGTTTCACCTGGGCTCAAGAAAGTCTCCTTAATATCAATGGCAAAGTCGCAGCGATTATAGTAATAGGTGCGTCAACCGGTACCATGATCAATCCTATTATTATGGGATACTTGATGGAAAAGTTAACTCCCATGTGGTATTGTTATTTATTAGTAGGCGAGAGTATTTTATGTCTTGCAATATTTGTCGTTTTGCTATTTGTGGCTAAATTTGTTTTAGCAAATAAACGCACTGTTAAAACAAATACAATAGACGTTGCGTCACAACAAACAGAATCTGTTGACAATGGCACACCTTTCATACCAAATAATATATCATCAGAACTGTGAAATTCCGTATTAAAATAATTTTATTTATTGTTTGATTATGAATTTATAAACCGACAATTCTTATTAAATAACATGTCAGGTAATTGTACCATATATAAAAATATTACAAAGGTCAAAGATAACCATTCATGTTCGTTTGTATGTTGGTGGTACAACATCAAGGAGGTTACACTTATTTAAAATCCAGCCTCCATCATTATTGGAGAAAATAACATGTCGAGCCCAATTTTATTTTGGTCAGATGTTGTAATACCTGAGTGAACACGACACACTGAACCATTTATCTCCACGAGCAGCCGTGTGTTTCATTAAGACCTATCAGAACGTGGACTGATCATGGCACGCTGAACCATTTATCCACACGCGTAGCGGTGTATTTAATTAAGAAATATCAGAACCAATACTGAACCATTCATCTAATTATGTGTGGATATTTTAATCAATGACATCTGATGAAGATGATATCGAATCATCTGATTGTTTGTTTGAATGTAACTACAATACCATATGGAAAGCTTCTAGGTTTAGGGTGTGCATAAGGCAAATATTATCATCGCATCATAGTTTACTCTGCTGTTTGTATGGGCGTTCTGACTACAATAGGTCAAAAGTATGCAAAATGAACTTTTCATTCCATAAACTTTACTCTGGGCGAAGTTATTACTGCTTGAATATGTACACGACTTCCTATGCCATTTAAAGCCACGCATCTTTAACAACCGATAATTATTATTTCATTATTTGTGTGTTGTATTATGTTATATCATGAATACACACCACGTGTTTGTAGATATCTATATATCTTTTGCACAACCCCCCTTAACAACCGAGTAATTTATATCTACAGAACAACTGAATCATTGGATATTAGATCCCCCCCCCCCCCGCCCCCCGCCCCCCGCCACGCTACAATTCTCCAAGCCTAAACAAAAAACAAACCAACAGAGTACAGAAAAGAATTATCCTAACATTAGTCTTCATTAATACTGGATTGGTCGCTCGTTCATCTGCAACTTTAGATGTAAATCAATAAATAATTAAGCCCCCCCCCCCCCTAAAGGACGATATATAACAAACAAATTTAAATCCTGAGAAATCTTTACCAAAATTCAAAACCCAAACGAATTCAACATATATTATTATCCTAAACCAAAAAAATGATTTAGGTTATCTTATCGAGAAATCATGCGATTTCAAGGTAAAAAACGGGGCCTGTGTATGCGATTGATATTATTTTCAACCGGTGTTGTTTTTCTTTTGATAATAATATGTTCCTCTTGTAAACATTGCCGTCTTTGATACCATGTTAACTTGTTTCAAATAATTCTACTGAAACACCAGGTAAATCAGACGATCCACCACCTTGCATTCTATTTAGACACACCTTCACTTAATAACCGAGTTATTTACGTCTACAATTTACTCAATTGTTTCTTTATGATGTTAGTTTGGTCTTTAGTCTCACGGAATACGAAGAAGTCGTTAGAAAACCACGAATAACAATTATTACCCCGTCCCCCGAATAATGTATTTGGGTTTTTTTTTATTATGGGATTAGTCGCCGTGTCGTAGAACGATTGTTATAGTTGGAGAATCATACAGCTTACATTGTGTTGTGCGTTAGTATTTCAATCGATTAAAACATAACACAACAATATTAAATCCAATAAAAGTAGCCATCTAACGTTGGCTATTTTCTAAACGTGGTCCAGTTAATACACTGGTTCTATAGGTCATTATTGGGATGTCAGCTGTTTCGTAACCTGGATGCTTCGTACTTAGTTCATTCGTACCTCACTTTTATAGTTCACTTCCTTAAAACAAATTGATTTTGACCTTTTCCTATGTGGTTGAAATCAGTTAAAATAAATTGAAACGATTTGATTAAATCCAACGGCTACGCTAAATTTATAACAATGTCGAACCAGAATTAGAATATGCACGAGAATTGTACCGCAGTTGATAAGGCATACCGTCTGTGTATGGCTTGTATATATGGTGTAGGTTGATGTATCGCTTGAATAATATATTTAAACTTTAGCTATTGAGAGTAGGGTAGACTTCCGATCTCGGCGGTTTCCCCGGGTCCAGGTGATGCCCACCACTGCTAAAAAAAAACCTACGCGCAGTCGAATTATTGAATAAAATTAAACGATATTTTTGTCCCAAAATCACCATGTATGTGCTGAGTAAACGTTACACCTCATCTGGTTTTAATTTATTAATAAGAAATGTAAAATATGACACCCGCAAAGTGATATAATATAAGATATAAGTGATTAATCAAACATCGAGATCGACTATAAGCTACGTATAATCATATCATAGATAACAAAACCAACCAATAAAACATGGACACTTGGATCTTGGTACAATTTAACAACTGCTCCCTGTGAACAGACGACAGTGAAGAACAAATCTGGTGTATAAAAGGTTTTTATTTATTATTATACTTGTTTTGGTGTTGTTGATTTGTACAGGCATGATACATAACTTGACACTCGAATAGTTAGATAGATAGAGAGAGAGAGAGAGAGAGAGAGAGAGAGAGAGAGAGAGAGAGAAATGGGATTTAACGTCCACTCGACACAAACTAGGTCAATTTAGGACTAACATATGGTTTCAATTTTATTTCAATAATTCCCTTACGCGTAGGGGTCTTTAGCAGTGGGAGGAAACCGGAGTGCCCGGAGGAAACCCACGAGGTTGAGAAAGCGTCCCTATCTCCATGCCACATACGCTCACACCACGGCTAGAAACCCCAGTTGCAAGCCAGAGGTTACCGGCCAGCTAGATGTCGAAGTGCGGCACTCTAGACCACTAAGCCATCCCAACCCCCCGACAATCGAATAAGCCGATTAGTTATTACACATGTCAATACGAGATTGTGACGAACCTATTATTGTAAATTGAACCTGTGTACAGTGAACCGGTATGCTCTCAATAATCTATGGAGAGATATTGGCACGCATTCATACTTGCTATTATTTCCACTCACAAGCGATTTGTTCTTTAATTGCCAAATCTAAATAATCTATGCAGAGAAATTGGGACGCATTCATACTCGCTATTGAGTCCACTGTTGAGCGTTCTGTTCTCTAATTGCCAAATAAAGTACGGAGAGACATTGGAACGCATTCATTCTCGCTATTGATTCCATTGATGAGCGGTTGATCTTTCATTGCTCGTATTGCGTTTTTTTAATTTTGTTTTGTGCAAAGTCTATACTACCAAGCCTTCATTAGCCAAGTCGGAGCAGAACAGCAGGTCGTTAAAACCCCATTATATTCATTCATTGTATTGGAAGCTAAAAGTGACAGCTTTTGTTTTTCTTTCAAAGTGTAGGTATTGGAAGTCCAAACTATGGATGAAGACGACACAATAAAGAATGGTGCCCTGTTGGAATCACCCGTCAGTGTTGGTGGCGGACTAACAAATACTGGTGAAGATGCAGCACAAGTTGAAACTAAAACGAAATCATTCCCACAGAGCATGAAACAAGCGACATACAGATCAAAATTTATCCAGAGCCTTGCGCTTTGTTTCGCCTTTTGGTGTTTGGTAAGACATATGATTCTTTGATTCAGTATCTAATATTATATATCGGCCAGGAATTGGTGAGGCTTCAAAGCTGAATTCGCATTCGTCTTTCCAGCTAATCAGCGTTGATGTTACTATTGCATTACCAACAGTTCCATGCAACTAACGCCAACAAACTAGACGTAACAGAACGTTTCATAGACTAATCCCTCACATTATCCAGAACGCGTGTTATATAACAATTCGTCCAGATTCTAGTGGAGTAAACACAAGCAAAACGAAATTTGGATCTATTAGAAAGGAAGCGACACTGGATCTTTGCTTAATTAAATCAAGGGAATAGACCCGGAACCCGAGACAATTAAACACTGTCCTTTACAGTCTTGGGACTAACATGACACAGACTTCTCCCAAAAGTAAGGATCATTTAAACTATTTTTGGAATATATCTGGCTTGTCATGTCATGAGCTCTCTTTTTATGGTGCATATTGTTTCCCTTGATTTAGGGTTTTCAAGTTGGTCAGCGGGGTCCATCATTCTTAGATATCCAACTCATCACTAACACTAATGTGGAGAAAGCTTCGACGTTTTTTACTGCTGGTTCTGTAGGCTATCTGAGTGGTTCCTTCATCAGTGGTATCTTGTATGATAGATTTAACAAGACGCTTCTACTAGGGTTGTATGTAATCCTCATGGCAGTCACAGTCGGAGTACTACCCCTGTGTTCGCCATATGGACTGATGCTGTTTATCTCCTGGGCTAACGCCTTTTTTATGGGCGGAATGGATACAGGTAGGGAGAGGATAAACTAATAAACAATATCGGTCACTAACTAGAGTTATTCCAATAAAACTAAGTTATAAACGCAGATGATAGTCATCATGTCACGTGTTTCATTAACCGTGACCGTTTTAGTGTCGCCAGATGTAACTTAACTTTTTGTGCGTCCCTGTTATAATATTGTATCTTTGCGTTACCTTTTTATTTTATTCTTCTGATAGGTTATTAGTACCCACACCCGACTGTTTGCTATCAGGATACAAGGTTAATGTGTGTAGTATATGTATTGCTTTGATATTGTTTTACTAATTATCGTTAGGCCAATATGTTAATGGTGTTCCTATCCGTTGACTAGCTAGCATATTATACCAAAGATGACCAGTACCATCGAATGGTGCTCACTCGCTTGTGACTGCAGTCGTTTTAAAGTATAATTTATTTTCTTACAGGAGGAAATGCTCATCTGGTGTCACTGTGGGAAGAAGACGAAGGCAGACCATATATGCAGGCTATTCACTTTTCGTTTGCATTTGGTGGAGTTATTTCCCCTTTAGTAACAGCCCCGTTTCTTGTACCTCAAACTGAAGAGACGCCAATGAAAGCCTCCTTGACAACCCTAACTTCTTCTTTTAACATCACAAATAATAACTCAACCAAAGGTAACAATATCCCCACCATTGCTGAACCTGTTGAAACTAAATTGATTTATGCTTATATAATATCTGGCATTGTCACCATACTATCCGCCATTCCTTTCATGGTGATATATTGTCGTTACAAGTCACAGAAGATGAAAAAGAATCAACCCAAGAAGCAAGAGAACAGACCACTAAGAGATCTTCCATGGAAATATTACATACTGGCAATTGTCCTTTTACTTGTATTCTATTTAACTTATTGTGCCGTGGAGGACACATTTGCCGCGTATTTACTGACCTTTGTGGTAATGGAACTGAAATGGAGCAAGGCGAAGGGTACGCAAATTACTTCCGTATATTGGGCTGCTTTTGCAGTATCGAGATTTTCAGGAATTTTTGTTATACGCTGTTTGCGACCGGTTGTAATGCTATTTATATGTTTAGCAAGTTTAATTATATGCTTAATAGGTTTTCTACTTTGTTCGCATTACCAAATACACATAGGAATTTGGATCTTCACAGTTTTAGTCGGACTTTCAATGTCTGTTATATTTCCCACTGGGTTTTCTTGGGCCCACGAAAATCTCCTACAAATAACTGGAAAAATCACATCCTTTATATTAATAGCTGCATCATCAGGTACCATGACGAATCCTATTATCATGGGATACTTGATGGAAGAGTTATCTCCCATGTGGTATTGTTATTTATTAGTAGGCGAGAGTATTTTATGTATTTCGGTATTTCTTCTCTTGTTATCCGTCTCTACTTTTGTTTTAGTAAACAAACGTATTGTTCATGCGTCATCGGAAACGAAATCCAGTGAGAATCAGCAAGCAGAAACCATTGACAATCGCACACCCTTCATTTCTAATATTGTATCATCTGAACTGTAATCTAATAATGTATATTCTAAATTGTGTTCTTCATAAAAATCTTAGTAATTTTAGTAATTGTTTGTTTATGGGTTGTGGGACGGGAGTGGTGCAACAGATGTGTAATATTTTGCCCGGATTAGTACACGTAAGTGTTTACACGGGGCCTTGGTATATTCTGAATTGTGTTCTTCATAAATATCTTAGATAATTTTAGTAAATGTGTGTTTATGGGTTGTGGGGCGGAAGGGGTGCAACAGGTGTAGAATCAGCTGCTTACCATTATGGTCACAATCCGATATATACGCCATACATTGCCTCTTGCTGGGATTGATATCAGGATGTCCAGTTTAGCAATCCAACGCCTTGCTCCCTGGGCCACCGCTGCTCTAATAGATTTATGGTTAATTATGTTCGTCCTTGACATGTTTGGATATTAAAATTAAATGGGACAAAACGATACGATATACACCGACTACCATGGAATAAACATATTAAGCTACATGATATACACAGATGCATCTTTTCCAATCCGACGAAGTGGACGCTTAGCCTTGTCACTGACGTGTTGGACTTGTTTGTACAGTTTGACCCCAGGAAAACTTTTTGTTATGTCAAATGTCGCCCAAAATAAGACTCCAGTAGATTTGTGGTCTCTAGACTGCTAACTCGTTTTCTAAAATCGGAGAGTGATCGGTGTCGGATTTTAAAAAGATCGACCCATCACCTACGGAATATACATTCTTTCTAATAGATAATTATTTATTAAAGCATGGTTTAATGAATAATAAACCAGTCTTATTGCGAAACAGGAATGGGTTTATCGATATTGTAGCTCATACAATTTGACGTTTTCTTCGGAACTATGTAAGAAACATTTGTCGTTATTTGGTCACGTGCTACCGCTCAATATCTAGATGACATTGTAATTATTCTCAATATATTTATATAGATTTAGGCTGTCCTCAATTTCTTGCAAATAATAAATTAATTATTAAAGGAAATTTTTTTCAGATACCGTTAATGACATGTGTGAGTAGAAAAGTGACGTATTTAAACTTAATGAATACATTTTGGCTTTTTAGGTTCTCTGTCCTGAATCACTGACAAGGGGAATCCGGATGATCTTTCTCGGTCAATGCAGGTATCGAACACGTTACCTCCAGACTAACGAGCCAGCATACAAATATGGATATACATTTATTACTTACTTAATTAAGCTGGTGGGTTTACGTCCGCTTCCACATAGAGAGAGAGAGAAATGGGGTTTAACGTCCACTCAACACAAACTAGGTCATTTCGGGACTAACATATGGTTTAATTTTATTTCAATAATTCGCTTGCGCGTGGGAGGAAACCGGAGTGCCCGGAGGAAACCCACGAGGTTGAGAAGGCGCCCCTATCTCCATGCCACATACGCCCACACCAGGGCTCGAAACCACAGCCGCAAGCCAGAGGTGATCGGCCAGCTAGAGGTCGAAGCGCGGCACTCTAAACCACTAGGCCACCCCAACCCCCACCCCGCTTCCACATAAGTGATATCGCAGTCTAATATACACTGATATGTGTGTGAAATAGCTTTACTTGACGTCCGCTTCGGTGTCTGCGGTGATATCGCAGACAACATACACTGATAACACGGCTTGTCCATTTATACCACAATCACAAGATATGTTGACCAATGGCCAAACCTTCATGTGTATTGATAACAGTTATTGCTTATCTGATATGTCTTTAGATTACAGCGGATTTTAAAGCAGCTCAACCTCTAACTCATTATTAACCATAACATAATTAACCATACTTAAAAACACGAATTGGAATCGAATTTATTATTAGTCCACTTCAATCACTATGGAAGTCGTTATCTTGATATCCAAGATACAATGAACGTTTTAAAATCAGTGTCTGGAGTCGTTTTCTCTACACTAGTCAGCGACATTTGTAATGAGACGTCTTGATGAACGACATCAGTGTAGAAACCGGGACCTCTCGCGTATTCATCGAACATAATTGGTCAGAATAGCAAATAGCAATAATTGTTTTTTTGGTTTAGAAATTAAACGACCAACTGTTATATAAATACATACCATATTAATATTTGCGTTTCGACTCATTTTGGTCCATTGTGTTTTCTTAAGAAAATTTATTTGACTCCTTTAAATTCAATTTGTAATGTTTTGTCCACGATATTATACACACGTTAATTCGGTCAATTTATGATAACGGAATACGGTACAGTAGTAGATTGAACTTATCCCAACCCTACCCGTACATCCATCATTCAGAAACCAATCCATTAGTAAGTGTATTATTCTATTATTTAATGTTGTTAAATATTGAATCTGATAGATAAGTCATATCATAAATTAGTTAAACGACCGACAGGAACAGAACCGTAAACAAAACGAATCTGAAATATATATGTGCTGACTACTGTTATGATGTATTTTACATCAGCGGGTGCGAACTGGGACTCAGGCCATCAAAATTGGTTCGATGCCATTTATAATCATAGTGACGTGATAAAACAACCGTACTATGGATCAGTTGTTGACTGATATTCAAACATCAAAGAAGAAGCAAGAAGCATGCCTATTTTCATGTTGATCGGATTTGAATTGATGAGTAGCGGCTAGCGACCAGTTCCTGGCCCCCCAAAAATAAAATTTTAGTGGATATAAAAGGAGAAATAGGAAAATTATTCCATCCCGCAATCTGGGATTTTTACTGACCGTAGGGTTGGTTGAAGCAATTCCCAACCAAAGTCAGTTTCAGAATTATATAGAATACCTCTAGTTCTCAAACTCAAAATTCGTTCCGCTAGGTGTTACATGCCGTTTACTTTCTCGACCGAGACGGAAGCTTTCCAATCAGCTAATTCATTGTATTGAACAAAAAGAAATGGAATACAGTTTAATGTCCTGCTGTTCTGCTCCGACTGGGCGGATGAAGACGGGCACACCCCATACAGTGTGCTATGGGGGCATAAGTCCCGAAAAGCGGCATTGGGGCATACTCTTATATAAAAGTTCAACTGTCAAGGATCCAGTGGTCTTTTACGGGCACACTAATATGCGCACAGGGGCTCGGGTTTTGTCTCATCCAACTGACTTTACAACCGGCACCACTTACAGAGATCGAACCCAGATCCTCGTATACATTCAACATCGCGAGATAAAACAGATAGGGTCGAAGGGAGCTAAAAGTAGTTGAAGGGGCTGGTTACATATCTAAAATAAAAGCTGGATCCATTAATTTATACAAGAGATTTTTTTTTTATTTTATAAATTGAAACTTCGTCTGTCTAAGGCTTCGATTTGATGAATTAGATATTTGAATTTCCTGGTCCACAGTTTTGACATGCAGTGGGGCGTAGGAGTTGGTATCTCACAGACTGGCCGCAATAAGAGAGAGAGAGAGAGAGAGAGAGAAATGGGGTTTAACATCCACTCGACACAAACTAGGTCATTTCAGGGCTAACATATGGTTTAATATTATTTCAATAATTCGCTTGCGCGTAGGGGTCCCTAGCAGTGGGAGGAAACCGGAGTGGCCGGAGGAAACCCACGAGGTTGAGAAGGCGCCCCTATCTCCATGCCACATACGCTCACACCTGGGATCGAAACCACAGCCGCAAGCCAGAGGTGACCGGCCAGCTAGAGGTCGAAGCGGGGCACTCCCGACCACTAGGCCACCCCAACCCCCTGGCCGTAAGAAAGTCTCTAGAGTAAGTCTGCGATCTTCTACTGTTTTATTGATTTTAGGTACACAATAATAGAGATTTGGCCGCTTTATCTTGAATTTGTAATTTCCCGCCCACGACATCATTCATTCGGGCAATTCTGTGGGATCTAAACATGTTTCAGATGATGTTGTTCAACAAGAAGTTCTACCCAAATTAATTTATTGGAATACCAATCTTAAGATATCTTTGTTTACGTCTGATGGTAAGACTATGGGATAGAAAGGATTGACTGGTTGATTTGTATTGGAAGATAATCCGATGGATAAAGAAATCACCGTACAGAATGATGCCCTGTTGGCAACACCCGCCAGTGTTGATAAAGATGCAGCACAAGATGAAACTAAACGAAAGTCTTTCCCACAGAGCATGAAACAAGCGACATACAGATCTAAATTTATCCAGAGTCTGGCGCTTTGTTTCGCCTTTTGGTGTTTAGTAAGTTATAATAATGTTTGCTTAATACCAAATTTTAAATACCACTCTATATATCGACTGGAAATAGGGTTGTCGTAAATATCAAAATTATTCTAATATAGTGGCAGTATTAAACTACCAGACTCTTGCTACCTCGTTCGTTCGTTCTCGAGGTTTCACGTCCATTTCCAACTAGGGTCATATCGTGTGCTACCTCGTCTACTCTGGCAGGTTTTAAACAGATTGCTGTCAGACAATTTATAATGGCGCTTTGTTTTCTGTAGATTGCAAATTTAGAATTGTTTTGACGTTTGAATATGTAACTTATGGGAATACATGTGTCCTTAAATGTGCTTTTTCCCTTCGTCGCGTCCATTATTTAATCCATATTGCAACTTAAAGCAATTATGGTGTCACCAGATTTGATTCGGCTTTGGGCAAACGCTTGTACCGCTGAACCATTGTCAGATATTTGCTCTTATAAACTCAGCTATGGGATATTAAATTTATGTTTTGCTTTAAACAATATTGTATTCCTTCAAAAAAGGCAATAATAACCTGATAAACTGGTCTCAACAGTACACAGACTCCTCCATCACTACAGGTAACTCTACAGACTGAACAGAAAACGTCACTCGGCTTTCTTTAGTGGTAGCTGAGTCTTGAAATAATACATGAAAATCTCCCACATCTGTTGCTGCCGTCAATCCGTTATCCGTTAATTCTTATAACATGCCACCCCACCTCTGTCTCTCTTAATAATCTCTTTTTATTTAGGGGTTTCAAGGAGGTCAGAGAGGTCCATCATTCTTGGATATCCAACTTATCACTGACACCAACGTTGAGAAAGCTTCCACGTTTTTTACGGCTGCTTCTGTAGGTAAACTGTGTGGTTCCTTAATTGGCGGTATCCTGTATGACAGATTTAACAAGGCGCTCCTACTGGGGTTGTGTGTAATCTTCATGGCAGTCACAGTCGCTGTACTACCCATGTGTTCAGCATATGGACTGATGCTGGTGATCTTCTGGACTAATTCCTGTTTTATGTCCGGATTGAATGCAGGTAGATTCAAAGCAATCCAATACAATAAATCATATCTAATTGTCAGCAGGCAACGTCGGATTAACCACGGTGGGGGGCCCTGGGGCCTGGAACATGTGGGGGCCCCTGATCAGAAACGTGATTTCCTGGCATTTCAGTCAGTTGTGTCGTTGCCATTTAGAAGGACCTCCCCCAGAAAAGAAAAAAAATTCTGCCACAAAATTAGCGAATTCTGGTGTTATTTCAGTAGACTAATCCACTCGGATGTCGATCGCGACACACCATGGATTGAGGGGGCCCCAGGGACTTCTGATGAAGAGCCCTCGGAGCATCGGTCGTTGGAGTCCTCGGTCCGACCATGCTCGAGGCGCGCAACGGAGATTTTTTTGTGGGGGCCACCTAATCCGGGGGACCCTGGGTCCTGGGTCCCACGGTGCCCCGTTGTTAATCCGGAGTTGGTCAGCTGGGAATTTGACATCGAATCTTTTGAATATCTGGGACGTCTATTTCCTTGCGCTCCTCTGTAATATCTAGATTAATTTTAAAATTATATAAATGTTGGTTAAAAATCCTTTTCACTTTCATTTACTACTTTCGACGTTTGACAAATTGAATACGTTTGGGTACATATTGTCTTTATTTCACGTGGATCCATTTGCTAAAAAATGTCAGTAGTTGTGACTTTCGGGTGTAGCTCAATATATTATTAGTTCGGGGATCTTTCACTTTCTCACAGTGTTATTCTGTGGGATCTAAAAGGAACATAGTGTTCCAAATTAATTACATACTCTGATGTAGATTTAAGCGTTTATTAGGATGAAGACTGGCACAGTAAGAACACTGACCTGTATGTATTCTGTCGTATATTAACACAAACATTATCATCAGTTCAGAAGTTTACTTGGAACTTGAAATTAAACACGTTAAGGGGATTATTGATCAATTTACAAAGATTAATCCTTGAAACATCCTAATAGGTTAAGTTAAGATTTCATGGGTATTATTTCATAAATTATGTACCATAAATGATACGTGTACACTATATAATTATGTGAAATAATGTGACGTACTGAACTGTTAAATTTAAAACATTTTTTTTTAAATAACAAAAATACTTATACTATACCATATACATAAGGATGATGTATTTAACTTGTTTACAGGAGGAAACGCCCATCTTGTTTCATTATGGGGAGAAGATGAAGGTAGACCATACATGCAGGCCGCTCACTTCACGGTCGCATTTGGTGGAGTAATCTCCCCTTTAGTGACAGCCCCATTCCTTGTACCAAACACTGAAGAGACATCAAGCAACTCCTCGTCAGGAAGTTTACATTCTACTGCTGTTCTGAATACTACGCTGTTAGATTATAACATCCCCAATACCACGACCCTACCTTCTACTGTTGTACTGAATACTACGCTATTAGATTATAACATTACCAGTGATAACTCAACTCTAGGTAACAATATCACCACCATTGCTGAACCTGTTGAAACTAATTTAATCTATGCTTATATAATATCTGGCATTGTCACTTTACTCTCCGCCATTCCTTTTATGGTGATATATTGTCGTTACAAGTCTCAGCAGATGAATCGAAAAGATCACAAAATGCAGGAAGAGAATGGTCTCACAAAAGATCTTCCCTGGAAATATTACATACTGGCCATTGTTCTTTTACTTCTCTTCTATGTTGCGTATTGTAACGTGGAGAACTCCTTTGCAGCTTACTTAATGACTTTTGTGGTAATGGAACTGAAGTGGAGCAAGGCGAAGGGTACGCAAATTACTTCCGTATATTGGGCTGCTTTTGCCGTCTCGAGATTTTCAGGAATATTTATCATACGTTGTTTACGGCCTGCTGTAATGTTATTTATATGCATAGCAGGTTTAACTTTAAGCTTCACTGGTTTTCTCCTTTGTTCACATTTTCAAATACACATAGGAGTTTGGATTTGCGCCGTTTTAGTCGGACTTTCAATGTCGGTTGTATTTCCTACTGGGCTTACCTGGGCCCACGAAAATCTCATCAACATAACTGGCAAGATCACATCTTTAATTTTAGTAGCCGCGTCAGCCGGCACCGTGATCAATCGTGCTATTATTGGATACTTGATGGAAGAGTTATCGCCCATGTGGTACTGTTATTTATTAGTAGGCGAGAGTATTTTATGTTTTACAATATTTGTCGTTTTGCTATTTGTGGCTAAATTTGTTTTAGTACACAAACGTAGCGTTACAACTACTACACTAGAAGTTACGTCCCAGCAACAGACAGAATCTGTTGATAATGTCACGCATTTCATACCAAATAATATATCATCAGAACCATGATAATTTTATAGCAAATAATATATCATCAGACCCATGATAATTTTATAGCAAATGATATATCATCTGAAATATGATAATTTTATAGCAAATAATATATCATCTGAACTGTGATAATGTTGTACAAAATACTATATCATCTGAACTGTGAAATTCAGTATAAAAAATATAATTTATTATCTCATTGTTGATCTCATCAAGAAGAAATGTCATATTAAATAAAAGTTGATTATTAAATGTATTGTAAAAGCCTTTGTTCGTCTTGTCATGGCGGCACAATAAAGAGACATAGTTAGCAGCAGTGAACACTTTATTAATGCAGAACACTGAGTTGATCAGATTGATTGAAGATCAGAAAGACGTTTAAAATCATGTCATTGCAGTTTCCCAATTTTAATAACTTCGAATACAATACATGGTGTTAAGGTACATCCCTTGACAAACCTGTAAATATAGCCCACCTACTTTCTTTTGGTTTTGACCCCTCTGACTTTGTACCGTTGATTACAGATTAAACATCCATAAGTGTACGAATGTGTTCTTATTGATGTGTTCCCATTTGAATATAGTTCACAATATGAAGCAAAATAAATAAGGTATATTTACAAGATCATTTTGTTATACGAAAAACTAAGATGCACATTCGTTTTCTATGGCGCTCAGTATATTTGAGTATTTGAGATGCACATGCTGTATATCAAATGACATGGGGTTTAACGTCCTACTCTTCTGCACCTAACGTGGGCTAATGAAGACGGAACATGCTGTAAACTTTTTTTTTAATAAACTAAGCTTCTGAGCTCACTCCCCGAATTTGTCTCAGGAAAGAGATGCCGACAGGTATATCCACAAGAAATGAAATGAAATGTGGTTTAACGTCCCACTTTTCTGCTCCGACTGAGCAAATACAGTGTGCTATGAGGAACATTTTATGTACACGGGACCTCAGTTTTTCGTCTCATCAGAACGCCCAGACAACTGTCCGTATCAGGCCATTTGTCCTCTACAACTGACAAGGGAAACCCACTGGAAAATCCCGACGAGCTTTATCGGCCAACACCGGTAGCGAATCCGCGACCCCCAGGCTAGCGCTCCGTCTTGCGTCGGTGTCCTCCGGCTGTCAGCTACCCCTAAGCGCAAGCGGTTTATTGAAATACAACTGTATCATGTTACTCCCCAGTTGACCTAGTTAATTTTCATTTCCCCACTTTCACAAACTCTACTGATAGTAATACGTTATCGAATTCATTCAGTTACCGTCATGCAAATTTGTCCCGGATAATATCTAGATCCTTCACATAAAACCATTGTGGTATGCTTAAATTGAATGTTGAAACTGGGCATTATACAAGAACAGCCCGTGAAATTAGAATTTGAACTTGTTGTACATCGAACGCCGTAGACGACGAGTACCACTTTCTCCTTTGTTGCCCAGCATATATAAATTTACATCACAGATTTTGGTTCTTCCCTTGAATATATACATTCAAAATTATTTTAACTAACACCTAACGTAAACAAAAAATCAAGCTTGGACACCGGCATTTCTTAAAAAATTCTGGGTAGCAATTACCGTATGGGGTCGAGCATTGTCTTGTTGAAACGTTAGTCCAGGCCCATGTCTCTGCATAAACGGAAGAAGAACAGGTTGCAAAATATGATCCCTGTATTGGACAGCATTTAAGTTCCCTTGGACAAGAGGAGAACGTCCATGTGCACAAAAAGAACCCGCCACCAAATCGGTCAACTTCTCTGACGCATACTTGAGCGTAACGTTCACCTCGACTGCGGTACACTCGGACCCTGTCATCGGCAAACCTCAAAGTGAATCGAGATTCGTCACTAAAGACAACCGAATTCCACTCTCTTTGAGTAAATCTTATGTGTCTTGTGGCCCACACAAGTCGGTTACGGCGATGAAGAGGTGTCAATATTGGTCCATTATAGGGCCTCCGAGCGCGAAGATCAGGGGCCAGTTTCACAAAGCAACTTACGATGAAAAATTTGCGTAAGTTTATCGTAACGTAAACTTACGTACAAATCGCGTTTCACTAAACTTCTTAACTTACGAAATTCGTAACTTTTATCGTAAAGTCTACGGCAACTCTAACCTTGTCGTAAGTTGGAAATTTTTCGTATCTTTGACAACATGAACGCCTTTATACTTTAGGCGTATGAGGGGGTAGTTTCACAAAGCATCTTACGATGAAAAATTTATCGTAACGTAAACTTACGAAAAAAATGCGTTTCACTAAAATTCTTAACTTACAAAATTCGTAAATTTGATCGTAAAGTCTACGGCAACTCTCACCCTGTCGTAAGTTGGATTTATTTACTTATCTCGGACAAAATGTCCGCATTGTTACTTTATGCCAGTGGTTCCCAACCTGTGGTACGCGTACCACTAGAGGTACGAGAGGGCCTTCCAGGTGGTACGCGAGCACTTTCGGGGTTATGAACGTTTTTAGTTATTTTTTACTTCACAAAAATGTTTACTGCCTAACACAAGATAATATACCCATTATTTCCTCAGTTTGTATATGTTACTATTATTATTATTATTTTGTATAGGCCTACTTACTTATATTTTATCTCTATACTTCTTTATCTATTTCTTGATTGATTAATTTTTTATTTTTTTTTTTTGGGGGGGGGGGAGCAGATAGCATTGAGTTGTTTTTTTTTTTAGTTCTTTTGTGTGTTCTACTTGTAAAAGTATTCTGATAAAATGCAGCTATGGCGGATGTGGCGCCAGACAGGGTAAGCTTACTCTTCCAGACACCTGTTACCACTGTTTGTCGTGTATTTTGTACACGGGGAGCAGTCCATTCTCTGATTACACTATTTTGCCTTTTACGTTTTTCTAGGACTTCGAATTCTGTTTTATGGTTTGGATTGTTCGTACTTGGTTTTATTTTATTTGATCGAATTGAGTTTTTCTGGAACCATGTGGTAGCCTACGTGGCGACTGTACGGGACCTCCAAATGGTACTCTATCACAAAAGGGTTGGCAACCATTGCTTTATGCGGATCGGCAACTTCGGCGAGTGAGAATATTTAGTGACACCCGTACGGACGAGGAGTTAGTTTCACGTAATGAAATGAAATGGGGTTTAACGTCCTACTCTTCTGTGCCTGACTTGGGCTAATGGAAGACGGGCATATGCCATACAGCGTGCTGTGAGGGAAATTTTGCCCGTGCAGCGGCGCTACGGCCTACTCTTATATCGAATTCCAACTGCCAAGGGATCTTTTACGTGTACGCCTATGTGTACACGGGGCCTCCGTTTTTCGTATCATCCGAACGACTAGGCATAAAACCCAACTTAACGGTTATAATGTCGAATTTGTCAACATTATGACTGGGGGAATGTTTACAGAAGTTTGAATGAAATGACGTAAAATGACGTGGTGTATCTTCGTAAAAAGTTACGAGAAAAAGTTAAGAAAAAACTTACGCCGACCTTTGTGAAACCGGCGTAAATAATTCGTATCTTTTTCGTAAATTTACGAACTTTTTTAAAACTGCCCTCAGGAACTTCGTTGGGAGAGAATATTCAGTGATAGATTAAACCCTCCCGACATCCATACAGACGAGGAGTTAGTTTCGGGGTATACAGACTTGATCGGACCAATATATTACATGTTATTAAATGTATTAATTATGATATCGAAACCGCAACTCACCGATCGAAATCCTTGTCATCTGTAGTGTACAAACTACAGTACAAGTCCAGATTGCATTACGAAAGGGGGGATCATGTGGCTAAGACGCTGGCTCGCTAGCCTGGAAGTCGGGTTCGATCCCTGCATTGGTTGAGAAAGTGATGCAGAACGGAGGGGCTGACAAGGACAGCTGTCTAGTCGTTCGGATGGGACGTTAAACCAAATTCCCGTGTACACATTGGCGTGCATGTAAAAGATCCCTTGGCAGTTGGAATTCGTTGTAAAAGAGTTGTCCGTAGTGCCGCTGCCCGGGCAAAATTTCCCTCATCGCACACTGTATGGCGTTGCCCGTCTTCCATTAGCTCAGGTTAGGTGCAGAAGAGTGGCACGTTAAACCTCATTTCATTTCATGCATAACGATAGGCTACTATGCCACAGGTAGCTTCCAAAAACTCATTGCTGATGGCACAAGGGGTTAGCGTACGCAGTGACTAGACTAATCGCCTTTTTAGTTTTGTGGTCAGGATTTACCTGCTATAGTACCGGAAAGATATGCCTATATATATAATTATTATATAGCTTATAGACTTGGCATACTCAGGCTTAAAACTAGGGTCTCGTGGGCCCTCGATTGAAGGCAAGAATTTACACAAGTAGGCCTACAACATAGTATTTAATTTGATTTATCACAAACAGGAACCCAGGAAAAATAATCTCAGTAGGCTAGTTTTCATTAAACAAGATTATGGCAAACGCTGGGTATTACTATTATTATGCCTAGTATTACTACTACTAGACCCTGTAGGCCTATAACTAACTAGGGCCTTAAGAGTAAGCTTACAAATATTCTCCCAAACTATCACTTTCGCTGCTCAATTTCCCTTTTAGAATTCCACAGTTCTGCTCAACTGCCTCAATCAAAAAGCGGAGAGCTGCAGGAGTCCAATTTTAGACCCCATTTCGGCTTTTGGCAGACTGACACGCGCTATGATGTAGCAAACAAAAACAAGTAAACAAAAGGCTTGAAAATATCAGTTTATTAATAATAATAAATACACTGCTAAATCTTAGCGTATATATATATATCATTTCGTCGTTTATGTTTCAAAAGGTAATGATCAAATCAAACATAGTGGCTATAATGCCGACATTGTCAACATTTAGACCGTGGGAAATTTACAGAAATTTGAATAAAGTGACGCAACATGACGTCATGAATGGTCACGACCATAGAAATATATAACGACGTATTTACGAAAAAAGATACGTGAAAAAGTTAAGAAAAACCTACGCCGGCCTTTGTGAAACCGACGTAAATAATTCGTATCTTTTTCGTAAGTTTTTCTTTACGCAGTTTTTTTTCTTAAAGTTACGAACTTTTGTGAAACTCCCCCCTGCAGCCTGCAAGCGATTTCGAACTGTTTGTGCAGTTACCCTTACACCAAACATCTCTCTACTTGTGGAGGTTGCAGTGACAAATCTGTTTCTAAGATGACGTAATCGTATTGCTTGATCTTCCTGGAGTGACGTGACGTCACACGTGGCGCTCCCGCCCTTCGGCGGTCGGCAATAGTTCCAGTTTGAAGCACTCTCATTCTAAGATTAATTATTGTCTGGCGTGAACAATTAAAGGCTCTTGCAACAGTGACCACAGACTGACCAGCATAGAGCCTACCTATAGCACGTAGACGTTCTACATGTGAAAAGCGCGGCATTTTCTAACAAAGATGAAAATAACAATTTTAATTTGTTTTTCCAGTTCAAGTTACGTGTGCGTGTTCAGTTTAAGCAAACTTGCATTGATTGATCTCACAAGTGTTTTTCATCTTCATATGCCCAAAAGTCCACATGACTTTACAATTTTATGAAATTAAAGGCTTCTTACTACTTACCGCTAGAAACACTTTAAAATTTATTTCACTTTGTTGAAATTCATCAGTGTCAAGTTTTTAATTTGGCTGAATATATATTAAACTCAAACGCCCATAACTCGACCTTCAAAACTCCGAATTTGTACCAGGAAAGAGATGAACTGGAATAATATTTAACGTCCTACTGTTCTGCCCCGACTGGGCTAATGAAAACGGGTATACACCGTACAGTGTGCTATGAGGTACATATTGCCCAGGCGGTGGCACTACGGTTTACCATGACAGCAAATTCCATCTGCCAAGGGATATATTACGTGCACGCTGTCCTTGTCAGGCCCTGTGTCCAGTACATCTGACATGGGGGAAACAACGCTGGAAAATCCCGACCAGCTTTATTGGCTAACATCGGGAGTGAACATGCGATCTCCAGGCTAGTGCTCCGTCCTGCTTCTAGGAAAACCACGCTTTAAAGTGACGATGAACTTTCTAGACCAACACCAGAAGTGAACCTGTGACCGAGATCCACAAAGGACGATCCTAATTTCAAATTGCTTCTATTATTTTTATAAATTGAATAATCCCAATATCAGTTGCCTGATTCATTTACGCATTACGAGTATAAAGGTCAAAAGTGTGGGATGTTTACAAGTATCTTTAAGGGACAGAGATTAGGATGGAAAATAATATGAAGTGGTATTTAACGTACTACTGTTCTTATTCGATTTGGAATTTAAGATGGGCATACGCCTTACAGTGTGCTACGAGGGACATTTTGCACTGACAGTGAAGCTTTACCTTACTCTTGTATCGAACTCAAATGTGTGCAGAGGACCTAGATTTACGGTCTCATCCGAACGATCATTTTGTTCCTTGCCCTCTGCCGTGCTGCACCACCGGAAAATCTCAGGAATCGAACACGGGACCGTCAGATTAGCGATCAATCGTGAATGAAACTCTCAAACTTAAAAAATATGTATTTCATTTCTTTATTTATCTCAGAAGCAAATTAGTTGCTTTAATTGGGCAGCTGCTTCGTTCAGTTGACTGGATCCCGTGTTAATGGCGCCTGTTGGATTGGTGGCAATTGCTTGTACAAATTCCTCACTTACTCGATCACCAATACCAACAGCGTACATACTTATATTCTGCGCCTTCACATCATTGACCAAAGGGGTTACTATGTTTATTGGGGTTGTCTCGGCAGCTAAAAAAACAAATAAATAAATTTCAGCAGAGTATGCACTTTTTCTGAGGGTTAACCGTCAGCTCAAAGATATGCAAGTCCTTATCTCGCCGCTAACGGCACACTCACATAACCAAACAGTCCTTATTTCATAAATAAATAACAACACACTGACATTACCGAACAGTCTCTATTCCAAAGGCCATTCGTCTAGAAACACTTATTCCATTTCAAATAAAGGGTTGGGGGGGTGGGCGTATAATATGCTTCGTATTGAAGATCAAAGAACTATATGTTTATTCAAATTAGTAAATTTTTTTCTTTAATTTCATTAGAAAATGGTGTCATCAGAAACGCACAACTAACAACACATCTCGAACAACAAATGTCTAAATACAAGTCTCAAAATACCAATTTTGCAATGTCAAAAAACATTTCTTTAAATAATAGTAGTTGCTTGTTGATAGTGAAGAGCTGTACCAAATGATAGTAGCTGCTTGTTGATAGAGAAGATCAGCCAAAAGTAGCTGCCGTTTGATAATATGCATTCGTTCATGTAATTTATAATAATTATTAAACTCCTCATATAATTATAATGTTAAACATATACTTCTAAATTGGAAAATAATTTCATATGGATATGAACGATACTTAAATCGTTTCAGATTAGATACGTCAAGTTGCGGTCACGCCCTGCCGATTCTGATCATAACAAGAATACGAGAACGCTATTGGCTATTAAACTCATTATGCTACAAGCAGCTCGGGGTACCAAATCTAGATAAGATTAGCTAAACAACTCAAGTGTCTTAGATTATTTCTTGTTTGTGCGAATATATTTACCTGCTATCAAGATACCAATTTTTCGAACATTTGGATTTTTGGCCCTTTCACTATAATCAAAATCCATTTCCAACGTGTTTATTGCCGCAGCAAGGAATGGCTTGCCTCCTATCTTTTCAAGGTCATTGATTCGCACTTGCTGTGTTGTAATATCGTCCACCTTTGCTAACCTAAGACGATCGAATTCAAGGAAAGCTGTTGCACCACCATGAGCTGTGAACCCGAAGCGCCTATCATCACCATCAATACTCAGTTCACTATAAAGCTGCTGTAATAAATCCCTTTCCTGACCGATCTCCTCATCAGTTATATTGGCCGAAGCGTCAACGAGAATTACGACGTTAAATAACTTGTTCTCACATAGCGGTCGTGGTACTGTAATTACAAAAAAAAACCCTAAAAATATTCTTTATAATGTACACAAACCAGAGCGAGAAAGAGAGAGAGGGGTGGGGGTAACCTCCACTCAAACACAAACCAGTGATTCCAGGACTTATTTTTTAGGTGTAGGTGGGCCTGTGATTGAAAGGGTATAGCAGGGCGAATGCTACCAGTCACGCGTGTGGTGGGCTTTATATTTTCACATTTCACATCAATACTGGAAAAAAAGGAAAACTGTCTTTGGAAGTTGGGGCTTGGGTGGCCGAATGGTGAATGAGTGTGTGTTGCGTGTACTGGTCCCAAATGACCAGCAACTGGAATATCATAAGTTATTTGCTCCAGGCTCATGGCCCTACATAAACATCATTTTCATAAAAAAATTGTGAAAGCAATTTATCACGTTACAGATTGACAGGCTACATTTTTAAATATTAAAAGTCGGATGTGATTGGCATTTGACCCTCAGTGAAATATATGTGGAAATATAAAAGGTACATTCAGATGAAGAATAAAGAGAGACTATATGCTATCATTCCTAAATAATTCATCGGCCATAAAACACAGGCACCGAATAATTATTTCAGTAAATTTGATGGAACATTGTTTCCGCACTTCAGACAGACAAGTTGATACTCAAAACATCTTCTGGCGGCTAAATATAATTAAGGTTCTCAATTTATTATTGGCCTTTATTTATATAAATGTTTGGTCACATATTGGTGTATTTATTTATCAAACATCTTACCAGGGCAGTCAATCATGTTACAGCTTCTTGTTTCAATACCATCACCATGACAATCACCGCCACCATAAGCTGGCGCAGGGTTGTCACAAGATCTCGTCCTGCTCTGTGTTCCAGTACCACATGTTACAGAACATGGATTACACCCAGACCATGGACCCCAATTACCATCAACTGAAGAACAAGCAAGACAATCACGATGTCAATCTATGTGGTTAAACGGTAAAGTTTATTTCAAGTAAGACTATTTCAATTTAATTTCTATTCTCTCGAATAAGACAAGACTGGTTTGGGCGTTATAAGACTTTAATTCAAAAATTAGCGAGTAAAAATAGCTTGATTACCTCTCCCGAATAACATTCTCTCAATCTTTAATACATAAAATCAAATGTTGGAGGGGTAATCTTACAATGTTCCCAAAAACGACAAAACCATTTTAATTTACTATTTTTTTTCAATTTTTTTTTTATTTTTTTTTTATAAACAAGCGTTGCTTATTGTGAAGTCATTTTTCTAACCCGGTCGCCCAACGAGGTAGCTACCTGCGATCTCATGTCAAAGGGAGGGTCCAAATAGCGTTGGTAAGCGTTACTCCTCCAGTTGCCCTGCATTTTTATTAGATCTACCTTAATTTTACAGCTGAAAGCGAACGTCGCCCCACCACGTCTAAAGCTATGACCTGAATATTCCCTGGCTGGATATCTTGCAATAATTTGGAATAATTCATGGGTGTGAAAATACCCATCTGCAGGTATGAAAAGGCGGCACTGTTTACTTCGAATGCCAGTTTGCAGGCACTTACGGGACAGAGGGGGGATTTAGGAATGCAAGGTATTGGTATCTTTAGGACTCTTTGCTGATATTGGATAGTTAAATTGGCTGTAAAACTAAAATCAGAACGCAGAAGATATACATGCTCAGAATTGATTGATTGGTCGGGAACCAAGATGTTTGATTTTCGAAAAAATGAGAAAAAAAGCTACAAGGCAAGGCGAGATCAAACGGAGAAGTAAGATTAATGACTTTTGGAATATCAAGCAAGATTTTCGGAGTAATAGGCAGTTTGGGCTTAACTTTGTCCCCTAACGTACGCCTAGTACCTTGTAGAAGTGAGGTTGCCCGTTATCTGGGGGATTCTTTAAATTGACCTCCAAATGCAACAGCCTTATGATATTCAGATACTGTCTAATGGACGCGAAAGACGACCTCTCGGATAGGCACGCAATATAACGGAGTAGGTCGTTTAACTTAATGGGAACGGGATCAATGTCAATCAGTGAACAATAATGTAGATAGGATTGAAGGTGATTTGCGTAGGTTCGCTGGGTTGATATAGAGAATATGTTTTTCAAAAGGATATCTACTCTGTAATCAAGCCGATTTACAAGGTTTGGACTTGATTCTGCAAAAGAAAAGGAAGCGTTTTAGCGGATATGTGCATATGATAATCCGAAATAGATACAAAACTTTCATCATGAGCGAATTCGTGTAACCTAGATATTTTATCTGCTACAATATTCAGGTCACCTCTTACATATCTTGCGGAAAGGTGAAAGTTGAACATAACTGAAAGCCAAAACATGTGCCTTAATGCTTGCATAACGATACCGTTATATTTACAGGTGCCCTTATTTAAACATGCCACTGTAAACGTGTTGTCCGAAAATACAATTACCCGTTTGCTTTGAAACTTAATAGCACCATCGACATATGCCAGCTATCACCGCCATCGTTTCCTTATAGTTTATATGCAAGGGTGCAATGTCAGGGAAATCATATTCTCAATTTACATAGAACCAATCGTTCTGGAAGTAACCTCCTCCACCAATGTTACTGTAGTGGTATGTCCCTTTAAATATCTTAAGGCCTATAACTGTCTCGTCTTGAATATGTATAACTAGTGCACGCGCACATCCGGGTAATTGGCGACTGATTGTCGTCGCATGGTATGAAGCTAATAAACATCTATCTAGAATATGAGGCTCATCGTATCATCTATCAGTAGCCATCATTGGCAGCACTAACACAACATGGTGTCAGAAGTTCCATCTTTAAAGATGAAGAACCCGAGAATTTGATTTCGGACTTTAATTTCATCGATGAATCAAGTTATATAGGTATTTTCATCAGTGAAAACGAAGCTCTCGTCAACGTGGGTTGGTACCTATTGACTCGCCATTGTGAAAAATCGGCAAGAATTTCCGCTCTACAGGAAAGGTTTTAAGCTCAAAGATTTGATTCATCATGAATAACTTACCTCCTCCGGCATGTCTAAACCTCGAGGGTAATCTAGCAGCCAATTTTAAACAGTTCAAACAGGGATTTAAAATTTACCTCGCCGCATCAGGGTTAGACAGTAAATCGTCAAAGGTCAAGGCTAGCATTCTTCTCCATGTTATTGGTCAGCCAGCTGTCAAGGTCTATGATGGATTTCAGTGGGGTGACGGCGAAAATCAAGATGACCTGGACGACATATTGAAGAAGTATGAAGAATATTGTGTTCCTCGGAAGAATATTACTTTCGATAGACATCAGTTTAATACTAGGGATCAAGAAAATTCTGAAACTTTTGATTCGTTCTATCTAGCTATCTGTAACCTGTCAAAAGAATGTGAATTTGGTGAACTTGTTGATTCGCTCATTAGAGACCGTATTGTATGTGGTATACGTGACAACAAAGTTAGGAGAGATCTTTTGATGAAACCAGAACTTACTCTTAGAAACGCTGTGGAATTTTGTAGAGCTGCAGAAGTCAGTAATCAACAGAATAGGAGTTTTCAACAAGAGAAATCTGTGGTAAATGAAAGTATCCATCAGGTTAAAGCTGATCATGGTTATGGTGGTAAACAGTACCAAGGTAAACAGGGGTTTTCATATAAGAAGAAATCAACTGTTGGGCGCTCAAATGCTCAGTATAATAATCATAGAAAGCCAGATCAGGGTCAAATGTATAATAATGATAGTAATGGCAGTAGTGGTAGTAAATGTAAATATTGTGGAAAAGAACCACACGGTAGAAGATTTTGTCCAGCGAAACGTGTTTATTGTAGTAACTGCCATATCAAAGGTCACTACAGCTCAGTATGTATGTCAAGGTCACAATCAAACCGAAAAATGGTTAATGCTGTTCAGGACGACGACGACACAGATGAAGGTGAATTTCTTGGAGCTATAGATCAACTCACTCAAGATGGTGAATCGGCTCAAGATGATTGGCACGTCACGGTTAAAGTAGGTCAAGCGCATATCAGGTTTAAAGTAGATACGGGTGCCGATGTGACGGTAATACCCAAGTTTAATTTCAACAAGAGCTTTAAAGGGCAACACTTACTTTCTACCAATCGAATTTTGAATGGTCCAGACAAGCATCAACTTGAGACTCTGGGATATTTTCATGCAGATTTAAAGTGGCAAGGTCAAACTCACAGAGAACTAGTCTACGTCATAGATAACCTAAGTACTCCTTTATTAAGTAGAAGGGCAAGTCAGTCGCTTGGTGTTGTTTTATTTCTGGGTAACGTGGATAAATTGTCTTCCATAGAAGAAGAATTCCCTGAACTTTTTAAAGGTTTGGGAAAACTTGAGGATCCTTATGATATAGAATTAGCAGAAGATGCTGTTCCCTATTCAGTTAATGCACCGAGAAGGATACCTTTACCATTAATGCCTATGGTAAAAGAAGAACTTAAGCGACTTGAAGATTTAAAGGTTATTACTCCAGTTGATGTACCAACTCCATGGTGTGCTCCGCTTTGTGTTGTACTGAAAAAGAATAAAAAGCAAGTCCGTGTCTGTGTTGATTTGACTAAACTGAATAAAGCGGTTAAACGGGAGCGTCATATGCTTCCTTCGGTCGAACATGTCTTGGGTCAAATGGCGGGTGCCAAGGTATTTTCCAAGCTCGATGCGAACTCAGGATTCCATCAGATTGAACTTAGGAAGAAATCATCACTGTTAACTACCTTCATCAGCCCTTTTGGTAGATACTGCTACAAGAGACTACCGTTTGGAATTTCAAGTGGTCCAGAATTATTTATGAAGAGAATGTCTAAAATCTTAGAAGGTCTTCAAGGTGTTGCATGTCTAATGGATGATGTTGTTGTATATGGTTCATCTTACGCCGATCATGATGTAAACTTAAGAAAAGTTCTTAATAGATTGCGTGAACATGGCTTAACGCTTAATAAATCTAAATGTGAAATTAGAAGAACTCAAGTTAAGTTTTTAGGTCAAATAGTAAGTGAAAATGGTGTCCAGGCAGATAAGGACAAGGTGACTGCTATTAAAAATTTTCCTCGACCTAAAACTGTTTCAGATGTTCGACGTTTACTCGGTATGGTTAATCAATTGTCAAAATTCATTAGTAATTTAGCAGAGATTACTAAACCGCTGCGTGATTTGCTACATATATCCAAAACGTGGGTATGGGATACAGCTCAAGAGAAATCGTTTCAGGAAATCATTAAAGTATTAACTGATACACCTGTGTTAGCATTATATAATCCAGACTTGGATATCAAAGTAAGTGCAGATTCCTCATCGTATGGTCTGGGTGCAGTTATATTGCAACGGTATTCTAGTGGTTGGCGACCAGTGGCTTTCGCGTCGAGAAGCCTAACAGAAACAGAACAAAAATACGCGCAAATAGACAAAGAAGCCTTAGCCGTTGTTTGGTCTTGCGAAAAGTTTCAAGATTATTTAGTTGGACAAAGAACATTTCTTATAGAAACTGACCACAAACCGTTAGTTCCTTTATTGGGTACTAAAGACTTGGACAGTCTTCCTATTAGAATTCAACGTTACAGATTGAGGCTAATGCGTTATTCATACAGCATTGTTCATGTAGCAGGTAAAAATTTGTGTATTGCGGATACATTATCACGCGCTCCCTATTCTGAAGCAACGGAAGCAGATCTTATTTTCCAGAATGACACATGCTTATACGTCCATACAATAGTATCAGACCTTCCTCTGAAAGATCAACGCTTGAATGACATACGTGCTCAACAGGAAGCGGATCCAGTTTGTAACGATCTTGTTTCATTATGTTTAAATGGTTGGCCTAGTGCAGTTCATAGTGTTAAACCTCATCTTAAAGCATATTTTGCTTATAGAGGAGACCTAACTGTAGTTGATAATTTGTTGATGTGTGGCACTAGAATTGTCATACCTAAATCTCTCCAGACCGATATTCTTGGTAAACTACATGAAGGACACCTCGGAATTACGAAGTGTAGAGATCGTGCGAAACGTTCTGTTTGGTGGATATGACTAAGCTCTCAAATATCAGACTTAATTTCAAATTGTGCTGTATGTTGTAAACAAGCTGTGAATAAGTTTGAACCGTTAGTTCCATCAGACTTTCCTGAAAGACCATGGCAGAAAGTTGCATCGGATTTATTTAAATTTGAAAATAATAACTATTTACTTGTCGTAGATTTTTATTCCAGGTACATTGAAGTAGCTAAGCTTTCCGGACTGTCCTCAAAGTGTGTCATTAATCACCTAAAGTCAATGTTTTCCCATCATTGCATTCCTGAGAGTTTCTTTAGTGACAACGGTACTCAATATGTGTCTGCAGAATTTTCAGATTTTGCGAAGAACTATGGTTTTACTCATGTGACAAGTAGCCCAACTCATTCATGGGTATAGTCCATCTGAGTTACTAATGGGGCGACAATTGCGTACTAAAATACCTGTTGTTTCTTGTCAGTTAGAGGGGAAAAAGATAGATTCTAATATTCTGTCAAATCGTGAAGCCGTTCTTAGACAACAGCAGAAAGATAATTTTGACAATAGACATTCTGCTAAATCTTTAACTCGTCTAATGTGTGGCGATTCCGTGTACGTTAAAGATCGTAAAGAGACGGGAACTATTAATAAACAGTTTAATGATAGGTCTTACATTGTGTCTACTGATAGTGGTAAATTTCGCAGAAATAGATTTCACTTAAACAAAATGCCAAACTCAAGTAATGACAGTAGTGTGGAAAATTATAAAATTGTACATCATAAGCAGTCTAAGGTTCTACACAATAATGTCCCTTTAAGGAAATCAAAAAGAGATATCAAACCTCCTAAACGTTTTGTTGACATGTAAGTTTTAAACATGTTTATACAATGTTGCTGCAATTGTGTTTACTGGTGTTAGGTTTAAAGTGACTGTAACATTATCTAAAATTTAAACACAAAATAGTGTCTGTCTTATTTAGTTTACTTGTCAGATAGATTCAAAGGTGTAATGATAGATATTATTTGGTTATTAATATAGCATTATAATACTGTCCATCAGTCATATAAGTACATGTATGCTTTTTGTTGATTTTGTGAATCTTAGAAGGGGAGATGTAGTGGTATGTCCCTTTAAATATCTTAAGGCCTGTAACTGTCTCGTCTTGAATATGTATAACTAGTGCACGCGCACATCCGGGTAATTGGCGACTGATTGTCGTCGCATGGTATGAAGCTAATAAACATCTATCTAGAATATGAGGCTCATCGTATCATCTATCAGTAGCCATCATTGGCAGCACTAACACAACAGTTACATGCATCAGTAATGAGGGACACTTCTGGAAAATTATCAAGTAACAAGGATCTGCCATTAAATGTTCTTAAACAGTGTTTCCACCATTGTAAATCCAGTAAAATATCGTGATTTAATAAAACCTTGTGCCGCGAAGATGACATACTATTAATGCGATTCAAAATTCGTCGGATGAATACACGCCCGCCACGAACTACGCCTGATGCTCAATTTAACATGCCAGCCAGCGACTGCAATTGTTTCTTCGATAAGCCTTTTTTACTTAAACACGACTCAATTTCGTACTTTCAAGATTCTAAGTTTTCCGAAGGTAAGCGTAGCGACATAACATTTGATTTTATTTCGATGCCAAGAAATGTAATGCGTTGGCAAGGATCGGTTACCTTAGACCAGTTAATGGCAAATCCTAGATATCGTAAAATCTCAATAAGCTTAAGTAATGCTGCTGAGCATTGCTCCATGGTCGGATAACAAAGGAAAAAAATCATCAAGATACACTACAGTATTTTCATAGCCTTGGCGCATCATCATCCGGCGAACGGCCTGAGTTAGTCTATGGAATATTCCGGGTGCGAGTTTAGAACCGAATGAGAGCTTTGTGTCAACAAGGTGCCTCCATACACCGTTAAAATTCCACCTTTAACCCGTTACGGTTTGACTATGTTTACTAATTGGTACAGACCGATACGCCGACTTCAGATCTACCTTGGCCATGAAGTGACCCCTTTTTACAAGCCTGGTGGCATCATCCACTGTCTGATACCGATGCTTATCTATATCACTTACATAATCGTTTACAGCTTTACCAGGGGGATAGCTACAGTCGTGAATAAGCCTAATGCCACCGTTGGATTTTGGTACGAAGCCGATGGGACTTGTAATTAGGGGTTTACAAGAAACTTGTAAATAATTCCCATTAATAATTTCGTTTGTGATTTCTTTGGTGGCTTGTTCATAGTATTCACTACGCAAGCAGACACGGGGGGTTGGGATGGCCTAGTGGTCTAGAGTGCCGCGCTTTCCGAGATCTAGCTAAGAGATCGAAGCGTAAGGACGTGTTTATATCGAGCTCTTCAACTAGTAAGAAGTTATCCAAGCGTAACGAACTAGTGTACACTAACTAGTATGGATAAAACAGAAAAGTTCAAGAACCGCCATAAATTCAAAGATAGAACGGTGCGAATACCAATAAATTGCCGTGGAGTGAGCGCATCTGAAGTCATCGATAAAATTGAAAACGTATGTGGGATTAATTCTGTGTTAGCCTGTGTGTCCAGAAACGAGAAGTACGAAGTTACACTATCTACGTCTACAGTGAGTGATATTCTGATAGAAAAGGGATTAGAATTTGATGAAGAAAGTGTTAGATGTTGCTACGTAGCCAATAAACAAAAGGTGGTTAGTATTATGAGTCTACCTTATTACATCGAAGATGAAGAAATTACCGAGAGGTTTGAAAAGTGGGGTGTTAAAATTGAAGGTGAAATAAGAGAAAGGATAGACAGATTAACGGGCTGTGCTGACGGCACAAGGATAATGAACGTCACATTCCCACCCGGCATTAGTTCTTTACCATTCTCCATAGGATTCACAACCGCCGACGGATATGAATATTTCAACGTTAAACATAATGAACAAAGTAAGGTGTGTTTTATTTGCTTAGCAGACGATCACCTTAAAACCGACTGTCCAAACCTAAAATGCCACCAGTGCGGTAAGAACGGCCACTATAAAAGAAATTGTCATTCATCACAATGCGATACATGCCAATATTACCAGTGTAAGTGCGACAAAAACGATATAGAAATAACCACCCCAACACCCTCACCACAATCTAAAGATCAGGCAGAATCTAAAAAAAAATTGGGGTCTACTAAAACAAAGGAAATTCCCAGTCAGAAATCTGAAAATACAAAATCGAAGAAAAATATAGATAAACAAAACGATAAATTAACTGAAGCAACAAGTGAAGTACAATGTGAGAACAAATCAGTGAGTATTGAGCCTTTGTTAATAGTGTAGAATTCTCAGCCAACTTGGCTGCCGAGTGAAGTCCGCAATATCAAATTACCGTGTAAACTCTGTTAATCTCTGTGAAGGTTTGAAGACCGATCCATTGACGGTGATGGCTTATATACTGTCCGGCGTATGAATACGGGAACTCAGGCTGAGTGTCTATATACTGTCCGGCGTAGAAATACGGAAACTCAGGTTGATGATCGTGCGTAGTCCCGGATATCCAGTCGGGTTTCAAGACCTCATAACGGAAGTAGATCCAATCGGTAAAATCACAACACTCTTCCCCGTTTTTCCTAAAGAGGAAAGGTGCTACCTGCACATCTGAAAAAAAACTCTTTGTTTTTCCTTCTATATACACAATATAATTATTATTATATATTTTTTTTTCTTTATTATTATTTTTTAATTTTTCTTTTCTTTTCTTCTCTTTTTTTTTTTTTTTTTTAATGTTTTATTTTATATAAGGACTAGCCAGCCATGCACTACCACTATCACCCAACAACGGTATACAAGTACACCAGTCACATCTACTCGCCATTCACTCAGAAAACCATTCTCCGGCTACTACTCCTTAAATATTAGCCCCTACCTCCTGGTCCCAGTCCTCAACGGGAGTGTTAGTGGAAGTTGACCTAGGAGATCTCAAAAAATTAACAAATTCCCCTTGATCTCTGGAGGATAAACTATTTATCATAACAATCATGCACCTCCAATATGACAGGCATGACGGCGAATTGAGGGGTCTTAGAGAAAACCTAGTGGGTCGGGGCCAGTTCTTAATCTCACTCATTGCCCTGAGAGCCGGGTATTCCTTTTCTCGTATCTGGCTCTGTTCGGGCAACAGCTGCCAGCGGTTAAATTTGCCTACCATCTCCCTGGGCGTTACCCCCAAAATTCTACACAAGACGGCAATGCTCTCGGCCTTTTTTCCCACAATTAGGTGACTGGTAGAATACTCATCCCCAAAGCATTCGGGTAAATGATTACGAATGCAATGAAATTTAATTTTTCGGTCTTTATACCCGCAGCCAATTAATGGGCATGTTTGATTACGGCCTTGGGTGCGCCTTATGACTCTCGGGGCATTAATTATAGAGTTTGCTTGAAAAGACCTGGGGGTTACACCCGTCCGGGTGTACTCCAAAAATAAGGGGTTGTGAGTTATAGGGTGTGGTGAGACTGGCCTCTCTGCAGTCAAAACGACTGGTGGTGACTCCACATCCCTAAAAAAATCCTCGAAGGAGGGCAAGATTGGAGCCGGGGGCCGGGGTGACGGCGGAGCAGGTTCAAAATCTGCAAATCCTACGGGCGCCTGATAACCTTGTCTACTAGTGTTGCTGAAACCCCTCCGGGAGTTGTAGGGGGCCCAGGAGCGTCTTACTGTTTCGTGATCATCCATATCCTAAAAAAATAAAAGCTAGCACTGCCTTTACCGTTATAGCGGTAAAGACAGTAACTGGATTAATTAAGTCCACCCCCTGTCACATCAACGTTACAACGGATACTTACAGAGAACACTTAGGGCAATAATATTCCTTATCGTCCCAGTCGAAGCTCGGGTCTATATTAACACAGCGGTAATGAAACCACTCATCACATCGGTCACAGCATATCATAGGATGACCGTCATCGGGTTTTCGGCAAATACAATAAATATCGACATTTCCGGCATCAGTCGGATTTATACTAGTTCCGACCGTCTACGGAACCTTAAAATCCATGACGGCAATTCCCTATCATGACAAGCTTTTATGCGGTCGTGATGTAAAACCGTTTCGCCTTTTCGTGTTTTAATTCTGAACAAATACTGCGTAATTACTTGCGTTATAACGCCTGGCCCCTTCCACGTGGGGGACAATTTACGACTTTTACCCTTTTTGGTTGCAGTGTCCAAAATATAAACTGCATCGTGTAATTGATATTTTTTCACGTTCGAACGTAAATCATAATCTCTTTTCATTCGTTCTTGGCTCGTATTTAATTTATCGCGAGCTAATTTATGCGTTTCAATTAAAGCTCGTTCGAGTTTAGCAACGAACGAATCCACGTCACCAGCGTTCTCGACGGGTGAACCAAACATTAAGTCAGCGGGATGATTAACTTCCCGACCTAACATAAGCTTGTTAGCAGTATATCCTGTCTGTCTATTGACACTTGACCTCAACGCGCTGGCAAGTTGCGGTAAATAAATATCCCAATCATTTTGACAGCCGTCTATATAACACTTAACTGCTCCCATCAAACTGCGGTTGTATCTTTCAGCCTGGCCATTCGAACTAGGTCTATAGGGTGTAGTACGGCCCTTATGTATTTGTAATACTCTGCACAATGCAGTGAACAAATGACTTTCAAAATTTCTCCCCTGATCCGTGAAAACCTGAAACGGACAACCAAACCGTGAAAAGAATTCATTAACTGCTGCCTTGGCAGTAATTTCCGCAGTTTGCGACGGAAGAGGAACGCATTCAACCCACTTTGAAAATTGGTCGACCATCATTAAGATGTATTCATTCCCGGCTTGCGTAACGGGTAAAGGACCCAAAAAGTCTAAGTGTACTCTCTCCATTGGCGATCCTGCGTGATATTTATTCAATTTGTAACGGGCTTTAGCCTGCGTATTCTTATTAATATTACAGGTAGCGCAAGAAGTGACATAAGCGCGTACATAATCCGTCATACCATACCAATAGAACTGTTGCTTAATTCGACTTTTTGTTCTTTGAATGCCCTGATGGCCCGACAATGGAATGTTGTGACACAATTGACAAATTTCAATTTTTAACTCTTCCGGAACAACCAGTTGGGTATTTGACAAATTATTGGGTCGCTTAATGCGAAGAACGCCGTTATCATCTAAAACAAATAGATTGCGGTTAATCCAGTAATGTTTTACTGTGGGATTCGTCAACATTAAATCGTTTTCTTCAGGTTCGATCCCGGAGTTTAACCAAGTAAAAATAATCTTTAAATCTTGATCATTATATTGAGCGGTTCTAGTCGTTTCCCTTGAATAATCACTTAAGGAGATCCCTTCGCCATCCGTGTCGTCATTCATTCCTTCGATAGTTACTATATTTACTCGGGGGTCATTCGGATACCCTGTTACCGTTATGCCAACGGGTTCCTCGGTTGAATTTTTATCCAAAAGTAAATTGCGTTTAATACCGGACTTATATGGCAACGGTATAACATCGTCCACATTTCTAGCAAAATCGATCCAATTTTTGTGAGCTCTCTGACAATAGAGGCACCCGCCGCACGGCAAGTCAGTTAACTGAATGTCTATATTAAAATCGTCACAGGGCTTATCCGGCAGTTTCATGCGGCTTAAAACATCTGCATTAATATGTAAATTCGCTTTACGGTGTACGACCGTCATATAATATTGACCCAATTCCTCTAACCAGCGGGCGAGTTGTCCGGTCGGATGTTTGAATCGTAACAGCCAAGTCAGACTGGCATGGTCTGTTCTCACTACAAAAGGCTTGCCAAGCAAATAATGTCTAAATTGTCGCGTGAAACGTACAATTGCCAAAAGCTCTTGTCTGGTGGTACAGTAACGGCGCTGCTCAGGCGAAAGAGAAAAACTACTATAAGCGATAACCCGTTCTTGGCCATTTTGTACCTGTGATAATTCGGCAGCGACAGCATTCATGCTGGCATCACAGTCAAGAATGAAGGTATCGTTTTCCGTAGGCAACGCCAGCACAGGAGTTGTCACAAGCAATTGTTTAAGTTGGTCAAACGCAATTTGTTGTTTATCGCCCCATACGAAGGCTTTTTTACCGGTAATAGCATATAACGGTATGGCTATTCTAGCAAACCCTTTAATAAATGTTCTATGGTAATTCGCGAAGCCTAGAAAGGATTCGACTTCTTTAGTACAAGTAGGAACCATCCATTTTTCGACGGTTTTGGTTAAATTGTTACCCGCTTTTAGACCATTTTGACTAACCATTCGGCCCAGGAATTCGACTTCTTGCTGAAATAGTTCGCATTTTTTAGGTTTCAATTTCATGCCATATGCCCGAAATCGGTCTAACACCGACCTTAAATTACATAAATGGTCATCTACATTTTTACCCATGACCATCGTATCGTCCAGAAACGCTAATGCAACGTTCCAACTAAGGCCATTAAGAACTAAACTGATACTCCTCGAGTAACCGGAAACCGCCCCAGTCAAACCGAAGGGAAGTTTCGTAAATTCAAACAAACCGTACTTAGTAATAAAGGCGGTTTTCTTCCGATCCTCTTGTTTGAGTGGTATTTGCCAATACGCTGAATTTGCATCAAGTTTCGAGAACCATTTATTCCCTGACAAGGCATCCATACATTCGTCAACTAGGGGCAGGGGAAAAACGTCTTTAGTTGTAACCGCATTTAATTTCCGGTAATCTATACACCAGCGGACGGTTCCGTCTTTTTTTCGGATTAAAACCGGGGGAGATGCCCAATCGGAATTCGACGGCTGGATAACCCCAGAATCTAACATTTTTTTCAAATGTTCTTCTTCCTCCTTCGCAAAACAAACGGGCGTGCGTCTCATATGTTGTTTAATCGGTTTGGCATCGTTAGTTTCAATAACGTATTCCAATGCGGTAAAATTTCCCAAGTCAAACTGATGTTTTGCAAAAACTTCCTGATATTCAATTAACAATTGAGCAAGTCTTAATTGGTCTTCTTCCGGAAGCAATTTCTTGGAGCGTTCAAATAAATCGATTAAATGTTCAGGTATTTTATCAAAATTTAAAGGGCCTGATTGACCTAAGTCCGGAGGCAACAGATCAACGATGTCGGATTCCCTAAACTCAACGGCCTTAGCTATAGATTCATTCGTGTCGAGTACTACCCTTTCTTCGGAAGGGTTAATCAAGCAGATGCGTGGAAATTCAGTTTCAATATGCGAGTGTATGGAATGGGCTATTAACAACTTCGGGTGTTTTAACGGTTCCACCATATAACGAGGTAAATCCTTACTTATATTGCACCGTACACGCGCTACAGACATCGGTGGTACCACTATCCTTTTTGCAATGGACAAATTAGCATTCTGGCATTGCTCATCAAATTTACCATAGAACAGATCAAAAATATCGTTGCCAATTTGCATTCTATCGTTTAACATGTCAATATGCACTTTATTTGCCCGCATAAAATCAAGACCTAATAACATGTCATCTTCGATGGGAGCCACATATAAATGATCTAATTCTACTTGGAAAGAACCCAATTCCAGATTAGCAGGACCGACAATGAATCCAGGAAAGTTCAACTGGCGACCGGCCGTATGTAATTTCACATCCTTAATTTTCGGCGGTTTATCCCTTAATTCCTCAAAACGGCGATCTGAAAGTATGGTTACTTGACTTCCCGTATCTAACACAGGTGAAACTTGTTGACCTTGAACTTTTAAGTTCAATTTATACATAGAGTCTGAATGTACTCTACGGATTGACGTCGATGAAAAATCGCACGTTTCCTCGATTTTAGAACCGGGCGTATCGGTTCTGGCAAAGACACAGTTTGCAGAAGTTTCGGTATCCTGGAACATATATTGATCACCCTTCGGAGTGGTGATATTAGGAGTTATCTCACCGTATAAATCGGTGTTTGTGAAACCGTTCGATCCGTTGGCGGTTCCAAAACTAGCGATCGTCTCGCGTATACCCGACCCGTTCGACGTCATTTCCGCAGACAACAAAGGAGGCGAATTATCCAACAAACTTTGGACCGAACGCTCGCCTATTCGCTCGATCCGGTCAAGTTTAAAGACTCGTTTTCTTCATGGCGCACAAAACTAACATGTCGATCCACACGGTCTTTCCCGGTAGGAGTACTAGTTTTAGGTACTAAATTAGGGCAATCCCGCTTCCAGTGGCCATTCTTACCACAACTAAAACAAGATGGGTCACGTGATGGCGATTGTGACCGAGAACGTGATCTAGATCTTCGTACAAAATCGGCCAGTTTATTAAACTTTCCTGACAATTCGTCAAACTTCCCCATTAAACTGTTAAATGTGCTCTCTAATTTAGACGAAATATTTTCCACATGTTGCATACGGGTTTCCATGCCTTCGGACTTGGGCGAAACCGTCTCTTTAACTTGTGTATTTACGGCTCGAACACGAGTCGATTCGTAATCTCGATTGGGGCTACGCGTTTCCCTGCGGGAGGAACGGCCATAAATAGCAATGCTGTTGTGCTTATACCACTTAATAGCTTGTATTGCCTCTTCAAGAGTTTTTGGTCGCGCATTACACGCATACTGTCCAGCTTCTTTGTCACAGGACCCCTGACAAAATCTAAGTATTATTTGACTAGTGACATATTCCTCGGAACAGTCAGTAAACGCACGGGAAGCCATTGTTAACACCCTGTCGGCCCAATCATTTAACTTTTCGTCATAGGCTTGTCTCAAATTATGAAATTGTATCATGGAAGTCTCAGGCAAATCCTGGTTACCAAATCTACGGTCTAGTTTAGCCATTATTTCGAAGAACGTCAGACCATTAAACCTCGCGGAAACTATTGAGAAGTATTCGCTAGCTTTACCTTCTAAACAAAAACATAATTGATCTCTACATTCAGTGTCCGACCAAGCATTTACGGTCGCAAAACGTGTAAATTTATTGGAAAAAGCTTGCCAATTTGAATTGCCGTCATAGGATAGGGACTTCGGGGCCAATGAAAACCGTTTTGGTCCAGGGTGTTGTTGTGTCCAGTTACCCGTGCTAGAACGGGGAGATTTGTTTGCACCGGAGGACGACGGTGTCTCCGCCTCGGTGAAATCAAAACAACAAAAGATAGAGGCTGACAATTCCATCACCTCTGGAATTTGCATTAATTCCTCACGATCTAACTTTCCGCATGCCTCGCGGGTTCCTAACAACTTGTCAGTTGCTATGGGACTTACACCCAACTCGAGTAAATCATTTCTAGTACATGTATTGACATTTATTTGACAAGACATGTTGTCCCTTTAAGTAAATCTTAACTTGTAGTATAAATAAACAACAAAATATACCACGTGTAGCTACACGGGTATAGCCCAGACAATGTCTGCACGTGCGATCTGTATGTGTACAGACACGTGCGTTTAAGTAATTACATCCCACTTCTACTCGTTGCCAATGGCAACCTTTGATGAAACTGTCCTGTTCATTTCCAATACATGCACAAAAGTATCCGTGTATCAGAAATGAACAGTACACTTTTGAAAAAGGGTACTGTTCATTTCTGATACACGGATACTTTTATACCGTGTAAGAAACTTATCAAGCAAAAAGAAGCGGACGTTTAGTCCGACCCAGATCGCAATGATAACTAGTTGTTTCTTACTGCACTCGGATAAGTTCGTTCGTTCGTGGGGTTTAACGTTCACTTCCACCTAACTCGGATAAGGTACACGAGACAACTAATCAATATCATAGTAACAAAACAAACCGGTAGGAACTACATGGCAGTGCAAAAATATATACAATGGCATTAAATCAACATAACAAGATATTGCGAAAAACAATTATTACACATATCTATTGGCATCTATTCCATAATTTGGTTTGATTTATTATGCAAAACATATAAATGAGAATATTGAAAAATTATTTTAACTAATTGTGATTCTCTTGCTAGACACTTCACAGGCCTTGAAAATAAGCAGGATATAAAAAAACGCCTAGAAAGTTATAAATTTCATAACAATTAAATTTCAACGGACGAACCATGCACCGATGTATACTTTGACCATGAATGACCCACGTTTCGAATTTCCTTTACACTACATTTAATATCATCGCAGTCCTCTACGCCATAGACAAGTTGTTTTGACGATGTGGTCTAAACGAACACGTGGCTAGTTTACGCCCGGGGTGTCACAACAAAACGCACGTGTAAATACTACCATGAAATGTAACGTGAGGCTCAGAAAGGGATAAATAAAAGAGCTGACATTATTTGTCACTTTTCGGTTGAAACGACTCGATAATAAATACTATTTTTCACATTTTGCTTCACAATACTCGATAGAAATGTGATGTAAGTAACTTATTAGCACCTTTCCTCGGTGTATCGGTGAATATCAGGACAGTTTTGGTCGTGGGCCGCCTCGGCTCCGCCTCGGCTGAGCCCCCGACCAAAACTGTCCTGATATTCACCGATACACCTCGGAAAGTGTGCTAATAACTATTACATAAATTTATCAAGGTGTTAATGAATCGTATTTGGCAATGCGAGACACGCTCACAAATACGACCCTTCACACTTATGTACACAAAACAATTCGAAGTAAATCAATCTTTTTATTCAACTTTCCTCTCCCTTTTTTTTTAATATGAACTATAGTTCACACAATGTCAATGTTATAATAATTTTTTTTCCCGATACTACCAATGTAGAATTCTCAGCCAACTTGGCTGCCGAGTGAAGTCCGCAATATCAAATTACCGTGTAAACTCTGTTAATCTCTGTGAAGGTTTGAAGACCGATCCATTGACGGTGATGGCTTATATACTGTCCGGCGTATGAATACGGGAACTCAGGCTGAGTGTCTATATACTGTCCGGCGTAGAAATACGGAAACTCAGGTTGATGATCGTGCGTAGTCCCGGATATCCAGTCGGGTTTCAAGACCTCATAACGGAAGTAGATCCAATCGGTAAAATCACAACAATAGACACTAAGTCAACCAAGGCGACTACTAAACACAAAGACCAAAGCAAAACTGTTAATAATGAGCACAATTCGCCAATCTTTGGCAACCCAACCACCAATAGAGATGCATGGAGAATTAAAACAGGAAAACCACAGAACCAGAAATCAAGTAAACTGCCGAGTAAACGAAACCTATCTTATACCAGTCCGAATGACCCGAAAAAGCACCGTGAGTGTAATAGTTTTTCGGATAGAAATTCGTATGAAATAGAAATCTCCTAAGTGAATCCTTCCCCATGACAAAACTTGTCTCAATAAACTGCAACGGGCTTAGGAACATTGATAAAATAAAGAACCTATTTGCTCTTTTTACATTATTTAACTTTGACATCATCTGCATACAAGAAACATTCTGGGATCAAGAAATAGCAGAAATGTGTAGACATTTGTGGGACGGAAACATCATCTATAATAACTTCAATAACAATAGACGAGGTGTAGCCATTCTATTTACAAATAAATATAAAAATTGTACATCAAATGTGGTCAAAGATACAGAAGGTAGAATGCAAAAAGTAGAAATTGAAATCGACAATAGAACTATTCACCTGTATAATATATATGCACCTAATAATTGTCATGAACGTATTAATTTTCTGAATAAGTTAAGTGATAATTTTATTGATAAAACACAAGATAACATCGTTTGTGGAGATTTTAATGATATCTTAGAAGATAAAAACATAGATGTAAGTATATGGTAACTAACAACCAAACATCTAAAGTATTTAATAATTTTGTATCAACCAATACACTTGTTGATGTTTATAGATATATTAATCCAAATAAGTCGGGATTTACTCGTATACAAAATAGAGAAGGTTCCATTAAAATGAGCAGGATTGATTATATACTGTTTAGTAATTCCCTACGACAGTTTATACACCATTCTTTTATTCAAAATACGGGGTTTTCTGATCATAGTATTGTATGCACTATATTCAACGCTGACACCACTGAAAGAGGCCCTGGCCTATGGATGTTTAACAATACTTTGTTAGGCGATAAGTCATATACATCATCAATTACGAATATAATCAACGATAAATTACAATGTCCCCTGTATATTTCCGACCCACTTGTTTGGTGGGATAACCTCAAATATACAATTAAAAAAGAATCTGTTAATTATTCCAAAAAAAAGTCGCATAAGGAAAAAACCGAATATTGGAAATTACAGAATTCCTTCGCAAAACTACAAGAGAAATTGTCTAAGGGACTTTATGTTGATCAGAATGTAATTCAAGACTTAGAAAGTAAGATACATGGATTTGATGTGATTAAATGTAAAAGCGCTATACTACGGTCGAAAAGCCAAGACGCGTTAGAATCAGATCGATGTACCTCTTATTTCCTAAACCTTGAAAAGAAGAATAAAGAATCTCACTATATTAATTCTGTATTTAACATTAACAATGATATTATTGATAATCCTGCTGATGTATTAATCACTTGTAAACGTTTTTATAATGATTTATATACTACTCCTCCAATCGACAATAATACTGAGCTGCAGCAGACGACAGTGTGTAATCTAATAGATACTCAGTTAACAGATCATGACAGAAACAAATGTGAGCGTGAGATCACCCCCAATGAAGTCCTACTGGCTTTAAATGGAATGAAAAAGGGGAAATCACCCGGCTCTGATGGCCTGTCGGTCGAGTTCTATTTACATTTTTGGCACATATTATCCCCTATTTATATGTATATTTTAAAGCACATTGTTAAAACCAAATCATTATCGAGAACTATGTGCTGTGGTGTAATATGTCTATTCTATAAGAATAAAGGAGACAGGAGACTTCTAAAGAATTATAGGCCTATCACCTTACTAAACATTGATTATATGATTTATGCAAGAATTTTAGCTCTTAGATTTAAGTCAGTCTTATGTACGATTATTCCCCCTGAACAAACATGCATCCCTGGTAGAGACATAGCTAATAATATATCCTCCATAAGAGATGTCATAGATTATGTAGATGTTAGTAATTCAGAAGGATATATTTTACGATTAGATGCACTGAAGGCTTTTGATAGGATTCTTCATCCATATATACTTCAGATTCTAGCTAGTTTTAATTTTGGCCCTAATATTATTTCACACATCCAAACCCTATATAGTAATATGCGCAGCTGCGTGAAAGTCAACGGTCACTTATCATCATACTTCTTACTATCAAGAGGTGTACGGCAAGGATGCCCAATTAGTTCCCTCCTATATGCCCTGGCAGCACACCCAATTAATGTTATTGTTAAGACTGCAATGTCTATTAAAGGTATAGCTATTCCAAATAGTCCATCGCCGTCTATAATCTACCAACATGCAGATGATGTTACTCTTACACTTGCCGACACTAACTCCGTTATTAACACATTTAAAGAAATGAAAAATTATTGCGATGCCTCCGGAACAAAATTCAATGAGGAAAAATCTGAACTGCTGCCTATTGGAGCAGCTAAAGCTGTGGAAATTAATTTACCCTTGAATATTAATATTGTTAGAGGGTACATAGAAATTCTGGGTGTATATTTAGGACCAGATAAGGCTTCATGTATTAAGTATAACTGGGACACTAGAGTTAGAAGTATCAAAAACATTCTTAATATATGGAACCAGAGAAGGCTATCCTTAATAGGCAAAGCGATAGTTGTCAATATGCTTTGTGTATCGAAACTATGGTATGTACTAAGAGTTTTTGATATTCCCGACCCTGTTGTCAATGATATAAATTATTCTATCAAAAAGTTTCTATGGTATAATAAAACTCCATTAATTAAGTCCTCAACCGTAATAGGTAGCCATAAACAAGGCGGAATTAATATACCTAATATACTCTGTAGACAGCATGCCTTCCGACTAGTATGGCTAAAAAGATATGTCGATCCAAATTTTAATTGTATATGGAAACATTTGATGTCATATTTCCTATCATTATATTGTAATCTAAAGTTAGACATTGATGTATTTTCAATTAATATGGTTAAAAAGGGATTTGGGCCTATGCCACCCTTCTACGTCAACTTACTCACAGCATGGGATATTTTAAATAGCAAAACTCGTATCAAACCATGTACATATAATAGCATTATGAACCAACCCATATTTTACAACCCATTTATATTACATAATAACAACCCCTTATCTTTTAATTTATTCATAAAGTGTAATATCATTAAAATAGCTGCTGATATTTCTCACTGTGTTATACCCAGACTATTTCCACTTGCATTTATTATAGATATGTTTGAATTGAAGATATTGATATAAGTCATACTATGATAGAAAATCAGTACAATATAATTTGTAATGCCATACCGACTGAATGGATTAGTATAATTAATAGCGAATCACATCCAATTGTAAAAACGCAAGATCTCACATTTATGAACGATGATAAATCGGTTAATATTACTAATTGTACATCTGGAATTTTCTATACATTTTTACGGAATAAGATGTTTCAAAAACCCACATCAGTAGAATATTGAGATAATTTATATGTAGATATTAACTGGAATCTGGTATGGGCTAATATTTTCAACCCACTGAAAAGTTCGAATAGTATTAACAATGATTTTAATATCGCTCATAATATTATTTTTACTAACGAAAAGCTATTTAAGTATTCAAGGATAGATCAACCCCACTGCAAATTATGTAATAGTCATGATATAGAAACTATGGAACATTTATTTATATCATGCCCTAGTATTCAAACACTTATTGACGGTATAAATTCTATTTTAATAGATTTCAACCCAGATGGCTTCAGCCAAATGGAGTTCCATAAATGGCTTTTATTTAGTTACGAACTTTCGACATGTAAGAAAACTAATACAATTCTAAACATTATATTATCTACTGTTCGCTTAGCTATTGTTAAACGCAGGAATCTATTTGTAAAAACAAACTCTTATGTAGATATCATACAGCTATTTCAGAAATTATTATACAACCATGTTACACATTTATATTACTATTATAAAGACGCTGAATTTAAGAAATTACTCCATTACCCACCATATATTTATGTACATAAGTCTACTCCCGTAATTAATCTTAATTTATAAACGACGTCTCCTTTGTATTATGAAGTTATTATTCACCACAGGAAATATAGATAGCTATATACATCACAACTTTTCCAGTGGAAAAGTCCCGAAATATCACGAACTAATTATGAGAGTACCGTGGAATCGCCCCTATAGAGATCTTCTATTTCGTACCATCTTCTAAGGCCTCTAGCTGGCCGGTCACCTCTGGCTTGCAGCTGTGGTTTCGAGCCCTGGTGTGAGCGTATGTGGCATGGAGATATAGGGGCGCCTTCTCAACGTCGTGGGTTTCCTGCGGGCACCCGGTTTCATCCCACTGCTAAAGAGCCCTACGCGCAAGCGAATTATTGAAATAAAATTAAAAACCATACGTTAGTCCCGAAATGACCTAGTTTGTGTTGAGTGGACGTTAATCCCCATTTCCCCCTCTCCGAGGCAGACAGATGTGTGGTTATGACTTTCCGGAAATTTAGGACTCGATTTGAAATCAATTATATCAAATCCATTTGAAATGCCATTTAAAATAAAATCTGTCTTTGTCATTTTGTAGAAGGTAATCCCCAGCCGAATATTTTAAGCCCCATGATGTGTAAATGCCCTTTACTAAACTAGTGTCCAAAAGAAACGATACCACCTGTTTGCAACGACAGAAAAGAAAAACTACACAAAGCAGAAGTTTAGGATCAGTGTTATTCTTTTTAGAAATCCATTCAAGTCCGGTGAACATGCAGGCCATGGCAAAACGTGTACGTTGGCGTTGGCAAGGAAGTTCTGTGTCAATCTTGCTGTGTGCGGCCTTGCATTGTCACGTTGGAGAAAGATTCCACGAGGCTGTTGCTGCAGAAAGGGCACCACAACAGATCGTAAGATGTCATCACGATAACGCTGTGCATTCAGGTTTCCACGAGATACGACAAGGTTCGTTGTGACGTCACCACATATGCCACCCCAAACCATTAACTCTCCACCTCCAAATGGCCGGACCTGTAGGACACAGTTAGGCACCATACGTTCACCAACTCTTCGGTATACAAGCTGCCGTCCATCGTTTCGGAACGTGGGGAATCTGCTCTCATCAGAGAACATAACACGTGCCCAGTCCCGCCGTTGCCAACGTCGAACTCCCCTGGCCCATATCAGTCTGTCATGCCGGTGTCAAGGCGTCAGGTGCGGATCTGCGGTAGGGATTACGTGGCCGGACACCATACTGCCGTAGTCTCCTGTAGACGGTTTGTCGACTGATCCTGTGTCCCAGTGTTGTCGCCGCCGTGGATGTCGCTGTTACGGTGCCATTCCTCGGGTGTAATACCCGGATGTAACGATCCTCACGGGACGTAGTTAGTCGGGGTCTTCCACTCCTGGGCCTGTCTGACGTATGACCTGTCAGACGGAACCGCTGCATCAACCTGGTGATAGTGATGCGTGCGCAGCCCAACCTTCTGGCGACGTCGACATGTGACGTTCCTTGTTGAACCATTCCAACGGCTCTCTCTCTCTCGATGGCTGTCATACGGGGCATATCTTATACGGGTGTTCTTTTGTTGCTGTGATATCAACGTGTCTGATCAGCCGTTTTATACAGTTTTCATGCACGTGCAGAACATGCTAGAGAGGGAAATTTACGTTTTTTCCCGGAAGTGATAAATTGTTTCCGGTATTTTTATGGACTATGCTGTGTTAGGGATGTGCAATACGAACTGGCATCTTTTCATACCTAAAATTTCACTTGTATCGGACTGTAACTTCATGGGTTATGGCCCCTGATTGTCCGAAAAATCTTGTGAAACTTGAAATGCATGTTTATAACTCAAAGATCTTCTTGGCTCCTGTCGATATTTGCGCTTGTCGGATCGTAACTTCCTGAATTATGGCCCTAATTGTCCGAAAATTCCCCTTTTAGCTTGCGGTCTCTCTGGAGGTCAAGATTGTTATCCGATTTATAACACCGTTTGATTATATCATCGTTACATGGTTATGAAGGTTAAGTTCAAATTTCGTGAAAATCGGACCAAATTTGACAGACAAAATGGCCGCCGTTCGTACGCGAATAGTGTGAAGATATGTTATATCAAGGTTGTGGACCCTATAGAGGTCGCAATTTTGAACCGATTTTGATGAAACTTAACATGTATGTTTATGGTTCCTTACGATATTTGCGCCCATCGGATCGTAACTTCCTGAATTATGGCCCCTGTTTGTACGAAAAATCGCCCTTTTTATACGCCCACATTTTTATGTGGCCGTATATTGTCGTCGCCCCTGTCCGTCCGGACGTCCGTCCACAATTTGTTTGTGGACTCTCTACAGGTCACAATTCTTATCTGATTTTGACGAAACTTGAAATATAGGTTTATCCCCAAACGATCTCGGCTGCTTTCGATATTGGCATGTATCGGATCAAAACTTCGTGGATTATGGCCCCTGATTGTACAAAAATCAACGCGAATAGTGTGAAAATATGTTATATCAAGGTTGTGGACCCTATAGAGGTCGCAATTTTGAACAGATTTTGATGCAACTTAACATGTATCTTTGTAAGCCAAAGATCTTGGTTCCTTTCGATATTTGCGCCCATCGGGTCGTAACTTCCTGAATTATGGCCCCTGTTTGTACGAAAAATCGCCCTTTTTATACGCCCATATTTTATGTGGACGTATATTGTCGTCGCCCCTGTCCGTCCGTCTGTCCGTCCACAATTTGTTTGTGGACTCTCTACAGGTCATAATTCTTATCTGATTTTGACGAAACTTGAAATATAGGTTTATCCCCAAAAGATCTCGACTGCTTTCGATATTGGCATGTATCGGATCAAAACTTCATGGATTATGGCCCCTGATTGTACGAAAAATCAAGTTTTTGGCTTGTGGACCCTATAGAGGTCACAATTTTGAACCAATTTTGATGAAACTTGACATGCATATTTATAACCCAACGATCTTGGTTCCTTTCGATATTTGCGCCTACCGGAACGTAATGTCCTGAATTATGGCCCCTGATTGGCCGAAAAAATCACCTTTTTAGCTTCTGGTTCCTCTGGAGGTCACAATTATTATCCGATTTAAAAAACCGTTTGCTTATATCACCGTTACACCCTAAGGGAGGTTGAGTTCGAATTTCGGGAAAATCGGACCAAAATTGCCATACAAAATGGACGCCGTTAGTACGCAAATACTGTTAAAAGATAGGCTGGCACTGCCAGGCAGGATACGCCCACATTTTCGAGAGATGGATAGAGAACAAGCAATACCGAAAGTGATTTTCCTACATCATTAAGTTAGAATTTGATATGTGCAAATATCGAAATGAATTAAGATCTTTGGGTTATAAAGGTTCATTTCAGTAGGCTTCAAATTCGACTGGGGATCATGGTGCTAAGTGGGTAAGATGCTGGCTCGGTAGCCTTGAGGTTGGGTGTTTGATCCCTGCATTGGGTGACAAAGTTCATCTAGATTTTCTGGCGTGGTTTCCCCTTGTTAGTGATGAAGGATGGATGGCCTGACAAGAACAGCTGTCAATTTTGGTCCGATTTTCACGAAATTCGACCTCAACCTTCATTACGATTTTTGAAATGGGATAGTAATTCTGACCTCCAGAGGGACCACAAGCTAAAAAAGGTCATTTTTTGTACAATCAGGCGCAAATATCGAAAAGAACCAAGATCTTTGGGGTATAAACATGCATGTCAAGTTTCATCAAAATCGGTTCAAAATTGTGACCTCTATAGGGTCCCCCCCCCTGGGGTGTAGGGGGTGATAAGAATATACCCTTCGTATGTCCTGCGTGTCGTAAGAGGCGACTAAAAGGATCCCTGTAGTGGGGCAACGTGTTTGCCGTGCGTTGCGACCCGTGTCGGTGGAGAGTGGAATCCTGGTAATTGAGTGGGGATTTGGCTTGCGAGCCCTTTCTCTGCAACACATTGCTTTGGCCCATGGTTCACCTAGACGGGAGGTCAGAGTGGCCCACTCTGATCAATCGGCTTTGGTCGTTTGTAGCTCTGTAGAATGTACCCTTTCCAGTTTAATGCTCTGTTGTTTATTCACTCAGCATACTATCTACCTTTGTGTCCTTAGTACATTCTGCAGAGCGGCGGCTTGGGTCAATCAGGTTGGAGTAGTATTTTTACTTTCTGGCTTGAGTATACCCTTCGTCGAGTCCTGAGGCCACGCGCAGGTTATCCGTGCTAGTCCTCCCCTTAGTAGGCAGGGAAGTAACCTGGGGAACGACGAGGGGTGAACCCCCAAAAAATATTTCATGGATTCCCCAATCCCCCCCACACCACCTGTTGTAAGTAAACAACATAAAATAAAACAGAAACGTCATAGCACTGAGGACGTTTCTGAATTATTTAATACAAAATCAAAAATATCAAAGGCATGGCCGAGGTTCCTCTTAATTGAGAGTCCCTCTACAGACCTTTCTAAAGTTTCTCCATTTTTGATAACCAAGGGCGTCGCTGGCTTGGCTGGTGAGCCCAAGGCTATCAAAAAACTTAAGAATGGAACATTACTGATAGAATGTGCCAAGGAGCAGCATGCTACCATGCTGCTTAAATCAACGTCTTTGGCAGACATCCCTATCAAGGTGTCTCCACATAGGTCACTGAATTCAAGTAGAGGAGTAATTAGATGTCGGGATCTTGAAGGCAGCAGTGAGGAGGAAATGGTGCAGTACCTTTCATCTCAAGGCGTCTCACATGTAAAAAGAATTAGTGTACGCCGAGGAGATAAGGTGATTGCCACAAGCACCTATATCCTCACATTCGATCGTCCCGAGATACCAAAGACTCTCAAAGCAGGTTATCTAAACATACCTGTGGATTCGTATATTTCCAACCCTCTTCGTTGTTATAAGTGCCAAAAGTTTGGACACAGCAAGACCGTCTGCAGAGGTAAAGACACCTGCGCTCGCTGTGGTCATGATGGCCACGAGAGCGCTACCTGCCAGGCGGATTTCTGTTGTGTCAATTGCAAGGGTAAGCACTTTGCTTACTCTCGCGAATGTCCTATTTGGCAAAAAGAGAAACGAATCCAACAGGTTATGTCTGAACGGAAAATGTCATACTTTGATGCTAAAAAGCAAGTAGAACTTTCTACACTTTTTCCCATTGCACCACAAGGGAAATCCTACTCAAGTGTAGCCAGAGTTTCTACTAGAACCATTTCTGTTCAGACAGATTTAACCTGGCATGAAAAAGAGGACGTGCCTAAAGTAATATCATCAGATCATTTTAAAGGGGTATCGGGCTCATCACAAACGAGTGAGAGCTCGACTATAATTATTAATACTTTGCCTGGTGAGGGTCCACCTTCCTTGCCTCAATCTGAAGTTGTTGGGCTCGTTCCTAACACTTCCTCCAAGACCGGCAAGGGGTCATCTCCCTCGCCTCCCCTTGAACCTGCCATCCTTGATTCCAGTTCTTCTGGGTCGGGATCACAGTCAAAGGGTAATTCTTCATCTAAAAAAGAAAAGCTAGCAAAGTTTAAGGAGGGAGGAAAGAAGGGTTCAAAAGATCCTATCTCCCTCTATAATAGATATGGGGATGATCTGATGGACGGTGTTACCTATGCGGATGTCCATACGGACCCGCATGGGAAGCCGTCAAAAAATAAAATTCCCTGACAATGTTAAATTCCATTATTCAATGGAATTGTCGTGGTTTAAAACCAAATTTTAATGAAGTCCAATTATTAATTCAAAAACACAATCCTTTAGCTATTTGTTTACAGGAAACTTTTTTACGTAATTCTGACAATTTGTCTTTTAGACATTTTGTTGGTTACCATCATCACGCAGTTGGTGATGGTAGAGCTCATGGGGGTGTTTCTATTATTCTAAATGGAGATGTTCCTCAGAGTCAAGTCACTCTTAACTCGCCTTTACAGGCAGTTGCAGTTCGGGTGACTTTGCATATTCCTATAACACTCTGCTCTGTTTATCTTCCACCAAGTTTACATCTTAATCCCAGAGATCTTGATGACCTTGTTGCACAACTTCCTCTCCCGTTTATTATTACGGGAGATTTCAATGGTCATCACTCTCTCTGGGGTAGCCCAGATGATAACAACAGAGGTAAACAAATAGCGGACTTCATTAACATTAATAATTTGTGTTTATTAAATGATGACTCGCCTACTTATCTACATCCTGCCACAGCTTCTTTTTCTTCCTTGGATCTCACCATATGCTCTCCGGTCCTGTTTCAGGATTTCACATGGAGGGTAAATGAAGATCTTTGTGGTAGTGACCACTTTCCTATCTTGATTGATAATAATGGTCCCTCTCCGGTCGAAAGACCCCAGAGGTGGAAGTTGCATAAGGCTGATTGGGCTCTATTTGAATCTTTGTGTCTCTTCTCTTTTGATGCAAAGGAGTTAGAAGATGCAGATGAGCCTATGGCCTTATTCACTTCAATTCTCCAAGATGTAGCTGAGCAGGCGATTCCAAAAACCACGACAGAACCAAAACGTTTCAATAAACCATGGTTTAACGACGATTGCAAATCCGCCCTAAAAGAGCGTGATCGTATCCTGAGACGATTGAAGAACCATCCTTCCATGGAGAATATTGCGGCATTCCAAATGGTCCGGGCGAAGGCCCGTAGAACCATACGTCAAGCAAAGAAATCTTCATGGCAGGGTTATGTCTCCAGGATCAATTCCCGTACCACATCTAAGTCGGTATGGGATAGGATTCGTAGGATTAAAGGTAAAAGTAGTGCATTATCAGTTAACCATCTTAATGTTGATAATACCACCTTAACAACATTTCCTGATATTGCTAATTCTCTGGCCAGTACTTTTTCATTCAATTCATCATCCAATTTCTCCTCTGATGCCTTTCGAGGCATTAGACAACAACAGGAGAAAAGGCGACTTAATTTCAAGTCCCGTAATGATGAATGCTATAATGATCGTTTTTCCATTGCAGAGCTTCGTGATTCACTAAAACGTGCTCGGGACACTGCAACTGGTCCAGATGAAATACACTACCAAATTTTAAAACATTTACCTTTTCCCACACTCCTAATCTTACTGGATCTTTTCAACCGGATTTGGGTTGATGGGAATTTCCCTCCTTCGTGGCATGAAGCCACAATAATTCCCATCCCTAAACCGGGAAAAGATCATACGAATCCTACTAACTATCGTCCGATCGCTTTAACTAGCTGTATTTGCAAAACCATGGAGAGATTGATCAATCGAAGGCTTGTTTGGTACCTTGAGTCCAACAACCTCATTACTGACCTCCAATGTGGATTTCGGTCCCAAAGGAGCACTCTTGATCATCTCGTCAGATTTGAAACGTTCGTCAGGGACGCTTTCATCCAGAAGCAACATTTAGTTGCAATTTTTTTCGATCTGGAGAAAGCTTATGATACAACATGGAAACATGGTATCATGCGCGACCTCCATAACCTCGGCCTGCGAGGTCGCTTACCTGTCTTCATTAAAAATTTCCTGGAAGATAGGTCATTTAAGGTACGACTGGGATCAATATTCTCTGACCCATTTCCTCAGGAAATGGGGGTTCCACAGGGAAGTATTTTATCTCCTACTCTTTTTGCCATAAAAATTAACACGATCCCAGCGTGCCTTAAACCAGGTACAAACGGCGCTCTTTATGTTGATGACTTTCAGATGTGCTATGGTAGTACAGACATGCGGATAATCGAACGTAAGTTGCAGCTTTGTTTGAATTCACTTCAACAATGGGAAACCGAAAATGGATTTCGTTTTTCGAAATCCAAGACTGTCTGCATGCATTTCTGTCAGAAACGAGGTTTACATCCAGATCCAGAACTCTTCTTGGATGGCAATCGCCTACCAGTCGTGGATGAAACCAAATTTCTGGGGCTGATATTTGATAAGAAATTATCATTTATCCCCCACATTAAAAACCTTAAAAAGAAATGTCTGAAAGCCCTCAACATATTGAGAGTCTTATCAAATACTGACTGGGGAGCAGACCGCAAGGTCTTGCTCAGATTATATCGAGCTTTAATAAGATCAAAACTCGATTATGGGTGTATTGTGTATGGGTCTGCCCGCGAGTCTTATCTCAAAGAGCTCGACACCATACACAACCAGGGACTTAGAATCAGTTTAGGAGCATTTCGTACATCTCCAGTGGACAGTTTATACGTCGAGGCGCACGAGCCCTCACTGCACAACAGACGTGATAAACTGGCCCTGCAGTATGCTACGAAAATTGCATCACTTCCGAATCACATTTCATTTAACACCATATTTAGACCTCTTCATGAACATTTATATCTCCGGAAGACTAACGTCATTCCATCATTTGGTATTCGCATACAACCCCTTTTGTCTGAGGCTGGTATAAGCCTTGACAGTATTGCGAATACCCCTTTCTTTGAGACTCCACCGTGGGCTGTATCTCCGCCAAAGATCGATTTTGATCTTACTCAACATAAAAAGAGAGATACTAGCTCGACGGTTTTCCAGTCTCTCTTTCGAGAGCTAAGGTCTAAATATGGTGATTATGCTCCAATATATACAGATGGTTCGAAAGATGATGATCGGGTAGCTTCGGCTACCGTGACACCATCTGAGACCATTTCTGTCCGCCTCCCACCTGCTGCTTCCATCTTTACAGCTGAACTCCTGGCCATTATCCAGGCATTGGAGTTCATTCAATCATCATCTAATCTCAAATATATAATTTTTACTGATTCTTTGTCCTCATTGCAAGCAATACATAACAAACAGCTTGATCACCCACTAGTAGTAGATATTTACCGTCTGCTACTAGCGAACGAGTTCAACAGCAAGGACATTGTTCTTTGCTGGCTCCCCAGTCATATGGATATTAAAGGGAATGATCAAGCAGACTCGGCTGCCAAGTCTGCTTTAGATCTTCCCATTTCCGAATTTTACATTCCTTATAAGGATTTTAAATTTATTATCAATTCATTTATTAATGACCGCTGGCAACGGTCTTGGGATCTTGCAGGCACAAATAAACTTCATCACAGTAAGCCTTTCTTAGGAGACTGGCCAAGCTCCTATAGAACTAACAGGAGGGATGAAGTTGTTTTGTGTCGCTCTCGTATTGGTCATACCTTTTTAACACACATTTTCATTTTGAAGCGAGAGCCTCAACCAGAATGTGTTCACTGTCATGTTCCTTTGACAGTTAAGCATATTTTGATTGAGTGCAATCATCTCAAGAACGTCAGATCAAAATATTACCGTTGCCAGTCGCTACACCAATTGTTTGCTCAACCGGAGCTATATGGAAAATTGTTAAACTTTTTAAAAGAGACAAACTTTTATTACAAATTTTAATTGTATATATATATATTCCGTATTTTTTATTTTAACTATTTATATACATAAAAGACTTATATTTAGTTGCATTTATTTTTAGTACCTTTATTGACTGTGATACTTGTTTCTATTTATGTATATAAATATATTTATGTGATATTTGTTTAATTTGTCTCGTTAAATCATCATTTGTTTGGCACCATATAGCCCGGTTGGAGCTTACGTGCCATAAAACTCCATTTCTTTCTTTCTATAGGGTCCACAACCTTGATATAACATATTTTCACACTAATTGGGTACAAACGGCGGCCATTTTGTCTGTCAATTTTGGTCCGATTTTCACGAAATTTTACCTCAATCTTCATTACCATGTAACGGTTATATAATCAAACGTTTTTTTGAATCGGATAATAATTTTGACCTCCAGTGGGACCACAAGCTAAGAAGGGTGATTGTTCGTACAATCAGGGGCCATAATTCAGGAAGTTACGAATTAATGAGCGCAAATATCAAAAGGAACCAAGATCTTCAGGTTATAAACATGCATGTGAAGTTTCATCAAAATCGGTTCAAAATTGTGACATCTATAGGGTCCACAACCTTGATATAACATATTTTCACACTATTCGCGTACAAACGGCGGCCATTTTGTCCGTCAATTTTGGTTTGATTTTCACGAAATTCGAACTCAGCCTTCATTACCATGTAACGATGATATAATCAAACGGTTTTTTTTAAATCAGATAATAATTTTGACCTCCAGAGGGACCACAAGCTAAAAAGGGCAATTTTTCGGACAATCAGGGGCCATAATTCAGGAAGTTACGATGCGATGGGTGCAAATATCGACAGGAACCAAGATCTTTGGGTTATAAACATACATGTCAAGTTTCATCAAAATCGGTTCAAAATTGTGACCTCTATAGGGTCCACAACCTTGATATAATATATTTTCACACTATTCGCGTATAAACGGCGGCCATTTTGTTTGTCAATTTTGGTCCGATTTTCACGAAATTTGAACTCAACCTTCATTACCATGTAACGGTGATATAATCAAACGGTTTTTTAAATCGGATAATAATTTTGACCTACTGAGGGACCACAAGCTAAAAAGGGCGATTTTTCGGACAATCAGGGGCCATAATTCAGGAAGTTACGATCCGATGGGCGCAAATTTTGGGGTTATAAACATGCATGCCAAGTTTCATAACAATCGGTTCAAAATTGTGACCTCTATAGGGTCCACAAGCTAAAAACATGATATTTCGTACAATCAGGGGCCATAATCCATGAAGTTCCGATCCGATACATGCCAATATCGAAAGGAACTGAGATCTTATGGGGATAAACCTATATTTCAAGTTTCGCCAAAATCGGATAAGAATTGTGACCTGTAGAGAGTCCACAAACAAATTGTGGACGGACGTCCGGACGGACAAATGAAATGAAATGAAATGTTGTTTTATGGCACATCTGCTCCAACCGGGCTATATTGCGCCAAACATGATGAAATATACGAGACAAGCTAAATGATATCACAAAATTTTACATATGCATAAATAAAAACAATATCACAGTACATCAAATTTAAAAATAAAAACCAATCTTTTATGCATACAAAAATTTAATATACTAAAACACTAGATAAATATATATATATATATATATATATATATATATATATATATATATATACAAATTAAAATTTATAATAAAAACCTGTCTCTTTTAAAAAATTTAGCATTTCGCAATATAACCCAGGTTGGGCAAACAAATGGTGTAGTGACCGGCAACGGTAATATCTTGATCTTATATGTTTGAGATGCTTGCACTCGATCAAAATGTGTTTAAATGTCAAAGGTACATGACAGTGTTCACATTCTGGTTGAGGCTCTCGCTTTAAGATGAAAATATGCGTTAAAAAAGTGTGACCTATGCGAGAGCGACACAAAATAACTTCATCCCTCCTGTTGGTTCTATAGGAGCTTGGCCAGTCTCCTAAGAGAGGCTTAATGTGATGAAGTTTATTTGTGTCTGCAAGATCCCAAGACCGTTGCCAGCGGCCATAAATAACCTGATTTATACAAGTTTTAAAATCTGTATATGGTATTAAAATGTTTGATAGGGGAAGATCCAAAGCAGCTTTGGCAGCAAAATCTGCTAGATCATTCCCCTTTATATCGACGTGACTGGGGAGCCAGCAGAAGACAACGTCTTTACTGCTGAGCTCATAAGATAGTAGCAGACGATAGACATCTGCCACTAATGGGTGTTCAAGCTGTTTATTGTTAATTGCTTGAAGCGAGGACAGAGAATCAGTAAAGATGATATGCTTTAATGATGAAGAGGACTGTATGAACTCCAAGGCTTGAAGAATCGCCTGGAGCTCAGCTGTAAATATTGAAGCAGCAGGTGGAAGACACACAGAAATGGTCTTAGATGGCGTCACAGTAGCCGAAGCTACCCGATCACCGTCTTTAGAACCATCCGTGTAAATAGGAGCATAATCACCATATTTAGACCTTAACTCTCTAAAGAGAGATTGGAACACCGTAGAGCTAGTATCTCTCTTTTTATGTTGAGTAAGATCGAAATCGATCTTTGGGGGAGATATAGCCCATGGTGGAGTCGTAAAGAGAGGGGTATTCGCAATACTGTCTAGGCTGATACCAGCCTCAGACAAAAGGGGTTGTATGCGTATAAAAATGGTATATCAAGGTTGTGGACCCTGTAGAGGTCACAATTCTAATTCGATTTTGATGAAACTTGAAATTCATGGTTATAATCCAAAGATCTTGGTTCCTTTCGATATTTGCACATATCGGATTGTAACTTCCTCAATTATGGCCCCTGATTATACGCAAAATCGCCTTTTCTTAGCGTGTGGTCCCTCTGTAGGGCACAATTATTATCCGATTGAAACAAAAGGTTGGTTATATCACCGTTACACCGTAAGGGAGGTTGAGTTCGAAAAAAATCGGACCAAAATTGCCATACAAAATGGCCGCCGTTTGTACGCGAATACTGTTAAAAAATTGTATATCATGGTTGTGGACCAAAATTGCCATACAACATGGCCGCCGTTTGTACGCGAATACTGTTAAAAAATTGTATATCATGGTTGTGGACCCTGTAGAGGTCACAATTTTAATCCGATTTTGATGAAATTTGATGTATAAGTTTATAACCCAAAGATCGCGGTTTCTCTTGTAATCGGGCACATTGGACGATAACTTCCTGAATTATGGCCCCTGATTGTACGAAAAATCATGTTTTTTAACTTGTGGACCCTATGGAGGTCACAATTTTATTCCGAATTAAAAAACGGTTTGACTATATCCCCGTTACACATTAATGATGGTTGAGTGTGAATGTCTTGAAAATCGATAATTGAACAGCTAAATCCACAATATTAAATGTTTTGTATACTTAACGTTAACATGGGGCAGAACTTTATACAGACCAACCAAACAAATTCTAATGATTTTCTGATAATTACTTGTTGACTACCCGTACGATTTAGCTGCTATGTTGGCGTATGTTTCGTTGCCTGGCAACCTATTGTTTGGATATGAGCCATGCTCTACCACAGAATGTTTTCTATCACATCCCACAGATGAACAAACGAGTTTAAAATTACAGTTGTAAAAATGACAACCGCGCGTGGAATTGAACAATATACAGATGACCTGACCGGTGCTTGTTGCCGGGTACGGCGTCGATGGTTGTGTTGAGTTCCTATGCGTTGATTGAGTGAAATGTCCTTGTCGATTATAGTTAGGCATAAGATGAATCGTTTGCAAGTGCGTCACAGACATGCCCCAACGAAACCCGAACTGGCTCTTCAGAATGCGGTATTCCCTGTCATACAGACAATGTTCGTATCGTGTGAAAAGTTCCAGTGTGCGAGTTGTATAGGCCAAATAATCTTTGATCTCACTAATGGTCATCTCCCCTTTCTCAAGAAGACAGTTAAGTATTGCGATATTGATATTGGCGAGGGACTACTGTATGAGGGATATTGACTCCAACTTCGGTTTTGAATCTCCTAATCTGAACACTATGTCCTGTCCACTCGGTGTCGTATATATACTATTCAAAAAAAGTAGGGGATATTTGATTTTTAAGTGTTATTTAAGTCACCTAATGAAACTGACGAAGAAACAAATGACACAATGAAATGAAGTTCACATTCATCGATTTATTCCAAATGATCGTAAGACTAAGTAAGGCACAGACTGACCATTATAAGGGTAAAATGATACCCGGAGTCAAACAGCAAAGTTACCACAGCATCACAACGAAGTCAGTAACGGATAAATCCTCCTCTGTTTGCCAAACAAGCATTGATCCGACGTGGCATACTCCTAATGAGACGTCTAAGGTCATTTTGGTCCAGATTGTCCCATTCCTGTTGCAACGCAGCAGCAAGTTCTTGGACATTGGCAGGACGTTGTTGACGTTGACGTAACCTCTGTCCAAGCATGTCCCAGACATGCTCGATGGGGGAGAGGTCGGGACTCAGTGCTGACCAAGGTAATGTGGTGATGTTCTGTTGTTGGAGGTAACCTGTAACGATCCTGGCCCTGTGACATCTTGCGTTGTCATCCTGGAAGATGAAACGGCGGCCATGACGTCGTGCGAACGGCACAACATGGACTGCCCAGATGTTGTCCCGGAAGTACTGGCCTGTAACACGCCCTACAACAACATGTAAAGCCGTTCTTCCAGCAACAGTGATGCCTCCCCACACCATAACAGAACCACCCCCAAATCGATCATGTCTGATGACGTTAACGTCATGGAAGCGCTCGTTTCGACGACGCCACACCCTCCTACGTCTGTCCAAAAAATCAACAGTGAACCTTGACTCATCTGAAAACATCACATTGCTCCAGCGTCGAATATCCCAGTGTTGACGATCCCTACACCAACGACGTCTTACCTGAATGTGATGATCTCTCAAACAAGGGATCACGCGAGGACGTCGGGCGCGAAGGTGACCCCTATGCAGTCGATTCCGAATCGTCTGGCCACTCACTCTCACACCAGTGTCTGTTTGAAGACGGGCGCTGATCTGATTTGCTGTGATGACACGATTTCTCGTTATTAGGTTGTCGATCCATCTCTTCTTCATTCTCTGATGCATTCCTCGGTTTTCGATTGATTTTACGTTTTGGAGGCATTCTGATCAAAACTAACTATGTAAAAAGGCTGCTATTATGAGGTAGTCGCCAGCCAACCACACCCGCCGCAGTATACTACATGTAAGTAAGCGCTTCGATACATGAGTACATGTGAACAACACCTAACATCTCGCGCACGTGCGGTAAGCTGATCGACTTCACTGATTGGCTGGAGGCAACGCACGCTAGCTATTAGAAACCTATCATAGTTTAAAGGGGCTATTCAACCACAAAAATTAAAAAAGTAAATTACTAGGTAATTTTATACAAAACCATCAACAGTAACAAAACTGGATGTTTACATTTTGGAATTCAATTTCAATATTTGCATGTTTGACAAGTATCACATTTTGTGACTAAACGATTGACAAGAAAAGTGCCGCGCTTTGACCTCTAGCTGGCCGGTCACCTCTGGGTTTCGAGCCCTGGTAAGAGCGTATGTGGCTTGGAGATAGGGGCGCCTTCTCAACCTCGTGGGTTTCCTCCGGGCACTCCGGTTTCCTACCACTGCTAAAGACCCCTACGCGCAAGCGAATTATTGAAATAAAGTAAAACCATATGCTAGTCCCAAAATGACCTAGTTTCTTTCTCTCTCTCTCTAAACCTCCGTCGAGGAATATTACAGACATTTCATAATTCCTTCTTCTTGGATGAAGCCGTTACAAGGGCTGACGTTCGTCATATCTCCTTCCCAACTTGATTTAAGTCGTTACAAGGGCTGACGTAAAACATCAATAATAAAAACAAACACCAAACAACTCACCAGCACAGCATCGGCTACAAAGTTTTGAATTTTTAATTTTGTTGCAACTTATCTGTTCCCATGTTAGACGTTGGCGATACCGTCTCCCTGTATAAGCTTGACGTCCATAAAAATATCTGCGACGGATTCCATTTCGTACCCTGTGTCTTCCACCCGCATCAACAACCGTTATAATAACGACCAGAACTAGAGTTGCGACCAACATAAACCGCATCTTGACGTATCTTCTAGTTGTATCAGCGTGTACAACCAACTGGAAGACGATTGTGGAACACTGGAAATGCGTCTTCTTTTAAACGGTTTCCACATGCTGACAGATGGTATTGTTTCCGGGTAAAATTAAATCGATTAATTTTATTTTTTCCTATGAGGTAGTATCAAACAGAAAACGTTATTGTTTCCGGGTAAAATTAAATCGATTGATTTTATTTTTGTATGAGGAAGTATCAAACAGAAGTATTGATTTTAATTGTTGCATAACAGAAACAATAAAACGGCACAGTCATAAAGATCAGATGTTGAATAAGTCTGAGGTTCTTAAACGTATTATTTTCAATTATTTTCTTAATTTAATTTTGCAGCAAAAGATTTCCCATGGCGGCATCCGCTCACTGATTAACTTAATTTAGTTAAACGTAAATTGCAGGACTTTCTTTAGGCAGGTTCAAAAGAGACGAAATCCGCCAAATCCTGTGTTCACATCGGCGTGCAAGTTAAATATCCCTTGGCAGATGGAATACGATAATAGAACAGGTCATACTGCCGCTGCTCGGGCAAAATTTCTTCCATAGCGCACTGTATTCATTTGCCCCGTCGGAGCAGAACAGTTGGACGTTAAACTTCATTTTATTTCTTTAGGCCTTAAATGTTATTTAAAGCATTAAATGGACGTCTATTAACAGGGTAAGACCATATCTAAGCCTCGATGCCACCGAACGGTTCAGTCATTTAATAAATAAATCTAAAAATAGTGAAGCGGGGCTAAGCTTCGAACAACCAACCAGTACGGACTGTTGCAATCAGTACACACATCTTGTCAAATCTAACACCTTAAAGCAAGGCTGACACTTGCACGATTTCTTGGCACGCATTGGCACGACTCGAGTCGGCACGACACCGTCCGATTTGAGCAAACTCATCGTGCCAATGCGGGAAGTGTGTAAGCAATGCGCAAGTTATGCGCAAACTATGCGTGAACTCGTCGTGCCAGTTCGTATCAATGGCGACACTGATGGGCACGACAAATTCGTGGCCAAAAGTCGTGCAAGTGTCAGCCTGGCTTTTCTCATAATAATGTAAGCGAAATGAAATGGGGTCTTACGTCCTACTCTTCTGGGCTAATGGAAGACGGGCATACGCCATACAGTGTGCTATGAGGAAATGTTGCCCGGGCAGCGGCGCCACGGCCTACTCTTATATCAAATTCCAGCTGCCAAGGGATCTTGTACGTCCACGCCAGTATGTACACGGGCCGTCGATTGTTCCTCCCCTCCGAACGACTAGACAGCTGTCCTTGTCAGGCCCTTCTTTCTGCATCACTGACAAGGAGAAACCACACCGGAAAATCGAGATGTACTTTCGCGGCCAATGAAGGGGTCGAACAACCGACCTCCAGGCTAGCGAGTCAGCGCCTTAATGTGACTTGAATGAAGTTTTCAATATATTCAATTTATGTTATCTATTTTAGAACTATTATAGCAAGAGCGACCAGCTCTTTATCCAAGTCGTACATAATGTATCTTTAACATTAAGTTAAGTCAGTGATTCTCAAACAATGTGGCACGGGATCTTTCTAGTTGTACCGCGAAATTTTGAACGACATACAAAGAAAAAGCAACATGACGTAATCCCAATTGAGTATTCACTGGTGTATCCTGATAAGTTTATCAAGACTTCAATGTTAAATGGCTGTAACATCACAAGTTGTAGCTTCCAATTTTTATAGGCACAATGGGGGCCACATTTGGCAATCTCCTCATCATAAATTTGTAGGGGGTTGACCGTTTAAGGGGATTTGAAGTTGACTGGGCTGAAAATCTCACTGCCGACACGATGATTGCTCTGCAAAAAGACACTTTACACCCCTATCCCTCCGCAGTAATATCATAGAATTACCGGTCCACTCGACACAAACTAGGTCATTTTGGGACTAACATATGGTTCCAGTTTTATTTCAATACAACCGGCGTGCCGGAGGAAACCCACGAGGTGGAGAAGGCGCCCATATCTCCATGCCACATACGCCCACACCAGGGATCGAAACCACAGCCGCAAGCCAGAGGTGACCGGCCAGCTAGAGGTCGAAGCGCGGCACTCTAGACCACTAGGCCACCCCCCTTCCCCACCGGCGAAAGACGCCCCTCAAAATAGTATAGCCTCCGAAATGAAAAATCTTAAAACGCGTCTAAATACGAAATTCCAGTTATTGTGTCATACACCATCGTACAGTAGGTTTCTATCGCTCTTTACGTCTAGCCCATAACGAGCACATGATTTCACCCAAGTCATGGTCACCCAGCAAATTTGGTAGGCCCTAGTGAAGGGTAAGTATTCTTTGTGAAGGATGACATAGTGAGGGCTAATCTCGTGGCCGCTTCAACATTGAGCAATAAAGTCGACAACGCTACATCACGTCATTACGACATTTTTATACGGCAATACGACATTTTTACGCGACATTAAGACATTCTTATCTGATAGAGAGTGATGAAGCTTACAGTATTGTTCGATTGATCGATACTTTTGGAAAAAAATAAACGTGAGGTTAAACCTTGTATTTTTGGACCCCACGACCATATCCTTAACGTTTGTGAGAAATTGGTTCATAATTATCTAGCAAGAATTTTATACATTGTCAGCTACTTAATGTCTATTATAATGCTGTAAATAGAATGGATGTGAGGCAGTGGCAACATTCATCATTTGACAAGAAACTTCGAGTATTACGTTGTCGGTCACCAGGGGTCTTGTGGACCCCCCTCCCTTTCAACATTTTGCTAGTTACAGGTGTTTGCTATGAAGCTGTAGTTTGATCGTATTTGAATGAAATTATTCATCCAAAAACCTTTTGAGCTTACCCCTTGTTACCGACAACGTTTTTCGTGGACGTGTACGCACAAGGGTTAATCAATATGTGTTATCTATTTATTTTGGGATTTTGGCAGGGGACATCAGCCTCACTGTTGGCTTGTTCTGATGATTTTGTCTTTAGGCATCAGCCTCACTGTAGGATTATTCTGGTGATTTTGTCTCTGAAAAGACAATTTTTGCCGAGTGAATTGAATAACTTGCTATTTTGCATGTGGTCATTTAAATGGGGACATATAACATAAATTCATCAGAAAAATCACAATATGATGACATTACTAACTTAATATTGACTCTTATACGCTACCATAGAATGTGACAATAATACTAACGCACCCACTCTGACTATTAAATGTAACGTACCCACACTTGAAATGCCAAACATAGGGTTTAACGTCCACTCGACACAGACCAGGTCATATCGGGACTAACACATTGTTCAAATGTTTTTCGATAATTCGCTTTAGCAATGGGAGAAAACCGGTGGACCCGGAGAAAATCTACGGGGTTGGACAGGCGACACTATGCATATATGGGAATGAATTGTTTAAAATAAATCATGCCTTGTTTCTAGCGGTACTATAATGATTTTCTGAAATCTGCAACGACATGTCATCACAAATGAATTTAACCTTATTATATGACAGTCGTGGAAATCATGATTAAGCAATATGAACATAATAAATCATCGGAAAAAAATATCCATGACCATCTCGGTAGTAGTCACTTTAAACACCGTTATGGCACTACAACTTCAGAGCTGATCCACTCCGGTTAAAATAAGTCATTATAATCTCACTTACCGTCAAGTTACTTCCCATCATAGGTCACTTAACGTTAAGTCGATTTTTCTCACTTAAACTGGCATTTGAATCCCACTTAAAATTTAGTACTTAACATTGCCTTTGAATACCATTTGCCTTTAACTTGCAGGGTGTTATTTATATTTACGTGGAATCTAGGAGTATAGTTATGTCAAATCGCGTAGTGTAGTTAGGTGAAATCTAGTAGTTAGGTGACTATTTTAGACCTAAGGCTCTGACTCAATATCATTGAAAGTCTTCGACGTTGAAAACACAAATTATTTGTCAATTTAAATCAACATTGATGGTGTGGTCTTACCAGGAAAAGACGAGCTTCTGATATCCAATATTTAAGACAAAATAGTTTTTTTACCATTGGTACACGAATCGTGTACCATGCGGCGTTTCAGGCTCATTTTCAGCTAGGGACCCAAAGAACAAGGCTAGGTATACTCCACATTACATCTTAAACGGTGAACGTTTAAATAAATACTATGTAGACTGGAATAACCAGACGCTATATATATTGTGATTCAATTGAGACTTCTGGTGTACTTCGCCAAACATAACTGATTTGATATTAGAGTAAAAACGGAAACGAGTGAATGTAAATCAGTTTACATACATTCATATTACATTATTATATGGCTTGCGACCCATTTGTGTCAATTTCTAGGCGCAATTATTAGCGATTTAGCTCCTTTAAGTTATCCACCGAATTCAACCCAGATATTGACAGGTTTTATTGATTCCGTGTAAAATAAAATTGATTTTATTTGATATGAGGAAGTATCAAGCAGGAAGTAAACAACAAATGTCGATATAACCCCCTTAATCTGTATTCAAAGACTCTATGTTACTTATACATGGCTTTATGACAAAAAGTAGTTAAAACTGCACACTTAAAACATGGAATACCCACATCAGCCAAAAAGAATATCAGCATAGTTGATAGACCTTTAGTGAGAGCATGAAATAGGCATACTCCGGGAGGAGCGCCATTCAATGTTTTCTGACACTAACAGTCAACTCTGGCGTATAAAGCATACAACAATAAAGGAAAATGGTACAAGAGCGATGAACTTATTTGGTATTGTTTATTTATGAGATTATAGTATCTGTAACTGCACTGCATATTTCCTTTGAATAAATAATATCTTTAATGAGATCGTGGCTTTTATCAAAACGAACAGAAGCCATTCGTGCGTAGTCCGTAAAGACATATTGAATACATTAGATGTTTTAATAAGTCCGTGCCTTAGAAGAAGTTGTGTAGAGTTGAGCACGTCAATATCATTAATGATCAAACCCAGCAGAGGTCAGAAAGTTCTGTGTACCCGTATATTTCAATATGATTTAGAGATCACTTTGTCACATTCCTTAACAAAACAGTTTACTCAAGACTACATTCAACAGTGTTACTAAGTTTTTCCAGATTACGGGAGATCTGTCTCCATAGAGAGTATACACAATTAAGTTAAATCTCACACGAATTAAGAAGAGCACACGCGATATAACACAGCAAACACGATATAATAATAGTTATGAAAACACACGCGACTATATAGTTAGTTATACTTCCGGAACAACCTAGACTTTTAAGGACGATACCATTTATACGGTCTACACTTACCATTAAATTCTGGCATTCCCCTAGACTAATTATGACAAAGTGAATGTCCGTTTTTACTCTAATTTCAAATCAGTTATGTTCGGCGAAATAAAAAGCCAACAGTCTAAATCGAATGCAAATTTCTAGCGTCTGGTTATTCCAGTCTACATAAGCTGTTTTTTGCGCAATGTTTCTAGCCTCGTTCCTCAAGTCTCTCGCTAGATCTGGGACTGAAACGCATTCTGGTACACGATTCGTGTACCAATGAGAACATGTTTATTTTGGATATCAGAAGCCCATCTCTTCCGATGAGATCACAACATCAATGTTGATTTAAATTGTTTATAATTCGTGTTATCAATGTTGAAGATTTTGGATGATATTGAGTTAGAGACTTAGCTCCTTTAAACTAGCCTTTGAATACCGCTAAAAGACTTAACACTTACAATTTAAGGCAGCTTCACTTTAAGGTATAATGCGATACTTAACATTGCCTTTGAATAACACTTAAAGGAGGTTTCGTATATGTAAGTAATAATAATAATAATAATAATAATGACTTTATTTTCTGAGGGAACATATTTAGTACATGAGTTCTAATTTTCAACATGTCCCTCCTACTCTAACACTAGAATCTACATGGTAATGATATTTACAAAGTACATATTATATAAGCTTATATTAATTAAAGAAAAAAAAAGAAAAAAATCAAACAAACAATAAGGAGAAAAAAGAAAAGCAAATAAACATACATTCAGAGGGCAAAAGTATTTAACAAGAGTTCAAAGATTTAACGTGTTTTACTAACTCTTTTTTAAAGATAAAACTTGAAGACGCGTGTTTCACAGTTTGAGGTAGTGAATTCCAGAATACAGAGGCGGTATATTGGAATGTTCTTGTCATTGCCTTTTTCTTACTTTTTGGAATTGCTAATTTATTTTGACTTTCTGATCTCAATGTCATGTTAGTTTCGGTCAATTTCGAATTTTCACAGAATGTGTTATATAAATATGATGGTAATTTGTCTCTTAGAATTTTGAAGGTGAGCATTCCTTGATTGTATTGAATGCGTTGGTAGATTGTAAGCCAATTTAGAGTTTTAAACAAAGGTGCCGAATGTGAATCAGGTTTTTCATCCAAAATGCTCCTTGCCGCACGCTTTTGGAGTTTATACAGGACCTCTAGTTTACCTTTATTGGCACTGCCCCAAACTGTGGAACAGTAATCTAAATATGGTAAAATATAACCGTTGAAAAATAAAATTCTAAGATGGTGTGGTAAAAAAGGTTTTAACTTTGTCAGGAGGTAGATTTTGGAGGATATAATCTTGGAAACTTTGTTAATTTGGAGATTCCAATCTAAATTTTGGTCAACAGTAAGTCCTAATAACACTGCTTCAGATACATTTTCTAATGATTCTCCATTAATTTTTAGTGATAAGCTGTTTGTGTTTGTTTGGTGTTTTGAAGCTATTAGCATGGCTTTTGTCTTTTTAGCATTAATTACCATACCATTATCATTACACCAATTAAATACATTTAGTAAATCCTCTTGAAGGGCAATCTCTATATTGGCTATATTGTTGCTAGAGAAATGAAGGGTACTGTCATCAGCAAATAGATCAGTATGGCATTTACTGACATGAAGTGGGAGATCGTTTATAAAAATCAAGAAAAGTAACGGACCAATATTTGATCCCTGTGGGACCCCACATTTCACATCAGTAATATTTGAATGGCATGCCCCTAAGACTACTTGTTGCTTTCGAAATTCGAGATAAGATGAGATTAGTTTAAGAGATTTCAAGTCAAATTTGTATAATTTTAATTTTTGGAGGATTAATCTGTGGTCTATAAGATCAAAAGCTTTACTAAGATCATCATCAAGATAAACGACTCCGGTCATATTACTTGAGTCTATTTCTCTCAGCCAGATATCTGTAATTCGCAACAAGGCTGTTGAACATGAATGATTTTTTCTAAAACCAGGTTGGAATTCATAAAATAGTTTGTTCTTTTCAAAATATTCTGTAATTTGAGAACTAATATGTTTTTCAAATATTTTTGATATTGTGGGTAAGACAGAAATCGGCCTATAATTATTTGGTAGATCCTTGTCTTCCTTCTTGTGGATTGGAATAAGTTTAGCAAATTTTAATTGTTCAGGGAAAATATCTATTGAGATGCATAAATTTATTATATAAGTTAATGATTCAAAAATATAGTCTGTCGACATCCTTAGAATTTTTGGTCCTATTGAGTCAATACCAGTAGCCTTACTTGGATCGAGCATATTTAGATATTTGTGTACATATGCACAGGAGATATAATTTATAGTAAATTCGTTGTCGGGAGGAATTGTTTTTTTAACAAATTTATCAATTTTTTCACAATATTTATTGGAAAGGGGGTTATATACAGGCTTAATATCATCGGTAACATTGGTAAAATAATTATTCATAATATTAGCAATATCAGATAGATCATCATATTCTTTATTATCTGATTTGATAGTCACCGGATAGGGACAATTCTTTTTATTTCCCATAGCATTGTTAAAAAAATTCCAAATATGTTTTGAGTCTTTGTTCTCTTGAATGGCAGTTTTGATATATTTAGACTTAGAACTTGTTATTAAATTTTTCGTTTTGTTTCGCCAAAGTCTGTAGTTGATATGATCATTTTTTCTCTTGTAAAAATCTCTTGTTTTTCGAGCTTTATTAATTTCTGAATTAAACCATTCTGGTTGTTTATAATTTTTTATTCGTTTTCGTTTTTTTGGTGCATGCAGATGAATAATAGCATGAAATAATTTATACCATATCTCCAATGCCATATTTGGATTATCTATAGTTTCAATATCTGAAAAACTTTGAAGAGAAAGGTCATTTAAAAAAGCATATTCATTGAAATGTTTGAAATTTCTGTATTCGATTTCAAGATGACAATGCCGCCTGATGTTTTTATCATTTCCTATAATAAAAATAACTGGATAATGGTCACTAAGGCCATAAACTGGAACATTTAATTCTATAACCGTATCGGGAGCGTTCGTATATAGATGATCTATTGTTGTCTCGCTATTCTGGGTACACCTTGTTGGAGAATCAACAAGTTGGTGTAAATTGTTTATCGTTAAATTTTCAGACCATTGTTTAGGAATGTTCACGTTAAAATCTATATTAATGTCACCCATAATATATAATGGTATATTTGAACTATTAATAATATTTAGCTGGCTTTCAAAAATGTTATACCAGTTTAGATTTGAGGCAGGAGGTCGGTAAACCAAACATAATAAAAATGATTTTCTATATTTGGGTGTAATTTCGATCCATATTGTTTCAATATCCCCAATCTCTAGATCTGGCCGTCTCTTAAATATGATGTTAGACTTTACATACATAATTAATCCTCCACCAATTTTATTGCATCTATCTTTTCGAATTATTTCAAAATTAGAAATATTTATATACGCGTCATTAATCTTTGAGTGTAAAAATGTTTCAGTTAGACCTAAAATATCAATCTTATTAGATTCATCAAGAAAAAAATCTTTTACTTCATCGAATTTACTGTAAAATCTGTTGATATTTAGATGACAGAGTTTGAATCCAAGACGTTTAGTAATAAATGGATTGGAAAAGGAATCTCTCATGTTATAAGTATCAACGCCTGTTTTATTACCCTCATCACTAATTGCAGATGACAGTGTGGTAGTCTGGAGTGAGTTATCAGACAATGAATCAATTATATCATCACTATTAACACTAGAATGTGAATGATCAACATTGTTTGTTGGATTTTGACAAATATGAGTATCCATTTTATAGGATTTATCAATATTAATATGATTGTTATTAAATGAATGATTTGAACAAGTATAGGTTACGTTAATTTTTTTCTCGACTTCTACACTGCTTTTAGGAGTGATTACAGTATCACGAGGAGGGACATTAAAGTTATCAAATAAATGTAAAAGAAAAGTTCTATATTGAATTTTGTCATACAGATAACGCTCCTGTGCTGGAAGGTGTTTCAGAAGTATTTTTTCGGCATTAACAACATTGCCTATGTTCTATTGATCATACATAGACCCGTAACTAGAATTGTGATAACAATTCTTCGCTTTGTGGGCCCTTACTCCACAAGAGTAGCAATGCACATCTGGTGGAAGCTTACAGGATTTTGAAACATGTCCAGTTTCTCCACAGTTGAAGCAGATGGGAGTTTTTACACGCTTTGATGGTTTCAGGATGTCCACATAATTGTTAAATGTTTTGACTAACTCAGCTGTTCCTAAATCACTCAGATGTTTTCCATCTTCCCAGTACACGTTCCAATCATACGAAAATATTTGACGATATTTAATAAAGGATATACGCGAGTTCTTACACACCTTTTCATATATCGCATTTATGGGAGCAACGTCCACATCACACCTGGGTAGAACTCGCGACAGGAGTATATTGGTAGATGGAGAAGCACCTTTGATATAATCAATAACCTTGATAATATCTTGTTCAATTCTGTGTAGATTTCTTCCTTGGCTCATGTCATTACCGCCAACCAATATAATAATGTCTTTAAAGTCAGGTAGGTGATAATAAGACAGTTGTTTGTATATAGTGGATATAATTCCACCCTTTATACATTTCACAGTTACGTTTTCTTTTAAACCCCTTGGAGTAATTCTTTGAAGAATGGAGCTACCAATTATTAATGTACCTTTTAGTTGATTTTTGAGTATAGAAGTATCATGCTGCGTTTGGTGGTTATCTTGATTTATGGGTTTTTCCTTTTCTATTTTCAGTTCCTTCGGGTTAATTGGCACTTTGTGGACAGGGGAATGGGTTTGTTTTGTCTTATCTTGATCTTGATGAGTTGGCTGTATATTGTGCACATGTACTCCAGTAGATATAGTCAAGCTAGGTCTATCCGTTTGAGTGTGGATAGATCTAGTGTCACATGTAGGTTTGGCATTTGTACTGGAAACTTGAAGAGAATTTATCCGCTCTTCCATGACCCTTAATTGCGTAAACAGGCATTCCACGTCCGACTGATTTAGCACTGTTTGTTTAATTGGGGTAGAACAATGTAAGGGCAATGGAAGTTGCAGTGAGGCGTGACTACTTGATTTAGTTAATGAGTTAATTTCTTTTACACATGTCTGTTCATCATTTCGGGTTTCTTCATTCCCTCTGGGGTTTGATATAACATGTATAAATCTATTACTTTTTATAGCTTCACAAAAATCTTCCTTAAATAACGGAAATAGTTCATAGTACCACTCAGAACATGCTCCGCCTTGTATATGCATTCTATTTGTTGAGTCATATACATGTATTAATTTATTTCTACCATTATATAATTCTCTATAAAGTAGTCCACATTTTCCTTTATCTTGAAATTGGCTCTTATCATAGTATTCAAATAAAATGTTTTTCATGATACCATCAGCATATTCATCTAAGAAATGAATGGTTACACTGCAGCATTTATCAGTATGGTCTTCAATGTAAAAATACTCATCAGTATCCACAGTTTCATATTCCTGGTTGTCTTTACTGTCGCTTGTATTCTTCTCCCGACCAAAAAGATATGAAAGGTGAAGTATGGAGGAAATGTGGGATAAAAATGAGGCCATTTTGTTCAAAATTAACAGAAACGTATCCGTTCATAAAATTACAGCAATAAATAGATTGGTATCCTCAGTTTCACTGGTCCTATTAAGTTTTACACTGATGGGTATCATTCACTGTTGAGTGAATATGAAATTCCTAAATCCTCAACAGAACTAAACAAATATTCCACAGAAACTTTTCACAGTAAATCCAATAATTTCCTTGTAGTATTCCGCTTGCTTTTTGCAAATCTAATGAATGAATATTAATTTGAAACACAGTTTTTAAAATAATTTTCTGGAGCTTGTCCGTAGCATGACTTTACTTGGCGGCCATCTTAGAGGTGAGACTGGCCATCTTAGAGGTGAGACCAAAGTGAAATCTAGTAGTTAAGTGGCTATCTTAGACTTAAGATATCCCTTGAATACGGATCCAGATTTTAATTTTGAAGTTAAAGCATTTCATCTTAATTTTTCAAAAAGATATTAATTGGAATTGCAAATTGAATATATGCTTTATTGGTGGAGAAGGCTTAGGAAGTGAGTTTTTCTCTCTGTTCTTTAAACAAACTCCGTTGTTTTACAATTGTGCATTTAGTGAAAATTCTGAATATCTTGACAAAAAACCGTATGTAGTACTTGGAAAAATTGTTGCCATTGCAATTTTACATGGCCACTGAGGGCCCCAGTCTTTTCATTTAATCACATAACTGATTACATATTGTCCATGCAAGGGCCAGATTTCAATCAGATAACATTAAATGTTGTAAGAGCAGATGTTCGTCATGCATTTGATGAGGTAAGTTTACTGTATAACGTCAGTGTCTCTTTCCGTGGCATTATAAAGGGCAATAACTCTAATTAGATATTCATCGCATCAATTGAAGCAGAGAACATAAATTTAAAGTTAATCACAAAATGACTTTTGCTGCAGCTTTCACAGGTACAATAACTCTATAATTATAATTAAAAGAAATTGGATACAATTTCAACCAAACAAGATGAGATAATTAGTCGCTAGAGTTTTAACATCAGCATGAGACATAGCGCCACCATAATTGACACAAGTGCGTGAAAAACAGGTTTGCGGCAGTCAAATTTTCCAAAACAAATTTCTTTGGGGGGGGGGGGGTGATTGTCTGGGTGTCGCCGTTCCGCGCTCAATAACTCGGGCATTATATTGGCGGCCCCTCCCACCACTCTGCTTCACCCTCACTTTTAAAATCCTAAATGCGGCCCTGTCTGGTCATTTAAAGTAGTGTGCATGTGACAATAGATAACTACATGAACAAACATTACAGGTCACGATAACAATTGTGTAGACTTGTTAGAAATGGATGGATTTTTAACATTACTAACTACAGAAAATAAGAATGATGCTGTATTATCATTACAGACACATTTTGCATTTTATAAATTTTTGCCACCCATACTTCAGTTCTTCATAGTAGGTTACGTGACATTTCAACTGGCCGATGTCAGGGCAGCAAGCTGCGTAATACGTCATTAGGCCTACAACATAATCATCGCTATGCAAAGAAAAACCTTTCGGTAACTATTTTAATGGTCCAGTCTTCACTATTTGTGATATAATTACTTATTCCAATACAAACTGTAATGGTGTGTGTTGACAATTGTGCGTTTGAACCTATTTGAACTTGCGTAAGGGTTCTTAGACTGTACCAATTGTAACCTTAAACACACAGTTTAAGGTTACACGTATAGTAACTAATGTGGTACATGAGGTAATATGATTTCAATAAAATATTGTTTCATAAGAACATAATGTTAAAATATCTAAATACATAAATAAAGATACACCTCTGATTGTGCACACTTCTACCAGCAATGTGACTTCCACGATTTACTTCACGGTTATCGTTCATATATTGAGCAACACCAACATTCTCTCCACCTTTCTCTGAACGGACTCTTTGTGGCAATCCATACTCTTGGACAGCTTTGAGAAAGGCTTCAAGGACAGTATGAGACCTGTTATTATTTCTCACTTCCAGATAAACAGGGTGTAGTGATAACCATCTCTATGCCACCATGAATAACCAATCGCATGCTATAAAATTATTTTTGAAAATTACGAGAACACCCCAAAAGAAGCTAAATTGCCAACCCAGAAAATTACATACCGTACCGAATTTCAAATGAAGGAGTGAGGTACACTTTTATTTTAGACAAACTAAGATCAGAAATGACTACCATACTGTATCTTATAAGTTTATGATAACCATCTATATGCCATAAGGAATTTGCTGATAGTACATTATATTGTCTTCTTCTCACAGGGTGTAGATGAAGCCTTCGAAGTAGACATCCTTCTACGTATACATCAACACTATGCATGCTTTGACGAACTCTTGATTCTTGCACACATTCACCTTCTATAAACAAGTGAGATTTCACGCTACGATATCCGATATCTGGATCAAGTTCTAGAATTTCTTTCACTTTATTGTTAAAGTTACATTATGGGAGATAAGATAAAGAGATGGCAGTTCTCACTATAATAGTTAAAAACTAGATAGTGTAAAGGTAATTTGCTGAAAATTTCAGTCAAATTGGTCCACTATTAGCCGAGAAAAAAGCGTTTGAAATAGTCACATGGCCTCGGTCATCATTACTCAAATCATTAATATAAACAGCATAGTCTCGATTACCCACTTGATTGATTTAATTATCAACGGCCATTAAGCGGCATATAGGAATTCAATCCACCGACATCGAAGGCTAGCCTTGACTTTAAAAGTTTATTATGGTCTGGATATGTTAATTAATGTCTTATTGGTTATTTAGATAACATCTCAGCCCTAACGAAAGACCTGTAATAAGCAGATTTTGCCCTTGCATAATGCTATTTTAAGCTCTTCATCTGTAATATTACTGTATTGGTCTGAAATTCTTATGTCATGGTCAGCTAATCCACGAAAATCCGTTCTTTGCTGATAAATAAAAATTAGCAAAGCAATGTCTGCTGCTTTGAATTGACAGGAAACTAAAAATTCTAATTGTTCTTTTGGCAATATTATTTTAAGAGGCAGAAGAATGAAACTGCAAATGAATTTGTTCTGAATGTTCATGCTCACTACAAGCTATGACATAATCAATTGTGTCAGATGCATCTGATAAGTAATTTAAACACTCTACATAATAAAAATCATCAATGTCATATTCCAAACAAAGTGAGGAAATAATATTCTGAAGGCTTTCTATCTGGTGTTTTGCATTAAACAGAAATGTTCGCAATAAACACAGCCAACAATTCTACATACCTTATGCTCGCACAGATGCTTACAAGCACAACTTCATATCAAATACGATTAGAGATTGGAAAACATGTAATTTAATCCCCAGTATTCTAGAGAAATCATCAAAAGCCTGTCCAACTTTTCAGACCTTATTAGATCACAAAGACATGGAAAACTTTATTTATGAGAAACTTGACGCATATGCGCATGGTAATTTTTGTACCCCCTTTGATCTTCCCTGTGGCGTTCAGTCAGTAAACTGTCGTACTGTTCAAACTCGTTCCTTCTGGTCAACCATTCCCTGACCCACACTTTCCGTTAGTGTCTTTCTTCGATGTGTAGTTGTCTTTTGCTGCTCTTGAACAATGGCTAGAGCAGCTGCCAGGTATAGGCATATTCTTTTCCCTGTGATGATTGTGTCTCTGATATTCAGCATGTTGTCTCTTCCACAGCCAATCCCCTTTTTATATAGCGTACCAATGAGGGAAGTGCGCAAACTATGCGTGAAGTCGTCGCGCCAGTTCGTGTCAATGTGGACACTGATTGGCACCATTCGTGAACTCGTCGTGAACAGTGCGGGAGCCGCCCAGTTCGTGCCCCAAAATGGCAAAATCGTGGCCAAAAGTCGTGCAAGTGTCATCCTGGCTTGAGAATGGAGTGGCTGTCAGAGTTTTTCGTGGATCATTAGTACAGTCCTGTATATATGTATGTCCGTGTAATCGTTTAGCATCACGGATTATTTTGGCCTTGCAGTAAATTTGGCGATGAATTTCTAAACCCATATACGCCATTTCCGTCCTGCACGCCGATGTTGGCGTTTGGCTTGGAGACTTCCTTATTATACCATGGAACACTGCACCGTAGATTTACAGTTTTTGTGACTGAAGGAGCATTTCTATCAAGGAGCTCAGTGAGGGTCTTGTTGAAGAAAGATTAACATTGGAGATCGAATCAAGTAAAAGATTTGTATTTGACCATCTGTTCTCAATTTGATATACCCGGCCACAAATATTGTTTAACGTCTTACTGTTCTGTCCCGACTGGGCTAATGAAAACGGGTATACACCGTAGGGTGTGCTATGAGGTAAATATTGCCCAGGCGGCGGCACTACGGTTAACCATGACAGCAAATTCCATCTGCAAAGGGATCTTTAACACGCACACTGTCCTTGTCGGGCCCTTTGTCCTGTACATCTGACATGGGGAAACCACGCTGAAAAATCCCGACCAGCTTTATTGGCTAACATCGGGAGTGAACCTGCTCCGTCCTGCCCCTGGGGAAACCACGCTTTAAAGTGACGATGAACTTTCTAGGCCAACACCAGACGCGAACCTGTGATCGAGATCCACAAAGGATCGAATAATCCCAATATCAGTTGTCTGATTCATTTTTGTCTTACGAGTATAAAGTTTGGAAGTGTGGGTATTTACAAGTATCATTAAGGGGCAGCGATTAGGATTGAAAATAATATGAAGTTGTGTTTAACGTACTACTGTTCTTCTTCCATTGGTTAATGAAGACGGGCATACGCCATACAGTGTGCTACGAGGGACATTTTGCACAGACAGTGAAGCTTTCCCTTACTCTTGTATCGAACTCGAATGTGTAACGAGAACCTAGATTTATCGTCTCATCCAAACGACTATTTTGCCCCTTGCTCCCCCGCCCGCTTGCATCACCGGAAATTCTCAAGAATCGAACACGGGACCGTCAGATTAGAAATCCACCGTAAATGAGACCCTCGAACTTAAAAAATATGTGTTTCATTACTTTATTTATCACAGAAGCAGATCAGTTGTTTTAATTGGGCAGCTGTTTCGTTCAGTTGACTGGATCCCGTGTTAATGGCGCCTGGTTGATTGGAGACAATTGCTTGTACAAATTCCGCATTTACTCGATCACCAATACCAACAGCGTACATAATTATATTCTGCGCCTTCACATCATTGATCAAAAGGGTTGTTTCGTTTATTGGGGTTGTCTCGGCGGCTAAAAATACAAGCAAATAATTTTCAACGGAGTAGTATCTACCTTTTCTGAGGGTTAATTGTCACCTAAAAGATATGCAAGTCCTTATCTCACATCTAAAGACATACTGACATAACCAAACAGTCCTTATGTCACAAATAACAACATACTGACATAACCGAAGAGTCCATATTCCACACTAATTTCATTTCAAATGAAGGGGGTGGGGTATAATCGGTTTCGTATGGAAGATCAAACACCTCTTAATTCATTGTATTTCGAAATTGTGACATAAGGAACCAACAATGGAACCAACACATTAATGACGTTATAGAAAAAACCAGCAAATCTGTCAATTGTTTAAGATCCCTTAAATATAGACTTAACCGGAAATCGCTACAAACCATCTTTACCTCTTTTATCCTACCCCATTTTGATTATTGCGACGTCATCTGGGAAAATTGCACAAACCAAATAGCTAACAAATTAGAGCACCTACAACTGGATGCACTTAGGTCCATATGTGGTGCTGTTAAGGGTACCAGCCATAGACTGTTATATAAAGAAACCGGTTTTATTACGCTAAAAGAGAGACGCAGAAGACATAAACTCAAATTCATTTATAAAATTATAAACGGCCTTTCTCCATCCTATCTCCATGATTTAATCTTGACATAATAATTATTAAATATGATGTTAAACAATGTATTTCTAAATTGGGATATGAATTATACTAAAATCGTTTCAGATTAGATACGTCAAGTTGCGGTCATGCCCTGCTGATTCTGATCATAAGAAGAATACGAGAACGCTATTGGCTATTAAACTCATTGTGCTACAAGCAGCTCGGGGTACCAAATCTAGATAAGATTAGCTAAACAACTCAAGTGTCTTAGATGATGTCATTTTCCTACTAATATATTTACCTGTTAACAAGATATCAATTTTTCGAACATTTGGATTTTTGACCCTTCTACTATAATCAAAACCCATTTCCATCGTGTCTATTGCCTCAGCAAGGAATGGCATGCCTCCTATCTTTTGAAGTTCATTGATTCGCGCTTGCTGTGCTGTTATATTACTCGTCTTTTCCAATCTAAGTTGATTGAATTCACGGAAAGCTGTTGCACCACCATGAGCTGTGAACCCGAAGCGCCTATCATCACCATCAATCCTCAGTTCAGTATAAAGCTGCTCTAATAAATCACTTTCCTGGCCAATCTTCTCATCAGTTATTTTTCGAAGCGTCAACAAGAACAAACACGTCAAGAAACTGGTTCGCGCATAGAGGTCTCGTTACTATAATTACAAAATAAACCAAACCCTTAAAAATATTATTTATAATGTGCGGTGAGAGAGGTTAACCTCCACTCAAACACAAACCCAGTGATTCCGGGACTAACATATGGTACAGATTTATTTTCTAGGGGAATTGGGGGGGGGGTATGATTTAAAGGGTAAGGCAGGACAAATGCTGCCATTCACGCGGGTGGCGAGCTTTCCGTAAGTATTTTCACATTCACTTCAATAATGGAAAAAAAAGGAAAACAGTCTTTGGAAATTGGGGCTTGGGTGGCCGAATGGTGAAAGCGTGCGTTTTGTATCAGAGGGTCTGCTATTGAGTCAAGTGGCGTGGTTCCCATTCTTTGCGTGAACGTGAGAAGGGGTGAGCTTGCCCATTCCAACATTGTGTGTTTTCTCGTGGTTTGTGTCGAGTGGAAGTTAAACTCAGTCTTTTCCCTAACGATTTCTTATTACAGCTGTTCGGAGTAGTTAGTAGTGCGGTGAATATCATCCGTGTAGCTGTTGTCGTTATCTTGTGCTGTCCGAAATAATAGCGTATAACGAACGTATTTCGGATTTTTAATGTACATGTAACTATCAATTTCAAATATCAAACGTAACAGAACTACAAATAGAAGCATAATGTGGGCGGTCTGTACATGTAATGTTTGCTACTAAATTTATCTTGTTTGGGAGAAAGGGGATGTGAGATCTATTATCACTGCAACCCCTTCAGATGTAGTACATGCATTTGACCGGAGACAAAACATTTGGAGCGACAAAACAGACTGATAATCATTACCATTATCCAAGCAATCATTACTGTTACAACTCCTTGTTTCCTCAGGATCACCAGGACAGTCAGCTCCACCCATCTCTGGTACAGGGTTGTCACATAATCTACTCCTATTCTGTTCAACAACGCTACATACAGAACAACACGTACTAAACTCAGACCATGTTCCCCAATTACCATCAACTGAAAAAAACCAGACCATTTTTATATCACACGGAGGACACATACTTCAATCACATCGTATTACCCACAGATAAAACTAGATGAAAATATCAACAGTTTTTATAATCCCTAGTTACCACCAACTGGAAATATCATATAAGTTACTTGCCCCAGGCTTATGGCCGAACATAAACGTCATTTAAACTTTAGACACCAGTTTCATATAATTTGTGAAAGCAATTTACCATTTTACAGGTTGACAGGCTAAATTTTCAAATATTTAAAGTCAAATATGATGGGCATTTGACCATCAATGAAATGTATTTGGAAATACAATAGATACATTGAGATTAAGAATAAAAAGATACTAAAATTCCGAGATGATTCACCGCCCATAAAACACCGGCACCGAAAAATTATTTCAGTGAGTTTGATGCAACATTGGTTCCGCACTACAAACAGACAAGTTCAAACTCAAAACATCTACCGGCGTCTAAAATATAATTACGGTTCTCTCTCAATTTATTAACATTTGTTTATTTAAATGTTTGGTCACATATTGGTGTATTTATTTATTAAACATCTTACCAGGGCAGTCAAACATATTACAGCTTCTTGTTTCAATGCCATCACCATGGCAATCGGCGCCACCATAAGCAGGAGCATGGTTGTCACAAGATCTCGTTCTACTCTGTGTTCCAGTACCTCGTTACAGAACATGCATTACACCCAGACCATGGACCCCAATTACCATCAACTGAAGAACAAACAAGACAATCCCGATATAAGGTTTATTTCAAGTAAGACTATATCAATAATACCAGCAACAGTAACAAAAATGGATGTTTACATCTTGGAATTCAATTTTCAATTTCGGTACATTATTTGCATGTTTGACAATTTAAGTATCAAATTTTGTAACTGTACGATTGACAAATTACACATATTTATGTAATCTTCTGCCAAATATCTCGACAGCATGTTGGTAAGTTAGTATTGGATGCCCAACTGTGGTCGGCATTCGAAACTCAGCTTTCATAATCCCCCCCACCGCCAATCATAATTTCATGTTAATAATATACCGTAAAATTATTTCAAATATCAGCCTTAATTTGTTATAAAACGTTGTATACTTTGTGTCTTTTGTTTTCATTTTAATAAGACTATGGCCTATATCTTCGTCGAGAAATATTACAGACATTTCATAATTCTATTTCTTGGATCAAGTCGTTACAAGGGCTGACGTTCGTCCCATCTCCTTCCCCTAGATAGATTCCAATCGTAACAATGCCTGACGTTCGTCTAATCTCGGAGGTCACGGTGGCTAAGTGGATAAGACGCTGGTTACAAGAAAAAAAAAACGTTTATTTTATTCATTCTATTCGACAATAACTTTGCTAAAATATTGTGATATATTTATTATTTTACCTACTTTTATAGTTACATTGTTTATTTTCAGTCTGTGACATTATTGTCTTTTAATGTTTTATTTTTATACTGTAAGCTATATATTGTATTTGAATTTATGCATCTGAATTTAAATCAAAAAAAAAAAAAAGACGCTGGTTCGCTAGCCTGGAGGTCGGGTGTTCGATCCCTGCATTGGCCGAGAAAGTTCATCCTGATTTTCCGGCGTGATTTCTCCTTGTCAGTGATGCGGAAGGAGGGCCTGGTAAGGACAGCTGCCTAGTCGTTCTGATGGGACGAAAAACCGAAGTCCTGGCGAGGTTCAACTTATTTGTGTTTGGGTCTTTTTCATTCTGTTCAGTCAGTATATTTTAAATGACAATATGTGTTGTTGTTTTTTGTGTTTAAAGTCCGCTTCCATGGAAAGTTGAATAATTCCAGGAGTTTGAGAAGGTGCCCCTATCTCAATTCAGCTATTTAAAAAAGGGTAAACATCTCGCCATCGTGTTGGCAAAAAATTCTCGGGGTATTTTATAGTTTATCGTATGGGGAGAACACAGGAGCCCATGTACTCATTGACCTGAACGCTCGCACAAGAACCATTGCAGTCGGAATTCGATATAAGTGAAGCGCCACGGTCTATACATTTTTTTTCAGGAATCCCATTTCAGTGCAAGAATATCTGAACGAAAACATCAGAATTATTCCGATCAAGAATTTCGTTCTGTTAACTTATTGGTGTAAATAGATGGCCCTGGTAAGATAACCTCTTATGTCAGTCTGTCCAGGTAGGGTTAGTGTCATTTCCGGTGAACGTACTGGAAATGTCCTTCGTTTACGTTCGCCGGCCACATGTATGGATACATATACACTGCTTTCGTAGGGTTGGGGTGTGAACGGTTTTGATAGATAAACGTAGTTTTTCTCTTCATATTTTAGGTATTTTCTATATTACGACGTCAACATCGGTATCCGAAGCCCAAGCTATGCATAAAGACGCCACCATACCGAATGGTGCTCGGTTGGAATCACCTGTCAGTGCAGACGAAGCTCTATCAAATGTTGGTGAAGATTTAACACAAAATGAAAATAATGAGACTTTCCTGTGGGGAATTGGACAGTCGTCATACAGATCCAAATTTATTCAGAGTCTTTCACTTTCTTTTGCTTTCTGGTGTTTTGTAAGTACTATTAATTTTTATTTGGTATGGACTTATAAATGTCAGTAAAATGTCCCACACTGGTCTGACGTGTACTGATTCGATGGGTAACAAATACCATCTTTTTAGCACCATTAATCTTTATTTGGTAAGGAATTATAAATTTCTGTAGAGTGATAATAATTGGTCTGACAAATATTCGATGGCAGAAGATCGTATCAAAGTCACGTTTTGCGTTGTTATTATCGAGGTCTTGAGTTAAAGCTATTTATTTGAAAGCATGTTAAGGCTATTTTCTGATTCAAGGTATTGCTAAATGAGTATAAGATTGAACTGTTTTAACTTTATATTAACGATATTTTAACTATTTATTTGTTCTTAAATTTCTTCCCGTTATATAAATTTAAATTTTCTAGCACACTTCTATATCCGTATAGCACAAATTGTTTCTTTTGATTTAGGGTTTCCAAGTTGGCCAGAGAGGTCCATCATTCTTGGATATCCAACTAATCACTAACACTAAAGTGGAGAAAGCTTCCACGTTTTTTACTGCTGGTTCTGTAGGCTACCTGTGTGGTTCCTTAATCAGTGGTATCCTGTATGGCAGATTTAACAAGATACTTCTACTGGGGTTGAGTTTAGTATTCATGGCTGTCACAGTTGCCGTACTACCACTGTGTTCACCATATGGATTGATGCTGGTGATCTTATTGACTAATGCGAGTTTTATGGGCGGATTGGATACAGGTAGGAAACGGGCAGATTAATCAAAAGCGGAAAATCCTTATTGGCATTAATTGGATTTTGTTAAATGTTAATTTGGACATAGGATTATGTATTGCATACTCCAGCAGGCGGGACGGTTTACCCAATACCATCCCAATTTCATCACATATTACCCAATACTACCACATAATCTTGCAAAATGACTTGATTTCTTTAAACAATAGTGAGATATATTGACTGAATCCAATGCAAATAGCCATTGTTTAAGAAATTATGTTATTTAACATCAAACAAATTCCCACAATGTTGTATAAGAATAATACATAATGTTGTAAATAGATCTATCACTACAACAAAAGTTGTAACGGTCGCGTTCTTTCTGTTCATGATATCTAGTGTTTACATGTTACTAATCTGACGAAATTAACGATATTTCAACGCTTCGGCTACAGCTATTATTTGGACATAGTAGAAGCCGTTGTGGACACGGTAACTGTCTGGCGGATTGGGCATACAGTTCGCCAAATACTCATAAGGATATATTACATTCTAACAGTTGACAATACAAGGTGATGGTCAACAAGTTGAGACAATATTTCTAGAATATTTCATTATCGCAGGATTTAAAACCTTCTATTCTTAATCCGTGACTATTCAACTTCTTTTACAGCTGGAAACGCTCGGCTTGTTTCTCTATGGGGAGAAAATGAAGGGAGACCATTCATGCAGGCCGCTCAGTTTGCATTTGCATTTGGTGGAGTTGTCCCCCCCTTAGTGACAGCACCATTTCTTGCATCAAACACTGAAGATGTATCGACCAACTCCTCGTCAACAGTTTGGACGACACTACCATCTAGTGTTGTGCTGAATACTACGCTATTAGGTTATAACATCACCAATGATACATGTAACTCAACTCTAGGTAAAACTATCACCACCATTGCTGAACCTGTTGAAACTAAATTAATCTATGCTTATATAATATCTGGTATTGTCACCTTACTATCCGCCATTCCTTTCATGGTGATATATTGTCGTTACAAGTCAAAGAAGATGAACAGGATTCATCACATTAAGCAGGATGAAGATGGACTAACAAGAGATCTTCCATGGAAATATCATATACTAACAGATGAACAGGAATCAACCCAAGAAGCAGGATGAAGATGGACTAACCAGAGATCTTCCATGGAAATATCATATACTAACTATTGTTCTTTTAAATCTGTTCTATGTTGCATATTCTCTTGTGGACAACACCTTTGCAGCTTACTTAATGACGTTTGTGGTAATGGAACTTAAATGGAGCAAGGCGAAAGGTACGCAAATTACTTTATTGGGCTGCTTTTGCCGTCTCGAGGTTTTTAGGAATTTTTGTCATACGTTCTTTACAACCAGTTGTAATGTTATTCATATGCATAGCAGGTTTAACTATAAGCTTCACCGGTTTTCTGCTTTGTTTGAATTTTCAAATACACGTAGGAATTTGGATTTTTGCCTTTATTGGTCGGGCTTTCAATGTCGATTATATTTCCTACTGGCTTTACCTGGGCACAGGAAAATCTCCTGAACATAACAGGAAAAGTCACATTTTTAATTTTAGTTGCTGCGTCAGTCGGAACCGTGATCAATCCTGTTATTATGGGATACTTGATGGAAGAGTTATCTCCCATGTGGTACTGCTATTTGTTAGTAGGGGATAGTATTTTATGTCTTGCAATATTTGTCTTTTTGCTATTCGTAGCTAAATTTGTTTCAGGACCCAAACGCATCGTGGCATCTCCAAAACTAGAAGTTGCGCCACAGCAAGCAGAATCTGTTAATAATGGCACGCCTTTCATGCCAAATGATATCAACTAAACTCTGAAATTTCGTATTAAATAATTTAAGTGAGAGAGAAATGGGGTTTAACGTCCACTCAACACAAACTAGGTCATTTCGGGACTAACATATGGTTTAATTTTATTTCAATAATTCGCTTGCGCGTAGGGGTCTTTAGCAGTGGGAGGAAACCGGAGTGCCCGGAGGAAACCCACGGGGTTGAGAAGGCGCCCCTATCTCCATGTCACATACGCTCACACCAGGGCTCGAAACCACAAATAATTTAAGTTATTGTTTGGTTATTAAACAATGTGATATTGGTACGTTTCTTCCATCTGGTAATGTTCGTCTTATCGTGTTTAGAATCCCCCATCGTCATTAGTGATGGAAGAGGTAAGACGTTTTACCTCAATTTATTTCTGTTCAAGTAACTTGAGCTTAACAAGGTATGCTGACTCATTTATCTCTACACATACAAGAGTACGATTGTATTTAATTAACAACTATGTGCTGACATTTTAATTAACATTTTACCCCGTCTCCAGTAGCCCAGTCGACGTAGAGCAGTAGGACGTTCAACCCCACTCCATTTCATTTGTATTCACCTGTCAATATGACACGCATTGTTTGTTTATTGACGGAATCTTATCAATACTTGATTTTGGGAAGAGGCATGCATAGCCCAAATGATACCTAGACAATTTATTATTATTAGTACAGCATATTTATAGTGCGCTTCTTTACATCACGTGAGCTTGGACACCTTACAAAGTGACAAAAGAATCATAAATTAAACAGTAACATATAAGACCAAGATTATGGGCATGTTAAAAGTTGTGTATACAGTTTCGGTTAGAATCTTACTTAATAAATGTTTTTACATTTTTTTTTATTGTGATATAGTACTTGTAATCATCTTAGATATCTTCTGTGGTGGGGGTGGGGTGAATGGTTAGGGCGTGTGCGTTGTATCTGTCACTGAGTCGGGGTACCCTTTTGCAAGTTTTAAAACTACTACTCGGCTTTTGTGATCTGATTTTATTGCACCCATTCAGAATGTTTCATAGATTAAGAAATTACAATCAAATTGTACAGAACAAGTACGCTCAATTTTGTATGGAGTGCCGTACGTAAGTGCCCAAATTTGATACTTGTGCAAAACAAAATCAACATTTCGATGTAGTGTAGATATGTAACTAAAATGTATCAATGGGTATTATTTAAACAAATATTATAAACAGCAACTTTTGTTTCGGTTTCTTGTAAAATTAGTTTTGAAAATCGTTTTCTTGTGTGACGTCAGCGCATGGAGTTAAGGACCAAGTAGAAATAGAGGAACAGATGGTAAATATTGGAAACAAGTGGCTAGGATATCGTTTTGTGGGAGTATTTATTCAAATAAAAACGACTAGATTGGAGAAAAAACATATCTGAGTGAATCGGCAGAGGTTTGATTGCCCGACAGAACGAATTGTTGAATAAAAACTGAGCTGTAGCGTGAGCAGGTAAAATCGATTTTTCAACAGGCATTGTACTCCTGTTCTTTTTTAGTACATATTGTCAAGTACGACATGGTGTATTCATATATATACAGATAGAAGGTCAGACTCTTGTGGCTATATACTAGACCTATATATATATATCAGCCATATTATATCACTATACTGTTTATCATACACTGTACACTACGTTCATCATACACTGTACACTACGTTCATCATCCACTGTACACTACGTTCATCATCATCTCAAATCTTTTATTATACAACACGTCTTAGTTTCATAGTAAAATTATAAACTCAACACACCTCTTTTTATAACATCACTGCTGATTGGCTATTCATTTTAATCTATCTAATAGATTGCTGCATTACAAAAATCATTACACTGTGTATGGTGCAGCATATTCGACAAAATATTCTAAGAGTATACTAATACTCATTGTAATATTACACATTTTGACGGGTATATGGATAACTAAAACTATATCTCAATTATAATAAGATATACCTGTTATGTTGTTTGTATGTAAGTAAAAATAACCTGTGATAGAAATGGAGTAAGAATATAGGTGTTTAGATAATATTTACCTTGATATCATTGATTATTAGTAGTGTGGACGGGGTCCTCATGCGTACGTAAAAGATCGCTAGAAGGAAATATTTGTTGCATCACCATGCGTGGCGTATACCCGTCTTCATTAGCCCGGTTTCTGTTCTGTGTTGGTTAATTTGTTGTGTTTAGCAGTGGGAGGAAACTGGAGGACCAGGAAAAAACCCACGAGGTTGGACAGCCGTCCCTATACTTCTTGTTGCGTAGAAGCGGGGAATCGAAATAACACGACTTGGATGATTGACCAACCTCCTGAGTCAACGCGCATGCGTTAACCATTCGGCCACCACTAACAAAGGAAAACAACTCTGGAAAATCTCTGACAACTTCCTCGGTCAACACCAGGATCAAAACCTGGGTCCGTATTTAAAGGTTTTCTTAAAATTCAGCTAAAATACTTATAGCTCATCCACAGCTAACTTCAAATATGTATATATGTATGGCAATGAGTTGTTTTTAATAAATCATGCCTTGCTGCTCGTCGTAGTGTAAATATTATCTGAAATCTACAACAAAATGTCATCACAATGTCAAATTTTACAAATGAATTTAAAGCATCTGACTTTATTATACGACAGTGGTGGAAACATGATTAAACAATACGAACATTATAAATGATCGGAAACAGAATCCATGACCATCTCGATAGTAGAAACCTTATACACTATTATAGCACTAACATCAACGTACGGTGATATTGTTTTTGTTTCAATCTTAATCTCAATCCTCTAACTTTTAAAATCGCCATCACGTCGTCCTGCTACGACATGTCACTTAACTTTACGGTACGGTCACTTAAAGTTAAGTGGATTTTTCTTATTGAAATAAAATGGGGTTTAAAATACCAGTGTTCTGCGCCTATGCTGGGCTAATGAAGACGCGCTCACGCCGTACAGTGTGCTATGAGGGAGATTTTCCACTACGGCCTACTCTTATATCGAATCCAACTGACGAGGGATCTTTTAAGTACACGGCAATGTATACACGGTTTATCATCCCTTCCGATCGAACTGTCTGCCATTGTTACGTCACTCACTCCTGTACTACTGACAAGCAAGGGAAAACCTTCAGACCAGCGAGCCAGCGTCTTACCCACTGTGACAACATTCTCGCTTTATCTGGTCTTAACTTTAAGGTAAAATTAACTACTTTAACACTGCCTTTTAATACCAATTACCTTTAACTTACAGGAAGTTACTTAAAGCGACATCTAGTAATTAATTGACTATCTATTTACACTTAGGCCTTTCTCCCTGAATCCACCCATTATAAACGCACAAACGAATTATTGAAATACAATTAAACTATATGTTAGTCTCGAAATGATCTAGGTTGTGTCGAGTGGACGTTAAACCCCATTTTTCTTTCTCTCCCTTATGGTATCAAGAAATAAATATGTTAAGTTCGGAGAGGATTTATTCAGAATTCCTGCCTGTAGACGATAAACACAAAAAGGCGCGTTGCTTATAAATGGTCCAATATAAATGTGAGGGGGGGGGGCGAATGGTTAGTATGTGCGCGTTGTATCATAAAACTGGCATGGTTTCGAATCCCCGGTTGTACGTGACAAGAAGTAGAATCGCCTGCCCGACCTCGTGGGTTTTCTCCGGGTCCTCCCACTGCTAAAGACCCGTACGCTCAAGCGAATTGTTGAAATAAAACTAAACCATATGTTAATCCCGAAATGACCTATGAATACATGCCATCCGGTTGAAAGGGATCTGTCAAGGGATCTTTTACGTACACGCCAATGTGTACACGGGGAACGCCGGTTTTCGTCCCAGCCAAATGACTACGTTGTTCCACCCGTCCTACATCACTGGACCAATATAAATAGATACCATCCCGGTTGGAATGAAGGATGATGCTGAATTTGAACAAAATCTCTTAATACATGTAATTGCAACCTACAGAATATAGCGTTGGGCATCCACCAAAATGAAATGGGGTTTAACGTCCTACTGTGCTAATGAAGATGGGCATATGCCATATAGAGAGCTATGAAGGAAATTTTGCCCGGACGGCGGCAATATGGCCTACTCTGATATCGAATTCCAACTGTCAAGGGATCTTTTACGTGCACGGCAATGTGTACACGGAACCTCCGTTGTTCGTTCCATGCGAACTACTAGATAGATGGCCATGTCAGGCCCCCGTCCTGCATCACTGACAAGGGGGACAACGCCGGAAAATCTGTATGAACTTTCTCGGCCAATGCAGCGATCGAAAACCCAGCGAGCCAGCGTCTTACCCACCGTGATGCCCGCACGCACCAAAAACAAAGTGGGTCATCCCTAGGGTATAAGGAATAAGTATGCTAACATTCAAGGCGACCCGTTAAGAATGGCGACCTGTAGGCGAAACACAAACTCACACCCCGACCTACAGATAGACACCTCCCCCAACCTACAGACCCCCCTTCCCCCACCTACTGACATATACACATACACCCCCCCCCCCCTTATAGACAGGGACAACGGTATAATTATTTACATGTTATGAATATTGACGTATAAAAATAAACACCAATTGTTGTAAACAGTATTATTCATTAAAAATAAAAATATACAATAAAATATTGAAGACATTTTGAATAGATTAAACAATAAATATAAACACAGTATAAGTCCAGTAGATAAAGTACAAATACGTCATCAGTAGTTTGAACTGTTGACAACAGACAGTATAATACGTCATCAGTAGTTTTAACTAGAGACAGTGTAATACGTCATCAGTAACTGTTGACTACAGACAGTGTAATACGTCATCAGTAACTGTTGACTACAGACAGTATAATACGTCATCAGTAGTTTTAACTGTTGACTACAGACAGTATAATACGTCATCAGTAGTTTTAACTGTTGACTACAGACAGTATAATACGTTATCAGTAGTTTTAACTAAAGACAGTGTAATACGTCATCAGTAACTGTTGACTACAGACAGTGTAATACGTCATCAGTAGTTTTAACTAGAGACTAGAGACAATAAAACTGTAAATTGTATGACTAGTGACGATAACATTATGTTGACTAGTTTACATGAATAACTTGTTTATTTTATTTTAATTTCATTTGATCTGTGATATATTTGATCTTTTCATGTGATTCAATGAATGACCACCTACAATAATCTAGAGGTGTTTCACCAGCTTTATTCTTGACATGTAGATCTAGATGTAAACAATCAACTAGATATTGTACTGTAGATAAAGTACTACTGTCACATGCCCGGTGTAAGATGGTATGATTACCACTGTCTCTAGCGTAAATATCAGCCCCACGACTGACTAGATATTTTATTTTATCTACAGGACTTCTTACACTTGATATACAACATTTAAATAACGGTGTCCTGTCTGACCAACTTGTTGTATTAACATCCATGTGTAAATCATCAACAAGACATTCTACTGTAGATAAAGTACCGAGTACACATGCCCAGTGTAAGATGGTATTATTAATACTGTCTCTAGCGTTAATATTTGCCTGATGACTGACTAGATATTTTATTTTATCTACAGGACTTACACTTGATTCACAACATTTAAATAACGGTGTCTGGTCTAACAATCCATCTCTGACGTTAACATCTATGTTCACTATGTTTTTTATATCATCCAAAGAACCATGTTGACAGGCTATAAATAATTGTTGTTGTTGTTGTTGACGTGTATCTGTAATATATAACATGTTATATTATATTTACAGTTTATCAAGTTATATTTAATATTGTTTCATCTAAAGTAGGTAAGTCAGTCCTTGTTGGATATTATATATTAGAATAACTTACCTTTCTTATCTGAGGTAGGGGGGTTGTATGGCCGAATGGTTAGCACGTACGAGCTGTATCATAAAGCCTGTCATTGAGTCCACTGACGTGATTTCGAATCCCCGGTTGTAGTGACAAGGAGACGGATCGCCTGTCAAACCTCGTGGGTTTTCTCCGGGTCCCCCCACTGCTAAAAACCTCTTCGCGCAAGCGAATTATTGAAATAAAATTAAACCATATGTTGGTCCCGAAATGACCTAGTTTGTGTCGAGTGGACGCTAAGCCTCATCCCTCTCTCTCATCTGAGGTATCACCACAGGTGTATGACGTCATAACTTGTGACGTATTATATTTGAAATAAATATCAACCTACCTTCGTCATTTAGGGTAAGAGTTTTAATACATGTCTCCAACTCATCCATTCTCTTCTTTGTTAGAACTTCTTTCTCTTCAGTTTGTTTTTTGTATGTTTCTAGTTTTTTGATTTTCTTCAACATCTGTTTGATATCTCCATCTTGTCTTGTTTTCAGTGTTTCCATCTGTTTCTTCAGGTTCTCTAATTCCTGCTTAGTAAGGTCGTGATCTTTATGTAATTCTTCTAGTTGATGTCTTGTCTTGTCTTGTTCTGTCATCAGATTGGTTTTATTTTTACCTGTATGATAAAATTATTTACAATTTAATAATGATATAATACTATTACCTGTATGATATAATATAATACACACGACAAACCCACGGACAGGACACAATATATATATAGACAAATGAAATGGGGTTTAACGTCCTACTGCTCAGCTCCGACAGGACTAATGAAGACGGACATACGTCATACATTGCGCTATACGTGAAATTTTGTCAGGACAGTGGCGTTACGAATTCCACCCTAACCCCCAGGCCAATGTGTACACAGGGACTCGGGTTATCGTCCTATTTAAACAACTACACATTTCCCCTTGCCAGCAACCAGGGTCTATTCCGTCGGCTCTACACCAGGGATCAAATATAGAAATTTCAAATAACGTGGATGGTCCCGAAGAAATGAAATGAAATGGGGTTTAACGTCCTGCTCTTCTGCACCTGACCTGGGCTAATGGAAGACGGACAATTTGCGCGAGCAGCGGCGCTACGGCCTACTCTTATATCGAATTCCAACTGCCAAGGGATCTTTTACGTGCACGACAATGTGTACACGGGACCTTAGTTTTTCGTCCCATCCGAACGACTAGGCCACTGTCCTTGTCAGACACTCCTTCTGAATCACTGACAAGGGGAAACCACGCCGGAAAATCGAGATGAACTTTCTCGACCAATGCAGGGATCGAACACCCGACATCCAGGCTAGCGAGCCAGCGCCTTGCCCACTTAGCCACGGTGATTCCCTGGTCCCGAAGAAAAGGAGAATATTTCCGGAACGTTGTATCATACTGGTATCTGTCATGATCGGCCATGTGCTAAAAGGAATCTCAACATCAGCATATTGCGCACGAAAGAGTTTTGAATTACAATACATAGAAGCCATCTAACACAAGCAACCAGTCTGTACGGCCGTCGTCTGCTAAATGACGTTACACAAAGGTGGTCGTCTGCCGATTGACGTCATATGTTTGTAGGTTAAACGCGCCACCAATAATAAGGGAGATAACCCAGTTATAGTAAGCAGATTGCGGATGTAGACCACCACCAAAATCTCTCTCTCTCACTTCGATTTGTGTTGATTATTGAATCTAGAATGTACGAAGAGGGTTTGAATTAACGTTTTCTGCCAGGTTTTGGTAAATATTTATGATTTAGAGGATTTAGAGGCGGAAGAATAACAAAGTTAACAGTTTGGTTACGGTGATACGTACGGCGAATAGAATGCTACTTCAAATAATTTTGGTCGTCAATAGAGAAATTAATGGCGGTCTGTATCCTAGTATGATTATATTCTACAGTAGATATTGTTTGTGTTATAACTTTCATATATATTTAGTAAATTATCTTTATGAGTGTGTTAAAGGGTTGGGTGATAAATGAAATCTTATAACTTTCATATATATTTAGTTACTTATCTTTATAGGTGTGTTAAAGGGTTGGGTGATAAATGAAATCTTCTACTGGCAATTTTGATATGTTTAAAATAGAAATTAACCTACCATTCGTGGTGTTTTCTAATACATTTACGATTTCTCTGTAACCTATTTCTTGTAAACATTGGATGAATTTACCATAGGTATCACCAGAGTTTAAGACATACATCAGTAGCTTGTCAGCAGCTGCCCAGCGACCCTGTTCAGCATTCAGGTAAATTTTCTTTATTTCGTCCTTTTCGTCTACGTTGAATACGTTTTTTTCAAATAATTCATTACCAAGCCGTACCGGTTCCTTGATATGATCACCCAGGTAGCAGAAATTAGTTTGGATTTTCTGATAGTGGGCTTCAGGCATCCGACCTTTCTGTTTTACTGAAATAATTTATTACATATCATAAAAATAAAATGTCATAACGTTTCATGTTTTGATGTCGCGTCTTGTATTCTAATGATTCAAGCATGGTTAAATGGACAATAAACCATATCTAAAGACGAAACAGGAAGTATTTATCTCATAAATAACGTTTCATCTTTTACGTTTCTATTAAAATAACACGTCACTTGTTTATGTTGTTGTTCTTGGTGTTGAACGTCCGCTTCCATCGCAGAATTGTTTTATTTCATTTTTGTTTTATTAGCGTAAATCCACGCGGTTGAGAAGGCGTCCCTATCTCCAAGCCACATACGTTCACACCATGGATCGAAACCACAGCCGCAAGTCAGAGACACGACACTTTACACCATTAGGCCATCCAAACCCCCCTTGTGCGTTCAATCGTTCGTTAATTACTAGAGTTTAACGTCCACTTCCAGCTGGTGTGATATCGTAGACCCCCACCCCCGTTCGTTAATTACTGGAGTTTAACGTCTACTTCCACCTAGAGTGATATCGTAGAACCCCCCCACCCCCCATCCGTTCGTTAATTACTGGAGTTTAACGTCCACTTCCAGCTAGGGTGATATCGTAGACCCCCACCCCCGTTCGTTAATTACTGGAGTTTAACGTCTACTTCCACCTAGAGTGATATCGTAGAACCCCCCCACCCCCCATCCGTTCGTTAATTACTGGAGTTTAACGTCCACTTCCAGCTAGGGTGATATCGTAGACCCCCACCCCCCGTTCGTTCGTTAATTACTGGAGTTTAACGTCCACTTCCAGCTAGGGTGATATCGTAGACCCCCCCCCCCCACCCGTTCATATGTTTGTAGGTTAAACGCGCCACCAATAATAAGGGAGATAACCCAGTTATAGTAAGCAGATTGCGGATGTAGACCACCACCAAAATCTCTCTCTCTCACTTCGATTTGTGTTGATTATTGAATCTAGAATGTACGAAGAGGGTTTGAATTAACGTTTTCTGCCAGATTTTGGTAAATATTTATGATTTATAGGATTTAGAGGCGGAAGAATAACAAAGTTAACAGTTTGGTTACGGTGATACGTACGGCGAATAGAATGCTACTTCAAATAATTTTGGTCGTCAATAGAGAAATTAATGGCGGTCTGTATCCTAGTATGATTATATTCTACAGTAGATATTGTTTGTGTTATAACTTTCATATATATTTAGTAAATTATCTTTATGAGTGTGTTAAAGGGTTGGGTGATAAATGAAATCTTATAACTTTCATATATATTTAGTTACTTATCTTTATAGGTGTGTTAAAGGGTTGGGTGATAAATGAAATCTTCTACTGGCAATTTTGATATGTTTAAAATAGAAATTAACCTACCATTCGTGGTGTTTTCTAATACATTTACGATTTCTCTGTAACCTATTTCTTGTAAACATTGGATGAATTTACCATAGGTATCACCAGAGTTTAAGACATACATCAGTAGCTTGTCAGCAGCTGCCCAGCGACCCTGTTCAGCATTCAGGTAAATTTTCTTTATTTCGTCCTTTTCGTCTACGTTGAATACGTTTTTTTCAAATAATTCATTACCAAGCCGTACCGGTTCCTTGATATGATCACCCAGGTAGCAGAAATTAGTTTGGATTTTCTGATAGTGGGCTTCAGGCATCCGACCTTTCTGTTTTACTGAAATAATTTATTACATATCATAAAAATAAAATGTCATAACGTTTCATGTTTTGATGTCGCGTCTTGTATTCTAATGATTCAAGCATGGTTAAATGGACAATAAACCATATCTAAAGACGAAACAGGAAGTATTTATCTCATAAATAACGTTTCATCTTTTACGTTTCTATTAAAATAACACGTCACTTGTTTATGTTGTTGTTCTTGGTGTTGAACGTCCGCTTCCATCGCAGAATTGTTTTATTTCATTTTTGTTTTATTAGCGTAAATCCACGCGGTTGAGAAGGCGTCCCTATCTCCAAGCCACATACGTTCACACCATGGATCGAAACCACAGCCGCAAGTCAGAGACACGACACTTTACACCATTAGGCCATCCAAACCCCCCTTGTGCGTTCAATCGTTCGTTAATTACTAGAGTTTAACGTCCACTTCCAGCTGGTGTGATATCGTAGACCCCCACCCCCGTTCGTTAATTACTGGAGTTTAACGTCTACTTCCACCTAGAGTGATATCGTAGAACCCCCCCCACCCCCCATCCGTTCGTTAATTACTGGAGTTTAACGTCCACTTCCAGCTAGGGTGATATCGTAGACCCCCACCCCCGTTCGTTAATTACTGGAGTTTAACGTCTACTTCCACCTAGAGTGATATCGTAGAACCCCCCCACCCCCCATCCGTTCGTTAATTACTGGAGTTTAACGTCCACTTCCAGCTAGGGTGATATCGTAGACCCCCACCCCCCGTTCGTTCGTTAATTACTGGAGTTTAACGTCCACTTCCAGCTAGGGTGATATCGTAGACCCCCCCCCCCCCCACCCGTTCGTTCGTTAATTACTGGAGTTTAACGTTCACTTCCAGCCAGAGTGATATCGTAGACCCCCCCCCCCCCCGATCATTAATTACAGTGATATCGTAGAGCCACCCCACCCCCATCTGATATAGTTTATAATGTGAACCGTGTTCAGATCACCTGAGCTTATTGACCAATCAAATTTCGTTCAATTACATCGATCTGACTTGAAGTTAAAGAACATGACAAGAGCCATTTGACCAGACGAGAGAAAATATTATGTGTAAAGTAGGTAGAGTATTAATATCATATCATTCCACTTACCCTGGTAGCTCGACATCTTGATAACAGAATTTCTATTATTTCTATACTTGATTTAGATAGATAGGTATCTTACTTCACTTGGTCTTTTATCTTAAAAACAAGATACATTGAATAAAATGTAGTTAAAATTAGATTTAATTTCTTTCCCTGACTTGTATGCTCTGGCATTAGGGAGGTGAGAACCTACGCCCATATTCAAAGGTTTTCTTGAATCTAAGTCAAGGGGTTGGCTAGGATTCATACCAAGATTGCTGTGTGAAACTTATGGTCTAATAAACAAAATGTTTTCAATATTTCTATATTATTTAACTAGGCTGGATAGAATTGACCTAGTTTTCAAAATTTTGCTGATCCTACTTTCTGTGACAACAGACTTTATAGTGTATGCATGAGCCAGATGATGCAGAGAAGTGGTTTGTTTAATAACTTGACGAATATTTTAAATTCAATATATTTTTTGTAAATACTAGCAAACGAAATATAAAATGATACTCCTTTATAGAAATTTATCATTCAAGGAATTCCTACTGTAAAGATATAAATTATTAATAGAGTTATTGTATAGATATATATAAAAATATATCAAATAATATCATATCTACCTTTCTTGTTCTTGTATATGAAGCAAACTTCGACTGTAGATGGTTAGCTGTTTAACGTCTGCTGTCTGGATAATTTCTGACGCTCGCCGCTTGCTCTACCTCTATATATATAATTTAAATAATCCAAATAAGGAGCGATTTAAACTCTGTCCTGTATGATTGGTAGATGATGACTAATGTGACAATAATGCGTGATTTAAACGGTGTCCTCTATGATTGGTAGATAATATCTAATATTACTATAAATATCCTGACCATTTATATCGTGTAACTAACCTACATAAATTGAAACCTGTTATGCAAGTTTAACCCCCCCCCCCCACACACACACAAACACATACACTTAATTAGGTTTTTGATATGTATAGACCTTATCAATAGGCTACTGGTCTTCAGGCCCACTCTCTCACAGTCTATAGACCCACTCTCTCACGGCCTGCAGGATCACTCTTCTGGTGCCTACAGAGCTTTTAATAACATTTAGCGATCACATTTTTCTTCATGAAAACCCGAACAGCACATTCGTCCAGTCACCGGCCATGGATCTTTTTGTTACCCCAGGGGCAGATACACGAATTTTGAACAGGAATTGGGGAGGGGGGATTGGTGCACACGCGTCTGTCGCCGATCGAAGTAAGGCAAACAAAATTTAGACCGTTTTCTTACCATGTTACTAGGATAAACTGACCGACCGCAAGCGAGTTAAACAGTGTCATTTGTTACATTTAAACAGTTTGTGACATTCTTATTTCATTCCATGAAAAGAGATAAAAAAAGAAAGAATTCCGAGCATTCCAAGGAAAAAATATGAAAGTAACTATGGATGGATTAGATATAAAGTTATGGCGCCAGTCATTTTTCAAAACACAAAAACTACGACAGAGTATAAGAAAGAATTTATAATACAAAATTCAAAAATACATTTTACGTTCTTTTGTTGATTGTACCTTTTCAGATTTTATAACATTTTATGTAATGACCAATCAGTAGCAAGGTAACTGACAAAGGCTTTGGGACCTTTTCGTGCCATTTTTCAGAGAAAAAATCCCATCGTAAGTGCGATTTGTTGCATGTTAAATATAGAAAGCTTGTGACATTTTTAAATCTGTTTTATATGTTCAGACAATATTATCCGTTATGCAGTTTTGATATCTTACCGATATCATTCCCGACAAATAGATAAGAAAAGAAGCACTTCGAGCATCCAAATAAATTTTTCTAGCTGTTTGAATCTTGATATGTGCAAATATCCATCTACGTTTTCATTGTGCCTTTTCGGATTTTATAAAGCATAATATATTGTAAGTTTATAATGCGAAATTTTATTTTTCCAAATAATCGTACCACGCCCGTAGCCGTTTCTGACGTGTACTTAAAATCAGTCAGTTTTCAATTGTTTTAATTCCACGACACACAGGTTGAGAATCACTGGTCTATATCTAAGATTGATGATGTTGACCTAAGCTGCAACCTGGCAGCATCGTAGAAAACCGTAGTGGTTAAAGTCATTACCTGTCATGGCCACGAAGAACATGGTGGTTAAAGTCATTACCTGTCATGGCCACGGAGCGCCGCAGTGGGCGTGGCGTTATGACTGGTTAAACCGTGTCATTAAAAACCGAGACCATGTAAACAAAAAGAAAATGATCCATAACTAAAGAAAACAAAATAAATTTTAAAATATAATATAAATCATAATGTAACAGTAAGATGGTTCATGTTTTCATCCATATTCCTGGAGCAATGGTCCGACAAATCCATCTCTTCACATTGCTGGATCGGCTTTTGATATTTGAGCTTTTGAGGGAGTGTGTGTATTCGTCCCGTCCCATCAAATCTATCCCATGTACAGGAACATGACAGCTCTTCGATTAGTGGGATTAGTGTTACGCAGTAAGCCATTGGTTGTTAATGGGACTATTGACCAATAATAATTTAGAATTCTCTCTATTTACAGCAGTGAGTAGTGGGATTAGCTCTTATCAAACGGAACACTGCGGCGAGTATGATTTTCATCTGAACAACAACGACAAAAAACAATTAAATGCTTGTAAAAGACTTTTACCTGATAAATATCACTCAAAATTATTGGGAAAATGTAAATTATGGAAACGACGTTGTATTAAACTTGTCCGAGCAGAATAGTAGGACGTTAAACCCCGTCATATTTTAATCATTATGAAAGCGACGTTGTATTTTGTATTATTTTAAGTTGCTTGAATCATCTGCAATATGATTTGTTTCTAGCCCTAGATGAAATATGTTTTCCAAGTGAAATGTATCCCCAAATTATAGCTCTTTGACAAGTCTTAACTCATTGTTAAAGAAAAGGGGGGGGGGGGGAATGGATGGCTGAATGGTTAGAACGTGTACGCCGTATCATAAAGCCTGTCATTGAGTCAACTGGCGTGGTTTCGAATCCCCGGTTGTACGTGGCAAGGAGTAGGGTCGCCTGTCACACCTCGTGGGTTTTCTCTTGGTTTTACGGCTTCCCCTCACTGTTAACGACCCCAACGCGCAAGCGAATTATTTAAATAAAATTGAACCATATGTTAGTCCCAAAATGACCTAAGTTGTGTCGAGTGGACGTTACCCCCCCCCCCCACTCTCTCTCTTATTAAAGAAAAGAAAGAAACTGTGACATAATTGGAAACAAGGCAGAGCAACATTTTATTAACCCTGCCAACTCATCAAATTGTATTAACCCTGCTGACTCATCGAATGGGAAGTGGTATCAGTCATTCTTGAAAGGGCTTGTATACCCTGCATTGTGCACGATAAACCGGATTTGTGTTTAAGTTAGTGGAAATTTCCTAGAAATTCGTTAGCTGTTTTGTGGATCGTTTGACCTTGCATTCCATAAATATGTTATTTTCTTATTATATTTTTGTGAAATAAACCATACGGTAATCACGTGTTATACGTCTTAAGGGGAGGGTCTTTATTGAAATGTATAAATGTATAAACCTGTCTTTCTGGGGAAGGAGGTGGTAACATGGTTCATAGAGAATCTTTATACGCCCTTATTTAATATGGGGGTATGTTGTAGTCACCCCTATCTTTCCACCCCACCCCCCAGTAATATTTTTATAATGATTGACACTAAATCATAAAATGAAACCAAGTATTCATTAATCCTACAGAAAACTGCTCGTAGGGGGTCTTTAGCAGTGGGTGGAAAACGGAAGACTCGGAGAAAATGTTAAATGGGTTACCATGCAAATCAAAAGTAGTTCAATGGAGTCTTATCTCTCATATCACGAAAACCTTCGTATTGTATGTCGCATGTCCATCTTCATAAATCCGGTAGTCGCAGCAGAAAGCTCTACGATGTAAAAACCGATTTCATTTTATTTCAGTATTTTGGTTGTCAATAATAACCTATTAAGCCCGTAGCAAACAGGAAACGTATATTATATACGCCCGTTATTTAATCAAGAAAGTCCCTCCGTAATAACCTCTTTAGCCGCTAGGCTAGAGGGAACGTATATTGTATACGCCCCGGACTGATGTTTCTGTCAGTTCTAGAAAATAACCCACAGGCATTTGTTTTATCAGGAATCTATGTAATTAACATGTAAATATACTTTTATTTACCATCAACAAGCCCCTTATCATACAGGGGAGGGGCGTGGGGCTTACATAACTATCTGTACTTTTATCCTTCAGATGCTAAATACAGTACATTCTAATTTCCAAGAAAAAGAAACTGAATAATACGCAGATTGTTTGTCAATATTGTGATTCACTCGGGTGGAAAGAAATGGTTTATTTGGGGTAAATTTGTATCTTATGTAAAGTACACGTGTAGGGTTATCGCGACCCTACCAAACAAAGCGCTAACAATATATGACACTGCAGATATTAAATACACCACATTGTGAAGTCTAAAAAAATATATATATATCTTAAGTATGCACTATGGTGGCTGTTAGCGGACATTCTACATCGTCGACTTGTCGGGTTGTGAAGGCGACAAGTCGCGGCACGACAAAGCGAAATAATTGCATTTCGTCGACTTGTCGCTTTGTCTCTTTGTCTGTTTGTGAAGGCGACAAAGCGACAAGTCGACAAAATCAACCCGACAACGCGACAAACTAACCCGACAATCGTCGCCCTCATTTTGTCGACTTGTCGGGTCAATTTTGTCGACTTGTCGCTTTGTCGCCTTCGACTTATTTACAACCCGACAAAGCGACAAGTCGACATGCAATTATTTCGCTTTGTCGCCTTCACAACCCGACAAAGCCACAAAGCGACAAGTCGACGAAATGCAATTATTTCGCTTTGTCGACTTGTCGCCTTGGAAGTTAAGTATGGAAGCCCAATCTTGACGAGGCGAGGGTGCGTTTATTCAACATTTGGTTTAGTTTTGCTACACCTGACCATTACACAAATAGGATTGAAAAATTCATGTGGTTAAATTTGCATTTAACGATTGCATTTAACGACCCATAAAATTATATGTTGATATGTATTTTATGCTTTCAAAATACCTATGGTAATTGAGAATAGAATATGGTAGCTTTGCTACATTAAAAAATATTTAAAATTTAAATCCTTTCTTCTTAGGATGTTTATAGGCAAGCTTCCTTTACAGAATGCACTAAAGCTTTTTCTTGGCAACATTCCAATTTCAAATCTCCTTGACAGTAACTGTATGACTGGCTCACTAACCAGAAGGTCTGCGTCCAGCATGGCTTCCCCAATATCTAATGTACGGTGACGTGCAGGTAATGGAACCTTTGTCCGTTGGAATTGTTTCAAATAAGCGTAGGCCGTGGAGTTGCTGTCTGGGCAAACTTTCCTTAATATCAAACTGCACTGGTGTCGAAAAATAGTTTAAAATAATATGTTGGCAGAAAAAAGTACCCCGGGCGTATCGCCGCTGTCTTGACAGAATTTACCCCGTAATAGGCCTACACGGCATAACATATGCCTGTCTTCATTGATGCAGAAAAGTACATTGGTTGATAAACTAAGTCATAGTTTAAATAAACGTGGTCTGTCCCCAAAATGTTTGTTTTTGTTTATTAAAAGTATATAAGTTTTTACTATAAACAATATGGTTTGTAATTAACAAAATAGTATATTAAGTAGGTAAGTAATTCTTTATTGCTGAAAGTTACTTATAGCAAATACAATGAATAAATTTGTAAATATGTAAAGGTGTTAATGATACAAATAGTACAAAATAAGTTAGAAAAGAATGGAAGTTCTAGGGAAGAATAGCGTCAAGAAAAGAATGACGGTTAATAAATTATAAATGTATATATTTTGCTAACGAGTTTAAAATAACTTGTGATGTGGAAGACATAATGTCCATTAATTTTTTGAGTGAAGGGTGATTTCTATAATAAAAAGGAATATGGTTTGTAATTAACAAAATAGTATATTAAGTAGGTAAGTAATTTTTATTGCTGAAAGTTACTTATAGCAAATACAATGAATAAATTTGTAAATATGTAAAGGTGTTAATGATACAAATAGTACAAAATAAGTTAGAAAAGAATGGAAGTTCTAGGGAAGAATAGCGTCAAGAAAAGAATGACGTTTAATAAATTATAAATGTATATATTTTGCTAACGAGTTTAAAATAACTTGTGATGTGGAAGACATAATGTCCATTAATTTTTTGAGTGAAGGGTGATTTCTATAATAAAAAGGAATAAGCTGTTCTCTTCAATCTTTATATAATGGACAGCAAAGTAAAAAATGATATTCGTCTTCAACGTTATTTAAATTGCATAATTTACAAATTCTGTTAATTGTATCGTATGTGATAAGCTATGTGATACACATCTAAATTTGGATAGAGATACACAGTAATTATGATTTGAGATATTTGATAAATATTCTTTTTGTGATAAGGCAATGTTGAAAAGGTTATAATAATTTAGTTTTGAATATTTCAACCGATCTTCATTCCATTCCTGTGAATACTGATCGCTTATTCTATGTTTAAGTTCATCATATACATGTACAGGTAAAACAACATATTGATCATCAAAAGCGTAAACGGGACGTCGGTTTTCGTCCCATCCGAACGACTAAAAACTAGCGTTATCAGGTCAATTGGTTGATCCGGATCGCATGTCTTGGATACTCACCATAAACAATATATTCACTTGAAATGAAATGGGGTTAAACGTCCTACTCTTCTGCACCTAACCTGGGCTAATGGAAGACGGGCATTATGCCATACAGTGTGCTATGAGCGAATTTTTGTCTGGAAAGGTCGCTACGACCTACTTTAATATCGAATTTCAACTGCCAATAGATCTTTTATGTGCACGCAAATGTGTACACGGGACGTCGGTTTTCGTCCCATCACTGACAAGGGGAAAACACGACGAAAAACATATATGATTTGAGTTGGGATATTAGTAGATTGATTATTATTATGTATTTGGGTAAACTGTGATGTTGATGGTAATCAGTGAAGATGCGAAGGAATTCTAAATTACGATAGATATATTGAAAGCATACATTAACATACATATCAACATATAAAACTGACTCTCCTCTGAAATATAGATTCTTAATTTTATGGGTCGTTAAATGCAAATCTAACCAAATGAATTTTTCAATCCTATCTATGTAATGGTCAGGTGTAGCAAAACAAAACCAAATGCTGAAAAAGCACCCTCGCCTCGTCGAGATTAGGCTTCCATACTTAACCGAAGACTGCTCGATCATGCGCAGTGATTGACTTCCGAGGCGACAAGTCGACAAAGCGAAATAATTGCATTTCGGCGGCTTGTCGACTTGTCGACTTGTCGGGTTGTGAAGGCGACAAAGCGACAAGTCGACAAAGCGAAATAATTGCATTTCGGCGACTTGTCGCTTTGTCGGGTTGTGAATAAGTCGAAGGCGACAAAGCGACAAGTGACAAAATTGACCCGACAAGTCGACAAAATGAGGGCGACGATTGTCGAGTTAGTTTGTCGCGTTGTCGGGTTGATTTTGTCGACTTGTCGCTTTGTCGCCTTCACAACCCGACAAAGCGACAAAGCGACAAGTCGACGAAATGCAATTATTTCGCTTTGTCGTGCCGCGACTTGTCGCCTTCACAACCCGACAAGTCGACGATGTAGAATGGCCGCTAACAGCCACCATAATGCACAGATTGTATTTCAAGATTGTGACTCACTCGAGTGGAAAGAATTGGTTTATTTGAGGTACATTTGTATCGTATATAATATACAGAAAGGTTATTGCGACCTTATCATAATACGTATTTTTACATGCATGTAGTATAGAATGTTTGTGAATTAAGAGTGTTCATCCATGCCCATTCCACCCCACCCTAACTCCAATCAATGTATTCAGTCAAAAAAATTAATTTGGTCGTCATATTTATTTTATGGCGTTGTTTACATCGTTTTGTAACTATTCAGTCAGAAATTTAATTTAGTCTTCATGTGATCCCCGGAACAATACAGTTAATTAGTAGACAAAAGTTTCTTCAGGTCGATGAAAAAGATTGAATTTAATATCATTTTAATTCAGGTTGAGTTCAGGGATATGGATGAAGGTTCCACGAGGACACACACATTGATATTTATATTGCTGTGGACGTGGGGTTAAGATTGTGTGAGAGATGGTAGATTTGATCACAGTCATATCTGCGTCAAGATACATGTTTGGTTGTACTAGTATATAAATGTCACGGTATGTTTGTTAATTATGAAGACGTGACGATTTCGCTATCGTTGAAAGTCACATGAATTTCTACAATTTTCGAAAAATACGTTGTCCCTTGACACCAAGTGTATCATTATGGCCTTTTCGATTATTAGAATTTTACGCCCTATCGCCATTAGGCCGTGATGGGAAATTTCTAGCAAGCTTTCTTCTGTTTCTCCATCCCGACCATATTCAGGCGGAAAACAAACTACATCATCTAATTCTTCTAGTATTACTTTGTATTTCCACACAACTTTTCTTTTATCAATTCTTTGACGTTTGACAGAAAACGTAAAATAAATATGGGCTTACTTATCAATGTGCGATGGTATTTGAATTTCGCGGTGATTTGGTTTTAATAGATCACGTGACATAGCTCGCCAATCAGACACACACGACGAAAGGTCAACGGGTCGTGTAGAGTGAAAGGTGACCGACATGTTTACGTTTCGATAGTAAAAAAGCGGAAGAATAACTAGAGCTGTATACTCCGTGTAGATTTTGTTTAAAAACACCGATCTAAAACCGTTTACTGCGAGAAATTGGGAAAAATTTAGGGTATGTGCTAACCAGTGGATCAAATTAGAAGGAAACGGCAGGCTTGTACAGGAGACAAAGTGCTATATTGATTTGTTGGACAAAGAATTCCAGTTCTAGGAATGTGCAGACAAGACTCTCATTGGGGTATACTAACAATACAGACTTCTTACATTCCACGTACGTACGTTACCAACGTAAAAAAACCCCAACAACTGTGTATGAATAAAGTTATGTTTAGAGCAGCTAATATTTTACCAGTGAAATAAGAAAAAGAATAATAGGTCTGGTTAATTTGTTGAGGGGATCATATCTTAACATTTTCCCATTTTATTGCAAATGCAAGTTGATGAAGATATTCTCCTATTCCTAAATGCATGACAACTCAGACCAAGGACTTCTCAGACCAAGACAGAAGACTGTCACCTCAGACTGTCACCATTGAGGTGAAATACCATGCGCAGTACTTTATAAGAAATATAGGGGGCATATTCTGGCGCATTCCCCCCTGGTTGCCTTACTGTAGCTGCGGAAATTTATGCCCTTCTTGTTAAACTCTACTGTAACAAATGACAGGGTTAGGTTGACTATAGAGATCAAGAACCAAACGATATTTTCACTGCGGATGCAAATCAGGCTGCATTAGGCTACAGATAGTTGTATTCGTTACAAGTGAAAGCTTTCTAGTATGGAATTGTGAAGATTGTTCGAATATGAAAGTGACAGCAAAATGATATTGATGAAATTATATGATTTTTTATGAATAGGCCTAAACCTTTATACATAAACATATGTATTTTTGTAAGCGGTTTGTACATTGGTGTGCACGTAAAAAGACCCCTTGGCAGTTGGAATTCGATATAAGAGTAGGCCATAGTCATAGGGCTGTGCCGGCAAAATTTCCCTCATAATAAACTGTATAGCGCATGCCCGTCTTCCTTAACCCAGTACATGTATAAGAGCTACAGATAGATTTATTTTTTAGAAGTGAAAGTGTAAGCTTTCTAGTATGGATTTGTGAAAATTGTTCGAATATGAAAGTGACAGCCAAATCATATTGATGAAATTATGTGATTTTTATTAGTAGGCCTAAACCTGTATACATATGTATTTATTGTAAGCGGTTTTTACATTACATATTTTAAACATGTTTTACTTAAATGTACTGTACATGTCGATATATTTTCATATCATATTTAGTTATTTTAAGCTGACATATATGTTTTTATTTTACTTTTTTATTCTAATTCAATTCAGACGTGTTTTCTCCTTGTCAGTGGTGCAGGCGGAGGGGCTAACACGGTACAAGGACTGCTGTCCATTCGTTCGAATGTGACGAAAAACCGAAGTCCTCTGTAAAATTGGTGTGCACGTAAAAAGATCCCTTGGCAGTTGGAATTCGATATAAGAGTAGGCCATAGTGCTGTGCCCGTGCAAAATTTTCCTCATAGTACACTGTATAGCGTATGCCCGTCTTCATATAGTCCAGTACATGTATAAGGGCAGAACAGTAGGACGACGTTTAACTCCATTTCATTTCTTATTCATTTTACTGGAACCATTTTATTTAGTTAACTGTTTGTTTTTCTCTTATATGTACATTTCTTTACTGGTATATATCTTTTAATTTTGTACAGTGTATGTGGACACAAGACCTGATCTGTGTGTAAATACATGTATTCTGTGCAGCTTAGCCCCCCCCCCCGCCCCCTCCAAAAAATTGATGATTTCTTAGGAGTATTCTTAGCCGGCCACATCCCCAGCCCCTCCAAAAAAATCCGTAGCCCCCACCCCAATTTTATGAGTTGGTGACGGGCCCGATTCTGTGGATATAAAAATCTGAAAAGCAGATTAGAAACCATTCTCCACTATATATTTGATGTTATTATTATATACATTTTTCATTGAAGATACATTATATAAGGTTTAGATGAAGAGCTAGTCATTCTTGCTATAATAGTTCAAAAGGAGATAATGTAAAATGAATGATTTGAAAATTTCATTCAAATTATTCTATTGCATGCGAAGATATTAGCCTTTGAAGGTTTGACAGACGTGTCCAATAATTTCAACCACTGTACTGGTTGATCGAAGCTAAGTCTCGGTCCTCCATATTTGATTAATTTAAAGTATCGCTGAACTGTTTTAATCTATTTAATATCGGAGAAATCTCATGCCATCGAGTGTTGTTGTTGAATACTGTATGAGGAAGTATATAAAATTGCATTCATTTTTTTTTATTACTGTATTTCTTTCTTTAAATAAATGTATACTTATTTGACATCTCTTATAATATGTCTATATTGTTTTGTTTTTTTAAGAAACAAAAACAAGTATAATTGGTGCATGTACAGAGGTAGTTGTGAGGTGAATCATTATGAATATTCTGTTGTATCAGTTGGCTCAGATGGTATTATTTTATTTGTCTTTTTCTCAACATTATATATAATTATTATACCGAACCAGTATTTCAATCTTGCCAAAAACGTTTTCATCTACATAATATATTTATATTTCTTTTGGATATTGTTTAATTGAAATAAAATGGAAAAAATGCTTTTTTCCAGGAAATATCACATTCATTGATACAATTTCGCTTTTGACCATATTTTTGCCGCAAATCAGGGGCTAGCCGTGTTCACGGTGTCAACACAACATTTATATGATGTTGTTGTCCCGTAATTCAGGCATATTTGCAGAAAAATTCTCTCATACAAATGTAAACAAGCCAACGTGTTCTGTCTCGTAAAAGGTATTCCCTGGTCTATTTATGGCTATTGACACCTGACCTAATGACGTTGATTGCTTTTATGGTTTCTGATTAGCTTAGAATTTGATTTCTTCACCACATTATGGCTGCACTTGACAAATATAGTCCGAGGCGTAATTTGAGTGCTGGTCTGATTGTGCAAAACATCGCAATAGAAATGTGTACTACAGTGACGACTTACTTGTTTACTTGTGCAGCAAAGGGCCAGATTTTCACCTGACAAAATGAAACGATTTTCGTGGCTAAATCACAGCCTACATTGGAAAAAAAAAATAATGTTCTATTTTCTATTGATGTTGCTGGAACATTAATAGTTGTGTTAATTGCAGCTGAACACAAGTACTTTTGTTAAAATTATAATGCACAAGCTTGTGTTGTTTTTTTAAATAAATTAACACAAGTTGTGTTGTTTGTATTGAATCAACAACTTAACAACTTCGCAATAAAGTGTTTGTAAAGATTAAAACAATGAATACATTTAATTATAGTGAAACAAGCTAGGAGATTAGTGTCTGACTTTTGGTATTACTGGTCTCAATTTACAATGTACAATATTCTGTTCTAATAAAATGACAAGAACTATGTATGTATGAATATAGATAATATAAAAAAACCATGTCGTCCAAGCATTGTGTTCAAATGCTTGGTTATAAGAAGAGGGAGGTGGGGTAACCCGGACGGTCGAGATCAAGAAGGACTGGCCTTCTGACATAAAGGGGTACCTACAGAAAGCGCACATCACCCGACACAACGCAGCTGAACCTAACCGTTTGATTTTAATGTGAGGATCACTTTTTTTACCGATAGGTCAATGCGGGACGCTTTGCACGGAGGCGTGGGTAATGTGATGGTCCAAAAATTCTGTAACTCGTAATAGTATACTTCATCTTTAAATACGGGTTTCTCTTAGTTTCCAAAAATATCCTTTGGCTTATTGTCTCACCTTGTCTACGGCATCGACTGTTATTTAGGAGATAAACACCTCCTGTTTCGCACCAAGAGGGGTGTTATTGTCCAATAGACGTGTCCTGAGATCATTAGGAGCAACGACGCGTTAGCGTCGCGGGTTCTATTGTAAAATCGCAGACATTAACATAAATAAAGGGGTATCGGGTCTGGCAGTATATTAGTATAGTCACTTTTGAGCTGACACTTGCTCCCGTTTTCTCCAAAGAGTACCATAAGTTTGTGGTACTTTAACGCAATATAGTGTTGTTAAATAGAGATACCTATTGTTTTGTTGAAAATAACATAAGTTTGTGTTTTTAACACGAGATTATTTTTCAGTGTATCATCTCGTAAGATGAGAGGAAATTATATTCTTCCAGATTTTAGTCTGTTGTGCTTTTCCCCGTCAGATTTCCACAACATTGCAATATATAATTTTTTCACAAATTTCTTCTGGGATTCTTATGTGTCCAGCTTTGTGGGGTTACTTAAGGTTCCTTTCGGGCATGTATGTTAAAAACTAAACATTTTATGAGAGTCCTTAAATGTAAAAGTTTATTAGAACAATAACCTGGTAAAGGATAACAACAAGAAGATATAGATCCTTATTTTAATGGTGACTAGATGTGACCATATATAGGCATGGTGACTGTAAGCGTTTAATTTTATAGAAGAAGGATGTCCGGGTACAATTCGTCGACCTCGTATGGCGCATATGACCATATATAGGCATGCCATTATCATTATGCATCTTACCATGACTGAAGTATTCCATGAAATGTTTACTCCCCAGAAACATAATCCTTCTTATACATAACTTCATATTTCTTTTCTTTCCGCCCTATGCCCACCTGTATAAACTAACAAAATCGTTCCGCATAGGTAAACTTCAATGTGTGTGTATTATGGTGTCATATTTACTGATATTGTTATCTATCCATCTTAAAATTCCCCATTTAGACATTCATTGTTGGTGCTTTATTCACACTTACACTGTATGTATGACGTCAGTTTAAAAGGACATGGCCACATAGTATTGCTGTGTTTAACTATGCAGTTTAGAATTCAGAAAGAGTGTTGTGTGCGACAGGTCCATTGCATGGTCGCGGTAACTATCCGAAAGTCCGTTTACACTAAGCGCAACCGTGAGCGCGGCGATCGCGTTGGATTGATATAAGTTATTGAATGGAGTCGTTTAAATTGATAGGAACGCGAACGTTTCCTCTAGAGGGGATGTTTAGGAATAGTTCGAGAGAAAGATTTCATTAGATAACCAGAGTGTCAAGTCGAAAGGCTTACAAGGTGAAATCGTCTATGCTCCAGTTTCATCTGCGAATGTCCGTATTCTTTCTCACAACAGGAACGATGATGATTCACTGAGAAAGTTGCAGTGTATAAATGACCCGTTACTCGCTGGGACACAAACCTTGTAACCGCGATTATCCGGACGGCATGCCCCACTTCATTATCCCAGTAACAGAAAAGCAGTTGGTTAAACCTCGCTTCATTTCACTTATTGTCATTCTAACTGATGATAAACAACATGTCCCGACATCCCAAAATTGTACACGCCTCTTTATATATACTTTATATTGTAATATCATCCACATCAATATTAAATATACAAGTAAATAACATTTTATAAGAAAAACCCCAAATATAGCTGCACGACAATTTAGACATATTTTACCGCACAGAAAGATGTAATTTATACTAATAAACCAAATATAGCTTCATGAAACTTTGCAGTGTTTTTACAGGACAGAAGAAGGGTGTAATTTATACCAATAAATCTGTTATTTGATCCAGGATATTTATTTTGTTTGTATTCTACTCTGTATAGTCTTAGACAGGAAGGGGACCTGACAAGAACAGCTGTCTAGTCGTTCGGATGGGACTAAAAACCAAGTACCCGTGTACACATGGCGTGCAGGTAAAAGATCCCTTGGCAGTTGGAATTCGACATAAGAGTAGCCCGTAGCGTCGCTGTCCGGGCAAAAATTTCCATCATAGCACACTGTACGGAGTATGCCTGTCTTCATTAGCCCTGTTTAGGAGTAGAACAGCAGAACGTTAAACCACATTTCATTTCATTCCGAATAGTCTTAGATGAAACTCAAGTCCAACCGGTGGTTTACGAGGAGAACTGAATTGATGTGAAAATATCAAACATTTCCCATTTGAATTGCCATTGCCAGAATGTTTGTGGCTGCTGGTCCACATCTGAATAAATCTATAAAATTGGCACAATGTAAGCAAACGCAAAAACATGTGAAAATGTATTTAAATTTCCCTTTATGGCGCGAGAACAGGGTCGTTTGAACAAATCTGAATGAACTATTCATCAGAGTAGTTTTAAATTGATAAACGGTTCAGACGACTGACGGACAGACGACTAACGAAGGGGGGATTACATGCGTGCTTTATGACTGGGCTACACGTTAGCTACATCTACTGGTTTTGTGTAAACATAAGGTCGGTTCCACGTGGTACCGGTTGATTCGGAAACAGTAAGCAGGCTCTGTTTTGTACATTACACCATATGTAACTTCTAGTTACGAGGTCAATGCAGGCCTATATGACACCGTGGTACAGGTGTTCGTAAGTGGTCTACCTCTACCACCTGATTAGTGAGGGAATGTTAGTAAGTGGTCTACCTCTACCACCTGATTAGTGAGGGAATGTTAGTAAGTGGTCTACCTCTAAATCCTGATTAGTGAGGGGATGTTAGTTAGTGGTCTAACTATACTTACTGATTATGACAGGGCTGTTAGTAAGTGTTGTACCTATATCTACTGATTAGTGAGGGGATGTAAGTAAATATGAGTCACTCTAGATCTTCAACTCCTATCTGTATTTAACAATAACAATAACAATACAGTTTTATACAACCTATAATTTATTACAGATTCAAATCTTTTTTCAATTTTTGTAAAAGTTCTAAAGTCACAGAACTACCCCCACAGACTATAACCAGAGCATTGGAAACTGTGCCAAGTTTTCCTTCTTCTTGAAGTCTTTGTGTAACGTTACTATAAATAGCAGACAGCGTGGCACCGCATGCAGGTTCTACCAAATACCGATGGTCATCTGAAAGAAGAGAAAAATTCAAATTGTAACTTTGGTGATAATATTATGTATCCTATAAACCCACAATATGTTGTGACCCAGAGGGGGAAATGGGATTTAACATCCACGGGAGCGCCCGAGTCTTTAACTATGGGGGAAAACGTGGGACCCGGAGAAACCCAACGAGATTGGAAATTGACCCCTAAACCTTGTAACGTCCAAGCAGAGAAAGGAAACAACACCACGCAATGACAGACCTTATGATCTAAACCTCACATTGTATGTTGTTGATTAACTATTATTGTATTGTTTTGTTATTAATCTACCACCTCCTCGTTAATACAATAGTTACTTGCAAATTTAAGACAGGCACTGACAGCACCACCATCAGGAACTACAGCTGATAATATGGGTGGTTTCTGTATTTTATAATTATCAAATGTTCTTGAACTAACTGTTAATGCTTCTAAACATTTAGTTACACTGAAATATACAGATGTGACGTCATCCTTTGATGTTGGCATATTATTATTTGAAATAATGGTACGGACAATGTGCCTCGTGTTATTTGAATATATTACTTAATGTCTCGCTCTCGACCATTAATCCACACTTAATGCAACATATTACTCATAATGCGATGTATTACTTGTATTTAATGCGATGGATTACTAGTAATTAATGCGACCTATTTACTAGTAATTAATGCGATCTATTCACTAGTATGCGGTCTATTACTAGTAATTAATGCCATGTATTACTAGTAATTAATGCGATCTATTCACTAGCAATTAATGCGGTCTATTCGCCGGTGATTAATGCTATCCATTACTATAAATTAATGCGATCTATTCACTAGTAATTAATGTGATCTATTCACTAGTAATTAATACGATATATTGAAATAAATTTAAGAGAAAGAGAGAGAAATGGGGTTTTACGCCCACTCGACACAAACTAGGTCATTTTGGGACTAACATATGGTTTCAATTTTATTTCAATAATTCGCTTGCGCGTAGGGGTCTTTAACAGTGGGAGGAAACCGGAGTGCCCGGAGGAAACCCAGAAGGTTGAGAAGGCGCCCCTTTCTCCATGACACATACGCTTACACCAGGGCTCGAAACCACAGCCGCAAGCCAGAGGTGACGGCCAGCACGGCAATCTAGACAACTAGGTCATCCCAACCCCACCCCCGAAATAAATTTAAACCATATCTTAGTCCCGAAAAGACTAATTTGTGTCGAGAAGACGTTATCAGTAATTAATGCGGTTTGTTACAAGTAATTAATGAGGCTACTAGTGATTAATGCCGTGTATTATTAGTAATTAAAGGGGATTACGTGGCTAAGTGGGTAAGGAGCTAGCTGGCTAGCCCGGAGGTCGAGTGTTCGATCCCTGCATTGGCCGAGAAAGTTCATCGGATTTTCCAGCGTGGTTTCCCCTTGTGAGTGATGCAGAACGGAGGGCCTGACAAGGATAGCTGCCTAATCGTTCGGATGGGAGGAAAAACCGAGGTCCCGTGTACACATTGGAGTGCACGTAAAAGATCCCTTGGCAGTTGAAATTCGATATAAGAGTAGGCCGTAGTGCCGCTGCCCGGGCAAAATTTCCGTCATAGCACACTGTATGGAGTATGGAGTATAATTGATGAGATCTATTACTAGTAATTGATGAGATCTATTACTAGTAATTGATGAGATCTATTACTAGTAATTGATGAGATCTATTACTAGTAATTGATGAGATCTATTACTAGTAATTGATGGGATCTATTACTAGTAATTAATGCGGTCTACAACTAGTAATTAATGCGGCCTATTATTAATGATTATTGCAATCTGTTATTAGTGATTAATCTTTTTATAGTTGACCTATAACTATTTGGACTTTCATTTCTTGCATTGCAGCTGTCCGTGCAATATTTGTCTCGTAGCATACCTCTAGAACATGTATGTCTTCATTAGAGTCTTTAACAGACATATATTCCAGAAAACAAGATAAACCATGTCCTGTAATTTCGATCCCTGTTTCGCACAATATAATGTACGATCCATGTTTAACCCAATATAAGGTGCGGTCCATGTTTCGCCCCATACAAGGTACGATCCACGTTTCGCCCCATATAAGGAAGTGTTGAATTACCTGGTTATATCCAGTAACGTGACTAATTCTTCAGCTTCTATAGATTTATTAAAACAATCAGCACCAATAGGTTTATCCCATCCTATAGATCTCATACCTTGTAAAATACCATTTAATAATCCCCCACCCCCAACACAGGTAATAACTACATCCGGTCTAACCGGTTTGAGTTGAGACTCGCATTCATAAATCACAGATTCATGACCTTCCCTGAAAAACAGAATGATTGTTCGTTTTATTATTTACTAGCCTGAGCATTTATTTACAGTAGTGTTTGTGTACCGCGAGTTTTCAAAAAGAAAGGAGCAAACTCGAGCAAGAAAAAGAAAGAAAGAAAGAAAAAAAGGTTATTACTGAATTAACACATGGTTCCCACGTGGTTGGCCAGGCAACCATATTCCTAGTCACGTACAAGCCTGGAATCGAAAGCGCGTAATGACGGACGTTATGATTTTACACGCACGCGTTAACCACTAGACCATCCACCCTCCACCCCCCCCCCCCCACCACACAATAAAAAAGAAAACGTTATCCCTACCAAATCATAGAACTGTAAATGGTCTCTACTATAGTCTAGTCGACATAGCCATCAAGCATATATTACCGGAAGTTATTAAATGGGAATATATATAGAATATGATACACTACTTACCACACATCTGGTAAATCAAATGGATGAACATATTCACAGCCTGTAAAATAAGTTCACAACATAACTAAATACAGTACAGATATTTACAAACTCTAAAACATGGCTTGAGGAAACTCGACTTGACCTAACGTGATAACAAACTGGTTATGTGTAATCAGTGGACAGTTGTAATCAGCAAGCATTAGACGTGTGTAATCAGTAGACAGGGTTAGTCAATAGGTAACCAGTAGAAAGCTGTAATCAGCAAGCACTAAACGTGTGTAATCAGACAGGTGTAACCAGTAAACTGTAAGTAAACAGTTGTAATAAATACTAAATAGACATGTGTAATCGGTAGACATGTGTAATCAGTAGACATGTGTAATCAGTAGATATGTGTAATCGGCAGACATGTTGAATCAGTAGACATGTGTAATTAGTAGACATGTGTAATCGGCAGACATGTGCAATCAGTTGATATGTTGAAACAGTAGACATGTGTAATCAATAAAATTACTTACCCGGCTGTTTAGCTAATTCCAAAGCATACTGGTTGGCATGATCGAACACCTTTCCTTGCACAACTACTTCAGCTCCCTGTGAAATAAATTAATGACGGATTAACGAATAAACAACTACTTCAGCTCCCTATGAAAAAAGACTAAATTATATATATTGGGTTCTGTTGAGGGGTTCAGAATGTTTCTTTCTTATTAAAATAAGAGACATAGACAACTGTATGTTGTATAATTTAAACAAGGAACATGTATTATCTTCATTCAGAATTTGAATTAAGGGTAGATTTTTCGGCCACTGCCATGGCAATATTTCCCTCATGACACCAGAAAAGGCGTATGCCCTGTTTTAGTAGGTTTAAACCCCATTTCTGATTCCGAACGCTTTTCCACTGTAATGGGAGATAACTCCAGTAATACTGGTCGAACTTTCTCTTGTTGTGAGGAACGACAAATTGATGTTGCTCAGAATCAATGTTCCTTTACTCGTCATGACTAGACATGGCACAGGGTTTAACGTCCTAATATTCTGTTCCTACCGGGACGACATAATATGCCATGTAGTGTTCTATGGGGAAATTTTGCCCAGACAGCGACACTACGACCTACTCTTATTTCCGCGATTCTTTCACGTTCATGACAACTTCGGGTTTTCGTTCAACCTGAAAGACCAGATGCCGAAAAATAATCCCTAGGAAATTTCTCCGCCAAGACCGGAATCGAACCCGAACCGTAGACATCCTGGTCACTGATCCATCGTGGTCCCCCTCACACAAAATAATTGAATGATTAATAGAAAGATATATTTACATAGTCTCGTAGTTTATGTGCTATAAATTCTGGGGTACTTTCTGGTAGAACAATGGTACACGGTGTTTTAAGTTGTTGTGCTGCATAAGCCGCTGCCATGCCTGCATTTCCCCCAGATGCACATATAAGCCTTTTACACCCCCATTCATTTACAGCCTGAAATATTTAAAATAGCTCTGTCACTCCAACTCATTCGGTCTCCTAGCAACGCATAATGGACACAAATAATTAACATCAATGTATGTTCTATAAGGGAAAGTGTGCCCGCTACGACTTACTCTTATATCGTATTCCAACTGCAAAGGGATCTTTTACGTGCACGCCAATGTGAACACCGAACCTCGCTTTTCCACTCCAACCGCACGACTAGAGAGCTTTCCTTGTCATGGCCTCTGTTCTGTGCCACTAACACGGAGAAGCCACGCCTTATGATGATTGACAGCTAATAGGAGATATGATTCTGTAGGATATAAAAGTTATCACTCGAGCGGCGTTATCTACAGTGTTATTGGGTGATAGAATGTGCCATAAATCCGTCCATTTACCTTTTTACAGAAATGAGAAATTCCCCGTATCTTGAAGGAACCAGGTGGTTGAAGATTTTCTAATTTTAAGAAATCTTTAAATCCAGCCTGTTTGGATAACGGCACACTTTCAACAGCCGGCGTCGTTAGGTAATAGTTGACATTTCTGTTGTCCACGTCGGCCATTTTAATATGTTGTTGATTTTGAACTGTGAATGAAAACTGTGAAAATATGATCAAATACAATATTATTCACCTAACAGTCTGATGTGTAAGAGATGTCAAGGTCTTTGGATTGGTTAGAAAAAATTTGTCATTTAAACCTTAGGCTTATTTATATTTTATCACTAAAGTGTTCCTTTACATTGTACAGGCGTTCACATGGCATGATACGCAACCGTTTAGCAATAAAAAGTTGCCCAGTGAAATTGGCTAGGAACCGAAACTTTTTCGGAAAAGATTCAATAGAACGGTCCATGAACGTTCAGCGCGAGTTTAATGAGACCTACGTTCAGAGTTGAACTAACCACATATTTACGGTAACCGAGGTTAACTGTGTAGTAAAACTACAGTCAAAATGAAAGTAGAGTGAGAACTAGAGAACTCTGTCACATCCGATGTCTGATCACTCCGGATTTCTGTGACATCCGATATGATTTTCATGTCCCGATTTATTTCCTTATTACTTCAGCCAAAAAAAAATCTGATAAGTCCGGATTCTGTCAGTTCCGGATTTCGACATCAATCAGCCGTCCCGTCACATAATTTCTATTGAATCGTCACCATATAATCCGGCCTTAAATTGGTAGGTGTCAGGCAATTACCAATCAATTGTCCGTTAGATTAAAACTTGATGGGTGTGAAGCCACAAAAGATTAACAATCAATCACCAATCAATTATCGGTAAGATTAAAACTCGCAATCGTGTAGGTCTTTGTTGATTACCTTGATAATTTTATAATCTCTTGTAAGATAGTAATTGTGACAAATACTCAAGAATATCTACGAATTTTCCCACGAATTCGGTTGTACAAATATTCCTAGCACCTGTTAAAAACATTTGCTGTGCATGCCGATTGAACCCGAATAACGTAAGTTTGTCCACGTTGAGCTGAAATGAGCGGATGTTACGATTTATGACCTTGACCCTCATCGTCAATAGCTGCGGTTAACTAACACAGTGTATAGCCGTTTACGTGAGCGGATGAAATGTATAACAAACGCCCGTAGTATTTTAACCATTGACCGCAGCTTTCGCCGATGAGGGTCAAGGTCATAAAACGGCCACTGAGAACGTAACGTCCGCCCACTTCAGCTCAATGATTGTTAACCCTGCGGATCTCACGGGACCGTGTGACGACGACCTTGACATAGAACGACAGATTATCAATGAACACGTGATAGCAAACACAACTGTGCGATCAACTGAAGACGACGAATAGGATAAATTAACGTCAGACCTGACCTATTCAAAATGCCTACGCATGTTGAATGAAATAAAAATTAATGTGAGAAAAACTTTGAATGTACGGTACAGAATAGTTTATCATTTTTAAAGGGAATAACGTTCTGGTGATTCGAATCAACATTATGATAATAATTCCGGTTTTCGAAGTTACAATATTTGCGGTTTTGACAAAACAGGGTATTCTGACACTCTGTGACTTCCGACATATTGTCACGGTCCCGTGCGATGTCGGATTTGACAGAGTCCACTGTATTTATTTATCTTCTGTAGTCCACCTGTCAGCGTGTGATATCCTTGGCCGATATATACAGTAACCGATGTTAACTGCGTGGTATAACTATAGTTAAAATGAAAGTAGAGTAAGAATGAGGGAACCCTGTAGTCAACATGCCAGCGTGTGATATACTAGACCTATATATATCAGACATATATCACTATACTGTTTATTATACACTGTACACTACGTTCATCATACACTGTACACTACGTTCATCATCATCTCAAATCTTTTATTATACAACAAGTCTTAGTTTCATAGTAAAATTATAAACTCACCCAGATAAAACACGTTGGCTTCAACACACCTCTTTTTATAACATCACTGCTGATTGGCTATTCATTTTAATCCATCTAATAGATTGCTGCATCACAAAACACGTCTAAAATCATTACAGCTCCATCGACCCCTTCGTAACCTAGTTATAATTTGTATGGTGTGCCACATCCGACAAAATATTCTAATGGTATAATAATACTCATTGTTATATTACACATTTTCGACCCCTTCGTAACCTAGTTATAATTTGTATGGTGTCACACATCCGACAAACTATTCTAATAGTATAATAATACTCATTGTAATATTACACATTTTGACGGGTATATGGTTAACTAAAACTATATATCAATTATAATAAGATATACCTTATTTTGTCTGTATGTAAGTAAAAATAACCTGTGATAGAAATGAAGTAAGAATATAGGTGTTTAGATAATATTTACCTTGATATTATTGATTATTAGTAGTGCGGACGGGGTCCTCATGCGTACGTAAAAGATCACTAGAAGGAAATATTTGTTGCGTGGCGTATACACATCTACATTAGCGCGGTTTCTGTTCTGTGTTGGTTAATGGGATGTATTTAGCAGTGGGGAGGAAACTGGAGGACCAGGAGAAAACCAACGAGGTTGGACAGCCGTCCCTATATTCCTTGTTGCGTAGAAGCGGGGAATCGAAACCACATGACTTGCATGATTGACCAACCTCCTGATTCAACGCGCATGCGTTAACCATTCGGCCACCACTAACAAAGGGAAACAACTCTGGAAAATCTCTGAGAACCTTCTCGGTCAACACCAGGATCAAAACCTGGGTCCGTATTTAAAGGTTTTCTTAAAATTCAGCTAAAATACTTATATTTTCTGCCCAAAATCACAAATTTCTAACATAGAATGCCAGTTATGCCCCCTTAATAGCCCAACTATTTGTGTGGTACACAAATACCACACATATCATATATTTGTAAATGTGTATACAAAAAAAGACAAGATCATGTTGCAATAACTACTACTGACCATCCGTAGCTAACTTCACATATGTATATATGGGAATGAGTTGTTAAAAATAAATCATGCCTTGCTGCTCGTCGTAGTATAAATATTGTCTGAAATCTACAACGAAATGTCATCACAATGTCAAAGTTTTACAAATGAATTTAACGCATCAAAGTTCCTTATCGTTGCTGCGCTATCCAAATCTCGTATGTCGATTTATGCAACTTTTCAGGGGAAACAAAAAACATTATAAAAATGTTACTACTAAACCAAATTCTACAATTTTTTCACACAATGACTTATTAACTTAACATGAATTATTGCATATAGTGGGGTGGGGGTGGGACACCTATGACGTCATAAACCAGACATACGATAATTTGACGCATTTTATATTCTCCAAAATTGGACATACGAAGTTTGAATATGATGCATATGTCCCAAAAAACGATGTACGATAATTTGTCGGTAACAAAACGGGCGTGGCCGTTTACCATTTACGTGGTTAAAAGCCTTATTCTGGCTTGTGTATCTCGATGTCATTCATTTGATTATTGAGACACGTTTATTAAAAATAAATGAACTGAAATGGAGTTTAACATCCAACCTTTCAGCACTATCCAGGTTAATGAAACGGGTCAAAATCAGTCAAAGTGGCTCAGTGAGAAAGGCTCTTACTCACTAACCCGGGTGTACCGGTCTTAGCACGGATTTTCCCGTGTCCTCTCCTATTGTGAGGCCTGACTAGTAACACAATCTAGTCGTTCGGATAGGACGAAAACCCGAGGTCTCGTGTAAAGTTGTAATTTGAATTTAAAGTAGGCTTTTGTGCCACTGCATAACCTTTGATTTCCTGACATTATGATTTTCTATTATTTCATTATCTTCATTTATTTCATTTGCTTTATTGTCTTCAATTATTTCAATATCATCATTTATTTCAGTTATTTCGTTATCTTCAGTTATTTCAATATCTCCAGTCATTTCATTTATTTCATTATCTTCAGTTATTTCATTATCTTCAGTGTGTGATCTAGCCATATATACCTACATCCCAATCCGGATCTTTTGATAATGTCATCAGAGTCTGAAAGTGTGTCACTTAATTCATAGATTTTATCTTCTAGGCTATTTTCTATATTTTCGTTCCCACTAGTATCGAAAAGCTTATCTATTGTGGAGACATTTAAACCGATTTCATCATAACTGGAATCACTGTGGCCTGAATACAGTTCGAGTTGGAATGTTTGAAGCAACACCTCTATTTCTGGCTCTCATATTGTTTTAAGTGTTCGAATTTTATTTTATTTGAGTGGATAGGGGTAGAATAAAGGTTTAAATCATCTGAAAAGTCATCCCCAAGCTGCATTTCCATTAGTACGGATCGGGTCCGGTTGCGGATACGGAAAAAAACACTTTCATAGAATTTTAGTAAGAGTGCTTCCTCGTGTGCGGGTGCGGATACGGTTCTCTGTGCGGCGTCCGGTGCGGTTTTTCGGTACGGAAACGCATGCGGAACCGTGTCCGTAAACACACATAGGGAAACACAGTTTGGGTAGCTCGCACGGCAAAAAGCCAAAAATAGGTAGGGAAATTCCAATTTTCACCCTTTCTTGGACACGTGCCAAGATTAAAAGAGAGCCCTTCCGCTTGAAAAACCGCATATAAGGAATACACAACCTGCCGTGTGCCATAACTGCTCCCGGACCGGAGCCGTACTGGATCCGTGCTAAAGGAAATACAGCTTCAAGCTGCATTTCCGTTAGTACGGATCCGATCCGGCTCCGGTCCGGTTGCGGATACGGAAAAAAACACTTTAATAGAATTTTAGTAAGAGTGTTTCCTTATGTGCGGGTGCGGATACGGTTCTCTATGCGGCGTACGGTACGTTTTTTCGAAACGGACCATGTCGCGTTCGGTACGAAAACGCATGCGGAACCGTGACCGTAAAGACCCATAACGCACATAAGGAAACACAGTTTGGGTAGTCCGCACGGCAAAAAGCTAAAAATAGGTAGGAAAATTCCAGGCTGCATTTCCTTTAGTATGGATCCGGTCCGGCTCAGGTCCGGTTGCGGATACGGAAATAATCACTTTCATAGAATTTTAGTAAGAGTGTTTCGGTTATTTGCCGGTTCGGATACGCTTCTCTATGCGGGGTCCAGTACGATTTTTCGAAACAGACTATGTTGTGATCGGTACGGAAAAGCATGCGGAACCGTGTCTTTAAACGCAAATAACGCACATAAGGAAAGGCATTTTGGGTAGCCCGCACGGCAAATAGCTAAAACTAGGTAGGGAAATTTAAATTTTCGCCCTTTCTTAGACACGTGCCATGTTGAAAAGAGAGCCCTCCCGTTTGAATAATCGCATATAAGGACACACAAGCTACCGTTTGCCATTTATGCTCCCGGACCGGAGCCGTACTAAAGGAAATGCAGCATTATTCGAATTAATAGCAATCAAACTCGTCGCTTTTGGTGCTTGTTTAGCCCGGGCCATATTTACGAGTATCTGACCCCTTGATAAGGCTTTTTGCAGACTAGTAGACATATACTGATGTAGATTAAAAAGACAGAAACCGTTCTGAAATTTAAAAAAAAAATATGTCAAAATGTCGTATCTCTGTACGTTATTCGCCGATGGGGTATACCATTCATCGGTGTCGTTAATGTCAAATTATCGTATGTCAGAATTTCCCACTAATATCTTACTTATTAGTGTGTTATCAGTAAAAGAAGCACGTATTCATGAAATAATGATAGTATGTACTGTAATATATTTTATATTTAGCCAATTTTATACAAATTGTAACTAAATAACCCCAAAACAATGAAAATAGGTTAATCAAAGTATTTCTAATTGTAATTCGATATATATGCAAAATATTGATTTACTGTTTAAAGCAATTTAAGTTTTCTTTCTGGATTAGTTATGGTTTACCTCATACAGCATTTAAAAGGGACTTTAAACTACACAAAACATCCACGTCGTCTGATTTTGCCACGTGGTACCGAGATACGATATTTTGTCAGAAATACGATGTTTTGGAGAAATTAATTTTGGCGAATCAGATTCCGAGAAATTGTCACATGCTCGAAAATCCTATTTCTAATTGGCGTAGAGGTACGAACTTTTGATAGATGGTGCGCGGCAGGAATTTGGTTCTGATCAAGCAAAAATGTAAATTTGGCAAAAAACCGAGATACGAGGTTTGGATAGCACAGCGACGTTATACACTATTATGGCACTAAAACGCCAAAGCTCAGCGACATTGTTTTTGTTTCAATCTCAATCTCCCTAACTTTTAAAATCGTCATTACGTCCTGCTGCTACATTGTGTACTCCGGGTAAGTGTTTTGAATTGCAGGGTTTGGTAGTTCGCAGACACGTCGCCAGAAACCGGGTGAAAATTATATATGTGCAGGACCAAATGTCTCTACGGACAGTCTGCGACCTCCGACAGTGACTAACACACACAACTGACGCCAAGTTTCACGCACGGGCTTTCTAAAACTAGGCCGGTAGGGGTACGTACGGCGGCTTTTCAGCTAGGCTTTACTAACAGATTCCTCCCACAAGCGAATTATTGAAATACAATTAAACCATATGTTAGTCTCGAAATGATCTAGGTTGTATCGAGTGGACGTTAAACACAATTTTTCTTTCTCTCTTCCTTATGGTAAGTTCCAAGACGATCCATTCAGAATTGCTGCCTGTGATGAAATGGGGTTTAACGTCCTACTGTTCTGTTCTTACTGGGATAATGATGACGAGAATACTGTATGCTATGAAGCGTTATGGACTGTTCTTATCTTCAACTGTCAAGGGATCTTTGACGTACACGCTAACGTCCTACTCAGAGCCATCGTGGCGCACTGGACCAATATAAATAGATACCATCCCGGTTGAAATGAAGGATGATGCTGAATTTGAACACAATCTCTTAATACATGTAATTGTAACCTACAGAATATAGCGTTGGACATCCACCAAAATGAAATAGGGTTTAACGTCCTACTGTTCTTCTCCTAACTGGGCTAATGAAGATGGGCATATGCCATATAGAGTGCTATGAGGGAAATTTTGCCCGGACGGCGGCAATATGGCCTACTCTGATATCGAATTAAAACTGTCAAGGGATCTTTTACGTGCACGACAATGAGTACACAGGACCTCCGTTGTTCGTTCCATACGACAGACTAGATAGATGGCCATGTCATGCCCCCGTCCTGCATCACTGACAAGGGGGAACCACGCCGGAAAATCTGTATGAACTTTCTCGGCCATTGCAGCGATCGAAAACCCAGCGAGCCAGCATCTTACCACCGTGATGCCCACACGCACCAAAAACAAAATGGGTCATCCCTAGGTAAGGGTATAAGGAATAAGTATGCTAACATTCAAGGCGACCCGTTAAGAATGGCGGCCTGTAGGCGAAACACAAACTCACATCCCCACCTACAGATAGACACACCCCGACCTACAGCCCCCCCCACCGACATACCCCCCCCCACCTATAGACAGGGACAACGGTAGAATTATTTACACTTTATGAATATTGACGTATAAAAATAAACACCAATTGTTGTAAACAGTATTATTCATTAAACATAAAAAATATACAATAAAATATTGAAGACATTTTGAATAAATTAAACAATAAAATAAACAATAAATATAAACACAGTATAAGTCCTGTAGATAAAATACAAATACGTCATCAGTAGTTTTAACTGTTGACTACAGACAGTATAATACGTCACCAGTAGTTTTAACTGGAGACAGTGTAATACGTCACCAGTAACTGTTGACTACAGACAGTGTAATACGTCATCAGTAGTTTTAACTGTTGACTAGAGACAATAAAACTGTAAATTGTATGACTAGAGACAATAACATTATGTTGACTAGTTTACATGAAAAACTTGTTTATTTTATTTTAATTTCATTTGATCTGTGATATATTTCACCTTTTCATGTGATTCAATGTCTGACAACCTACAATAATCTAGAGGTGTTTTACCATATTTATCATTGACATGTACATCTAGATGTAAACAATCAACTAGATATTGTACTGTAGATAAAGTACCGACTAGACATGCCAAGTGTAAGATGGTATGATTATAACTGTCTCTAGCGTTAATATCTGCCCCATGACTGACTAGATATTTTATTTTATCTACAGTACTTGATGAACTTGATGAACAACATTTAAATAACGGTGTCTCGTTCCACACATCATCTCTGACGTTAACATCTATGTTCACCATGTTTTTTATATCATCCAAAGTACCATGTAGACAGGCATCAACTAATTGTTGTTGTTGTTGTTTACGTGTATCTGTAATATATAACATGTTATACTATATTTACAGTTTATCAAGTTATATTTAATATTGTTTCATCTAAAGTAGGTAAGTCAGCCATTGTTGGATATATATTATATATTAGAATAACTTACCTTCCTCATCTGAGGTAGGGGGGTTGTATGGCCGAATGGTTAGCACGTACGCGCTGTATCATAAAGCCTGTCATTGAGTCCACTGGTGTGGTTTTGAATCCCCGGTTGTAGTGACAAGGAGACGGGTCGTCTGTCCAACCTCGTGGGTTTTCTCCGGGTCCCCCCACTGCTAAAAACTCTTCGCGCAAGCGAATTATTGAAATAAAATTAAACCATATGTTGGTCCCGAAATGACCTAGTTTGTGTCAAGTGGACGTTAAGCCCCATCTCTCATCTGAGATAGGTGTATGACGTCATAACTTGTGACGTATTGTATTTGAAATAAATATCAACCTACCTTCGTCATTTAGGGTAAGAGTTTTAATACATGTCTCCAACTCATCCATTCTCTTCTTTGTTACAACTTCTTTCTCTTCAGTTTGTTTTTTGTATGTTTCTAGTTTTTCGATTTTCTTCAACATCTGTTTGGAATCTCCATCTTGTCTTTCCATCTGTTTCTTCAGGTTCTCTAATTCCTGCTTAGTAAGGTCGTGATCTTTATGTAATTCGTCTAGTTCACGTCTTGTCTTGTCTTGTTCTGTCATCAGATTGGTTTTATTTTTACCTGTATGATAAAATTATATACAATTTAATAATGATACAATACTATTACCTGTATGATATAATATAATACACACGACAAACCCAAGGACAGGACACGATATATATAGACAAATGAAATGGGGTTTAACGTCCTACTGTTCTGTTCCGACAGGACTAATGAAGACGGACATACGTCATACATTGCGCTATACGTGAAATTTTGTCAGGACAGTGGCGTTACGAATTCCACCCTAACCCCCAGGCCAATGTGTACACGGGGACTCGGGTTATCGTCCTATTTAAACAACTACACATTTCCCCTTGCCAGCAGCCAGGGTCTATTCCGTCGGTTCTACACCAGGGATCAAATATAGAAATTTCAAATAACGTGGATGGTCTCGAAGAAATGAAATGAGGTTTAACGTCCTACTCTTCTGCACCTGACCTGGGCTAATGGAAGACGGGCATGTGCCATACAGTGTGTTAAAAGGGAAATTTTGCCCGAGCAGCGGCGCTACGGCCTACTCTTATATCGAATTCCATCTGCCAAGGGATCTTTTACGTGCACGACGATGTGTACACGGGACCTCGGTTTTTCGTCCCATCCGAACGACTAGGCCACTGTCCTTGTCAGACCCTCCTTCTGAATCACTGACAAGGGGAAATCACGCCGGAAAATCGAGATGAACTTTCTCGGCCAATGCAGGGATCGAACACCCGACCTCCAGGCTAGCCAGCGCCTTGCCCACTTAGCCACCGTGATTCCCTGGTCCCGAAGAAAAGGAGAATATTTCCGGAACGTTGTATCATACTGGTATCTGTCATGATCGGCCATGTGCTAAAAGGAATCTCAATATCAGCATATTGAGCACGAAAGAGTTTTGAATTACAATACATAGAAGCCATCTAACACAAGCAACCAGTCTGTACGGCTGTCGTCTGCTAAATGACATTACACAAAGGTGGTCGTCTGCCAATTGACGTCATATGTTAGTAGGTTAAACGCGCCACCAATAATAAGGGAGATAACCCAGTTATAGTAAGCTGATTGCGGATGCAGACCACCATCAAAATCTCTCTCTCTCTCTCTCTCTCTTTCTCTCTCACTCCGATTTGTGTTGATTATTAAATCTAGAATGTACGAAGAGGGTTTGAATTAACGTTTTCTGCCAGGTTTTGGTAAATATTTATGATTTAGAGGATTTAGAGGCGGAAGAATAACAAAGTTAACAGTTTGGTTACGGTGATACGTACGGCGAATAGAATGCTACTTCAAATAATTTTGGTCGTCAATGGAGAAATTAATGGCGGTCTGTATCCTAGTATGATTATATTCTACAGTAGATATTGTTCGTGTTATAACTTTCATATATATTTAGTTATTTATCTTTTGTAGGTGTGTTAAAGGGTTGGGTGATAAATGAAATCTTCTACTGGCAATTTTGATATGTTTGAAATAGAAATATACTTACCATTCGTGGTGTTTTCTAATACATTTACGATTTCTCTGTAACCTACTTCTCGTAAACATTGGATGAATCTACCATAGGTATCACCACAGTTTAAGACATACGTCACTAGCTTGTCAGCAGCTGCATAGCGACCCTTTTCTGTGGTCGTGTAAATTTTCCTTATTTCGTCTTTTTCATCTCCGTCGAATACGTTTTTTTCAAATAATTTATTAGCAAGTTTTACTGGTTCTTTGATATGCTCCACCAGGTAGCAGTAATTAGCTTGGATCTTAACATAGTCGACTTCAGGCATCCGACCTTTCCGTTTTACTGAAATAATTTATTATACATTATTAAATTAAAATGTCAATAACGTTTCATGTTTTGATGTCGCGTCTTGTGTTCTAATGATTCAAGCATGGTTAAACCCCCTCTAAAGACGAAACAGAAAGTATTTATCTCCTAAATAACGTCTCATCTTTTAAGTTTCTATTAAAATAACACGTCACTTGTTTATGTTGTTGTTCTTTGTGTTTAACGTCCGCTTCCACCGAAAGTGATATCGCAGACAAGTGGCCTTATTTTCGCTTTGTTATCTTAGCGCACGCGCAGCGGACTTCCCTGTGGAGGGAAACCGGAGGACCCGGAGTAAATCCACGCGGTTGAGAAGGCGTCCCTATCTCCAAGCCACATACGCTCACACCATGGATCGAAACCACAGCCGCAAGACACGACACTTTACACCATTAGGCCATCCCACCCCCTTGTGCGTTCGTTCGTTCGGTAATTACTGGAGTTTAACGTCCACTTCCAGCTAGGGTGATATCGTAGAACCCCACCCCGCGTTCGTTCTTTAATTACTGGAGTTTAACGTCCACTTCCAGCTAGAGTGATATCGTAGAGTCCCCCCTCCCCCCTATCTGATATAGATTATAATGTGAACCGTGTTCAGATCACGTGGGCGTATTGACCAATCAGATTTCGTTCAATTACATCGATCTGACCTGAAGTTAAAGAACATGACAAGAGCCATTTGACCAGACGAGAGAAAATATTATGAGTAAAGTAGGTAGATTATTAATATCATATCATTCCACTTACCCTGGTGGCTCGACATCTTGATTATAGATTTTATATTATTTCTATACTTGACTTAGATAGGTATCTTACTTGACTTGGTCTTTTATCTTAAAAACAAGATACATTGAATAAAATGTAGTTAAAATTAGATTGAATTTCTTTCCCTGACTTATATACTCTGACATTAGGGAGGTGGGAACTTAGGCCCGTATTCAAAGGTTTTCTTGAATCTAAGTCAAGGGGCTGGCTAGGATTCATACCAAGATTGCTGTGTGAAACTTATGGTCTAATAAACAAAATGTTCAATATTTCTATATTATTTAACTTGTGTAACTAGGCCGGATAGAATTGACCTAGTTTTCAAAATTTTGCTGATCCTACTTTCTGTGACAACAGACTTTATAGAGTATTCATGAGCCAGATGATGCAGAGAAGTGGTTTGTTTAATAACTTGTGGATGACGAATATTTTAAATTCAATATATTTTTTGTAAATACTATCAAACGAAATATAAAACTGATACTCCTTTATAGAAATTTATCATTCAAGGAATTCCCACTCTAAAGATATAAAATATTAATAGTTATTACATAGATATATATAAAAATAGATCAAATAATATCATATCTACCTTAATTGTTCTTGTATATGAAGCAAACCTCTACTCTGGATGGGTAGCTGTTTAACGTCGGCTATCTGGATAATTTCTGACGCTCGCCGCTTGGTCTTCCTCTAGATATATATGTGTGTGTTTACTGTCACTCCTAGTAACATTTCAAACATTCATTTAAATAATCCAAATAAGGAGCGATTTAAACACTGTCCTGTATGATTGGTAGATGATGACTAATGCTACTATAAGGCGTGATTTAAACGGTGTCCTCTATGATTGGTAGATAATGACTAATATTACTCTAAATATCCTGATCATTTATATCGTGTAACTAACCTACAGAAATTGAAACCTGTTATGCAAGTTTACCCCCAATACATATCCTACACTTAATTAGGTTTTTGATATGTATAGACCTTATCAATAGGCTACTGGTCTTCAGGCCCACCCTCTCACAGCCTATAGACCCACTCTCTCACACCCTACAGGATCACTCTTCTGATGCCTACACAGCTTTTAAAAACAATTAGCGATCACATTTGTGTTCATTAACAACACATTCGTCCAGCAACCGGCCATGGATCTTTTTATTACCCCAGGGGCGGATACAGGAATTTTGAAAAGGAAATGGGGGGGGGGATTGGTGCACACGAGTCTGTCGCCGTTCGAAGTAAGGCAAACAAAATTTAGACCTTTTTCTTACCATTTTCCTTAACAGTGTCATTTGTTACATCCTTATTTCCTTCCAGGAAAAAAGATAAAAAAAGAAAGAATCCCGGGCATTCCAAGGAAAAAATATGAAAGTAACTATGGATGGATTAGATATAAAGTTATGGCGCCAATCATTTTTCAAAACATAAAAACTACGACAGAGTATAAGAAAGAATTTATAATACAAAATTCAAAAATACATTTTACGTTCTTTTGTTGATTGTACCTTTTCAGATTTTTTAACATTTTATGTAATGACAAATCAGTAGCAAGGTAACTGACAAAATCTTTGGGACCTTTTCGTGCCATTTTTCAGAGAAAAAAATCCCATCGTAAGTGCGATTTGTTGCATGTTAAATATAGACAGCTTGTGACATTTTTATATCTGTTTTATATGTTCACACATTATTATCCGTTATGCAGTTTTGATTTCTTACCAATATCATTCCCGACAAATAGATAAGAAAAGAAGAACTTCAAGCATCCAAATAAATTTTTCTAGCTATTTGAATCTTGATATGTGCAAATATCCTTCTACGTTTTCATTGTACCTTTTCGGATTTTATAAAGAATATTGTAAATTTATAATGCGAAATTTTATTTTCCAAATAATCGTACAGTTTTCAATTGTTTTAATTCTTTGGCGGCACACTTTGGAAAAATCTCACGGCACACAGGTGTGCCACGGCACACTGGTTGAGAATCACTGGTCTATATCTGAGATTGATGATGTTGTACTAAATGTGATGATGTACCGTGCCATCTAAAGTATTAACAAATTACTTTGACTGGGACACGAAATTTTAACTAAGATAAAATCCAAATTTTAGTAATTTGATTGGACAATATTAGATTTATGTTAGTGCTTAGCCAATCAAAATTGAAGTATCTACTAAAATTTGAATTTTATCTACAGTTAAGATTTCGATAAACAGGGCCCTGGAATCTTTTCATCAAAGTAACAACTGAGATTTGTATAATTATCATTAAGAATTGAATTGATATATAAAAACTAGTCAAGTAGATACTAAAATTATTTTAAAAACAAACACATTTAACAGTTTGATCACGCAATGAGACGTGACATATTTTAAAAATAAGACGCTACAAATAATGTCGAATACTGGGGGTTTGTTATTTTATCGGCATCGTCATGGGGGTGGGTGCGGGGCAACATACAGGCCTGGTTGGGACCGTGGTGCAAAATAGAGGCCTGGCTGTGTATCATACTGCTTGTAGATTACATTGTCAAAAGTCTGTCATCACCCCCCCCCCCCAACAATTTACAGGTAATACAGGTACCTTGGTATAAACTAAATCTATATTCCCCGGGAATACCCCTCCGTGGTGTACGTGAGATTTGCACGTGGATATTAAATAGATTGATTGTTGAACTGAGGAAAGAATCGTAATATTAATAAATACATTGAGACGTTTTATTGTGTAATCATCAATAGATGTATTATTAGTAACATAAATCTACACGTCAGAAATAAAAATATTCCTTTCATAATAATTTTGCAATAAAAACAGGTCACTTGCAACTTGCCAGGTATAACACTGTGTTGGTTATTAAAGCTACAACATGTCATGGCCGCAGAGAACCGTGAAAGTTAAAGCTACAATCTGTCATGGCCGCGGAGAACCGTGATGGTTAAAGCTACAGTCTGTCATGGCCGCGGAGAACGTGGTGGTCGTGTGATTATACTGCAACCTGTCAGCATCGTAGAAAACCGTAGTGGTTAATGTCATTACCTGTCATGGCCACGAAGAACATGGTGGTTAAAGTCATTACCTGTCATGGCCACGGAGCGCCGTGGTGGGCGTGGCGTTATGACTGGTTAAACCGTGGCATTAAAAACCGAGACCATGTAAACAAAAAGAAAATGATCCATAGCTAAAGAAAACAAAATAAAGTTAAAAATATAATATAAATCATAATGTAACAGTAAGATGATTCATATTTTCATCTGAACAACGACGACCATAAAACAATTAAATGCTCTTAAAAGACTTTTACCTGATAAATATCACTCGAAATTATTGGGAAAATGTAAATTATGGAAACGACGATGTATTAAACTTGTCAGAGCAGAATAGTAGGACGTTAAACCCCGTCTCATTTTAATCATTATGAAAGCCACGTTGTATTTTGTATTATTTTAAGTTGCTTGAATTATCTGTGTTTCTAGCACTAGATGAAAGTGAAATGTATCCTCAAATTATAGCTCTTTGACAAAGTCTTAACCCGTTGTTAAAGAAAAGGGGGGGGGGAATGGATGGCTGAATTGTTAGCACGTGTAGGCCGTATCATAAAGCCTGTCATTGAGTCAACTGGCGTGGTTTCGAATCCCCGGTTGTACGTGGCAAGGAGTAGGGTCGCCTGTCACACCTCGTGTGTTTTCTCTTGGTTTTACGGCTTCCCCTCACTGTTAAAGACCCCAACGCGCAAGCGAATTATTGAAATAAAATTGAACCATATGTTAGTCCCAAAATGACCTAAGTTGGGTCGAGTGGACGTTACCCCCCCCCCCTCACTCTCTCTCTTATTAAAGAAAAGAAAGAAACTATGACATAATTGGAAACAAGGCAGAGCAAAATTTTATTAACCCTGCCAACTCATCAAATTGTATTAACCCTGCTGACTCATCGAATGGGAAGTGGTATCAGTCATTCTTGAAAGGGCTTGTATACCCTGCATTGTGCACGATAAACCGGATTTGTGTTTAAGTTAGTGGAAATTTCCTAGAAATTCGTTAGCTGTTTTGTGGATCGTTTGACCTTGCATTCCATAAATATGTTATTTTCTTATTATATTTTTGTGAAATAAACCATACGGTAATCACGTTTTAAGGGGAGGGTCTTTATTGAAATGTATAAATGTATAAACCTGTCTTTCTGGGGAAGGAGGTGGTAACATGGTTCATAGAGAATCTTTATACGCCCTTATTTAATATGGGGGTATGTTGCAGTCACCTCTATCCTTCCGCCCCACCCCCCAGTAATATTTTTATAATGATTGACACTAAATCATAAAATGAAACAAAGTATTCATAAATCCTACAGAAAACAGCGCGTAGGGGGTCTTTAGCAGTGGGTGGAAAACGGAAGACTCGGAGAAAATGTTAAATGGGTTACCATGCAAATCAAAAGTAGTTCAATGGAGTCTTATCGCTCATATCATGTCGCATGTCCATCTTCATAAATCCGGTAGTCGCAGCAGAAAGCTCTACGATGTAAAACCCGATTTCATTTTATTTCAGTATTTTGGTTGTCAATAATAACCTATTAAGCCCGCAGCATACAGGAAACGTATATTATATACGCCCTTTATTTAATCAAGAAATAACCTCCGTAATAACCTCTTTAGCCGCTAGGCTAGAGGGAACGTATATTGTATACGCCCTGGACTGATGTTTCTGTCAGTTCTAAAAAATAACCCACAGGCATTTGTTTTATCAGGAATATATGTAATTAACATGTAAATATATTATATTATTAAAGCAATCTATACTTTTATTTACCATCAACAAGCCCCTTATCATACAGGGGAGGGGGTGGGGCTTACATAACTATCTGTACTTTTATCCTTCAGATGCTAAATACAGTACATTGTAATTTCCAAGAAAAAGAAACTGAATAATACGCAGATTGTTTGTCAATATTGTGATTCACTCGGGTGAAAAGAAATGGTTTATTTGGGGTAAATTTGTATCTTATGTAAAGTACACGTGTAGGGTTATCGCGACCCTACCAAACAAAGCGCTAACAATATATGACACTGCAGATATTAAATACACCACATCGTGAAGTCTAAAAAAAATATATATATCTTAAGTATGCACAGATTGTATTTCAAGATTGTGACTCACTCGAGTGGAAAGAATTGGTTTATTTGAGGTACATTTTTATCGTATATAATATACAGAAAAGTTATTGCGACCTTATTATAATAAGTATTTTCACATGCATGTAGTATAGAATGTTTGTGAATTAAGAGTGTTCATCCATGCCCATTCCACCCCACCCTAACTCCAATCAATGTATTCAGTCAAAAAAATTAATTTGGTCGTCATATTTATTTTATGGCGTTGTTTACATCGTTTTGTAACTATTCAGTGAGAAATTTAATTTAGTCTTCATGTGATCCCCGGAACAATACAGTTAATTATCCGCATGGCATGCCCCACTTTAGTATCCCAGTTTCAGAAAAGCTATACATATTCCCACTTTATTTCACTTATTGTCATTCTAACTGATGATAAACATGTCCCGACATCCCCAAATTGAACTCGTCTCTTTATCGTAACATCAATATTAAATATACAAAGAAAAAACAAATATAGCTTCATGAAATTTAAGCTTTTTTTACCGCACTAATAAATCTGTTATTTGATCCAGAACGTTTTTTTGTTGTATTCTAGCCTGTATAGTCTTAGTTAAAACTCTAGACCAACCGGAGGTTTAGGGGAAGAACTAAAGAAACGTGAAAATATTAAAATTTGCCCATTTGGATAGCCAGACTGTTTATGGCTGATCGGCCACGTTTGAACGAACCAGAACAGATACTTCCAAATCTATTAAATTCCAAAACATGTGAAAATGTATAAATTTCCTTTTATGGCGCGAGACCACGATCGTTTGAACAAATCTGAATGAACGATTCATCAAAATAGTTTCAAAACAATAAAATAGATCAGACGAGGCCGAAAATGTAAAATTAATGTATCGGCGACTAACGAAGGAGATTAAGCATATTCTGCTTTGTACATGACACCATGTAAAAACTTATAGTTATGGGACAAATTTAGACCTTTATGAAAGTTCCCCTTGATTCTCCATTTTGGTTTCCCCCTTTTCAGACGGGGGGGGGGGGCGGCTGGCAAGAAACAAAGTCTAATCGTTCGGTTTATACGAAGATTGTTAGAACCTTTTATACACTAACTTTACAGATGGAATTAAGAATAAATGTAGGGCATATCACGGCTGTTCAGGCAAAATTACACAGTTTCATTGGCGTTGATGCAGTCGAAAAGTAGTACGTTACACGCCATTTATGTCATCAGAGATCCGGTTCCCATCTGACAAATCTGTAAGACGATATGTAGCATCAGTGCATAACGTGATTCAACAGAAAGGTGATAAGAGAAATTCTATTCAAGTTAAACCAACTGTATCTATTTATTTTAAAGTCTTACGTCGGGATGAATAAATTATATGATTTATTGTAATTAAGGTTACACATACCTCTCAGGTAGCATAATGAGCTCTAAGATCAAGGACGTAAGAGGATCACATAATGACGTTATACCTATGGCGGGATTTAAAGGGGAAGACCAACGATTTTCAACAAGGTTTCCATAAATCTGAAATATATATTCAGAAAGAATCCCCTCTGTAAAAAAAAAATAAAAAAGTTTTTGTAAATGAGAAATTAATTTTTTTATTAAAACCGGAAGTGACTTAGTTGGTTCAACACGCTCACTGGGCTCTATAGAAAGCATACAGATTTGGGATAAGTTTATTGATGTATTGTATTCACGTCCCGTCTTTGGGCGAAAAATCTTATGAAATGGACTGTTTGTTAGGATATTATAAACACGAATTTATGTTTTTTTAACGTTTAGTACACAAAGCCGTCGCGTAAATTAAACTCACACAGGACAGTACGCTGTGGCCCAATTCACACCGCATGGCTAATTATTTACATCACGTGGTTTGATGGACAGCTTACAAGTGACATATATATCGTCTGCTTCGGTGTTTTTGTGCTTGTTGACAGCGTTTATCAACATAAACAGACCAAAATTATGGGCACGAGAGACATGATAATAGTGCATTTTGGCACACAATGTCGACATGAGCTGCTTTTCCTTTTTTTCTTCTATTTCCTCTTGAGAAGCAGACGACATACATCTCACGTGTAAGCTTTCAATCAAACCACGTGATGTAAATAATTAGCCATGCAGTGTGAATTGGGCCACAGCGTACTGTTTTGTATGAGTGTTTTTACGCGACGGCTTTGTGTACTAAATGTTAAAACACCATAAATTCGTGTTTATAATATCCTAACAAACAGCCCATTCGATAAGATTTTTGGCCCAAGGATGAGGCGTCAACGCAATACAGCAGTAAATCTGTATGTTTTCTATAGAGCCCAGTGAGCGTGTTGAACCAACTATGTCACTTCCGGTTTTGATAAAAATTAATTTCTCTTTTACAAAAACTTTTTTACTTGTGTTACAGAGGGGATTATTTCTGAATATATATTTAAGATTTATGGAAACCTTGTTGAAAATCGTTGGTCTTCCCCTTTAAGGGTCAAAACTAAATGTATGTTTAAAGTGTTACTGTTAAAATGAATGCTCCCAAGAAGGAAAGACCTGTTTTAACCGTATTATGTATTCATCATTATAAGTATAACGAGATTTATATACTGAGCGCCATAGAAAACGCATCACTTAGTTTTTAGTATAACAACATAATCCTGTAAACATATCTTATTTATTTTGCTTCTTATTGTGAACAATATTCAAATGGGAACACATCAATAACAACACATTTGTACACTTATGGATATTTAATCTGTAATCAACGGTACAAAGGCAGAGGGGTTATTGTATTGTGTAACATTGGGATTATAATCAAAACGATGACACCATAGCAAGAAATCTCTCCTATTGCCAATGTATATAGAATTTCCTGCACCACGTTTATTGTATCCGGATGTTTAAAGCGCATTAACAATATATCCCTTTAAGAGGAACTGTGTCATTGTCTTGTAACAGTTTCCAAAGTGTTACAGCCAGTCGTTCGTGGTGAGGCACTGGTCTCCGGTGTCTGGTATCTTGTATCTCGAACGTTATCGCCAAGATAAATTTCGTGCCAATATTTCCGAAGGCGATATTTCACCCAAAGGCAAATGGGATTACGGCCCGACCCAACATTCTGCAAATGTTTTTTTTTTTTTTTTTTTTTTCTTTCCTCTCCTACTACCACAACCAGAGTTTCGCTTACCCTTTCCGTGCTATGAACATCGGATAATCATTTCGCTAACCACACCACATTTCTACTACATTACGTGCCTTAACTGATTTATATTGTATCCAATAACACGTTTTAAATTAATCAAATGAGAGTAAAACCATTTACTTTGTAATTCTATACCAATTTGTTTTTTATGATTATAATCTTATACAATGTATTTATATTTTATTGTAAATAATGTCCTCGGGAGATGAATTTATATAAGCCCCGGCTTGTTTTCAGATCCCACAATCATATAGTGTACTTTTATATTATGTAAAATATTTATTGAATAAATAGTGTCAGAAAAAAAAAAAAAAAAAATGAATAAAATTGATGCTACAGTTGGAGAGTAGCCTAAATACCCGTAGGATTTCGTCACCGAAACAAATACTGTGGTAACATAGCCAGCTAAACGATAGGTTGTCAGGCAACGAAACATACGTCCTCAGCAGCTAAGTCCTTTGAACAGTCAACAAGGGTTGTAGCATACTTTGCCTTTTGTCAGTAATGCAAACATTTACAACACTAAATTCTGATTACGAGTTCTGGCCTATACTAAAATTTAATTATCGTAAATCGTTTTAAATCAATTGGCGTTTTCATCCATCACCTTACCATATGTATTGATTAGTGCTGAAAGGATTTCATTGATGACATGGGAGCCACGATGGTTTAATGAGTAAGAAGCTGCCTCCCTAGTCTGGTGTTCAAGGGTCGCTCCCGGTCTTGACTGAATACGTTCATTGTGATTTTCAGGCGTGGTTTCCCCATGCCAGTGTTGCAGGACGGAGGGCCTGACAAGAACAGCTATCTTGTTGTTCGGATGGAACGAAAATGTCCAGGGAAAGTGGTCTATGTCCGTCTTTATAAGCCCAGTCGGACCAGAACAGTAGGAAGTTTTACCCCATTTTATTACATTTCAATTACGAAAGGTATCTTCGTGAAATACGGGTTAATGTATAGCAAACGCTACCAAAAGAGTAATCGTTGGCTTTTGATGCCAAAGCAATCGTGCTCGGCACTAAATGTCAAGGTGTCGAAGATGTAAGACCCGGTGTCTGGTGCAGCCTTCATGGATATGAATGGCCTTCACTGCGCACTCAGTGTGGCGCTTTTAAGACTTAATTCAATCCGAATAAACTGTAATGTGACGCACATTAATCCGGGAAAAACAATCCGAATTCCGGAGGCCGGTCTCCGAAATTCGCAATGAATGCGTATGCAGTGTGAACGCAGCTTATGTCATGTCGGGATAAAAATATCATACACCCAGCTCCTAACCAACCGTCACCACAAAGTTAATTGGTTGAAGGTAAAAACGTACATGATAAACCAGCATGATAACAGAACAAGGAAAATTCATGAGTTCATCTAGATAGGGCGACATACCGGAACTAGGACAAGCAATACAAAACTTGTATCTTGGTCTATTCTTCTGGTCCTTCGGAAATGCTGGATACACTCGCTAGGGAACCCATTTTATGATGCGCTTAAGGAAGACCGTGATATGACTTGACAAGTTGTGGTGTCACGACTAAGTACTTAAGATGAAGCTGTGACAATCGCGGTAGAACTAGAGATATCTTCGCCCAAAACTGAAGACAATGCGGTTAAGAGGGAACTTGATAAAATGTGGGAAGTGTTAAATGATGTGTCTTCTAAGATAGAAAAGAATCTGGCTGTTGAGAATAAGACGTGAAACCAAAGAAATAAAGCTCTTCGAATCAGAGAATGTTTCGAAAACAAAAGAACGAAACTAAGAAAACCGGGAAATCTGATACTTTAAAAAGCCCAGACCCCGCAGATTTGGCCCGCCAAATACAACTGGGTTACATATGTCGTGCAATGTGAATACCGTGCCAGTAAATTGATTAATTGATACGGGTGCCTGTGTTAGCATTGTGTCTGAAGAGAGTTATGAGGAAATACCTGAGGGGATGCGACCAAAACTCGAATATGTAGCAGAGATATATCATGGTGCTAATAGTGGCATTCTCAAGACACTGGGGGGGGGGGGGGCATTATTAACGTTGACGTTTGTGGTACCACATACAAAAAAGAATATGACGATGCTCCTGTTAGATCTCAATTGATATTGGGCTTAGATTTCCTTGAAATATACAAAGGCATAATTGGCATAGGAAATATAACGATTCAATTTGAAGATAAATCCCACGCATATGGAAAGCGATGCCGGAGTTTGTCATATTGCGTTAGCTGAAAACGCGCGTGTCCTCGCTAGACAAGACAAAATGTGGAAAGGTGAAATACCCAAAGAGTTTGTATGGGTTTATGACTAAACCCAGGACAAATCTATTGAAAAAGTATCCTGTCAATCTTGGGAAAGTGGTTTGGCTAGGGAAACAATGGATACCTGTTCGACTCATGAACACAAATGAACATAAGAGCACTAGTCTCGGTAGATATCGTAGAACATCTGAGGCAGAATTTGTCTATTTTATTAAAATTGCGTTAAAGTTTTGTTTAGAACTGAAATAAATAAACTATTAGTCAATCCCCATGCTAAAAACATTAAAGTGCACATAAAATGGCCCTGAAAAGTTCTCCATGTGAGAAGTCCATGGTTATTTTATCCACTATTCGGCAAATTCACATCAATCCGACTAAAATTAATTCAGCTATCTTCATTCAAAGTCGTAACAATAGACCTCCCGTAAAAACGACTTTGCCAATTATTGAAAACACTCTTAATCCCCTCAGACGCCAGTTACGTCACAGTGACCGAATGCATATTCGGAATGTTTATTCCTTAATTACCTATACAGCCGGAGTGTGTATTCATTAACGCCTGACTGATTCCTTAATCCCCCTAATTAAATAAAACAATTGACTACGGAAAAATTTGTTTTATAATTCATTTTAATTCAAGATCCAATTTAGAATTTGTTTTATAATGTACGGTCGTTCTGTTTCCTCGCGGCAGCGATTTTAATACACTCTACCATCTTGTACGGTCTAAACGATTCGAGAGACCGAACCCAATGACAATCCGCTAACAGAAGCAACTGACACCCGCTAACCTTTTATTACAAATAATGTATCATCTGAACTATAAACTTACGTCTCTTCTGTATTAAAACTTTATTTCAATTCCGTATTTGAAATTGTTTATAGTCAAGACGCGTGCTTTACATTATTTAAAGTATATTTTCATGTTAATTCACCTTCACTTATTTGCCATATTTGGGAAGGGAAGGTTTTAACGTATGCTCTATCTCTGCAAATATCTGTCAGTAAGTCAAGTCGCGTGGTTTCGATTTCAAGCTTGTGCGGGTCCCACGGTTTCCTCCCACTGCTGTAAGTACGCATTAAAATAAAACTGAACCGTGTGTTAGTCCCGAAATGCTCTAATTTACGTCGAGGGGACGTTAAACCCCATTTCGCTCTATGATGCATTTGGCCGCTTATAGATTAGATGTTCAACTGGTACCTGAGCTCATGATGAAAGTTCTTTGGGATTCTTCCGTGTGGTTTTACCTTATCAGTAGTGCAAGGAATATTGTACGAAAATAGGAATTCAAAGTAAGAGTAGACCATAGTATACTGTTCCGCAAAGTGAGCAATATGGTGGTTGTCAATACCATGGAAGGGGAGTAGGTGGTCTAGTGTTTTAACGCGTGCGCGTGAAATCATAAGGTATGCCATTGACTCAACTGGTGTGGTTTCGAGGGTCGCCTGTCTAACCTCGTGGGGTTTCTCCGGGTCCTCCGGTTTCCCCCCACTGCTAAAGACCCGTACGCGTAAGCGAATTAATCAAATAAAAATTGAACCATATGTTAGTCGACGTTAAACCCTATTTCTCTCTTGCTCGCTCATTAGCATGGATTGAGCAGAAAGTGGGGCCTTTAAACCCCATTCCATTTCATGGGCACTTTATATGACGTGTATTTATGCTGATGACACCCGATATTCAGACGAAAAGACGGCGTTAAACCTAATTTCATTTCATCGAGGATGCTGATGACACCCCAACTTATTTATCGATGTTTTATTTCAGTCAATTCATGGACATTAAAACTGAAGAGGATAAATACAAAATTTACATTTCGACGACACAACGATAGAAGAAAAATATCTGACCACATTTCTCACACAATACCTGGCGATTATAGAAACGTATCCTGACAATACAAGTAATATATCCTGTTATTGTAGTACATTAAATATGGCTACCAATGCAGTGCACAAGTTGCCGTGTTCATATGTCCGCGCCATTTAACAATTCTTCAAGAGCCGGTAAAGATTCTTCTATTTCATTTGCAATTCTAATCAGCTCCGCGGCATCTTCGTGTTCCCTACCTTGATGTATACCAACGGAGTTTATAGTTATGGCGTAAACATCGAGTGGCAGGGTGATAACAGAAAACACTACCCCGGCCACAGCAAGACCTCTCGATGCTCCCCTTAATACACCGAATGCCGTTCTACTAGCATCTGCAATAGCATCAGCAGCACGGGCCAATTGGAGAGCACTTCTAATGACACCACTAAGGTTACTCATCGTCGACACAGTTAACCTGTCGGAATCAATGGCTAATTGTATACAATCTCGAATATTTCTTAAGTGATCTGCATCCCTTTGGAGGAGTCCGTTTATTACACCACGCGTTTGGTTGGAGATGACTGTTTTAGCTATCCCCGCCCCAACTCCAGTTATTGCCCCTCCTCCAGCGACCGCCGCTCCTACTGCTGATACTATTAATGAGGCGCCGAAGGTGAAGAAGCTAGCAATGAATCCCCCGATCATCATTCCACCACCAACAGCACCTCCTACTCCACCAGCTACTTTACTTATCCTCACATCATTTTCCAACTTGTTGAGTTCAGTAGCAGTTTGTCGAAGGATGTGAATCAACTCTCTTCGATTCCGTATTAATAGCCGAATATTACGGCCTGTTTCACCATTTTGTCTATTCATCTTTCCACTACTATGTGTGTGACATGTACGTGACAATCTGAAGGTGAAAACAATATCACTTTTATTACAAGAAAGAATGTGTAACGATTAAACCCTAAAAACAAAAATACGTTTTTCTCATTCCAGAAGACCTATATGTCGTTTTCAACATAATGTATGGGAGATAACCCCACTTTATGCCATATTCCAAATACTTCAGGGGAAGAACAATCTAAGTCATATTTTTGTCTCTTCGCTTAAAACGCAAAACAGACTTTTGGACGAAAATGTTTTACCCGAACAGAACAACGTCAAATGATGTGTAACACGAACCACAATTAACAGTACAGCTGACTTCAACTTTTCAGCCAATTTCAGGTTATATAAGGGTACGTGTATTCGTCCTGCAGGCCATTTCAAAAGGGCCTTGGTTCGATGTGACTCCGATTTTTTTTTACCTGAAATTGGTTGGTCCACAAAAAGGTTATATAATTTGCTACAAGGTGGTGTCATTAACGTGAATCTACGTATATAAATGAAATGGGGTTAACGTCCTACTGTTTAAATGTATAATGTAACAGAAACATTCTCTGTAATTCAGCTAGAAATGTCGGTCGATTTAAAATAACACATCAAAAGCTCAAGAAATAAAAATTCTACGAGTGACCTTTTTTAGTAATATAGGGTTTTCGTTTGCTCCGACCTCAGCAAAAACAGTGGACTAGCGAAAAGACAGTGGACTGTTTATAACTTGTTTCGAATTGATAGTATACGCCCTCAAACAGAACTACGTAATATCTGATTCATAGGGAAAAGCGTGTTCTAAAGATATGATCAATTATTGCACCTTAATGGCTGAGTGACCAGGTTATGTCGCCATATTCAAGTTTCAAATAATGGGCAGATTATATATAGATAACACATCGGCAACAGATGGAAATATTATTATTAACGATATGTGAAGTAATAGGCTGCTTAAAGGGACAATAACATTCTTGCTGGCTTGGAAGCTCCAGGAAATAAATAATACCCTTATTCTATGTACTAGATGTTTAATTGTCCTACCTGTTGTGTAAATTATCCATTACAACCTATTTTACTTGTCCAGAGGGTTCGAAAATATTTTAAAATCCAAGTCACATTTGAAAAGGTTTACGTTAGACTTTTCAAATCAATTGGTTGAATTTTTCCAATTTTTTAAAATAGGTGTGTTAAGATGAAATTTATATCATCAATTAATTGGAATACTGTAAAATAATACGATTTGTTGACCAGAATGAAGATTGGGACATATTATTCAGTTACATTAAGAGTGTTATTGGGGCTTTAAAGGTACATTATGGGAGATTTGATCTACTACTGACATATTTATTAAACCAAACTGTTTAAACTGCATACAAAGTTTATAATATCATGTGCGTCTTAATACTCAAATACATCTACATACTTGAAGCTTACGTAATGTTCATCTTTAAATACTCAAATACTACTTGCCACTGCTGATAGGCATTGCCATTAGTCCATTTAGATACTTAGATTTCTACCACATGGTTAGGTACGTCAGTACGTGCACATCTGTGAATCAACCATCACATAAATTATACTGACGTAAATAACAACAAACGTATGTAACTGTTAGGACGAAATAGCTGTTAACCAATACTCAGGGTCTAAAATAAGATACGTTTACCGCGGATATTGTTACATCATCATTTAGGCCTATGAGTCCAACAGAAACATATTGACGTCACCGGACCGAAGAAATATCTTGTACCGTTAGTCGGCCGGCATAAACAATAAATACATGGCAAGTGCAGTCCAAGTCAAAAGATTCTACACACACCTCATAATGTAAGGGTGTCTTTCGTGAAGAAAACCGGAGAAGTTGTGTCAGCCTAATGTACCTGTTTTGCTGGGTTAGAAGAAAGTTGAAATGAATTGTACAAATTTTGATATTTTAAAGATTGATTTATGTTCCTTTTTTATTAGTTATGTTTTTTTGGGAGGGGGGGGTGCCCACGCGAAGTATCAAAGGCGCATGATTTATTCTGAGTGTTCATATGCATCATATTATTCATTTATGTTTATTATTTACTTATTATTAAAGAAAAGATACATTATGTAAGATTTAGATAGATTTGGCCGTTCTTGCTATAATAGTTCAAAAATAGATGTTATGCAAAATAAATATATTGGAAATTTTATTTGATAAATATTTCAAATATTTTAGATAAATATAGAGAGAGAAATGTTGTTCAACATCCACTTGACACAAACTATGTTATCTTGGGACTCTCATATTGTAAATTTCATTTCAATAATTTACCTGTATTGAAGGGTCTATTAATTTAATATCTATGATTCTTATAATTAATAACAATAATGATAATACTATGAAGATAATACATGTATGATAATGTTAATTATTTAATATCATTTCAGATTAGGTGCAACCTGTAACCATGTTGCAGCAGTTTTGTTTAAGTTGGAGACAAGGATTAACAAATAAATCGTGCACAGACACTACTTGTTCTTGGAATAAATATGGATCTGATAAAACTGTGTTACAACCAGTATTAGCCAAAAATCTTCAATGGCGTAAACCCAAATTTGGTAAACAAAAAACTGAACATTTAAACTTGTTGAAATCCATAGAAACTTCAGATCCATTTTCTTTTGAAGAGGTAAAAGTAGCTCTTTTACCAGTTTGTTCTAAAACTGTGGTTTTTCAAGGTCAAAAGGATATCTCACCAGATGACATTTTTCATGTGGATGTTAGTACATCAGCCCCACCTCCACTATGCGATATGTTATATATTTGTAAATCACTGACAGACATAAAAACATTTTTAGAAAGTTTTAGTGATGAAGATGTTAAATTGATTGCGCAAAGTACAGTAGGTCAGTCAGATAATAATTTATGGGCATCTCATCGAAAATGTAGAATTACCTCATCTTTTGTTCATGATGTATATACCAGGGTTAATTCCTTAAACTCTGGGAAAGGGGAGGGGGGCAACATTACATCAGTAGTGACGAAAGTGCTGCATTCAGATTATTTTGATTACATAAGTCAAATAAAAAATATTAACAAAGTTCTTCATATCCGTTTTTATCACCAAGCCGACACAGATATTTCTTCTTGTAGCCCTACTAGTAGTAGGCGTGGTGCTAATAATATGCCTAGTAGTAGTAGTAGCAGAGATATAGACCAAATTGGTAATCGTAATAGTAATGGAAGATCAGCTTGTCCTGATAGCACAGCAGTACTATAATCTCATTCACACAGTTCTAAATCTGATGGGCCTAGCGAGTATCCAGTTTCTGTCTCTCTATCATCTATGCTAAAATTAGGAAAACCCATAAAACCAGAGTACACAGAGAAAGATGTGATGTACCTGTCATTGGAAAAATTTGACATTAAAACAAAACAATGGTGTGAGCCGATAGAAGTAAAAATGAGTGTTTGCACAAAGCCATTTGGCAGTGGTGGATTCCGTGAAGCTTATTATGCCACATCTTTATCAGGCTTATCATCGTCAACAAAATATGTCTTAAAAAAAGTATTTGGTAGATCAGATACAAACCATTGAAGCAGTGTTTGGATCAATTGAGAACCACACAAGGAAGTCAGTACAAATGAATGCACTTGCAAATAACTTTGCTTTAAGTCTTAAAATTTAATCACCACCAGAATATGGACCCGTTTTTTCCTTTAATGAGGTATATTTTGCCAAAACAAGCAGGAATGACTTTGTAAGCATTGAAAAAATACATTCCTGGTGACTTCAAGAAATACATAAATAACACAGGCGTAATATCCGTTTATTTAATTCGGGTTTGTACTTGTTGATGAAATAATTTTCTTTACATTCAAGTAAATCGTTATTTAAAAAATTTATTGAATTTTCCACCTCCACACGTTTCGTTGTGTGCACTTAAAGGGGAAGACCAACGATTTTCAACAAGGTTTCCATAAATCTTAAATATATTTTTTTAAATAGTCCCCTCTGTAACAAAGGCAAAAAAGTTTTTGTAACCGAGAAATTAATTTTTATTAAAACCGGAAGTGACATAATTGCTTCAACACGCTCACCGGGCTCTATAGTAAGCATGCAAATTTGGTCTATGTTTACTGCTGTATTGTGTACTCGCATCGTCCGTTGACCAAAAAATCTGATAAAATGAGCTGTCTATTAGGATATTATAAACACGAATTTATGTTTTGTTAACGTTTAGTAAACAAAGCCGCTACGTAAATTCACTCCTACTGAACAGTACACGGTGTCTCACTCAATTCACGCCACATGGCCAGTTGTTGATTAAACAGGTTTCTTTTTGTATGTGAAGGGTGACATGAATTGAAATCTAAATACTGGTGCGTGTCAGTAGTTTTATAATATAGATCAAACCCGAATTAAATAAACGGATATTATAGTAGGAGATGAAGTAATTCTCTTTTTAGTGATTATTTACTAAATGTAAAAATGTGTAAATAATATTTTATGTTGTATTTGATATATTTATAGTAACGTCATGACGTTGCGTCTATTCTTCTACGTTATTCTTCATAAGTAAAAATGGTCTGATGATGTTCAGTACGAACAGAAAGCACTAACCGTCAAATTAGTATTTTGGTGTCTTTCTTTAATTTAGTTTATATATATATATATTAACTGGGAGTTGTATTTACCTATATTTTATTATATATATATAAATATACATTAAAATATTGAAAACATTTTGAATAAAATAAACAACACCATAAACAATAAATATAAACACAGTATTAGTCCTGTAGATAAGTAAAAATACGTCATCAGTAGTTTTAACAGTTGACTAGAGACAGTATAATACGTCATCAGTAGTTTTAACTGTTGACTACAGACAGTATAATACGTCATCAGTAGTTTTAACTGTAGTCTAGAGACAATAAAACTGTAAATTGTATGACTAGAGACAATAAAACTGTAAATTGTATGACTAGTTTACATGAATAACTTGTTTATTTTATTTTAATTTCATTTGATCTGTGATATATTTGATTTTTTTCATGTGCTTCAATGAATGATTCCTAACAATAATCTAGAGGTGTTCTACCATCTTTATCATTGACACGTAGATCTAGATGTAAACAATCAACTAGATATTCTACAGTAGATAAAGTACCATAGTAACATGCCTGGTGTAAGATGGTACGATTATAACTGGTTCTAGCGTTAATATCAGCCCCACGACTGACTAGATATTTTATTTTATCTACAGGACTTACACTTGATGAACAACAGTAAAATAACGGTGTCCAGTTAAATCTACCTGTTGTATTAACATCCATGTGTAAATCATTGACAAGATATTCTACTGTAGATAAAGTACAACGCATACATGCCACATGTAAGATGGAATCATTATTACAGTCTGCAGCGTTACTATCAGCCTGATGACTGACTAGATATTGTATTTTATCTAAAGGACTATTATATATGATTCACAACAGTTAAATAACGGTGTACGATTGTATTGGCCTTCTGCATGAACATCCATGTGCATGTCATCAACAAGATATTGTACTGTTGATAAAGCACCATACTGGCATGCCCAGTGTAGTATTGTATCATTCCATTTGTTTTTGGTGTTAACATCGGTCTGATGACTAACTAGATAATGTATTTTATCTACAGGACTTAAACTTGATTGACAACATTTAAATAACGGTGTTTGGTCGTCACTGTCTCTGATATTAACATCTATGTTCACCATGTTTTTTTATATCATCCAAAGTACCATGTAGACAGGCATCAAATAATTGTTGATGTTGTTGTTGACATGTATCTGTAATATATAACATGTTATACTATACTAAGCAAAGAAGAAACGTCAGGTTGGTATGTTTCCCTACATAGACACATTGCATAAAACTTGCCAGATGTTTTTATTGTATGTTTGTGACCACATCTCCAACTATACCTGAGCAATAAGGCCCCTTCCCAAACACAGAATTGAACCCAGGAAATATTCTCAAAAACGCAACCGAACTTCTGAGATGGCAATGCGCTCTACATCATTTCTATGTAACTCATGCTGCACGTGCTGTTCATCGGCACCATCCCTATAAAATGCACCCTCATACCTGGTTGAATCCTTCGAACTACAACGTCAGAGGAGGCATTTAGAAGACTCGACGTTGGTCACACTGCTCGATCCGTTGCCAATCGGGGGGTTGGGATGGCCTAGTGGTCTAGAGTGCCGCGCCTCGACCTCTAGCTGACCGGTCACCTCTGGCTTGCGGCTGTGGTTTCGATCCCTGGTGTGAGCATATGTGGCAGTGTAATATGGTAAAATTACTACTCGTGAGTTTCCTCCGGGCACTCCTGTTTCCTCCCACTGCTAAAGACCCCTACGCGCAAGCGAATGATTGAAATAAAACTAAACCGTATGTTAGTCCCGAAATGACCTAGTTTGTGGCGTGTGGACGTTAAACTCCATTCTCTCTCTCTCTCTCCGTTGCCAATCACTTCCAGGTCAATGTCCGGATCATCTACGGGCTTCAGCAACACTACGGATAATCGCTCCCGAAATGGTAGACCGCCATGTTGTGCAACACAAGGTGCAGAATCACGTTAGTCAGTTGGAACACATGGAAGACACATCAGTACCGATGTAGTGCTCCGACGTCTAAACAGAGAGCACTTTTGTTGTCACAGACCTTACCGTGGACCAATCCTCAAACACCCCCCCCCCCCGATAACGTCAACTGTTGTCCCAACAACAGCAGAACTGGCGACAATGGAGAACTGTTCTGTTCACAGATGAGAGTACGGTATTGCGTATCAACTGCAAATGGCAGGACCAGCGTTTTTCTAACCAATGTGTCTTGGACTCGTGGTGAGGTCCAAGCATAATGGGTTGCGGTTGAATCAGCCTGAACCAGTGATTTGGTCCTGTGGTGTTTCAAAATCTGTGTCCACGGAGAGGATGCGCCATAGTTTTTCCCAAAATGGCGCCTGCAAATGATTTGTAACTTTATAGGGTTTTGGTGAGAATGAGTATGACGTAATATATTTGAAATATATATCAACCTACCTTCGTCAGTTAAGGTAAGAGTGTTAATACATGTCTCCAACTCATCAATTCTCTTCTTTGTTAGAAGTTCTTTCTCTTCGGTTTGTTTTTTGTATGTTTCTAGTTTTTCGATTTTCTTCAACATCTGTTTGGAATCTCCATCGTGCCTTGATTTCAGTGTTTCTATCTGTTTCTATCTATGATAAAATTATGATAATTTAATAATGATCTATTACCTGTATGATATAATATAATACACACGACAAACCCACGGACGGGACACAATTTACACAGACAAATGAAATGAAACGGGGTTTAGCGTCCTCCTGCCCTTCTCCGACTGGGCTAATGAAAACGGGTAGACGCCATTCGATGCGCTATGGGGCCATTTTGCCCGGACAGCGGCTCTAAGCCTACTCTTATATCGAATTCCAACTGTCAGTGGAATCTTTTACTTTCATGCCAATGTGTACGTACCATCCGAACGAATATACGTTTTTCCTTGACAGGGGCCATATTTATATCCAACAATTAGTGCTAGATTATTAATATAATGTGACTCAACTTACCTTGATTGCTCGACATCTTGGTTATGGATTTATTTTTTCTATACTGGACTTAGATAGGTATCACCTTGTCTTATATTCTAGTAAACAAAAAAAAGAAATATTGAATAAATATAGGGGTTTCAGAGCCGCTGCTTGGCGAATTAGTGACATTGAATTCGCCGGTGTATATTATTTACATAGTAGTCAAATAATTATAATCGGTTTAAGGTTTGTCAGAATTAAGCGACTGACTTTCGACGAACACTTGCTCCATTACTCGGAAGTGACGTATTGTCGCAGGGTTAATAATTATATTAATATTGCGCTAGCGTATTTTATTTTTGTGTGTTGAGGTTGTCCATAGTTTGTTCGTTGTCGGTAAGCTTGGGTGTGTCCGTCACGTGTGATTAGAGAGGTTCCGCAACCACTACGAACTACGAACTACGAAGTGTTTATGTGCTGACGTCATCACTTTGTGTGATGTCATTGACATAAGCGGCCTTCGGTTCGTCCATTTTCTACGAAGAAATCGAGAAAAGTTCGTGGTTGAAAAACAAAGTACGATATCATGATTTTCTCGTTGTTTTTTGGATGAAATTTGTATTTTTTGCGATTTTATAGTAAGATTGAACATTTACAATTCAGTTGGAGGTTTATCAGCGTTAAAGTGCTCGGTTAGCGGTTTGATTTAGGGCAAATTTTCGCTCTGTGAAATTTGTTTTTTTCGGCAGTCGGCGATAAGAAACACAATACAATGAGCTTCTTGAGGACTAAAATTTGATTTGATTTAATACTTTTTATTTAACAAAACTGTGGAACTAAAGATCGTACTTCTGACTTCGTATTTTGGCGGAAACGGAAATTTGTCAAAAACGAAATACGAAGTACGAAGCTGTGTTCGTAGTACGTAGTTCGTACTTCGTACTGGTTGCGGAACCTCTCTAATGTTTGAATGATTCGATTGGTTTTTAACTCCACCCGCGAAATGCACGGATATTCAATTGCACTCCACTACTGAACATCGTATAGAGTAGACATATGGAATAAACACATTTACATGTTTATGTCTTTATAGATTACATATTCCATATGTATTAGCTGTATAAAACCACACGTTGAATGGTAAGATTATATTCAATCTTTATTAATCAATATATTTATTATCGATAGCTTTACAGCTGTAGATTAGTTTAAGCATGACGTGTTCAATTTGCATACAGTATAGTATGAACTGCTATAATTTAAAGTAGTGCATTTGTGTTATGTATAATATTATTTTCCGCAATATTGTTTATCTGCATTTGGTGTAATTGTTGTTTTGCAGGTCATTTCATTTAAGATCATATATTTATTAACCTGAAATAAAAGAATCTTTCATGTCTTTGGCGTGTTTCATAACGACCCCGTGACAGTATGATTAAAGTAAATTTATACTATTTGTTAATCTCACAGTATCCAGAGCGGGCAAAAACATAAATACAGAAAAAACAAAAGATATCAACACTTGGTGCCATCTCATGTTTCTGATTTTCATTGGGTTTGAATCCGATCTGAGGGTCAACGCCGCTGGTGATTGAACGCATGTGTGAACCAAAATGAGCTGAAATCTTGTCTCGAACATCACGACGTCGAAACCCAGACCCTTTGTTCAAATTGCCCGACACATCTGGTATTTGAAAATTTACAATATTAAGAAGGTTTACCTACTATAGGAACATATATTATTAAAGAAATGAAATAAAATGGGTTTAACGTCCCACTCTTATCTGCACCTAACCCGGGCTAATGGAAGACAGGCACACGCCATACAGTGTGCTATGAGGGAAATTTTGCCCAGGCAGCGGCACTGCGGTCTACTCTTATATCGGATTCTAACTGCCAAGGGATCGTTTACGTGCACGCCAATGTGTACACGGGACCTCAGTTTTTCGTCCCACCGAACGACTAAATGGCTGTCCTTGTCAGACCCTTCTTTCTACATCACTGACAAGAGGAAACCACGCCGGAAAATCGAGATGAACCACCTTGGCCAATGCAGGGATCGAACACCCGACTTCCAGGCTAGCGCCTTACCCACTTAGTCACGTGATGCCCTTTGAATATTAAAAGATTGATTATACAGATATAAAATAAATATATTAAAGCTTGTCTGCTATATAAAATAATATCATTTCTACCTGACTATGTTTGTTTCTGTAGTTGATGAAAACCTTATTTATCTTATTCCTGCTTTCTACTGTCTCTTGATCAAAACCTAGGTATATACTAATCACCGCTAGTAATATCTCAAACCTTTCTGTCAATTATACAAATAGGGCGTGTTTTAAACACTGTCCTATGATTCGTGGATGATTACACTGTTACTATAAATAGATCTAGGCGTTTACTGACTGGTTTCCGAAAGCAACAGTTCAAGCAAGCATTACACTGCTACTATAAATATCCCCAACGTTTTTATGGTGAACTTACAATACTTGTCCGCCCCATATAGTATTACCAAACATGTCATACAATCTGATATTTCAGAGATTAAACTTTGGTGACAAGTGTACAATTTAACTGATCGATGTTGTAAAATTATTAAGACTGACGTATATCCTGTAATGTGTTGGCTATACGAACAAAAGTTGTTTGTTTCTTTCACTAATTTGAACTTTTAAAAATCTATATTTATCAATAATAATTACAGACGCCTCCAGTTTGTACGTAAAACCACATTTACACGGCCAGACATCATTACATGTTTACAAGCTCCGTCGGTGTACAATAACCTGATTATATTTTCGTGAAGCTAATAACCCCAATTATATGCACCTTTAGCCAAAAGAGACTTTTGGCAAGCCTAAATTCCTCGTCCGTATCGCGTATCAGTATCGTTCGCTGTGCGTGTGACGTCATCATTGTGTGTGTATTTCTCATACGTGATACGGCACACGGATACGCATATGGAACAGCTTTCGTACGGAAAAGATCTGCATAACATCATATTTTTGCTACTTTTAGAAATGTTGCGCCGTAGCGTTGTTATGAGTTTGTGGGTATCCTAGAACGCGAAAGTGTATATCATTTATGTTATTTAAACCATGATAAAGACTGGAATTTAATCATCATTTTTGATAAACTTTTCGCGTAATTTTCATTATTTTCCTGCATGTCCGTCTGTCTGCATGCTACTGCAAATCTGTAAAACTGGTATATACATTCTGGAATGATACAATAGTGAAACCAAAAACTGCTGTCCAGTCGAAACGAAGATTTTTATTAAGATTCGGCACTAATTGTTTATTGAATTTAAATAGCTCAGCGACTGTCGAACAACTTGACCCAGGAATTTGTAGGCTAGACACTTGACTAGTACTGATGTAAAATGAACAAAATGTTAATAATTGCAATAAAATATTAAATAACGGTTTCCAAGGTACCAACAGGATGTGGTAACCCTGGGTCTTCCTCAAACTCGACCAGCAATAAATATTCGAATGGTCGCCACCAGGGCTCACACTGTCGGTCGCCAAAGTCGCAATTTGCGATTAAATTATGAAAGTGGCGATTAAAGTTTCATTTTGGCGAAAATTTTTGCGATAAAGTTTTGGGGTACTGGCGATTCTTTTTTAGAATTGGCGAATTTTTTTTTATAAAATTCTAACCATATTTATCCTTGATTAACCATATAGCGACTATAAATCAATCAACTTGTTGATAATCCCGAACGTGTCATGAGTAACACTAAACACTTGTCTAGGATTAATGGTTTCAACTGATTGATAATTGTCGATCATAAAGCCTATATCTGGCCATTGTTCATCATTAATTAACCCTAACAAATAGATTAGCGGTGACTATTTGATGTTGTGTAATGAAAACAAAGGGGAGTAATCAAAATGGCTGATCATTGCCGGCAACTCTTTTGAAGGAGAGTTACATGATTTGATAGTTGAATTTCGTTTACTGTACGTGGCTTCATACATCATGTATAAATATTAAAGCATGGCTAATTGGACATTATTATTCCAAATTATATATCGCAATGGGTCGAAAACGAAAGAGCGAGTTGAATAGCGGCGATTCTGGAGTGAGAAAACTGTCTGCCTTTTTTTTTCGTTACCGCCGCCGAAGTGTTCTAAAGTTAACGAAGAGTCTGACGTCGGCTCCTCTAGACGAAATGAACTTGATGCTACGATTAACGATTCAGATGCTGATACCGTGACCGTTCCCGAAATCAACAATAGGCCTATTGTACACGCGAAACGGAAATTCAAAGAAAACTGGAAATTTGGCAACCCTTGGCTTGTCAAATTTGATGTCAATCACATTAACTCAATACACCATTTACAAAATGGGCCAATGTAAATCAAAGGAGAATCTTGTAAATTGTAAATGGTTGTTAAAGAATGTTAAAGAAATAAAAAAAAAGTTATGTTATTACAACATTTGTTTTTTATCATACATTTTTGGCAGATAAAATATTCAAGTTGGCGGAAAAAAAATATCATCATTGTTTTACGTAAAAATAAGGATCCATTTTGGCGGAAAAAAAATGAAAGCCAGTGTGAGCCCTGGTCGCCACTATTATAATGGGGGATTTGAGTCAAAATTCAGTGCTGTTTTTAGTTCCTATACTTATGCGTAAATAGGACTAAGTCAAATGCTGAATGTAAACTGTAAATAGGACCAAGTCAAATGTAAAGTGAAAATTGGACAAAGTCAAACGTAAAATAACATTTGTAATACTGACAAATACAGACGTTTATTGGTCGGCAGTAAATACTCGAATAATAACAGTAATGTACATTTGTAATTTCGCTCCCTCTATCCATATTTAATGCTCAAATGACCGGTACTATCACTGCCAGAGATGACATTGGTGCGAGTTATAGGACATGATTGTGGGGCTCCTGTTACGTAGATTTCTGACATGATTTGTGATGGAGGACTTCCTATTGGTAGGCCATGGATCTGTTCATAAGTTTCGTTCCCCCAGGTGAGGTAGGTGGAGTTACTGACTAGACTAACTATATTCTTTGCTTTGCTGACAAATTGGTTTCCATCGGTTATTCTTAGGGCTTCTATTGTTGGGTCACTTATATTTCTAATATTGTCGTTAAAACATGGTGGAATCTGTAACGAATGAAGACTCAGTCTGGCCTAGAGGGAGAGAAACTGAACTGATGAGATGCTTGGCAACATGGTATTAACAGAATCCGAAGACGTAAATTGTAGCTCTTGAATGTCAGACGCAGAACTGGTTGACGTTCGTGACGAGTTTTTTTGTGTCAAAGCCGACTTTCCCTGCGAGATCATGGCAGCTGAACTACGTGTCTAATGAAAGCGGATATACTTTATACAGTGTGGTATAAGGAACATCTTTTCCCGGACAGCGACGCAACTTTCCACTCTTTTAACAAATTTCAAATGTCAATGTCATTTACGTGCACATTAACGTACACGGGACCTTTTGTATTTCACCCATCCAAAAGACTAAACGCTGTCCTTACCATGCCCCCATCATTACTTTTCCCACCGTCCTTAACAATTAACAACTGGAACCAACTCTGGTAAACCTCTGCAGACTTGCTGCACGTGGCGTTAATTCCTACTCGTTTTCGTAATTCAAACCTTCGTGGGTTCGTTTACGTGCACGCAAGCGTGTACCCAGGACCTTGGTTTTTATCTCACCCGAACTAAAAGACTATACGATACCCTAAACAAGGTCACCATCCTGCAGCAACGAAAAGATGAGAAATCACATGGTAAATCCATGAGAATTTTCTCGGCCCACGTCGAGAACTTTCTCAATCGAAACCTGGAATTCCTGGTTATCGAGCTTTTAGAGTCTTGTATTATGCTTAAATCTTACAAGATTAGATTCGAGTTTCAGAATATATTGTTTGAAAAGGAAGATGGAAGAGCAATTCATTCGGATTGATCAATCAAGTCTCACGAGTCGTGAGAACTGTACGGTGAAAATAAAGCTTGTTATCACGGTTAGCACTGCTCGTTTATTATCAAGGAATGTAAAATAGAAAATAAGTTTAGTCAACGGTTTTATGCATTAATAAATATATAACATGAAATATCGAAGTCATTTTTAATTATATAAACAATGAAATAAACAATAAATAGATACACAGTATTAATCCTGTAGATAAAGTACAAATACGTCATCAGTAGTTTTAACTGTAGACTAGAGACAATAAAACTGTAAATTGTATGACTAGAGACAATAAAATTGTTACAGCTTGTTAACTTTACTTTAATTTCATTTGATTTGTAATATATTTAATCTTTTCATCTGATTCGGACCCCCTACAAAAATCAAGAGCAGTTTCCCCATCTTCACTCTTTACATGGACATCTATATGTAAACAATCAACAAGATATTTGACTGTTGATAAAGTACCATGGTAACATGCCGCGTGTAATACGGTGAAATTACCACAGCGTCTAACGTTAATATCTACCTGGTGACTGATTAGATATTTTATTTTGTCTACAGGACTTACACTTGAAGCACAACAGCCAAATAACGGTGTCATGTTGAAATGACCTTCTGCATGAACATCCATGTGTAAATTATCAACAAGATATTTGACAGTAGACAAGGTTCCATGGTAACATGCCGCATGTAATATAGTTTGATTATCACCGTCTGTAGCCTTAATATCAGCCTGATGACTGACTAGATATTTTACTTTATCTACAGGATTTACAATTGATTCGCAACATGCAAATAACGGTGTCTGGTAAGCATCTTCGGTATTAACATTCATGTGTAAATCGTCAACAAGATACTCTACTGTAGATAAAGTACCCCACCAACATGCCCAGTGTAATATGGTATATCTATTACAAGTTCTTGCGTTTATATCCGCCTGATGACTGACTAGATATTTTATTTTATCTACAGGGCTTACGTTCGATCTACAGCATTTAAATAGCGGTGTCGCGCCCCATCTGTCTCCGACGTTAACATCTATGTTCACCATGTTTTTTATATCATCCAAAGTACCATATTCACAGGCATCAAAAAATTGTTTCCGTGTATCTGTAATATATAACATGTTATACTATATTTACAGTTTATCAAGTTATATTTAATATTGTTTCATCTAAAGTAGGTAAGTCAGTCCTTGTTGGATATTATATTAGAATAACTTACCTTCCTCATCTGAAGTATCACTTGTATTACCAGACAAAGTATTATCTGGGGTATCACTTGTATTACCAGACAAATTACCATGTGAGGTACCGGTATCACTTGTATTACCAGACAAAGTATTATCTGGGGTATCACTTGTATTACCAGACAAAGTACCATGTGAGGTATCACTTGTATTACCAGATAAATTACCATGTAATAATTGTGGCTGAACGATATCTGTAATGTATAAGTCATATTTAACTAGAATAACTATAAAGTTTATTATACGTTTTCTGATTTCAATGACGATAGGTGTATGACGTTATAACTTTTAACAGTGAATATGCTGCGTTTACGGGCCTCTATGTTTCGTACCATCCGAACGAATATACGTTTTGCCTTGACAGGGCCTATATTTATATCCAACAATTAGTGCTTCCATATTAATATCATGTGATTCATCTTACCTTGATTGCTCGACATAGTGGTTATAGATTTATTTTTTTCTATACTGGACTTAAATAGGCATCACCTGGTCTTAAATTCTAGAAAAAAAGAAACAAGACACATTGGGTAAAATGTAATTGAAATTATACTTCATTTAGTTCCGATTTTTGTCTATAAACTGATCTGTGAGTAAGGCGGATGAGGCTTGGCTTCTGTGGTGGGGACCTGACTGTGCCATACCGACCGGACCTCTATGGTTGGGACCGAACATGTGTCATACCGACCGGACCTCTATGGTGGTGACCGGACATGTTTGATGATGACCGGACCTCTGTGGTGGTGACCTGACCTGTGATACTGACCGGAACTCTGTGGTGGCGACTTGATGTGTGATACTCACCGGACCCCTATGGTGGTGAACTGAAGTGTGATACTGACCGGACCTCTGCGGTGGCGACGTGACATGTTTGATACTGACCGGACCTCTGTGGTGGTGACCTGACATGTTTGATACTGACCGGAACTCTGTGGTGGCGACCTTAAGTGTGATACTGACCGGACCTCTGTGGTAGTGACCTGACATGTTTGATACTGACCGGACCTCTGTGGTAGCGACCTGCCATACGTGTGATACTGGCCGTACCTCCGTGGGGCGACCTGACATGTGTGCAATTAATCGGACCTCTGTGATAGTGACCGGACATTTATGTTGATAACCTGGTATCGGTGGGGGAGACCTGAAATGTGATACCGACCGGGTATCTATGGTGGCATGTGTGATGGAAACCTGGTATCTGTGTTGGAGACCTGGCGACCGGATCTGTATTGCCTTTGTGGTTGAGACCTGATTGATGTGGCCCTATGTGGAAGAGACCTGGCCTGTTTGGTAGAGACCTGGCATATGTGGTAGAGACTGTACCTGTGTGGTGGAGACCTGACCTGTGTGATAGAAACTTTATCTCTGTGCTAGAACCTGCCATGTGTGGCGGAGACCTGTCCTCTGTGGTGGAGAACTGATCGGAGTGGTAAAGTCGCCACCAAGACACACTGCTCAAATTACTGGACAAGTCCAACCATGACGGATTTTATACTATACAAAGACATCAAATATTAATGGGGTTATTTTAAAGATACGAAACTGTTTCTGCTATATAAAATATCAAATATAATTTTATTTCTACCTGACTGTGTTTATATGTCTTCAATACAAACTTAAACTGCAGATGGTTAGTTGCTTTATTCCTGCTTTTTAAATAGCTTTTACTGCCTCTTGGCTCGTCCAGCTCCGTATATTTATCACCGCTAGTTGCTTTAAAATGATTGGTAGATAATTGCACTGTTACTATAAATATCTCTTGGTGTATAGTGGTAACCCATAGTAACAGTTCAAACAATAATTACAGTGCAACTATAAATATCCCTCAGTATATACTGGTTACCGCTAGGAATATAGTTCAAACCTTTATATCAGTGATACAGATAGGGGCGTGTTTAAACACTGTCCTATATAATGATTGGTGGAGAATTACACTGTTACTATAAATATCTCCCAACTCTTATCACATTGTAAATAATCCGACTATGTATATATAACATGCAATAATTGCCTACCATATCAACTTGGTGTGGTGGAGGACGTTAAATAAATAAAGTTATTTCACATTCATATATCGTGAACTAGCTTAAACATTATTTAGCACATCTGTCCGCCCAATATCTTATTACCAAACATGTGATACAATATGGTATACCGATTATTTCATATGTATATACTTATTTAGTGTCATGAAAATATTATTAATATTGACGAAGTTTTAGAGAAGCTTAATATTAAAATAGTGTAATGCTTCGTCAGCAGGGTAATTATGTATGCCATGTCTATGATATCCCCTGTAATGTGTGAGGTATAGAACGAAAGTTGTTTGTTTATTTCACTAATTTGAACTGTATTTCCCCTGCAGCCAATAAACCCACTCTCAAGTGTATCGTTGTGTGACATTTTATTAGCAATCGTATCTTATTTTGTTCTGTGTATTATTATTCAAAAATCAGTTGGGCTTGCCTTCAATACACCATGCCCCTGTTTCACAAAACATTTCAAGAATTAGCTTTCAACTTTTAAATCCTGTTTATGGGAAATATCTTTGATCCAGAAACACAAAACACAATTTCGTATTGATGCATTTTATATATGATTATAGCAATAAAATAAAACCAAGTACGAACAATCCAAACCATTAGTCAAAATTCGAAGTCCTAAACAAAACGGTAGGGGCGAAATAGTGTAATCAGCAAAAGTACTGTTTACCGTGTACAAATACGGGACAGACATTGGTAACATTTGTCCGGAAGAGTAAGTGTTCCCCCTGCCTGGCGCCACACCCGCCATCATAAGTCTAGAAGTAATTAACAGAAATTGTTGAAATTAATTACTTATCTATGAAAATTGTAGACTGTTCACAAGAAATTGTGGACGACAGACGTACGGAGGTGACAGCAATATACAAACACTTTTCCATGTGAGCGTATCAAAAGCAGTTCTGAGAAGGCATAACCTGGTTTTGATTTATTACTTACAAAGTAAAATGGTTGCGAATTACTTGTCGTATAAGATAATCTGATAAATCAGCATGGATCACCCGTCTGGTTGTACGTGGCAAGGAGTAAGGCCGCCTGTCCAGACTCGTGGGTTTTCTCCGGGTACTTTGGTTTCCTCCCACTGCTAAAGACCCCTACGCGCACGCGAATTATTGTAATAAAATTAAACTATATGTTAGTCCCGAAATGACCAAGTTGTTATCGAGAGGACGTCAAACCCAATTTCTCTGTCTCTCGGTAGAAAAAGTAGCATTACTCACGGAGAACATTTCAGTGAGCCCTTAAGTATAAGTATCTCAGCTACATGAATAGTGAAATGGGGTTTCACATCCTACTGATCTGCTATGAAAGCACTAATGATGATGAATATACGACACGCAGGTGATATGAGCAAACGTTGGGCCGGACGGCGCTACAACGTACGTGTATCGAATTGCAACTGCCAATGGTTATTTTACCTGCACCCTAATGACTACACGCTATCTTCTCACCTGCACCACTGAGAAGGGAAACCACTGCCAAGGGTTCTTTTATGTGCACCCCGGATCCTCAAACCTGCATCACTGAGAAGGGGAACCACGCTGGTAAATTCCGATGAATCATTGGCCAACGCCGGAATCAAATCAGAGATTATTTTCTACCCACAAGATTGCGTTCTAAAATTAAAGTGCAGAACCACTTACACCGAATTTATAATAAAGTCTCCGAAAAATAATAGAAGTATTCATCGTGTCGAAAGCTGGAAAATTTACCCGCACCGAGTCGTAAACTATCGCCAGAAATTAGCATGTCTACAAATTTTCATCTATTTTTCATATTTTCGAGCAAATATATATATTAATGAACCCAATGTTGTTGTAGGTAGAGTTGAAATATATTCATTTTGTTGTTAGTATGTAGTGTAAATGGCTTTTATTATCCTAGGTTTGACAATGTCATATAATAACAAATTTGTATACAAAAGTCTGTTATCTATTCTTTATAAACATAGATTGTGTTTCTCCATCTCGTTGTACAATAGATCACAAATCTGAGATTTCTCTTGGGAACTTCTGTCCTTGTTCAATGAACCATAAAATGAGCTGTAAGAGTAGGTTCTTGTGTTTGTGGTGATATCTCTAGCAAACATTACTCTGTCATCGATTCCTGTAACACAATATTAGTCTATACTTATGGTTCAGTATGTAAGACGTCGGGAGGGGGGGGGCTGTTGGATCCCCATGTTGGATGGGAAGGTTTATTGGGATCTTCCGACGTGGTTTTCCGCTATCCATGGTGTAAGACGTGTATGCGACAAGGGACAACGTATAGTCGTTTGCATGGGACAAAAACTGAGGTCCCGAGAATCTTTGACGGTTGGAATTCAAATAAAGAGTAAGCCGTAGTGCCTCATAGCTCAAAAACAGTACGTCTACCATATAAATCGTGATCTCTTGTAATCTCTAAATGATCCGATATTTAGTCCGGACTTATTTATTGATTGTTTTTAATAATTTTGATGAACAAATTATTAATTGCTATCTCTGTACCATCTGTTTATGTGTGTTGGGTTGGTGGCCGTTAAAACATAATTTCAGTTAAATGTTTGATGATGTAATGTAGTCGTGCCTTTTAAAAAAGACGGAAGTACGTTCTATTTCAATGCTGTACACAACAAGAAATTTGGACAAAAGTCCATTTGCGTGGTTTTGCACATGTTTCTGCGGATTTTAAAAAATGGCTATGCGCATGCAGCCGAAGAAAATAGCTGTCTTCATTAGACTAGTAGGACCTGGACAGGAGGAAATTAAACCCGAACGTATTTCATTTCTGAAGGAACGAAAGGTATACAGGTGATATTAAAACCATTTTATTACAGTAAGGCGTTTACTAAATGACAACTATATTGACAGCAGGAAGTAGGCCATCTTGAACGGCGGTCATGGTGATGTTAAAATATGCCAATGGTGGCTGAGAGAGAGAAATGGGTTTAACGTCCACTCAACACAAACTAGGTCATTTCGGGACTAACATATCGTTTAATTGTATTTCAATAATTCGCTTGCGCGTAGGGGTCTTTAGCAGTGGGAGGAAACCGGAGTGCCCGGAGGAAACCCACGAGGTTGAGAAGGCGCCCCTATCTCCATGCCACAAACTCTCAGGCCAGGGCTCGAAACCACAGCCGCAAGCCAGAGGTGACCGGCCAGCTAGAAGTCGAAGCGCGGCACTTTAGACCACTAGGCCATCCCAACCAATTTCAAAGAATATGAAATGAATGGGAGGTAACGTCGTATTATTCTGCTCGGATTGGGTTAAGGAAGGTGGGCAATAAGAAAAGGATAATAACCTTTTTCTAAACGTGCTTTCCATTCCGTGGCGAAGAAGCAAGGGAGAATAGCAAATTTAACGCCATCAAATCTCAAACCAGTTTTCCGTAATTCTTCAGAGTTAAATGGTTCTTGTAACTCGCGTGCGTTTCTAAAACATGCGGCAAATGAGAATCGCTGGTATTCTTCCTGAAACAAATGAGCACCGATTTTATTCCATTCAAATACTATGGAATCGAAAGCCTGTGTCGTTGGATATAGACTCAGGCTGATTTCGTATTGATATTGTTATTTATAGTAACACTGATATGATTCACATGGACTAAGACTAGTAATTATTTCCCCTCATTTCATGATGGACGAATTTAGTGCGATTTATAAATAGACAATTTTTCCCTTATTTTTTTCTCCCCTCTTCCTGCATTTTTGGGTTGACTTTTTGGTCTAGAATTGGAGAAAAGGCATCAAATTTTCAATTTCATAGCAGTTTTGGGTAATACTAAGGATATTACAGCGGAGGGATAGGGGGTGTAAAATGTCTTTCTGCGGAGCAATCATTGTGTCGGAAGTGAGATTTTCACCCCAATCAACTTAAAATCCCCGTAGAAAAAAATCTAAATGGTCAACCCCCTACAAATTTATGATGAGGAGATTGCCAAATGTGGTTCCCATTGTGCCTAAAAAGATTGGAAGCAACGGAATGTTGAGAAAAAAACTACAGCCTGTGATGTTACAGGCATTTAACATTGAAGTCAATGGGCAAATAATTACTAGTCTGAGTCCACATAGTTTCACATTATTTATCTTTGTTATCATGTGATCCAAAAACCAGTGTGTTTGGATTTAAAGACTGATTTTGTAAAACTGTATTGATCCACATAATTTCATATTATTTACCTTAGTTATCAGGCCCTTTGAAACGAAACCTTTCCAAATGTCATCCATAATAGCAAATATATCGTGAGGACCCATCATTGCAGGTTTATCTGGTGTCGCTTCAGTCTCTCCTACGGTTGAGAAAACCCCCCAACCTCCTGTATAATACAATAGAATTGTATGGATTGCCACAAATTATTACTTGATAATAACAAAAATGTACTTACAGTCACATTATACCATAAGAAAGGTTTTAGATCCGCATTAAGTCTATGGAGACCAACCGGCTCTTTATTCAGTGTTCTTAATTCTAAGTTCTTAATTCATAATCCTTAATTCTTATTTCTTCATTTGTTGTCGTATTTCGATATTTGTATCTTAAAATCAATATTTGTGTCTTATAAACAATGTTTGTTTTACAAACCAGACATTTGTCACATCAGATTTGTAAAATAAACTTGTTTAAGTTTTTTCTAATATAAAGATAAAATTTATTTTAGTAAGTCAAATAAAATAATCTACATTCAATAAATCTTAAAAAATGTCCAAAAAATAATCTGCATTTAGTAAATCAAAAAACATAGTCTACATTTACATTGCATCATAGTCATACAACGAAAAACAAATCTCGAACAACAAATTTCCAAATACAAATCTTGCAAAGCATTTCTCAAAAAACATTTCTCCATTAACATTTCTCGAAAAGCATTTCTCGAAATCCATCGAGATCGAACCGTAACATTATTATGGCATGAGCTGAAGTCAACCTAGCATACAATAAGAAACCGTACAACAAAGGGGAATCAAGCAAACATACATAAATATGTTTTGCCTGATAGCGACATATTTCTTTGGACAAACGAAAGATGGCTTTATCTATTTTAAATCATATAATCATGATGTGCCAGTAAAATAGCTAATACTCGTATATTCACATACATTCCGGCGAAGCATTATACGATAACTTTTAAATCCCCCCCCCACTCACTAAATGGAATTCAGACGATCCAAATTATATCTGCTTTAACAAGGTCTTCAATGTCAATATACGGGTCATAAAATGACATTCCAGATATCACGCATAATGCCACTGAAAAGAAGTTTCATTTACCTATTCAGAAATGTCAATTATATTCTGGCACATTTAAATTTACATAGAAAAGGGTATTACAGTTAGGTGACGCAAAATACTATTATATCAAAAACAGTAATACCTTGTTTTAATTCGTTTGCTCTATGTTTGAGGAACACTAACCAATCGTCACCTGCTTGTTTTGTAATAGCCTCCCTTTCTTCCTGATTTCCAGGAAAGAATCGATACACGTGGTCTGACAGTGGGAGTGGTCTGAAGATATTAAAATAAATAGACATATCTTTATAAATTAAAAAAGGAAATCATTAGTTTTAAATTATTTTCTTTGGTTCCAGTTGTCATAATCGACAAGGTAAAATTATTTAGTGGTCTCTAGCCATCTCCTTTCGGCTATGGACTCATGGCGAAACGAAGGCCGGAAGGCAAGACAATTCTCGCTACGTTAACAGCGAGAGATCAAGACGGCAAGAAATAAACAGGGCGATTGTTAGAAGTACCTTCGCTGTGTTACACTTAGGATCGAGATAAAGACATCGTTGACGTAATGGCAAGAAAGAACGAATTATTTGTTTACAAACTGTGTCGCCCTACCCTCGCCCAATATTATATAAACATGTAATTAATTATCAATATATTGATAGCACATTGTTTCTGCATAAAAATATTACACAAAGGGCGTATAGAAAATATTTGGAACAGTATTGTTTAAACTCACTTACTTTGATAGGTAATGTGTAGCATTAAAAGCTAATGCAAGATCGACTGAGCTACTAGAGAAACATTGGTTAAAGAAACTGGTACCGGACGTCGTTACAAGCACATTATCGTAGTCCAATAGATATGATCGGGGTTTAGGTATAATTCCTGGAAAATAATTTATTTTTTATCTCACAAACTAATAATTTTACTAATAAAACATGGCAAACTCATTTGAGCTCGATGATATCCTAATTACAAAAACTTTTACAACTTCAACGTTTAAGTACTTTAAACAGGTTTGTTGCAACGGTTACGAATGCTTTCTCATTAATAATGAATCGGAACTAAGACAAGAATTAAAATCCAATGAAACATTAAAGACATACAATAAATTTTTATTGTACTAGACAGCGAGGATGACCCTTACGGATGAATTCATTTGATTTGATAGTTGCTGTTTATTTCTTGTAATGTCTATGTAGCTTCTCGTGTCCTGCATTTAGTGCGGTTTCCTCCGGCATTTACTTTTAGAGTACAAAAGATTTTGACAAAAGTTACGAAAACTTACCGCCCTCCATACATGTTGTAATTGACAGAAATGTATAATTTTTAAGGAAAACAAAGAAAAGATAAAATATGGATGATATAAATGTTCTACGAAATGGTTACAAACTATTCTCCTCTTTTCAAAAAGGGTAAGAAATTACCACTTACTAACCGTGCAACCGTTTATATAATGAATTAAAATCATTTGTGGGTATATTTTCGTACATGATATGTATTTCTTTATCGGGATGACTCTTCTCTCGAACAACACCTACAGAGATAATATGAACAAATATATCGCGCACAGTTAGATTCTGGTGTGCATGCTAAGAGTGCTACAAAGTCTAGGCCGTAACAGGCCGTAAATAAGGGGAGTTGTGAATCAGATGTAAGGAATTCATAAGAGCATAAACAATGTGAACAAACGATCTGTATTCCGATGATTTGGTTTAAACAATATTTTATTTCTTAGTGAATCACATATATATTTAACATACAATATATGGATACAATAACAAGCATTGCTGCTTCTGTAAAATCTCTTCCATAAACAATGATCATTTAGAAGTGGACAACTCGATGTATTTGATTAACATATTTTACAGGGTGCAGAGGGTGAAGGAAAAGAAGGTAAAGATTTAAGTTTATACTATGTAACTAGAAGAAGACATTTGTCCAGAACAAAGCAATGATAACAGATAGTTAGGCCATGTCCAGGTAAATTCTGAAAGGCTTAAAATACAAGAGCTTAAAATCTATGCTTGACTTAATGGGTAGCCAACGAAGTTCTTTCTTGACCCCCCCCCCCCCCAATTTACCTTTTTTAAAGGATCAAAAGCAATACCATTTTGAAATAAACGTTGTTGCATCTCCATTACGTGCACGGACCCTGGTTTGCCGTCCAGTCCGAATGACCATGACTATCGATAATAGTTGATCAAATCACACCAACGTACCTATAATATCCGTCATAAGTTCCATTGATACGCTTCCATCAGCTGCGCCAAACTCAGCTACTGTAAAGGGTTGATTTTTAGGATGTGATGTACTGAGCATTTTATCTAAAAATAAGATATATGCATTGAAAAAAGAAATAAACACGTGCTTATGGCTAACGTTTTCAGTTCGCTTGAACCTCTTCAGACCACGGACGATCAGTTTGTGTAGCCGCACATGTTATATAGACCCATATGGCTCTAGGATTGAAACACATATTTATATTTTCAAGTGACCCGCTAAAATGTACAACATTCTGGCCTAGTTACCCTGTCCGGTATTAGTTACAGTTCACAATATAGACCCATTTGGCAAGGCTCATATTTGGCGTTACGTAATTCTTTTATATGACACACTTCCCGGTGTTCAATGTTTGACGTGAGAAACGCGACTTGTCCACACTTTCGGTATTCATTGAGTGTTGTGAAGCTGTAAACTTTGCTAAAAAGTAAATAAACTTACACTGTCCGCTGTAAAATGAGGGAGAGGGAGAGGGGTGAGCGACTTTAACGTTCACTCGACACAAAGTAGGTCATTTCAATGCGTAGGGGTCTTTAGCAGTGTGCAGAAACTAGTGCACTCGGGGCAAATCCCTGAATTTGGAAAGGCGACCATACTCCTTGTCACGTCTAAGAGTGGAATAGAAACCTATCCAACTTTCATGCAATATTTATTGTAAACAGTAACCAACCTACTATTGTCAACACCTCGTCTCTAGAATTATCACATAATTTCTTATTTCGCCACATCACATCACCGTATGATGTCCCTTCTTCACCGGGGTTCATCACATTATGAGATGACCATCTGCGAAATATCATTGATGCCCCTAGTCTGAAAAAAAATAGATTAAATTGTATAGGTTCACGATTACAAATCATATATGTCCTCGACCCTTCCATCTGGAACACTAGTGACGAAATTTATGTCTTATAAGCAAGAGTTTAAGAGAGGGATTTCCGGGCGTGGTTTCCCCTGTTTTGATACTCAAACACCTCCAAAAATCAAATATTAAGTACCGTTTCCAAGGTGCCTACTTTTATATCGAATTCCAACTGCCAGGGGATCTTTTACGTGCACGCCAATGTGTACATGGGACCTCGGTTTTTCGTCCCATCCGAACGACAAGTAAGCTGTCCTTGCTAGACCTGGGAAGATTGAAACTGACTGAACGGGCTATATAAAAACGGCCTATATCAATAACCGTAATTTGACAAAAATATGTCGAACGTCTGGGTTAAAGACCTTAACCCTGGTGTGAGCGTATGTGGCATGGAGATAGGGGCGCCTTCTCAACCCCGTGGGTTTCCTCCGGGCACTCCGGTTTCCTCCCACGGCTAAAGACCCCTACGCGCAAGCGAATAATTGAAATAAAATTGAAACCATATGTTAGTCCCGAAATGACCTGGCTGTGTTGAGTGGACGTTAAACCCCATTTCTCTCTCTCTCTAAAGACCTTAAAGTTGTAGTTAATAATAGCACGAATAGCAGTAACACTTCATGAATGCCGTACGTAACTAACGTACGAAAATTAAATGGTAGCGGGCTTTTGTTTTTGCACCTATACAATGAATGGTCATTTTGCCCAGTAGTCTCAGCCAGAATTTGGCTGGGGTTTTTTAAAATTGCGTTAAGTTTTAAATTTTTGTTTAGAACTGAAATAAATTAACTATTAGTCAATCGCCACGCTAAAAACATTAACAGAATTGATTGTGTATATCTGAAATAGACACGACCTAAGCACAAAATAGTGCAAATATGCCGACGTCAAATCGAGAGTTGTAGATGTTATTTCTGTGAAAAATCATTGAAATTAGATTATACAGTCCTGAAGGCTGCAGGAAGGCTATTGTTTATAATGTAACATTGTGTCTTGTAATGTTGATAATGATCATAATGAAAGTGTTGACATTTTGTTTGTTGATGTGACCTCATGACCTGTGACATTTAGATAACGTCATATGGATATCATGGCTATTCATTGTGTCAGAGTCACTTCTCTGCAGGTAGGGTGAGTCTGTCGTTCAGATTGCATGAATGCATGTCAAAATCACGGGCGCACACTTTATGACATATATTATAAAAGCTGGGGTCATGGCCGTGTATTTATTGAGCGCTATTTAGATCACCGATAACATACTGATATTATCTATCTGCTCGACCTGCAAATGTTATACAATTAGATAGTCAGTATTAAAGAAACCATAATATAAAACGGATGTCATACTAATATTATAGGTCGTTTTTGTACTTTCGGCGGGATATTAATCCACATTTCTCACTTGAAAATGCAATTGCTAGTGCATTTTAACTTACCTCGGATTTTATTAATCCTTAGGGAGGGAAAGGGTTTAGGTGATGTGTTTCACTTTTTGAGAAATCGTGTAAAGGTTTGAAAATGGTCGTGTAAGTGATGTGGTTCACTTTTTAGGAAAAATATTTCGTATCTAATGTTATGTTTTTGGATAGTTAGGAATACAATACACAGTGTTCAGTTATTATGTGTGTTTTCTCGGGGTTACGACATTTTTCTACGTTCTACATATAACTAAAGATACACAGGCTACTTATTGCTGTTTACGACCTTGTGTAAAGTAGCGGTGATGTGGAAGTTCGATTTGTCTTATGGGTATGCTTTAAATCTTAAGGTCTGTATTGGATTCAAATGGGCTGGTTAAAATTTCCAGTTTGCACGTGACAAGGAGTATGATGACCTGCGCAACCAAGTGGAGTTGTCCCCGATTGTGTCTCATTGGTAAACAGACACCAATCTAAACGTGAAAGAATATTTTTTATGTAATGATGTGAATTAATACCATTTAATAAAAATAACGCCAAACTTGGAGAGTTGTTAACTTTCTAATACTTTAACAATAAGAATATGTATTAAATACTTGAAGAGTCCATGGAATTGAAAGCGCTAACAACATAATACCAGGTGATGATCAAATAGAATATATAAATGGTCAACAATTTTAAAATGTTATTTATGTGTGCATTGTCAACAGTGTTTTAACATATTTTAATTGTACCACGAGGAAAAGTAATTACATAGTTCAGTTGTAATTTATATGCCCAATAAGCTAAAAGCCTATAATTTTTCGTAAAATTAGGCTATTTCTCAGAGTTATTGGTCTAGTAAAAGTTCTAACTTCAAAAGGTTATGACACAGACTTGACATCGGTATTCCCTTGACACCATGGTTTGAACAAACACAAACATTTAGACGGGGAGAACGACATAAGTAAAATTATATAATATTATAAAACTGAAATATGTACCTCCAATTCACAAATTTACCCATATTCATGTTCAACATATTGTAAACGTTAAAGATCCACCTCTTGGTATACGTTAATCACATGTTTATACCGTTATAACCCCTTGTCAAGTAGTCAAGTATGGGGATAAACGTTCCACTTTCCTGCATAATATAAACACGACCTACTTTATTATACGACCGGTCTCGGGTAGAGATCAACGTCCTACTTTCCTGCGCTGATGGAGAAATAATCAGCACGTGTACGACAAATAAATTCCCGCCTGCTATATAGATATGTATAGGATATTAACCTACCCGAGGTTGATATGATAGAGAACACGCGGGCGCAGCCAAAGTGTTCTCTATCATATCAATCCGAGGGAGAGTAGGTTTATATCTGACATATACAACGTTCACCATTAAATTTAATGGACTCTTCTAAAAAAAAGGCAACAGTGATTGGTTAATTGCTCGACAGCACGTGACGTGTTTGTTTATACGACGCCATTTTGTAGCAATTGAACTGAAGAAAGCTAAAACAAAATGGATAGTCAGACGAATAATCAATCCTTTTTAGTCATCATATTGACGATAGAATAGATGTGAATGCAACTATGATGAGGATCTATACAAAGCCTGAAGAAAATTTGGATCAAAGGCAATCTTTTCCGATAATTCTGACAATGAACCGTGACTGAAGGTTACTTTTCGGTATGTTCAGAGAAAGATTTGACCGACTGTTTTGAGTGGATTGTAGCCGTAGCCAAAAATACTTTACAAAGGAACTCTTGGGTGATAAATACTTTCACGTCTTGGGATGTGTGGAGAAATGATTTGGGCAGAAAGAAAATTCTGAAAGATATCTTAGACATGGACTGGAGTGTGGATAACCGATTTAAATAAGCCGATAAGTACGCCGTCTAGTTGCTACAAACTGTACCAAAACAAATTTTGTTTTTATTGTCAAAAGAATAAAATTTTATTTCTGTGTTCTTTGTATTATTTCGATCATCTACGTCAAGAGCGGTTGATATGAGCCGAATATATCGACCTGTAATGACGTCATCAGCGGTTGATATGAAATATCAACCTCTCAGGACGTCATCAGCGGTTGATATGAACCGAATATATCAACCTCTGGTGACGTCACGAGAGGTTGTTATAAGATATAACTGCTATGGACATCAAAGAAAAAAACTACTACCAGTTGTATATATATATATATAGAATGAACGCTATCAGCTTTATTACGGCACAGCTGTTGGTTAATACCGCGATATTCTCAGTTTCCTCACTAGAGTACGGTTAGCTTACTCTATTTACTGTAAAGTGTGGCTACTCAAGACTGTATCCAGGGTCTAGATCTACTGTTATGTATAAAATAATAAATAGTTGACCCATGTTAATTAATCACACATTTAGTCAAGGTAATGATATAATGAATCTATATTCTGAGTTTCATCGCTCTCACTTCCTTATACCTGTAACTAAAGTTATCGTGCCAATCAGATTGCATATCTCTGTTTAATGTACGCAAAAAATGTTCGTCATCCAACTCCATCAAGGCATTGACCTAATAAGCATATACACCTCAATTCTACCTCAATTAGAAGGAGAGTTATTGTGTTCCCAAGTTTCGGCCAATTAAATTGCTTATCGCTCGGCTTCCCCTGAGCAGAAAATGTTAATCACAAACTTAGTCAAGGTATTGTTGTAATGCAACTATACACCAAGTTTCATCACTCTCTCTTAATTAGAACTAAAGTTATCGTGTCCCAAAGCATCAACCAATCAAATTACTTATCTCTGCTTACCCCAAGCAGAAAATGCTCACAATGACATCGACACCAAGTTTAAACATTTTAACTCAATTAGAAGGAGGGATTTGTGTTCCAAATTTCCGCCAATCAAATTGCTTACCCGGAGCAGAAAATACTCATTATCGAACTAAGTCAAGGTATTGATGTGCATTACTTCACAGGAATACGCACTGGTCAGTAAACATACCATGTGATCATGACGTGATAAACGAAATGAAATGGGGTTTAACCACTGATCTATATAATAACTGGATAGCTCATTGGCTGAGAAGTGTGAAGTCACCGGAAGTACCAATTCCGCCATGTTACACCTTGCAGAAACAGAAGCAGACGACAATCTCCCCTCTATGACTACTATGAGCGATTTTCACATTTCAATATCGTTTTGATCTAAAAGAAAAAGGTAAATAATTTGATATTATTGATATATCTAGTTCTGTTATCATCTCCAAGAGCTATTTATAGCTGACATGAGTGCGTATTGTATGTAAACGTGGGCCATTAGTCTCAGTAGTGTGAAAACGAAACGACACGAGCCGACGAGGATGGATAGCCTGCTCTGCTGACCACTGCGACTGATCTAATCTAGGCCTATATGCCTAGTATAGACTAGGCCCATAATTAAATAGATAATACTGAAGAGCAGTATATAAGTGTTTAAAAAAATATACATAGTATAATAAGTACACATCTTACCGGTATTATCGTGTTGAACACAAAAAAATTATAATTTTGGAATCGGAATAGGCCTATTATTATTTGCTTTGCACGGGACGAGGTCTGAGGAATAGGAAGTTCGAAATCTATAAAATAGGCCTAGGCCTGCATAGAATGTAGGCCTACTGTATGTAGATTTACTGTCTAGACTAGTGGTAAGCTAGTTGAAGCCAAAAGTTTATAATTCATAGGATTATTATAGGCCTAGATTTAGACATAGGAGCTTGTAAGTACCGTAATGGAAAATTTCATTGTTTTTATTTTCAGTCTTGGTCTACTCTACACATGGAATGACATGCTGAAATTGAAATTTGTGTTAAACAAGATCTAGACTATTTCATAATCACACGGTAAGTGAAGTTTATTATTATGTGTTTCTGCGAACTGAAATAAATTCAAAGATGGGAAAGTTTCTTATTGCTGACCATTATTTCCTCCAAGTAGGTATGGTTGTAGAATATCAGTCATTCCACGGTGACTAGCGTGGATTTGCCATAACTTTTTTTTTGGGGGGGGGGACAAACAAAAATAATAATTACGAACAGTTTAAAACAAAATTCTATCTCTAGGCTAATCAAAATTAAATCACGATAGGAGCATTATAAACTCTTGTGACAGACAGGACACATTTCAAATACAATTTTCACTTTTTTGATTCATGTTAGATCTAATTAATTATATGTTCTGAATCAACCATGTAAAGTTAGAGATAGCTATTATATTATAGTTAAACTTTTAAATATTACCTAGTTCTGTTAATATGGTATTTTGGTGATAACATATAATATAAAAATCTTGACAGGTAAAATATCAACTCAATTTAAATTTCAATAACTTCAATACATTGAAAATAAAAATGCATTGAACTTTCTCCTAATCATTTTATTTTTGTTCAAATGTTGAACATTGGCATGGAAATAGCCACTTACCATTTGAGGACAAGGACTGTGGGTGGCCAATATAAATACACCATTCCTCTATATTTTGGCACTTAATTAAATTTCATATGTACTCAGATTTTTATTTTTGAGACTATTCAAATAGGGATAGTCCCTTCATCAAAAGTAATACAAGTATTTGTAAAATAATATCTTTTTTCTCCTTTAGATTATAAATGGTTTTGGTAATTGTAGGCTGATTTAATTCATTGTAATGCCTTCATGTGCAGCTTTAAATTGTGTAAATAGACAATACAAAGGAAGTGGGAAAACATTTCACAGGTAACAGAATATTTCCATTATTGTTTCTTAATTTAAAATTTGTTTGTTTAATGTTGAAAGAGACCAATAATGCATGTCTATCATAATTAATAGGACAACACTTGCTTGTTATGAATTTTTATTTTTATTGTGTTTATTGTTTAGTAGAACACAGCCCTAATGTATTGTTTGATGGTAAGCTAGAATGTTTAACTTTCATCTCAAGTTAATCTTCTTACCAAATCATTTTGAATACGTTGGGAAGCAGTCACACATATAATGTACTTAAAGGTTTGTGTTACCAATTTACTTGTTTAATTACAGTTGTATTAGAAAGTTGCATGTTTTATACTTATAACATTAAATTAGTTTTGAAGAAAATGGCTAGAGTGATAACTTTAAGTGGAATTATGGAAGAAAGATTAGATAAAAAGATGGAATAAGTTCTCGCTGTAATAGTTAAAAAATAGATAATGTAAAGGAAATATGCTAAATATCGCCGAAAGATAGAAAATGCCAATTTCATATTATGTTATTGTTGAGTGTACTAAATTATCATACAGCACTATCAAAATTTTGTTAATTCCTGAATGTTAAAGGATATGTACATAGGACCTCGGTTCGTCTCATCCAATCGCCTATATGTTGTCCCTTGCCAGACCCACTGCCCTTCACTACTGACTATAGGGAACTACACCACGTCAGGAGATCTTGATGAACTTTCTCTGCCAACACAGGAATCAGATGTTCAGTTTAGCTAGCCAAGGATCCCAAATGTTTTTTCTGATACAATACATTATATATGTGTTTTGCAGCTTTCCTTCAAAAGACTCAGAAAAAAAATTTTGGTTAGTGAAACTGAAGAGAGAAAAATTTTTTCCATCACGCGAAGCAGTACTATGCTCAGATCATTTTGAGGCCTCCTGATTTGATCGTACCGGACAGACTGTTCGTTTAAAACAGAATTCTTCGCCAACTATATTTGATTTTCAAGCACATTTGTTAACTAAGGTAGGTATGACAAATTTGTTTCATGTGATTGGTTTGGTACTAGAATTATACACATTTTTAATGCCGAAAATTGCCAAAAAATGTCTAAAAACATGTCCGCTATATTTCCAAAGAATTTACTACATATGTTGATTTCACTGTAGCCATGATGTAGGGTAGTACCAATGACCCATATGTATTTTGTCAACTTTGACCCCCACTGGCACATGATTAAAATATAGGAATTTAGTGAAGCAGAATTAATGTTGTCAATATGTAGTCTATTATAAACCCTCTTTTTATACGCCCCTGTCCGTCCACAATTGTTTGCAAACACTCTACAGGTAACAATTTTTATCTTATTTCAATGAAACTTGATATATATGTTTATCACCCTAAGATCTAGGTTCCTTTCGATATTGGCATGTATCGGACTGTAACTTCATGGGTTATGGCCCATGATTGTTCGGAAAATCATGTTTTTGGCTTGTGAACACTGTAGGGGTCACAATGTTAAACCAGTTTTGATGAAACTTGAAATGCATGTTTATAACTCATTCCCCCCCCCCCTGACGTTCTATAGGCCGAAGTTAATATCAGATTGACTTTAAATTTATACACATTGTTAAAGGCCCTTGATGACTTTGAAAAATCTTGTGGACAGAGTTTAAGGTCTTGAGACAAACAAGTGGCCTATATTGATTTTCAATGAATTTTGATAATTGAACAGCTAAATCCAAAATATTAAATGTTACGTATACTAAACATTAGCTTGGGACAGAACTTTATAAAAACCGAACAAATTGATTTTCTGCCCTGACGATTTAGGTCGTATGATTCATTGCCTGGCAACCTATTTTCTTTCAGTCCTTTCATTGTAATTTTACAATTTCATTTTCCAGAAAATAACTCCAAGAAAACCAATAGAAAAGAAGGAACTGATTACTGAACCAAGTGATTGTATTCTAACAGATGTCTACAATATTCCATCAGTATCCGCTAATGTCAGTAATATTAAAAATGATCATCAATATGCTATTCGTGACAGCCCTTGCACAATTAAAAGAAAGCTAGATGATACTATTGATCAAATGAAATGCTTGAAAAAAAAGATTGAAACATTCTCAACAAGTTTCAAGACGGGTTAAAAAGAAGTGCCAATCCCTCTCCACTGTAGTTGAAGCATTACAGCAGAAACAGTTGATCTCTTATAATTGTGCAGCGGTCCTTGAGAGTACCTTTTCTGGTGTACCATTAGCTGTTATGAAGAGAGTTCTGAAAAATAACAGTGGAAAAATATCAAGAGAATCATATCCAGACGTTTTAAAAGCTTTTGCCTTGACATTACAGTTTTATTCAACTAAAGCATACAAATATGTACGGAAAACTTTTAATCTATCTAGCTCTCCCCCATCCTTCTGCATTAAGACGTTGGTATAGTGTCGTCAACGGTGAGCCGGGATTTACCGAGGAAGCATTTTGTGCCCTTGAGATGAAGTCTCAAGAAGCTTGCCAAGATGGAGACCCTTTGCTATGTGCTCTTGTGATAGATGAGATGTCAATAAGGAAACATGTTGAATGGAATGGCCAACGGGTGGTTGGTTTTGTGGATGTTGGAACAAAAATTGAAGATGACTCCACTCCAATTGCAACAGAAGCTTTGGTTTTCATGGTAGTGGCACTCAAATCTAACTGGAAAGTTCCAGTTGGGTACTTCCTTATAAATGGTATGTCAGGAGAAGAAAGAGCGAATTTAATCAACCAGTGCATAAGTAAACTTCATGATGTAGCTGTAAAAATTGCATCTTTAACTTGTGATGGCCCATCATGTCATTTCAGTATGATGAGTGAACTTGGAGCCTCTCTTGACCCATCCAATTTTAAACCCATTTTTCCTCATCCGGTAGACAATTCACCTATTTCTGTCTTTTTAGATGTGTGTCACATGATAAAATTGATGAGAAACTGTTTAGCATCAGGAGGAATTTTTAAAGATGAAAATGGCAATCAGATAAGATGGAGTTATTTTGAAGAGCTTCATAAACTGCAAGAAAAAGAGGGTTTGAGGTTAGCCAATAAATTGAAGTCCGCTCACATTGAATGGAATAAACAAAAAATGAAGATCAATTTAGCTGCGCAGACTTTAAGCAGCAGTGTTGCAGATGCCTTTGAGTTTTGTGATCAACATCTAAAACTGAAAGAATTTGGAAATTCTCAAGCAACTGTCCGATTTATTCGTATCATTGACAGGCTTTTTGACATACTAAATTCAAGAAACCCACTAACCAACAACTATAAAGCACCGTTAAGATCAAGTAATGAACATTTTTGGATGCCTTTTTTGCTGGAATCCTATGAATATATATCGAAATTAACTGATAATAATGGAAATCTTATAACATCTTCAAGAAGAAAAACACCATTTATCGGTTTTATGTGCGCTATAAAGAGTGCTCTAGAACTTTACCAAACATACATAAATGTTGAATCACCTCACCTAAAATACTTATTAACGTACAAGATGAGTCAAGACCATTTAGAACTTTTCTTCTGTGCAGTACGTTCCTGTGGTGGAAGTAACAACAAACCTTACAGTTTTGCAGTTCATAGCCTCTTACAAGCGTTTATTAATGAGACATCAAATTCAAGCTTCAGGTGGAAATTGTATTGGTCAAGACAGTACAAGTATATTAAATGTTGTTACAGATTATACCGAGATAAACAAACAATCAACAGACACCCTTAACATGTCAACTATTCGGCGATATGACCTCATGCTGAGAGATCCGGTTAAAGATGATCATCACTATTCAGATATACCAAACTTTAATGGAAATCTTATAACATCTTCAAGAAGAAAAACACCATTTATCGGTTTTATGTGCGCTATAAAGAGTGCTCTAGAACTTTACCAAACATACATAAATGTTGAATCACCTCACCTAAAATACTTATTAACGTACAAGATGAGTCAAGACCATTTAGAACTTTTCTTCTGTGCAGTACGTTCCTGTGGTGGAAGTAACAACAAACCTTACAGTTTTGCAGTTCATAGCCTCTTACAAGCGTTTATTAATGAGACATCAAATTCAAGCTTCAGGTGGAAATTGTATTGGTCAAGACAGTACAAGTATATTAAATGTTGTTACAGATTATACCGAGATAAACAAACAATCAACAGACACCCTTAACATGTCAACTATTCGGCGATATGACCTCATGCTGAGAGATCCGGTTAAAGATGATCATCACTATTCAGATATACCAAACTTTACCAGTCTTTCCGAATATAAACATTGTGTCGTCTCCTATATTGCAGGTTACGTTGTAGGTATGGTGGAAAAGAGAATACACTGCAACACTTGTTTACCAGCTTTAAGATTAGATTTATCATCTGACTTACCAAACAATAATCCTCGTGTACAACTGAAAAATAGGGGAGGACTTATCAAGCCATCGACCAGGGTAATCAAAATCTGTTTAACAACCGAACAAGCATTTCAGCGACTTCTTAAAACTAATGATGGAAAACTACCCCAGACTAATGGAATTATAAATGCCATTGCTGATTCTGCTATGTTAGATACAACTACCAGCAATCTATTTCCCACATTACATCAACACGTGTTTGATTCAACAGCTCACCACAATCATGTCAATATTCTTGTAAAATGTTTATCCAAATCTTATAGCACAATTAGACTACATCACCTTGCAAAACAGTTCACCACTTCAATTACTGGAGAAAGGGTCTGAAAACAACTCTCAAACTAATACTTTTTAAACATCAGTAGTAATTATTCACATGAACCATTGTTTTTATACACCAGCATTTTCATGTGGATGTATATTGTCATCGCCCCTGTCCATCTGTCTGTCCTCAATTGTTTGTGAACACTCTACAGGTCACAATTTTTATCTGATTTCAATGAAACTTGAAATATAGCTTTATCACCCTGAGATCTCGCTTCCTTTCGATTTTCATAGTATCGGACTGTAACTTCTTGGATTATGGCCCCTGTTTGTACAGGTCACAATTTTTATCCGATTTGGTTTGAACTTGAAATGTATGTTTATAACCCACAGATCTCGGTGCCTATCAATAAGCGCATATCGGACCATAACTTCCTGAATTATGGCCCCTGATTGTGCAAAAAATTATTATCTTTTTAGCTTCTGGACCCTATACAGGTCACAATTTTAATCCAGTGTTGGGGTAATGGTAATGGAATATAATCATTACATTTTTTAAGTAATGGCCATGTAATGAGTAATAGAAGATTTCAAAAGTAATGGAAATGTAATTAATTACATTCCAAAAATCGTGTAATGGTCAATTACATTTCAATTACTTTTCAATTACATTTTGAGGCACATATAAATATTTCCATATGACAAACATCAAATTTTATAGCACCAAAGAAGGAAATTAAGTGTATGACACAAATCCAATTTATTATATTTTTTTTAAACAAAAGATTTAAATCAGTTTTAACAAATTATAATAAGTAGGCATTCATCACTTTTATGTAGGACCCTTCTTTAGACATGTAACCTAAAAAGTGGATCTTTGAATGTATATAAACTGATTTACATTCAATCGCTTCTGTTTTTACTGTAATATCTAATCAGGTGTTGTCACCACTGCCCGTCACTTGAAAATTCACACACAAATATCTATTCTATTAAAGTGAATCAAGGATTATTTTGGTTTTGTAGGCTCTTCATGGCAAAAAATAACGTTGTCTTTTTAATTTCTATGTGAAAAATGATTTTTATTTTTATATAGTCATAAAGTAGTGGGTAATGGTAATTAATTATTTTTTTTGTTCGATGAAGGGGGTGCCGTTTCTCTGAGCGCCTTATTTTTCTGGGAGTGCAATGTACCCACTGCACCCCCGCTAGATACGGCCCTGATAACAATGTAAATCACTAAATTATTTTTAAATTTTTATCGGCATCTTGAAGCCGCGGCAATGTCAGAATCACGTGACATCAAAGGAATACCCCCCCCCCCTTCATTCCATGTGACATTTTCCCACCATTTGCAAAAGTTCTACTCATTATAAATGAACAAGATAGTTAAAGCTCCAATAGCATTTTTTTAAGTTATATTTTTAAAATGTATTAAAATAAAGCCCAAAAATAGATTGAACCTATAAACAGTCCTACCTTGTTAAAGAATAATCCTATTAATCCTATAATTCAGTACTGCCAGTTGAGAAATTGGCAAAAATATCATTTTAAACTTCAAATTCAAACGTTTGAAGATGGCCGTCCATGGAGAGGAATGGGAAAACAAGGGAGGTAATTGAGTAACTATTTCCTCAATCACCCTGTGTCACCCTTTATAATGCCAAAAAAATTTTGCCCAGGACCGTATAATAGTGAGTTGACAACCTTTTGAGCAAAAGACATAGAAATAATTATGTTTTGACTTTCTTAGAAAATGTGAAATTGGAACTTTAACCGACGCTTCATACCAGCACGTTATGCAATGATGATCTATTGTTGACATCTTTAGTTTTCTAATTATCACGAACCATGACAGGCGTTGTTTATTTCATAGTTAATAAATTTGTTATATTAGCCAACTTATCAGAAACAATTTAAATAAAAAAAATTGAATAGCTTTTTAAAGAATTGTTCTAGTTTATCAGCACGTATAGATAAGAGATCGAATCGAAGGTTTTATAGGTGGGCTGTTGCAGGTTAATGTGCGTGGCAATTTAAGGAGACCGATAAGGATTTTGTACTGTTTATTATTTCCTTTTAGTTACGGCTGTCATGAGTCTTATAATATTATTACCGGTACGACTAAAATGCAATAATAACGGCTCTGTTGCCGTGCGCGTGACTACTGCACGCTGTGTCAAACAAAATAATGATTTGTTCACAACTCAGATAATATTTTAAAGGTATTTACCGAGTTGTTTTGACAACTCAAGTATCGGCAAATTTTAAGGGGAGGGACAACAAAACTACCATCGGTCGACATTCAGGTGATATATCGACGACGACAGGCGCTGAGAGCGATCGCTCGCCTCAAAAGACAATGACGGATTATTTAGTATGTATTATCAATAGTAAAGGTAATGGTACAAAAGCCCATGACTTATCTTTCAGTTTTTATTATTTTCAACTGTACATAGAAATTGATAAATTCAACGTTATAATATAGACGGCAAAATGTATGGTTCGCTTCAAAACATGTTTGGCGTCATAATATACTATTCAAAAAAAGTAGGGGATATTTGATTTTGGGGGCATAATACTAAAATATGCAAATGACTACGAAAAAAGTCACTATAGAACCTAACAGAAGAAACATTTTCAGTTACATGTGACGCCCAAACGCACCAATAGCTACCGCATGGAATGCAGGTGATGCTTGGGGTCATCATGGGGGTCCAACCCAAGATTTGCACGACTCTGACTTTGAATGTTACAGTCATTGTGGCATTGAATTCCAGGGTGGAAACATCAGTTTAATTGTTTTAGTGACCAGAAAACAAATTTTGATATGCGTCGGCTTACCCAAAATGAAAGGTTACGTGCCCTTGGCATGCTACAGATCGGCACAACACAGGCGGTTGTGGCGCGGACGATGAATGTTTCTCAGTCTGTCATAAGCAGGCTATGGTCCAGATACCGTGATACACAATCTGTACAGGACAGACCACGCTCAGGTCGACCAAGGGTGACAACTCAAGCCCAGAATCGATTTATCCGTACCTTGGCCTTGAGAAATCGTGTCATCACAGCAAATCAGATCAGCGCGCGTCTTCAAACAGACACTGGTGTGAGAGTGAGTGGCCAGACGATTCGGAATCAACTGCATAGGGGTCACCTTCGCGCCCGACGTCCTCGCGTGATCCCTTGTTTGAGAGATCATCACATTCAGGCAAGACGTCGTTGGTGTAGGGATCGTCAACACTGGGATAATCGACGCTGGAGCAATGTGATGTTTTCAGATGAGTCAAGGTTCACTGTTGATTTTTTGGACAGACGTAGGAGGGTGTGGCGTCGTCGAAACGAGCGCTTCCAAGACGTTAACGTCATCAGACATTATCGATTTGGACGTGGTTCTGTTATGGTGTGGGGAGGCATCACTGTTGCTGGAAGAACGGCTTTACATGTTGTTGCAGGGCGTGTTACAGGCCAGTACTACCGGGACAACATCTTGGCAGTCCATGTTGTGCCGTTCGCACGACGACATGGCCGCCGTTTCATCTTCCAGGATGACAACGCAAGATGTCACAGGGCCAGGATCGTTACAGGTTACCTCCAACAACAGAACATCACCACATTACCTTGGCCAGCACTGAGTCCCGACCTCTCCCCCATCGAGCATGTCTAATTTACTTGTAAACAAAGCGCGTACTTATAGTGGAGACAAATGACAACGAGTGCTTCTGGGAGGAGCAAGATGCCGGACGGTGGCTTCAAGCAACGTCATTTGTTGATTGCGTCATGAGCTATCCAGTTATTATATAGATCAGTGGGTTTAACGTCCTTCTCTTCTGCACCTTACCTGGGCTAATGGAAGACGGGCATACGCCATACAGTGTGCTATGAGGGAAATTTTGCCCCGGCAGCGGCAATACGGCCTACTCTTATATCGAATTCCAACTGCCAAGGGATCTTTTACGTGCACGACAATGTGTACACCCGACCTCAGTTTTTCGTTCCATCCAAACGACTAGACAGCTCTACTTGTCAGACCCTCTGTTCAGCATCACTGACAAGGGGAAACCACGCCGGGAAATTTAGATGAACTTTCTCGGCCAATGCAGGGATCAAACACCCGACCTCTAGGCTAGCGAGCCAGCGCCTTACCCACTTAGCCACGTGATCCTCTGATGTGATAAAGAGACAATTGCATGCACGATAATGTGTCTTATCTGGAGGGATATAACAATTAGTTTGCTGGTGGATTTAATATAGTTATTTGTCGCACTAATGAGTTCCTGTATATAGTTTAAGTACCTGTATGGCTCTTGTAATGATGTGTATGTGTTACATTCTGTTCCGATGTAAATAAAACATATATGTACAAAACAGATCTTTGCTTCAGTAAGATAATGTTACATGGGACATAGTACCTGTTCCTTATTACAGTCCTCTTCCTAAAAATGGGTATATTATGCACAATGAAGAAAACATATTGCCCAATCGGATGGGATACACATTGGCGTACACGTAACAGAATCTTTGAAGCTAGGAATCGATGAACGATGGCTGAATTTATCCGGGACGTTCAAAACAAATGGTAGGTTATAGACATATAGGACAAAAGCCCTGATAGTGACGTAGTTAGGAGGTTATCTTCAGGCAGTACAAGCGATCGTGTGACCAAACTGATGGTGAGGTGGATCTGTCGTTATAGTTACGCAGGACAATGAGCCTTATGATAGAACTGATAGTGATATAGCTTTGTGGGAAATGAATGGAGAGGGGGGGAGGAAATCAACATTTCTAAAAATAGACGACTGCGTTGTCCGCTGCTCATCTTAGGTGTTCATGGCGATTCAGTTCCATCTCTGTGTTGACCGAGGACAGATCCCGGACGTATTCAGTGCGGTGCCGTGCACGGTTGAAATAAAGAAAATTCCCTCAAGGCACGGTGTATGGTGTTTTCATTATCGCGGTTAGTTACTACAATTAACGCAAATGTTTCGGCTCTGCTCTTCACTATGTTACTATCCGCCCTCATAGTCAACTAGTATGAAAATAAGGCCTTTCCCCCCATCTCCGTTCTGAAACTATTTTGGAATCCCTGTCGTCTGTTTTTCGCCGTGATTCTGCTTTAGTCGCCAAAAGGAATCATTTCTTGTCACATCCGACACAAATTTATAAAAATCCAACACTATTTTCATGTAGAATTGTGCGATACAAATACATAAACAACTTTCATTTGAATGCAGCCGCCATTTTCAAACTACTGCTCAGCCCCTATTCCCAAAACGACAGATAATATTAATTTAAGTGGCTAAATGAATGCGGATATAATAAATTCGAGTGACTAAAGGAATGCGAGACGGCAGATATTATTTATTTCAATGGCTAAAGGAATACGTGACGATAGATATATACTATTAATTAAAGTGGCTAAAGGAATACGAGACGACAGACATTCTGTTTATACATTACAATCCCGCATTTCAATTGATTGCTTGTTATCACTGGTGATTTGGATTGTTTTTTTGGAGGGGGGAGGCGAGTGGTCTAAAAAATACTCTTAATATAATAAGGTCCGTCACGTAACGAGGGATATGGGCGAAGCCCTATACGGCTTTGGATAGGGGTCCCCTTTCTAACCTCATGGAATGTTAACTTTTCAGCAGTATATTTACTAAATACTTTAGAATGGGTTAGGGTTAGGCGGATAATTTATATGAAAACTGCTCTTAACATTGCCACTCGATTGAGTTAAGAATATTGACCGGTGTTGTGTACAAGGCAGGATAGACTTATACCCATTTATGTAGTAGTAAATTTCATACAGCTATGTTGTTCACCAAATTCCAAGAAAAATGTTTTGTCAAAATGTCGAATCTAATTGACATAAATCTAAATAATAAGTGTATTCCGGAACCACACACCGTGAAATTCTTATGCGTCAGTTATTTAGATAATTTGACCAATAATCAAACGAGGTCTATTTAATAAATACGTGAGTTTACAGGTCTTGTGTTGTTTAGTTGTTATGCTATTTCTGTATAGCCGGAGAGAGAGAGAGAGAGAGAGAGAGATGGGGTGTAACGTCCATTCGACACACAATATGTCATTTAATTGTATTTCAATAATTCGCTTGCGCGCAGGGGTCTTTAGGAGGTGGGGGTGGGCGGAGGACCCGGCTGGACAGGCGACCCTACCCCTTATCACGTACAACTGGGGATTCGAATCCACCCCACTTGACTCAATGAAGGCTTTATAATACAGCACGCGCGTGCTAACCATTCCTTCTAACCTCCCTTGTTAGTTGGTATACAACTGTAAATCATTATAAACGGTTTTAATTATAATACAGAACCTTTTAAAAAGTTTATTTAAGACCCGCGTTTATATTGTCTAACTACATTTCAACCTATATGCACATAACCTATCGATCGGTTAAAAAAGAGAGTTTATTTAATATACGCGTCTATACCGTCTACACACATTCTGCACAACGTATACATACATATTGATCGGTTTAAAATATCAATAAAATTATTAATTATCATATTCAACACATTGACATATGTCATTGAAGCGTCCTGCCATATTAAATTACGTGTAAGTGATTGTAACATAAACCTGTTGCTATCAACACCCGGCTGGAGATCTTGGTAGCATTCCTTATGTCATTGTGTAACTTTAGCCATGGACCTTATAAGGTCCATGCATTAACTTGTTGTTGGCATGTCTTATCTAACTTTCTTTGTCTGATAAACTATATTAATTGTTAAACCTGATATGATGCTTGATACATTAGACAGGTGTTTAATGATCTCCTTTGTCTTGAATACGTTTATAAGCTCAGACAATGAACGAATCTACAGTCAGGTCCAGGAGGCCGTGCTAGGCGGGTGCCTAGATGAAGGTACCTAATGGATACGAGTGAGGTCCGGCCAGGACTGAGCGAAGGTCATTGGCGCCTTGGCAGTAGACGAGACGAGAGCTAATTAAGTCATGACTCCTTCCATTTAAGTTAGTTCTACGGTCGTTTACATTATGATGTTTGTACCTAATATGTAAGAAGAAGAATAAAACTATTATTAGATGTATATACCAGTGTTGTCATCAAAGAACTTGATTAGAACGAAATACTGTCACTTTAATTAATAAACATTTCTAGGTCAGCCAGCCTTTGATCTACAAACGAACGGCGTATAATATAGGTATTCTAAATAATTTGACAATTCAATAAGCTGATTTGTAACTATGCTTTTCAGTTCACGAGTTTGACTTACATTGCGTAACAATATCGTAAATTGAACCGTTGTGCTATAATTAAACTATGGAAAGTCGTTCGGGCCAAGTCAGCGGATTCGTCCTTAACGATTTGCTATGCTTTTCGGTACATTAGTTTTACTCACACAGCATAAAGAGATCGTAAATTGAACCGGAGTGCTATGATTAAACTATGGAAAACCGTTCGGTTGTATTCACATCCTCTACTGATTCCGCTGGCGGTTTGTTCTTCTATTGCACTACAGCGAAGACAGAATACCAATTTCAAGTGTATTCTAAACAATTCCAAAGTACTGCGTTTCCTGAAAAGTAAAATTATACTGATATTCTGGCGTATTGTGTCAATGACGAAGATTGCATTTTTCTATACGCGATTTTGACTAACGGATCTAATTGTAAATTGAACAGGTGTGCGATGAATAAAATATAACCGCTAGCGATTAATCGGTTGCTGCCTTTGATAATAATATTCTGAGATCCAATTTGGAACTATTGTAACACTATTTTAGTTATTACAGAGATCAGTTTCGTAAATGTATGGTTTATTTACAACGGGAACAGAATATCAAACAGTTACATAGATATAACAAGAATACATTACATCGGAAACTATAGATACAATAGGAACACATCTAACAATATCAAATCCACCATTCCGCCTCTCTGCCAAGACAGCGGTTGAACTCGGGTGAATCCATATGCCGGTCTCTGTGTCTTTCTCTGCTCTGTCTCGTCGCCTCTGGTTGTCTGCTAACGGTCAGTAAACTCCTTCTTATAAAGCCTCCAACAATTAGGGAAGATGGACAGGAGTGATTGACATAGATGGTATTGTTGATTTATAAGATTATAGTATCTGTAACTGCACTGCATATTTCCTTTGACGTCACGAAGTTCTGTCGCGTGTTATACACAGATCATGTGTAGCTTGTAAAGAACATATCGAATATATGTGACTCCGTATATCAAAATGAGTCGGAATACTCAAAATCTAATTTTGAGCTAGAGGCAAAATAAGTGAAAATATTGATTTTGATCGAAATTGAGATTTTCACAAAAGTGAGTCTATTGATATAATATCTATCAACACAAAAGATCAAAATAGCAATAAAAGATTTTAGAACACCTTTATTTGAACGTTTTCTAAGAGTACCGTATATTATGTACCAGGAGTCGGGGCATACATCAGTTGGGCTGGTTGGGGAAATGAAACCAGACAGTGTAGTAGAGAACACCTTTATTACATAACAGCTGATGTACAAGTGATGTATTCAAGGATGGGTTACCAGAAATCACTTTTCTGGGCATGCGCGTACATGTCATGCGATTGCACCTATCAATACATAACAATTGCCCCTTCCTTACAAGAATACATTATGTCATAAATGGACAATAAATTCTTCATAAATTTAATAAATTACTGCGATGAAGGGTTAAATCTTTCTGGAGGTTTTCGTTCGCGATAAGGGTTTCTTCAAGGCAAAACAGAAGGATGTGTATTAACATCAGACGATATAACATCACACGTCTCACCAGTAGCTTATGTGTTTGGTTTAGAATTATCTGGAATAGAAACTTTGTCATCATTAAACATTGGTGGTTTAAATGTGAGTGATTCATGAGTTGAAGGTAATATAGGATTTTCAATAAATTCTTGTTCATTCGGAACACTCAATTCTCGTTTACGGATTTGATCTTCGTGTCTTTTCCACACGTTCTGACCAACTTGAACGTCATACGAACTTTGCATAACGTTAATAATAACACCAGCTAACCAACGAGGTCCTGATCGAAGGTTTAAAACAAACACTAAATCACCACATTTAAATTTAGGCACAGCAAAATTCCTTTCAAATACTTCTGTTTCTTTTCTAGAAGTAAGTGAGGGTCTAAGACTTGAGAAACGTGTGCGCAATTGTCTGTTCATCAATAAATAACACGGAGTCTCACCCGGAGCCGTATGAGGTGTCGTGCGATAGGACAATAAAAATCGACACAGTTTCTCCTTTGTCCTTAGACATTTTATTCATTTGTTTTTTAAAATAGCTCACATAACGCTCAGCTAGACCATTAGTAGCAGGGTGTGCAGGAGCCGTTCTAGTAATGTGTATATTATTTTTATTTAGAAACTCTTCAAACTCACTGCTAACAAATTGACCACCGTTATCAGTAACTATATGTTCAGGGGTGCCAAAAGTTGCAAATAACTTACGAAGTTGATTAATTGTGGAATAACTTTAAGTTGATTTCATTATTATAACCTCAAGCCATTTGGAATAGGAATCAACCACAATTAGAAAACTATGCCCCATGAAAGGTCCAACGAAATCCAAGTGCAACCTTTTCCATGGACCAGACGGCCAATTCCATGATGCAACCGGAGGACGTGACGGTAATGGAGCATTTTCCTGACAACTAAGGCAATGTTGGGTAATTTGTTCAATGTCTTTATCCAAGTTAGGCCACCAAAAATATTGTCTGGCAAGTAACTTCATCCGGATAGTTCCCATATGTTCGCTATGTAAATCTAAAAGTAACAAATCAGAGCTAGGAACGACAACCCTACTTCCCCACAAAATACAGTTTTGTTCTATAGACAGCTCCGATCTTCTTACAAAAAATACTTTAAGATCATCTACATCACAAGTTAGTGGCCAACCCTCTCTTGTCAGTTGGAGCACTTTAGCTAAACATTGATCAGTCCGTGTCTCTGTGGCAATAACTTTCGAAGTTAGAGGAATTTCATTTAATCCCAGAGCATTAACAAATAAAACACTATCAGACTGACATACGCTAAATTCATCACTATCGTCTTTTAATGGCGTGCGCGACAAATAATCAGCGCATAAATTATCTTTGGAAGAAATATACTTAACATGATATTCATAAGCTGATAATATTAATGCCCATCTCTTAATACGGGATGCTGCAAGTTGTGGAATGCCATTGTTTTCCCCCAAACAACTTGACCAATGGCTGGTGATCTGTAAATATACTATGGATTAAAACACTATACAAAGATATAAAATGTGCAATTTTAAATAACGGTTATACAACCCCATACTTTCCAATCGAAAGAGGAGTCAGACAAGGGGACCCAAAGTCATCAAATTTATTCAATTTAGTAATTGAGATCCTACTCCACTGCATAAGACATACAAATGTAATAAAGGAATAGAATTCGGAAACAAATCATTAAAAAGCATAGCGCTTGCTGATGACCTCACTTGCTTATACTTAAAGACTTTAAATCTGCAAGACATCTCCTTGAAATATTAAAACTTTTTTGTAAAATCTCAGGATTGGAAACTAACCTTACTAAAACCGAAGCCCTTAACTTGACTGTACCCCATAATAAATTTAACTAGACCTGCAAGCTGCACTGAAGGGCTTTCGGGAATCAGACAGGAAGTTTCATTGAGTCTGTAACATAACTTTCTACTGTTCTGCTCCTAACCTGGGCTAATGAAGACGAGCATACGCCATACAGTGTGCTATGAGGGAAATTTTGCCGGACAGCGGTGCTACGGTCTACAACTAGACAGCTGTCCTTGTCAGACATTCCGCCCTGCATCACTGACAAGTGAAACCACGCCGGAAAATCGAGATGAACTTTCGGTCAATGTAGCGATCGAACACCCGCCGGTTAGCGAAACGGCGTTTTACCCACTTAGCCAGCTTTTCCCTTAAAGTTACATTATGGGAAAGATAAAGAGATGGCAGTTCTCGTTATAATAGTTAAAAACTAGATAGTGTAAAGGTAATTTGCTGAAAATTTCAGTCAAATTGATCCATTATTAGCCGAGAACAAAGCGAGTGAAATATTCACATAGCCTAGGTCATCATTACTGAAATCATTTATATAAACAGAATAGTCTCGATTATCCACTTGACTGGTTTAATTATCAACGGCCATTAAGCGGCATATAAGAATTTAATCCGCCAACATCGAAGGCTAGCCTTAACATCAAGAGTTTAGTATGGTCTGGATATGTTAATGTCTAATTGATTATTTAGATAACATCTCAGGCCTAAAGAAAGACCTGTAATAAGCAGATTTTGCTCTTGCATTATGCTATTTTAACTTTAGGGTCAAGGCAACTCACCATGAGAGGTCATTTTGAAAGTAACAGTAACCTTCTTTCTAAAAATACAATTTTGAAATATAAATGTAATTGGAGGATTTCACACGGACGACGATTTTCACGGCTACTCATCTCCAAATACCATACACCGGCTATACGGGTAGACCATGGGTTTTCTTTCGATTCAAAAGATTATCATTCCGCACACGACTTTGTATCCGCAAATGATATAATTAAGCATCATGCAATATATGGTTGAAAAACCGGGTCATATGAACATGTGGGAAGGTGAAATTTTACCGTTGATGGATACACATTTATTTGACTTGATAATACATATATAAATATCAAATACCTACTTGAGATCTCATTCTATATCAGCTGATCCACTATCAGGTAAGGTTTAACAAAATACTTCGATACGTTCCACAGGCAAAGTCCAGGTTCTAACCGAATTTCATGATTTTTATACATGGATTCAACCTTTTATTCTTCATCAAAGTTCTATATAAACCAGTCAGCAACTTGTACAATGAATCGTCGATTTTAAGGGGCTATTTCATGGATTGTTTTATTGCAAGCTTTCTTTCCAAATATATGTAGTGCTGAGACATGGGACCTCGGGCTATCGTACCATCCGAATGAATACAGCACACGTTGTTTCTTAAAAAGTCCTGCGCCACTCGTTGCTCTGACCTAGTTACGACCCTGCTGATACAATCACATACATTATGTGTAACGTACACGCGTTGGACCACTCGGCCAAGCACCAAACCATCCGCGAAAATGTAGTGCGGCACCCTTGGTGTAAATCAAACCGTTTATCTGACAATTTTCTTGATATAAACAGGATGTTGGCTGCTATCCTGATTTGCATGACATGGTTGTCAATGGTAACTAGTCTCTCTCAACCAGTCATAATTCCCATCACCCCGAGCGGTGTTAGATTTGAAATTAAAGGTAAATTTATCCACTTTGTTGTTTTAATTTTTCAAAAGTCGCAGAGATAATAAACATCCCGACGAAAACAAAAAAAAAACCATTTTATTTATGAGGGTCACATGTGTAATATTGCTCCAGGAATAACGACAGCTTTCAAAAATTGCAAAACGGTGCACGTCTTCAACCCCAACTTCATTATCAATTTCTCCATATTTGCCAGGTACGTGACTGTTTCATGGTCTCTACGGTTTGATAGCAACTATAGTATAGTATACCATGGAAATACTATTCAACATTCATACGGTTGTGTTGTGCTCGGAGGTGAATTTTGCCCTGGCAGCGGTGCTTCCACTTGCTGTTTGTCGAATTCCAACAATGACGCAGAACTCTTTTACGTAGCTGCCAATGTGTACCGCAAAGACCTCAATAAGTGGTCCTATATGATCGACTGGACAAGAAATGCGCGCTACCTCTGACAAGTTGAAACTGGGCTTAGATAATCCCTACAAAACTAGCGTGCAAACCAAGAACACTCCCGTTTAGAGTACAGTCCCTTATCTCTCTACTACCACGCATCCATCGATACAATATCTATATAGTTTCGAACTTGTACTTTTTAGTTTATAGTTTTAAGTTCTAACCCATGTAATTAATTAATACTACTCTGTATTTTAGACGAAGGTTACGACCTGGTTGCCCTTCACTACAGTATCAACAAACCGGATGCAGGCATCCAGGCCGGACAGTACAACTTTGACCTTAACACCAGGGAAGGTTAGTAAATATTAATCTTTTAGAGGTATTTAGTAAATGTGTATTTCCACACATCTCTGCGTGATATGAGTTGGAAACTCTGTGTGTGTGTGGGGGGGGGGGGTCTCCCATCCAAATACGTCATTCTCTTACACACGTCATGTCGAATGGTCGTAGCGTCATCGTCTCAAATGAATTGAAATGGAGTTTAACATCCTACTGGGCTAATGAAGACGGGTCGTCAACTGATTGGGTATACTATGGGCGTGTCAATCAAATGATTGGGTATACTATGGGCGTGTCAATCAATAGATGGGTACATGGTGGGTGTTCTGTCAAATGATTGGGTGAGAGAGAGAGAAATGGGGTTTAACGTCCACTCAACACAAACTAGGTCATTTCGGGACTAACATATGGTTTAATTTTATTTCAATAATTCGCTTGCGCGTAGGGGTCTTTAGCAGTGGGAGGAAACCGGAGTGCCCGGAGGAAACCCACGAGGTTGAGAAGGCGCCCCTATCTCCATGCCACATACGCTCACACCAGGGCTCGAAACCACAGCCGCAAGCCAGAGGTGACCGGCCATCTAGAGGTCGAAGCGCGGCACTCTAGTCCACCAGGCCATCCCAACCCCCCAAATGATTGGGTACATGGTGGGTGTCGTGTCAATCATTCGGTACATGTGGGTCCCGCATGATTTTATAAACGGGTGGATGTCGTGTCAAATGATTTGGTGATCATGTGACATAGATATGTTCGTATTAACGTTACCTGTCCTGTAACCGGACGATATTTATTTACATTACAGGTGGTAAATGGATTCACGTGAATAAAGCTGTCACACTTCACCCAAATGACGTCATCAATTATTGGGTTTACGCACTCGTAAATGGCCGCCCTCAACAACTGTTAGACCAATCATGGTCTATGTCATGTAAGTTATTGTTTTACATCCCTGCATATATTTCAAATATGTTTCTAGTTTTACATGTCTGAACAGATTTCTCTTGTGTGACTTTTTTAAACAAAAACATTTACAAGTATCATAAGAGAACCATTTTGCATAGCTCAGGTCTCAGAAAGAACAGCAATGTGAAGCCTCCTATCTGTTATTAAATTTAATTTTTGTATCACTAGGATTGAAGTGTTTAGATTTATATAAAAAAATAATGATCGCTTTTCTAAAAGATACAACATTTGAGATAAGATAATGAATTGGTGTTTGTAACTATAATAGTTAAAAACTACATAGTGTAAAGGCAATTTGATCAAGTGTTGATCATCATTACGACAGTCAGTACGATAACAAACATATATAGTCTCGATTATCCATTTCATGATTAAATGGAAGTTGGGCAGCAGATCGAATCCAAATCCAATAAATATCACAGACTTAGTGATGACATCTAGAGTTGAATTTAGATAACATTTCGGGCCTAAAGAAAGACCTACAGTGGGCAGATTTAGCTCTTGCATAATGTATGTTTAATGATATATTGCAAGTTCAAATAATGTTGTGAAATAAATATTTACCTACACTTATCTGTTTAAAGATAATTACTAGGCTCGTTGTGTCACGAACTGGAGACAAAACCAATATATAAATTCGGTAAATTACATGATACAATCAGGGGCGTAAATGTGGGGGGTGTGGGGGTGGTACTCCCCCCCCCCCCCCAGCAAAAAAAATAGTCGGTCGCAAAATCAGTGCAGTCGGTCGCAAAGTAAATGTAGTCGGTATCAAAATAAGTACTCAGTGCGAAATTTTTTCTCGCTCGATTCCATTTTAACATCATTCTTCTACTCCTCAGTTGTCTTATGCTGTCTCAGCACTATCATATTCACGATTATAGTGAACTGCCCAGTTTGTAGTACCACTGGTGTGTGGGGCGGGGGTATGTGCATCAGTCGGTCGCATTTTGGCTAAACACCCCCCCCCCCCCCCAAACGAAATCGTTATTTACGCCCCTGGATACAATTATTCTTCATCTATCCGGACTTTATATCTGAGCAAATGAGTTCACATGCGAGAATATATAGTGTATCGTTTATCCACTAATTACGCGCGGGTTGGATGGCCGAATGGTTGCAACGGCCGCGCTGTATCATAATGCCCGTCATTGAGTCAACTGGCGTGACAAGGTGTATGGTCGCCTGTCCAACGTTGTTGGGTTTCTGTGGGTCCTTTGGTTTCCTCGCAATGCTAAAGACCCCTACGCGCAAGCGAATTATTGAAATGAAATTAAACTATATGTTAGTCCCGAAATGACCTAGTTTGTGTCGAGTGGACGTTAAACCCCATGTCGCTCTCTCTCACTACTAAGTATACATGGGGCTGATAGAGTCTGCTTGATTCGCGGCACAATTGAATTAAAATAATGTGATGTTTCAAACGTCGACTATACTCAATCCGAGGATGAAAATCGTCTGGACAAATTGGTTTCGTTGAAAAAGGGACAGATAAATCCTTGCAAAATACCAAGTCAAGATCAAATTCAACAAAATAGGGTAATGTCGACAAGTGGACTTGTCATGCAATGGGCTAACTACCTTCACTCACATATAATGTATTTTTGAGGAAAACAATATTTAGTAAATATCTTTTAATTTTAGCCGGTCATACACCGAAACCAACTCCACGTCCAGTCACAAAGGCACCAACTGATCACCATCCAGATAATACAAATAGCGGGCACAACCAAAACATTCAACACGGCGGACATTCCACCTCAACAAGTAAGGGGTTATTACTATCGCCAAATATACCATGGCATCGTCCGAGCATGAAATAATCGCCTACAACTCGGAATTATGAAGAGATATTAAAAATCGAAGCCATATATCGATACACGAGTGTCCAAGGAATAAGTATGTCAAGTATGTTGTTGGTTGTACTTGAAACAACGGAGCCTCGGGTTCTTTTTAAAGTGCCGACATATAAACTAACTAATCGAACGTTTGGTCTTAATTAGTTGGTATTCTGGAATTTACAAGGTTTAATATTCGTTCTTTCGAATAAATTTAGAAATGCAGGGTAAATTTTTAAAGAACTTCCTGTTTTAATTCAGGTTCTCAGCAGGCATCATGTACCAGCTATCCTTGCCTAGTTTTTGAAGATAATTTTGATGATTTAGATGTGGAAGTTTGGGAACATGAACTTACATTGGGTGGAGGAGGCGTAAGTATAAAGTCAGAATGATGTGTTGCCATTAATCATGCCAATTGTTAAATATATATATATATATATATATATGAATATATTTTTTTTCGAACAATTAAAGCTTGTACTTACATATAAATTATTCCAGTATAATACATGTAATCATATTTAGATTTCGTTTACCGTTTCTTGGAAAGTAAATCCATAATATTAGACAATCAAATGAAGTCAAGGTTACAGATTTGGTCATCATGGAACCTAACGGCAATATACGTTAAACCTACCTTTTGATAATTTAGTGTTAACTTGTACGAATAGGTCCTATTGGTTTAGGCACCAAGTTGAAATGGAGACTATCGTCAAGAACTACAAAACCGTGATTAAATATTCGTTTCATTTGTTTGTAGAATTGGGAATTTGAGCATTATACCAACAACCGGTCTAATAGTTATGTTAGAAATGGAATCCTCTACCTGAAACCGGTAAGATTTATTGTATCATTTCATTTCATTCCATTTCATTTATATCTGTTTTAGGGCAACATAAAGCATTAGGGCTGGCACCAATATCATAAAGCATTCGGACTGGTACCAAAATCATAAAGCATTAGGACCTGCACAAAAATCATAAAGCATTAGGACTGGCACAAAAATCATAATAACATCAGTACGGTTCTGCACGAACCAACACCACCATGTCATGTTAATCGCACGAGCCCCAACCCCGTTCTACAAGAAGAACAACGGAACGAATATTATTGCCAGTACACAAATCTTGATGATGCACACCTGTCATGTATTAGTATTGTTTTGTACATTTCAGACACTGACAGCAGATGCTCATGGCGAGGCTTTTCTTGAACATGGAACGTTAGACATCTGGGGTAGGTAATATTTATACAAGAATCAATTTTAAAAACAATCAAACAACCAATCGAATAATAAAAAGATAGACCGACGTTTCTATCAGTGTTCGCAAAAACAAACCCAGCATCGGTGTTCAGGAAACGAGACGCCATTGGAGCTGTGCACCTTAGACAACAGAACATCTCCCGTCAAATCAAGATTTGATTTTGAAGAAGCGAACTTCAAAAGATGAGTTAAATCCGGAACAGACCTGGCCGAGGCCATACTATCTATATCCCTTCCTATATGGTGATTCATAAGTGCCTTAAATTGTACGGTTTAGACTGGCACTAATAATAATGAAGTAATGTCCCAACTATTTATAGTGTGGCATTTGAGTTCTTAGTAAATATTGTTGAAGATAAATATTCACATGGCGGAGTTTTGAGATGTTCAAAAAGAAGAAGGGAGTAGCTAATTATAGGCTGGTAGAGGGAGAGGGGGTACTATATATACTTAATGGCCGCTTTATATAAATGCGTATTTCGAGGAATACTAAGCCTAACCCTAACACTTTTAAGAGGAGTAGAAGGTAAATTGGATCCAAAAGTACTAGGTTTAGGGCTAATATTCCCTTTAGTACTCATTTATTGTGAACCTCATCGGGAAATTGTTCGTGACCGCCCACTGAATTGTTAGTTCGTAACGGTATTGACAGCCACTTTGCTGTGTATGATAATATTGAATATGTAATCTGCAAAGATGTCACGTCTCAGGGGAGTTGCCGAAGTGTTGTTTTCTGGGGGTTGTAGCTTATTCCAACATTAACGACGAAAACTCAGATAATTAGTTAAAATTGTACTATTAATAAAAGAGTGTCCAGAACTGGCTAACGGTCACAATAACGAGATATGTATCGCTGGGGCGAGCCCGTTACCAGACTAAAGTTACAGTAGAATATAGAACAAGCTTAGAGTTAAAATAATTATATAATAATATTTGATAAGATGTTAAATTGTACATAGGAAACAGATGTTTAAATACAGAAGAAGATATGGACATAGCAAGAACGCGGGTTAACTATAATTACGTAATATATATCGTTACATTAAGTATAAACCTAAACAGTTAAGACGAAAGATTAGTGAGATATCAATTCGGACACCATGGTCAATTGGTATTTTAACTTAAATTAAATAGTAATAAAATATATACAAAGATACACTATAACATAGTTAACAAACAAAGAACACCCAGACCTGTTGGACAGAGGTTAATTTCACCTTACTTTTTCTTCTAACTGGAATTCACATGTTTATTTTCAAACAGGAGCCGGGCCTTATGACACGTGTACTGGAAATGCGTTTTATGGATGTAGCCGAGCTGGAGGAGCAGATGGTCATATTCTCAATCCCATCCAATCAGCAAAGCTCCGAAGTTCACGTGGTTTTAACGTCAAATATGGTAAAGTTGAAGTCGAGGCTAAATTACCAACAGGAGATTGGATTTGGCCAGGTGAGGCAACGCAATTTTTGAATAATATGGAACCCAGTTATATGAATTAACGCTATTTTAAATCCAAAATATCTATTAAAGTTTAAGTTTAACTAAGCGCTGATTAATGTAATGTATACATTGACTATAACCTCGCCATTAATAAAGTATACCATTTATTGATACCCACCTTTAAAAGCGATTCTGAAAACATATGTGACATGGGACAAGATATTGTCTTAGTTGGGAATCCACAGGGAATGTCTTGTTTCACCGTAGTCTCTACATTACAGCTATTTGGATGATGCCAACTTACGATGCTTATGGCAGTTGGCCAACTTCCGGTGAAATAGACATTATGGAGAGCCGAGGTAAGTAAACTAGTGCGGTACTTGCCATATTAAACTATAATTTTCAGAATTAAATCAGAAATTATTTACCGACTAATAATTCGATGGATAGGTCATGTGCATCCTTAACGGTTGAAAGGACCAAAAGCAATTTCACATTTCACACGTCGGTATCAGGGTACAGCGGGATGGGGGTTAACGATTTCATATTGGGACTAAGATATGGTACAACCTTCGTTCATTAATTCGCTGGTATGTAGAGATAGTTAGTAGTGGGCGGGGGTGGGGTTGTTGCAAGGCGAAAATAGGATCAACACAATGCCGATGAAAGACTTTATGATCTAAAATGCACACGTTAGATCTATGGACTCGACACATTTACGATTAACCTGACTCAGATATCTATATAAATAAAATCATGCAAAGATGCACGTACATTTTTTCGCACATGGACCCTACATGTGGTATCAAGTGAATCGAATTTGGGCCCCTCTTGATTTGGTCAAAGGTGAATTTATGCTTCTTGTGAATTTGAACCTAGGCTAATTTTGCCCGGAGCGAATTCTGCCTCTGGAGAATTTGGGCCCTTGGTAAATTTTGGTCCGGGCAAAGCCGGGTATCCTGCAAGTACAAATATATATAACCATTTACATAAACTGCCGGTAGCAGAAATATAAAATGTTAGGTAGAGGGTGTAATATAGACTAGGCCTGTCCCCCAATCTATATTCAGATACAAATCTCAATAAACATATTGCTTCAACAAAAGAAAGATATTAATAATTGATATAATAATTATTCAGGTAATGTCAACTATAAGGATGATAAGGGTCAACCTGCAGGAGTGGACCGTATGGGTAGTACGTTACATTTCGGTCCTAACTGGCAACAAGATGCCTGGCCTAAGGCTACAGCAAACAAGTAATAGTATTTCTAAACATTTTTATTTAAGGATGGGTTCCCAGACAGGTATTTATCGAGTGGTTATTGTCTATAAAATTATGTCAATTTTGGTATATATAGAAGGTAGAGATATCCTATCTTACTAGAAAAATACTGGATTCCCTGAAAAACACTCATGGAACGTAAACAGGACAAAAATGTAAGGGTTCCCCTAATAAAAAGCCCGACGATTAGGAATATCTGCACACGAGACGTCGAAGGCTGTACGCAAACATTGGGCGCTTTTGTGAACATGTTGATAAACTTTATGAAGAGTTAGACGTACAACACTTTCTGAGATAAAAATCTTGTGTATACAATGAATTCTCCTCTCATCAAATCACCCAGTTTTGTATCCGGTACTGTATCTTTAAAGCGATTGTTGGATGTTTTCAAATGGATTAAAAAAATAAATATTTCTCTATCTACTGCGTGATAGGTTGGTAAATTACTTTTAACACCTCGGAATCATTGGTTGTTGTCAATAATAAAGTTATATTATTTGTTGGATGTTTTCAAATGGATTAAAAAAATAGATATTTCTCTATCTACTGCGTGATAGGTTGGTAAATTACTTTTAACACCTCGGAATCATTGGTTGTTGTCAATAATAAAGTTATATTATTTTATTTAATAGACATCTGAATTCAGGAACATTTGGTGATAGGTTTTATAGATACGGTGTTGAATGGGATGAAAATTCTATGAGGTAAGCCAGAAATTTATTTTTATTGAGATGAAATGGAAAGTCGATAGGGTGAAGACATTATAGACTCCACACTAAAAGCAATATGTCGATAAATGTGATAAATGTGATAAATGACCCGATCGACAAGAATCATCTGGGAAATTGTAGCATAGATAAAGTGAATGATAGATAAACGAATTAAAAAGAAATAAAATAAAATTGGGTTTAACGTCTCCCCCATCCCACGTCTTATGTTTTTAATATTCACACGTCTGGCATAATTTTTCTGCTAGAATGACATACTTTGTTCAGCCCCGTGTGGGCTCGTTATCATTGCGGTCCGTCTGTTTTTGAATCTTGCGGTCTGGAACATGGGGTAGGACTGTTTATAGTTTTCATGTGTTTCGCGGCTTTATTTTAACATCTGGTGGAGTTTCTCCTGTAATTCTGACCATTAAATTCTTTATAAATGTTATAAACCCTGTTGTTAATATATATATAGATTTACTGTTGATGATGAGGTGATATTAAATGTAGCACCTGGTGATGGCGGTTTCTGGAAATATGGTGGCTTTGATAAATCGGGTATGGCCAACCCCTGGCAGAATGGAAACAAGATGGCGCCCTTCGACCAAAAGGTTGACAACATTTTCATAAAGAATCCAATATAAACAATCAACTAGCTAGGTTATTCCTTATACAGATCACGATTCTATAGTATACAATACTGCTTATTACTGGGCGACGTTTCGACTAGGCTTCTATAGTATTCTCCAGTTGAATTACTGTGCCATTCAAACGATTAAGGTTATTCCTGGACTCTTACTTTGTTTACAGGTTTAGCAATTATAGGATATCGGAGGCCTTGCATTAATTACACATGTTATTCTCCCAGGCTGTTTGGACGAGGAACTGGTTTCCTCTCTGATTTCAATATTATTAATCTTAATAATCTTTAAGTGGCATTTAGTGATTGGGGAAAACTTGAAGACAAATATATTAGAGTGTGTAATAATTTTTGAAAATAGCTTCATCGTGAACTCTTACATTAAACCCAAGTTTACTAAATGCCATTGTGCTTCATAACGATAAGAGGATACTTGTTGAAACGTCGTGCTTTTCGCTTATGTACGATGGATGTAATACCTCGCATTAACTGACGGACGCATCTTTTAGGCCTACATTAACATATTTTTTCTTCAGTTTTATATAATCCTGAACGTGGCAGTTGGTGGGATGAACTACTTCCCCGACTCTTTCACTGGACCTCGACCCAAACCGTGGAAGGAAGCGGACTCCAAGGCGTTTTGGCAGGCTAAAAATCAATGGTACCCAACCTGGAACCCACACGTTAGAAATGGCGAGGACGCTGCCATGCAGATTAATTATGTGAAAGTCTGGAAGATGAAACCATAGACTTGTTTATCATGTACCTTGTTTAAAAATTAAACTGTGACTAAGTATAATGTCTGTAGTCTATTTTTCTCCATTAACACCCTCGGTCCATAAACAGAAATGAGTTTATCGAAGGGAAATAACTCGCATCTAGTTCAATCAATCGGGATCGGTGTTGAACCCTTTGTCTTGTTACAGGGCCACTCGGCAAAACTCGGCAGATTCCGTAACCTCCGGAACCTACATCTAACCTCGGCTGTATGACAAATTCCGCCATATTGGAACTACTTTAAAGGTCCTGGATGAAACATGGCTGCGCCCATACCGAACACAAATTGGCGACCTATTTGGCTAGCGACCTATTCAGCTGTAAGATAATGACGAAATTACACTTCTATTCTGAGCTAAAGGAATGGATAAAAAAAATAATATATTCTACTTTCATTTGATAGACATAACGTTGAATTTTATTTGTTGATAAATAGATGAGTTAAGGCGACTGTTGTCTTGATTTTAAATAGGTTTCCAAAGAACAGGTTGCAGCTCGATGGTCGAATAGGTCGCTAGCCGAATGTTCCCAATTTGTGTAATAGCGTCAAGTTTTCTTGTTAAAGTAACCCGGTAGCCGCATTGCAAATGTGTGGGCGTAGGTACATATCACTTACTGTCATACAGTCGAGACTAGATGTAGGTTCCGAAATCTGTCGACGTTTGCCGAGTGGTTACAGGGCACCTTTTTTGTATGTATGTCACTTTTTTTATAGCAATCCTTCCTTCATTATCCCGGTTTAGGAGCAGAACAGTAGGACGTTACATTCCATTTCGTTTCATTTCATTTTTTTGATATCAAACGCTTTGCAAACTTTCATATAATCGAACCGACATTTTGTTGAGCACGTAATGGCAGATAATTTTAAATTCTTGACTACCCGTGAATGGACCCAGGGGTTAGTGGAAAAAACGGAATGATACAACTGAGGATGCCGGGAATGAAGTCTATTATTCAAATAATTGACCCCCTATATAACATCAAAACCTAGACTATATATAGCTTAATCCGACCTTGATTCAATTCGAACTACTTCAATCCCAGGTTTAAACGTGACGATGATAGGGTCGACTACCTAGCGTCGTGGGTTTTCTCCGGGTCCTGCTGTTTACCCAGACTTTTAACCCCCCAAAATCACACGCGAGGTATTGAATTAATTGACAATACTTCATACTTCAACTACTGGAAACCAAGCTAATGTAGGTATTCATAACTTTATTTACAAAGTATATCTATTTTATCATATACAAAGACGGGTATTTAAAACCTTTATTTACTTATATACACATATGAGTGTAAAATAATATCACGTGGCTATGAGATTTAGGTAGAGTAGAGTTTATACATGTAAGAATATTATGTACACAATAATATAGTATACAGGCCTATTGTTATATTATACAGGCCTATTGTTATATTATACAGGCCTATTGTTATACGGTTTATTATACTATACTGGGAGTGTAAGTCTCTTTAGTTTAGTTTGTAACAAATAAGTCGTATGGATTGAACTATAACCGGAAGTTCCGTGCACACATTGGCATGCACGCAAAACACACTTAACATTTGTAATTCCATATAAGTTCAGGCTGCTCTCCGCGTATAAATTCTTATTATACCTACGCTGTATGACGTAAGCTCGTCTTCATTATAGCCCAGTCGGTGCAGATAAGTAGGACGTTAAACCCCATTTCATTTGATGGAAATAGGGTTTAGCATCTCGTTCACACTTCACTTATGAGGTTAATAGAGTCTATTGTTTCTATGCTTACGACGGCGAGAGGGGGGGGGGGGGGTCAGTGTTTCTCTCTCTACTCTCCTTACTCAATGCGTCCCATCCGGCACTGGTCAATGCGTCCAATCCGGTTTTGGTCAGTGCGTATCAATGTACATCGGTTAATGCATATCATCCGATCCGGGCCTGGTCAATATGTCGCTGGTCAATGTGCCCCAACCACCCTTAACGCATGTCGACAGCTCTAACAAGTAAGTTGACGGCTTGTTACAACCGGAAGGATCCTACCAATCTATATCAAGATTCCAATCTGGCTCAGCACCACATTGCTGTTTGCTGTTTATATTATTACATATGAGTATTTCTAACTACCAGGCCTCGGGGCCCCTAAAGGGTAGGCCCGCCTAGGTAAACGACCTGTTATTAGTTGTGTCTGTTTTTGACTAAATGTGGCTTGTCTTATCTCCTCCGTCTGTGTTTTAAAGAAGCACGTATGGCCGTGTAGAAAACATTCTTAACACCAATATTATTTTTAGCTGAACATTCAATATATCCTACGGCTCCTATTTTATCAGCTACGTCACTTCCTTGTTGATACGTCACGTAGCCATCTTTATTCTGTAATGTGTACTCGTCACCGTCGCGTAAATCTAGTTTATTTCCTACAAGAATCTTAGGGATTTTCCCACAAAAGTGACGTATTTCCGGATTCCAATCACGCACCACGTTTTCTAAACTGCTCGGACTATCCAGGCTAAAACAAATGATGACAACATCATTAGAATTGTATGCCAAGGGACGTAACCTGTCATATTCTCTTTGACCGGAAGTATCAAACACCGTTAATCGCACCTGTAAAATATATTGTGTCAAATTGTTAAATAATTATATCAGGAAAGTTGACAGTTCGCCATGTTTTACTAACTTCTAGTCAACAGTTACAAATTTATTGACTTCTAGAAAATATTAAATGTTCCTCATACCCACATGGCTAGATGTCACGGCCTTCGTCCTACTCAAATACCTAGATGGGCAACCCCGGGATCGAACACAAGACTTACTGGTTAACTTTCCAATACCTTATACTTCGAGCAAGTATGATCCCCCATCTCCAATAGAACGAATGCCTCGTCTTTGATCCTGTAACTTGAATAGAACCAACCATAAAGTGGATACCGAGCTACTTACCTCTTTGTTGTCTAGTTCTAAACATATGACGTCAGTCTCCATAACCGTTGGTTGGTATACATCATCACGATATTCATTGCTGGAGAAACGAAGCAGTAGACTCGATTTACCAACTGCTCCATCTCCTACTACAACCATTTTTCTGCTGTAGACTTGGTCCGCACAACCTGTTGATATAAACGACTCCGCTAACAAGAGTTAAGCTTTGATACCTCTCTCTCTCTCTCTCTCTCTCTCTCTCTCAATATTAGTATACTGATAAATTAAGGAACTGCCTCAATACCTCAATGCCTCTAGAACAGATATTCGCATAAACCACAGACTGAGTTTAAAAGTATTTAACCCGTTATATGACGATTCAATACCTTACCTGGACACCCGAGACAGCACGTCAAAATCTCCATTATCTAGTCGTTGAACTGTTTGATTTAATAATAATAATTGTTGTACTTCGTATAATTGTGTTTGTCCAAAACGGCGATCATTCAAGCCTCATATTGGATATCATCCATCAAAACTGATGACCATTCTCCCTGTTATCGGCTGACAGACAGACTAATGTTAAATAAGACAAACGGTGATTTTAAATCTAATTTATAAGTCGTAATTATTGATAAAGATTCTATTTTTGGCATTATTCATCTATTTTTAAAATCTTGACAAGAATTGTGAATTCACTGGGAATACTGAAATGGGAAGGTCAAGATTTACCCTTAAATTTAATTTAATAGGGGCAGAAAATGTGTATTTACTGGTAATATGGGCACATGATCGGGAATTCCCTTTAAATAGTTGGTAGGGGGTGAGGACGTGTATTGTTTACCCCTTAATAACATTGATTATAATCAACTAAGATGCACTAGCGTATAACGAACGAACCGGAACTGAGTATAGATTTACTTCAAATTTCCAATCACATGACGGTCTTGTGATCTACAACTGCAATATATTATTACAGGATATAACATACTTGTTAGCACGTGATTGGAAACTCCAATAATTCCAATAAGATAAATAGGGTTTAACGTCATACGTATCTGCGCCAACTAAGCTAATACGTCACGCCGTATGCGTAGGACTTCACGAGGAAAATTTTGCCGTGTTTCCGTTTACGCTTTATCGAACTCCATCTGCTAGGGGATCTTTTACCTCCACGCCAAACGACGAAAAGGTAATAATAATAGTGGAAAATTAACCGAGATTCCTATAGCGCCATATATCACAAGTATCTAATGTCCCACTCATAAATATCTGAAAGAACGTATATATACTTACCGTTTCAGAGTCCCCATGATGGTGGGTCGTGGAACGACATGATTTTGCCACCGTATTTAATAAAGGGTCAGATAGTTTAGCTGACATTCGTCTTTAATATGACTGTCCACTTGACTATATTGTCCTCATTGTCTAGTCACGAGACTGGGTGTTACAATGTATTATATTTACATAGTGTATATAATGTATATATAGTATATTATATATATAGTAATCATGACAGTATATACGTGGGAGGTGAATACGTTACATTATATATATATATATATATATATAATAATGAATAACATGGAATGAGGTTTAACGTCAGACTGTTCTGGTCCGACGGGACTAATAAAGAAAGGCATCCATATGTATAAGCCAACGCATCATAGATTCTCAATAACTACCCCGGTTATCAGTAATTGAACCACTATGATCGAGACCTACTATAAAGCATATTCCCTGACGCTTCAACTTAATATATTTTATTTAAAATCAAGAGTCCATAAAATTTGTGACGAAGTTGCGAAGATTCTGTAAGTAAGGTGCTGGTTCACTCATCAAGATGTCCAGGGTTTCATCCAGGCAGACACGGATCCAGGATTTTGTCGGGGGGGGGGGGGGGGGCAATACATTGGAGCAAAGGGTAATAATCAGGTTTGGTGTAGTCCCCAGCGGCGATAATGTGAAAATCATGTTTATATCATCTATTAAAAAACATATATGTGAACTACAACAGTAACAACACTTGGGCTGACGCGGGGGGGGGGGGGGGTACGGTCCCCTGGGCCTCCCCCTGGATCCGCGCCTGACAGGGTAGTTTCCCCACATCAATCGTGGCAAGAGAATTGTCTAATCGTTCGGATGGAACAAAAACATGATGTGGTGCACCTAAAAGAACCCTTGACAGCCCCCCCCCCCCAATAGCACACTATGGCAGTCGGTGCAGAAAGCAGGACGATCTATTTTCACTCGACATTACAGTTTGAGTTCGAATCCCGCTCGACAGTAAAATGTCATGTTTGAGTTCGAATCCCACTCGGCAGTAGAACGATATGTTAGAGCTCAATCGACAGTAGAATAGTATGTCAGAGCTCGAATCCCACTCGACTGTAGGATAGTATGTTAGAGCTCAATCGACAATAGAATAGTATGTCAGAGCTCGAATCCCACTCGACTGTAGGATAGTATGTTAGAGCTCAATCACTCAATAGCAAAATGGCATGTTGGAGTTCTATTCCCACTCAACTATAGACTGGTATGTTACAGCTCTATTTCCACTCGACAGCAATTTGTATAGAAATTTAACACCTTATAGTTTATTTGCAATACATATATTTATTTTTATAAAATTTAACACGTGTTATTTTCAGTATAAACATTGTTTATTTGCTATACACGTGTTATTTAATAGGCCATATAAACACTAAACTTAACTATGATAGACGATCTGTTACATACAATATAAACAGTAGACTCGGTTTGACAGGTCCGAATTAGGGCGCTAGGGGTGGCCAGTGGGGGTGACCAATAGGAAAGGAATGAATGATTTATAGTTTTCAGGCCCGGATCCAGGATTTTGTCGATGAGGGGTGGGGGGGGAGCTCATATTGGAGCAAAGGGTAATATGTAGCAACCTTGGATTGTTTGGGCGGAGACAATGCGTAAATCGTGTCTATACCATCTATTAAAGAGCAGATATGTGAACTACAACAACAACAAAGCAAACGAAAATGAAAATTAACTTAGTCACTTGGGCTGCCGCCCCCCCCCCCCCCGGGCCCGCGCCTGTACAATATTAAATATTAGCGATAGTGCACTGTAAACGAAGCTAAATTAAGCCATGAGTACCGATAGGAGTCGCACACGGTAACTTGAGCTACATTAAGCTATGAGTAACGATATGGGACGTGCACTGTAACCCGGGTTACATTTAGCTATTAATAGCGATGGGGGATGTGAAGTGTAACCTGCAACACCATGATTTACGATTGGGGTCGTGTACTGTAAACTACCGCTATGATAAGCGATCGAGGTCGTGTAGTGTAAGCTACTGCTACATGTGACTTAGCTATGTCATCAGTGGGAGGAATGTAGCCTACACTGAATGAAGCAGAGCATGCTTATTCTGATAAACACTCTTCCGAACGAAATGGATTGGGGTGGTGGCTGTCAGCGTCGTGGAAACACAAGGAGGCTTCGGGGGTTTTCCCAAGCCACTGAACATTAATAGAAATTTACTTGTTACCTACTGTGTTAGCATGCCGTGTCAGAAAACAAAATAATTCAGTGTACAAGCCTGTGGCAGGGAGATAACTCTGACAGGACTACCATTAATGTTGATAATGATGGCTGAGAAAGAGTATATTTAATACAATAACATATATTGTACAGTACAGTACAATCGATGCACAATAATATCACTGTGTTCCAAAGCATGCACAATAATAGATATTGTACAGTACAGTTCATGCACAATAATAGATGTTACACAGTCCATGTTTATTTAACACAATGATATTGTGTGCGGCATGTTTATTTATTACCACGGAATCATACACCGCCCAGAAAAGACCCGCACACCTCAATGCCCCACAGACACGATCGTGCGAAACAAAACAAAAATATGGGCGAAGTACGCTTGAGAATATAGTTCTAGTTAGTACACTAGCTCCATGAAACGTTTACCCACATTCACTCTGTACAATATTCGGATTAAGAGCATAGTTTTATTGAAGAAACTGTTATACGAACATCGTTCTATAGGCTATTTTTAGATATTTAAAATCGCCATGATTACAACACAATGATAAATAAAATCATAAATTAGTTTGTTCTCATAGTCGTATCGATACAAGTAATCTGCCCGGGGCCAGTTTTCACTTTTCACACATTTGTGTATTTGGTGGCCAGCTGTGTCCAATAGTGTGACCCGTTGTACCCCACATACGCATCTTCAATACAAGGCTTGATCTCACTTAAGGTCTTCACGTAACCCTGCATATTTCGGCACTGATTTCGTTTCCAGCAGGCCTAGCTTGCGAGCCTATCAAGATTCCTTAGTCGCCGCGAATACCAAGTCTCGCGCTTTCAAGCTGAAATATCTACCTGTGATAATCGAGTCGCAAAGTTCAAGTTTCGCTTAATGTCAAGGCTTTGCGATGTCCACACTCATTGGGCGCTACTGGTCACGTGTCTGCGCAGATAACGTAGTTATAAGTTCGGGAATAATTGTGTAGTAATCTAGCAACGTCAGGAACGTGCCAGAAACGATGCACATTGGGTCCAAAAAGAAAAATCAGTTTTAAAATGATTTACACAAAATGGGTCTTAATTTGTTAATCTCTTAACAGCATTGTTAAATCGAACACATGACATAGTTTGAATCTTTGTAGGGTTTTCACTTCTGGTCACTTCGCTAAAACAAGAAATCATCCCCACTCCCCTACTGATTAGTTTTACCGTTTACAGTAAATATCAAATTATCTCCCTTTGGGAAATATCGAGAGTTTTGCCATGACATATCTACCGGCGTCATCTTGTTGTGGTTAATTCCTATTGATTGGCGATTGTATTTTGCATGAGGTGTATTGATTGGCGATTGTATTTTGCATGAGGTGTATATCGGGCATCTCAGAATATCATTCAATCACAAGCACTATCTGCGATTTCACCTTCGGTAGAAGCGGACGTTAAACACTAAAGAACAACATTTACCAACTGTTGAAGGTTTGGGCGTTTACTCTTCACTGCCGTACCGGGTTTACAAACGACGTAGCGCAATAAACGGAAGATTCGCAGCTAGACACAGAAGAACAAACACTAATACAATTGGTAACACAGAAGAACAAAACACCAACATTGGTGACATTGACACTTTCTCATTACCACAAATCGTTAAGCACTTGTTTCATTAAAGTTAATATTGAACACCAACGACAGTTGTTTAAGTGGATCAAGATCCACCCCCCTCTTCTTTATGCATGGGCGGGCTTGTATGTGGCAATTAGTAGGACCGCTCGTGGCGGGGTTTCGACTGTCCTCTGGTTTCCCCTACAGCTAAAGACCCCAACGCGCAAGTAAATTATTGATATAATATTAAACCACACATCAGTCCCGAAATGACCTAAAGTAACAATCAGGAAGTAAAATGGACCTTAAGTACAATCAACACTACATCACGACATATTTTGTAATGCGTCCGGTGCTTTTTCAAATTAAAGAAACAAAACACAATTGACGGCCAATTAAATTGTCGATTTTATGTGTTGATTTATTGGCAAATGAAAGTATATGTACTCAACAAACCAACTTCCGGTCAAACCTCTGTTCAATTCAATATTTTACTTTGACCACATTCAAAAAGATTTGACGGTTTTAAACCTGCATCCACAATCCACAAGATTATCAAGTCTTATTCCGGAATGTTATTAAGGAACATGCGCAAACTGTTAAACCCGGCACATCTGTCTGTCAGAATATTCACATACACACGTGCCACGTGATGCGCCAAAGGTGGGCCAAACGTTGCGCCACATATTACGTCAAATAAAGCGCCAAATGATTTGCCATGTGATGTGTCGAATGACGCTTAATATGACGCGCTTGATACAAATATTTTCTAGAGACGCCTCCTCGCTGCTTATTTCTATTCTTCTACAATACCAAGCGCACGTGCAATACGTCTGCTAATTTCTCGTACCTCTGTTTGTAACAGTTCAAAACACATGGCAAGCAGCGCCAGTCCGAATAATAGATACAGCGTACAGGCTACACGTTTATACTGATTACCCCAGGAATCATGGGCGTAACCCGGCACCAAGTCACCGAATCCTATTGTACTCAGTGTCACAAAACTAAAATACGAAGCATCCATATAACTCCATCCCTCCTCCCACTGTTGAAACAACAGAGCACCGAGAAATATATAGAACGCCACGATGCATAAACAGACAGTTATGGGAATCCGGATTACTTCCGGTCGTATGTTAACCTCCATTACTTTCATAAACTGAGCCTCGTTACCAACTGTTTCCGTCATGGCGTCACTTCCGTTGACTTGATTTAAGTCCATCAATGGTTTTTTGGTTGACGATCTGAAGCTCGCTTGGTTTTGACGTTTAGGTTTGAAAAATTGCGTATACTTTAAATGTTTCCAGAAGAGTCTAAAACACTGCGCCATGAGACTTCCAATATTGGATAAACACAACATGAACAAGGGTATTCCAATCACAGCGTAGAAAATGGTGGCTATACGTCCCTCCATTGTACGCGGTGTTAAATGGCCGTAACCTGAAAATAGCAAAAAGATATTGACTTAAATATAACTAGTGTACATGTGATAAAATAGGGTTTAACCAATGCCGGATGAAGATATGACCTACATATGGTTATTTTGACCTACCTTAGGTTGCTATGACTTACCTGTGGTTGCTATGACCTAACTTTGGTTGTTTTAACCTATCTATGGTTGCTATGACCCACCTATGGTTGCTATGACCTACCTATGGTTGCTATGACCTACCTATGGTTGCTATGACTTACCTATGGTTGCTATGACCTACCTATGGTTGCTATGACCTACCTATGGTTGCTATGACCTACATATGGTTGCTATGACCTACCTATGGTTGCTATGACCTACCTATGGTTGTTATGACCTACCTATGGTTGTTATGACAGTAACAGAATAAAGTAGAGAACCAGCGAAACTCCATTCTTCATCACCAACGTCTTTAGTTATCGAGTCCTGTCCGTCCCATCCACTGTCTTTAACAGCGTGATATATATCAGTCTGGAACTTCAGGAAAACAGACTCTGCCATCACGGTCCAGTTCTTCTCGTATAAAATGTTCAAGTTGGCAGTTATATCCCATAATTTCTTAACCTTAAATAAATAGAAAAATATCGACAACAAGAATAATTTGCATTGATTTAAGGTCACGGGCGCCAGAACCCGGGTACCAGGGTATACAAATGGTACCCTTTCCTTTTCTGGGGTATACATGTATACCCATGCCCTAATGATGAAAGTTTTCAACCTTTTTACTGGTCTACTCATTTTTAAATGATAGATATGTAATTTCTCTCTGGTCAGTCGCGAATAGGCTCTCGCACTCCCATTATCAGCTACCAGTGCATGCCTTGGTCAGATGTCTATAAGTGGTTAATCGAGTTCATAAGATGATAAAGGTAAGCGATTTAGTGATAGTAGTGTCTGTTTATAGTTATTAGCCTTTTCAATTACATAATTTGTTTATAAAGATTTTTGTCTCTTTCATTATCATGTATTTTAATTGGTTTTATGTTGAAATTTGGAATGCTAGAGGCGCTCTAAACAGCATTCTCGGAATTGACAAATTTCAAAATTTTTAAGAGGCCCGGGGTAGACCCCCCCCCCGTCCTTTGGTACCCTTGTCCTCACTCCGTTGCAGAGGCCCTGTTTGAGGTTAATCTGGTTGAATGTAACAATACCTATATTATTATTGTTTTATAGTAAGGTCGGATATAACACGGTATAACGGCCACTCTTTGTCACCCGAATTTTCAGAATGAATCATTCATTTAATAAAACTTGTTTTCTACAAATGTCATTGCGCGTGGGCTTCAGTGTTAAATTATTCAAAAGCGATTTCATTTTACAATTATATATGGTTTTATTCCCTGATGTTTGTGCCTGAAACTTCATTGCCCAATAAATGGAAGGTTCATTGAAGGAGGGGGGGCCACCCCACCCCCTCGGCAGCTAGGCCTATGGTACACATAGAAGGGTGACGGATTTCTAGGAATGACATCATTATTGACCTGCATAGACCTCAGCCATTTATATACATTATACTCAGATTCATCCGTTCATGTCCGATATGATATTCACCAGGGACCAGTTTTGCGAAATTTTAACTACATGTAAGATAAAAATTCAAATTTTAGTAATTTGATTGGGTAATATGAGATTGATTTTAGTCCTTAGCCAATTAAAATCAAAGTATCTTTAGTTACGATTTCTGTGACAAAGTGATCTCTACATCAAATTGAAATATACATATACAGGTACACAGAACTTTCTGACCTCTGCTGATTTTCATCATTAATAATATTGACGTGTTCAACTCTACACAACTTCTTCTAAGGCACGGACTTCTTAAAACATTTAATGTATTCAGTATGTCTATGCTGATATTCTGTTATCTGTAGTGTTACATTTCGTGAAATAGCGCCCTGGTCATGTTTGATTTTATACATGAATTAAAACTAATATCTACCTGGTCGTGTCGAATATTACCGATGTTTTCTCTCACTTCCTTGGAATGACCCGATTCTAACCACACGAATAGAAACCCTCCACCGATCGTGTATCCCACCATCATACACGTTAACCCAACTTGGGATATCAGAAACACCAAAAACTTCTTCAAACATTTTATAATAAATCTTTTACACCTCACAGATTGGCTACTCTGGATCACATCCGGGTCCGTCTCCATTTTACAATCTTTTCAAAAACCTGAAAATAAACAAAAACTTAATCGGTTGTCTTTTGTCTGCAGCAACTATGAAAACTTGATTACCGCGTACTGATGACCTAACGTTAATCGCCAGATGAAAATCAAAATTAAAGACGGTTCCCTGTACCCATTTTGAATGTTTTTTAAAGTGCTACTTTTCGGTGCCCACTGGGCTAATTCAGACTGGTATATGCCAGGATGTGTGCTAGGAGGGAAGCCTCCCCGGACAGCGACGGTTCCGTCAGCTTCCCGTTGAATTCCAACTGTCTAGGGGTTTTTGCGTTCATATCAACGTATACACGAACTAGACACGATTCGTTGGTTCTCTGTCTTGTACACCATGCTGAAAAATCCCAGTAAATGTTATACGGCCAACACGACGGTCCTCTTGGTTAGCGAGTCGACCCCTTACTCACTAAACCACCGTGGCTTCCCTATAAAAAGTGAGCTATGATGCGTCCCTTCCAACTCCAGTCCAATGCCTTTAGACCTGGGCTCGCTAACTTGAAAGGAGTCGATTACATTGGTGTGCACGTAAAAGATCCCACGAAAGTCGGAATAAGAGCAAGGGCCCTAGCACCGGAGTCGGAGCAAAATTACCATCATGGTAAGCCAATGTAAATTAGCCCAAATCGGGGCAGAGCAGTCGGACATTTAACTCCATTTCATTCCATTGCATTTCCAATACCGTTCTTGTTTGCTAAATAACACAAATCTGTTCTTGTACTATCCCTCACTTGACCTAAATTTCATGCGTTCATTGATTCTGTCCCCGTTAATAGACTACGTCCACGTTTGTAAATTTATTGAATAAATCCATTCCCAATAAATTAATGATAATTTAATAGCACAGTTCTTGTTTCGTCACAAATTAAACAAAACATTTTAACCTCGTCTATTCCAACATGTAATTCTATTTCAGCTTAAATCAGTTAGGATTAGTTCCTTTAATCGAAACAACTGATTCTTCCAGTTCGCTGATAACAAACATCTTGTCATCACAAGTAAGTTATCCTTTCAACACACCACTTAAAACCTCTTACTTATAAAGTCAACACATCGTCAACCAATCTTCATCGGTTCAATTTGTTTTAATGATAGAGGGTGTTATTCAACTGGGGCACCTGTTATCTTTCTAAATGTTAACTCTCTGAGATATATTCCATACAATGTATATACAATCTTGTCGATAATAGAAATAGTCTTTCAACAAATGTACAGGTTCCGTGTAATCGTCAGTATAGACCATACCAAGAGAATTACAAATGGAAATTTAATCGGTGCTGGTAACTTATGAGTCTGATGTGCGTGTCGATACGATTGGTCAGACGTTGTACTCCTGAATAAAAAAGAGATGATTCCTCGGATATTATGCCCCTACTGCTAAGCTAAGGTGGAAATTGTGTCCGATGAAATGGGAGGAGCGAAGAGAAATGGGAGTTTAACGTCCACTCCCCACAGACTAGCACATCTCTGGACTAATATTTGGTTCAGTTTTATTTCAACAATTCGATTGCGCGTATGTGTCTTTAGCTGTGCGATGAAACCGGAGGACCCAGAGAAAACCCAGGTGGTTTGAAGGCGGAGAATCGACACAAAACCACTTGCCTCAATGACAGTCCGTACGATCTAACGCGCATGCGTTAAATCATTAGACCACCCATTCACCTTCGATGAAAAGTAAATCTAAATATAAATCTTTACAAACGCGAGCAAAACATAAATTGTATCTTCGGGTTCCTTTTACATTGAAGAAGACACCCATTAAACTTCGAACCTTGACATAATGATTGGAATGCGACCCTCATTAGCAACACTGGGCTTACGTACTCAGAATTAACGCAGTAAAGATTAGGGTTCTTCCTATTTTATAAGATTTATAAGGATTATCCCAATTTGAAAAGAGTTTCAAAAATGAAAGTCCGAGTACGTATGAAATTTAAGTGCCACAATATAGATGAATGATTTTTTTAACGTGTTGCAAAATGTCAGCTCAAATGAACGTGAACGTCAAAACTGCTTATCCGGACACGTAACCCTTTTAAAATTTCGGATCAGTATTTTCGTTGGGTGACCTGATGATCCATTCCCGTATCTTGAGAGGTCAGAGAGGCGGCCTATACAATGAATTAACTATGTGCCGTACTTGATAACGAAATTTCACCTACACATGTTTATCCACATACCGCATAATACAGCTTGGGACACTGGTTTTCATTTCCAGATGACGACTGACGGGTTTAAGTTGTTTGAAATTATTTTGTCGGGATTAGCCTAGCCCTTTAACATTTCCTCCAATGTCCAGAACAAGGCAAAATAAAATCGGAACACGGTTGGCAAAAGGTTTGCGAGTTATATCATATTGTCTGTCAGCTTGTAATTATGTTTATTTGACAAAATTGACAAACGTTGTGTTCGTGTTTTGAATTAAGATCATTGTATTATTACACTCACCGGATATGCGTCATAATGTCTAAAATATTATATCAATAATATCTACCCGATGTATTTCCGTTGTATTGATACATCCTGACAAAATATTCACTTTTAAAATATTCCTCATTTGTATATGTTTTACTATCACATGTTGATCATATTCATTTTGAAATAAATCGTCAGTCGCATATATGTTATATATTTTGGGAGTTCTAAAAGATATTTTTATTATTAATTAAACAGTATTTTATTTGATGATAACAATTCTTCTGAATGGTGATTGGGGTGGGGGCAGATTTGGTCCCTTGAAAATAACAGGTTTTTTTTCACACAGTTAACAAACGTCTGGTGACTGCGGATTGTCTTTAACTCGAGGTTACAAGCAATTTTCTCCGATGTTTTTTGCATCGACAAGATGGAACGTCTCGGTACACCTATTATTTCTAGAACAAGCAACTGATCATCTGTCTGAGTAGGCCTATTCCGTTTAGAATACAGGCCTACAGCTTATCACCCATTAACAACATACGAGTAGTAGGACTTTTGTATATTCATAAATATCTCTGTAAATCAACTAATAAGTAAAAACCCCAAAATATAACCTGTCATATGATATTTAGCCTACAAATTAAAAATACATTATGCGAGAGCAAAATCTGCCTATTGTAGGTCTTTCATTAGATGTTAATTAACTTATCCAGAGCATAATCAACTCTCGATGTCAAGGCTAGCCTGTGATATTTGTTCGATTATAGTCCGATTAACACTCAAAACTTTCTTTCGTGGTTAACGATTAAATGCATAATCGAGACTAATAGTTTTGTCTTACCGACTTCAGTAATGATGATCTACCAAGCGGAACTTTCATCTGCTTCGTTCTCGGTTCATAGTTGATCAATTTGACTGAAATTTTCAGCAAATTACTTTTACATTATCTAGTTTTTAACTATTATAGTGAGAACTGCCAGCTCGTTATCTTATCTCCCATAATGTATCTTTAAGGATTGTAATATTTGACTTGAACAGGATAATGAAGTGCGCCTTCAATCGACTAGTGTAAACGGCCTTCAATGCGATATTTTACACACGACTGGATAGTAAAACATATGACTTGTAAATGTTTTGACATAAAAATAAATATTTAATACGTTCAGTTGGCTAACTCTTGTTGTAGTAGGTTTCAATCGATCAGTATAGCAGCTGTCTATTTCATGACACGGATAACACATTCTATTGGATTTATTCACTAACATGCGTTTGCAATATAATAGTAACTGCAGGAGGACCGCACTACACGCAAAACAAAGATCTACAAGATTAAAGGGAGTGGTTATTCGTGTATTTTTAGGAAAGGGGGCGGGATTCTCTACTACACAAGGATCTGGAAGAGTTGTTATATAACCCGCGTTTTGGATGATGTGAAGTGCACGTAACAATAGGTATCTCACTAGAAACATCAACGCTGATTCGATAAACAAATGTATGACGTCATAGGATCAAAAGCCACTCGTGGGACCTAATGCTTACCCTAATATGTCCTTTCATTATCTCACGCTTTGAATGTCAACCCCCTCCCAACAACTGATAATAAAGGACGTTACAGTTTTATCATAAAGTGTTGTTTTACAAATTTTTGTGTATGTAACTGGATGGTGGGTTTTGCACCCCACAAACCTTCCGCTGGATCCACCCCTGCTGTTATTGTAATATGGCCAATGATGGAAGCAGATCACCATAAAACATAGTTTATAATACATTCAGACCCAGTCTGTAAATCACGTTCATGACATCTTCTCCTTCATGTCTTCTTGAGATATCCCAGCGGTATCATTTACTCTATGAATATTCATATTTTTGACAAACAATTAGGCGTATAGTCTACTTACCGTCAGTTAATCTCCATGTCAACCCAGAAAAAACACAATTAACTACTGTTCCGTTTTAACATATCAGCACTGGTTCTAACATAGTTTAAACTCCTCAACACAATATAGAACAATCAGTATCTGAATACAGCCTTACTACTCAACAAAACACAGAATACACAGTACGAGATTACAGCAATGAGTCTAATACTACTCAATACACCTGAGAATAGAGAGTACTAGTAGAGAATCTAATATAGCCTTCTGCTCAACGAAACGTGGAACAAATAGTAGGTGGATACAATACAAAGAATCCAAACTGCCGTGCTTTACGTTTCTTTAGTTTAAACTCACAGATAACTTACTTAATCCCGTAGTTTCATCAACGACAGGCGTTTTCTGAGTTAATTGATAAATATTGCTGCGTTTTTTACGAATCGTCACATAACATTCATCTCGCTTTATCAATAAACTAACCAATGTCCACGATAACTAATGAGAATTTTAGAAAATCTAAAAAAAATCCAGCTACTTTATCGAGAAAATGAACTAATATTCAATTTACTTTTTACAGACAGGTATTTAATGTTCCAGTTCACCCCAGTAATACAATTGGTTTGTTTAATTAGTAAAACTCTTTACAGACAGAACCAGTAATTAATGTTCCAGTTCACCCCAATAACACAGTTGGTTTGTTTAATTAGTAAAAGTTTTAACGATTCGTGTCGTGTTGGTAGGTATATGGTGTATTAATATCTTATTAATATGTTAATTTCTCTACACGACTAATAACCACCGAACTATTACAATAAGCCGAGGTCTTATTTTATCACCAACGTCGATGCTGGGATTAGTTCCTGTTAAACTGACGAGAATCTTAGCTTTCGTTAATTATTCGTGAGTGACAATCGAGATGCACAGTCTGTTTCTCTTTAAAGATAATGGATAATGTCGGTGAAGTCTTTTTTTCTATCCCCAAGGCTTCTCCAGTAAATTATCAAGTATCCCGCATATAAGGTCTTGCGATTATTCGCGGAGTACACTCCAGATGCACAGTCTGTTATCTGTAAAGACAAACTGGCAATGTGTGTGAGCGGCTAGGACAGTGATCAAATAATGGTCTCGCACTCGTTCAATTCATTTATCACAATAACCGACAGCCATCTATATCAACCCGTCATTGTAATATAACCGAGCTGTTATCTAATAAGCTCCACGGTAACTTCCATTGACAAAACTGTAACTGTTTTATTGCTTCGTCGTTATTATAGTCAAACCAAGCTCCACGGTGCCTTCCATTGACAAAACAGAAACTGTTTTCAAACCAAGCTCCACGGTGCCTTCCATTGACAAAACAGAAACTGTTTTTAATGCTTTGTTGTGCTGATTGAACTCATCTCTGGTGAAATTATCGGTTGTTCCATCTAAAACAATACTTGTTGGCGGGATCAATGGTGCGCAATATCGAGGATTCGATATTCGAATGAAGAAGTTCCAATGATGATCGACCCGTAGTATCACTGGTTACCCACAGAATGGGAATACAATTCTCCTGACCATATTTGTATGAGCGATAATATGCGGCGTTAAATCCCCGGTTCCCAATAAAGATAATCTATATAATTAGAGGTAATACTGATGCCTCCGATGACATTCAGCAGAAAGCACGTAGTCTATCATACACATCACCCAATCATACAAAACTCTACATAAAATATTCATATCGTTCACTATTCATCGGGGTTATATATATATATATATATACATTGTATACACTCATCCGCTAAACAACTAAAGAAACGCCATTCTGCTCCATGAATAAAGTACAGTACGCACAAGCTGACTATTTATAGGGGTTAAATATACAATGTGTACAGTCTCCTACTGAAGAAACGCCTTTCTGGTTCACGCTTTCAGTTCAGCACACACCAGTCGAATCAGAAAAACTATATTCAACCACTAAAGAAACGCCATTCTGTTCCATAATTAAAGTGCAGTACACACGTAGCCGACTATTTGTTGCATTTTATGTAACTAATATCCATAGTAACATGTTAAACATAAGACATTCTGTTTTATACTTTGAAATAATTCAGCACACATAATCCGACAATCAGGTGCATTTTACGTTACTGATGTATATAGCCATCTAATAAACTACCAAGGAAACGCCAGTTATTAGTCGCATGTTGTGGGTGTAAATTGGATAAAGATAGAGATCACTGAACTTTACTGAACCATGTCAACAAGATTTGCCCCTATCTTACCTGACAGATCCCGTGTCAACATGATCATTCTCTATCTTACCTGACAGATCCCGTGTCAACATGATCATTCTCTATCTTAACTTATGGAACTCATATCAACATGATCATTCCCTATCTTAACGTATGGAACTCATATCAACATGATCATTCCCTATCTTAACTTATGGAACTCATATCAACATGATCATTCACGAAATGACCTAGCTTGTGTCGAGTGGACGTTAACACCCCCCCCTCTCTCTCTCTTGCTCTCTCTATCTCTCTCTCTCTCTCTCTTTATGTCGTGCATGTGGTTCCATACAAGTGACATATTTTAATAGATATAATTAATAACATGTAATGTATGGCGAGTATAGAAACAGGACAAGTCAACGAATCGTTTGATTCAACGCTAACCCCCTTTAATAACTAAAATCATAAGGGGAGATCAGAAAAGACGAAATAGACCTATTTATTTTTATCTTTCATGACAATAATGGCCCTACAAATTATCAACTCAGTTTCGAAAACAAAAGAAGACTATTTTCAATTCGTTTGAAAGTTATTTTTAAGGTAGAAAGAGGGACACGGTTCAGTTTTCGTTGACTTACATTTGCAGAACAAAGTTCAAAGGGTGGTCGAATCTTTCACGGGTTAATACGTGTAAATTATTCTGTAATTCGTCAAATTATACCCTAGTACTTAACCTGACACAAAGCATGCCATGTATGATATATACCATAATTATACGTGGGGATATAATGATAGTTTAAATAGGATAATAATAACTAATATCATTGCTCAATATACAGTGATAAACTTCAATGGTATACAGCAATCTATAAAAGTTTAAATGTCATTCGGAATACACTTTTAAATATTTCACAGACTTCAAGATTAAATGGAACGATAATACAGTGGTTATTTCTGAATACAATATTAAACAATTCAATTAATTTTTTCTATAAATACATGTAAATACAATCAAATATCATTGAATACTGCAATTGAATACCGTCATTGAATACAGCAATTGAATGTAGCCATTGAATAAACTATGGTTATATTGAATGGCCTGGACACGTACAACTTTGGTCCAGAATTACGTCACTTTAAGAATTACGCCAAACATTAAATTACCCCCCCCCCCTCCAAAAAAAGGGGGGCGGAAGCTATCACGAATTTTAACGTTATTAGTGATGAATTTATTTTTATTTATTTTGATAATCTGGATACTACAGTGTATTTAGAGATTTGCATGTTGTTAATGAATATAAACTCGAGTGAATCCCTGCACTCTGGATCTTTGAGTTCTGTCTTAGGCATAGAGTTATATATAGAAACTATTATAACTCTATGGTCTTAGGACGTATGTTAGTGGATAATATACTCTAATCAAGAATGCCATTTCACGAACAATAACAATTGTCATTTCAAAGATACGCTTTTAAAATCCCATTAATATATACATTGTATTTGACGTAGTTTAAAAAGTTTAAATGGGACAATAATAACGATTGTTATTTCTGGATACGTCGTTAAACTTTAACTAATATACTTGACGTGCTTCAAGTTTGAATGAAACAATAATAAGATGTTTATATATCTGTTAAAATCTGATTGTAAGTTTCGATTGAACAGGTGTACTCTGTGATTACCAATAGTTTTAATGTGTATTATTATTATTATTGAGTGGATACTTTATAGGCAGTAATCACGTGATTTATGATCAATTATTTATATCGTAATAATATACATAAAGTTCATAGTTATTATTTACCGCTGTATATCTGTGTTATCCGGTCTCTTGAAGGGCATCGTCTTCATTAACCCACCATCCCGGGCAGAACAGTAGGACTTTAAACTCCATTTCATTTCATTTAGGGTACCCTGCTCATCTTTGTTCAACAAAGGCCACAACACACAAGCCAATGAATGAAATACAATTGAACCATATATTATTATTAGTCCCAAAGTTTCCTAGTTTGTGTAGAGTGGACGATAAGTCCCTCTCTCTCTCTCTCTCTCTCTCTCTCTCTCTCTCTCTCTCTCCTGGATTTTTTAAAATATGTGACATTGATTGTTCTTCATTTTTAAAGTAACTCATTAAATGGCCAATGCGTTCTAATCTACTTAAAATCAGTGTCATCGGATGATCTAGTTGGTATAGATACCTTATGGGAGATTTGATACAGAGATGACAGTTGTCACTATAATAGTTAAAAACTAGATAATGTAAAGGGAATTTGGTGAAAATTTCAGACAAATTGATCCACTCCGAAGCGAGCATTTATTAATTGAACTTTCGGCCTAGACTCGATCAACTTTACTAAAGTCGGTATATGATAAAACTTTGCTATGTTTTTGAACCTGGAACCATAGAAGAACCCAGTATGACGTCATTCTGGTATTGTGACGTCCTATCAGAGTTATCAAAGGTAATTTTAATAAATAGGAGTACGTAGAAAAGCAACAAAATCACTTAAAGGTCTTGACAAAACCCTTTATGGGTAGTAATCACCTATATTTTAAAACAAGAAATTATACAACAATTTCGCCAATGTCTATTCCAAAAGAAAACTGTTGGGTACGATTTTGAGGATATTCTTTGTCCATTTGAATACACTAATTTTCTCCGTCTGATCCAACAATACGTCTAACTGCCCTCATCTCTAGTTTCAAAAGAATGTCTAATCTACTTTTGACACTAATTCTAACCTACACAAAAACCGAAACGAAATAGAGGGCTGTGTTTTGCATAGATTCGTCTTGTTAGTCCCAGTAGAGGCGAGATGTTACTACGCCACAGTTAGTCAGTATCTGCCATTATACCCCTGACATTGGTCTTTTTCGTCTGAATCGATATCAGCGTGGTATATATCGTCAAATACACCCCATTAGCGACCTTTAGTCGAGGAAAAAAACTATATTTTATCTGATTGGATTATTGAAGGTTGATTTCCCACGACCTGACGTAGCTTTTATCAATAAATTATAAATGGGGGGAAACATCAATTAACATACGACGGTAATTTGTAGTGTGGAGCAAGTTGATCTCAATACACGAGTTGATGACATAATTATCTTATATACTCTCAAATATACCATGCTTCATTTAAACGGGGGGGGGGGGGGGGCGAATGGTTATCACGTACGCGTTGTATTATAGGGTATGTCATTGAGTACACTTGGGTTGTTTCGAATCCCCAGTTGTACGTGACAAGGAGTAGGGTCGCCTGTCTAACCTCGTGGGTTTTCGTCACTGCCAAAGAGTTCTATGGAAGGTATACCATACGTTAGCTGTCTCTGTTCTGTTGAACCACACAGTTTAACATCAGGCAGGGGGAGGGGGTGCTATAGTTGATTTCCATTTTCGTTTGCTTTGTTACTGTTGTAGTTCAGATATCAGCTCTTTAATCGATGATATAAAAATAATTTTCGCATTGTCTCCACCCAAGCAATCCAAGGTTGCAACCAAACTGATCCCGCAGTGAATATTCGCTTGGCCGCTACAATCACTGATAAGCATGACATCGACGATGCTTAATGAGTACGGCATATTAACTTTTTTTACTCCGACAAATTAAATTCTCAAACATTTTTTTGAGAAAAATAAATAAGGACGTTTGAAGTATTTGTAGTTAAAAAATATTTCCTATTTAGTGTAAATGGGTATTAAAATGAGTAAAATGCATCATTTTGCCCGAAGCAGTTAGGAGTTAAGTAAATATTGCACGAGCCGTTGAGCCAATGACTAACGCCCGGTGCAGTCAACGCACGTGTTGTTGACAGTCATCTGTTACAGAGATAATTCGTAAGTAATTAATTCTCTGTTGCAACGTAATTAGGGACGGATCCAGGAATTTTTGCAGGAGGGGGTTTGCCAGGTTTCAGTTAAGGAAATCTGCCATCATCGTCGCTAATATACATAGGCATACATACAAATTGAGCTTTTTAAACAGGGAAATCATTTTTATAATGATGTAGGATCACTTTGTGGTGTAATTTAATTCATGCAAGGCATTATTTCTTTTTTATGTAGCTGAGCCGGGTGGGGTTTGGACCCCCCCCCCCCCTCTGGATCCGCCCCTGGTATTACTCTTTGCTTCTATGTATGCCCCCCCCCCTCGACAAAATCCTGGATCCGGGCCTGAGCATTACGAGTGATGTGTATCTATTGGTCTGTATATCACTCAAGGTTAAACCTGGGACTCTCGTATAAAACACGAATTACCTCCCTTTACAATTGACCTTTCCTGCTAATCTGACGTCACTAATTAATCTTTAACCCTAATCTACATATAGGTTCATATTAACGTCAAATAATCGTTTAAATCACTTTGTCCCTGAAATTTATGGACATATGGAAATGTTTCGACGATCGATTCGTTATGGGGGCAATCTGAACTCAAATATATATTTTTTTTCCTTCGTGAAGCTAGCACAATATGGTGTCTTATCGACGCACGCATTCTCTTATCGGTGGCAAACTTTCTTAGATTCAGAAAGTTAACCTCGTAACCACGACATGACAAAGACCTAATTACAATGTAGTAATATGCACGAAAAGTTAAATTACATTCATTTTGACATTATTTCATCATTGGTTTGGTAGGGTTTTGGGGGTATTTTTTTCAATGTTTTATTAAAAATTAAATGAAATGGGTATAAGGTCGTCCAGCGACTAGACAAATAAAGACGGGCTATGGAGAACATTTTGTACGGGCCTCGGAACTATGGCCTACTCCTATATCGAATTTCAACTGCCAAGGGATCTTTATATAACGTGCATACCAATGTGTACACAGGACCTCGGTTGTTCGTCCCATCCGAACGACCAAACAGATGTTCTTGTCAGACACGATGAACTTTCTATGCCATGCAGGGATCGAACAAACGCGACCTCCAGGATAGCGAGCCAGCATTTTACCCACGAACCCACCGTGGCTACCCCAATAATTGCAAGAGAGTGAAGAACATGTCTTCTCTCCTTAAAGTTCATATGACATTATCCGTCATCATATCTGTTTCAACCGATTAGATGATATTAAATCCATTAATACCAGTTGAATACGGGAAACAGTATACTATCTTTTCATCGATGTTAAATAATTAATATGGTGGCTTGATTATCTTCAGGATGACGAACAGCCCGGAGTAAATCAACATAACATTACTGAGATTAAATACAAAATATTAATAGCACTTGGGATGAAGGATTGTTCAGCGGTAGCTGTGGGATCTGTTATTCAATTTATTTTCTATGGCAGAGTAATGAATTAGGATTTCGTTATCTCTGTGTCTCATTTATTCTTCGACAAATCATTAAACTAGCCTCTAGATATTGTAGATTATGGTTGCCTGTCTCCCTTGTGTATTGTACAACCGGAAGTCACCGTGACTCAGTAAGTAAAGAGCGCACTCACTGACCAGAAGGTATTGGGTTCAGTCCTAGTGCTGCACAACCGGAAGCTACCATGACTCGGTGAGTAAAGCACTGACTCGCTGACCCGAAGCTAGTGGGTTGAACCCTGACACAACCGGAGGCTATAATGAAATCAGTGGGTAAAGCGCGGACTCACTAGTGGTCGGAAACAGGATTTCCCAGTTCCACGTGTCACTGATGCAGAATGGAGGCAATACGAGGATAAACGCCTTGTCATTCAGTCGGGATTTAAACAAGAACTATATTTTATACACCATCGTCTATATTATCTCTCTTGAAATAGAATATAGATTATCTTAAATTTGTTTATTCTGTAAGCTTTCCGCCAAATCTTTCCACAAACCAGGTCATTTCGGGACTAACATAGGTTCAATTTTATATCAATAATTCGCATGCTCTTATGGGTCTTTAGCAATGGTAGGAAACCTACTCCTTGTCACGTACAAGCGGGGAATCGAAGCCACACTACCTGACTCAATGACAGACCTTCTGATCCACCGCACACGCGCTATAACCTTTCGCCAAATTCTAAAGAAAAAGAAGGGACACCTTTAGTGACACGATTAGCATGTAAATATCTTATCCTTGACGCGAGATATTGTCTGGGCCAGACGGGTTCTGATATTTTAATATAGTTTGATTGATTTTGTCGTTCGGTAATGAGATGATCTTTTATAGTCGTAATTCTCTTTTTGTTTCAAAGACTAGAACTTGAATCCAGGATCCACTTTTACATCATTGACTGACAATGGTAAGTATGGAAGCCTATAACTACCATCATTCATAACCCAATGGTCGAAAAGTCAAAAAGTAGCAGTCATCACATTTAGTTAGAGTCGCCATTTTGTTACCCAATAAGTGAGTTCAAAACATCAAAATTAGAACAGCAGAACATTGAGACGTTAAACCCCATTCCATTTCTTTTCAACATTATAATAAACAAAACAAAAAAAGTGCGTGTTCTGTCAAAACGAATCTAGTGATAGTTCTGAATAAGATATAGCAGTTCAGAGGGGCGGGAGTTATGTTAGAATCTATTATAACATAACACTAAGATTGGTGATACTGTATTGGTGATACAGATATAGTAAGACTTTGAATTTTGACCAATGTTATTTTATTGATAGCACTAGGATTAGAGTTATAGTGGGTCAGAAGTTAGAATTTATTATAACTTAACGCTAGGATTAGAGATTATAGTAACTATGTTTAAATCTGTTATAGCAAAGCAGTAGGGTTTGAAAATAAATGGCCATTTCGTTAATCAGTCACAACTGAGATATTGTGTTCGTTCGTGTGGCTTAACGCGCTTCCAGTGAGGCCAATATCACAAACAGATATTTCCTGGGAAATATGATTTTGACCAGATCACGACGGTAAAACCCCCAAATGACATGTCCATCTCTGGAATCAATACAGAAGGGGTTTCTGTTTCACCACGAATGAAATGAAATAAAATATCTGTACAGATCCAACACGTTTTCACCTCTCTTGTTTATTCACTCTGTTTTGTAGTCTCTACCTTATTTACCGTATGAATATTTTATAACTACCATGTTTTTATATTAAATTATATGTTTTTGTTTTATTGTTTTATTGATACGATCAGGATCCATTGATTGGCCAGGGACAAACATAAAAACATAAATATAGAAATAAAACAAAAAAACAACTTTAAAGTCGCAAGACAACAGAATACAATGAAGAGTTCAGGGTCATACACAATACGCAACCTTATGTTTTTCTCCGGGTCTTCCGATAACCTTCCACTGCTAAAGACTCCTAGCAAGCGAATTATTGAAATAAAATTGAACCATATCTAGTTCCTAAATTACGTAGTTATTGTTGTGTCGAGTGGACTCGTTTTCTCTCTCTCTCTCTGACGGAATGCGCTAATGACGACAGACTCGTTATTAAATAGCTTATAATCAAGATCAGGTGAAAATCAAATAAAATGGGTTTAACGTCCTACTCTTCTGCTCCGACTGGGCTAATGAAGACGGGAATACACCATACAGTGTGCTATGAAGGAAATTTTGCCCGGATTGTGGCGCTACGATCTATTGTTACTTCCAATTCCATCTGCCACGGCATCTTTTACGCGGGATCTCGGTTTATCCATCAGGCCTTACGCCCTGCACCACTCAACAGGGAGAACCACGCCGGAAAATCCCGATGAACATTCTCGGACAACACCGGGAGCCAACCCGCCACCCCCAGGCTTGCTTCTTACAAACTCAGCCCCCGCGGCGCCACAGGTGATATAAACAAGCCTGTAGTACCTTTGAGTATTGGATGGGCCTGTTTTAATGTCATTCGCTCTAAGCCCATACATGATGGATAAAACCTTTCAGTGTCATTTACTCTAAGCTGATGCGTCACCTCTACATGCTGGATAAAACCTCCTAATGTCATTCACTTTAAGCTGCAAGATTATCTTCCAATGATAATTTGCTTTTGTGTTTTAAATTAAATATTAAATAACTAATTTGATCTCCTATTAGATGACGCTGCTGAACTTTTAAAAAGCGTAATTTCGTACCATTATTTAGATTATATTAGGCTTTCAAAGCCGTAATTTCTATATAGCATGTCAATTTCACAATATATTATTCCTTTATGGCATTATTCGTGGTCCATAGCATTATCTGAATAATATATAACACACATGAACAATTTGAAATCAGTTATTATAACATTGTTAACATGATTTACAACATTGTTCACATTTATAATATTTACACATTTTAACATTGTTTATTTAGACTAATGGAACCAATGATTAGATGACACAAAATATATTAATCCATCCCACCTTTTCTACTAGTGTATTAAAGGGGGGAGAGAGAGAGAGGGAGAGAGAGAGAGAGAGAGAGAGAGAGGGGTTAACGTCCACCCGCTCACCGCTCGACACAAACTAGGGAAGAGAGAGAGAGAGAGAGAGAGAGAAATGGGGTTTAACATCCACTCGACACAAACAATGTCATTTCGGGACTAACTCATGGTTCAATATTATTTCAATAATTTGCTTGCGTGTATGGGTCTTAGCAACAGGAGGGAACCGAAGGACCCGGAGAAAACCCACGGGGTTGGACAGGCGACCTTACTTCTTGTCACCTATAACAGGGAAATTGAAACCACGCCAGTTGACTCATTGGCAGACCTTATGATACAGCGCGCACGCGCTAACCATTCAGCCGTTGCTACACCCTAGACGATAATGGGGCTAAACAAAACAATATTAATGTAATATGGTTGTATATAAAGTGATTTATATTCAATTTTTAAAACTTTTATTGTAATTTCTAATCAAATTTTTTTCGGCGAAATACGCGAACAGCCCAAACTAAACCACGGTCGTTTACGTCTGATATTCGTCTAATTTGGACGTTTTTTTATCATTTTGTCGTTTCTGAATCAGCTATTACTAATAAATTCCATAATGTCGGATATGCAATTCTTTGTTCATTAGAAATGGCCCCTGAAACCATAAAGTACACGACTCTTGTGATGATTTTGTGTCATAAATATTGGATAACAGGTTCCCATGTTTTCACGGCAAGATACCAACATCACTATTAATTGAAATGGACCTAATTCTACTCCGTGTTTTTAATTATGGAAAACATTAAGTCGGGGGTTATCCCCTTTAAGATAGTGTTTAATGGACCACTATTGAAAGGAGGTATAGAAGCGTATAAATAATAGATATTGTTATGTCATTCGGTTTATTATAATCAATGAGTTAATACGGATAAAACTTCCTGACAATAAACAAGTTAATAATTTACCACTCTATAGTTTTATATTAACTTGTACGATAATAATGATATTATTGTCTAAACTTTCAACGCTCTACTGGAGTCATGGATTGATTCAGTATCCGCTTGGTCTCCCTAGGGTCAACCTTTGTATCCTTGACGTTTGCTGATCTTTAATATCTGCTTCCACAATATGTGATATCGCAGATAACAAAAAGAAATAAAATAGGGTTTAACTTCCTACTTTTCGACTCAACCCTGGACAGCGGCTTTACGATTGTCTTTCCGTTCAAAAACCTTCTGTAGGTGCAACTGGTTCTTTGTAATGTAGCTGATTAGGGAACCCGCTGCCCAGGGAGAAACTGAAATAGAGTCAACGTCCTATTGTACTGTTCTGGGCCCTGTTTCACAAAATTTTAACTAAGGATAAAATCCAAATTTTAGTAGATACTTCAATTTTGATTGGCTAAAAACTAAAATCAATCTAATATTGTACTAAAATTCAGATCTTATCTTAGTTAAAAATTTTGTGAAATAGGCCCCCTGATCTCATTTGAATAATAAAGACGGGCATACGCCAAACTGAGTGCTATGCTGGAAATTGGGTCTGCACCACTGCCAAGGGGAGACCACGCTGGAAAAACCGATGTACTTTTTCGGACGACGCAGGAATGCAGCTCGATACCTCCAGATTAACGAGTCGACGTCCTACTCACTGATTCACCGCGGCTCTCGCTGAACTGGGAACTTTTTCATGCTACATATTAGAGGATTATTTCATTTCTTTGTTTTATGTAATAAGGTTTCGGGTCGTTGAGGCTAAATACATGTTCAGTGAATAGAGGTTTAAATGATTATTTGTACACTTAATATAATAATACCATGTTCAATATGATCGCGATGGGCTGAATTAAATCTGCAATGGCTTAATCCTAATAATATGGTAATATAGAATAACAATGGCCGACATTCTACGTTCTATTTAACACGTCATACATCCGTGGCTGTTAGTAGATAAAAAGGGTCGTTTACTGAGAAATAAAATCACATCTCGTTTCGGGTAAAACATATAGCTGATGAAAGTAGGGACTGATTGTATTCCGTTGTTCGTCTGGAACGTTCGCTGGTTTCCTCTTCTTGGTGGCGAAGGACTGGGGCCTGGCTAGAAACGTCGTCTAGCTGGTCGGATACGCATTGTGTACAGGGTTTGGTGTGCACGTAAAAGATGCTTGGGCTGCTAGAATTCGAACGCTGCTGTTAAGGCAAAATGACAACTCACGAAATATCGCTTGGCCACTACTGAAAGTTCGGTTTTAAATTTCGAATGAAAGAGCTCAGTAGAGCCTACAATAGAGTACATATGAATCAATTCACTGACTCTATTTGTTCCAATTCAGTGGCTGTAGAGTTCGTTTTATTCCATTTGGTTATATAAAACAAGTTAGCCAATATTTGAGCTGTTACAACGAGTGGGAGAATTTTATAAAAACTACCGAGATATCCACAGCTTGTTATCTGTTTCTTTACAGTCGAGTAAATCTAGTATATGTATGTGTAATTTCAATGATATTAATTTCAGTTAGATTTGCTATGCATGATTTAATCTAAGTACAAAACGATTAATGATGTAGACACCTCGTGCTACAATATATTCAAACTAAACAGACACCTCACTAAAGTAAAGGGAGGTTAGATGGCCGAATGGTTAGTGCATGCGCACTGCATAATAAGGTCAACTAGTGAGGTTTCGACTCCGCGGTTGTACGTGTTAAGGAGTAGGTTCGGCCTGTCCAACATCGTATGTTTTTCCTGGGTTCTCCGGTTTATAATTAACTGCCCAAATGTACCCCCTCCTGTTGTATCGATACGTTAGGGGTTAAATAGCGACCATGCTGCTTTGTCAAAATACGTATTGTGCTACACAGAGATGACAATTCCAAGGGCAGCAGTTACTGAAAGGGATATCAACCAAGGGACTTAGAAACTCGGATGCATTTAGGCATCCTTGATTTGTATGTTCTCTATAGCAAGATTATCGGTAATGAAACGGGAGCCACGATGGCTAAGTGGGTAAGACGCTGGCTCGCTATCCTGGATGTCGGATACTCGATCGTTGCGATTTCCCCTTGTCAGTGGTCCCGTGTATACATTGGCGTGTACATAAAGATCCCTTGGCAATTGAAATTTGAAATAACATAGGCCATATTTCCACTTTCCCGACACAATTGCCCTCATAGCACACTGTATGGCGTATGCCCGTCTTCATTATCCCAGTTGGAGCAGAACAGTAGGACGTTAAACATCATTTCATTTCATTTCATGCAATATGAGATTGTTGGTGGATATCTGACAATTCAGAAACATAATTGTCTGTAATTAGATAAGAGAAAAATTGAAAAACTCTGTGTATTACCATGTTATTATTAAGTATAGAATGAATAAAAACAAGAGAATGAACGGACTATTTTTATTTTTCTCGTTTTTATTTTATCTATAGGCAATGTCAGTAATACAATGATATTTTATTGAAGACATACCATCAAAGAATTTATCCTAATGTTGTCACAAGTCACAAGTTTATTAACACGCTGACGGTAAAGATAAAGTTGAATCTAACTGTGATAACATGTTTATGTCATCTTAATACCAGGCCCGGGTCCAGGATTATGTCGAGAGGGGGGGGGGGAGCATACATTGGAGCAAAGGGTAATCATCAGAGGGCCGCATGAATTGTTCGTTTGGTCTGGACAGTGATGACCCGTCTCACTGGCGCTGTGGGGGGGGGGGCTTAATTCTCGGTTCGTGGATCAATTTGACTAACATTTTCTGCAAATTACTATTACATTATGTAGTTTTAAACTATTATATTGAGAACTGCCAACTCGTTATCTAATCTCCCATAATGTGTCTTTAAGGCTCCAAGAAAAATACAAAAATGGCATCAACTATTTTTTCAGCAAAATGTCTTCTTAATGAAGGGTATGTTGTCTTACAGTGGAACCCTCCAGTTTACTCAATGGGATGCCGTTCAGACTTACTCTTGAGTTGGGTAACCCACAACCAAAAGTTCTGATGAAACAGGTTTATAATTTAAGGACCCATCAACCATTTTCTCAGCAAAATGTCTTCTTAATGAAGGGTATGCTATCTAGCTTTATGAAGAATGTGTTTAATGGTGGGTTTTTTTATTTACAGTAATCCATATTGGTTTATTCAGTGAGGTGAATAGAGAGATAATTAGATCTATTATTATTGTTGAATTACCACCAATATTCGTTATTAAAGTAGATTTATCTTCACTGATCCCCAACCCGACTATTATTAAACCCACGCAATCACAATTATCATGATGGCGTGACTTGCAACATCAAAGTTTAATCTGTAAAACCTAGCATTTAGATAAGAACACCAGTTAACATTGAGACTTATGTCCCCTGCCACTGGTCCAATATAAATAAATAAAAGGTACCTATGGCATGTAATGATCTAATTAAAAATAGTCCTTGCTTTTGTATTGATGCTCTTTGTAGTAGAAATTAAATGAAATATTGGTTTAACGTCCTACCTTTGTGTCACAACTAGGCTAATAAAGAGGGATATATAACCATACAGTGTGATAAGAGGGGTAAATAACCATACAGTGTGATCAGTGTGATAAGAGGGGTAAATACCATACAGTATGATAAGAGGCGGTATATAACCATACAGTGTGATAAGAGGGGTATATAACCATACAGTGTGATAAGAGGGGTATATACCATACAGTGTGATAAGAGGGGTATATAACCATACAGTGTGATAAGAGGGCTAAATACCATAGGCTACAGTGTGAAAATTTACCCGGTCAGCGGTACTTCCACCTATTCTACATTGAATTCTTACAAGAATTATTTTAGGTTTTATATACACGCCAAGGTGTACGGAGATCCTTGGTTTTCGTCCCATTCGAACAACTAGACCCAACAGAACATCTTTGCTTGTTTGTGGGCAATCGCAGTGGGTAAATTTCTATTTAAAAAAGAACCCGTGATTTCTTGCCCAGTGTGCCATAGTGATCATCAAAGAATAATTGGATTGTTATTCGTTCCGGCCTTAATTATAAATAGATAGATCATAGAGCTTCTATATTTACGTCATCAAGACAACACGGGGTATTTTGTATGGAAACATAACGTTGCTATTATTATATCAACGCTCACAGTCCAAAATTCAGTTTTACGTTGTTGTTGTGGAGCAAATTGCAAATTGTAAGACTATAAAATATATTTTTAACTGCTGATATATTCATTTTTAACCGTGAAAATGGAAATATTAATGGTAACGTTTTGTTTCGATAATTTCTGAACGCTTGACACCGAAAACAAACATTCGAAATTTGAGTCAAGTGCCAACTTCTGACCTGTTTTCAAAAGACTGACCCCATAGCTTCCGGTAACTTTAAATTCTAAATAGACTGGGCATACTGCTTCCGGTAGATCAAAGGCAGTTACTGCTTCAGATCAATGACGCTTTGATTAACAGGGAGATAACTCTACAGATCAAACAAATAGATTACAAGTTCGGGTCTTTATTCACAGCTTGGTTATAAGATATCTGATAATTTAACACGAATTGATAGTCGTGTAATTAAATAATCTCTTTAACACGAGCTCTGTAAATACAGACATGCCGGAAATACTAAACAGCCATTATCCATGACAACCAAACAGATCGGTTGTTATGGGCTACAGCAGGGTTGGTTAAAAACTGATCCCGCAGTGAATATTCGCTTGGCCGCTACAATCACTGATAAGCATGACATTGACGAGGCTTAATGAGTACGGCATATTAACTTTTTTACTCCCACAAATTAAATTCTCAAACATTTTTTTGAGGTAAAAGAAAAATAAATAAAGACGTTTGAAGTATTTGTAGTTAAAATATATTTCCTATTTAGTGTAAATGGGTATTAAAATGAGTAAAATGCATCATTTTGCCCGAAGCAGTTAGGTGTTAAGTAAACATTGCACGAGCCGTTGAGCCAATGACTACGAGGCGTGCAAGTCAACGCACGTGTTTTAGACAGCCGTCCGTTACAGGGATATTTCGTTAGTAATTCTCTGTGAAACAGGTTGGGTTGGTTAGCGTTGTAAACTTTGACGGGGAAATGGGTTTAACTTCCTCCGATTGTACGTGTTCGTGGACAATTTTGCCTGGGCAGCGAACTTTGCATCTACTTTTCATTGCGTTCTTATCAGGAGGAGCCCTATTAATGAATCGTATGCCCCAGAATGCCCCTCCCGGTTTTCAGTCTGGTTTTTCCTTACCCGAGGTACATGACGGGTGAGCTGAAAAGAAAAGGCCTTAGTCAATCGGGTGACATAATTAAGTGGGATAGCACTGGCAGCAGGTTGCAGATTATCGGACAGTTGAAAACCGAAATAAGAGGCGAGCCACGGTGGCTAAGTGAGTTAAACACTGATTCCAGTGTAGGCAGAGAAAGTTCTCCTGGATTTTTCGGCGTAGTTTCCTTTTTCAGTGGTGCAGGACGGACTGAATGACACGGAAAGCTTTCTAGTCGTTTGGATGGGGTGATAACATGAGGTCCTGTGAACAAATTGGCATTCACGTTTAAAAATAGAGGTCGTATTACCGCTGTCCGCACAACTGGTCTATTAAAGCACACTGCGTGACGTATGTTCACCTTCATTGGATTGGGTAATGCGAAACGGTTGGGCGTTCAAACCCCACTTTATTTTATATTTATTTTTTTCTAATACATAATTTTTCTTGAAGATATAAGCAGACATGGGACGATAAAAAGAAAAAACAAACAAGACAAAAATAGTATTTGATTGAAAAAACAAAAACAAAACAAAGCAAAAAACCACAATGCTAATTTAATATTTAAAAGAGAAATACGAATTGACAAAAAATTTGTTTAATGACGTTTTCTCTGTTTGATCACCCACAAAGGTATACGATAAAACATAATTAGATGAAAACCGGATAGGATATACATAAAGACAACATGACAAAACATCTGTCTGTCTGACTGAATAAAACCTCTTTAACATTGTTCGACGTTTCATCACAGACGAATATAATAAATTATCACAGAGGTTCGATTTATCTCGGTACAATCAGTATCCGGTGTGCATTCAAAGGTGACGGAACTAGCATCCTAATAATTAATAATTAAAACTGTGTTTCTTATAGTGACAAGGTGCAGTAACTTCAATAATCATTTGTTTGTAGTCTATCCCATAACATCTTTTTTAATTGATGATATGGAATGGGGGTTAAAGTCCCCTTTTTCTGAACATCTAATGTAGACTGGCAATACTCTACTCCATTGGCGTAAGGTGCCAATCGTTCGGTGTGGGTGGTGGTGGTGGGGTGTTGAGGATATTTGCCCGGAAACCTTCTTTGCTACCCCATTAACGAATTGCAGACAAAGCTGTGATGATTGTTTATTCTTAATTAAAGTTTCCCATTCTCTGATGTTTATGCCTGAGAATGAATAAACATGACCTGTAAAACGTACGGTTGGTCGAAACAAGAGCGCTGGGATGGGGGATTAGGTGGGGGAGGGGGTCGCCCTCCAGCTCCTACCCCTATGCCCTACTCTTATCCCGTATTCCAATTGTCAGGGTGCCTGTTATGTTCACATCAATTGGTACTCGGGGCCTCTTTTTTATTTAAAAACTTTTAACAACACAGAACTAAACAAAAAACAATTGTATTTTATAATACCTCGTATCATCGCTATATAAGATCACAACAACTAAACATCGTGTTATTGATTTCTAAATTTGAAACCAAACATCGGTCGTGAAACGTGCTCATTTTTATTTATTAATTTATCATTAACATGGTCTGTACTAAAGTTCAGCTTTTCAACTTTGATATTATAAGTTCCTGGCCTGAATATAAACCTATGTTTGTATCTGACAAAAAATAAACATTTCTCAGTATTGTGACGCCTTGCATTCAATATATAGGTACTGAAATGTTACAAATATTCCGGAAATGTACGAGTATTGTCATGATGCGATGCCTACCATTATAAACATGTCAATCACTCGTCATTCCATTCTACTACTTTTAAACTAAATACCATTTGGTTTACTTTTTATATGGTAGCGCCGAGGCGAATTCTCTAAACAATAAAAAAAATCATAGATCAAGGTGCATGGCGCCAATCCTGTAGTTTAATAAATCTCCATATTCTTTTTATGTCTCTTTTATGCCAGACAGAAGGACAGAATAAATCTTGAGGTATATCAACTTTCCTACTATACTGAGCGTCACAGAAAACGCATCACTTAGTTTTTCGTATAACAAAATGATCCTGTAAACATATCTTGGTTATTGTGCTTCTTATTGTGAACAATATTCAAATGGGAACACATCAAAAACAATACATTTGTACACTTATGGATATTTAATCTGTAATCAACGGTACAAAGCCAGAGGGGTCAAAACCAAAAGTGATGCGTTTTCTATGGTGCTCGGTATATCAATAAAACATGGTGTACTTTAAAATAAGAAAACCAAATCTTGGAAAACTCAATCATTACATATATCTTTTCAATGGGCGTGTACTATTCTTTCACATATATATGTGTACCAACCTTTCAATGTATTTATATTTACTCTATGTTTTCCTTGTGATATATACTATCCTTCCAATACATGCACGTGTACTATTCTTTTAATGTACCCATGTATTATCCTTCCAATACACGTGACATGTATTCTATCTTGTCTGCCATTCTTTCAATATATGTGTGTGTATTCTATCTTTGTAATACACATGTGTACTATCCTTCATATATGTGTTTGTGTACTTTCCTTCCAATATGCATACGCACTGTCATTTCAATAGGCATCTATATCATCCTTTCGAGTGGACGTTAAACCACCTCTCTCTCTCTATCTCTCTCACACACACGCACACACACCCTTTCAATCCGTCAGCCTTTTATTTTGCTGGGTGATCAGGAGGTGATAGACAACTTAACACAGTTTACGAGAATATATTTTTATAATACAAACAACAGTAGGTGCATAGTAATAAGTACTTGCAGATCGCTCTGTTGACTTGGTAAACACTTAACTGTCTACTTAAAATGTCACGTAGGCTACTCTAGCAAACGTTACCCGTCTGACAGTGTGAATGAAATAATGGCTTACTTTTATATGTTAGAATATAGCACATAAATAACCGAGCCATGATACTCAACTGTTAGCGCGGGGACTGGATAGTCGAACAGTTAGCTCATGCGTGCTGTATCATAAGATACATAGGACACGTGATATCACATAGGGCACGTGATATCACATAGGAAACGTAGTATCACATAGGGCACGTAATGATACTGTAATTTAACACAGTTCAGAGTTCAATGGGTGCATTCTTGTAATGTGAAATGAAATGAAATAGGGTTTAACGTCCTACTCTTTTGCACCTAACCTGGGCTAATAGAAGACGGGGTCTTGTAATGTAGATTATTTGCTCAAAGACGCTGCCACATACTCAACAATCGTCCATTATCTTTACTCAAGTTAAATACCAACAGCAATTGTCCATTCCCTTTACTCAAGTTAAACACGATATGACGGGTACGCTGTCTGTCAACAGTTAGCCCTGATAGAGAACAGGCACGAAACTAATTGACCGATTTTACTCGAAAACTCTGAGTATGCATGGAGAATCGTGAGAAGTGTTTATTCCGCTTCCATGTTCATTTGTTATTAACTTAAAATGTTTATTCCATTTCCATGCCCATATGTAATTAAATTAAAATGTTTATTGAGTCTCTATGTGTATGGAACCGATTACAACCAAATAATTTATCAGCATGCTATATATTTTTTTTAAAATGGCAGCCAGTCCGGACAGATATTTATTCTCAACATATATAGTTCGCCGAGCACTGATAATGCATGCGAAAGCTGACCTCGGACAATGTGGCCCATAAGACATTCCTATTTGCCATCTGAAAATCTTAAGGGATTCTCTTTTCGTGAAGTGGGTGACGTTACTGTGATCTCGGTATAGTTACCCCCGTAACTTCTGGCATCGGGAATTGTTTGAAACCATGTTTTTTTGTCCTGCTCGACTGGAATTCGCGCCTTTGGTATCAGAAATCGACGGATTAGGCCCGCAAAAATACGCCTTTGATATTTAGCAATGAAATGTATTAGGTTGAGCAACGGGGAATAGTAAAATACTACACATTGCATGTTAATATAAACCGGAGAGAGAATTATTGAATTAGATTTGAATAAATTGTTTTTGATGTCGAGCTTCGTTACGCGAAAGGTAAAGGTCAGGCTATGAATATATGTAGAACATCAACAAATGAATGAATTAAATAGATAAAACAAAAAGTTCAGTATGAAATCCCCTCGTGTATGGCGTGGTCTCGGGCTCTTCGGAGTAAACAATGCAAATACAACGAAATTATTGGACCCAAATAAATTGTTCGGAATTCCATTCGGTTTCAGTATGATTTTCTGTTAAGTGTGTCATAGTAATATGAGGGTAATTTCGGATTTGAAATGCTGATGATGACATTAACAACGATGTTAGAATTTCCGACAATGATAAATGACATGGAAAATGATGAATATGACGAAGGTGCAATTGAAATTACAACATGAAATTACTAAATAAATGAGAGAGGAAAAAAAAATTGCGCGTCTACTGGACTACATAGTTATTAGATTCGAGGCTTGCAAACTATGTAAGTTAAAAATTTATATGTTTTACTGTTTACTGATGTTGTTCTGATATCGCCGACAAAGTGTATTGATTGCCGAAGTTAGATTAAATATTGATTTGAATCCCCGTTAGGGTTGACAAATGCGCCTGAAAATTTCAAAGCCTAATGAACGGATCTTGAGCAATCAATTCTTCGATTTTACACGCTATTGTACAATTGCGAAAAGTTAACAAAATAACTTACCCGGTGGCTAAAGTGCTAGTCCCTTTTGTTAATATCTTCTGGGTGTTAACGTTTCCAAAAATAACTTATCCGATCGCTAAAGTAACAGTCCTTTGGAAATATTTCCTTGAGGTTGCCGGAAGATCAATTAGCAAACTGTCGCCAGCTGTAAGTGAAGTTTTTATAATGACCATGTCAAGCGATCTATACAGTTCCCTTTATCAGCTACTGTGACTAGCAAACAGCTGTAGTTTAACTAACTAAATTCTGCAGAATACATTCAACAATGTACAGTACAATGACTATATTAATTGGATTAAAGGGGGTAGCGACTCTACTGTATTTGATACAAGTGTAAATCAAATCAATATTCCAATGTGTGTATATTGTTAAAAGGTTATGAATAGACATTTTATTACAACAGTCTCAAAATGATCAACATTGATTTAGGCAAATCAGACGTTGTAATTCGATCAGGCAGTTTGTTAAAAAAAAAAATGTTGCTTCGTTTGGGCTAAAACTGACGATCAGAGATAAACAAAAGAGAAATATCCAGGTAGGCGTGGAATCGCGCAGGTTGATTCGTGGCAACTAGGTTACGAGTTTGATTCCCGACGACTGGCTTTGAGAATGACCCATTTTGTCAGGTGTAAGGCGGCTGGTGTTGACTGAAAACAAACGTTTTATTATGTTGGTGAGATATATAATTCAATATCTTGTACGCAGTGATGTTCAATTTTCGTGTTGGTATAGAAAGAATCCGGGGTGCATAACGACATGGTGTTGCGGTGTAGAGAATTGTGTAAGAATTTGTAATGCCATACAGCTAGGATTAGACACAAATTCACTTTTGTTACCCAATGACAATTGAGGAATTAGTTGACCAGAACTTCCTTATTCCACCTCCTTTCTTTGTAGATGCCTTATCGATAATAACAAAAATGAAAACATATGTTAGCTATGAGTGGTATCGGATGTTCTAGAAATGCCAATTTTCCGTATAACGCACAACAATGAATGAATGAATGAATGCGCCACATAGCTATTAATGAATAGGGAATGTTTACCAGGAAACGGTCAGGGTTTTTTTTACAGTCTGCCAACGTGTACGCGCGACTTCGGTTTTTGTCCTATTGGCACTGACGTGGCGGTAACAAAGTCTGAAAGAAGGAAAACATTGAAAACATGGATATATGCTCTCCCCTTTAACCTACCGTATGCAGACTATTAGTGAATACGAGATGAACAAATAGTTGGTGCCTGGTCAAATATTAGTTTTGTAAGCAACCTATTACATTATATTCAATGTGTTAATAAGCTGGATTGAAGCTAGCGCACGTTACCCTGCATCGTAACTATCAGCGTAACCTCCAGCTCGGGTAATAATTGTCCGCTTCTGAAAAGAATTCGTAGTTTTTGTTATTTGTAACGTAAACTAGTTTGACATTTACAAGACTTGGTTTAAATTTGGGTGGAAGATAAACATTGGGCAGAATGAAAAAAGGGAATTTGTTTGCCTTTAGCCAAGTGTTGATCACGATTAAAGCGAACAAAGCCTTGTCGGATTGAGTGGTGGGTGGTTGAAATACCTTTAGATCATAAGGTCTGCCATCGTGTTGACAAACAGTAGATTCGTTTCGTTTCCTCGGATTTTCTCTAATTACTAAAGACGTGTGCCTAAAAGAATCAAGATCTTCGATCACGTTGTTGGGCGAGAAAGTTCATCGGTATTTTCTGAGACGTGGTTTCACCTTTTCAGTGGTACAGGACAGAGGCCCTGACGTGGGACAATATATAGCCGTTTATGTTGGACGAAGAACCGAGGTGCCGTGTACACCTTTGCGTGCACATAAAAGATACGTTGGCAGTTTGAATTCGATATAAGAGTAGGCCGTAGCGCCGCTCTCAGGACAAAACTTCCCTCATAGCACACTATATGACGTATGCCTGTCTTCATTAGCCCAGGTTAGGAGCAGAACAGTAGGACGTTAAACCCCATTTCATTTCATTTCATTTCCAGCAGGATATTTGCAAGAAAGGAAATAATAACTCCTAGCAATACTTCCTGAAAATACAACAAAAAAGTTATCTTTATTGTTAAATAACGTGACTGAAGAACATTATAGAAAGGAAGGTGATCGGTGATTTACCAATATCAGTCTTCTTTATTAACTAAACTAATATAAAAACAGCTAATGATATTTCATGGTACTTTTATCTGTTTGTCTCACCGATCAAATTGACTTGCGTAAATCACATTAAGAATTAAAATGGAAAACATAAAAGCTACGTTTTGTTGGGGGTTTTCTCAAAATAATAATGTATTTGTGATCTGCTTGTGTGTTTTTTTTGTGCCTGTCAATTGAAAGAAAATCAACGAATTGTTCGTCGTTTTGCACGAATGCCTAGTACATAAATCTTCTATCGTTCGGAACATAATAGACGGGCTGCTATATTTAGTTTCCGGGTGATAGATACGTAAAGATCTTCCATTTTAGCAGAAGCCTGTACCATCTATTTCTCTATTTTGAAAGTTATTACAATTCTGTCGAATATGAACTCAAAATCATCAAAATATATTTTCGTGTATTTAGAAATTTATCAATAGCTGAACTTTTACAGCTATAATTAGAATACGATATACGAGCAAACGATTCATTAATTTGATGTAATAAATGAGAGAAAAAAAATAAATAGCGACAAATTGTAAAGGTCGTATCGGTTCTTGTAGGTGATTAAAGTATTGCCTGTAACGCTGAATGGAATCATGTGTATAACAAATGACGTGTATTATTGAATAGCTCTCATTATTGGAAGATAAAAGTGTCATATTATATTATTAGTATTTTAGTTTAAACGTATTGAAAAAATGCACACCACCAGCCGTCTGCATCCTGACAAATTCATTCCGTTTGCTTTAGATGACAAGGTCTGTAATAAAGTCAAGTTGGGGTGATCCGATTACTAGCTAGGCTTGTACTTGACAAGGAGTGGCGGTGTCAGTCCCCCCCCCCCCACACACACACATCAACACACTGCTAAAGACTTCCACGCGGAAGCTAGTTATTGATGTAACGTTGAAGCATATGTGTTAGTCCCGATATGTCCTAGTTTGTGTCGAATAGGCGTTGTGTCATAAAGCCTTTCATTGAGTCAAGTGGCGTGGTTTCGATTTCATGCTTGTACGTGACAAGGAGTAGGGTCGCCTGTCCAACCTTGTGGGTTTTCTCAGGGTCGTCCGGTATCACCCCACTGACGAAAATCCCTACACGCAAGCGAAATATTGAAATAAAATTATACCATGTGTTAGTCCCAAAATAACCTAGTTTGTGTCGAGTGGACGTTAAACTCTCTCTCTCTCTCTCTCTCTCTCTCTCTCTCTCTTTCGCTCTCGTTAAATCGTAATGTGTGTTTATACAGATAACCATATGGCTATCATAAAATTATTGTCTTGTATATTTCACCTGTAATTATGTTTACAAGGGTGTGTCCAGGTAGTTTATTCTCTTAAAATAATCGCCTTCCTTGTCTGACCGACTAAATGTTGTTTGCCCTAAGTACGGTTCCATAAGTACATACTATTTAACATTTCTTCAATACTCCACCCGAGCCCATTAGGAAACAAAAGCAAATTCTAACACTCGAGACATCAGAACAAAACAAAATATGGAACAACATTCAATGAAAAATAAAACCCAACAAAAATGTGAATTTTTCAAGTTAAAATTCCAATTTGTGTAGAAGTTGATATTATACTAAAGCTAATGGAAGACGGGCATACAGCAGTGTGCTATGAGGGAAATTTTGCCCGGGAAGCGGCGTTACAGCCTACTCTTATATAGAATTCCAACTACCAAGGGATCTTTTACGTGCACGCCAATGTGCACACCGGACCTCGGTTTTTCGTCCCATCCGAACGACTAGGCAGCTGTCCTTGTCCGGTCCTCCGTCACTGACAAGGGGAAATCACGCCGGAAAATCGAGATGAACTTTTCGGCCAATGCAGGGATCGAACACCCGACCTCCAGGCTAGCGAACCAGCGCCTTGTCCACTTAGCCACCGTGATTCCCACCCGAGGTTCCAATTTGGGAACCACGGTGGCGCAATGGATAACCTGGGGGTCCCGAGTGGTGCAGTACAGAGGGCCTGGCTTGTGATGGGACGAAACTCCGTGGTCCCGTGTGCACATTGATGGTCACGTAAATGAACCCTTTCAATTTGAAATTCGATGTAACAATTTTGGGTAACACAGCTGTCCGAGCAATATTTACCTCACGGTACACTGTGTGTCCGTCTTACCATTTCGTTTCATTTCTGTTTATAACGGCTATACTCAAATTGGAATCACCATTTATGTTTTGTAATCATATATGGGGTATCTTGAACCTGTAAAATAAGTATGATGGATGGCCAAGTCTTTGATAAAGAATATCATCCAGTCTCATGCATTAAGTATAACCGTGTTTGAGTATTATTCATCATACTATTATATAACGGACATTGATGGATGAATAGCTCTCGTCTACTTCAAAATTATCACAAAATCGATCAGTTCGAATTAAACCCAAGGTTTGAAATAGTTTTTTTGTGGTAAGATGCTTTTAGTATGATATCCACTCCTACACACAAATTGGAATTTTAACTTGAAAAAATCACATTTTTGTTGGGTTTTTTTTCCATTGAATATGTACTTGTTCTGATGTCTCCAGTGTTAGAATTTGTTTTTGTTTTCTAATGGGCTCGGGGTGGAGTATTGAAGATATATTAAATAGTATGTACTTAATTAAGGAACCGTACTTCAGGCCAACAAAACTGATAAGACAATCTTAGGTACAAGACAAACAACATTGCAAAAAATAAGAACAAAATCAAATCAAGTGCGTTCACTGCGCTGTACAGTCCTGGGTCTATATTTAAACCACTGCCTTGGCAATATTATCTGTACTTAAGGTGTATGTTTTAATGACGCAGTTTGGCCATCTCACGTTCCCATCAGCTTTTTTTTTCTCATTGATCGTTACTTCAGATTTTATTACGAGGTTCCCAGGAAGTGAGACAATACAGATTCCAGATGTTCGTTTAGCCTGCTCTTATATTGAATTCCAACTGCCAATAGGTCTTTTACGAGCACGCCAATTTATACATCGGCTTTTGGTCCCATCCGAACGTCTAGACGACTGGCCTTACCAGCCCCCCCCCCCACCGCCCTGCACCACTGACAAGGGGAGGGCACACAGGGATCGAATAGCGAGTTAGCGTATTACTCACTTATCCCCCGTTGCCCCGCCCATCCTCAATCTGATAAATGTTACTATTGACACTGGTTGTTAGGTACGGTATAATACATGTATTTAAAACAATATAAATAAAATGAAAGTAGAAATCGTTGTTTAATCGGTTATTATAATCAGCATATAACACGTCCAGCTTATCTTTCTCTCGATTCACTGGAAACAAACCAAGTGTTATCAGGTTTTAATTTTAAAAACTGCTCCTCATCCCATGTCTATAGTTTAAATATTTACATAGTGTTTACATGCACACCCCACTGTTTAACCATGTTCATCTATCCAGTAGAATAAATAATTTAACAGATAAAAGAAAAGTGTTAAAGACCATCCTTAGTTTTTATTTAATATGGGTGATCTTAAAGAGAACTGGGCCCGATTGCTCAAAACTAAGTTATTTTAACGACCCGTTAAACTCTAACGGATCGTTATCTTTGTAACGTGTCGTTTGTTAACGGTCCTTTAAATTTCTGTTGCTGGAAAGTCAATTTCATTATCCGTTAGCTAACGGATTCATTAAAGTTAATCCAAGAGAAGACTGTTTGTTCATTGGCTGAATTTAATATTTTTAATTTCAATGTACATGTATATAACAACTTCATAGAAGTTACTATTAACAAGAAACTGAAGACAGCGAGACAACTGTGCAGTCTGTTCACAAAACTAGATTAAAGACAAAAAGATGACTGTAGAATTTACAACAGAAAACCCTATAGAATACTTTATTTTTTCCTTTAGAAATTTTAGCGTAAATCTATAAGAAAAACTATGGGATTTGCACTACAGAATTATGGGGCCATTATTTCCTATAGGCCACCCAAATTATGTAGAATAGTATAGAATTTCATCGTATAGAAAATGGAATAGGCTCGCATCTCCCAACCCTCTAGAATGTTCTATAGAAAACTACATTGGTAATCTATGACTTTTTGCAACAGCCAACTAATGCCATCATTAAACAGATAACGGAGCCCCAAACCTCCGTTAAATATAACGTCAAGTTAACGACACATTAAAGTTAACGGGACTTCCAGCAACCGTCTTTCTCTCTGTTAAAGTTAACGATCCGTTAACATGGAGTTAACGGGTCGTTAAAAGATAACGGAGCTTTGAGCAACCGGCCCCTGGTCGAGAAAATAAATTGAAATGAAATAACGTACTGTTGTTCTGCCCCGACTGGGTTAATGAAGACACGCATGCGCGATGAAGTGTGCTATGAGGGCAATTTGTATGGAAGTGTATGGCTGCCAATATTAAATCCGCTGCTAAAATGTCTTTTCCAGACATTAAAGATATTTGACACACTGCATTTAACGTTTTACATTTAACTTTGACCTTAGAGGTATTTTGACTTTATCATTACCGGTATTAAGACTTTATACATTGTACTTTTTACACGTAATCAATAGTAAAGGCATTTAGCAGAGCATTTAATATTGGCATCGATACCCTTCCATAAAATTTGTCCGGACAGCGGCGTTACGGCTATTTTTACAGTGAATTCAAACTGTCAAGGGATCTTCGTGCACATCAATATGTACACTGGAGTTGACGTTGTTCTTTTTGAATTGTTTTGTTTGATGTCTCTGAGTACGATGTCTTGTCCGTATATTTGTTTTTGTGTAGAATTGTGTGTGGTGCGGGCCCCCTGCAATTACTATTAGAAGAAAATTCCAAGTGATGCAGCATAAAACGAGCGTCTAGTGGTTCGGGTGGGACGTTAAAGATCCCCTGACATTTGGAAATGAAAATATGAGAAGGCCATAGGCCCTTATAGCACACTGCATGGGGAGTGAGAGACAGAGAGACAGAGACAGATATTTAACGTCGACACCACACAAACTAGACCATATCGGGACTAACACATGGTTCAATTTCATTTTAATAATTCGTTTCGCGTAGGGGGTCTATATCAGTGGGAGGAAACGAGGGGACCCGGAGAAAACCCACGAAGTTGGACAGGCGACCCTACTCCTTGTCACGTACATCCGGAGAATCGAAACTACCCCAGTTGATCACTCATTGACAGACTTTATGATACAGCGCGCACCTGCTAATCATCCGGCCACCCAACACCCCAATTGTAGTGTAGAAACGCAACGAAGAGTTTTAGCCAAACGCAAAGCTCAGCTTAACAATAACAAAAGTGGGGCCCTAGTCCTGACTAGAATCGCGGGCCCCTAACGCGACGAAAAGATTATTCCATATCCTTCTGAATGGCACGTGTATGTAACAAACAATTAAACGGTCTGTAAAACAATAATAATGTTTGATTACATACGAAATCTATTCAGTTCCGAATGGCATACAAGTCTCGGAATCACCAGATTGAGTGGAACTTCAAAAGGTTGAGGGATAGCCTAATCTCCGCCCTGGTGCCGTTAGATCGATTACCGTGAAACTTTCACCTGGAATTTGATTTTTTTTTCTCTTTTAGTCATGAACCCGCGGGGCCCCGAAAAACGAGGGGTCCGAAAACCGCGCGGCCCTGGGTCCAAGTCCCATGCCAAAACTGGGCGTTGACCGAAAAAACAACAAGAGACAAAACCAGGGGCGTAAATGTGGGGGGGTGGGGGTGGTACACCCCCCAGCAAAAAAAAATAGTCGGTCGCAAAATCAGTGCAGTCGGTCGCAAAGTAGAGGTAGTCGTTATCAAAATAAGTATACGTCACGCTGCTCACGAAAAACTTTAGTATAAAAATAGTCGGTCGCAAAATCAGTGCAGTCGGTTGCAAAGTAAAGGTAGTCGGTATCAAAATAAGTACTCACTGTATACGTCACGCTACTCACGCAAAAAAAATAGTCGGTCGCAAAATTAGTGCAGTCGGTCACAAAGTAGAGGTAGTTGGTATCAAAATAAGTACTCACTGTATACGTCACGCTACTCATGCAAAACTTTAGTATAAAAATAATCGGTTGCAAAATCAGTGCAGTCGGTCGCAAAATAGGAGCAGTCTTAGTATAAAATAACCTTGTCAACTTATCATTTTTGAAAAGATGTTGTGTTTCACTCTCATTCTGTTGTGAGTATAATGTTAGTCTTACAACAAAATGTAACCCAGGGAGAAAAATAGTCGGTCTCAAAATAAGTGCAGTCACTGCAGTCGGTCTCAAACACAATGCCAGAAAAGATCCCAAATACTGTATATTTGCGTGAATCCGTGAGCCTAAATTGCATACGTCACTCTTATTCTGTTGTAAGTATGTTAAATTGGTCTAACAACAAAATTTCACGAAGGGAGAAAAATAGTCGGTCACAAAATAAGTGCAGTCACTGCAGTCGGTCTCAAAAACAATGCCAGAATAGATCCCAAATGCTATGTATTTGCGGGAATACGTGTGCCTAAATTGCATACGTCACTCAAAACTATAGTATAAAATAACCATGTCTGCTTGTCACTCTTATTCTGTTGTGAGTAGTTGTTCTATAAAATGTTTTCTACCACGGCAAAAAAATAGTCGGTCTCAAACCAAATGTACTCACCGCAGTCGGTCTCCGACTAAATGAATTAATGAAATAAACATACAATCATAAAACAAGCGAAATTGACAGATAAACCTCAAGATTCTGTCCCATTTCTTATCAACCCCAGTCCTAAATATTTAAAAGCCCTTAAGCGCGATTAAATTATAACATCATTCTTCTACTCGGTTGCATATCTGAAATTTTTTCGCGCCTGCGGCGCTCGATTCCATTTTAAAATCATTATTCTACTCGTCAGTTGTCTTATACTGTCTCAGCACTATCATGTTCACGATTATAGTGAACTGCCCAGTTTGTAGTACCACTGGTGTGTGGGGCGGGGTATGTGCATCAGTCGGTCGCATTTTGGCTAAACACCCCCCCCCCACCAAACGAAATCGATATGTACGCCCCTGGACAAAACCCTTGATTTCATCAGAAACACATGGGTTTGTGTTTCTTTAAAAAGTTACTATTTACACGGGTGTCATAGAAAAATATACATGATTAAAATTCTTATTTAATTTTGTTACACATCTTACAGATAAACATTGACCCAGTATACGTGATCGACAAAACAAGCCCTTATACTTTTAATTTTAAAATAAAATCCTGTCCTACTGAATATAGAAATAAAATAATTAGCCAATTAATTATTATTACCGCAAACAGTTGTTTTCGTTTCAGTCAGTTCAATCAATAAATACGAACTAAACTGCAGTTTAATCGCAAACGATACAACATTTTGAAGCAGTTTGATTATGATTTTTAATGTTGTTAATATTTGATCATCAAAACCAATAAAATAAAAAAGAAAATCATATCATTACAAGCCCCAGAGGCCCGGATTAACAGAGCAGTAGACGCTTTTAATTTGAATCGTTTGTTTGTGATTTCTGCGCATTGTGTTTTGTACATAGGGCCTATATATGTTTTATGTATTTTGTGCGTGGTAACTATGACGACACGCCACTTGATTTCATAGTTGTTGTTTATTACTTGTAATGTCGGTGTAATTTGTCTTACTTCTTGTCCGCATGATTTTCTAAGACCTGCACGAGACCTCCATTTCTCACCGACGATTGATGTTTTGTCTTTCTTATTTAAAACGCGATTTTTCGTGCAATCACGTAAAACACATTTCGACTTTCACAATTATAAGTCCGAAATAACACAGGACCGAAATGTCGTGTTACCAATCCATTAAGTTATTGTCCGATATACGCGAATAACGAAAGGAAAAATATTCTTTGGAATGCAAACATATAATCGGATTATTATACGCTGTTCTCGAAGGCATTGAATAAACCAGGAAAAAAAATAAAAGGACCGTTGTGTGACTCTAAATACTTATTCAAAGGGAGGTAACTCTGCTTAGCGACTCTTCTGTGCAAAGAGGACGATAAATGAGTTCAATCTTATTTCCGGCCTATTCATCTTTTTTCTGTTTACAAAAACTAAACAGATTTATTGCAGTTTTTGTACTTATTAATTGGTTTGTAATATTTAGATTTAATTGGAATTAAGTTATCGATGTCGGAAAACATACAGCAATAATTTGGTAAAACATCAGACCGAAGTACAATGTGATCTTATTCACCGTAAATGTAGTAAAATCCAGTATTTTCTAGAAATTCTAGAATTTTGAAAGGAGTATAAAAATAAAATGTATTAAATTTGTCAATGAGTAAAGTTCTCACTTTGTATTTCGTGGCACAGACATGCATGTCTTTGGATTCTATATTCAATATATCAGCTTTTATTTGCAAAATAAGTAAGCAATCTTAATTATTTTTAAAGACCATTGCATTTCCGTTTGATTTATAATTTAGGCATTTATTAAAAGACAGCTGTACTCCTGTAGCTAAAAACGTTGAGATACATGTATAATTATGTGTTTGTTTTTAGCTACGATTGGATGCCCTTAGTCCCAAATGGTTAACTCAGTTTCTTTTTTAAATTAAGATAATTTTATGCTATTATGAACAATTAAACCTACACAAATCTCGCCAAACTCCAAATATCCACGTTAAAACTAATGAAGCGTTGTTTTTATCCATCATACATTAACTCCCGTTTAAAATTGCATTCTTAGTAACTGCTTAACGCCTCGATTTCTTATGCGATGATTTATACCCATTTCTGGTAGGATTATATATGTATATGCTTAATTGTAGTTGGATGTGGCAGAAATATCATGAATATCTATAGTCAATTGTTGTTTTGATGAAAAATGTTAATTTTGCTTACTGATGCCTGATGCAATTCGGGTTGGACTTTGCTACGTGGAGCTGTATAGAAACATCTCTTATCTCGAAACACGGAGGGTTGACAGATGAGGTTTGTTATCTGCATTGTACTATGTATTAAAAGACCTGCAGTAATGATAGGCCGCTTTAATTATTTAGCTCTTACATAATCACATATTGCATCTTTAGATATATCTAGACAATAATATTTCGTGACACTAAAATGGAAGTCACATCAAACATGAATGCCAATATTTCCACGATTTTATGTTTGTTTTTCTCTATTTCAGATTATAAACAGATGTCAACTAATTGATTTGGACGAGAGATCATGAATTGAGTTTTAAGTACCGGTACCATGCATTTCAGACAATAAATATATCTCTAGTCTTTTTAGTATTAGCATTGTAGATTTTATACCTATAGCTATGTCTGCCACACGACCTACAATAAACAATAACTATCTCCCAGAAACCCCTAGTGTTGTAATGATGCCGTCACGGCTACAGTTCGTGTCCCCCAATAATTACACCACATGTAACCAGTTCACGTTTGGTTCACCGACCCAGTCGTCAGCCTGTACGTCATCTCAGCAAATGCCAACATCCTCATCGCGTGGAATATTTATGCACAGAATGTCGGCGCCTGGTTTGGGAGTATCCTGGCAACATACAGTACCGAAGACAATGCCTTGGTCAGAGGCATCTGCTATTCAATTTACATCTCGACCAATCACATCAGCATGTAGATTTAATTCAAGGTGAGTGCAAAGCAGGGTTGTTGCATGTAAACTTTGTCAGTTGGTTATTTTTTTGTTACTACTACTACATACAATCAAGATGTTTTTACCAAAAGAATACATTTATCACCATTTTCAGCCAAGTCTGAATAAGGCACCTGTCAGAAAGAGAGAGAGAAATTGGGTTTAACTTTCACTTGCCACAAACTAGGTCATTTTGGGACTTCTATGTGGTTCAGTTTATTTCAGTTATTTGCTAACACGTCTTGGGTCCTAATGATCTCGGGACATGTCAATTGGACAATGTTAACATCCTTCTAAATGCGAAACAGGAAGTGTTTATTTCCTAAATGTATGTGGACAAAACATCATTAGTCAAATCAGTACATTAGGATGTTAATTAAACACTGATTTAATAAAAAAAATAAAAGACCATCAACCATGATTTGGATACGTGTGAATAAAACGAAAATAATGTTTTATCTTTCAAACATGTAATCATGAAAAAAAGAGTTGAAGTTTTGATTATTTTAAAGGTATTTATTAAGATTTTGTTTTCTATTTTTAGAACATCTGCTCAATGTTCATCGTTGTCACTTCCACAACCGAAACCAAAAAGACATCTAGTTACATTTGATGATGAGTAAGTTTTTTTTTATTTTATGTCAACCAGAAATCAAAGAGTTCACCACATGAGGCGCCACTTAAATTACAACCAGTAGGTCTCAGTATTACACTGTAGCTGAGTTGTAATTACTGGAGTCTATAACATGAAGAGCCAATTGGCTTACAACCAGGCAGTAGGGCTCACAACCAGTAGGGCTCGTATATTAGCTGAGAAAGTTTCTCCATTCTGACTAAAACATTTGTTTTTTTGTTTTTCGGCTTACAACAAATACATGTAGGTGTCAGTTGGTCAAAAAGGTTCCTCCATTCTAATTTAAACACAGATCGGTTAAAATATCATTTTACTGGTCTTCCGTACAAAAGGATCTGAAAGAATTTTTAAATAACCCACGTTCTGTCCTGATTGACGTGAGGGGTTAGTCAATAAAATGGTCTGTTCAGGTTGTCCATGTTATTATTTTAGCCAATTTGACAGTCGGTGTAGGAAAGTAGTATGTTAAATCCCATTTTATGTGAAAAATTTATTTTATCCAGGGCCACGCCTAATAAACGTATATTAACAGAAGAAAGAATGGCTGCTAGAATGGAGAATTTATTTATAGGTAAAACACCAGCTCATGTACTAGGGAAGGATAACTCTAATACTACTGATAGCTGGGAGAAATTTCTACAGTTGGAAGAGAGGTTAGTTGTCTTCTTAAGTTTACTAATTGTTATCAAATTTATCTGTGGAATCGGGTAAGGGTGTACTGTGTCATGTGTGGATTTATGTCATTTATAGGGGAGGTGTGGGTCTAACATGTGCTTTAAACCAGAAGGTCTGTCATTGAGTCAAGTAACAGGGTTTCGAATCCTTGGTTGTATGTGACAAGGAGTAGGGCTGTCTGTCCAATCCTGTGGGTTTTCTCTTGGGCCTCCAGTTTCCTCCCACTACTAAAGACCCCTTCGTTCTACGTGCAATCAAATTAATAAAATAAAACTGTAACATATGTTACTCCTTGTCATGGGAACCATGCATTAAACTATGCAGTCATTCAACCACCCAGCATTAAACTATGCAGTCATTCAACCAATCAGCATTAAACTATGCAGTCATTCAACCGCCCGCCATTAAATAAGGCAAATTATTGATTTTTGAGATACATGGTTTATGAATTTTTTAAATGTAGTCTCATTTTGTCCAGAATTTCTTGAGAATATTCAAAATAATACATTTATCATCTGATCTTTTGAAAATTTATAATTTGTTTATAACAGCAGACTCAGTTGGCATTGGTCATTTTGTAGAATCTTTTGAGAGCTTTAAACACCAAAGCTATCCTTCGATCTGCTTGAAATTTACACACATTGTTCAGATTAGGGTATTGAAGCAATATGTGGAATATCAACGATTAAACACTCAAACTATGAACATTATCCCTTATCAATGTGCTATATATACACAACGTATAGTTTTTTAAGTTTTTAACGTTATTTTATCTGGATTATCGCCCTTTTTAATCGGGAAATTGCACCTTCTAAGCGACGACGTCATAACAGCTATAACAACAGATTCACATCACGCCATTCAGTTAGCAGACAACGGTCTCCCTAGACGGTCTTACATTCCTTTGCTTCCATGTATTCAGTTTTGTTTTTGTTTTTGTGACGGTTGTAATGTGTGTCCTAATGCATTCAATATACTTCAATCCTCTTCTTTATTGATTTAATGCATCTAGTTTTTTAGAACTAGGCCTACTTCTTGATACATTTAACGGTGTGGTTACTTGTATATCGGAATTTATACAACAATATGCTTGCATTCGTAATTCTTGCAACATATAACAGTTCATGACTCATACTGACATAATATAATTATTTCCTTGGGTTTTACACCCAACTTGTTTTCAAATATGAGTGAAGTCTGTGTCACCACAGGCCCGGGACTGTACAGCGCAGTGGACGCTTACGGCTAGCCCCGGATCCATTCACTCTTTTTGATTTGTTGTTGTTTGTGGTCTCTTAGCATGATGTCTTATCTGTATATTTGTTTTTGTGTAGAATTGTGTGTGGTGCAGTCCCCCTGCACTTACTATATAAAAAAAAAGAAGTATATCGAATTCAAAAAATTTGTGTTAAATATATTATTAATTTTTAAGAATCTTGTGAATACTCTTGCTGCAATATTTGCCATCCAATCTTCTTGTTAAAGTTTGTAAACACGGTTAAGAATAATTCCTGATAATTGCTTATAGAGTTGTTGCCCTTGATTATGAACATGATATTATATATACACTTTAGAGATTTGACTATTTATTTACCAAATTATCCACAACGCAATAATCTTGGGAACGATTTTAGTTGCTGTTGTCCTTGACGATGTTGCAGAATCAATGTTGCAGAATCTTGTTCAAACATTAGTGTAGATTTCATCTTTGTGCAATACTCAGACGATGTAGTTGTGGTGGGCAGCGTATGTTTTGTTCCCTGGCAACCATAGTTGTAGTGGGTGACGTATGTTTCGTTCCCTGGCAACCTATTGTATGATATTGCAGATTGAAAGATGATGAGATAATATTAGAAGATGAAAGAATGACAGAAGGACGAATGAACCACAATGGTTTTAAAATATCAGATGATTTGAAAGATAAAATATTTTCTCAAGAACCATTTTTACCCCCACAAGTTTTACAAAACCTGTAAGTACATGTATCACTTTAAAGCACGAATTTTATATTTTTAAGTTATATTTTTAAAATGTATTAAGATAAAGCCTTAAAATAGATGGTCCATCTTCATCAGCCCAGCCCAGTCAGAGCAGAACAATACGAAGATGAACTTTATTTCATTTAAAAAAAAAAAAAAGTTTTTGCATTTTTTTGTTATTGCAGAAGTCAACCATCTTTACAGCTTGTCTTGTGGAAACCACCAGAAGGGGTTGTATCAGAAATATTAGAAAAGGTTAAAAAGGAAAAATATGGGGACAAAGATTCTAATGAAGATTATTGTCGTGACAACCAGATTAACCAATCGTTAGACAGAGAGGAAGAAGTTCAATCGATCGAGTAAGGAAACATTTTTATTTTCTTGTTTTTATGTATGGCCATAGTCAGACTTGGTTCACATGCGATCAAACATTGAAGGCATATTCTGAAAAGGGGTTAGGCCAGGTGGCTAAGTGGATAAAATGCTGGCTCGCTAGCCTGGAGGTTGGGTGTTTGATCCCTGCATTGACCGAGAAAGTTCATTCAGATTTTCCGGCGTGGCTACCTCTTGTCAGTGATGCAGGATGGAGAGTCTGATAAGGACTCATCAGTGTGCAAGTAAAAGATACCTGGCAGTTGTGATTTGATATAATAGTATACCATAGAGTCATTGCCCGGACCAAATTTCCCTCATAGCACACTGTATGACGTGTGTCCGTCTTCATTAGCCAAGTCGGAGCAGAACAGTAGGATGTAAACTCCATTTATTTTATTTTCTAAAAAGGACTTTTTTGCTATTATTGTATTTATATATTTTTGTGTGACCTTTTTTATTTTTGTATTATATTTTTTTATTACAGTGCCAATGATATTACCGAAATGGACGTGGAAATGTTTGATAATGTTGACGATGAAATGTCGTTATGACAACAGTTTCAATTAGAATCACCATAGAGACACTGTATCGAATCATCATAATTTATAAAAACATTGACTTGTTCTCCATGAAAACATTCTAGATTGATTGAATTGAAAGGCAAAGGTTGACTTCCTATCCATGAATACATTCTAACTTGATTATTTAGAGATTTCATGCTAGATAAATCAGATATGAAATACACTCAATGCGGTGCCACTCAGAAAAACATTTGATTGTATTAAGAAAAGTAGCGATGTGTAAGAGGTATGCTCAAGTAGAAGGTCAAGTACTCAGACACGATAGTGTATCACCCCTGAACCCTGACACCCAATTAAAGGGTCAAGGATGCAGACATGAAAGTACTGACATCCCCAGCCCAGTTTCTCTGCAGGTTAGAGTATATAGAGGTTCTACATGGATTGTATATTTATCTGATCTATAAAACGAGGAAGGCAATACAGAAGGCTGTTTTTATGAACCAATATCACCCGTGGTGGAAGTGGACGTAAAACTCGAGGAACGAACGAATGGGTTTGAAACCTGTCTCCTATGTGTAGCTTGTATTCTGTGTATAAACAGTAAAGGTCGTTGTTTATTTCATTTTTGTATGTTAAATGTTCAATATGATATCATCAATATCTTTTGGTAAATTTGATATACAAATGTGAACTTCTGTATATTCTAGTGAAGTTGGTTTTGCTTGGGTTGACTTGATATGATGTTTTTACAGGTCAAGCTTTGAATTAATTGGACCATTTGCTTCCAATTGTTTTTGTATGTAAACACAAAAGTTTTTGATTCCTGTCATTTTCCAGGTATCTTAGCAACAAGTACCTCTGTTGTCATGGCGCCAGGGATCTTAGCAACATGTACCTCTGTTGTCGTGGTGTCCAGGTATCTTAGCAACATGTACCTCTGTTGTCGTGGTGTCCAGGGATCTTAGCAACATGTACCTCTGTTGTCATGGTTTCCAGGGATCTGAGCAACAAGATAAGATCCATGCAGACGAGTTTGTAATAAACCAGTTATTTAGAACCCCTGATAACTTTCAGTAAGCTTAACCAAAATTGAAAATGACATCAATTAAATATTTTTTATGTGTTAGAGAAGTTCTATAATTTGCTTCTTGTCAATCAAACTGATTAAAATACAGATCTATATTTCGTTTAGTTTTTGTTTAATACTTTCGATGGCTTGATATAGTGGAAGTTCACGTCAGGGTTCAAACGAGTGGCTTTTGACCCTATGACGTCAGACATTGATTAATCAATCAGCGTTGACGTTTCTATTAGCTAACCCACAGTTCCGTGAAATAAAAGGTCAAGAAGTTGCTGTAACAGACCATTTCATTGGCTAATCAAGCCATCTAGAACACGTCAATGAAAACATCTCTTCCAGATCCTAGTGTAGTAAAGACAAGTAAAACAAAATTTTGAACTATAAAAACTAAACGAAATAGGATCTGTGTTTTATTCAGATTGCTTGTCAATGAAGTTTAACAAAATGATGAATTATTTACGAATGTTTTGGTATGTTTAAGTATTTAAAATCAAAAGGACAAGTTGTGCCTTAATAATGTTTTGTTTTAGCCTATTATTAATGTATTATATGTTTTAATTATCAAATATGTTGTGATGGACCAATTAACTATATATAGCCTATCATCTGTATATTATCATACATCAATATCTACTTCACAACTTCAAATCTGAAACATTATATCTTTATATTGTTATATATCAATAATAGGCCTACTTGTGTACATATTTATCTTCAAGCCTGAATGGTGACAGACTTGTTTATGTTGTTATATGTCAATAGTAGGCCTACTTGTGTACATATTTATGTGTAAAAACATTTCAAATAATCATCACTGTAACCCAGGTTTGATTTCATCTTGTGTATTTAGCACTAATTTCTTTCACATTCCTTTAATATCAAATCTTTGTTTAAAATTTGTAAAAATCATTAAAAATTACCAAAAATGATCTAATTCGTACTTGCATCCAGTTTAAAGCTAATCATTCAACTTTGGTAATGAGTGTTCAATTTACAAGTGTTTAATTTCTCGATCACGGTTAATAACTAAACAACAGTGCTAGAGAAATTAAACAATTGTAAATTTAACACTCATTACCAAAGTTGAATGATTAGCTTTAAACTGGACACAAGTACAAATAAGATAATTTTTGGTGATTTTAAAACAATTTTTACAAATTCTCAAACAAAGATTTTATATTTAATGAATATCAAAGAAATTAGTGCTAAATATTAAATCTTACCTGGGGTGCAGTACAAGGAAATCCGAATGTAAACACAGTTGACTAGCTGTTAAAATGTGAGTCTAGTATTGCTGTCAGTCTGATGAAAGTCATAATCAGCCAACCCAGTGCTTATATTATTGTGTTATTATAGGCGTGATCATCAACCAGTCTAGTGCTCCTATCATGGTGGGCTCTGTGATGACAGTCATGATCAACTAGTCTCGTGCTCCTATCTTTGTGGGCTCTGTGATGACAGTTATGATCAACTAATCTAGTGCTGCCACTGTGGGCTGTATGATTGTAGTCCTGTTTAATCAGTCTAGTGATGATAGTCATGATCATCCACTCTAGTGAGATAATCGTGTGTTATATATTTTCTATTCGTATCTTTGAAGGTTAAATATGTAGATCAGTAATTATAGTCTCTTCACTTTATCAATACATCTTTATCAAAGATCCCTTGACAGTTGAAATTCAATATCTAGAGTGGTACCGTCGTCCAGGCAAAACTTCACTCATTGCACACTGCTTGGCGCATTCTTTAGGGGGGGGGGGGGTAGATGGCCGAATGGTTAGCACGTACTAGCTGTTTCATAAAGCCTGTCATTGAGTCAACTGGCGCGGTTTCGAATCCCCGGTTATACGTGACAAGGAGTTGGTTGTCTGTCCACCATCTTGGTTCTCTCCGAGTCCTCAGATTTCCTTCTCAACTGCTAAAGACGCTTACGTGCCAACGAATTATTAAAATAAAATTGAAACATTGGTTAGTCCTGAAATGACCTTGTTTGTGTTCAACCCCAGTTCTCACTCTCTCTGTAAAAGATCCCTTGACAGTTGGAATTCAATATCAGAGTGGTGCTGTCGTCCAGGCAAAACTTCACTCATTGCACACTGCTTGGCCCACGTTCGTCTTCATTAGCCCGGCTGGAGTAGAAACACAAGATGTTAAAGATTCCTTGACAGTTGAAATTCGATTTAAGAGTGGTGCTGCCATCCAGGCAAAATTTCCATACCACACTGCTTCACGCATGTCCGTCTTCATTAGCTCAGATGGAATAGAAATACAACATTCAATATCGGGAGTAGTACCGCCGTCCAGGCAAACTTTCCCTTGTAGCACACTGCTTAACGCATGTCCGTCTTCATTAGCTCTGATTGAGTTGAAACATAAAAGCTCATTTCATTATTCATGTTATTAAGAAAGAATGTAAAATTTAAGAGAATATTTTGAGATATGAATTGTCTGATATTGTGAACAGACTGGAATAGAATGTTTGTTTATTATTTGTATATTTTGATATCGTGGATATTTTGAGCTTCTACATTCTAATTTTACGATACAATCAGCTTCGTTACTTTAGAACAAAGTGAAATATAGACTAATATCTCCAGCTTGAACAAGAATCCTGTTCCTAGTTAATTTGTAATGAAATACAGGCAATTCTTTGATATTTGCCATGTTATTGTATACTGGCACCAGCCATATATTCCTGGTACCAGTTAAAACATACTAGACCTAGAGTGGGTGAATCTTCCTAAACACTACAAGCTATAGAATACTGGTAGAACTAGACATTTCTGTCAGGTTATTGTTTAGTAAGAATATACCTGTTGATATATTTGTGCTTATGAATAATTGACAATCCAGATTTTGTGTTGTTTTTTGGTTTTTTTCGAGGTAATCGATGTTGTGTTTATATGTTGTGATGTATGTAAGGAAGGGTATTATGTATAAAATACGTGATTTTTCTCAGTTTGTCTTTATTTCTTGATTGATTGATTGAAATAAGAAATGAATGTACAAGTTATAGACTACGAGTACAAGAAATATCCAGAAATATGTAGTATGTAATGATGATGTATAAGTTGTCAAAATGTTGTATATATATTATAAATGTGTATGAAAAGTTAAAGATAACTACTCTTGGGTATTGAATACACAAAAATATAAAAGTTTTTGAAAAAAGAACTACATTATTTGTTTATTACTAGCACTTTCGCAAGTAATCGACAAATAATGTAGTTCTTTTTTCAAAAACTTTTATATATTTGTGTATGAATGTATATATGTAGTGTACATTTGCTGTACCAGTGTATGTGATATAAATATATTACATGTAGTATCATCCAACTGTACCGGTGTATATATATACATGTGGTATATTGTTACTGCTGGTGTACATGTATGTAATATTATATCGGTACTACTGGTATCTATATATATATATATACATGTGTTATACTGTTACTACTGGTATATATATATATATAGTATACTATTAAATATTGTACCCGGTATATGTTATATATATATAAAATACTGGTACATGTATATGTAATATATACATGTATAGTATAATGTAGGTTATTATTCAAATAAATATAATCCTCTTTATTCTAACATGTTACTATTTTCTTGTTTGTTGGGGTGGTTTTATGTGTGCGCAAGCAAATTAAAAGATAAGTCTAAATGCCCACTCAACAGAAACTGTCATTTCGGGACTAACATATGGTTCAATTTTATTTTAATAATTTGCTTGCACGTAGGGGTCTTTATAATTAGCTGTGGAAGGAAATCTGAGAAAACCAACGAGGTTGGACAGGCGGGCGACGTTACTCTTTGTTTGTCACGTACAAACAGAAAATGGAAACCATGCTATATTGAATCAATACTGTTTCAACTTGGTTAATAAAAACGGATATACAGTGTGCACGAGGGAAAGTTTGCCCGGACAGTGGTGCCACGGCCTACTCCTATTTCAAGGGGTCTTTTCTGTCCCATCCAAAAGACTATTTTCTATTTCTTGTCCGTCCCTACATCACTGACAAGGGGGAACCACGCTGGAAAATCCTGGTGAACTTCCTCACCTAAAGGATTCTACCAAAATAAAATGGATGGTTCAGCAGCCTTGATCTTTCGTTTGCCTGAAGTCCTGACAACGGAGGTGGTATGAGAGAATATTGACCAAATTAAACACAAAGATTATGTTTCAGCTGTCATGGTTCGTTGAGATATTTTATTATGCAGTCGGTGCATTTGTTGTAGTCGGAAATCCCCCTTTTCACTCAATAGTTTTGCGATTGAGAAAATACAATTCCGGAACATTCAATCCGATTTCCCTTCAAAAATAATTACTGCAAAGGGAGGTAATTAGTCATTTAAAATGGTGATCGAGTGCCTGTCATAAATAGTGAGAGAAAGGGGTTTAATGTCATTTTGGGACAAACATATGGTTTAATTTTATTTCAATAATTTGCTTGTGGGTAGGGGTCTTTAGCAGTGGGTGGAAACCGGAGTACCCGGGGGAGAATCCACAAGACTGGACAGACGACCCTACTCCTTGCCACATACAACCGGGGATTTGAAACCACACCAGTTGACTCAATGACAGGTGGTATGATACAGCGCGCACACGCCCCCTTGTCATAAGAGATTAGAATTGGGCTCATGAGGACAAGAAAATGAGAGATAAGATATTAGTATAATAATTTTATTGCACTATATATAAAGAAAACATATATACGGATATCAGGGACCGTATAAAGATTACTTTACCACTTTATATACATATATATCTATCTTTACACGGAATTCCTGGCTTTAAAATATGACCACAATCATAGAGAAGTATTTATTTCGCTTCTATTTTCATATTTCTTGTCTAGCAAGTAAAATAGATCAGAACTGCAGAACAAATTAGTACATTAACTTTTCAATATGTATGGTGGCCTTTCAGAACAGAGAGATGGTGTTTCACATCCACTCCACACAAACTAGGTCATTTTGGGACTAACAAAGGGTCTTTAGCAGTGGGAGGACCAAGAGAGAAACCAAGAGATTAGACAGACGACCCTACAACCAGGCAATTCAACCATGCCAGTTGACTCAATGATAGACCTTTGATAAAATGTGCACGTGCTAACCATTCAGCCATCCACCCCACAGCGAATGTGGAAGTACTGTATATATATATATAAACAATAGATTTATAATAAATAAATATTTAATCATTATAACATCCACCAGCTCATGTTTATAATAACATGACCCTCAGATTTTATCATATACAATAAATAATCACATGACAGCAGATCGATTTTATAATAAATAATAATCACACGACAGTGGATGGTCCTTTATAACAATGGTTCACAACTTATTTACATTCACGAACCCCTTGGAACATTTCATTAAACTCTGATGACTCCTATATCTTTATTCACGGTCAGAAATAAAATGAAAAGGGGGTTAACGTTCTACTGTTTTGTTCCGAACAGGGCTACTCGAGACCAGCATATATATGCCATACGATGTGCTATGAGTAAAACTTTGCTCGGGTGACTGTATCCCCAATGTGTTCAGTCAGGTTCCCATATTAGGACAATGAAAGAGATATTAGGGCCAGAATATTCCACCACATCGTACAATGATAAACATTAACATAGTCCATTACAATCTGAATCCCATCAATAATATTATACATGAACCCCATATATCTTTTATTATAACTTGGGTATCAGCCTTCCCAGCCCACCCTACCCTTCCCCTGCGGCCCCCTTTCACTTTTACAATCATTCACACTATCTCTTCAAGATCCCTAAGGAGTTAATTTCTTTAATTTATTTAATTGGTATTTAGTAACTAGATGAGAACATCACATGACACAATTATAAGTTACTTGAAAAGGGTTCTCCCGTCTTTATCAAGCAAGGGGTTCATGGATCCCAGGTTGGGAAACTCTGCTATAAAATAAATACTATCTACTGGTGTCATGTTTCCGTTTCATTCTTCTATGGTGGTCTCGTTCTTCTACATCTACTGTAACAACATTTTGTAAATCTGCCGATTTTATTCGTCAGATAAATTGTCCATTTTTTCTATAATCTCTTTTTAATCAATTTTTCCAGTTTTCTGATTCTACTGGACTCGGGTTCGGGAGAGGATACATTCTGTGAGTGACTTGTCTCCCCTGTCAACGCAGACATTGGTATTCGATTTCTATAAATCTCCATTAAAATACTCTGATCATTTCTCCGTAAACCCTGCAAAATATAAAATATTTATTATAAAATATAAAATGTTCATTTAACGCAAAATAGAACACTATCTTTTTTTTTATATTTCCAAGGAATTTCATGAATAAAGAAATTCCTGCAAAAATGTATTTTTTGAAGTTTCTGTTCAGACACAACAACCGATCTGTCTTTAAACTTTTTGATATTATTAATACATGTCAAATTTATTTCCAGGCCTTGTGACAAGCGTAAGATCAACTAGATAAATATAAACATATATCAAGAAATAATTTATTTGCAACTCGAGTCCCATAGCTCAATAACTACGATGGTTACAGCCATAATCATTTACAAATCAGTGTCCTACAGCTCTCCTACTGCATCCCTCTATATATAAATCTTTATCCACATATATTCTAATTGGGGGGTGTCGTGTTGAGTGCCATCGCCCAACGACCATAACAGTAAGATATCTACATATACATGTATTCTGATTACGAGTCAAGTGCCATAGTCCAACAGAGATCATCCAGTGACATACAATGGTCTCATTGAGATGATCGAATGAAACTGTTTATAAGAACTAGATATACCTACCTTCATTTCTAGAACTTTCTGGAATTCATTAACATCGGAATCATTCAACAATCTAATATAATTATCAACATAACCCTGGGGTGGTTCGTGAGGTGACATAACTACCTGGTGAAACACAAAAATATACAAATATCTAATATTATAGTTTATATATCTTGTTATACTGGTATATCACCTAATCATTGTTGATATACTGGTACCCAATAACAGGACTATTCTTGTAAACCAGTTGTTACAGGACTTACACCTGAAACCCTTTGTGAAATAACACAGTTCTTGATCTAATAGTCTTGACAAGTTCGTTATATGGAGAATAATATATTATTTATATTATAAATACAGATATTATTCTCCATATAACGAACTTATACCACACCAGTATTGAGAAGTTGTTGGTAGAATGAATAAACTTACCTTTAAAACCATCTCAGCTTTAGTCATTCCTTTAACCACTATCTTCGTATAACTATAAAATATTATCAAATGTCGACAGTAATAAAAGATTAAACTTAGTCAAGATATTCAACTACATGTAATGAACAACTACTTCAATTAGAAGTACAGAGAGAGAAAGAAATTGGGTTTAACACTGGCTCGACACAAACCTGGTCATTTCAGGACTAACATATGGTTTTAATTGAATTTCAATAATTCGCTTGTGCGCAGGGGTCTTTAGTTAAGGGAGGAAACCGGAGGACCCAGAGAAAACCCATGAAGTTGGATAGACGACCCTACTCCTTGTCACGTCCAATTAGAAGTACAGTTATTGTATCCCAAAATGTGTGACAGATGTCAGACATACAGCTAAACAGATAATTCCATATCAAATGATCCTGTCTTTTGAACCATAAAAAGTTAAAGCAACACTATGTATGATTACACAAAGAGCTGACAGTTCTCAAGGGCAGATCCAGAATTTTCAGAAAGGGGAGACGTGCTGCACCCACATGGGAGTGCGAAGTTTTATTCGAGTGAAAAAAATGCCCACAAGGACTAATTTCATACTAGTACTGTAAATTAGGATTTCCAACCTAAACTATTTTTGTTCTCCTTTCCCGCGAGAATATATGGAGCTAAAAATTCATTCACCACCACAAAAAAAAGAGGGGGCGTGTGCCGGGTGCGCCCCCCTTTGGATCTACGCCTGGTTCTCGCTGTAATAGTTTGAAAATACACAATGAAAAGAGAATATACTGACTATTTCAGTTACATTATTTCACTCTGACCCTAGATATCGGCAATACAATATTATAGTCTTGTCTTGGTTGTCATTACTATCATTGTTACGATATTAAACAAAGTCTCGATTATTAATTTTTATGGCAAAACATATCAAAATCTACTTAATATTGGAGCCATCAGATGGCATCAAGAGTTGATTATGGTCTGGATAGGTTAATTAATGTCTGATTAATAATTTATATAACATTTAAGGCCTAAAGAAAGATGTGCAATAGACAGATTAATCAAAAGTTTATATTTCAGGCTTAAAGAAAGACCTACAATAGGCAGATTTAACTGTTATATAATGTATGTTTAATATATACTAAAGATAAAAGATAATAAATTATAACTAACCTGGCTGGAGCTTTCCTAGCTACTTGAGATCCTAGCGACGGTAAATCTAATAATACTGTTTTTAAACTGTGAGTATCTAATAACAACTGCAAATATATATATTATAATTACTATATTATCCATGTTATTATTATACACGCTAATAAATCTATATAAATACAATCAAAGTGTAAAAATATATGTATGTTGGCTCATCCCCTACATGTATGTGAATGTTTTAGGGTCCCAGATGAATCACGATTTGCGGCCGCACGCCACCTCAACATGCAGTATCAAATTAACCAGCATATCCCCATGAATTTTTCAGGCCATCTAATTTGGGCCCCTGGTTAGCCAGTTATCCTGCTAGTATTTATATAAATCATGATTCTAGATGCACCACCTTTTCCTGGACATCGTACTACAGATAACTGTTGAAACAATATATATCCATGACTTGTTTTATAACTACATGTACTCCTCCTACTGGTGTATCAATCACATCAAATAATATTAATTCCCCCCTCTTTTATTATGAAATGTTGGCATTTAGAGAGACACAACTATGTATTCTACATCTGTTCTGTTTTAGGTTAATTTTAAATAATAATACTCTATAACGTTATAACCTGTTCAGCTGCTACTGTACTGTGTGTACGACATCTATATAACGTGTTGACAAACTTCGGTATAAAAGAACTGAAATATATAACATACTATTAAAATATGTTCCATCAAGAGAGAGAAAGAGAGATAGAAAGAGAGAGAGAGAGAGAGAGAGATTAATGGGGTTTAACACAAACTAGGTAATTTTCAGACTAACACATGGTTCAATTTCATTTCAATACATTGTATGGGTCTTTAGCAGTGGAAGGAAACCGGTGGACACGGAGAAGACCCTTGAGGTTGGAAAGATGACCCTATTCCTTGTCACGTACAACTGCAGTATCGAAACCACTCCATTTGACTCAATGCTCAATGATATGCATTAACCATTTGGCAAGGTTAAGGGAGTTTGGTATTTAGGTGAATTATTCATATAATGATGTATTACGTGCTAGTTCCAAAATAACAAAATTGGTTTTGAGTGGTCTTTAACAAGGGGAGGAAACTACAAGATCCAGAGGAAACCCATGAGGTTAGGGAGGCGACAATACTCCATGACACATACAAGCCTTGACTGAATGACAGTTCTTAAGATTTAAAGCATACCCAATAGATGACTGGAACAAACATTTTCTACCCTCTAATAATAATCAATCAACTATTTTCTTGCCATAATTTCCAAAGCGACTTACTTGGCAAATTTAACAGAGAATTGTGTAAAATATTTTCGCGATGAAGCTAGATTATCTCGTATAATTGGTATGTTTTGTTTTAAATGTGATGTGATAGCTGTAATATATCCACTCTGATCTCCAACAGCCTCGATAGTTGACCATGGCATCTAGAATATATAATATAACACGATGATCACGACATCTAGAAGATATGATATAATATATGGTCATGGTCGTAAGTCAGATGTATATCACACTAGAGTTATCTTGAGATATACAATCAACTTGTTAGTACATGATGCACTATTCAATACGATTCTATAATAAGTCTAAATTAATGACAACTAATTCCTGGCTGAAATCGGTTTCATTTACCGATTTAAACATTTTGTTACAATAGCAAGTTGACAATTTACCTTCGTCATGGCCGATAAAGCTGGTTCACAGGCTGTCTCTAGATCTTGTACTAATAGATGGATACAGTTTGATATTACACTACAATAATACATAACATCATATTACTGTCATGTATACAATATAACACCTTATAATTAAACATCCCCTGACAGATTGACAAAATTCCCTTCTTATCCACTGCTTGCACGCCTTCATTAGCCTCATTAATTAGGTTTCCTTCAAGGTGTGTCTAGGTTTCGTTAGAATTAACCAAGTATTGTTGTTGATAAGTATATGTCTTGTTATATTTCATCATTGCTTGATAAATGCTACAGAACCCAAGCTGGTAGAGAGAGAAAGAAATGGGGTTTAACATCCACTCAACACAAACTAGGTCATTTTGGGACTAACAAGGTTGGACAGGCGACCCTACTTCTTGTCACGAACAACCAGGGATTTGAAACCACATCAGTTGACTCATTGACAGACAGTATAATACAATGCGCACATGCTAACCATTCATGTCCAGTTATGGAACAACATAATTTATAATCAGTGATAGGATTAACCGTGACTAATTTTAGGATTTCAACCTGTATGTTCGTGATAACTGTGCTATGATTAAGATATGGTAAAATCTTTACAATATCAGTCTGTATGTATGCTGGAATTATTAATAGTGATAAGATTTACCGTGCACGATTTAACTGTGATATGATTTAGATTAAAATCTATATACACATGATAACCATGGTAGGATTAGCTGTGATATGATTTACACATGGTAAAATTTTTATGTACATGATAATCGTGGTAACACAACTTACTTATGGAATATATCCAGCTGATTACCAAGATCAATATTCTTAACCAAACTTTCATCAACTTTCTCTTTCAGTTTTTCTTCTAGTTGTTGAGTAGTTTCCATACAATATTCTGCTGTACAGAGTATACTACAAACACGACATTGTTCTTCTTCTGTAAGCTTAGTTACCTCCCCTTCTTTCAATATACTCTGTATTAATCCTGTAGCAGAACTAATACTCGTATTCTGATTACTTAATCTGAAAGATAAATATAGTATACATTAGAGATATCGGGGATGGTTTATATTGTATTTCACATTTAAAGATGTTTTATGCAAGAGCTAAATCTGTCTATTAAAGTTCTTTTTCCAGGCTTCAAATTTCATGCTGATTATTATTTTTAGATGTTTATAAACATGACCAGCCATTTATAAAGTGCATTTGCTGTACGTGATAATAAAATATCTACGTTACATCCCGTACAATTGTGCTCAGAACTCAGATAGGTGGAAGGCGATGGCACCTTCGCCCAGAGGTTTAAGCACAGTAGGACAATGTGTTAATTCTGGGACGTAGTGTGTGCTGCACAACGACTGCTTGCGCCTGTTTGACTTGACTCGTTTGTTGAATGTTTTGTTTTGATAAAAAAGTTTGTTATTGTTTCCATATTTATTTTAAAGAATGTTTATATATACAGTAGGCTATACAGTTTCTCTATATTTTCACTCAATATATGTTGTTATTTTACATCTTGTTGCTGTACTGAGTACGTAAAACTTTATGGTGTTATCTAGCTTTATGCATTTTAAAATTTAGTTTTTTCATTTTACCCATTCATTTTTCTCATGAATATTTTCCTTTGTTGTAAGGGAGACAACTCCTCTCATTACAATCTCAATGTATATTTTAAGACTCAAGTGATCAAGACTACATTAAAAAAGAGACTCAAGTAATTGAGTCTTTAGACTTAAATTTACATTAAAGTTTCAGCACATAGTGGAAACTTTTCAAGACTATCAGTACGGCGACAGACAGTGTTGCTCCTTGGAAGTAAGTTACAAGATCGTAACCTGTTAGTACGGCGACAGACAGTGCTGCTTCTGATAAGTAAGTAAAAAGACCACAACTTACTTTGGCAAACTATTTAATAAAACTCTGGTTGCATATTCTTTAAGATATTTCTGGAATGTTCTCGTTAAATCAATCATTGGTTGTCCAGTACTCAATTGCGAACATTGTACCATACATTTCTTATAAAATACGAACAAATCGGCACAACTCGGTAATACGTTACTCCCTTCCTCCGTCTCCATTCTCGGTGTTCCGTGTTGACGTAAATCTTCCATGAATCGATTGATCAACTCCATCAAATTCCTGGAAATATTAAAATATCAAGAAAACTTATATCAATGACTTTAGCCGGACATAAAATGATTCTATAAATAAAGTGGTTCGACATTTGGTTGTCAAGTACTGTTGCTACGACAATAAACAATCTACACTACATGTATATCTTCCAACACTCATAACGTCACTCAGGGAATAAAGTAATTTAAATGAAATTTTCGATATATTTATTTTTTATTATATAGTTTCGAAATAATATAGCGGGAACAGCTAGCTCCTAATCTTAATATTACATAGAGATATATTATGGGAGATTAGATAAGAGCTGGCAGTTCTCACTATAAAAGTTAAAAACTAAATAATATAACAGGAATTTGCTTAAAATTTCAGTCCAATTGATCCACACTGAACCGAGAATTTAACGATTCAATTTTCAGCCTAGCCTCGATCATCATTACAAAAGTCGGTATGATGAAAAACATAATCTTGATTATCTATTTCATGATTTAATCATGAACGAAAGCTGAGCAGCAAATCAGATCCTAGTTCAGTAAATATCGCTGGCTAGTGATGACAGGGAGTGTAGATTAGGGTCTGGATAAATTAATTAATGTCTAATTAATAATTTAGATAACATTTCAGGCAATAAGCAGATTTAGCTGTTATAGAATGCCTATAATTATATATTATAGTTTATTATAATTTCTACCTACCTATCCTGTGAATCAATATAAATATTTAAATGAGCCTCAAAACAAGAGGAGATAATTCCAGTAAACGGTGTACTTCCTTCTTTCTTTGGCTACAACAGAATATTACAGAGTTGTATTTTTATATATCCCATGTTGTTAGACAAAGCAGTTGACTCATTTCATAAGAAGTTAAAAATCTATGTATTTTTGTTCAAAGACAACTTTACATGCACATGCCATCTCGGACTTTGTTGAGTTAACAAGCATACACTATATAATGCAAATTTTGGGAGGGACAGAAATATACACAAACTAGGTCATTTTGGGACTAACATATTTCTTCAATATTATTTCAAGAAATCTCTTGTGTATAGGGGGTTTTAGCCAAGGCAGGAATCTGGAGGAACAGAATAAATCCAAAACGTTACACCATATGAGAAGTAAGAACTGGACTTAAAAAATTCTTCACGGTTCTTCTTGACCCAAATGAGGATGCTAATCCTGACGGCATAGTGAAACAAAGATATAACTGAATTAATCAACGTAATGTTTTTTATTTCCTGACTCCCTAACTAAGTGGCTACGTGCTCAGTTCTAGTCTTGGATGAAACTCATGATTTTAATATATAAAACATGTTCTAGTCTTGGATGAAACTCATGATTTTAATATATAAAACATGTTCTAGTCTTGGATGAAACTCATGATTTTAATATATAAAACATGTTCTAGTCTTGGATGAAACTCATGATTTTAATATATAAAACATGTTCTAGTCTTGGATGAAACTCATGATTTTAATATATAAAACATGTTCTAGTTATGGGCGGAACTCGTGATTTTAATAAATAAAACATGTTCTAGTCTTGGATGAAACTCGTGATTTTAATATATAAAACATGTTCTAGTCTTGGATGAAACTCGTGATTTTAATATATAAAACATGTTCTAGTCTTGGATGGAACTTGTGATTTTAATATATAAAAGATGAACCTTGGTTTCTTCCGCAGCTTGTTGTTCTGTTTGCTGATTGTCCTGTTCAAATGGATTAGTAGTAGGATGACTGGAAGACTCTTCAAAAGGATTGGTTGATACGGGAGGTGCTGGGGTCGTGGATATTTTACGAGGTTTAACCTTTATATATTAATAAGGGTTAATTCATGGTTAGGCATAATGCAGGGGGTCTATAGCAGTGATTCCCAACATGGGGGAGGGAACTTTGATATAAAGAGGGGCAATTTGAAATTGATATTTTAAAAAACAAACATCACTGATCCTAGTAATCTCAACGGTCTGGAAAAAACTTTTTTTTTAACCAAGTCCTGTTCTTATTATTTAACGTATTGTAATTTTATGGATACACAATTACTGAGTTTAATACCAAGCGATGTTTTGACGAGGATACTCTCGTCTTTATCAAGCAAATGATACAAATATGTAAATATTATAATCTACCTTTTCACTTCAACTTGATTGAGTTTGATGATAAAGAGGGGCATCAAATTTTTAAAGGTTTGAGAAAGGGAAATAAGGCGTGGTCCCTCAAAATGTTGAGAACCACTGCTCTCTATAGTACATTCCCCTACAAACAAGCTAAGCAAGCTGATGTAAAATATGATGCAGTAAGCGTTTGTGCTACTTCCTTCCTCAGATCTGGTGTCGGAGGACAAGGGAATGCAACATGGAGGATTGTTCATAATGCAGAGGAAACATTACAAGCAACAATTATATGTGTTAAAAAGTGAACATGCCTAAATAATTATCATAAATAGTTGTCTTTAATTCCATATTTAAAGGAAATTAACATGTATTTTTTTTTTAAATTGTGTAAGATCCCATCAAACTATCCTCAATAAAACACAATTTATTTTTATAACATAAGCGATTATCATTTGTAGTGACCATGTGATATGTGTCTAAACTGAACCCATCTGAAACATGTGGGTTACGAACATATATTTTAAAACTAAGCTGTAGATCAATGTCCATGAGCCAATGTGAATGTGACTGACAGGGGCAACAGCATAATACATGTACTTCCACACGAAAATGTGTACAGCATCAAAAATATAAATACAAAAAAAAAGAATTCAAAATGTGTCGTTAAAAAATGTTTATAACTTACCTGATTATCGCTCATAGTGACACCAGTAAATCTCTTGGCTATCAGAGTTTCAAAGTTTGTTGTTCTTTGTATCGCAAACAACAATAGTTTGACATCGATTTCTACTGTCCTTTTAGACATGATCTGTAATAAAGCTTTCCGTGAGATCTGACAAAATTCAACGCATATTCTCTCACTGACTTCCCAAGAGGGGGGAAATAAATGACCAAACTTTTCCTCAAAATCTACCAGAGTTCTCTTGATCCATGCATAACGACGATCTACTTTGTCTAGCCTAAAATTAACAATAGAAAAGTGTTTTGTTATAATATTCTGATTAAAATAGATAAATTGATTATTATAAAAAGATAGGTTGCCAGAAAACACATCATAATCAGGCTTGATGAATCCTAAAAGTTTGACTCCGCCCAAGACATTCTTGTCAATGGACCAATTTTAACTGAAGAGATACATACCATGCTACATCCTGGTCGTCGGCGAAAAGAACCAGATATTCTGACAGCTGCAACTTAACGAACCAGGTTAATAAATCACGTTTAACCTTGGGGTCAAGGACATCCACGACATTACACGCTTCACGAAGCTGTTGTTGATTCCCCGGACCATATTTAGCTCCAGCTCCTTGAAATGCTTCTTCAAAATCTGCTAAAATCTGGATACCGAGTTCATGCTGTATCTCTCTCACCCTATTATAAAAAATAAAATGGGGGTCATAATGTCCTATTTTTCAGCTCTGACAGAGTTATTGAAGATGGTATTTCAATAGCAGCCTTTTCATTAACTGAAAAATAAATTTGTTCTAGGTATTAACCCTCAAACAATGAAAAGGCCACACAAATATATTCCATGCATCTAACTGCATTGTCAAAATTTACCGGAAAGACAATGAGAAATAGTAATTTGATGTTTGCTGGCAATAATAACCAGAAAGAAAATAAAGATTAAACCCATCAGCTAATTTTTTAATGTGTGCTGCAGTGGCAAAAACAACCAAAAGATAAACCTATCAGCTAGTAGTTTAATGTGTGCTGCAGTGACAAAAATAACCAAAGGACTCACCTATCAGCTATGTATGCTGCAGTGGAAGAAATAACCAAAAGACTTACCTATCAGCTAGTTGTTTAATCTGAGGTATTGACATGTATTTCTCGAAATGTTCGAGTACATTAAGAACACCTTGTAAGAGATTGGCCACCTCCCCATATTGTCGTCGGCGTGTCAGATTCTGTAACGAGTCGACTCCGCCTACTAACATGTGTAGATGATTTAACGTTGTTATAGACGAGGTCAGATGTCGTTTAGCGTGATCCAACTGTTTTATATCACGTGTTATTTCTTTCACCTAAAAACACAGGAATTATAATAATAATAAAAACTTTATTCAATGAGGCAACTTATTTAGTTTGCAGAGAGAGAGGGATAAATGGGTTTAACATCCACTCAACACAAACTAGGTCATTTTGGGACTAACATACGGTTAAATTTTATGTCAATAATTCAGTTGCGTGTAGGGGTCTTCTTTATAGCAGTGGGAGGAAACCGGAGAAAACTCAAGAGGTTGGACAGGTGAAATTTAGTTTGCAACAATTAAATGGAGGAATCTGTTTAATCTAGTGGCTAAGTGGGTAAGATGCTGGCTTGCTAGCCTGGAGGTCGGGTGTTTGATCTCTGCACTGGCCAAGAAACTTCATCCAAGATTTTCTGGCGTGGTCAGTGATGAAGGCCGGAGGGACAGCTGTCTAGTCATTGGGCTGGGACGAAAAACTATGCTTCCAATTACATATGATTGTGCAAGAAAAAGATACCATGGCAGTTGGAATTTGATATAAGAGTAGGCCGTAGCGCTGCTGTCCAGGCAAAATTTCCCTCAGAGCACAATGTATGGTGTATGCCTGTCTTCATTAGCCAAATTCGGAGCAGAACAGTAGGACGTTCAAACCCAAATCATTTCACTTAAAATATCTCATCAGCCCTTTCTGATGTTTCTAATACAGATTAACAATATCAAAGAGAAGAAAAACACTTCGCATAAATAAATTGGACAATAATTACCATAGCCTCTGATTTTTCTGCTTTGTCTTTAATATCTTTTATTTTAGTGAAAAGATCCTGGATAGCTTTTTGTGCTTCCTCCAATGCCTGTCGTCCTTCTTCTCCAACATTTGTCTGACCTCTGACCACAGTACGAACTTCATTATCTAGTCTCCTATCAAAATATAAACAAAACAATCAAACTTTACACTGATGGTGGAGTCGATGGACTTTACCCTGATGGTGGAGTCGACTGACTTTACCCTGGTGGGGGAGTCACCTGACTTAACCCTGGTGGTGGAGTCAACTGACTTTACCCAATGGCGGAGTTGACTGATGGTGGAGTCAACTGACTTTACCCTGATACACTACAGACTGAAGTGGAATTGGCACTAATGACTAATGTGCATTAAATTACATGTATGTAGTAAATAATTTGTATTTAATTTCTTGGTGGCTTGGTTAGTAAGACACTGGCTCATGCTCAAGATGCAGGACGTGGCAAGGACAATTTTCTAGTCATTCGGATGGGACAAAATTATTTTTTTGGTAAATTTCTCCAGTCTACTCCATACCATAACTATTTACCTGATTTTAAATCTGATTTTATTAACGACCTCGTCAATATTAGCTAGAGATTGTTCTGTGGGGAAGAGGGTGTTGATGTATTCTACAGGATTAAAATCAGCACGATCTAATGGATCACTGGTCGGTAAAACCTGCAAAAACCAAGCAGAAATATCTTAAAATATTCAAGCATTTCCTTTTTATTTAAAAAGTCCTTTATTTGGCATCTACATGTAGACCCAATCTCGATCGCCGGGATAACTTTAGTCTTCCTAATCTGGCAAAACTTGCAGGCCAATAATCAGTGTGAATTCGGTTGTTTGGCAGGATTTGTTAGAATGTATGTTGCCGATTTCAAAATGCCCAGCGACTTTTACCACAGACAAAACGAACGGACAAATTATCCCTGGGTTGGAGATTGATATACTACGTTCAGAGCTTTTTTAAGCTATGTTTATATCATGTGACTCGTCACTCGTTTAGCACTCAACTGGTAGGCCTACTGCATGTTGTTAAAATCATTTCTGCTCAGGTTCGGTTTTTATATGCATCTTTGCAAATTGTGTATACCCATGCTTTGACTTTTAAATGGAATCAGCATATTTTCTTACTTGAATCAGTTTTAATCTTTAATATGTAGTAGATCTAATGTCAAATTTGTGACATGTCATGTCAAATTTTTGAATGCGATTATTTACGGTTAAAAGTTAACGGGTGATGCACTGACATTTGATCAAAAATTGCGGTCATTTGTTTTCAGGGACAACGCCCATTTTTACCGTCTGAACAGAATTCAAGTGACATAATTAAGACAGACACTAAGGCGGTGCTCGATTCACAGTCCAGAACGTCCCGAATCGACAGAATTACAATCGAGTGACGCGGAATTCAGTCCTGTCACAGTTCTGCCAGTCCCGGCAGCTGAGGTGGAGTGAGTAGAATCGTGACGTATTCCTAGGTAAAAAATATGTTTCAGCAGTCATGATTGGTTGGGATACTTTTTATACAGTCGACGCATGCGCTGTAATCCGAAATTCTCCTTTTCACTCGATTGACACCAGTTTTGGAATTCAATTCCAGAACTGTGAATCGAGTATCCCCACACATTCAATTATGACTGACGACAGTGACAGCCGATTTGATACGGTCCGACAAAACATTAACCTATATATTTTTCAAAATAACAAAATCAGAAGCAATAATGACAATCTTGCTACAGAAGAAACATATTCTATATCTCGCTACCTGATCGATAGCATCCTGAACTTCAGGAGAAAACGACAAAAGCTCCAGAAACTGTTCTTCATCAACAAAATCATCGTCGTCGATAGACGCCATGTTGAAAACAGACGAATTCGGCGGATGAATATTTAGAAACGGTAACTATATCCGGTTTAATATATTGGAACAAATATATTTCAATTTGTCAAATCTATACCAACTTATTCTTTTTCAATGATTAGCATGATATTCTATCATGCAATTATTGTAAATATGATCAACAACATAGGTTTTGTAAGATGGATTATATATACAGCGGAACTATATCCTGTTCATGTTGTTAGGTCAACATGTGCTCTATGTTTATGTTTTGAGGTGATCAACACGTGTATTGAAGAATTTCTATGATTTTAGACTGATTGATTGATTGATTGGGTATTGATTGATTGATTTCAAGAACAATCACTGTTTGAGATAACTGAGTGATAAAGATGGGACGTTTGAAGAGGGGGTATAATTGGAAAGGCAGACAAAATGTCGATGTTGATGTTGACAGATCAGCAGAGAAAAAGGTTTAAATTTATTCATTAATTTCAAATAAAAAGGGTGTTAACGGCCTACTGTTCTCCTGACTGGCTTAATGCAGTAATGGAGATGGGCATACACAGTGTGCGATGTGTGAAATTTTATCAGGGCAGTGGCACTATTTCCTACTCTTATTTATATCGATTTCCAACTGCCAAATGATCTTTCACGTGCTTGCCAATGTTTACACAGGACCTCGGCTTTTCATCCCATCCGAATGACTAAATAAACGTTCTTGTCAGGCCATCTGTCCTGCACCACTGACTAGGGAAACTACTTCGGGAAATCCCGATGAACTTTCTTGACCAATGCAGGGATCGAACACGAGCCAGCATCTTACCACTTATAGCCATCGTGGCTCCTCATTGGTTTCATTTCTTGTTCGAAAAAGTTCTTACCAAATCCCAACAGCCATGAGAAATTATTCGACGATAATCAATTAAGATTGCTATTACATGTACATTGATGCTCAATGATTTAGGCCTAAATTTGATTCTAATATTTATGAGGGAATTATACTTTATAGCTTAGAGTCTGTTGGACTTGGATCTTATTTTTGCGTTCTTTTTTATAGATAAAATTAGATGTTGATGCTATTGGTGTCGCAGAAACAAGTTTTGATGATAATAATCTGCTGGCGTTACCTTCCAAGAAACGCAAGACAAATAAAAAGGAGGATAAACCAAAGAAAACAAAACAGTTGACACGAAAAGAAAGAAGACAACTGGAAAAAGTTATTGAAAAAAAGGAAAAGAAAACCAACGTAAGTCAGTCAACTTGCCTAGAGATTTTAATATTGGTCAGGTGAGAGAGAGAGATGGGGTTTAACGTCTAATTAACACAAATTAGGTCATTTTGGGACTAACATATGATTCAGTTTTTATTTCAATAATTGGCTTGCGCGTACATGTAGGGTCTTTATATAGCAGTGGGAGGAAACCAGAGGACTCAGAGAAAATCCACAGGGTTTGACAGGCCAGGTGACCCTAATCATTGTCACGCACAACCAGGGAATAGAAACCACTCCACTTGAGGCAATGACAGACCTTATGATACAGCTTGGACGTACATCAGCCATCCAACTCCACTATTTGTCAGGTGGTGGTCGAGTATTCAAACTCATCTGCATTTATAAATCACAAGGTCTGCCCTTTGATCAAGTCGAGATGTGGCTTCAATCCCAGTCTTGTAATACAACAGAATTTCATGGAATAGAATTACTGGTAGGACCTACGCTATAGTGCTGGACTAGAATTGCCGAACATGGCGCGGTGGAATCATGGAGAATCGCTAGCAAAACAGCAGCTAGCCAAATCACTGCGAAATAGGTTGTTTCGCATTGTATTACACTGTTTATTATTGGACAAAGTATCACTCAATCATAAACAGTAAATGTATTCTATAGAGATCAGTAGGCCTACTTGAGATTTGGCTTTTATTTTCTTTTACACATTATGGCACCAATGGTCTCTTGTGCGCATTGATCTTTAGAAGTAGAAGCTGGACAAAATGTAAGATCACGCAACTCCTTTTAACATACAAGCCTGAGAAAGAATCCATGAGTTTGCAAGGAAAGCAGGATTATGAATAATTATGATCCATGATCTGCAGCAACACGTTGGCCCCTAGCTAGTTAATGTCTCATTATAGAAAAATATGTTTTGGTTTATTTTTTTTCCAGAGAAAGTCGATATTAGAATCACTGAGTTCTGTCCAAGCATCACAAGAAGAGCTTCAGTTATTGACCAGTATATCAGAAGTTTATAGTCAAAGATTTAAATCGTAAATAGATTTGTTTTTCAGTAATTTTATTTTCTACTACCGATATTGAATAATTTTTCAATATTTTATTTTGAACTGAACCAAGCTTGAATATTTGAATTTCCCTCAAGGGTGCCTGTGTGGCATTATCCAGATTCAGAATCTACCAAATATTCATAATGTGTCCACTGCTTAATAATTCATTGGGTTTTATCTTTCTGCAGGGATAGAAACTAACGCTCGCCCGGTCGCCCATGGCGAGTAAAAGTCAGTACGGGCGAATGAAATTCAAAATCAATTAGCCTGTGTGGCGACCTGATATTTTGGTAGTTGTAATAATTGATAATTTGTACTTTATGATTAACACTGTTATGAAACTAACTTCCGAAAATCGTCGCCATCACTATTTACAAAGTCTATTTGTTTGTATTATTACATGTGCCAAAATAAATTTAAGTGCATGTATTTTGGTGTTTTTGATTGATTAATGATGAACAAAACAGTCTAAATCAGAATTTTTACGTCTAGTGTCAGTTTCTTACTGGGCTAGTAGAATGTTGGCTGGGCTAGTAAGATCTGAAAGCTACTAGCCCAAATGGATAGTGACCATTTCAGGTTAGTTTCTACCCCTGTTTCTGTGCTTGTTTTGTGTTTATATTCTTCTATTGTAGTGGGAGGTTGGATGTCTGAATGTTTAGCAAGTGCGTGCTGTATCATCATACAGTCTCTTATTTAGTCAACTGGCAAGGTTTTGAATGTGACAAGTAGTAGGGGCGCCTGTTCAACCTCGTGGCTTTTCTACAGGTCCTCCGATTTCCTCCCACTGCTATAGACCCCTGCACGCAAGCAAATTATTGAAATAAAATGAAACTATATGATAGTCCCTGAATGACCTTGTTCTATTGTAGTGATGTTCAGGTTGAGACATCTGTTGACGGGGAAGTAAAGTTAAAAACAATAAAAGGCATCAATAAAAAAAATAAACAAAAAATTCCTGAACCAGAGTCTGACAGTTCCATAGATACATCAGACATGTCATCAGATGAGGAAGATCTTACTGAATCAACCAATCAAATTGAAGAACAGATAACAGAGAGTGAAGAAAAAAGAGATGAACCAATGAAAGAGGAAGAGACATCTGTAAAGGTGAAAGATGAGAAAGTAAAAGTTGAAGATAAACCAAAAGTAGAAGAAAAGCCTAATAGAACTGTTGTCAATGTTCCTGTGATGAGAACAGCTGAAGTTGAGGTTTGTGTTGTTAATATCACTCAATAGGAAAACAATATATCTTGGCTCAAATTATTGTATTTTATGATCTAATCCCTGGATGACTGTCTTAACCATTGTCGGCGATATTACTTTTGGGTGGAAGTGGACGATAAATTAAGCTATTTCAGACACAAACACACACACCTATTAACCCATTAACACTTGGTTCAAGTATGTATTGACTTCCCCAGTTCCTGGAAGAAAAATTATAGAAACAAGATACTGGTACATCCCTGGACTTACTGATACAGTCCAAAAGTGTTGTTCCTTAGACCACCGCAAACCACCACAGCTATGCGTGTGACAGGATTGTTTGGGTCAGTCTAAGGAGTCGTAGTTTAGCGTGCTTAGGCGGTATAAGGTAAACAAGTTACAGCGTTTGGGGGGGGTCTAATGAAAGCTGGTTGATGCGATCTAAGTGCAAAAGGTTGGAAGTGTCAGCAAGAAGTTGATCAGCTTAACTGTAGTTTATTGAACAATTTTGTTTGTGATATTTACAGGCAAATAGAGAGAAATTACCAATATTTACTGAAGAACAGGTTGTTATGGAAACCATCAATGAGAACCCAGTAACTATTATTTGTGGAGAAACTGGTTCGGGTAAAACAACTCAAGTACCACAGTTTTTATATGAAGCCGGATATGCTCAGTAAGTATTTGTTCTCATCCTCAGTAAGGATTTGTTATCCTCAGTAAACTATTTTCCTCAGTAAAAACTTGTTATCCTCAGTAAGAATGTGTTATCCTCAGTAAGGATGTGTTATCCTGGGTAAGAACTTGTTATCCGCAGTAAGGATGTAGTAGGCCTAGATATTGAGGGGGGGGGGGAAATTGATGAATTAAATTGTAAGCTAAAGAAGTTTGTATTTTACAGTGGTGATGGTATTATTGGTATCACGGAACCTAGACGTGTTGCTGCTATCAGTATGTCACAACGTGTTGCCATGGAAATGAATTTATCACCTGAGTAAGTTGTATGATAATAACTCTTTATCAAGTGTGTGATTCACAGCTCGGTCGGTGATTCTGTTCGTCCGCAATGGCTATTCCAATTATTTAAACAGATTTGCTTTAGCCTGATGATGAGTTATTGGTGTGAAGAGTATTGGACATGAGCCAGAATACATTGCAACTATGGTATCATTTAATATTGCCTATTTAGCCTTGATTTTTTATTTTCATCCATTCAATAACATACCTTTGATTTAAAAATCATCTTAAATCACCCCAAATCATGTAATTTGTACTTGTATTTAGTTTAAAGCTGACAGTTCAATTTTGATATATAAAAAGTGTCCAATTTTGAAAATGAGTGTTCAATTTACAAGTGTTTAATTTCTTGATCACTGTTAAAAAATAAACAAACCATTTGATTATTGATGTATAATGATTTTTTTTAGAACATTTGTCAGAGTTGAATGTTTTATTTTTCTAGTGAAATATCCTATCAGATTCGTTATGAAGGAAATACATCACCCAAGACTAAGATCAAATTCATGACAGATGGAGTTTTATTGAAGGAAGTCCAACAGGTTTGTTTACTCAAATATCTCAGTAAAAATTAATATGTTGATTTTCCTACAGTACAATGCTCAGTGCACCATCCATGCTTAATCACTGCCAAACAAGAAACCCTTTCTAATAACACATTCTGTTTTTGCAATGAGATGCATACCGAGTTCCTGAAATCCAACACACACTGTTTTCTTTAAAAACAGACAAATGCTATTAGCAGACAGTGATACGCACCAAGAAAATTCACTAGTTCTGGGTTGCCGACTCATGTGGTGAACAACCAAGATGATAAAGAGTAAAGAATAAATGACTTAAAAAAGAAAGAATTATTAATACTGGTAAGGGTATTTAATTCTGCAGCGAATAGCCAACATCGTGAAGTAGCGACAGTATAATTGTATTTTTTGTTTTTCAGGACTTTATGTTGAATAAATACAGTGTTATTATTATTGATGAAGCTCATGAACGAAGTATTTATACAGATATTCTGATTGGTTTATTGTCTCGTATTGTACCACTCAGAAACAAGGTAACATCGTCTATATTCATAAGGGGATTGGATGGTCGAATGGTATCGTTAGGTCTGTTATTGGATTCCCTAGTTGTACAGGACAACCTTGTCTAACCTAGCAGGTTTTCTCCGGGTCCTCCAGTTTCCTCCCACAGCTAGAGACCTCTGCATGCAAGTGATTTATGGAATTAAAATTGAATCATGTTTGTCCCGTGATAACTTACTTTGTGTCGAGTGGATGTTAAACCCCACTGCTTTCTCTTTATAGAGAATTCTGGGGATAAGGCGCCGGTATGATAAATAAATTCAGACAAACTTGGTGGCGATCATTGGTACACTTGAAGTTGAGATCTTGAGTAAAGAGGACAGTAGTACCGTAAAATTGTTTTCTCTAATAGTATAAGTGATTCACTATCACCAGGGTTCTGTCTATGGAACCCTGAGAACAGCATATAGTGAAACCCTTGTCTTTTATATAGGGAGTTGTTAATATGAGGGATCACCTGTAAAAACTCAACCCTTGTCTGCCATTACATATGTTTATCTCTATAAACTCTGCCCTTGTCTATAATATATAAGGGATTTGTTATACAGAGGTTTCAGTTGTGGATCACAAAACAGCATTATCATGATGCCCTTGCGTATGAAGAATTAGACTTTTTGAAATTGCATTTATTCTGTTTTTAGAGAGGTAAACCATTGAAGATGATAATTATGTCAGCTACACTGAGAGTGGAGGATTTTACAGAAAATAAACAATTATTTAAAATACCACCGCCTGTGTTAAAAGTCAACTCTCGTCAGTTTCCTGTTACAATTCACTTCAACAAACGAACGCCAGTGGTCGACTATTTATCTGATTGTTTTAAAAAGGTCAGTTGATGGATATTTGTCGTCTTTACTTTTTTAAAAATTAATTCCATTTATAATTGTCTCAGCCCACTCTTGGATTCAAATCGGTCTCATTAAAATACAGATCTATATTTCATTTTGTTTTTTTTTATAATTTTGATGGCCGACGCTACATGAAGATCTGGCCCCAAGTTCACAAAGCATTCTCAGACTTAAGTTGAGAATTTACTCAAAATTGTTCGCCTTATTGTAATTAAAATCTAAGCCTTTATAAAACTTTTGATGTTTTAATGTATCAAATACTCTAATAAGAAACTATGTGCAATGTTAAGTGTTTCTGGATCAAATAAATTTCTCATAAACAGTGACTGAAAGTTGAGTAAATTCTCATCTTAAGTCTGAGAATGCTTTGTGAACTTGGGGCCTGATCGTTTGTAATGGAAGGTCGCGTCAGGAGTCGTACAAGCAGCTTTTGTCCTTATGACGCCAGACACTGATTAATCAATCAACGATAATGTTTCTAGTGGTTAAACCACAGTTCAAAAAATCGGGGTAACAAGCAAGAAATCGTGGTAACACAGTTTCATTGGCTAATCCCACACATCAACTAGAATGTGGGTTATATAACAACTCTTCCAGATCCTGGTGTAGTAAAGATACGTAAAATGGAATTATAAAAACGAAATAAAAAAGGATCTGTGTTTTAATCAGATCTGGGTTCACATCTTAGACGTCAACATAATGATTGCTTACTTCATCATACTCAACTTTTACTGTCTCTGGAACCCCCGTTAACTTGTTGTGATAAAATGAAATGGGGTTTAACGGCCTACTTTTCTGCATCTAACCTGGGCTAATGGAAGACAGGCATACACCATACAGTGTGGTATGAGGGAAACTTGCTACGGCCTACTCTTAAATCGAATTCCAACTGCGAAGGGATCTTTTACGTGCACGGCAATGTGTACACGGTACCTCAGTTTTTCTTCCCATCCGAATGACTAGTCAGCTGTCCTTGTCAGGCCCTCCATCCTGCATCACAGTGCAAGGGGAAACCTGTTAACATGCTGTGAAACATTCAGGAACGTAGAGGTCAAAAAGTTAAAACAGATGATGAAATCTACTTCTGACACCTCTTATGATAACTAATGAAATGTCATAGTAGTTTACTGATGTTGATAATACAATGAATAGGATAACAGGTTTCCCTGATAACATGATTTGAATTATTAAATGTATTCAGCTGCAATAACAACAACCACAGTACATAATTGACTAAAAGACCCTACCATATGTTAAAATGACCTAGTGTATGTGCTGAGTGGATGTTAGACACCATTTTTCAGACGTTACTAAAAGACCCCTACATGCAAGCAAATTGTTAAGATGAAATTGTAGCATTTATAAGTTTTTGTGTTTGAGTGGATGTTAGACTCCATTTTCCTCCCTACTTTTGATGTAAATCAGGCCAAAATAAACACTTGATCCACCCCCTCCCATCCGACTTACATATAGGTGCCCTTAGTGCTAAATTTCTGTGCACCCCTCCTCCCCTCTCCTTTTAAACCCATGTATACATGTACCTATGTAAGGTACAGGTATATCATCTCCCTCCCTATCGGCCATATAATTGTATTTATTATTTTATTATCATCCCCTTCCCTGTGTTATTTAGTATGTTGTTTTTCTAGGTCTGTAAGATACATCGTATGTTGCCATCTGGAGGAATACTGGTGTTTGTAACAGGACAACAAGAAGTTCGAACTCTCTGTTATAAATTACGTAAAATGTTTCCGTATGATCCCCATCAAGGTAAATATTGTTAGATGTAAAAAACACGTACAAGCGTCATCAAAGCCATCTTGATATTGAAACATCATATCTACGATTAAATGTGCAGTTGTCAAAGTAACGTGCATGTCAAGTTTCATGTCGATTGAACTGGAATTGACGAAGCCATTTTTTTCGAAAGAGCATCGTCCCTCGAGAAGAAGAACAGCAAGATAGGCAATTCTTATGGCTCTGTTCCTGGTCCAAATAGTCGTTCATTTTGATGTAAACAGTTTAATTATTCCTTTGTAACCCTAAAAGTATAAAATGAGGATTTCATGTGTCGTTAATTAAAAAGATATTTTTGTCTGCTTTGACTTGAGAAGAATCCCATCAAATTTCAGAGTCACATTTCAGTTCCATGAGAGTTATTGTCCATTTTCTCAATCACTATAACTTTGTTAACGTTTTACAGGTAAGAGTTTTAGATAATTTCTGTCTGATCATGGGGTGGAACTCCACGAAATTGTAGTTTATTACCTCAGTCACATGTGAAAAAGTGTTGGGATTGTTAGAATTTTTGTATTGTAAATGATCATAGCCCAACCCTAAAATCACAAGATTTGAAAACCTCCCTACTAGATGCTACAGTTTTGTGTTTCGTTTTATTTTTATTTTAGTTTTACCCAATAAAAAAGAGGAACGTAAAAAAATTAAAAAAAAGAAAAGGGAGAAGAAAATACAGAAAAAGATTGAAAAAATTGATTTACCTAAAGTTGACTTGAACAAGTAAGTTAAAGAAAAAGTACAAAATAGTTTTAAAATGTACAACACAAAAATACAAATTATTATGACTTTAATTAGAAAATTAAGACATCATCTGTTATGTCTTCGAAATCGCAGTCAGTCTCTGTAAACAAGAGAGAAAACTGAGGTTAACGTTCACTCATCATGGTGTGGGGTGGGAGAATAATTATTGGTTAATCATATGTCTGACCCCTGGTGCAACGTTCTACTACAACCAACCAGTCAGATATTCATGTAGTGGAGGCCATTTGAAAGGAAAAAAATCAAAACGAAATACAGATCTGTGTAGAGAAATATTATGGCCATTCTCCAACGTATGGAATCTTAATAACTGCAATGTTTGAAAACTGTAAATAATCTTAGTGTTGTTATCTTGTAGTTATTCTATAAAACCTGTCGATGAAGAAGGAGAAATGGATGTTCTTGGTGAAGATTCTGATCTCGATATTTTATCTGAAGGAGAGTCAGAAACAGAAGATATGGCAAAGGATCCTGAGGTAGGAACAATTTATTATTTTTATTTTAATTTTACAAATGCATAGGGGAAACTTGATTGATTGAACTTTTCAGAATTGAATTGTCTCAATCCCCCAAAATAGTGGCAGTTGAGTGAAAGGTGTGTTTTCGGGTCGTATTGCAATTGTCGACTACATAAGACAATATCACGTACAACCAACCACATGATTAATGCCAGCAGGTGAGAACTATGACAGGACTGAATACCGTGTCTCTCAATTGTCAATCGAGCACCCCCATAGTTTAAAGAACGTTAGGGATTGCAATTGCAGGACTGGAAAGTGTTTCTAGTTGACTGAATGCATGGGTTGACATATGTTTTTACCCGGTCCGAGTTACCCCTGTAAACCAAATTTCAGCCTCGGGGACAGTCTTAATTTAACTGCAAACCTTGAACAGGCAGAAAGACAAACAGACACACAAACAAAAATTACAAATATTAGTACACATAGAATTATCATTTATTCTTGCAGGAATCTGAAGAGACTGGATGTCAGGCACCATTGTATGTTTTACCTTTATACTCTCTATTGCCCAGTCATAAACAGATTAGGGTAAGATATAAAATTGTTTCTACTATTGACATTTGAATAGTGTTGAGAGGAGGTCTTCCAATCAAACGTGAAACCAAAATTATGTTTTTTTAAATTGCTGTTATTATTATACAAGCTGCCTTATAGACCCACAACCTGGTGTGAATGTCGATCCATGGTTTATGAGATCTTATGTCCTTCTGGGCTCAGACTGAGTTAATGAAGACATGGTTTTAGTCAACGAGACTAGAGAAGTGAATCCTCCATTACACGATAAAGATAATATAAAGTAGTGGTAAATTAATACAGGCTTTTGATTTCACTTTACTTAACTTACTAATTTCACCTGTTTTTACATATTTAAATTGTCCTCTTTTCTCACATTTCTTGGAAACTATTCTCAGACTTAAGTTAAGAATTAATGCAAAATCATTCACCTTATTTTCACTAGCCCTTTATAAAACTTTTGTTGTTTTAATGTATCAAATACATCAATACGAAACTATGTGCAACGTTTTGTGTTTCTGGATCAAAGATATTTCTTATAAACAGTGATTAAATTCTTAACTTAAGTCTGAGAATGCTTTGTTAACTCGTGGCCTGGTCCTATAGTTGAGAGAACCTTGGAAATCACCAAACCTCTCCCCTGCATTTGGATATTTAATGCTAGCACTTTGTTTTATTTGTTTTGATGTGCTGTTATTCTATTATTTCCTTCTTTCATTAGCCCAGCCCCAGTCAGAGCAGGATGTTAAACCCCATTTAATTTGATGACATCGATTAGATATATTTGTATGTTTAATTGACAGGTTTTTGACGAGGCCCCACCAGGATGCCGTCTGTGTGTTGTATCAACAAATGTTGCAGAAACATCTTTAACTATTCCAAATGTCAAATATGTTGTAGATACGGGCAAGGTAATTTCCGTTATAAATGGTATGAATTAACGTAATCCAGTGTCTAGGGTTCTGAAGTCAAGGCTCAAATGATTTATATGCTGCTGTTACAGTTATAAACTTTGAATTAAACCCAGGGGGTTGTTGCCATGATTGTCGAGTGGTCAGGGTACTGTATTCACAACTAGAATGTACCACATTCGAATGCAGGAATGGGCGTAGAAGCACATGGTCCCACTAAACCAATAAATGGCCGCAAACTGACAGATTGTAAAATCCTGCATTAATATATACAGAAGCAAGTTTCTAATTAGGATCTCTGAATCACTGTCACACTAAAACAATCCATAGATATCTAGATTGTATTCTAATATTGAGAAACAAGTATCGACCTCTCTACGATTTCAAAATTTCAAAATCATATTCGAATATAGAGAAACAAGTACCAACTTCTCTAGTTCTTATCTATAATATCACTTCTGTGGAAGCAGGAGTTAAACGACCAAGTGGTGGTTGTGGTGGTGATGAAGTCCTCTTACACAAAAGATTGAATGGATTACTAACTGGATTCTTCTTCTTCAGGTTAAAACTAAATTCTACGATAAAGTAACGGGTGTTTCAACGTTTAAAGTTACCTGGACATCTCAAGCTTCAGCCAATCAGAGAGCAGGAAGAGCTGGACGTGTGTCACCTGGTCACTGTTATCGGTACGTTATGTTTTATATGGTAATTATTTAGATCTGATATCAACTATAGCACATACTTAAACTGTATCGGGATTGAGTGGGTCATTGAGGCAAGGGGCGTGCTTTCAGTCCTACACTTGTGCATGGCGATGAGTAAGGTTGTCTCTGGGTACTCCTGTTTCCTCCCACTGCTAAAGACTCCTACGTGCAGGCAAATTATTGAAGGCCAATATACGGAATCAGCTGAGTAAATCGTTTTGTTAGAAGGTCTGTCATTAAATTGAGTGGTGTCGTTTCGATTTACTGCTTGTGGGGGGGGGTTGGGATGGCCTAGTGGTCTAGAGTGCCGCGCTTCGACCTCTAGCTGGCCGGTCACCTCTGGCTTGCAGCTGTGGTTTCGATCCCTGGTGTGAGCATATGTGGCATGGAGATAGGGGCACCTTCTCGACCTTGTTGGTTTCCTCTGGGCACTCCGGTTTCCTCCCACTGCTAAAGATCCCTACCCACAAGCGAATTATTGAAATAAAATTAGAAAAAAAAAATATGTTAGTCCCGAAATGGCCTAGTTTGTGTCGAGTGGACGTTAAACCCCGTTTCTCTCTCTCTCCCCTCTGGTTATTTCCTACTGCTAAAGACCCCACTTACAAGCAAATTATTGAATTAAAAATTTAAAAATAAAGACAGCCTGATAATGTGAGAAAAGAGAGAAATGGGATTTAACGTCCACTCAATACAAGATTGGTAACAAAGGGCTTGGTCAGTTAGATGGTCCAGTAACATATATAAAGGTAGTAAAACATTAACTTATTTAACACACAGTAATTTTGATTTAATTATATTTTCAGTTTATTTTCATCGGCTGTATTTAACGATGATTTTGAGATGTTCTCACCACCCGAGATTTGTAGACGTCCTGTAGACGATCTCTTGTTACAGATGAAGGTCAATGTCATTTAACATAAGAGTTATTTATATGTCCTTGTATTAGATGTCACAGAGAGGGTGGTTTTGGCATGTTTCATTGTCACATAATTCAGGCCACTGTTTAACGCATACAGAGGCTAAATTTTAAGAAGCAGAAATCTAGAGAGGGCGCATTTGGCTTGGTCACATGATTTTAATGTAATGTCACATCATTTCGGAGACTCTTGGACAGTTGTATGATGTAATACAGCCTGGTATGAGCTGATGTGCCATAAAACCCTATTTCACTCATTCATTCATTTTGGTTTCATATTAAAGCTAAATTTGACATCTATATAGAAATTCTTGAATCAAAAGCATAATTACCGTTTACATTGTAGTTTCATTGCAAATATCATTTGAAGGGAAAAGTTGGGATCTTGAATGCGTCAATCCATCCCCAATAATCAATCAAACATGGATCTTCTTGGGGTATTATAAGATGTGGGAACTACATTAGTAGGTTTAATGACATGTTGTTGACTGAGAGGTCCCATATTATATCATTTACCACACATAGAATACCCCCTTACACTCAGCCTTCTCCTTGTCAGTGCTGCAGGACAAAGGGGCCTGGCAAATAACAGTGAGACGAAAACCTAGGGTCTCATGCACTTTAATGTACCCTTGACTGTTGAAATTGAAATAAAGGTAGGCTGTATCAACACAGTCAAGGCAAAGTTTCCCTTATTGCCCACTACATCGTGGATGCCCATCTTCATTAGGCCAGTTAATGCTGAAAAGTAGGACGATAAACTCATTTCATTTAAGTTGCATGAATCACATTATTAATGCATGTGGATTATAATTATTGTTTGATTTTATTAGAATGTGATTTTTGCAGGAGATGAATATAGATAAAGTACAGAATTTTCCCTACCCTACTCCGCCTGATATTGAACAATTAAAGGTAAGTACTTATCTAATCAATCGTCATCTAGAATCATATCAAGCTTAATGGTTTTTAAACATAAATGTTATTTAAAAAAGAATGTGTCCAAAATTATTTGAGATATTTTAAGCAACATGTCCTTGTAAGCGGTCACGATGTGAGTTTCGGTAGAACTATTCCAGGGACTTGAACCAAACGATTTTGATAACATAATGTCCATAATCGCACAGAGAAGGTGATGACATAGTAAATAGTTGAGATTGGGCCATATTAGTTTTAATTTTTATCAAAATGAAGACAATATCCTTGAAACCAGGTATCCAGTTATTCTAGGATTCATTTACAAAAATCAGAAATACCATGGTTATCAATATTTCCACAAATTCAAGAAATCTCAATTTCTTTGTAGGCAGCTGAAAGTTTATTGTTATCTCTCGGAGCTTTATCAACACCAGATCGACCAAAACATATCAAACGAAGACAGGACAGAGGTAAATAGAATCTAATTAATTTGCTGTTCGTTGCTTCGTTTTTTTAAAAATAAATATGAAATTTTTCTCTGACATATTTTCGATTTGTTTACAATTGGTTGGTATGTTCATATCAAACTTTGGGATCTGATAGACAATTGCCACAGATTGAAAATATGGTAGCTCACATTAGAAAGCCATGGTAGCTAATATAAGTGATGATTTTTAACTTTCAAGAGGTTTGGCGTGCACGTAAAAGATCCCTTGGCAGTTGGATTCCGATATAAAGTAGTCTGTAGCGCCACTGGCTTATATATGAGGATCCCTTCCCTTGTGTGTGTGTTTCATTTATTATTTCATGCTTTCTAATATTTTGGACACAAAAATACTCCCATTATACATATCTAGGTTGTTTTAATTAAAATAATGGTGTGTAAACCATTGATTCTATATAAATTAAATGGTATTCAATCACTGAATATTAACCTCAAGATATGTTTATCATTTTCAGAATTAACAAAGATAACACCCCTTGGTCGTGGAATGGCTAAGTTTCCTGTCTCACCCCGATATGCTAGAATATTAGCTTTAGGTCATCAAGAGAATCTACTACCTTATGTTATAGCGATTGTATCAGCTTTATCTGTTGATGAATTATTTATTGAGACGCCCAGTGAGGTAAATATACGTATTTCGAGACAGGGGTGGAATTGACGAATGTTTAGCATGTGCACGTTGTATCATAAGTAGATCATTTCCAGACTAATAAAAAGTTCAATTTTATTTCAATAATTCGCTTGTGTGTGGGGGTATGCAGCAGGGGGTGAGAAAACCGGAGGACACGGAGAAAACCCACGAAGGTTGAACAGGCAACCCTACTTCTTGCCATGTACATCCGAAGAATTAAAACCATGCCACTTGTCTCAAGAACAGACCTTATGATTTAAAGTGCATTTGTTAAGCCACAAGGTTGCCCAGTCCGGTATGTTTAAACGAATCTAGGATCCAGGAACTGAAACAGCAATCTGCCAAGAAGACAAGATACACTATTAAAAGGTGGCAAATAAATATGCATATGTTTTTCCACATACAAAATTAAATGTATATGCAGTTTAATTGATTACAAATATTTTTGTGCCTATTTTTGATAATTTTCTTTTCTTTCTCTAGAAAACTGATGGTAAGCAGAAGCAGAAAACTTCACAAATCAGAAAGTTATGGGCTGGAGGTGTAAGTTGATATATTGTATATATTTTACATATGATATATATAAGAGGCTGAAATGCAGTAGGGGCATTATTTAGTCCAAAGGGCATGTTATGCATATAAAAATGGAGAAGACCTATTTCGTCCTCCATCTAAGACCTTTGGATAACCTCAATAAATTTCCACAATATTCGCCCACCATTCAATTATTATGACACAAATTTTCATGAATTTATATATTTTGGTATTTTTATACACAGGGACAGTCTTTGTTATTGGGTGATTTAATGGTATTATTAAAAGCAGTAGGGGCATGTGAATATCAGGGTTTTACTCCAGAGTTCTGCTCAAAGTTTGGTATCCGATATAAATCCATGAAAGAAATTAGAAAATTACGAGCACAGTTAACAAACACAGGTAGTGATATGTAAATATTTATAGCTTGTGTCTTCTGAGGAGTTGGGTCTCCTATCCAACCTTGAAATTTTCAATATAATCATTTTTCATTATCTATTTTTTAGTAATTATATCACGAACGTCCAGTTCTTTATCTATATCTTACCTACTGTAGTCTACTAAATGTGATGGGTTTTTTTTCAGTAAATATTGTGATACCTGATGCCAACTTATGTGTGGATCCAAAGTTATCTCCACCTACTGATGCCCAGTGTAAGATGTTACGGCAGATTGTATTGGCTGGTTTAGCTGATCATGTGGCCAGGTAATTAATATTTTGTTCCTAATAATTTGATAATAAATATCCAACCGCTTAGAAAGATATGAAATGAATATAAATTTATTACTTTCCCGTCTCCGCTAAACTGTAAATTTTGTTGGCTGCAGGTGATTTTTTTTAGCATGACTGTTGAATTATTTTAAAATAAATTTATATTTTTAGGAGATATCCAGACCCTCCACCAGGTGCTAGTGAAGATGTCAGGAAACTAAAACATGCCTATCAGGTAACAATTAGTTCGAATAGTAGGTTATTTAGTTTGAAAGAGAGAGAGAGAGAAATGGGGTTTAACGTCCACTCGACACAAACTAAGTCATTTCAGGACTAACATTTGGTTTAATTTTATTTCAATCATTCGCTTGCACGTAGGGGTCTTTAGCAGTGGGAGGAAAGTGCCCGGAGGTGACCGGCCAGCTAGAGGTCAAAGCGCGGCACTCTAGATCACTAGGCCATCCCGACCCCCGTAGTTTGAAAGAAAAAGGCAAAACAGTTAATAAACAAATAGTTTATAAACATTGTTTATAATGATGACAACTTTTTGATTTTATTCTGGGTGTACTTTCACAAGTGTAAGTCTTGCATGAAGTGATCATATAGCGGCACACCTGTTTACATATAAGAAAAATGGAAAATAAAAACATGATACGTCAGACAGCATACATCCATAGACAACTAGTCATAGACACATAGAATGACTCGAACTAAATGAAGAAAAGCACGAACTTACCAGTAGACAACAGTGATTACTCAAGTGGGATCACATGGTTTTTCACCTAAGCGCGCGGTTCAAAATTTTGCGGCATACTGTTGAGAATCACTGGTCTACAGACGGATCCTAGTTTTCTCTCTCCTGCGACCTATTTCATTTGTTTTATTTGTAGATTTTAACAGTGTATTGTTTTATTCATCCTTCATTTGTTTTGTTTTTATATTTTAACAGTGTACTGAATTAGAGGAACCAGTTTTTATTCATCCTTCATCTGTTTTATTTAAAGAGAAATGTGATTATATAGTTTATCAGAACATCCATGAAACATCCAAACTCTATATGAAAGGTAAGATTTATAAATTAGAGAGGGAGAGAGAGAGATGGAGTGAGAAAGGCAGAGAGAGAGAGATTGGTTCAATTTTATTTCAATAATTCGCTTGCCTTTGACAAGGGACCCAACTCCTTGTTACATACAGCTGGAGAACCGAGACCCTAACCCTAACCCTAACCCAACCCAACCCTGATGCACACCAGTTGACCTTCTAATACAAAGCGCATGTGCTAATTGTTTGTCCAAAAGGACCCTTTGTTAAATATTCCACTCGTCCTGCACTAGATACGACCCCTGATAGTGACCAAGCATGTTTTAATTTTCGGTTCTCTTCTTCATGAATGGTTTAACAAGTACTAATAAATGAGTTATTATCCCTTGAATTGGATTCAGACCTAACAGAACTAACACAGTTATATGGGAAAACAATCACTGATTTATTATAAACAAGCACGACGTTTCGATAAGTATCCTCCTATCGTTATCAAGCACAAATATTTGTGCTTGATAACGATAGGAGGATACTTATCGAAACGTTGTGCTTGTTTATAATAAATCAGTGATTGTTTTCCCATATAACTGTGTTAGTTCTGTTATGTCTCCAATCGCTAAATGCCACTAAAGAATTATGGATTCAGACCTGTTATTTTACTTATCACTGTTTAATATGGAAAGAGACAGACGCAGACGTCCTGATAAGGACAGCTGTGTAGTCGTTAGGATGGGACAATAAAATGAGGTCCCGTGTATATATTGGAGTGCACGTAAAAGATCCCTTGGCAGTTGGAATTTGATATAAGAGTATGCTGTAGTGCCGCTGCCTGGGCAAAATTTCCCTCATAGCACACTGTATGGTGTATGCCCGTCTTCATTAGCCCAGGTTAGGATGTTAAACCTCATTTCATTTAAAATTGAAAGACTTTCCATGTTGCTGAATGGTTAATGGGCGCGCTGTATCATGCATTGAGTCGACTGGCGTGGTATCAAATCCCAGGTTGTACGTGGCAAGGAGTAGGGTCGCCAGATTCTTCCCCCTGCAAAGACCCCTACGCACAAGCGAATTATTGAAATAAAATTAAACCTTATGTTAGTACTGAAATGACCTAGTTTATATTCATGTTGCTGGTTCTTGTGACACTGACAGATATATGTTCATTCTTAGCCAATATCTGCTATATACCTGGTGAATAATAATATAGCTGGTAAATAATGTGATATTTCATGTTTTTCAGGTGTTGTATCCATAGAACCAGAATGGTTGCCATTATTTGCTGGATATCATTGTTCTTTCTCACGACCTTTAGATGACCCTTCACCGTTCTATGATACCATTAAAGGAGAGGTCACATGTTACATGACCAGTAGCTTCAGTAAGTATTAGTAGGGGTCCCACGACCTACAAGGCTTACTAACTCTATTCGATCCTGTTATTGGTGGAGAAACTTTCTCAGATTTTGCTTCCTATTTTCCTCTTGTCACTGTTTATTCGAGTATCGTAGATGACTCAGTTGTTATATCTCTATACATGAAAGAGCAAATAAAAACACCTATGATAGGTAGAAACAGAGGAATACATAAAAATGCCTTACTTAAACATACATTATGCAAGAGCTAAATCTGGCAATTACACGTCCTTCTTTAGGCCTGAAATTCGACATTAATTAACTTATCCTGACCATAATCAACTCTCGATGGCGTTGCTAGCCTGCGATATTTACTGGATTACAAGCTTATCTGCTGCTTAACGTCCTTTAAAAATTAAAGCAAGAAATGGATAATCGAGACTATGGTTTTTTTTATTGATGATCGAGGCTCAAAATTTCAATCAGAAAACATTTCAGTTAAAAGTGGATCAATTTGACTGAAAGTTTCATCAAATTCCTTTTACATTATGTAGTTTTTAACTATTAGAGTAAGAACTGCCAGCTCTTTATCTAATCTCCCATAATGTATCTTTACATTGTACACAAAACCATAGAACCATAGAAAAAATGAGGTTATTGATAAGATGTTGAACCTGATACCAAATTAATAATTTCTCTTGTTATTGTCCAGGTCGATGTAATTGGTCGATACCAGCAGTACCGATTGAATATCCACACAACATTGATAAATTTCGTTGGTTTGCCAGATTTCTATTAGAAGGAACAGTGTGTCCGAAGCTTAAAGAATTTGTTAATGTTCTTCTCTCCACTCCTGCTACCATGATTAAATCTTGGGCCAAGTAAGTTATACCTTAAAATAAAAATACACCACCAATAAAAGTTTATTAAGATACCACTAATCCTAAAAGATGATCCAACCTCGTGGGTTTCTGGGTCCCCTGGTTTCCTCTCACTGCTACTAAAGATGAAACCATATGTTAGTCCGAAATGACCTGGTTTGTGTTAAGTGGACTCTGTGTGTGTGTGGGGGGTTGGGATGGCCTAGTGGACTAGAGTGCCGCGCTTCGACCTCTAGCTGGCCGGTCACCTCTGGCTTGCGGCTGTGGTTTCTGGTGTGAGCGTATGTGGCATGGAGATAGGGGCGCCTTCTCAACCTCGTGGGTTTCCTCCGGTTTCCTCCCACTGCTAAAGACCCCTATGCGCAAGCGAATTATTGAAATAAAATTAAACCACATGTTAGTCCCGAAATGACCTAGTTTGTGTTGAGTGGACGTTAAACCCCATTTCTCTCTCTCTCTCTCTCTCTCTCTCTCTCTCTCTCTCTGTGTATCTCTCTCTCTCTCTCTCTTTCTTTAAGGAACAAACATATACCCAGACTGGACTTGAATTCGGGAGGGGGGGGGCGTGAATGGTTTGCGTGCGCGCTGTATCATACTGTCTGCTATTGAGTCAACTGGCGTTCGAATCCCCGGTTGTACGTGGCAAGGAGTAGCATCGCCTGTCCTACCTCATGGGTTTTCTCTGGGAACTCTGGTTTCCCGCCACTGCTAAAGACCCCTACGGGCAAGTAAATTATTGAAATGAAATTAAACCATATGTCGAGTGGACATTAAACGCCATTTCTCCCTCTCTCTGTACTTGAATTCCGTAGGACGTTAAACACCCATTTCATATCATTTGTACTTGAATTGACCAAGCCTTTATGCATCCTCTTGCTATAATTCAATGCTAATATATTTATAATTACAGATTACAGCCTAGAACGGAAGTATTATTACAAGCATTAGTAGGAAGGAATATAACCAATAAACAAGGTCTTCTCGATGCCTGGAACACGGATAACATGTGTAAGTTTGATTTCATCTATATCAAATGAGACGTTACTGTCTGCATCGACTGTGTCATGAAGGCGACATACGAGACCACACCATTTGCTGTAAGGCAAATTTAGGCCTGACAAATGCAACTGTCAACTCTTATTGCAATTTATAACCATATGGGGTTTTTAAACGGGTGAGGTTTTCGTTACCTCTTCATAATTAGACACTTCCCTTCTCAGACCCTCTTTCCTTGCCAGGCCCTCTTCCCTTGCCAGACCCTCTTTCCTTGCCAGGCCTTCTTTCGTGCACCACAGATAAGCAATAACCATGCTTTCACACGATGATAAATTGATTGATTTTATTATTTTATTTTACAGATTTATATAATGAATACTGTCATTGGGTACCGGAAGCCGTCCATTATGATGTGAAAACAAAATGGCCTCCAATAGGATGAAATGGCTTGACTATCAACACTTGATTGACACCAAGTTCTGTGTAATACTGACCTTGTCCAGACTCTAGACCCGTGAATATAGATAGATAGACGCATGGATATCATCAAATGAGAAAATGCAAGACCTCTGTGTTTATTTTATTGGTAATATGGACATGGCCTGGGTTTCTACTCACAATTTGTCACAGAATTGATGAGGATGTACCAGTCTATTTACAGGTTTTTTTGTAAAAGTATAAAAACGAACTAAAATGATGGACAGTAAATGTTTGGAAGTGGAAACTCCAATAAATAAACACTGATAATTATATATTACTGAAGAACAGATACTTGTATAAATAGGCTACTATAATAGCTCATACTCCTTTTTCCATGTGTGTGTGGGTGACTGAATGGTTAACGAGTGTGCGCTTACCCCCCCCCCCCCCCAAAAAAAAGAATCAAATTAGCCCCATCCCCCCACATATTTCGCCAAAAATGATGATTTCTTAGGAGTGTTCTTAACCGGCCACATCCTCAGCCCCCCCACCCCCAAACATTCCGTAGCCCCCCCCCCCCCCAAAAAAAAATAAATTTTATAAACTGGCTACGGCGGGTGTGCGTTGGATCAGAAGTTCTGTCATTGATTTTAGTGGCTGTGGTGTTGATTCCCTGTTTGTACAATGATGACCTGTAAACCTTGACATACATTCATACAGTCCTACACCTAATAAAGTAAGTTTTAATTCCATTGTATACATATAATTGGATTCTTGATGATATTATTATCAATAGATCAACTGAACGAATTGCTGGTATTGTTGGGTACCAATTGTTGATATTGTTGGGTACCCTATATTACTAATTGTTAGTATTGGTGGGTGAGTACCCCTATTTTACCAATTGTTGGTATAGTTGAGTACCCTGTATTTGAACTAAACCTAATTCCCGGCTCTATTTCAGGTTAAGATATAAGTGAGTAATATTATAGAATTGTACAAGACGTGTCTATAATGTGACATACAATGATTGTTATGGATATTATTGATTGTTATGATATATGATAAATAAAAACGATTTTGATAAATATATAAAACAATACATACACCGGCCTACTGGGTTAAATTAAATAGTTGAAATTTATTTATAGATATCAGTAATATGTTTATTATAAATCCGCCATTATGTACCAGGAAGATTAAGTTCAAGGTAATTTATTTATATATGTGTGTATATAAGTGCACCACACTGCACAAGTGATAACCTTGATAGGACACAGATAGGATGCTGATACCTGTCCCTAGGTCACAGGGACAAAAACTGGTTAATTATATGGACGGCATAGTGAACTCTTATTCTAGTCCGGTGTCTCAGTGAGTGAGAAGTTGACTCGCAGAACCCATTCTTGGTTAGGTTGAGAAAGTTCATGGGGACTTTCCGGCATGGTCTCCCCCCCTTGTCAGTGGTGCAGGACAGAGGACCTGACAAGGAACAATGTATAGGATAGAACGAAAAACATTGTAGTGCACTCAAAGATCCCTTAACGTTGAAATTCGATATAAGAGTAGGTTGTAGCGCCGCTGTCGTGGCAATATATTCCAAGTCATATAATGCATGGCGTATGGTCGCCTTAATTAGCCGTACTTCGCCTTAATTATCCGAGTCAGGGCAGAACATTAGGGCGTTAAAATCTTATTTCATAACATAACACCAAGCATACATAACAACCCCAGATTAGGGGTTTGATCATCCAGATTATGGATTGGGTCATCTAGAATTGATATGAAATCGGGTTTAACATCCTACAGTTCTGCTCCGACTGGGCTAATGAAGACAGCCGCTTATACCAGACTAGGGATTCGCTAACCAGGAGAGGGATTTGAGCAGACAGACTCGGGATTCGTTGATCAAGTATCTGTAAACGCTACCAAGAATATCCCTGAATGATAACTATTATTTAAGTCAAGGCCGTGAATTGATAAATACTAACAAGATATAATCATAATCAATTGTTTATATTTGGTTCGATGTATCGCGTGCAAGTAGAATATCACATAAGAAGATAACAGGTTATATAAGAAGATAAAGCAATTCGCTGTTGTGAATCGAGTATGGACATTGGGCGTTGACGCTTCAGTGTTACTGTCGAGGCAGGTTAATACTTTCGTAAGTAGAAGGTACATCGTGTGTTGAAAGGCAGGTTAACATTGTGTGATCGAGGAAGGTCAACAGATTGTCTAAGCAACCGTCCGGTCAGAGAAAGTAAACATTGTCCTAAGCTACTACCTCAATAAGATGTGGCTTCTGGAATTAGTGTTGTCATTCCTGCTGGTGCACGTGATCACTTCAAGTGGACCTCATAGGAATAAGTTTGATCCAGGTAGAACCAACGTGCTGGTGTTGCTAGGCGACGATGCCGGTGTACAGATGTCAGCGTATAATAATGCAGTCATTAAATCACCAAACTTTGATAAGTTATCAGCCAGAAGTGTTGTTTTTAGCCACGGTTTTACGTCCGTCAGCAGCTGTTCACCCAGCAGGTAAAAGTTTTACGTCTGTCAGCAGTTCCCCCATCCACAAGGTAAATGTTTACTTCCGTCAGCAGCTGCTTACCAAGAAGGTAAATTTTTACGTTCCTCAGCAGCTGCTCATCCTGAAGGTAAATGTTTTACGTCCTTCAGCAGCTCTTCGCCTAGCAGGTAAATGTAATATTATCTTTAGGTCCAGATCTGAAGATGATGACGAGGGTGGTAAGGAAAGGTGCGTACTCTTCCCGATAAAACCCTGCATGCCCTTGGCGACATTTCATTTCTGCTGTAGTGAATTCAAATGTATCACTTGGTTACCATAGCCATACATTCGCATGATCACCCCCCCCCCCAGCAGCATAAATTATCGACCAACAGCCAAAATGCCGAAGAAGCACATATTTTGTGTTTGTTAGACCATAATGTTACATAGCGTTTTGGTCACGCATGAAATTTCTATGGCGGACGGACTTTACCCAATTCGTTATTGGGACTTAAAGTTACGAGTGATTGTACTTTGTGATGACAAAAGCACAAATCCCAATCGACAACATCAAAATTAAAATAAGAGCTGTTATTGGAAATAAATCTGTGGGTTACCTTTTTTGTACTGCTTAGAAATATGGTCATGACGAGACGTTAACAGCCTATTTCGTTCTTTCCGTAGATCTGTAGTACTAACTGGACAACCACAGCACCAGAATGGAATGTATGGACTCCACCAGAATCCACATCATTTTAATTCGTTTGATTCTGTTCAGAGTTTACCTGTAATGTTGGGTGAATACAATATTAGAACAGGTAGGTGTATTTATAACACCAACCAGGTATGAACCGACAACCCTGTGTGTATTTCCTTGTCTCTGACATTAACATCAGAACGACGACGCCAACATTTCAAAAAGAGTGGCGCTGTTCCAATGACCAATGAAATTCTCCACAGTCGAGTTTCTACAATTTGAATTTTTGTTCTTATTAACACCCTTTAAATGAGCTAAATCGCTAACATTTGGGACCTAGAAATTGACTCAAGTGGGTCGCAACGCATATAATACTGTAATATGAATGTATATAAACTGATCTGCATTCAATGGTTTCTGTTTTTACTCTAATTTCATATCAGTTATGTTCGACGAAATAAACCAGCAGTGTCAACCGAAGGCATTTTTTTAGCGTCTAGTTATTCCAGTCTACATGCGCCGTTTGATTTGGTACAATGTTTCTAGCCTCGTTCCTCGAGTCTCTTGCTAGAACTGGGGCTGAAACGCATTATGGTACACGATTCGTGTACCAATGGTAAAATATTTATTTTGTCTTAAATATTGGATATCAGAAGTCCATCTTTTTTCCGGTAAGATCACATCATCAATTTTGATTTAAATTGACAAATAATTCATGTTTTCAATGTTGAAGATTTTGGATGATATTGAGTTAAAGACTTAGCTCCTTTAAGAATGCGTTTAAGATTTCTACGGTAGAAAAGGGTAACGTCCACTCGACAGAAACTAGATCATTTCGGGACTTACACATTGTTTGATTTTATTTCAATAATGCGCTTGCGCAAAACGGTCTTTAGCAGTAGGAGGATCCGGATGAAACCCACGAGGTCGGAAGTTAAAAGTTAATCTGTTAGTCTCAAGCTAATGGGAGAGGGATTTAATAGAACTAACTAAACAATTATTATATTAATAACCTAGATCGATACGCGCAGACTAGGGACTCGCGGTGTCTCAGAGAGTAAGCTGGAGGCCCTGCGTTCGATCCTTGCGTTGGCCGAGTGATTTTCTGATGTACTTACTTTTGTCAGTGTGTAGTGGTTCGGATGAGTCGAAAAACCGAGGTCCCGTTTACATATTGCGTGCACGTAAAAGAACCCTTTGGAATTTGAAATATCTAGCCTTTGTCATGTCATTTTGAATATTAAAGTGTTTATCTGTTGTTTCTCAGCATTCGTCCTTATTTACCCGGGCAAGGGTCAGAGGTGTTGTAAATACCGTAATGTTAGTGTATTCCGAAAACCGATTTATAGGGCCCAGGGGAATAAGAAAATGGTTTAGGGTCAGCGATTTGAGTTGCAAAATAACAAAGCCGATCGGTTAACAGCAAACACGTGTATTGTTTTTGTTGTGTTATTTTGTCGTCCATTAAACACCATCGTTTTTATATTTTCAGGTATAATAGGCAAGAAGCACGTTGGTCCAGACTATGTTTATAAGTTTGATTATGAACAGACAGAAGAAAATAATGATTTGAATCAAGTTGGTAGGAATATTACCTGTATGAAGAATCTTGTTCATGAATTCCTCAACGACAACGATACCAGGTAGCTTAGATTCCATTCATTCCGTGTTGACAAAACACACAATTGTTGTAGTTGCGTGGTTGATAGCATTCGAATATAAACGTATGTGTATTGCTACAGCAAACATGATCGGAAAAACATCTTACTGACAATTTGTTATACGTTTGGTATGCTTATGGCAGTAACAAAATCTAGGATAGTGCCCCCCCCCTCGAAAAAAATTTACCGAAATAATTCATCGTTTGGAGGGTATCTCTCTGTACTTCACCGTTGATTGGTTCAGGATCAAAAATCGGTCTTTGACGTCATATAGGATGACGTCATATTCTGCGTAATCACACACGATGTTAGCGAGGCAGGCCATGTTGTGTGCACGTAAAAGTTCCCTGGCAGTTGGAATTCGATATTAGAGTAGGCCATAGTACGGCTGTCCGGGAACAATTTTCCTCACAGCACACTGCATGACGCGCGTCTCTCTAATTAGTCCAGTCGGAGCATAACAGTCAGACGTTAAACCTCAATTCAGTTTTGTTTATCGGTCGCCATTATCCAGTCGGAGCAGGGTGTTAAACCCCCATTCTATTTCATTTTATTTTATTTTACAGACCCTTCTTCTTATATATCGGTATCCACGATCCTCATCGGTGTGGTGTATATGGTTCAGCTGGTGGAAAGGGGGAATTCTGTGAGAATTTTGGCGATGGTCGTCCTGGTAACGGTGTTATACAGGATTGGACACCGACGTATTACAGCCCGGATGATGTGAAGGTACCGTATTATATACCTGAGACTCCAGCCGCTAGAAGAGATATTGCCAACTTCTATAAAACACTCAGTAGGATGGACCAAGGTAGGATAATTGTTGTGCGTACATAGTGAAAAGCTGGAGTTTGTGTTATCTGGATGACCTAACGTTTGCAATTTAACTAAGGCATACATACACAAAATTACTTAAACTATTTAAACCCACTACACAATCCACATTATGACGTCATATGTACTAAAATGTTCAGAACCGTAGTCGATCTAGCGTTCCCCGAAGATCGGCCTGGTTGTAGTCGGAGGTCACGTCAGGGGTTATGCGAGTGGCTTTTGACGTCATACATGGATTGATCAGCGTGCATATTTCTAGTGGTTTACCCACAGTTCCGTGCACCTCGTGCCAACAGACCGTGTCATTGGTTAATCCCCCATATCAACCAGAACGTGGGTTATATAACAGCTCTTCCAGGTCCTGGTGTAGTAAAGACAAGTAAAACGAAAGTTTAAACTATAACAAATGAAAGTTTAAACTATAACAAGGAATCACGGTGGCTAAGTGGGCAAGAAAATGACCCCATATTTATTTCAAAATAAGATGAAGTATTGTTTTGACCAGACATTAAATTCCAAACCATTCCCAACCTTCAGGAATTGGTTTATTTATGAAGGAGTTAGAAGATGCTGGTTTTATGGAGAATACGATGGTCCTGTATTCGTCTGATAACGGCATTCCATTCCCTACTGCTAAAACCAATCTGTACGAAGCTGGTATGATGGAACCGTTCATGATTTCTTCACCTCTACATAAAGAAAACTGGGGAAAGGTGAGTTCGTTCCCTGGGACTGGGTGTCGAGTGCTTGTAAGTACCTTTGACTGTGCTGGATCCCAGTGGCGGATTAAGCTCCACCAAGGCCTGAGGCGGCAGTGTCTGGAGGGCCTATTTAAAAAGGCGTTGGCCTAATTAATTTCGGGTCAGGGCCTATGTTGATTCCCGTTGGGCCTAAACCCAACCCCCTAACATTCATTGTCTATGCGTTTTAATCGTATAAGACAAGTCTAAAAACAATTTTTTTACAAAATCTTTGGACATGAGACTGCAGCCTCATCAGCCGCTACTGCTGGATCCCCAGTACTGGATGTCCACTTCATGAAAGCATGTTTCCATGTGTTGGGTCAGTTCCGAGTTCTTGGTGTCGAGTCTGTGGAAGCTCATTTGTCCATATGAAAGACGGTTTTCGCTCTGTTGGATCCTGGTGGCTGGGCGTTGAGTCAAATCATGTTTTGTCTGTGGTGTGTCCTTAGAACTCCCTGTCGAGTTATCTTTGCTTCATCCCAGGGCATGCGCGTTGTGTTGGGGGGGGTGTCACTACGTCAACTGGTGTGGTTTCGATTCCCCGATTGTACGTGACAAGAAGTGGGGTCGCCTCCTACCGCTAAAGTCTCCTACCGCAAGCGAATTATTGAAATGGAATTATATCATATTATCTTAGTCCCGAAATGAATTAGTTTGTGTCGAGTAGGCGTCTCTCTCTCTCTCTCTCTCTCCCTCTCAACTCTCTCTCTCTCCCTTCTCTATCTCTCCTTCTCTCTCGCTCTCACTCTCTCCCGTGAATCTGCCAGAAAAGGATTTCGTGACAAAATGTTTATACATCGTCAAGGTGGTAACTGTAGCTGAGAATTATGCCTTGGTTGGAGGTACATAGAGAGAGAGTAAATGTTCTTGTCTTTAACTTTTTCAGCATACTGACGCTTTAGCTAGCACTATGGATATAACGCCTACAGTTCTCAATTGGTTCAACATCTCCACCTCACGAACAGATAACGTCAAACTAACTGGGCGATCTTTACTAGACGTAGTCGTGAACACTAGTACGGACCACTCAGTCGTATACTCCAGTCACACTATGCATGAAGTCACCATGTATTACCCAATGAGAGTAATTAGAACGCATCAGTATCGGTTAATACACAATTTAAACTACCACGCACCTTACCCGATTGCTTCAGATTTATTCGGCGCCCAGACCTTTCAGGATATGCTCAACCGAAGCGCTAATGGCGAAAGTTTAAACTGGTTTAAAACTCTCGACGAGTATTACCAACGACCGGAATTTGAACTCTTCGATTTCGCCACCGATCCAATGGAACTCAACAACTTAGCCAATAGACCCGAGTATCAAGACATCTTGAAACAACTGAAGCAGCAATTACTGGCCTGGCAGATCGAGACTAAGGATCCATGGTATTGTCTACCAGGCGGAGATATTATGAACAACCAATGCTATGCATTGCACAATGGGGAAACATTTGTACCGGCCAAAGGCAATGTACCTCATTTTAAAACTGTTAATTAAAGGACGAGTCTGTATTGAATTGGGGTAACCCGATGTTTTATGTTTATTATGGATACACCGGAAGTGGGTTCTTTACTTTGACACTGACGTTGGTTTCCTTTTGGACTATGTAAATCGATTATTGACTTTATTATATGGATATAAATTTTTGGATTATATAAATCGGTTATTGACTTTAGTATATTTTTTTTTAATTTATAGCAATTTAATCAATGGGACACTTTCATGCTTTGGCCAATTTAATGCCCCAAGAGCGTCCTTTAAGTTTCAATTGCCCAGTATGAATAGTACAGCTCGGGTGTTAATGGATCGAGTTATTCCCGATCACTTCCCACGGTACATAAATTTATATTGAAGTTTTGTTATAAAACTAAATAAATCATTATCTAAATTCTAGAAAGGGGGTTTGGAATCTAAGTAGAACGAAGGCTAATATTTAATGAACGCAACGCTTAAAAGTCAGACAGCGTGTGTGTGAGGGGTGGGGGTCTGACAGGGACACGACATGGTGTTATCTGGTGGTGGAAGTTTCTCATGGTTAAAAAAGAGAGAGAGAAATGGGGTTTAACGTCCACTCAACACAAACTAGGCCATTTCGGGACTAACATATGGTTTAATTTTATTTCAATAATTCGCGTGCGCGTAGGGGTCTTTAGCAGTGGGGGGAAACCGGAGTGCCCGGAGGCAACCCACGAGATTGAGACGGCGCCCCTATCTCCATGCCACATACGCTCACACCAGGGCTCGAAACCACAACCGCAATCATGGTTAAAGGGACTTTGGGGAGATGGGGTGGGGTGGGAAAGTTTGACCGGTATGCTTTTAATGATAAGGTCTGTCATTGAGTCAAGTGGGGTTTCGAGTTACCGCTTGTACGTGGCAAGGAGTAGGGAAGCCTGTCCAATTTCAGGGATTTTCTCTAGGTCCCCTGGTTTTTGAACACAGACTCCCATGTACAAGCGAATAATTGGAATAAAATTGAACTTTAATTTGATTTCGAAACGATCAAGTTTGTGTCGAGTTGACGTTAAACTCCATATCTCACTCTTTCTATCTTTCCTATGCGAAAAATGTATTTATATCGTGTACGATTATGTTCATAATCTACCGAAAATAAAGTTTACAGGCCTCCTTAACGGTCTCTAAATTCCCCAAAATAGAAAGTAGATCACCAGCCATGCGACATGTCGGCTATAATGTTTATATGCGTGTTATGCAAGAAGCAGCCCAGGGCGCTTACTGCAGCTTTAACAAGAGAGTTTCCCAACAATAATATCAAGAAATGTTTAGAATTATCTTGTGTAAGTGTACCTACATAACATATTAGAGGTTTACCACTACACAAACCCGTTCCTCCCCCTTAATTTTCTCTTTATTTTGGGCCCTTATCACATACTCTCTACATTCGCCCTTTCGTCCTGAGCGTATTGATACATGTTTCAAGGGAGGTAACTATTCTGGTCTTCTCCGCTGATCGATAGAAGACCAATTTGGTTAAAACACAGATCCTATTTCGTTTCGTTTTTATGGTTCAAAATTTAGTTTTCCTTGGTTCTACATGTAGTGTAGACCATCGAAAGTTTGAAAAAAACGAAAGAAATTTAAATGTGTATTTTAATTAGATTGAACAGAGGACATGCAGAAACTGAAAGAGTCAAGTTCAGCGAAGAACAGGTTATTTCCTCCCAGGACACAAACTTTTACCATTTAATAGGCAAGTTATAGCATTAAGTTAATTTTTGAAACATGAATTCATGCTAATTAGCATATTACGCAATTTGGCCCCTTTCGACCAAGAATATTTTGGAACATTTCTGGGAAGTTGTTTAGTGGACTATACTGAAATGAATATCAGTGAAATTAATTCTGCTGCAATTTGTTTTGGGTCATAACCCCAGATCAACCGGGCTAATGAAGACGGGCATAAGCCATAGTGTTTTATGAAATGATGGAGATTTTGTCCAGGCAGTGGTGCTATGGTCGACTCATGTTTCGAATTCCAGCTATCAAATAATTATTTTACTGCACGCCCAAGCAACTAACAGATAATTGTAAAGATTTCTTTTAGATTCCAAACTTGATATAAAATAAAACCAAGTACGAACAATCCAAACCATTAGACAAAATTAGTAGTCCTAAAAAACGGTATAGGCAAAATTGTGTAATCAGCAAATTACACAACAAACAGTGGTAACAGGTGTCCGGAAGAGTAAGCTTACCCTGCCTGGCGCCACACCCGCTGTAGCTGCATTCCATATACTTTTCAATGTCCAGGATAAAAGAGTTTACATAGCATGTAAGGCATTTACCACAACCTAAAGCCAGTCCATAGACGTTAACAGCGGTGTAAATATAAATGTCCATCTTACACGATCCTTGATGAAGGACCGATGACCTCAACAGCGGTGTAAATATAAATGTCCATCTTATACGATCCTTGATGAATGACTGAGGATCTGATAAGAACAGCTGTCTAGTCATTCGGGTGGGACGTAAAACCGAGGTCCTGTGTACACATTGACGTGCACGTAAAAGATCCCTTGGCGGTTAGAATTCGATATAAGAGTTGGCCGTAGTGACGCTGCATGGGCAAAATTTCCCTCTGTATGACGTATGCCCGTGTTCAGTAGCCCCTTTTAGGAGCAGAAGGGTTGGACGTTAAATCCCATTTCATTTCATTTTATAAGATCCCTGTATATGTAAAAAAAATCGGTGTCGGATTTTATGAATATTTATTTTGTAAAATCCACGTTTTTCAACATATATTTCAAACAATAACTCCTTTAAAAAATGTGGTGGGGGTGGGGTGGGGGGTGGGGGTGTCCTAGTGGTCTAGAGTGCCGCGCTTCGACCTCTAGCTGGCCGGTCACCTCTGGCTTGCGGCTGTGGTTTCGAGCCCTGGTGTGAGCGTATGTGGCATTGAGATAGGGGCGCCTTCTCAACCTCGTGGGTTTCCTCCGGGCACTCCGGTTTCCTCCCACTGCTAAAGACCCCTACGCTCAAGCGAATTATTAAAATAAAATGAAAAACCATATGTTAGTCCCGAAATGACCTAGTTTGTGTTGAGTTGACGTTAAACCCCATTCCTCTCACTCTCTTCCTTAAAAAAATATGAAATAAAAATATAAAATAATTAAATGTGCGGAATTCTTCCCCCCATCCGCCTTCCCGTACTCTTAAAGGTTTATTTGGCAAGTGTTCAAACACGAACTGCATACTATGCGCACAATGAATAATTATTCTGTTTTAATATTAATAATAATGATAAGCCATAAACGTAAGTAAAAGAGAGTTGTTAATCTTTTCAGATAATTTCTTTTGTAAAGTCCACGTTTTGCACCCCACGTTTCACAAAAAAAGTCATTGCGGCAAAAAACCAAAAAAAAAAACCAAAAAAAAAAATTCTAGGTAAAAGACAATCCCTAAGGTTTACAAGGTAAGTATTCAAACACCACCTGAACAAAGGATCGACTAAAAGGGTGGGCGAAAAGTAACACCTAGCATTCCACATTTTAGATCAAATTCGGCTTTACAAATATTATATAAGTCATCAGCAAAATAATCCCAATAATCTCTGATAGAGCATTTAAAAATAACAGAGAACTAGTCCTATGGGCACGCTCTGAAGTCCGGCTTCGTGAACTCCTTGACCTTGGGAAAGACTACGATAATTCGACTGAACAAAAGAAAAGAGCAGAGAAAAATATGAAAGGTAAAGAAAGCGGAGACGTGGATGAATTTTATTGTAGCAGTCTTGAAGGGTAACGTGAGGGAGCAATAACGATTATGAACTGTACAAATAGTCGTTAACCCAGAACCTCTCCCTGACGCAGACCCCCAACACATCAGAAATATTTACAATTCATATAGCACGTTTAACGATGAATTGCAACTAAGATTCATTTCAGTCACACAGATCCGGGTGCTTTGAACCCATTTTAAAAATCTACTTTAGAAATGTTTCTGAAAACATCACTGTTCAATCAAATTTTTCTCTTTTTTTGAAGCCATTTTTCATTGCATCCATACAAAGACGGGATAAATGCTTTAATCGCTATTTATTTGAAATTGTAACGATTATAACAATATGTATGGAAAGGGTTACTCTTAGTTTTTGAAAATCGTGTCTGGTCGTTTTGATATTTGTCAATAAAATATGTTTAGAGGGGCATTACGTAAGAATTAGATAAAGAGTTGGCCGTTTGCGCTATTATATATGAAAAATATATAATGCAAAATGAATAATAATATAAAAATAATAATCCTTTATTTATATAGCGCGATAATACAAAAACTAAAGTTTCGATTGCGTTTGTCAAGTTTTCTCGATTGAACTACGGAAACGGAGCGTCTTTAGCCGAGATTTAAATGCATCAGGGAGTCAATGGTTCTAATGCTGTCAGACAGCGAATTCCATAAGAAAGGAGCAAAGAACAAGAAAGATATTTTTGCCATTTCAAGATTCACTGATGGTTGATACAGAACTGTGGATCTAGGGTTCTTGTGGATTTATATGGGGTAATCACATACACTGACATGTGAATTGAATTGTAAGATTTTCTCGCTTTAATATTTTTTTAAAAAAGATAATGCTAAATGAATGTATGGACAAGATATGTGCATTGGTGTTAAAGTTAATTAATGTCTAATTAATTGATATAACATTTTATGCCCAAGAAAAGACCTGCCTTGGTCAGATTTAGCTCTTGCATAATGTGTGTTCAAATTAATGTGTGTCTTTTAGGGGTAACCCACCGCACAAACAGCCTGGCAGTGGTCATCCATGACTCCTGTGGTGGTACTGAACAACTCCAAAGCTGTTTTAGGTGGTACAGATTTCAGCTAAGCCAGCCTAGCTGTTGACTAGAAATTAGATAACTCTTGTCAGGGATACTCCAACACTACACATGTCTGGTAATTACATAGCTCTGTCAGGGTACCCCACCACTAGAAATGTCTGTCAGTGTTTTTGTGATACCTGAAGATGTACGGTACACTGCTGTGCGAATTTCATGTAGTACAGTTTTGAGCTAATCTAGTTTTGGGCGTGGAATCCAAACCCACCACCAGAAATCCGACAGACTTCCATTTTGATGGCACCAGACATACATGCATTGATAATATATAGAAGAAAATTGGAACACTAGGATCCAGGTCTAATACCTAAAGAATGGACGAATAGAGAAGACGAGGCTCCAGTCGGCTTATCTAAAGTATTTATTTAAACATAGTAAAGCTTGAGTCGGTTTTCACTCTTTAGAATGTTGTAAACAAGTCTTTATTGTAGTTTCGGTGACGTATTCCCAATAAGCGTTAATGTTCGGGGAATAAATAATTGGGGGTTTTTTTTAAATGTATTTTTCACATGTGTGGTGCCGGGAATTTCATGCACGATGGCTTTCAATTTTAGAATGGTACTTTTCCGATAAGACCTGCGATAACTTTGTCTTTTAAATAGCGTTCGATTTCTCTTATTCAAGGATACCGTCGAGTGCCGTAGTCGTGAAACGCACCGCTTTCTATTTGTGGGGGCCTGCAACTCTTAGAAAATATCTGGATATTACATGTCGGAAAATGTGTTTTCTTGCTACGTAGTTCAACACCATGAAAAGAGATGCGCTAGACACATTTTTTTTTATTTAAATTACACTGATTTTAAATGTTTTCGCCTTTAGTCAATTTAAAGAAATTTCGATTCCCGAAAAATTGATGATACAATTATTAATCGATGACTGGAAACTGTCACATAATCCGGAATGGTTCCAGACCAAAAAGTCATTGGATTTCGGGCACTTTATTTTGCCGGCTAGAACGCAAAAAGGTTTTTTCCCCTTGAACAAACGGGAAACAAACCATTGAGAGGGATGTTGACTTATAATATGAATAAAAATATATCAAAAGGGTTTCTTTGTATAATATGACGCTAATACTCCCATGTCTGTGTCTAAATTTATTTAGTCTCTGTCCACATGCCTAGGGCGACTCTTCACAAATCTTTTCAACCCTTCGACACGGACGCATCCACAGTACATCTAGCTACAAATAAATGGACAAGATTGGTAAAGATTAATAAAATATTATTGAATAAAATTTAAAAAGACTTGCAACGTGTTCAGGGATTAAAATAGGTCACAGATTGAGGATAAAACGATTGTAAATAAGAACACACCCACATCAATAAAGGTCTGTATACACTGCATTAAAAATAACATTGAAATGATTAAAAACACCAAATTGGCGTATTGTTCATTTCTCACGTTCTTTTTTCTTCTCGACGTTTAGTTTTGTGCATGCAGAAGACTGAAATGTTTGGCGACACAATATTTTTTATAAATAATTCTTTACAGCAGAATCCCAACCTAGCATTCTATATTTGTGCTCTAAAAAATATTTCAGAGAGTTATTCAAAAAGAATAAATTATAGAATTACGTTTCGTTTTATTTCTGTGGTTAAAAAAAGTAAAGCAAACGAAACGAAATTGTGATTTGACTTAAGTGAGATTGTTTTTACGGGAATAGATACGCATTATTTGCCAATCATGGTAAGATACGCCTACCAACAGCATCGTCGTCGTCTGCGTACCGCATGAATATAGTGAAGCTTTGGGATGACGAGTTTATACCGTAAACAATGGGCTCGATTTCATTTCCGTGAGAATTAATAAAGAACTTAGCGTTGACAATATCTGAAAGTGCTTTAATCCAAATTGGTCCAGAAAAGAAATGAAATGGGGTTTAACGTCCTACTCTTTTGCACCTAACCTTGGCTAATGGAATACATACATACGCCACACAGTGTGCTATGAGGGAAATTTTGCCCGGTAAGCGGCGCTTCGGTCTACTCTTATCTCGAATTCCAACTGCCAAGGGATCTTTTACGTGCACGCCAATGTGTACACGGGACCTCGGTTTTTCGTCCCATCCGAACGACTAGACAGCTGTCCTTGTCATGCCCTCCTTCTGCATCACTGACAAGAGGAACCACGACGGAAAATCGAGATGAACTTTCTCAGGTAGGAGCCGGCGCCAATTGGTCAAGAACTCAACGATACAATCATATTTAGCATTGGAATCGTCGATACAGCCTGAGTATTTTCACCCCAATAACACCGTCAGACCGCCCTGTTGCCTTTCTCGAAATCTGCGGTTTAGCAGGCTGGACCAGTTTTTGAAAATGTGGGCCCAAATCGGAAGGCCCGGCGTTACAGGATATGAATACATTGCAGACATGAATAACTTTAACAAGGCCTATATTCATTCATATGTAAGGCAGTAGTTAATTTATACCTGAAATTACCCCTCCCCTGCTGTCAGATTTCCTGGAAATTTTCTAAGTTGTTCAGCTGAGGGGCCCGTGTCTAGTGTGGGGCCCAATTTGGGGAAATTGGTCCAAACCGGCACCACCCCAACAACCCCCACATTCCTTGTGTCCTCTCCTCCACATTGGCAAACTGGTCAGCAGTAAAAATTGACTTGGTCGCTACGACCACTAAACGAGATGACATCGTGGTGTATTAATTTGGCTGTCTATGGCCCAGTTTATTCGACAGATATTCGACAGTCTACCCAACAATTTGCGATAAAATTGTTACATATAGTGTCAATGTGGTATCTTCAAACTGTTTATTCTCACAAATTAGAAATGATTTGATGAAATATGAATAAACTTGTCTGTACACCCTTTTCCCATTGACACGAACCCAGCCTTAAATATCTAATTTCTCCTGTGATTAACGTGTGTAAACAAACCAACTATAACATATTAATATTGTACTCATGAACAAAATCCTTTTTACTAACATTCACCACTTTTGTGGGCACGTTCATTCTGTTATTCATCTACAACAAGGGTATTTTCAGGTTCCCGATTCTCACACGCCTTCCATCCATTCAACAAATAGTAGAACATTAAAGTAACATTTTGCACAAATATGATACATTTATAATCAAAGCAACAGCCAGACCAGCTAATGTTTTTGAAGGAATTTCTGCGTTTTATTGTAAAATAAGTTTGAAGGTGCTCATAAAATATAATGTTTAATTAACACTTCTGGATGTGGTTGATTTTTGATTTATATTTAAAGTAAAAAGTGAACCAACATAATAATATTTATTGTTGTGGTTTTATAAAATTGTTTAGGTTTATTAAAGTTGTTGTTGTTAGTGTGTTTTTTTTTATCGTTGTTGCCGTTCTTATTTAAATTATGGGGGTTGGGATGGCCTAGTGGTCTAGAGTGCCGCGCTTCGACCTCTAGTTGGCCAGTCACCTCTGGCTTGCGGCTGTGGTTTCGATCCCTGGCGTGAACGTATGTGGCATGGAGATAGGGGTGCCTTCTCAACCTCGTGGGTTTCCTCCGGGCACTCCGCCCCCCCCCCCCCTACTGCTAAAGACCCATACGCGCAAGCGAATTATGAAATAAAATGAAACCATATGTTAGTACCAAAATGACCTAGTTTGTGACGAGTGGACGTTAAACCCCATTTCTCTCTCTCTCCCTACTACGAATTAAAAACATTCTATTAGAGTAGAACATCGCTTTAACGGCGTATTATGGCAGGGTATAAATCGTGAAGTAGAGAATTAACATTCGTTACAATAACTGGACAATAAATTGTTTGTCGAATAGACCTCGCCCCATCCCACGTGTCTATATAATAAACTTTATTTACTTTTCTCCTACTACTAAAGGTTACCGTGAAGCAGTTCAACTTTAATATTCTGACCATCGTAAATATGTCCATTACATTTAAATTTCAAATTCTGCGCTTCATTTCTGATCACCGGGGTCCCGTGTACACATTAGCAGTTGGCAGTTGAAATTCGATATAAGCGTACGTCGTAGAGCCGTGGTCCGGGTAAAATTCCTCTCGTAGCACAGCATGGTGTATGTCCGCCTTATTTAGCCCAGTCGGAGCAAAACAGTAGGAAGTTAAATTCCATTTCATTTGTTTTTTGATTTTTGTAATGTTTTGCACCGAGGTTGTCCACAGGGTCGTTGACTCGGTTTTGTTTTTCGCGCACCGTGGTCCCCCTGTGTTTACTAATATAAAATTCCGCCCATAAATAACGCATCGGGGGCATACGAATGCATCGCGATTTGATTACTAAATTCATATCTAATAAATAATTTATGACTACAGGCAGAATTAGCTCTTGCATAATGCCTGTTTAATAAAGCATAAGTTTCATACAAAGTGCTTCTCCCTTTTTAAATCATTTGCTAATTTTCAATCATAGCTTTATTTTAGTTCAAAATCAAACGGAAGCACAGTATTCGAGCACTCCCGTCGGAACCAAATTCGTTTTTGGAGTATGCGATAAAAGCACAGTGAGTTACCATGAGGTTCAAGGTTCTTGTCATCCGGACAATCTTTCGACCAAGTGCTACTCATCATAAAGAAAAACATAAATCAATTTATAAGGTTAATAGATAAACAGTACAACGTTTCGATAAGTATTCTTTTATCGTTTATAACAGAGAGAAATGGGGGTTAACGTCCACTCATTGCGGGACTAACATATGGTTTTAGTTTTTATTTCAATAATTCGCTTGCGCGTAGGGGTCTTTAGCAGTGGGGGGAAACCGGAGTGTCCGGAGGAAACCAACTAGGTTGAGAAGGCGCCCCTATCTCCATGCCACATACGCTCACACCAGTGATCGAAACCACAGTCGCAAGAGGTGACCGGCCAGCTAGAGGTCGAAGAGCGGCACTCTAGGCCACTACCCCCCCCCCCCCAAACGCTTATAAATTGTATTGTGTTTTTAATGTTCTCAATCGCTAAATACCACACACATTGTGTTCTTATTCTTCGGGGTGAGGTCTTCAAAGGGCCTAAGTCTCCGTCAATTTGATTACGTTCAACATAAAACTTGGCATGCTTGTTCCATCGATTGACGGATATGGCGTCATTCAAAGATAGCTGTGATGACGCCATATTTTATTATAGTTTACTTTGACCAGAAAATATTAGAGACGTAGTTGGAGCTTAGACGGCCCTGAAGAGTGCATGCATATGTACTTACTAATAGGACTATATTCACGACATAAAAAAACGTGAAAATAAGATTAAAGGCAAGATACTAGAAGTAAATAATACAAGACAAACACCAGAAGATAATAATTAGACAGCTGTTTTATAAAATAATGATAAGTTTTATAGTCCACATCAAAAAAAATACCGATAAAAAGTCCAGTAATTAACATAAGACATAGGGAGACACGGGGGAGGGGGGGCAATAACATAATATTATAGAATGGGTTTACCGTCCAGTCAATCCTACACCTCAACACAAATTAGGTCATTTCGGGACCAACATATGGTTTTAATTTTATTTCAATAATTCGCTTGCCCAGAGGAAACCCACGAGGTTGAGAAGGCGCCTCTATCTCCATGCCACATACGCTCACACCAGGGCTCGAAACCACAGCCGCAAGCCAGAAGTGACCGGCCAGCTAGAGGTCGAAGCGCGACACTCTAGACCACTAGGCCATCCCAACGCCCCACCACATCATGGGGTTTAACGTCTTTCTGTTCTGCTCCTAACCTGGGCTAATGGAAGACGGGCATACAATACAGTGTGCTACGGCCTACTCTTATATCGAATTCCAACTGCCAAGTGATCTTTTACGTGCACACCAATGTGTACACGGGACCTCGGTTTTTCGTCCCATCCGTAAGACTAGACAGCTTTCCTTGTCAGTCGCATTATATAAGATAAACACCTGGTCGTTCCTGCCATAATAGGCATAAAATAGATAATGAAAAAGGAACATGATGAAAATTCCATTCAAATTATTTTCTTGTAGACAAAATCATCACTGTTTGTAGTTCGGACGAGATGAGGAATAGATTGTTTATATGATTTATTCTTGTTGAATTTAAAAATCTGATGGGGGAGGGGGTTTTCAAATCAATTTCAATATCGCCCATCTCCAATCTGATCAAAACACAGATCCTGTTTCGTTTCGTTTTTTATAGTTCAAAATTTCGATTAACTTATCGTTATCATTGACGTGTTCTGAGTGGCGTGATGACTGTGGGTAACTGTGGGTAAACCACTAGAACCGTCAACGCTGATTGATTAATCAATGTATGACGCCATAAGTTCAAAAGCCTCTCGCAACCCCTGACACGATCTTTCGGTTCATCTTGTCAGCTCTTCACGTACTATAGGCAATCGAAAGTATAAAGAAAAGAAAATTCTCAAATTCATCTAATGACATTGCTCTTAGGTCATTCTGTTATCTAATTGTATCAGGAAATCAAAAATTCGCCTTCTTCGGCTTGGGTCTGAAATACTTAGAAAATGGGTTTGCTGTTGTCAATTTTCAAAATTTTCTTTCGGAGGAGACCCCCCCCCCAGGACGCCCCTTGGACCCTCACGTGCCTTTGGCGTTCTCGTGACACCCCTTCGGCGCATACTTGTGTGGGCCTTGGTCGATGTCCTGGATTTACCTCTTACATAATACATGTATATAGTACAGCTTTTTTTTTGTTTTTATTCATGCTATGCAGTTATCACCTATTTGATATAAGCTTATTAACGATATCGAACAAAGAGACAATGATATTTTAGACAATTTTTCTGGGACAATCGTAATTATTTTGATCAATTACATTTTTCAAAAATACAGTCGTCATATCACACTAATTCTGATTGAAGTTTCTCTCTCTATTTTCATTTTGTTGATGTATTGTTAAAAGCTACTGTAATGTTCTTTATGTACAAAGCTCCTATTTTAAGTTCTTACGCGTGTAATACAACAGAAAAAAATGACGTGACACACCACACAGAAATAGTTCAAGTTATGTTGAAATTGTGAACCAAATGCATCGAAAATAAAAAGAAGAAAAAATTGACACGCCACGAAAGAAAATGTTTTGAATTGTTATAGAATGAAATCCCAACAATGTCTTTTGTATCGATCAATGAATCAATATAAACGATCGTGACGTATATATTTCATATTATCTTGGTTTTATTTTTATTATTATTCACAAGAAAATATCCTTTAGGGAGGAACCCTTGAATCTTGTTTTATGGTCTGACTAAAGCTCGTCGTGTGGGTGTGTCTGTATATTGTTGCTCCGCCCACTTTCCGATGAATATTATCGACAGATATAAGTAATGTATATATACTACGTGTTGTATTGAGCCTCACCATCGACATCGAGAAGGCCGAAAGATGCATACATTAGCAATATTATCGTGTTTGGGTGAGTTACTAAATAAGTATTATTAGTTTGGAAGATGTAATTTTACGGTTTAATATTAATTCATATATTTTAGATTTGAAAATTGAAATTATACGGTTTCACATTGTGTGTATTATGATAGTCAATCTCTATATCAAATATATTTTATAACAAAGAAAGGACTGGGCACAATCTACAAAGAAGCACGGTGACTCAGTGAGTAAGCCATTCATCACAGGATAGTAGACGTGCTTCCACTTGTCAGTGGCGCTGGACTGGGCGAGAGAGAGAGAGAGAGAAGGAGAAGGAGAGAGAGAGTATAACGTCCACTCAATTCAAACTGTGTCATTTCGGGACTAACACATGGTTCAATTTTATTTCAATAATAATCGTAGACACATAGAATGACTCCAACTAAAAAAAAGAAATAACACAGCTCAATTGGGATCACGTGGTTTTTCAACATTTTCTTAGTGTACCATTCAAAATGTCGCGTCGCATTTCGGGAGATTTTGTGATACACTGGTTGAGAATCGCGTGGTCTATAAATGTTGGACACAAGCATCGACCATAAATGATGACTTTGAACATTTAACGTTGTTATAGAAAATACACGAAGCTAATTGAACGCCATTTTAAGTTGAGATTAGACAATTTTTGTCGAAATCATTAAGTATACATTCAGAATATTGAAAAGTGTTTATTCCGCTTCCATTTAGTGAAAGCTGAAAATGTTATTTAGAAATATGAAATATTTATGACGGATTAGAACCGAATAACAAATCAATCTGATCAAAATGCAGATCTATATTTCATTTCGTTTCGTTTTTTATACTTTTATACGACCCAAAGATCTGACCAGTTATAGTGGAGCGTCATACGAGCGACTTTTGACCCTATGACGTCAGACTGATTAATCAATCAGCGTTGACGTCGGGCCCGTATCTACAGGGGGGCGCGGGGGGGCATGGGCCTCCCGTGTGAAATGCCCCCCCCCCCTCTCAGAAATTGCTAACAATCATTAAAGTATACACAGTTCCTTATATTAACCTAAAAAAGTTATATTTTTGGTTGAATACTTATTTTAAAATGCTTATTAGACGCCTAGGTAACAACTACATAGCATGATGATTACAACAGTCTGTTAGAATGATCTTTCCGAAAATTTCCTCAAAATGTTCGCCCCCCCCCCCCCCTACCGAAAGGTAATGCCCCCCCCCCCTCCCGCTTAATGGTGTCTAGATACGGGCCTGGTTGACGTTTCTAGTGCACCTCACGCTAAGCCGTAACAGACCGTTTCATTGGCTAATCCCTCACATCAACCAGATCCTAATATAGTAAAGGCAAGTAAAAGTTTTAACTACACAAAAAACGAAACGAAATAGGATCTGTGTTTTTTATTCAATTTGTCAACAAAATAGTACACCGATTATTTTAATATGGCGTCGCTTCGGGGCAGAGATCCATTGTCTATTCTGTGTCCAGATTGGGCTTTGATATGTATAAATGATCATTGTAAATAGGTAAATATTGGTTTAACTTGAATAGAGTCGAGTTTTAAACGACGATGGTTTGTGCCGCCATGAACTCTTCCACTTCAAACACATTCTAGAATAGAAGTTCAAAACTATTTTATTTTTCTAAAAACAGAAGAACAATGCAAAGAAGATGAGTATTTCGCTAAAAGGGTTGGGTTGAGTAATTTTCTGAGAAAACCCGTTCAAAATAAGCTCGCGATTTATATAAATTTGAAAAGTAATATATACAGAAAATATATGCACATATGAAAAAGCCATCACTTTCTATATATAGTGGGGGGGGGGGGGTCGTCTAACGCGTGGGCATTATATCATAATATGTATCGCTCAGCAATGTGACGTGGTTCCGATACCCTGTTCGTACGTGACAAGTAGTCAGGTCGCCTATCCAACCGCGTGGGTTTTCGTCAGGATCGCCTCTTTCCTTCCACTGCTAAATACCTGTACGCACAAGCACATCATTGGAATAAAATTGAACCATATGTTAGTCCCAAAATGATCTCGTTTGATAACCGCATTATTTGACTGATATTACGTGTAAAAAGGACAATGTACAAAGTCTTGATACGTCTAAGGCCAAAGTTAAATGTAAAAAGTCAAATGTAATGTGTCAAATGATAAATGTTTTTTTTGGTTTTTTTTTGGGGGGGGGGGGTGGGGGGGGGGGGGCTTGGTTTTTGACGTTTCTACATTTTTACATTTCCATCATTACATTTTACAACGAGGGAAATGTAAAATGTAGACACGTCATTAATTAACAACATTTTCCAATAAAACTTTCGATATTTTACACATTGCCTTAGAGTTAATTTGAATTTATCATTATCGGTATTAAGACTTTGTACATTGTACTTTTTACACGTAATCAATGGAAAAGACATTTTAGCAGAGCATTTAATATTGGTATCGCTACCCTTCCATAGGTTGACAAGTGATTTCTATTGCGCTAAAATCGCACATTCAGACTTTAAGAAGAGAGATAAATTTGATATTTTGGCGAAATTTCAAATGGCGGATCTGGCCCTGTATTGTTTATTGCAATGTGGCATTTGAAAATAGAATACGATAATTAGTTGGATGAATATTTTCCTTGTTATATTTCTAGCCGTTGGGTTATTCCATCAAGCAGTAGGACAAGTGGAAGGTGAAGTATGCCCAGGGGATGATTTCTTTCTCAACATTGCCGACCCGAATAATTGTTCCGGATATTTTAAATGTGTAGACGGTGCCTATGAACCCTACCGATGCCCAGTCGGCCTCGTCTTCAGCACAGAAACTGTAGCTTGTGATTGGCCAACACCAGGAGGATGTCAGCGTAAGTTTTATAAAATCTTAGAAACCTAGCCCGTCAAGCTTGTGTGTTTACCCTGGGAATGGGCCTCCTAATCGACCCCACGTCTTTAAACTATGCTCGACTAAGTCAATTATTTAGCTTCCCTGGCAATTTTATCAGCACACACTTGCCTTCGATACCACATGGCCTTAACTTTAAAGAGCGAACGAACGACATCATTGAAGGAGTAAGCGGACAATAAGTCTGGTTTAATGGTCGAGGGCGAGACATTACGTAATATATTGTACGGCACTTGTGTTTTTGCAATATATTACGCAATGTCTTAAGCTCGAGGCCATTAAACTACTTAAAATACTGACAACCCGCACGAGATTTTACAGTGAAATACGTCACACTAGTCCAACATTTCACTGGTATAAATAATGTACGATTGTCAAGTTGCCCGTACGATTATTTGAAACAATGGCACGTCAACACGAAAGGGTGTATTTTAAACTAGGTCATTTCGGGACTAACATATGGTTTACTTTTATTTCAATAATTCGTTTGCGCGTAGGGGTCTTTAGCAGTGGGAGGAAACCGGAGTGCCCGGAGGAAACCCACGAGGTTGAGAAGGCGCCCCTATCTCCATGCCACATACGCTCACACCGGGGCTCGAAACCACAGCCGCAAGCCAGAGGTGACCGACCAGCTAGAGGTCGAAGCGCGGCACTCTAGACCACTAGGCCATCCCAACCCCCGGCGTATTTTAAATAGAACGAATGATACGTCTATATTAATACTATAGTGACGTGGTCTGCCTTCCACAAATCGTTCTTGTCCTTTCATTGACAAATGTCACTGGTCCCTAGAGAAAATTTTATAGTCAATATTATCAAGTCAGAAACATAAAGGCGCTGGTTGTTCTTGTCATAATAGCTAAACATAGAAAATAAAAAAATAAATAGTATGTTGGATATTGCAGTCAAATTACTTTATTCTGAACGAAGCTATGAGTGTTTGAATTTCTGCAATTGCTAGGATAATAAACAAAGTCTTGGTTATATATTTTACCATCAATTTATTAAAAACCCTTTATAAATCAATACTTATACACATAAACTGGAATGGAGAATAGACAGACACCTATTGAACCCCTTCTTCTTAAATAGGGAGACGGGGATATTCCAATTGACACCGAGCCAAGTCTCGGTCATCCGATGTTCTAGGGTGTTGATTATAGACTGATTCTATGAATAATTATCTCAGTAATAGTTTATAACAACATTAATGGTCGGAAACACATCGGCTATTGAAAGTTTAACATATTCCAAAAAAACATATGTTGTACATACTTTTATATTCGGAAATAATTCTTCTGTAATGGACACTGAATATGTCGTTTTATAAAAGAAAAAAAAACATGCCCCGTCCAACCTCACCTATATTATAACCCAAACTTGCTTTTGGGGAATGATTATTTATAGTGAACAGACGAAGACCCCTTCGATATTTCATAAAGAAAATATTGATTATGTTGCATATTTTCAATTGTTTATTTTCGTTTGTTACAGCAACAACGTCATTGCCAGCAAATTCATTACTTGACATCCCAGCTGATGGTAAGTATTGTGATAATCTAGTCTATCCATTCCCATTTGACTTTAGGTATTGTGATAATCTAGTCTTCCGATTTCCGACTGGTAGTAAGTATTGTGATAATCTAGGCTACCCACTCCCGGCTGGTAGTAAGTATTGTGATAATCTTGTCTACCCACTCCCGGCTGGTAGTAAGTATTGTGATAATCTTGTCTACCCACTCCCGGCTGGTAGTAAGTATTGTGATAATCTAGTCTACCCACTCCCGGCTGGTAGTAAGTATTGTGATAACTAGTCTACCTATTCCCAGCTGATAGTCAGTATTGTGATAATCTAGTCTACCTATTTCCTTGGATAGCAAGTATTAGTCTACTTATTCATATACATTTTTGTATATTGCTTTCAATGTCTGTGTAATTTGTGTGTCTTGACCGCGGGTTTGTCTCGTCGGTTTTGATTGCGCGTGGTACCGTGTCTTTTATATATACGAAATATGTCCCGGTGTTGAACTCCCTCCCCACCTAAAGTGCCCTAAAGGGGGCTCAGGTCGACCTTATGACGCGACACAAGTGGTCGCCGACTGGTTTTCTGGCGATTGCCGCCGATCGTCGCACGATTTCCGTCGACGATTCAAGTCGATCTGAGTCTAGCTACGACCGTCGTGCGACAGTTTTTCACGATCGGCGACTGAGTCGCAGGAGTTGAACATGTTCTACTTCTACGACGCGACGGAACCAGTCGCCGACTCGTCATCGTCGATGTGTGCGTTTCTACGATCGGTTGCCGACTGCGCTATAAATTTTAGCCAATCAGAGCGGCGAATGAAAAATCAACATGGCCACCTCATGTGTGGCGCCATTTTGAACGAGTCACATGATCTATTCGCGAGAACGCCACAAGTCGGTGTATCGGTGTCGATGTTAGCGCGCTCGCGTTCAATCGTACGACCGATAGCAACTGGTCGGCGATCATTGCTGAGTGCAATCTACGATAGTCGCCGACAGTTGAGTCGCGTCGCAAGGTCGATCTGAGCCGGGCTTCAGTTTGTCTGGACCACAGCACAATGGGATGAATCAACAAGATACGGATTCTTTTTTAAGCTACGTCATATCTGTAGACTATGGCGCGCGTGATTTACGATGTTATTAGAATGGTTTAGCGAGATTAACACGATTTTTATTGTTCTACTTTCAGTTTGTTCTATCCAGCCATGTGCTGCTGATCGGGATTATTTGTTACCCAATTATAACACAGCCGGAAACAGCGACTTCTACGTTTGTAAGGGCGGGAAACTCTTTGAGCAAAGATGTGGAACTTCACCAGGAACAGAGGAATTCCTTTTCTATAACGTTCTCCGTAGCTCGTGTGAGAAACAACGCTCCAGAGACTCCCTTTATTAAACGGAACTTACTTTCATTAACACGAATGACGTAATACACTAATGACGTAGTGTACACGGAGAATCTCCAGTACAGTATTGTCTTATTTAGAAATGAAACATTTAATTTATGGATCGTTTACAATTGAAGACAAAGGCCGGAATTTTGACTCTATTTCGTTTAAATACGTTGTGTAAATAATTGCATTTTAAGGGGGGTGGGGATCACTATTTAACCGATCACTATTTTACCTTGAACTTGAACATTGACCTTGACCTTTATTTATGACCTTTGAACCTCGCACTGTGATTTTATTGATATGATATTCACAGATTGTTGTATAGTTAACGACACAAATAAAACCTTTATAAAAGATATTGCTTTTGGTTTTGCTTTTCAACTTGTATATCCACGGAGAATAGCTGGGCATTCACACGGCAGGTCTATAGACTTTCACACGCAAAATTCGCGAGACAATGAATTAAGTTGCGAAGCAGTGAGCCCCGGTCTGTACATGGACAGTCGCTAGGCCTGGACGCAGTGAGTTTCCCCATCTTTCAATGGGTAATCTTTAGGCTTGCACTCTGATAGCACCTTTTAGTTCCCATGGACGGTATATAAGTACCTACATGGACAATTCCTTGGATTTCACACAAAGGGTTTCTGGGCTTAGCCGTGGAGGCTATATTGGACCACACATGGATATGTTTTACTGCCAAAACTTAACAGGTCACATGCCCGAGAGGGAGAGTACAGTTTATTTCGGGACAAATATGCGTTAAATTACAATAATGATCACAGTTAGTGGGGAGGGGGGGGGCTGAAGTACCGAGAGAGAGAGAAGTGGGGTTTAACGTCCACTCGACACAAACTAGGCAGGGTCGGATCCAGGATTTTCAGAAAGAGGGGGCGTGCTGCACCAGCTTGGTAGTGCGAAGCCCGGAACCGTGATTTTTGAGTGTAAAAAATGCCCACAAGGACTAATTTCGTACTAGTACTGTAAATTACGATTTCCAACCTAAACTATTTTCGTTCTCCTTTCTCGCGAGAATATATGGAGCTAAACATTGTTCGACACCTCAAAAAAATAGAGGGGGCGTGCGCCGGCTGCGCCCCCCACTGGATCCGCGCCTGCTAGGTCATTTGGGGACTAACATATGTTTTTTAATATTATTTTGATAATTCGTATGCGCGCAGGGGTCTTTAGCAGTGGGGGGAAACCGGGGTGCCCGGAGGAAACCCACGAGGTTGAGAAGGCGCCCATGCCCGAGGTTGAGAAGGCGCTCACACCAGGGATCGAAACCATAGCCTTAAGCCAGCTAGAGGTCGTAGCGCGGCCCTCTAGACCACTAGGCCATCCCAACCCCCCTGAAGTACTGAACGAAACGTACAAGGCTAGACCCATATAATCGTGAGATGTTATTGTTCTTAGCGTTTAACGTCCCCTTCCACCGAAGGTGATATCGCAGACAGGTCTTTTTTTTTTAGTTTTATCATCTTAGCGCACGCGCAGGGTTTTTTCCTGTGGGGGGAAACTGGAGTGCCCGGGGGAAACTCAAGAGCTTGAGAGGGCGCCCTTATCTCCATGCCACATACGCTCACACAGGGGTCGAAACCACAGCCCAGACCGGCCAGCTAGAGGTCGAAGCGCGGCACTCTAGACCACTAGGCCATCCCAACCCCCACAATCCTGAGATATCTATGTCCTGTGATATACAACAGCATGTTAGACGACGTGATCATATAACCACCCTGGAAGGGCTGTAACTGGCATGGTTACCGTGTCTCCAGAATAGGATGATAATGCTGATTTTAATAATACTCCCATTCTCCGTCTTAATCCACAGATTTAATCAAATGTTACCCAATGTTTCGATTGTATCATAATCGTTTTAACTGATCATCTAGACCAGGACCCGGTCAAACCAAGACGGTGGCCATTTTCATTTTTTGTAGACTTTCGGGTAATGCGATATACGTTTTACGATGATATCACACCAAATTTAACATTCAATTTGAATTGGACAACCATTGGTGTCCCCAGAGGATCCACAAACTTTGCACAATTCACTTTTTGGATAAAGGGTAGGGGTCATAAATTTCACCACAATCGGACCAAAATGTGTGGGCCCATGTGGGTGCACAAGCTTGGTATATTAGTAACATTTAGCGAAAAAGTAAAAGGCAACAGCCATAAGTCAAGTTCCCACTGTCGACGGGTCCGTATCTAGACACCATTAAGCAGCGGAGGGGGGGGGGGGGATTTACCTTTCGGTAGGGGGGCGAACATTTTGAGGAAATTTTCGGAAAGGTCATTCTAACAGAATGTTGTAATCATCACGCTACGTAGTTACCTAGGTGTCTAATTGGCATTTTAAAAGGAGTATTCAAACAAAAATAATAATAGCTCTTTTAGGTTAATATAAGGAACTGTGTATACTTTAATTATTGTTAGCAATTTCTGAGCGGGGGGGGGGGGGGGGCGAGCATTTCACGCCCCCCCCCCCCATGTAGATACGGGCCCGACTATCCTGCGATGAGTTACGAACGTTTTGTCCCCGTTGGTACGTGCAGATACATTCGGATGCGTTTCGACATGCTAGCAGTCACAACAATATATGATAAGACGTTATAAGACCACTACGATTACTCCACGATCAAAACCACGATTTCAATGGTCGGACGAATCGTCATAGTGGGACCCTGGCATAAGCCAAGCCGCTGCACGTCGAATTCGCCCCCCCCCCCTCTTATATCTATTGGTGGTGCTAGACATATAGTTTCATCTTGATTCAACCAAATATGGTGGTCTGAGGGCACACAAACTTCGTACATTTTCACAGTTGTTCTTATATCAGACAAGTGTCATTAAAACCAATGATATGTTGCCAGTAATAATTTACATGTACAGTAGAATCCGTATGAGCAGCCACTCCTATTCAGCGACATCTCCTTGTAAGCGGTCACAATAAATTCCCCCCCGTAAAAATTCTATTGTTTCATCTCTTTATTCAACGGTCACTCCTATAAGGCGGCTAGCGGTCACTATTTTGCTAATGAATTTAACAAAACAACGGCCATGTTGAATGATACCATCTAGTCGTTCTTCGTAACTAGGCCACTAACGTTAAGCGGTCAATCGTAAAAAATTCCCATGGGTGGCTGCTTAATGCAAATTCTACTGTATTATCATCAAAATCGGAAAAGATGTGTGCCCGCCGACTTCCCACAAACAAATGTTAACGGACGACTGAATAGCCCCACATGAAAAGTGGGCGAATGTGGGAATATACAAATCCTCTAAATCGATCCCGTGGATAAAATTCGGTTGAAATCGAACAATCAGAATTAGAGTTACATTCCCGGGTACAAACTGGGTGATTAGAAGATATATTTGGACTAAAAACATATTCAAACTAATTAATTCATCATAATTTTGATTCAAATCCTGCTTAAAATATTGTAATTGCCAAGTATAACCTGCTATAAAAAAAGATCAAAAGAGCCCATGTTTGCGCCAGGGGATTACCCCTCTCCGTACCTACAGCAACGGAGGCGGAGACAGGCAGGGGCGAATTTATTGCATACACAAGACGATGTTGTCTGTAATTGGTGACTATTTATTACATATATCGAATCCTAATTAAATTCTCGGATTATCCAATGTCCGTGTCTTTTTCCGTAAGTTTATCATCATGTACACAAAGCGCTCAAGTGCGCGTGCAACCTTCGACGTCACGCGTCCTAACCTTCGGGCTGTCTATTAAGGGATTCCTGACATGTTTGTCCTGTATACGCTCCATGAGTGTTTTTCAGGGAATCCAGTATTTTTCTATTAAGATTGGATATGTCTTCATTCCATATATACAGAAATTGTCATACTTTTATTGGCAATAACCACCCGATAAATACTTTTCTGGGAAACCATGTTTAAAGCATCTTGTAAAATGCAAGTGGCTAACGTGATTTTCGTTAGAATTTATTTTTTTAGGCGGAGTTGAACGATTTTTGCATTTATCTGTCTGACTAAGTATAGTCAGTCATTGCTTGGAGATGCGTTATCCATGTTCAGAGGTGCGGACAAGTAAACAAAGCGCTGGTCTTGGTAACCACGGGGTCTAGGTTTGATCTCGAAATTGGCCTCGTAGATTCCCCTGGAATTTTTAGTCTTGTTTCCCTCTGTCCTGTCGGTATTACAGGTCGGGGGTATGGTGAGGAACAGTTGGAGTGAAAAACTGGGGTCCCGTGTCGTGCATTTAAAAGAAACCTTGGCGGTTAGAATTTGAAAAAAGAGTAGGTCGCAACTCTATCCACATAACACACAGCATGGCACGTCTGTCTTCACCAGGAGGGTTGAATGGCCGAATGGTCAGCACATGCGCGCTGTATCATCAGGTCTGTCATTGAGTCAATTGGCGTGGTTTCGACTTCCTCGGTTGTACGTGACAAGAAGTAGGGTAACCTGTCCAACCTCGTTGGTTTTCTCCGTGTTCTCCGGTTTCATCCAACTGCTAAGGATCCCTACACCCAAGCGAATGATTAAATATAATTGAACCATGTGTTAGTCCCGAAATGACCTAGTTTGGGTTGAGTGGACATTAAACCCCATTTCTCGCTCTCTTTTCGTTCCATCCGAACGACTAGACGATTATCATTGTCCTGCACGACTGACAAGGAGAAAGCAAACCGTAAAATCTCCATGAACTCATATCATTTCAATTTGATGCTCTGCATTATTGAATATCAAAAAGATAACATTCTATATGTGAACCTACCAAATGACAAATAGTATTGATTCTGATATTTGTCCAACTATCTCCAATGTAAACTAAAACACGTTTTATTATCATAAAACATATAACAGTACGTATAACACATGTCGAGTAGACGATTGCTAATTTAAACAAAAAATTATCAAGGGTTGATCTACGTATCGAAAAGAAACTGATACAGGTTTTATTTTCCAGTGATTAAAGGTGCATTAATTTAGGGCTAAATCTCTCCAGTCATTTATTCGCACCTCTATAAGTCAACAATCCCACCTCTAGACTATCGGATAATCATGATATTTAATTCATAATTACAACACTTCATCAAAGATTCGGCAGATTTCTGTGAGAAAATCAAGGGTCCCCAAGATGTAGGCAAATTTATTTCACATGATGTCGTCGATCTTGTAATGTTCTATGATTCCCATTTAAGGCCAATGCTTACAGATTTAACTAAATACAAAAATCACTTGTTGTGAAAACCATGCTCTTTAATACTTCTACTTTTTAATCTAACTCTATGACTAGAGAGTGGGAAAATAACAATTAAAGTAACATAACTCTGTATGGAATCAGACCACACTCAATCAACATCAATACAGTCATACACTACAGACCTATTCACCAACATCCCAAGAAATGAAGCACTCCAAGCACTAAGACAGAAAATAGGTGACCTAGAGATTCCACTAAATACCAAACTAAGTACAGATACGATTATAACTTTATTAAACAAATGTGTAAGCTCGACTTACTTCAGTTGGGGTGAAGATATATTTGAGCAAGTTCACGGACTCCCCATGGGAAACCCCCCTTCCTCACTAATCACTGAAGTATATATGACTCAACTAGACGAAGAAGCACCACGCACATCACCAATAACCCCTCTAAATTGGCATAGGAAGGTAGATGACACATTCGTGATGTTCGGGGATGAAGACAGTCCACAACAACTGCTGGACCACCTCAACAACCAGGCAGAGAGAATTAAGTTTACCATGGAAAGTGAGTCCAACAACCAATTTGCCTTCCTTGATGTTCTGGTGAAAAGAGTAGGAAAAGAACATAACCACCACAGTCTACAGGAAACCCACCCATACAGACCAGTACATAAACTTTACATCAAACCACCCCAGTCAAGTCAGGAAAGGCATTATTTCAACCTTAACACGTCGCGCCTTTAAAATATGTGATCCACCGCAAATAGAAGCAGAAATACAGCACTTGAAAGAAGTCTTCATCCAATTCAACCAATATCCACCTAAACTGACAGAAAACATAATCTCCGCTACCATCACCAAACATCAGAAGGCACTTAATCCCGAACCCAAACCCGAGACAGCAGTGGGAATATCCATTCCGTTCATAGGGAAGATATCATATGAAATAAGAAGATTACTGAGTAGAGCAGGGATAGACGACACTTTCAGCACGGGACCCACAATTAAACAACTATTAAAGGCCAACGGGAAGAACCCCCCATCAAACCCTCCACTACCAACAGGGTGCATATATAAACTGACTTGTGCGTGTGATAGCCTGTACATAGGGGAAACTAAAAGACGGTTAACCACCAGAATCAAAGAACATCAATCGCTATCCAGAGAAAACCAATCCGCAGTCGCAGAACATCTGCGGAACAACAAGAGACACAGAATCCAATGGTCAGATATAGAAGTACTGAACTCCAACCAGCATGTGAAGAAGACAAGAAAAATCATGTAGAGCATTCAGATCAGACGACACAAACCGTAGGAGTCTACCTTCCCCACGCATACGATAGAATAATTTTTCAGTAGAATATCATGTTATCAGGATTGTTGTTGTTAGATTCTCAATATTATTTCATTCAATATATTATCATGTATAACGGATTAACTCCTTATTACTTATTCATCATTATTAATTATTATTAGTATTATTATTATTAATTTATTCATTATAAAACAAGCATGTAAATTGTATTAGCCCTTATTATTAATCTTAATCATTTATGTAATATAAAATCTAGTGTTCACAATGTTTGTACAACATGATTTTGCATCATTAACCAATACTGATCACCAATTAACACTTTCTCCCAGTTCTTTAGATATGTAATTAATTATGGCTTTGTTCACTATAACTACTTAGGGCTTCGACATCATCGCTTGTTATATATACATCAGTGCTTGTTATATATACTCTCTATAATTATGGCTTCTTTTTACTGTATATAAATACTAGATGCTTTACATATATGTTATCACTTGCTTGATAAAGATGAGAGTATCATCGTCGAAACGTTGCATGTTAATAAACCAGTAATTGTTAATCCATAAATAGTGTTATTGTGCAATCCAAACCATTTTGTCAAAACTTCAAGCAATCATAACTTCGCTCGGTATCAGAGGAAAAATTTCAATATATTCATATATCATTATCTAATTCTGAACAGTGCCATATTTAGATCTTACATAAACCTTTGTGATACACATTTTCACAAGCAAGTGTTAGCTTCAGTTAAACAACATGATTTGTTTTTTACGTGTTGGTTAGTATTACAGTTAATCGTAATAAAAAGGATTGTCTATTACATCATTTCTTGAAACAATATTAACTTTACAAACAATAATATTTCACCAAGTTCTCGTAAACAAATAAATCATTAACTTCTGTTTCATACGTAAACACCGCTTTATTCAAAAATATTTATAACATAACATGAACATACTGACAAAGATAATATAGGTAGTTCCTGTCTCTATAAAAGACAATACTGACAGTTGCTATCGTATACATGTATGCTTTTTGTAAAAGACAATACAACAACCGTCCCCAACAACACATGTATACAGGGGATAAGTAATGACAACATACTAAGTACAAAAAGGACACAAATTAGTCTGAAAGAGTTAAAACACCACACTCCCAAAAATAAGAACACAAAGTGCAAACACTACAATTCAAAATGGGTCAGGCTTACGTGATCATTATTTCACCGAATAACTCATCCACCCCTTTCAAGTGTTCGACATATTTGGGGTAGCTGCAGCCCCCATGACCAGGGGCGGATCCAGGAATTTTTGCAGGAGGGGGTTTGCCAGGTTTCTGTTACGGAAACCTGCCATCATCGTCTCTAAATTACATAGGCATACATACAAATTGAGTTTTTAAACAGAGAAATCATTTTTATACTGATGTAGGATCACTTTGTGATGTAATTTCATTGATGCAAGGCATTATATTTTTTATGTAGCTGAGCAGGGGGGGGGGGGGTGGACCCCCCAAACCCCCCCTCTGGATCCGCGCCTGATGACCACTTTAACCCAATCGCCATCATCGCCAGGAAATCCAACATAATGCAAGTTATAGATAATAAGGTCTTGTACGGAGCCATGCAGAATTTGGTCTCCTGTCTGCATAACCCCGTCGGTTTCTGTGGGCCCCCCAGTTTTCCATACACTGCTAAAGATGCTTACGCGCTGTTGAATGATTAAACATACATTATGCAAAATCAATAAACCTGCCAATTGCACGTCTTTCTTTAGGCCTGAAATGTTATCTAAATTATCTATTCGCCATTAGTTAACTTATCCAGACCATAATCAACTATCGATGGGTTCGCTAACCTGCGATATTTACTGGATTACAATCTTATCTGATGCTTAACTTCCATTAATAATTAAAGCAAGAAATGGATAATCGAGACTATGCTTTTTGTTTTATCGTACCGACTTTAGTAATGATGATCGAGGCTAGGCTCAAAATTTCAATGGCTAAAATCTCGGTTCAAAGTGGATCAATTTGACTGAAATTTTCAGCAAATTTTCTTTACATTATCTCCCATAATGTATCTTTAAAATAAAGAGTACAATATGTATAACCTTGTCAAGGGTCAAGGTTAACGTTTAGTCTGTTTGCATCTCATGACCGTGCGGAAATCTGCAGGTGGCCTTGGTATATAGATCCAAACTTCTAGTATTGCGAGAGCGTCCCAAGTCTCAAAATGATCAAGGGAGTGTGTTAAAGAAACGTTTCAAGCCCCGTCTTTACAGGGTGGTTGGGTGGCGGATTGATTTACAGGGTGGTTGGGTGGCGGATTGATTTAATGTGAGCGAGTTGTATTGTAAGGTCTGTCACGTGGTTTAGAGTCCACGCTTGTACGTGACAAAGGGTATTATCCTTTGTCCAGCCCCCCACTGCTAAAGGCCCCCACCAACAGGCAAATTATTGCAATAAAATTAAACTATATGTTAGTCCCGAAATGACTTGGTTTGTGTCGAGTGGACCTTAACCGTCATCTCTCTCACTCTCTCTCACCTCCTCTCACGCATTCTTTCTCTCTCCCTCTCTCTCACCTCCGCTCACTCTTTCTTTCTCTCCAAAAATTGTTTTACACTTTTAATTGTAAAACCTCGGTGTTCGTCATTTATGACGTATATATGTTCCAACTATAATGTTGACTGGGGTAAACGTGTCATGTTAAAGGGAAGGGAAACTGGGATACTATTCAATACATATAACAAACAATAACTATAGATTCATACCGTGCCACACCCTTATACCTTGTATTTGACGGGCACCTGTCAATCAGGGTAGATATACTAGAGGGTGTGGTCACCTATATGACTGACAGGTGTATATATATTATAGATATAAATTGTACTTCATCTGTAATTAGTATATAGTCGGCTCCTGATACAGGTACAAACATACCGACAATATAACATCAATATGAAGTCATTCCTTATCTTAGGTAAGTACTGCGCTTTTATATTAATATAGTTATTAGTAAGAACGGCTGTCGTACTCTGAGCAGGATATGCTCACTTTTTCTAGAACACAAGTTTAAGTTTTAGGCGAAAGATTTGTAAACTTGCTTGCGGGTAAAGTATCCCGCAATTCACAATATACAAACGTAAATCGAGCCGACATTGACGTGTTGTTAGTTTTTTTTTTTACCCGTTCAAGGATATTTTCTGTTCTACAAGTTCTAAAAACATGTTCCATAAATGAAATAGTAATAAATGATAGTAACAAATGAAATATTATATAACAAACGAAATAGTAACCAATGATAGTAACAAATGAAATAATAACCAATGATAGTAACAAATGAACTAATGACCAATGATAGTAACAAATGAAATAATAACCAATGATAGTAACAAATGAAATAATAGTAACAAATAGAATAGTAACACGTGAAATAGTATCAAATTAAATAGTAACAAATGAAATAGTTACTCGACACAAAATAGGTTATTTCAGGATTTACTATGGTTTAATGTTATTTAACATTTCGCTTGCGCGTAGGTGTCTTTAGCAGTTCGGAGAAAATCGGGGAACCAGAAGAAAACCCACGAAGTTGAACATGTGACCTTTCTGTTGGACATGTACAGGCGGTAAATGAGACAACGCCTCTTGACTCTATGACAGACCATACGATCCAATAGGAATTCAATTCATTTATTGTAGCTGTCCAACCTCGTGATTTTTCTCTGGGTTCTCCGGTTTCCTCTAACTGCTAAAGAACCCTACGCGAATTATTGAAATAAAATAGGACTATGTGTGAGTCCCGAGATGACCTAGTTTATATCGAGTGGACGTTAAACCCTCTCTCTCTCTCTCTCTCTCTCTCTCTCTATCTCTCCCATTCATTGTAGATTTTCTTTTTAACGACATCGCACTGAAGGAGCACGTGTTATGTTTTCTATATATTTATGTTTATTTAGCGAGGTCGGCCAAGTAGAATATATTATGTCTTTCCCTGGGAAGTTTGTCTCCGGTTATTGCACTGATTGAAATAAAGAGCGTTGGGTTTACATCACACGATCTGTTATTGAGTCAGTTATTGGCGTAGATTTCGAGGCTTGTACGTGACAAGGACTAGGGCCGTCATTCTTACCTTTTTTCTCAGAGTTCCTTCAACTCCCTTAGACCCAAACGTGGGTTTCCCCTGGGTCCCCCAGTTTCGTCCCTACGTGCCAGCGAATTTTCAAAATAAAATTGAACCATATGTTAGTCCCGAAATGATCTAGTTTTGGTAGTGTAGATAACCCTGTCGACCCCGAAATAAAATAGGGTTCAACGTCCTTCTGTTCAGCTCCGACTGGGCTGACTCCAACTGCCAAGGGATCTGTTACGAGACCTCGCTTTTCTGTAACATCCGAACCAATAGACGGTTGTCCTTGTTTGGCCCCTGATGATATTTCTTTAGCAACACCGTGATCGAACCCGCGGACATCCAGGATAACGAGGTCAACGTCTTACTCACTGGGACGAAGTGGCTGCCAATCGCTTATACTGTCGAGGATTAAAATAAGTATTTTAATATTTTTCATTTACGAAGGTAGACAGGTTATGCAGTATTTTTTTATTTTACTGGCAACTAAAATGAACATTGTCGATGACTTCGATAAACTGATAACAAAATCGTATTTTTGGACAAGAAATTGCACCCAACACTCCAGCCAAGATGGCTTCTATGACGTCATTCTCAATTCCCTGTCAATATTGTGATGTTTAGTATAGTTTCAGTTTTGATTTTCTATTTTCATATTTAGCTACCTTTCTGATGTATATAACGGGGGCGTCGACTGCCTGTGAACATGGAGACTTTATTCCGCATGCTGATTGCGGTAAATTCTATCGATGTAACTGGGGTGAGGCGATCGAAATAACCTGTCCGACTGGATTACATTTCAACCCAAAATACAACGTTTGTGATTGGCCGGAAACCGCCGGGTGTACGCCAGGTACCAACCCAGCGTCACCAAGTTAGTATTAATATATTACACTTGTTAGCGACATACTTCCCGGGTTAGATCTAAATATTAAGGACAGCTACAGATTTCGACAAGGCCACAAGATGGAAACAGGGTTAGGCCCTATGATTGTTGTCAAGGATTGTGGGTTTGGGTAAGGGTTAGGGTTAACGCTAGCCCGGATTACACGTGACCTTGAAGAAACCTGCAGGTGGCCTTAATATTTAGATCTAACCATATAGGTCCAGCTATGTATTCAAGAGCACTAAACATCAATCAACTGGACCACTTGTATAATCTTGATTATAGTGATATCTTGACTTACAAGAACAATTTTTTTTTATGCTTTCGCCGTTTTTATTTTTATGCCATACAGTGTTCTATGGGGGCACTTTAGCCCGGGCAGCGTCGCTACGGCCTACTCGTATTTCGAATTCCAACTGCCAAGCGATCTTTTACGTGCACCCCAATGTGTACACGGGACCTCGGTTTTTGTCCCATCCGAACGACTAGACAACTGTTCTTGCCAGGCCCTTCGTCCTGCATCATTATGTTGATCGGCTGCTATTCATCTTGTCTCGGTAAATACTGGGCCCTGTTTCTCGAAATAAAATCCAAATTTTAGTAGATACTTTAATTTTGATTGGCTAAGCACATGGTAATATTCCTTTAAAGGACGTATGTGTAGATTAATTAGCATCAATGATATATCTATAGTTGGTTTTGTATATTACAGACGCCTGTGATTCAGGTCCCTGTGTTAATGGTGTCTGCTATGAAAGTAGCACGGCCACCAGTGGTTATACATGTTCCTGTGCAACTGGATATACAGGGGACAGATGTCAAACAAGTAATATTACATACATTTTACTACTGTTATTCGACACCTACTCCTATATCGAGGGATCTTTTACGTGCACACCAATGTGTACAGGGATCCTCTATTGTAGATTAAATCGATAAATTCATATTTTCAAAGGAATTCAAAACATAATTATTTCTATGTCTTTTGCTCAATAGGTTATCAACTCCCTTTTATACTATCATAGGCATTATTTCCCACACTAATAAATCACTGACACAGGAAATAATAACACAGTTAATTACACCCCCCCCCTTTTCTATTCCCCCATGGTATGGTTACCTTTGAATTTCAAGTTGAGGGTAATATATTTGCAAATTTCTCAACTGGCAGTAGTGAATTATTGAATTAATAGGTAGGACTGTTTATAGATACCATCTATTTTATGGCTTTATTTTAATACGCTTTAAAAATATAACTTAAAAATATGAAATTGCAGCTTTAATGTTTGTTCTTTATACACTGTATTTCTCCACTGCTGTATTTTCGTTGAAACGTCGCCAGAAATAAATCTTTCAAACGTAAAAAAAACACGAATTATTTGTAAACTTAAACCAATTTTGATGTTGTGATCTTACCGGGAAAGATGGGCTCCTAATATCTAATATTTAAAACAAAATAAATATTTTACAATTGGTACATGAATCGTGTACCATAATGTGCTTCAGCGTCATTTGTAACAAGGGACTCGATGAATGAAGCTAGATATATTCCACAAGTCATGTCATTTGATTGCGATTTCTGGTTGGACATTACAGTAAAAAAATGAAACGATTGAATGTAAAACAGTTCATATACATTCATATAACATTTTTATATGCGTTACTACCCATTTCTAGGTCCAACACGTTAGCGGTTTAGCTCCCTCAAGTAATTTGTTTTACATATAGTTGTGGTGATACGTGTTATCCAGATAATAAGTAATTGTCCTGTTTGGCATTTCGTATTTGAACATATTAACACAAGGTACAATATTATGGATACACAATTAAATACTAAGCGGTGTTTTGATACTCTTATCTATATCAAGCAAATATTTTTTTTATGAAAAACTAATATGATCTATATAGCATGATCTTTACAGCATGTTTTTACAGATTTCAACAACTTCAGATGGAATTAAATGCTTTTAAAGATTAAAACTCCTTTTAAAACACACGGTACAATTATATCGATACAGAAATACTAAGTTTAATATCAATATCCTGTATATATTTGCATTCTATTCACATATCGGTATCATTTGTTTGATGAAGACGAGATCATCCTTGTCGAAACATCGTTTTGTATCAAACTCAGTAATTGTGTATCTATATAATTTTACCTTGTGTTAAATAGTAATTAATTATGATTTTAGTTTTAGCCACAGATGATAAATGTTTAAGTAATCCATGTGTACGAGGAACTTGTACTAGCGGTACCTTTACCTTCACCTGTACCTGTCCTACCAACTATGGAGGCGATAGATGTCAGTTTTTCGGTAAGTCTGCACATGTCACTATGTCCGGAAGCACAGCCATATTTAAATAAATGGGGTACTATAATATATAGTATTGTTATGTGGTTCTAATCCGTCTTGAATGACGTCAAAACAGACGTCATACACATCGGAAACAATAAAATTTTGGAGTCCGTCCACCTCGATCATATTTCTATTGGTGATATTAAAGTTACACTAACAGAATCTGTGAAGAATTTAGGAGTATTGTTTGACAGTAACTTTCAATTCAACACTCATATTAACTTGACATGTAAGAAAATAAATTTCCATTTATATAATATTGGAAAACTGCGTCCATTTATTGACATCGACAATGTTAAAATATTGGTTAATGGCTATGTTTTATCGAACTTGGATCACTGCAACTCTCATCTGTTCAATTTGCCTGCTTTGCAAATCAATAAACTAATGAAACTTCAAAACCGAGTAGCTCGGATTGTAACTCAAACAAAACCATGTGAACACATTTCTCCTGTGCTTAAACAGCTACACTGCCTGCCCGTTAGAGAAAGGGTAATATTTAACATAAATGTTATTGCATACAATACATTGAATAATATTGACTCTCCTAAATATCTTCAAGAAATCATTTTACTCTACACTCCCTTGCGTTGACTTCGCTCACAGAATGAGAATTTTCTCAAGGTGTATAAAGTACCACTCTGTAAGGATAATTACTAGTCGTATAAAACGCAAAGTTTCAAGAATAATTACACAGTTGTGTTGTACCACCATAATTAAGGATAATTAAAATGTGTATACAATATAACTAAGTAAGGATAATTATAATGTGTATAAAGTACAACTTTGTAAGGATAATTATACAACCTGTATAAAGTGACACTTTGTAAGGATTATTGCAAGATGTATAAAGTACAATTTTGTAAGGATAATTACAAGATGTATAAAGGTAGAACTTTGTAAGGAAAATTACAAGATCTAAATAATACAATCATGTTAGGATAACAATGTGTTTAAAGTAAAACTAATTATGTGAGGATAATAACAAGGTGTATACAATACAACTATGTAAGGATAATTATAATGTGTATACCAAATATGTAAGGATAATTACAAAGTGTATACATACAATACAACTATGTAAGGGTAATTACAATGTGTATAACCAAATATGCAAGGAGGATCAAACCCCTACACTGCCACTGTTACGGGAATGTATAATACTATTTATAGCGTATGTAAACCAAACCTTGTACAATCATGTTGACCCAAATATTCAAAACAAAATAATGAAACGGTAAAAATCTACGGATATCTTTATTTGATTTTTTTTTTGTTGTTGTTGTTTCAGTGGGACCGAGTAGTAACTGTAACCCTAACCCCTGTAAGAATTCTGGCCAGTGCAGTGAATCAGCATTCAACAGTAACGGGTTCGTTTGCTCCTGTGTAGGTTCTTATACTGGACCAACGTGTGAGACACCCAGTGAGTATTTCTTAATCATATTTTAGGAAACGTATTAAACATGTATTATACAACAGCTAAATCTGCCTATTGCACGTCTTACTTTAGGCCAGAAATGTTATATAAACTATTCATTAGACATTACTTAACTTATCAAGACCATAATCTCGATGCCGTCGCTTGCCTGTGGTATTTAGCGGATTATAATACATTTTTAAAACAATTAATTAAAGCATACAAGGCAAGTGTAATGAGACCTACATTCAGAGCCGAACTAATATAGGCCATGTCTGTACCCTTTTTATACAATGATATAAAATATTCTACACAAAAACAACCCACTAATATGGTGTAGAAATACTAGTCCATGAACGACACGAATCTCTTGTTGTTATGCATGTATCATTTGCTTGTATTAAAAGGTTCCGGAAATACAGAAGTACTCTGCGCTTCAAATCTTCCTGGCACCAACTGTTTAAATGGCGGAGCTTGTATTTGGTCTAACGGATTCTATTGCTCCTGTTTAACGTCACACACAGGCCCAAGATGTGAAACACGTAAGTGCAGTTGTCTCCCCTATACAGTCTTTCTCGTGACAGTTGCTATCTCTACTCATATCTTAAAGGACAATATTGGTGTCCACAAAGTTTGCATAAAATGAAATGGTGTTTCGTGAGAGATTTTCAATCCATAAGCTATTTTACGATACAATTTAGGAACCTGATACTGTATATCGTATATAATCTAAAAGTCAATGACCTGTAAGTAAATAAAATGGATTTTAATGTCCACCCCCTTAACGCTAATGACGGCTGGTGTGTGAGTGTGTGTGTGTGTGGGGGGGGGGGGGCTTTACGTATTTATTCTATAGTAGTTTTACAGCTGTAGAAAGTACAAATGCTGTCGAGCTAATAACGATTGTGGTCCTTTAAGTATTTATTCTATATTTGTTTTACAGCTGTAGGAAGTACAAACACTGTTTGTAATACAAACCCTTGTTTAAATGGAGGAGTGTGTTCCCCATCTACATCCGGTTATACCTGCGCATGTCCTAGTAATTATATGGGTAACAAGTGTGAGACGTATAGTAAGTAAAACATTCCAGGGATTATTTCAGGGATTATTCCAGGGATTATACCTATCAATTTGTATTTTATTACACATTTGGACATGATGTCTTATTGGCGATTATTCTAGATGATATGTATAAAGGTTACCTGAAAACTTCAATATTTTCTAGCTAATGCAAGTTATTATGACAGCATACCCTTTTCCCAAGTATATCGCCTGAAACAGGTAAATTCAACGTTAGTAATCGCTGCCGTTTTCTGCGAATAGCCGTAACTTTCCATAAATAAACAATCCGTGACGTCATTGTAGTACTTCTCATAGTCTAGTCTATATTTCTATGAGTAGAAGGACTAAAATGATGTCACGGATTGTTTATTGCCGGAAAGTACCGACTACCCACGGATAATATTGACGTATGGGTTCGTATTGTACTTATAATTATATATTGTTATGCTAGTACATCGTATATTACTTGTATCACACCGTGTAATAATGGTATCTCGGCGTATATTGCAGTTCATGTATATTATAGATTATTGTAGAAGCACACCGCGTAATAATATGGGATATATTATATTATTGCAGTAGCACACGGTGTAATAATAGGGGGTATAATATATTATACACTATTGTAATAGCACACCGTGTAATAATAGGGGATATATTATATTATTGCAGTAGCACACCGTGTAATAATAGGGGGTATAATATATTATAGACTATTGTAATAGCACACCGTGTAATAATAGGGGATATATTATATTATTGCAGTAGCACACCGCGTATTAATAGGGGGTATAATATATTATAGACTTTTGTAATAGCAATAATAGGGGGTGTAATATATTATTGTAGTCGCATACCGTGTAATAATAGGGGGTGTAATATATTATTGTAGTCACATACCGTGTAATAAATAATAAGGAGTAGAATATATTATAGACTATTGTAATAGCACACCTTGTAATAATAGGGGATATATTATAGACTATTATATTATAGACTATTGTAATAGCACACAGTGTAATAATAATGGGTATAATATTACAGATTTTTGTAGTAGCACACCGTGTAATAATGGGGGTGTATGCTATAATGAAGTCTCCAACTATAGATGTGCCTGTTCTGACAATTACTCTGGACAAAGATGTGATACGTTCAGTATGTACCTATAGTATATAAATATATATCATAGTATTTATATACCATTGAAACGTAGCACATCCTGTAGAATTATATTATATATTTCATAGTATATATTCCATAGTATATATGTCATAGTACATATTCCATAGAAACATATTCCATAAAAATAGTATATATTCCATAGAAACATTCCATAGAAACATAGTATATATTCCGTAGAAACATAATATATATTATATAGAAACATAGTATATATTCCATAGAAACATAGTACATATTCCATAGAAACATAGTATATATTCCATAGAAACATAGTATATATTATATAGAAACATAGTATATATTCCATAGAAACAAGTATGATCACAGTACACATTCCATATAAACATAGTATATTATATAGTATATACAATAGAAAAATAGTATATATTTCATTGATATTTTGAAATTGATTATATACAAAAGTGAAACAGTGACGGAGCCCTGCCCCCCGTAAATAACATTATAAACAATCACCTCATTCACTATACTACGGACAGTTGGAGTGATTCTACAGCTGATGAAACTGATTGTAATGTTCACAGTTCCCGATATACGCCATAAATCACCTGTGACACTCCGATTTTTTCATATTGTCTCGGAAGGGGGATTGACAAAAACACGCCTCTATCTTCTAACTGCCATTAAAAGCAACACACGGTTGTGGATCTCGAGCTCTTGTCGTTACCTGCAAAACGTACAAACGTACTATTATTTCGAGCAATGTTATGATACAACAGTTGTGAATTTAAAGCTTTGTATTTAGTAAATATTTCAAATACCAAAATTCCATCTTGATGGTTATCGCCATACGGAATATTATCTTATTTATTATATATTGTTTCCAGTAGGAGCAACTGATCCGTGTGTATCTCAACCATGTCAAAACAACGGTATCTGTGTAAGAGACGCCATAGGTAGCCCGACATATAGGTGTACATGTCAACTATACTATTCCGGCGAATTCTGTCAAGTTTACAGTAAGACATTTTCACTTATTTATTATCGGTATTATGGTCATGTCGTTTCGTTTTTTATAGTTGAAAATTACTATGCTAGGATCTGGAAGAGTTGTTATATAATCCACGTTATGGAGGATGTGAGGGATTAGCCAATGAAACGGTCTGTTACGGCGAGTTTCTGGCGTGAATTACACGGAACTGTGGGTAACCCCCTAGAAACACCAACGCTGATTATATAATGAAATGTTTGACGTCATAGGGTTAAAAATCGTTCGTATGGCGTTTAAAACTGGTCAGATGTTCATTTTGATAAGCTATCGAAGGTATGTATATAAAACGAAACGAAATAGAGACCTGTATTTTAATCTGATTGTCATGTAGATTAAGCGCTTCATAGGGCGTATTGATGTATATACATGTATTACATATTGATTCCAGTAGGCCCAACTGATCCATGTGTAACCGAACCATGTCAAAATAACGGTGTCTGTGTAAGAGACGCTACAACTAGCTCCACCTATACGTGTACATGCCAACCCAACTATTCCGGCAATCTCTGTCAATTTTACAGTAAGTTGAGAAAAGGAAAATTCTAACTGCACAATCTCGCGTAGTTAGTATCGGCACCATACTAAAACACCTTGAATATTGCATTCATAAAGATACCTCGCTTTATATATATATATAGTATATGACCGTGTATATTCTGTTATATAAATTATTGAAATTATCGCCCCTTTGTATATATATATATATATACAAAAAAGTTCCGAAAACAACTCTCAGGTGATATATAAATAAATAAGATGTTTGAAAAGAAAACAGACTACATATTTAAAGTTAGCGCTTTCAGTTCCGTCGGAACCTCTTCAGACATTTTACGCTATCATATTAAAAAGTCTGAAGAGGTTCCGACGGAACTGAAAGCGCTAACTTTAAATATGTAGTCTGTTTTCTTTTCAAACATCTTATTTATATATATATATATATATATATATATATATATGATTTGTTGTTTATATATATATATATATATATATATATATGATTTGTTGTTTTTTATATATATATATATTTGTTGTTTTATATATATATATATATAACAACAACAAATCATATTTAAATAATAATGATATTTATTTCTTGTTATACGTATTACATCAAAAATACAATCTCAATGCGTGGTACAAATAGATTTAATATGGCACCTTGACGTAAGTAATAATAGGCCTAATAATAATTATTCTAATTATAATTTCTTGTTATATGTAATACATAATTAACAATTAATATGATATATGTCACTTTACATATAACTAAGATGATATATATTATTGAACATAAAACTAACATGATATATGCATGTATTATTAACATAAAAACTAATATGATATTATTTACAATACGAACTAATACGATATATATCATTTAGCATTAAACTAATACGACATATAATAGTTAACATAAAACTTATGATATATAATAGTTAACATAAAACAAATATATATAATTTGATATAAAACTATGATATATAATATTTAATATAAAACTATTTCGATATATATCATTTAAAATAAAACTATGATATTAGTTTTATTTAACATAAAACTAATATACCATTTCACATAAACTAATATGATATATAATATTTAATATAAAACTAATATGATATTAATTGTTTAAAATAAAATAATTTGTGTATTATTCGAATATGGGTCATTTTATTTATATTTCATCATTTATGTTATATTAGTATAATGATCAGTATTTGACTTGGTGAATTATATTTTGTTTAAGATCCTACTAATCCTTGTGCTACAAGTCCCTGTGGAGTGGGCGGTAGTTGTGTCCAGATTATTGGGTCCATCTATAGATGTGATTGTTTAACTTCGTATTCTGGTGACAGATGTGAAATATACAGTTAGTACAATGAACGACAATGTATCTGAGTTGTCTCCCTTAATATCACTAGTTATCTCCCTTTATTACAGTAATCTACCGTTCTAGTTATAATATTCGAGCTGTCTCCCTCAATATAGTTCGCTTTTTCGTAGTTATTCACCTTTATAGTTATTATATTAAAGTTGTCTCCCCTTTTTACAGTTATCGCACCTTTCTTGCAGTTATCTACCTTAATAGTTATTGTATTTAGGTTGTCTCCCTTAGTATATCTAGTTATTTCCCTTCTAGAGTTAGCTACTTTATAGTTGTATTTTGGGTTATCGTCCTTATTTTACCGTTATCTACCTTTATAGTTATTGTATTACAGTGGTCTCCATTCACGCTAGTTATGTCCATTGTTACTTGGGGATATCTCGATCGAGTCCTAAAATTAATGCCAATTGCGTCGTTGTATTACGTCACGATTCTATTCACACCAGGACTAAATTCCACGGTACTCGATTGTGATTCTGTAAATTCGGGACCCTTTTAATTACTTGGTTAGAAATATCTGCCTTCGTAATTATTGTATTTAGGTTGCCCCTCCCCCAGTTATTATCCTAGTTATCTCCCTTTGTTACAGCTTTTTACCTTGAATGTTATCAAAATTATGTTGTCTCTCGTCGTATCACTAGTTATCTGGTTTAAACTTAGATTATCTCCCTTATTATCACTAGTTATCTCCCTTTTTACTGTCAACTCTCTGTTTTACAGCTATTCACCTTGAATATTGCATTCATAAAGATACCTCGCTTTATATATATATAGTATATGACCGTGTATATTCTGTTATATATGTTATTGAAATTATCGCCCCCTTGTATCGTTATTAGATCGGGAATACTCGATTGTAAATCCAGAACGTTCCAGAACTGACAGAATGACCAAATCAAGTGACGTGGAATTAGTCCTGTCACAGCTCTGTCAGCCCTTACAACGCTTCGTGGCGTAATTAAACACATGAATATGTCTCAGTCGTCATTTTTTTTTCTTATTCAGACGGCACATACGTTAATCCCAAATCCCCTTTTCACTCGATTGTCTGGAACGTTCAATCGAGCATCGTCATAGTTACAATCAAACACATCACAGCTGAAATATATTACGTCACGATTCAACTCACTCCATTCACGTTTTCTGGACTTACAGAACTGTGACTAGACTGAATTCATCTGTCCATTCTGGACGTTCTGGACTGACAGCCGAACTTCCCCATAGTAAATCATTAATTACTTCCATTTATCTGCACGTGTGTATATATATATATATATATATATATATACATATATCGTTTTTATAATATAATGTTTTTATCACAGTTGAAATTATGTATTAATGATACCAACATTTTGGGAGGGCGGAGCAACTTGTGAACAGGACTCTTCTTGTATTGATCTATTAACTATAACTGAAGGACTAGACCCTACTTCTACCAACTACAATATCAACCGAAGTAAAGGACCCTTATTCTACTAACAGTATTAACTGATGTACAGGGCCCTAATTCTACTAACAGCATCAATTCAAGGACAGGGCCCCAATTCGACTAACAGCAACAACTAATGTGTAGGACCGTAATTCTACTAACAACAACAGCTGAAGTACAGGGCCCTAATTCTACCAACAACAGACAAGGGGCAGGGCTTTAATCTCACTAGAGGACAGTGGACAGACAGGGGCTTTCATATCAAAAACTAGGCCCCGATTCCAATACCAACAAATTGACTATGGCGGGTTGGACCCTGCTTGTATTAACAACTAACATCTGCAGAATAGGGCCTGATTCTAATGACAACAATTGGGCGACAGGACCCTACTTCTATTAACAACTGGGAAATTCGTCGCTTGTTTTGATAACAACTGGAAAATAGGGCCCTGATACTACTAGTAATAATGTCTTATGACAGGGCTCGATAATTAATTATTGATGAACTGGATTCAGATAGTGAATATGGTTTGTATTTCAGCTCCAGCTAACCCTTGTGAATCCAATCCTTGTAGTCCAGGAGGTAGCTGTGTACAGACAACTGGTGGAAACTTTCAGTGTCAATGTTTCACCGCCTATTCTGGTGACAGATGTGAAATATACAGTAAGTAACTACAAGTAGAACATAGTCACGTGTATTATGGGGTACTCTCTATTATCGACAACAAGATCCAGTCACGTTACATACGTCTTGAGGGTGCGCGAATGTGAGTTCAGAAGATTTCGATTGCAATTTCTTGAAGACGACGACTTATAAGTCATGTCAAAAGCTACTACTACTACCTGGTGTTTTAACGTCCGCTTCCACAGAAGTGAGTATCCAAAGCTAGATGGGTCCGGTTTTTATTCCTTTATTGCCTTCTAGAGCAACGCTGGCCGGTCACATCTGGCTTTAGGTTGTGGTTTCCTTCTCTGGTGTGATCACGTGATCCCTGGATATAGGGGCGCCTTTTCAAACGTGTGAGCTACCCCGGGTACTCCGGTTTCCTCCATTAGGAAAGACTCCCATGTGTGCGCTAAGCATATTCAAATTAGACAACTTGTCTGCGATATCACCATCGGTGGAGTTGGACGTTAAACACTAATAGAAAGAGGTAGAAAGATGGCTAAACTGGATTTTTGTCCCACGTTTGATTTTTAAACTACCAATGTAGGCTGACTGAATGCTCGCTGTCGTTTTTTAAACCTCTTAACATAAAGCTCTGAATGACATATTTTACTCAGAATGGCTTCCCATGACATTGTTTAAATTAATTCGTCCATGTAGTCACTGCAAGGGTTGCTATATAGTGTTAAAATCACACCATTTACGCGAATGACGTTCTAACATTTGAATCATAACTGCTTTACTCTTTTGACGTTCTAACATTTGAATTAGAACTGCTTTTTATATTTTAATATCAGTGGTTTTCTGTATTGATATCTGTGCTGATTAATGTTTGTGGTTTATTTAATATTACTAAACATTTGCTACAACTAATAACGAAGGTATTGCTGTGTTAATGAATGTATATACTTACACTTTCTCTCAAGCTAACCCATGCGATAGTAATCCTTGTGGTGTTGGAGGTGCTAGCTGTGTTTCTACTGGACCTAGTTTCTTCTGTAATTGTAAAAACAATTATTCCGGTTTCCGTTGTGAATTCGGTGAGTTACACAGGGGCATTATTCATTAGACCCACTGATGACTACAATACACAGGGGACACATTTTATTAACAGCTACAATACACATGGAAACTATTTATTAACAAGTAAGATACACAGGGACTCTATTTATTATATGCATAAGCCATTAAAACAGATATGGGCAATATTTATAAACAACATTACATAGGGGCCTTATTCATTAACAACTACATTACAAAGGGGTCTTATTCATTATATCAAGCTACCTTATTCACTACACATAAACAACTACATTACACACTATACACATAAACAGCTGCAGTACACAGGCCAATATTCACGGGCATCTACATAACACAGGGACCTTATTCGTTATTCACATTAGCAAACGTTAATACATTTTATTTATGAACACTTAAATTAATGCATATCTTAAGAATACTTGTTGGTCATTGCCTGAGCACTAAAATCATGGAGGGCATTTAGCTAGTGAGAATACTGGTTGGTCATTGGCTGAGCACTAACATCATGGCGGGCGTTTAGCTAGTGAGAATACTGGTTGGTCATTGCCTGAGAACTAACATCATGGCGGGCATTTAGCACGTACTAATGCTGGGTTCCCACTGTCATGCGATGCTTTACGATAGGATTGTTCGTAATGAGTCCACGATCTGGTACGCTTGGGTACGTACGCTTACAATAACACGATGGCTACGACTGAACATATAAAGCCAGGCTGACTCTTGCATGATTCCGTGGCACGCATTGGCACGACTCGAGTCGGCACGACACCGTCCGATTTGCGCAAACTCGTCGTGCCAATGCGGGGAAGTGCGTAAACAATGCACAAACTATGCGTGAACTCGTCGTGCCAGTTCGTGTCAATGTGCACACTGATGGGCACGACAAAATCGTGGCCAAAAGTCGTGCAAGTGTCAGCCTGGCTTTACATGATTAGACCTGATAGAATCACCACGATTACTCCACACGATTGCTACGACTGATCACAATATAGACCTGATAGAATCCATTCGATTACCCCACGATTAAAACCACGATGTCAATCGTGGCGGGAATCTTGATAGTGGGAACCTAGCATAAAGGGCCACGGATTAAGGAGCACAATACTTATATATATACCGATCAGACCATGACAACCTTCGCTGTGCCATTGGACTGTTGAGGATGTGAGGTACTGGGAGAACTGAGTGTAAAAACATTTAAATCCAGATACAAGCACTAAGATGTACGTGGGGGTCTCTTTAGGGTCATATATTATACCCCCGTAAGACCGGGATGGCGTCCTTACTGTGCTGCTACGACGTCGGAAAATGATCTCAGAGCGAGTGAAAATCGTCATAAGCGTGGTAAACGCGTGGTGGAAACGAAGGTATCCTCCTCCTCCTGTGGTCTCCGTGGTCTCCGTGGTCGCCAATGATCACCGTTCAAAACAAACGCCAAGGTTCTGCGATCTCAGCTGGAAAGCAGTTTGTATTTTTGGGGGACATTTTCTCGAGTTGCATTCACGTTTGCCCGCGACCTTGTGCATTTCCTGGACGCCGTATGGTCGCTGCAGCGAAGTAATGCCCCCGTCAGACCGGAGAGGTGACCCTACTGCGCTCTGAGACCAGGAAATATACAAGGTCGTCGGCAAGCGTGAACACAACGCGGAAAAATGTCGCAAAATTACAAACTTAAAAAAGTCGCGTTCTTACTGCGACCGGTGCGTTTATACAGCATTCTCGTGGCGGGCTCGTCACGATGTCTCTGCGCTTATGGCGTTTCTATTGAGATCTATAAGCTTGGCAACGGCGGTCATCGCGAACCCACGTCGCTCAACCACCCGTCTTATCTTGACTACACGTGCGTTTCCACCACGTAGAATCATCGTAACATCGCCATGGCAACGCCATAAGGACCCAGAACGTTTGGTGGGGTCGCGGCCCACACGTGAGGGTTGTGGTGAAGATGCCATGAAGGCACCGTTGCAAATGTTACAATTTTCGCTGCGTCTTTGCCACGTGTGCACTGCGCGTGGACTACGTTAACAGAGATGTTACCACGCTTATCTCGCGACCTTCCCGACCCACCACGTTCTCTCAGCGTTCCATGTTATATGGTAAAACCTTGGCGTTTGCTTTGAACATACTCAAAGCAAACGCCATGACTCCGCGATCATTAGCAACCATGGAGACAACAGCACGATATCTCGCGTTTCCACCACGCTTATGGTGATCTTGGCAGCGGAGTAAGGACCTTTGCGACCCCATCACGTTCTCGTAGCTTTCCAGATCATCTGAACATGTTCAAAACAAACGTCGTGGCTCGGCGATCATTGGCGACCATGGAGACCACAGCACGATATCTAGCGTTTCCACCACGCTTTTACCACGCTTATGGGGATCTTGACTCGCTCTGAGACCATTTCGGTCGCAGTAGAAGCGCAGTAAGGACGCATCCCCGGTCTGACGGGGGTATAAGGACGCAATTTCGGTCTGAAGGGGGCATTAAGAAAACCCATTAGTATCCACATTTGAACGTATTCCCTGTACCACTTGGAGATTTGTGGCGGTATTTATTTATATATTTTTATTTACATTGTTGTGGGAACCACACCCGCCACAGTGGCTATGTCGGTCAGACGCTTTCTCTCTAGCCTGGGTTCCATCCCTGCATTGGCCGAGAAGTTAATCGGTATTTTCCGACATGGGTTTCTTTTGTCAGTGGTGCAGGACGGAGGGACGGACAAGGACATCTGTCTATTCATTCGGATGGGGCGAAAAACCAATATCCAGTGTATACATAGGTCCCTTGTCATTTGCAATACGATATAAGGGTAGGCCTTAGCGCCGCTGACCTCACAGCAAAATATCCCCCCCCCATAACACACTGTATTGATGAACAGTAGGACGTTAAACCCAATTTATTTATTTATATAGTTGTATTTATTTTGTAGAGAATTTCTGTGCTGGTAAAACGTGTAGTAATAATGGTGTGTGTACCAGTCAAGCAACAGGATATCAATGTACATGTAACGCTGGCTTTACTGGCGAGAACTGTGAATACAGTAAGTTCTCTATATTACACAGATTTACTACATCATCGTGCCCCCCCCCCCCGTTTCCTCCCACAGCTAACGACCCCTACGAGGAACAATATGTTAGTCCCGAAAGAAATGACTTAGTTTGTGTCGAGTGGATGTTACCCCCCCCACCCCTCTGCCCGTGAGAACAATCTGTATATAAACTAATTCAAATAATAATCGTGTTAAATCGTATTGTAACATGCTTCAGTGTAAACCCTGCGTTTTGATTGGTCAATTAGACACTGTCTATTGGACAATAACACCCTTCTGTTTTAGTAATGTCTTTTAAAATCCTAAAAAAGCATGTTACAATGTCGATAAACACTTCCTGTTTCGCATTTAGAGGGGTGTTATTGTCCAATAGACATGTCCTGAGATTTTACATTAGAACCCTCGACGCTACGCGTCTCGGGTCCTAATGATCTCAGGACATGTCTATTGGACAATAACACCCCTCTAAATGCGAAACAGGAAGTGTTTATCTCCTAAATGCAACTCTAATGTAATTATGTTATATATTAAAGCAACTGCCTTAACGGTCTGTATGTAAATGATTTACAGTAATAATTGTGTTATATTTCAAAGCGACTGGTTGTGTGAACAGCAATGTATACATAATATACTATAATATCCGTGTATATATAATTTGTTTTTGTTATTTTTAAGGGAATTTCTGTGAAAGCAACCCATGTATAAATGGTACATGCTATAATGACGTCAATAGCTATAGATGTGGTTGTCCATTTGGTTTTGCTGGTAACCCATGCATAGGTAAACAAATCATAATTAGTTTTACTTTCTTATCTCTACAATTACCGTACCTTGTAAAACTGTAGTACGTATCTCTAAACTTTGCGTACCCTGTAAACTGTAGTACGTACCTATTCAATTCCCTTGCCTTGTAAAATGTAGTACCTACTTCTACACTTCCCGTATCCTGTAAACTGTAATACTTATCTGTAGTACATAGCTCCACACTTCCTGTAACTTGAAAATACATCCAAGGGTTTTGCAAGACGGATGTATCGCGTACGATGGGACGACGAAAAACCAAGGTCCCATTTACAAGTTTGCTACATGTATAATCATAAACCTAGACAGTTGGAATTCCAGTTGAACTCCTTCCTGGCATACCCCATTACCCGTGCCATTCTTCATTTTCCCGGTTGATGGAGAAACGTCGGGGGGTGGGGGGATGGCCTAGTGGTCTACAATGTTGCGCTTCGACCTCTAGCTGGCCGGTCATCCCCCGACGTTTCTCCATCAACCGGGAAAATGAAGAATGGCTGTGGTTTCGAGCCATGGTGTGAGCCTATGTGGCATGGAGATAGGATCGCCTTCTAAACCTCTTAGGTTTCCTCCGGGCACTCCGGTATCCTTCCACTGCTAAAGACCCCTGCTGAAATAAAATAAAAACCATGTTAGTCCCGAAATGGCCTAGTTTGTGTCGAGTGGACGTTAAACCCCATTTCTCTCTCTCTCTCTCTCTCTATGGAGTAAAGTCAGACTTTAAACCCAAATTAATTTCTTTTCATTTGTTTATCCAGATTGCAACAATTTATGGCAGTGTGCAAAGAACCGTAAAGCGTACGTTGTACCGGACGCCATGGATGAAACTAAGTACATTATCTGTCAAGATGGCGTCAAGACCACCATCAGCTGCAGCACGGGTCAAAAATTTGTTCCCTTGAAGATTGAATGTGTTTAAGCCAGAGGTCAAGGTCGTTATGTAAACTTCAAGGTGTTATATAATGTTCAAGGTCGTTATATAAAGTTCAAGGTCGTTATGTAAAGTTCAAGGTCATTAAATTTGATGTAGATATGAGTTTATTTGTAAAAATCTACTAAAGTTATAATTTATGTATGTATATATAAATGATATTATGTTAATTGTGTTAATGAATACTCCGTTAATCAAGGGATTGACCCCAAAAAAGGAAGAAATAAATGATTCTTTCCAGATAATGGATTGTGTTTTAAAAGGATTATGTATTTACTATCTATGTTACCAGTGTAGTCAACTCTGTACCTTTTCCTCCGTGACCAAACACAAAAAACTACTACAGTTTGGTTCATTCGATCTTTATTCTTTAAGTTAATGGCAAGTGTTAGTCCCCCCCCCTCTCGCTTTCATTAATATTACGACTTACAGTGACTTAACGCAATATGTATTGCCCCACTAACCAGGGGGCTTAGGGTTCGATCTTCGTGTAAGTCGCGAAAGTACATCGAGGTTGTCCCCCTCGTGGTGGTTCCATACAGACAACAGTACAAGGTTTAAGTGCAGGTGCTTTAGGCACAGCTGACCTATTTGAGGAAGTTCAAGTTGGTGGTGAAAGATATAATGTGTTTAAAGGATGTCCACAAGCTAAAACATGTACTATTATATTACGTGGTGGAGCTGAACAATTTATGGAAGAAACAGAAAGATCTCTACATGATGCTATTATGATTGTCAGACGAGCTATGACCATATCAGTGGTGCAGAAGACTGGTGGCGTGGGAGGTGGGGCTGTCACGTAAAACAACCCCAGACTGTTGACATTCGAAACAGAAATACTTAGTTGCGCCGCTGACCGAGCAAATTTGTTCTTATCGCCTAGTAGGATATTCGATCAATTTCCAGAAGCCCAAAAGAGTGGCAGGGTTTCAACTCTGTGCAGTCGAATGAGCAGCCTCTCCTGGGAGCATGACCTGCAAGGAAATTAATCAACGTCTGACAAACCAGCACAACTTTTAAAAATTAGGCGCCTTAGATATAAAATTATGAAAAAGGGCGGTCAGCATTTTCAATCAACAAGGGAAACGCCGGAATATATTTTAAGTAAATATTGCATTCCCACAAATTATTGAGAGTAGACATGGGACACAAAGGGTGGTTCTGAGATGGGTATTAGGCAATATGGCATGCATTTCTTAAACTCGAAACTGAATGGTTTGAGATGCACGAATATTTACATACAGATATACTGGCATGAACTCGGTATGTAACATTCCTGCTACATACATCAAGAAATGGTGTCTTGCACAAATTTAATATCAAGCTGCTTGTAAACATCTAGGTAGAAGTTCGAGTGACACTGATAACCTTGCTTTGTGGATTCAGACAAGTCTTGTAAAACCCAACACGATGACAAGTGGCGCTTTCACGTTGTATTCCCGAATGTGACAAATCTGTTTTCGCTGTATATTAGCTGTTCAGCAACTCATATTTGCTATGTGATATATATTAGCTGTCTCATAGTTCACCATGTTTGACGCAATATATCCCGGTTGGAGCTAACGTGTCATTAAACCCAATTTCATCCATTCACCCATTCCTTCCTTCCAGCACTCCATTTATTTACGGCACCGATTTCAATATTTGTATTTTGGCGACTAACAAGAAACAGAACAGCCCTTAAATATGGGGGAGGGGGTGGCCGAATCAAGCTGCTTGTAAACATCTAGGTAGAAGTTCGAGTGACACTGATAACCTTGCTTTGTGGATTCAGACAAGTCTTGTAAAACCCAACACGATGACAAGTGGCGCTTTCACGTTGTATTCCCGAATGTGACAAATCTGTTTTCGCTGTATATTAGCTGTTCAGCAACTCATATTTGCTATGTGATATATATTAGCTGTCTCATAGTTCACCATGTTTGACGCAATATATCCCGGTTGGAGCTAACGTGTCATTAAACCCAATTTCATCCATTCACCCATTCCTTCCTTCCAGCACTCCATTTATTTACGGCACCGATTTCAATATTTGTATTTTGGCGACTAACAAGAAACAGAACAGCCCTTAAATATGGGGGAGGGGGTGGCCGAATGGTTAGATTGCGCGTGCTGTATCATACGGCCTGCCATTGAGTCAACTGGTGTGGTTTCGATTCCCCGCCTGTCCAACCTCGTGGGTTTTCCTCCGGGTACTCTGGTTTTTTCTCCCACTGCTAAAGACCCCTACTTGAATGCGAATTATTGAAATAAATTTAAATCATGTGTTAGTCCGGAAATTACCCAGTTTGTGTCGAGTGGACTTTAAACCCCATTTCTCTCTCTCTCCCCTTAAATATATTCATACATTTTAACCACCATCTCTCTCTCTCTCTCTCCCTCTCTCATTTAACATTGACGCCAATGTGGACCGAATTACTAGTTCAAACCCCATTTTCCTCTCACACACTCCTGGATATTGATATTGTTTAGGATATGCTCTCTTTTCGTTTACATTTAGATTTATATCAAATATATTTGTCGGTTCTATTTGGAATCTACCCAAGTTAAAGATAACTGTATTTAATAGATATAAGTCCAGGTCAGGCATGTTAAACGATTTTGATGACTAAATTCGGTGGAATTCAAGTTTTCCTATATCCAAACAAAAGAAACAAACAATACAATTTTTAAAAAAAAAACAAACTCCATTGCTCGTTAGATGTCCTGGGCAGCAATCGGTGGGAACTGCCTTTGTGAAGAGATTGATGAACTGAACCCGAGGTTACTGAAGTTCACATTTTAAATGGAATAAAAGAAAAATCAAAGTGGCGATACTTCCGGGAAAATAACACATTTTTCTGAAATATGTTAGTCGATTGGAGTTATCGACAGTCAGGTTTTTTTTCAATCATCGTTAGCGCGTAATAAAGGGGGTGTTGGAAGGCCGAATTGTTAGTGTATGTGCACTCTATGATAAGGTCTGTCATCATAGGCGTACGGGCTAGATGACAGTTGGGGGGGGGGGCAGAACGCGAACTGCCCGAAAAATTTTCGGGTTTACAGACGCCCCCACCCCACTGAAGAAAATTGTGAAATTTTTGACGGCTGCAAACACGTTTTCCTGCTACTTAAGCCCGTCCACGGCTTACTGTCCACGAAGACGGGAAAATTTTGAAAATTTAACTGCCGCAAACGCGTCTTCCTGTTATTCCAGCCAATGAATACAGCAACTTCAATTTAGTCCAATACAGCCTAACTGCTGACCCTAATTCTTTCTGGAGAAAATTTGGAAAATTTAACGACCACAAACGCGTTTTCTGCTATTCTAGCCCGTGTACGTAACTCCAAAAGTATCCACTGGTTTTGTAACCGAAATCCCACTCCGAATTCCAAGCATCCAATCAGACTGTTTCAGCTGCGTTCACAAATACTAATCAATGCCCCAAAAATGTTGCCCAAAGTAGAGTAGCCCCAGACAAAATGTTTTAATCCATAGTTAACTCAGTACAAATTCGTGGTACTGAATTAAAAGAAAAGTAATACTTTTATTCTGCTTCTTACAATATTAGGTACAAACATCGTAATGTAAACGACCGTAGAACTAACTTAAATGGAGGGAGTCGAAGTTCTCGTCTCGTCTCGTGCCAAGGCGTCCATGGCCTTCGCTCAATCCTAGCCAGAGCTAACTCCCAGCCCTGACTAGACCTCACTGACTATTCGTTTCTGTTCTGAGTTTATAAAAGTATTCAAGACAAAGGAGCTCATTAGACACCTGTCTAATAATGTATCATGCATCATATCAGGTTTAACATTCAGTAAAGTTAGCTTATCAAAGACAGTTAAATAAAACAAGTAAAGGTTACATAATGACATAAGGAATTCTACCAAGACCTCCAGGGGTGTCGATGGCAGGTTGATTTTGAAATCACTTTCACATGTCACTATGGCACATAGCGTCTGTAACATCTGTCATTATGTAATAGTAGCTACACAATTCAGTAACTTGTAAACTTTAGCGCGTACCTCTACACCTCCCGTACATTGTAACCTGTAGTACGTAGTTCTACACTGCCTGTGCTCTGTAGTACATACACTTTACGTACCCTGTAAACTGTAGTACGTACCTATTCAATTCCCTTGCCTTGTAAAATGTAGTACCTACCTCTACACTTCCCGTATCCTGTAAACTGTAATACTTATCTGTAGTACATAGCTCCACACTTCCTGTAACTTGAAAATACATCCAAAGGTTTTGCAGGACGGATGTAAGGCGTACGATGGGACGACGAAAAACCACAGCCCCATTTACAAGTTTGCTACATGTATAATCATAAACCTAGACAGTTGGAATTCCAGCTGAACTCCTCCCTGACATACCCCATTACCCGTGCCATTCTTCATTAGCCCGGTTGATGGAGAAACGTCGGGGGTGGGGTGGGGGGATGACCTAGAGGTCTGGAGTGTCGCGCTTCGACCTCTAGCTGGCCGGTCATCTCTGGCTTGCGGCTGTGGTTTCGAGCCATGGTGTGAGCGTATGTGGCATGGAGATAGGAGCGCCTTCTAAACCTCGTCGGTATGTAACATTCCTGCTACATACATCAAGGAATGCTGTGTTGTAAAATGCACAAATTTAATATCAAGCTGTCTGTAAACATCTAGGTAGAAGTTCGAGTGACACTGATAACCTTGCTTTGTGGATTCAGACAAGTCTTTAAAATCCAACACCATTTTCAGACTGTTTTCTAAGACGATGGCAAGTACCCACATAAATTTTTTTAAAGTTTCAGTCTTCTGTAAATACTGTTTTGGCATATTTTACGGGGTTAAACTAAAACATCACATCAATACAATGTTTATCATGTTTACTGACAGCGGCACCGGTCTTCCTCGATCCCCATCCCCACCTAGGAACATTTTGAAATATTTGACGTTTGCAAACACGTTTTCCTACTATTTCAGCCCGTGAACAAAGCAACTTCAAAGTAGTCTAATGTAGGCTAATTAAGGTAGATGACTCGAATTCCAATCAATCGTTTACACCCCCGAAGACGGGACTGTTGGGAGAAAATTTTGAAAATTTAACTGTCATAAAAACAGCAACTTCAATTTGGTCCAATATAGCCTACCTGGCTGCCCAGAATTCCAAACAACCAATCAACCGTCGCGGGCTATGGGAGCCTCACCCTACCGGTGAAAATTTTGAAAATTGAACCACCCCAAATGTGTTTTCTGCTATTCAAGCCTGTGTAAGTTTCCAATGATTTTTTTGTAACCGAAATCCCACTCTGAATTCCAACCATCCAATCACACTATTACATTTCCATTCACAAGTAATAATCGATGCCGGGAAAATGTCGCACAGAGTAGAGTGGCCCCGACAAAATGTTTTAATCAATAGTTAACTAAGTACATATTCGTGGTAATCAATTAAAAGAAAAGTGAAATTAGTGTTTTATTAGGACTCGATGCCAGTTAGGGAAGCAAAACTAGAAATGGCCGAAGCAGGTTTCCGGACAGCGGCCAGTTTTCTTCGAGAGGCGAAGAAGCGGCGCTGACCTTGTATGGACCCCCAAGAAAATTTGGGAATATTTTATGGCCGCTAACGCGTTTAACTGCTACCCCAGTCCAAAAATTAATGTTTTATTAGATTTTTTTGGGGGGGGGGGGGGCAAGTATATTCAGACCCTCCCAGGAAACCAATTGCCCCCCCCCCCATGCGTTGCATGTCTAATTGTGACAAATACGTTTTCCAGTTGAAACAGAACAAATCTCCTGCTGTGTCCAGAAACTCATATTTGCTTTGTGATATATATTAGCTGTTCAGCAACTCATATTTGTTTCGTTATAATTACGCCTGTCTCATAGTTCACCATGTTTGATGCAATATAGCCCGGTGGAAGCTGGCGTGCCATTTAACCAAATTTCATTCATTCATCGATTTAAGATTTTTCACTTGGCAACATCAGAATGACATAATAAATTTGATGGATATTACATCATGAAAATCGCCACACGACTATCAAAACAAAAATTGTTCGACATAAATTAACTATGTTATAATCTAGTAATGTCCCCACCCCCTTCTACTTTCGCCTTCGTAAACTCGCTGTAAATTTCTCATCTTTGCATTTTCAATTATCAGAATTTCTTAATTGTATTTTCCACCACCAAAATTTTTCCAATGTTTCTGGGTTCAGCTGAAGTTGACGTCATAAGACGTGAGTATTTATCGTCTCAACTAAAATTACTGCTTATTCGATTTTATTGATATTTACAAGTGAAAAACCGTGAAAACGGCCATTTTTACCATTTTGATTATGATATTTTGCAATTTTAACCATGTTGTTTTCTCTTAATATGACAATGATTTGGTTCCATATAATACGTTACTAATCTGTATTTCGTTAACAATGTTTAAACAATCCGGGATGACCGTATTAATGACTCGATGGACAATTCGGCCAAATACAGAAAACTGTTTTGTAATAATATGAATAGAAATCTAGGCTTGAAGCAAACCCATGTGATAAATCAGAGATAACTCAGTGATTTATTAGGATAAAATTAACCAAACGTTCAACAGTGTTCACCCTTTTATCCCCAGAAATAATTCAACGGGGTTTCATGCGGAAAATAAATCTAAAATTAAGAAACTTCGATACGGTTCTTTCGTTTTCCATTCCGACCACATACACCAACTAAACTCACTTGGAATTAGAAACGGTTTTTGAGATCTCCTCGAAAGTTATTTATCCAATAGAAAGCAATCAATAAATATTAATAATGATTCCCCGGCTTTTAAAATATATATTCCGGCGTACCTCAGGTGTCCTTACTGGGACCACTCCTATTTCTAATTTTTATTAACGATATTACAAATGAAATTATCTCCTATTTCTAATTTTTATTAACGATATTAAAAGTCAAATTATCTCCCGATTAAGATTATTCGCAGATGATACTTCGTTATTTTTGATTATACACTGTACTTCAATCATTAAGTATTTTGTATAATTATTTTATTCTTTTTGATGTAAATTGATTATGCAGATATAGTCTGGAATAATACTATTGAAATAAATTTACAAAAACTCCACAAAGATAACTGACCTACCTCGTGGAACCTCCCATAACACATGTGATACAAAATCCGGATTCTCATCTCTATCAGTGTGACGTCACGCTCATAATGTTTTATAAAATGGTAAATAACATGGCTCCCAATTATCTTTGTTGTCGGATACCGCCAATTACCTCTCACAACAGCCCACACAATCAACGTAACTCCGGCCACATTACACAAATCAAAGGTAAAACTAATATTCATGAAAAACTCACTTTTAACTTCTATTATTAAAAATGTGGAATGGTTTAGATAATGAAATAAAAAAGACATCGTCTCTCTGATTTTAAAACTAAAATGCGTCCAACCTTATTTTCCAAAGTCTTTATATGGTGAACGACAATTCCAAGTTATTCATTGCAAACTACGTAACAATAAAGGTGGTTTAAGATACCATGAGTTCCTTATGCATATATATATATATATATATATATATATGACGATCCTCGATATGTCTGTGATCTCGACTTTAAAAACACTGAACAGTATTTACTCTTCCACTGTCCAAACTACACACTCCAGCCTAATAATACCTTTTGTTTATACCAATGTATTTTAGAAATTACTTGCCAACTCTAAGGTAATGCCTAACTTTCTCCAGACGTCAAGAGCGATATTTAAACTGTTTACAAATATATTAAAATACAAAACGTTTTACTCCGTAAAATACAACCTTTGGCGCGAGGAAATTATTTATTTATTTTTGATTTATTTTGTTTATTTTCTCTATTTATTTATATTTAATTATATGTTTTTATTTCGTTTATTTATTTATTTAAAATTAATTATCTACTCATTTGGACCATAACTAAAATAATGTACTCTGTATTTAGGTTTGGTCTGTATCGTACAGTATTTGAAATTGTGCATATATTATACATCCAAAGCAGAAGGAAGCAAATTAATATAAGCCTATTTGTTTTTGTATCCTATTCTTTATGCCTCTATATTGTATAATATTATCAAAATTTCCTCCAACTACTTAAAACCCCAACACCCAATCGAATTATTGAAATAATAAAAAAAATTAAACCTTTTAGCCCCGATAGTGTCGAGTGGACGTTAAACCATCTCCTTCTCTCTCTCTCTCTCTCTCTCTCTCTCAAAATAAATACTGTTTAAACCAAATGAACAATCTGTGTGGCAGTAAACCAAATCCTATATACAATACTTAATGCTCATCGGGGAAGATGGACGTCTCATGTGACACATGTGTCAACATTTTAATATCGAATCATAAACAAAACATAATATTTTTATTGTTTAAAATAATAGTTTAAGATCTCTGGCTTCAGGCCCAGAGATTTATCTAAATCGAAATATAGCAAGCATTTAACCTTTTTGTTTAACAACAAAAAATGTATTTTATATAAGGCAACTATCCAATGGACGGTCAACAACAAAGCTCACAGGTGCTTTCAAACATTTTGTCTCTTCTTCGATACTGATTCTAAACAATCACATCGGGATTAGGATGATCGGGGAAAAAATGACAAACAGGATCAGAATTTATCTTTCTTCCTTGTCAAGATCAGGTTTTAAAAAATATTGTTTCTGAAAAACAGTTTCTCAATAAGAAATAAACAACGACGTATTATTCGAGGATTTTGTTGATCTTTCTAAAAAAAATAACACTAGCATTCAATACATTTGAAAGTTGGACAAGAGAAAGATATCCGATTGTTGAATACAAGTCTGGTAGATTAACGTTAAACATGCATTAAGCTTGTTGCAGGCATTCAGTACTGGAATGTAAGGCAATGATGATAAATTTACCCACAGGAAACATATCAAACAGTTTATGTTTGTTGACAATGGTCGTGTCTAACTCGGCATGACATTAGGAGAGCTTAATGCATCGGCGAGGGCGGGTTGTGGGTTGCGAGGGTACGGTATGATATTAACAGAGCTTAATGATCGGAGAGGGCGGGTCGTGGGTTGGGGGGGGGGGGGTACGGCATGACATCAACAGAGCTTAATGAATCGGAGAGGACGGGTCGGGGGATGGGGAGGGGCGTGGGTATTAACAGAGCGTAATGAAATGGGGAGAGCGGGTCGTGGGTTTTGTTGGGGGGTGGTTTTTTTTTTTTGGGGGGGGGGTGGGGGACGGGTCGGATTGTAGATGGTCGCAGACGACATAATGGAAAAAACCAAGGACATGAATTGTTCCTCACCACACCCTGGTAGATGTGTGTAGCGTACGAGCGTGTGTTTGTGCGTTTTACAAGATTATGAAAGAAATAACGTATGGAAGTGACACGTCATTTTATGTTCTCACTGTCTGGCATTAAGACCGTACAGGAAATGGCTTCAGTATTAATTTACGGATTTCTGAATCTTGAGCGGAGAGAAACAATTGTTCCATTCCTTCGTGCGCCAGGGCCCTAGGGGGGTGACAATATTCTCTCCCCAAACCATCTTACGTCTATCTAACTCTATTTTGATTTTGTTTTCGTAGTAATTAATTTGTGTCCGTTATTTCTTGGAATTACACTGTGAAGAGTTAGATATTGCAACCACAATGCATATGATTCGCCCTCAAATGCTCCATAACTAAAATCAAGCAAAAGTTTAAAGCCATCATATCGGGCGTCTATGACGTAACCTGAGGAACGTCACTGATTGCAGGGTGCTCGATCCCTAAATTGGTCGAGACAGTTCATCCTTGACAATGATGCAGGACGGGCCTGACGGCTGTCTAGTCGTTCAGATGGGACGAAAAATCGAGGTCCCGTGTAGACATTGGCGTACACGCAAACGATCCCCTGGCATTTGGAATTCGATATAAGAGTAAGCCGTAGCGCCGCTGCCCGGGAAAAATTTCCCTCATTAGCCCAGGTTAGGACATTAAACCCCATTCATTTCATTTAAGTGCTGCTCCTGAAAGTGTTGACAGTGCCATTGGTGGGGTGATATTTATCTGTAGGGGTGGGGAGTTTTGGGTGGGTAGTTGGGTTGTGTTAGAGCTGGGGAGTTATGTCCTCCGACTGCGAGATATATTGGGCTACACCCTTTACAATTTGCTGGAGTTTTGTCTCCTGTGTTTTGATACTGAGAGAGAGAGAGAGAGAAAGGGAGAGAGAGAAAGAGTGAGAGAGACAGACGGAGACAGAGAGGGAGGGACGAGGGAGATGATTTTGACGTCCACTAGACACAAACTAGTTCAATACGATGACTAACACATGGTCATTTAGGTTAATTTGGGGACTAACATATGGTCCAATCGTATTTCAAGAAATTACTCGTCCGTATATTCTTTGATTGGCATTCAGTAATTGAACATATTAACACAAGGTACAATTTATGGATACACAATTACTGACTTTGATTCTAAGCGACGTTTCAACGAGGATACGCTCGTCTTTATCCAGCAATAACGTCGCTTAGTAACAAACTCAGTAATTGTGTATCCATGAAATTGTACCTTGTGTTGCTCATCCGTAATAGGGGGTATTTAGATGTGGAAGGAAACCGGGGGACCTGAAGAATAGTCACGAGGTTGGACAATCGACCCAATTCCTTGTCGCGTACAAGTGGGGAATCTAAACCACGCAGCTTGATTCAATGACCTTATGATCTTCTCTGACTGAGGTACAGACCTAACACTTGAGGAATGACAAAGAAAATGTGTTTAGTCGTTCTGAAGAGACAACAAAAAAAGATTCGCTTGTGTACACATAGGCGTATACGTACCGAAACCATTGACAAGTGGAAATATCACCCTACAGACAATATTACCATAGTAACTGAAAGGCGACAGAGAGAGAGAGAGAAATGGGGTTTAACGTCCACTCGACACAACTAGGTCATTTCGGGACTAACATATGGTTTAATTTTATTTCAATAATTCGCTTACGCGTAGGGGTCTTTAGCAGTGGGGGGAAACCGGGGTGCTCGAGAAAACCCACGAGGTTGAGAAGGCACCCCTATCTCCATGTCACATACGCTCACACCAGGGATCGAAACCACAGCCGCAAGCCAGAGGTGACCGGCCAGCTAGAGGTCGAAGCGCGGCACTCTAGAACACTAGGCCATCCCAACCCCACTAACCGAAAGGCATACAGCACGTTAGCCAAAAAGTGACCGAATCGGAACAGAACTGTAGGACGTTAAAGCCCATTTAATTCGAACAGATAATAGTTAACAGGAATTATATAAAATAAAATCACTGTATCGGCCTATATTTATTTAGGCTTTTGAGGCGCTCTTGTCATGTCTCAGGTTTGTCGGGAAAGAAGTTACGGGTGGGTGGGTGGGGTGGGGAAGGAACAAGCCCCCCCCCCCCCCAACACACACCAAAAAAGAAATATTTGCAAGTATAATTGTTTAGTTTATAGTTTTTCCCGCGGTCGACCCCCACCTTACCCCCTGTATGAAGTTTGTTCGGGCGGACCTGTGGCTATTGAATCAATAATAAACAAATAATTTAATGCGCGATAAAAATGACACAGAAAATTGAAATTTCTCACGCAAATGAGTAACTATTTCCGAACCGTCACCACCGTGCCAGTAAAAGGAAAGAGGTCTAAGTATATTTCAAGAGTGAATACTTCAGCCATTGTGTTGGATAGCACGCCGATTATTCAAACTATTAAATGTGAAGGTTTTTACTAAGATGGGATGTTGATACGCCAAGCATCACTCATCCAACGAATCTTAAGATCTGTGCCAACATTACCCCTCCCATCTAAACACACATTTCCCGCGCGTTTAAAACCTTCAACCCGCTTCACGATTGCTCATACGACAGGAGACAGTAGCAGACGAACAATACGTCACGTCACGAGCAGTAGAACGAGACATCATTAGATATTTAGCAGATCGTTTCGCAAATTCGGATCTTTGCAGGGATAAAGTTGGTGACGAAGTAGATCCAGTTAAACTTTTAAAATAATCATGATTGGATTAATCAAGTTTTTCGTTTTCGGTAAGTATCCATTTTCTTATCTATTTTCCTATTTCCTTGTTTTCTCTACGATTGATTTTCCCTCATGGGTTTCTATTGTCGATGTTCCAGGACTGACTGGCACTAAACCAAGTATACTAGTTCGGATGGGGCGAGAACACGACGTCCTTTTTTAATCGCTGGCGTGTCCTTAATATGAACCTTACCAATTGGAATTCAACGACAAACTTTCCTTCTTCGTCATTTTCCCGATTAGTGCGTTTCGTTTAATTTCTTAGATTAATTAGAGACAGCGACGGGTGTAGTACACGTGTTTATTCTGAAACCTTTATTTGAGGGGTCGTATTTCTATACTGTAATCGTCTTAGTCAATTTTATTCAAATCTCGTATTCACTGCATAATCACTGCCATCACTAGGCAAATAAACACACGCGAAGACAGAAAGCTGGGGCCTATCTGAAATAGGAGATAAAACAAACACTTGGTACATTTTAATTAACAATTAAGTTTCAGTGTTTCTTTTTTTAAAACAAAAGTCCTAATACGAGCTACGCGATACTATCTGATTTCATTAGCTTCTACTAGTCTAGGTTTATGTTAGAGAGCCTCGGTGCCTCAGTGTTTAGGGCGCCAGATTATAAACCATGGTCTCGGGTTCTCTAAATACAGATGTTCCTCTGATTGTCCGGCGCCGTTTCCTCTTGTCGCTGATGCAGGACGGAGGGTCTGGCAACAAGGACAGTGTCTTGTCATCCAGATAGCATAAAACTGACGTCCCGTGAACACATTAGCGCTTGAGTAGAAGACTTCGTGAATTAGAAATAAAAGTAGACGGTAGCATTGATACCCGGGTATTGGGGATATGGATAAATAAAAAACTGCTCTGGTAGATGATTAGTAAGATCGTTTTGGAGATTTAGTTTCTAAATTTAGTTTCATTTCATTTGATTTTTCGGGAAAACCCGTAACATACTTAATGTTGCCGTTTTTGTTCTTTTGATTAACTTGGTAAATATATATAAAAGACAAAAACGATAAATAAAAAAAAGAATTATTTAAATTTATTCAGAGGTTTCTTTAATGCGTTTGTATTTACATGATTGTCATTGACATAGAGAAACAAATCTGATAAAAAATGTATAAAAAATGGAATTTATTCGGGTTTTTTGGGTGTAAATCAACATTCGAATAAAGATATGAGAATGCCGTAGTATGTATTCGTTAATTAAATAATTGTTTGTATAGTCGCGGTTGAAGTAGATGTTTTATTTGTTTTATACGGTGATGATGCTTGTACGCCATCTTATAAAACGCTTCGACTAACAACATGCCTTATGCTCAACACTTATATTCTGTTTTAAGGAGATTTGAGGTGACAAAGATGTCAATTAAAACTTGACCAAATATTTAGAATCCAGATGGTGGATAAATGACTGCCGTTTCGTTATTTTTATGTGAGAAGTTGTCAGATCTCCGATTGTAATACTGGGTTCAATGTTCTAGTATTGGAGAGGCCGATAGATCACCGGTTTGAATACTGGTTTCAATTCTGTATGTGAGCGATGTTCCCATCGCCTACTTCAATACAATTTTATTGTTCTCGTATGCGAGCGTCGCTTAATGATAATCCGATCTTCCATTTCGGTACTGAAGAGTTTTACTGTTCTCTTATGTGCGCGTCGCTTGGATCTCCCATACCAATGTAAGATTAAATTGTTCAACGGACCCGCCTCCACTCATGTCGATTAAGGTAGTTCAATGCTATAGATTTGGATACAGCACCACTTATCCACGAATACAAATAGTGTTACGCGTGCTTTGGAGCGGCAACATTGTTATTACATTATGCTCCCCTTGCCTCCACCCCCTTGCCTCCACCCCTCAGAAAAATCAGACGTCAATCTGTGTTTGGCAGAACGGTGCGGGGAGAGGGGGAGTGAATTTTATTAGCAGTATCGACCAATTAACGGTGTACATGTAGTTCATTTGCTTGAAGCAAGAATTAGAATTTCAAATACCAACACGACGGAACAGACAAAAGACGTCTTAAAATTGCACATAAGTATTACCATGTATATACTACCATGTTCATTTAACGTCCGTTTTGGCAACAGATGAAATAAAAATACCAATATACATGCATATGAGTAAGAAAACAAAGAATATTCTCTTTTAAACAAAAAATGCAAATAAATAGATACAGAAGAGGGTACTTCAAAGGTTCTGGTTTTGTTTGCAGATTGTTAAATTAGGGTTATAACAAATATAAGAATGGAGATATACTGTTTGGATTAAAGATTAAGGTTCGAATCCAACCTGGTCTAGTTTGAGCAAATAAGTAATTAAAGTCTTTTAACTTTTTGATGTGCAGATAAAAATGATTTTGGGTGTTTAGAATTTTGGCTCCGTTTTGCTTCCTGCATTGCTAATAAATTAGAAACAAACAATATTAACATACTTATCTGCGATTTCATCCTACCTGTTAACGGACGTAAAACTTGCGTACATGGATTTACGTGATTAGAAAACAGGGCGTGCATTTGCAAAGTGTTAAAATGTTTGTAAAGCTTGAACAATGCAAAAAAAAAATTCGTCTGAACGAAGTCTGTTTATACATATTTTGAAATTGTTTTTCTTGGTTGGACAATAAGGATGTAATGTACTGAAGGTTGAATTGGTTACACAGAATCTTAAACATGCATTATGCAAGAGCCAAATCGGCCTATTACGTGTCTTTCTTTAGGCCTGAAATGTTATCTAAATTATTAATTAGACATTAATTAACTCAGTCGGAGCAGGAGAGTAGGGTGATAAACCTTTTTCATTTCATGTCATTTTATTTGTCATGGAGACCTTCAACGATTGGCTAAAAACGCCACAATATATATTAATCAATCTGATTCATATTTAATCAAACACAAGTAAAATACAATTTCTTTGTTAATTGATTTGGACCAATTTCATATATTTTTTTTTGTTAAACTTAGCCTATGTATTATTCGCTACTGGTCATCATTATTTATTTAGTACTGTAAGTCAGTACGTCATTCTTTCTCCATCTTGTATCAACACGTGGTATTTGTATTATGATTAGATACAATCTTGACCACGCCCCTTTCTACCAACCACAATATAGTGGTGAGTAAAGGTGATATAAGGCTGTTGACACTAGTATACAAGTATTATGGTTGTCGACAACACGGGTACTATAATAGCGATAGACTTTACAACCCTTTAATCCCTTCCTCAAATTGATAAATACCAATACGCACAAGCGGCTAGAAAGAGAGAAATGGGGTTTAAAGCAGGGCCGTATTCAACCTGTTTCACAGAGAATTACTAACGAAATATCCCTGTAACGGATGGCTGTCTAAAACACGTGCGTTGACTTGCACGCCTCGTAGACATTGGCTCAACGGCTCGTGCAATGTTTACTTAACACCTAACTGCTTCGGGCAAAATGATGCATTTTACTCATTTTAAAACCCATTTACACTAAATAGGGAATATTTTTTAACTACAAATACTTCAAACGTCTTTATTTATTTTTCTTTTACCTCAAAAAAATGTTTGAGAATTTAATTTGTCGGAGTAAAAAAGTTAATATGCCGTACTCATTAAGCCTCGTCAATGTCATGCTTATCAGTGATTGTAGCGGCCAAGCGAATATTCACTGCGGGATCAGTTTGGGCCGTATTTAGAAGTGTTGCAGGGGATATATTGCCCCCTCAGTAAAATATGGCGCCCCTGCGGGATTACTTGCTAGCGACTTTGTTTGCGGCAGTCCCCGCGCTCAGTAACTTGGGAATTATATTGTCGCCCCGCCACTCTGCTGCACCCCACTTTAAAAATCCTACACACGGCCCGGGTTAAACGTTCACTCGACACATACGTGGTCATTTCGGGACTAACATATTGTTTAATTTTATTTCAATAATTCGCGTACGCTTGGAGGTTCTTAGCAGTGAGGGGAAACCGGAGGACCCGAAAAAAAAGGCAATAGGTTGGACAGGCGACGCTACTCCTTGTCACGTACGATCGGGGAATCAAAAGCAGACCAACTGACTCAATGACAGACCTTATGATACAGTGTGCACACGCTAACCATTCGACCTTCCAAATCCCCTTTATTACGCGCTAACGATGATGGAAAGTAAACTTGATTGTCGTGAACTCCAATCGACTTACACATTTCAGAAAAATGTGTTATTTTCCCGGAAGTATCGCCATTTTGATTTTTCTTTTATTCCATTTAAAATGTGAACTTCAGTAACCTCGGGTTCAGTTCATCAATATCTTCACACATGCAGTTCCCACCGATTGCTGTCGAGGACATCTAACGCGAAATGGAGTTTTTTAAAAAACAAATTGTTATTTGTTTCTTTTGTTTGGCTATAGGAGAACTTGAATTCCACCGAATTTAGTCATCAACATCGTTTAACATGCCTGACCTGGACTTATATCTAATAAACACAATTATCTTTAACTTGGGTAGATTCCCAATAGAACAGACAAATATATTTGATATAAATCTAAATGTAAACATAAAGAGAGCATATCCTAAACAATATCAATATCCAGGAGTGTGAGAGAGAGAGAGAGAGATGTGATTTCAACTAGTAATTTCGTCCACATTGGCGTCAATGTTAAATTCGAGAGAGAGGGAGAGAGGGGGGGGGGGGTAACGTCCACTCGACACAAACGAAGTCACTTCGGGACTAACATATGGTTTAATTTTATTTCATTAATTCGCTTGCGCGTTGGAGTCTATAGCAGTGAGAGGAAACCGGGGACCCGGTTGGTCCGGCGAATACCCAGGGTTAGTGAGTTCTTATTTATTTAAAATTAAATAAAATATCAATTTCAAGACTAAAATTGGAATGGAAACAATTTCTACTTTTAATCCTATTGTCTCTTGGATTCCAATTCCAATTATTCCCATTGTTGTCAGTGGTGCAAGACCGGGGTCGAATTTCCTTCATAGCACACTGTCAAACTGATCCCGGAGTGAATATTCGCTTGGCCGCTACAATCACTGATAAGCATGACATCGACGAGGCTTAATGAGTACGGCATATTAACTTTTTACTCCGACAAATTAAATTCTCAATTATTTTTTTGAAGTATAAGAAAAATAAATAAAGAGGTTTGAAGCATTTGTAATTAAAAAACATTTCCTATAAGCATGACATCGACGAGGCTTAATGAGTACGGCATATTAACTTTTTACTCCGACAAATTAAATTCTCAATTATTTTTTTGAAGTATAAGAAAAATAAATAAAGAGGTTTGAAGCATTTGTAATTAAAAAACATTTCCTATTTAGTGTAAATGGGTATTAAAATGAGTAAAACGCACCATTTTGCCCGAAGCAGTTAGGTGTTATGTAAACAATGCACGAGCCGTTTAGCCAATGACTGACGGCACGTTGTAGACAGTCATGTGTGACAGAGATAATTTGTAAGTAATTCTCTGTGAAACAGATTGGCACACTGTATGACGTATTCCCATCTTTACTAGCCCAGTCGGGGTTGAACAGTAGGACGTTAAGCCCTATTTCATATTACACACGGGTACGATGATCAGTTCTTTCTGTAGCAAAACTACAATTGAAATGAATTAAATTGTTACGTTTAATTATATTGACCCCTGTGTTCCGATTACAATTCGGGTTAGGTAAATAGTCATAGGATAGACTTTTATATATAAACATATACAAAGTTATTCATCTCCTCTGAATGGCGACCGGCTTCGTCAACAAAATTAACAACTCGTTACTGATGCCAGTTGTTTTGTTCCCAACCTCTAGGATGGCACGAAGGTGAGATTTTATTGTACATCTAGTAATGAGGGATTAGTCCTAATCCATTAGGTATTCGTTAGAAAACAGTTTAGGTATCTTCATGTTTTCGTTTTATTTAATTTACTTTTTGTTCATGAGTTCGTTTCCGGTTTTAATCCATATTCCATGTCTTTTGCCAAATTAAGAACACAGATTTATATAAGGTCTGCCAAACTTTACATGTCTTGCAAGGGAAAGTATCTAGTCCTACGCATGGGACAATATACCATTATAATCGTGGGCGTGAACTTGAAAGACCACTTGTCTGTTGGGATTCTATGGAATAAAATAAAGCCAAGTAGAACAATCCAAACGATTAGGCAAAATTCGAAGATCTAAAAAGGGTATGGTCTAAATAGTGTAATCAGCAAAATCTTAAATGGACTGTTCATTGTGTATAAAATACACGACAAACAGGGGTAACAAGTGTCCGGAAGAGTAAGCTTACCCTGCCTGGTGCCACATCCGCCATACCTGAATCCAAAGCTATGTTCATTAGCTCGGTTGGTTCACTCATTCATTCATTCACTCATTCATTTTATTCTCTCTGTCTTTACAATTTATTTTCTGACTGTCAAAATTAACTGTTGCGGTAATTTTATTCTCTCTGTTGTTACAATCTTTTTCCTCTTCGCTGACTGTCCAAATTAACTGTTGTGGTAGTGTTCTGCGGTTTGTGTTTATTCATTTTTGTGAAGTTGTGGCATGTATTTTAAAACTTTAAAACCAACTACAAACTAACCAATAAGAAGAATAATCCGATTTCCTGTCAAGTAAAGTTTTTTTCTCGCTCTTGTCGTGAATATTCACAAACTGCCTTATTCGTTGTAAAGATGTGCAAATTTAACTTAACGGTGTACGACGACCCCCCTTCACACAAAGAAATGTTGTCTTGTAGTAAGGTTCACTTGGCTAACAGCTAGGTTCACTTTAATGCAGTATTATTTAAGATTTAAATAAATAGGCGACAGTTCTTACTGTTGTAGTCGACAGACAGACAACTAAAAAGTCGTTAAATTACTTTATTCAAAGCAAAATTATGAATGCTTGAAGTTTCAACAAGAGATAGCGTAAATATTTTCGATTGCCGAGTGCCATTCCATTTTAACGTTTAACGAAGATATGATGGATGTTGTCTAATCTGTTGAATATCTCAGCCATCCGATGGCCTAGGGGGCTTGTCGCATGAATAAATGTGCAAATAATATCTGAAGCAAGAAAACAGATCTATAATGTATCTTTAAGTTTATTATAAAAATCAGTTTACGGTGTTATATATGTAGCCAATATAAAGTTTATTTTACAGCAAATATGTTTGTATTGACATACTTGAAAACTGCCCCGCTCATTCTAGTATTCGTTAATATAATATGTATCTGAGAACCCAGACAACAAAGTGGTCCAATTTTGTTTTCAGTCTGGCTGCCCGTAAATTTACAAAGCGGCCCCTGTGTAACACTACAGATAACAGACGATCAGCATAGTTGGTAGATCTTTATTGAAATCATAGAATAGACATAGATCGGAAGGAGCTCTATTCAAGTCTGACTTACTGTCAGTTAATTCTGGCTTTATAAAGCATACGGCCATTAAGAATAATGATACATGACAGATTAACTTATTTGGAATCGAGGTTATAGTTTCTATAACTGCACTGCATCTTTCCTTTAAAGTCGCGAAGTTCTGCCGAGTGTTGAACACATAGATCATGTGTAGGTTATAAATAACATATGAATAAATAAGATATTTAATGAGATCGTGCGTTTTGTCAAAACGGGCAGAGGTCATTCGTGTGTTGCCCGTAAGTAACATATTGAACACACTAACAGAAGTTGTATATAGTTGAAAACGTCCAATATAATATAATGTCAAATCTAGCAAAGTTCTATGTATAAATTACTTTGTCACATTCCTTCGTCATATAACAAACATGACTCAAACCAATAAAACCAGGAAGTATAATGGCCACATCTAATTAAAATTTTCAAAAAAATAGTCCATTAACCTATCCTTAAATTCTATGAGCTTCCCTCCAATTCTAATACGTCAACCAACTAGGATACATCTTTTGGTAGCAATTCTCACATCCTTCTGTTGTGTGTTTCAAACGCACGAAAATATTTTAAACTCTCCCCATCCTCTGTTCAATGGAATACTTGTAAGTTTTAGAATGTTAGCGTTTGTACGAATATCAACTGAACCTCCAACAATTTTCATCTCCTTGTCTATATTTTTGTAACATATAACAAAACACAGATTCGTTGGAAAACAAAGCATGTTTAATCCAAAATACCCCTCTTATATTGTTTTCGTTTTTGGAGCTGCACGAGAATGTTGTCATTTTGTCGCGAGGTATTTTTGTTTGGAGGCTAGCGAAATATCGCAAGGGAGTGATGGGAACGTCGTGTTTGTTGATCGGTTATAAAGTTTTGATTCCTGAGCATTTTTTGTTTCATCGAAGCTGAAAAAAGTCGCTTGTTTGAATTTAAGATGTGTTTGCTTTTTAATGTGCGAATCTTTCAATTCGATGACGCGATCAAGCCAAACAATAGTTCGGCTACTCATATCAGGGATTAAAGCAGACGATATGAATTCTCGGTATTTGGCGCGAAGACAACGAGGTGCAGAAGACACACTATCAAAGAGCAGGCGTAAACACGATGAAATGTGGGAATTAGCGGGAATATGGGATCGCCTGCTCAGTAAACAAAGATGGCGGAAAGTTGAAGTTGTGTAGCATGATGGCCATAGCCCACAAGGTGGACATGATTTACTTAATAAAAAATTCTAATATGGCGGGAACAATGGTGACATAGATCATAGACATTTTTATTCCCCAATAATTCGTATGATGGAATGATGTCACCATGTAAACGAATGTTTATTCACCTGAAATTGACTTCTAGGCAACACTAGTTAACTTGGTCTCAACATTATTCAATCTTTTAACAATTATAACCTTTTTTATTTTCTTGAAAACGGATCTGTTTAAAGTAAAGGATTCATGCGCTACACCTAATTAAACACATAATGTTTTAGTGTCACCATTAATACCATGTCCAATGCTTTCGAGGTTTTAGGAAACGCGTTGAACGCAGTCTTTAATATCACGTGGTATTGTAACGAATGTCTTTCACGCGTGTTTCGTTCTTGTTTATACTCTTGGGAATAAGGAGAATTATTTCTAACCTTGATCTCAGATTATTTGAATATCAATGCCCATCGGACACGGAAACTACCAACTATTTGCCAAATGTCACTTCAACCCTGTTGTGTTTAAAAATCTTAAAACAAAGCGTTTGTTGTGTAAATTATGAATGTTCAAAAATATGACAACATTCCTTTCCTGATGGGGGTTCACGATGTCTATGTGGGTAAGACTTTCCGGCGTGCCCCCCCCCCCCCTCCCCTTGTCAGTGATGCAGGACGGATGTCCTGATAATGACAGCTGTCTTGTCATTCGGATAGGACGAAACAACGAGGCCCCGTGTACACAGTGGCGTGCACGTAAAAGATCCACTGACAGTAGGAATTCGAGTAGGCCGTAGTGCCGCTGTCAAGGCCAAATTCCCCTCATAGCACACTGTATGACGTATGTCCGTCTGCATTAACCCAGTCGTATCAGAACAGTAGAACGTTAAACCCCATTCCATTCCATTTCATTTCCTGGTATTGTCAAATTTCTGTCACATTTGTAATCGGTGATACCCAGTCATTTACCAATGTTGACTTAGTTTATCCAGTCCTTTAAACCTACTTTCATTTTCTCACGTGACTGCCAGCTCGGCGTACGCCTTCTTTAGTTCGTTTTAATTCTTCGCCACACCACGTTTGTCACAGCAAATTGCAAACTTTAAAAAAAAAAAAATTGAATTCACACAAAGTTGACTTTGAGAGCTAAAAAAGAACAAAAATCCATTGAATTAAACAGGTGCACAACGATCTAAATGTCAGTGTTTCGTCTGCATACAATCATTTCTTAACATATAATTGGGCGTCAACTAAGGTTATCCTGGGATCCTTTATAGTTTAGCTCAGTCATTCTCAACACAGATATACCGCGAAATCTTCCTAAGAGTGCCGCGAAATTTTAAACGGCACACTAAGAAAAGACGAAAAACCATGTGATCCCAAATGAGTATTCACTGGTATTCGATGTGTTCATAAATTTTTAAGTAAAAGATTTTCCAAATAAAAATTTACTCACAAGTTTAAAAAATGTCATTTATTATTTTTATTTGATTTTGTCCCAATCGAGTAAACCTTTAATTGTATCAGTGACCACGTGATTCTATGACGATGTAGCTCGCTGGGTGTACATATAATTAACAAGACGGTGTTGAAAGGACTGGATGATTATTTAAATACAGATACAGGTTAAGACTGGACAACAATGATTACATAAGGATTACTGTTACCAAATAAATTGCTATTTCAAGGCTCAATTTAATTAGCTCCTGTTACAACGTTTTGACAAATAAAAGGCTCGTCTGTCCCTCTAGTTCCCCTACCACCCCTACGTGCAAGCGAATTTTGGAAATAACATTGACCCATATGTACACCCCCACCTCCTCTCTCTCTCTCTCTCTCTCTCTCTCTCTCCCTCCCTCTCTCTCTCTCTCTCTCTCTCTCACTATCAACTTCCCGTGATTTTACGATTGTCTGTAGTAAACTACATCTTCAACGAACGAGGTAAAATGTTGTTTTTTTGACTCCCCACCACCAGTAGAGAATTGTTGAACCTGTTGCCTACTGAATCTTTTTGGGGATGGTTGAGTTGAACCATTGGATAAATTGGATTTCGGTCTTAGGAACATTCGCAATATAGAACATAAACTCTATCAATATTATTCTTCCATCAAACAGATGACTATCATCACAGGGAAGAGATTTACTTTGGTCAATATTTGGACCTCTATCTACTTCTCTCGTCCCCACAAAATATAGCATAAAAACACAAAATAATCATTTACTGCCAACCCTAAAATCCAATTGGCTACTTATTCAAAGCAAGATTTTGGCTATTTGGCTAGTTTTTATAGTCACGCCATAGATCATACGGACTTTTTATGTGGATTATTTCGAACAAGAGATTGAGAAAACGGAAACACTTTGCTAAAACAAATATTTCTCAGGGATAACATATTCTTCACACAAAAAGTCTCCGATACCCCCAAATTCAAATTCACGTTTCAATCAACAAGTGGGCTATGTGTCCAAGCCATAACACCTCAACAAGAGGGCTATGTGTCCAAGCCATAACACCTCAACAAGAGGGCTATGATTCCCAGGCACAACATCTTAACCAGCGAGATAAGTGTCCCAGTCATGACATCTCAACACGCGGGCTATGTGTCCCATCCATGAAACCACATGGAAGATAGGAATGATTTTCTGATATACAATAGTAAGTGCAGGAGGATCACACTACTCGCAAAACGCAAATCTACAAGATAAACCTGTGGAAAAGACAGAAAATAAACATTGCACAAAATAAACAAATATCAGATCAAATGAATAGATCCAAGATTTTACAAACACGTCAATTTATTCTAGATCAACAGCCTAGCTGATGTCAAATTCCTACATTAACAGCCATGCTGATATTTCTTATGAAAGGTAAATGCCAATAGAAGATGTTTAAATGAATAACTTAACATATTTCAGATATTCAGCTTTCAGACTTGTATGTTTAGCTATTCACCATCCCTTCATTTCTTTACGTCTTTAATACCAATTGATCGCGATCCTCCGATATCCTTTGGTCTTCTTGTTTATTATTGATTTGAGTTCTTCTGTCCCACGTGTTTGTTTGTGTTCAAGTATAATTTTATTGGCTTGATGGTACCTGATGGCCCCGGATATTTGAATAAAATATTTCGTTGTACAATGTGCGGTCGTAAAATGTTCGTCTCAAATGTTTTTAAGTGATATTATAGCTTTTGTTATTTACAGGAAAATGAATTCTGATTAAGATTGGATTAAATTCTTTTAAATGTGCATTTTTTTAAATTTGAACCGAATCAAAAATGTCTATTGATTTCTTCCAAGACACATCTGATTTTGAAACAAATTTACAGACAAAACCCTTGATCCCATTAGTAACGTATTAAAGCTTCTCCGACAATCGAACATCGAAATAACAACTGACCGTAGCCCATTTGGGACACAAGACATCCCGTTAAACCCCCGTGTACGAACATTAAACGTTTCGGACATTCCACATTGTCATGCGATGGTTTAACAGTAAGTCTCATATTCCCGGGGTAATAAAGATTCTGTGGGTTTACCATTTCAGCTAGAAAAAAGGGCTGCCACATCCAATGAACCCACAACAATTCTATTGGTCATAGTTCTGTTATGTAAAAGCAGTGAAGGTTATTTTAATCCCGTTTGCGGTGTATAGATTTAGTTCCGGCGTCCGGGGGTAATATTTTGCGACACCGTGATATTTCTAGAGGTTTAGCGATGAAATTCCAGATTGCAACATATTTTCAGTGTCTAGCTGTTTCGGTGTATTTGTTAGGGATTAGACGAGTATTGATCGCTGTCCAACAGAGCAATACAGATACAACACTTAGAATTCGCCATACTGGTCCGTTTCCGTACATTATTTCTTTATTTACGTTAAGAGAGAGAGGGGGGGGGGGTTAACGTCCACTCGACACAAACTAAGTCATTTCGGGATTAACATATGGTTTAATTCTTCATTTCAATAATTCGCTTGCTCGTAGGGTCTTTAACAGTGAGAGGAAACTGGAGGACCCAGAGAAACCCAGGAGGCTGGACAAGCTTTATGATACAGCACGCACGTGCTAACTAACGTTAAAGGAACTGTCGTTTTAAAATATTTTTATCTTTCATCTTGGGAAGTTGATCACGGTACTTGGGGTTGGGTGGTCGAATCATATAAGGCGTGAGCGTTATATCATATGGTCTATCAATGAGTCAACTGGTGTGATGTCTATTCTCAGATTGTACGTGACAAGGAGTAGGGTCGTCTGTTCAACCTCGTGGGTTTTCTCCGGGTCCCTGGTTTCCTCCCACTGCTAAAGACCCCTACGCGCAAGCGAATTATTAAAATAAAATTGACCGTTAAACCCCATTTGTATTCATTGTCTGAAACCTTTACGAGGGGCTAGGATACAACTGACCCACAGAGTTACGGTCACTTAATTCACACGGCATTTATCTGTAAAACATCAAACTACAGAGCCGACAGGTATCCAATATACTCTATATCCCATTGTTCAATTTGGTCATCCAAAAGATGAGAGCATCCCTGGGAATGTTGTCTTCTATTTATTTAATATGGTGGGCCAGAGTTCACGTGGATTAATTGTTTGTATAAGAGATTAAAGTCCTGTTGCTTGATACGCGAACAGGTGAAATACACAAGAGTAGGATGACCTCAACTCACCAGTCGCGGAATGTCTTCCCAGTTCATCTCATATCACAGAGAAAGGATTCCTTTTTTTTTGGTATGGTTGATTGAAATCACGTTCATGCCTCGCATTGTTGCTATGTCATATTGTATCGAATGGTATGTTGGCCGTTAAGACAAAGACAATGTATGTTGGCCGATATATCACGATTCTATTGATCTCGCTTGTACCCATTAATCCTAATGTTTGACTTGAAGCAACTTTATGTCAAGCCGGCAACCTATCATCCAACGTTAATCCTATCTCAGGTCATAGAATTAAGGTGCACATATTTGAATGACGCAACTTCCTGTGTACCCAAAGTCATAGTGTGCATCATTCCATGTACGTCATAGATCTCGCGGAATGTCTCGAGAAAGATCGCGCTCTTTTGTTAACCGACTTATTTCATGCAAATTCATGTTTACTCTGCGCATATCACAAAGCTTTTTAATCTTATATTTGGCCACAGATTCTTGGCGAATGTTTCGTGAAAGATCACACCAGTATTATAGCTACGTGCAACATTGGGTTTACATGAATTATCAGTGTAACATTGAAACTTTTTGTTAGAAAAAAATCACTGTCGCTACTTATCCTTTTTACTTGACCTGGTTCCTCTTTCTCGAAATCTTAAATAAAGATAAAACCCAAATTTTAGTACATACTTCAATTTTGTTTGACTAAGCACTAAAATCAATCTAATATTATCCAATCAAATTACTAAGATTTCATGAAACAAGCCCCAGATATTAAAATAATATTTGCTTAGTGAATAAGGCGTCGGCTCACGAATCGGGATGCCCGCGGTTCGATCCCGGTGTACATATGGTACAAATTATTTCAAGGGGTATATAGCAGTAGGAGGTAAACGGTGATTTCGCAGAATATTCTGGAGGTTAGGCAGGCGACCCTAATAATTGTCATGTACAAAATCATACGACTTGAATCAATTATTGGAAATTTTAAAATTTGCCTGAAAAGCCTTATAAAGCAGAAAGTATTAGCAAAAACCTAGGTTTCTTTCCAAAAACAACTTTTTTCCTAATATCTAACATCCGAGAGTAGCTTTAACTATATGTACAAATGACATTTGTATGGAATACAATTATTGCTTGTTACTGAGCGATGTTTCGACGTTTCGATTAGGCCTCTCTAGTTTCAGGTAAGGTGATATGTGTTATATTGGATGTTGTTAATAGCATAACTCTTACAAATTTTAATCACTTTCAATAATTACATTACTTTAATTAAATTAGGTTTCCATCAAGGTAATAAGAAGTTTACCACTGGTGGCAGTTAGTATTAACCAAGTTTTATTGTATACGTGTATATATTTTATCATTGCTTGATAATGACTAGAGAAGCCGAGTCCAAACTTTGGTAATCAAGCAATAATTGTATTTTGTAGAATTCTAACCTGTATATTTCAGTTCAATTACTAAATGCCATTGAAACAATCGTGCATATATATACTTCCTGATAGTATGGAAGTGTCCAAGGATTTCACAGTCATTTTACAAAACAAACTTATTTTCCTTCAAAGAAACATCCACAAATACTGGGGCCTATTTCACGAAATTTTAACTAAGATAAGATCCCAATTTTAGTAATTTGATTGGATAATATTAGATTGATTTTAGTGCGTAGCCAATCAAAATTGAAGTATCTACTAAAATTGGATTTTATCTTAAGTTAAAATTTCGTGAAACAGGGCCCTGGTTATTAGGGCCTTTTTGGGGTTTCGTTTGAACATAAAGAAATGTCTGCTAGTGACTTAAAGCGTGGGAGTGTCAGGCGTATCGACTACAACTGGATATTCTCAGAAATAGGCTTTGATAAATATAAATACAATTATAATACAATTTAACACGCTATTGAATCGTGATACAGCTGATACACTACTGTATCAATAACTTGAAATTAGTGATGTCACGTGTTCTTGAAGGCTCGGGCGGATTGGCGGTAAATATTTTACATTAAATCAAATGTGTTTAATTTTAACATTCTTGTTCTCAATATGTTCAAATTTATTTACATAAAATCTTCAAATTTTAATTCATTCTTCCACCCAAGTTTTCAATCTTTCTGTATAAATATGTTGTAATGTTTAATTGGTTATACATAACATCACAACAGTAAGAGTCCGCGTTATCGCTTCAGTCAATCTGTTTGCTTTCCTTAATTATAGAAAACATGATATAAAGTTGTTTTATGTAGGAACACCGTATATATTATAATGTCGCGGGACGTGCAGGGGATTGGACAAAAGAGTTCATGAATACAGGGATAGGCAAGTGCGTATTATCAAAGATAATTAAGTCAATATATTTAACATTTTATCTGCTTTGATTATTGAAAATATAGGTTGTTGAATTTACTAGATATAGCGTAAATACATAAGTAGATGTAATAAGGTCACGAGCTTTACAGATTTCAATGTCCTGAATAAAAGTATTTGTCAGTTAAACGGGGCAGCGTCTGTTTACAATGTTTTGGAGTGAAAGGGTTCTATAGTAACTTTGGCTCTCTTTAAAAGGTATAATCCACGTCACGAGAACTGTAGTTGTTGTTTAATCGGAGAATTTACGACCACGTCTACCTTTAGACAGATAACCAACGGCTGGTTATTTCCTTGTATCTTCATGGGTTCATATTTTATAATCTATATGGTTTAATCCTATTAATTCTTCTTGTGCTATAAGTGCTTAATGTCCGCTTCCAACGACGGTGATATCACATTGGCAGGGGTCTTTACCGTTACCCACAATTATGAGAAGGCACCCCTTTCTGCAAGCACAACCGCAAAGCCGGAGCTGACCGACCAAATAATGATCGAAACCACAACAGCAAGCCAAAGCTGACCGATTAACCAATGATCGAGAGGGGTAACACTAGGTCATCCCAATACCCCATTTCTATTCGCCGCTTGAACGTAACAAAGAGAAGGTTCAATTAGTGTCCACCCTCAGGTGTTTTCCCGGTTTCCCCCCACTGCTGAAGAACCCTACGTGCGAGCGAAATGTTGAAATAAAAATTGACCCAGATGTTTGCGTTAATACACGCACACACTCTCTCTCTCTTTCTCTCCCTCTCTCTCTCCAATCAATGACTGTTAAAACGAGGATAAGACAGGAGTGTGTAAATACAGCTTGGTGAATTAAACCATTGAACGAGTTCCACTAATTAAGAGAAAGTATTTGTTAAGACTTGACGGTACGGTGCGATATCAGTCCAATATCATTCAAACAACTTTATTGGGCAGCAAATGAGCAGTCAAAGGACAATGCACAACAAAACACTGAGTTTGTTTATTGGGCGGCCTAGAATAAGGCAATTGGTGATTCATTCAAACTTTGCTCCTTCTTTAATAAAAAAATCTCGCCCAATTATCTCAAGTGGTCGATTCATTTTCATAAACTTCAATTCTGTGATACGACAAGGTTTTATGTATGTTCGTTGATACAACAAGGTTTTATGTATATTCTTTGGGCAAACGTTTGGATGCAAGATATAGTGTTTAAAGAAGTAAATGTTCAAATAATTTCAGCTACGCCAGATTAGCTGTTACATTTTAAACACACAATCTACCTCTCTACATATTATTTCACGTATAGATTATTCAAATAACTTTAAACAAATCCAGATAAGAAGATAAGACGATTATAAATGTCGTCCAGATATTGTTGCCAGTTTTATCTGTTTCGTTCAAACAGGACCTACATATCTCTAACTTCCATGAAAGTAATAGTGTCATCTATTTCACTTGACAACTTTAATTTTATCACTAGATAGGGGTAAATGAGACAAATAGAAATAGTTCGTACATTCGGGTTGGGATGGCCTAGTGGTCTAGAGTGCAGCGCTTAGACCTCTAGCTGACCGGTCACCTCTGGCTTGCGGCTCTGGCTTGCGGCACTCCTCCGGTTTCCTCCCACTGCTAAAGACCCCTACGCACAAGCGAATTATTGAAATAAAATTAAACCATATATTAGTCGCGAAATGACCTAGTTTGTGTCGAGTGGACGTTAAAGCCCATTTCTATCTATCTACCTTTGTTTTTATTTATTCTATGCTCAATAAAAACATGGTCATACATCGACTGTTTCTCTTCTCTTACCTAGTGACAGTCAAATTCTCGTTTGAGTTGTCAAATACCCTCTCACAGTCTCACATAACAACATTTGGTCTTCGAAGCACCTATAATTGAACAGAAATTCGCCCTTGTATCTGTTATCACACGTCACTTCAGTCAGTTATATAGAAGGATAACTCGTGTTTTCCTTTTGCGTTCGTCACTTTCCTTTCTTAAAATCGTCATAAGGCATCTATCGAAGCAATGATCTCTGTGTTCGAATTATATTTGTAATGTGTTTAACCAGTTCTATCACATATGTGATAATGACTGACACCAATATTGTCCTTCAATTTTAAAACTCTTTTTGACAATGTCACTCTGAATAAAGAGGGCAGATGAAAGGGGAGGACACACATATATAGGCCTACACACATATTGTAACCATTATTTCGAATCTAAAGGGATAGATCAGTTGGTTGATAATAATGATATTTTGATTGGTTGGCTGTGGTGTAGTCTGAACGAGTTTAGCATGTGTAATGGACGTGCCAAAACCAAATATTCGGATGTTTTTCCTGATTAATGCAACTTTCAAACCTGCGGTTAAAGATACATTATGGGAGATCAGATAACGAGTTGGCAGTTCTCACTATAATAGTTAAAAACTAGATAATGTTTAAAACTAGATAATGTAAAGGTAATTTGCTGAAAATTTCAGTCAAATTGGTCCACTATGAACCGAGAACTAAGCGAATGAAATTTCCGCTTAGCCTCGATCTTCATTACTAAAGACGGTGTGACAAAATCATCGTAACGATAATCCATGTAATCATTAAATCACGAAGGAAAGTTATACAGCAAATGGGATCATAATCCAACAAATATCGCAGGCTAGCGATGACATCGAGAGTTGATTATAGTCTGAATAAGTTAATTAATGTTTAATTCATAATTTAGATAACATTTTGGACCAAAGTATGACCTGCAATAGGCAGATTTAGCTCTTGCATAATGTATGTTTAGAGATGACCTGATTATATTCAAAGACATGTAGCTTTAATTGACTGTTTGGTTTTAGAAAGTAATCTCTCTTTCTATTAAAAAAAAAGCTTTTGTAATCCGTAAGCGACGCTCCCGATTAGATTGACATTTTTAAGAGTAAGTGTTTCATGCTGTTGGTTGAAGATTGTGTGTAGTTTGTTTGGGTCTGATGGTGTTGTTGTATACAAGGCGTGTGTTCACACCTGTCTAATGTCTATATATAATTATAAAGGTAACAATATTAACCGGTAAATCTCCACGTGTACTGTAAATATCGTCTCTGTACAAACGTTTTCTTCATTACAAATACAATGAAATACAAACAAAGTTTACTTTACAAACTTTCAAACCTCCCTTACTGTCTATTCAAGCATCTTTCCATTTGAACATTTATATTTATAATAGTAGTTATGCATTGGCCGAAAAAATCCATAAAAATTTCCGGTGTGGTTTCCTCTTGTCAGTGATGCAGGACGAAGATCTGACGACGACAGTTGTCTAGTCATTCGGATGGTACGACAAACCGAGGTCTCGTGTACACATTCGCGTGCACGTAAGAGATATAAGAGTAGGCCGTAGCTAGGCTGCCCGGGCAAAATTTCCTTCATAGCAGACCGATGGCACACGCCCTTCTTCATTACCCCGGTTTAGGAGCAGAACAGTAGGACGTTAAAGCCCCAATAACACTCTTGTTGGAACTGAATAATATGTCCCAATCTTTATTCTGGTCAACAAATTGTATTATTTTACAATATTCCAATTAATTGATGATATAAATTTCATCTTAACACACCTAATTTAAAAAAAATGGAAAAATTCAACTAATTGATTTGAAAAGTCTAACGTAAACCTTTTCAAATGTGACTTTGATTTAAAATATTTTCGAACCCTCTGGACAAGTAAAATAGGTCGTAATGGATAATTTACACAACAGGTAGGACACTTAAACATCTAGTACTTAGAATAAGGCTATTATTTATTTTCTGGAGCTGCCAAGCCAGCAAGAGTGTTATTGTCCCTTTAAATTCCATTTCATTTCATTTATTTTGTAGATTGTCCTTATTCTTGGGCGAGGGGCGAATGGTTAGTGTGCGCGCTGTATCATACGGCCTGTCATTGAGTCAACTGGCGTGGTTTCGAATCCCTTGTTATACGTGGCAAGGACAAGGGTCGCCTGTCCATCCTCGAGGGTTTTTCCCCAGGTACTCATGTATCCTCCCACTTTCTTTTCATTCCTTAGAATTCATATCAGGGGCGGATCTAGGAATTTTGTAAAAGGGGGGGGGGGGGCGCCGCAAAATGAGGGCACTGACCGCGGAGACTGGGCACTCCGCTGAGAGGCGGGTGGGGGCCCCAAGAAAATTATCCGCCATTTCCTTGCATCTGTAACCAATCCAAGAGCTATTTGGCTGATATTTTCGTCTAAACGTTCGAAAATCGTAGAAAAAGAGCCTCAAAATCGAACAAAAAAGCTAGTTGAAAGGCACTTTCAGTAGTAAAAAAGAGCACTGTCGAACATTGGGGGGGGGGGCCTTGTGTCTCCCATTGAATCCGCCTCTGCATATGTACACGGGCAATTATAATAACGTTTAACGACTGGATGATTGGATTCAAATGACTGGATGATATAATTCAAGTGACTACCTATATATATATTGAAGTGTTGACACAGATAACATTGCCGTAAAGAACAAACACTCTACAGCTACCGCTTTCTCTCACTGTCCTCCTCTATATATTCACCTGAGAGAGGGGAAAAGTGAGAGGAGAGGGGAAAGGGTAATGTCGACTCAATACAAACTAGATCGTTTTCGTGACTTACATATTACGGTACGAATTTATTTCAATAACCTGATTGTACGTAGGGGACTTTAGCCGTCTCTCTTTCTCTCCAACTTTCTCTATATATCTATCTCTCTATCTATCTCTCTCTCTGGCGGAGGAGATCATAGGCGTACGGGGAAATTTTTGACTGGGGGGGGGGGGAGCCTCAAAAATGTAGTTAGGTTCTTAGTATTTTAGTCGTGGCTTACTGTACTCCAAACAATAGAGGGTTCGAATCTTAAGATTTTTATTTAATTGCCTAATTATAGACACTCTGAATTTAAATTTGCTGTTAAATTAGACACATTCAAGAACACAATATTTTTTTATACAACTTTTACAAAGTACAATTGTGTGCCAAAATGTTTTCAGTATTTGGTGCCCACAGTGGTGGGGGCAGCACCCCCCCCCCCCCCAGCTCGGACGCCTATGGGTTGGATGGCCGAATGGTAAGCGTGCGCGTGCTGTATCACACGGCCTGCCATTGTGCCAACTGGCGTGGTCTCGAATCCCCGGTTGTACGTGTTAAGAAGTAGGGTTGCCTGTCCAGCCTCGTGGGTTTTGTCTCTGGATCATCTGGTCTAGCGATCGTGACGATCTGGTTGTACGGATGAGACGTAAAAACAAGGCTGTTCAGGCGTACACGTTGACGAGCACGTAACAGACCCCTTGCCAGTTGGAAATCGGAATGTGATCAGTGAATATTGCTGTGACAATGCAATAGAGTAGATTTGGTACCCACAACCACACCATCTCAGCAACACCTTCCTGTAAGCGCCCACAATAGTTTATGTTGGTTATCTCTTTAATAAACGACCAATTAAACTTGGCCAACGGTCGCTATTAACGAAACGGCGCCCGATCAACGACCATCGTTGATATCCACCACGCCGTCGTATCGCTGGGAGAGAGAGAGAATGTGGTTTAACGTCCACTCGACACAAACCAGGTCACTTCGGGACTAACATATGGTTTAACTTTAATTCAATAATTCGCTTACGCGTAGGGGTCTTTAGCAGTGGGAGGAAACCGGAGTACCCGGAGAAAACCCACGAGATAGGGCAGGCGAGCCTTCTCATTGCCACTTACAAGCGGGGATTCTCGCATGGCTTGAATAATGATATAGAATATAGACTTTTAAGTAAAGTATCAGATAAACGATAAGGAGGTGAATCCAGACGAATATTTAACATATAAATATAAAGCTTTTATAAAACTAGCTCGTCTACACCCTGTTTGCATTCGTCCTATAATTATACATTAATTTTACATCTAACTAACGTTGATTATCTTCAAGATATCAGTGAATAAACACTGACATTTGTCCAAACTGAAGTATCACGATACTTCGTACAACGCGGAGTAAAGACTGACACATTTTCACTAGATGGCAAATTGCTTTTTATTTAGTATGTTTAATCTAGGCCTATTATCATGTAAGTATCTCAAGTGTTACTGGAGACGTTTTGAGAGAAAATTAAAATATTTGCCAAAGGACGAAAATGACAGTGATTTTATTTCTTACTGGACAAAAACATAAATAAATGCTTTTCATGGACAAATGCGTACTTCAGTTGAAGATTTTAATAGGTCCGGTTATTTTATGATTTGACAATTTTCTCTTCGATTATTTTGTGTTTTAAAGATTACCGAAAGAGAGAGAGTAAAGATTACAGAGAGAGGGAGAGAGAGAGAGAGAGGGTGTAACGTCGACACGACACAAACTAAGCCATTTCGGAACTAACGCATGGTTCAATTCTATCTCAATTTATCAGTGGGAGGAAACCGGAGGACAGACAACCCAACTTCTTGTCACGTTGACTCAAATAATCACTAAAGCTCCATCGCAGTTCAACCCTTGACTCACCCAATCACCTGCCCGTCCGTCCGCGCCGATGGATTAGGACAATGCCCGTTCATGAATCAGTAATGGATAGCCTAAACGTCATTTATGGTTGTCTATCCCGCGGTGTCATCCAATCTGATTAAAACACAAAAAAAAATCGTTTTACTTGTCTTTACTACACTAGGATCTGGAGAAGTTGTTATATTACCGGCGTTCTGGTTGAAGTGAGAGATTGGTCAATGAAACGGTCTGTTATGGAGACTTTTGGGGTGCGATGCACGGAGGGTAAACCACTAGAAATGTCAACGCTGATTAATTAACCAATGTCTGCCACACGTATGACCCTTGACACGACCTGTCGGTACAACCGGTCAGATCCTCATGTAGTGTGGGACATCGAAAATATATAAAAAACCGAAATGATATCTGGATCTGTATTTTTGAAACAGATTGATTGTCGTTCAACCACCCACCGAGTTTCCTTTGATATTTAATTAGACGCAAGTTTTGAAATGTCGTCGCGATGGTCCCTTACAGTATCCATATTTTCTTTTAAGCAATGACGTGAGCAATGGGATAGAGGCTTAGGGATAGGTGACAGCTCCCTCATACACAGCCCCCCCCCCAGTCCCACACACCTAAGCAAATCTTTCATTAAAGATCCAAAATATATAATTTTATGATAATAAGTATTTGAGTCTTTGTTTGCCATTTAAGTGGCGTGATTTTGCTTGTCCAGCATCGTAGGTTTCTTCGGCTCCTACGGTTTGCACATCTAGAATTATTGTCGATTATACAAATCGGAATCTGCATTTGTCAGCACCCCCTCCCTCCACCCCCACCCCCCTGCTGAGCCACCACCGATAAAAACATAATCTTACGTACCGGTATAACGTTTACTTATTAATTATTCATTTTTCTTGCAGGTTTACTAGCTTTCCCTTTGGTATCTTCTCAGTGTCTAGACTACGAACGAGATCCCACCAATTGTGCCAACTTTACGCGGTGTGTAGGTGGTGAGATCTTCTATTTCAAATGTCCTGAAAATCTATTATTTGATACAACTTTGAACATTTGCAATTATCCTGACCAAGTCGACTGCAACGGTATGTCTTTACTATGTAAACTAGAGGGGTTATTTTAATTCAATGAAAGGTACTCTGTTTAATATATAGAAGTCATTAAACAAACGGTTGACAGGTACATTTGGGGTAATGAAGTACCTTGCATTATACTACATCTTTCTTACACTGATTCACGGACAGTTGTGCCACTATCCATCTCTGGATAGTGGGTTGCTGTTAGGTGCACAGATCGGTCCATTTGAATTTTATAAGACTTGCCGTAAAAGGGCGCCCAAATGAAACACTTGCCTACATATTATGGTAATGACCCATCCTAATAGATGACGTATCTAAACGATTTATATACATTAAAGGGCGCGATAAGATTGGCTTCAGAGTCCAGGAGAAGAACGATCTAAGTAACATTTTTGTCTTTTCGCATAAAACGCAAAACACACTTTTGGACGAGAATGCGTGACGCGAACAGAACAACAAGTGGGTTTAGTTACATTTTTAAAATTATGTTTAATACGAACCATAAGTACCAATACAACTGACGTCAACTTTTCAGGCAAATTAAGGATAAATAAAGGGTACGATGTACTTGTATATGTCCGGGAGACCATTTCAAAAGGGCCTTGGTTTGATGTGACTTCAATCATTTTTACCTGAAATTGATTGTTCCACAAAAAGCTTATACAATTTGCTACCAGATGGCACTACTAACTGGGGTTCGTGGAAAAAGTGACTTAAATCGTTCTTCCCCTAGACTCTTCATTTGGTATTCTCAGAAGGTCGGGATACAGTCGTGGTGCGGGTTCTTACTTAGAGAGATGTACCTGTAGCCACCTCGACTTAGTGGCCAGAAGGATAGAAACCACCATGTAGACATATGACTTGCTGTCATAGAACAGTCATGGGAACTTATATTTAGCCTATATTTAATGCTATAGCTGTGTGTGTAGTTTCATCATCGAGTAAAAGTCTACACAACGTGAAAGTCCTTATTAGAGAAGTGTCACCATAGTACCACAGTCTGTGACCAGAAAAATGGCACAGTATTAGAATTAAAAAAACAATAATTTTAATTTCTCGTATTTCGTTGCTCAATTCTCCAGGAAGTTACATGCTGGTGATACTGGAATTGGTCTTACGCCTTTTTTTCAAAGAGCGTCACACCCCTTACGAAGAACGCTAATGGGTGCCGCTCCATTAGACTAAAGGCCCTTGCCACTGAATTTTTTTTCTCCCCTGATTCAGCATGTTCTTTTAGTTTTATTTAAAGAATTTTTCTTTAAAAAAATCGGGGCGGGTGTTAAGATTTAAGTTGTTATTCCTGCTCTTCAATGCAGACTTTGGGATAAAATCCGACAACCGTAATACTAAATCGTTATTTATAATTTGTTATCTTGCAGGTAGTCCAGTACAGTGCAGCCCTAACCCATGTCAGAATGGTGGTACTTGTAACGTACTTGGTGCGACGGGTTTCACATGCTCCTGCATCGCCCCAACATTTGGAAATTTATGCCAACTAGGTACGGTGATTAAAATATAGATCTTTATATTTCGTTTCGAATTTTTTTTATTCTTTCGATGGCCTATACTACATGAAGATCTGATCGGTTGTAGTGTAAGGTCGCGTCAGTGTTCGTACCAGCGGCCTTTTGCCCCTATGACGTCAAACATTTGATTAATCAATCGGCGTTGACGTTTATAGTGGTTTACCCACAGTTCTATGCATAGTACGGCAAGAACTCGCCTATCGGACCGTTTCATTTGATAATGACTCGCTTCAACCAGAACACAGGTAATATAACATCTCTCCCAGAGTGTTGCGAAGACAAGAAAAACGAAATTTTGAACTATAAAAAATACGAACTATTATATCAGGAACCTGGCCCGTAGCCAGCTCATAAAATTTGTGGGGTTGGGGTGGGGGGATACGGAATGGGTTTTTTTTGGCGGGGGGGGGGCTACGAAATGTTTTGGAGGGGCTATGAGGATGTGGCCGTCTAAGAACACTCCTAAGAAATCACTATTTTTGGCGAAATATTTGGGTGCTAATTCGATTTGGGGGGGGGGGGGGGGCTATGTATCCTTATACAATGTATCCTTATCAAGGCGCTTTCATTCGCGCTTTGTTTCCTCCACTGTTATGATCCCTACGCGACAGCAAAGTATTGAAATAAAATAAGTCCCATAATGACCAAGTTTGTAAACGTTAGACATCTCGCTCTCTCTCTCTCCCTCTCTCTCTCTCCCTCTCTCTCTCTCTCTCTCTCTCTCTCTCTCTCTCTCTCTTCTCTCTCTCTTATCTAATTAGTTCATTAATTGAGATTGACGTTTGATGTTTGAGCGAATATGGTAAATTGTTTATTACAGGAGTACCTAACAACTGTTCTCCCAACCCGTGTCAGAACAATGGAGTGTGTCGCGTGTCATTAACCGCACCATTCGGATATACGTGTGACTGTCAATCGCAATTCACCGGTGACCAGTGCCAGACATGTAAGTTTAACTTCTTACCCTTTATTGTATGGGGAAAAGGTAAGTCAATCCATGCACAATTGTCCAAGGAAAAGGCATGCCAAGTTTCATGTAAAAGTATTGTAAAAGTTCAGGACTAGATTATTCGTCCAAGCGTGTTAGTTATCGATACACACTATTTACATTCAAGCCTGTGTGTAAATCTAATGCCAAGTTCAAGGCCAACCACCGATACTTTTCGAATCAAATATTACGCGATCAACTCATTTTACCTCTCTACGGCTGTCTGACCGTGTGTACACATTGTTACAACGTATGAAACTCTTCCCATTGATATTGCAACGCGTAGAATTTAAAATTTCAATTTTATTTTAGTTAAAAGAGACAATGGGGTTTAACGTCCACTCGACTCAAACTAGGTCATTTCGGGATTAACATATGGTTTAATTTTATTTCAATAATTCGCTTGCGCGTAGGCGTCTTTAGCAGTGAGAGGAAACCGGGGGACCCGGAGAAAACCCATGAGGTTGGACAGGCGACTCTACTCCTTGTCACGTACAACCGGGGATTCGAAACCACGCCTGTTGAGTCAATACCAGGCTTTATGATACAGCACGCACGTGATTACCACCCCCCCCCCCCCCCCCCCCCGGAAAACCGAGATCCCGCGTACACGTTGATGTATACGTAAAAGAACCCTTGGCCATTCAAATTCGGTGAAGAATGGACGGATTCTCGTCCTGCATGGTAGGCTAAATCCATTATCATTACTCTGATTGGCACAGATAAGTATGGCGTCTGATCCTAGTTCATTTCAGTCGCCTTTAACCGCCAATAAATCCCTTTTTATTTTTCCAGTTGTCCCTGATGCCTGCGCTGCTGGGCCTTGTCAAAATGGTGGATCATGTACTAACTTTCCTAATGGACCAGTCTGCACATGCGCTGTTAATTACTTTGGTGACCGATGTGAATTTTTTGCAGGTAAATATTACGTTTCACTTTTTTTTATTGAGATTTGAGATTTCTTCAGACAACCACCCGATCTCGCAGATCTCTCAGACATCCACCAGATCTCCCAGACATTCCCCAGATCTCCCAGACATTCCCCAGATCTCCCAGATATTCCCCAGATCTCCCAGACATTCATCGGATCTCCCAGACATCCGCCATCATCCCCCAAATCACTCAGACAAGCCCCGGATCTTGCCGACATCCACCAGATCTCTCAGGCATCCATTAGATCTCTCATATCCCGCAGACATCCACCAGATCCCACAGACATCCTCTAGTCCTCCTAGACATCCACTAGAAATCCAACCCAACACCGCCTCGACCCCCACCTCTCTCTCTCTCTCTCTCTCTCTCACTAGATGACAGTCAAACTTATTACAACAATAAACAGTCAATCATATTGCAGTAATAAGACTTTTAAACAGCCAAACGTATTACAGCAATTAACGGTCAACCCTATTACAGCAATAAATAGCAACAGCCAAACTTATCACTCACTCCCGCAAAAATAGACCAAGATATAATAATTTCCATTACACCACCGATTTGAATTTCATGACTGTAAATCGTTTCACCCACTTATGGTTATACCAGTAAATCTGGCCATCCACATAAGGCATTATATATAAATGTATCCACCTGCACCAGGTCATGAATGTAAGGCGGACAATCGGCATACCGTAATATAATTATCTTCCTACGCAGACCTTAAATTAGTCTCGGTCACCCAGACCCCCCTAGTCTTCAACGCACGGAGGGTCTGGGTCGGTTCTCAATTATTGACGAAAATTACTGGATAATCTACCACATAAAAAACCAAACTCCCGGTTACGCATGGGCAATGGAACCCTTTGGCTAAAGTCTCGGTAAGTGATAGATATTATGAAGCCGGGCCGATTTTGATAGATTCTATAAGGCGAGGGTAAAATATATCCCACAATTCACTTGGCACATCTATTATTAGAAACAAAATAGAGACGATACAACAGCATGAATCGTGATTAAGGAGATTGTGAGAAGCCATACGTTTGATTCATGACGAGAGAACGTTACCATTTCAATTAAAAACTTTAGAACAAAATTTTAGAGAGTGTCATTGTTGACAAGCGAGATGTTTTGATAGATTCAGCACGTGGTAACTTAAAAGACTGGATAATCCAGACAGTGACCGACTTTCTGTCAAATTTTGAGGACCCATCCAGACTAATATTCGTAGAATATTTGTTTGGATGATAAGAGACTAACCTTAAATGAAAAGTTCAGAATTATGTAATAAGGGCACAGATCGATGGTACAATACATAACACAATTCAACACAATATGGTTAGGTGCATATACAGCAGCTATCTGTTTCCCACTCGGCAATCCGCAGCAAATTCCAGTACCCTACATCAAGCGTCGGCTGTACGACGAAGTCCGCCATTATAAAACTACTTTAAAGTTCCCGGATTACTAACGGCGTTGCCCATGACGACGTATTTGAAGAATGTTTTATCAAAAGGCCAAGAAATCGCCGTAACAGACCGTTTCATTGGCTAATCCCTCACATTTTCCAGAACACGTCAATGATAACAATTCCAGTGTAGTAAAGACAAGTAAAACGAAATTTTCAACTACATGTACATGTATACAAAAAAAAAACGAAATAGGAACTGAATTGCCTTGTATCGTTGTTCGTCTGAGCTGTTCAGTAGTTCTTTGTAAATGAGGGTTGTAGGGTGGTTATTTATTATGTTGACTTTTATGATTTGTTATTAGGGACACAATGTCAGCCTAATCCATGTCAACAGAATGGAGTCTGTTCAATTGGCGTTTCCGGCACCTTTACTTGTTCCTGTTTACCGGGAACATCCGGCAACACCTGTCAATTCGGTATACATTCGTTAATTATCTCAAATAACACACTCTTACAGTTTATAACATAGTTTTAAGTTCTTTTAAACTTTTGACTCACTAACACATTTCCAGTTGTATCTTCTAGTCACTAGACGTATCTATACCATGGGTATGGATTAAGACTATTAATAATTTATTGCAATTAACACATTTCTTATTTGAGTTTCTGCTAATAACAACTAGAAGTGTCTATTAACAAACCATTCTCAGACTTAAATTAAGAATTTACTCAACTTTCAATCACTGTTTATAAGGAATAACTTTGATCCACAAACACAAAACTTTGCATATAGTCTATTATTGATGTATATGATACATTAAAACAACAACAGTTTTATAAGTGGCTGTATTTCAGCTATAATAAGGCGAACAATTTTGAGTAAATTCTTGACCTAAGTCTGAGAATGCTTTGTGAACTCGGAGCCTGGTCTCTCTATTAATAATTCTGTCACCGTATTTCATTTGATAATTGAGACATGTTGGGGAGTCACGTTGGCTAAAATGCGGGTAAGGCGATGGCTTGCTAGTCTGGAGGTCGCGTGTTCGATCCCTGCACTGGCCGAGAATGTTAATCATCGGGATTTTCCGACGTGGTTTCCTCTTCTTGGCAGTTGTGCAGGACAGTTGGAATTCGATATAAGATTAGGCCATAGTGCCGCTGCCTGGACACAATTTCCCTTTAATAGCCCATTCGGAGCAGAACAGTAGGACGTTAAACTCCGTTTATTTCATTTTATTTCATGTTGATAGGTTGGACTCTTTGTGATTATAAAGGTTACTAAAATGGTATAGACAAATCACGAATTTAACATTGACGCTAATGTGGACCGCATTACTATTTCAAATCCGTAAAGACAAGCAAGAGTTATTTCCCTTTCCATGACATTGTTAATTCGATATTCTTGTATCCCAAACTGCACTGAGAATGATTCTGCCCATTTCGGCGTGATTATGAATGCGATCTAGGGACAATAGATATAAGTATATTTAATTCTATTTACCTGAAGTCAACATTCGTTTTCTGGATACTCTTGTATTTTGATATTTAAGAAATAGGGTCGCTTGCCACACCTCGTTGGTTTCATCCAGGTTCACGGGTCCTCCCAGCGCAAGTGTCGTGTAAAATTTGTACCGATTTAATCAACCGATTTTTACTAACGCATGCAGAAGGTTTTGTGTTTCCTTGTATATATCTCATCGCTAGTTATATCATTAAAACCATTACTAAGGGAGAGGGGTGATATAGGCCTGGCCTGTTCCCCAATCCTATTCTTATTGAATAAAATATAGGTTTTTTTTTTAAAAAAAACCACTATAACTACCACATATAAATCATCATTTCACTATCAACATCACCGTCATTAGAAACATTATCATCATACTCGACCTCATCATCATACTCGACCTCATCATCATTCTCCACGTTACAATCGTTCTCGCTATATAAACAATCACAATCATCATCATTCTCGACGTCATCGTCATACTCGACGTCACCAACATTCTCCACGTCACAATCATAAGCAATGTCAATCATCATCTTACTCGACGTCATCATCATTATCGGCGTCATCATCATACTCGACGTCATCATCATACTCGACGTCATCATCATACTCGACGTCACAAGTATTTTTCTCATCACAATAATCATGATGACTGTGTAATATTTGATTTCAGGTACAACAGATTTCTGTTCCAACTCTAACCCATGTAATAATGGTGGTACATGTGAAAATGGACAAGGGTCATTCCAATGTCGATGTCAACCTGGATTCTTCGGCGATTTATGTCAATTTGGTCAAGCGATAGATTATTGTCTTAACAACCAATGTGCGAATGGTGCTGCCTGTGTGCCAGAAGGTTTTGGTTATGTTTGTACTTGTGCTGTTGGCTTCAGGGGAGAGCTCTGTCAAATCGGTACGGACCAATCAGTTTAGTTTTTGACTTACTTTATAAAGCAACAGACATGTTATTATTGATTAAAATTGCAATACGTTTTATAAAATTAAAAAGATAACTAATTATAAATCATAATCTTTAAAGCGAGAATTTCATTTTTTTTTTAAGAAAGTCAAAACATAACTATTTCTTTGTCTTTTGCTCTACTCACTATTATACGATCATAGGCATTATTTTCCACACTTAAAAATCATTCACACGGGAAATAATAACACAATCACCTCCCTTGTTATTCTACCCCACCCCACCCTATATGCAATAGCTATCTTCAAACGTAGGAATTTGAAGTTGAAAATGACATTTTTGCCAATTTCTCAACTGGCAATAGTGTTTTTGTTTTGAGCTATAAATCAGTAATTTATCCCTATGTTTAAATCTTTAACACTATCCGAAAATGTTAGACTCTAATTTTAGATACTATTTTTAGATGTTTGATACTATTTTTGATACTATTTTTAGATTTTTGATACTATTTTTATATTTTAGATTTTTGATACTATTTTTAGATTTTTGATACTATTTTTAGATTTTTGATTTTTAGATTTTTGATACTATTTTTAGATTTTTTATACAAATTTTTTTATACGAATATTAGTCTGGATGGGTCCTCAAAATTTGACAGAAAGTCGGTCATTGTCTGGATTATCCAGTCTTTTAAGTTACCACGTACTGAATCTATCAAAACATCTCTCTTGTCAACAATGACACTCTCTAAAATTTTGTTTTAAAGGTTTTAATTGAAATGGTAATTTTCTCTCGTCATGAATCAAACGTATGGCTTCTCACAATCTCCTTAGTCGCGATTCATGCTGTTGTATCGTCTCTATTTTGTTTCTAATAATAGATGTGCCAAGTGAATTGTGGGATATATTTTATCCTGGCTTTATAGAATCTATCAAAATCGGCCCGGCTTCATAATATCTATCACTTACCGAGACTAGCCAAAAGGTTCCGTTGCTCATGCGTAACCGGGAGTTTGGTTTTTTATGTGGTAGATTATCCAGTAATTTTCGTCAATAATTGAGAACCGACCCAGACCCTCCGTGCGTTGAAGACTAGGGGGTTCTGGGTGACCGAGACTAACAAATTTGTAGATGTTTGATACAAATTTTTAGATGTTTGATACTATTTTTAGATGTTTGATACTATTTTAAGATACTATTTTTAGATGTTTGATACTATTTTTAGATGTTTGTCAGAATAATGGATGTAGAAATGGTGGTACCTGTATTCGGCAATCTACTACTAATTATGTATGTCAATGTCCTGTGGGATTTTCAGGAGATTTCTGCCAAACACGTAAGATTGTATCACATCTATCTCCTTTTTAGCAATCTATAAGACATACAATTCAGTAGATGTAGGTCAAAATACAGTATTGAATAAGTTATGTCCCCCGGTCACTTCCATGACTAAAGACCAGGCCCGTATCTAGACACCAATAAGCGGGGGGGGGGGGGCATTACCTTTCGGTAATCATCATGCTATGTAGTTACCTAGCGTCTAATAAGCATTTTAAAATAAGTATTCGTATTCAAAGAAAAAATAATTAGCTTTTTTAGGTTAATATAAGCAACTGTGTATACTTTAATGATTGTTAGCAATTTCTGGGCCGGGGGGGGGGCGAGCATTTCACGCGAGGGGGCATGCCCCCGCCCCCGCGCCCCCCTCTAGATAACCGCCCGCTATAGACCCCTACGCGCAAGCGAATTATTGAAATAAAATTAAACCATATGTTAATCCCGAAATGACCTAGTTTGTGTCGAGTGGACGTTAAACCCCATTTCATTCTCTCGTTCTATCTCTACGATTACGGGTTTTGTTTTACATTGACTCTTTCCCTAAATTTAATTCTAGACTAACCGTGTAATAAGACAAGACACTCTTAAGACAAGACACTCATTCAAATCACTGACAAGGAGTAGGTTCGCCTGTCCAACCTCATGGGTTTGCTCCGGGTCCTCCAGCTTCCTCCAACTGCTAAAAAAAAAAACCTCCTCCCCCCCCAACCACCCCCCCTCTCCCTCTCTCCCTCTCTCTCGTTCCAATCACAATAAAGTCAATATAAAATCCAGTGAAATCGATACTGTTATTTATAAACAAAATGAAAGTCTGGTCTTTTTAAGTTGGTTATCTTCACAAGTGTGCGCTTTAGAACATAAGGTCTATACGTGGGTTATTGAACAAAAAATTACCATATGACGTAGTCTGCCTTGTTGATGTTAAACCCGATTCTCTGCCTCTGTCAACAGGTATATTGAGCTGTCAGAATAATGCTTGTCAGAACGGTGCTACCTGTGTCAGTGGAATAAATAATGATTATACCTGCATCTGCCCTGTTGGGTTTACCGGCCAATTCTGTCAAAATAGTAAGTTTTCTTGGTTTATGCTTATAAATATGACGTTTCTATTGTCTATGGTTGGTAAAACTGGGATGGGTTATCTATGATGAGCAAAACTGGGATGGGTTGCGTCTACTACGGGTTATCTAGGGTGGGTAAAAACTGGGATTAGTTGTCTATGGTGTGTAAATATAGGATGGCTTGTCTATGATAGGTAAAACTAGGATTTAAACGTTTACATCAAACATGCCTTTACTAATGTAATATTTTATTGAAATTCATTACACCCAACTCATAACGCACGGCGTTGTTTATTATTTGTAAGGGGGAAAGGAGTAGGGTTTGGTGGGTCATTCCATACAGAAAATTCATTTATCAGGAATTCTAGACAGGGGCAAAGCCTGCCATTGCCCACCCTCTTCAAATCTTCATTTGAAATCTGAATATAATGTATGTTTTTAAAGTTTCATTTTCAGATTGAAACCAGCACCGTTTACGCGTTGAATAGGCGGAAACGTTGCGTGAATTTCGTCTTGTTGCATGCGGGGTTTTTATTGTTATTTTTTTTTCTTTTTCTTTTTTTGCATCGTAAAATTCTTTTAAAATCATTTCTTCTCTCCAGCCTCATCATGTTACAGTTTTAATATTTCCTCGCTTTTTATATTCCCATAAATCCTAGCTTTTTACTTCTACCTATACTCTCTTTTACCGGATGGCGTGCAGAGATTTGGGGATGGCCTGGGCAAATCTATTTTAACTATGCCAAAAACAGATGAAATAAGTCTGTTATTCAAATTAAAAGGGGTAGCTAGTACACAAAAGTTAACAAAGATCATTTTAAAAAACTTGAATTAATTTCACGCCTTCACCCCTCCCCTCCCCGCGAGATACATTACTCAGACCCACCATCCCCCCTCCAATAGATCCCCTAACCTCCACCTCTCTGCACGCCATTGCTTTGACTTTATCATTAGCTTCAAATCTGTTGGTAATATGACAGCATTCACTCGGCAAATCTCGACAGATTCCGGAACTTCCGGAACCTACATCTAGTCTCGGCTGTATGACGAATTTCGCCATATTGGAACTACTTTAAAGGTCCCGGATGAAACATGGCTGCGCCCATGATGTCTTGGAACTACTTTTAAGGTCACGGATGAAACATGGCTGCGCCCATTGTGTCTTGGTTGTTGTAATAGCGTCAAGTTTTCCTGTTAAAGTAAACCGCTAGCCGCATCGCAAATGTATGGGCATAGGTACATATCACTGACTGTCATACAGCCGAGACTAGATGTAAGTTCCGGAATCTGTCAAGAATTTTCGAGTGGTACAGCATTTATTCGTCATTGAAGATTTCCTAACGACATCTTCTCTTTCTCTCTCTCTCTTTCTATCTGTATCTAGACGGTGAGGTAGATTATTGTCTAAACAACGACTGTAAATCTGGAGCCACGTGTATCAACACTGACACCAATTATACCTGTTCCTGTCCATTTGGTTTCACAGGAACCTTGTGTGAATTAGGTAAACCAAAAACAGAATTACATCATTCTTAGATGGATAAAATGTATCTAAAATGTTCCTAATTTGAAGATTTATGTATTTTAAGCAAACTTATTTCCATAGCTTAAAGATATGAATCACAAAATTGTTTTTAAATGGATAAAATATGTTAAAACTAATCCCAATTGTAAGATAAACTGCAAATATTAATCTTGATGTAAAGCTTATTTATTTCTATTCTTTTACAACATATCTGATCTATCATTTTTGAGTCACTAAAAGAAAAGAAAAAAAAAACGGAAGCCAAATTACCTTGCAATAATAAATATGTATATACAAACCAGCATATAACTTGATTTCAGATAATTGCGCGGGAAACCAGTGTACTAATGGCGCCACTTGTTATAGACAAACAGTAGGGTATTACTGCGCATGTCGAACAGGATTTACTGGAGACTACTGTCAGAAGGGTAAATGTTCTACTGATGATTGTTTTTGAATAATTTTAAAAAAATCAGTGCAGTTTTGATTAAGTTCCATTGTGTCATGTATTTTTCATTAATATATCAAATGTTTAACGACTTAAGCAGATTAATTACATTTAATTAAGAAGATAAAATTAAGATATCAACAATAGATAATCACCCTGCCTGGATTCAATCGGATTAAAAACAGGTCCATCAATTTTGTTCGCGGACAAGTAAATGAAGGCTTGTTTATTACATCATGTGTAGATCAATGTAAACCGTGATAAGACTAAAATTAGACATTCATCGTTCGCTACAATGACGCAATGGGACTTTAATTATTCGGTATGTTATATGACGCATAGCGGCATATCCTATTTTCTTAAAAACCTCCACTAACGGAATTTGTGTATTAAGTATTCGATATGTTAAACAAAGCATTCTATACCTAATTCTATTATATTTTTAGAAATCTTCCGCTAACGTAAATTGTTTATTAAATTTTTGATATGTTACAAGAAGCTAAGTATTTGAAATATTAATATAATGCCACGTCTTCTATCATACTTTTCTTGATAATCTCCGCTGACTTAATATTTCTTTTCTCCTTCTCTCTACTTTTGCTTTATGTAGCCTTTAGTAGCCGACCCTTTTTTCTTCCTCATCTTTCTAGGCACGGATCCCTGTGACAATAATAACTGTCAAAATAATGGCGAATGTACTGCTAACATACTTGGTGGGTATGATTGTAAATGCCCTGCAGGATATACGGGAACGTACTGTCAGTTCGGTAAGAGTCATACACAAGGGAAACTATAGCTAAATATCCTCACACGTATTTATTTATTTTGAAAGTCATATTTCAATTTGAAATAAATACGATTTCAAAAATATTTCATATAACACTTTCCATCACTAAGAAACACGTACTGGTTTTTAATCAGAATTTTGTATCTGACCATTCAACTGTCCTTCATGCACGATCTGTTATGATTGGCAATGATTTAAATATGATAACATCAATCGGTATGTGTTTCTTTTCGATGTCTTTATAAAATCAATTTTTCATAATCAAAATTTGTTTAGAATAGTTCCCTACATTTGCTTGGAATTCAAATTCATACCTTTAGCTTTTGCTTGTTTATATTGAGGGAGAAATTTCAATATGGACCATTAGCTTGCAGTACCGTAACAAATTTCTAAAAAAATGTTCTAATTGAAGCGTGGTTCCAATTATTGAAATTTTTTCGCCACAATTGATTTTATTCTGTTTTCTTATTTACAAATTCCATGTTGTTTCTTGTGAGCTGTGGTGTGGGATTTAATTTAGATTTTTTTCAAAGTTATACCTTGCATTTATTTTTAACAATTCTTAAATATTTTTTCTCTATTTTTCTTTTTTATATTTTTATATATTTTTGAAAACATAGTTAGATATTTATCTTTTATTCTGCATGTCTATCAATATTTTCTCTCTTCGTCTCATTAACATTTTTATTATTCTTCATTTTCCCTTCTTTTTTTTTTACACTTTCACGCCTCTTTTTTTTGGTATTTTGAAATAGGTTTAGTTATTTTATTTTAGTGGGCACTATTTTCTCTTCTTTTTTTTCGTATATTTCCCATATCATCGTCTAATCATAACACCTAGCATGTTTCTTTTTTTTGCCATTTTACATGAACTGTATATTAATAATGTATTCTTCTTCAATATATCAGCCTGATATTTATTCCTGGCGGCGGTGTTATATATTGTGAACCCGCATGCTTATAAACCTACCCTATTCCCAACACCCTGCCCGGATTAAGGTATGGCGGACTTTGTTATTTGTTAGACGTATATATGCTAGTTTATGAAAGTATAACCACTCTTGGCTGCTATCGATGTTGTATGCTTTCACTATGTAATTTTAAGAGGTAAGTTAGTTTAAAAGGCAATATAACAAATATGCAAAGTTCAACTTGAAAAGATATATTAGTTAGGAGTTTAATAAAGATTTGATCATTCTTGCTTTAATAATTCAAAAAAAGATGATACAAAAAGAAAATATTGAAAATTTAAGTCACATTACTTCATTCGGAGCCAATTTATCACTGTCTGTAGTTCTAACAAGGTGTGTGCATAGTGATATAGTCGCGACTTAGACGTGCTTTCCCATTTTTAAATTAAATTTTTAAATGGCGAGCAGTTGTACACTAGTCAAAATCTCGAGTAGTCGATGTCACCGAGCGTTGGTTATGGTCTTGTTTATTAATAAGTATCTAATAATGAAAGACCTGGAATAGGCAGATTGAGCTGTTGCATAACATTTTGAATCAACTAATATTTTAAAATCACTAAATCATTGATATTTGTAATTGCCTTATAAACTAAAGGTAAGTAAGTAAGTACAGAAAAAATCTAAAGTAATAATAAATAAATAAATATATCTCCCCGTGGTAAGTAAATATTCAGATCATAATCAGCGGTGCATGAAAATTTGAATTAGAATAAGGTAAGTATAGTTGAAGGCTTATAGTGGCTTTAGTTGTATACCAATCATATGTCTATATTTACCCTGCATCATCTAACATGTTATCCTTTACCAGCTTAACTCATCACATTCGCTTACACTTACACAATGGCTTCATTATCATTTTAACACTTTAATATCTCGACATATATTTTAAGATCCACGACAAATAGACCGAATGTATCATTAGTGTGTGCTTGTTTACACGTCTTATCTAATGGTAGCAAAAACCCTCGTGTCATTCTGATTTCTAGTAAAATCCTTACCATCCATCAAATGTCTAGTAAAACTCTTGTAAACAATCTAATTTCTGGTCAAAGTCTTACCATCAATCAAATGTCAAGTACAACCTTTGTTAACAACCTAGTAAAAACCTTACCATCAATCAAATCTCTAGAGAAACCCTTATCATGAATCTAATTTCTAGTAAAAACCTTACCATCAATAAAATGTCTAGTAAAACCCTTATCATCAATCAAATGTCTAGTAACACCCTTTATATGGATGTAATTTCTAGTGAAAAAATTGCGATCAATCAAATGTCTAGTAAAACCCTTGTCAACAATCTACTTTCTTGTAAAACCCTTATCGTCAATCAAATGTCTAATAAAACCCTTACCGTCAATCAAATGTTTAGTAAAACCCTTGCCATCAGGCAATGTCTAGTAAAAACTTTACCATCAGTCAATGTCTACTAAAAACTTTACCATCAATCTAATTTCTAGTAAAACCTTTGTCAACAACCTAGTAAAAACCTTGCCATCAATCAAATCTCTAGAGAAACCCTCGTCATGAATTTAATTTCGAGTAAAAACCTATCAATGTCTAGTAAAACCCTTATTATGGATCTAATTTCTAGTGAACATCCTGCCTTCAAGTTTTCATTTATCTAATAAAACTATTATAATAAATCTAATGGCTAGTAAAACTGTAATCATCAATCTGATCTCTGGCAAACCCTTAGAATTAATGTTACCCCCCCCCCCCCCCCGGGTTATATTGTTAGTATTATGATAGCGTATACATTGGATCAGAAAGTCTTGTTTTACCCCCTACAATGAGAACGTAGGTAACAATAGATTATTAATGTTAATGTAGAAACTAGAAGGTTCAGTTAGTTAGTCCATGGACAGTGTACTTTGGTACTCTACAGGTTCGGATATATATTTTCAATCATTTAAATCCCCTACCAGACACCTGTTTATATTTTGGCTAAGTCCAATGTTAGTCTAAGTTATTACCGAGTTAAAGGGTTTTCTTTGCCCAAACATCAATCAATAATTATTGTAAGATTAAAAGTGGTTTTGTCAGTAGTTCTAAGAAGAGTTAAATAATATTAACATTTCTAGGTAGCTATTTATCATTCAGAGCCATTATATTCGATTTGTATCCGAACAGGAATGAAATATGTCATCTTATTTTTACAGATCCTTGTTTCGTCAATGATTGCTCTTTTGGATCTACATGTACATTCACATCACGTGTAAAGGGCTACACATGTGTGTGCCCAGCTGGGTTTACTGGCACACTGTGTAATCAGGTTATGAGTAAGTTTGAAGTGAGGATATCAAAAAGTAAAATGTGGGAATATAACTTTCTAATATTATCTTTTTTATTTATATTCTGTACTAACGATTCACAGCACTCTTTCCATATTCATCATAGCACATTTTTCAAACCAGGCATCTCTAATCGCTGCGCTTTTACGGAATCGTTGAAGTATTGTGCGTTTGGTTTTGCTATCCGATTTATATTATAATACGCGTGCGTTTGTAAACCTATAATGCGTTTTGTTTTGTTTCGCGATGTGTAATCTCCGATTGGCAGTAAACATTTGCTTTAGGAGTTTCGCTAGGAGAGGTCTTTACTAACAGCGCAGAACTATTTGCGTGTAGTTCTTCATGAATTCCGTTTTGTAGTATATACAATGTTCGATGGACCATGAACCACAAGCATTATGTCATCGCAGCCATCTTGCATTTGTGACGTCATATTACAAATCGATTCTCAGTTGTTTAAGTTTCACGTTTCAAAGAACGCCACCCGCGGTAGAAGTCACAAGAAGACGAGGAGTACTCCCTATGTTCCTGTCTTAAACGTCTGAAGCAGTTGTTTTCAGGTCAAAGGAGCTGCACCAACAGTCAAGGTCCATTGGGAAGGTAAATCGTCCATTAATAAAAGTATTTAACGTTTATTTTGTTATAACTTGTAGGTGTTTGTACCTCGACGTCATGTTTTAATGGGGGCCAATGTACCACTCTAGCTAATGGAGGCGTCGTCTGTCAGTGTCCACCAGGGTATACTGGTGCACAATGTCAATTTGGTAAGATAAGTTAAAATCGCTCACTGGTGATACGGACTATGGTTAACAATCTATATAATGTCAAGGATTCTGTATTCTTTGTTCTGTGCCTCACACCAAGTGTTTCTTCACCAAATGCGCCTCCTTCTGTTAAAAACACCTTTTTATGGGCTGTCGGGATTTTCTTAATTTTATTACTCTGCACCCTCTTTGTCGACCATTTTTCGTCTATAATTAAAATCTTGTAGATTCGATTCATGGTTACTACCGTTGCAGCAAAACACAATCTCTGATAAATTGATCTCTGCACCTCCTCTCAAATCTTCTCTCTCAGTCTATTTAAAACACGGATCTTAATTTGTTTGTCAAGTGTAGGATCTGGAAGAGTTGTAATATAACCCGCGTTCTGGTTGTTGTGAAGGATTAATCAATCAAATCGTCTGTTGAGTCGAGTTGTTGTCTTGGGTAGATATTTCCGGCGATCGAACACAAATCAAAGCAAAAGTTGTTTTTCCGAAACGCCGACACTTATTTGTTAATCGACTGACTGGGGGCACGAGCCACTCGTATTATGAGTCGGATCTTCAAGAAGTACAGGTCAACGAAAATATTTAAAAAAAACGGAACGAAATATAGATCGGTGTTTTAATCAGATTATCTCCCTTTCTTCTCCATTCTTTGCTTCTCATCTCGTCTTGTGCTTTATAACCTGTAGTAAATTTTAGTCTTTTGTTGTACATCGTACGAATATGACCTTCTGATATAATATGACCTTGCAATAGATAAAATAATAGAAATTGTTTACCGCGGCCACCAATAACAACAATGCTTGTGTCAATTACACCAAATCTTTATATTTGTATTTACTGTTTCGATTCCCCGGTTGTAAGGTCGCCTGTCCATGCTCTTTGGTCTTCACCGTGTCCTCCGTTTTTTTTCTCTCACTGCTAAAGACCACTACTCACAAGCGAATGATTATAAGGAAATTAAACCATATGTTAGTCCCGAAATTACATAGTTTGTGTCGAGAGTACGTTAAGCCCCATCTCTCTATATATATTTCTTTATTTCCAGTAATAAATGTAAACCCATGTTTGAATAATCAGTGTACAAATGGTGGCATTTGTCAGGCATCATGACCATACTGTCCTACCCGAACACATTCTGTTAGTGTCCTTGACCTCCCACCTTTAAGCTGCCTGCCCCCAAGGAAGGCTGATATATATAATACAAATAGCCAGAACCCAATTTTATAATGATGTACAATGTATGGGCAAACATCGCCGTGATCTATATATCGGTACTAAATGTTTAAATTATGTCCAAGAACTTTGAAAAGATTAAGATATAAATATTTAGAAACTGTCTGAGTCACAACTCTGTAATGATACGAACCCGTCAATTATGGTCCGGTCCATATAATAATTAGTATGGAAATTTGTAAAACTTCAAATGAGCTATCTTAAAGTGTATGATAATTAATGTATGCTATGTTAATGTATGGTGGCACCTGCTTGAACGTGACAATGAGTATGGTTGCCCAGCCAAACCCGCGGGTTTTTTCCGTTTCCTCGAGACCCCTACGTGCAAGAGAATTATTAAAATAAAATTGAACCATATGTTAATGGCGAAATTTCCTAGTTTGTGTCACGTGGACCTTAAACCACATGTATCCCTCTCTCTGTTTGTCGACAATTAATAATTCGCAAGTTGTCTTTCGGCTATCCTCATTTGGAAAATGGTCACGAATTTGACTATTGTTTATATCATTGATATTAATGCTCATCAATTTGATTCTTAATTTCTAAATCTTATATAATGTTTTTTTAATACTCCTTTAATTATCGAGACGAATGGACAGTATTTATTCCCTGGCGATTTTAATTTTTTCATATAAATGAAAAAAACAGAAATGCTTTAAATTTTCAGGTTATCATATCGTCCCAATATTTATATCACCCCATTCGGTTCTACCGGTTTTCTGTGTCAAACAAGTAAATATGATTTTTAAACTGACATTAAGCCATTTGCAAATTTAAATATTTTAGGAATATCTAGCTTTTAAATCTGACTATAGTTTCTGTTAAACTCCACTCACAATTACACTTACAAAACACGTGAAATGATCCAAAAGTTTCAAGTAATTAACAGTTTACAGCTACTAACACTTCGTAAGGTTTAAGGTTTAGGGTTATGATTAAAACTTAACCTTGAACACCATATGGGGGAAATTCAAACCTACAACAAACAATTATAGATTAAATATAATCTTGTTTAGATACTAGCGTTTATCTGCAGTTATCAGTATTTGATACCAGGGCGTTGGCCCTAGCGGTGGACCCTATTCGGAAATGGCTTCACACACTATAAATAGTTTGTATATTAGCAAAGCGGTTACGCTAAGGGAGGTGAAACTTATTTTGAAATAGATCAACAATATATATTTATCATGTGCCAAACAATAGCGCTAAGCCAATGCAAACAATCTTTTAAAAGTTTATATAATATATATGTACATGTGCAAAGAGGTAGTCAGGTTTATATGTTAGTTAATGGGTATCACTTAACTATTTCATTACTTTTAGGTGATCCATGCAGCAACAACCAGTGTGAAAATGGCGCCACATGCTTTCTATCTAGTACAACCGGTGTTGGATATGGCTGCGCATGCGAAGCAGGCTATTCAGGACCTTTTTGTGGTACTAGTAAGTTTGGAATTACTTCACCTACTTTAACACGTAACAAGCGCTGTATTTAAATTGTACTGAATGCATTATAATTGATAATGATAACATTGTTTGAAATCTTTTAGGAGATTCGTTATTAGTGACGAATGGGTATCTTTTATCAAGCATTGAAATTGAACATATGATTATGTAAACCAGTCCATATTGAATAGTAATATGCAAATGGGTTATATCCTTTGAATCTCCTCTCGTCTTCTGCTTTATAACCTGTAGTAAATTTTAGTTTTTTTGGTTGTACATCGTACGAATATGACCTTCGGATATAATACGACCTTTCTTTCCGATAGAAAATGTATAAATGCAATAGATAAAATTATAGCAATTGTTTACCACGACAACGAATAACAACAATGCTTGTGTCAATTACACCAAATCTTTATATTTGTATTTACTGTTTCGATTCCCCGGTTGTAAGGTCGCCTGTCCATGCTCTTTGGTCTTCACCGTGTCCTCCGTTTTTTTTTCTCTCACTGCTAAAGACCACTACCCACAAGCGAATAATTAAAAGGAAATTAAACCATATGTTAGTCCCGAAAATACATAGTGGACGTCAAACCCCATCTCTCTATAAATATTTCTTTATTTCCAGTAATAAATGTAAACCCATGTTTGAATAATCAGTGTATAAATGGTGGCATTTGTCAGGCATCAACTACTACTCAACAAGGTTATCGATGTAACTGCCCAGTTGGATACACCGGAACATTCTGTGAACGATGTAAGAATTACATCTTTTACTAAATAATTAAAAAAATTAAATGGATATCTGTAATTGAACAGTGGTGCTGCAAATGTCAGCGAACTAACATGACCATACTGTCCTACCCGAACACATTCTGTTAGTGTCCTTGACCTCCCACCTTTAAGCTGCCTATAATAAAAATAGCCAGAACCCAATTTTATAATGATGTACAATGTATGGGCAAACATCGCCGTGATCTACATATCGGTACTAAATGTTTAAATTATGACCAAGAATTTTGAAAAGATTAAAATATAAATATTTAGAAACTGTCTGAGTCACAACTCTGTAATGATTCGAACCCGCCAATTATGGTCCGGTCCATATAATAATTAGTATGGGAATTTGTAAAACTTCAAATGAGCTATCTCAAAGCGTATGATAATTAATGTATGATATGTTAATGTATGGTGGCACCTGCTTAAACGTGACAATGAGTATGGTCGCCTAGCCAAACCCGCGGGTTTTTTCCGGGCCCTCCCGTTTCCTCCAACTACTCAAGACCCCTACGTGCAAGAGAATTATTGAAATAAAATTGAACCATATGTTAATGGCGAAATGTTCTAGTTTGTGTCACGTGGACGTTAAACCCCATTTATCCCTCTCTCTGTTTGTCGACAATTAATAATTCTCAAGTTGTCTTTCGGCTATCCTCATTTGGAAAATGGTCACGAATTTGACTATTGTTTATCTCGTTGATGTCAACTTCCAGCAGTTTGACTTGTTTATATCACTGATATTAATGCTCATCAATTTGATTCTTTATTTCTAAATCATATACAATGCATTTTTAATACTCCTTTACTTATCAAGACGAATGGACAGTATTTATTCACCAACGATTTTTACTTTTTCAGATAAATGAAAAAAACAGAACTGCTTTTAATTTTCAGGTGATCATATCACCCTAATATATATATCATCCCAATATTTATATTATAATGCTAAGTTCATGCTTCTGTTTTAAAGCTTTACCATGCACGAACAACCAATGTCAGAATGGCGCTACTTGTAATCCAGTCGGTGATTTCTACACCTGTGTTTGTCCAATCGGTTTTACCGGTTTTCTATGTCAAACAAGTAAATATGATTTTTAAACTGATATTAAGCCATTTGCAAATTTACATATTTTTAGGAATATCTAGCTTTTAAATCCGATTTTTAGTTTCTGTTAAACTCCACTCACAATTTCACTTACAAAACACGTGAAATATTCCAAAAGTTTCAAATAATTAACAGTTGACAGCTACTAACACTTCGTAAGGTTTAAGGTTTAGGGTTATAATTGAAAATTACCTTGAACCCCACAAGGGGGAAATTCAAACCTTCAACAATTTGGTAGACCATTATAGACAAAATACTGCAAACCACATCTACTGACATTAGCTGTAATATCGATAATGGCTACTGACAACAACGTGCTTAACTATTCAATTACTTTTAGGTGATCCATGCCGCAACAACCTGTGTGAAAATGGCGCGACATGCTTTCCATCTAGTACATCCGGCTTTGGATATCGCTGCGCATGCGCAGTAGGCTATTCAGGAACGTTCTGTGGAATTAGTTCTCCTACTTGACTACGTTATAAGCACAGAATTCATATTTTACAAAATACATCATTATTGATAATGTTCTTTTCTTTTCTTTTTTTTTCAATTTTGAATTCTTCGCTGTTAACATAATTTGAATAAACTTTACCCACAATTCTGAGTGCAGGCCCTATACTTGTTGCTGATATCAAGAATAGATTTTAAGCTCTTGCGCCTTGCGTGTTAACATGGATCTGTACCTTCCTATCCAGCAGGGCTGTTATTACCATACTTTCCAAGGCGTCCACTCAGTTCTCAACAAGAACACCTTCTAATCATCCCACAATAAAACTTAAATCATTTGGATACAAATGTGCCTGTTCTGTCGAATCCATTACCGCTGAACATTATACTGTCATCCAGGCTAGAAACATTCACAACTAACTTAAAACTCATCTATTTACGGTCTATTATGGCATCTAGTCTGTGAAACGCCTTGAGCATGCATACTAACATGGAACTGTGCGCAATATAAATATACATATTATTATTATAAATTAAAACTTCCTTTAAACAATCTTTGGGGGAAATACAAGAGTTTAACAATAATTAATTATTGTGGACTATTATCTTGTAGCTGTAGATCGTTGTGTGTATAACCAATATCAGGAGATGGCGACATGTTATTACACAAATGGATAGGACTGCTTCTGTCAGAATGCCTAAGCTAAACGCCGATGCAAAGCAAGAGGGACCGAGTTCAAAGTATCTCGTCAATGTAGCGGTATGCGAGTGGGACGGATTTGAAATGATATCTTATTTGCATGTGAAAAGTCAATTAACTATTTTATTGCTTCTAGGTTTCCCCCATGCAGCAACAGAGAACAAGAAAACATGGCCCTTTTAAATTTTCAGATCATCATGTCATCCCAATATTTGTATCATAACAATCTAAAGTTCATGTTTATATTTTAAAGCGTCACCATGTACGAACAACTTTTGCCAGAATGGCGCTACTTGTGTGCCAAATGCCGATGCCTATAGCTGTGATTGTCTTCCCGGCTTTAGCGGCTTCCTGTGCCAATTACGTAAGATTCCATAATAATCCGCTGTAGTCATCCGCTAGAAAAGATGCATTCTGTAAGATTTCGATAAAGACATAACAGTTCTCGCATTAATAGTTCAGAAAAAGACAATGAAACATGAAATGGGAATATGTTGTATATTTCAATGAATTTTCGCCATTCGTAGCAGAAGAACAATGTAATTTGGTTGTCATGGCTACCGTTTTTAAGATAATGAACAAAATCTCGATTATTCAGTTGTTTTATATCCGTTGAAAATCAAAACCACCCGATGACCTAGAGAGCTTGACACGTGAATAAATGTCTCATTTAATGATTTATATCACATGTGAAGCCAAACGAAAGATCTGCATTAGGCAGCTATTACACTTACATCATGCATCTGTACGTTTGTACGCTCTGAGGATTTATAGCACTTTTATCTGGCGCAAACAAACAAAATTAAATTAGTTTAATATCACTTTAGATTTTGTTAGGCACATGTGCACAGTTGGATCACGTTGTGGACATCACACATCCACTAAACGGCTAGAACAACTGTGGAGGTGTGCGGTACACTGGGTAGGAACAAGGGAGCCATATATAATGTGAAAACCTAACTTACCTGCTTTGTTGTCAAGCAAAGCCATGCATTCACCTATGACAGCTTACGTAAACCAAACATCAGCAGATAAAATAAATAGCCAGTATGAAATTTATTTATTTCTCTCTCATACATATATATATATACATATATTTATTACGTCAGGTACGACTGGGTGTGATTCATCCCCATGTTTTAATAATGGAGTGTGTAGCGATTCGGGAACCTCAACCTTCAACTGTGATTGTACAAATACAGGATACACAGGACCAAGATGTGAAACCAGTAAGACAAACATTAATTTAAATTTTATCCAGTAGATTTTCATATTGATGGCACTTGCAAAAGGCATACAAAACTTAACGATGTAAAGCTAGTTTGGCCTTAAGGTTTAATGAAAAAATGAATTAAGGTTTAATGAAAAAATGAAATGTTAGGTTCGGTGAAAAATCGGAAGAAGATTCAGTGAAAACAATGAAATATTAGGTTCAATGAAAACAAGCTCTGCCGAAAAATGGGCCTTGAACAGGGAAATGATGTCCATTGAGTATTGGCTGAGAATTAGTTTATATTTTGTAATCATTTGTTTTTCACCTTCAGTTCGAGTTTTACCCTGTACAAATGGCCCGTGCCAAAATGGAGGAACTTGTCGAGATACGAGTTTTACAAGTTACCAATGCACCTGTCCGTCTGGATATAATGGAACCAACTGTGAGACACGTGAGTAAAAGGTTTATTTAAGTTACGTTGGTCTGAAACATGCATTACTGAAAATGTATGTTACGTAGAGACTGGTCTAGACCAGCACCAGCAAAATACAACAGCATTTCAGCTCGTGTAGATACTGTTCTAGACAGGTATCAGGAACAATAGCACAGCATTTGTCAGTATAGTACATTAGTACGACGTGTGCCAATATACACAAATACATGTGTCAGTAAATACCAGTACGACATGTGTCAGTAAACACTAGTACGACATTTGTCAGTAAATACTAGTACGACATGTGTCAGTAAATACTAGTACGACGTATGTCAGTAAATACTAGTACGACGTGGGTCATTGACTATACATGGTATTCCATGAGTTAGAATACCCTTTATAATTATAGTTCCCTGGACGTGGTACTCCATGAGTTAAGATATGTCCGATTTATTTCTTTATTTGTTTTTTGTTTGTAGGTACTTTGCCGTGTTCCACGAACCAATGTTTGAATGGAGGTAGCTGTGTGAATTTAGACTTTATAAATTTCCGATGTGATTGTCCAGTTGGTTTTACGGGTTTCAACTGTGGAACAAGTAAGACCACTTCTAATTTCAGATGTGCTCACGGCTAATAAATGTTATTCCTATGTAAGATTCCTTAATGTCCATAGAAGTTAGTGTTCGTCCGGTGAAATGTATTTTCTTCGCATGTATCACAGGAATCCGACTTTTTATCTGCGTATATATATGCATATTACCATACCGAACTAGACAATAGAAAAAAGAACAGGTATGCAATGTCTGTTGAAGCCTCGATTTTACCTGCTCTCGCTTCGGCTCGTTATTTGTCAACAATTCGTAATGTCAGTCAATCTAACCTCTGCGAGTTCACTCAGATATGTTTTTTCTTCAATCTAGCTTTTTTGATTTGCATAAATACTTCCCCAAAACGATATCATAGCCACTTGTTTCCAATATTTACATTATTTTCCTTCGTTAACGTTTATCCCAGACTCCATCCGCTGACGTCATACAGAATCAATCGCAGTGACTAGGTCTCTAAAACGAACCGCCAAAGATGTTTAATATTTTCTCTACCATTCCACTTTTCTCCTTTTGCATGGCCATTTTTGGATGTAGAATGGAAGAAGAGGGCTTGAATATACGTTTTCTGTCAGGTTTTGGTGAATATTCATGAATTTGAGGCGGAAGTATACAAGACTTCAGAGGCTGGTTAGGTTTTTGTATGACGTCAGAGCATGGAGTCGCAGACAAGAGTCAACGAAGGAAAATGATGTAAATGTTGGACACAAGTGGCTATGATGTCGTTTTGTGGGGAGTATTTAAGCAAATCAAAATGGCTACATTGAAGAAAAAACATGCCCGAGTGAATTGCAGAGATTAGATTGCCTGTCATCACGAATTTTTGAGAAATAAAAAACGCGCCGAAGCGAGAGCAGGTAAAATCGCGGCATCAACACACATTGCATTCCTGTTCTTTTTTTTGTCATATATTGTCTAATTCGGTATGGTGTATGCATATACAAGTATATATATACGCAGATAGATCGCGGCATCAACACACATTGCATTCCTGTTCTTTTTTTATCATATATTGTCTAATTCGGTATGGTGTATGCATATATACGCAAGTAGAAGGTCGGATTCCTGTGCATATATTGTGTGCCTGTCCACTCGGATTATCACCAACTTGACTTAATTTGAAAAAACCTACTCCCTCTCTATCTCTATCTCTCTCTCTAAGATATATATTTTATGTCAGGTATAAGGGGGTGTGATTCATCACCATGTTTTAATAATGGAGAGTGTATGGATTCGGGAACCTCAACCTTCAACTGTGATTGTACAAATACAGGATACACTGGACCAAGATGTGAAACCAGTAAGACAAACATTAATTTAAATTTTATCCAGTAGATTTCCATATTGATGGCACTTGCAAAAGGCATACAAAACTTAACGATGTAAAGCTATTTTGGCCTTAAGGTTTAATGAAAAAATGAATTAAGGTTTAATGAAAAAATGAAATGTTAGGTTCGGTGAAAAATCGGAAGAAGATTCAGTGAAAACAATGAAATATTAGGTTCAATGAAAACAAGCTCTGCCGAAAAATGGGCCTTGAACAGGGAAATGATGTCCATCTCAAATTATTGAGTATTGGCTGAGAATTAGTTTATATTTTGTAATCATTTGTTTTTCACCTTCAGTTCGAGTTTTACCCTGTACAAATGGCCCGTGCCAAAATGGAGGAACTTGTCGAGATACGAGTTTTACAAGTTACCAATGCACCTGTCCGTCTGGATTTACTGGAACCAACTGTGAGACACGTGAGTAAAAGGTTTATTTAAGTTACGTTGGTCTGAAACATGCATTACTGAAATGTATGTTACGTAGAGACTGGTCTAAACCAGCACCAGCAAAATACACAGCATTTCAGCTCGTGTAGATACTGTTCTAGACAGGTATCAGGAACAATAGCACAGCATTTGTCAGTATATTCCATTAGTACTCCGTGTGCCAATAAACACCAATACATGTGTCAGTAAATACCAGTACGACATGTGTCAGTAAACACTAGTACGACATGTGTCAGTAAATACTAGTACGGCATGTGTCAGTAAATACTAGTACGACGTATGTCAGAAATACTAGTACGGCGTGGGTCATTGACTATACGTGGTATTCCATGAGTTATAATACCTTTTATAATTATAGTTCCCTGGACGTGGTAGTCCATGAGTTAAGACATGTCCGATTTATTTCTTTATTTGTTTTCTGATTGTAGGTACTTTGCCGTGTTCCACGAACCAATGTTTGAATGGGGGTAGCTGTGTGAATTTAGACTTTATAAATTTCCGATGTGATTGTCCAGTTGGTTTTACGGGTGTCAACTGTGGAACAAGTAAGACCACTTCTAATTTCAGATGTGCTCACGGCTAATAAATGTTATTACTATGTAAGATTCCTTAATGTCCATAGAAGTTAGTGTTCGTCCGGTGAAATGTATTTTCTTCGCATGTATCACAGGAATCCGACATTTTATCTGCGTATATATATGCATATACCATACCGAACTAGACAATAGAAAAAAGAACAGGTATGCAATGTCTGTTGAAGCCTCGATTTTACCTGCTCTCGCTTTGGCTCGTTATTTGTCAACAATTCGTAATGTCAGTCAATCATACCTCTGCGAGTTCACTCAGGTATGTTTTTTCTTCAATCTAGCTTTTTTGATTTGCATAAATACTTCCCAAAAACGATATCATAGCCACTTGTTTCCAATATTTACATTATTTTCCTTCGCTAACGTTTATCCCCGACTCCATCCGCTGACGTCATACAGAATCAATCGCAGTGACTAGGTCTCTAAAACGAACCGCCAAAGATGTTTAATATTTTCTCTACCATTCCACTTTTCTCCTTTTGCATGGCCATTTTTGGATGTAGAATGGAAGAAGAGGGCTTGAATATACGTTTTCTGTCAGGTTTTGGTGAATATTCATGAATTTGAGGCGGAAGTATACAAGACTTCAGAGGCTGGTTAGGTTTTTGTATGACGTCAGAGCATGGAGTCGCAGACAAGAGTCAACGAAGGAAAATGATGTAAATGTTGGACACAAGTGGCTATGATGTCGTTTTGTGGGGAGTATTTAAGCAAATCAAAATGGCTACATTGAAGAAAAAACATGCCCGAGTGAATTGCAGAGATTAGATTGCCTGTCATCACGAATTTTTGAGAAATAAAAAACGCGCCGAAGCGAGAGCAGGTAAAATCGCGGCATCAACACACACTGCATTCCTGTTCTTTTTTTTGTCATATATTGTCTAATTCCGTATGGTGTATGCATATACAAGTATATATATACGCAGATAGATCGCGGCATCAACACACATTGCATTCCTGTTCTTTTTTTATCATATATTGTCTAATTCGGTATGGTGTATGCATATATACGCAGATAGAAGGTCGGATTCCTGTGCATATATTGTGTGCCTGTCCACTCGGATTATCACCAACTTGACTTGATTTGAAATAACCTACTCCCTCTCTATCTCTATCTCTCTCTCTAAGATATATATTTTATGTCAGGTATAAGGGGGTGTGATTCATCACCATGTTTTAATAATGGAGTGTGTAGGGATTCGGGAACTTCAACCTTCAACTGTGATTGTACAAATACAGGATACACTGGACCAAGATGTGAAACCAGTAAGACAAACATTAATTTAAATTTTATCCAGTAGATTTCCATATTGATAGCACTTGCAAAAGGCATACAAAACTTAACGATGTAAAGCTATTTTGGCCTTAAGGTTTAATGAAAACATGAATTAAGGTTTAATGAAAAAACGAAATGTTAGGTTCGGTGAAAAATCGGAAGAAGATTCAGTGAAAACAATGAAATATTAGGTTCAATGAAAACAAGCTCTGCCGAAAAATGGGCCTTGAACAGGGAAATGATGTCCATCTCAAATTATTGAGTATTGGTTGAGAATTAGTTTATATTTTGTAATCATTTGTTTTTCACCTTCAGTTCGAGTTTTACCCTGTACAAATGGCCCGTGCCAAAATGGAGGAACTTGTCGAGATACGAGTTTTACAAGTTACCAATGCACCTGTCCGTCTGGATTTACTGGAACCAACTGTGAGACACGTGAGTAAAAGGTTTATTTAAGTTACGTTGGTCTGAAACATGCATTACTGAAATGTATGTTACGTAGAGACTGGTCTAGGCCAGCACCAGCAAAATACAACAGCATTTCAGCTCGTGTAGATACTGTTCTAGACAGGTATCAGGAACAATAGCACAGCATTTGTCAGTATAGTACATTAGTACTCCGTGTGCCAATATACACCAATACATGTGTCAGTAAATACCAGTACGACATGTGTCAGTAAACACTAGTACGACATGTGTCAGTAAATACTAGTACGGCATGTGTCAGTAAATACTAGTACGACGTATGTCAGAAATACTAGTACGACGTGGGTCATTGACTATACATGGTATTCCATGAGTTAGAATACCTTTTATAATTATAGTTCCCTGGACGTTGTAGTCCATGAGTTAAGATATGTCCGATTTATTTCTTTATTTGTTTTCTGTTTGTAGGTACTTTGCCGTGTTCCACGAACCAATGTTTGAATGGGGGTAGCTGTGTGAATTTAGACTTTATAAATTTCCGATGTGATTGTCCAGTTGGTTTTACGGGTTTCAACTGTGGAACAAGTAAGACCACTTCTAATTTCAGATGTGCTCACGGCTAATAAATGTTATTACTATGTAAGATTCCTTAATGTCCATAGAAGTTAGTGTTCGTCCGGTGAAATGTATTTTCTTCGCATGTATCACAGGAATCCGACTTTTTATCTGCGTATATATATGCATATACCATACCGAACTAGACAATAGAAAAAAGAACAGGTATGCAATGTCTGTTGAAGCCTCGATTTTACCTGCTCTCGCTTTGGCTCGTTATTTGTCAACAATTCGTAATGTCAGTCAATCATACCTCTGCGAGTTCACTCAGATATGTTTTTTCTTCAATCTAGCTTTTTTGATTTGCATGAATACTTCCCAAAAACGATATCATAGCCACTTGTTTCCAATATTTACATTATTTTCCTTCGCTAACGTTTATCCCCGACTCCATCCGCTGACGTCATACAGAATCAATCGCAGTGACTAGATCACTAACACGAAGCGCCAAAGGTGTTTAAGATTTTCTCTGCCATTCCACTTTCCTCCTTTTGCATGGCCATTTTTGGATGTAGAATGGAAGAAGAGGGTTTGAATATACGTTTTCTGTCAGGGTTTGGTGAATATTCGTGATTTTGAGGCGGAAGTATACAAGACTTCAGAGATTGGTTAGGTTTTAGTATGACGTCAGAGCATGGAGTCGGGGACAAGCGTCACGGAGGAAAATAATGTAAATGTTGGACACAAGTGGCTATGGTGTCGTTTTGTGGGGAATATTTAAGCAAATCAAAATGGCTACATTGAAGAAAAAACATACCTGAGTGAATTGGCAGAGGTTAGATTGCCTGTCATCACGAATTTTTGAGAAATAAAAAACGCGCCGAAGCGAGAGCAGGTAAAATCGCGGCATCACCACACATTGCATTCCTGTTCTTTTTTTTGTCATATATTGTCTAATTCGGTATGGTGTATGCATATACAAGTATATATCTAGAAAATTCAGCACAACCGTAAAGCTGCACTACTTTGTTACACGGTAAACGATGAAAAGATAAGAGGTATGCCGACACAAACTGATTTCAACACTGGTTTAATAACATTTTAACATTTTAAAGTACTTTTCGTCCGTCTTGGGACTATTCATAATTAATGTCACAACAAATAGATGGACAGTATAGTATATTTATACATATTTATATTTACATAGTAACACTGTGGTTTTAATTGGCTATAGTTACCATTGTCTATGGTTACATAGTATATAGGTAACGAGCAGAAAACATGTATACACGTGTGTTAATCTGTAGTATATGGGTTCAATTAAGGAACAATGAGTGGAAGATAATCCTAGATTGAAGAAGATTAATGAAGCTAATGGTTAATTGTTACTTATTGACTATTAAGTTGAGGAACGAATTTTTTAATAAAATGGTTTTCCATTGATTTCCTTTTCGTGGTGTCATCGACTTTCATTTTATAAAAAGGGAAAATTTGAAATTTTACTTGTAGGTGTTGTGCACATTTAAAGATATGTCTATTTACAAATAAGGGCCCATTTTCAATATTACAATCCCGTCGATGGTTACGTACTCTATCCCGTAGATGACACGAAGTTTCTCCAATATAGAATTTTAGACAGCCTAAGCAAGTCAAGACATATTTGAGATTTTTTGTGTCACAATTCATATTGTCGTTGACACTAAACGTAAAGTTGTGGAAAGTATATTTGCTATTTGGCGTAATATGGTCGCAACATTTACATCGAAGGTCCAAGCATTTAGATACATGGAAGCCGGTCATTGTGATAGATGAATTGAATTTTGCTTTGGTTAGGAGGCGTTTCAGATTAGGTGGCTGTCTTTGTGATTTAATGAATTGAACATTATCAAATTTCGTTCTGAGGTTGTCGTTTGATGCCAATAGTGTCCTGCTCTCGTACATTGTTTTAAAGAAGTTGGGATGTTGGGGGTTATGGGTAGTGACAAAGGTAATTATATTATCCGAATTGTCTTTTGCTTTAGTAGCCCTCAGTGTTTGGATATCAATTGCCAAAGCCTTATTTATCCCAACTTCTATTACTTCGAGGGGGTAATACTGCTTCAATAAATTTCTTTTTAGCTCACCCAATCTGACAACCCGTAGGTCTTCATCTATCACAATGGTGCATATTTTTCTAGCTAAAGAAAATGGTATATTATTTTTGGTATGGCGTGGGTGACATGATTTATATGAAAGATAGTTTTTGGTATCTGTTTCTTTAGAATACATATCCGTTATAAGGAGTTCTCCCCTTCGTTTCACTAGAACGTCCAAGAATGCGATTTGCAGATCGTTCGTTTCAATTGTGAATTTGATATTTATATCTAAATCATTCATTATTTTGTGCAAATCTGCAATGTTGCCAATTCGGTCATTCCAAATACAGAATATATCGTCTAGGAATCGTTTCAACTGATTTTCTAAATATAGTCTGTAATCCACGCCATGTTCAATGTCTACAATGGAGTATAGTTTTTCTTCAAGAAATCCCATTGTTAAATTACTTAATTGTGGTGCCGCCTTGGTGCCCATCGCTATACCAAGAATCTGTTTATAATTTGTTTCGCCAAATGTAAAAGTGTTGTTAGTCAGGATGATTCGTATAGCTTTGAGGATGAAGTTGTTTGAAATTTTTTCATGACTGCATTCAGGATGTTTATCCAACCAATACTCTATGGCCTGAACGCATAGGTCATGGGAAATGTTGCCGTACATATTACAAACATCCATGGTTGCGAAAACGTCGCCATCGTTCAAATTTTGGGGCAAATTATTAACAAAATCTATGTAATCCCGAATAACAGATTTTACATTTGGCACGTACGGCTTAAGTAAGATATCAATGAGATTTGATAGTCTATTAGTAGGACAGCACGGACCGGCAATTATTGGTCTGAATGTGAGATCGCCTGGCTGGAAAACACTTATGAATTCGGCATTTTGGTGTTTAATAGACTCCTTGATTATCTTGGATTTATGGATCTTTGGAAGTCCATAAAACTGACTAGTTTTATATTCGAATTTTCGGAGATAATCCTGTTCGTTGTCCGTCAGTTCATTTTTGTGATCTTGGATTAAGGCGTTTATTAATCCCATTGTTCTTTTATCATGGTTTGAATCTATGGTTGTATACACCCGTTTGTCGTCAAGTATTTTAAGGACGTTTCTCTCATAATATTCCGCATCCATAATAACAATAGCACCTCCTTTATCACTTTCTTTAATAACGATAGTATCGTTAGATTTTAAGGAATTTATAGCACACTGTTCCTCCTTCGACACATTTGATTTTGCGTTGCGGTTTATAGGTAGTGGCAACTTAGTTAAATAGTCGATGAGATTGTCCAACGCCACGTCCTTGCCTCGTCTGGGGTTGAAGTGACTTTTGTTCCTCACAATATCCTCTGGTGCAGTGTTTTCCCTATCACCGAAACATTCCTTTAGTCGCAGATTCCTACAGAAGGTGTTGATATCACACTCTAATTCCTGTATATTAGCTTTAGGCGTAGGTGTGAATTTTAGTCCTTTCTGTAGGAGATTTAGCTCGTAACGATTTGGAACTACGGATGATATGTTTATGATTTTTGGGTGTACTGATTCTGTGAATTGGATATTGTGTGGACGTTCCTTGAGTGACGCTGAACTTTCTTCCTGCATTGCGGAGGTGGTTGCTGGGACTGGGATGGTGGTCGGTGTGGTTGGGATTGGCCTCTCTGAAAAAACTGCCCCCGGGCTTGAGAGGTGTGATCGTTCCTCCGTTGTGTGTTATACCGCTGATTGTTATTGGGAACGCTTGTCACTTTTCTCCCAGTTTGGCTGTGCACATTCCGGCTCTTATCCCCATTGCTTCTGTGTGTCCCTGGGTGTTTTTTTCTCCCAGCTTGGTTACGCACATTCTGGTTGTTATTGTCGATGTTTTTTTGTGTCCCTGGTTTCGTCCTTGGTTTTTGCTTATTATTCCGGACCGTTTGCCAAGTGTCGCGGGGTGGTGTTGTGTGGGACGAACTGGGTTCCGCGGTATCTCGACAATTATTGTTCCTCTCTGTATGAATGCGCTCCATTTCAGCATATATATACGCAGATAGATCACGGCATCAACACACATTGCATTCCTGTTCTTTTTTTATCATATATTGTCTAATTCGGTATGGTGTATGCATATATACGCAGATAGAAGGTCGGATTCCTGTGCATATATTGTGTGCCTGTCCACTCGGATTATCACCAACTTGACTTAATTTGAAATAACCTACTCCCTCTCTATCTCTATCTCTCTCTCTAAGATATATATTTTATGTCAGGTATAAGGGGGTGTGATTCATCACCATGTTTTAATAATGGAGAGTGTATGGATTCGGGAACCTCAACCTTCAACTGTGATTGTACAAATACAGGATACACTGGACCAAGATGTGAAACCCGTAAGACAAACATTAATTTAAATTTTATTCAGTAGATTTCCATATTGATGGCACTTGCAAAAGGCATACAAAACTTAACGATGTAAAGCTATTTTGACCTTAAGGTTTAATGAAAAAATGAATTAAGGTTTAATGAAAAAACGAAATGTTAGGTTCGGTGAAAAATCGGAAGAAGATTCAGTGAAAACAATGAAATATTAGGTTCAATGAAAACAAGCTCTGCCGAAAAATGGGCCTTGAACAGGGAAATGATGTCCATGTCAAATTATTGAGTATTGGCTGAGAATTAGTTTATATTTTGTAATCATTTGTTTTTCACCTTCAGTTCGAGTTTTACCCTGTACAAATGGCCCGTGCCAAAATGGAGGAACTTGTCGAGATACGAGTTTTACAAGTTACCAATGCACCTGTCCGTCTGGATTTACTGGAACCAACTGTGAGACACGTGAGTAAAAGGTTTATTTAAGTTACGTTGGTCTGAAACATGCATTACTGAAATGTATGTTACGTAGAGACTGGTCTAGACCAGCACCAGCAAAATACAACAGCATTTCAGCTCGTGTAGATACTGTTCTAGACAGGTATCAGGAACAATAGCACAGCATTTGTCAGTATAGTACATTAGTACTCCGTGTGCCAATATACACCAATACATGTGTCAGTAAATACCAGTACGACATGTGTCAGTAAACACTAGTACGACATGTGTCAGTAAATACTAGTACGGCATGTGTCAGTAAATACTAGTACGACGTATGTCAGAAATACTAGTACGACGTGGGTCATTGACTATACATGGTATTCCATGAGTTAGAATACCTTTTATAATTATAGTTCCCTGGACATGGTAGTCCATGAGTTAAGATATGTCCGATTTATTTCTTTATTTGTTTTCTGTTTGTAGGTACGCTGCCGTGTTCCACGAACCAATGTTTGAATGGAGGTAGCTGTGTGAATTTAGACTTTATAAATTTCCGATGTGATTGTCCAGTTGGTTTTACGGGTGTCAACTGTGGAACACGTAAGACCACTTCTAATTTCAGATGTGCTCACGGCTAATAAATGTTATTACTATGTAAGATTCCTTAATGTCTATAGAAGTTAGTGTTCGTCCAGTGAAATGTATTTTCTTCGCATGTATCACAGGAATCCGACTTTTTATCTGCGTATATATATGCATATACCATACCGAACTAGACAATAGAAAAAAGAACAGGTATGCAATGTCTGTTGAAGCCTCGATTTTACCTGCTCTCGCTTCGGCTCGTTATTTGTCAACAATTCGTAATGTCAGTCAATCTAACCTCTGCGAGTTCACTCAGATATGTTTTTTCTTCAATCTAGCTTTTTTGATTTGCATAAATACTTCCCTAAAACGATATCATAGCCACTTGTTTCCAATATTTACATTATTTTCCTTCGTTAACGTTAATCCCAGACTCCATCCGCTGACGTCATACAGAATCAATCGCAGTGACTAGGTCTCTAAAACGAACCGCCAAAGATGTTTAAGATTTTCTCTACCATTCCACTTTTCTCCTTTTGCATGGCCATTTTTGGATGTAGAATGGAAGAAGAGGGCTTGAATATACGTTTTCTGTCAGGTTTTGGTGAATATTCATGAATTTGAGTCGGAAGTATACAAGACTTCAGAGGCTGGTTAGGTTTTTGTATGACGTCAGAGCATGGAGTCGCAGACAAGAGTCAACGAAGGAAAATGATGTAAATGTTGGACACAAGTGGCTATGATGTCGTTTTGTGGGGAGTATTTAAGCAAATCTAAATGGCTACATTGACGAAAAAACATACCTGAGTGAATTGACAGAGGTTAGATTGCCTGTCATAACGAATTGTTGAGAAACAATTATCAGGAACAATAGCAGGTATCAGGAACAATAGCACAGCATTTGTCAGTAAACACCAGTACGACGTGGGTCATTGACTATACATACATGGTATTCCATGAGTTAGAATACCCTTTATAATTATAGTTCCCTGGACGTGGTACTCCATGAGTTAAGATATCTCCGATTTATTTCTTTATTTGTTTTCTGTTTGTAGGTACTTTGCCGTGTTCCACGAACCAATGTTTGAATGGAGGTAGCTGTGTGAATTTAGACTTTATAAATTTCCGATGTGATTGTCCAGTTGGTTTTACGGGTGTCAACTGTGGAACAAGTAAGGCCACTTCTAATTTCGTTCAACTTCAAACTAGTGAAGCAACAAAACATATCTGCGGTGGTTCCCTGTATCTTGCGACGTATGGCGTTTTTTAGTTCAGTTCAACCGCCTAAGTTAGACTATATTGGACAATATTGAAGTTGGTGTTTTACGGACGGGAATAGCAAGAAATGCATTTTTAAACTTTTCTTTGGGAGACCACCGACGCCACCGACTGTAAACGGACATTTTAAAAGGCATTTAAAATTTTTCCCCTTACATACATCGAGTCCTTATGCCTGTAGTGTCATTGTGTTGTCGTATTAAATCTCAAATATACGCCCAAATAACACGATAGGGCACGTATCTTTCAAATATTTACGTGTTATTCAAACAGTTAAATACCCCTTGATCTCCATGATACTCTATGAGCTAAATTATCTTTTCGTGGTAATCCAATGTTAAAATACAAGTTGTAGCTTCACGAGTGACAATACATGGTGTACGCGACAGAGGCAACACTCTTCACCCGATTCTTTTCAGATTTGATTTGAAGCAAAGTGGCGGGGGGATGGGCGAACCCTATTGATATGGAGCGTTCCGATAATATCCGTAATTTTTAGAGAGAGAGAGAGAGAGAGAGAGAGAGAGAGAAATGGGGTTTAACGTCCACTCAACACAAACCAGGTCATTTCGGGACTAACATATGGTTTTTTAATTTTATTTCATTAATTCGCATGGGCGTAGGGGTCTTTAGCAGTGGTAGGAAACCGGAGTACCCGGAGGAAACCCGGGAGATTGAGAAGGCGCCCCTATCTCCGTAATTTTTAACGGCATTTTTAATGATGTATAAATCAGTATGATCATGAGTGGATGTACTCAGCATTTTATGAGTTTCCGTTTAATAAACTGACCCCTCATGTACTGTAATCTGTGTGAACTACGTGTATCAATAAGCACTAGTATGGTGTATTCGAGTTTGTTCCTATACCACTGTACTACTGTTGTTGTTACACCCGGTGTCTCTGTGTACTTATATTTGTCGATTAGTAAACTGCCATATTTTAACTGTACGTTGTATTTTTTAGTTGTTGCTACTTTTGCCTGTGCCAGTAGCCCATGCGCTGAAAACGCCCGATGCGTGGAAACAAATCCTGGTTTTGGTTGTGTGTGTGGAGCAGGTTTTACTGGAACTCTCTGTGACATCCGTAAGTTACTCTTCTCTGACTAGTGTTGTTGTGTTTACATAGGAAGGAGGATTTGATTTGAAGATGGATGTTATTCGCGGGGGTTGGGGTGGGAGGGGGTCATTAACAGACCATATTATCTTGGACAATCAATCTAAAAGGGAATATCACGTATTTAACTGAGATTTCAATCAAACAGTAATGAGTCACGATATAAGTAATCAGAAATGACAGCTAGACACAGGACTGCTACTTTTAGGAGCATTATGTCAGAATTAGATTCAGATCATGTTCCTTAAGCAACGTCCGCGAGTTTTACAATCTAAGATGTACGTAGTTAAGGCGAGATCAAGCCTTCTATTGAAAATGGATAAAGATATGATTGTTCTTAATGTATAATGAATGGTTCAAATATGTTTTTGAGTTATTTCCCGTTTCCCTAAAACCTTATGAAAGCGATAGTGGCACTGTGGTCATAAGATGAGAGGATGAGCCCTATCGATTTGCAACTTTCTGTGACTATCCCTTCAAGAGTTCGGAGCCACGATGACTAAAGGAGTATGACACCTAATTTACTGAATTTACTGAAAATCTTGTAAACGCTATTTGGTCTATATTTTTAACGACAGGTTTTATTGGCCCACATTTTGATGTCGTCGTCCCTGTCCGTCCGTCAAATATTTGTTTGTGTGACACTCTGAGGTCACAATTATTATCCGATGTTGGTGATACTTAATCATGTCCCAAAGATCTCGTTTCTTGTCTTACGTATCAGACCATAATTACCTGGATTGTGACCCCTGATTGTACGAAAAACCGAAAGATAACAATAATTATCTAATTTTTAAAATTATTTAAATATACATGTATCATCTTTCAACCGTGATGACTGCCGCTCCTTGTACGCAAATAGTATACATGTATGTAATAAAAAGGTTGTGGAACCTCTAACAGTCACAATGTTTATCCAATTTTGAAGAAACATAAAATGTATGTTTATATCTCAAAGATCACAGTCCCTTTCGATGTTCGCACATTTCAGACTATACTTTTCTGGATTATTAAAGTCCCTGATAGTTCGAAAATTGCGGTTTTTTTTCTAACGTGTTCTCTATCTACATCTTGCTGAATGTGGGGGTATGATGCCTGGCAACCACTGGTTTTTAAATCTTGTTGTCAACGTATGTTGCCTGGCAATCACTGGCCATCGATTTATTTGTTTATTTAAACAGGTATAACAACAGCATGTACCAATAATCCATGTGCGAATGGCGGAACCTGTCGTGTGACAAATCTTGGTAGTGCTCAATGTATATGTCCATTTGGTTTCTCTGGAACCAGATGTGAAACCCGTACGTATTCTTAAAAACCATATGAAAACGTATTTAATGTTCTTCTCTTCTGTACTACTAAGAAGCGCTTACGTCATACTGCGGCGGCGCCATTTCGACCTGTTCTTATTTCAAGGTTTTTGTACTTACAAGTTAACTTGCACGTGGACACTCAGTTTTTGGTCCCATCCGAACGACTAGTCCATGTACATGTGACAAACAATGCGATCCATCCCTTCTTACCCGCGGATCCACGGTGGCTGCATAATAACGGATATGGTTTGTGTAAGCTTTTGATTGAGGTGACCATACTTAAATAATTCTTTGTATGAGTAACAGCTCAGATAATCGTTGCCAGGTAACTATGGAAGGTGGCGAAATCTGGAGCACCTCCAAACATCTGTACCAGTGCGTTTCGCGGGTGGTTGGTGGTGGTAGCTTGCGCGCCCTGTATTATACGGCCTGCTATTGAGTCAACTGGCGTTCGAATCCCCGGTTGTACGTGGCAAGGAGTAGGGTCGCCTGTCCAAACTGGTTAGTTTTCTCCGGGTCCGGTTTCCTCCACTGCTAAAGACCCCTACGCGCAAGTCAATTATTGAAATAAAATTAAACCTATGTTAGTCCTGAAAGACCTAGATCGTGTCGAACGGACGTTAAACCCCATCTCTCCGTCTCTCTCTCTCTCTGTCTCTCTCTCTCTCTCTTGAGTTTCGGGGACTAATAAGCCGATGTCTCTGTAGGCCTAACACGTTTAAAGCCAATGTTTTCTTATGGGCGACGTTATTGCGCATCCATGGCTGCGATGACGTCATTCTCAGTTCCTGGCCCAGAGTACTGTGCTACGACTCCCCTTTTACAATCCATCAATTGAAATAATTTTGATGAGTTTGCTTCAGCTGTTAACTGTTATTTTATAGGTACTTTGCCATGCTCCACGAACCAATGTTTGAATGGTGGAACATGTGAGAATTTAAGCTTGACAAATTTCCGATGTGAGTGTCCAAATGGTTTTTCGGGCCTCCGATGTGGTACAGGTACGATAATTTAAAACTATGCCGTCTTGTTCCCAATAAATGACACTGGAACACTCACGCCCGTACCACTCATTGTTCTTAATTTACAGCAGATTGACACACGTGTATACATGTTTTCTATTACTTACCGATATACTATACACAGCCAAATTAAAAAAAACTTTACACTGATGAATTTCATTTGATGGTAAGTCAAATAAATTTTAAAGTGTTTCTAACGATAAATTTTAAAGTGTTTCTAACGAGGGTAAGTAGTAAGAAGCCTTAAATTTAATAAAATTGTAAAGTCACGTGGATCACGTGACTTTTGAGCATACAAAGATGAAAAACCTGAAAAACAGGTGCAAACACAAACTCGTGAGGTCAATCGGTGCAAGTTTGCTTAAACTGAACACGCACACGTAACTTGAACTGGAAAAACAAATTAAAATTGATATTTTCATCTTTGTTAGAAAATGCCGCGCCTTTCAAATGTAGAACGTCTACGTGTTATAGGTAGGCTCTATGCTGGTCAATGTGGTCACTGTTGCAAGAGCCTTAATTGTTCACACCAGACAGTAATTAATCTTAGAATGAGAGTGCTTCAAACTGGAACTCTTGCCGACCGCCCAACAGCGGAAGCGCCACGTGTTGCTACCCAGAATTTTTAAAAGAAATGCTGGTGTCCAAGTCCTGGATTGGCCGTCGCTTAGCCCCGACCTTAATCCTATTGAACACATCTGGGACGAACTGGGTCGACGTGTTCGTCAGCAAGTGAATCCACCACTGACGTTGCAGGACCTTCAACATGCTCTTGCTGAGCAGTGGCGACGTCTTCCTCGGGTAGTGTTTACTAATGTTCTGAGATCCATGAGAAGACGTTGTGTGGCAGTACGAGACGCTAGAGGAGGCCACAACCGTTACTAAACACTTTATTCCGATTGTTCTCCAAGTCTGTGAATTTCATTTTGGGGGGTACTGTGACATCACGAACGTTATTAATGTCAAGGACTTTCGGCGAGACGTATTCTTTCTTTCTGTTGATGCCAAAGTCGTCTGTGCACAACATAACACTAAAATAGTTGCCTTAAACCAAATATTAAAAATCTAGTCCCAAAAATCCCGAGTGTCAAGTTTTTAATTTGGCTGAGTATATGTAAACATTAGACAATTACAGACAGTAAATCCACTGTTGTAACTATGTGAATATATATAAATATAAAAAACCCTCCATCTTTATACCATGGAATTGTTTATGACAAAACAACATATCACATTGTTTTACAATCACATTTGTCCTTTATTATTTCATACCCAAAATAAAACTCATAAAAACATCAATCATAAATACAAATTTTGATATTTATTATGATATATGCCAGGCGGAGTAAGCTTACTCTTCCGGTCACCTGTTACCTCTGTTTGTCGTGTATTTTGTATACGGTGAACAGTCCATTTTCTGATTAACTAGTTTACCGTTCATTATAAGGGCTTGGAATTTTATCTGTTGGTTTACATTGTTCGTGTTTATTGATCAGGTGAAATCAGAATGTGTGTGTTTCTCTAGCTTCAGATCCATGTTTGGACAACCAATGTACTAACGGCGCTACCTGTGTGGTCAACAATCCAATAGGTATAGGATATTCTTGTACCTGTCCTCTAGGATTCACTGGTGTCTTCTGTCAAACCACAGGTAAGATATTGTTCAAAGTTCTAGGCTTGGATGCGATATCAGTCTGGGTGGAAGTGAACGTTAATAGATGAAATATATGACGTTCAATCGTTGGGTCGGCCTGTAAGTTATTTAATCACAAATCAAGAGGTCCGGGGGGTTCCATACCCGGAATTTTCCAGGTCGTGTGCCCTTGTCATAGGGTGCAAGAGGGGGGCCTTGTTATGATAGTGTCTAGGGGTTCAGATGGGACTAAAAACGGAGGAGGACCCATGTTAAACTCTCTCTCTCTCTCTCTCTCTCCGTGAATATATTACAGTTTCTCCTTGTATTGTATTACAGTTCCTTGTGAGCTTTTCCCGTGTCCAGACGATGTTACCTTGTTCAGATTCCCAAATTGGAATGATAACAGTTGTCGTTCATTCTACGAATGTGCACGTGGAACTCTCACCAGTCTGCCTTGCCAATCCGGCGAACTCTTCGATCCATTTTTATCAACATGTGTGACAAGAACGGATGATAGTCAAGCTCAAAATCTATGCGTTGTATACCAGGGTAACAACTTCACTGGATAATCCAGACCTCCTCTTACTTATATTTTAATTTTCTCATATATAAATAAGAACGTATTCTTTCAAATATAACCAAATACATAATGTCTGCATATTGGAATAATAACAAAAGTTTCCCCGATACACAATTAACTTCACAGTAATAATATTTAGATCATAATATTAATTTATTCGTCTATATCTTGCCCTTATTGCCAATAGTTTTATACGCATAATATTCCAATATTTTAAGAGTTCATAATAACAGATATATAATTATTTTTGTACGGATTCATTTATGTTAACTATCAAGGAATAAAGACATTTCCCATGGATTTACAGTTTGTTTTATGTTGTACGAAACTTTGTTAACTGAATATTGTTGTCCACTCCGTTCTGTGTTGAAATATGTGTCAATTTGACAGTGGTAGAATTGGTTACGAACAAATTGTCAATGTTCGAAAGTAGGAATATGTGGCAATCCGACAATGGTGCGTGATACTGTCTAATATTTAGTATTGGAATATGTGACGATCTGGACATGGTACGTTGTTTATAATATTATCAAATCTCCAATGTATATCTGTCAGTCGGGTTATGGACTATTTTGTTCAATTATCAGTAAAAGTGTCAAATATATGACAATCTGACCATTAACGTGGTATATGATATTTTCGACCCCCTTGGGTATTGTGAATGGGACATTCTAATTATAGAACGATGTGTGCATTGATGTCAGATCTCACGTGTATTGGAAAATGTGACAATGTGACTACTGAATGTTTTATGTAAATAATGTCTGATTCGTCGTGTACCGGATATTGTGGCCATATAACTATGATATATGTTGTTTTATTATCTGTAACATACGGTGACTGATAGGTTGCGTTGTTTTTGTTTTATTTGGTCAGCGTTGTATATGTAAGAGTGTTGCAGAACCGTGAGTACGATCTATTCATTTTGCTTTATCCCACATTTTACTTTTTATTTGATTTCACCACAATACATATATACTTTTATAAAAATACTTATTTCAAGGACAAATGTGTTCATTGAATTCCCGGACAGAAGCTTGTGTATGTCTGTGTACATATTACAGGCCAACAAATATCTCAATAGGCCTAGTTTAAAATGTTACGAAATATCCCAGTAACCCTATTCATCCTGTCTTGCAGATTCAGTTCCAAATATTCAGACGCCTCGCTGCCATTGGATTACTATAGAACGATGCGTTGAAAAGATGGTGTTCTAAGTGTTCGAAACTATTGTCTGACCTAAGAAACGTGACTATTCGATGCCTTTACAAATCCAAATGTCACTGCGCCCACGTCGATGATATGGACAAGTTTATCACGAGCATTGACGTCATGTATCTATATATGACGTCAATGATCACAGGACTCGTGTGGTTTAAAACGTTTTACAGGGTTCTGAGAGGAACCATCTTCCATTCCACTTGAGCACAAATGAAGGGCTGTGAAATAAATCTCACTGTTTGTGTTTCAGCCAAAGATCCATGTGGAAGTGCTCCGTGTAAAAATGGCGGTGTTTGTGCTAGTTCCGGTGTAAACTTTAACTGTACCTGCCCAGAAGGTTATGTGGGTAAAGCGTGTGAAGGTGAGAGTTGTACTCTAACTAATCACCTGTTCAATTGTGCTAGAAGTAGCCTACATGTTATCAGAAATATTAAAGTAGGTTTTTTCGTAAATGTTCACGAAGTGTACACTGCAGAGAAGCCTAATTTGCATATTTGATATGGCTTTATCATCACTTTCATATCACCCTTGACTTCTTTATTTCATTGAAGTATCTACTAAAATATGAATTTTTATTGTTTAACGTACTATCTCTATTAGTCCAGTTAGAGCGGGACAATAGGACGATGAACCCCCATTCATGGAATTTCATTTTTATACGTCCACATTTTCATGTGGACGTATTATGTCGTTGCCCCTGTCCATCCGGACGTCCGTCCGTCCGTCCGTCCACAATTTGTTTGTGGACCCTCTACAGGTCACAATTCTTATCCGATTTTGATGAAACTTGAAATATAGGTTTATCCCCATAAGATCTCGGTTCCTTTCGATATTGGCATGTATCGGATGGGAACTTCATGGATTACGGCCCCTGATAGTACGAAATATCATGTTTATACGCCCACATTTTCATGTGGACGTATTATGTCGTCGCCCCTGTCCGTCCGTCCGGACGTCCGTCCGTCCACAATTTGTTTGTGGACTCTCTACAGGTCACAATTCCTGTCCGATTTTGACGAAACTTGAAATATAGGTTTATCCCCAAAAGATCTCGGCTGCTTTCGATATTGGCATGTATCGGATCAAAACTTCATGGATTATGGCCCCTGATTGTACGAAAAATCACGTTATTAGCTTGTGGACCCTATAGAGGTCACAATTTTGAACCGATTTTGATGAAACTTGACATGTATGTTTGTAACCCAAAGATCTTGGTTCCTTTCGATATTTGCGGCTATCGGAATGTAATTTCCTGAATTATGGCCCCTGATTGTCCGAAAAATCACCCTTTTTCGCTTGTGGTCCCTCTGGAGGTCACAACTATTATCCGATTTAAAAAAAAACGTTTGATTATATCACCGTTACATCCTAAGGAAGGTTGAGTTCGAATTTCGGGAAAATCGGACCAAAATTGACCGACAAAATGGCCGCCGTTTGTACGCGAATACTGTTAAAAAATGGTATATCATGGTTGTGGACCCGGTGGAGGTCACAATTTTAATTCGATTTTGATGAAACTTGAAATTCATGGTTATAACCCAAAGATCTTGGTTCCTTTCGATATTTGCGCATATCGGATCGTAACTTCCTGAATTATGGCCCCTGATTATACGCAAAATCGCCTTTTTTTAGCTTGTGGTTCCTCTGGAGGTCACAATTATTATCGGATTTAAAAAAACGTTTGATTATATTACCGTTACACTGTAAGGAAGGTTGAGTTCGAATTTCGGGAAAATTGGACCAAAATTGCCATACAAAATGGCCGCCGTTTGTACGCGAATACTGTTAAAAAATGGTATATCAAGGTTGTGGACCCTGTAAAGGTCACAATTTTAATTCGATTTTGATGAAACTTGAAATTCATGGTAATAACCCAAAGATCTTGATTCTTTTCGATATTTGCGCATATCGGATCGTAACTTCCTGAATTATGGCCCCTGGTTATACGCAAAATCCCCCTTTCTTTAGCTTGTGGTCTATCCATGTCTCGAAAATGTGGGCGTATCCTGCCTGGCAGTACCAGCCTATCTTTTTAGCTTGTGGACCCTATAGAGGTCACAATTTTGAACCGATTGTGATGAAACTTGACATGCATGTTTATAACCCCAAAATCTTGGTTCCTTTCGATATTTGCGCCCATTAGATCGTAACTTCCTGAATTATGACCCCTGATTGTCCGAAGAATTGCCCTTTTTAGCTTGTGGTCCCTCTGGAGGTCAGAATTATTATCCCATTTAAAAAAAAAACGTTTGATTATATCACCGTTACATGGTAATGAAGGCTGAGTTCGAATTTCTTAAAAATCGAACCAAAATTGACGGACAAAATGGCCGCTGTTTGTACGCGAATAGTGTGAAAATATGTTATATCAATGTTGTGGACCCTATAGAGGTCACAATTTTTAACCGATTTTGATGAAACTTGACATGCATGTTTATAACCCAAAGATCTTGGTTCCTTTCGATATTTGCGCTCATTGATCCGTAACTTCCTGAATTATGGCCCCTGATTGTACGAAAAATCACCCTTTTTAGCTTGTGGTCCCACTGGAGGTCAAAATTATTATCCGATTTAAAAAACCGTTTGATTATATCACCGTTACATGGTAATGAAGATTGAGGTAAAATGTCGTGAAAATCGGACCAAAATTGACAGACAAAATGGCCGCCGTTTGTTCACAATTAGTGTGAAAATATGTTATATCAAGGTTGTGGACCCTATATAGAGATCACAATTTTGAACCGATTTTGATGAAACTTGACATGCATGTTTATAACCCAAAGATCTTGGTTCCTTTCGATATTTGCGCTCATTGGATTGTAACTTCCTGAATTATGGCCCCTGATTGTCCGAAAAATGACCTTTTTTTAGCTTGTGGTCCCTCTGGGGTCAGAATTATTATCCCATTTGAAAAACCGTTTGATTATATCACCGTTACATCGTAATGAAGGTTGAGGTCGAATTTCGTGAAAATCGGACCAAAATTGACAGCTGCTCTTGTCAGGCCATCCATCCTTCACCACTAACAAGGGGAAACCACGCCAGAAAATCTAGATGAACTTTGTCTCCCAATGCAAGGATCAAACCACCCAACCTCACGGCTACCGAGCCAGCATCTTACCCACTTAGCAACATGATCCCCAGTCGAATTTGAAGCCTACTGAAATGAACCTTTATAACCCAAAGATCTTAATTCATTTCGATATTTGCACATATCAAATTCTAACTTAATGATGTAGGAAAAATCACTTTCGGTATTGCTTATTCTCTATCCATCTCTGGAAAATGTGGGCGTATCCTGCCTGGCAGTGCCAGCCTATCTTAACAAAGATATTTTGGTTTATTTTTTTCAGTTCAAACGCCATGTCCAGCTTATCCATGTCCCGATTCCGTGTCATCGTTCCGTTATGCTGATTGGGATAGTTTTAACTGCCAGGGGTATTACCGGTGTTCAGATGGTAATTTAGTTCGCGAGTTTTGTTCGGGCGCCACGACAGCATTCGATCCGTTCACAATGCAATGTGAAGAACAGTCTCAGGACAACCTCTGTTTGGCTTACCAACTACAGCAACAGCTCGGTCTTCCATCACAATTATAATATTTCATCGGGCGAAAAGAAATTCAGTTCTTGATCGATGGCAGTTAGAAATTATTGAAAAAAAATATCAATACACTCACTGACAGTGATTGACATGTGACAAGCTAGAAAACAACGCCCATAAGTGTCCAAAGCTGATATTAATTGTTACTACCGTTTATTTCATAAAGTTCTCTTTGCCGTATTCAAAAATATACGAACTGTTGCGTTGACGTATTCAAAAATATACGAAATTGTTGCCTTGACGTATTCACAAATATACGAAATTGTTGCTGAACGTTCTTTGGTCATTAATCAACGACTAGGTCTGCTTCAGGCCGGGTGTGGGGGTCATTCGGAACATTTATTCATCGACCTGGAACAATGGTAGTGCTACGCCTACATCGAAAGGTTCGTGTGAAGATTCCCCCAACTCTCCGTGCAACCAGAGAATAGTCCCTCAAAATAATAACCAATTAGACAGAAACAATTATAGTCATCAACTTTCCAGTAATTCGCATTTGATAGCAGCAGGGCTCGATTGTCATACCGGAACACTCCGGTATGACAATCAAACATCCCCTATAGTTACGGAATTCATTAATTTGTGAAGTTTTCTGTGAAATGTTGTTTTATATTGTGTGTACTTGTGTTGAGTGTGAAAGCGTTTGTGCATGCTGATAATTATTAGTTTTTTTAGTGCATAAATATTTCGTGTGTAAGGATCATAAAATCCACCATTTTTTTAAATTAGTTTTTCGCAAAGTAAATTCTAACTAGATCATTAGACCAGTCGTCTCGTTCGTTTGAGAGGGTTTTTTTTCCTGTTAACATTTGTACAGCAGCACATCCTGAAGAATGATTTTTATCAATATCAATAGAAACTAAGTACATATTGTTTATTACTTGACGGGTTTTACGGGGGGGGGGGGGGGGTAGATAGTTATTCTGTTTGTTGTTTGTAAGGCTACTTATGTTTAAGAATCACATGACATGGTCCTATGGGATAAGGTCCAAAGTCGGAACTCTCAATTAAAGATATAGACCTTCGGTGACATTAAAATCATGTCGGAACAGTCACTTAAAGATATAGTCCTTCTATGATGTATTCATTTAGTATTAATAAGATCAAAAGTTGGAATAAAAAAGTCAAATAAAACCAAGTAAGAACAATCCAAACCATTTGAGTCCTTAAAACTCACACATAAGTATATCGTCCTTCGATAATGATAAGGAGACATTCGTGTAAAAAATACATTAGTTTAAATTATGAAATCATATTTCTTTTAGTTTCCATATTTATATTACCATTGCGTGATAATAGTTAATAGTCTATTCTACTTTCGTTTTGTGTCGACCATTTTATCAGTGGAGTGCATCCCCTTGTAAAAGGAATACATTAACAGAGTAGTCAACTTTTGTTTTTAATTCAAAATTCATTCGGTTTTGATAATGGATCTTGGGGGGAAAGTAAAGTGTGGGGTCTACTTTCGTTTTATATTTATTCATTTTAAATGAATTGGAGCTTTCTAGGTAAATATACACGTAGACGATAAATATTCGCATAATATATTTTAATATTTAAAACAAACTTACGTGGCAAGCATGCTTCAGAACTATTTTGTTTTTTATTTGTATGATTTTCTTTTAAAATAAGGAGTTTTTATTAGATGTAAATATGTATTTTATTTCGTTTTGTATATTTTTTATTATTTATTCGTTCTTAATTTGTGTAATGTAATGAGGGTAAAGATGGCTTTGGTATTGTTTTATAAATATTTTATTTCTGCCCGGTTTATTCTTGTAGTGACTACATAGATTCAATTATTTGCTATTTACCATTTTGTAAAACCTAAGACATTAAATCCTGACATGAAATATGAAATTTAAATTTATAAAATTCACCATTTTGTTTATATCTTGTATATTTTTTGTTTAATATATTGTATGAATTTTGATTAAAGAAGCTTGAAGTTTGTCTAATTAAAAATTGTTTGTTTATATCAATCATGAAACAAAATAAAATGGGGTTTAACGTCCTACTTTCTGCACCTAACCTGGGTTATTGGAGACGGGCATACGCCATGCAGTGTGATGTGACGGTAATTTAGCTCAGGCAGCGGCGCTACGGCATACTCTTATATCGAATTCCAACTGCCAAGGGATCTTTTACGTGCACGCCAATGTATACCCGGATTTCGGTTTTTAGTCCCATCGGAACGACTAGAGAGCTGTCCTCGCCAGGCCCTCCTTCTGCATCACTGACAAGGGGAAATCACGCCGGAAAATCTGGACTTTCTCGGCCAATGCAGGGATCGAACCCCCTAGCTCCAGGCTAGCTATCCACTTAGCAACGTGATCCCCATATCAATCAGGAAATCGGTTGATCCTGGTAAATATCCTTGGGATTTATTCAACAGGGAAATTTAGAATGAGGGAAATTTAGAATGAGAAGATGGGTTGACGGAGTGTGGACACGGCATGGATCAAAGGTCGTATAGATTTCAAGGCACTCACTGAAAATCGGGACAAAGGAACCTCTCGACTGAAGCCACTACCCAGTGCCCACGAGGAAATTGCTTTGGGGTGGTGTTGGAACCCAAAGCCGTATGTAGGATTTTAAAAGTGGGGGCGGGCGGCAGCAGAGTGGTGGGGCGCCAATATAAGTTATTGAGTGCGGGGACTACAGCAATCGAAGCAATCTGTTTCACAGAGAATTACTTACGAATTATCTCTGTAACAGACGACTGTCCACAACAGGTGCGTTGACTGCACGCGCCGTTAGTCATTGGCTCAACGGCTCGTGCAATGTTTACTTAACACCTAACTGCTTCGGGCAAAATGATGCATTTTACTCATTTAATTACCCATTTACACAAAATAGGAAATATTTTTTAACTACAAATACTTCAAACGTCTTTATTTATTTTTCTTTTACCTCAAAAAAATGTTTGAGAATTTAATTTGTCGGAGTAAAAAAGTTAATATGCCGTACTCATTAAGCCTCGTCGATGTCATGCTTATCAGTGATTGTAGCGGCCAAGCGAATATTCACTGCGGGATCAGTTTGCAATCGAAGTGGATAGCAAGTGATCCAGTGGGGACGCCATTTCTCGGGGCGCCTTATTTGCCTGGAGGTGCAATGCACCCCCCATAAATACGACCCTGTTGGAACCACGGCATATACATACTCCTCGCAGTGTTCCGTTTGATTAGGGCTAATCCCACTACTAACTTGTTCTAAATTATATCGTTAACTGCGTTACAAAGGCACTAACCTTAAAACAGAGCGTCAAATTGGACCAAATATGTTTACATAACGTTACGTCATGGCTCACGATTTTATTATGCCCAATTAACCAGTGCATAGCAGAATATTGCAGTAAAACTATTCGTCTGCCAAACGAGACTATCAACATTGACATAATGTAAACAATACTGTATGGAGACGAACAGACTTTCACCGTATTTAAAAATAATACCTTAAATAACTGTCCAAAGTTTTAGGGAAGACTCCAGATTAAACGAAGGGCTGTCAATAGTGTCATGTTGCTATACTCAAGTGATAAATTTGATTGAACGGGATGAATAGACTCACTCCCTCAAAAGTTCAAGTATTAGAAGCCAATCCAGCAATGGTCCGAGAGGGATTCCTCGGGCCATTGATTCAGGAATATGCGGCATATAAAGGTCACATAAAATTCAAAGGCAGTCGGGAGGCTGGATGATCGAATGGTTAGCGTGTGTGCGCTGTATCATAAAGCCTGTCATTGAGCATACTCCGCGCAGTGTTGCGTTTGATTGGAGGTTATCCAACTACACACTGCTATTATGAGTGGATATTGTTGTTTTAAATTTTGATTTGTCAGTAGTCCGTCTACCAACCAATCACTAGCTGCCAATATTGGACCAAATATGTTTACATAACGTTACGTCATGACTCACGATTTTATTATGCCTAATTAACCCGTGCATAGCAGAATACTGCAGTAAAATTAATTGCGTGACAAACGAGGCTATCAAGTCGAATGAAATGTAAGCAATACTGTTTGGAAACAACATACTTTCACCGTTTTGAATACCTTAAATCACTGTCCAAAGTTTTAGGGAAGACCCAGATTAAACGACGGACTGTCATGTTGCTGTACTTAAAGGGACAATAACATTCTTGCTGGCTTGGTAGCACCAGAAAATAAATAATACCCTTATTCTAAGTACTAGATGTTTAAATGTCCTACCTGTTGTGTAAATTATCCATTACAACCTATTTTATTTGTCCAGAGGGGTCGAAAATATTTTAAAATCCAAGTCACATTTGAAAAGGTTTACGTTAGACTTTTCAAATCAATTGGTTGAATTTTTCCAATTTTTTAAATTAGGTGTGTTAAGATGAAATTTATATCATCATTTAATTGGAATATTCTAAAATAATACGATTTGTTGACCAGAATGAAGATTGGGACATATTTTTCAGTTACAACAAGAGTGTTATTGGGGCTTTAAGTGACAGCTTTCATTGAACGGAAAGAATAGACACACTCCCGCATAAATTCAAGAAACAGACGCTATTCCAGCAATGGTCAGAGAGGGATTTCTCGGGCCATTGCTTCAGGAATATGGTCATTGAGTCAACTGGCGTTATTTCGAATCCCCGGTTTTCTCCGGGTCATCTGGTTCCTTCCCACTGCTAAAGACCCCTAGGCGCAATCGGATTATTGAAATAAAATTAAACCATATGTTAGTCCCGAAAGGACATAGTTTGTGTCGAGTGGACGTTAAACCACATTTCCCTCTCTCTCTTATTTGGTCAATAGTCTCTTAGAGAGAGAGAAAAAGAGAGAGGGAGAGAGAGAGAGAGAGACTTGAACCAAACTAGATCATTTTAGGTCTAACAGATGGACCAATTTTTTTCAGCAATTAGTATGCTTGTAGGGATCCTTAGCAACGAGAGGAAGCCGGGCCACGAATTCACGAAGCATTCTCAGATTTAAGTCAATAATTTGCCCAAAATACTTAACTTTATTTTGACTAAAATATAGTCTTTTGTAAAACTTTTGTTGTTTTAATGTATCAAATACATCAATAAGAAACTATGCACAAAGTTTAATGTTTCTGGATCAAATAAATTTCTCATAAACAGTGATTCAAAGTTGAGTAAATTCTCAACTTAAGTCTGAGAATGCTTTGTGAACTTGGGGCCAGAGGAAACCCATGAGGCTGGACTGGCAACCCTACTCATTGTCACGTACAAGCAGGGAATCGAAACCACGCCACTTGACTCAATGACAGACCTTATGATTTCAGCTTCACGTTAAACCACCACACCAATCAATCCCCGATCTCTCAAGAGAAAATCTAACTAAATTGTTTGGATAATGTTTAATTCTTTATTTAATATACAAAGTACATATTATAATTGTGTGAAGGACTAGATAACTCTAGGCCAAATCATACCAATTATTAAACATTTTAATTCTGTGGAATACTGTTGAAATTGTTTCCAGTGATATTAACAACCTTTTATTTAAAAATTGGGAATACAAACATCATCAGCTTTAAAAATATACATCATGTGATTAAAATACAGATTCCATTTCGTTTCGTTTTTTACAGGTTAAAATTTCATTTTACTAGGACCTGGAAGAGTTGTTATATGAAACGATTCTGGTTGATGTCAGGAATTGTGTTACGGCAAGTTCTTGGCGTGCTTTGCAAGGAACTGTGGGTAAAGTAATAGAAACGTCAACACGGATTGATTAATCAAAGTCTGACAAAAGCCGCTTCTATGACCCCCGACACACCCTCCCATTACAACCGGTTAGATCTTCATGTGAAAGTATAAAAACGAAATGAAAACTAGGTCTGTGTTTTATTCAGATTGATATATATACACATGTATTTACATTTAAAGGGACAATACCACTCTTGCTGGCTTGGTAGCTCCAGAAAATAAATAATAGCCTTATTCTAAGTACTAGATGTTTTAGTGTCTTACCTGTTGTGTAAATTATCCAATTACATCCTATTTTACTTTTCCAGAGGGTTCAAAAATATTTTAAAATCCAAGTCACATTTGAAAAGGTTTATGTTAGACTTTTCAAATCAATAAGTTGAATTTTTCCAATTTTTTAAATTAGGTGTGTTACAATGAAATTTATATTATCAATTAATTGGAATATTGTAAAATAATACAATTTGTTGACCAGAATAAAGATTGGGACATACATGTATTATTCAGTTACAACAAGAGTGTTATTGGGGCTTTAAACAATATATTTTCTCATTGAAGAATATCATAACTGATAATTAATGGTTGAAGGAATTGTTATTTTCCCATTTACCCTCCACTTCTACCTTGACAGATATCGGAGTTAAATATATCTTGAGAAACTTGCATTACGAGTCAGTCATAGGTGATAGACTCTTGTCATATAGAGGAGCTTGTTTAGTTACAGTGTCTACCAAACCATTTCAAATGTAAAATAGATTATGAATGATTTATTTTAACTAAATATTTCAAAATAAAAGTCAGTGTGATTGCGTACAGTCTTCAGCTCTATATTAAACATTTAATTTGATATTTTGGGACATCCATTTATTACCCTTGAAAAAAGAATGTAATTTATCTTATGGAACAAAAGCACAATGATTTTCTTCAGGATTATCATGGTAAATAATATCCGAATAATATGGACTGCTGTTTATAGATTAGGAACTCAACCCAACCCCAGCTCATCTTTTCCTTCTTCTTGGCGTTTTTGATTTCATTAGCCTATTTCATTTGTTTGGGTTTCGGGGGTGGGGTGAAAGAGGATATGCTTAATTCACATATGATCTAGGATATAAGTAACATACAAATTCACACAATGATGTTTGGAAAGGATGTGTCCCTAAAGTATCTTAGCTGACATTTTCTGGAATAAATAATGTGTCTCTTCTACAAATAACATTTGAAAACTGGACAACAATTACTCAGTTTCTATATAAACAAAATCATAATTTCATTATGTGACATTCATACTTTTTATCCCATAAATAAAATACTTTTCATTCATCCTTTCATCCATCATTCATTCACTCTTTCATTCACTCACTCTTCAGTCTAAACATATAAACCAGATATGCAGGTCTGGAAATAACCATTTCAGATGTACCCAACAAAATGTCAGGCACTAATGAAATAGTACCTGGCATTTTCAACTTAGTGCCGGACATGTATTAATAGTATCAATAAAAAAGACAAATCGGTGCTGACAAAATGACAGACACAGGAGGCTTTGTGCCTGACAAAGCCTGAATCTGTGCCTGACATTGTCTAGGACAGGTGCCTTATTTCCAGGTTTGATTATCTGGTTTTTATGTATGGAAACTTCTCTCCTTCCTGGGAATACAGTCGATGATGGAGTCTTGGTCATTCATTCACCATTCATTCACTCTTCTTTCATTCACACTTCATTCCTTCTTCTATCTATCAGTCTATATCATCAACACCCACTAATGTCTTTCTGTTTTTTACGATGATACCTTGTTTCTAATGGATCGAAACCCCTCTCCTTCGCTCCGAATACAGCCCAGGATGGGGTCCTCGCCATATAATCCTTGGTTGTAAAAGTATTTTTTCCGTTGGAGTTCCGATATTCCGACATGAGTTGATGAAATTTTGGATAATCTATCCACGTCCACCATTCTCCATTAACCTTCAACTATAATTAATAAAAATATTACAAATATTTACAATCGTAAAATGTAACAAATAAAGTATTATATATGACCCTTTTGTGATTGGACAGATGAGACTGTAAAAACTGTCATTTTCTTTGATGAAAATATCTGGCTACGTCATAGTAAACAAAAACGTCAAAAACTGACTGGCAAATTACTTCAAGTTCTTCTCAAAAGTCAACAGGTTGTCAGTTAGTGATACCCTTATATTCTTGCCCTCTGCACAATCAACAACTCCAGTGTATTTCTGGTAAGATTGGGTGATTCTATCCACTTCCAAGATGTACAAAATCCCCAAAGAAGAATGCATTTACGTAATTGAAAATTTTGCATGATGTATGTATGTTACTTTGTCTCCAACACAGCGGAGATCATTTGGAAAGAAAATTACTTTTATACAAAGAGACCAATATAATTGAACCACGACACAGGCTGAAGATAAACTCAATAGTTGTAGGAATCAGTAAATGTATTATGGGTTCTGTTTTTGGTCACCCTGTATATATCTATACCTAAATTCTTTCCTGGGAAAATCTCTTCAAGGTTGTTCATTAAATATCCATTTACCTTTTTATGTGCTAGAAGTAGACAGTTTGAATGTTCATGTTCAGACGCTATCTCATAATCTGTTAACAAATCCGTCAATTTATTCACGAAATATATAACTTCTTCATGCCATGGAACATTCTGCATAGTTAAACTTGATGCTTTAGATTCACCACAATACGTTACACCCTGAAACATAAAAAAACAATTTTACAGTCATAAACAAAACAAATCTATGGACAAAACACAGAAATCGATATCTGATTAGGTTAATGCATCTTGGGGGCTAGCTCTAAGGATAAGGCAGCCATGTCAAAATAACTTTGCTGCGACAATTTAACAATACAATTAAGAAAGAGAGAGAGAAATGGGGTTCAACGTCCGCTCGACAAAAACTAGGTCATTTCGGGACTAACATATGGTTTAATTTTATTTCAATAATTCGCTTGCGCGTACAGGTCTTTAGCAGTGGGAGGAAACCGGAGTGCCCAGAGGAAACCCACAAGGTTGAGAAGGCGCCCCTCACTCCATAGTTAAGGATATGGCAGCTATGTTACAGTTAAGGATATGGCAGCTATGTTACAGTTAAGGATATGGCAGCTATGTTACAGTTAAGGATGTGGCAGCTATTTTACAGTTATGGATGTAGCAGCTATTTTACAGTTATAGATGTGGCAGTTACTTTACAATTAAAAATGTGGCAGCTATTTTACAAATAAGAACAAGCCAAATGTGAATGAAAATATCTTTATACCAGTTTGGATGAATTGGTACTGGTAAAGAAACTTAACAGAGAGACAAATAGACTGGAGGTTAAGTGCAGGCCGGGGATGGGGGTTTGTCTATCAAGTGGGAAAATTACGAGATCCAACTTTTTTACAGTTTGTGTAGAATACACTGTCGAGGGGTAATGAATCGGCTGTAAGGGCGTTTTCGAGATATCCGGGGTCAAAGGTGAATGTGCAGCCATTCTTGTTTCATGAAAATATGCTGAAAATGATCGAAAGTAATCACTCTTTTAATAAAAATGTAAACTTGCTAAATTCCCCTCCGTGGAATCGCAACAATTGCTGTCTCAATGATAGACCCATCATCTACAGCGAAGGACTCCTCCCCACCCGAAACCTTTAACAGAGATACTAACCTTGACTTCTATAAAATCGGGTTTACCCAAGTCTACGAGTTTAGCATAATTTTCAATTTCTTCTGTATTCCATTCTTTAACTAAGGTTAATCTATACACAGTTCTCTGCCCTTTATTAGATAGTTCCGTTAAACTATCTGTAAATCTTGTCCAGAAATCTTTAAACAGAGGACGATCGATCTTTTTTAAACTCTCCTTCGTGCTGGCATCAACACTAACATATAATTGAGTTATTGGTGATAAATCTCTGTAACCAAAAATAATTCACACTGTTTTAAGAGAGAGAGAGAAATGGGGTTTAACATCCGCAAACTAGGTCATTTCGGGACTAAGATATGGTTTAATTTTATTTCAATAATTCGCTTGCGCGTAGGGGTCTTTAGTAGTGGGAGGAAACCGGAGTGCCCGGAGGAAACCCACGATGTTGAGAAGGTGCCCCTATCTCCATACCACATACGCTCACACCATGTCTCGAAACCACAACAGCAAGCCAGAGGTGACCGGCCAGCTAGAGGTGGAAGCGCAGCACTCTAGACCACTAGCCCCCCCACCCCACTGTTTCAAGACTTTCTACAAACCTTAAACATACATCATGCAATTGCAATTATATCCCTTTCTTTAAGCATTAACTCTTGATGCCATCTTCTGTGAACAATTTTCACTGGATTTGAACCCACACTGCTGGTTAATCAAGACAATGTTTTTAATGTACTGAATTTAGTAATGATGATTGAAGCTAGGTCTAAAATTCAATCTTTAATATCTCGCTTCAGAGTGAATGATTTGGACTGAAACTTTCAGATTATTTAGTTTTTAACTGTTATATAGTGATAAGTGCCAGCTCTTTGTATTCTTCCATAATGCCCCTTTAATTAAAGTAAAAACTTGTCTTGTCTTTTTAAAGGAGCTTAATCGCTAATTTATTTGGGACCTAGAAATTGCCACAAATGGGTCGCAACGCATATAATAACATAATATGAATGTACATAAACTGATTTACATTCAACAGTTTCTGTTTTTACTGTAATTTCAAATCAGTTATGTTCAGCGTAATACGCCAGAAGTTTTAATCAAATGGCAGTCTCTAGCAGCTGGTAGTCTACACTGATAGTATTTATTGCGAATGTCCTTCAGATAAGAATATGAGGTCACCATTTGACATGACTTGTGGAATATGTCTACCCTCGTTCTTGGAGTTTCTTGTTACAAATGAGACTGAACGCATTATGGTAACGCATTTAACCAATGGTAAAATGTTTATTTTGTGTTAAATATTGGATATCGGAAGCCCATCTTTTCCCACTAAGATTACAACTTCAGTGTTGATTTAAATTGACCAATAATTTGTGTTTTCAATGTCGAAGACTTTGAATGATATTGAGTTTGAGACTTAGCTACTTTAACAAAATAATAAAGTATGAAGATCAGTAAATATTTGAATTCATAGTTACAGACACTGAGAGAAATAAGATTTAACGTCCACTCAACACAAACTAGGTCTTTTAGGACTAACATATGGTTCAATTTTTTTTACAAATAATGTGCTTGTGCGAGAGCAAACACAAGGTTGGACAAGCTACCCTACTCCTCATTTTGTACATTTAATAATGTTGACTATAGTAGGTCTATTTTCAATTGTTAACAGGGGTTAATGAATAATTACCTAATGGCATCTGGGAATTGTGCGTTGGTAACGAGGAACGTTGATATTTGTTTATCGTGGAGTAAATCTATAAATTTATTTATCTCTGGATACATGATGGGTTCACCAACTAGAGATAAGGCACAGTGTTGAGGTGTCATACCTTCAGCAAATCTTTCTGGTATTACACCTGGCACACCTAAAATTAAATAAACAACAATCACAATGAAACATAAATAAGATAATGTTTAACGTATGAAGACAGGCATATACAGGCATGAGGGAAATTTTGCCCAGACAGCGGCACTATGATCTACTCTTACATCGAATTAAAACTGTCAAGGGATCGTTAACGTGCACACCATTGTGTACACGGGACCTCCGTTTTTTGTCCCATCCATACAACTAGACTACTGTCCTTGTCAGGCCCTCCATCCTGTATCACTGCCAAGCGGAAGAATTAAAACATACAGCATGTCAATTTAGGTTCATTTCAGTTCATTTTGCTATAATAGTTCCAAATTAGACAAAGGAAAATAAATTAATAATAACGTTATTCTTAGGAAAAAATTCTAAAATGTTCAAAGTAAGATAGCACCATGAATATTATTTTAAATGGACAAGAACTGAATTTTAATTCTGGTTTTCAAATTAGTTACTTTAAATTCTTCCTCAAATTAAAAATAATCTTCAAAAATCATTTTGAAAAGATTATCTGGACATCAATCATGGATTTTGAATTTTACATGAAAATAAAACACAAAGGCTTGATGATAATCAGAGATAGAGAGAGAGAGAAAGAGAGAGAGAGAGATGGGGTTTAACATCCACTGGACACAAACTAGGTCATTTCGGGTCTAACATATTATGGTTTAATTTTATTCAATTATTCGCTTGAGCGTAGGGCTCTTTAGCAGTTCGAGGAAAACAGAGGGCCCGGATAAAATCCACAATGTTGACACTAGTTTGTGTCGAGTGTACGTTAAACCCCATTTCTCTCTCTCTCTTTCTCTCTCTCTCTATCTCTGATTATCATCAAGCCTTTGTGTTTTATTTTCTCGCTTAATGAGATTTATACAAGAAACAAAATCAGTCCGAGCGGATGTCAATATTCCTCCCGAATATACCTTTAAATTCGTTAATCATCTTTGTATGATTTCGTAGAGCACCCTGGATAAGTGTTTCTGGATCATCCATTTCCCACTTCCATTCTGTACCAACTGGGTTCGTGTGATGCCTACAATAACAGTAATCTATTAAGCATACATTATGCAAGAGGTAAATTTGTCTATTGAACGTATTTCGTTACGCCTAAAAAAACAGAAATCTATTAAAACATGCATTATGCAATATGCAAGAGCTAAATCTGCCTATTGCAAGTCTTTCTTTTGGGCTTAAATGTTATCTGAATTATTAATTAATAATACCAAGACCATAATCAAATCTCAATGTCATATCCGCTACCTACCGGCAATGTGACGTGGATTTGAATATTTTTGCCTGGGGCAGCCCCGCTACGGCCCATGAATTTCAACTGCCAAGTGATCGTTTACATGCATACCAATGTGTACACGTGACCTCGTTTTTTCGTACAATGCAAATGACTAGATAGCTGTCATTATCAGGCCCTTCGTCCTGCATCACTGACAAAGGGAAATACGCTGCACTTTCTCAGCCAATGCAGGAATCGAACACTCGACCTCCCCGATAGCGAACCAGTGTTTTACCCACTTAGCCATGTGATTCCCCACCCCAGTTCAGTCTAACTGAATACAAACCGATGTCATTAGAACATTGAATTAGAATTTCTCGTAGTTTGAGAAGTTATATGTACAGAGAGATGTAATTGAGTTACGAACCTCCAACAGAAGACACATTTATTAGCACAAGCTAAACTAGGAGTGGTCTCCATACAACGATGACTTTCTATTCCATAAAACGTGTGTTTATAACATCCTCCCCTACCACGTAACATCGACTGAAAACAATCAACATAGTTCTTGAATAAAGTCATTTTGAGACTAACATATGGTCAATACTACTGGCAGAAATTTGCCCCGACAGCATGAAATGAAAATGAAGTGAAATTTAACGTTAATGAAGACGGGCATACACCACACAATGTGCTATCAGAGAAATATTGCCCAGACAGCGACGCTTCAGCCTACTTATATCGTATTCCAACTGACAATCCTTGGATGAAATTAAATGAAACAGGGTTTAACGTCCTACTGTTCTGTTCCTGTACTGGGATAATAAAGACAGGCATATGCCATACAGCAATGAGGGAAATTTTGCCCGAGCAGTGGCATTATTGCCCACTCTTACATGAAATTCCCACTGCCAAGGGATCTTTTACACAGAACCTCCTTTTATCGTCCCATCTGCACCACTAGACAGCTGTGCTTATCTTGTATCACTGACAAGGAGAAACCACGTCGGAAAATCCTGATGATCTTTCTCAGCCAATCCAGGTATCGAACCTGCAACTTCCAGACTAGCAAGCCATCAGCATCTTAACCACTGTGGCTTCACCACCAGGATCAAACCTGGTATACCCCGGTTACTGCACCAAGGTCATAGTCATTTAGCCACTGCAGCACCTTATACACATATCAAAGATAAACCCTGTCAGTACTTTCAACGTACCTTGGTCCAACGACAAAGTTTAACACCAGAATGGGATCCAATCAATTTATAGCCCTGTTTCTCCAGTGATGCTCTTAATACTGGGGTAATCATCTGTCTTGATTCACCAGTCTCTTCTTTTTGTTTGGCCTGCTGGAAAGAAATCAATGAAAATGAGTATAATTTAGTTTCTATTTTTTTACTTTCATTTTTTTACTTCATGATCTTGAAGCAAATATCCCAGTCCATAAATCCATGTGCAATTGCCCAAGAAGGGAGAGAGAGAAAGAAATGGGGTTTAACGTCTACTTGACACAAACTAGGTCATTTCGGGACTAACATTAATTCTAATTCAATAATTTGCTTCCGTGTAGGGGTCATTAGCAGGTGGATGAAACCGGAGTACCCGGAGAAAATCCACAAGGTTGGACAGGCGACCCTATTCCTTATCATGTACAACTTAGGATTCGAAACCACGTCAGACTTTATGAGAGAGAGATGGGGTTTAATGTTCAATCAACACAAAAGGGTTAAACTTAATTTCAATAATTTGCTTGAGCACAGGGGTTTTTAGTCGGAGGATAGCGGAGGAGCTTCTTACCTTTGCTTTTTTCATAATAAAACCCAAATCTTCTAAATCAACCACACCCGATTTCGGAGATGTTTTTGGTTTAGTTTTTGTCTGTATCTGCTTTTTATCCGTTTTGTTCGGCTTCTCCGCGTCTTTTTCAACCTCAATCTCTTCTTCACTTGTGGATTCAAATAAAATCTACAAACAACGAAACTGATTCATCAAAACCACGCGCTAATTCAAACTTGTTGCTATGGAAATAATTATTAAATGTAAAATATCTTGATTAATAAAATACACAACTACTGATGTATATTTCACTTGAGTGGCATTTAGCGATTGAGTACAATAAAAAACCCAACACAATTTATATGGAAAACAATCACCCATTTATATACATATAGCACGATGTTTCGAAGAATATCCTCTCATCGTTATAATCAAGCACAACTGTAGAACGAGGTTTGAAAACTATCACTGGTTCACATGTATAGCACAACGTTTCAACAAGTATTCTTGTTATCAAGTACTGACATAGTATGACATGTCAATAAGTGTTGTCTTATCCTTATCAAGTACTGGCATATAGCATGATATCCCCAAAAGTATTGTCTTATCGTTATCAAGCACTGATGTATAGCATGACATTTCATTATATCGTTATCAGAGAATGAGAGAGAGGGAAGGGTGTTTAACGTCCACTCGACACAAACTAGATTATTTTGGGACTAACATATGGTTTCATTTCAATAATTCACTTGCGTGTAGGGGTCTTTTATTAGCAGTTGGAGGAAACTGGAGGACATAGAGAAAACCCTCAAGGGTGAAAAGGCGACCTTCCTCCTTGCAACGCCACGTACAACCAGGGATTCGAAACCATGCTACTTGAATCAATGACGGGCTTCATGATACAGCACACACGCGCTAACCATTCGGCCATCTACCCCCCCCCCTCTTATTATTATGAAGTTCAGATGTATGTATGAGAAATTGACCCCCCCTACCTCTTCATCGCTGCTACACTCGTCACTGCTACACGCTGCCCCTTCTCCATCTTCCCCGTCACCTGGTTTAACACAGGCACATTTACCGTCACATTTCTTACTACATTCTTTGACTTTACGTCCATTTAAAGCTGGTTGAGCTTTCTTCCAGAACCAATCTCTCCATGCAGCAAAATCAGCTTCTAAACCTAGATTAATAGATTACCAGAATACATTAATAGATCCAACCTAGATTATCATAATAGATCAAGCCTAGATTACCATAATAGATTCAATCTAGATTACCATAACAGATCCAACCTAGATTACCATAATCGATCCAACCTAGATTACCATAATAGAGCCAGCCTAGATTACCATAACAGATCCAGTCTAGATTACCATAATCAATACAATGTAGATTACCATAATAGATTACTATAACAGATCCAAACTAGATTAGCATAATTGATCCAGCCCAGTTGGTGCAACAAAGTTCAAAGTTCAACCATATTTTATTTTATTCTATTTCCGTATATTTAAATATCTAACCTCCATGTTTACTTTGTACTGTATTCTCATCACAAAATGTTGTCTCAGAAAAACGAGTTCCTGATAATTCATGTAGACTCTTATCTAGTTGCTTAGCAACCTGAAAAAAAAAACAAAAACGTTAACTTAAAACTGAACTGTGAAACAGTATTATATATGTCGTCTACTATGATCTGTTGTAGATTGTAATTCCCTTTCTCTTACATCAAGATGGTGTCAAACTCATTTCGATTTAAGGGGCCACATGGACTAAAGTTTTACATTAAGTGGGCCGGAGACCCCGAGATATACAAAAATATCAAGGTAAAGAAAATTTTATTGATTTATTAGCCTGGTTTCCAAATTGCCAAGACATTGAACATAACGTTCTCTAGTATAACATATAACTTAGATATCTATGACGTACAGTACAGAAGTTAGAGTTTTACTGAAACCAGAAAACAATAATAAATGATTTCCGTGCTAGTTTCTAACAATTATCAAAACGTCATTTTGTTGAAATTTGTTCCATGGACCACATTTAAACCCTTGGCAGGCCGGATCTGTCACCCGGGCCAAATGTTTGACACCCCTGTCTTACATGCTGATATTTATGCATTAATCAACAACTAAAGACAGATCATTCTTGTCTGTCACAATAGTTTAACGGTCCGTTCGATGTAATGAAAACAAGCAGTGTTACAGCCTATTCTTATTTTAAGTTACTAAGCCTATTCATCATTGGATTCGAACTGTCCGGGGTTCTTTTACATAACCGCCAAAGTGACCAATGGACACAAAGGGAGAAACACATCAGCTAACCATGATCAAAATTCTCAGCCACTGGAACGTGAGGCATCCAGGTCCACACCCGACTGAGCCAAAATGGCTCCACTCAAGACAAACACTAAGGGAGGTAACTCTTGCATCCTTTCAATATAATAAACTAAGCTTACTGTACAATAATTATCATGATAAAGGGAGTTTCCCAGTCCGATAACAGTATAGTAAAATCCCTTTAATAACGTCTTCTGAACCCGGAAATCTGCTGCTGTATCTGTCAACCATTTATAGAACCATGTAGCTCCCTCTGGTGGCTGACCGTCTGTATACGTTGATATAATAAACACACAGATATTGCCGTTATTATTCTGAAATATTAAAACATACTTTTACACGAATAATAGTCATAATAGTCAAATTATTGAATGATGGGATAATCTAAAAGCATAGCTAACAGTAGACATAGTTTCAACCTGTATTTCACTTCATATGGAAAATCTCTTTATACAAAACAAGAAATGAAATCCAACTGTTTTGCTGCAAACCGGGCTAATGAAGACGGGTATATGCTATGCAGTGCACTATGAGGCCAATCTTGCCCGGAAAGTGCCACTTCTGTCTTTTCTTATATAGAATACAAACTGTCAAAGGATCTTTTATGTGCAAGCCAATGTGACGGCCCTCCGTCCTGCATCACTGACAAGATGGAACCATGACAATCTGGACAAACTTTCTCAGCGAATGCAGGGATCAAACACCCGACCTCCAGGATAGCGAACCAGCGTCTTACCCACCGTGTCCCCCTTTAAAAAACAACATTAAGCTGATGAGGTTCAGTCCATTATAGTCAGGAATATCAAATTCAAGTGCTCAAGCCAATCAATCTCACCTAGTTTGAGAGAGAGAGAGAGAGAGAGAGAGAGAGAGAGAGAGAAATGGGGTTTAACGTCCTCTCGTCCTCTCGACACAAACTAGGTCATTTCAGGACTAACATATGGTTTCATTTTATTTCAATAATTCGCTTGCGCGTAGGGGTCTTTAGCAGTGGGAGGAAACTGGAGTGCCTGGAGGAAACCCATGAGGTTAAGAAGACGCCCCTATCTCCATGCCACATACGCTCTCACTAGGGATCAAAACCACAGCCGCAAGCCAGAGATGACCGGCAGAGAGAGAGAGAGCGACTCCATAGCAAATAGGTGAGACACAGGTTTAAACTTCAGTCAACACGACCTAGGGCACTTCAGGACTAACATATGGTTAAATTTTATTTCAAAACTTCGCTTGCACGTAGGTGTCTTTAGCAGAGGGAGGAAACCGACCAATCAAAAAGACAAACTCACAGTGACTACAACAGCACAATGTACCTCACCTCTTCAACTAAATTATCTTCTGGGTCGTAATCTTTTAGATTTACTACTTCTGTTCCATATCCTCGTAAATCGTATTCATACGCCAAGGTTTCAGCAAAACTCTATAAAATAAACATTTATAATCAATGTATATGTTTTATAAATATATTGACTCCTCAATGTAGGCTTTTCATAATTATATTTATTGTGTGAAACCATCTTACGACCCAACTTGGTCTAACATGCTTACAACTAATTAATGCCACTCGAGATTTTTGTACAAGAAGCATGTGGGTTACTTTCTAAGGCAGAACTATAGTCTGTTTCTATATTATAATAATAGTTATTATCATATACATGTAAGTGTCACTTACATGTATTTATGCCACAGTATACATTGATAGGCCAAGGATTCACTAAAATTCTATCAAACAAACATTCAAACGTTCAGTCATGTGGTGTCTTGAATCAAATGAAAGGGAGTTTAAAATCCTATTCTTCTACTCCTAAACAGTGTGTTATGATTGACATTTTGCCCAGGCAGCAGCATTATGGCTTACTCTAATATCGAAATCCAACTGCAAAGGGATCTTTTATGTGCATGCCAGTGTTTACATGGGACCACAGTTTTCCATACCATCCGAATAACTAGACAATTTCACCGACAAGAGGGGATCACGGTGGAAAATCTGGCTGAACTGTCTCGGCAAATGCAGGGATCAAATACCCGACTTTCAGGCTAACAATTCAGTGTCTTACCCACGTAACCACCATGGCTTGAGTTTAGATATACAAGCTGCCCACTCACTCTGCCCTGGGGGATTTTATCGAGGAGCTGGGATTCCATGCCTGGGGTCGCGGGTTCGAACCCAGACATGAACAACCAGTCACATGAATTCTAAATATACATGTAATACTACCTGTGCTTTTCCTGTTTGGCTGCCATAAAATATTTTCAGTTTCTTTTTTCCTATTTTTTTCCTTCTTGACTGATTAGATGTTTTATTTTCATCTGGTGATATTTTTGGTTCGATCTACAAATCAAAAACAACAACATCAACTTAAACTACGTTATTTTGGGACTAACATATGGTTTAATTATACTACATGTACAATAATTCTCTTAGAGTGTCACGAGATTGGTCAGGCAACCCACTCCTTGTCATTTACAGGTTGAAAATCAAAACGGGGGTGGGGGGATGGCTGAATGTTAGCATGTGCATGCTGTATCATTAAGCCGGTCATTGAGTCAACTGGCGTGGTTTCGCATCCCCGGTTGTACATGACAAGGAGTAGGGTTTCCTGTCCAACCTTTTGAGTTTTCTCTGGGTCCTCAGATTTCCTCCAACTGCTAAAGAGCCCTACGCCCATATGTTAGTCCCAAAATGTCTTAGTTTTCATCGAGTAGACGTTTAACACCATTTCTCTGTCTCTCTCTATACATGTATATAGTATTACGCAAACTTTAGAGAGGCATAATGGGAGATAAGAAAAAGAGTGGACAGTTCGTGCTACAATAGTTAACAAATATATAGATAACGTAAATGGAATATGCTGAAAATTTCAGTCAATTTGCTCAACTCTGAACCATAATATTTTACATTTAGTTATTTTGCAAAAAATATGTTTTCCAATTCACTAAGTATCGCAGGCTAGCCAGGGTTATGGTCTAGATACCATCAGTTAATTAATGTCTAATTAATAATTTATAAAACAATTCAGGCTTAAAGAAAGACACGTAATAGGCAGATTTACCTTTTGCATAATGTATGCTTAAGTCGTTGCCTGTCCAACCTCGTGAGTTACCTCCGGGTCCTTCAGTTTTCTCCCACTGCTAAAGACCCCTACGCGCAAGCAAATTCTTGAAATAAAACTAAACCATATGTTAATCTCGAAATGACCTAGTTTGTGTTGAGTGGATGTTAAACTCCATTTTTCTCTCTCTGAATGCTTTGTGAAACAAGGGCCTGTTTGTGTAAAACAAAATTTCGATCTATTGAGACAGGACAGGAAGTTGAAACAATAAAATAAATGTCTTTTAAAAACTACGAGTACAACAAATAACCTAGTTCTATTGTTTATATTCACATGTTTGTCACAAGTTTCAGCTAAATTTAATCACAAAAACTTCAGGAAATACAAAGGTTTATTATTTCTTTATGACTTATAACAGATAATCTTAATTGTTGTAGACATCTCTTCCTTAAAATATGTGACTGTGTCTCGTTAAATAATGTATATGGCTTAAATTTAAATCCTTATTCAACTTGTAGATATGTCACAGACAGTTACTAGTATCATAGCTTACAACTGAAGATATTATCTGTACAATATATACTAATATTAATTCACTTCAAAAAAACATTGAACATTACTAAAAGAAACAAAACAATACTCTATAGCAACAAATAAGAGAGAGAGATAGAGAAATGGGGTTTAACACACTCAACACAATTTAGGTCATTTCGGGACTGACATATGGTCTAATAACAATAATTTGCTTGCACGTAGCAGTATTTATCAGGTGGAGGAAACCAGAGAACCGAGAGAAAACCCATGCGGTTGGACAGGCAACCCTACACCTTATCATATAGTAAAACAGGGGATTTGAAACTACTCCTTGTCACGTACAACCGGGGATTTGAAACTACGCATCCACCCCCCTGTAAGTAAAAGAACCCTTGACAGCTGGAATTTGATATAAGAGTAGGCTGTAGTGTCGCGATCCGGGTTAATTTGCCCTTATACAATGTACACACTGTATGGTGTTACGTCTGTCTTCATTATATAGCCCAGTCCGTGCAGAAAAGTAGGACATTAATTTTATTTCATACCACACCACATTGAGTTATCTTCATTAGCCGAGTCATCGCAAAAAAAAAGTAGGTCGTTAAAGCCCGTTTATTTATATCAGACTAGAAGCTGACTCACAGTCAAATAGATCATGTGCACAGCAACACCCAAAATAAAAAGGAATTTAAACTTGATGTAAATAAATAGAAAGTTATCTTTGTATTTAACATGAAGAATATTTCCTGAATGAGTGAAGTCAGTACATGACAACCATCACCTTATACTGACCGCTAATTATAAATAACTCTTATAAATAGAGAGAGAGAGAAAGAGAGAGAAGTTAACCTCCACTCAGCACAAACTAGGTCATTTCGGGACTAACACCTGTTTCAATTTTTCATAACAATAATTTGCTTGTGCGTAGGGGCCTTTATGTAGCAGTAGGAAACTAAGAGAAAAACCCACGAATATGTACAGACGACCCGACCCTACTCCTTGTCACGTACAAGCGGGGAATCGAAACCATGCCACCTGACTCAATGACAGACCTTATGATACAGCGCGCACGTCCTAACCATTCTGCCATCCACCACCCCCCCCCTCACATAAATAGACATAAATATATAGGTCACTAAAAAGTTATGTAAGTGATATGTTCTAAACTTTTATTTTTATAATATTATGACATTCTTTATACATTTGACATGTTCATTCAAGTAGATGTGTAAAACAGCTAGTCATATGTTGAACAAGGAATGAAATGGTGTTTCACATTCCTCACTTCTGTTCTGATGGGCATATGCGGTACAATATGTGCTATGAGGGAAATTTTGCCTGGACAGCAGCCCTACGTCATACCGGTAATCGTATATCCAATTTCAACTGCTAAGGGATCTTTTGTGCTGGCCAATATGCACACGGGACCTGGGGGTTTTTTTGTCCCATCCGTAGGGTTGGAAAGGGTGGGAAACTTTCCCGGAATTTTGGAAAGTTACTTTCTGCGAATTTTCAGTGTTGCGAATTTTCAAATCTATTTTTAGAACGGAAAAATACTAAAATTACAATTATTTACTAGAATTTTCTTTTTCTCTTTTACTTTCATCTATATAAACTATTAAAACTTATTTAACCATGTTAGCTGTGTTCCAAATGGTAAAACTAAAGAGATAAATCGAAGCTAACATCGATCCTTTCAGCACAGAAATTTTAGATATTCATGAGGATTCATTTGAACCTGAAATCTTCCTTTTATCCACCGATGATGATGTAGATAATGATTTTGAAGACGATGAAATGGCAGTGTTACCTAACTTTGAGCATTAATTATAGAGTGTGTAACCTGTATATGAACAATTTAACATTATTAGTTATTAGATTTTACATGTAGTATATAAGACATATCTGATATTAAAGTATTACTGTCACTTGCAACTCATTAATAGCGACACAGGTTTCAATTTATGACACCATATTGAAAATTTATAAAATTCTCCAAAATTCCTGGAAAATTCCTAAATTCCCGGGAAATTTACCCTGTTTGAAAATTCACGCGAATTTTGCAACCCTACTCATCTTTCAACATTGACTGACTGACAAGGGGAAACCACGTCGAAAAATCTTGATGAACTTTCTCTGCCAAAACTGGGAGACAATACTCAGCCTCCAACCTAGTGAACCAGCATCTTACTCAATTAATTTACCGCAGACGGTGTGTCTCCTACATAGACCAAGAAGGAATACTATGAAAATAAATGGGGTTTAAAGCCCCAATAACACTCTTGTTGTAACTGAAAAATATGTCCTAATCTTCATTCTGGTCAACAAATCGTATTATTTTAGAATATTCCAATTAAATGATGATATAAATTTCATCTTAACACACCTAATTTAAAAAATTGGAAAAATTCAACCAATTGATTTGAAAAGTCTAACGTAAACCTTTTCAAATGTGACTTGGATTTTAAAATATTTTCGAACCCTCTGGACAAATAAAATAGGTTGTAATGGATAATTTACACAACAGGTAGGACATTTAAACATCTAGTACTTAGAATAAGGGTATTATTTATTTTCTGGAGCTACCAAGCCAGCAAGAATGTTATTGTCCCTTTAACGGTCTAATTTTCTGACCCAACCGGACCAGGCATACAGCTGTTCTTGCACGTGACGAAGGGGTCTTTAGCGGTGGGAGGAAACCGGAAGACCTGGAGATAACTCACAAGACGACCCTACTGCGTGTCACGTACAACCGTATATCCGAAACCATGCCAGTTGACACAATAACAGGCTTTATGGTACACCATCTTAGACACCCCCCGCATCCTGTATGTCCAGACTTGACCAGAAGATTACTTACTGGGGGGTTTCTTCTGTTGTATATAAACCATGCCACAGAGGCTGTGGCTATGATAGCCGTCCATGCGGTTGTAGAGAAACTCTTGAATAATTTCTCCAACATAATGCTGTAAAATATAAAAAACAAAAACCATTTTACAGAGTTTTCTTGTAAAATACAAATTACATCACTGGCACAACAATAATGAGCTAATCAAATCCCTTGACGGAATAATGATATCATTGAAGCATTTTCTGAAAAGGTGAAAAGATAGTCCCTACTTAAGTATTTTGTACGTACATGTAGGCCTATCCACAAAAAAAACCCACCTGAAACAAAAATTATATTTCAAGAGAACATCTGTTGATTTGATGTGTTATAAATTTAATTTGGTTAGAGATGACATGGGACAAACTATTAAATTTTCATTTTGAAAGATAAAGAAGAGAACCTATGTTGGTATGTACGTAGGTGTACGCCTACACTTCTTAAGTTACATGTAGGCCTACTTTGCTTTCATTTTTAATCCGTTTGCTATACTCTAACATTGGCTTTATTTATCTACCTGATGAAAACTTAAATTAAAGTGCAGATAGGCTAAAATTGACCTTTCTAGTTACACCATACATGTAAAGTGCGATAATAAAATCCACTTTTTTTTTGATCTACATTTTAGGCCTACACGTACAGTACACGCGTAGTAAGATTAAATTCTAGATCCTTGCGTCCTAAAATACTTTTGAAATAAATAGAGTATAAACCATTTCAGTCGGTCATTATATCTCGAAATTATTATGCTAGAAAAAGATAATCTAAACTAAGATTAGTGCGATGGACGAAGATTCGACATCGTACACTTGTAGTTGTCTCATCGATGACTTCTTCAACTCACTTACTCAGTCCTTCATTTCTTCCTTTCGACATACACACATTTTCTAACCTGTTCCCGTTGAAAACAGTCCTTTGTTTCAATTTTTCCAATCTAGCCTACAAGACCTTGCATATCCAGACAGTACAGTGATGCAAGAGAGTGACATACAAACCTTATTTTAATAAGCTCAAGTTTTCCGTCTCGCTTTTACACAACACATAACCACATGTTTACCGTCCTTCACCTTAACAAAATAACCGAGAGTTTTAAAACAGAGTAGCCCCCCTTTACACTAGGGAACACACTAAAAAAAAACTTAAAACCCTTTCATTGCGTCTACCTACCGGGTTTTATAAAATGCCGTTAAAAAGTGCATGACCGGTACGGTCCTCGCTAAAATTACCACCATAGCTGCAAGTGCCATCTATTGTATGTTCTATACCCTAGAACATATTTCCACGTGTTTAAAAGCGGCAAACCGTAAAAAGGGAAGAGTGCATAGTAACAACGTAGACGATGCAATCTCGGCGAATGGACAATTTCTAGACGTGTACTGATATAGTCTCGGTCACCCAGAACCTCCATGTCTTCAACGCACGGAGGGTCAATCTGTTTCACAGAGAATTACTTAGGAATTAACTCTGTAACAGATGAGTGTCCATAGCACGTGCGTTGACTGCAGTCATTGGCTCAACGGCTCGTGCAATGTTTACTTAACACCTAACTGCTTCGGGCAAAATGACGCATTTTACTCACTTTAATACCCATTTACACTTAATAGGAAATATTTTTTAACTTCAATTACTTCAAACGTCTTTATTTATTTTTCTGTTACCTCAAAAAAATGTTTGAGAATTTAATTTGTCGGAGTAAAAAAGTTAATATACCGTACTAATTAAGCCTCGCCGATGTCATGCTTATCAGTGATTGTAGCGGCCAAGCGAATATTCACTGCGGGATCAGTTTGACGGAGGGTCTGGGACGGTTCTCAATTTTTGACGAAAATTACTGGATAATCTACCCCATAAAAAACCAAACATTTGGTTACGCATGCGCAATGGAACCTTTTGGCTAAAGTCTCGGGTAAGTGCTAGATCTTATGAAGCCGGGCCGATTTTGCTAGATTCTATAAAGCGTGGTTGAAATATATCCCACAATTCACTTGGCACATCTATTATTAGAAACAAAATAGAGACGATGAAGAATTAAGAAGATTGTGAGAAGCCATACGTCTGATTCATGACGAGAGAAAATTACCATTTCAATTGAAACCTTTACAAACAAAATTTTAAAGAGTGTCATTGTTGACAAACGAGCTGTTTTGATAGATTCAGTGCGTGGTAACTTAAAAGACTGAATAATCCAGACAATGACCTATTTTCCGTCAAATTTTGAGGACCCATCCAGACTAATATTCGTAGAATATTTGTGTGGATGATAGAGACTAGTACTGATACACATAATTCGTTTCAAGTTAGTTGACAATGATTGTATGTGAAAATGATAGCCCTGTATAGTATGTCTGAAGTAGATTATGACGATAATTCTGATGTTGATGATAATGTTGGCCTGCTTGTAAAAGAGGTACGCAATTCTCGAGTCCCGAAAGTGTAGATCTATTGACTTACTACAGTGATAATGATATGGGATGAAAGTGAAAGTGAAAGCAAGTATGGCAGCGGGAGACGTTGTGTTCGTGTTCGTGTCTGCTATTGATATTTGTGTTCATGTTATATAACTTTATCATAATCCAGTGATAAAAACTAAATCCCATAAGTATTTCATGGAGACAAATCCGTTTTAGTGTTAGATTTAGTGAGAATCCAAAATGGCCGCCATGACGTCACATGACTACATGAATATGCAGATTACTGAAATTCTATATTTTCCTCATAGTCCAACCTCATGGTCATCCCAACACACAAAAAGAATTTTCATAAAAGCTTCCATAAGTAGTGTTTGATATTTAATTCCAAACCCTCTTTTTTCATCAAAAAAGGGTTTACGTCTAGCTTTGAAAGGGTTAGCGCGAATTAGACGGTAAAAACGTATCTACTGATAATGACTATCCAATACCGTAAAGACCAGTTTATAGAAAATGACCAAATCACGAGAAAGGGTTTAATATTTCAGAACCAGACTACCCCCCCCCCAACCTCCTTACTACGCTGTCTGAATTACTAGACAAACATGCATCTCCAAAAATCAATTCTGGACCAATCAACAGACCAGCACCGTGGATTACACTACTTAGGGGAGCGAATCAATCTGTTTCATAGAGAATTACTTACGAATTATCTCTGTGACGGATGCCTGTCCAAAACACGTGCGTTGACTGCACGCCTCGTAGTCATTGGCTCAACTGCTCGTGCAATGTTTACTTAACCCCTAACTTCTTCGGGCAAAATGATGCATTTTACTCATTTTAATACCCATTTACACTAAATAGGAAATATTTTTTTAACTACAAATACTTCAAACGTCTTTATTTATTTTTCTTTTACCTCAAAAAATTGTTTGAGAATTTAATTTGTCGGAGTAAAAAAGTTAATATGCCCTACTCATTAAGCCTCGTCGATGTCATGCTTATCAGTGATTGTAGCGGCCAAGCGAATATTCACTGCGGGATCAGTTTGGGAGCGAATGGTTAGTACGTTGTCATTTATTCAACTGCCGTGGTTCCGATTCCCCACTTTCCCCCCACTGCTAAAAACCCTAGCGCAAGGAATTATCAAAATAAAATTGGACCATGAGTTATTCCCGAAATGACCTAGTATGTGTCGAGTGGACGTTGAACCCCATAAATCTCTCTCCCCCTCTCTTCTATGCTTAAATATCTAAAGCGTAGACGCAAGGGGGTTAAAGTGCATGGAGAAAGACACGTGTACCGGTAATGTGCAAAATAACTATTATACTGTAATCTGTATCTGAACACTGTGACAATGGTTTTGTGGAGCAATTGAAACTGTAAAACTAAAATACTAGTCTGCCAGATTTAGATTTTTTCCTGGAAAACCCATCTAGCAGAGTAATAATAATAAATTTATAGGGTCTAACGTTGATAATTTTTAGATATTGACTACTATTTTCTGATTGGTCATATTTAATAGGAAATTTTCCCCAGGCGATCAGGGTTGGTCATTTTTTTCTGGAGCACCTACGGGCCCTGCCTTTCATATTTTAAGACCAAATTTGCTTTGATGGGGCTTTTTTCCAGGAAAACACATAAATCTGTGTTTATCCGGCAGACTATACGTATTTTGAACTGCTGACGTATGCAATTTGCACTGCGATGATTAAAATAATATTGGTAACATTATCCTTCCATACTTAACTAGCCAGAAACCGATTCGCATTATGTCACGGTTGGTATCAAACTGATCCCGCAGTGAATATTCGCTTTCGTTAGTAATTCTCTGTGAAACAGGTTGGGTTGGTATCACATTCGCTGAGGTGTGTACAACTTTAATTAGAGAAAATGTTGGGTGTCTGTGGCAGACTAGGCTATATTTTCTTTGTTTAATATCGGTTTTGTTTATCCTGATGACACAACGTAGATTAACAATTTCCATACATATATAAGAGAGGGACGAACTGTAAAATAGATTTGGATAACAATAAAATGACTGGATTATCTGTCCTGTTGAATACGGTAAGCACAGGTGTACGGAGAAATTTTTGACTGGGGGTGGTTGGTGCCCAAAAACTAACGGACCGAGTACCGACTATATTTTCGATTCGAATGCTGCTGAGGGTGTCTGTGGGTTTTTTTTTTCACAAAATCGTGTATGAATAAATATGCATTTTAGGTGATTCTGAGGAGTTTTTACCGAATAGAAAATAATAACAATTTTTAATTGAAGGCCCATGACAGGTTCTACAATATCTCTTTTGCGATGAATAAGTACTTAATTTCTAAATCATCAATAAAAGAGAACTAAATTTTATTTACTTGTAAATAAATAGTTGTTTATGTAACTGTAATTCGTGGCTTACTGTTTTTCAAACAAAAGAGGGTTCGAGTCTTAAGATTTCTATTTAATTGCCTAACTATAGACACTCTGAATTTAAATTCGCTGTTAAATTGGACACATTCAAGTACTTTTTATTACAACTTTTACAAAGTACAATTGTGTGCCCAAATTTTCCCAGCATTTAGTGCCCAAAATGGGCCACCAGCCCCCCCCCCCAGCTCGTACGCCTATGACGGTAAGAATGGTCCTATATCATGTATCTATAACTACAAGCGAATTTATAGGTAAGCTTTTTTTCCATCCACTGGAGCCTGGTCTTATGACGTCATAATATGTGGATTGTGGGTTAGGATAAGGGTTAGGATAAGGGCTGTGGCTTGTAGATTTCGTCACAGTCTCGTGATGTAGACAGGGCTAGCCCTAACCCCAACCCTGGGCCAAGCCTAACCCTTATCCTTTCCCACAATCCACATATGACGTCATAAGACCAGGCTCCAGTGGATGGAAAAAACGTTTACCGAATTTATACAAGCAATTTTTGTAAATCAAAAAAAGGGGCATATAGGAACCTATGATGAATTTTAACGTTATTGGTGATGATTTTTGATTTGTTTTAGATAATCTGTATAGTACAGTGTATTTTGAGATTTGCCTGTAACAGATCGCTCGTGGAAATACTTGCGCAGAGATACACTTTTTTTAACCATTGAAATTGAATAACCGGAGCCTTATGCAATGGTCGCTGAATTTTGTCTATTCATCATAGGCGTCGTTTACACAATATATATAATCATTCCATAGAACCGGTTAGCCGTCGGATGCAACATATTGAACGATTGTTCACACGATAGGCCTATCGGGGGTACTCGATTGTCAGTTCGGAGTGGTTTGGAGAGAATGCACGCTAAATGCAAATGGTAGCCTATACTGAGCGCCATAGAAAACGCATCACTTAGTTTTTCGTATAACAAAATGATCCTGTAAACATATCTTATTTATTTTGCTTCTTATTGTGAACAATATTCAAATGGGAACACATCAATAACAGCATATTTGTACACGTATGGATATTTAATCTGTAATTACCGGTACAAAGTCAGAGGGGTCAAAACAAAAAGTACGACAAAGATGGTTAATTGTGCTGCACAGCGTGCGTAAGAGCCAATGGAGGACACACGCGCTACTGGCAATTAACCAGTGATGCGTTTTCTATTGCACTCAGTATCCTATATATATTGATTGGTTGTTAATCAATAGCCTATTATATGACCGTAACTAAGGCGGAGCTTCTCTATGGAAGGGCAGCGCTGCCAATATTAAATGCTCTGCTACAATGTCTTTACCATTGATTGAATATATTAGGCGCAATCTTCACCGGCCGAATTATATTCGCCTGGTGTTTTGGCTTCACCGAAGCATTCGGCCGAATGTAGAATTCATTAGCCAATTGCCGTGGGTTAGGGTTTGGGAGACTTAAGTTCTATACTCAAAATTGTTTTTATTTAACTAAAACATGGCCCTGTATAAAACTTTTATTGTTTTAATGTATCAAATACCCTAAAATAAGAAACTACATGTATATGCAAAGTTTTGTGTTTCTGGATCAAAGATATTTCTTTTAAACAGTGATTGAAAGTTGAGTAAATTCTCAACTTAAGTCTGAGAATGCTTTGTGAACTTGGGGCTTAATCCCCCAGCGTTAATGAGCGCTTGATGCATATGTTGATAAACTTGGTGCAATCTGTTTCACGGAGAATTACTTACGAATTATCTCTGTCACACATGACTGTCTACAACATGTGCATTGACTTCACGTGCCGTCAGTCATTGGCTAAACGGCCCGTGCATTGTTTACATAACACCTAACTGCTTCGGGCAAAATGGTGCGTTTTACTCATTTTAATACCCATTTACACTAAATAGGAAATATTTTTTAATTACAAATGCTTCAAACCTCTTTATTTATTTTTCTTATACTTCAAAAAAATGTTTGAGAATTTAATTTGTCGGAGTAAAAAAGTTAATATGCCGTACTCATTAAGCCTCGTCGATGTCATGCTTATCAGTGATTGTAGCGGCCAAGCGAATATTCACTGCGGGATCAGTTTGAACTTGGTGGTGAGCTTAAGCGTACAACAGTTTCTCAGATAAAAACCACCGAAAAAAACGTGTACAGTGGCTAATCAGATGATTTAATTACTGCCTGAACCGTCGTAAATTTATCGATTATGACCACACTACTTAATTACGGCTATTAAAACATGTTTGAATTCAGCCCCCGTGAAATAAAATCCAACTAAATATCTCAGCGAATAAAGTTAAAACTGTTCTCGTGTACAACTCGTTACAAACATGACTTTTTGAAAGGACTGTGAGGTAGTCACTTAAAACTATAGCTATCTCGGTTTACAGTATTTGGCGGCGATATCACTTCGGTGGAAGCGGACCTTAAATGAAGCTATTTCACAAACATACAATATAACCGGTGTCTCGTTTATTTCATTCGTTCGGTTTTTGTGATGACGTCATGCTAATTCAACGAAACCTTCCGTTTATTACCATTTCAGGCCATCGAACTTTCTGGAATTGATATTTGGAAACTTCTAGAAACTATGAAAATATTTGGAAGCAATGTTTAGAAGTAATTTGAAGGTTCTGTATAAGACGGCAGTGGCGGATCTAGACGCTGTGAATGAGGTTGGCAGGGTTGAGGGTGGGAGAACTTCCAATTCTAGGGCGCCACCCACAATCGATTCCAGTATAGTAGATCTGCATTTAATAATCGACTATTCTCTGTTTTCAGTTAAACTTAAAGACGACGAAAAAAGTATATATTTTTCTGGTGATGATTACCGTTATTTGCATGATTCTCTTCGGTTTCAAGTAAGTTATGAGATAATCAAAATAATAACGAGAGATAGAGAGAGAGGGGGGGGGGGGGAGTTGTTATATAACCCGCGATATTGGTGATGTTAGGGGGGTGGCAAATCAAACCGTCAGGAGATTTTGTCAAGAACGCGAGATGTAATTAAGAGTTGTGACAAGTACATATTGACGTGATTGTGGGTTAGGGTTAGCGTTAGCGCTAATTGAGTACCAATATCAATGAAATGACGATATCAATATCTTGGTCTTCATTTATAAACATATATTTTTTTTATTTTACAGACATCTGAGGTCAATAGGGCAATTATGTCGCGCAACTGTTGTACCAGACGACATTATCAGCGCAATTGCAGAACCGGAAGCCTGTATGAACGCAGCAAAACTGAAACATTCAAACTACACTCTCTATTTTGTTTATCGTGAACCAGAGAAACTGAAGTTGATTAGTTTTATCAACAGCTGTATTCACTGCCCAGTAAAATGTCCACATTCGCTTCCGGAATTGTCGTCATGTAAAGGCGTCGAATGTCTTTGTTTTCAACTCAACCCTGTTCAGAATTTTCCAAAATATTTTGATAATAGCGTAGTTGCAAAAGAACCCTTGTTACCAGGCGAGCTGCAGACTTTTGACGATGAACCTATATCCGATAAAGGACGTATTCCGAACTCCACGACATCTAAAACCGTTGTTTTGTCGTCTGCTAATGTTGGCGAGGATATAAAAATACAGTTACAACTTTACGATTCCTACGGTGAAAAAGTCTTGCGAGGTGCAGATGACGTCAGAGTGAGACTGGTTGATGACGTCAGAAAATTATCACAAGCTGGGCGCGTCACAGATTATAAGAACGGCACTTATTTGCTAACCCTGCGTACGTCATTTCCAGGAAAAATAAAAGTTTTAGTGTATATTCCACATTTTCGGGAGGAGTGGTCTACATATCTCAGATGGTTGCGACACTTTAACACTATATTCTATTACAAATCTGTTTATAGGAAAGGCAATGAAACTCAATCAACACTGTGCGGACCTCGACCCAATATTCCCGGATATGACGTTGTCTGCAATATTACTTATGAAAATGGCGACGACCTATGGTTTTGTGGAGCGCCGCCATCAAAGAATTTAAGCTGTGAAGATTTGATTTCTGTGCATGACTACCAGCTAATTGATATTGGTATTACACCGGGTGAAGAGTTCTTAGCTAAGAGGTAAAATTTATTTATCATAAGTAGCTAGTGTTAGGCCTATTTCACAGGCACGTGAAGGGATTAAAATAAAACTGTTTACTACTGCTTAACTATAATATAGTATGTTATATTACCCGCCATTTTGTTTTCACGCGTTCAAGACATTTCGTCTGCTATCATCTCACAATACTCAATAGTTCTGACACTTCCTGTCGTTGGTATTGCCACAGAGACTTTATTTGACCATTATACACCTTCAAATATATTTAAATTGGTCATTTTACACCGTTATTAATTGCAAATCAAACTCGTAGCGTAATCACGTGGCTATTCATATGTTCGACGGACAGGAACAAAGACGACATGAGGTCAACGACGTCATGTTGGCGAATTTGATTGGTTGAGGCGTGTTACTAAAACTAAAACTGACCTTCACAGCTGATCGAGAATTAAGAATCTCAGAATGACTGCTGAATACTCCCATTAGTAGGTAACACCGGGCCCGTAGCCAACAATAATGACTTATTAGGAGTGTTCTTAGCCGGCCACATCCAAAAATTTCCGTAGCCCCCCCCCCCGCCCAATTTTATGAGCTGGCTACGGGCCCGGGTAACACACATAGGAAAATACATACTTAGGAAAATTTAATTGATCAAAAGTAAAATGACTACATAAAGGTGATATCAATAATTAAACAATTTTATATCTGCAACTTACATCAAATGTAAAACTATGTGTGTAGATGGAGTGGGGGGGCATATCTCGCGGGTAGACAGGTAACGTGATACAAAATTAATATATTTTGGGGGAAAGAAATATTTTGCCTTTTCGTCGATATCTGTTTTAAGAGATTTTTCAAGCATCGATCATTATAAAAAATATTTGTTTCATCAATTTTTTAAATTGACTAATAAGTTTAAAATATTCAAAATCAGTGTTAAAAACCGTGTTTAGTGCCACTCTATAACTTGAAAAGCCTGACATTTTTCACCCGATAAACCAGTATTTATGGTGATACTATATATAAACCAGTATTTATGGTGATATTGTTTATGGTTATTTCAGAAGAGGGTGGATGGATGTATTTAAAGAAGTAACAGTTAATGTAAAAGGTGGGTAAAAAAAAATATTCTTGATTAGGGAAACCGCAATCGGTTTGCCAATTCTGTATGTGGCTTTTGTCTCTGACTGTTATAAAGCTCCACGTGAAATCAAATTATTGAACCATATGTTAGTTCCAAAATGACCTAGTTTGTGTCGAGTGGACGTTAAACCCCATCTCTCTTTAGCTCCCCGTAATTAGTGGCACACAGAGATTTTATTTGCCCTGGGTTAATAACTTGATAAAATTATTATTTGATTAAAATAGACAATTTATTTCATTCCATTCCTTGATTGAGTGTTCAGTGAAATGTGCGCCCCCCCCCCCCCCCCTGGACCCCGAGTAATATGACTATTATTATATAAACCGCCCCTGCGTGAGATTGTTCGTCCTAACGAGTTTTAATGTCCTGTTTGCTGGGGAGCCGCGGTGGCTAAGTGAGTAAGACCCTGGCTCACTAGTCTGAAGGTCGGATGTTCGATTCCTGCATTGGCCGAGATACTTCATCCAGATTTTTCGAAGTATCAGTGGTGCAGGACGCAGGGCCTGGCAAGTACAGTTTTCTAGCCGTTCGAGGTCCCGTGTACACATTGGCGTGCACGTAAAAGTTCCCTTGGCAGTTGGAATTCGATATAATAAGAGTAGGCCGTAGTGTGTAAATAATGGCAAATAACCACAAGTAATTACTACCCCTGTTCCTATTAGTTTAGTTCCTAATTACAGTTACCTCCCATAGACTGAATTCAACATGAAAGCAAAAGACCCTCAAGAGACTAGTTAATCTGGTCAATTATTTTATTTCCTGTAGTGTTTAAAAGCTTACATAAAGAATTTTTAACTATAAATCCTAGTCCATATGCCATCTTGATGTCATAACACATAGCGCCACTGTCCGAGCAGAATTTCCCTCGTATCACACTGTATGTATGGCATATACCCGTCTTCATTAGCCCAGTCGGGGTAAAAACAGTAGGACGTTAAACCCAGTTTCATTTGATTTCCTATGACGTCATCGATCTCTCATTGTTTGTTTTTTTTCCAGGAAAGGCGATTCCTGAGAACAGACATTTGCTGCCTACTTGTAATAAACTACCCAAATCAAAAACATGGGATCTCTCGTCACCGACAGGTTATGCCTTGAATGGGGAATATCATCCATCGTATTGCAGGATTACAAAAACACGAAATGATATCAACAGATGTCTAACGAACACCACGTTGTTTTTTACTGGTGATTCGACGACCAGACAATGGTTTTTGTTTCTAACATCGTACTTGAATTGTTCGTTAACGACGGAGAAATGGTATACAAGAAAATGGCAGAGATACGCCCAGTGTCAAAATAAACACATTAACCTAACTATTCACCTCCATCCCCACAACCTGCCCTTTTCATTGGCTGAACGACACCCTGGTCAAACCAGAATGAGAATTAATTCTATCGGAATGGTGTTCGACAAGGTCCCGAGTAAGGGTAAAACAATCTTTGTCATATATCTATTCGGTCATTTAACCCGGCATCACTATTATATAAGTCGGGAGAAATTCCGAAACATGATACCAGGGTTACGCCGAGCTTTAGCAAGGAATAAGGATCTGTACGTGGTAATCAAAAGTCCTCATTGGTTTGTCCAATCCTGGATCATTGCCGTCAATGATTACTCCGCTTTGTTTATCAAACAAATTATCATGGAGGAATTTAAAGAATTTCGGCAGCAAATAGTGTATTTAGACTATTGGGACATGTCGTCAGCTTATGCGAATACAGAAATGCATCCCCCGAACCCTATGTTATTCAACATGATCCGACTATTGTTTGGGTATGCGTGTCCTTAGATAAGGTTTTAGTTTAACACGTTGTGTGTTGTTTTTTTTGTAGTGACTGGTTATTTTTTTAATAGCCACAAGTATATACCTTACATGGAAATGAAATGAAATGAAATGAGGTTTTATGGCACGCCAGCACCACCCGGGCAATATTGCGCCAGACTTAACATGGAGTATCATTCCACAGTGTTGCAGTTTGCAAATTTGACTAAGAACCAAATAATAATTATTCCACAATTAATTCTGTCTCGTTTTATTATATCAGATAGTATCACATGTATGGCGCCTGATGTCTGTCTGTCCCCATTAGCCCAGTTCGGAGCAGAACAGTAGGACGTTTAAAACACATTTCATTTCATATCACATTCAAAAGGCCAAGTTTTATGTACTTGTTGTTGGATATTTGGAGACAAACTTTTTCAGCCTGACGATTCGTTTGGTAACGATGAAAGAACTAACCAAAAATTTAATTTTTAGTGCTTTTTCTCAAATCAATATTTGAATTTAACTTTTATGCTTAACTGAGAATTAGATCGTTTCATATATTGTATAATTCTATCTATTCATACCTCTAATTCTGTGAATAATTTTCACATTTATCAAACAGAAAATCAAATATATTTATTAAAACATTTGTTCCGGATTTTATGCATCGTTGTTCTTAAAAGGGCAAAACGAAAGAAAGGCCCAGGCCTAATTATCTACCCTTAAGGTCACACCGCACGTCCTCGACGCCACGAGCAGAATTGGTACCATTTACTCATTTTTACGCCTTCACGTACCATTTTAAACATTTGTTCCGGATTTTATGCATTGTTGTTGTTAAAAGGGCAAAATGAAAGAAAGGCCCAGGCCTAATTTTCTACCCTTAAGGCCACACCGCACGTCCTCGATGCCACGAGCAGAATTGGTACCATTTACTCATTTTACGCCTTCACGTACCAGCAAATAATATGTATCTACATACTTTCAACATATTTGTTTGCCACATCATATCTGACAATAGTGTATTTTATTTCAGACAATACCCATATATGAATGTTTTCAAGTTTTGTTGTTAATATACTAAAATTATTTATGCATACACAGTTCGCAGTGTTCATTATAATAAATAATATATTGTTTATATTAGTCTCTATCATCCAAACAAATTCTGGGTTTATATAGGTTAGAGACTAGGTTTATATAGGTTAGTATTGTTATAAATATGGTTTACATAGGCTAGTATTGTTATAAATATGATTTATATAGGCTAGTATTATATATTTGTATATATTCATACTACTTTAATAACAGATAAATTTTATAGATAAATTATACACCTTCACATGGCTTGTATTTATATTCTATTATTCAAGCCTATAAATTGTACAATATTATTATTTTCGACATAAATGATAGTTTACCCCAACAACAACAACAGGTGGATTAATATTAGTAGTGAATAGTTTCTAGTACAACAACAACAAGAGATGGATTAGTCGGTGAATGGTTTCATATGCTGTATTCGTTACTCCTCGGTTTTATGGAAAATACGACCAACGAAATGGTAAGTAGCGTTCGTAACAACGAAAAATGGCTCGGAAGTCGTAATTACTACTGGAGAACTCGGGTAGCTAAAACTATACCGAGTTCACGACATATGACGTAACAAGATGGCAGCCAAAGTTACAAAGTTGAACTTTTTAAACGATAATTATGCTATTTTTGTAGTTAAATTAGTGTTGTGGACGTGGATATCGATTTGAATATGTGATTTTTAAAATTTTGCATATTGGGATACATTTTCTGAATAATGTCAAGAAACACATTAAACAGAAAATGAGAAAGATGCCTGACTTTCCATCGTGTTCCAACTTGTTATTGTACGGCAGTTCAGGTTTTAGGACGATATCGACAAAAAAGTTACTGTAATGAGACAAAAAAAACCCCTGTCCTGTGGTTTAACGCTCACTCGGCACAAACTAGGTCTTTTGCGAAATAACGTATATTTTGTTGAATTTAAGATGTCTACATACAAAAACAATTAAATAGATATTACCGTAGGCCTTTGCTAATCTAACTGACCGTGCCACTCGTCGACAATAGACCCAATCTTATTTTTCCCAGCATTATGGAAGATTAGATAAAGAGATGGTGTTCTCATTATAATAGTTTAAAACTAGATAATGTAAAGGGAATATGCTTAAAATTTCAATCAAATTGCTCCACTCTGTACGGAGATATTAGCGTTTAAATTATAGGTCTAGCCTCGATAATGTAAAGGGAATATGCTGAAACGAGATATTGCAGATTGAACTTTAAGCCTAGCCACGATCATCATTACTAAAGTCGGTACAATAAAAAAAACAGACTCGATTATCCATTTTTCGATTAAATCATCAATGAGCATTGAACAGCAGATCGGATTCAAATGTTTCATGTTAATACATGTCTAATTTATAGTTAGTATAACATTTCAGGCCTAAAGAAAGGCCTGTAATAGGCAGATTTAGCTCTTGCATAATGTATGTTTAACTTACGATAAATTGATTATTTAACCTTTAATTAAGAAAGCAAAACCAAAATAGGCCATCAATGGTATTTGAAGATATTTGCTAGCCTGAATTCAATTGGATTTTAAAAAAAAGGCCTGTCAAAAGATTGACCAGTTTTTATCGTTTGCATTGGACGCCGAACGCTGAAAATTTTTGATTCATCATATCTTTGTAAATACTGAACAGAAATGAAACTTCTTTGGATTCATATTCCTTTTAGCGATTTAAATTTCACAAATGGTGATTAGCGGTTTTAATAATCCTTGAAGGGATAATGGCAGCCATGTTGATTTTCCCACTTGTGCACCCGAACACAACAAGTGTGGTAATTACTATTTCCTAGTGGGAAGCACCATATTTCCGAACGGTAACGAATACAGCATAATACAAGCACTTGTTAATGACGTATACTGTATCATTTTTGTATGCTGGCGTCAGTGTAAAGTTATTATACCAGTGGAATGTTCTCAGTGATCACATTAATTTCTGGGTCTTTAGGAAAGTCCAGGCCTGTAAAACTCCAAACCTTTAAAACAACCTGTAGTCAGTAGAGACCATTAAAACAGCTAGTAGTTTATTGCAGGTCTAACATTTAAAATAATTTTATTTCAATAATTCGCTTGTGCGTAAGGATCTTTACCAGTTCGGGCAAACCAGAGGACAAACAATTCGAAAATACAAAAGACTCCGCCAATATAATAAGTACAATCGAAATAACACCAAGACCAATTAATTGACGATTTTACAAAAACGCGGTGATGAGGTTATGGTAGGTTCATGCTCCATGTATTACGCCCATGCTTGGTTTTAATGAATTTCCAGCAATTGGGCGAACCCTAACCCACCAAGACCAATTAATTGACGGTTTTACAAAAACGCGGTGATGAGGTTATGGTAGGTTCATGCTCCGTGTATTACGCCCATGCTTGGTTTTAAAGAATTTCCAGTAATTGGGCGAATCTTGTCATTGCCCCCCCTCCACTGAAATGTGGTTATAAAGCCCGACTGTTCTGCTCCGACATTGTGCTATGAAAGAAATTTTGCCCGTAAAGCGACGCTACGGGATACTATTATATCGATTTCAAACTGTCAAATGATCTTTTACGTGTACGCTAATGTGTACACCTCGGTTTTCGTCCCATCGAAAAGACCGGACAGTAAAAGTTTTCCATGTCAGGCCCTCAGCATGCTGGACAGTGATGTAGGAAGTTGTAAACACATCCGATTCAGATTTGAACTGAACGCCCATTTAGTTTTCCAAAATATAACATTTCATGTTTGCACTCACACTTAGACGTTATAATTATTTGATCCTGTCCAATGGTCGGGGATTCGCGGCGGCTCGGCTCAGTGAGTAATGTGTTGACGCGCTAGCCTGGAGGTCCCGTATTTGATTCCTGTGCTTTACGGCGTTGCCTCCCCTTGTCAATGTGTGAACATTAGCCTACACGTGAAAGGGGCGGATCCAGGGGGGGGGGGGGTCCAAACCCCACTCTGCTCAGATACATGAAAAAAAAATAACACCTGGCATCAATGAAATTACATCACAAAGAGATCTTACATCGGTATAAAAAGATTTCTCTGTTTGAAAAGCTCAATTTGGATTATTCCTATGTAATTTAGAGACGATGCTGGCAGATTTCCGTAACAGAAACCTGGCAAACCCCCTCCAGCAAAAATTCCTGGATCCGCCCCAGCGTGAAAGAACCCTTAATACAAGAGTAGGTCGTAGTGGGGCGGTCCGGGCAAATGTCTCTCGTAGCACACAGCACGGCGCATGCCCATCCCTATTATCCCAGTTGGGGCAGAACAATCGGACGTTAAAACTATTTCATTTCATTTTCATTTAGTCCAATTTTCCTTTAAATTAACTGAAATGGGTTAATTAAGACGGGAAAAGTACCTTTGATCTCTGGCGTATGGAAGCCTATTGCGGCCATTTCAGAATCTCGTCCCCTCGCCGCGAGAAGTCAGGGCGAGAACACGAGAAGACGAGAAGTCGAGGGCGAGGGAGCGAGAACGCGAGGGAGCGAGAAGTCGAGGGCGAGAGAGCGAGAACGCGAGGAAACAGGGCGAGAATACGAGGATCTCGCCCCGAGAACACGAGATTACTTTCTATGGAAGCCTATTGCGGCCATTTCAGAATCTCGTCCCCTCGCCGTGAGAAGTCGAGGGCGAGAACACGAGAAGACGAGAAGTCGAGGGCGAGGGAGCGAGAAGTCGAGGGCGAGGGAGCGAGAGAGCGAGAACGCGAGGGAACAGGGCGAGAATACGAGGATCTCGCCCCGAGAACACGAGATTACTTTCACCTCGACTTCTCGTCTTCTCGTCCCTCGACTTCTCGCTCCCTCGTGTTCTCGCCTTTGAAAAACCTCGTGTTCTCGCTCCCTCGCCCTCGACTTCTCGCTCCCTCGCCCTCGACTTCTCGCTCCCTCGCGTTCTCGCCCTCGACTTCTCGCTCCCTCGTGTTCTCGCCTTTGAAAAACCTCGACTTCTCGCTCCCTCGCCTTTGAGTCAATCTCGTCCTCTCGTGTTCTCGCTCCCTCGCTTCGTCACAATCTCTCTTCTCGTGTTCTCGCTCCCTCGCCTCGGAAGTACAGTTATTACGCATATTCACTGACTACCGAGTTCTAGACTAGAAAATTTAATAGTCCTAAACATGTTTGATCTCTTCTTGCACAGATAGTATCGTATTCTGTAATTGATTTTAAGTCTTCAGACAAATCTTTCTTTGCTCTCTAAAAATATTCATCCGGTGTTTTCACTTGATGCGTGGTTTTGTCAGTGCTGCAGGATGGAGAGCCTGACAAGGGACAATGTATAGTTGTTCGAATGGGATTTTAAAAAACGATGTCCTGTGTCTGGAATCGCAAGGAAGTTGGTTCTACGGTGGCTCACTGCGTAGGACGTTTGCTCTGTAACTTCAAAGTTCCTCGTGATTTTTGGCGATGTTCACTATTAACAGTGGTGTAATACGGAGAAATTAGCAAGAGACAAAGTATAATAGTTCGGATGGAATAAAAATAACCGAAGTCCTGTAGAACGGAGAGCTCAGCAAGAGACAACGTATAATCGTTCGGAATGAATAAAAATAACCGAGGCCTCGTGTCCGGAATCTAATTGAAGTAGGAACTACGGTGGGTCAGTGAGTGGGACGTTTGCTCTCTTACTTCAGTGGTGTAGGGGGAAAGAATTGACAGGGGACCACGTATAGTCGTTCGGGTGGCATAGAAAAACAATGTCCCGTGTTCGGAATCAAAATGAAGTGGGAGCTACGGTGGCTCAGTGAGTAGGACGTTAATGTTTGGAGCCACGGCGGCTAAGTGGGTAAGACGCTGGCTCACTCAACTGAAGGTCACGTGTTCGATCCCTGCATTGGACTAGAAAGTTTATCGGGTTTTCCGACGTGGTTTCCGCATGTCATTGCATTGGCGCAGGACGGAGGGTTTGGCAAGGACAGTTGTCTATTTGTTCGGATGGGATGAAAATCCTAGGCTGTAAATTGACGTACACGTAAAAGATCCCTTGGCAGCCTGGATCCGATATAAGAAGAGACCTAGGTGCCGCTTTCCGGGCACAATTTCCCTTATAGCACAGTCGGAGCAGAACAGTAGGACGTTAAACCTACTGTTTAGCGGGGTTTTTCCATATCAGTGGAGAAGGAAGGGTTGGGTTAAAAGAGCGAGGTCATGTGTCCGGATTCGAAATGAACTTGGACCTGCGGTGGCTCAATGCGTAGTCTAGCCTTTCTTGCGAGGTACCCTCTTATCAGTGTAGGACGGAAGGCCTGGGGACAGCATGTCGTTCGGATGGCATGGAAAACCGAGGTCTCGTATAGGCTAAACATTGGCGTGGGTGGGTGTGTGTGTGTGTGTGGGGGGGGGGGGCTCGGTTTCGATACCCGCTTCTTTCTATGATGCTAATATTATCAAATATTATCAAATAAACTACTCGTAGTTTACCCGCCTATACACGGGCCCAAATTGGTCGCCCGGGGTCCAATCAAGCCCGAAAAAAAATCTGGATGAACTTGCAGGGATCGAATACCAAGTGGTATCAGTGGTGTGGGGCGGGGGGGGGGGGGGCTGAGAAGGGACAATGAATAGTTGTTCGGCTGGAATACAAATAACCGAGATCCCGTGGCCGGAATACAAATGGAGCTACGATGGCTCAGTGAGCAGGATCGACGTTTGCTCTTTTACTTTATCAAAGTTTTTCAGGATTTTTCGGTCGGGTTCCTGCTTGTCAGTGATATAGGACTGAAGACCTGGCAAGGGACAACGTATAGTCGTTTGAACGATATATATATAAAATACGAGGTTCTATGTCCGAAATCGTAATGAAGTGGTGGCTACAATGGCTCAGTGTGTAGGACGTTTGCTCTCTAGCTCCATCGAAATGCATCGGGCTAAATTTCTGGAGATGTCCTCCCATGTCAGTTGTGTAGGATGGAGGACGGAGGGCCTGGCAAGGGATAACGTATAGTCGTTCGGTTTAGATTCGCCGTGTGGGGTTTTTCCGGTTTCTCCCACTTAGACTGCGATTTAGCCCCGAAAATCGTTTCATCTCGTCCCAGCAAATTCCGGGTGAAAATCTGACGCTTTGTTACATAAGTTAACCCGATAGCCGTCACTGTCGCATACATTTCGTTTCCGATGCATTGCACAATACGTCAGCACTAGAATTACGCCTCGAACTATATTCAGAAACCATAATTCAACGTCATAGGGTCACGGGTCAATAGCCATAATTAGACCATGGAATACCTTTTACGAGACGGAACATGTTGGTTTGTTTACATTTGTCAGAGAGAATTTTTCTCAAAATATGCCCGGATTACTGTATAATACCACATATTAAATGTTGCAGTGACACGATGAAAACGACTAATCCCAGATCTGTGGAATAAATATGGTCAACAGTAGAGAAATAATCTGTTATTTACTGGAAACAAGTATTCTTTTAAAAAAAACTATTTCAGTAAAACAATATACTAAATACCCCTGAAAACGATTTTGGCAAAAATAAACAAATGCAATAATATAAATTTCCTCATACACAACAATACCATACACTACTAGTAAGAGAAATGAGGTTTAACGTCCACTCGACACAAACTTGGTCATTTACAGACTAACATATGGTTAAATTTTATTTCAATAATTCGTTTGTGCGTAGGGGGTCTTTAGCAGTGGGAGGAAACTGGAGTGCCTGGAGGAAAACCCACGAGGTTGAGAAGGCAACCTATCTCCATGCCACATACGCTCACACAGGGATCGAAACCACAGCCGCAAGCCAGAGGTGACCGGCCAGCTAGAGGTCGAAGCGTGGCACTCTAAACCACTAGGCCATCCCAACCCCCCCCCCACTACTAGTAAATGAAATGAAATGGGTTTTAACGTCCTACTCTTCTGCACCTAACCTAGGTTAATGGAAGACGAGCATATGCTATACAGTGTGCTATCAGGGAAATTTTGCCCGGGCAGCACCGCTACAGCCTACTCTTATATTGAATTCCAACCTCCAAGGGTTCTTTTACGTGCACGCCAATGTGTACACTGGACCACGGTTTCCCATACCATCTTAACGACTAAACAGCTGTCCTTGTCAGGCCCCTCAGTTCTGCATCATTGACAAGGGGAAACCACACCGGTAAATCGAGATGAACTTTCTCGGCCAATGCAGGGATCTAACACACCACTAGTTTTGATGAAAAATGTATATAATAATATCATTGTTCTGGAGTACGGTTTCTAATCTGCTGTTCAGATTGTTATATTCACAGAATATACACAGATCAGGTCTTGTGCCCATTTACACTGTACAAAATTAAAAGATATATACCAGTAAATAAAAATAGATATAAGAGAAAAACAAATAGTTATCTAAATGATTCCAGTAAAATGAATTAGAAATGAAATGGAGTTTAACGTCCTACTGTTTTGTTCCTATACATGTACTGGGCTAATGAAAACAGGCATACACCATACAATGTGCTATGAGGGAAATTTGGCCGGGTACAGCACTATTCCCTACTCTTATAATTATATCGAATTCCATCTGCGAAGGGATCTTTTTATGTGCACACCAATCTATACAAAGGACCTCGGTTTTTCATCACATCCGGACGACTAGACAGCTGTAATTGTACCTTTTTACATGCACACCAATGTATACAAGAGACCTGTTTTTCATCACATCCAAACGACTAGACAGCTGTAATTGTACCTTTTTACATGCAAACCAATGTATTCAAGAGACCTCTGTTTTTCGTCACCTTCGAACGACTAGACAGCTGACCTTGTACCTTGTCAGCCCCCCTCCACCACTGACAAGGGGAAACCACGTTGGAAATGAAACAGAATAAACAAGCCAACAGTGAGGCTGATGTCCCCCGCCAAAATCCCAAAATAAATAGAAGACACATATTAATTAATCGCACATTTATTTTTTTCAATGTATCGAGCAATCAAACTGTACACGAAGTGTCATCCAAAAGTGTTTTATAAAGAAAAATGCTAAAACCGACGAGAAAAATGAAAATGTACCCTAGTTAGGGGGACCCTAAAGGCAGACAAAAGGGCCCCTCTGGCCAAGGGAAAGGGCCCTCGTGTCCAAGTCAATCGTTTCTATACACTGTTACTGTCGAATCGATTACTAAATGAGAATGCAGTCATTGTATTGGCATAAAAATCATCAATCAAGATGAACCTAAGTTATCTTGTCCCAAAGTATCAACCAATCAAATTGCTTATCTCTGCTTACCCTAAGCGGAAAATGCTCATCTTAGAACTCCATCAAGGCATTGACCTAATAAGCATATACACCAAGTTTGAACATTTTAACTCAATTAGAAGGAGAGTTATTGTGTTCCAAAGTCTCGACTACTCTCGACCAATCAAATTGCGTATCGCTCTGCTTACCTTGAGCAGAAAATGCTCATTATCGAACTTAGTCAAGGTATTACTGTAATGAAACTATACACCAAGTTTCACCACTCTCACTTAATTAGAACTAAAGTTATCGTGTCCCAAAGCATCAACCAATCAAATTGCTTATCTCTGCTTACCCTAAGTGGAAAATGCTCATCTTCGAACTCCATCAAGGCATTGACCTTATAAGCATATACACCAAGTTTGAACATTTTTACTCAATTAGAAGAAGAGTTATTGTGTTCCAAAGTCTCGACCAATCAAATTGCGTATCGCTCTGCTTACCCTAAGCGGAAAATGCTCATCACCGAACTCCATCAAGGCATTGACCTAATAAGCATATACACCAAGTTTGAACATTTTAACTCAATTAGAAGGAGAGTTATTGTGTTCCAATCAAATTGCTCTGCTTACCCTAAGCGGAAAATGCTCATTATCGAACTTAGTCAAGGTATTACTGTAATGAAACTATACACTAAGTTTCATCACTCTCACTTAATTAGAACTAAAGTTATCGTGTCCCAAAGCATCAACCAATCAAATTGCTTATCTCTGCTTACCCTAAGCAGAAAATGCTCATCTTTGAACTCCATCAAGGCATTGACCTAATAAACACATACACCAAGTTTGAACATTCTAGCTCAATTAGGAAGAGAGTTATTGTGTCCCAAAAAGTGTGACGGACAGACAGACAGACAGATGGACGGACGAACCCATTTTAATAGTCTTCGAAAGGCGGGGGACAAAAATGGAGTTTTATGTTCTATTGCTCAGTTCCTAAGCTGGAGTAATGAAGACGGGCATATATGCTATACAGTGTGCTATCGAATTCCAACTGCCAAGGGGTCTTTTTACGTGCACACCAATGTATACAAGGGACCTCGGTTTTTCGTCACGTCCAAACAACTAGACGGCTGTCATCGTACCTTTTTGCATGCACACCAATGAATACAAGGGACCTCGGTTTTACGTAACATCCGAACGACTAGACAGCTGTCCTTGTACCTTGTTAGACCCTCCTTTTGCACCACTGACAAGGAGAAACCACGTCGGAAATGAAACAGAATAAAAAAATAAAATGGGGTTTAACGTGCTACTGCTCTGTTCCTAAGCTGGACTAATGAAGATGGGCATATGCTATACAGTGTGCTATCATGGAAATTTTACCAGGGCAGCGGCGCTACGGCCTACTCTCATCACATCCGAACGACTAGACAGCTGTCCTTGTGTCATGACCGGCTTCTCCATCTTCCCATATCACATCAGTTCACGGTTTGAATAACACAACCACGTACTTTGTCATTGCATGTTATTCTATAACATATTTTATATTCGTTGGTGTTACGACGTCGGATTAACCTGTATATCATGTTTCCCTTTTGTCATTAGCGTATTAAAGTTCCAATAGCATTTTTTTAAGTTATATTTTTAAAATGTATTAAAATAAAGCCCCAAAATAGATTGAACCTATAAACAGTCCTACCTTGTTAAACAATAATCCTATTAATCCTATAATTCACTATTGCCAGTTGAGAAATTGGCAAAAATATCATTTTCAACTTCAAATTCAAACGCTTGAAGGTGGCCGTCCATGGAGAAGAATAGGAAAACAAGGGAGGTAATTTAGTAACTATTTCCTCAATCAACCAGTGTCACCCTTTCTAACCCCCCCAAAATTTTGTCCATGATCGTATAATAGTGAGTTGACAACCTTTTGAGCAAAAAACATAGAAATAATTATATTTTGACTTTCTTAGAAAAAGTGAAATTGGAACTTTAAGTGTCATTCCATGAGAAAACCATGCAAAATCATGCAGAATCGGGAAGGTGGGGGGTCGGCAGATCGAGTTCATCTTGGGGGGATTTTATGGACTCCTTGAGACTACTTCACAGCCAGAAGAACCGATCTCAAAATTTAACCGTTATTGAGATACAGCCTCGGGCTGATTTTTGGCCAATTTTGCCCTTGTTCAGCCACTTATTCTGGTGAGTCTATGGTTTGGATGAAATTAGTGGTGGTTGGTGATGTTAGTGGGGGTCTTCCTGTGCCCCAATATACAGACCTTAAGGTCACATCTATTCTCTGGGAGTAATGGTCAGCAAAAAGATAACATATGGCGAATAAAGTAGAAAATATACACCTTCGAAGATTAGCCCTATTTTCTACGATGCGGGGGTGGGTCAAAATATCGAAATGGTTTTATGCGCAGCTTGACCCCCTCTATTGATATAAGAAATAAAATCTGTCACCTCGTTTCATTCAATGCGAAATCATATGTCAAAGTTGGTGAATTTTCGCTATTGTAATCTCTGATTCTCTATGAAATGGTCAACTACTTTCATACATGGTAAGTCAGCTTTCTCCAATTCTTTGCCAAATCATTCGCCCATGCTCGCTGGTAGCAGCAGTAAACCGGCTCGAGCAAAACTGGTCTATTTGATGAAGCTTGGTATCCAATGCAAGATGGCCGCGCCCGGGACCGCAGAAAATTGAGGTTTTTCTTCATTTTTGGCCATTGAATGTGGCATATATCCCACACATGAGAACTAAAATGACTTCATCCAATTGAAAGACTGTACTAAAAACATTTAAGTCCACTCTTTAGCACATTACGTAGCAATAAGTGATGTGAGAACCGAATTGGAACTGATTTCTTGACGTATAGTGGAAATTTTGACCTTAATGTGCTGCCTCTTGCTACCGCTTGGATTTCAAACGCAATATTCACAAAGGACGTAAACATCCCCTGTATGGTACCACACCTAAGGGAAATATATAGACAAACCGTGCTGTGTCACTTAGAATCAGCTAAGTTTAATAAAATACTATTGAAAAAAAGAAAGGAATAAAATTGTGTCTTTGAAATATCAATAAAAACCTTCTATGTGTGCTTGACCACAACTAATTTAGCAGAAAAGAGTTGTGCGGTATATACACAATTGGCCGAAAAGAGTTGTGCGGTGAACCTCTAGTTGACTGGGTAAAGTCATGGGCTTTAGAAGTCCTCAAACATGCTGCCTTGAGTCTGATATAGCTGTAATACCTTTACTGAAGGTGTTGTTAGTTTTAGATATTTTTTCTTCTATTCTAGGTACATACCGGAAATGTGATGCTGTCCATAATGAGGAATGGACCGTGAAAAAAAACAGGCTAGTTCTTCAAATACATTATATGGAATGGGGTCCAAAATTCAACTTCATCATATAATCATTTTCAGAGCCCAAAATGGATCTTGCCAGACCTTGTAAAACTACATGTGTACATGAAGGGGAGTCAAAATGTTGTATCAAGCATATTTTGCAAAATTCACTTTTTTGCTTAGTCAGAATGAGAATTTTCTTGCGCATCTTTTCATCTGGCTGTCGTATTTCTAAGCCAATAAAAAAAGGGTTTATAGATATTGTTTCAAAATGTTGTATATGGGGTGTTCCAAAAAAAGAAATTATTAAGAGCGAAAATGTTGTATTTTCTTGAAAAAAATCAACTTTGTGTCTAACTTAAGTAATACAATCAAATGAAATATAGCCAGTAGTGTTTTATGATTAAATACTTATGACTGAAATTATTGTCTAGGCTTACTTTGTGAAATCTATGAAATTGAAGCAGGTAAAGGTGAATATTTTCCGGAGATACTTCTTTGCTGTATAGAATTGCAAATAACGAGCTTTCACTCATTATTTCTGTACTAGATGTTGAGCTTGATATGTGCAGGTAGTTACATACTGTTTAAATGGCTACACATGCATTTTGTCAATAAATATTCGAGAAAAGCTTCAGAAATATGACCTTTTACATACAACATTTTTATTCTTATGCTTGTCCTGTGCTTGTTTAGGCTCTCCTGGACGATTTCCCAAAATCCAGATACGACCTTTTGACTCCCCACCCACGATATTTCTACCAGGGGCCACCTCTCAAAATATCAACCGCAACGTATATTTGCCATTGAAAATTTTCTTGTATCTAGTCTCAGAATGATGGACTGGCCGGTAACAGGGACCAGACTAGTTGATCAGTTGGACACTTGATTTGTAAAGAAAATTTTTCAAATTTTGATCCATGCAAATACTTAGAAAATAAATTTAGTAAATTATTTTATATGGAATAAGTTTAGAAAATTGTTTTATGTGGTTTGAAATTACTGTTGGAACTGATGACATCCCTCCCACTTTTGGCAGTTCTATGTACTAGTAGCTGTTACAGGAAGTGGTGGCGGTGTTTCAATACTGCTACCCATAGCTGCAGATGATGTTGTAGCAGTAGACTGATAATAGGTGTTAGAGGCACTACCAGTAGCTGCAGATGATGTAGCAGTTGGATGGATGTCATCAGTTCCCACAGTAATATCAAACCACGTGAAATAATTTAGTTTTAAAAGGCCTGTCAAGATCCATTTTGGGCTATGGAAATGATCACATGATGAAGTTGAATTTTTGACCCTATACCATATTATTTATTTGAAGAACTAACCCGACTCTTTTTACAGTTCATTTTCTCATTATTGACATTGTAACCTTTCCAGCATATACCTAGAACAGAAGAAAAAAGTTCTAAAATTAACAAGCTAGCCTCCAGTAAAGGTATTACAGCTATATCAGACTCAATGCAGCTAGTTTGAGGACTTCTGAAGTCCATCGCTTAAATCAGTCAATTGTTGTCGATCACACATACAAGATCTTTTTATCGATATTTCACTTACCCCGTGCAATAGGAATAAACAGATTCTAAGTGACACATCAAGGTCTTTGTATGGATTCCCCTTATGGAATATTCCGTTTGTAACCGAGGCGGTAGCGATGGGCAGCACATGTTACCTTTCCATCTAAACTCGACGAATCAAGATAAGAAAAATACACTTCGTCAAGAAATCAGCTCCCATTCGGTTGTCACATCACATAATGCTATGTAATGTGCTAAAGGGTGGACCTTAATGTGATGTTCTTATATTAGTACACTCTTACCAAATCATTCGCCCATGCTCGCTGGTAGCAGCAGTAAACCTGTTCGAGCAAAACTGGTCACTTTGATGAAGCTTGGTATCCAATCCAAGATGCCTGGGACCGCAGAAAATTGAGGTTTTTCTTCATTTTTGGCCATTGAATGTGGCACATATCCCAACATACGAGAACTAACATGACTTCATACAATTGAAAGACTGTACTTAAAACATTAAGGTCCACCTCATTACATAGCAATAAGAGATGTGAGAACCGAAAATGAACTGATTTCTTGACGAAGTGGAAATTTTGATCCAGTCGCTACCGCCTGGATCTCAAATGCAAAAGGACGTAAATATTTCCTGCATGGTACCACACCTATGGGAAATCCATACAAAGACTGTGCTGTGTATGGCGAAGAATTGGAGAAAGCTGGCTTACCCTGTATGAAAGAAGTTGGTCATTTCATAGAGAATCGGAGATTTATAATATGGGAAATTCACCAACTTTGACTCATGATTTCGCATTGAATGAGCCGAGGTGACAGAGATTTTATTTCTTATATCGATAGAGGGGGTCGAGTTGTGCATAAAACCATTTCGATATTTTGACCTACCCCCGCATGATAGAAAATAGTTTTGTGCGTGCCTGGATACACAAGACGACCAGCATATGGTTCCGTTTCCGCTTCCCTACGGACTGGTTGATCAAGACCAAGATAGTATAGAGTATATATACACCGTCGCAGCTACATACGGTCTAGTATGTTTTACACAGTTACAAAAGTAAGTAGTACGGTTATAAATAAATATTTCCTTTTTGTTTAAGTGAATAAGTAAACGTATAAACGCAGCTACATACGGTCTAGGGGGGTTGGGATGGCCTAGTGGAGCTAAGAGATCGAAGCGTAAGGACGTGTTTATATCGAGCTCTTCAACTAGTAAGAAGTTATCCAAGCGTAACGAACTAATGTACACTAACTAGTATGGATAAAACAGAAAAGTTCAAGAACCGCCATAAATTCAAAGATAGAACGGTGCGAATACCAATAAATTGCCGTGGAGTGAGCGCATCTGAAGTCATCGATAAAATTGAAACCGTATGTGGGATTAATTCTGTGTTAGCCTGTGTGTCCAGAAACGAGAAGTACGAAGTTACACTATCTACGTCTACAGTGAGTGATATTCTGATAGAAAAGGGATTAGAATTTGATGAAGAAAGTGTTAGATGTTGCTACGTAGCCAATAAACAAAAAGTGGTTAGTATTATGAGTCTACCTTATTACATCGAAGATGAAGAAATTACCGAGAGGTTTGAAAAGTGGGGTGTTAAAATTGAAGGTGAAATAAGAGAAAGGATAGACAGATTAACGGGCTGTGCTGACGGCACAAGGATAATGAACGTCACATTCCCACCCGGCATTAGTTCTTTACCATTCTCCATAGGATTCACAACCGCCGACGGATATGAATATTTCAACGTTAAACATAATGAACAAAGTAAGGTATGTTTTATTTGCTTAGCAGACGATCACCTTAAAACTGACTGTCCAAACCTAAAATGTCACCAGTGCGGTAAGAACGGCCACTATAAAAGAAATTGTCATTCATCACAATGCGATACATGCCAATATTACCAGTGTAAGTGCGACAAAAACGATATAGAAATAACCACCCCAACACCCTCACCACAATCTAAAGATCAGGCAGAATCTAACAAAAAATTGGGGTCTACTAAAACAAAGGAAATTCCCAGTCAGAAATCTGAAAAAACAAAATCGAAGAAAAATATAGATAAACAAAACGATAAATTAACTGAAGCAACAAGTGAAGTACAATGTGAGAACAAATCAGCGAGTATTGAGCCTTTGCTAATAGACACTAAGTCAACCAAGGCGACTACTAAACACAAAGACCAAAGCAAAACTGTTAATAATGAGCACAATTCGCCAATCTTTGGCAACCCAACCACCAATAGAGATGCATGGAGAATTAAAACAGGAAAACCACAGAACCAGAAATCAAGTAAACTGCCGAGTAAACGAAACCTATCTTATACCAGTCCGAATGACCCGAAAAAACACCGTGAGTGTAATAGTTTTTCTGATAGAAATTCGTATGAAATAGAAATCTCCTAAGTGAATCCTTCCCCATGACAAAACTTGTCTCAATAAACTGCAACGGGCTTAGGAACATTGATAAAATAAAGAACCTATTTGCTCTTTTTACATTATTTAACTTTGACATCATCTGCATACAAGAAACATTCTGGGATCAAGAAATAGCAGAAATGTGTAGACATTTGTGGGACGGAAACATCATCTATAATAACTTCAATAACAATAGACGAGGTGTAGCCATTCTATTTACAAATAAATATAAAAATTGTACATCAAATGTGGTCAAAGATACAGAAGGTAGAATGCAAAAAGTAGAAATTGAAATCGACAATAGAACTATTCACCTGTATAATATATATGCACCTAATAATTGTCATGAACGTATTAATTTTCTGAATAAGTTAAGTGATAATTTTATTGATAAAACACAAGATAACATCGTTTGTGGAGATTTTAATGATATCTTAGATAAAAACATAGATAGATGTAAGTATATGGTAACTAACAACCAAACATCTAAAGTATTTAATAATTTTGTATCAACCAATACACTTGTTGATGTTTATAGATATATTAATCCAAATAAGTCGGGATTTACTCGTATACAAAATAGAGAAGGTTCCATTAAAATGAGCAGGATTGATTATATACTGTTTAGTAATTCCCTACGACAGTTTATACACCATTCTTGTATTCAAAATACGGGGTTTTCTGATCATAGTATTGTATGCACTATATTCAACGTTGACACCACAGAAAGAGGCCCTGGCCTATGGATGTTTAACAATACTTTGTTAGACGATAAGTCATATACATCATCAATTACGAATATAATCAACGATAAATTACAATGTCCCCTGTATATTTCCGACCCACTCGTTTGGTGGGATAACCTCAAGTATACAATTAAAAAAGAATCTGTTAATTATTCTAAAAAAAAGTCGCATAAGGAAAAAACCGAATATTGGAAATTACAGAATTCCCTCGCAAAACTACAAGAGAAATTGTCTAAGGGACTTTATGTTGATCAGAATGTAATTCAAGACTTAGAAAGTAAGATACATGGATTTGATGTGATTAAATGTAAAGGCGCTATACTACGGTCGAAAAGCCAAGATGCGTTAGAATCAGATCGATGTACGTCTTATTTCCTAAACCTTGAAAAGAAGAATAAAGAATCTCACTATATTAATTCTGTATTTAACATTAACAATGATATTATTGATAATCCTGCTGATGTATTAATCACTTGTAAACGTTTTTATAATGATTTATATACTACTCCTCCAATCGACAATAATACTGAGCTGCAGCAGACGACAGTGTGTAATCTAATAGATACTCAGTTAACAGATCATGACAGAAACAAATGTGAGCGTGAGATCACCCCCAATGAAGTCCTACTGGCTTTAAATGGAATGAAAAAGGGGAAATCACCCGGCTCTGATGGCCTGTCGGTCGAGTTCTATTTACATTTTTGGCACATATTATCCCCTATTTATATGTATATTTTAAAGCACATTGTTAAATCCAAATCATTATCGAGAACTATGTGCTGTGGTGTAATATGTCTATTCTATAAGAATAAAGGAGACAGGAGACTTCTAAAGAATTATAGGCCTATCACCTTACTAAACATTGATTATAAGATTTATGCAAGAATTTTAGCTCTTAGATTTAAGTCAGTCTTATGTACGATTATTCCCCCTGAACAAACATGCATCCCTGGTAGAGACATAGCTAATAATATATCCTCCATAAGAGATGTCATAGATTATGTAGATGTTAGTAATTCAGAAGGATATATTTTACGATTAGATGCACTGAAGGCTTTTGATAGGATTCTTCATCCATATATACTTCAGATTCTAGCTAGTTTTAATTTTGGCCCTAATATTATTTCACACATCCAAACCCTATATAGTAATATGCGCAGTTGCGTGAAAGTCAATGGTCACTTATCATCATACTTCTTACTATCAAGAGGTGTACGGCAAGGATGCCCAATTAGTTCCCTCCTATATGCCCTGGCAGCACACCCAATTAATGTTACTGTTAAGACTGCAATGTCTATTAAAGGTATAGCTATTCCAAATAGTCCATCGCCGTCTATAATCTACCAACATGCAGATGATGTTACTCTTACACTTGCCGACACTAACTCCGTTATTGACACATTTAAAGAAATGAAAAATTATTGCGATGCCTCCGGAACAAAATTCAATGAGGAAAAATCTGAACTGCTGCCTATTGGAGCAGCTAAAGCTGTGGAAATTAATTTACCCTTGAATATTAATATTGCTAGAGGGTACATAGAAATTCTGGGTGTATATTTAGGACCAGATAAGGCTTCATGTATTAAGTATAACTGGGACACTAGAGTTAGAAGTATCAAAAACATTCTTAACTAGACCTGCATGCAGGAATGACGGGTTTCACTTTTGCCATGTTACCTTTGAACTTGAACTTGTGTCACTTTTGGTGCTACGTTACCCTTGAACATATGTCCTTTCCGGTACCAATGAAACCAATATACAGGTTTCCACATAAGCATTGCACACATCAAATAAAATGGAAACAGAATCAAACAAATCCAGCAATTTTATTTTATACATTTGTTACATGTAATTGATCCTGACAAAATAACAGTACTTCCGGTGATAATGTAAATGTTCCCTTAGTCTTATGAAATCAGAAATGGCATAAGGCATCATATGGTGAAAATCTTATGTAAATCGAATAATAATTTCCACTTTTATAGACCAAAAACCTTGAAAAGTGACGTGTAGAAAATCGTCTATTTCTCGGCAACCGTACAAGTTAGAAACCATTTTTTGGTATTTATATGACCGTATGGGTTTTATCTATTTGTTGATTGGAATCAAATATCATAATTGTATAAACATTACAAATCAGACTCATTTGAATAAAATATCGGTTTTGAAGGCTTAAAATACAGTTTTTGCCAAAATGACGCTACTTCCGGTGATAATGAAAACGTTAAATTAGTTTTATAACATCGTCTATGACATTAGGCTTCAAAGGGTGAAAGTTTTATGAAAATCAAATAATAATTGACACTTTTATGGGCCAAAAACCTTCAAAAGTGACTTTCAGAAAATCGCCTATATCTCGACAACCGAACAAGTTAGAAACAATTTTATGATATCTATTTGACCGTATGAGTTTTGTTAATATGTGAATTTAAACCAAAAGTTAATTTTATTATTACATGTGACATAATTCTTGGTTGAAAAAAAGATCGATTTTAAAAGTTAAAAATTGAGTTTTTGACTAAATGACGTCACTTCCGGTGTCAATTTTAAATAGTAATCAACATGATATGACGCACACTTGCTTTTTGAATCAAATGATGTCACTTTTGTGAATATCCATTAATAATTGACTATTTTACAGGCAACATTACGAAAACAATCTAGGACTGAAAAACTGAATTAGCTAATGGCGGCCAAGGAAAATTACTGAGACAAATTTTTTTAACATTTTTGTGCTAGTCAGATGACTCTTTAATTCTGTGCACAACACGACTAAATAATATTTATAAATAAAAACGTTAAATCGAATAATAATTGCCACTTTTAAAGACCAAAAAACTTGAAAAGTGACTTGTAGAAAATCGGCTATTTCTCGGCAACCGTACAAGTTAGAAACCATTTTGTGGTATCTGTATGATCGTATGGGTTCATTCTATTTGTTGATTGGCATCAAATACCATAATTTGAAAAAGATTTCAAAACAGACTCATTTGAATAAAATATCTGTTTTGGAGGCTAAAAATACAGTTTTTGCCAAAATGACGTTACTTCCGGTGATAATGAAAATCTTAAATTACTTGTATGAAATCCCAAATGGCATTAGGTATAACATGGTGTGACGTTTATGAAAATCGAATAATAATTGACCCTTTTATGGCCCCGAAACCTTCAAAAGTGACCTGTAGAAAACCGTCTATTTCTCGGCAACCGAACAAGTTAGAAACCATTTTATGATATCTATATGACCATATGAGTTTTGTTTATATGTGAATTTAAACCAAAAGTTAAAATTATTAATACATATTAAGTTATTCTTGGTTGAATAAAACATTGATTTAAAAAAGTGTAAAATGCATTTTTTGACCAAATGATGTCACTTCCGGTGTCAATTTTAAATTGTAATCAAATTGATATGACGCTACGTGCTTTTTGAATCAAATGATGTCACTTTTATAAAAATCCAATAATAATTGACTATTTTACAGGCAAAATAACGAAAACAGTGACTTATGCAGAACTGCCCATTTCTTGGCAACTGCTTATATTACAAACGAATTTTAACATACATTTTCTTCGTATGGATTATAGCTACAAGTTTATAAAAGTTACGAAGAAATATTTTAAAATCTGAAAAGCCTGAATAGGTTGTAAATAGGCCAATTTTACACCATTTTTAGCCTCTTAATCGAATTTGCTCGAAAATGAAATCGAAATTAAAAAAACTGCTTCCTACATTTTTTGCGCCTTGAAAGGGCACACTCTTTGAGTCATATAATTTTTCAAAAAAATAATATTTGTTTATGAAGATCGTAAATAACTGTCAAAATTGTAGTTTTTGGTAAAATTATGCCACTTCCGGTGCCGACAGATAACACTTTCGGTAATAAAAAAAACGACAATTGATACAACGAAGCATATGAACTTTGTTTTATACAAATCGAACAATAAAAAATTAATCTAGGACTGAAAAACTGAATTAGCCAATGGCGGCCAAGGTAAATTACTGAGACAAAATTTTTTAACATTTTTGCACTAGTCAGATGACCCTTTAATTCTGTGCACAATACGACTAAAAAATATTCATAAATAAAAAAGTTTTTTGTAAAATTTTAAATTTTCGAAATTTGGCGCCTAATATCTTCGAAGATTTGCCGAAAATCAAAAATCGAAAGTAGCGTAGCTATGTGCCCTGTCTCAGGCTATGCCAAAATGTATCGAAAGTTAAAATCCAATGATTATTGTTAAAATTACTGCAATATTTTTAAAAACGATAACTTCGGTGATTTCGGACATTTCGCATTGTCGCAGAACGTTCAAAATAGCTTTATCCTCTAAGTCACACCCACTTTCCCAGTAAAACCGAAGAAATCGTAACGATGCGACACGTAGTTGCTGAGATCTATTCAAATTGGAATCTGAATAATAATAATAATAACTAGACCTGCAAGCAGCACTGAACCGGCTTTCAGGAATCATACAGGAAGTTTATTATACCATAGCCGATCCATTGAGCTACCGAACTATACTTTAGTTGTTTTGCTACAGTGAAACCTTCTATCATATATAAAAGTAATATTTGCTGGCGAAAAGACGGGCCAAAATTGTAAATTATCGCAAAATTACGTCACTTCCGGTGCCGAAAGAAATTTTTATAGGGGAAAAATAAGTCGAAAATTCGTAACATACAAAATACAAACTTTGTTTTATACGTATCGGGCAATAAATAACTAACCTGTAACCCATCAACTGAAATTAAGAAGGTAAAAAAATTAAAAGTGACCGTGGGAAAATTGGCTATTATTCGACAAGGGAACATGCTAGAAGCCTTTTCTTGATATCGATATGATGGTATTGATTCAGGCTTACTGCCCATTAGAGTCAGACGTTATAAAGTTAATTGAATAATAAATATAAATCCCTTCAAAAAAATGTTTTGTTTTGAAGGCTTAAAATACGTTTTTTGCAAAAATTACATTACTTCCGGTGATATTGAAAATGTTAACTTAGTTCATTGAAGTCATAAATGGCATAAGGCATCAAATGGTAAAAATATTATAAAAATCGAATAATAATTGACACTTTTATAGACCAAAAACCTTGAAAAGTGACTTATAGAAGATCGCCTATTTCTCTGTAACCGTACAAGTTAGAAACCATTTTGTGGCATCTGTATGGTCGTATGGCTTGATTCTATTCGTTGATGGGAATCAAATATCATAATTCTAAAAATATTATAAGGCAGACTCATTTGAATAAAATATTTGTTTTTAGGTTAAAAATACAGTTTTTGCCCAAATGACGTCATTTCCGGTCACAATGAAAATGTAAAATTGGCTTGACCTAGTCCAAAATGGCATTAAGCATAAAATGGGGAAAAAAAATTGCAAATCGAATAATAATTCATTCTTTTATAGGCAAAATAACGTGAAAAGTGATGCATGCAAAATTGCATATTTCTCGGCAACTGTTCACATTACAAACTAATTTTCGCATGCATTCTCTTCATCTGGATTATTGCTTCGAGTTTATGAAAATTACAAATAGATATTTCAAAATATGAAGAGCTGAATGAATTGCAAACAACTGAATTTTACACTTTATCTTACATTTTATTCGAAATTGCCCGAAAATGAAATTGAAATTAAAAAGTCTGAGCTAAGGATATTGTGCACCTTTGCAGGGTGCATCCTTTTAGTTATATCAGTTTTGAAAAAAAATTATATTTGCTTTCAAAAAGTGGTACCGAACTGTCAAAATTGTAGTTTTTATTAATATTACGTCACTTCCGTGGCCGACAGAAAAAATTCACCGTAACAAAAAAAATTACAATTGGGACCACGGAGCTTATGAACTTTGTTTTATATAAATCGAACAATAAATAATTTTTCTGGGTACGAAAAACTAAATTAGCCGATGGCGGCTAATGCAAATTACCGAGACAATTTTTTTTCTCATTTCTGCTCAAGTAGGATGATATTTTAACCCAGTGTAAAATACCGTCAAAAAATATTCATAAATAAAAAAGGTTTTCGTAAAAGAAATTTTTTTTTTCAAAATATCGGACATTTTTTCGACTACTTCCGGTTTTACGATTGTTGTCGTGATAGCTTTACGAAGTTCTTTGGATACTTAACTTTCTGTACCAGAAGTGTCAGAAACATCTATTGAGTGGTTTTGGAAAAAAAGATAAAATAAAGAGCGTTTACAAAAATTTAACGATTTTTGAATTTTTTTCAAAGTTTGATGCTATTTTTGGACCACCTATATTATTTCAATGCTTTTCATTTTGGATTCACTATATAGACAATCGATAGGACTTTGAGTAAGAAAAGTTTGAGAAAAATCGTAGGTGTCGTTTTCGAAAAAAGGGCGTCTCAGAATGTTAAAAAATCGGAAAATACTGGATTTTTGGCATACAATAATTTATTTCCTTGCCATCGAAATCGTATTATTTACATACCATATGATGGTCCATTAATAGGCTGTCCAACGACACTTTAGTTCTTTTGGTCCGCTATTACCTAAGGGAGAAATCAAGTTTTTCGCAAGTGCGACAATGTTTTTAACCTTTTTTTTTATTTTTTGAATACTTCCGGTATGGTTATTATTGTCGGAATAGTTTAAATAGCCGGTTTGGGTACTAAAATAGTCATAGGGCTCTGTAATGATATATTACATTTACTGATCAGATAAAATGCCACTGAGAAATCCTATGTCCAAAAGTGAGAAAAATGCAAAAAATTTAAAATATCGAAAATTAACTTTCAATAACTACATACATATTATACATCGTTAGAATCGTAATTAGGCCAGCTATCTGAAAATACAACCTTTTTTCGAAAATCTCTTAAAATAAAAAAATAGTAGAGCATTTTCCAAAATTTCACGATTTTTCGACTTTTTTCGATTTTCAGTCCGTTATTTCACCTATTCCAGATATTTCAAAGTCGTAATGGAATGTTTCGTACTTAAGACTACCACAAGGTCTCTCGATAGAGAAAGTTTCATAAAAATCGCTGGAGTAGTTTTCGAGATACAGGCGTCCAAAAATGCTAAAAATCAGAAAATACTTGATTTTCAGCGTGCCATATTTTGCTGCCTGTTCATAGTATCCACATGAATTTGGTATCATACGATAGTACAATCCTAGTGCAGTCCAATGGTACCCTAATTTCTTTAATCCATTTATATCGGGCGGAGAAATCGCGTTTTTCCCAAAAATATCCATTTTTTGCATTTTTTTCAAAATATTGCACATTATTTCGACCACTTCCGGTTTAAGGATTCTTGTCGAAATTGCTTTATTCGTTGGTATTGGACAATAACTTCATGTTCCAGAAGTTTCAGAAACGTCAATTCTGCCATAAAGCGAAACCCGAGCTCACAAAATGGGAAGAAAATTCGAAAAAAATCGAAAAATAAAGGGCGATAACTCTGAATGAAACTTATATTACTGGAATCGCATGGACGTCAGGTATCCAAAAATATAGGTCAAATTTGAAAATTTTGAAAAATAACAAAAATTGTCTCGTAAACAACATGTTTTCAATTTTCGAACGCTAAAAGTCATAGACGAATGTTCGAAATCGAAAAATGTGAGATAGCCATTGTCTAAGAAAAGATTCAGGAATTCCAAAAAGGTAATTTGTTTGAAAATGGATAAACAATTGACGAAACTACGGCCTATTTTCAATTTTTAGACAAAATACAAAGTTCGGTCACTTCCGGTATGCGCAGAAATTTCAAAAATATTTTATCAAGTAGCCACCACATGGTTTCCCAACAGAAAATCTAATTCCAGATCGATATCTGTTTTCGATCATGGTGATCTAGGCTCCCGCGGTAAATAATAATAATAACTAGACCTGCAAGCAGCACTGAACCGGCTTTCAGGAATCATACAGGAAGTTCATTATACCATAGCCGATCCATTGAGCTACCAAACTATACTTTAATTGTTTTGCTTCAGTGACACCTTCTATCATATGTAAAAGTAATATTTGCTGGCGAAAAGACCGGTCAAAATTGTAAATTATGGCAAAATTACGTCACTTCCGGTGCCGAAAGAAATTTTTATAGGTGAAAAATAAGTCGAAAATTCGCAACATACAAAATACAAACTTTGTTTTATACATATCGGGCAATTAATAATCAACCTATAACCCATAAACTGAAATTAAGAAGGTATAAAACTTAAAAGTGACCCTGGGAAAATTGGCTATTATTCGACAAGGGAACATGCTAGAAGCCTTTTCTTGATATCAATATGATGGTATTGATTCAATCTTACTGCCCATTAGAGTCAGACGTTATAAAGTTAAACGAATAATAAATATAAATACCTTCAAAAAAAATGTTTGTTTTGAAGGCTAAAAATACGTTTTTTGCAAAAATTACATTACTTTCGGGGATATTGAAAATGTTAATTTAGTTCATAGAAGTCATAAATGGCATAAGGCATCAAATGGTAAAAAAATGATAAAAATCGAATAATAATTGACACTTTTATAGACCAAAAACCTTGAAAAGTGACTTATAAAAGATCGCCTATTTCTCTGTAACCGTACAAGTTAGAAACCATTTTATGGTATCCGTATGGTCGTATGGCTTAATTCTATTCGTTGATGGGAATCAAATATCATAATTTTAAAGATATTATAAGGCAGACTCATTTGAATAAAATACCTTTTTTTAAGTTGAAAATACAGTTTTTGCCCAAATGACGTCATTTCCGGTCACAGTGTAAATGTAAAATTGGCTTGACCTAGTCCAAATTGGCATTAAGCATCAAATGGAAAAAAAATATTGCAAATCGAATAATAATTCACCCTTTTATAGGCAAAATAACGTGAAAAGTGATGCATGCAAAATTGCATATTTCTCGGCAACTGCTCATATTACAAACTAATTTGCGCATACATTCTCTTCGTCTGGATTATTGCTACGAGTTTATGAAAATTACAAATAAATATTTCAAAATATGAAGACGCTGAATGAATTGTAAATAACTGAATTTTACACTTTATTTTACATTTTATTCGAAATTGCCCGAAAATGAAATTGAAATTAAAAAATCTGAGCTAAGGATTTTGTGCACCTTTGCAGGGTGCATCCTTTTAGTTATATCAGTTTTAAAAAAAAATAATATTTGCTTTTAAAAAGTGGTACTGAATGATCAAAATTGTAGTTTTTGTTAATATTACGTCACTTCCGTTGCCGACAGAAAAATTTCACCGTAACAAAAAAAATTACAATTGGGACCACGGAGCGTATGAACTTTGTTTTATACAAATCGAATAATAAATAATTTTTCTGGGTACGAAAAACTAAATTAGCCGATGGCGGCTAACGCAAATTACCGAGACAATTTTTTTCTCCTTTCTGCTCAAGTAGAATGATATTTTTAACCCTGTGTAAAATATCATCAAAACATATTCATAAATAAAAAAGGTTTTCGTAAAAAAATTAATTTTTTTCAAAATATCGGACATTTTTTCGACTACTTCCGGTTTTACGATCGTTGTAGTGATAGCTTTACGAAGTTCTTTGGATAATTAACTTTCTGTACCAGAAGTGTCAGAAACATCCATTGAGTAGTTTTGGAAAAAAAGATAGATTAAAGAGCGTTTCCAAAAATTTAACGATTTTTCAATTTTTTTCAAAGTTTGAGGCCATTTTTGGACCATTTATATTATTTCAATGCATTTCATTTAGGATTCACTATATAGACAACCGATAGGACTTTGAGTAAGAAAAGTTTGAGAAAAATCTGCGGCATCGTTTTCGAGAAAAGGGCGTCCCAGAATGTTAAAAAATCGGAAAATAATATATTTTTGGCATACAATAATTTATTTCCTTACCATCGAAATCGTATTATTTAGATACCATATGATGGTCCATTAATAGGGCTATCCAGCGACACTTTAGTTCTTTTGGTCCGCTATTACCTAAGGGAGAAATCAAGTTTCTCGCAACTGCGACAATGGTTTTAACCTTTTTTTTCATTTTTTGAATACTTCCGGTATGGTTATTATTGTCGGAATAGTTTTAATAGCCGGTTTGGGCACTAAAATAGCCACGGGGCTCTGTAATGATATATTACATTATCTGATCAGATAAAATGCCTCTGAGAAATCCTATGTTCAAAAGTGCCAAAAATGCAAAAAAATTAAAATATCGAAAATTAAATTTCAATAACTACATACATATTATACATCATTAGAATCGTAATTAGGTCAGCTATCTGAATATACAACCTTTTTTTGAAAATCTCTTAAAATAAAAAAATAGTAGAGCATTTTCCAAAATTTCACGATTTTTCGACTTTTTTTGATTTTCAGTCCCTTTTTTATCATATTCCAGACATTTCAAAGTCTTATTGGATGGCATAATTCACAAGACTATCGAATGGACTCTCGATAGAGAAAGTTAAAAAAAAAGTTGCGGTTAAGTTTTCGAGATACAGGCGTCCAAAAACGCTCCAAATCAGAAAATACTTGATTTTCAGCGTGCCATATTTTGCTTCCTGCTCGTCGTATCCGTACAAATTGGGTATCATACGATAGCACAATACTAGTGCAGTCCAATGGTACCCTAATTTGTTTAATCCATTGATATCGGACGGAGAAGTCGCGTTTTTCCTCAAAATACCCATTTTTTGCATTTTTTTCAAAATATCTGACATTATTTCGACCACTTCCGGTGTACAGATTATTGTTGAAATTGCTTTATTCCTTGCAATGGTCATTTGGCTTCATGCCTCAGAAATTTCAGAAACGTCAATTCGGCCATAAAACGAAACCCGAGCTCGCAAAATGGGTAGAAAATTCGAAAAAAATCGAAAAATAAAGGGCGATAACTCTGAATGAAACTTATATTACTGGAATCGGATGGACTTCAGGTATCCAAAAATGTAGGTCAAATTTCAAAATTTTGAAAAATAACAAAAATTGTCTCTCAAACAACATTTTTCATTTTTCGATCGCAAGAAGTCAGCAATGAAGTTTCGAAATATCGAAATTTTCAACTGCTATCGTCCGAGAAAAGACTCAGGGTTTCCGAAAATGTCATTTGTATGTAAATAGGTACAGAATTGACGAATCTACGGCCGTTTTTTGATTTTTTGACACCGCACGAAATTCGACCACTTCCGGTCTGCGCAGAAGTTTCAAATATAGTTTATCAAGTAGCCAACACATGGTTTCCGGATAGAGAATTAGGTCCCAGATCGGTATCTGTTACAGGCACTGAGAAATAGGCTCCGGCGAAAAAAAAAATAATAATAATAAATAATAATTTTAGTAATCACAATAGGCTTTCAGACGAAAGTCTGAAAGCCTAATAATAATAACTAGACCTGCAAGCAGCACTGAACCGGCTTTCAGGAATCATACAGGAAGTTTATTATACCATAGCCGATCCATTGAGCTACCGAACTATACTTTAGTTGTTCTGCTTCAGTGACACCCTCTATCATATGTATAAGTAATATTTGCTGGCGAAAAGACCGGTCAAAATTGTAAATTATGGCAAAATTACGTCACTTCCGGTGCCGAAAGAAATTTTTATAGGTGAAAAATAAGTCGAAAATTCGCAACATACAAAATACAAACTTTGTTTTATACATATCGGGCAATAAATAATTAACCTATTACCCATAAACTGAAATTAAGAAGGTAAAAAACTTAAAAGTGACCCTGGGAAAAATTGGTTATTATTCGACAAGGGAACATGCTAGAAGCCTTTTCTTGATATCAATATGATGGTATTGATTCAATCTTACTGCCCATTAGAGTCAGACGTTATAAAGTTAAACGAATAAAGAATATAAATCACTTCAAAAAAATGTTTGTTTTGAAGGCTAAAAATACGTTTTTTGCAAAAATTACATTACTTTCGGTGATATTGAAAATGTTAACTTGGTTCATAGAAGTCATAAATGACATAAGGCATCAAATGTTAAAAAAATTATAAAAATCGAATAATAATTGACACTTTTATAGACCAAAAACCTTGAAAAGTGACTTATAGAAGATCGTCTATTTCTCTGTAACCGTACAAGTTAGAAACCATTTTGTGGTATCTGTATGGACGTATGGCTTCATTCTATTCGTTGATGGGAATCAAATATCATAATTTTTAAAACATTATAAGGCAGACTCATTTCAATAAAATATTTGTTTTTTAGGTTATAAATACAGTTTTTGCCCAAAAGACGTCATTTCCGGTCACAGTGAAAATGTAAAATTGACTTGACCTAGTCCAAATTGGCATTAGGCATCAAATGGAAAAAAAATATTGCAAATCGAATAATAATTCACTCTTTTATAGGCAAAATAACGTGAAAAGTGATGCATGCACAATTGCATATTTCTCGGCAACTGCTCATATTACAAACTAATTTTCGCATACATTCTCTTCGTCTGGATTATTGCTACGAGTTTATGAAAATTACAAATAAATATTTCAAAATATGAAGACGCTGAATGAATTGTAAATAACTGAATTTTACACTTTATTTTACATTTTATTCGAAATTGCCCGAAAATGAAATTGAAATTAAAAAATCTGAGCTAAGGATTTTGTGCACCTTTGCAGGGTGCATCCTTTTAGTTATATCAGTTTTGAAAAAAATAATATTTGCTTTCAAAATGTGGTACCGAACTGTCAAAATTGTAGTTTTTGTTAATATTACGTCACTTCCGTTGCCGACAGAAAAACTTCACCGTAACAAAAAAAATTACAATTGGGACCACGGTGCATATGAACTTTGTTTTATACAAATCGAACAATAAATAATTTTTCTGGGTACGAAAAACTGAATTAGCCGATGGCGGCTAACGCAAATTACCGAGACAATTTTTTTTCTTATTTCTGCTCAAGTACGATGATATTTTAACCCTGTGTGAAAGATCATCAAAAAATATTCATAAATAAAAAAGGTTTTCGTAAAAACAATATTTTTTTTCAAAATATCGGACATTTTTTCGACTACTTCCGATTTTACGATCGTTGTTGTGATAGCTTTACGAAGTTCTTTGGATACTTAACTTTCTGTACCAGAAGTGTCAGAAACATCCATTGAGTAGTTTTGGAAAAAAAGATAAATTAAAGAGCGTTTCCAAAAATTTAACGATTTTTCAATTTTTTTAAAAGTTTGAGGCCATTTTTCGACCACTTATATTATTTCAATGCTTTTCATTTTGGATTCCCTATATAGACAACCGATAGGACTTTGAGTAAGAAAAGTTTAAGAAAAATCGTAGGCGTCGTTTTCGAGAAAAAGGCGTCTCAGAATGTTAAAAAATTGGAAAATACTACATTTTTGGCATACAATAGTTTATTTCCTTACCATCGAAATCGTATTATTTAGATACCATATGATGGTCCATTAATAGGGCTATCCAGCGACACTTTAGTTCTTTTGGTCCGCTATTACCTAAGAGAGAAATCAAGTTTTTCGCAAGTGCGACAATGGTTTTACTCTTTTTTTTCATTTTTTGAATACTTCCGGTATGGTTATTATTGTCGAAATAGTTTTAATGGCCGGTTTGGGCACTAAAATAGCCACAGGGCTCTGTAATGATATATTACATTATCTGATCAGATAAAATGCCCCTGAGAAATCCTATGTTCAAAAGTGCCAAAAATGCAAAAAATTTAAAATATCGAAAATTAAATTTTAATAATTATATACATATTATACATCGTTAGAATCGTAATTAGGTCAGCTATCTGAATATACAACGTCTTTTTAAAAATCTCTTAAAATAAAAAAATAGTAGAGCATTTTCCAAAATTTCACGATTTTTCGACTTTTTTCGATTTTCAGTCCCTTTTTTATCCTATTCCAGACATTTCAAAGTCTTATTGGATGGCTTTATGCAAAATACCTCCAAAAGGACTCTCGATAGAAAAAGTTAAAAAAAAATTGCAGGTTAAGTTTTCGAGATACAGGCGTCCAAAAACGCTCCAAATCAGAAAATACTTGATTTTCAGCGTGCCATATTTTGCTGTCTGTTCATAGTATTCATATGACTGGGGTATCATATGATAGTCCAGCAATCGTGCCATCAAACGATACCTTCATTCGTTTAATCCATTGATATCGGACGGAGAATTAGCGTTTTCCCCAAAAATATCCATTTTTTGCATTTTTTTCAAAATATTGCACATTATTTCGACCACTTCCGGTTTAAGGATTCTTGTCGAAATTGCTTTATCAGTTGGTATTGGACTATAACTTCATGTTCCAGAAGTTTCAGAAACGTCAATTCTGCCATAAAACGAAACCCGAGCTCACAAAATGGGAAGAAAATTCGAAAAAAATCGAAAAATAAAGGGCGATAACTCTGAATGAAACTTATATTACTGGAATCGGATGGACTTCAGGTATCAAAAAATGTAGGTCAAATTTGAAAATTTTGAAAAATAACAAAAATTGTCTCGTAAACAACATGTTTTCAATTTTCGAACGATAAAAATCACAGACGAATGTTCGAAATTGAAAAATGTGAGATAGCCATTGTATTAGAAAAGATTCAGGGATTCCAAAAATGTAATTTGTTTGAAAATGGATAAAGAATTGACGAAACTATGGCCGATTTTCAATTTTTAGGGAAAGTACAAAGTTCGGTCACTTCCGGTATGCGCAGAAATTTCAAAAATATTTTATCAAGTAGCCACCACATGGTTTCCCGATAGAAAAGCTAATTCCAGATCGATATCTGTTTTCGGTCATGGAGATCTAGGCCCTCGCGGTAAATAATAATAATAATAATAATAACTAGACCTGCAAGCAGCACTGAACCGGCTTTCAGGAATCATACAGGAAGTTTATTATACCATATCCGATCCATTGAGCTACCAAACTATACTTTAGTTGTTTTGCTTCAGTGACATCCTCTATCATATGTAAAAGTAATATTTGCTGGCGAAAAGACCGGTCAAAATTGTAAATTATAGCAAAATTACGTCACTTCCGGTACCGAAAGAAATTTTTATAGGTGAAAAATAAGTCGAAAATTCGCAACACACAAAATACAAACTTTGTTTTATACATATCGGGCAATAAATAATTACCCTATAACCCATAAACTGAAATTAAGAAGGTAAAAAACTTAAAAGTGACCCTGGTAAAATTGGCTATTATTCGACAAGGGAACATGCTAGAAGCCTTTTCTTGATATCAATATGATGGTATTGATTCAATCTTACTGCCCATTAGAGTCAGACGTTATCAAGTTAAACGAATAATAAATATAAATCCGTTCAAAAAAATGTTTGTTTTGAAGGCTAAAAATACGTTTTTTTGCAAAAATTACATTACTTCCGGTGATATTGAAAATGTTAACTTAGTTCATAGAAGTCATAAATGGCATAAGGCATCGAATGGTAAAAAAATTATAAAAATCGAATAATAATTGACACTTTTATAGACCAAAAACCTTGAAAAGTGACTTATAGAAGATCGCCTATTTCTCTGTAACCATACAAGTTAGAAACCATTTTGTGGTATCTGTATGGTCGTATGGCTTCATTCTATTCGTTGATGGGAATCAAATATCATAATTTTAAAAATATTATAAGGCAGACTCATTTGAATAAAATATTTGTTTTTTGGGTTAAAAATACAGTTTTTGCCCAAATGACGTCATTTCCGGTCACAACGAAAATGTAAAATTGGCTTGACCTAGTCCAAATTGGCATTAGGCATCAAATGGGAAAAAAATATTGCAAATCGAATGATAATTCACTCTTTTATAGGCAAAATAACGTGAAAAGTGATGCATGCAAAATTGCATATTTCTCGGCAACTGCTCATATTACAAACTAATTTTCGCATACATTCTCTTCGTCTGGATAATTGCTACGAGTTTATGAAAATTACAAATAAATATTTCAAAATATGAAGACGCTGAATGAATTGTAAATAACTGAATTTTACACTTTATTTTACATTTTATTCGAAATTGCCCGAAAATGAAATTGAAATTAAAAAATCTGAGCTAAGGATTTTCTGCATCTTTGCAGGGTGCATCCTTTTAGTTATATCAGTTTTGAAAAAAAAAATATTTGCTTTCAAAAAGTGGTACCGAACTGTCAAAATTGTAGTTTTAGTTAATATTACGTCACTTCCGTTGCCGACAGAAAAATTTCACCGTAACAAAAAAAATTACAATTGGGACCACGGAGCATATGAACTTTGTTTTATACAAATCGAACAATAAATAATTTTTCTGGGTACGAAAAACTAAATTAGCCGATGGCGGCTAACGCAAATTACCGAGACAATTTTTTTTCTCATTTCTGCTCAAGTACGATGATATTTTAACCCTGTGTAAAATACCATCAAAAAATATTCATAAATAAAAAAGGTATTCGTAAAAAAATTATTTTTTTTCAAAATATCGGACATTTTTTCGACTACTTCCGGTTTTACGATCATTGTCGCGATAGCTTTACGAAGTTTTTTCGATACTTAACTTTCTGTACCAGAAGTGTCAGAAACATCCATTGAGTAGTTTTGGAAAAAAAGATAAATTAAAGAGCGTTTACAAAAATTTAATGATTTTTCAATTTTTTTCAAAGTTTGATGCCATTTTTGGACCACCTATATTATTTCAATGCTTTTCATTTTGGATTCACTATATAGACAACCGATAGGACTTTGAGTAAGAAAAGTTTAAGAAAAATCTGCGGCGTCGTTTTCGAGAACAGGGCGTCTCAGAATGTTAAAAAATCGGAAAATACTAGATTTTTGGCATACAATAATTTATTTCCCTACCATCGAAATCGTATTATTTAGATACCATATGATGGTCCATTAATAGGGCTTTCCAACGACACTTTAGTTATTTTGGTCCGCTATTACATAAGGGAGAAATCAAGTTTTTCGCAAGTGCGACAATGTTTTTAACCTTTTTTTTCATTTTTTGAATACTTCCGGTATGGTTATTATTTTCGGAATAGTCTTAATAGCCGGTTTGGGCACTAAAATAGCCACAGGGCTCTGTAATGATATATTGCATTATCTGATCAGATAAAATGCACCTGAGAAATCGTATGTTGAAAAGTGCCAAAAATGCAAAAAATTTAAAATATCGAAAATTAAATTTCAATAACTACATACATATTATACATCGTTAGAATCGTAATTAGGTCAGCTATCTGAATGTACAATCTTTTTTTGAAAATCTCTTAAAATAAAAAAATAGTAGAGCATTTTCCAAAATTTCACGATTTTTCGACTTTTTTCGATTTTCAGTCCGTTATTTCACCTATTCCAGACATTTCAAAGTCTTATTGGGTGGCATAATTCACAAGACTATCAAATGGACTCTCGATAGAGAAAGTTAAAAAAAAAGTTGCGGTTAAGTTTTCGAGATACAGGCGTCCAAAAATGCTAAAAATCAGAAAATACTTGATTTTCAGCGTGCCATATTTTGCAGCCTGATCATAGTATCCGTATGAAATGGGTATCATACGATAGTACAATCCTAGTGCAGTCCAATGGTACCCTAATTTGTTTAATCCATTGATATCGGGCGGAGAAATCGCGTTTTTCCCAAAAATATCCATTTTTTGCATTTTTTTCAAAATATTGAACATTATTTCGACCACTTCCGGTTTAAAGATCCGTGTCGAAATTGCTTTATCAGTTGGTATTGGACTATAACTTCATGTTCCAGAAGTTTCAGAAACGTCAATTCTACCATAAAACGAAACCCGAGCTCGCAAAATGGGAAAAAAATTCGAAAAAAATCGAAAAATAAAGGGCGATAACTCTGAATGAAACTTATATTACTGGAATCGGATTGACTTCAAGTATCCAAAAATGTAGGTCAAATTTGAAAATTTTGAAAAATAACAAAAATTGTCTCGTAAACAACATGTTTTCAATTTTCGAACGATAAAAGTCATAGACGAATGTTCGAAATTGAAAAATGTGAGATAGCCATTGTCTCAGAAAAGATTCAGGGATTCCAAAAATGTAATTTGTTTGAAAATGGATAAAGAATTGACGAAACTATAGCCGATTTTCAATTTTTAGAGAAAGTAAAAAGTTCGGTCACTTCCGGTATGCGCAGAAATTTCAAAAATATTTTATCAAGTAGCCACCACATGGTTTTCCGATAGAAAAGCTAATTTTCGATCGATATCTGTTTTCGATCATGGAGATCTAGGCCCTCGCGGTAAATAATAATAATAATAATAATAATAATAACTAGACCTGCAAGCAGCACTGAACCGGCTTTCAGGAATCATACAGGAAGTTTATTATACCATAGCCGATCCATTGAGCTACCAAACTATACTTTAGTTGTTTTGCTTCATTGACACCCTCTATCATATGTAAAAGTAATATTTGCTGGCTAAAAGACCGGTCAAAATTGTAAATTATGGCAAAAGTATGTCACTTCCGGTGCCGAAAGACATTTTTATAGATGAAAAATAAGTCGAAAATTCGCAACATACAAAATACAAACTTTTTTTTATAAATATCGGACAATAAATAATTAACCTATAACCCATAAACTGAAATTAAGAAGGTAAAAAACTGAAAAGTGACCCTCGGAAAATTGGTTATTATTCGACAAGAGAACATGCTAGAAGATTTTTCTTGATATCAATATGATGGTATTGATTCAGTCTTACTGCCCATTAGAGTCAGACGTTATAAAGTTAAACGAATAATAAATATAAATCCCTTCAAAAAAATGTTTGTTTTGAAGGCTAAAAATACGTTTTTTGCAAAAATTACATTACTTCCGGTGATATTGAAAATTTTAACTTAGTTCATAGAAGTCATAAATAGCATAAGGCATGAAATGGTAAATAAATTGTAAAAATCGAATAATAATTGACAGTTTTACAGACCAAAAACCTTGAAAAGTGACTTATAGAAGATCGCCTATTTCTCTGTAACCGTACAAGTTAGAAACCATTTTGTGGTATCTGTATGGTCGTATGGCTTCATTTTATTCGTTGATGGGAATCAAATATCATAATTTTAAAAATATTATAAGGCAGACTCATTTGAATAAAATATTTGTTTTTTAGGTTAAAAATACAGTTTTTGCCCAAATGACGTCATTTCCGGTCACAGTGAAAATGTAAAATTGGCTTGACCTAGTCCAAATTGGCATTAGGCATCAAATGGAAAAAAAATATTGCAAATCGAATAATAATTAACTCTTTTATAGGCAAAATAACGTGAAAAGTGATGCATGCAAAATTGCATATTTCTCGGCAACTGCTCATATTACAAACTAATTTTCGCATACATTCTCTTCGTCTGGATTATTGCTACGAGTTTATGAAAATTACAAATAAATATTTCAAAATATGAAGACGCTGAATGAATTGTAAATAACTGAATTTTACACTTTATTTTACATTTTATTCGAAATTGCCCGAAAATGAAATTGAAATGAAAAAGTCTGAGCTAAGCATATTGTGCACCTTTGCAGGGTGCATCCTTTTAGTTATATCAGTTTTGAAAAAAATTAATATTTGCTTTCAAAAAGTGGTACCGAACTGTCAAAATTGTAGTTTTTGTTAATATTACGTCACTTCCGCTACCGACTGAAAAATTTCACCGTAACAAAAAAAATTACAATTGGGACCACGGAGCTTATGAACTTGGTTTTATACAAATCGAACAATAAATAATTTTTCTGGGTACGAAAAACTAAATTAGCCGATGGCGGCTAATGCAAATTACCGAGACAATTTTTTTTCTGATTTCTGCTCAAGTAGGATGATATTTTAACCTAGTGTAAAATATCGTCAAAAAATATTCATAAATAAAAAAAGTTTTCGTAAAAAAAATATTTTTTTTCAAAATATCGGACATTTTTTCGACTACTTCCGGTTTTACGATTGTTGTCGTGATAGCTTTACGAAGTTCTTTGGATACGTACCTTTCTGTACCAGAAGTGTCAGAAACATCTATTGAGTAATTTTGGAAAAAAAGATAAAATAAAGAGCGTTTACAAAAATTTAACGATTTTTCAATTTTTTTCAAAGTTTGATGCTATTTTTGGACCACCTATATTATTTCAATGCTTTTCATTTTGGATTCACTATATAGACAATCGATAGGACTTTGAGTAAGAAAAGTTTGAGAAAAATCGTAGGCGTCGTTTTCGAGAAAAGGGCGTCTCAGAATGTTAAAAAATCGGAAAATACTAGATTTTTGGCATACAATAATTTATTTCCTTGCCATCGAAATCGTATTATTTACATACCATATGATGGTCTATTAATAGGCTATCCAATGACACTTTAGTTCTTTTGGTCCGCTATTACCTAAGGGAGAAATCAAGTTTTTCGCAAGTGCGACAATGTTTTTAACCTTTTTTTTTTATTTTTGGAATACTTCTGGTATGGTTATTATTGTCGGAATAGTTTAAATAGCCGGTTTGGGTACTAAAATAGCCATAGGGCTCTGTATTGATATATTACATTTACTGATCAGATAAAATGCCACTGAGAAATCCTATGTCAAAAAGTGAGAAAAATGCAAAAAAATTAAAATATCGAAAATTAACTTTCAATAACTACATACATATTATACATCGTTAGAATCGTAATTAGGTCAGCTATCTGAATATACAACCTTTTTTCGAAAATCTCTTAAAATAAAAAAATTGTAGAGCATTTTCCAAAATTTCACGATTTTTCGACTTTTTTCGATTTTTCAGTCCGTTATTTCACCTATTCCAGATATTTCAAAGTCGTAATGGAATGTTTCGTACACAAGACTACCACAAGGTCTCTTCATACAGAAAGTTTCATAAAAATCGCTGGAGTAGTTTTCGAGATACAGGCGTCCGAAAATGCTAAAAATCAGAAAATACTTGATTTTCAGCGTGCCATATTTTGCTGCCTGTTCATAGTATCCGTATGAATTTGGTATCATACGATAGTACAATCATAGTGCAGTCCAATGGTACCCTAATTTCTTTAATCCATTTATATCGGGCGGAGAAATCGCGTTTTCCCCCAAAATATCCATTTTTTTCATTTTTTTCAAAATATTGCACATTATTTCGACCACTTCCGGTTTAAGGATTTTTGTCGAAATTGCTTTATTCGTTGGTATTGGACTATAACTTCATGTTCCAGAAGTTTCAGAAACGGCAATTCTGCCATAAAACGAAACCCGAGCTCACAAAATGGGAAGAAAATTCGAAAAAAATCGAAAAATAAAGGGCGATAACTCTGAATGAAACTTATATTGCTGGAATCGCATGAACTTCAGGTATCCAAAAATGTAGGTCAAATTTGAAAATTTTGAAAAATAACAAAAATTGTCTCGTAAACAACATGTTTTCAATTTTCGAACGCTAAAAGTCATAGACGAATGTTCGAAATCGAAAAATGTGAGATAGCCACTGTCTAAGAAAAGATTCAGGAATTCCAAAAAGGTAATTTGTTTGAAAATGGATAAAGAATTGACAAAACTATGGCCAATTTTCAATTTTTAGACAAAATACAAAGTTCGGTCACTTCCGGTATGCGCAGAAATTTCAAAAATATTTTATCAAGTAGCCACCACATGGTTTCCCGATAGAAATTCTAATTCCAGATCGATATCAGTTTTCGATCATAGAGATCTACGCTCCCGCGGTAAATAATAATAATAATAATAATAATAATTTTAGTAATCTCAATAGGCTTTCAGACGAAAGTCTGAAAGCCTAATAATTTTAGTAATCTCAATAGGCTTTCAGACGAAAGTCTGAAAGCCTAACTAGACCTGCAAGCAGCACTGAACCGGCTTTCAGGAATCATACAGAAAGTTTATTATACCATAGCCGATCCATTGAGCTACCAAACTATACTTTAGTTGTTTTGCTTCAGTGACACCCTCTACCATATGTTAAAGTAATATTTGCTGGCGAAAAGACCGGTCAAAATGGTAAATTATGGCAAAATACGTCACTTCCGGTGCCGAAAGACATTTTTATAGGTGAAAAATAAGTCGAAAATTCGCAACATACAAAATACAAACTTTGTTTTATCATATCGGGCAATAAATAATTAACCTATAATCCATAAACTGAAATTAAGAAGGTAAAAAACTTAAAAGTGACCCTGGGAAAATTGGCTATTATTCGACAAGGGAACATGCTAGAAGCCTTTTCTTGATATCAATATGATGGTATTGATTCAATCTTACTGCCTATTGGAATCAAACATTATAAAGTTAAACGAATGATAAATGTTTGTTTTGAAGGCTAAAAATACGTTTTTTGCAAAAATTACATTACTTCCGGTGATATTGAAAATGTTAATTTAGTTCATAGAAGTCATAAATGGCATACGGCATCAAATGGTAAAAAAATTATTAAAATCGTATAATAATTGACACTTTTATAGACGAAAACCCTTGAAAAGTGACTTATAGATGATCGCCTATTTCTCTGTAACCGTACAAGTTAGAAACCATTTTGTGGTATCTGTATGGTCGTATGGCTTCATTCTATTCGTTCATCGGAATCAAATATTACAATTCTAAAAATATTATAAGGCAGACTCATTTTAATAAAATATTTGTTTTTTAGGTTAAAAATAAGCTTTTGCCCAAAAGACGTCATTTCCGGTCACAGTGAAAATGTAAAATTGGCTTGACCTAGTCCAAAATGGCATTAGGCATCAAATGGAAAAAAAATATTGCAAATCGAATAATAATTCCCTCCTTTATAGGCAAAATAACGTGAAAAGTGATGCATGCAAAATTGCATATTTCTCAGCAACTGCTCAAATTACAAACTAATTTTCCCATACATTCTCTTTGTCTGGATTAATGCTACGAGTTTATGAAAATAACAAATAAATATTTCAAAATATGAAGATGCTGAATGAATTGTAAATAACTGAATTTTACACTTTATTTTACATTTTATTCGAAATTGCCCGAAAATGAAATTGGAATTAAAAAATCTGAGCTAAAGATTTTGTGCACCTTTGCAGGGTGCATCCTTTTAGTTATATCAGTTTTGAAAAAAATAACATTTGCTTTCAAAAAGTGGTACAGAACTGTCAAAATTGTAGTTTTTGTTAATATTACGTCACTTCCGTTGCCGACAGAAAAATTTCACCGTAACAAAAAATATTACAATTGGGACCACGGAGCATATGAACTTTGTTTTATACAAATCGAACAATAAATAATTGTTCTGGGTACGAAAAACTAAATTAGCCGATGGCGGCTAACGCAAATTACCGAGACAATTTTTTTTCTCATTTCTGTTCAAGTAGGATGATATTTTAACCCTGTGTAAAATACCATCAAAAAATATTCATAAATGAAAAAGGTTTTCGTAAAAAAATTTTTTTTTTTTCAAAATATCGGACATTTTTTCGACTACTTCCGGTTTTACGATCATTGTCGTGATAGCTTTACGAAGTTCTTTGGATACTTAACTTTCTGTACCAGAAGTGTCAGAAACATCCATTGAGTAGTTTTGGAAAAAAAGATAAATTAAAGAGCGTTTCCAAAACTTTAACGATTTTTCAATTTTTTTCAAAGTTTGAGGCCATTTTTGGACCACCTATATTATTTCAATGCTTTTCATTTTGGATTCACTATATAGACAACCGATAGGACGTTGAGTAAGAAAAGTTTAAGAAAAATCGTAGGCGTCGTTTTCGAGAAAAGGGCGTCTCGGAATGTTAAAAAAGCGGAAAATACTTGATTTTTGGCATACAATAATTTATTTCCTTACCATTGAAATCGTATTATTTAGATACCATATGATGGTCCATTAATAGGGCTATCCAACGACACTTTAGTTCTTTTGGTCCGCTATTACCTAAGGGAGCAATCAAGTTTTTCTCAAGTGAGACAATGTTTTTAACCTTTTTTTTTCATTTTTTGAATACTTCCGGTATGGTTATCATTGTCGGAATATTTTTAATAGCCGGTTTGGGCACTAAAATAGCCACAGGGCTCTGTAATGATATATTACATTATCTGATCAGATAAAATGCCCCTGAGAAATCCTGTGTTCAAAAAAGCTAAAAATGAAAAAAATTTAAAATATCGAAAATTAAATTTCAATAACTACATACATATTATACATCGTTAGATTCTTAATTAGGTCAGCTATCTGAATATACAACCTTTTTAAAAAAATCTCTTCAAATAAAAAAATAGTAGAGCATTTTCCAAAATTTCACGATTTTTCGACTTTTTTCGATTTTCAGTCCGTTATTTCACCCATTCCAGATATTTCAAAGGCTTATTGTGTGGTTTCATGCAAATTAACTCCGAAAGGACTCTCGATAGAAAAAATTTAAGAAAAAGTTACGGTTAAGTTTTCGAGATATAGGCGTCCAAAAACGCTCCAAATCAGAAAATACTTGATTTTCAGCGTGCCATATTTTGCTGCCTGATCATAATATCCGTATGAATTGGGTATCATACGATAGTACAATCCTAGTGCAGTCCAATGGTACCCTAATTTGTTTAATCCATTGACATCGAACGGAGAAATCGCGTTTTCCCCAAAACTATCCATTTTTTGCATTTTTTCAAAATATTGCACATTATTTCGACTACTTCCGGTCTACGGATCATTGTTGAAATTGCTTTATTCCTTGCAATGGTCATTTGGCTTCATGCCTTAGAAGTTTCAGATTCGCCAATTCAGCCATATAACGAAACCCGAGCTCACAAAATAGGTAGAAAATTCGAAAAAAATCGAAAAATAAAGGGCGATAACTCTGAATGAAACTTATATTACTGGAATCGGATGGACTTAAGGTATCCAAAAATATAAGTCAAATTTGAAAATTTTGAAAAATGAAAAAAATTGTCTCTTAAACAAATTTTTTTAATTTTCGAACGCTAGAAGTCAGCGACGAAGTTTCGAAATTACAAAATCTTAGATTGCTATTGGCTCGGAAAAGATTCAGGGTTTCCGAAAATGTCATTTGTTTGAAAATGGGTAAATAATTGACGAAACTATGGCCAATTTTCAATTTTTTGACAACGTACAAAGATCTGCCACTTCCGGTATGCGCAGAATTTTCGAAAATACTTTATCAAGTAGCCACCACATGGTTTCCCGAAAGAAAAGTTGATTTCAGATCGATATCTGCTTTCGATCATGGAGAACTTGGCCCCCGCGGTAAATAATAATAATAACTAGACCTGCATAGCAGTGCTGAATCGGCTTTCAGGGTCCTTTAGATCATTGCCATGCTTTTAAATTTACCTTTATACCCTAAACGACCGATAGGACTCGGGGTAACAGAAGTTTAAGAAGTGAAATAGAAGTAGTTTTCGAGATAAACGAGTTTGAAAAGGCTTCAAAAAAAGAGGAAAATACTATATTTTCGGCATCTCATAATCTATTGCCTAACCATCGAATTTGTATCATTCTGATATCATATAAAAGTCCAAAAAGGAAAATACTAGATCTTCAGCGTCCCGTAATATTTTAACACGCCATCTTGAGTCGGATCGCGCAAAATCTAATTTTGGAGTAAAATTTTATTTTGAAGTCTAAAAATACGGTTTTTGCAAATATGACATTACTTCCGGTGATAATGGAAATGTTAAATCAGATCATTGCAATCATAAATGGCATAAGGCATCACATGGTGAAAATTGTATGAAAATTGAATAATAATTGACACTTTTATAGACCAAAAAGCTTGAAAAGTGACTTATAGAAAATCGTCTATTTCTCGGCAACCGTACAAGTTAGAAACTTGTTTGTGGTATCTGTATGATGGTATGGGTTCATGCTATTCGGTGATGGGATTCAAATATCATAATTTTAAAAATATTATAAACAAGATTCATTTGAATAAAATATTTGTTTTCTACGTTAAAAATACAGTTTTTGCCAAAATGACGTCATTTTCGGTCACAGTGAAACTGTAAATTTGGCTTAACCTAGTCCAAATTGGCATTAGGCATCGAATAAAAAATTTTTATTGAAAATCGGATAATAATTTACTATTTTACAGGCAAAAAAACGTGAAAAGTGATGCATGCAAAATTGCATATTTCTCGGCAACTGCTCATGTTACAAACTATTTTTCGCATACATTCTCTTCGTCTGGATTATGGCTACGAGTTTATGAAAGTTACGAATAAATAGTTCAAAATATAAAGACGTTCAATGGGTTGTAATAACTGAATTTTACCCTTTTTTTACATTTTATTCGAAATTGCCCGAAAATGAAATTGAAATTTAAGAATCTCAGCCAAACATTTTATGCGCCTTTACAGGGCGCATACTTTTTGTTATATCAGTTTTCGAAAAAAAAAATATTTGCTGTCAAAAAGTGGTACTTAACTCTCAAAATTGTAGTTTTTGTTAATTTTACGCCACTTCCGTTGCGTGCAGAAAAATGTCACCGTAACAAAAAATATTACAATTGACATTACGAATCATATGCACTTTGTTTTATACAAATCGAACAATAAATAATTAATCTAGGTACGAAAAACTAAATTAGCCAATGGCGACTAAAGAAAATTACTGAGACAAAATTCTTTCTCACTTATGCTCAAGTAGGGTGATACTTTAACACTGTGTAAACTACCATCAAAAAATATTCATAAATAAAAAAGTTTTCTGTAAAAATGTAAAAAAAAATCAATATATCGGATATTTTTTCGACTACTTCCGGTTTTTCGATCATTGTCGGAATTGCTTTAACAAGTTGATTAGATACTTAACTTCCTGTAGCAGAAATATCAGAAACATTCATTAAGTAATTTTTGAAAAAAAGATAAATAAAAGAGCATTTTCAATAATTTAATGATTTTTCAACTTTTTTCAAAGATTGAGGTCATTTTTGGACCGCCTATAATATTGCAACGCTTTTATTATTAAATGCACACGCTAGGCCACCGATAGGACTCTTAGTAAAAAAAGTTTAAGAAAAATCGTAGGCGTCGTTTTCGAGAAAAAGGCGCCTCAGAATGCTCCAAAACGGAAAATACTTAGTTTTCGGCGTACCATAATTTATTTCGTAAGAATCAAATTCGTGTTATTTAGATGTTATACGATCGTCTATTAATGGAACTATCCAAAGACACTTTCATTGTTTTGGTCCGCTAATATGTGACGGAGAATTCGAACTTTTGGCAAGAGCTCCAATTTTTTTTCATCTTTTTTACATTTTTCTTTGTTTTTTGAACTACTTCCGGTATACGAATCATTGTCGAGTAGTTTTCACATCCAGTTTTGGAGTTTGCATGGGAACAGGGCTCTCTAATGATATACGACACTATACGATCAAATAAAATACTTCTGAGAATTCCCATGTTCAAAAGTGTTCAAAATGTCAAAATGTCAAAATATTGAAAATTAAATTTCAATAACTGCATACATATTATACATCATTAGAATCGTAATTAGGTCAGCTTTTTAAATATATATCTTTTTTTTGAAAATCTCTTAAAATAAAAAAATAGTAGAGCATTTTCCCAAATTTCACGATTTTTCGACTTTTTTCGATTTTGAGTCCCTTTTTTGTCTTATTCCAATTATATAATAGTCTTAATGGATGGATCCATGCTAAAGACTACCGGAAGGACCATCGATAGATAAAGTTTAAGAAAAATCGCTGGAGCAGTTTTCGAAATACAGGCGTCCAAAAACGCTCCAAATCAGAAAATACTTGATTTTCAGCGTGCCATATTTTGCTTCCAGCTCATCGTATCCGTACGAATTGGGTATCATTCAGTGGTCCAATCACCGCTAGACCAAATGATACCTTAATTTGTTTAATCCGTTGATATCGGACGGAGAAATCGTGTTTTTACCCAAGACACCAATTTTTCACGATTTTTTCAAAATATCGCATATTATTTCGACTACTTCCGGTTTACGGATTGTTGTTGAAATTTCTTTAAACGGTGGTTTGACAATATTGCTTCATGTATCAGGAATTTGAGAAACGTTGATCCGGCCGTAAAACGAAACTTAAGCTCACAAAATGTGAAGAAAATTCGAAAAAAATCGAAAAATAAAGGGCGATAACTCGGAATGAAACTTATATTACTGGAACCAGATTGCCTTCAGGTATCCAAAAATGTAGGTCAAATTTGAAAATTTTGAAAAATAACAAAAATTGTCTCTCAAATAAAATTTTTCATTTTTCGATCGCAAGAAGTCAGCGATGAAGTTTCGAAATATCGAAATTTTCAACTGTTATCGTCCGAGAAAAGACTCAAGGTTTCCGAAAATGTCATTTGTATGAAAATAGGTACAGAATTGATGAATCTACGGCCGTTTTTTAATTTTTTGACAGAGCACGAAATTCGACCACTTCCGGTCTGCGCAGAAGTTTCAAAAATAGTTTATCAAGTAGCCAACACATGGTTTCCCTATAAAGAATTAGGTCCCAGATCGGTATCTGTTACAGGCGCTGAGAAATAGGCTCCCCCGAAAAATAAAATAATAATAATAAATAATAATAATTTTAGTAAAAACAATAGTCTTTCAGACGAAAGTCTGAAAGCCTAATAATAATTTTAGTAATCTCAATAGGCTTTCAGACGAAAGTCTGAAAGCCTAATAATAACTAGACCTGCATGCAGGAATGACGGGTTTCACTGGTGCCACGTCACTTTCGGTGCCACGTTACCCTTGAACATATGTCACTTCCGATACCAATGAAACCATCGACCAGGTTTCCACATAAGCATTGTAAACATCAAATAAAATTGACGAAGAATCAACCAAATCCAGCAATATCAATTCATTTTATATATATATATATATATGTTACTTGTAAGTGATCCTGGAAAAATTTCATTACTTCCGGTGATAATGAAAATGTTCAATTAGTTTTATGAAATCAGAAATGGCATAAGGCATCATATGGCGAAAATAGTATGTAGATCGAATAAGAATTGCCACTTTTATAGACCAAAAACCTTGAAAAGTGACTTGTAGAAAATCGTCTATTTCTCGGCAACCGTACATGATAAAAACTATTTTTTGGTATCTATATGATCGTATGGGTTCAATCGATTTGTTGATTTTGATCAAATATCATAATTTGAAATATATTACAAATCAGACTCATTTAAAAAAATTATCTGTTTTGAAGGCTAAAAATACAGTTTTTGCCAAAATGACATTACTTCTGGTGATACTGAAAATGTTAAATTAGTTCTATGAAATCATCAATGACATAAGATATCATATAGTGAAAATTTTATGAAAATCGAATAATAACTGACACTTTTATAGACCAAAAACCTTTAAAAGTGACTTAGGGAAAATTGTCCATTTCTCTGCAACCGTACAAGTTAGAAACCATTTTGTGGTATCTGTATGATCGTATGGGTTCAATCTATTTGATCAATAGAATCAAATATCATAATTTGAAAAAAATAACAAGTACGACTCATTTGAATAAAATATTGTTTTTAAAGGCTAAAATTTAAGTTTTGAGCAAATGACGTCATTTCCGGTGGTGGCGTAAGAGGTAAAATGGTTTGAAATAGTCCACTATGGCATTAGGCATCCAATGGCGAAAGAAAATTGAAAATCGAATAATAATTGATTCTTTTATAGCCAAAATTACGTGAAAAGTGACTCATGCAAAATTGCCCATTTCTCGACAACTGCTTATATTACAAACTAATTTTCACGCATATTCTCTTCGTATGGATGATAGCTACAAGTTTATAAAAGTTACAAAGAAATATTTTAAAATTTGAAAAGCCTGAATAGGTTGTAAATAGGTCAATTTTACACTATTTTAGCCTCTTAATCGAATTTGCTCGAAAATGAAATCAAAATTAAAAAAACTGCTTCCTACATTTTTTGCGCCTTGAAAGGGCACACTCTTTGAGTCAAATAATTTTTCCAAAAAATAATATTTGTTTTCGATATAAGAAAATAACTGTCAAAATTGTAGTTTTTGGTAAAATTATGCCACTTCCGGTGCCGACAGATAACACTTTCGGTAATAAAAAAAATGGCAATTGAGACAACGAAGCATATGAACTTTGTTTTATACAAATCGAACAATAAAAAATTAATCTGGGACTGAAAAACTGAATTAGCCAATGGCGGCCAAGGAAAATTACTGAGACAATTTTTTTTACTATTTTTGCGCTAGTCAGATGACTCTTTAATTCTGTGCACAACACGACTAAAAAATATTCATAAATAAAAAAGTTTTTTGTAAAATTTTAAATTTTCGAAATTTGGCGCCTAATATCTTCGAAGATATGCCGAAAATCAAAAATCGAAAGTAGCGTAGCTATGTGCCCTGTCTCCGACTATGCCAAAATGTATCGAAAGTTAAAATCCAATGATTATTGTTAAAATTACTGCAATATTTTCAAAAACGATAACTTCGGTGATTTCGGACATTTCGCATTGTCGCAGAACGTTCAAAATAGCTTTATCCTCTAAGTCACACCCACTTTCCCAGTAAAACCGAAGAAATCGTAACGATGCGACAAGTAGTTGCTGAGATATAGTCAAAGTGGAATTGGAATAATAATAAGAATAATAATAAGAATAATAATTTTAACAAAAACAATAGTGTTTCACACAAGCTACGCAGTGTGAAACCCTAATAATAATAATAATTTTAGTAATCTCAATAGGCTTTCAGACGAAAGTCTGAAAGCCTAACTAGACCTGCAAGCAGCACTGAACCGGCTTTCAGGAATCATACAGGAAGTTCATTATACCATAGCCGATCCATTGAGCTACCAAACTATACTTTAATTGTTTTGCTTCAGTGACACCTTCTATCATATGTAAAAGTAATATTTGCTGGCGAAAAGACCGGTCAAAATTGTAAATTATGGCAAAATTACGTCACTTCCGGTGCCGAAAGAAATTTTTATAGGTGAAAAATAAGTCGAAAATTCGCAACATACAAAATACAAACTTTGTTTTATACATATCGGGCAATAAATAATCAATCTATAACCCATAAACTGAAATTAAGAAGGTATAAAACTTAAAAGTGACCCTGGGAAAATTGGCTATTATTCGACAAGGAAACATGCTAGAAGCCTTTTCTTGATATCAATATGATGGTATCGATTCAATCTTACTGCCCATTAGAGTCAGACGTTATAAAGTTAAACGAATAATAAATATAAATCCCTTCAAAAAAATGTTTGTTTTGAAGGCTAAAAATACGTTTTTTGCAAAAATTACATTACTTTCGGAGATATTGAAAATGTTAATTTAGTTCATAGAAGTCATAAATGGCATAAGGCATCAAATGGTAAAAAAAATGATAAAAATCGAATAATAATTGACACTTTTATAGACCAAAAACCTTGAAAATTGACTTATAAAAGATCGCCTATTTCTCTGTAACCGTACAAGTTAGAAACCATTTTGTGGTATCCGTATGGTCGTATGGCTTAATTCTATTCGTTGATGGGAATCAAATATCATAATTTTAAAAATATTATAAGGCAGACTCATTTGAATAAAATATTTTTTTTTAAGTTAAAAATACAGTTTTTGCCCAAATGACGTCATTTCCGGTCACAGTGTAAATGTAAAATTGGCTTGACCTAGTCCAAATTGGCATTAAGCATCAAATGGAAAAAAAATATTGCAAATCGAATAATAATTCACTCTTTTATAGGCAAAATAACGTGAAAAGTGATGCATGCAAAATTGCATATTTCTCGGCAACTGCTCATATTACAAACTAATTTGCGCATACATTCTCTTCGTCTGGATTATTGCTACGAGTTTATGAAAATTACAAATAAATATTTCAAAATATGAAGACGCTGAATGAATTGTAAATAACTGAATTTTACACTTTATTTTACATTTTATTCGAAATTGCCCGAAAATGAAATTGAAATTAAAAAATCTGAGCTAAGGATTTTGTGCACCTTTGCAGGGTGCATCCTTTTAGTTATATCAGTTTTGAAAAAAAATAATATTTGCTTTTAAAAAGTGGTACTGAACGATCAAAATTGTAGTTTTTGTTAATATTACGTCACTTCCGTTGCCGACAGAAAAATTTCACCGTAACAAAAAAAATTACAATTGGGACCACGGAGCGTATGAACTTTGTTTTATACAAATCGAATAATAAATAATTTTTCTGGGTACGAAAAACTAAATTAGCCGATGACGGCTAACGCAAATTACCGAGACAATTTTTTTTCTCATTTCTGCTCAAGTAGGATGATATTTTTAACCCTGTGTAAAATATCATCAAAACATATTCATAAATAAAAAAGATTTTCGTAAAAAAAATAATTTTTTTCAAAATATCGGACATTTTTTCGACTACTTCCGGTTTTACGATCGTTGTAGTGATAGCTTTACGAAGTTCTTTGGATAATTAACTTTCTGTACCAGAAGTGTCAGAAACATCCATTGAGTAGTTTTGGAAAAAAAGATAAATTAAAGAGCGTTTCCAAAAATTTAACGATTTTTCAATTTTTTTCAAAGTTTGAGGCCATTTTTGGACCATTTATATTATTTCAATGCATTTCATTTTGGATTCACTATATAGACAACCGATAGGACTTTGAGTAAGAAAAGTTTGAGAAAAATCTGCGGCGTCGTTTTCGAGAAAAGGGCGTCCCAGAATGTTAAAAAATCGGAAAATAATATATTTTTGGCATACAATAATTTATTTCCTTACCATCGAAATCGTATTATTTAGATACCATATGATGGTCCATTAATAGGGCTATCCAGCGACACTTTAGTTCTTTTGGTCCGCTATTACCTAAGGGAGAAATCAAGTTTCTCGCAACTGCGACAATGGTTTTAACCTTTTTTTTTCATTTTTTGAATACTTCCGGTATGGTTATTATTGTCGGAATAGTTTTAATAGCCGGTTTGGGCACTAAAATAGCCACAGGGCTCTGTAATGATATATTACATTATCTGATCAGATAAAATGCCTCTGAGAAATCCTATGTTCAAAAGTGCCAAAAATGCAAAAAAATTAAAATATCGAAAATTAAATTTCAATAACTACATACATATTATACATCATTAGAATCGTAATTAGGTCAGCTATCTGAATATACAACCTTTTTTTGAAAATCTCTTAAAATAAAAAAATAGTAGAGCATTTTCCAAAATTTCACGATTTTTCGACTTTTTTTGATTTTCAGTCCCTTTTTTATCATATTCCAGACATTTCAAAGTCTTATTGGATGGCATAATTCACAAGACTATCGAATGGACTCTCGATAGAGAAAGTTAAAAAAAAAGTTGCGGTTAAGTTTTCGAGATACAGGCGTCCAAAAACGCTCCAAATCAGAAAATACTTGATTTTCAGCGTGCCATATTTTGCTTCCTGCTCGTCGTATCCGTACAAATTGGGTATCATACGATAGCACAATACTAGTGCAGTCCAATGGTACCCTAATTTGTTTAATCCATTCATATCGGACGGAGAAATCGCGTTTTTCCCCAAAATACCCATTTTTTGCATTTTTTTCAAAATATCGGACATTATTTCGACCACTTCCGGTGTACAGATTATTGTTGAAATTGCTTTATTCCTTGCAATGGTCATTTGGCTTCATGCCTCAGAAATTTCAGAAACGTCAATTCGGCCATAAAACGAAACCCGAGCTCGCAAAATGGGTAGAAAATTCGAAAAAAATCGAAAAATAAAGGGCGATAACTCTGAATGAAACTTATATTACTGGAATCGGATGGACTTCAGGTATCCAAAAATGTAGGTCAAATTTCAAAATTTTGAAAAATAACAAAAATTGTCTCTCAAACAACATTTTTCATTTTTCGATCGCAAGAAGTCAGCGATGAAGTTTCGAAATATCGAAATTTTCAACTGCTATCGTCCGAGAAAAGACTCAGGGTTTCCGAAAATGTCATTTGTATGAAAATAGGTAGAGAATTGACGAATCTACGGCCGTTTTTTGATTTTTTGACACCGCACGAAATTCGACCACTTCCGGTCTGCGCAGAAGTTTCAAATATAGTTTATCAAGTAGCCAAGACATGGTTTCCCGACAGAGAATTAGGTCCCAGATCGGTATCTGTTACAGGCACTGAGAAATAGGCTCCGGCGAAAAAAAAAATAATAATAATAAATAATAATTTTAGTAATCACAATAGGCTTTCAGACGAAAGTCTGAAAGCCTAATAATTTTAGTAATCTCAATAGGCTTTCAGACGAAAGTCTGAAAGCCTAATAACTAGACCTGCATGCAGGAATGACGGGTTTCACTTTTGCCATGTTACCTTTGAACTTGAACTTGTGTCACTTTTGGTGCTACGTTACCCTTGAACATATGTCCTTTCCGGTACCAATGAAACCAATATACAGGTTTCCACATAAGCATTGCACACATCAAATAAAATGGAAACAGAATCAAACAAATCCAGCAATTTTATTTTATACATTTGTTACATGTAATTGATCCTGACAAAATAACAGTACTTCCGGTGATAATGTAAATGTTCCCTTAGTCTTATGAAATCAGAAATGGCATAAGGCATCATATGGTGAAAATTTTATGTAAATCGAATAATAATTTCCACTTTTATAGACCAAAAACCTTGAAAAGTGACGTGTAGAAAATCGTCTATTTCTCGGCAACCGTACAAGTTAGAAACCATTTTTTGGTATTTATATGACCGTATGGGTTTAATCTATTTGTTGATTGGAATCAAATATCATAATTGTATAAACATTACAAATCAGACTCATTTGAATAAAATATCGGTTTTGAAGGCTTAAAATACAGTTTTTGCCAAAATGACGCTACTTCCGGTGATAATGAAAACGTTAAATTAGTTTTATAACATCGTCTATGACATTAGGCTTCAAAGGGTGAAAATTTTATGAAAATCAAATAATAATTGACACTTTTATGGGCCAAAAACCTTCAAAAGTGACTTTCAGAAAATCGCCTATATCTCGACAACCGAACAAGTTAGAAACAATTTTATGATATCTATTTGACCGTATGAGTTTTGTTAATATGTGAATTTAAACCAAAAGTTAATTTTATTATTACATGTGACATAATTCTTGGTTGAAAAAAAGATCGATTTTAAAAGTTAAAAATTGAGTTTTTGACTAAATGACGTCACTTCCGGTGTCAATTTTAAATAGTAATCAACATGATATGACGCACACTTGCTTTTTGAATCAAATGATGTCACTTTTGTGAATATCCATTAATAATTGACTATTTTACAGGCAACATTACGAAAACAGTGACTTATGCAAAACTGCCCATTTCTCGGCAACTGCTTATATTAGAAACTAATTTTAACATACATTCTCTTCGTATGGATTATAGTGACAGGTTTATAAAAGTTAAGTAAAAAAATTTTAAAATCTGAAAAGCCTGAATGGGTTGTAAATAGGTCAATTTTACGCCTTTTTTCACCCCTTAATCCAATTTGCTAGATAACACTTTTGGTAATAAAAAAAATAACAATTGAGACAACGAAGCATATGAACTTTGTTTTATACAAATCGAACAATAAAAAATTAATCTAGGACTGAAAAACTGAATTAGCTAATGGCGGCCAAGGAAAATTACTGAGACAAATTTTTTTAACATTTTTGCGCTAGTCAGATGACTCTTTAATTCTGTGCACAACACGACTAAATAATATTTATAAATAAAAACGTTAAATCGAATAATAATTGCCACTTTTAAAGACCAAAAAACTTGAAAAGTGACTTGTAGAAAATCGGCTATTTCTCGGCAACCGTACAAGTTAGAAACCATTTTGTGGTATCTGTATGATCGTATGGGTTCATTCTATTTGTTGATTGGCATCAAATACCATAATTTGAAAAAGATTTCAAAACAGACTCATTTGAATAAAATATCTGTTTTGGAGGCTAAAAATACAGTTTTTGCCAAAATGACGTTACTTCCGGTGATAATGAAAATCTTAAATTACTTGTATGAAATCCCAAATGGCATTACGTATAACATGGTGTGACGTTTATGAAAATCGAATAATAATTGACCCTTTTATGGCCCCGAAACCTTCAAAAGTGACCTGTAGAAAACCGTCTATTTCTCGGCAACCGAACAAGTTAGAAACCATTTTATGATATCTATATGACCATATGAGTTTTGTTTATATGTGAATTTAAACCAAAAGTTAAAATTATTAATACATATTAAGTTATTCTTGGTTGAATAAAACATTGATTTAAAAAAGTGTAAAATGCATTTTTTGACCAAATGATGTCACTTCCGGTGTCAATTTTAAATTGTAATCAACTTGATATGACGCTACGTGCTTTTTGAATCAAATGATGTCACTTTTATAAAAATCCAATAATAATTGACTATTTTACAGGCAAAATAACGAAAACAGTGACTTATGCAGAACTGCCCATTTCTTGGCAACTGCTTATATTACAAACGAATTTTAACATACATTTTCTTCGTATGGATTATAGCTACAAGTTTATAAAAGTTACGAAGAAATATTTTAAAATCTGAAAAGCCTGAATAGGTTGTAAATAGGCCAATTTTACACCATTTTTAGCCTCTTAATCGAATTTGCTCGAAAATGAAATCGAAATTAAAAAAACTGCTTCCTACATTTTTTGCGCCTTGAAAGGGCACACTCTTTGAGTCATATAATTTTTCAAAAAAATAATATTTGTTTATGAAGATCGTAAATAACTGTCAAAATTGTAGTTTTTGGTAAAATTATGCCACTTCCGGTGCCGACAGATAACACTTTCGGTAATAAAAAAAACGACAATTGATACAACGAAGCATATGAACTTTGTTTTATACAAATCGAACAAATCTAGGACTGAAAAACTGAATTAGCCAATGGCGGCCAAGGTAAATTACTGAGACAAAATTTTTTAACATTTTTGCACTAGTCAGATGACCCTTTAATTCTGTGCACAATACGACTAAAAAATATTCATAAATAAAAAAGTTTTTTGTAAAATTTTAAATTTTCGAAATTTGGCGCCTAATATCTTCGAAGATTTGCCGAAAATCAAAAATCGAAAGTAGCGTAGCTATGTGCCCTGTCTCAGGCTATGCCAAAATGTATCGAAAGTTAAAATCCAATGATTATTGTTAAAATTACTGCAAAATTTTTAAAAACGATAACTTCGGTGATTTCGGACATTTCGCATTGTCGCAGAACGTTCAAAATAGCTTTATCCTCTAAGTCACACCCACTTTCCCAGTAAAACCGAAGAAATCGTAACGATGCGACACGTAGTTGCTGAGATCTATTCAAATTGGAATCTGAATAATAATAATAATAATAACTAGACCTGCAAGCAGCACTGAACCGGCTTTCAGGAATCATACAGGAAGTTTATTATACCATAGCCGATCCATTGAGCTACCAAACTATACTTTAGGTTGTTTTGCTTTAGTGACACCCTCTATCATATGTAAAAGTAATATTTGCTGGCGAAAAGACCAGTCAAAATTGTAAATTATGGCAAAATTAAGTCACTTCCGGTGCCGAAAGAAATTTTTATAGGTGAAAAATAAGTCGAAAATTCGCAACATACAAAATCCAAACGTTGTTTTATACATTTCGGGCAATAAATAATTAACCTATAACCCATAAACTGAAATTAAGAAGGTAAAAAACTTAAAAGTGACCCTGGGAAAATTGGTTATTATTCGACAAGGGAACATGCTAGAAGCCTTTTCTTGATATCAATATGATGGTATTGATTCACTCTTACTGCCCATTAGAGTCAGGCGTTATAAAGTTAAACGAATAATGAATATAAATCACTTCTAAAAAATGTTTGTTTTGAAGGCTAAAAATACGATTTTTTGCAAAAATTACATTACTTCCGGTGATATTGAAAATGTTAACTTGGTTCATAGAAGTCATAAATTGCATAAGGTATCAAATGGTAAAAAAATTATAAAAATCGAATAATAATTGACACTTTTATATACCAAAAACCTTGAAAAGTGACTTATAGAAGATCGCCTATTTCTCTGTAAACGTACAAGTTAGAAACCATTTTGTGGTATCTGTATGGTCTTATGGCTTCATTCTATTCGTTGATGAGAATCAAATATCATAATTTTAAAAAATATTATAAGGGAGACTGATTTGAATAAAATTTTAGTTTTTTAGGTTAAAAATACAGTTTTTGCCCAAATGACGTCATTTCCGGTCACAGTGAAAATGTAAAATTTGCTTGACCTATTCCAAATTGGCATTAGGCATCAAATGGGAAAAAAATATTGCAAATCGAATAATAATTCACTCTTGCATAGGCAAAATAACGTGAAAAGTGATGCATGCAAAATTGCATATTTCTCGGCAACTGCTCATATTACAAACTAATTTTCGCATACATTCTCTTCGTCTGGATTAGTGCTACGAGTTTATGGAAAATACAAATAAATATTTCAAAATATGAAGACGCTGAATGAATTGTAAATAACTGAATTTTACACTTTATTTTACATTTTATTCGAAATTGCCCGAAAATGGAATTGAAATTTAAAAATATGAGCTAAGGATTTTGTGCACCTTTGCAGGGTGCATCCATTTAGTTATATCAGTTTTGAAAAAAAATAATATTTGCTTTCAAAAAGTGGTACCGAACTGTCAAAATTGTAGTTTTTGTTAATATTACGTCACTTCCGTTGCCGACAGAAAAATTTCACCGTAACAAAAAAAATTACAATTGGGACCACGGAGCATATGAACTTTGTTTTATACAAATCGAACAATAAATAATTTTTCTGGGTACGAAAAACTAAATTAGCCGATGGCGGCTAACACAAATTACCGAGACAATTTTTTTCTTCTCATTTCTGCTCAAGTAGGATGATAGTTTAACCCCGTGTAAAATATCATCAAAAAATATTCATAAATAAAAAAGATTTTCTTAAAAAAAATAATTTTTTTCAAAATATCGGACATTTTTTCGACTACTTCCGGTTTTACGATCGTTGTTGTGATAGCTTTACGAAGTTCTTTGGATACTTAACTTTCTGTACCAGAAATGTCAGAAACATCCATTGAGCAGTTTTGAAAAAAAAAGATAAACTAAAGAGCGTTTACAAAAATTTAACGATTTTTCAATTTTTTCAAAGTTTGATGCCATTTTTGGACCACCTATATTATTTCAATGCTTTTCATTTTTGATTCACTATATAGACAACCGATAGGACTTTGAGTAAGAAAAGTTTAAGAAAAATCTGCGGCGTTATTTTCGAGAAAAGGACGTCTCAGAATGTTAAAAAATCGGAAAATACTAGATTTTTGGCACACAATAATTTATTTCCTTACCATCGATATCGTTTTATTTAGATACCATATGATGGTCCATTAATAGGGCTATCCAACGACACTTTAGTTCTTTTGGTCCGCTATTACCTAAGGGAGAAATCAAGTTTTTTGCAAGTGCGACATAGTTTTTAACCTTTTTTTACATTTTTTGAATACTTCCGGTATGGTTATTATTGTCGATATAGTTTTGATAACCGGTTTAGGCACTAAAATAGCCACAGGGCTCTGTAATGATATATTACATTATCTGATCAGATAAAATGCCCCTGAGAAATCCTAGGTTCAAAAGTGCCAAAAATGCAAAAAATTTAAAATATCGAAAATTAAATTTCAATAACTACATACATATTATACATCGATAGAATCGTAATTAGGTCATCTATCTGAATATACAATTTTTTTTTGAAAATCTCTTAAAATAAAAAAATAGCAGAGCATTTTCCAAAATTTCACGATTTTTCGACTTTTTTCGATTTTCAGTCCGTTATTTCACCTTTTCCAGATATTTCAAAGTCGTAATGGAATGTTTCGTACACAAGACTACTGCAAGGTCTCTCGATAGAGAAAGTTTCATAAAAAACTGTGGAGCAGTTTTCGAGATACAGGCATCTAAAAACGCTCCAAATCAGAAAATACTTGATTTTCAGCGAGCCATATTTTGCTTCCTGCTGATCGTGTCCGTACGAATTGGGTATCATTCAGTGGTCCAATTACCGCCCGACCAAATGATACCTTAATTTGTTTAATCCGTTGATATCGGACGGAAAAATCGTGTTTTTACCCAAAACACCAATTTTTCACGTTTTTTTCAAAATATCGCATAGTATTTCGACTACTTCCGGTTTACGGATTGTTGTTGAAATTGCTTTAAACGGTGGTTTGACCATATTACTTCATGTTCCAGGAATTTCAGAAACGTCGATCCGGCCGTAAAACGAAACTTAAGCTCACAAAATGTGAAGAAAATTCGAAAAAAATCGAAAAATAAAGGGCGATGACTCTGAATGAAACTTATATTACTGGAACCGTATTGCCTTCAGGTATCCAAAAATGTAGGTCAAATTTGAAAATTTTGAAAAATAACAAAAAATGTGTCTTAAACAACATATTTTCATTTTTCGAATGCTAGAAGTCAGCGGCGAAGTTTCTAAATTGCAAAATTTTCAACTGCTATCGTCCGAGAAAAGACTCAGGGTTTCCAAAAATGTAATTTGTATGAAAATAGGTACAGAATTGACGAATCTACGGCCGTTTTTTAATTTTTTGGCACCGCACAAAATTCGGCCACTTCCGGTCTGCGCAGAAGTTTCAAATACAGTGGAAGGGATGGCCACTATATGGTTTCCTGATAGAAAATTACGTCCCAGATCTGTATCTGTTACAGACACTGAGAAATAGGCTCCCCCGAAAAATAAAATAATAATAATAAATAACTAGACCTGCATGCAGGAATGACGGGTTTCACTGGTGCCACGTTACCCTTTAACATGTCACTTCCGGTGCCACGTTACCCTTGAACATATGTCACTTCCGGTACCAATGAAACCATTACACAGGTTTCCCCATAAGCATTGCACACATCAAATAAATTGGACGCAGAATCAACCAAATCCAGCAAATATTCATTTGTTACTTGTAAGTGATTCTGACAAAATTACATTACTTCCGGTGATAATGAAAATATTCAATTAGTTTTATGAAATCGGAAATGACATATGACATCATATAGTGAAAATTTTATGTAAATAGAATAATAATTGCCACTTTTATAGACCAAAAACCTTGAAAAGTGACTTGTAGACAATCGACTATTTCTCTGCAACCGCACAAGTTAGAAACCATTTTGTGGTGTCTGTATGATCGTATGGGATCAATCTATTTGTTGAATGGAATCAAATATCATAATTTTGAAAACATTACAAATCAGACGCATTTGAATATATTATCTGTTTAGCAGGCTAAAAATTCAGTTTTTGACAAAATGACATCACTTCCGGTGATACTAAAACAGTTAAATTAGTTCTATAAAATCGTAAATGGCATAAGACATTATATGGTGAAAATTTTATGAAAATCGATTAATAACTGATTCTTTTAGAGCCAAAATAAAGTAAAAAGTGACTTGTGGAAAATCGTCCATTTCTCTGCAACCATACAAGTTAGACACCATTTTGTGGTATCTATATGATCGTATGGGTTCATTCTATTTGTTGATGGGAACCAAATTTCATAATTCTAAACATATTACAAATAATACTCATTTGAATAAAAAAAATGTATTTTTAACACTTAAAATTCAGTTATTGCATAAATGACGTCACTTCAGGTAACAGTGAAAGTGTTAAAATGGTTTGGAATAGTCGACTGTGGAAATAGGCAACGGATAGTGAAAGAAAATTGAAAATCGAATAATAATTGATTCTTTTACAGCCAAAATAACGTGAAAAGTGACTCATGCAAAATTGCCCATTTCTCGGCAACTGCTTATATTACAAACTAAATTTCACATACATTCTCTTTGTATGGATTATTGCTCCAAGTTTATGAAAGTATCGAAGAAATATTTTAATATATGAAGACACTGGATGGGTTGTAAATAGCTTATTTTTACCCCTTTTTTTACCTTTTAACCGAAATGGCCCGAAAACAAAATCGAAATTAAAAAAACTGAGTCCGAGATTTTGTTCACCTTAACAGGGCGCACCTTTTGAGTAAGATCAGATTAGTAGAAAATAGTATTTGCTTTCAAAAAGTGGTACCGAACTGTCAATATTGTAGTTTTTGCTGAATTTACGCCACTTCCGGTGCCTACAGGAAACTTTACCGGTAATAAAAAAAATGGCATTTTGAACCACGGAACATATGAACATGGTTTTATACAAATCGAACAATAAATAATTAATGTAGGACTGAAAAACTGAATTAGCCAATGGCGGCCAAGGAAAATTACGGAAACAAAAAATGTTGACTTTTTTGTTCAAATCAGATGGCTCTTTAACCTTGGTTAAAATGTCATATAAAAATATTAATAAATAAAAAAGTTTTTTGTAAAAATTTAAATTTTCAAAATTTGGCGCCTAATATCTTACAAGATTCGTCGAAAATCAAAAATCAAAAGTAACATAGCTATGTCCCCTGTTTCTAGCTATGTCAAAATGCATCATATGCTAAAATCCAATGATTATTGTTAATATTACGGCAATATTTCAAAAAACGACATTTTCGGTGATTTCGGATATTTCGCAATGTCGCAGAATGCCGGGAATAGCTTTAATCTCTAAGTCACACCCACTTTTCTAGTAAAACTGAAGAAATTGTATCGATTCGACAAGAAGTTGCTGAGATATAAGCAAATTGGAAAAAAAAAATAATAATAATAAGAAGAATAATAATAAGAATAATTTTAACAAAAACAATAGTGTTTCACACAAGCTACGCAGTGTGAAACCCTAATAATAATTTTAGTAATCACAATAGGCTTTCAGACGAAAGTCTGAAAGCCTAATAATAATAACTAGACCTGCAAGCAGCACTGAACCGGCTTTCAGGAATCATACAGGAAGTTTATTATACCATAGCCGATCCATTGAGCTACCGAACTATACTTTAGATGTTTTGCTACTGTGAAACCTTCTATCATATATAAAAGTAATATGTGCTGGCGAAAAGACGGGCCAAAATTGTAAATTATCGCAAAATTACGTCACTTCCGGTGCCGAAAGAAATTTTTATAGGGGAAAAATAAGTCGAAAATTCGTAACATACAAAATACAAACTTTGTTTTATACGTATCGGGCAATAAATAACTAACCTGTAACCCATCAACTGAAATTAAGAAGGTAAAAAAATTAAAAGTGACCCTGGGAAAATTGGCTATTATTCGACAAGGGAACATGCTAGAAGCCTTTTCTTGATATCGATATGATGGTATTGATTCAATCTTACTGCCCATTAGAGTCAGACGTTATAAAGTTAATTGAATAATAAATATAAATCCCTTCAAAAAAATGTTTTGTTTTGAAGGCTAAAAATACGTTTTTTGCAAAAATTACATTACTTCCGGTGATATTGAAAATGTTAACTTAGTTCATCGAAGTCATAAATGGCATAAGGCATCAAATGGTAAAAATATTATAAAAATCGAATAATAATTGACACTTTTATAGACCAAAAACCTTGAAAAGTGACTTATAGAAGATCGCCTATTTCTCTGTAACCGTACACGTTAGAAACAATTTTGTGGCATCTGTATGGTCGTATGGCTTGATTCTATTCGTTGATGGGAATCAAATATCATAATTCTAAAAATATTATAAGGCAGACTCATTTGGATAAAATATTTGTTTTTTAGGTTAAAAATACAGTTTTTGCCCAAATGACGTCATTTCCGGTCACAATGAAAATGTAAAATTGGCTTGACCTAGTCCAAAATGGCATTAAGCATCAAATGGGGAAAGAAAATTGCAAATCGAATAATAATTCATTCTTTTATAGGCAAAATAACGTGAAAAGTGATGCATGCAAAATTGCATATTTCTCGGCAACTGTTCACATTACAAACTAATTTTCGCATGCATTCTCTTCGTCTGGATTATTGCTACGAGTTTATGAAAATTACAAATAAATATTTCAAAATATGAAGAGCCGAATGAATTGCAAACAACTGAATTTTACACTTTATTTTACATTTTATTCGAAATTGCCCGAAAATGAAATTGAAATTAAAAAGTCTGAGCTAAGGATATTGTGCACCTTTGCAGGGTGCATCATTTTAGTTATATCAGTTTTGAAAAAAATTAATATATGCTTTCAAAAAGTGGTACCGAACTGTCAAAATTGTAGTTTTTATTAATATTACGTCATTTCCGTTGCCGACAGAAAAATTTCACCGTAACAAAAAAAATTACAATTGGGACCACGGAGCTTATGAACTTTGTTTTATATAAATTGAACAATAAATAATTTTTCTGGGTAAGAAAAACGAAATTAGCCGATGGCGGCTAATGCAAATTACCGAGACAATTTTTTTTCTCATTTCTGCTCAAGTAGGATGATATTTTAACCCAGTGTAAAATATCGTCAAAAAATATTCATAAATAAAAAAGGTTTTCGTAAAAAAAATATTTTTTTTCAAAATATCGGACATTTTTTCGACTACTACCGGTTTTACGATTGTTGTCGTGATAGCTTTACGAAGTTCTTTGGATACTTAACTTTCTGTACCAGAAGTGTCAGAAACATCTATTGAGTAGTTTTGGAAGAAAAGATAAAATAAAGAGCGTTTACAAAAATTTAACGATTTTTGAATTTTTTTCAAAGTTTGATGCTATTTTTGGACCACCTATATTATTTCAATGCTTTTCATTTTGGATTCACTATATAGACAATCGATAGGACTTTGAGTAAGAAAAGTTTGAGAAAAATCGCAGGCGTCGTTTTCGAGAAAAGGGCGTCTCAGAATGTTAAAAAATCGGAAAATACTGGATATTTGGCATACAATAATTTATTTCCTTGCCATCGAAATCGTATTATTTACATACCGTATGATGGCCCATTAATAGGCTATCCAACGACACTTTAGTTCTTTTGGTCCTCTATTACCTAAGGGAGAAATCAAGTTTTTCGCAAGTGCGACAATGTTTTTAACCTTTTTTTTTATTTTTTGAATACTTCCGGTATGGTTATTATTGTCGGAATAGTTTAAATAGCCGGTTTGGGTACTAAAATAGTCATAGGGCTCTGTAATGATATATTACATTTACTGATCAGATAAAATGCCACTGAGAAATCCTATGTCCAAAAGTGAGAAAAATGCAAAAAATTTAAAATATCGAAAATTAACTTTCAATAACTACATACATATTATACATCGTTAGAATCGTAATTAGGTCAGCTATCTGAAAATACAACCTTTTTTCGAAAATCTCTTAAAATAAAAAAATAGTAGAGCATTTTCCAAAATTTCACGATTTTTCGACTTTTTTCGATTTTCAGTCCGTTATTTCACCTATTCCAGATATTTCAAAGTCGTAATGGAATGTTTCGTACTTCAGACTACCACAAGGTCTCTCGATAGAGAAAGTTTCATAAAAATCGCTGGAGTAGTTTTCGAGATACAGGCGTCCAAAAATGCTAAAAATCAGAAAATACTTGATTTTCAGCGTGCCATATTTTGCTGCCTGTTCATAGTATCCGTATGAATTTGGTATCATACGATAGTGCAATCCCAGTGCAGTCCAATGGTACCCTAATTTCTTTAATCCATTTATATCGGGCGGAGAAATCGCGTTTTTCCCAAAAATATCCATTTTTTGCATTTTTTTCAAAATATTGCACATTATTTCGACCACTTCCGGTTTAAGGATTCTTGTCGAAATTGCTTTATTTGTTGGTATTGGACTATAACTTCATGTTCCAGAAGTTTCAGAAACGTCAATTCTGCCATAAAACGAAACCCGAGCTCACAAAATGGGAAGAAAATTCGAAAAAAATCGAAAAATAAAGGGCGATAACTCGGAATGAAACTTATATTACTGGAATCGGATGGACTTCAGGTATCCAAAAATGTAGGTCAAATTTGAAAATTTTGAAAAATGACAAAAATGGTCTCGTAAACAACATGTTTTCAATTTTCGAACGATAAAAGTCATAGACGAATGTTCGAAATTGAAAAATGTGAGATAGCCATTGTCTCGGAAAAGATTCAGGGATTCCAAAAATGTAATTTGTTTGAAAATGGATAACGAATTGACGAAACTATGGCCTATTTTCAATTTTTAGACAAAATACAAAGTTCGGTCACTTCCGGTATGCGCAGAAATTTCAAAAATATTTTATCAAGTAGCCACCACATGGTTTCCCGACAGAAAATCTAATTCCAGATCGATATCTGTTTTCGATCATGGTGATCTAGGCTCCCGCGGTAAATAATAATAATAATAATAATAACTAGACCTGCAAGCAGCACTGAACCGGCTTTCAGGAATCATACAGGAAGTTTATTATACCATAGCCGATCCATTGAGCTACCAAACTATACTTTAGTTGTTTTGCTTCAGTGACACCCTCTATCATATGTAAAAGTAATATTTGCTGGCTAAAAGACCGGTCAAAATTGTAAATTATGGCAAAAGTATGTCACTTCCGGTGCCGAAAGAAATTTTTATAGATGAAAAATAAGTCGAAAATTCGCAACATACAAAATACAAACTTTTTTTTATAAATATCGGACAATAAATAATTAACCTATAACCCATAAACTGAAATTAAGAAGGTAAAAAACTGAAAAGTGACCTTCGGAAAATTGGTTATTATTCGGCAAGGGAACATGCTAGAAGATTTTTCTTGATATCAATATGATGGTATTGATTCAGTCTTACTGCCCATTAGAGTCAGACGTTATAAAGTTAAACGAATAATAAATATAAATCCCTTCAAAAAAATGTTTGTTTTAAAGGCTAAAAATACGTTTTTTGCAAAAATTACATTACTTCCGGTGATATTGAAAATTTTAACTTGGTTCATAGAAGTCATAAATAGCATAAGGCATGAAATGGTAAATAAATTGTAAAAATCGAATAATAATTGACAGTTTTACAGACCAAAAACCTTGAAAAGTGACTTATAGAAGATCGCCTATTTCTCTGTAACCGTACAAGTTAGAAACCATTTTGTGGTATCTGTATGGTCGTATGGCTTCATTTTATTCGTTGATGGGAATCAAATATCATAATTTTAAAAATATTATAAGGCAGACTCATTTGAATAAAATATTTGTTTTTTAGGTTAAAAATACAGTTTTTGCCCAAATGACGTCATTTCCGGTCACAGTGAAAATGTAAAATTGGCTTGACCTAGTCCAAATTGGCATTAGGCATCAAATGGAAAAAAAATATTGCAAATCGAATAATAATTAACTCTTTTATAGGCAAAATAACGTGAAAAGTGATGCATGCAAAATTGCATATTTCTCGGCAACTGCTCATATTACAAACTAATTTTCGCATACATTCTCTTCGTCTGGATTATTGCTACGAGTTTATGAAAATTACAAATAAATATTTCAAAATATGAAGACGCTGAATGAATTGTAAATAACTGAATTTTACACTTTATTTTACATTTTATTCGAAATTGCCCGAAAATGAAGTTGAAATTAAAAAATATGAGCTAAGGTTTTTGTGCACCTTTGCAGGGTGCATCCTTTTAGTTATATCAGTTTTGAAAAAAAATAATATTTGCTTTCAAAAAGTGGTACCGAACTGTCAAAATTGTAGTTTTTGTTAATATTACGTCACTTCCGTTGCCGACAGAAAAATTTCACCGTAACAAAAAAAATTACAATTGGGACCATGGTGCATATGAACTTTGTTTTATACAAATCGAACAATAAATAATTTTTCTGGGTACGAAAAACTAAATTAGCCGATGGCGGCTAACGCAAATTACCGAGACAATTTTTTTTCTCATTTCTGCTCAAGTACGATGATATTTTAACCCTGTGTAAAATATCATCAAAAAATATTCATAAATAAAAAAGGTTTTCGTAAAAAAATAATTTTTTTTCGAAATATCGGACATTTTTTCGACTACTTCCGGTTTTACGATCGTTGTTGTGATAGCTTTACGAAGTCCTTTGGATACTTAACTTTCTGTACCAAAAGTGTCAGAAACATCCATTGAGTAGTTTTAGAAAAAAAGATAAATTAAAGAGCGTTTCAAAAAATTTAACGATTTTTCAATTTTTTTCAAAGTTTGAGGCCATTTTTCGACCACTTATATTATTTCAATGCTTTTCATTTTGGATTCCCTATATAGACAACTAACAGGACTTTGAGTAAGAAAAGTTTAAGAAAAATCGTAGGCGTCGTTTTCGAGAAAAGGGCGTCTCAGAATGTTAAAAAATTGGAAAATACTAGATTTTTGGCATACAATAATTTATTTCCTTACCATCGAAATCGTATTATTTAGATACCATATGATGGTCCATTAATAGGGCTATCCAGCGACACTTTAGTTCTTTTGGTCCGCTATTACCTAAGGGAGAAATCAAGTTTTTCGCAAGTGCGACAATGTTTTTACTCTTTTTTTTCATTTTTTGAATACTTCCGGTATGGTTATTATTGTCGGAATAGTTCTAATAGCCGGTTTGGGCACTAAAATAGCCACAGGGCTCTGTAATGATATATTACATTATCTGATCAGATAAAATGCCCCTGAGAAATCCTATGTTCAAAAGTGCCAAAAATGCAAAAAATTTAAAATATCGAAAATTAAATTTTAATAATTACATACATATTATACATCGTTAGAATCGTAATTAGGTCAGCTATCTGAATATACAACCTTTTTTTAAAAATCTCTTAAAATAAAAAAATAGTAGAGCATTTTCTAAAATTTCACGATTTTTCGACTTTTTTCGATTTTCAGTCCCTTTTTTATCCTATTCCAGACATTTCAAAGTCCTATTGGATGGCTTCATGCCAAATACCTCCAAAAGGACTCTCGATAGAAAAAAAATAAAAAAAATTGTAGGTTAAGTTTTCGAGATACAGGCATCCAAAAACGCTCCAAATCAGAAAATACTTGATTTTCAGCGTGCCATATTTTGCTACCTTTTCATAGTATCTGTATGATTTGGGTATCATACGATAGTCCATTCTTCATGCAACCCAACGATACCTTAATCCCTTTAATCCGTTGATATCGGGCGAAGAAATCACGTTTTTCCCAAAACCACCCATTTTTTTCGTTTTTTTGCAAATTTTGCACATTATTTCGACCACTTCCGGTTTAAGGAGTCTTGTCGAAATTGCTTTACCTGTTGATATTGGACTTTAACTTCATGTTCCAGAAGTTTCAGAAGCGTCAATTCTGCCATAAAACGAAACCCGAGCTCACAAAATGGGAAGAAAATTCGAAAAAAATCGAAAAATAAAGGGCGATAACTCTGAATGAAACTTATATTACTGGAATCGGATGGACTTCAGGTATCCAAAAATGTAGGTCAAATTTGAAAATTTTGAAAAATAACAAAAATTGTCTCGTAAACAACATAAGTTCAATTTTCGAACTATAAAAGTCATAGACGAATGTTCGAAATTGAAAAATGTGAGATAGCCATTTTCTCAGAAAAGATCCAGGGATTCCAAAAATGTAATTTGTTTGAAAATGGATAAAGAATTGACGAAACTATAGCCGATTTTCAATTTTTAGAGAAAGTACAAAGTTCGGTCACTTCCGGTATGCGCAGAAATTTCAAAAATATTTTATCAAGTAGCCACCACATGGTTTCCCAATAGAAAAGCTAATTCCAGATCGATATCTGTTTTCGATCATGGAGATCTAGGCCCTCGCGGTAAATAATAATAATAATAATAACTAGACCTGCAAGCAGCACTGAACCGGCTTTCAGGAATCATACGGAAAGTTTATTATACCATAGCCGATCCACTGAGCTACCAAACTATACATTAGTTGTTTTGCTTCAGTGACACCATCTATCATATGTAAAAGTAATATTTGCTGGCTAAAAGACCGGTCAAAATTGTAAATTATGGCAAAATTACGTCACTTCCGGTGCCGAAAGAAATTTTTATAGATGAAAAATAAGTCGAAAATTCGCAACATACAAAATACAAACTTTTTTTTTATAGATATCGGGCAATAAATAATTAACCTATGACCCATAAACTGAAATTAAGAAGGTAAAAAACTTAAAAGTGACCCTGGGACAATTGGTTATTATTCGACAAGGGAACATGCTAGAAGCCTTTTCTTGATATCAATATGATGGTATTGATTCAATCTTACTGCCCATTAGAGTCAGACGTTATAAAGTTAAACGAATAATAAATATAAATCCCTTCCAAAAAATGTTTGTTTTGAAGGCTAAAAATACGTTTTTTGCAAAAATTACATTACTTCCGGTGATATTGAAAATGTTAACTTGGTTCATAGAAGTCATAAATGGCATAAGGCATCAAATGGTAAAAAAATGATAAAAATCGAATAATAATTGACACTTTTATAGACCAAAAACCTTGAAAAGTGACTTATAGAAGATCGACTATTTCTCTGTAACCGTACAAGTTAGAAACCATTTTGTGGTATCTGTATGGTCGTATGGCTTCATTCTATTCATTGATGGGAATCAAATATCATAATTTTAAAAATATTATAAGGCGGACTCATTTGAATAAAATATTAGTTTTTTAGGTTAAAAATACAGTTTTTGCCCAAATGACGTCATTTCCGGTCACAGTGAAAATGTAAAATTGGCTTGACCTAGTCCAAATTGGCATTAGGCATCAAATGGAAAAAAAAAATATTGCAAATCGAATAATAATTCACTCTTTTATAGGCAAAATAACGTGAAAAGTGATGCATGCAAAATTGCATATTTCTCGGCAACTGCTCATATTACAAACTAATTTTCGCATACATTCTCTTCGTCTGGATTATTGCTACGAGTTTATGAAAATTACAAATAAATATTTCAAAATATGAAGACGTTGAATGAATTTTAAATAACTGAATTTTACACTTTATTTTACATTTTATTCGAAATTGCCCGAAAATGAAATTGAAATTTAAAAATATGAGCTAAGAATTTTGTGCACCTTTGCAGGGTGCATCCTTTTAGTTATATCAGTTTTGAAAAAAAAATAATATTTGCTTTCAAAAAATGGTACAGAACTGTCAAAATTGTAGTTTTTGTTAATATTACGTCACTTCCGTTGCCGACAGAAAAATTTCACCGTAACAAAAAAAATTACAATTGGGACCACGGAGCATATGAACTTTGTTTTATACAAATCGAACAATAAATAATTTTTCTGGGTACGAAAAACTAAATTAGGCGATGGCGGCTAACGCAAATTACCGAAACAATTTTTTTTCTCATTTCTGCTCAAGTACGATGATATTTTAACCCTGTGTAAAATATCATCAAAGAATATTCATAAATAAAAAAGGTTTTCGTAAAAAAATTAATTTTTTTCAAAATATCGGACATTTTTTCGACTACTTCCGGTTTTACGATCGTTATTGTGATAGCTTTACGAAGTTTTTTGGATACTTAACTTTCTGTACCAGAAGTGTCAGAAACATCCATTGAGTGGTTTTGGAAAAAAAGATAAATTAAAGAGCGTTTCCAAAAATTTAACGATTTTTCATTTTTTTTCAAAGTTTGAGGCCATTTTTGGACCACCTATATTATTTCAATGCTTTTAATTTTGGATTCACTATATAGACAACCGATAGGACTTTGAGTAAGAAAAGTTTAAGAAAAATCGTAGGCGTCGTTTTCGAGAAAAGGGCGTCTCAGAATGTTAAAAAATCGGAAAATACTAGATTTTTGACATACAATAATTTATTTCCTTACCATCGAAATCGTATTATTTACATACCATATGATGGTCCATTGAGAGGGCTAACCAGCGACACTTTAGTTCTTTTGGTCCTCTATTACCTAAGGGAGAAATCAATTTTTTCGCAAGTGCGACAATGTTTTTACTCTTTTTTTTTCATTTTTTGAATACTTCCGGTATGGTTATTATTCTCGGAATAAATTTAATAGCCGGTTTGCGCACTAAAATAGCCACAGGGCTCTGTAATGATATATTACATTATCTGATCAGATAAAATTCCCCTGAGAAATCCTATGTTCAAAAGTGCCAAAAATGCAAAAAATTTAAAATATCGAAAATTAAATTTCAATAATTACATACATATTATACATCGTTAGAATCGTAATTAGGTCAGCTATCTGAATATACAACCTTTTTTTAAAAATCTCTTAAAATAAAAAAATAGTAGAGCATTTTCCAAAATTTCACGATTTTTCGACTTTTTTCGATTTTCAGTCCCTTTTTTATCCTATTCCAGACATTTCAAAGTCTTATTGGATGGCTTCATGCAAAATACCTTCAAAAGGACTCTCGGTAGAAAAAATTAAAAAAAAATTGTAGGTTAAGTTTTCGAGATACAGGCGTCCAAAAACGCTCCAAATCAGAAAATACTTGATTTTCAGCGTGCCATATTTTGCTGTCTGTTAATAGTATCCGTATGAATGGGGTATCATATGATAGTCCAACAATCGTGCCATCAAACGGTACCTTCATTCGTTTAATCCATTGATTTCGGGCGGAGAAATAGCGTTTTCCCCAAAAATATCCATTTTTTGCATTTTTTCCAAAATATTGCACATTATTTCGACCACTTCCGGTTTAAGGATTCTTGTCGAAATTGCTTTATAAGTTGGTATTGGACTATAACTTCATGTTCCAGAAGTTTCAGATACGTCAATTCTGCCATAAAACGAAACCCGAGCTCACAAAATGGGAAGAAAATTCGAAAAAAATCGAAAAATAAAGGGTGATAACTCTGAATGAAACTTATATTACTGGAATCGGATGGACTTCAGGTATCCAAAAATGTAGGTCAAATTTGAAAATTTTGAAAAATAACAAAAATTGTCTTGTAAACAACATGTTTTCAATTTTCGAACGATAAAAGTCATAGACGAATGTTCGAAATTGAAAAATGTGAGATGGCCATGGTCTCAGAAAAGATTCAGGGATTCCAAAAATGTAATTTGTTTGATTATGGATAAAGAATTGACGAAACTATGGCCGATTTTCAATTTTTTGACAACGTACAAAGTTCGGTCACTTCCGGTATGCGCAGAAATTTCAAAAATATTTTATGCAGTAGCCACCACATGGTTTCCCGATAGAAAATCTAATTCCAGATCGATATCTGTTTTCGATCATGGAGATCTAGGCCCCCGCGGTAAATAATAATAATAATAATAATTTTAGTAATCTCAATAGGCTTTCAGACGAAAGTCTGAAAGCCTAACTAGACCTGCAAGCAGCACTGAACCGGCTTTCAGGAATCATACAGGAAGTTTATTATACCATAGCCGATCCATTGAGCTACCAAACTATACTTTAGTTGTTTTGCTTCAGTGACACCCTCTATCATATGTAAAAGTAATATTTGCTGGCTAAAAGACCGGTCAAAATTGTAAATTATGGCAAAAGTATGTCACTTCCGGTGCCGAAAGAAATTTTTATAGATGAAAAATAAGTCGAAAATTCGCAACATACAAAATACAAACTTTTTTTTATAAATATCGGACAATAAATAATTAACCTATAACCCATAAACTGAAATTAAGAAGGTAAAAAACTGAAAAGTGACCCTCGGAAAATTGGTTATTATTCGGCAAGGGAACATGCTAGAAGATTTTTCTTGATATCAATATGATGGTATTGATTCAGTCTTACTGCCCATTAGAGTCAGACGTTATAAAGTTATACGAATAATAAATATAAATCCCTTCAAAAAAATGTTTGTTTTAAAGGCTAAAAATACGTTTTTTGCAAAAATTACATTACTTCCGGTGATATTGAAAATTTTAACTTGGTTCATAGAAGTCATAAATAGCATAAGGCATGAAATGGTAAATAAATTGTAAAAATCGAATAATAATTGACAGTTTTACAGACCAAAAACCTTGAAAAGTGACTTATAGAAGATCGCCTATTTCTCTGTAACCGTACAAGTTAGAAACCATTTTGTGGTATCTGTATGGTCGTATGGCTTCATTTTATTCGTTGATGGGAATCAAATATCATAATTTTAAAAATATTATAAGGCAGACTCATTTGAATAAAATATTTGTTTTTTAGGTTAAAAATACAGTTTTTGCCCAAATGACGTCATTTCCGGTCACAGTGAAAATGTAAAATTGGCTTGACCTAGTCCAAATTGGCATTAGGCATCAAATGGAAAAAAAATATTGCAAATCGAATAATAATTAACTCTTTTATAGGCAAAATAACGTGAAAAGTGATGCATGCAAAATTGCATATTTCTCGGCAACTGCTCATATTACAAACTAATTTTCGCATACATTCTCTTCGTCTGGATTATTGCTACGAGTTTATGAAAATTACAAATAAATATTTCAAAATATGAAGACGCTGAATGAATTGTAAATAACTGAATTTTACACTTTATTTTACATTTTATTCGAAATTGCCCGAAAATGAAGTTGAAATTAAAAAATATGAGCTAAGGTTTTTGTGCACCTTTGCAGGGTGCATCCTTTTAGTTATATCAGTTTTGAAAAAAAATAATATTTGCTTTCAAAAAGTGGTACCGAACTGTCAAAATTGTAGTTTTTGTTAATATTACGTCACTTCCGTTGCCGACAGAAAAATTTCACCGTAACAAAAAAAATTACAATTGGGACCATGGTGCATATGAACTTTGTTTTATACAAATCGAACAATAAATAATTTTTCTGGGTACGAAAAACTAAATTAGCCGATGGCGGCTAACGCAAATTACCGAGACAATTTTTTTTCTCATTTCTGCTCAAGTACGATGATATTTTAACCCTGTGTAAAATATCATCAAAAAATATTCATAAATAAAAAAGGTTTTCGTAAAAAAATTATTTTTTTTCGAAATATCGGACATTTTTTCGACTACTTCCGGTTTTACGATCGTTGTTGTGATAGCTTTACGAAGTCCTTTGGATACTTAACTTTCTGTACCAAAAGTGTCAGAAACATCCATTGAGTAGTTTTAGAAAAAAAGATAAATTAAAGAGCGTTTCAAAAAATTTAACGATTTTTCAATTTTTTTCAAAGTTTGAGGCCATTTTTCGACCACTTATATTATTTCAATGCTTTTCATTTTGGATTCCCTATATAGACAACTAACAGGACTTTGAGTAAGAAAAGTTTAAGAAAAATCGTAGGCGTCGTTTTCGAGAAAAGGGCGTCTCAGAATGTTAAAAAATTGGAAAATACTAGATTTTTGGCATACAATAATTTATTTCCTTACCATCGAAATCGTATTATTTAGATACCATATGATGGTCCATTAATAGGGCTATCCAGCGACACTTTAGTTCTTTTGGTCCGCTATTACCTAAGGGAGAAATCAAGTTTTTCGCAAGTGCGACAATGTTTTTACTCTTTTTTTTCATTTTTTGAATACTTCCGGTATGGTTATTATTGTCGGAATAGTTCTAATAGCCGGTTTGGGCACTAAAATAGCCACAGGGCTCTGTAATGATATATTACATTATCTGATCAGATAAAATGCCCATGAGAAATCCTATGTTCAAAAGTGCCAAAAATGCAAAAAATTTAAAATATCGAAAATTAAATTTTAATAATTACATACATATTATACATCGTTAGAATCGTAATTAGGTCAGCTATCTGAATATACAACCTTTTTTTAAAAATCTCTTAAAATAAAAAAATAGTAGAGCATTTTCCAAAATTTCACGATTTTTCGACTTTTTTCGATTTTCAGTCCCTTTTTTATCCTATTCCAGACATTTCAAAGTCCTATTGGATGGCTTCATGCCAAATACCTCCAAAAGGACTCTCGATAGAAAAAAAATAAAAAAAATTGTAGGTTAAGTTTTCGAGATACAGGCATCCAAAAACGCTCCAAATCAGAAAATACTTGATTTTCAGCGTGCCATATTTTGCTACCTTTTCATAGTATCTGTATGATTTGGGTATCATACGATAGTCCATTCTTCATGCAACCCAACGATACCTTAATCCCTTTAATCCGTTGATATCGGGCGAAGAAATCACGTTTTTCCCAAAACCACCCATTTTTTTCGTTTTTTTGCAAATTTTGCACATTATTTCGACCACTTCCGGTTTAAGGAGTCTTGTCGAAATTGCTTTACCTGTTGATATTGGACTTTAACTTCATGTTCCAGAAGTTTCAGAAACGTCAATTCTGCCATAAAACGAAACCCGAGCTCACAAAATGGGAAGAAAATTCGAAAAAAATCGAAAAATAAAGGGCGATAACTCTGAATGAAACTTATATTACTGGAATCGGATGGACTTCAGGTATCCAAAAATGTAGGTCAAATTTGAAAATTTTGAAAAATAACAAAAATTGTCTCGTAAACAACATGTGTTCAATTTTCGAACTATAAAAGTCATAGACGAATGTTCGAAATTGAAAAATGTGAGATAGCCATTTTCTCAGAAAAGATCCAGGGATTCCAAAAATGTAATTTGTTTGAAAATGGATAAAGAATTGACGAAACTATAGCCGATTTTCAATTTTTAGAGAAAGTACAAAGTTCGGTCACTTCCGGTATGCGCAGAAATTTCAAAAATATTTTATCAAGTAGCCACCACATGGTTTCCCAATAGAAAAGCTAATTCCAGATCGATATCTGTTTTCGATCATGGAGATCTAGGCCCTCGCGGTAAATAATAATAATAATAATAATAATAATAATAACTAGACCTGCAAGCAGCACTGAACCGGCTTTCAGGAATCATACAGGAAGTTTATTATACCATAGCCGATCCATTGAGCTACCAAACTATACTTTAGTTGTTTTGCTTCAGTGACACCCTCTATCATATGTAAAAGTAATATTTGCTGGCTAAAAGACCGGTCAAAATTGTAAATTATGGCAAAAGTATGTCACTTCCGGTGCCGAAAGAAATTTTTATAGATGAAAAATAAGTCGAAAATTCGCAACATACAAAATACAAACTTTTTTTTATAAATATCGGACAATAAATAATTAACCTATAACCCATAAACTGAAATTAAGAAGGTAAAAAACTGAAAAGTGACCCTCGGAAAATTGGTTATTATTCGGCAAGGGAACATGCTAGAAGATTTTTCTTGATATCAATATGATGGTATTGATTCAGTCTTACTGCCCATTAGAGTCAGACGTTATAAAGTTATACGAATAATAAATATAAATCCCTTCAAAAAAATGTTTGTTTTAAAGGCTAAAAATACGTTTTTTGCAAAAATTACATTACTTCCGGTGATATTGAAAATTTTAACTTGGTTCATAGAAGTCATAAATAGCATAAGGCATGAAATGGTAAATAAATTGTAAAAATCGAATAATAATTGACAGTTTTACAGACCAAAAACCTTGAAAAGTGACTTATAGAAGATCGCCTATTTCTCTGTAACCGTACAAGTTAGAAACCATTTTGTGGTATCTGTATGGTCGTATGGCTTCATTTTATTCGTTGATGGGAATCAAATATCATAATTTTAAAAATATTATAAGGCAGACTCATTTGAATAAAATATTTGTTTTTTAGGTTAAAAATACAGTTTTTGCCCAAATGACGTCATTTCCGGTCACAGTGAAAATGTAAAATTGGCTTGACCTAGTCCAAATTGGCATTGGGCATCAAATGGAAAAAAAATATTGCAAATCGAATAATAATTAACTCTTTTATAGGCAAAATAACGTGAAAAGTGATGCATGCAAAATTGCATATTTCTCGGCAACTGCTCATATTACAAACTAATTTTCGCATACATTCTCTTCGTCTGGATTATTGCTACGAGTTTATGAAAATTACAAATAAATATTTCAAAATATGAAGACGCTGAATGAATTGTAAATAACTGAATTTTACACTTTATTTTACATTTTATTCGAAATTGCCCGAAAATGAAGTTGAAATTAAAAAATATGAGCTAAGGTTTTTGTGCACCTTTGCAGGGTGCATCCTTTTAGTTATATCACTTTTGAAAAAAAATAATATTTGCTTTCAAAAAGTGGTACCGAACTGTCAAAATTGTAGTTTTTGTTAATATTACGTCACTTCCGTTGCCGACAGAAAAATTTCACCGTAACAAAAAAAATTACAATTGGGACCATGGTGCATATGAACTTTGTTTTATACAAATCGAACAATAAATAATTTTTCTGGGTACGAAAAACTAAATTAGCCGATGGCGGCTAACGCAAATTACCGAGACAATTTTTTTTCTCATTTCTGCTCAAGTACGATGATATTTTAACCCTGTGTAAAATATCATCAAAAAATATTCATAAATAAAAAAGGTTTTCGTAAAAAAAATTATTTTTTTTCGAAATATCGGACATTTTTTCGACTACTTCCGGTTTTACGATCGTTGTTGTGATAGCTTTACGAAGTCCTTTGGATACTTAACTTTCTGTACCAAAAGTGTCAGAAACATCCATTGAGTAGTTTTAGAAAAAAAGATAAATTAAAGAGCGTTTCAAAAAATTTAACGATTTTTCAATTTTTTTCAAAGTTTGAGGCCATTTTTCGACCACTTATATTATTTCAATGCTTTTCATTTTGGATTCCCTATATAGACAACTAACAGGACTTTGAGTAAGAAAAGTTTAAGAAAAATCGTAGGCGTCGTTTTCGAGAAAAGGGCGTCTCAGAATGTTAAAAAATTGGAAAATACTAGATTTTTGGCATACAATAATTTATTTCCTTACCACCGAAATCGTATTATTTAGATACCATATGATGGTCCATTAATAGGGCTATCCAGCGACACTTTAGTTCTTTTGGTCCGCTATTACCTAAGGGAGAAATCAAGTTTTTCGCAAGTGCGACAATGTTTTTACTCTTTTTTTTCATTTTTTGAATACTTCCGGTATGGTTATTATTGTCGGAATAGTTCTAATAGCCGATTTGGGCACTAAAATAGCCACAGGGCTCTGTAATGATATATTACATTATCTGATCAGATAAAATGCCCCTGAGAAATCCTATGTTCAAAAGTGCCAAAAATGCAAAAAATTTAAAATATCGAAAATTAAATTTAAATAATTACATACATATTATACATCGTTAGAATCGTAATTAGGTCAGCTATCTGAATATACAACCTTTTTTTAAAAATCTCTTAAAATAAAAAAATAGTAGAGCATTTTCCAAAATTTCACGATTTTTCGACTTTTTTCGATTTTCAGTCCCTTTTTTATCCTATTCCAGACATTTCAAAGTCCTATTGGATGGCTTCATGCCAAATACCTCCAAAAGGACTCTCGATAGAAAAAAAATAAAAAAAATTGTAGGTTAAGTTTTCGAGATACAGGCATCCAAAAACGTTCCAAATCAGAAAATACTTGATTTTCAGCGTGCCATATTTTGCTACCTTTTCATAGTATCTGTATGATTTGGGTATCATACGATAGTCCATTCTTCATACAACCCAACGATACCTTAATCCCTTTAATCCGTTGATATCGGGCGAAGAAATCACGTTTTTCCCAAAACCACCCATTTTTTTCGTTTTTTTGCAAATTTTGCACATTATTTCGACCACTTCCGGTTTAAGGAGTCTTGTCGAAATTGCTTTACCTGTTGATATTGGACTTTAACTTCATGTTCCAGAAGTTTCAGAAACGTCAATTCTGCCATAAAACGAAACCCGAGCTCACAAAATGGGAAGAAAATTCGAAAAAAATCGAAAAATAAAGGGCGATAACTCTGAATGAAACTTATATTACTGGAATCGGATGGACTTCAGGTATCCAAAAATGTAGGTCAAATTTGAAAATTTTGAAAAATAACAAAAATTGTCTCGTAAACAACATGTGTTCAATTTTCGAACTATAAAAGTCATAGACGAATGTTCGAAATTGAAAAATGTGAGATAGCCATTTTCTCAGAAAAGATCCAGGGATTCCAAAAATGTAATTTGTTTGAAAATGGATAAAGAATTGACGAAACTATAGCCGATTTTTAATTTTTAGAGAAAGTACAAAGTTCGGTCACTTCCGGTATGCGCAGAAATTTCAAAAATATTTTATCAAGTAGCCACCACATGGTTTCCCAATAGAAAAGCTAATTCCAGATCGATATCTGTTTTCGATCATGGAGATCTAGGCCCTCGCGGTAAATAATAATAATAATAATAATAATAATAATAATAATAATAATAATAATTTTAGTAATCTCAATAGGCTTTCAGACGAAAGTCTGAAAGCCTAATAATAATTTTAGTAATCTCAATAGGCTTTCAGACGAAAGTCTGAAAGCCTAATAATAATAATTTTAGTAATCTCAATAGGCTTTCAGACGAAAGTCTGAAAGCCTAACTAGACCTGCAAGCAGCACTGAACCGGCTTTCAGGAATCATACAGGAAGTTTATTATACCATAGCCGATCCATTGAGCTACCGAACTATACTTTAGTTGTTTTGCTACAGTGAAACCTTCTATCATATATAAAAGTAATATTTGCTGGCGAAAAGACAGGCCAAAATTGTAAATTATCGCAAAATTACGTCACTTCCGGTGCCGAAAGAAATTTTTATAGGGGAAAAATAAGTCGAAAATTCGTAACATACAAAATACAAACTTTGTTTTATACGTATCGGGCAATAAATAACTAACCTGTAACCCATCAACGGAAATTAAGAAGGTAAAAAAATTAAAAGTGACCCTGGGAAAATTGGCTATTATTCGACAAGGGAACATGCTAGAAACCTTTTCTTGATATCGATATGATGGTATTGATTCAATCTTACTGCCCATTAGAGTCAGACGTTATAAAGTTAATTGAATAATAAATATAAATCCCTTCCAAAAAATGTTTTGTTTTGAAGGCTAAAAATACGTTTTTTGCAAAAATTACATTACTTCCGGTGATATTGAAAATGTTAACTTAGTTCATTGAAGTCATAAATGGCATAAGGCATCAAATGGTAAAAATATTATAAAAATCGAATAATAATTGACACTTTTATAGACCAAAAACCTTGAAAAGTGACTTATAGAAGATCGCCTATTTCTCTGTAACCGTACAAGTTAGAAACCATTTTGTGGCATCTGTATGGTCGTATGGCTTGATTCTATTCGTTGATGGGAATCAAATATCATAATTCTAAAAATATTATAAGGCAGACTCATTTGAATAAAATATTTGTTTTTTAGGTTAAAAATACAGTTTTTGCCCAAATGACGTCATTTCCGGTCACAATGAAAATGTAAAATTGGCTTGACCTAGTCCAAAATGGCATTAAGCATCAAATGGGGAAAAAAAATTGCAAATCGAATAATAATTCATTCTTTTATAGGCAAAATAACGTGAAAAGTGATGCATGCAAAATTGCATATTTCTTGGCAACTGTTCACATTACAAACTAATTTTCGCATGCATTCTCTTCGTCTGGATTATTGCTACGAGTTTATGAAAATTACAAATAAATATTTCAAAATATGAAGAGCTGAATGAATTGCAAACAACTGAATTTTACACTTTATTTTACATTTTATTCGAAATTGCCCGAAAATGAAATTGAAATTAAAAAGTCTGAGCTAAGGATATTGTGCACCTTTGCAGGGTGCATCCTTTTAGTTATATCAGTTTTGAAAAAAATTAATATTTGCTTTCAAAAAGTGGTACCGAACTGTCAAAATTGTAGTTTTTATTAATATTACGTCACTTCCGTTGCCGACAGAAAAATTTCACCGTAACAAAAAAAATTACAATTGGGACCACGGAGCTTATGAACTTTGTTTTATATAAATCGAACAATAAATAATTTTTCTGGGTACGAAAAACTTAATTAGCCGATGGCGGCTAATGCAAATTACCGAGACAATTTTTTTTCTCATTTCTGCTCAAGTAGGATGATATTTTAACCCAGTGTAAAATACCGTCAAAAAATATTCATAAATAAAAAAGGTTTTCGTAAAAAAAATAATTTTTTTCAAAATATCGGACATTTTTTCGACTACTTCCGGTTTTACGATTGTTGTCGTGATAGCTTTACGGAGTTCTTTGGATACTTAACTTTCTGTACCAGAAGTGTCAGAAACATCTATTGAGTAGTTTTGGAAAAAAAGATAAAATAAAGAGCGTTTACAAAAATTTAACGATTTTTGATTTTTTTTCAAAGTTTGATGCAATTTTTGGACCACCTATATTATTTCAATGCTTTTCATTTTGGATTCACTATATAGACAATCGATAGGACTTTGAGTAAGAAAAGTTTGAGAAAAATCGTAGGCGTCGTTTTCGAGAAAAGGGCGTCTCAGAACGTTAAAAAATCGGAAAATACTGGATTTTTGGCATACAATAATTTATTTCCTTGCCATCGAAATCGTATTATTTACATACCGTATGATGGTCCATTAATAGGCTATCCAACGACACTTTAGTTCTTTTGGTCCGCTATTACCTAAGGGAGAAATCAAGTTTTTCGCAAGTGCGACAATGTTTTTAACCTTTTTTTTTAATTTTTGAATACTTCCGGTATGGTTATTATTGTCGGAATAGTTTAAATAGCCGGTTTGGGTACTAAAATAGTCATAGGGCTCTGTAATGATATATTACATTTACTGATCAGATAAAATGCCACTGAGAAATCCTATGTCCAAAAGTGAGAAAAATGCAAAAAATTTAAAATATCGAAAATTAACTTTCAATAACTACATACATATTATACATCGTTAGAATCGTAATTAGGTCAGCTATCTGAAAATACAACCTTTTTTCGAAAATCTCTTAAAATAAAAAAATAGTAGAGCATTTTCCAAAATTTCACGATTTTTCGACTTTTTTCGATTTTCAGTCCGTTATTTCACCTATTCCAGATATTTCAAAGTCGTAATAGATTGTTTTGTACTTAAGACTACCACAAGGTCTCTCGATAGAGAAAGTTTCATAAAAATCGCTGGAGTAGTTTTCGAGATACAGGCGTCCAAAAATGCTAAAAATCAGAAAATACTTGATTTTCAGCGTGCCATATTTTGCTGCCTGTTCATAGTATCCGTATAAATTTGGTATCATACGATAGTGCAATCCTAGTGCAGTCCAATGGTACCCTAATTTCTTTAATCCATTTATATCGGGCGGAGAAATCGCGTTTTTCCCAAAAATATCCATTTTTTGCATTTTTTTCAAAATATTGCACATTATTTCGACCACTTCCGGTTTAAGGATTCTTGTCGAAATTGCTTTATTCGTTGGTATTGGACTATAACTTCATGTTCCAGAAGTTTCAGAAACGTCAATTCTGCCATAAAACGAAACCCGAGCTCACAAAATGGGAAGAAAATTCGAAAAAAATCGAAAAATAAAGGGCGATAACTCTGAATGAAACTTATATTACTGGAATCGCATGGACGTCAGGTATCCAAAAACATAGGTCAAATTTGAAAATTTTGAAAAATAACAAAAATTGTCTCGTAAACAACATGTTTTCAATTTTCGAACGCTAAAAGTCATAGACGAATGTTCGAAATCGAAAAATGTGAGATAGCCATTGTCTAAGAAAAGATTCAGGGATTCCAAAAAGGTAATTTGTTTGAAAATGGATAAACAATTGACGAAACTATGGCCTATTTTCAATTTTTAGACAAAGTACAAAGTTCGGTCACTTCCGGTATGCGCAGAAATTTCAAAAATATTTTATCAAGTAGCCACCACATGGTTTCCCGACAGAAAATCTAATTCCAGATCGATATCTGTTTTCGATCATGGTGATCTAGGCTCCCGCGGTAAATAATAATAATAATAATAATAATAACTAGACCTGCAAGCAGCACTGAACCGGCTTTCAGGAATCATACAGGAAGTTTCTTATACCATAGCCGATCCATTGAGCTACCAAACTATGCTTTAGTTGTTTTGCTTCAGTGACACCCTCTATCATATGTAAAAGTAATATTTGCTGACGAAAAGACCGGTCAAAATTGTAAATTATGGCAAAATTACGTCACTTCCGGTACCGAAAGAAATTTTTATAGGTGAAAAATAAGTCGAAAATTCGCAACACACAAAATACAAACTTTGTTTTATACATATTGGGCAATAAATAATTACCCTATAACCCATAAACTGAAATTAAGAAGGTAAAAAACTTAAAAGTGACCCTGGGAAAATTGGCTATTATTCGACAAGGGAACATGCTAGAAGGCTTTTTTTGATATCAATATGATGGTATTGATTCAATCTTACTGCCCATTAGAGTCAGACGTTATCAAGTTAAACGAATAATAAATATAAATCCCTTCAAAAAAATGTTTGTTTTGAAGGCTAAAAATACGTTTTTTTTGCAAAAATTACATTACTTCCGGTGATATTGAAAATGTTAACTTAGTTCATAGAAGCCATAAATGGCATAAGGCATCAAATGGTAAAAAAATTATAAAAATCGAATAATAATTGACACTTTTATAGACCAAAAACCTTGAAAAGTGACTTATAGAAGATCGCCTATTTCTCTGTAACCATACAAGTTAGAAACCATTTTGTGGTATCTGTATGGTCGTATGGCTTCATTCTATTCGTTGATGGGAATCAAATATCATAATTTTAAAAATATTATAAGGCAGACTCATTTGAATAAAATATTTGTTTTTTGGGTTAAAAATACAGTTTTTGCCCAAATGACGTCATTTTCGGTCACAGTGAAAATGTAAAATTGGCTTGACCTAGTCCAAATTGGCATTAGGCATCAAATGGAAAAAAAATATTGCAAATCGAATGATAATTCACTCTTTTATAGGCAAAATAACGTGAAAAGTGATGCATGCAAAATTGCATATTTCTCGGCAACTGCTCATATTACAAACTAATTTTCGCATACATTCTCTTCGTCTGGATTTTTGCTACGAGTTTATGAAAATTACAAATAAATATTTCAAAATATGAAGACGCTGAATGAATTGTAAATAACTGAATTTTACACTTTATTTTACATTTTATCGAAATTGCCCGAAAATGAAATTGAAATTAAAAAATCTGAGCTAAGGATTTTGTGCATCTTTGCAGGGTGCATCCTTTTAGTTATATCAGTTTTGAAAAAAAAAAATATTTGCACTCAAAAAGTGGTACCGAACTGTCAAAATTGTAGTTTTTGTTAATATTACGTCACTTTCGTTGCCGACAGAAAAATTTCACCGTAACAAAAAAAATTACCATTGGGACCACGGAGCATATGAACTTTGTTTTATACAAATCAAACAATAAATAATTTTTCTGGGTACGAAAAACTATATTAGCCGATGGCGGCTAACGCAAATTACCGAGACAATTTTTTTTCTCATTTTTGCTCAAGTAGGATGATATTTTAACCCTGTGTAAAATACCATCAAAAAATATTCATAAATAAAAAAGTTTTTCGTAAAGAGATAAATTATTTTCAAAATATCGGACATGTTTTCGACTACTTCCGGTTTAACGATCGTTGTCGTGATAGCTTTATTAACTTCTTTGGATACTTAACTTTCTGTACCAGAAGTGTCAGAAATATCCATTAAGTAGTTTTGGAAAAAAAGATAAATTAAAGAGCGTTTACAAAAATTTAACGATTTTTCAATTTTTTTCAAAGTTTGATGCCATTTTTGGACCACCTATTTTATTTCAATGGTTTTCATTTTGGATTCACTATATAGACAACCGATAGGACTTTGAGTAAGAAAAGTTTAAGAAAAATCGTAGGCGTCGTTTTCGAGAAAAGGGCGTCTCAGAATGTTAAAAAATCGGAAAATACTAGATTTTTGGAATGCAATAATTTATTTCCTTACCATGGAAATCATATTATTGAGATACCATATGATGGTCCATTAATAGTTCTATCCAGCGACACTTTAGTTCTTTTGGTCCGCTATTACCTAAGGGAGAAATCATGTTTTTCGCAAGTGCGACAATATTTTTAACTTTTTATTTTATTTTTAGAATACTTCCGGTATGGTTATTATTTTCGGAATAGTTTTAATAGCCAGTTTGGGCACTAAAATAGCCACAGGGCTCTGTAATGATATATTACATTATCTGATCAGATAAAATGCCCCTGAGAAATCCTACGTTCAAAAGTGCCAAAAATGCAAAAAAAGTAAAATATCGAAAATTAAATTTCAATAATTACATACATATTATACACCGTTATGGCAAAATTACGTCACTTCCGGTACCGAAAGAAATTTTTATAGGTGAAAAATAAGTCGAAAATTCGCAACACACAAAATACAAACTTTGTTTTATACATATTGGGCAATAAATAATTACCCTATAACCCATAAACTGAAATTAAGAAGGTAAAAAACTTAAAAGTGACCCTGGGAAAATTGGCTATTATTCGACAAGGGAACATGCTAGAAGGCTTTTTTTGATATCAATATGATGGTATTGATTCAATCTTACTGCCCATTAGAGTCAGACGTTATCAAGTTAAACGAATAATAAATATAAATCCCTTCAAAAAAATGTTTGTTTTGAAGGCTAAAAATACGTTTTTTGCAAAAATTACATTACTTCCGGTGATATTGAAAATGTTAACTTAGTTCATAGAAGCCATAAATGGCATAAGGCATCAAATGGTAAAAAAATTATAAAAATCGAATAATAATTGACACTTTTATAGACCAAAAACCTTGAAAAGTGACTTATAGAAGATCGCCTATTTCTCTGTAACCATACAAGTTAGAAACCATTTTGTGGTATCTGTATGGTCGTATGGCTTCATTCTATTCGTTGATGGGAATCAATTATCATAATTTTAAAAATATTATAAGGCAGACTCATTTGAATAAAATATTTGTTTTTTGGGTTAAAAATACAGTTTTTGCCCAAATGACGTCATTTTCGGTCACAGTGAAAATGTAAAATTGGCTTGACCTAGTCCAAATTGGCATTAGGCATCAAATGGAAAAAAAATATTGCAAATCGAATGATAATTCACTCTTTTATAGGCAAAATAACGTGAAAAGTGATGCATGCAAAATTGCATATTTCTCGGCAACTGCTCATATTACAAACTAATTTTCGCATACATTCTCTTCGTCTGGATTATTGCTACGAGTTTATGAAAATTACAAATAAATATTTCAAAATATGAAGACGCTGAATGAATTGTAAATAACTGAATTTTACACTTTATTTTACATTTTATCGAAATTGCCCGAAAATGAAATTGAAATTAAAAAATCTGAGCTAAGGATTTTGTGCATCTTTGCAGGGTGCATCCTTTTAGTTATATCAGTTTTGAAAAAAAAAAATATTTGCTTTCAAAAAGTGGTACCGAACTGTCAAAATTGTAGTTTTTGTTAATATTACGTCACTTTCGTTGCCGACAGAAAAATTTCACCGTAACAAAAAAAATTACCATTGGGACCATGGAGCATATGAACTTTGTTTTATACAAATCAAACAATAAATAATTTTTCTGGGTACGAAAAACTATATTAGCCGATGGCGGCTAACGCAAATTACCGAGACAATTTTTTTTCTCATTTTTGCTCAAGTAGGATGATATTTTAACCCTGTGTAAAATACCATCAAAAAATATTCATAAATAAAAAAGGTTTTCGTAAAGAGATAAATTATTTTCAAAATATCGGACATTTTTTCGACTACTTCCGGTTTAACGATCGTTGTCGTGATAGCTTTATTAACTTCTTTGGATACTTAACTTTCTGTACCAGAAGTGTCAGAAATATCCATTAAGTAGTTTTGGAAAAAAAGATAAATTAAAGAGCGTTTACAAAAATTTAACGATTTTTCAATTTTTTTCAAAGTTTGATGCCATTTTTGGACCACCTATTTTATTTCAATGGTTTTCATTTTGGATTCACTATATAGACAACCGATAGGACTTTGAGTAAGAAAAGTTTAAGAAAAATCGTAGGCGTCGTTTTCGAGAAAAGGGCGTCTCAGAATGTTAAAAAATCGGAAAATACTAGATTTTTGGAATGCAATAATTTATTTCCTTACCATGGAAATCATATTATTGAGATACCATATGATGGTCCATTAATAGTTCTATCCAGCGACACTTTAGTTCTTTTGGTCCGCTATTACCTAAGGGAGAAATCATGTTTTTCGCAAGTGCGACAATATTTTTAACTTTTTATTTTATTTTTTGAATACTTCCGGTATGGTTATTATTTTCGGAATAGTTTTAATAGCCAGTTTGGGCACTAAAATAGCCACAGGGCTCTGTAATGATATATTACATTATCTGATCAGATAAAATGCCCCTGAGAAATCCTACGTTCAAAAGTGCCAAAAATGCAAAAAATGTAAAATATCGAAAATTAAATTTCAATAATTACATACATATTATACACCGTTAGAATCGTAATTAGGAAAGCTATCTGAATATACAACCTTTTTTTAAAAATCTCTCAAAATAAAAAAATAGTAGAGCATTTTCCAAAATTTCACGATTTTTCGACTTTTTTCGATTTTCAGTCCCTTTTTTATCCTATTCCAGACATTTCAAAGGCTTATTGGATGGCTTCATGCAAAAGACTTCCAAAAGGACTCTCGATAGAAAAAAATTAAAAAAAATTGTAGGTTAAGTTTTCGAGATACAGGCGTCCAAAAACGCTCCAAATCAGAAAATACTTGATTTTCAGCGTGCCATATTTTGCTGCCTGATCATAGAATCCGTATGAATTGGGTATCATACGATAGTACAATCCTAGTGCAGTCCAATGGTACCCTAATTTCTTTAATCCATTGATATCGGGCGGAGAAATCGCGTTTTTCCCCAAAATATCCATTTTTTGCATTTTTTTCAAAATATTGCCCATTATTTCGACCACTTCCGATTTAAGGATTCTTGTCGAAATTGCTTTATAAGTTGGTATTGGACTATAACTTCATGTTCCAGAAGTTTCAGAAACGTCAATTCTGCCATAAACCGAAACCCGAGCTCACAAAATGGGAAGAAAATTCGAAAAAATTCGAAAAATAAAGAGCGATAACTCTGAATGAAACTTATATTACTGGAATCGGATGGACTTCAGGTATCCAAAAATGTAGGTCAAATTTGAAAATTTTTAAAAATAACAAAAATTGTCTCGTAAACAACATGTTTTCAATTTTCAAACGATAAAAGTCATAGACGAATGTTCGAAATTGAAAAATGTGAGATAGCCATTGTCTCAGAAAAGATTCAGGAATTCCAAAAATGTAATTTGTTTGAAAATGGATAAAGAATTGGCGAAACTATGGCCAATTTTCAATTTTTAGACAACGTACAAAGTTCGGTCACTTCCGGTATGCGCAGAAATTTCGAAAATATTTTATCAAGTAGCCACCACATGGTTTCCCAATAGAAAATCTAATTCCAGATCGATATCTGTTTCGATCATAGAGATCTAGGCCCTCGCGGTAAATAATAATAATAATAATAATTTTAGTAATCTCAATAGGCTTTCAGACGAAAGTCTGAAAGCCTAATAATTTTAGTAATCTCAATAGGCTTTCAGACGAAAGTCTGAAAGCCTAACTAGACCTGCAAGCAGCACTGAACCGGCTTTCAGGAATCATACAGGAAGTTTATTATACCATAGCCGATCCATTGAGCTACCAAAGTATACTTTAGTTGTTTTGCTTCAATGACACCCTCTTCAAATGTAAAAGTAATATTTGCTGGCGAAAAGACCGGTCAAAATTGTAAATTATGGCAAAATTACGTCACTTCCGGTACCGAAAGAAATTTTTATAGGTGAAAAATAAGTCGAAAATTCGCAACACACAAAATACAAACTTTGTTTTATACATATCGGGCAATAAATAATTAACCTATAACCCATAAACTGAAATTAAGAAGGTAAAAAACTTAAAAGTGACCCTGGGAAAATTGGTTATTATTCGACAAGGGAACATGCTAGAAGCCTTTTCTTGATATCAATATGATGGTATTGATTCAATCTTACTGCCCATTAGAGCCAGACGTTATAAAGTTAAACGAATAATGAATATAAATCACTTCAAAAAAATGTTTGTTTTGAAGGCTAAAAATACGTTTTTTGCAAAAATTACATTACTTCCGGTGATATTGAAAATGTTAACTTGGTTCATAGAAGTCATAAATGGCATAAGGCATCAAATGGTAAAAAAAATATAAAAATCGAATAATAATTGACACTTTTATAGACCAAAAACCTTGAAAAGTGACTTATAGAAGATCGCCTATTTCTCTGTAACCGTACAAGTTAGAAACCATTTTGTGGTATCTGTATGGTCGTATGGCTTCATTCTATTCGTTGATGGGAATAAAATATCATAATTTTAAAAATATTATAAGGGAGACTGATTTGAATAAAATATTAGTTTTTTAGGTTAAAAATACAGTTTTTGCCCAAATGACGTCATTTCCGGTCACAGTGAAAATGTAAAATTGGCTTGACCTAGTCCAAATAGGCATTAGACATCAAATGGAAAAAAAATATTGCAAATCGAATAATAATTCACTCTTGTATAGGCAAAATAACGTGAAAAGTGATGCATGCAAAATTGCATATTTCTCGACAACTGCTCATATTACAAACTAATTTTCGCATTCATTCTCTTCGTCTGGATTATTGCTACGAGTTTATGAAAATTACAAATAAATATTTAAAAATATGAAGACGCTGAATGAATTGTAAATAGCTGAATTTTACACTTTATTTTACATTTTATTCGAAATTGCCCGAAAATGAAATTGAAATTTAAAAATATGATCTAAGGATTTTGTGCACCTTCGCAGGGTGCATCCTTTTAGTTATATCAGTTTTGAAAAAAAATAATATTTTCTTTCAAAAAGTGGTACCGAACTGTCAAAATTGTAGTTTTTGTTAATATTACGTCACTTCCGTTGCCGACAGAAAAATTTCACCGTAACATAAAAAATAACAATTGGGACCACGGAGCATATGAACTTTGTTTTACACAAATCGAACAATAAATAATTTTTCTGGGTACGAAAAACTAAATTCGCCGATGGCGGCTAACGCAAATTACCCAGACAATTTTTTTTCTCATTTCTGCTCAAGTACGATGATATTTTAACCCAGTGTAAAATATCACCAAAAAATATTCATAAATAAAAAAGATTTTCGTAAAAAAAATATTTTTTTTCAAAATATCGGACATTTTTTCGACTACTTCCAGTTTTACGATCGTTGTTGTGATAGCTTTACGAAGTTCTTTGGATACTTAACTTTCTGTACCAGATGTGTCAGAAACATCCATTGAGCAGTTTTGGAAAAAAAGATAAATAAAAGAACGTTTACAAAAATTTAACGATTTTTCAATTTTTTTCAAAGTTTGATGCCATTTTTGGACCACCTATATTATTTCAATGCTTTTCATTTTGGATTCACTATATAGACAACCGATGGGACTTTGAGTTAGAAAAGTTTAAGAAAAATCTGCGGCGTCGTTTTCGAGAAAAGGGCGTCTCAGAATGTTAAAAAATCGGAAAATACTAGATTTTTGGCATAGAATAATTTATTTCCTTACCATCGATATCGTATTATTTAGATACCATATGATGGTCCATTAATAGGGCTATCCAACGACACTTTAGTTCTTTTGGTCCGCTATTATCTAAGGGAGAAATCAAGTTTTTCGCAAGTGCGACAATGTTTTTAACCTTTTTTTTTCATTTTTTGAATACTTCCGGTATGGTTATTATTGTCGGTATAGTTTTAATAACCGGTTTGGGCACTAAAATAGCCACAGTGCTCTGTAATGATATATTACATTATCTGATCAGATAAAATGCCCCTGAGAAATCCTAGGTTCAAAAGTGCCAAAAATGCAAAAAAATTAAAATATCGAAAATTAAATTTCAATAACTACATACATATTATACATCGTTAGAATCGTAATTAGGTCAGCTATCTGAATATACAATCGTTTTTTGGAAATCTTTGAAAATAAAAAAAAAACAGAGCATTTTCCAAAATTTCACGATTTTTCGACTTTTTTCGATTTTCAGTCCGTTATTTCACCTATTCCAGATATTTCAAAGTCTTATTGGATGGCTTCATGCAAAATACCTCCAAAAGGACTCTCGATAGAAAAAATTACAAAAAAAGTTGCGGTTAAGTTTTCGAGATACAGGCGTCCAAAAACGCTCCAAATCAGAAAATACTTGATTTTCAGCGTGCCATATTTTGCTGCCTGCTCATCGTATCCGTACGAGTTGGGTATCATACGATAGCACAACCCTAGTGCAGTCCAATGGTACCCTAATTTCTTTAATCCATTGATATCGGGCGGAGAATTCGCGTTTTTCCCCAAAATATCCATTTTTTGCATTTTTTTCAAAATATTGCACATTATTTCGACCACTTCCGGTTTAAGGATTCTTGTCGAAATTGCTTTATACGTTGGTATTGGACTATAACTTCATGTTCTAGAAGTTTCAGAAACGTCAATTCTACCATAAAACGAAACCCGAGCTGACAAAATGGGAAGAAAATTCGAAAAAAATCGAAAAATAAAGGGCGATAACTCTGAATGAAACTTATATTACTGGAATCGGATGGACTTCAGGTATCCAAAAATGTAGGTCAAATTTGAAAATTTTGAAAAATGACAAAAATGGTCTCGTAAACAACATGTTTTCAATTTTCGAACGATAAAAGTCATAGACGAATGTTCGAAATTGAAAAATGTGAGATAGCCATTGTCTCAGAAAAGATTCAGGGATTCCAAAAATGTAATTTGTTTGAAAATGGATAACGAATTGACGAAACTATGGCCGATTTTCAATTTTTAGACAACGTGCAAAGTTCGGTCACTTCCGGTATGCGCAGAAATTTCAAAAATATTTTATCAAGTAGCCACCACATGGTTTCCCAATAGAAAATCTAATTCCAGATCGATATCTGTTTTCGATCATGGAGATCTAGGCCCCCGCGGTAAATAATAATAATAATAATAACTAGACCTGCAAGCAGCACTGAACCGGCTTTCAGGAATCATACGGAAAGTTTATTATACCATAGCCGATCCACTGAGCTACCAAACTATACATTAGTTGTTTTGCTTCAGTGACACCATCTATCATATGTAAAAGTAATATTTGCTGGCTAAAAGACCGGTCAAAATTGTAAATTATGGCAAAATTACGTCACTTCCGGTGCCGAAAGAAATTTTTATAGATGAAAAATAAGTCGAAAATTCGCAACATACAAAATACAAACTTTTTTTTTTATAGATATCGGGCAATAAATAATTAACCTATGACCCATAAACTGAAATTAAGAAGGTAAAAAACTTAAAAGTGACCCTGGGACAATTGGTTATTATTCGACAAGGGAACATGCTAGAAGCCTTTTCTTGATATCAATATGATGGTATTGATTCAATCTTACTGCCCATTAGAGTCAGACGTTATAAAGTTAAACGAATAATAAATATAAATCCCTTCCAAAAAATGTTTGTTTTGAAGGCTAAAAATACGTTTTTTGCAAAAATTACATTACTTCCGGTGATATTGAAAATGTTAACTTGGTTCATAGAAGTCATAAATGGCATAAGGCATCAAATGGTAAAAAAATGATAAAAATCGAATAATAATTGACACTTTTATAGACCAAAAACCTTGAAAAGTGACTTATAGAAGATCGACTATTTCTCTGTAACCGTACAAGTTAGAAACCATTTTGTGGTATCTGTATGGTCGTATGGCTTCATTCTATTCATTGATGGGAATCAAATATCATAATTTTAAAAATATTATAAGGCGGACTCATTTGAATAAAATATTAGTTTTTTAGGTTAAAAATACAGTTTTTGCCCAAATGACGTCATTTCCGGTCACAGTGAAAATGTAAAATTGGCTTGACCTAGTCCAAATTGGCATTAGGCATCAAATGGAAAAAAAAAATATTGCAAATCGAATAATAATTCACTCTTTTATAGGCAAAATAACGTGAAAAGTGATGCATGCAAAATTGCATATTTCTCGGCAACTGCTCATATTACAAACTAATTTTCGCATACATTCTCTTCGTCTGGATTATTGCTACGAGTTTATGAAAATTACAAATAAATATTTCAAAATATGAAGACGTTGAATGAATTTTAAATAACTGAATTTTACACTTTATTTTACATTTTATTCGAAATTGCCCGAAAATGAAATTGAAATTTAAAAATATGAGCTAAGAATTTTGTGCACCTTTGCAGGGTGCATCCTTTTAGTTATATCAGTTTTGAAAAAAAATAATATTTGCTTTCAAAAAATGGTACAGAACTGTCAAAATTGTAGTTTTTGTTAATATTACGTCACTTCCGTTGCCGACAGAAAAATTTCACCGTAACAAAAAAAATTACAATTGGGACCACGGAGCATATGAACTTTGTTTTATACAAATCGAACAATAAATAATTTTTCTGGGTACGAAAAACTAAATTAGGCGATGGCGGCTAACGCAAATTACCGAAACAATTTTTTTTCTCATTTCTGCTCAAGTACGATGATATTTTAACCCTGTGTAAAATATCATCAAAGAATATTCATAAATAAAAAAGGTTTTCGTAAAAAAATTAATTTTTTTCAAAATATCGGACATTTTTTCGACTACTTCCGGTTTTACGATCGTTATTGTGATAGCTTTACGAAGTTCTTTGGATACTTAACTTTCTGTACCAGAAGTGTCAGAAACATCCATTGAGTGGTTTTGGAAAAAAAGATAAATTAAAGAGCGTTTCCAAAAATTTAACGATTTTTCATTTTTTTTCAAAGTTTGAGGCCATTTTTGGACCACCTATATTATTTCAATGCTTTTAATTTTGGATTTACTATATAGACAACCGATAGGACTTTGAGTAAGAAAAGTTTAAGAAAAATCGTAGGCGTCGTTTTCGAGAAAAGGGCGTCTCAGAATGTTAAAAAATCGGAAAATACTAGATTTTTGACATACAATAATTTATTTCCTTACCATCGAAATCGTATTATTTACATACCATATGATGGTCCATTGAGAGGGCTAACCAGCGACACTTTAGTTCTTTTGGTCCTCTATTACCTAAGGGAGAAATCAATTTTTTCGCAAGTGCGACAATGTTTTTACTCTTTTTTTTTCATTTTTTGAATACTTCCGGTATGGTTATTATTCTCGGAATAAATTTAATAGCCGGTTTGCGCACTAAAATAGCCACAGGGCTCTGTAATGATATATTACATTATCTGATCAGATAAAATTCCCCTGAGAAATCCTATGTTCAAAAGTGCCAAAAATGCAAAAAATTTAAAATATCGAAAATTAAATTTCAATAATTACATACATATTATACATCGTTAGAATCGTAATTAGGTCAGCTATCTGAATATACAACCTTTTTTTTAAAAATCTCTTAAAATAAAAAAATAGTAGAGCATTTTCCAAAATTTCACGATTTTTCGACTTTTTTCGATTTTCAGTCCCTTTTTTATCCTATTCCAGACATTTCAAAGTCTTATTGGATGGCTTCATGCAAAATACCTTCAAAAGGACTCTCGGTAGAAAAAATTAAAAAAAAATTGTAGGTTAAGTTTTCGAGATACAGGCGTCCAAAAACGCTCCAAATCAGAAAATACTTGATTTTCAGCGTGCCATATTTTGCTGTCTGTTAATAGTATCCGTATGAATGGGGTATCATATGATAGTCCAACAATCGTGCCATCAAACGGTACCTTCATTCGTTTAATCCATTGATTTCGGGCGGAGAAATAGCGTTTTCCCCAAAAATATCCATTTTTTGCATTTTTTCCAAAATATTGCACATTATTTCGACCACTTCCGGTTTAAGGATTCTTGTCGAAATTGCTTTATAAGTTGGTATTGGACTATAACTTCATGTTCCAGAAGTTTCAGATACGTCAATTCTGCCATAAAACGAAACCCGAGCTCACAAAATGGGAAGAAAATTCGAAAAAAATCGAAAAATAAAGGGTGATAACTCTGAATGAAACTTATATTACTGGAATCGGATGGACTTCAGGTATCCAAAAATGTAGGTCAAATTTGAAAATTTTGAAAAATAACAAAAATTGTCTTGTAAACAACATGTTTTCAATTTTCGAACGATAAAAGTCATAGACGAATGTTCGAAATTGAAAAATGTGAGATGGCCATGGTCTCAGAAAAGATTCAGGGATTCCAAAAATGTAATTTGTTTGATTATGGATAAAGAATTGACGAAACTATGGCCGATTTTCAATTTTTTGACAACGTACAAAGTTCGGTCACTTCCGGTATGCGCAGAAATTTCAAAAATATTTTATGCAGTAGCCACCACATGGTTTCCCGATAGAAAATCTAATTCCAGATCGATATCTGTTTTCGATCATGGAGATCTAGGCCCCCGCGGTAAATAATAATAATAATAATAATTTTAGTAATCTCAATAGGCTTTCAGACGAAAGTCTGAAAGCCTAATAATAATAATAATAATAATAATAATAATTTTAGTAATCTCAATAGGCTTTCAGACGAAAGTCTGAAAGCCTAACTAGACCTGCAAGCAGCACTGAACCGGCTTTCAGGAATCATACAGGAAGTTCATTATACCCTAACCGATCCATTGAGCTACCAAACTATACTTTAATTGTTTTGCTTCAGTGACACCTTCTATCATATGTAAAAGTAATATTTGCTGGCGAAAAGACCGATCAAAATTGTAAATTATGGCAAAATTACGTCACTTCCGGTGCCGAAAGAAATTTTTATAGGTGAAAAATAAGTCGAAAATTCGCAACATACAAAATACAAACTTTGTTTTATACATATCGGGCAATAAATAATCAACCTATAACCCATAAACTGAAATTAAGAAGGTATAAAACTTAAAAGTGACACTGGGAAAATTGGCTATTATTCGACAACGGAACATGCTAGAAGCCTTTTCTTGATATCAATATGATGGTATTGATTCAATCTTACTGCCCATTAGAGTCAGACGTTATAAAGTTAAACGAATAATAAATATAAATCCCTTCAAAAAAATGTTTGTTTTGAGGGCTAAAAATATGTTTTTTGCAAAAATTACATTACTTCCGGAGATATTGAAAATGTTAATTTAGTTCATAGAAGTCATAAATGGCATAAGGCATCAAATGGTAAAAAAATGATAAAAATCGAATAATAATTGACACTTTTATAGACCAAAAACCTTGAAAAGTGACTTATAGAAGATCGCCTATTTCTCTGTAACCGTACAAGTTAGAAACCATTTTGTGGTATCCGTATGGTCGTATGGCTTCATTCTATTCGTTGATGGGAATCAAATATCATAATTTCAAGAATATTATAAGGCAGACTCATTTGAATAAAATATTTGTTTTTTAAGTTAAAAATACAGTTTTTGCCCAAATGACGTCATTTCCGGTCACAGTGAAAATGTAAAATTGGCTTGACCTAGTCCAAATTGGCATTAAGCATCAAATGGAAAAAAATATTGCAAATCGAATAATAATTCACTCTTTTATAGGCAAAATAACGTGAAAAGTGATGCATGCAAAATTGCATATTTCTCGGCAACTGCTCATATTACAAACTAATTTGCGCATACATTCTCTTCGTCTGGATTATTGCTACGAGTTTATGAAAATTACAAATAAATATTTCAAAATATGAAGACGCTGAATGAATTGTAAATAACTGAATTTTACACTTTATTTTACATTTTATTCGAAATTGCCCGAAAATGAAATTGAAATTAAAAAATCTGAGCTAAGGATTTTGTGCACCTTTGCAGGGTGCATCCTTTTAGTTATATCAGTTTTGAAAAAAAATAATATTTGCTTTCAAAAAGTGGTACTGAACGGTCAAAATTGTAGTTTTTGTTAATATTACGTCACTTCCGTTGCCGCCAGAAAAATTTCACCGTAACAAAAAAAATTACAATTGGGACCACGGAGCATATGAACTTTGTTTTATACAAATCGAACAATAAATAATTTTTCTGGGTACAAAAAACTAAATTAGCCGATGGCGGCTAACGCAAATTACCGAGACAATTTTTTTTCTCATTTCTGCTCAAGTAGGATGATATTTTTAACCCTGTGTAAAATATAATCAAAAAATATTCATAAATAAAAAAGGTTTTCGTAAAAAAATTAATTTTTTTCAAAATATCGGACATTTTTTCGACTACTTCCGGTTTTACGATCGTTGTCGTGATAGCTTTACGAAGTTCTTTGGATAATTAACTTTCTGTACCAGAAGTGTCAGAAACATCCATTGAGTAGTTTTGGAAAAAAAGATAACTTAAAGTGCGTTTCCAAAAATTTAACGATTTTTCAATTTTTTTCAAAGTTTGAGGCCATTTTTGGACCATTTATATTATTTCAATGCTTTTCATTTTGGATTCACTATATAGACAACCGATAGGACTTTGAGTAAGAAAAGTTTAAGAAAAATCTGCGGCGTCGTTTTCGAGAAAAGGGCGTCCCAGAATGTTAAAAAATCGGAAAATACTAGATTTTTGTTATACAATAATTTATTTCCTTACCATCGAAATCGTATTATTTAGATACCATATGATGGTCCATTAATAGGGCTATCCAGCGACACTTTAGTTCTTTTGGTCCGCTATTACCTAAGGGAGAAATCAAGTTTCTCGCAAGTGCGACAATGTTTTTAACCTTTTTTTTTCATTTTTTGAATACTTCTGGTATGGTTATTATTGTCGGAATAGTTTTAATAGCCGGTTTGGGCACTAAAATAGCCACGGGGCTCTGTAATGATATATTACATTATCTGATCAGATAAAATGCCTCTGAGAAATCCTATGTTCAAAAGTGCCAAAAATGCAAAAAATTTAAAATATCGAAAATTAAATTTCAATAACTACATACATATTATACATTGTTAGAATCGTAATTAGGTCAGCTATCTGAATATACAACCTTTTTTTGAAAATCTCTTCAAATAAAAAAATAGTAGAGCATTTTCCAAAATTTCACGATTTTTCGACTTTTTTTGATTTTCAGTCCGTTATTTCACCTATTCCAGACATTTCAAAGTCGTAATGGAATGTTTCGTACTTCAGACTACCACAAGGTCTCTCGATAGAGAAAGTTTCATAAAAATCGCTGGAGTAGTTTTCGAGATACAGGCGTCCAAAAATGCTAAAAATCAGAAAATACTTGATTTTCAGCGTGCCATATTTTGCTGCCTGTTCATAGTATCCGTATGAATTTGGTATCATACGATAGTGAAATCCCAGTGCAGTCCAATGGTACCCTAATTTCTTTAATCCATTTATATCGGACGGAGAAATCGCGTTTTTCCCCAAAATACCCATTTTTTGCATTTTTTTCAAAATATCCGACATTATTTCGACCACTTCCGGTGTACAGATTATTGTTGAAATTGCTTTATTCCTTGCAATGGTCATTTGGCTTCATGCCTCGGAAATTTCAGAAACGTCAATTTGGCCATAAAACGGAACCCGAGCTCACAAAATGGGTAGAAAATTCGAAAAAAATCGAAAAATAAAGGGCGATAACTCTGAATGAAACTTATATTACTGGAATCGGATGGACTTCAGGTATCCAAAAATGTAGGTCAAATTTCAAAATTTTGAAAAATAACAAAAATTGTCTCGCAAACAACATGTTTTCAATTTTCGAACGATAAAAGTCATAGACGAATGTTCGAAATTGAAAAATGTGAGATAGCCATTGTCTCAGAAAAGATTCAGGGATTCCAAAAATGTAATTTGTTTGAAAATGGATAAAGAATTGACGAAACTATGGCCGATTTTCAATTTTTAGACAACGTGCAAAGTTCGGTCACTTCCGGTATGCGCAGAAATTTCAAAAATATTTTATCTAGTAGCCACCACATGGTTTCCCAATAGAAAATCTAATTCCAGGTCGATATCTGTTTTCGATCATGGAGATCTAGGCCCCCGCGGTAAATAATAATAATAACTAGACCTGCATAGCAGTGCTGAATCGGCTTTCAGGGTCCTTTAGATCATTGCCATGCTTTTAAATTTACCTTTATACCCTAAACGACCGATAGGACTCGGGGTAACAGAAGTTTAAGAAGTGAAATAGAAGTAGTTTTCGAGATAAACGAGTTTGAAAAGGCTTCAAAAAAAGAGGAAAATACTATATTTTCGGCATCTCATAATCTATTGCCTAACCATCGAATTTGTATCATTCTGATATCATATAAAAGTCCAAAAAGGAAAATACTAGATCTTCAGCGTCCCGTAATATTTGTCATTGAACACGCCATCTTGAGTCGGATCGCGCAAAATCTAATTTTGGAGTAAAATTTTATTTTGAAGTCTAAAAATACGGTTTTTGCAAATATGACATTACTTCCGGTGATAATGGAAATGTTAAATCAGATCATTGCAATCATAAATGGCATAAGGCATCACATGGTGAAAATTGTATGAAAATTGAATAATAATTGACACTTTTATAGACCAAAAAGCTTGAAAAGTGACTTATAGAAAATCGTCTATTTCTCGGCAACCGTACAAGTTAGAAACTTGTTTGTGGTATCTGTATGATGGTATGGGTTCATGCTATTCGGTGATGGGATTCAAATATCATAATTTTAAAAATATTATAAACAAGATTCATTTGAATAAAATATTTGTTTTCTACGTTAAAAATACAGTTTTTGCCAAAATGACGTCATTTTCGGTCACAGTGAAACTGTAAATTTGGCTTAACCTAGTCCAAATTGGCATTAGGCATCGAATAAAAAAAATTTATTGAAAATCGGATAATAATTTACTATTTTACAGGCAAAAAAACGTGAAAAGTGATGCATGCAAAATTGCATATTTCTCGGCAACTGCTCATGTTACAAACTATTTTTCGCATACATTCTCTTCGTCTGGATTATGGCTACGAGTTTATGAAAGTTACGAATAAATAGTTCAAAATATAAAGACGTTCAATGGGTTGTAATAACTGAATTTTACCCTTTTTTTACATTTTATTCGAAATTGCCCGAAAATGAAATTGAAATTTAAGAATCTCAGCCAAACATTTTATGCGCCTTTACAGGGCGCATACTTTTTGTTATATCAGTTTTCGAAAAAAAAAATATTTGCTGTCAAAAAGTGGTACTTAACTCTCAAAATTGTAGTTTTTGTTAATTTTACGCCACTTCCGTTGCGTGCAGAAAAATGTCACCGTAACAAAAAATATTACAATTGACATTACGAATCATATGCACTTTGTTTTATACAAATCGAACAATAAATAATTAATCTAGGTACGAAAAACTAAATTAGCCAATGGCGACTAAAGAAAATTACTGAGACAAAATTCTTTCTCACTTATGCTCAAGTAGGGTGATACTTTAACACTGTGTAAACTACCATCAAAAAATATTCATAAATAAAAAAGTTTTCTGTAAAAATGTAAAAAAAAATCAATATATCGGATATTTTTTCGACTACTTCCGGTTTTTCGATCATTGTCGGAATTGCTTTAACAAGTTGATTAGATACTTAACTTCCTGTAGCAGAAATATCAGAAACATTCATTAAGTAATTTTTGAAAAAAAGATAAATAAAAGAGCATTTTCAATAATTTAATGATTTTTCAACTTTTTTCAAAGATTGAGGTCATTTTTGGACCGCCTATAATATTGCAACGCTTTTATTATTAAATGCACACGCTAGGCCACCGATAGGACTCTGAGTAAAAAAAGTTTAAGAAAAATCGTAGGCGTCGTTTTCGAGAAAAAGGCGCCTCAGAATGCTCCAAAACGGAAAATACTTAGTTTTCGGCGTACCATAATTTATTTCGTAAGAATCAAATTCGTGTTATTTAGATGTTATACGATCGTCTATTAATGGAACTATCCAAAGACACTTTCATTGTTTTGGTCCGCTAATATGTGACGGAGAATTCGAACTTTTGGCAAGAGCTCCAATTTTTTTTCATCTTTTTTACATTTTTCTTTGTTTTTTGAACTACTTCCGGTATACGAATCATTGTCGAGTAGTTTTCACATCCAGTTTTGTAGTTTGCATGGGAACAGGGCTCTCTAATGATATACGACACTATACGATCAAATAAAATACTTCTGAGAAATCCCATGTTCAAAAGTGTTAAAAATGTCAAAATGTCAAAATATTGAAAATTAAATTTCAATAACTGCATACATATTATACATCATTAGAATCGTAATTAGGTCAGCTTTTTAAATATATATCTTTTTTTTGAAAATCTCTTAAAATAAAAAAATAGTAGAGCATTTTCCCAAATTTCACGATTTTTCGACTTTTTTCGATTTTGAGTCTCTTTTTTGTCTTATTCCAATTATATAATAGTCTTAATGGATGGATCCATGCTAAAGACTACCGGAAGGACCATCGATAGATAAAGTTTAAGAAAAATCGCTGGAGCAGTTTTCGAAATACAGGCGTCCAAAAACGCTCCAAATCAGAAAATACTTGATTTTCAGCGTGTCATATTTTGCTTCCAGCTCATCGTATCCGTACGAATTGGGTATCATTCAGTGGTCCAATCACCGCTAGACCAAATGATACCTTAATTTGTTTAATCCGTTGATATCGGACGGAGAAATCGTGTTTTTACCCAAGACACCAATTTTTCACGATTTTTTCAAAATATCGCATATTATTTCGACTACTTCCGGTTTACGGATTGTTGTTGAAATTGCTTTAAACGGTGGTTTGACAATATTGCTTCATGTATCAGGAATTTGAGAAACGTTGATCCGGCCGTAAAACGAAACTTAAGCTCACAAAATGTGAAGAAAATTCGAAAAAAATCGAAAAATAAAGGGCGATAACTCGGAATGAAACTTATATTACTGGAACCAGATTGCCTTCAGGTATCCAAAAATGTAGGTCAAATTTGAAAATTTTGAAAAATAACAAAAATTGTCTCTCAAATAAATTTTTTCATTTTTCGATCGCAAGAAGTCAGCGATGAAGTTTCGAAATATCGAAATTTTCAACTGCTATCGTCCAAGAAAAGGCTCAAGGTTTCCGAAAATGTCATTTGTATGAAAATAGGTACAGAATTGACGAATCTACGGCCGTTTTTTAATTTTTTGACAGAGCACGAAATTCGACCACTTCCGGTCTGCGCAGAAGTTTCAAAAATAGTTTATCAAGTAGCCAACACATGGTTTCCCTATAAAGAATTAGGTCCCAGATCGGTATCTGTTACAGGCGCTGAGAAATAGGCTCCCCCGAAAAATAAAATAATAATAATAAATAATAATAATTTTAGTAAAAACAATAGTCTTTCAGACGAAAGTCTGAAAGCCTAATAATAATAACTAGACCTGCAAGCAGCACTGAACCGGCTTTCAGGAATCATACAGTAAGTTTATTATACCATAGCCGATCCATTCAGCTACCGAACTATACTTTAGTTGTTCTGCTTCAGTGACACCCTCTATCATATGTATAAGTAATATTTGCTGGCGAAAAGACCGGTCAAAATTGTAAATTATGGCAAAATTACGTCACTTCCGGTGCCGAAAGAAATTTTTAAAGGTGAAAAATAAGTCGAAAATTCGCAACATACAAAATACAAAGTTTGTTTTATACATATCGGGCAATAAATAATTAACCTATAACCCATAAACTGAAATTAAGAAGGTAAAAAACTTAAAAGTGACCCTGGGAAAATTGGTTATTATTCGACAAGGGAACATGCTAGAAGCCTTTTCTTGATATCAATATGATGGTATTGATTCAATCTTACTGCCCATTAGAGTCAGACGTTATAAAGTTAAACCAATAAAGAATATAAATCACTTCAAAAAAATTTTGTTTTGAAGGCTAAAAATACGTTTTTTGCAAAAATTACATTACTTCCGCTGATATTGAAAATGTTAACTTGGTTCATAGAAGTCATAAATGGCATAAGGCATCAAATGTTAAAAAAATTATAAAAATCGAATAATAATTGACACTTTTATAGACCAAAAACCTTGAAAAGTGACTTATAGAAGATCGCCTATTTCTCTGTAACCGTACAAGTTAGAAACCATTTTGTGGTATCTGTATGGTCGTATGGCTTCATTCTATTCGTTGATGGGAATCAAATATCATAATTTTAAAAACATTATAAGGCAGACTCATTTCAATAAAATATTTGTTTTTTAGGTTAGAAATACAGTTTTTGCCCAAAAGACGTCATTTCCGGTCACAGTGAAAATGTAAAATTGACTTGACCTAGTCCAAATTGGCATTAGGCATCAAATGGAAAAAAAATATTGCAAATCGAATAATAATTCACTCTTTTATAGGCAAAATAACGTGAAAAGTGATGCATGCACAATTGCATATTTCTCGGCAACTGCTCATATTACAAACTAATTTTCGCATACATTCTCTTCGTCTGGATTATTGCTACGAGTTTATAAAAATTACAAATAAATATTTCAAAATATGAAGACGCTGAATGAATTGTAAATAACTGAATTTTACACTTTATTTTACATTTTATTCGAAATTGCCCGAAAATGAAATTGAAATTAAAAAATATGAGCTAAGGATTTTGTGCACCTTTGCAGGGTGCATCCTTTTAGTTATATCAGTTTTGAAAAAAAATAATATTTGCTTTCAAAATGTGGTACCGAACTGTCAAAATTGTAGTTTTTGTTAATATTACGTCACTTCCGTTGCCGACAGAAAAATTTCACCGTAACAAAAAAAATTACAATTGGGACCACGGTGCATATGAACTTTGTTTTATACAAATCGAACAATAAATAATTTTTCTGGGTACGAAAAACTTAATTAGCCGATGGCGGCTAACGCAAATTACGGAGACAATTTTTTTTCTTATTTCTGCTCAAGTACGATGATATTTTAACCCTGTGTGAAAGATCATCAAAAAATATTCATAAATAAAAAAGGTTTTCGTAAAAAAAAATTTTTTTTTCAAAATATCGGATATTTTTTCGACTACTTCCGATTTTACGATCGTTGTTGTGATAGCTTTACGAAGTTCTTTGGATACTTAACTTTCTGTACCAGAATTATCAGAAACATCCATTGAGTAGTTTTGGAAAAATAGATAAATTAAAGAGCGTTTCCAAAAATTTAACGATTTTTCAATTTTTTTCAAAGTTTGAGGCCATTTTTCGACCACTTATATTATTTCAATGCTTTTCATTTTGGATTCCCTATATAGACAACCGATAGGACTTTGAGTAAGAAAAGTTTAAGAAAAATCGTAGGCGTCGTTTTCGAGAAAAAGGCGTCTCAGAATGTTAAAAAATTGGAAAATACTACATTTTTGGCATACAATAGTTTATTTCCTTACCATCGAAATCGTATTATTTAGATACCATATGATGGTCCATTAATAGGGCTATCCAGCGACACTTTAGGTCTTTTGGTCCGCTATTACCTAAGAGAGAAATCAAGTTTTTCGCAAGTGCGACAATGTTTTTACTCTTTTTTTTCATTTTTTGAATACTTCCGGTATGGTTATTATTGTCGAAATAGTTTTAATGGCCGGTTTGGGCACTAAAATAGCCACAGGGCTCTGTAATGATATATTACATTATCTGATCAGATAAAATGCCCCTGAGAAATCCTATGTTCAAAAGTGCCAAAAATGCAAAAAATTTAAAATATCGAAAATTAAATTTTAATAATTACATACATATTATACATCGTTAGAATCGTAATTAGGTCAGCTATCTGAATATACAACGTCTTTTTAAAAATCTCTTAAAATAAAGAAATAGTAGAGCATTTTCCAAAATTTCACGATTTTTCGACTTTTTTTGATTTTCAGTCCCTTTTTTATCCTATTCCAGACATTTCAAAGTCTTATTGGATGGCTTTATGCAAAATACCTCCAAAAGGACTCTCGATAGAAAAAATTAAAAAAAAATTGCAGGTTAAGTTTTCGAGATACAGGCGTCCAAAAACGCTCCAAATCAGAAAATACTTGATTTTCAGCGTGCCATATTTGGCTGTCTGTTCATAGTATCCATATGAATGGGGTATCATATGATAGTCCAGCAATCGTGCCATCAAACGATACCTTCATTCGTTTAATCCATTGATATCGGACGGAGAAATAGCGTTTTCCCCAAAAATATCCATTTTTTGCATTTTTTTCAAAATATTGCACATTATTTCGACCACTTCCGGTTTAAGGATTCTTGTCGAAATTGCTTTATCAGTTGGTATTGGACTATAACTTCATGTTCCAGAAGTTTCAGAAACGTCAATTCTGCCATAAAACGAAACCGGAGCTCACAAAATGGGAAGAAAATTCGAAAAAAATCGAAAAATAAAGGGCGATAACTCTGAATGAAACTTATATTACTGGAATCGGATGGACTTCAGGTATCCAAAAATGTAGGTCAAATTTGAAAATTTTGAAAAATAACAAAAATTGTCTCGTAAACAACATGTTTTCAATTTTCGAACGATAAAAATCACAGACGAATGTTCGAAATTGAAAAATGTGAGATAGCCATTGTCTCAGAAAAGATTCAGGGATTCCAAAAATGTAATTTGTTTGAAAATGGATAAAGAATTGACGAAACTATGGCCGATTTTCAATTTTTAGGGAAAGTACAAAGTTCGGTCACTTCCGGTATGCGCAGAAATTTCAAAAATATTTTATCAAGTAGCCACCACATGGTTTCCCGATAGAAAAGCTAATTCCAGATCGATATCTGTTTTCGGTCATGGAGATCTAGGCTCTCGCGGTAAATAATAATAATAATAATAACTAGACCTGCAAGCAGCACTGAACCGGCTTTCAGGAATCATACAGGAAGTTTATTATACCATAGCCGATCCATTGAGCTACCGAACTATACTTTAGTTGTTCTGCTTCAGTGACACCCTCTATCATATGTATAAGTAATATTTGCTGGCGAAAAGACCGGTCAAAATTGTAAATTATGGCAAAATTACGTCACTTCCGGTGCCGAAAGAAATTTTTATAGGTGAAAAATAAGTCGAAAATTCGCAACATACAAAATACAAACTTTGTTTTATACATATCGGGCAATAAATAATTAACCTATTACCCATAAACTGAAATTAAGAAGGTAAAAAACTTAAAAGTGACCCTGGGAAAAATTGGTTATTATTCGACAAGGGAACATGCTAGAAGCCTTTTCTTGATATCAATATGATGGTATTGATTCAATCTTACTGCCCATTAGAGTCAGACGTTATAAAGTTAAACGAATAAATAATATAAATCACTTCAAAAAAATGTTTGTTTTGAAGGCTAAAAATACGTTTTTTGCAAAAATTACATTACTTCCGGTGATATTGAAAATGTTAACTTGGTTCATAGAAGTCATAAATGACATAAGGCATCAAATGTTAAAAAAATTATAAAAATCGAATAATAATTGACACTTTTATAGACCAAAAACCTTGAAAAGTGACTTATAGAAGATCGTCTATTTCTCTGTAACCGTACAAGTTAGAAACCATTTTGTGGTATCTGTATGGACGTATGGCTTCATTCTATTCGTTGATGGGAATCAAATATCATAATTTTTAAAACATTATAAGGCAGACTCATTTCAATAAAATATTTGTTTTTTAGGTTATAAATACAGTTTTTGCCCAAAAGACGTCATTTCCGGTCACAGTGAAAATGTAAAATTGACTTGACCTAGTCCAAATTGGCATTAGGCATCAAATGGAAAAAAAATATTGCAAATCGAATAATAATTCACTCTTTTATAGGCAAAATAACGTGAAAAGTGATGCATGCACAATTGCATATTTCTCGGCAACTGCTCATATTACAAACTAATTTTCGCATACATTCTCTTCGTCTGGATTATTGCTACGAGTTTATGAAAATTACAAATAAATATTTCAAAATATGAAGACGCTGAATGAATTGTAAATAACTGAATTTTACACTTTATTTTACATTTTATTCGAAATTGCCCGAAAATGAAATTGAAATTAAAAAATCTGAGCTAAGGATTTTGTGCACCTTTGCAGGGTGCATCCTTTTAGTTATATCAGTTTTGAAAAAAATAATATTTGCTTTCAAAATGTGGTACCGAACTGTCAAAATTGTAGTTTTTGTTAATATTACGTCACTTCCGTTGCCGACAGAAAAACTTCACCGTAACAAAAAAAATTACAATTGGGACCACGGTGCATATGAACTTTGTTTTATACAAATCGAACAATAAATAATTTTTCTGGGTACGAAAAACTGAATTAGCCGATGGCGGCTAACGCAAATTACCGAGACAATTTTTTTTCTTATTTCTGCTCAAGTACGATGATATTTTAACTCTGTGTGAAAGATCATCAAAAAATATTCATAAATAAAAAAGGTTTTCGTAAAAAAAATATTTTTTTTCAAAATATCGGACATTTTTTCGACTACTTCCGATTTTACGATCGTTGTTGTGATAGCTTTACGAAGTTCTTTGGATACTTAACTTTCTGTACCAGAAGTGTCAGAAACATCCATTGAGTAGTTTTGGAAAAAAAGATAAATTAAAGAGCGTTTCCAAAAATTTAACGATTTTTCAATTTTTTTAAAAGTTTGAGGCCATTTTTCGACCACTTATATTATTTCAATGCTTTTCATTTTGGATTCCCTATATAGACAACCGATAGGACTTTGAGTAAGAAAAGTTTAAGAAAAATCGTAGGCGTCGTTTTCGAGAAAAAGGCGTCTCAGAATGTTAAAAAATTGGAAAATACTACATTTTTGGCATACAATAGTTTATTTCCTTACCATCGAAATCGTATTATTTAGATACCATATGATGGTCCATTAATAGGGCTATCCAGCGACACTTTAGTTCTTTTGGTCCGCTATTACCTAAGAGAGAAATCAAGTTTTTCGCAAGTGCGACAATGGTTTTACTCTTTTTTTTCATTTTTTGAATACTTCCGGTATGGTTATTATTGTCGAAATAGTTTTAATGGCCGGTTTGGGCACTAAAATAGCCACAGGGCTCTGTAATGATATATTACATTATCTGATCAGATAAAATGCCCCTGAGAAATCCTATGTTCAAAAGTGCCAAAAATGCAAAAAATTTAAAATATCGAAAATTAAATTTTAATAATTATATACATATTATACATCGTTAGAATCGTAATTAGGTCAGCTATCTGAATATACAACGTCTTTTTAAAAATCTCTTAAAATAAAAAAATAGTAGAGCATTTTCCAAAATTTCACGATTTTTCGACTTTTTTCGATTTTCAGTCCCTTTTTTATCCTATTCCAGACATTTCAAAGTCTTATTGGATGGCTTTATGCAAAATACCTCCAAAAGGACTCTCGATAGAAAAAGTTAAAAAAAAATTGCAGGTTAAGTTTTCGAGATACAGGCGTCCAAAAACGCTCCAAATCAGAAAATACTTGATTTTCAGCGTGCCATATTTTGCTGTCTGTTCATAGTATCCATATGACTGTGGTATCATATGATAGTCCAGCAATCGTGCCATCAAACGATACCTTCATTCGTTTAATCCATTGATATCGGACGGAGAATTAGCGTTTTCCCCAAAAATATCCATTTTTTGCATTTTTTTCAAAATATTGCACATTATTTCGACCACTTCCGGTTTAAGGATTCTTGTCGAAATTGCTTTATCAGTTGGTATTGGACTATAACTTCATGTTCCAGAAGTTTCAGAAACGTCAATTCTGCCATAAAACGAAACCCGAGCTCACAAAATGGGAAGAAAATTCGAAAAAAATCGAAAAATAAAGGGCGATAACTCTGAATGAAACTTATATTACTGGAATCGGATGGACTTCAGGTATCCAAAAATGTAGGTCAAATTTGAAAATTTTGAAAAATAACAAAAATTGTCTCGTAAACAACATGTTTTCAATTTTCGAACGATAAAAATCACAGACGAATGTTCGAAATTGAAAAATGTGAGATAGCCATTGTATTAGAAAAGATTCAGGGATTCCAAAAATGTAATTTGTTTGAAAATGGATAAAGAATTGACGAAACTATGGCCGATTTTCAATTTTTAGGGAAAGTACAAAGTTCGGTCACTTCCGGTATGCGCAGAAATTTCAAAAATATTTTATCAAGTAGCCACCACATGGTTTCCCGATAGAAAAGCTAATTCCAGATCGATATCTGTTTTCGGTCATGGAGATCTAGGCTCTCGCGGTAAATAATAATAATAATAATAACTAGACCTGCAAGCAGCACTGAACCGGCTTTCAGGAATCATACAGGAAGTTTATTATACCATAGCCGATCCATTGAGCTACCAAACTATACTTTAGTTGTTTTGCTTCAGTGACACCCTCTATCATATGTAAAAGTAATATTTGCTGGCTAAAAGACCGGTCAAAATTATAAATTATGGCAAAAGTATGTCACTTCCGGTGCCGAAAGAAATTTTTATAGATGAAAAATAAGTCGAAAATTCGCAACATACAAAATACAAACTTTTTTTTATAAATATCGGACAATAAATAATTAACCTATAACCCATAAACTGAAATTAAGAAGGTAAAAAACTGAAAAGTGACCCTCGGAAAATTGGTTATTATTCGGCAAGGGAACATGCTAGAAGATTTTTCTTGATATCAATATGATGGTATTGATTCAGTCTTACTGCCCATTAGAGTCAGACGTTATCAAGTTAAACGAATAATAAATATAAATCCCTTCAAATAAATGTTTGTTTTAAAGGCTAAAAATACGTTTTTTGCAAAAATTACATTACTTCCGGTGATATTGAAAATTTTAACTTGGTTCATAGAAGTCATAAATAGCATAAGGCATGAAATGGTAAATAAATTGTAAAAATCGAATAATAATTGACAGTTTTACAGACCAAAAACCTTGAAAAGTGACTTATAGAAGATCGCCTATTTCTCTGTAACCGTACAAGTTAGAAACCATTTTGTGGTATCTGTATGGTCGTATGGCTTCATTTTATTCGTTGATGGGAATCAAATATCATAATTTTAAAAATATTATAAGGCAGACTCATTTGAATAAAATATTTGTTTTTTAGGTTAAAAATACAGTTTTTGCCCAAATGACGTCATTTCCGGTCACAGTGAAAATGTAAAATTGGCTTGACCTAGTCCAAATTGGCATTAGGCATCAAATGGAAAAAAAATATTGCAAATCGAATAATAATTAACTCTTTTATAGGCAAAATAACGTGAAAAGTGATGCATGCAAAATTGCATATTTCTCGGCAACTGCTCATATTACAAACTAATTTTCGCATACATTCTCTTCGTCTGGATTATTGCTACGAGTTTATGAAAATTACAAATAAATATTTCAAAATATGAAGACGCTGAATGAATTGTAAATAACTGAATTTTACACTTTATTTTACATTTTATTCGAAATTGCCCGAAAATGAAGTTGAAATTAAAAAATATGAGCTAAGGTTTTTGTGCACCTTTGCAGGGTGCATCCTTTTAGTTATATCAGTTTTGAAAAAAAATAATATTTGCTTTCAAAAAGTGGTACCGAACTGTCAAAATTGTAGTTTTTGTTAATATTACGTCACTTCCGTTGCCGACAGAAAAATTTCACCGTAACAAAAAAAATTACAATTGGGACCATGGTGCATATGAACTTTGTTTTATACAAATCGAACAATAAATAATTTTTCTGGGTACGAAAAACTAAATTAGCCGATGGCGGCTAACGCAAATTACCGAGACAATTTTTTTTCTCATTTCTGCTCAAGTACGATGATATTTTAACCCTGTGTAAAATATCATCAAAAAATATTCATAAATAAAAAAGGTTTTCGTAAAAAAATTATTTTTTTTCGAAATATCGGACATTTTTTCGACTACTTCCGGTTTTACGATCGTTGTTGTGATAGCTTTACGAAGTCCTTTGGATACTTAACTTTCTGTACCAAAAGTGTCAGAAACATCCATTTAGTAGTTTTAGAAAAAAAGATAAATTAAAGAGCGTTTCAAAAAATTTAACGATTTTTCAATTTTTTTCAAAGTTTGAGGCCATTTTTCGACCACTTATATTATTTCAATGCTTTTCATTTTGGATTCCCTATATAGACAACTAACAGGACTTTGAGTAAGAAAAGTTTAAGAAAAATCGTAGGCGTCGTTTTCGAGAAAAGGGCGTCTCAGAATGTTAAAAAATTGGAAAATACTAGATTTTTGGCATACAATAATTTATTTCCTTACCATCGAAATCGTATTATTTAGATACCATATGATGGTCCATTAATAGGGCTATCCAGCGACACTTTAGTTCTTTTGGTCCGCTATTACCTAAGGGAGAAATCAAGTTTTTCGCAAGTGCGACAATGTTTTTACTCTTTTTTTTCATTTTTTGAATACTTCCGGTATGGTTATTATTGTCGGAATAGTTCTAATAGCCGGTTTGGGCACTAAAATAGCCACAGGGCTCTGTAATGATATATTACATTATCTGATCAGATAAAATGCCCCTGAGAAATCCTATGTTCAAAAGTGCCAAAAATGCAAAAAATTTAAAATATCGAAAATTAAATTTTAATAATTACATACATATTATACATCGTTAGAATCGTAATTAGGTCAGCTATCTGAATATACAACCTTTTTTTAAAAATCTCTTAAAATAAAAAAATAGTAGAGCATTTTCCAAAATTTCACGATTTTTCGACTTTTTTCGATTTTCAGTCCCTTTTTTATCCTATTCCAGACATTTCAAAGTCCTATTGGATGGCTTCATGCCAAATACCTCCAAAAGGACTCTCGATAGAAAAAAAATAAAAAAAATTGTAGGTTAAGTTTTCGAGATACAGGCATCCAAAAACGCTCCAAATCAGAAAATACTTGATTTTCAGCGTGCCATATTTTGCTACCTTTTCATAGTATCTGTATGATTTGGGTATCATACACGATAGTCCATTCTTCATGCAACCCAACGATACCTTAATCCCTTTAATCCGTTGATATCGGGCGAAGAAATCACGTTTTTCCCAAAACCACCCATTTTTTTCGTTTTTTTGCAAATTTTGCACATTATTTCGACCACTTCCGGTTTAAGGAGTCTTGTCGAAATTGCTTTACCTGTTGATATTGGACTTTAACTTCATGTTCCAGAAGTTTCAGAAACGTCAATTCTGCCATAAAACGAAACCCGAGCTCACAAAATGGGAAGAAAATTCGAAAAAAATCGTAAAATAAAGGGCGATAACTCTGAATGAAAGTTATATTACTGGAATCGGATGGACTTCAGGTATCCAAAAATGTAGGTCAAATTTGAAAATTTTGAAAAATAACAAAAATTGTCTCGTAAACAACATGTGTTCAATTTTCGAACTATAAAAGTCATAGACGAATGTTCGAAATTGAAAAATGTGAGATAGCCATTTTCTCAGAAAAGATCCAGGGATTCCAAAAATGTAATTTGTTTGAAAATGGATAAAGAATTGACGAAACTATAGCCGATTTTCAATTTTTAGAGAAAGTACAAAGTTCGGTCACTTCCGGTATGCGCAGAAATTTCAAAAATATTTTATCAAGTAGCCACCACATGGTTTCCCAATAGAAAAGCTAATTCCAGATCGATATCTGTTTTCGATCATGGAGATCTAGGCCCTCGCGGTAAATAATAATAATAATAATAACTAGACCTGCATAGCAGTGCTGAATCGGCTTTCAGGGTCCTTTAGATCATTGCCATGCTTTTAAATTTACCTTTATACCCTAAACGACCGATAGGACTCGGGGTAACAGAAGTTTAAGAAGTGAAATAGAAGTAGTTTTCGAGATAAACGAGTTTGAAAAGGCTCCAAAAAAAGAGGAAAATACTATATTTTCGGCATCTCATAATCTATTGCCTAACCATCGAATTTGTATCATTCTGATATCATATAAAAGTCCAAAAAGGAAAATACTAGATCTTCAGCGTCCCGTAATATTTGTCATTGAACACGCCATCTTGAGTCGGATCGCGCAAAATCTAATTTTGGAGTAAAATTTTATTTTGAAGTCTAAAAATACGGTTTTTGCAAATATAACATTACTTCCGGTGATAATGGAAATGTTGAATCAGATCATTGCAATCATAAATGGCATAAGGCATCACATGGTGAAAATTGTATGAAAATTGAATAATAATTGACACTTTTATAGACCAAAAAGCTTGAAAAGTGACTTGTAGAAAATCGTCTATTTCTCGGCAACCGTACAAGTTAGAAACTTTTTTGTGGTATCTGTATGATGGTATGGGTTCATGCTATTCGGTGATGGGATTCAAATATCATAATTTTAAAAATATTATAAACAAGACTCATTTGAATAAAATATTTGTTTTCTAGGTTAAAAATACAGTTTTTGCCAAAATGACGTCATTTTCGGTCACAGTGAAACTGTAAAATTGGCTTAACCTAGTCCAAATTGGCATTAGGCATCGAATGAAAAAAAATTATTGAAAATCGGATAATAATTTACTATTTTACAGGCAAAAAAACGTGAAAAGTGATGCATGCAAAATTGCATATTTCTCGGCAACTGCTCATGTTACAAACTATTTTTCGCATACATTCCCTTCGTCTGGATTATGGCTACGAGTTTATGAAAGTTACGAATAAATAGTTCAAAATATAAAGACGTTGAATGGGTTGTAATAACTGAATTTTACCCTTTTTTTTACATTTTATTCGAAATTGCCCGAAAATGAAATTGAAATTTAAGAATCCCAGCCAAACATTTTATGCGCCTTTACAGGGCGCATACTTTTTGTTATATCAGTTTTCGAAAAAAAAATATTTGCTGTCAAAAAGTGGTACTTAACTCTCAAAATTGTAGTTTTTGTTAATTTTACGCCACTTCCGTTGCGTGCAGAAAAATGTCACCGTAACAAAAAATATTACAATTGACATTACGAATCATATGCACTTTGTTTTATACAAATCGAACAATAAATAATTAATCTAGGTACGAAAGACTAAATTAGCCAATGGCGACTACAGAAAATTACTGAGACAAAATTCTTTCTCACTTATGCTCAAGTAGGGTGATACTTTAACTCTGTGTAAACTACCATCAAAAAATATTCATAAATAAAAAAGTTTTCTGTAAAAATGTAAAAAAAAATCAATATATCGGATATTTTTTCGACTACTTCCGGTTTTTCGATCATTGTCGGAATTGCTTTAACAAGTTGATTAGATACTTAACTTCCTGTAGCAGAAATATCAGAAACATTCATTAAGTAATTTTTGAAAAAAAGATAAATAAAAGAGCATTTTCAATAATTTAATGATTTTTCAACTTTTTTCAAAGATTGAGGTCAATTTTGGACCGCCTATAATATTGCAACGCTTTTATTATTAAATGCACACGCTAGGCCACCGATAGGACTCTGAGTAAAAAATGTTTAAGAAAAATCGTAGGCGTCGTTTACGAGAAAAAGGCGCCTCAGAATGCTCCAAAACGGAAAATACTTAGTTTTCGGCGTACCATAATTTATTTCCTAAGAATCAAATTCGTGTTATTTAGATGTTATACGATCGTCTATTAATGGAACTATCCAAAGACACTTTAATTGTTTTGGTCCGCTAATATGTGACGGAGAATTCGAACTTTTGGCAAGAGCTCCAATTTTTTTTCATCTTTTTTACATTTTTCTTTGTTTTTTGAACTACTTCCGGTATACGAATCATTGTCGTGTAGTTTTCACATCCAGTTTTGGAGTTTGCATGGGAACAGGGCTCTCTAATGATATACGACACTATACCATCAAATAAAATACTTCTGAGAAATCCTATGTTCAAAAGTGTTAAAAATGTCAAAATGTCAAAATATTGAAAATTAAATTTCAATAACTGCATACATATTATACATCATTAGAATCGTAATTAGGTCAGCTTTTTAAATATATATCTTTTTTTTGAAAATCTCTTAAAATAAAAAAATAGTAGAGCATTTTCCCAAATTTCACGATTTTTCGACTTTTTTCGATTTTCAGTCCCTTTTTTGTCTTATTCCAATTATATAATAGTCTTAATGGATGGATCCATGCTAAAGACTACCGGAAGGACCATCGATAGATAAAGTTTAAGAAAAATCGCTGGAGCAGTTTTCGAAATACAGGCGTCCAAAAACGCTCCAAATCAGAAAATACTTGATTTTCAGCGTGCCATATTTTGCTTCCAGCTCATCGTATCCGTACGAATTGGGTATCATTCAGTGGTCCAATCACCGCTAGACCAAATGATACCTTAATTTGTTTAATCCGTTGTATCGGACGGAGAAATCGTGTTTTTACCCAAGACACCAATTTTTCACGTTTTTTTCAAAATATCGCATATTATTTCGACTACTTCCGGTTTACGGATTGTTGTTGAAATTGCTTTAAACGGTGGTTTGACAATATTGCTTCATGTATCAGGAATTTGAGAAACGTTGATCCGGCCGTAAAACGAAACTTAAGCTCACAAAATGTGAAGAAAATTCGAAAAAAATCGAAAAATAAAGGGCGATAACTCGGAATGAAACTTATATTCCTGGAACCAGATTGCCTTCAGGTATCCAAAAATGTAGGTCAAATTTGAAAATTTTGAAAAACAACAAAAATTGTCTCTCAAATAAAATTTTTCATTTTTCGATCGCAAGAAGTCAGCGATGAAGTTTCGAAATATCGAAATTTTCAACTGCTATCGTCCGAGAAAAGACTCAAGGTTTCCGAAAATGTCATTTGTATGAAAATAGGTACAGAATTGATGAATCTACGGCCGTTTTTTAATTTTTTGACAGAGCACGAAATTCGACCACTTCCGGTCTGCGCAGAAGTTTCAAAAATAGTTTATCAAGTAGCCAACACATGGTTTCCCTATAGAGAATTAGGTCCCAGATCGGTATCTGTTACAGGCGCTGAGAAATAGGCTCCCCCGAAAAATAAAATAATAATAATAAATAATAATAATTTTAGTAAAAACAATAGTCTTTCAGACGAAAGTCTGAAAGCCTAACTAGACCTGCAAGCAGCACTGAACCGGCTTTCAGGAATCATACAGGAAGTTTCTTATACCATAGCCGATCCATTGAGCTACCAAACTATACTTTAGTTGTTTTGCTTCAGTGACACCCTCTATCATATGTAAAAGTAATATTTGCTGGCGAAAAGACCGGTCAAAATTGTAAATTATGGCAAAATTACGTCACTTCCGGTACCGAAAGATATTTTTATAGGTGAAAAATAAGTCGAAAATTCGCAACACACAAAATACAAACTTTGTTTTATACATATTGGGCAATAAATAATTACCCTATAACCCATAAACTGAAATTAAGACGGTAAAAAACTTAAAAGTGACCCTGGGAAAATTGGCTATTATTCGACAAGGGAACATGCTAGAAGGCTTTTTTTGATATCAATATGATGGTATTGATTCAATCTTACTGCCCATTAGAGTCAGACGTTATCAAGTTAAACGAATAATAAATATAAATCCCTTCAAAAAAATGTTTCTTTTGAAGGCTAAAAATACGTTTTTTGCAAAAATTACATTACTTCCGGTGATATTGAAAATGTTAACATAGTTCATAGAAGCCATAAATGGCATAAGGCATCAAATGGTAAAAAAATTATAAAAATCGAATAATAATTGAGACTTTTATAGACCAAAAACCTTGAAAAGTGACTTATAGAAGATCGCCTATTTCTCTGTAACCATACAAGTTAGAAACCATTTTGTGGTATCTGTATGGTCGTATGGCTTCATTCTATTCGTTGATGGGAATCAAATATCATAATTTTAAAAATATTATAAGGCAGACTCATTTGAATAAAATATTTGTTTTTTGGGTTAAAAATACAGTTTTTGCCCAAATGACGTCATTTCCGGTCACAGTGAAAATGTAAAATTGACTTGACCTAGTCCAAATTGGCATTAGGCATCAAATGGAAAAAAAATATTGCAAACCGAATGATAATTCACACTTTTATAGGCAAAATAACGTGAAAAGTGATGCATGCAAAATTGCATATTTCTCGGCAACTGCTCATATTACAAACTAATTTTCGCATACATTCTCTTCGTCTGGATTATTGCTACGAGTTTATGAAAATTACAAATAAATATTTCAAAATATGAAGACGCTGAATGAATTGTAAATAACTGAATTTTACACTTTATTTTACATTTTATTCGAAATTGCCCGAAAATGAAATTGAAATTAAAAAATTTGAGCTAAGGATTTTGTGCATCTTTGCAGGGTGCATCCTTTTAGTTATATCAGTTTTGAAAAAAAAATATTTGCTTTCAAAAAGTGGTACCGAACTGTCAAAATTGTAGTTTTTGTTAATATTACGTCACTTTCGTTGCCGACAGAAAAACTTTACCGTAACAAAAAAAATTACAATTGGGACCACGGAGCATATGAACTTTGTTTTATACAAATCGAACAATAAATAATTTTTCTGGGTACGAAAAACTAAATTAGCCGATGGCGGCTAACGCAAATTACCCTGACAATTTTTTTTCTCATTTCTGGTCAAGTACGATGATATTTTAACCCTGTGTAAAATACCATCAAAATATATTCATAAATAAAAAAGGTATTCGTAAAAAAATTATTTTTTTTCAAAATATCGGACATTTGTTCGACTACTTCCGGTTTTACGATCATTGTCGCGATAGCTTTACGAAGTTCTTTAGATACTTAACTTTCTGTACCAGAAGTGTCAGAAACATCCATTGAGTAGTTTTGGAAAAAAAGATAAATTAAAGAGCGTTTACAAAAATTTAATGATTTTTCAATTTTTTTCAAAGTTTGATGCCATTTTTGGACCACCTATATTATTTCAATGCTTTTCATTTTGGATTCACTATATAGACAACCGATAGGACTTTGAGTAAGAAAAGTTTAAGAAAAATCTGCGGCGTCGTTTTCGAGAAAAGGGCGTCTCAGAATGTTAAAAAATCGGAAAATACTAGATTTTTGGCATACAATAATTTATTTCCCTACCATCGAAATCGTATTATTTAGATACCATATGATGGTCCATTAATAGGGCTTTCCAACGACCCTTTAGTTCTTTTGGTCCGCTATTACCTAAGGGAGAAATCAAGTTTTTCGCAAGTGCGACAATGTTTTTAACCTTTTTTTTTCATTTTTTGAATACTTCCGGTATGGTTATTATTTTCGGAATAGTTTTAATAGCCGGTTTGGACACTAAAATAGCCACAGGGCTCTGTAATGGTATATTACATTATCTGATCAGATAAAATGACCCTGAGAAATCCTATGTTGAAAAGTGCCAAAAATGCAAAAAATTTAAAATATCGAAAATTAAATTTCAATAACTACATACATATTATACATCGTTAGAATTGTAATTAGGTCAGCTATCTGAATATACAATCTTTTTTTGAAAATCTCTTAAAATAAAAAAATAGTAGAGCATTTTCCAAAATTTCACGATTTTTCGACTTTTTTCGATTTTCAGTCCGTTATTTCACCTATTCCAGACATTTCAAAGTCTTATTGGATGGCATAATTCACAAGACTATCGAATTGACTCTCGATAGAGAAAGTTAAAAAAAAAGTTGCGGTTAAGTTTTCGAGATACAGGCGTCCAAAAACGCTCCAAATCAGAAAATACTTGATTTTCAGCGTGCCATATTTTGCTTCCTGCTCATCGTATCCGTACGAATTGGGTGTCATACGATAGTACAATCCTAGTGCAGTCCAATGGTACCCTAATTTCTTTAATCCGTTGATATCGGGCGGAGAAATCGCGTTTTCCCCCAAAGTATCCATTTTTTGCATTTTTTTCAAAATATTGAACATTATTTCGACCACTTCCGGTTTAAAGATCCGTGTCGAAATTGCTTTATCAGTTGGTATTGGGCTATAACTTCATGTTCCAGAAGTTTCAGAAACGTCAATTCTACCATAAAACGAAACCCGAGCTCACAAAATGGGAAGAAAATTCGAAAAAAATCGAAAAATAAAGGGCGATAACTCTGAATGAAACTTATATTACTGGAATCGGATGGACTTTAGGTATCCAAAAATGTAGGTCAAATTTGAAAATTTTGAAAAATGACAAAAATTGTCTCTTAAACAACATGTTTTCAATTTTCGAACGATAAAAGTCATAGACGAATGTTCGAAATTGAAAAATGTGAGATAGCCATTGTCTCAGAAAAGATTCAGGGATTCCAAAAATGTAATTTGTTTGAAAATGGATAAAGAATTGACGAAACTATGGCCGATTTTCAATTTTTAGACAACGTGCAAAGTTCGGTCACTTCCGGTATGCGCAGAAATTTCAAAAATATTTTATCAAGTAGCCACCACATGGTTTCCCAATAGAAAATATAATTCCAGATCGATATCTGTTTTCGATCATGGAGATCTAGGCCCTCGCGGTAAATAATAATAATAATAATAATAATAACTAGACCTGCAAGCAGCACTGAACCGGCTTTCAGGAATCATACAGGAAGTTTATTATACCATAGCCGATCCATTGAGCTACCAAACTATACTTTAGTTGTTTTGCTTCAGTGACACCCTCTATCATATGTAAAAGTAATATTTGCTGGCTAAAAGACCGGTCAAAATTGTAAATTATGGCAAAAGTATGTCACTTCCGGTGCCGAAAGAAATTTTTATAGATGAAAAATAAGTCGAAAATTCGCAACATACAAAATACAAACTTTTTTTTATAAATATCGGACAATAAATAATTAACCTATAACCCATAAACTGAAATTAAGAAGGTAAAAAACTGAAAAGTGACCCTCGGAAAATTGGTTATTATTCGGCAAGGGAACATGCTAGAAGATTTTTCTTGATATCAATATGATGGTATTGATTCAGTCTTACTGCCCATTAGAGTCAGACGTTATAAAGTTATACGAATAATAAATATAAATCCCTTCAAAAAAATGTTTGTTTTAAAGGCTAAAAATACGTTTTTTGCAAAAATTACATTACTTCCGGTGATATTGAAAATTTTAACTTGGTTCATAGAAGTCATAAATAGCATAAGGCATGAAATGGTAAATAAATTGTAAAAATCGAATAATAATTGACACTTTTACAGACCAAAAACCTTGAAAAGTGACTTATAGAAGATCGCCTATTTCTCTGTAACCGTACAAGTTAGAAACCATTTTGTGGTATCTGTATGGTCGTATGGCTTCATTTTATTCGTTGATGGGAATCAAATATCATAATTTTAAAAATATTATAAGGCAGACTCATTTGAATAAAATATTTGTTTTTTAGGTTAAAAATACAGTTTTTGCCCAAATGACGTCATTTCCGGTCACAGTGAAAATGTAAAATTGGCTTGACCTAGTCCAAATTGGCATTAGGCATCAAATGGAAAAAAAATATTGCAAATCGAATAATAATTAACTCTTTTATAGGCAAAATAACGTGAAAAGTGATGCATGCAAAATTGCATATTTCTCGGCAACTGCTCATATTACAAACTAATTTTCGCATACATTCTCTTCGTCTGGATTATTGCTACGAGTTTATGAAAATTACAAATAAATATTTCAAAATATGAAGACGCTGAATGAATTGTAAATAACTGAATTTTACACTTTATTTTACATTTTATTCGAAATTGCCCGAAAATGAAGTTGAAATTAAAAAATATGAGCTAAGGTTTTTGTGCACCTTTGCAGGGTGCATCCTTTTAGTTATATCAGTTTTGAAAAAAAATAATATTTGCTTTCAAAAAGTGGTACCGAACTGTCAAAATTGTAGTTTTTGTTAATATTACGTCACTTCCGTTGCCGACAGAAAAATTTCACCGTAACAAAAAAAATTACAATTGGGACCATGGTGCATATGAACTTTGTTTTATACAAATCGAACAATAAATAATTTTTCTGGGTACGAAAAACTAAATTAGCCGATGGCGGCTAACGCAAATTACCGAGACAATTTTTTTTCTCATTTCTGCTCAAGTACGATGATATTTTAACCCTGTGTAAAATATCATCAAAAAATATTCATAAATAAAAAAGGTTTTCGTAAAAAAATTATTTTTTTTCGAAATATCGGACATTTTTTCGACTACTTCCGGTTTTACGATCGTTGTTGTGATAGCTTTACGAAGTCCTTTGGATACTTAACTTTCTGTACCAAAAGTGTCAGAAACATCCATTGAGTAGTTTTAGAAAAAAAGATAAATTAAAGAGCGTTTCAAAAAATTTAACGATTTTTCAATTTTTTTCAAAGTTTGAGGCCATTTTTCGACCACTTATATTATTTCAATGCTTTTCATTTTGGATTCCCTATATAGACAACTAACAGGACTTTGAGTAAGAAAAGTTTAAGAAAAATCGTAGGCGTCGTTTTCGAGAAAAGGGCGTCTCAGAATGTTAAAAAATTGGAAAATACTAGATTTTTGGCATACAATAATTTATTTCCTTACCATCGAAATCGTATTATTTAGATACCATATGATGGTCCATTAATAGGGCTATCCAGCGACACTTTAGTTCTTTTGGTCCGCTATTACCTAAGGGAGAAATCAAGTTTTTCGCAAGTGCGACAATGTTTTTACTCTTTTTTTTCATTTTTTGAATACTTCCGGTATGGTTATTATTGTCGGAATAGTTCTAATAGCCGGTTTGGGCACTAAAATAGCCACAGGGCTCTGTAATGATATATTACATTATCTGATCAGATAAAATGCCCCTGAGAAATCCTATGTTCAAAAGTGCCAAAAATGCAAAAAATTTAAAATATCGAAAATTAAATTTTAATAATTACATACATATTATACATCGTTAGAATCGTAATTAGGTCAGCTATCTGAATATACAACCTTTTTTTAAAAATCTCTTAAAATAAAAAAATAGTAGAGCATTTTCCAAAATTTCACGATTTTTCGACTTTTTTCGATTTTCAGTCCCTTTTTTATCCTATTCCAGACATTTCAAAGTCCTATTGGATGGCTTCATGCCAAATACCTCCAAAAGGAATCTCGATAGAAAAAAAATAAAAAAAATTGTAGGTTAAGTTTTCGAGATACAGGCATCCAAAAACGCTCCAAATCAGAAAATACTTGATTTTCAGCGTGCCATATTTTGCTACCTTTTCATAGTATCTGTATGATTTGGGTATCATACGATAGTCCATTCTTCATGCAACCCAACGATACCTTAATCCCTTTAATCCGTTGATATCGGGCGAAGAAATCACGTTTTTCCCAAAACCACCCATTTTTTTCGTTTTTTTGCAAATTTTGCACATTATTTCGACCATTTCCGGTTTAAGGAGTCTTGTCGAAATTGCTTTACCTGTTGATATTGGACTTTAACTTCATGTTCCAGAAGTTTCAGAAACGTCAATTCTGCCATAAAACGAAACCCGAGCTCACAAAATGGGAAGAAAATTCGAAAAAAATCGAAAAATAAAGGGCGATAACTCTGAATGAAACTTATATTACTGGAATCGGATGGACTTCAGGTATCCAAAAATGTAGGTCAAATTTGAAAATTTTGAAAAATAACAAAAATTGTCTCGTAAACAACATGTGTTCAATTTTCGAACTATAAAAGTCATAGACGAATGTTCGAAATTGAAAAATGTGAGATAGCCATTTTCTCAGAAAAGATCCAGGGATTCCAAAAATGTAATTTGTTTGAAAATGGATAAAGAATTGACGAAACTATAGCCGATTTTCAATTTTTAGAGAAAGTACAAAGTTCGGTCACTTCCGGTATGCGCAGAAATTTCAAAAATATTTTATCAAGTAGCCACCACATGGTTTCCCAATAGAAAAGCTAATTCCAGATCGATATCTGTTTTCGATCATGGAGATCTAGGCCCTCGCGGTAAATAATAATAATAATAATAATAACTAGACCTGCATAGCAGTGCTGAATCGGCTTTCAGGGTCCTTTAGATCATTGCCATGCTTTTAAATTTACCTGTATACCCTAAACGACCGATAGGACTCGGGGTAACAGAAGTTTAAGAAGTGAAATAGAAGTAGTTTTCGAGATAAACGAGTTTGAAAAGGCTCCAAAAAAAGAGGAAAATACTATATTTTCGGCATCTCATAATCTATTGCCTAACCATCGAATTTGTATCATTCTGATATCATATAAAAGTCCAAAAAGGAAAATACTAGATCTTCAGCGTCCCGTAATATTTGTCATTGAACACGCCATCTTGAGTCGGATCGCGCAAAATCTAATTTTGGAGTAAAATTTTATTTTGAAGTCTAAAAATACGGTTTTTGCAAATATAACATTACTTCCGGTGATAATGGAAATGTTGAATCAGATCATTGCAATCATAAATGGCATAAGGCATCACATGGTGAAAATTGTATGAAAATTGAATAATAATTGACACTTTTATAGACCAAAAAGCTTGAAAAGTGACTTGTAGAAAATCGTCTATTTCTCGGCAACCGTACAAGTTAGAAACTTTTTTTGTGGTATCTGTATGATGGTATGAGTTCATGCTATTCGGTGATGGGATTCAAATATCATAATTTTAAAAATATTATAAACAAGACTCATTTGAATAAAATATTTGTTTTCTAGGTTAAAAATACAGTTTTTGCCAAAATGACGTCATTTTCGGTCACAGTGAAACTGTAAAATTGGCTTAACCTAGTCCAAATTGGCATTAGGCATCGAATGAAAAAAAATTATTGAAAATCGGATAATAATTTACTATTTTACAGGCAAAAAAACGTGAAAAGTGATGCATGCAAAATTGCATATTTCTCGGCAACTGCTCATGTTACAAACTATTTTTCGCATACATTCCCTTCGTCTGGATTATGGCTACGAGTTTATGAAAGTTACGAATAAATAGTTCAAAATATAAAGACGTTGAATGGGTTGTAATAACTGAATTTTACCCTTTTTTTTACATTTTATTAGAAATTGCCCGAAAATGAAATTGAAATTTAAGAATCCCAGCCAAACATTTTATGCGCCTTTACAGGGCGCATACTTTTTGTTATATCAGTTTTCGAAAAAAAAAATATTTGCTGTCAAAAAGTGGTACTTAACTCTCAAAATTGTAGTTTTTGTTAATTTTACGCCACTTCCGTTGCGTGCAGAAAAATGTCACCGTAACAAAAAATATTACAATTGACATTACGAATCATATGCACTTTGTTTTATACAAATCGAACAATAAATAATTAATCTAGGTACGAAAAACTAAATTAGCCAATGGCGACTAAAGAAAATTACTGAGACAAAATTCTTTCTCACTTATGCTCAAGTAGGGTGATACTTTAACTCTGTGTAAACTACCATCAAAAAATATTCATAAATAAAAAAGTTTTCTGTAAAAATGTAAAAAAAAATCAATATATCGGATATTTTTTCGACTACTTCCGGTTTTTCGATCATTGTCGGAATTGCTTTAACAAGTTGATTAGATACTTAACTTCCTGTAGCAGAAATATCAGAAACATTCATTAAGTAATTTTTGAAAAAAAGATAAATAAAAGAGCATTTTCAATAATTTAATGATTTTTCAACTTTTTTCAAAGATTGAGGTCAATTTTGGACCGCCTATAATATTGCAACGCTTTTATTATTAAATGCACACGCTAGGCCACCGATAGGACTCTGAGTAAAAAATGTTTAAGAAAAATCGTAGGCGTCGTTTACGAGAAAAAGGCGCCTCAGAATGCTCCAAAACGGAAAATACTTAGTTTTCGGCGTACCATAATTTATTTCCTAAGAATCAAATTCGTGTTATTTAGATGTTATACGATCGTCTATTAATGGAACTATCCAAAGACACTTTAATTGTTTTGGTCCGCTAATATGTGACGGAGAATTCGAACTTTTGGCAAGAGCTCCAATTTTTTTTCATCTTTTTTACATTTTTCTTTGTTTTTTGAACTACTTCCGGTATACGAATCATTGTCGAGTAGTTTTCACATCCAGTTTTGGAGTTTGCATGGGAACAGGGCTCTCTAATGATATACGACACTATACGATCAAATAAAATACTTCTGAGAAATCCTATGTTCAAAAGTGTTAAAAATGTCAAAATGTCAAAATATTGAAAATTAAATTTCAATAACTGCATACATATTATACATCATTAGAATCGTAATTAGGTCAGCTTTTTAAATATGTATCTTTTTTTTGAAAATCTCTTAAAATAAAAAAATAGTAGAGCATTTTCCCAAATTTCACGATTTTTCGACTTTTTTCGATTTTCAGTCCCTTTTTTGTCTTATTCCAATTATATAATAGTCTTAATGGATGGATCCATGCTAAAGACTACCGGAAGGACCATCGATAGATAAAGTTTAAGAAAAATCGCTGGAGCAGTTTTCGAAATACAGGCGTCCAAAAACGCTCCAAATCAGAAAATACTTGATTTTCAGCGTGCCATATTTTGCTTCCAGCTCATCGTATCCGTACGAATTGGGTATCATTCAGTGGTCCAATCACCGCTAGACCAAATGATACCTTAATTTGTTTAATCCGTTGATATCGGACGGAGAAATCGTGTTTTTACCCAAGACACCAATTTTTCACGTTTTTTTCAAAATATCGCATATTATTTCGACTACTTCCGGTTTACGGATTGTTGTTGAAATTGCTTTAAACGGTGGTTTGACAATATTGCTTCATGTATCAGGAATTTGAGAAACGTTGATCCGGCCGTAAAACGAAACTTAAGCTCACAAAATGTGAAGAAAATTCGAAAAAAATCGAAAAATAAAGGGCGATAACTCGGAATGAAACTTATATTCCTGAAACCAGATTGCCTTCAGGTATCCAAAAATGTAGGTCAAATTTGAAAATTTTGAAAAACAACAAAAATTGTCTCTCAAATAAAATTTTTCATTTTTCGATCGCAAGAAGTCAGCGATGAAGTTTCGAAATATCGAAATTTTCAACTGCTATCGTCCGAGAAAAGACTCAAGGTTTCCGAAAATGTCATTTGTATGAAAATAGGTACAGAATTGATGAATCTACGGCCGTTTTTTAATTTTTTGACAGAGCACGAAATTCGACCACTTCCGGTCTGCGCAGAAGTTTCAAAAATAGTTTATCAAGTAGCCAACACATGGTTTCCCTATAGAGAATTAGGTCCCAGATCGGTATCTGTTACAGGCGCTGAGAAATAGGCTCCCCCGAAAAATAAAATAATAATAATAAATAATAATAATTTTAGTAAAAACAATAGTCTTTCAGACGAAAGTCTGAAAGCCTAATAATAATAATAATAATAATTTTAGTAATCTCAATAGGCTTTCAGACGAAAGTCTGAAAGCCTAATAATTTTAGTAATCTCAATAGGCTTTCAGACGAAAGTCTGAAAGCCTAACTAGACCTGCAAGCAGCACTGAACCGGCTTTCAGGAATCATACAGGAAGTTTATTATACCATAGCCGATCCATTGAGCTACCAAACTATACTTTAGTTGTTTTGCTTCAGTGACACCCTCTATCATATGTAAAAGTAATATTTGCTGGCTAAAAGACCGGTCAAAATTGTAAATTATGGCAAAAGTATGTCACTTCCGGTGCCGAAAGAAATTTTTATAGATGAAAAATAAGTCGAAAATTCGCAACATACAAAATACAAACTTTTTTTTATAAATATCGGACAATAAATAATTAACCTATAACCCATAAACTGAAATTAAGAATGTAAAAAACTGAAAAGTGACCCTCGGAAAATTGGTTATTATTCGGCAAGGGAACATGCTAGAAGATTTTTCTTGATATCAATATGATGGTATTGATTCAGTCTTACTGCCCATTAGAGTCAGACGTTATAAAGTTATACGAATAATAAATATAAATCCCTTCAAAAAAATGTTTGTTTTAAAGGCTAAAAATACGTTTTTTGCAAAAATTACATTACTTCCGGTGATATTGAAAATTTTAACTTGGTTCATAGAAGTCATAAATAGCATAAGGCATGAAATGGTAAATAAATTGTAAAAATCGAATAATAATTGACAGTTTTACAGACCAAAAACCTTGAAAAGTGACTTATAGAAGATCGCCTATTTCTCTGTAACCGTACAAGTTAGAAACCATTTTGTGGTATCTGTATGGTCGTATGGCTTCATTTTATTCGTTGATGGGAATCAAATATCATAATTTTAAAAATATTATAAGGCAGACTCATTTGAATAAAATATTTGTTTTTTAGGTTAAAAATACAGTTTTTGCCCAAATGACGTCATTTCCGGTCACAGTGAAAATGTAAAATTGGCTTGACCTAGTCCAAATTGGCATTAGGCATCAAATGGAAAAAAAATATTGCAAATCGAATAATAATTAACTCTTTTATAGGCAAAATAACGTGAAAAGTGATGCATGCAAAATTGCATATTTCTCGGCAACTGCTCATATTACAAACTAATTTTCGCATACATTCTCTTCGTCTGGATTATTGCTACGAGTTTATGAAAATTACAAATAAATATTTCAAAATATGAAGACGCCGAATGAATTGTAAATAACTGAATTTTACACTTTATTTTACACTTTATTCGAAATTGCCCGAAAATAAAGTTGAAATTAAAAAATATGAGCTAAGGTTTTTGTGCACCTTTGCAGGGTGCATCCTTTTAGTTATATCAGTTTTGAAAAAAAATAATATTTGCTTTCAAAAAGTGGTACCGAACTGTCAAAATTGTAGTTTTTGTTAATATTACGTCACTTCCGTTGCCGACAGAAAAATTTCACCGTAACAAAAAAAATTACAATTGGGACCATGGTGCATATGAACTTTGTTTTATACAAATCGAACAATAAATAATTTTTCTGGGTACGAAAAACTAAATTAGCCGATGGCGGCTAACGCAAATTACCGAGACAATTTTTTTTCTCATTTCTGCTCAAGTACGATGATATTTTAACCCTGTGTAAAATATCATCAAAAAATATTCATAAATAAAAAAGGTTTTCGTAAAAAAATTATTTTTTTTCGAAATATCGGACATTTTTTCGACTACTTCCGGTTTTACGATCGTTGTTGTGATAGCTTTACGAAGTCCTTTGGATACTTAACTTTCTGTACCAAAAGTGTCAGAAACATCCATTGAGTAGTTTTAGAAAAAAAGATAAATTAAAGAGCGTTTCAAAAAATTTAACGATTTTTCAATTTTTTTCAAAGTTTGAGGCCATTTTTCGACCACTTATATTATTTCAATGCTTTTCATATTGGATTCCCTATATAGACAACTAACAGGACTTTGAGTAAGAAAAGTTTAAGAAAAATCGTAGGAGTCGTTTTCGAGAAAAGGGCGTCTCAGTATGTTAAAAAATTGGAAAATACTAGATTTTTGGCATACAATAATTTATTTCCTTACCATCGAAATCGTATTATTTAGATACCATATGATGGTCCATTAATAGGGCTATCCAGCGACACTTTAGTTCTTTTGGTCCGCTATTACCTAAGGGAGAAATCAAGTTTTTCGCAAGTGCGACAATGTTTTTACTCTTTTTTTTTTATTTTTTGAATACTTCCGGTATGGTTATTATTGTCGGAATAGTTCTAATAGCCGGTTTGGGCACTAAAATAGCCACAGGGCTCTGTAATGATATATTACATTATCTGATCAGATAAAATGCCTCTGAGAAATCCTATGTTCAAAAGTGCCAAAAATGCAAAAAATTTAAAATATCGAAAATTAAATTTTAATAATTACATACATATTATACATCGTTAGAATCGTAATTAGGTCAGCTATCTGAATATACAACCTTTTTTTAAAAATCTCTTAAAATAAAAAAATAGTAGAGCATTTTCCAAAATTTCACGATTTTTCGACTTTTTTCGATTTTCAGTCCCTTTTTTATCCTATTCCAGACATTTCAAAGTCCTATTGGATGGCTTCATGCCAAATACCTCCAAAAGGACTCTCGATAGAAAAAAAATAAAAAAAATTGTAGGTTAAGTTTTCGAGATACAGGCATCCAAAAACGCTCCAAATCAGAAAATACTTGATTTTCAGCGTGCCATATTTTGCTACCTTTTCATAGTATCTGTATGATTTGGGTATCATACGATAGTCCATTCTTCATGCAACGAAACGATACCTTAATCCCTTTAATCCGTTGATATCGGGCGAAGAAATCACGTTTTTCCCAAAACCACCCATTTTTTTCGTTTTTTTGCAAATTTTGCACATTATTTCGACCACTTCCGGTTTAAGGAGTCTTGTCGAAATTGCTTTACCTGTTGATATTGGACTTTAACTTCATGTTCCAGAAGTTTCAGAAACGTCAATTCTGCCATAAAACGAAACCCGAGCTCACAAAATGGGAAGAAAATTCGAAAAAAATCGAAAAATAAAGGGCGATAACTCTGAATGAAACTTATATTACTGGAATCGGATGGACTTCAGGTATCCAAAAATGTAGGTCAAATTTGAAAATTTTGAAAAATAACAAAAATTGTCTCGTAAACAACATGTGTTCAATTTTCGAACTATAAAAGTCATAGACGAATGTTCGAAATTGAAAAATGTGAGATAGCCATTTTCTCAGAAAAGATCCAGGGATTCCAAAAATGTAATTTGTTTGAAAATGGATAAAGAATTGACGAAACTATAGCCGATTTTCAATTTTTAGAGAAAGTACAAAGTTCGGTCACTTCCGGTATGCGCAGAAATTTCAAAAATATTTTATCAAGTAGCCACCACATGGTTTCCCAATAGAAAAGCTAATTCCAGATCGATATCTGTTTTCGATCATGGAGATCTAGGCCCTCGCGGTAAATAATAATAATAATAATAATAATAATAATAATAATAATTTTAGTAATCTCAATAGGCTTTCAGACGAAAGTCTGAAAGCCTAATAACTAGACCTGCAAGCAGCACTGAACCGGCTTTCAGGAATCATACAGGAAGTTTCTTATACCATAGCCGATCCATTGAGCTACCAAACTATACTTTAGTTGTTTTGCTTCAGTGACACCCTCTATCATATGTAAAAGTAATATTTGCTGGCGAAAAGACCGGTCAAAATTGTAAATTATGGCAAAATTACGTCACTTCCGGTACCGAAAGAAATTTTTATAGGTGAAAAATAAGTCGAAAATTCGCAACACACAAAATACAAACTTTGTTTTATACATATTGGGCAATAAATAATTACCCTATAACCCATAAACTGAAATTAAGAAGGTAAAAAAACTTAAAAGTGACCCTGGGAAAATTGGCTATTATTCGACAAGGGAACATGCTAGAAGGCTTTTTTTGATATCAATATGATGGTATTGATTCAATCTTACTGCCCATTAGAGTCAGACGTTATCAAGTTAAACGAATAATAAATATAAATCCCTTCAAAAAAATGTTAATTTTGAAGGCTAAAAATACGTTTTTTGCAAAAATTACATTACTTCCGGTGATATTGAAAATGTTAACTTAGTTCATAGAAGCCATAAATGGCATAAGGCATCAAATGGTAAAAAAAATATAAAAATCGAATAATAATTGACACTTTTATAGACTAAAAACCTTGAAAAGTGACTTATAGAAGATCGCCTATTTCTCTGTAACCATACAAGTTAGAAACCATTTTGTGGTATCTGTATGGTCGTATGGCTTCATTCTTTTCGTTGATGGGAATCAAATATCATAATTTTAAAAATATTATAATGCAGACTCATTTGAATAAAATATTTGTTTTTTGGGTTAAAAATACAGTTTTTGCCCAAATGACGTCATTTTCGGTCACAGTGAAAATGTAAAATTGGCTTGACCTAGTCCAAATTGGCATTAGGCATCAAATGGAAAAAAAATATTGCAAATCGAATGATAATTCACTCTTTTATAGGCAAAATAACGTGAAAAGTGATGCATGCAAAATTGCATATTTCTCGTCAACTGCTCATATTACAAACTAATTTTCGCATATATTCTCTTCGTCTGGATTATTGCTACGAGTTTATGAAAATTACAAATAAATATTTCAAAATATGAAGACGCTGAATGAATTGTAAATAACTGAATTTTACACTTTATTTTACATTTTATTCGAAATTGCCCGAAAATGAAATTGAAATTAAAAAATCTGAGCTAAGGATTTTGTGCATCTTTGCAGGGTGCATCCTTTTAGTTATATCAGTTTTGAAAAAAAAAAATATTTGCTTTCAAAAAGTGGTACCGAACTGTCAAAATTGTAGTTTTTGTTAATATTACGTCACTTCCGTTGCCGACAGAAAAATTTCACCGTAACAAAAAAAATTACCATTGGGACCACGGAGCATATGAACTTTGTTTTATACAAATCAAACAATAAATAATTTTCTGGGTACGAAAAACTATATTAGCCGATGGCGGCTAACGCAAATTACCGAGACAATTTTTTTTCTCATTTTTGCTCAAGTAGGATGATATTTTAACCCTGTGTAAAATACCATCAAAAAATATTCATAAATAAAAAAGGTTTTCGTAAAGAGATAAATTATTTTCAAAATATCGGACATGTTTTCGACTACTTCCGGTTTAACGATCGTTGTCGTGATAGCTTTATTAACTTCTTTGGATACTTAACTTTCTGTACCAGAAGTGTCAGAAACATCCATTAAGTAGTTTTGGAAAAAAAGATAAATTAAAGAGCGTTTACAAAAATTTAACGATTTTTCAATTTTTTTCAAAGTTTGATGCCATTTTTGGACCACCTATTTTATTTCAATGGTTTTCATTTTGGATTCACTATATAGACAACCGATAGGACTTTGAGTAAGAAAAGTTTAAGAAAAATCGTAGGCGTCGTTTTCGAGAAAAGGGCGTCTCAGAATGTTAAAAAATCGGAAAATACTAGATTTTTGGCATGCAATAATTTATTTCCTTACCATGGAAATCATATTATTGAGATACCATATGATGTTCCATTAATAGTTCTATCCAGCGACACTTTAGTTCTTTTGGTCCGCTATTACCTAAGGGAGAAATCATGTTTTTCGCAAGTGCGACAATATTTTTAACTTTTTATTTTATTTTTTGAATACTTCCGGTATGGTTATTATTTTCGGAATAGTTTTAATAGCCAGTTTGGGCACTAAAATAGCCACAGGGCTCTGTAATGATATATTACATTATCTGATCAGATAAAATGCCCCTGAGAAATCCTACGTTCAAAAGTGCCAAAAATGCAAAAAATGTAAAATATCGAAAATTAAATTTCAATAATTACATACATATTATACACCGTTAGAATCGTAATTAGGTCAGCTATCTGAATATACAACCTTTTTTTAAAAATCTCTTAAAATAAAAAAATAGTAGAGCATTTTCCAAAATTTCACGATTTTTCGACTTTTTTCGATTTTCAGTCCCTTTTTTATCCTATTCCAGACATTTCAAAGGCTTATTGGATGGCTTCATGCAAAAGACTTCCAAAAGGACTCTCGATAGAAAAAAATTAAAAAAAATTGTAGGTTAAGTTTTCGAGATACAGGCGTCCAAAAACGCTCCAAATCAGAAAATACTTGATTTTCAGCGTGCCATATTTTGCTGCCTGATCATAGAATCAGTATGAATTGGGTATCATACGATAGTACAATCCTAGTGCAGTCCAATGGTACCCTAATTTCTTTAATCCATTGATATCGGGCGGAGAAATCGCGTTTTCCCCAAAAATATCCATTTTTTGCATTTTTTTCAAAATATTGCCCATTATTTCGACCACTTCCGGTTTAAGGATTCTTGTCGAAATTGCTTTATAAGTTGGTATTGGACTATAACTTCATGTTCCGGAAGTTTCAGAAACGTCAATTCTGCCATAAACCGAAACCCGAGCTCACAAAATGGGAAGAAAATTCGAAAAAATTCGAAAAATAAAGGGCGATAACTCTGAATGAAACTTATATTACTGGAATCGGATGGACTTCAGGTATCCAAAAATGAAGGTCAAATTTGAAAATTTTTAAAAATAACAAAAATTGTCTCGTAAACAACATCTTTTCAATTTTCAAACGATAAAAGTCATAGACGAATGTTCGAAATTGAAAAATGTGAGATAGCCATTGTCTCAGAAAAGATTCATGGATTCCAAAAATGTAATTCGTTTGAAAATGGATAAAGAATTGGCGAAACTATGGCCAATTTTCAATTTTTAGACAACGTACAAAGTTCGGTCACTTCCGGTATGCGCAGAAATTTCGAAAATATTTTATCAAGTAGCCACCACATGGTTTCCCAATAGAAAATCTAATTCCAGATCGATATCTGTTTCGATCATAGAGATCTAGGCCCTCGCGGTAAATAATAATAATAATAATAATTTTAGTAATCTCAATAGGCTTTCAGACGAAAGTCTGAAAGCCTAATAACTAGACCTGCAAGCAGCACTGAACCGGCTTTCAGGAATCATACAGGAAGTTCATTATACCATAGCCGATCCATTGAGCTACCAAAGTATACTTTAGTTGTTTTGCTTCAGTGACACCCTCTATCATATGTAAAAGTAATATTTGCTGGCGAAAAGACCGGTCAAAATTGTAAATTATGGCAAAATTACGTCACTTCCGGTGCCGAAAGAAATTTTTATAGGTGAAAAATAAGTCGAAAATTCGCAACATACAAAATACAAACTTTGTTTTATACATATCGGGCAATAAATAATCAACCTATAACCCATAAACTGAACTTAAGAAGGTATAAAATTTAAAAGTGACCCTGAGAAAATTGGCTATTATTCGACAAGGGAACATGCTAGAAGCCTTTTCTTGATATCAATATGATGGTATTGATTCAATCTTACTGCCCATTAGAGTCAGACGTTATAAAGTTAAACGAATAATAAATATAAATCCCTTCAATATAATGTTTGTTTTGATGGCTAAAAATACGTTTTTTGCAAAAATTACATTACTTCCGGAGATATTGAAAATGTTAATTTAGTTTATAGAATTCATAAATGGCATAAGGCATCAAATGGTAAAAAAATTATAAAAATCGAATAATAATTGACACTTTTATAGACCAAAAACCTTGAAAAGTGACTTATAGAAGATCGCCTATTTCTCTGTAACCGTACAAGTTAGAAACCATTTTGTGGTATCCGTATGGTCGTATGGCTTTATTCTATTCGTTGGTGGGAATCAAATATCATGATTTTAAAAATATTATAAGGCAGACTCATTTGAATAAAATATTTGTTTTTTAGGTTAAAAATACAGTTTTTGCCCAAATGACGTCATTTCCGGTCACAGTGAAAATTTAAAATTGGCTTGACCTAGTCCAAATTGGCATTAGGCGTCAAATGGCAAAAAATTATTGCAAATCGAATAATAATTAACTCTTTTATAGGCAAAATAACGTGAAAAGTGATGCATGCAAAATTGCATATTTCTCGGCAACTGCTCATATTACAAACTAATTTTCGCAAACATTCTCTTCGTCTGGATTATTGCTACGAGTTTATGAAAATTACAAATAAATATTTCAAAATATGAAGATGCTGAATGAATTGTAAATAACTGAATTTTACACTTTATTTTACATTTTATTCGAAATTGCCCGAAAATGAAATTGAAATTAAAAAATATGAGCTAAGGATTTTGTGCACCTTTGCAGGGTGCATCCTTTTAGTTATATCAGTTTTGAAAAAAAAATAATATTTGCTTTCAAAAAGTGGTACCGAACTGTCAAAATTGTAGTTTTTGTTAATATTACGTCACTTCCGTTGCCGACAGAAAAATTTCACCGTAACAAAAAAAATTGCAATTGTGACCACGGTGCATATGAACTTTGTTTTATACAAATCGAACAATAAATAATTTTTCTGGGTACGAAAAACTAAATTAGCCGATGGCGGCTAACGCAAATTACCGAGACAATTTTTTTTCTCATTTCTGCTCAAGTAGGATGATATTTTTAACCCTGTGTAAAATATCATCAAAAATATTCATAAATAAAAAAGGTTTTCGTAAAAAAAATAATTTTTTTCAAAATATCGGACATTTTTTCGACTACTTCCGGTTTTACGATCGTTGTCATGATAGCTTTACGAAGTTCTCTTGATAATTAACTTTCTGTACCAGAAGTGTCAGAAACATCCATTGAGTAGTTTGGGAAAAAAAGATAAATTAAAGAGCGTTTCCAAAAATTTAACGATATTTCAGTTTTTTTCAAAGTTTGAGGCCATTTTTCGACCACTTATATTATTTCAATGCTTTTCATTTTGGATTCACTATATAGACAACCGATAGGACTTTGAGTAAGAAAAGTTTAAGAAAAATCTGCGGCGTCGTTTTCGAGAAAAGGACGTCTCAGAATGTTAAAAAATCGGAAAATACTAGATTTTTGGCACACAATAATTTATTTCCTTACCATCGATATCGTATTATTTAGATACCATATGATGGTCCATTAATAGGGCTATCCAACGACACTTTAGTTCTTTTGGTCCGCTATTACCTAAGGGAGAAATCAAGTTTTTTGCAAGTGCGACAATGTTTTTAACCTTTTTTTTACATTTTTTGAATACTTCCGGTATGGTTATTATTGTCGATATAGTTTTGATAACCGGTTTAGGCACTAAAATAGCCACAGGGCTCTGTAATGATATATTACATTATCTGATCAGATAAAATGCCCCTGAGAAATCCTAGGTTCAAAAGTGCCAAAAATGCAAAAAATTTAAAATATCAAAAATTAAATTTCAATAATTACATACATATTATACATCGTTAGAATCGTAATTAGGTCAGCGATCTGAATATACAAATTTTTTTTGAAAATCTCTTAAAATAAAAAAATAGCAGAGCATTTTCCAAAATTTCACGATTTTTCGACTTTTTTCGATTTTCAGTCCGTTATTTCACCTTTTCCAGATATTTCAAAGTCGTAATGGAATGTTTCGTACACAAGATTATTGCAAGGTCTCTCGATAGAGAAAGTTTCATAAAAAACTGTGGAGCAGTTTTCGAGATACAGGCATCTAAAAACGCTCCAAATCAGAAAATATTTGATTTTCAGCGAGCCATATTTTGCTTCCTGCTGATCGTATCCGTACGAATTGGGTATCATTCAGTGGTCCAATTACCGCCCGACCAAATGATACCTTAATTTGTTTAATCCGTTGATATCGGACGGAAAAATCGTGTTTTTACCCAAAACACCAATTTTTCACGTTTTTTTCAAAATATCGCATAGTATTTCGACTACTTCCGGTTTACGGATTGTTGTTGAAATTGCTTTAAACGGTGGTTTGACCATATTACTTCATGTTCCAGGAATTTCAGAAACGTCGATCCGGCCGTAAAACGAAACTTAAGCTCACAAAATGTGAAGAAAATTCGAAAAAAATCGAAAAATAAAGGGCGATGACTCTGAATGAAACTTATATTACTGGAACCGGATTGCCTTCAGGTATCCAACAATGTAGGTCAAATTTGAAAATTTTGAAAAATAACAAAAAATGTGTCTTAAACAACATATTTTCATTTTTCGAATGCTAGAAGTCAGCGGCGAAGTTTCTAAATTGCAAAATTTTCAACTGCTATCGTCCGACAAAAGACTCAGGGTTTCCAAAAATGTAATTTGTATGAAAATAGGTACAGAATTGACGAATCTACGGCCGTTTTTTAATTTTTTGGCAACGCACAAAATTCGGCCACTTCCGGTCTGCGCAGAAGTTTCAAATACAGTGGAAGGGATGGCCACTATATGGTTTCCTGATAGAAAATTACGTCCCAGATCTGTATCTGTTACAGACACTGAGAAATAGGCTCCCCCGAAAAATAAAATAATAATAATAAATAATAATTTTAGTAATCACAATAGGCTTTCAGACGAAAGTCTGAAAGCCTAATAATAATAATAATAATTTTAGTAATCTCAATAGGCTTTCAGACGAAAGTCTGAAAGCCTAACTAGACCTGCAAGCAGCACTGAACCGGCTTTCAGGAATCATACAGGAAGTTTATTATACCATAGCCGATCCATTGAGCTACCGAACTATACTTTAGTTGTTCTGCTTCAGTGACACCCTCTATCATATGTATAAGTAATATTTGCTGGCGAAAAGACCGGTCAAAATTGTAAATTATGGCAAAATTACGTCACTTCCGGTGCCGAAAGAAATTTTTATAGGTGAAAAATAAGTCGAAAATTCGCAACATACAAAATACAAACTTTGTTTTATACATATCGGGCAATAAATAATTAACCTATTACCCATAAACTGAAATTAAGAAGGTAAAAAACTTAAAAGTGACCCTGGGAAAAATTGGTTATTATTCGACAAGGGAACATGCTAGAAGCCTTTTCTTGATATCAATATGATGGTATTGATTCAATCTTACTGCCCATTAGAGTCAGACGTTATAAAGTTAAACGAATAAAGAATATAAATCACTTCAAAAAAATGTTTGTTTTGAAGGCTAAAAATACGTTTTTTGCAAAAATTACATTACTTCCGGTGATATTGAAAATGTTAACTTGGTTCATAGAAGTCATAAATGACATAAGGCATCAAATGTTAAAAAAATTATAAAAATCGAATAATAATTGACACTTTTATAGACCAAAAACCTTGAAAAGTGACTTATAGAAGATCGTCTATTTCTCTGTAACCGTACAAGTTAGAAACCATTTTGTGGTATCTGTATGGACGTATGGCTTCATTCTATTCGTTGATGGGAATCAAATATCATAATTTTTAAAACATTATAAGGCAGACTCATTTCAATAAAATATTTGTTTTTTAGGTTATAAATACAGTTTTTGCCCAAAAGACGTCATTTCCGGTCACAGTGAAAATGTAAAATTGACTTGACCTAGTCCAAATTGGCATTAGGCATCAAATGGAAAAAAAATATTGCAAATCGAATAATAATTCACTCTTTTATAGGCAAAATAACGTGAAAAGTGATGCATGCACAATTGCATATTTCTCGGCAACTGCTCATATTACAAACTAATTTTCGCATACATTCTCTTCGTCTGGATTATTGCTACGAGTTTATGAAAATTACAAATAAATATTTCAAAATATGAAGACGCTGAATGAATTGTAAATAACTGAATTTTACACTTTATTTTACATTTTATTCGAAATTGCCCGAAAATGAAATTGAAATTAAAAAATCTGAGCTAAGGATTTTGTGCACCTTTGCAGGGTGCATCCTTTTAGTTATATCAGTTTTGAAAAAAATAATATTTGCTTTCAAAATGTGGTACCGAACTGTCAAAATTGTAGTTTTTGTTAATATTACGTCACTTCCGTTGCCGACAGAAAAACTTCACCGTAACAAAAAAAATTACAATTGGGACCACGGTGCATATGAACTTTGTTTTATACAAATCGAACAATAAATAATTTTTCTGGGTACGAAAAACTGAATTAGCCGATGGCGGCTAACGCAAATTACCGAGACAATTTTTTTTCTTATTTCTGCTCAAGTACGATGATATTTTAACTCTGTGTGAAAGATCATCAAAAAATATTCATAAATAAAAAAGGTTTTCGTAAAAAAAATATTTTTTTTCAAAATATCGGACATTTTTTCGACTACTTCCGATTTTACGATCGTTGTTGTGATAGCTTTACGAAGTTCTTTGGATACTTAACTTTCTGTACCAGAAGTGTCAGAAACATCCATTGAGTAGTTTTGGAAAAAAAGATAAATTAAAGAGCGTTTCCAAAAATTTAACGATTTTTCAATTTTTTTAAAAGTTTGAGGCCATTTTTCGACCACTTATATTATTTCAATGCTTTTCATTTTGGATTCCCTATATAGACAACCGATAGGACTTTGAGTAAGAAAAGTTTAAGAAAAATCGTAGGCGTCGTTTTCGAGAAAAAGGCGTCTCAGAATGTTAAAAAATTGGAAAATACTACATTTTTGGCATACAATAGTTTATTTCCTTACCATCGAAATCGTATTATTTAGATACCATATGATGGTCCATTAATAGGGCTATCCAGCGACACTTTAGTTCTTTTGGTCCGCTATTACCTAAGAGAGAAATCAAGTTTTTCGCAAGTGCGACAATGGTTTTACTCTTTTTTTTCATTTTTTGAATACTTCCGGTATGGTTATTATTGTCGAAATAGTTTTAATGGCCGGTTTGGGCACTAAAATAGCCACAGGGCTCTGTAATGATATATTACATTATCTGATCAGATAAAATGCCCCTGAGAAATCCTATGTTCAAAAGTGCCAAAAATGCAAAAAATTTAAAATATCGAAAATTAAATTTTAATAATTATATACATATTATACATCGTTAGAATCGTAATTAGGTCAGCTATCTGAATATACAACGTCTTTTTAAAAATCTCTTAAAATAAAAAAATAGTAGAGCATTTTCCAAAATTTCACGATTTTTCGACTTTTTTCGATTTTCAGTCCCTTTTTTATCCTATTCCAGACATTTCAAAGTCTTATTGGATGGCTTTATGCAAAATACCTCCAAAAGGACTCTCGATAGAAAAAGTTAAAAAAAAATTGCAGGTTAAGTTTTCGAGATACAGGCGTCCAAAAACGCTCCAAATCAGAAAATACTTGATTTTCAGCGTGCCATATTTTGCTGTCTGTTCATAGTATCCATATGACTGGGGTATCATATGATAGTCCAGCAATCGTGCCATCAAACGATACCTTCATTCGTTTAATCCATTGATATCGGACGGAGAATTAGCGTTTTCCCCAAAAATATCCATTTTTTGCATTTTTTTCAAAATATTGCACATTATTTCGACCACTTCCGGTTTAAGGATTCTTGTCGAAATTGCTTTATCAGTTGGTATTGGACTATAACTTCATGTTCCAGAAGTTTCAGAAACGTCAATTCTGCCATAAAACGAAACCCGAGCTCACAAAATGGGAAGAAAATTCGAAAAAAATCGAAAAATAAAGGGCGATAACTCTGAATGAAACTTATATTACTGGAATCGGATGGACTTCAGGTATCAAAAAATGTAGGTCAAATTTGAAAATTTTGAAAAATAACAAAAATTGTCTCGTAAACAACATGTTTTCAATTTTCGAACGATAAAAATCACAGACGAATGTTCGAAATTGAAAAATGTGAGATAGCCATTGTATTAGAAAAGATTCAGGGATTCCAAAAATGTAATTTGTTTGAAAATGGATAAAGAATTGACGAAACTATGGCCGATTTTCAATTTTTAGGGAAAGTACAAAGTTCGGTCACTTCCGGTATGCGCAGAAATTTCAAAAATATTTTATCAAGTAGCCACCACATGGTTTCCCGATAGAAAAGCTAATTCCAGATCGATATCTGTTTTCGGTCATGGAGATCTAGGCCCTCGCGGTAAATAATAATAATAATAATAATAATAATAATAACTAGACCTGCAAGCAGCACTGAACCGGCTTTCAGGAATCATACAGGAAGTTTATTATACCATAGCCGATCCATTGAGCTACCGAACTATACTTTAGTTATTCTGCTTCAGTGACACCCTCTATCATATGTATAAGTAATATTTGCTGGCGAAAAGACCGGTCAAAATTGTAAATTATGGCAAAATTACGTCACTTCCGGTGCCGAAAGAAATTTTTATAGGTGAAAAATAAGTCGAAAATTCGCAACATACAAAATACAAACTTTGTTTTATACATATCGGGCAATAAATAATTAACCTATAACCTATAAACTGAAATTAAGAAGGTAAAAAACTTAAAAGTGACCCTGGGAAAATTGGTTATTATTCGACAAGGGAACATGCTAGAAGCCTTTTCTTGATATCAATATGATGGTATTGATTCAATCTTACTGCCCATTAGAGTCAGACGTTATAAAGTTAAACGAATAAAGAATATAAATCACTTCAAAAAAATGTTTGTTTTGAAGGCTAAAAATACGTTTTTTGCAAAAATTACATTACTTCCGGTGATATTGAAAATGTTAACTTGGATCATAGAAGTCATAAATGGCATAAGGCATCAAATGTTAAAAAAATTATAAAAATCGAATAATAATTGACACTTTTATAGACCAAAAACCTTGAAAAGTGACTTATAAAAGATCGCCTATTTCTCTGTAACCGTACAAGTTAGAAACCATTTTGTGGTATCTGTATGGTCGTATGGCTTCATTCTATTCGTTGATGGGAATCAAATATCATAATTTTAAAAACATTATAAGGCAGACTCATTTCAATAAAATATTAGTTTTTTAGGTTAGAAATACGATTTTTAGCCCAAAAGACGTCATTTCCGGTCACAGTGAAAATGTAAAATTGACTTGACCTAGTCCAAATTGGCATTAGGCATCAAATGGAAAAAAATATTACAAATCGAATAATAATTCACTCTTTTATAGGCAAAATAACGTGAAAAGTGATGCATGCACAATTGCATATTTCTCGGCAACTGCTCATATTACAAACTAATTTTCGCATACATTCTCTTCGTCTGGATTATTGCTACGAGTTTATGAAAATTACAAATAAATATTTCAAAATATGAAGACGCTGAATGAATTGTAAATAACTGAATTTTACACTTTATTTTACATTTTATTCGAAATTGCCCGAAAATGAAATTGAAATTAAAAAATATGAGCTAAGGATTTTGTGCACCTTTGCAGGGTGCATCCTTTTATTTATATCAGTTTTGAAAAAAAATAATATTTGCTTTCAAAATGTGGTACCGAACTGTCAAAATTGTAGTTTTTGTTAATATTACGTCACTTCCGTTGCCGACAGAAAAACTTCACCGTAACAAAAAAAATTACAATTGGGACCACGGTGCATATGAACTTTGTTTTATACAAATCGAACAATAAATAATTTTTCTGGGTACGAAAAACTAAATTAGCCGATGGCAGCTAACGCAAATTACCGAGACAATTTTTTTTCTTATTTCTGCTCAAGTACGATGATATTTTAACCCTGTGTGAAAGATCATCAAAAAATATTCATAAATAAAAAAGGTTTTCGTAAAAAAAATATTTTTTTTCAAAATATCGGACATTTTTTCGACTACTTCCGATTTTACGATCGTTGTTGTGATAGCTTTACGAAGTTCTTTGGATACTTAACTTTCTGTACCAGAAGTGTCAGAAACATCCATTGAGTAGTTTTGGAAAAAAAGATAAATTAAAGAGCGTTTCCAAAAATTTAACGATTTTTCAATTTTTTTCAAAGTTTGAGGCCATTTTTCGACCACTTATATTATTTCAATGCTTTTCATTTTGGATTCCCTATATAGACAACCGATAGGACTTTGAGTGAGAAAAGTTTAAGAAAAATCGTAGGCGTCGTTTTCGAGAAAAAGGCATCTCAGAATGTTAAAAAATTGGAAAATACTACATTTTTGGCATACAATAGTTTATTTCCTTACCATCGAAATCGTATTATTTAGATACCATATGATGGTCCATTAATAGGGCTATCCAGCGACACTTTAGTTCTTTTGGTCCGCTATTACCTAAGAGAGAAATCAAGTTTTTCGCAAGTGCGACAATGTTTTTACTCTTTTTTTTCATTTTTTGAATACTTCCGGTATGGTTATTATTGTCGAAATAGTTTTAATGGCCGGTTTGGGCACTAAAATAGCCACAGGGCTCTGTAATGATATATTACATTATCTGATCAGATAAAATGCCCCTGAGAAATCCTATGTTCAAAAGTGCCAAAAATGCAAAAAATTTAAAATATCGGAAATTAAATTTTAATAATTACATACATATTATACATTGTTAGAATCGTAATTAGGTCAGCTATCTGAATATACAACGTCTTTTTAAAAATCTCTTAAAATAAAAAAATAGTAGAGCATTTTCCAAAATTTCACGATTTTTCGACTTTTTTCGATTTTCAGTCCCTTTTTTATCCTATTCCAGACATTTCAAAGTCTTATTGGATGGCTTTATGCAAAATACCTCCAAAAGGACTCTCGATAGAAAAAATTAAAAAAAAATTGCAGGTTAAGTTTTCGAGATACAGGCGTCCAAAAACGCTCCAAATCAGAAAATACTTGATTTTCAGCGTGCCATATTTTGCTGTCTGTTCATAGTATCCATATGAATGGGGTATCATATGATAGTCCAGCAATCGTGCCATCAAACGATACCTTCATTCGTTTAATCCATTGATATCGGACGGAGAAATAGCGTTTTCCCCAAAAATATCCATTTTTTGCATTTTTTTCAAAATATTGCACATTATTTCGACCACTTCCGGTTTAAGGATTCTTGTCGAAATTGCTTTATAAGTTGGTATTGGACTATAACTTCATGTTCCAGAAGTTTCAGAAACGTCAATTCTGCCATAAAACGAAACCCGAGCTCACAAAATGGGAAGAAAATTCGAAAAAAATCGAAAAATAAAGGGCGATAACTCTGAATGAAACTTATATTACTGGAATCGGATGGACTTCAGGTATCCAAAAATGTAGGTCAAATTTGAAAATTTTGAAAAATAACAAAAATTGTCTCGTAAACTACATGTTTTCAATTTTCGAACGATAAAAATCACAAACGAATGTTCGAAATTGAAAAATGTGAGATAGCCATTGTCTCAGAAAAGATTCAGGGATTCCGAAAATGTAATTTGTTTGAAAATGGATAAAGAATTGACGAAACTATGGCCGATTTTCAATTTTTAGGGAAAGTACAAAGTTCGGTCACTTCCGGTATGCGCAGAAATTTCAAAAATATTTTATCAAGTAGCCACCACATGGTTTCCCGATAGAAAAGCTAATTCCAGATCGATATCTGTTTTCGGTCATGGAGATCTAGGACCTCGCGGTAAATAATAATAATAATAATAATAATAATAATAATAATTTTAGTAATCTCAATAGGCTTTCAGACGAAAGTCTGAAAGCCTAATAATAATAATAATAATAATTTTAGTAATCTCAATAGGCTTTCAGACGAAAGTCTGAAAGCCTAATAATAATAATTTTAGTAATCTCAATAGGCTTTCAGACGAAAGTCTGAAAGCCTAACTAGACCTGCAAGCAGCACTGAACCGGCTTTCAGGAATCATACAGGAAGTTCATTATACCATAGCCGATCCATTGAGCTACCAAACTATACTTTAATTGTTTTGCTTCAGTGACACCTTCTATCATATGTAAAAGTAATATTTGCGGGCGAAAAGACCGGTCAAAATTGTAAATTATGGCAAAATTACGTCACTTCCGGTGCCGAAAGAAATTTTTATAGGTGAAAAATAAGTCGAAAATTCGCAACATACAAAATACAAACTTTGTTTTATACATATCGGGCAATAAATAATCAACCTATAACCCATAAACTGAAATTAAGAAGGTATAAAACTTAAAAGTGACCCTGGGAAAATTGGCTATTATTCGACAAGGGAACATGCTAGAAGCCTTTTCTTGATATCAATATGATGGTATTGATTCAATCTTACTGCCCATTAGAGTCCGACGTTATAAAGTTAAACGAATAATAAATATAAATCCCTTCAAAAAAATGTTTGTTTTGAAGGCTAAAAATACGTTTTTTGCAAAAATTACATTACTTTCGGAGATATTGAAAATGTTAATTTAGTTCATAGAAGTCATAAATGGCATAAGGCATCAAATGGTAAAAAAATGATAAAAATCGAATAATAATTGACACTTTTATAGACCAAAAACCTTGAAAAGTGACTTATAAAAGATCGCCTATTTCTCTGTAACCGTACAAGTTAGAAACCATTTTGTGGTATCCGTATGGTCGTATGGCTTAATTCTATTCGTTGATGAGAATCAAATATCATAATTTTAAAAATATTATAAGGCAGACTCATTTGAATAAAATATTTTTTTTTAAGTTAAAAATACAGTTTTTGCCCAAATGACGTCATTTCCGGTCACAGTGTAAATGTAAAATTGGCTTGACCTAGTCCAAATTGGCATTAAGCATCAAATGGAAAAAAAATATTGCAAATCGAATAATAATTCACTCTTTTATAGGCAAAATAACGTGAAAAGTGATGCATGCAAAATTGCATATTTCTCGGCAACTGCTCATATTACAAACTAATTTGCGCATACATTCTCTTCGTCTGGATTATTGCTACGAGTTTATGAAAATTACAAATAAATATTTTAAAATATGAAGACGCTGAATGAATTGTAAATAACTGAATTTTACACTTTATTTTACATTTTATTCGAAATTGCCCGAAAATGAAATTGAAATTAAAAAATCTGAGCTAAAGATTTTGTGCACCTTTGCAGGGTGCATCCTTTTAGTTATATCAGTTTTGAAAAAAAATAATATTTGCTTTTAAAAAGTGGTACTGAACGATCAAAATTGTAGTTTTTGTTAATATTACGTCACTTCCGTTGCCGACAGAAAAATTTCACCGTAACAAAAAAAATTACAATTGGGACCACGGAGCGTATGAACTTTGTTTTATACAAATCGAATAATAAATAATTTTTCTGGGTACGAAAAACTAAATTAGCCAATGGCGGCTAACGCAAATTACCGAGACAATTTTTTTCTCATTTCTGCTCAAGTAGGATGATATTTTTAACCCTGTGTAAAATATCATCAAAACATATTCATAAATAAAAAAGGTTTTCGTAAAAAAATTAATTTTTTTCAAAATATCGGGCATTTTTTCGACTACTTCCTTTTTTACGATCGTTGTAGTGATAGCTTTACGAAGTTCTTTGGATAATTAACTTTCTGTACCAGAAGTGTCAGAAACATCCATTGAGTAGTTTTGGAAAAAAAGACAAATTAAAGAGCGTTTCCAAAAATTTAACGATTTTTCAATTTTTTTCAAAGTTTGAGGCCATTTTTGGACCATTTATATTATTTCAATGCATTTCATTTTGGATTCACTATATAGACAACCGATAGGACTTTGAGTAAGAAAAGTTTGAGAAAAATCTGCGGCGTCGTTTTCGAGAAAAGGGCGTCCCAGAATGTTAAAAAATCGGAAAATAATATATTTTTGGCATACAATAATTTATTTCCTTACCATCGAAATCGTATTATTTAGATACCATATGCTGGTCCATTAATAGGGCTATCCAGCGACACTTTAGTTCTTTTGGTCCGCTATTACCTAAGGGAGAAATCAAGTTTCTCGCAACTGCGACAATGGTTTTAACCTTTTTTTTTCATTTTTTGAATACTTCCGGTATGGTTATTTTTGGCGGAATAGTTTTAATAGCCGGTTTGGGCACTAAAATAGCCACGGGGCTCTGTAATGATATATTACATTATCTGATCAGATAAAATGCCTCTGAGAAATCCTATGTTCAAAAGTGCCAAAAATGCAAAAAAATTAAAATATCGAAAATTAAATTTCAATAACTACATACATATTATACATCATTAGAATCGTAATTAGGTCAGCTATCTGAATATACAACCTTTTTTTGAAAATCTCTTAAAATAAAAAAATAGTAGAGCATTTTCCAAAATTTCACGATTTTTCGACTTTTTTTGATTTTCAGTCCCTTTTTTATCATATTCCAGACATTTCAAAGTCTTATTGGATGGCATAATTCACAAGACTATCGAATGGACTCTCGATAGAGAAAGTTAAAAAAAAAGTTGCGGTTAAGTTTTCGAGATACAGGCGTCCAAAAACGCTCCAAATCAGAAAATACTTGATTTTCAGCGTGCCATATTTTGCTTCCTGCTCGTCGTATCCGTACAAATTGGGTATCATACAATAGCACAATACTAGTGCAGTCGAATGGTACCCTAATTTGTTTAATCCATTGATATCGGACGGAGAAGTCGCGTTTTTCCCCAAAACACCCATTTTTTGCATTTTTTTCAAAATATCGGACATTATTTCGACCACTTCCGGTGTACAGATTATTGTTGAAATTGCTTTATTCCTTGCAATGGTCATTTAGCTTCATGCCTCAGAAATTTCAGAAACGTCAATTCGGCCATAAAACGAAACCCGAGCTCGCAAAATGGGTAGAAAATTCGAAAAAAATCGAAAAATAAAGGGCGATAACTCTGAGTGAAACTTATATTACTGGAATCGGATGGACTTCAGGTATCCAAAAATGTAGGTCAAATTTCAAAATTTTGAAAAATAACAAAAATTGTCTCTCAAACAACATTTTTCATTTTTCGATCGCAAGAAGTCAGCGATGAAGTTTCGAAATATCGAAATTTTCAACTGCTATCGTCCGAGAAAAGACTCAGGGTTTCCGAAAATGTCATTTGTATGAAAATAGGTACAGAATTGACGAATCTACGGCCGTTTTTTGAATTTTTGACACCGCACGAAATTCGACCACTTCCGGTCTGCGCAGAAGTTTCAAATATAGTTTATCAAGTAGCCAACACATGGTTTCCCGATAGAGAATTAGGTCCCAGATCGGTATCTGTTACAGGCACTGAGAAATAGGCTCCGGCGAAAAAAAAAATAATAATAATAAATAATAATTTTAGTAATCACAATAGGCTTTCAGACGAAAGTCTGAAAGCCTAATAATAATAATTTTAGTAATCTCAATAGGCTTTCAGACGAAAGTCTGAAAGCCTAACTAGATCTGCTACTGTCCCATGCAGATATGAAAGCTTTCATATTCATCGTCACGTGTCATTGATTGTATCAAGTATCTTAAATAAAAGGATAAGAAGAAAAAATTATTAAAATTGGTCAAAAACTCGCGAAGTTACAAGTCTAAATATAGTATGAAACATTGCACCCAGGCATAACAATAATCTGAAAACTAAAGGGAAATAACTGAAACTTGTATTACTGTAATGAGACGGATGAGAAAATGAAATGAAAATGGCGGGAAAAAAAAATTAAAAATGGCAGGTTGGACAGGCGACCTTACTCCTTGTCACGTACAACCGGGCATTCGAAAACACGCTAGTTAACTCAATGACAGGCGCGCGTGCTAACCATTCAGGCACCCAACCCCCCTTTGAAATCAGACACGTGCAATATGTCATATAGGAAGAATAAGAAGTCGCTCACAACAAAATGGTAAATTAATGAGTTTAGTTCAAAAGGTTGAGCTACTGTTTTAGAGTACTTAATAGTTTTAAAGAGACACGTTAAGGGTTGTTCATAGTTAAATGAAAGTTTAATTTTAAATAAGACCAATAAAATTAGGATTTAATAATGCCAGACTAATATTTCCAATATGTTTGGTTATAAGTAGGAAATCGTGACGACTTCTTAAGCATGTTTTAAACAAAGGATCATGTTTGTTTAAACAAGAATGGCACTCTGCAATAAAAAAACTGGCCAAAGCAAGATTTCTATGCGGAAATTAAATAATTGCTAGAACCAGAAAAATATTTATCCACTATAATAAATAAGCAACATAGAGAAAATGAAATGAAATTGAATGGGGTTTAACGTCCGACTGTTCTGCTCCTAAAATGGGCTAATGAAGACGGGCATATGCCATAAAGTGTGCAATGAGGGAAATTTTACCCGGGCAGCGGCGGTTACGGCCTACGAGGTTGGACAGACGACCATACTCCTTGTCACGTACAACCAAGAAATCGAAAAAACGCCAGTTGACTCAATGACAGACGTTACGATACAGAGCGCACGTGCTTACCATTCAGCCACGCAACCTCCCTAAAATCGGCAAATTGCTGACCTACAGCGAGAAACATTTCAACCGGGCCAAATTTTCTATTGTAACAGTTTAATTTGCACGGTACCTTTAGTTATCAACCGAATATTACAAAACTTATAAAAATAAGCTCCCCCTGACCAGCTTAAGCGTTCGCAATAAACGTTTGCCCCTTAAAATCGGCAAATTGCTGACTTTAAAGTGAGAAACATTACAACCGGGCGAAATTTTCTGTTTTATCACTTTTACAGTACCTTTGCTTACCAACCGATTATTACAAAACTTTAAAAATAAAAGAGAAAGAGAGAAATGCGGCCTAATGTCCATTCGACACAAACTAGGTCATTTCGGGACTAACATATGTTTTTTAATTTTATTTAAAAACTAACCTTGCGCTTACAGGTCTTTAGCCGTTGGGAGGAAACCGAAGGACACGGAGAAAACCCACGAGGTTGGACATCATACTTCATGTCACGTGCAACCTGGAGATCGAAACGACGCCCGTTGACTCAATGACAGACGTTACGATACAGTGCGCACATGCTAACCATTCAGCCATTCAGCCTCCCTGAATTCAGAAAATTGCTGACTTATAGCAAGAAACATTTCAACCGGGCGAAATTTTCTGTTTTAACAGTTTAATGTGCACGGTACTTTAATTACCAACCGATTATTACAAAACTTTTGAAAATAAGCTCCAACTGACCAGCTTAATCGTATGCAATAAACGTTTTCGCCTGAATTGAAAGTTCTGCACGGAGAAAGTTCATCTCGATTTCCCGGCGTGGTTCCCCTTGTCAGTGAGGCAGAACGGAGGGCCTGACAAGCACAGCTGTCTAGTCATTCGGATGGGACGAAAAACCAAGGTCCCGTGACCACATTGGAGTGCACGTAAAATATCCCTAAGCAGTTGGAATTCGATACTGTTAAATAAGCTCTATACGATGACTAAATGTGTAGATTGTAGTCACCCACACTGCATGTTTCGCTTAACAATGAAAGGGTGCCGTTTTCAATGTTCGATCCTTTTGTTCTTCTACTCCTGATATGTTGGACTGTTGATCGATGGTTTCATATAAAAGACTACCAATAAGACTCTTTGTAGAAGAAGTTCCCAAAAAATATTATGTTGACTTTACGAGAAAGACCTCTAAACATGCTCCAAATTGTAAAAATACGACTTTTTGGATTTTCAATCTCTTTTTTTCGGCTATCCCTGATATTTAGAAAAAATAATACAATGATTTCACACAACAGGCTAGCTATTAGACTCTCTATTGACAAAAGTTTCACCGCCCTCCCTTCATTATAACCGAAGTTATCGTGCCCTAAAGTATCAACAAATTAGCATGCTTATCTCTGCTTACCCTAAGCAGAAAATGCTCATCTTTAAACTCAATCATAACATTGACCTAGTGAACGTCTACACCAAGTTTGAACATTCTAGCTTAATTAGAAGGAGAGTAATTGTGTTCCAAAGTCCCGACCCTTCAAATTGCTTCTATTTTTATTTTTCAATTCAAAATGGTGACCATCACGTGACCGAAATCAAAATTCTATTCGCGACATTTTTTAGGCCTTCCAACAAGGATTCAGAAAATATAACTCCCGAGTCTGTAAGTAAAATAGCAAAAAAGCCTTATTGATTTTTCGCTTTTAAATATGGCGGCACTTCCGGTTCGATCGACAAACTCCATATTTTGTGTACAAATCAGTAATTACTTATCTAGTATCCAAAAAAAAAATCAGGTCATTCTGACCTATATTTCGACGATTTTTTTGAAAATTTTGATCCTTAATTTCGTCAAGGGGAGATAATTTAGAAAATTTCTAATTATATTTTTGAAGTCACATCAGTAAGATCTACTTAGATACTAAATTTCATGAAAATCGTACAACTATTAAAGAAGTTGTCAAATTGGTCTAAACTTCCGGTTTGAAATCACAGCGACGAATTTTCGAAATTCGAAAATGTGAAACTGCAGATGAAAATGATTTTTTTAAAGGTATTCAAAGAAAAAAGAATTAGTAAAATCGGTCAAAAAATAACAAAGTTACGACTATGCATTGTCATTTTTTTCGTTCGTAAAATTCGGTGATTTCGGATTCGTAAAACGTTTCGAAAATATATTTAATCAAGGTTCGCACCCCATTTTTGGGGGGGTAGGTCAAAATTTCAGAAAGATCCTATGGATAGATTCTGAGAAATCCGATTTGCAGAAAACACACAAAAAAAAAAAATAATAATAATAACTTTAACAGAAACAATAAGCTTTCATATGTAATATGAAAGCTTAACTAGACCTGCAAGCAGCACTGAACCGGCTTTCAGGAATCATACAGGAAGTTTATTATACCATAGCCGATCCATAGAGCTACCGAACTATACTTTAGATGTTTTGCTACAGTGAAACCTTCTATCATATATAAAAGTAATATGTGCTGGCGAAAAGACGGGCCAAAATTGTAAATTATCGCAAAATTATGTCACTTCCGGTGCCGAAAGAAATTTTTATAGGGGAAAAATAAGTCAAAAATTCGTAACATACAAAATACAAACTTTGTTTTATACGTATCGGGCAATACATAACTAACCTGTAACCCATCAACTGAAATTAAGAAGGTAAAAAAATTAAAAGTGACCCTGGGAAAATTGGCTATTATTCGACAAGGGAACATGCTAGAAGCCTTTTCTTGATATCGATATGATGGTATTGATTCAATCTTACTGCCCATTAGAGTCAGACGTTATAAAGTTAATTGAATAATAAATATAAATCCCTTCAAAAAAATGTTTTGTTTTGAAGGCTAAAAATACGTTTTATGCAAAAATTACATTACTTCCGGTGATATTGAAAATGTTAACTTAGTTCATCGAAGTCATAAATGGCATAAGGCATCAAATGGTAAAAATATTATAAAAATCGAATAATAATTGACACTTTTATAGACCAAAAACCTTGAAAAGTGACTTATAGAAGATCGCCTATTTCTCTGTAACCGTACACGTTAGAAACAATTTTGTGGCATCTGTATGGTCGTATGGCTTGATTCTATTCGTTGATGGGAATCAAATATCATAATTTTAAAAATTATTATAAGGCAGACTCATTTGAATAAAATATTTGTTTTTTAGGTTAAAAATACAGTTTTTGCCCAAATGACGTCATTTCCGGTCATAATGAAAGTGTAAAATTGGCTTGACCTAGTCCAAAATGGCATTAAGCATCAAATGGGGAAAAAAATTGCAAATCGAATAATAATTCATTCTTTTATAGGCAAAATAACGTGAAAAGTGATGCATGCAAAATTGCATATTTCTCGGCAACTGTTCACATTACAAACTAATTTTCGCATGCATTCTCTTCGTCTGGATTATTGCTACGAGTTTATGAAAATTACAAATAAATATTTCAAAATATGAAGAGCTGAATGAATTGCAAACAACTGAATTTTACACTTTATTTTACATTTTATTCGAAATTGCCCGAAAATGAAATTGAAATTAAAAAATCTGAGCTAAGAATATTGTGCACCTTTGCAGGGTACATCCGTTTAGTTATATCAGTTTTGAAAAAAAAAAATATTTGCTTTCAAAAAGTAGTACCGAACTGTCAAAATTATAGTTTTTGTTAATATTACGTCACTTCCGTTGCCGACAGAAAAATTTCACCATAACAAAAAAAATTACAATTGGGACCACGGAGCTTATGAACTTTGTTTTATATAAATTGAACAATAAATAATTTTTCTGGGTACGAAAAACGAAATTAGCCGATGGCGGCTAATGCAAATTACCGAGACAATTTTTTTCCCATTTCTGGTCAAGTAGGATGATATTTTAACCCTGTGTAAAATACCATCAAAAAATATTCATAATTAAAAAAGGTTTTCGTAAAAAAAATATTTTTTATCAAAATATCGGACATTTTTTCGACTACTTCCGGTTTTACGATCGTTGTCGTGATAGCTTTACGAAGTTCTTTGGATACTTAACTTTCTGTACCAGAAGTGTCAGAAACATCCATTGAGTACTTTTGGAAAAAAAGATAAAATAAAGAGCGTTTACAAAAATTTAACGATTTTTGAATTTTTTTCAAAGTTTGATGCTATTTTTGGACCACCTATATTATTTCAATGCTTTTCATTTTGGATTCACTATATAGACAATCGATAGGACTTTGAGTAAGAAAAGTTTGAGAAAAATCGTAGGCGTCGTTTTCGAGAAAAGGGCGTCTCAGAATGTTAAAAAATCGGAAAATACTGGATATTTGGCATACAATAATTTATTTCCTTGCCATCGAAATCGTATTATTTACATACCGTATGATGGTCCATTAATAGGCTATCCAACGACACTTTAGTTCTTTTGGTCCGCTATTACCTAAGGGAGAAATCAAGTTTTTCGCAAGTGCGACAATGTTTTTAACCTTTTTTTTTATTTTTTGAATACTTCCGGTATGGTTATTATTGTCGGAATAGTTTAAATAGCCGGTTTGGGTACTAAAATAGTCATAGGGCTCTGTAATGATATATTACATTTACTGATCAGATGAAATGCCACTGAGAAATCCTATGTCCAAAAGTGAGAAAAATGCAAAAAATTTAAAATATCGAAAATTAACTTTCAATAACTACATACATATTATACATCGTTAGAATCGTAATTAGGTCAGCTATCTGAAAATACAATCTTTTTTTGAAAATCTCTTAAAATAAAAAAATAGTAGAGCATTTTCCAAAATTTCACGATTTTTCGACTTTTTTCGATTTTCAGTCCGTTATTTCACCTATTCCAGATATTTCAAAGTCGTAATGGAATGTTTCGTACTTCAGACTACCACAAGGTCTCTCGATAGAGAAAGTTTCATAAAAATCGCTGGAGTAGTTTTCGAGATACAGGCGTCCAAAAATGCTAAAAATCAGAAAATACTTGATTTTCAGCGTACCATATTTTGCTGCCTGTTCATAGTATCCGTATGAATTTGGTATCATACGATAGTGCAATCCCAGTGCAGTCCAATGGTACCCTAATTTCTTTAATCCATTTATATCGGGCGGAGAAATCGCGTTTTTCCCCAAAATATCCATTTTTTGCATTTTTTTCAAAATATTGCCCATTATTTCGACCACTTCCGGTTTAAGGATTCTGGTCGAAATTGCTTTATAAGTTGGTATTGGACTATAACTTCATGTTCCAGAAGTTTCAGAAACGTCAATTCTGCCATAAACCGAAACCGGAGCTCACAAAATGGGAAGAAAATTCGAAAAAAATCGAAAAATAAAGGGCGATAACTCTGAATGAAACTTATATTACTGGAATCGGATGGACGTCAGGTATCCAAAAATGTAGGTCAAATTTGAAAATTTTGAAAAATAACAAAAATTGTCTCGTAAACAACATGTTTGCAATTTTCAAACGATAAAAGTCATAGACGAATGTTCGAAATTGAAAAATGTCTCAGAATAGATTGTCTCAGAAAAGATTCAGGGATTCCAAAAATGTAATTTGTTTGAAAATGGATAAAGAATTGACGAAACTATGGCCGATTTTCAATTTTTAGACAACGTGCAAAGTTCGGTCACTTCCGGTATGCGCAGAAATTTCAAAAATATTTTATCAAGTAGCCACCACATGGTTTCCCAATAGAAAATCTAATTCCAGATCGATATCTGTTTTCGATCATGGAGATCTAGGCCCCCGCGGTAAATAATAATAATAATAATAACTAGACCTGCATAGCAGTGCTGAATCGGCTTTCAGGGTCCTTTAGATCATTGCCATGCTTTTAAATTTACCTTTATACCCTAAACGACCGATAGGACTCGGGGTAACAGAAGTTTAAGAAGTGAAATAGAAGTAGTTTTCGAGATAAACGAGTTTGAAAAGGCTTCAAAAAAAGAGGAAAATACTATATTTTCGGCATCTCATAATCTATTGCCTAACCATCGAATTTGTATCATTCTGATATCATATAAAAGTCCAAAAAGGAAAATACTAGATCTTCAGCGTCCCGTAATATTTGTCATTGAACACGCCATCTTGAGTCGGATCGCGCAAAATCTAATTTTGGAGTAAAATTTTATTTTGAAGTCTAAAAATACGGTTTTTGCAAATATGACATTACTTCCGGTGATAATGGAAATGTTAAATCAGATCATTGCAATCATAAATGGCATAAGGCATCACATGGTGAAAATTGTATGAAAATTGAATAATAATTGACACTTTTATAGACCAAAAAGCTTGAAAAGTGACTTATAGAAAATCGTCTATTTCTCGGCAACCGTACAAGTTAGAAACTTGTTTGTGGTATCTGTATGATGGTATGGGTTCATGCTATTCGGTGATGGGATTCAAATATCATAATTTTAAAAATATTATAAACAAGATTCATTTGAATAAAATATTTGTTTTCTACGTTAAAAATACAGTTTTTGCCAAAATGACGTCATTTTCGGTCACAGTGAAACTGTAAATTTGGCTTAACCTAGTCCAAATTGGCATTAGGCATCGAATAAAAAAAATTTATTGAAAATCGGATAATAATTTACTATTTTACAGGCAAAAAAACGTGAAAAGTGATGCATGCAAAATTGCATATTTCTCGGCAACTGCTCATGTTACAAACTATTTTTCGCATACATTCTCTTCGTCTGGATTATGGCTACGAGTTTATGAAAGTTACGAATAAATAGTTCAAAATATAAAGACGTTCAATGGGTTGTAATAACTGAATTTTACCCTTTTTTTTACATTTTATTCGAAATTGCCCGAAAATGAAATTGAAATTTAAGAATCTCAGCTAAACATTTTATGCGCCTTTACAGGGCGCATACTTTTTGTTATATCAGTTTTCGAAAAAAAAAATATTTGCTGTCAAAAAGTGGTACTTAACTCTCAAAATTGTAGTTTTTGTTAATTTTACGCCACTTCCGTTGCGTGCAGAAAAATGTCACCGTAACAAAAAATATTACAATTGACATTACGAATCATATGCACTTTGTTTTATACAAATCGAACAATAAATAATTAATCTAGGTACGAAAAACTAAATTAGCCAATGGCGACTAAAGAAAATTACTGAGACAAAATTCTTTCTCATTTATGCTCAAGTAGGGTGATACTTTAACACTGTGTAAACTACCATCAAAAAATATTCATAAATAAAAAAGTTTTCTGTAAAAATGTAAAAAAAAATCAATATATCGGATACTTTTTCGACTACTTCCGGTTTTTCGATCATTGTCGGAATTGCTTTAACAAGTTGATTAGATACTTAACTTCCTGTAGCAGAAATATCAGAAACATTCATTAAGTAATTTTTGAAAAAAAGATAAATAAAAGAGCATTTTCAATAATTTAATGATTTTTCAACTTTTTTCAAAGATTGAGGTCATTTTTGGACCGCCTATAATATTGCAACGCTTTTATTATTAAATGCACACGCTAGGCCACCGATAGGACTCTGAGTAAAAAAAGTTTAAGAAAAATCGTAGGCGTCGTTTTCGAGAAAAAGGCGCCTCAGAATGCTCCAAAACGGAAAATACTTAGTTTTCGGCGTACCATAATTTATTTCGTAAGAATCAAATTCGTGTTATTTAGATGTTATACGATCGTCTATTAATGGAACTATCCAAAGACACTTTCATTGTTTTGGTCCGCTAATATGTGACGGAGAATTCGAACTTTTGGCAAGAGCTCCATTTTTTTTTCATCTTTTTTACATTTTTCTTTGTTTTTTGAACTACTTCCGGTATACGAATCATTGTCGAGTAGTTTTCACATCCAGTTTTGGAGTTTGCATGGGAACAGGGCTCTCTAATGATATACGACACTATACGATCAAATAAAATACTTCTGAGAAATCCCATGTTCAAAAGTGTTAAAAATGTCAAAATGTCAAAATATTGAAAATTAAATTTCAATAACTGCATACATATTATACATAATTAGAATCGTAATTAGGTCAGCTTTTTAAATATATATCTTTTTTTTGAAAATCTCTTAAAATAAAAAAATAGTAGAGCATTTTCCCAAATTTCACGATTTTTCGACTTTTTTCGATTTTGAGTCCCTTTTTTGTCTTATTCCAATTATATAATAGTCTTAATGGATGGATCCATGCTAAAGACTACCGGAAGGACCATCGATAGATAAAGTTTAAGAAAAATCGCTGGAGCAGTTTTCGAAATACAGGCGTCCAAAAACGCTCCAAATCAGAAAATACTTGATTTTCAGCGTGCCATATTTTGCTTCCAGCTCATCGTATCCGTACGAATTGGGTATCATTCAGTGGTCCAATCACCGCTAGACCAAATGATACCTTAATTTGTTTAATCCGTTGATATCGGACGGAGAAATCGTGTTTTTACCCAAGACACCAATTTTTCACGATTTTTTCAAAATATCGCATATTATTTCGACTACTTCCGGTTTACGGATTGTTGTTGAAATTGCTTTAAACGGTGGTTTGACAATATTGCTTCATGTATCAGGAATTTGAGAAACGTTGATCCGGCCGTAAAACGAAACTTAAGCTCACAAAATGTGAAGAAAATTCGAAAAAAATCGAAAAATAAAGGGCGATAACTCGGAATGAAACTTATATTACTGGAACCAGATTGCCTTCAGGTATCCAAAAATGTAGGTCAAATTTGAAAATTTTGAAAAATAACAAAAATTGTCTCTCAAATAAAATTTTTCATTTTTCGATCGCAAGAAGTCAGCGATGAAGTTTCGAAATATCGAAATTTTCAACTGCTATCGTCCGAGAAAAGACTCAAGGTTTCCGAAAATGTCATTTGTATGAAAATAGGTACAGAATTGACGAATTTACGGCCGTTTTTTAATTTTTTGACAGAGCACGAAATTCGACCACTTCCGGTCTGCGCAGAAGTTTCAAAAATAGTTTATCAAGTAGCCAACACATGGTTTCCCTATAAAGAATTAGGTCCCAGATCGGTATCTGTTACAGGAGCTGAGAAATAGGCTCCCCCGAAAAATAAAATAATAATAATAAATAACTAGACCTGCAAGCAGCACTGAACCGGCTTTCAGGAATCATACAGGAAGTTCATTATACCATAGCCGATCCATTGAGCTACCAAACTATACTTTAATTGTTTTGCTTCAGTGACACCTTCTATCATATGTAAAAGTAATATTTGCTGGCGAAAAGACCGGTCAAAATTGTAAATTATGGCAAAATTACGTCACTTCCGGTGCCGAAAGAAATTTTTATAGGTGAAAAATAAGTCGAAAATTCGCAACATACAAAATACAAACTTTGTTTTATACATATCGGGCAATAAATAATCAACCTATAACCCTTAAACTGAAATTAAGAAGGTATAAAACTTAAAAGTGACCCTGGGAAAATTGGCTATTATTCGACAAGGGAACATGCTAGAAGCCTTTTCTTGATATCAATATGATGGTATTGATTCACTCTTACTGCCCATTAGAGTCAGACGTTATAAAGTTAAACAAATAATGAATATAAATCACTTCTAAAAAATGTTTGTTTTGAAGGCTAAAAATACGTTTTTTGCAAACATTACATTACTTCCGGTGATATTGAAAATGTTAACTTGGTTCATAGAAGTCATAAATTGCATAAGGTATCAAATGGTAAAAAAATTATAAAAATCGAATAATAATTGACACTTTTATATACCAAAAACCTTGAAAAGTGACTTATAGAAGATCGCCTATTTCTCTGTAAACGTACAAGTTAGAAACCATTTTGTGGTATCTGTATGGTCTTATGGCTTCATTCTATTCGTTGATGGGAATCAAATATCATAATTTTAAAAATATTATAAGGGAGACTGATTTGAATAAAATTTTAGTTTTTTAGGTTAAAAATACAGTTTTTGCCCAAATGACGTCATTTCCGGTCACAGTGAAAATGTAAAATTGGCTTGACCTAGTCCAAATTGGCATTAGGCATCAAATGGGAAAAAAATATTGCAAATCGAATAATAATTCACTCTTGCATAGGCAAAATAACGTGAAAAGTGATGCATGCAAAATTGCATATTTCTCGGCAACTGCTCATATTACAAACTAATTTTCGCATACATTCTCTTCGTCTGGATTAGTGCTACGAGTTTATGGAAATTACAAATAAATATTTCAAAATATGAAGACGCTGAATGAATTGTAAATAACTGAATTTTACACTTTATTTTACATTTTATTCGAAATTGCCCGAAAATGGAATTGAAATTTAAAAATATGAGCTAAGGATTTTGTGCACCTTTGCAGGGTGCATCCATTTAGTTATATCAGTTTTGAAAAAAAATAGTATTTGCTTTCAAAAAGTGGTATCGAACTGTCAAAATTGTAGTTTTTGTTAATATTACGTCACTTCCGCTGCCGACAGAAAAATTTCACCGTAACAAAAAAAAATACAATTGGGACCACGGAGCATATGAACTTTGTTTTATACAAATCGAACAATAAATAATTTTTCTGGGTACGAAAAACTAAATTAGCCGATGGCGGCTAACACAAATTACCGAGTCAATTTTTTTTTCTCATTTCTGCTCAAGTAGGATGATATTTTAACCCTGTGTAAAATACCATCAAAAAATATTCATAAATAAAAAAGGTTTTCGTAAAAAAAAAAAACCAATTTTCAAAATATCGGACATTTTTTCGACTACTTCCGGTTTTACGATCATTGTCGTGACAGCTTTACGAAGTTCTTTGGATACTTAACTTTCTGTACCTGAAGTGTCAGAAACATCCATTGAGTAGTTTTGGAAAAAAAGATAAATTAAAGAGCGTTTCCAAAAATTTAACGATTTTTCAATTTTTTTCAAAGTTTGAGGCCATTTTTGGACCTCTTATATTATTTCAATGCTTTTCATTTTGGATTCACTATATAGACAACCGATAGGACTTTGAGTAAGAAAAGTTTAAGAAAAATCTGCCGCGTCGTTTTCGAGAAAAGGACGTCTCAGAATGTTAAAAAATCGGAAGATACTATATATTTGGCACACAATAATTTATTTCCTTACCATCGATATCGTATTATTTAGATATCATATGATGGCCCATTAATAGGGCTATCCAACGACACTTTAGTTCTTTTGGTCCGCTATTACCTAAGGGAGAAATCAAGTTTTTTGCAAGTGCGACAATGTTTTTAACCTTTTTTTACATTTTTTGAATACTTCCGGTATGGTTATTATTGTCGATATAGTTTTGATAACCGGTTTAGGCACTAAAATAGCCACAGGGCTCTGTAATGATATATTACATTATCTGATCAGATAAAATGCCCCTGAGAAATCCTAGGTTCAAAAGTGCCAAAAATGCAAAAAATTTAAAATATCGAAAATTAAATTTCAATAACTACATACATATTATACATCGTTAGAATCGTAATTAGGTCAGCTATCTGAATATACAATTTTTTTTTGAAAATCTCTTAAAATAAAAAAATAGCAGAGCATTTTCCAAAATTTCACGATTTTTCGACTTTTTTCGATTTTCAGTCCGTTATTTCACCTTTTCCAGATATTTCAAAGTCGTAATGGAATGTTTCGTACACAAGATTACTGCAAGGTCTCTCGATAGAGAAAGTTTCATAAAAAAACTGTGGAGCAGTTTTCGAGATACAGGCATCTAAAAACGCTCCAAATCAGAAAATACTTGATTTTCAGCGAGCCATATTTTGCTTCCTGCTGATCGTATCCGTACGAATTGGGTATCATTCAGTGGTCCAATTACCGCCCGACCAAATGATACCTTAATTTGTTTAATCCCGTTGATATCGGACGGAAAAATCGTGTTTTTACCCAAAACACCAATTTTTCACGTTTTTTTCAAAATATCGCATAGTATTTCGACTACTTCCGGTTTACGGATTGTTGTTGAAATTACTTTAAACGGTGGTTTGACCATATTACTTCATGTTCCAGGAATTTCAGAAACGTCGATCCGGCCGTAAAACGAAACTTAAGCTCACAAAATGTGAAGAAAATTCGAAAAAAATCGAAAAATAAAGGGCGATGACTCTTAATGAAACTTATATTACTGGAACCGGATTGCCTTCAGGTATCCAAAAATGTAGGTCAAATTTGAAAATTTTGAAAAATAACAAAAAATGTGTCTTAAACAACATATTTTCATTTTTCGAATGCTAGAAGTCAGCAGCGAAGTTTCTAAATTGCAAAATTTTCAACTGCTATCGCCCGAGAAAAGACTCAGGGTTTCCAAAAATGTAATTTGTATGAAAATAGGTACAGAATTGACGAATCTACGGCCGTTTTTTAATTTTTTGGCACCGCACAAAATTCGGCCACTTCCGGTCTGCGCAGAAGTTTCAAATACAGTGGAAGGGATGGCCACTATATGGTTTCCTGATAGAAAATTACGTCCCAGATCTGTATCTGTTACAGACACTGAGAAATAGGCTCCCCCGAAAAATAAAATAATAATAATAAATAACTAGACCTGCATGCAGGAATGACGGGTTTCACTGGTGCCACGTTACCCTTAAACATGTCACTTCCGGTGCCAAGTTACCCTTGAACATATGTCACTTCCGGTACCAGCGAAACCACTAAACAGGTTTCCAAATTAACATTGCACACAAATAAAATGGACGCAGAATCAACAAAATCCAGCAATATCAATTCCCTTTATACATTTGTTACTTGTAAATGATCTTGACAAAATTAAATTACTCCCGGTGTTAATGCAAATGTTCAATTAGTCTTATGAAATCAGAAATGGCATACGATATCATATAGTGAAAATTTTATGTAAATCGAATAATAATTGCCACTTTTAAAGACCAAAAAACTTGAAAAGTGACTTGTAGAAAATCGGCTATTTCTCTGCAACCGTACAAGTTAGAAACCATTTTGTGGTATCTGTATGATCGTATGGGTTCATTCTATTTGTTGATTGGCATCAAATACCATACTTTGAAAAAGATTTCAAAACAGACTCATTTGAATAAAATATCTGTTTTAGAGGCTAAAAATACAGATTTTGCCAAAATGACGTTACTTCCGGTGATAATGAAAATCTTAAATTACTTGTATGAAATCCCAAATGGCATTAGGTATAACATGGTGTGACGTTTATGAAAATCGAATAATAATTGACCCTTTTATGGCCCCGAAACCTTCAAAAGTGACCTGTAGAAAACCGTCTATTTCTCGGCAACCGAACAAGTTAGAAACCATTTTATGATATCTATATGACCATATGAGTTTTGTTTATATGTGAATTTAAACCAAAAGTTAAAATTATTAATACATATTAAGTTATTTTTGGTTGAATAAAACATTGATTTAAAAAGTTTAAAATGCATTTTTTGACCAAATGATGTCACTTCCGGTGTCAATTTTAAATTGTAATCAACTTGATATGACGCTACGTGCTTTTTGAATCAAATGATGTCACTTTTATAAAAATCCAATCATAATTGACTATTTTACAGGCAAAATAACGAAAACAGTGACTTGTACAGAACTGCCCATTTCTTGGTAACTGCTTATAGTACAAACGAATTTTAACATACATTTTCTTCGTATGGATTATAGCTACAAGTTTATAAAAGTTACGAAGAAATATTTTAAAATCTGAAAAGCCTGAATAGGTTGTAAATAGGCCAATTTTACACCATTTTTAGCCTCTTAATCGAATTTGCTCGAAAATGAAATCGAAATTAAAAAAACTGCTTCCTACATTTTTTGCGCCTTGAAAGGGCACACTCTTTGAGTCAAATAATTTTTCCAAAAAATAATATTTGTTTTCGAAGAAGGAAAATAACTGTCAAAATTGTAGTTTTTGGTAAAATTATGCCACTTCCGGTGCCGACAGATAAAACTTCTGGTAATAAAAAAAATGACAATTGATACAACGAAGCATATGAACTTTGTTTTATACAAATCGAACAATAAAAAATTAATCTAGGACTTAAAAACTGAATTAGCCAATGGCGGCCAAGGTAAATTACTGAGACAAAATTCTTTAACATTTTTGCACTAGTCAGATGACCCTTTAATTCTGTGCATAATACGACTAAAAAATATTCATAAATAAAAAAGTTTTTTGTAAAATTTTTAATTTTCAAAATTTGGCGCCTAATATCTTTGAAGATTTACCGAAAATCAAAAATCGAAAGTAGTGTAGCTATGTGCCCTGTCTCTGGCTATGCCAAAATGTATCGAAAGTTAAAATTCAATGATTATTGTTAAAATTACTGCAATATTTTAAAAAACGATAATTTGGTGATTTCGGACATTTCGCATTGTCGCAGAACGTTCAAAATAGCTTTATCCTCTAAGTCACACCCACTTTCCCAGTAAAACCGAAGAAATCGTAACGATGCGACAAGTAGTTGCTGAGATCTACTCAAAACAAAAGAAGAATAATAATAATAAGAATAACTAGACCTGCATGCAGGAATGACGGGTTTCACTGGTGCCAAGTTACTCTTAAACATGTCACTTTCGGTGCCAAGTTACACTTGAACATATGTCACTTCCGGTACCAACGAAACCACTAAACAGGTTTCCAAATTAACATTGCACACAAATAAAATGGACGTAGAATCAACCAATCAATCCAGCAATATCAAATCATTTTATACATTTGTTACTTGTAAATGATCTTGACAAAATTAAATTACTTCCGGTGTTAATGAAAATGTTCAATTAGTCTTATGAAATCAGAAATGGCATACGATATCAAATAGTGACAATTTTATGTAAATCGAATAATAATTGCCACTTTTAAAGACCAAAAAACTTGAAAAGTGACTTGTAGAAAATCTGCTATTTCTCTGCAACCGTACAAGTTAGAAACCATTTTGTGGTATCTGTATGATCGTATGGGTTCATTCTATTTGTTGATTGGCATCAAATACCATAATTTGAAAAAGATTTCAAAACAGACTCATTTGAATAAAATATCTGTTTTGAAGGCTAAAAATTCAGTTTTTGCCAAAATGACGTTACTTCCGGTGATAATGAAAATCTTAAATTACTTGTATGAAATCACAAATGGCATTAGGTATAACATGGTGTAACGTTTATGAAAACCGAATAATAATTGACACTTTTATGGCCCCGAAACCTTCAAAAGTGGCCTGTAGAAAACCGTCTATTTCTCGGCAACCGAACAAGTTAGAAACCATTTTATGATATGTATATGACCATATGAGTTGTGTTTATATGTGAATTTAAACCAAAAGTTAAAATTATTAATACATATTAAGTTATTCATGGTTGAATAAAACATTGATTTAAAAAGTTTAAAATGCAGTTTTTGACCAAATGACGTCACTTCCGGTGTCAATTTTAAATTGTAATCAACTTGATATGACGCTACATGCTTTTTGAATCAAATGATGTCACTTTTATAAAAATCCAATAATAATTGACTATTTTACAGGCAAAATAACGAAAACAGTGACTTGTACAGAACTGCCCATTTCTTGGGAACTGCTTATATTACAAACTAATTTTAACATACATTTTCTTCGTATGGATTATAGCTACAAGTTTATAAAAGTTACGAAGAAATATTTTAAAATCTGAAAAGCCTGAATAGGTTGTAAATAGGTCAATTTTACACCATTTTTAGCCATTTAATCGAATTTGCTCGAAAATGAAATCGAAATTAAAAAAACTGCTTCCGACATTTTTTGCGCCTTGAAAGGGCACACTCTTTGAGTCAAATAATTTTTCCAAAAAATAATATTTGTTTTCGAAAAATGGTACCTAACTGTCAAAATTGTAGTTTTTGGTAAAATTATGCCACTTCCGGTGCCGACAGATAACACTTCCGGTAATAAAAAAAATGACAATTGAGACAACGAAGCATATGAACTTTGTTTTATACAAATCGAACAATAAAAAATTAATCTAGGACTGAAAAACTGAATTAGCCAAAGGCGGCCAAGGAAAATTACTGAGACAAAATTTTTTAACATTTTTGCACTAGGCAGATGACTCTTTAATTCTGTGCACAATACGACTAAAAAATATTCATAAATAAAAATGTTTTTTGTAAAATTTTAAATTTACGAAATTTGGCGCCTAATATCTTCGAAGATTTGCCGAAAATCAAAAATCGAAAGAAGCGTAGCTATGTGCCCTGTCTCAGGCTATGCCAAAATGTATCGAAAGTTAAAATCCAATGATTATTGTTAAAATTACTGCAATATTTTCAAAAACGATAACTTCCGTGATTTCGGACATTTCGCATTGTCGCAGAACGTTCAAAATAGCTTTATCCTCTAAGTCACACCCACTTTCCCAGTAAAACCGAAGAAATCGTAACGATGCGACAAGCAGTTGCTGAGATCTACTCAAAACAAAAGAAGAATAATAATAATAAGAATAATAATTTTAACAAAAACAATAGTGTTTCACACAAGCTTCGCAGTGTGAAACCCTAATAATTTTAACAAAAACAATAGTGTTTCACACAAGCTTCGCAGTGTGAAACCCTAATAATAATTTTAGTAATCACAATAGGCTTTCAGACGAAAGTCTGAAAGCCTAATAATAATTTTAGTAAAAACAATAGTCTTTCAGACGAAAGTCTGAAAGCCTAACTAGACCTGCAAGCAGCACTGAACCGGCTTTCAGGAATCATACAGGAAGTTAATTATACCATAGCCGATCCATTGAGCTACCAAACTATACATTAGTTGTTTTGTTTCAGTGACACCCTCTATCATATGTAAAAGTAATATTTGCTGGCGAAAAGACCGGTCAAAATTGTAAATTATGGCAAAATTACGTCACTTTCGGTGCCGAAAGAAATTTTTATAGGTGAAAAATAAGTCGAAAATTCGCAACATACAAAATACAAACTTTTTTTCATAGACATCGGGCAATAAATAATTAACCTATAACCCATGAACTGAAATTAAGAAGGTAAAAAACTAAAAAGTGACCCTCGGAAAATTGGTTATTATTCGACAAGGGAACATGCTAGAAGCCTTTTCTTGATATCAATATGATGGTATTGATTCAGTCTTACTGCCCATTAGAGTCAGACGTTATAAAGTTAAACGAATAATAAATATAAATCCCTTCAAAAAAATGTTTGTTTTGAAGGCTAAAAATACGTTTTTTGCAAAAATTACATTACTTCCGGTGATATTGAAAATGTTAACGTAGTTCATAGAAGTCATAAATGGCATAAGGCATCAAATGGTAAAAAAATTATAAAAATCGAATAATAATTGACACTTTTATAGACCAAAAACCTTGAAAAGTGACTTATTGAAGATCGCCTATTTCTCTGTAACCATACAATTTAGAAACCATTTTGTGGTATCTGTATGGTCGTATGGCTTCATTCTATTCGTTGATGGGAATCAAATATCATAATTTTAAAAATATTATAAGGCAGATTCATTTGAATAAAATATTTGTTTTTTGGGTTAAAAATACAGTTTTTGCCCAAATGACGTCATTTCCGGTCACAGTGAAAATGTAAAATTGGCTTGACCTAGTCCAAATTGGCATTAGGCATCAAATGGAAAAACAATATTGCAAATCGAATGATAATCCACTCTTCTATAGGCAAAATAACGTGAAAAGTGATGCATGCAAAATTGCATATTTCTCGGCAACTGCTCATATTACAAACTAATTTTCGCATACATTCTCTTCGTCTGGATTATTGCTACGAGTTTATGAAAATTACAAATAAATATTTCAAAATAGAAGACGCTGAATGAATTGTAAATAACTGAATTTTACACTTTATTTTACATTTTATTCGAAATTGCCCGAAAATGAAATTGAAATTAATAAATCTGAGCTAAGGATTTTGTGCATCTTTGCAGGGTGCATCCTTTTAGTTATATCAGTTTTGAAAAAAAAAATATTTGCTTTCAAAAAGTGGTACCGAACTGTCAAAATTGTAGTTTTTGTTAATATTATGTCACTTCCGTTGCCGACAGAAAAATTTCACCGTAACAAAAAAAAATACAATTGGGACCACGGAGCATATGAACTTTGTTTTATACAAATCGAACAATAAATAATTTTTCTGGGTACGAAAAACTAAATTAGCCGATGGCGGCTAACGCAAATTACCGAGACAATTTTTTTTCTCATTTCTGCTCAAGAACGATGATATTTTAACCCTGTGTAAAATATCATCAAAAAATATTCATAAATAAAAAAAGTATTCGTAAAAAAATTATTTTTTTTCAAAATATCGGACATTTTTTCGACTACTTCCGGTTTTACGATCATTGTCGCGATAGCTTTACGGAGTTCTTTCGATACTTAACTTTCTGTACCAGAAGTGTCAGAAACATCCATTGAGTAGTTTTGGAAAAAAAGATAAATTAAAGAGCGTTTACAAAAATTTAATGATTTTTCAATTTTTTTCAAAGTTTGATGCCATTTTTGGACCACCTATATTATTTCAATGCTTTTCATTTTGGATTCACTATATAGACAACCGATAGGACCATGAGTAAGAAAAGTTTAAGAAAATTCGTAGGCGTCGTTTTCGAGAAAAGGGCGTCTCAGAATGTTAAAAAATCGGAAAATACTAGATTTTTGACATACAATAATTTATTTCCTTACCATCAAAATCGTATTATTTTGATACCATATGATGGTCCATTGAGAGGGCTAACCAGCGACACTTTAGTTCTTTTGGTCCGCTATTACGTAAGGGAGAAATCAAGTTTTTTGCAAGTGCGACAATGTTTTTACTCTTTTTTTTCATTTTTTGAATACTTCCGGTATGGTTATTATTATCGGAATAGTTTTAATAGCCGGTTTGCGCACTAAAATAGCCACAGGGCTCTGTAATGATATATTACATTATCTGATCAGATAAAATGCCCCTGAGAAATCCTATGTTCAAAAGTGCCAAAAATGCAAAAAATTTAAAATATCGAAAATTAAATTTCAATAATTACATACATATTATACATCGTTAGAATCGTAATTAGGTCAGCTATCTGAATATACAACCTTTTTTTAAAAATCTCTTAAAATAAAAAAATAGTAGAGCATTTTCCAAAATTTCACGATTTTTCGACTTTTTTCGATTTTCAGTCCCTTTTTTATCCTATTCCAGACATTTCAAAGTCTTATTGGATGGCTTCATGCAAAATACCTCCAAAAGGACTCTCGGTAGAAAAAATTAAAAAAAAATTGTAGGTTAAGTTTTCGAGATACAGGCGTCCAAAAACGCTCCAAATCAGAAAATACTTGATTTTCAGCGTGCCATATTTTGCTGTCTGTTCATAGTATCCGTATGAATGGGGTATCATATGATAGTCCAACAATCGTGCCATTAAACGATACCTTCATTCGTTTAATCCATTGATATCGGACGGAGAAATAGCGTTTTCCCCAAAAATATCCATTTTTTGCATTTTTTCCAAAATATTGCACATTATTTCGACCACTTCCGGTTTAAGGATTCTTGTCGAAATTGCTTTATAAGTTGGTATTGGACTATAACTTCATGTTCCAGAAGTTTCAGAAACGTCAATTCTGCCATAAAACGAAACCTGAGCTCACAAAATGGGAAGAAAATTCGAAAAAAATCGAAAAATAAAGGGTGATAACTCTGAATGAAACTTATATTACTGGAATCAGATGGACTTCAGGTATCCAAAAATGTAGGTTAAATTTGAAAATTTTGAAAAATAACAAAAATTGTCTTGTAAACAACATGTTTTCAATTTTCGAACGATAAAAGTCATAGACGAATGTTCGAAATTGAAAAATGTGAGATAGCCATGGTCTCAGAAAAGATTCAGGGATTCCAAAAATGTAATTTGTTTGATTATGGATAAAATATTGACGAAACTATGGCCGATTTTCAAATTTTTGACAACGTACAAAGTTCGGTCACTTCCGGTATGCGCAGAAATTTCAAAAATATTTTATGCAGTAGCCACCACATGGTTTCCCGATAGAAAATCTAATTCCAGATCGATATCTGTTTTCGATCATGGAGATCTAGGCCCCCGCGGTAAATAATAATAATAACTAGACCTGCATGCAGGAATGACGGGTTTCACTGGTGCCACGTCACTTTCGGTGCCACGTTACCCTTAAACATATGTCACTTCCGATACCAATGAAACCATCAAACAGGTTTCCACATAAGCATTGTAAACATCAAATAAAATGGACGAAGAATCAACCAAATCCAGCAATATCAATTCATTTTATATATATGTTACTTGTAAGTGATCCTGGCAAAATTTCATTACTTCCGGTGATAATGAAAATGTTCAATTAGTTTTATGAAATCAGAAATGGCATAAGGCAGCATAATGGCGAAAATTGTATGTAAATCGAATGAGAACTAGACCTGCAGACCTGCAGTGCTGAATCGGCTTTCAGGAATCAGACAGGAAGTGCGTCATACAATAGCCGATCCATCGAGCTACCAAACGATACTGTAGTTGTTATGATTCAGTGACACCCTCTATCAGATTTGTAAAAGTAATATTTGCTTGCAAATAAATACACCGGTCAAAATTGTAAAATCTGGCAAAAAAACTTAACTTCCGGTGCCAAAAGAAATCATTATCGATAACAAATAAGTTGAGAATTCGCAATTGACAATTGTTTTATACATATCAGCCAATAACATAATAAACTTAGAACCCATAAACTGAAATTAAAAAGGTAAAAAACTTAAAAAGTGATCCTTAGAAAATTGGTTATTCCTCGACAAGGGAATATGCTAGAAGCAATTTTTTGATATCAGTATGATTATATTGATCCAATCTAAATGGCCATTAGAATCAAACGTTATAACGTTAAACAAATAATAAATATAACTCACTTAAAAAAAATATTTGATTTGAAGTCTAAAAATACGGTTTTTGCAAAAAAAGACATTACTTCCGGTGATAATAAAAATCTTAAATTAGTTTAATGCAATCATAAATGGCATAAGGCATCAAATGGTGAAAATTGTATGAAAATTGAATAATAATTGACACTTTTATAGGCCAAAAAGCTTGAAAAGTGACTTGTAGAAAATCGTCTATTTCTCGGCAACCGTACAAGTTAGAAACTTTTTTGTGGTATCTGTATGATCGTATGGGTTCATGCTATTCGTTGATGGGATTCAAATATCATAATTTTAAAAATATTATAAAAGAGACTCATTTGAATAAAATATTTGTTTTTTAGGTTAAAAATACAGTTTTTGCCAAAATGACGTCATTTCCGGTAACAGTGAAACTGTAAAATTGGCTTAACCTAGTCCAAATTGGCATTAGGCATCAAATAAAAGAAAAATATTGAAAATCGGATAATAATTTACTCTTTTATAGACAAAATAACTTGAAAAGTGATGGATGCAAAATTGCATATTTCTCGGCAACTGCTCATATTACGAACTATTTTTGGCATACATTCTCTTCGTCTGGATTATGGCTACGAGTTCATGAAAGTTACGAATAAATAGTTCAAAATATAAAGACGTTGAATGGGTTGTAATAACTGAATTTTACCTTTTTTTTTACATTTTATTCGAAATTGCCCGAAAATGAAATTGAAATTTAAGAATCTGAGCCAAACATTTTATGCGCCTTTACAGGGCGCATACTTTTTGCTATATCAGTTTTCGAAAAAAAATAATATTTGCTGTCAAAAAGTGGTACTTAACTCTCAAAATTGTAGTTTTTGTCAATATTACGCCACTTCCGTTGCGTGCAGAAAAATGTCACCGTAACAAAAAATATTACAATTGACATCACGGAGCATATGCACTTTGTTTTATACAAATCGAACAATAGATAATTAATCTAGGTACGAAAAACTAAATTAGCCAATGGCGACTAAAGAAAATTACTGAGACAAAATTCTTTCTCACTTCTGCTCAAGTAGGGTGATACTTTAACTCTGTGTGAACTACCATCAAAAAATATCCATAAATAAAAAAGTTTTCTGTAAAAATGTAAAAAAAATTCAAAATATCGGAGATTTTTTCGACTACTTCCGGTTTTTCGATCATTGTCGGAATAGCTTTAACTAGTTGATTAGATACTTAACTTCCTTTACCAGAAATGTCAGAAACATTCATTGAGTAGTTTTCGAAAAAAAGATAAATAAAAGAGCATTTTCAATAATTTAATGATTTTTCAACTTTTTTCAAAGATTGAGGTCATATTTGGACCACCTATAATATTGCAACGCTTTTATTATTAAATGCACACGCTAGGCCACCGATAGGACTCTGAGTAAAAAATGTTTAAGAAAAATCGTAGGCGTCGTTTTCGAGAAAAAGGCGTCTCGGAATGCTCCAAAACGGAAAATACTTAGTTTTCGGCGTACCATAATTTATTTCCTAAGAATCAAATTCGTGTTATTTAGATGTTATACGATCGTCTATTAATGGAACTATCCAGCGACACTTTAATTGTTTTGGTCCGCTAATATGTGACGAAGAATTCGAACTTTTGACAAGAGCTCCATTTTTTTTTCATCTTTTTTACATTTTTCTTCGTTTTTTGAACTACTTCCGGTATACGAATCATTGTCGAGTAGTTTTCACATCCAGTTTAGGAGTTTGTATGGGACAAAGGCTCTCTAATGATATACGACACTATACGATCAAATAAAATACTTCTGAGAAATCCAATGTTCAAAATTGTTAAAAATGTCAAAATGTCAAAATATTGAAAATTAAATTTCAATAACTGCATACATATTATACATCATTAGAATCGTAATTAGGTCAGCTTTTTAAATATATATATTTTTTTTTGAAAATCTCTTAAAATAAAAAAATAGTAGAGCATTTTCCAAAATTTCACGATTTTTTGACTTTTTTCAATTTTCAGTGCCTTTTTTGTCTTATTCCAGTTATACGAAGGTCTTAATGGATGGATCCATGCTAAAGACTATCGGAAGGACCATCGATAGATAAAGTTTAAGAAAAATCGTTGGAGCAGTTTTTGAGATAAAGGCGTCCAAAAACGTTCCAAATCAAAAAATGCTTGATTTTCAGCGTGTCATATTTTACTTCTGGATCATCCTATCTGTATGAATTGGGTATCATACGATACTCCAATTCTGATGTAAACCAACGATACCTTAATCCATTTGATCGGTTGATATGGGACGAAGAAATCACGTTTTTCCCAAAGCCCCCATTTTTTGAGTTTTTTTCAAAAAATCAGACATTATTTCGACTACTTCCGGTTTACGAATCGTTGTTGAAATTGCTTTATGCAGCGGTTTGGCAATATGGCTTTATGTTTCAGGGGTTTCAGAAATATCGTTTTATCCTTTCCAAAAAATATAAGGGTTACCAAATGGGCAGAAAATTCGAAAAAATTCGAAAAATAAAGGGCGATAACTCTGAATGAAACTTATATTACTGGAATCGCATAGACTTCAGGAATCCAAAAATGTAGGTCAAATTTGCAAATTTTGAAAAATAACAAAAATTGTCTCATAAACAACGTCTTTTCAATTTTCGAACGATAGAAGTCATAGACAAATATTCGAAATTGAAAAATGTGAGATAGCCATTATCTCGGAAAAGATTCAGGGTTTCCGAAAATGTCATTTGATTAAAAATGGGTAAAGAATTGACGAAATTATGGCCGATTTTCAATATCATGACAACCTACAAAGTTCGGCCACTTCCGGTATGCGCAGAAGTTTGAAAAATAGTTTATGCACTAGCCACCACATGTTTTCCCGATAGAAAAGTTGGTTCCAGATCGATATCTGTTTTCGATCATGGAGAAATAGGCTCCCGCGGTAAAAAATAATAATAATAATAATAACTAGACCTGCAAGCAGCACTGAACCGGCTTTCAGGAATCATACAGGAAGTTAATTATACCATAGCCGATCCATTGAGCTACCAAACTATACATTAGTTGTTTTGCTTCAGTGACACCCTCTATCATATGTAAAGGTAATATTTGCTGGCGAAAAGACCGGTCAAAATTGTAAATTATGGCAAAATTACGTCACTTCCGATGCCGAAAGAAATTTTTATAGGTGAAAAATAAGTCGAAAATTCGCAACATACAAAATACAAACGTTTTTTTATAGACATCGGGCAATAAATAATTAACCTATAACCCATGAACTGAAATTAAGAAGGTAAAAAACTTAAAAGTGACACTCGGAAAATTGGTTATTATTCGACAAGGGAACATGCTAGAAGCCTTTTCTTGATATCAATATGATGGTATTGATTCAGTCTTACTGCCCATTAGAGTCAGAAGTTATAAAGTTAAACGAATAATAAATATAAATCCCTTCAAAAAAATGTTTGTTTTGAAGGCTAAAAATACGTTTTTTGCAAAAATTACATTACTTCCGGTGATATTGAAAATGTTAACGTAGTTCATAGAAGTCATAAATGGCATAAGGCATCAAATGGTAAAAAAATTATAAAAATCGAATAATAATTGACACTTTTATAGACCAAAAACCTTGAAAAGTGACTTATAGAAGATCGCCTATTTCTCTGTAACCATACAAGTTAGAAACCATTTTGTGGTATCTGTATGGTCGTATGGCTTCATTCTATTCGTTGATGGGAATCAAATATCATAATTTTAAAAATATTATAAGACAGATTCATTTGAATAAAATATTTGTTTTTTGGGTTAAAAAACAGTTTTTGCCCAAATGACGTCATTTCCGGTCACAGTGAAAATGTAAAATTGGCTTGACCTAGTCCAAATTGGCATTAAGCATCAAATGGAAAAAAATATTGCAAATCGAATAATAATTCACTCTTTTATAGGCAAAATAACGTGAAAAGTGATGCATGCAAAATTGCATATTTCTCGGCAACTGCTCATATTACAAACTAATTTGCGCATAAATTCTCTTCGTCTGGATTATTGCTACGAGTTTATGAAAATTACAAATAAATATTTCAAAATATGAAGACGCTGAATGAATTGTAAATAACTGAATTTTACACTTTATTTTACATTTTATTCGAAATTGCCCGAAAATGAAATTGAAATTAAAAAATCTGAGCTAAGGATTTTGTGCACCTTTCCAGGGTGCATCCTTTTAGTTATATCAGTTTTGAAAAAAAATAATATTTGCTTTCAAAAAGTGGTACTGAACGGTCAAAATTGTAGTTTTTGTTAATATTACGTCACTTCCGTTGCCGACACAAAAATTTCACCGTAACAAAAAAAATTTCAATTGGGACCACGGAGCATATGAACTTTGTTTTATACAAATCGAACAATATATAGTTTTTCTGGTTACGAAAAACTAAATGAGCCGATGGCGGCTAACGCAAATTACCGAGACATTTTTTTTATCATTTCTGCTCAAGTAGGGTGATATTTTAACCCTGTGTAAAATACCATCAAAAAATATTCATAAATAAAAAAGGTTTTCGTAAAAAAAAAAAAACAATTTTCAAAATATCGGACATTTTTTCGACTACTTCCGGTTTTACGATCATTGTCGTGACAGCTTTACGAAATTCTTTGGATACTTAACTTTCTGTACCAGAAGTGTCAGAAACATCCATTGAGTAGTTTTGGAAAAAAAGATAAATTAAAGAGCGTTTCCAAAAATTTAACGATTTTTCAATTTTTTTCAAAGTTTGAGGCCATTTTTGGACCTCTTATATTATTTCAATGCTTTTCATTTTGGATTCACTATATAGACAACCGATAGGACTTTGAGTAAGAAAAGTTTAAGAAAAATCTGCGGCGTTATTTTCGAGAAAAGGGCGTCTCAGAATGTTAAAAAATCGGAAAATACTAGATTTTTGGCATACAATTATTTATTTCCTTATCATCGAAATCGTATTATTTAGATACCATATGATGGTCCATTAATAGGGCTATCCAGCGACACTTTAGTTCTTTTGGTCCGCTATTACCTAAGGGAGAAATCAAGTTTTTCGCAAGTGCGACAATGTTTTTAACATTTTTTTTTCATTTTTTGAATACTTCCGGTATGGCTATTATTGTCGGAATAGTTTTAATAGCCGGTTGGGCACTAAAATAGCTACAGGGCTCTGTAATGACATATTACATTATCTGATCAGATGAAATGCCCCTGAGAAATCCTATGTTCAAAAGTGCCAAAAATGCAAAAAAATGAAAATATCGAAAATTAAATTTCAAAAACTACATACATATTATACATCGTTAGACTCGTAATTAGGTCAGCTACCTGAATATACAATCTTTTTTTGAAAATCTCTTAAAATAAAAAAAGAGTAGAGCATTTTCCAAAATTTCACGATTTTTCGACTTTTTTCGATTTTCAGTCCGTTATTTCACCTATTCCAGATACTTCAAAGTCTTATTGGATGGCTTCATGCAAAAAACCTCCGAAAGGACTCTCGATAGAAAAAATTAAAAAAAAAGTTGCGGTTATGTTTTCGAGATACAGGCGTCCAAAAATGCTAAAAATCAGAAAATACTTGATTTTCAGCGTGCCATATTTTGCTTCCTGCTAATCGTATCCTTACGAATTGGGTATCATTCAGTGGTCCAATCAGCGCCCGACCAAATGATACCTTAATTCGTTTAATCCGTTGATATCGGACGGAGAAATCGTGTTTTTACCCAAAACACCCATTTTTCACTTTTTTTTCAAAATATCGCATATTATTTCGACTACTTCCGGTTTACGGATTGTTGTTGAAATTGCTTTAAACGGTGGTTTGACCATATTACTTCATGTTCCAGGAATTTCAGAAACGTCGATCTGGCCGTAAAACGAAACTTAAGCTCACAAAATGTGAAGAAAATTCGAAAAAAATCGAAAAATAAAGGGCGATAACTCTGAATGAAACTTATATTATTGGAACCGGATTGCCTTCAGGTATCCAAAAATGTAGGTCAAATTTTAAAATTTTGAAAAATAACAAAAAATGTGTCTTAAACAACATATTTTCATTTTTCGAACGCTAGAAGTCAGCGGCGAAGTTTCGAAATTGCAAAATTTTCAACTGCTATCGTCCGAGAAAAGACTCAGGGTTTCCAAAAATGTAATTTGTATGAAAATAGATACAGAATTGACGAATCTACGGCCGTTTTTTAAATATTTGGCACCGCACGAAATTCGGCCACTTCCGGTCTGCGCAGAAGTTTCAAATACAGTGGAAGGGATAGCCACCATATGGTTTCCTGATAGAAAATTATGTCCCAGATCTGTATCTGTTACAGACACTGAGAAATAGGCTCCCCCGAAAAATAAAATAATAATAATAAATAATAATTTTAGTAATCACAATAGGCTTTCAGACGAAAGTCTGAAAGCCTAATAATAATAACTAGACCTGCAAGCAGCACTGAACCGGCTTTCAGGAATCATACAGGAAGTTTATTATACCATAGCCGATCCATTGAGCTACCAAACTATACTTTAGTTGTTTTGCTTCAGTGACACCCTCTATCATATGTAAAAGTAATATTTGCTGGCTAAAAGACCGGTCAAAATTGTAAATTATGGCAAAAGTATGTCACTTCCGGTGCCGAAAGAAATTTTTATAGATGAAAAATAAGTCGAAAATTCGCAACATACAAAATACAAACTTTTTTTTATAAATATCGGACAATAAATAATTAACCTATAACCCATAAACTGAAATTAAGAAGGTAAAAAACTGAAAAGTGACCCTCGGAAAATTGGTTATTATTCGGCAAGGGAACATGCTAGAAGATTTTTCTTGATATCAATATGATGGTATTGATTCAGTCTTACTGCCCATTAGAGTCAGACGTTATAAAGTTATACGAATAATAAATATAAATCCCTTCAAAAAAATGTTTGTTTTAAAGGCTAAAAATACGTTTTTTGCAAAAATTACATTACTTCCGGTGATATTGAAAATTTTAACTTGGTTCATAGAAGTCATAAATAGCATAAGGCATGAAATGGTAAATAAATTGTAAAAATCGAATAATAATTGACAGTTTTACAGACCAAAAACCTTGAAAAGTGACTTATAGAAGATCGCCTATTTCTCTGTAACCGTACAAGTTAGAAACCATTTTGTGGTATCTGTATGGTCGTATGGCTTCATTTTATTCGTTGATGGGAATCAAATATCATAATTTTAAAAATATTATAAGGCAGACTCATTTGAATAAAATATTTGTTTTTTAGGTTAAAAATACAGTTTTTGCCCAAATGACGTCATTTCCGGTCACAGTGAAAATGTAAAATTGGCTTGACCTAGTCCAAATTGGCATTAGGCATCAAATGGAAAAAAAATATTGCAAATCGAATAATAATTAACTCTTTTATAGGCAAAATAACGTGAAAAGTGATGCATGCAAAATTGCATATTTCTCGGCAACTGCTCATATTACAAACTAATTTTCGCATACATTCTCTTCGTCTGGATTATTGCTACGAGTTTATGAAAATTACAAATAAATATTTCAAAATATGAAGACGCTGAATGAATTGTAAATAACTGAATTTTACACTTTATTTTACATTTTATTCGAAATTGCCCGAAAATGAAGTTGAAATTAAAAAATATGAGCTAAGGTTTTTGTGCACCTTTGCAGGGTGCATCCTTTTAGTTATATCAGTTTTGAAAAAAAATAATATTTGCTTTCAAAAAGTGGTACCGAACTGTCAAAATTGTAGTTTTTGTTAATATTACGTCACTTCCGTTGCCGACAGAAAAATTTCACCGTAACAAAAAAAATTACAATTGGGACCATGGTGCATATGAACTTTGTTTTATACAAATCGAACAATAAATAATTTTTCTGGGTACGAAAAACTAAATTAGCCGATGGCGGCTAACGCAAATTACCGAGACAATTTTTTTTCTCATTTCTGCTCAAGTACGATGATATTTTAACCCTGTGTAAAATATCATCAAAAAATATTCATAAATAAAAAAGGTTTTCGTAAAAAAAATATTTTTTTTCGAAATATCGGACATTTTTTCGACTACTTCCGGTTTTACGATCGTTGTTGTGATAGCTTTACGAAGTCCTTTGGATACTTAACTTTCTGTACCAAAAGTGTCAGAAACATCCATTGAGTAGTTTTAGAAAAAAAGATAAATTAAAGAGCGTTTCAAAAAATTTAACGATTTTTCAATTTTTTTCAAAGTTTGAGGCCATTTTTCGACCACTTATATTATTTCAATGCTTTTCATTTTGGATTCCCTATATAGACAACTAACAGGACTTTGAGTAAGAAAAGTTTAAGAAAAATCGTAGGCGTCGTTTTCGAGAAAAGGGCGTCTCAGAATGTTAAAAAATTGGAAAATACTAGATTTTTGGCATACAATAATTTATTTCCTTACCATCGAAATCGTATTATTTAGATACCATATGATGGTCCATTAATAGGGCTATCCAGCGACACTTTAGTTCTTTTGGTCCGCTATTACCTAAGGGAGAAATCAAGTTTTTCGCAAGTGCGACAATGTTCTTACTCGTTTTTTTCATTTTTTGAATACTTCCGGTATGGTTATTATTGTCGGAATAGTTCTAATAGCCGGTTTGGGCACTAAAATAGCCACAGGGCTCTGTAATGATATATTACATTATCTGATCAGATAAAATGCCCCTGAGAAATCCTATGTTCAAAAGTGCCAAAAATGCAAAAAATTTAAAATATCGAAAATTAAATTTTAATAATTACATACATATTATACATCTTTAGAATCGTAATTAGGTCAGCTATCTGAATATACAACCTTTTTTTAAAAATCTCTTAAAATAAAAAAATAGTAGAGCATTTTCCAAAATTTCACGATTTTTCGACTTTTTTCGATTTTCAGTCCCTTTTTTATCCTATTCCAGACATTTCAAAGTCCTATTGGATGGCTTCATGCCAAATACCTCCAAAAAATAAAAAAAATTGTAGGTTAAGTTTTCGAGATACAGGCATCCAAAAACGCTCCAAATCAGAAAATACTTGATTTTCAGCGTGCCATATTTTGCTACCTTTTCATAGTATCTGTATGATTTGGGTATCATACGATAGTCCATTCTTCATGCAACCCAACGATACCTTAATCCCTTTAATCCGTTGATATCGGGCGAAGAAATCACGTTTTTCCCAAAACCACCCATTTTTTTCGTTTTTTTGCAAATTTTGCACATTATTTCGACCACTTCCGGTTTAAGGAGTCTTGTCGAAATTGCTTTACCTGTTGATATTGGACTTTAACTTCATGTTCCAGAAGTTTCAGAAACGTCAATTCTGCCATAAAACGAAACCTGAGCTCACAAAATGGGAAGAAAATTCGAAAAAAATCGAAAAATAAAGGGCGATAACTCTGAATGAAACTTATATTACTGGAATCGGATGGACTTCAGGTATCCAAAAATGTAGGTCAAATTTGAAAATTTTGAAAAATAACAAAAATTGTCTCGTAAACAACATGTGTTCAATTTTCGAACTATAAAAGTCCTAGACGAATGTTCGAAATTGAAAAATGTGAGATAGCCATTTTCTCAGAAAAGATCCAGGGATTCCAAAAATGTAATTTGTTTGAAAATGGATAAAGAATTGACGAAACTATAGCCGATTTTCAATTTTTAGAGAAAGTACAAAGTTCGGTCACTTCCGGTATGCGCAGAAATTTCAAAAATATTTTATCAAGTAGCCACCACATGGTTTCCCAATAGAAAAGCTAATTCCAGATCGATATCTGTTTTCGATCATGGAGATCTAGGCCCTCGCGGTAAATAATAATAATAATAATAATAACTAGACCTGCAAGCAGCACTGAACCGGCTTTCAGGAATCATACAGGAAGTTTATTATACCATAGCCGATCCAGAGCTACCAAACTATACTTTAGTTGTTTTGCTTCAGTGACACCCTCTATCATATGTAAAAGTAATATTTGCTGGCTAAAAGACCGGTCAAAATTGTAAATTATGGCAAAAGTATGTCACTTCCGGTGCCGAAAGAAATTTTTATAGATGAAAAATAAGTCGAAAATTCGCAACATACAAAATACAAACTTTTTTTTATAAATATAGGACAATAAATAATTAACCTATAACCCATAAACTGAAATTAAGAAGGTAAAAAACTGAAAAGTGACCCTCGGAAAATTGGTTATTATTCGGCAAGGAAACATGCTAGAAGATTTTTCTTGATATCAATATGATGGTATTGATTCAGTCTTACTGCCCATTAGAGTCAGACGTTATAAAGTTATACGAATAATAAATATAAATCCCTTCAAAAAAATGTTTGTTTTAAAGACTAAAAATACGTTTTTTGCCAAAATTACATTACTTCCGGTGATATTGAAAATTTTAACTTGGTTCATAGAAGTCATAAATAGCATAAGGCATGAAATGGTAAATAAATTGTAAAAATCGAATAATAATTGACAGTTTTACAGACCAAAAACCTTGAAAAGTGACTTATAGAAAATCGCCTATTTCTCTGTAACCGTACAAGTTAGAAACCATTTTGTGGTATCTGTATGGTCGTATGGCTTCATTTTATTCGTTGATGGGAATCAAATATCATAATTTTAAAAATATTATAAGGCAGACTCATTTGAATAAAATATTTGTTTTTTAGGTTAAAAATACAGTTTTTGCCCAAATGACGTCATTTCCGGTCACAGTGAAAATGTAAAATTGGCTTGACCTAGTCCAAATTGGCATTAGGCATCAAATGGAAAAAAAATATTGCAAATCGAATAATAATTAACTCTTTTATAGGCAAAATAACGTGAAAAGTGATGCATGCAAAATTGCATATTTCTCGGCAACTGCTCATATTACAAACTAATTTTCGCATACATTCTCTTTGTCTGGATTATTGCTACGAGTTTATGAAAATTACAAATAAATATTTCAAAATATGAAGACGCTGAATGAATTGTAAATAACTGAATTTTACACTTTATTTTACATTTTATTCGAAATTGCCCGAAAATGAAGTTGAAATTAAAAAATATGAGCTAAGGTTTTTGTGCACCTTTGCAGGGTGCATCCTTTTAGTTATATCAGTTTTGAAAAAAAATAATATTTGCTTTCAAAAAGTGGTACCGAACTGTCAAAATTGTAGTTTTTGTTAATATTACGTCACTTCCGTTGCCGACAGAAAAATTTCACCGTAACAAAAAAAATTACAATTGGGACCATGGTGCATATGAACTTTGTTTTATACAAATCGAACAATAAATAATTTTTCCGGGTACGAAAAACTAAATTAGCCGATGGCGGCTAACGCAAATTACCGAGACAATTTTTTTTCTCATTTCTGCTCAAGTACGATGATATTTTAACCCTGTGTAAAATATCATCAAAAAATATTCATAAATAAAAAAGGTTTTCGTAAAAAAATTATTTTTTTTCGAAATATCGGACATTTTTTCGACTACTTCCGGTTTTACGATCGTTGTTGTGATAGCTTTACGAAGTCCTTTGGATACTTAACTTTCTGTACCAAAAGTGTCAGAAACATCCATTGAGTAGTTTTAGAAAAAAAGATAAATTAAAGAGCGTTTCAAAAAATTTAACGATTTTTCAATTTTTTTCAAAGTTTGAGGCCATTTTTCGACCACTTATATTATTTCAATGCTTTTCATTTTGGATTCCCTATATAGACAACTAACAGGACTTTGAGTAAGAAAAGTTTAAGAAAAATCGTAGGCGTCGTTTTCGAGAAAAGGGCGTCTCAGAATGTTAAAAAATTGGAAAATACTAGATTTTTGGCATACAATAATTTATTTCCTTACCATCGAAATCGTATTATTTAGATACCATATGATGGTCCATTAATAGGGCTATCCAGCGACACTTTAGTTCTTTTGGTCCGCTATTACCTAAGGGAGAAATCAAGTTTTTCGCAAGTGCGACAATGTTTTTACTCTTTTTTTTCATTTTTTGAATACTTCCGGTATGATTATTATTGTCGGAATAGTTCTAATAGCCGGTTTGGGCACTAAAATAGCCACAGGGCTCTGTAATGATATATTACATTATCTGATCAGATAAAATGCCCCTGAGAAATCCTATGTTCAAAAGTGCCAAAAATGCAAAAAATTTAAAATATCGAAAATTAAATTTTAATAATTACATACATATTATACATCGTTAGAATCGTAATTAGGTCAGCTATCTGAATATACAACCTTTTTTTAAAAATCTCTTAAAATAAAAAAATAGTAGAGCATTTTCCAAAATTTCACGATTTTTCGACTTTTTTCGATTTTCAGTCCCTTTTTTATCCTATTCCAGACATTTCAAAGTCCTATTGGATGGCTTCATGCCAAATACCTCCAAAAGGACTCTCGATAGAAAAAAAATAAAAAAAATTGTAGGTTAAGTTTTCGAGATACAGGCATCCAAAAACGCTCCAAATCAGAAAATACTTGATTTTCAGCGTGCCATATTTTGCTACCTTTTCATAGTATCTGTATGATTTGGGTATCATACGATAGTCCATTCTTCATGCAACCCAACGATACCTTAATCCCTTTAATCCGTTGATATCGGGCGAAGAAATCACGTTTTTCCCAAAACCACCCATTTTTTTCTTTTTTTTGCAAATTTTGCACATTATTTCGACCACTTCCGGTTTAAGGAGTCTTGTCGAAATTGCTTTACCTGTTGATATTGGACTTTAACTTCATGTTCCAGAAGTTTCAGAAACGTCAATTCTGCCATAAAACGAAACCCGAGCTCACAAAATGGGAAGAAAATTCGAAAAAAATCGAAAAATAAAGGGCGATAACTCTGAATGAAACTTATATTACTGGAATCGGATGGACTTCAGGTATCCAAAAATGTAGGTCAAATTTGAAAATTTTGAAAAATAACAAAAATTGTCTCGTAAACAACATGTGTTCAATTTTCGAACTATAAAAGTCATAGACGAATGTTCGAAATTGAAAAATGTGAGATAGCCATTTTCTCAGAAAAGATCCAGGGATTCCAAAAATGTAATTTGTTTGAAAATGGATAAAGAATTGACGAAACTATAGCCGATTTTCAATTTTTAGAGAAAGTTCAAAGTTCGGTCACTTCCGGTATGCGCAGAAATTTCAAAAATATTTTATCAAGTAGCCACCACATGGTTTCCCAATAGAAAAGCTAATTCCAGATCGATATCTGTTTTCGATCATGGAGATCTAGGCCCTCGCGGTAAATAATAATAATAATAATAATAACTAGACCTGCATAGCAGTGCTGAATCGGCTTTCAGGGTCCTTTAGATCATTGCCATGCTTTTAAATTTACCTTTATACCCTAAACGACCGATAGGACTCGGGGTAACAGAAGTTTAAGAAGTGAAATAGAAGTAGTTTTCGAGATAAACGAGTTTGAAAAGGCTCCAAAAAAAGAGGAAAATACTATATTTTCGGCATCTCATAATCTATTGCCTAACCATCGAATTTGTATCATTCTGATATCATATAAAAGTCCAAAAAGGAAAATACTAGATCTTCAGCGTCCCGTAATATTTGTCATTGAACACGCCATCTTGAGTCGGATCGCGCAAAATCTAATTTTGGAGTAAAATTTTATTTTGAAGTCTAAAAATACGTTTTTTGCAAATATGACATTACTTCCGGTGATAATGGAAATGTTAAATCAGATCATTGCAATCATAAATGGCATAAGGCATCACATGGTGAAAATTGTATGAAAATTGAATAATAATTGACACTTGTATAGACCAAAAAGATTGGAAAGTGACTTGTAGAAAATCGTCTATTTCTCGGCAACCGTACAAGTTAGAAACTTTTTTGTGGTATCTGTATGATGGTATGATTTCATGCTATTCGGTGATGGGATTCAAATATCATAATTTTAAAAATATTATAAACAAGACTCATTTGAATAAAATATTTGTTTTCTAGGTTAAAAATACAGTTTTTGGCAAAATGACGTCATTTTCGGTCACAGTGAAACTGTAAAATTGGCTTAACCTAGTCCAAATTGGCAATAGGCATCGAATGAAAAAAATTTATTGAAAATTGGATAATAATTTACTATTTTATAGGCAAAATAACGTGAAAAGTGATGCATGCAAAATTGCATATTTCACGGCAACTGCTCATATTACAAACTATTTTTCGCATACATTCTCTTCGTCTGGATTATGGCTACGAGTTTATGAAAGTTACGAATAAATAGTTCAAAATATAAAGACGTTGAATGGGTTGTAATAACTGAATTTTACCCTTTTTTTTACATTTTATTCGAAATTGCCCGAAAATGAAATTGAAATTTAAGAATCTCAGCCAAACATTTTATGCGCCTTTACAGGGCGCATACTTTTTGTTATATCAGTTTTCGAAAAACATAATATTTGCTGTCAAAAAGTGGTACTTAACTCTCAAAATTGTAGTTTTTGTTAATATTACGCCACTTCCGTTGCGTGCAGAAAAATGTCACCGTAACAAAAAATATTACAATTGACATCACGAATCATACGCACTTTGTTTTATACAAATCGAACAATAAATAATTAATCTAGGTACGAAAAACTAAATTAGCCAATGGCGACTAAAGAAAATTACTGAGACAAAATTCTTTCTCACTTATGCTCAAGTAGGGTGATACTTTAACTCTGTGTAAACTACCATCAAAAAATATTCATAAATAAAAAAGTTTTCTGTAAAAATGTAAAAAAAAATCAATATATCGGATATTTTTTCGACTACTTCCGGTTTTTCGATCATTGTCGGAATTGCTTTAACAAGTTGATTAGATACTTAACTTCCTGTACCAGAAATATCAGAAACATTCATTAAGTAATTTTTGAAAAAAAGATAAATAAAAGAGCATTTTCAATAATTTAATGATTTTTCAACTTTTTTCAAAGATTGAGGTCATTTTTGGACCGCCTATAATATTGCAACGCTTTTATTATTAAATGCACACGCTAGGCCACCGATAGGACTCTGAGTAAAAAATGTTTAAGAAAAATCGTAGGCGTCGTTTTCGAGAAAAAGGCGTCTCAGAATGCTCCAAAACGGAAAATACTTAATTTTCGGCGTACCATAATTCATTTCCTAAGAATCAAATTCGTGTTATTTAGATGTTATACGATCGTCTATTAATGGAACTATCCAAAGACATTTTAATTGTTTTGGTCCGCTAATATGTGACGGAGAATTCGAACTTTTGGCAAGAGCTCCAATTTTTTTTCATCTTTTTTACATTTTTCTTTGTTTTTTTAACTACTTCCGGTATACGAATCATTGTCGAGTAGTTTTCACATCCAGTTTTGGAGTTTGCATGGGACCAGGGCTCTCTAATGATATACGACACTATACGATCAAATAAAATACTTCTGAGAAATCCTATGTTCAAAAGTGTTAAAAATGTCAAAGTGTCAAAATATTGAAAATTAAATTTCAATAACTGCATACATATTATACATCATTAGAATCGTAATTAGGTCAGCTTTTTAAATATATATCTTTTTTTTGAAAATCTCTTAAAATAAAAAAATAGTGGAGCATTTTCCCAAATTTCACGATTTTTCGACTTTTTTCGATTTTCAGTCCCTTTTTTGTCTTATTCCAATTATATAATAGCCTTAATGGATGGATCCATGCTAAAGACTACCGGAAGGACCATCGATAGATAAAGTTTAAGAAAAATCGCTGGAGCAGTTTTCGAAATACAGGCGTCCAAAAACGCTCCAAATCAGAAAATACTTGATTTTCAGCGTGCCATATTTTGCTTCCAGCTCATTGTATCCGTACGAATTGGGTATCATCCAGTGGTCCAATCACCGCTAGGCCAAATGATACCTTAATTTGTTTAATCCGTTGATATCGGACGGAGAAATCGTGTTTTTACCCAAGACACCAATTTTTCACGTTTTTTTCAATATATCGCATATTATTTCGACTACTTCCGGTTTACGGATTGTTGTTGAAATTGCTTTAAACGGTGGTTTGACAATATTGCTTCATGTATCAGGAATTTGAGAAACGTTGATCCGGCCGTAAAACGAAACTTAAGCTCACAAAATGTGAAGAAAATTCGAAAAAAATCGAAAAATAAAGGGCGATAACTCGGAATGAAACTTATATTACTGGAACCGGATTGCCTTCAGGTATCAAAAAATGTAGGTCAAATTTGAAAATTTTGCAAAATAACAAAAATTGTCTCTCAAATAAAATTTTTCATTTTTCGATCGCAAGAAGTCAGCGGTGAAGTTTCGAAATATCGAAATTTTCAACTGCTATCGTCCGAGAAAAGACTCAAGGTTTCCGAAAATGTCATTTGTGTGAAAATAGGTACAGAATTGACGAATCTACGGCCGTTTTTTAATTTTTTGACACAGCACGAAATTCGACCACTTCCGGTCTGCGCAGAAGTTTCAAAAATAGTTTATCAAGTAGCCAACACATGGTTTCCCTATAGAGAATTAGGTCCGAGATCGGTATCTGTTACAGGCGCTGAGAAATAGGAGCCCCCGAAAAATAAAATAATAATAATAAATAATAATAATTTTAGTAAAAACAATAGTCTTTCAGACGAAAGTCTGAAAGCCTAATAATAATAATAACTAGACCTGCAAGCAGCACTGAACCGGCTTTCAGGAATCATACAGAAAGTTTATTATACCATAGCCGATCCATTGAGCTACCAAACTATACTTTAGTTGTTTTGCTTCAGTGACACCCTATACCATATGTTAAAGTAATATTTGCTGGCGAAAAGACCGGTCAAAATTGTAAATTATGGCAAAATTACGTCACTTCCGGTGCCGAAAGAAATTTTTATAGGTGAAAAATAAGTCGAAAATTCGCGACATACAAAATACAAACTTTGTTTTATCATATCGGGCAATAAATAATTAAGGTAAAAAACTTAAAAGTGACCCTGGGAAAATTGGCTATTATTCAACAAGGGAACATGCTAGAAGCCTTTTCTTGATATCAATATGATGGTATTGATTCAATCTTACTGCCCATTAGAGTTAGACGTTATAAAGTTAAACGAATGATAAATATAAATCCCTTCAAAAAAATGTTTGTTTTGAAGGCTAAAAATGTGTTTTTTTGCAAAAATTACATTACTTCCGGTTATATTGAAAATGTTAATTTAGTTCACAGAAGTCATAAATGGCATAAGGCATCAAATGGTAAAACAATTATTAAAATCGTATAATTATTGACACTTTTATGGACGAAAACCCTTGAAAAGTAACTTATAGAAGATCGCCTATTTCTCTGTAACCGTACAAGTTAGAAACCATTTTGTGGTATCTGTATGGCCGTATGGCTTCATTCTATTCGTTGATGGGAATCAAATGTCATAATTCTAAAAATATTATAAGGCAGACTCATTTTAATAAAATATTTGTTTTTTAGGTTAAAAATACAGTTTTTGCCCAAATGACGTCATTTCCGGTCACAGTGAAATTGTAAAATTGGCTTGACCTAGTCCAAATTGGCATTAAGCATCAAATGGAAAAAAAAAATGCAAATCGAATAATAATTCCCTCCTTTATAGGCAAAATAACGTGAAAAGTGATGCATGCAAAATTGCATATTTCTCGGCAACTGCTCATATTACAAACTAATTTTCCCATACATTCTCTTCGTCTGGATTAATGCTACGAGTTTATGAAAATAACAAATAAATATTTCAAAATATGAAGACGCTGAATGATTTGTAAATAACTGAATTTTACACTTTATTTTACATTTTATTCGAAATTGCCCGAAAATGAAATTGGAATTAAAAAATCTGAGCTAAAGATTTTGTGCACCTTTGCAGGGTGCATCCTTTTAGTTATATCAGTTTTGAAAAAAATAACATTTGCTTTCAAAAAGTGGTACAGAACTGTCCAAATTGTAGTTTTTGTTAATATTACGTCACTTCCTTTGCCGACAGAAAAATTTCACCGTAACAAAAAATATTACAATTGGGACCACGGAGCATATGAACTTTGTTTCATACAAATCGAACAATAAATAATTGTTCTGGGTACGAAAAACTAAATTAGCCGATGGCGGCTAACGCAAATTACCGAGACAATTTTTTTTCTCATTTCTGTTCAAGTAGGATGATATTTTAACCCTGTGTAAAATACCATCAAACAATATTCATAAATGAAAAAGGTTTTCGTAAAAAAATTTTTTTTTTTCAAAATATCGGACCTTTTTTTTGACTACTTCCGGTTTTACGATCATTGTCGTGATAGCTTTACGAAGTTCTTTGGATACTTAACTTTACGTACCTGGAGTGTCAGAAACATCCATTGAGTAGTCTTGGAAAAAAAGATAAATTAAAGACCGTTTCCAAAAATTTAACGATTTTTCAATTTTTTTCAAAGTTTGAGGCCATTTTTGGACCACCTACATTATTTCAATGCTTTTCATTTTGGATTCACTATATAGACAACCGATAGGACTTTGAGTAAGGAAAGTTTAAGAAAAATCGTAGGCGTCGTTTTCGAGAAAAGGGCGTCTCGGAATGTTAAAAAATCGGAAAATACTAGATTTTTGGATACAATAATTTATTTCCTTACCATCGAAATCGTATTATTTAGATACCATATGATGGTCCATTAATAGGGCTATCCAACGACACTTTAGTTCTTTTGGTCCGCTATTACCTAAGGGAGAAATCAAGTTTTTCGCAAGTGCGACAATTTTTTTAACCTTTTTTTTCATTTTTTGAATACTTCCGGTGTGGTTATTATTGTCGGAATAGTTTTAATAGCCGGTTTGGGCACTAAAATAGCCACAGGGCTCTGTAATGATGTATTACATTATATGATCAGATAAAGTGCCCCTGGGAAATCTGGTGTTCAAAAGTGCCAAAAATGCAAAAAAATTAAAATATCGAAAATTAAATTTCAATAACCACATACATATTATACATCGTTAGAATCGTAATTAGGTCAGCTATCTGAATATACAACCTTTTTTTGAAAATCTCTTAAAATAAAAAAATGGTGGAGCATTTTCCAAAATTTCACGATTTTTCGACTTTTTTCGATTTTCAGTCCCTTTTTTATCCTATTCCAGACATTTCAAAGTCTTATTGGATGGCTTCATGCAAAATACCTCCAAAAGGACTCTCAATAGAAAAAATTTTAAAAAAATTGTAGGTTAAGTTTTCGAGATACAGGCGTCCAAAAATGCTAAAAATCAGAAAATACTTGATTTTCAGCGTGCCATATTTTGCTGCCTGATCATAGTATCTGTACGAATTGGGTATCATACGATAGTACAATCCTAGTGCAGTCCAATGGTACCCTAATTTGTTTAATCCATTGATATCGGACGGAGAAATCGCGTTTTCCCCAAAACTATCCATTTTTTGGCATTTTTTCAAAATATTGCACATTATTTCGACTACTTCCGGTCTACGGATCATTGTTGAAATTGCTTTATTCCTTGCAATGGTCATTTGGCTTCATGCCTTAGAAGTTTCAGATTCGCCAATTCGGCCATATAACGAAACCCGAGCTCACAAAATAGGTAGAAAATTCGAAAAAAATCGAAAAATAAAGGGCGATAACTCTGAATGAAACTTATATTACTGGAATCGGATGGACTTAAGGTATCCAAAAATATAAGTCAAATTTGAAAATTTTGAAAAATGAAAAAAATTGTCTCTTAAACAACATTTTTCAATTTTCGAACGCTAGAAGTCAGCGACGAAGTTTCGAAATTACAAAATCTTAGATTGCTATTGGCTCGAAAAAGATTCAGGGTTTCCGAAAATGTCATTTGTTTGAAAATGGGTAAATAATTGACGAAACTATGGCCAATTTTCCATTTTTTGACAACGTACAAAGATCTGCCACTTCCGGTATGCGCAGAATTTTCGAAAATACTTTATCAAGTAGCCACCACATGGTTTCCCGAAAGAAAAGTTGATTTCAGATCGATATCTGCTTTCGATCATGGAGAACTTGGCCCCCGCGGTAAATAATAATAATAATAACTAGACCTGCAAGCAGCACTGAACCGGCTTTCAGGAATCATACAGAAAGTTTATTATACCATAGCCGATCCATTGAGCTACCAAACTATACTTTAGTTGTTTTGCTTCAGTGACACCCTATACCATATGTTAAAGTAATATTTGCTGGCGAAAAGACCGGTCAAAATTGTAAATTATGGCAAAATTACGTCACTTCCGGTGCCGAAAGAAATTTTTATAGGTGAAAAATAAGTCGAAAATTCGCGACATACAAAATACAAACTTTGTTTTATCATATCGGGCAATAAATAATTAAGGTAAAAAACTTAAAAGTGACCCTGGGAAAATTGGCTATTATTCAACAAGGGAACATGCTAGAAGCCTTTTCTTGATATCAATATGATGGTATTGATTCAATCTTACTGCCCATTAGAGTTAGACGTTATAAAGTTAAACGAATGATAAATATAAATCCCTTCAAATAAATGTTTGTTTTGAAGGCTAAAAATGGGTTTTTTTGCAAAAATTACATTACTTCCGGTTATATTGAAAATGTTAATTTAGTTCACAGAAGTCATAAATGGCATAAGGCATCAAATGGTAAAAAAATTATTAAAATCGTATAATTATTGACACTTTTATGGACGAAAACCCTTGAAAAGTAACTTATAGAAGATCGCCTATTTCTCTGTAACCGTACAAGTTAGAAACCATTTTGTGGTATCTGTATGGCCGTATGGCTTCATTCTATTCGTTGATGGGAATCAAATATCATAATTCTAAAAATATTATAAGGCAGACTCATTTTAATAAAATATTTGTTTTTTAGGTTAAAAATACAGTTTTTGCCCAAATGACGTCATTTCCGGTCACAGTGAAATTGTAAAATTGGCTTGACCTAGTCCAAATTGGCATTAAGCATCAAATGGAAAAAAAAATTGCAAATCGAATAATAATTCCCTCCTTTATAGGCAAAATAACGTGAAAAGTGATGCATGCAAAATTGCATATTTCTCGGCAACTGCTCATATTACAAACTAATTTTCCCATACATTCTCTTCGTCTGGATTAATGCTACGAGTTTATGAAAATAACAAATAAATATTTCAAAATATGAAGACGCTGAATGATTTGTAAATAACTGAATTTTACACTTTATTTTACATTTTATTCGAAATTGCCCGAAAATGAAATTGGAATTAAAAAATCTGAGCTAAAGATTTTGTGCACCTTTGCAGGGTGCATCCTTTTAGTTATATCAGTTTTGAAAAAAATAACATTTGCTTTCAAAAAGTGGTACAGAACTGTCCAAATTGTAGTTTTTGTTAATATTACGTCACTTCCGTTGCCGACAGAAAAATTTCACCGTAACAAAAAATATTACAATTGGGAACACGGAGCATATGAACTTTGTTTCATACAAATCGAACAATAAATAATTGTTCTGGGTACGAAAAACTAAATTAGCCGATGGCGGCTAACGCAAATTACCGAGACAATTTTTTTTCTCATTTCTGTTCAAGTAGGATGATATTTTAACCCTGTGTAAAATACCATCAAACAATATTCATAAATGAAAAAGGTTTTCGTAAAAAAAAATTTTTTTTTCAAAATATCGGACATTTTTTCGACTACTTCCGATTTTACGATCATTGTCGTGATAGCTTTACGAAGTTCTTTGGATACTTAACTTTACGTACCAGAAGTGTCAGAAACATCCATTGAGTAGTCTTGGAAAAAAAGATAAATTAAAGAGCGTTTCCAAAAATTTAACGATTTTTCAATTTTTTTCAAAGTTTGGGGCCATTTTTGGACCACCTACATTATTTCAATGCTTTTCATTTTGGATTCACTATATAGACAACCGATAGGACTTTGAGTAAGGAAAGTTTAAGAAAAATCGTAGGCGTTGTTTTCGAGAAAAGGGCGTCTCGGAATGTTAAAAAATCGGAAAATACTAGATTTTTGGCATACAATAATTTATTTCCTTACCATCGAAATCATATTATTTAGATACCATATGATGGTCCATTAATAGGGCTATCCAACGACACTTTAGTTCTTTTGGTCCGCTATTACCTAAGGGAGAAATCAAGTTTTTCGCAAGTGCGACAATTTTTTTAACCTTTTTTTTCATTTTTTGAATACTTCCGGTGTGATTATTATTGTCGGAATAGTTTTAATAGCCGGTTTGGGCACTAAAATAGCCACAGGGCTCTGTAATGATGTATTACATTATATGATCAGATAAAGTGCCCCTGGGAAATCTGGTGTTCAAAAGTGCCAAAAATGCAAAAAAATTAAAATATCGAAAATTAAATTTCAATAACCACATACATATTATACATCGTTAGAATCGTAATTAGGTCAGCTATCTGAATATACAACCTTTTTTTGAAAATCTCTTAAAATAAAAAAATGGTGGAGCATTTTCCAAAATTTCACGATTTTTCTACTTTTTTCGATTTTCAGTCCCTTTTTTATCCTATTCCAGACATTTCAAAGTCTTATTGGATGGCTTCATGCAAAATACCTCCAAAAGGACTCTCAATAGAAAAAATTAAAAAAAAATTGTAGGTTAAGTTTTCGAGATACAGGCGTCCAAAAATGCTAAAAATCAGAAAATACTTGATTTTCAGCGTGCCATATTTTACTGCCTGATCATAGTATCTGTATGAATTGGGTATCATACGATAGTACAATCCTAGTGCAGTCCAATGGAACCCTAATTTGTTTAATCCATTGATATCGGACGGAGAAATCGCGTTTTCCCCAAAACTATCCATTTTTTTGCATTTTTTCAAAATATTGCACATTATTTCGACTACTTCCGGTCTACGGATCATTGTTGAAATTGCTTTATTCCTTGCAATGGTCATTTGGCTTCATGCCTTAGAAGTTTCAGATTCGCCAATTCGGCCATATAACGAAACCCGAGCTCACAAAATAGGTAGAAAATTCGAAAAAAATCGAAAAATAAAGGGCGATAACTCTGAATGAAACTTATATTACTGGAATCGGATGGACTTAAGGTATCCAAAAATATAAGTCAAATTTGAAAATTTTGAAAAATGAAAAAAATTGTCTCTTAAACAAAATTTTTCAATTTTCGAACGCTAGAAGTCAGCGACGAAGTTTCGAAATTACAAAATCTTAGATTGCTATTGGCTCGAAAAAGATTCAGGGTTTCCGAAAATGTCATTTGTTTGAAAATGGGTAAATAATTGACGAAACTATGGCCAATTTTCCATTTTTTGACAACGTACAAAGATCTGCCACTTCCGGTATGCGCAGAATTTTCGAAAATACTTTATCAAGTAGCCACCACATGGTTTCCCGAAAGAAAAGTTGATTTCAGATCGATATCTGCTTTCGATCATGGAGAACTTGGCCCCCGCGGTAAATAATAATAATAATAATAATTTTAGTAATCTCAATAGGCTTTCAGACGAAAGTCTGAAAGCCTAACTAGACCTGCAAGCAGCACTGAACCGGCTTTCAGGAATCATACAGGAAGTTCATTATACCCTAACCGATCCATTGAGCTACCAAACTATACTTTAATTGTTTTGCTTCAGTGACACCTTCTATCATATGTAAAAGTAATATTTGCTGGCGAAAAGACCGATCAAAATTGTAAATTATGGCAAAATTACGTCACTTCCGGTGCCGAAAGAAATTTTTATAGGTGAAAAATAAGTCGAAAATTCGCAACATACAAAATACAAACTTTGTTTTATACATATCGGGCAATAAATAATCAACCTATAACCCATAAACTGAAATTAAGAAGGTATAAAACTTAAAAGTGACACTGGGAAAATTGGCTATTATTCGACAAGGGAACATGCTAGAAGCCTTTTCTTGATATCAATATGATGGTATTGATTCAATCTTACTGCCCATTAGAGTCAGACGTTATAAAGTTAAACGAATAATAAATATAAATCCCTTCAAAAAAATGTTTGTTTTGAGGGCTAAAAATATGTTTTTTGCAAAAATTACATTACTTCCGGAGATATTGAAAATGTTAATTTAGTTCATAGAAGTCATAAATGGCATAAGGCATCAAATGGTAAAAAAATGATAAAAATCGAATAATAATTGACACTTTTATAGACCAAAAACCTTGAAAAGTGACTTATAGAAGATCGCCTATTTCTCTGTAACCGTACAAGTTAGAAACCATTTTGTGGTATCCGTATGGTCGTATGGCTTCATTCTATTCGTTGATGGGAATCAAATATCATAATTTCAAGAATATTATAAGGCAGACTCATTTGAATAAAATATTTGTTTTTTAAGTTAAAAATACAGTTTTTGCCCAAATGACGTCATTTCCGGTCACAGTGAAAATGTAAAATTGGCTTGACCTAGTCCAAATTGGCATTAAGCATCAAATGGAAAAAAATATTGCAAATCGAATAATAATTCACTCTTTTATAGGCAAAATAACGTGAAAAGTGATGCATGCAAAATTGCATATTTCTCGGCAACTGCTCATATTACAAACTAATTTGCGCATGCATTCTCTTCGTCTGGATTATTGCTACGAGTTTATGAAAATTACAAATAAATATTTCAAAATATGAAGACGCTGAATGAATTGTAAATAACTGAATTTTACACTTTATTTTACATTTTATTCGAAATTGCCCGAAAATGAAATTGAAATTAAAAAATCTGAGCTAAGGATTTTGTGCACCTTTGCAGTGTGCATCCTTTTAGTTATATCAGTTTTGAAAAAAAATAATATTTGCTTTCAAAAAGTGGTACTGAACGGTCAAAATTGTAGTTTTTGTTAATATTACGTCACTTCCGTTGCCGCCAGAAAAATTTCACCGTAACAAAAAAAATTACAATTGGGACCACGGAGCATATGAACTTTGTTTTATACAAATCGAACAATAAATAATTTTTCTGGGTACAAAAAACTAAATTAGCCGATGGCGGCTAACGCAAATTACCGAGACAATTTTTTTTCTCATTTCTGCTCAAGTAGGATGATATTTTTAACCCTGTGTAAAATATAATCAAAAAATATTCATAAATAAAAAAGGTTTTCGTAAAAAAATTAATTTTTTTCAAAATATCGGACATTTTTTCGACTACTTCCGGTTTTACGATCGTTGTCGTGATAGCTTTACGAAGTTCTTTGGATAATTAACTTTCTGTACCAGAAGTGTCAGAAACATCCATTGAGTAGTTTTGGAAAAAAAGATAACTTAAAGTGCGTTTCCAAAAATTTAACGATTTTTCAATTTTTTTCAAAGTTTGAGGCCATTTTTGGACCATTTATATTATTTCAATGCTTTTCATTTTGGATTCACTATATAGACAACCGATAGGACTTTGAGTAAGAAAAGTTTAAGAAAAATCTGCGGCGTCGTTTTCGAGAAAAGGGCGTCCCAGAATGTTAAAAAATCGGAAAATACTAGATTTTTGTTATACAATAATTTATTTCCTTACCATCGAAATCGTATTATTTAGATACCATATGATGGTCCATTAATAGGGCTATCCAGCGACACTTTAGTTCTTTTGGTCCGCTATTACCTAAGGGAGAAATCAAGTTTCTCGCAAGTGCGACAATGTTTTTAACCTTTTTTTTTTCATTTTTTGAATACTTCTGGTATGGTTATTATTGTCGGAATAGTTTTAATAGCCGGTTTGGGCACTAAAATAGCCACGGGGCTCTGTAATGATATATTACATTATCTGATCAGATAAAATGCCTCTGAGAAATCCTATGTTCAAAAGTGCCAAAAATGCAAAAAATTTAAAATATCGAAAATTAAATTTCAATAACTACATACATATTATACATCGTTAGAATCGTAATTAGGTCAGCTATCTGAATATACAACCTTTTTTTGAAAATCTCTTCAAATAAAAAAATAGTAGAGCATTTTCCAAAATTTCACGATTTTTCGACTTTTTTTGATTTTCAGTCCGTTATTTCACCTATTCCAGACATTTCAAAGTCGTAATGGAATGTTTCGTACTTCAGACTACCACAAGGTCTCTCGATAGAGAAAGTTTCATAAAAATCGCTGGAGTAGTTTTCGAGATACAGGCGTCCAAAAATGCTAAAAATCAGAAAATACTTGATTTTCAGCGTGCCATATTTTGCTGCCTGTTCATAGTATCCGTATGAATTTGGTATCATACGATAGTGAAATCCCAGTGCAGTCCAATGGTACCCTAATTTCTTTAATCCATTTATATCGGACGGAGAAATCGCGTTTTTCCCCAAAATACCCATTTTTTGCATTTTTTTCAAAATATCCGACATTATTTCGACCACTTCCGGTGTACAGATTATTGTTGAAATTGCTTTATTCCTTGCAATGGTCATTTGGCTTCATGCCTCGGAAATTTCAGAAACGTCAATTTGGCCATAAAACGGAACCCGAGCTCACAAAATGGGTAGAAAATTCGAAAAAAATCGAAAAATAAAGGGCGATAACTCTGAATGAAACTTATATTACTGGAATCGGATGGACTTCAGGTATCCAAAAATGTAGGTCAAATTTCAAAATTTTGAAAAATAACAAAAATTGTCTCGCAAACAACATGTTTTCAATTTTCGAACGATAAAAGTCATAGACGAATGTTCGAAATTGAAAAATGTGAGATAGCCATTGTCTCAGAAAAGATTCAGGGATTCCAAAAATGTAATTTGTTTGAAAATGGATAAAGAATTGACGAAACTATGGCCGATTTTCAATTTTTAGACAACGTGCAAAGTTCGGTCACTTCCGGTATGCGCAGAAATTTCAAAAATATTTTATCAAGTAGCCACCACATGGTTTCCCAATAGAAAATCTAATTCCAGGTCGATATCTGTTTTCGATCATGGAGATCTAGGCCCCTGCGGTAAATAATAATAATAATAATAATAATAATAATAATTTTAGTAATCTCAATAGGCTTTCAGACGAAAGTCTGAAAGCCTAATAATTTTAGTAATCTCAATAGGCTTTCAGACGAAAGTCTGAAAGCCTAATAATAATTTTAGTAATCTCAATAGGCTTTCAGACGAAAGTCTGAAAGCCTAATAATAATAATAATAATAATTTTAGTAATCTCAATAGGCTTTCAGACGAAAGTCTGAAAGCCTAATAATAATTTTAGTAAAAACAATAGTCTTTCAGACGAAAGTCTGAAAGCCTAACTAGACCTGCATGCAGGAATGACGGGTTTCACTGGTGCCACGTTACCCTTAAACATGTCACTTCCGGTGCCAAGTTACCCTTGAACATATGTCACTTCCGGTACCAGCGAAACCACTAAACAGGTTTCCAAATTAACATTGCACGCAAATAAAATGGACGCAGAATCAACAAAATCCAGCAATATCAATTCATTTTATACATTTGTTACTTGTTAATGATCTTAACAAAATTAAATTACTCCCGGTGTTAATGCAAATGTTCAATTAGTCTTATGAAATCAGAAATGGCATACGATATCATATAGTGAAAATTTTATGTAAATCGAATAATAATTGCCACTTTTAAAGACCAAAAAACTTGAAAAGTGACTTGTAGAAAATCGGCTATTTCTCCGCAACCGTACAAGTTAGAAACCATTTTGTGGTATCTGTATGATCGTATGGGTTCATTCTATTTGTTGATTGGCATCAAATACCATACTTTGAAAAAAATTTCAAAACAGACTCATTTGAATAAAATATATGTTTTAGAGGCTAAAAATACAGTTTTTGCCAAAATGACGTTACTTCCGGTGATAATGAAAATCTTAAATTATTTGTATGAAATCCCAAATGGCATTAGGTATAACATGGTGTGACGTTTATGAAAATCGAATAATAATTGACCCTTTTATGGCCCCGAAACCTTCAAAAGTGACCTGTAGAAAACCGTCTAATTCTCGGCAACCGAACAAGTTAGAAACCATTTTATGATATCTATATGACCATATGAGTTTTGTTTATATGTGAATTTAAACCAAATGTTAAAATTATTAATACATATTACGTTATTCTTGGTTGAATAAAACATTGATTTAAAAAGTTTAAAATGCATTTTTTGACCAAATGATGTCACTTCCGGTGTCAATTTTAAATTGTAATCAACTTGATATGACGCTACGTGCTTTTTGAATCAAATGATGTCACTTTTATAAAAATCCAATCATAATTGACTATTTTACAGGCAAAATAACCAAAACAGTGACTTGTACAGAACTGCTCATTTCTTGGTAACTGCTTATAGTACAAACGAATTTTAACATACATTTTCTTCGTATGGATTATAGCTACAAGTTTATAAAAGTTACGAAGAAATATTTTAAAATCTGAAAAGCCTGAATAGGTTGTAAATAGGCCAATTTTACACCATTTTTAGCCTCTTAATCGAATTTGCTCGAAAATGAAATCGAAATTAAAAAAACTGCTTCCTACATTTTTCGCGCCTCGAAAGGGCACACTCTTTGAGTCAAATAATTTTTCCAAAAAATAATATTTGTTTTCGAAGAAGGAAAATAACTGTCAAAATTGTAGTTTTTGGTAAAATTATGCCACTTCCGGTGCCGACAGATAAAACTTTTGGTAATAAAAAAAATGACAATTGATACAACGAAGCATATAAACTTTGTTTTATACAAATCGAACAATAAAAAATTAATCTAGGACTTAAAAACTGAATTAGCCAATGGCGGCCAAGGTAAATTACTGAGACAAAATTCTTTAACATTTTTGCACTAGTCAGATGACCCTTTAATTCTGTGCATAATACGACTAAAAAATATTCATAAATAAAAAAGTTTTTTGTAAAATTTTAAATTTTCAAAATTTGGCGCCTAATATCTTTGAAGATTTACCGAAAATCAAAAATCGAAAGTAGTGTAGCTATGTGCCCTGTCTCCGGCTATGCCAAAATGTATCGAAAGTTAAAATTCAATGATTATTGTTAAAATTACTGCAATATTTTAAAAAACGATAATTTGGTGATTTCGGACATTTCGCATTGTCGCAGAACGTTCAAAATAGCTTTATCCTCTAAGTCACACCCACTTTCCCAGTAAAACCGAAGAAATCGTAACGATGCGACAAGCAGTTGCTGAGATCTACTCAAAACAAAAGAAGAATAATAATAATAAGAATAATAATTTTAACAAAAACAATAGTGTTTCACACAAGCTTCGCAGTGTGAAACCCTAATAACTAGACCTGCAAGCAGCACTGAACCGGCTTTCAGGAATCATACAGAAAGTTTATTATACCATTGCCGATCCATTGAGCTACCAAACTATACTTTAGTTGTTTTGCTTCAGTGACACCCTCTACCATATGTTAAAGTAATATTTGCTGGCGAAAAGACCGGTCAAAATGGTAAATTATGGCAAAATACGTCACTTCCGGTGCCGAAAGACATTTTTATAGGTGAAAAATAAGTCGAAAATTCGCAACATACAAAATACAAACTTTGTTTTATCATATCGGGCAATAAATAATTAACCTATAATCCATAAACTGAAATTAAGAAGGTAAAAAACTTAAAAGTGACCCTGGGAAAATTGGCTATTATTCGACAAGGGAACATGCTAGAAGCCTTTTCTTGATATCAATATGATGGTATTGATTCAATCTTACTGCCTATTGGAATCAAACATTATAAAGTTAAACGAATGATAAATATAAATCCCTTCAAAAAAATGCCTGTTTTGAAGGCTAAAAATACGTTTTTTGCAAAAATTACATTACTTCCGGTGATATTGAAAATGTTAATTTAGTTCATAGAAGTCATAAATGGCATAAGGCATCAAATGGTAAAAAAATTATTAAAATCGTATAATAATTGACACTTTTATAGACGAAAACCCTTGAAAAGTGACTTATAGAAGATCGCCTATTTCACTGTAACCGTACAAGTTAGAAACCATTTTGTGGTATCTGTATGGTCGTATGGCTTCATTCTATTCGTTGATGGGAATCAAATATCACAATTCTAAAAATATTATAAGGCAGACTCATTTTAATAAAATATTTGTTTTTTAGGTTAAAAATACAGCTTTTGCCCAAAAGACGTCATTTCCGGTCACAGTGAAAATGTAAAATTGGCTCGACCTAGTCCAAAATGGCATTAGGCATCAAATGGAAAAAAAATATTGCAAATCGAATAATAATTCCTTCCTTTATAGGCAAAATAACGTGAAAAGTGATGCATGCAAAATTGCATATTTCTCAGCAACTGCTCATATTACAAACTAATTTTCCCATACATTCTCTTTGTCTGGATTAATGCTACGAGTTTATGAAAATAACAAATAAATATTTCAAAATATGAAGATGCTGAATGAATTGTAAATAACTGAATTTAACACTTTATTTTACATTTTATTCGAAATTGCCCGAAAATGAAATTGGAATTAAAAAATCTGAGCTAAAGATTTTGTGCACCTTTGCAGGGTGCATCCTTTTAGTTATATCAGTTTTGAAAAAAATAACATTTGCTTTCAAAAAGTGGTACAGAACTGTCAAAATTGTAGTTTTTGTTAATATTACGTCACTTCCGTTGCCGACAGAAAAATTTCACCGTAACAAAAAATATTACAATTGGGACCACGGAGCATATGAACTTTGTTTTATACAAATCGAACAATAAATAATTGTTCTGGGTACGAAAAACTAAATTAGCCGATGGCGGCTAACGCAAATTACCGAGACAATTTTTTTTCTCATTTCTGTTCAAGTAGGATGATATTTTAACCCTGTGTAAAATTCCATTAAAAAATATTCATAAATGAAAAAGGTTTTCGTAAAAAAAATCTTTTTTTTTCAAAATATCGGACATTTTTTCGACTACTTCCGGTTTTACGATCATTGTCGTGATAGCTTTACGAAGTTCTTTGGATACTTAACTTTCTGTACCAGAAGTGTCAGAAACATCCATTGAGTAGTTTTGGAAAAAAAGATAAATTAAAGAGCGTTTCCAAAACTTTAACGATTTTTCAATTTTTTTCAAAGTTTGAGGCCATTTTTGGACCACCTATATTATTTCAATGCTTTTCATTTTGGATTCACTATATAGACAACCGATAGGACGTTGAGTAAGAAAAGTTTAAGAAAAATCGTAGGCGTCGTTTTCGAGAAAAGGGCGTCTCGGAATGTTAAAAAAGCGGAAAATACTTGATTTTTGGCATACAATAATTTATTTCCTTACCATTGAAATCGTATTATTTAGATACCATATGATGGTCCATTAATAGGGCTATCCAACGACACTTTAGTTCTTTTGGTCCGCTATTACCTAAGGGAGCAATCAAGTTTTTCTCAAGTGAGACAATGTTTTTAACCTTTTTTTTTCATTTTTTGAATACTTCCGGTATGGTTATCGTTGTCGGAATATTTTTAATAGCCGGTTTGGGCACTAAAATAGCCACAGGGCTCTGTAATGATATATTACATTATCTGATCAGATAAAATGCCCCTGAGAAATCCTGTGTTCAAAAGTGCTAAAAATGAAAAAAATTTAAAATATCGAAAATTAAATTTCAATAACTACATACATATTATACATGGTTAGATTCTTAATTAGGTCAGCTATCTGAATATACAACCTTTTTTAAAAAATCTCTTCAAATAAAAAAATAGTAGAGCATTTTCCAAAATTTCACGATTTTTCGACTTTTTTCGATTTTCAGTCCGTTATTTCACCCATTCCAGATATTTCAAAGGCTTATTGGGTGGTTTCATGCAAATTAACTCCGAAAGGACTCTCGATAGAAAAAATTTAAGAAAAAGTTACGGTTAAGTTTTCAAGATATAGGCGTCCAAAAACGCTCCAAATCAGAAAATACTTGATTTTCAGCGTGCCATATTTTGCTGCCTGATCATAATATCCGTATGAATTGGGTATCATACGATAGTACAATCCTAGTGCAGTCCAATGGTACCCTAATTTCTTTAATCCATTGACATCGAACGGAGAAATCGCGTTTTCCCCAAAACTATCCATTTTTTGCATTTTTTCAAAATATTGCACATTATTTCGACTACTTCCGGTCTACGGATCATTGTTGAAATTGCTTTATTCCTTGCAATGGTCATTTGGCTTCATGCCTTAGAAGTTTCAGATTCGCTAATTCAGCCATATAACGAAACCCGAGCTCACAAAATAGGTAGAAAATTCGAAAAAAATCGAAAAATAAAGGGCGATAACTCTGAATGAAACTTATATTACTGGAATCGGATGGACTTAAGGTATCCAAAAATATAAGTCAAATTTGAAAATTTTGAAAAATGAAAAAAATTGTCTCTTAAACAAATTTTTTTAATTTTCGAACGCTAGAAGTCAGCGACGAAGTTTCGAAATTACAAAATCTGAGATTGCTATTGGCTCGGAAAAGATTCAGGGTTTCCGAAAATGTCATTTGTTTGAAAATGGGTAAATAATTGACGAAACTATGGCCAATTTTCAATTTTTTGACAACGTACAAAGATCTGCCACTTCCGGTATGCGCAGAATTTTCGAAAATACTTTATCAAGTAGCCACCACATGGTTTCCCGAAAGAAAAGTTAATTTCAGATCGATATCTGCTTTCGATCATGGAGAATTTGGCCCCCGCGGTAAATAATAATAATAATAACTAGACCTGCATGCAGGAATGACGGGTTTCACCGGTACCACGTTACCCTTAAACATGTCACTTCCGGTGCCAAGTTACCCTTGAACATATGTCACTTCCGGTAACAGCGAAACCACTAAACAGGTTTCCAAATTAACATTGCACTCAAATAAAATGGACGCAGAATCAACAAAATCCAGCAATATCAATTCATTTCATACATTTGTTACTTGTAGATGATCTTGACAAAATTAAATTACTCCCGGTGTTAATGCAAATGTTCAATTAGTCTTATGAAATCAGAAATGGCATACGATATCATATAGTGAAAATTTTATGTAAATCGAATAATAATTGCCACTTTTAAAGACCAAAAAACTTGAAAAGTGACTTGTAGAAAATCGGCTATTTCTCTGCAACCGTACAAGTTAGAAACCATTTTGTGGTATCTGTATGATCGTATGGGTTCATTCTATTTGTTGATTGGCATCAAATACCATAATTTGAAAAAGATTTCAAAACAGACTCATTTGAATAAAATATCTGTTTTGGAGGCTAAAAATACAGTTTTTGCCAAAATGACGTTACTTCCGGTGATAATGAAAATCTTAAATTACTTGTATGAAATCCCAAATGGCATTAGGTATAACATGGTGTGACGTTTATGAAAATCGAATAATAATTGACCCTTTTATGGCCCCGAAACCTTCAAAAGTGACCTGTAGAAAACCGTCTATTTCTCGGCAACCGAACAAGTTAGAAACCATTTTATGATATCTATATGACCATATGAGTTTTGTTTATATGTGAATTTAAACCAAAAGTTAAAATTATTAATACATATTAAGTTATTCTTGGTTGAATAAAACATTGATTTAAAAAAGTGTAAAATGCATTTTTTGACCAAATGATGTCACTTCCGGTGTCAATTTTAAATTGTAATCAACTTGATATGACGCTACGTGCTTTTTGAATCAAATGATGTCACTTTTATAAAAATCCAATCATAATTGACTATTTTACAGGCAAAATAACGAAAACAGTGACTTGTACAGAACTGCCCATTTCTTGGTAACTGCTTATAGTACAAACGAATTTTAACATACATTTTCTTCGTATGGATTATAGCTACAAGTTTATAAAAGTTACGAAGAAATATTTTAAAATCTGAAAAGCCTGAATAGGTTGTAAATAGGCCAATTTTACACCATTTTTAGCCTCTTAATCGAATTTGCTCGAAAATGAAATCGAAATTAAAAAAACTGCTTCCTACATTTTTTGCGCCTTGAAAGGGCACACTCTTTGAGTCAAATAATTTTTCCCAAAAATAATATTTGTTTTCGAAGAAGGAAAATAACTGTCAAAATTGTAGTTTTTGGCAAAACTATGCCACTTCCGGTGCCGACAGATAAAACTTTTGGTAATAAAAAAAATGACAATTGATACAACGAAGCATATGAACTTTGTTTTATACAAATCGAACAATAAAAAATTAATCTAGGACTTAAAAACTGAATTAGCCAATGGCGGCCAAGGTAAATTACTGAGACAAAATTCTTTAACATTTTTGCACTAGTCAGATGACTCTTTAATTCTGTGCATAATACGACTAAAAATTATTCATAAATAAAAAAGTTTTTTGTAAAATTTTAAATTTTCAAAATTTGGCGCCTAATATCTTTGAAGATTTACGGAAAATCAAAAATCGAAAGTAGTGTAGCTATGTGCCCTGTCTCCGGCTATGCCAAAATGTATCGAAAGTTAAAATTCAATGATTATTGTTAAAATTACTGCAATATTTTAAAAAACGATAATTTGGTGATTTCGGACATTTCGCATTGTCGCAGAACGTTCAAAATAGCTTTATCCTCTAAGTCACACCCACTTTCCAAGTAAAACCGAAGAAATCGTAACGATGCGACAAGCAGTTGCTGAGATCTACTCAAAACAAAAGAAGAATAATAATAATAAGAATAATAATTTTAACAAAAACAATAGTGTTTCACACAAGCTTCGCAGTGTGAAACCCTAATAATTTTAGTAATCTCAATAGGCTTTCAGACGAAAGTCTGAAAGCCTAATAATAATTTTAGTAATCTCAATAGGCTTTCAGACGAAAGTCTGAAAGCCTAATAATAATTTTAGTAATCTCAATAGGCTTTCAGACGAAAGTCTGAAAGCCTAATAATAATAATAATAAGAATAATAATTTTAACAAAAACAATAGTGTTTCACACAAGCTACGCAGTGTGAAACCCTAATAATAATAAGAATAATAATTTTAACAAAAACAATAGTGTTTCACACAAGCTACGCAGTGTGAAACCCTAATAAATGGAACCAGAGAAGACTATCCTTAATAGGCAAAGCGATAGTTGTCAATATGCTTTGTGTATCGAAACTATGGTATGTACTAAGAGTTGTTGATATTCCCGACCCTGTTGTCAATGATATAAATTCTTCTATCAAAAAGTTTCTATGGTATAATAAAACTCCATTAATTAAGTCCTCAACCGTAATAGGTAGCCATAAACAAGGCGGAATTAATATACCTAATATACTCTGTAGACAGCATGCCTTCCGACTAGTATGGCTAAAAAGATATGTCGATCCAAATTTTAACTGTATATGGAAACATTTGATGTCATATTTCCTATCATTATATTGTAATCTAAAGTTAGACATTGATGTATTTTCAATTAATATGGTTAAAAAGGGATTTGGGCCTATGCCACCCTTCTACGTCAACTTACTCACAGCATGGGATATTTTAAATAGCAAAACTCGTATCAAACCATGTACATATAATAGCATTATGAACCAACCCATATTTTACAACCCATTTATATTACATAATAACAACCCCTTATCTTTTAATTTATTCATAAAGTGTAATATCATTAAAATAGCTGATATTTCTCACTGTGTTATACACGGACTATTTCCGCTTGCATTTATTATAGATATGTTTGAATGTGAAGATATTGATATAAGTCATACTATGATAGAAAATCAGTACAATATAATTTGTAATGCCATACCGACTGAATGGATTAGTATAATTAATAGCGAATCACATCCAATTGTAAAAACGCAAGATCTCACATTTATGAGCGATGATAAATCAGTCAATATTACTAATTGTACATCTGGAATTTTCTATACATTTTTACGGAATAAGATGTTTCAAAAACCCACATCAGTAGAATATTGGGATAATTTATATGTAGATATTAACTATGGCGGGGGAAAGCGGCAAAAACATAATGCTATGTAGAAATGTCTAATTCAAAACACACATGTAACATAATGCCATATACAATACCTAAAACGTCTAATGCAAAAAACAAAATACAAGAAACCTCTAACTCTAATACCAAATACCTCATACGTCTATTGCAAAAGACAAAATACAAGAAACCTCTAATACCAAATACATTTTACAATCTGAAACATCTACCATAAGCATTAGATGACATATCTCGTTGTCATTACTTATGTTTCTCCACTGAATTATCTTTATTTAGGTCAATGTCAAGGTCGAACTATTTTCTAATCGACACAATAATTTCTCCCAAACGAAGGGAGCTAACTCTAGTTTATTGTTGGACTCAGACTAGTAACTGAATGACAGAATTGCACATTTTGACCATTTTCTGGATGTCAATGATCCATTTACCTGGATAGTATTCACCTCAGAATGCTAATTATCGTCCAAATTTAACATTTCAGGTCTACATCTCAAAACCCGATGACTTCCTGGACTGGCTTTAGTAGAATGATGATGCATATTAATTTCATCCCTGATCTCTATGACACCGGTGGTGAAAGTGGAAGGCAAATCGTAATCAGTTTGGGTTCCAGCCGAGGACCCCTGTAAACTTTGCTTTTTGATGATGATTTCATTTCCGAGCTTGAACAGGACACCCGTGTGTTTATCATGACCTCTCATATTGGAAGATAACATAAATGGCAATAAATGGCCTGTGTGTTGACGGTTGTTCATATCTCTTTGCCAGGAAAGTTGTAGGCACCATCACCATTGTAAATCATTTGACAGACCAGAGTGAACAGGGTGACCTATGATTGGTCAGCAGTGTATCTGATTCAATACTGGGGGGTGGGGATGAAAAAAACTGTTGTAGTGTTACATAATCAGATTTTTTCCACTAACTTATCCGGTGGAAATACAGCTATATAGGTGATATTTTGATATTCATAGGCACTTCATGTTTCAACATCTTAGATTTGGCAAAATTTGGCACTTGAAGCTATGTTAACAGAGAAAACTGTGTGATTTTTGATGAAAGTGTCAAGAAGTCTAATATTGCATCATGATTACTGTTTTAAAGTATTTTCATGTTTCATTTATATTGAATTTATCTCATCTTTTTACAGAATGCATTTATGTTCAATAATAAAAATGTTCTGTGGAATTCAAAATTCATGTGCTTTCAAATTATACGATTTCATACTGGGGGTGGGGTTGAAAAAGCTGTTGTAGTGTTACACAATCAGATTATTTCAACTTACTTATCCTATGGAAATACAGCTATATAGGAGACAGTTTAACATTGATAGGCACTGCAGGTTTCAACATCTTAGATTTAACCATAATTTGGCACTTGAAACTGCGTTAACTGCGAAAAACTGTATGGTTTTTGATGAAAGTGTTAAAAAGTCTAATATTGCATCATGATTGCTGTTTTAACCCTTGTCGGTGCAATCGGACCCCAAACTTACAACTCGCAGTAGGAATTTTGCTAATGTGTTTGCTGCCTGATACCATATTGCGTATGCCAGACTATTCTTTCTTTCAACATCTGCATGTTACAAATACCAAAAATTAAATGACAAATTCCAAAAATTCTATGGTTTTTGTATCAAGCGTGAATCGCCATTTAACCTCGTTATAACATAGTACACAAAGTAGCAATTTTGTGAGTATTATTAAATCTGTTCAAAATATCACTTAAATGTTTCTGTATAATAATTTAGTTGTTTTTCAGTTGTCAAATATAAATGCAAATAAAAACTTAACCGCTGCTTTTAAATTCAAATACATCTGTACGTAAAAACTTTGAATTACAACTGGGGTCCATACGGACCCCTTGTTACCTGCTATGTGATTCTCACCACGTGCACCCACAAGGGTTAAAGTATTTCCATGTTTGATTCACATTGAATTTATCTCATCTTTTTACAGAATGCATTTATGTTCAACAATAAAAATGTTGTGTGGAATTCAAAATTCATGTCCTTTGAAATTTCTCTCTGAAATTCCGCAGTTTTCTGATGTATTATAGTGTTTGCAGAATGCAGCACTGCTCATCTGAATATGCATGGATTTTCATAATCTTTGGCCAGGGAATTGCATATATGTTTGTTTATTAGATTACAAAAGATTTGTTCAAATAGCAGCAACATGTGAGGTATATACGACTAAAACTAGTAATTATTTCCCCTCATTTCATGACCAATGTAGTGCGATTTATAAATAGACAATTTTTCCCTTATTTTTTTTCTCCCCTCTTCCTGCATTTTTGGGTTGACTTTTTGGTCTAGAATTGGAGAAAAGGCATCAAATTTTCAATTTCATAGCAGTTTGGGGTAATATTGAGGATATTACAGCGGAGGGATAGGGGGTGTAAAATGTCTTTCTGCGGAGCAATCATTGTGTCGGAAGTGAGATTTTCAACCCAATCAACTTAAAATCCCCGTAGCAAAAAATCTAAACGGTCAACCCAATACAAATTTATGATGAGGAGATTGCCAAATGTGGTCACCATTGTGCCTAAAAAGATTGGAAGCAACGGAATGTTGAGAAAAAAACTACAGCCTGTGATGTTACAGGCATTTAACATTGAAGTTAATGGGCAAATAATTACTAGTCTGAGACCAGAACAATAAACTAGAGTTAGCTCCCTTCGTTTGGGAGAAATCATTGTGTCGATTAGAAAATAGTTCGACCTTGACATTGACCTAAATAAAGATAATTCAGTGGAGTAATGACAACGAGATATGTCATCTAATGCTTATGGTAGATGTTTCAGTTTGTAAAATCAATTGTGCATAAGAGGTTATATGTATTTTGTATTAGAGGTTTCTTGTATTTTGTCTTTTGCATTAGACGTATGAGGTATTTTGTATTAGAGGTTTCTTGTATTTTGTTTTTGGCATTAGACGTTTTAGGTATTTGGTATGGCATTATGTTACATGTGTGTTTTGAATTAGACATTTCTACATAACATTAGGTTTTTGCCGCTTTCCCCCGCCATAATTAACTGGAATTTGGTATGGGCTAATATTTTCAACCCACTGAAAAGTTCGAATAGTATTAACAATGATTTTAATATCGCTCATAATATTATTTTTACTAACGAAAAGCTATTTAAGTATTCAAGGATAGATCAACCCCACTGCAAATTATGTAATAGTCATGATATAGAAACTATGGAACATTTATTTATATCATGCCCTAGTATTCAAACACTTATTGGCGGTATAAATTCTATTTTAATAGATTTCAACCCAGATGGCTTCAGCCAAATGGAGTTCCATAAATGGCTTTTATTTAGTTACAAACTTTCGACATGTAAGAAAACTAATACAATTTTAAACATTATACTATCTACTGTTCGCTTAGCTATTGTTAAACGCAGGAATCTATTTGTAAAAACAAACTCGTATGTAGATACCATACAGCTATTTCAGAAATTATTATACAACCATGTTACACATTTATATTACTATTATAAAGACGCTGAATTTAAGAAATTACTCCATTACCCACCATATATTTATGTACATAATTTTACTCCCGTAATTAATCTTAATTTATAAATGACGTCTCCTTTGTATTATGAAGTTATTATTCACCACAGGAAATATAGATAGCTATATACATCACAACTTTTCCAGTGGAAAAAGTCCCGAAATATCACGAACTAATTATAAGAGTACCGTGGAATCGCCCCTATAGAGATCTTCTATTTCGAACCATCTTCTAAGGTCTCTATTAGAGGGACTAAATTCCACAATTTCATTATTATAAATACAACATTATTGTAATCCATACATAACTCTAAAATAATTTCTTATAATTTACAACTATAAACCTCAAATACAGGCATCGTTTGAAATGTACATAGATTTATTTTTAACCTTTCTTTATTAATTAACCAACTTTTAACCTTGTATTATATACAATATGTATTTATTCATTATATACACAATTGTATTAAATGATGCCTGTAAACGTTAATATTCTTTGTTAATAAAGATTTATATATAAAAAAAAAAAAAAGAGTGCCGAGCTTCGACCTCTAGCTGGCCGGTCACCTCTGGCTTGCGGCTGTGGTTTCGAGCCCTGCTGTGAGCGTATGTGGCATGGAGATAGGGGCGCCTTCTCAACCTCGTGGGTTTCCTCCGGGCACTCCGGTTTCCTCCCACAGCAAAGACCCCTGCGCGTGCGCTAAGATAATGAAAATGAAAAATAAGACTTGTCTGCGATATCACCTTCGGTGGAAGCGGACGTTAAACACCAAGAACAACAACAACATACGGTCTAGTATGATTTACACAGTTACAAAAGTAAGTTCTTGTCATTATTTATCGCTGCCTGAGTGGGACTCAGTCATTCCCGAATTATCTAGTATTATCGCCCAGTGCCACCTTAATAGGGTTAATCTTCGAAGGTGTATATTTTCTATTTTGTTTGCCATATGTTATAATTTTGCTGACCATTACTCCCAGAGAATAGATGCGATCATAAGGTCTTTACATTGGGGCACAGGAAGACCCCCACTAACATCACCAACCACCACTATTTTCATCCAAACCCTAGACTCGCCAGAATAGGTGGCTGAAAATTGACCAAAAATGACGTGAAAAAGGGCAAAAATGTCCAAAAATCAATCTGAGGCTATATCTCAATAACGGTTAAATTTTGAGATCGGTTCTTCTGGCTGTGAAGTAGTCTTGAGGAGTCCATAAAATCCTCCCGAGATGAACTTGATCTGCCGACCCCCACCTTCTGCATGGTTTTCTCGTGGAATGACTCTTAACGACTATACACTTTATTTTATTTCCCTGAACAATTCGTGGCCGATTTCATGGGCGCGGCCGTGTTTGTTTACGTTTTCGGACGATACTTCCGGTAGACGCGATCAGTCCATAGCAACCTTCCTAGTTACGGCGGCTTTTACAAATATTCGGCCGTAATCTTTTAATTATATTACACACGTTTAATTCATTACTGTTTGTATATTACCACTGCTATTTGTACTGTATATTATTAAAGTCACTATGTATTTCCATATATCTTTCCTACATGTATTTTGCTCAGTTGTATTATATTCTGTGGAATATTTCCCACAGTTTCCAACATTTTCCGCGAGCTTTTCCAACGTCGTTGGAATCGGTGTGTCTATATAAGGTAATTAACGCTCGGAACTGAACAGCCGTCAGATGATTTTCACAAAATTCGAGTAGAGGGGGTTTAGGCATATGCAGAGTGAGAGTTTTATTATATTTTATAAGAGTTTTTTCATAGTTAGTAGCATTAATAATATAAGTATTATAAGGACACAAGTCATTCCGGATTTAGTTATTATATTAAGATAAAGAAGTATAGATCTAAGGATTACAAGTTTTCAAGGGATTTTGAACAGCTTTCATGGTGAGTTGACTGAATTCTACAGTAATCAGGCTTATTAATAATTGTTATTTTCTTAGTTAGTAGATTCTGGGTATGAATCATAACTAAGGGGATTTTGTCTTGTTCAGGATTTGAACAAGGGGGAATATTTCAGACTTCAATAGGAAAGCAACACCTTGATAAAGTTTATTTATAGACCTATGCTATTATTTATGTGCAATTGAAATTAAATATTGATAATACTAAACTACGTACACGTCATAAATACATGTAATACACATGAATTGAAGATTGATCGTTATATGATTTTATTCAATTGTATTTCATATGTCATTCAATATTTGCGTCATTAAAGACTTGATTTTTTACACAACGTAGTTTATTTATGTTTGGGTATTTAGGTTTGTCAAACCAGTTAACACTGTTTAGGACAATCTTTTATCCGTATAGTTGTATAAGCTAGTTTAACGTGCTTTAGCTTCAATTAACTGTTGCTTGGTACGTCGTCCGTGATCGTCAAGCTCGGGACCGTCACACTTGTACCTTATTTAATTGTCAGTCCCCCCCCCAGCACCCCTCACAAGATGAACCACATCGGAAATGAAAAAGAATAAAAATAAAACAAAACCATATAATATTAATCAGCATAGTGACAAAATATAACATGAAAATTTATTGACATGTACAGTACATTTAATTAAAACATTTTTTAAAATATGTATTAATTGTATTTAAAAACTGCTTACAAAAATACATGTACATGAATACAGGTTTAAGCCTACTCATAAAAAATCACATAATTTCATAGATATCATCATCAGTATTAAAATCAATGTCACTGTCGAACAATTTACACTAATCCATACAAGAAAGTTTTCACTTGTTACAAGTACATCTATCTGTAATGCAGCCTGATTTGTATCCACAGTGAAAATTTTATTTGGTGCTTGATCTTTAGTCACCCTAACCCTGTCATTTTAAACAGTAGTGTTTAACAAAAGGGGCAAAAAATTTTGCAGCTACAGTAAGGCAACCCGGGGGGAATGCACCAGAATAGGCCCCAGGTTTGATGGGTGGTGCAAGGGCCAAAGCAACATTTTCATCCAGGGGACACATGCAAAGTCAATCTGGTGTGGAATTAATTCATACATATTTTTTTCATAAATAGGGCCTAACATGAGCTCTTGTACCAACTCATCTATTTTGATTCTCTTTTTCTCCATACATCTTGGGTATATTTCTTAAAGTACTGTGCATGGTGTTTCACCTCAATGGTGACACAGTCTTCACCATATTAGTCCTCTATTGGTCTGAGTGGTCTTGATTCGAGTAGTCCTTACTCCTTGGTGACTGCGAGTTGTCATGCCTTTAGGAATATAAGAATATCTATCTTTACCAATCAACTTGTTAAATGATCCCCTTAACAAATTAACCAGACCTATTATTCTTTTTTTTGTTGGTAAAATTTTAGCTGCTTGCTTCTAACATCACTTTCTAACTTTCGTCAACAAGTTTGGAATCGTGATAATGTTTCATACACAGTTGTTGGGTTTTTTTTTACGTTGAAATGTGAGAACTCGGTATTATTAGTATACCCCATTGATTGAGAACTTTGTCTGCACATTCCCGGAGTTCTTTGTACTTTGTCTTACAAATCAGCATTTGTCTCCGGCACAAACCTGTCATTTCCATCTAATTCGTTCCAATGGTTAGCCAATACCTAAAATTGTTCCCACCTTGTCGCATTGAACGGTTTTAGCTTAGTGTTTTTAACAAAATATTCACAAGTATTCAGTTTTCGCTATCCTTCCGCCATATTTACTATCTAAACAGAGCAGTGACCTTTGACTCTACTCGACCTTCCATTGTGTTTCTGATTGGCGAGCTATGTCACGTGATTTGTTAAAACCAAATCACCGCGAAATTCAAATACCATCGCACATTAAGTAAGCCTATATTTATTTTACGGTTTCTGTCAAACGTCAAAGAATGGATAACAGAAAAGTCGCGTGGCAATGAAGTAATACTAGAAGAATTAGATGATGTACATTTTTTTACCCGAAACTTGCTAGGACGGAAAACAGAAGCAGGCTAGCTAGAAATTTCACACCACGGCCTATAGGCCTATATATATATATATATATATATATATATATATATATATGCCTATATATATATATAAATAAAATCTAAGTGTGTATGGTTGTGTGTATGTATGGTTGTGTATGTTTTTTCGCCCATCACGTTTCGTCGCCACACTCCACCTACACATTATTATGTGTTATTAAATTAACCAGCATCACAACAGGAATGTTTTAGGCCAGTGAATTCGGGCCCAAGGCGAATTACGCTTCGTCGCCGCGCTTAACCCCCATATATCTCGTATCAAATTGAAAAGAACGGCTACGTATGTATTTTAGGCCATCGAATCTGTCCTACAGGCAAATTTGAGCCACGAACGAATAAGACCTCGGGCGAATTTAGGTCCCGTGGGAATTTGGGCACTGGGCGAATATGGGTCCCTAGCAAATTTGGGCTATGGGCGAACTTGGACCCCGGGCGATCAATTTGGGCTCGTGTATAGGCGGGTAAACTACGAGTAGTTTATTTGATAATATTTGATAATATTAGCATCATAGAAAGAAGCGGGTATCGAAACCTCCCCCCCCCCCACACACACACCCACGCCAATGTGTAGCCTATACGAGACCTCGGTTTTCCATGCCATCCGAACGACATGCTGTCCCCAGGCCTTCCGTCCTACACTGATAAGAGGGTACCTCGCAAGAAAGGCTAGACTACGCATTGAGCCACCGCAGGTCCAAGTTCATTTCGAATCCGGACACATGACCTCGCTCTTTTAACCAAACCCTTCCTTCTCCACTGATATGGAAAAACCCCGCTAAACAGTAGGTTTAACGTCCTACTGTTCTGCTCCGACTGTGCTATAAGGGAAATTGTGCCCGGAAAGCGGCACCTAGGTCTCTTCTTATATCGGATCCAGGCTGCCAAGGGATCTTTTACGTGTACGTCAATTTACAGCCTAGGATTTTCATCCCATCCGAACAAATAGACAACTGTCCTTGCCAAACCCTCCGTCCTGCACCAATGCAATGACATGGGGAAACCACGTCGGAAAACCCGATAAACTTTCTAGTCCAATGCAGGGATCGAACACGTGACCTTCAGTTTAGTGAGCCAGCGTCTTACCCACTTAGCAGCCGTGGCTCCAAACATTAACGTCCTACTCACTGAGCCACCGTAGCTCCCACTTCATTTTGATTCCGAACACGGGACATTGTTTTTCTATGCCACCCGAACGACTATACGTGGTCCCCTGTCAATTCTTTCCCCCTACACCACTGAAGTAAGAGAGCAAACGTCCCACTCACTGACCCACCGTAGTTCCTCGGTTATTTTTATTCATTCCGAACGATTATACTTTGTCTCTTGCTGAGCTCTCCGTTCTACAGGACTTCGGTTATTTTTATTCCATCCGAACTATTATACTTTGTCTCTTGCTAATTTCTCCGTCCTACACCACTGACAATAGTGAACATCGCCAAAAATCACGAGGAACTTTGAAGAAGTTACAGAGCAAACGTCCTACCCAGTGAGCCACCGTAGAACCAACTTCCTTGCGATTCCAGACACAGGACATCGTTTTTTTTAAAATCCCATTCGAACAACTATACATTTTCCCTTGTCAGGCTCTCCATCCTGCAGCACTGACAAAACCACGCATCAAGTGAAAACTCCCAATGAATATTTTTAGAGAGCAAAGAAAGATTTGACTGAAGACTTAAAATCAATTACAGAATACAATACTATCTGTGCAAGAAGAGATTAAACATGTTTAGGACTATTAAATTTTCTAGTCTAGAACTCGGTAGTCAGTGGATATGCGTAATAACTGTACTTCCGAGGCGAGGGAGCGAGAACACGAGAAGACGAGATTGTGACAAAGCGAGGGAGCGAGAACACGAGAGGACGAGATTGAGTCAAAGGCGAGGGAGCGAGAAGTCGAGGGACGAGAAGACGAGAAGTAATCTCGTGTTCTCGGGGCGAGATCCTCGTATTCTCGCCCTGTTTCCTCGCGTTCTCGCTCCCTCGCTCCCTCGCCCTCGACTTCTCGCTCCCTCGCGTTCTCGCTCCCTCGCCCTCGACTTCTCGTCTTCTCGTGTTCTCGCCCTCGACTTCTCGTGGCGTGGGACGAGATTCTGAAATGGCCGCAATAGGCTTCCATACTGGCGTCTATCAATTGACCGACAATTGTAATAAAGGCCCTCAATTCAGAGAAACGAATATCAACGACAAGATATTAACGCTATTCACGATTTCCCCGAAAAGCATAAAAGACTTAGTTGTTGACGTCAACAATTAGATATACTGACACACATGATATTATATTCGGTTATTTTTCCACCCTTGTATTCAAGTCTCCATAACAGTCTTAATATTTATAAATACACCACAGAAAAGGAAAAAGAATAGATTATGTATTTCTAAATGTTGTTATTGGTCACGAAAAACAAACCAAACAAAAAAAACCAAAACACAGCCTTTGATTGGTTGTTATTGATACGACAGTTGCGTGTAGTTATAATACTTATATTAATTATTACCGAACTGATATATACATCACAGCGTTACCCACCTGAGCTACGAAAACTTTACAGTCATCTCACAAAATGAAGGCTTTTCTCGTTCTTGCAGTTTTGATAAGTATGGAATATAGTTATAATTTATTTTTTTTTATTTTGATAATTTTTTTAAAAGCAATATTTTATTGATAAATGAATGAGATTTAACATCGAATTCTGACCAATGGTTTGGATTGTTCGTACTTGGTTTTATTTTGTTATTACCTCTAACAAGTCTTTCGGTAGGTTTCAAATACTATAATAGACCGTCGGGTGGCTTGGAGTTAGCTTGGATTTAAAACAGTTATCCATCTATAGATACATTATGTGAGATAAGATAAAGAGATGGCAGTCCTCAATATAATAGTTAAAAACTAGATAATGTAAAGGGAATTTGCTGAAAATATCAGCCATATTGATCCACTCTAAACTGAGAATTTAGCAATTGCGGATTTTACGACGGGTTTTATATAAACACAGGAAAATAATTTACAATAAATTATAAACAAAAGTTATATAGCTTCGTTTCAAGTTATAAATGTAATTAAAACTACACTAATAACATAATTCTAAATTTTTTTTTTAAATTTTATTGTTGAAATATCTACATGTACAAACCAAGTTATACAATTTCATGTTTCCATATAATATTTTAGTAATATAATTCAGTAAACATTACATTTTCCTCTTTCAAATCTGAAAAGAAATGTTACTTTGTCACGCTTCAGTAGTAGATAATATACATTGAATATAAGCAGAAAAGAGAGTCAATCTACTAAACATCCACCAATTTAAGACCCGAGGAAAATTACTGTAATGTTCACATTAAAATACTAGACATTATATAAATTTGAGAAAATCTATCTCTAATACTTTCACATGAACTGTAGACAAGCCCTATATTAAGTTAATATTTTCAGTTAAAGGACCCCATTTTTGTTGGAATTTTTCTATTTTGTTATTTTTCTGGCAAATAAACTTTTCAATTATGTAATATTCTTTAATATTTATTAAGAGAACTTTGAATGATGGTTTTGAATCATTTTTAGTACATCTATATAAATAATATTTTGTTATTAAAATAACATGATTCCATAAAGTGGATGCATTAGGGTTTCCTAACAGAACGTTAGCTTTAGAGTAGTCCTTATCTTGCAATATTAGTAACCACTCTTTTAAATCCATCCACAGTTTTCGTGAGATAGAACAGGAGTAAAACAAATGTTCTAGTGTTTCTGGTTCTTGTTCACAAAATGAACATAGATTATTTTCTGTTATTTTGATTTTGAACAAGAATGTTTTAGTGGTTAGAATTCTGTTTATCATTTTATATTGGAATTCTATAAGTTTAGTCTCGGTAGTGCATTTCCATGGAATCACAAAAATTTTCTTCCAAGTTTCATCATTAATCTCCTGACCAATATTCATTTTCCATTTAACTTTCTCTTTTTATTATATTCAATTTTTGATTCAAATTGAGCAGCCCTTTTTAGCCTTCGTTAAGGTCTCAAGAATTACAGGTTTTATTGGCCCTATCATTTTAGGTTCTGACAGTTCTATCTTTTTCTTCCATGATTTTAGTATTGCTGTCATTACCCTATGATAATCCAGAAATGTACCTTTAATTTTGTGAATGTTTTTCAATTCTTGATATTTATAAAACTTTCCGTCTGGGGATATCAAATCTGAAATCAAACTCACACCATTATTATGCTAATTTTGGATAAGGTCAAGTTTAATATTATAGTTATACCATAATGGTTTCAGTATTATTGTAAACCTTTCAGGAAATCATGGTATGCCAAAATGACGTCTTTCCAGAATGGACTATCTGTAGATAATACCAATTCTGTCATATATTTCCGGTCTATTTTAAGGATATCCCTGATACCTCCAAAATATTGGTCTGGGAATAGTGTCCATGAACTATTCTGGCTCCACCAGCGCCTTATCCAGCTTAGTTTGAGACATTTAATAAATGTTTTTATGTGTGTCATTTTCAGACCACCTATATCATATGTTTGGGACATTTGATCTCTTTTAATCTTATCATTGCTTTTACCCCAAATAAATTTGAACATTAATCTTTCAATTTTTTTAAAGTATTTATCTGTAGGATTGGGCAATGACATTAGCAAATGGTTTAACTTTGGGATTACTAAAGTTTTTAGAACACATATTTTTCCTAAGATTGTAAGTGATCTCTGTCTCCATATATTGAGAAGTTTCTTTATTTCAATTATTTTGCTATCAATATTCATAACTGTTATATCCTGTAGTTCAACACTGTATTTGATGCCTAGATAAGTAAAGGTATCAGTCCAACCTACTTCAATATCCTTACATATTGTTTCATTGGTTTTTGCTTTCTGACCTATCCACCCTGCTTTTGTTTTTTCAATGTTCATTTTTAGTCCTGAAAGACTGAAAAAGGTTTCTAGGATTTTTAGTGCTGATCTTAAAGATCTTTCGGAGCCATCTAAGACTTCTTCTTTGTTGTGTTCTTGTGATCGTAAAACAACACCACATTATTAGCTATAAGAACTTAATTGCCAAGCTGAACGACTTGTTCTCAACAGATAATGGCTGCTTGAATATCTTGGTGAGTTTCTACTGGGGCTTGGTCTATACACTCAAATTTATACCCCCATTCATGCACGTCCAAGATTTAGCCTTGACGTTAATTTCCATTCCAAATGCGTAATAACCTACTAAATATCACACAAATAAAGCAGGTGCTTATACCATATTATGATTTTACCAAAACATCACTGACTTTTTATGTATAGCTTATATTTCACGTTTACTAGGTACGTGGGATTTTAATTTTATAGACAGAGAATTTAATAATTTTTCAAAGACACAATATGGTCTTAAAGACCATGCATAGTCTTACACCTGTCATTTTCTCATTTCTGTTACCAACTAATTTTGCATAAAGTATCTTAAATTCTTCGAATAATTTCTGGCTGTTTTGATTTTCTTCTATTAGACTTTTTGTTAAATTTATTTTATCTTCAATTTCTTTTTCTTGTTTAACTCTATTTTTTTCTTATAAGATGCGTACGCAATAATTTTTGCTCTTAAGTGTAGTAGCAGCATCTCAAAAAACAATTGGTCATCAATTGTTAATTCTATTTTATCTTGGCAGTTTTTAACGTATTCTCTCTCATAGACTAACGCTGCATATTTTTGTTTTATTTCCAGTACCCCCAGTACAGAAATATTTATTATTGAATGATCAGTGCGATAACCTGACTCTATCTTTGGATCAGAGATGACATTCATAAAATATTCTGAAACGAGAAAAAAATCCAGTCTAGCTCTTTTTATTGGGTTGGATTTTGCCCATGTATAGATTCGTTTATTTTCATTGGAACATCTCCAGACATTAACTAGGTCTAATTCATCACACAGTTTCAAGACTTGTAATCTTGCTTTCGGATTGTTTATATGTTAATAATTAAATGTGTCCTTTTCTGGGTTTAATGTTAAGTTCCAGTCACCACATACGATCATGTTTTCGCACTGAAAATTTTGTAACTTGCTCTGAATATTTTGATAAAATTTTGGATTATCTTCATTTGGACCATAAATATTAGCTAGAATAAAACGTTTTTGGCTTACTTCTATATCAATTATTATAAAATTTCTAGATATTGTATCTTTACATAATATCCTGTCTTCGTGCCGCCGAAACTATCATTTTTAAAATTAGAAAAAAAATAATTCAGGGTGATGTTTGCATTGACGCACGATATGGAAAAAATGTAGGGTGTAGGTAAGTTAACAGCTCGCTGAATTCGCGTTACTCTATTTGGACTATTTCGGATCCAGGCGCGGATCCAGGGGGCGGTGGGGGGGGGCGTGCTAATTCGCTTTACTGAGGGTATCGTATTACCAAGTCAGTGTCCACGGCTGTGTTTTCCCCTTGTCAGTGCTGCAGGGCGGGGGTCCGAAAAGGACAGTGGTTTACTAATCCCCTAATTGCCTGTAAACACTTGGAATTCGTTATAAGAGTGGACCATAGCGCCGCTGTTTGGTTATAATTTCCCTCATAGCTCACTGTATGACGTATGGCCGTCTTCATTAACCCAATAGGAGCAGGACAGTAGGACGGTAAACCCCATTTGTAACAATTAAAGTGTGTCTTCATTTATTTTCGTTTAAGGTTTATCAGTGACAGCCGAATGTTTTTTATTTAGTGACGTTGCCTGTGCCTTTCTACCGGCTGCATGTTCTAGTCACCTTTCGACAATGAAGCAAGAGGATACATGCGCGTAAGTGAAACATCTGCCTAACTATATTACTACAATCTGTCTAACTATATTACTACAATCCGTCTAACTATATTACTACAATCTGCCTAACTATATTACTACAATCTGCCTAATCTGCCTTACTATATTACTACAATCTGTCTAACTATATTACTACAATCTGTCTAACTATATGATTTTACTACAATCTGCCTAACTATATTACTATAACCTGTCTATATTACTATAACCTGTCTATATTACTATAACCTGTCTATATTACCATAACCTATCTACTATAACCTGTCTACTATAAACTGTCTATATTACTACAACCTGTCTATAACCTGTCTATATTACTATAACCTGTCTTTATTACTACATCATAATCTGTATAATTGCATGTAATACTGTATTATATTAATTTCAGTGAAAAGAGACCGTATTTCAAATGTTTACAGGACAACAATTGTAAATCTGGAACGATTTATGAAGCACAGGTGACAGCTTTTGATTATTCAAAATGTGGTAGGTTTAAACAATTTGGTTTTTAATTAAGAATTTATTTTGCATCAATTCCTCTTTTACAATAGATACTCAATAAGCGAGTTTAGTTATGTTATAATCGCAGAGGTGGCTAGGGTAATTTAATGAGTTAGACCCGGGATCATTGACACAGGGTTTTCGGGTTCAATACTGGCGTTTGCTGAGCCTGTTTCTTGGAATTTGTGTGGACTGGTTTCGCGCAGTGCGCCCTACTCTTATATCGAATTTCAACCGTTAAGTTCTGTTTTGCGTCCAATCCGAACGACTATACGTTATCAGGTGCCAGGCACCTCTCCTGCGCCACTGAAAAGAGGGGCCTGCGCCAGAAAATCACCAGTGTTTTCCTCGCTGAGCCATGACGGTTCCCATATAATAAGATGAGATCTATGTTCTACAATATTTGTTTATATTTACAGGTGCATCTGGGCTCTTGATATCCTCCACCCTGCTGGTCGTCATGACAATAGTTGCTAAATTATTCTCCAACTAATTAAATCTCATCATAAACCAATAATCGTTTATAGACCTACGTCATCGAGTCTTCCCTGCAACCTTTATCCTGAAAAGTACATAACTCTCGTTCTTTTTATTATATTGTACATAAATCTGTTTCTGGTTCCAATAACATGTATGTTTGTTATTTGTAATCAATTAATAACAAAATATAAATAAACATCTCCCGGTGAGGGTTTGTTGTTTCAATTAACGTCTCTATCCCAACCCCTCTTCCAACATCTCGACATTTTGACAAAATCTGTCGGTCTTAATAATCCTAGCCCACAAAATCTGCAGGTCCTAACCCTAACCCACAAAATCTGCAGGTCCTAACCTTAACCCTAACCCCAACCCTAACCCACAAAATCTGCAGGTCCTAACCGTTTTCCTAAGCCTTACTCACAATCCACATATGACGTCATATAATGCTAAAATGTGTAGGACCGTCGCCGATCTAGCGTTCTCCGGTCATTAGAGATATATATGGTAAATTAAAGATACATTATGGGAGATTTTGACAAGGAGTTAGCCATTCTTGCTATAAAAGTTCAAAAATAGATGTTGAAACAAGAATATATTGAAAATTTCAGTCAAATTACTTTATCCTGAACAAAGTTGTTACCACTATAATTTTTTACTAGAAACTTCATCGACACCCTTTTTCCACTATGGCCGATTGTTGATTGACAGGCGTTAACTCCACCTACATAGTCTCGATCATCAAGTAATGTTTAAACGGTATCTAGTGAAGCTTGTGTATAGCCTCGGTCATCACTGTCTTTTATGAATAATTTCCGGAAGTATGATGACGTCAACGTCACGGAGAAACCCCACCCACGACGCCATAGTGATTAAATCAGTCGACGAAATCCTGTTTTAATCCGAGCCCAATCCAAGCCATCCGTGGGTCTACAGAGTTCATTTTGGGCTTGTTGTTTAAATAAAGATCTAATTTATAATTTCTATGACATCTGAGGCTCAAAGGAAGACCGACAAAAGTCAGTTTTTGCTCTTCCATAATGTATGTTTAAGGGGAAAAAAACAAACGAAACGAAATATAGATCTAGTTATCTTTTTGCAACCATGAGCTGGGAATAAGGCCAATTATTCGTTCTACTACACCCTTACCGACAATGTTTTCCACTGAAATGCGAGATCGAGGAATGTTGCCTGGGCTTTACCATTTGCCACCTACTATGCCCCCTTTAACATCAATTGTGAAGCAACAACGCTTTATTAACATGCTTGTCGACATAGTGAAACTATGTTTGTTAAAAAAACAAATCACGCAGTGGTGCATATACATTTCTTCGGATACTCCTTAAATGGCCTTGACTTTCCCATTTTAAAATGAAATGGGGTTTAACGTCCTACTCTTCTGCACCTAACCTGGGCTAATGGAAGACGGGCATACGCCATACAGTGTGCTATAAGCGAAATTTTGCCCGGTCAGCTGTGCTACGGCCTACTCTTTTATCGAATTCCAGCTGCCAAGGGTTTCTTTTACGTGCACGCTAATGCGAACACGGGACCTCAGTTTTTCCTACTATCCGAACGAATAAACAGCTGTGTTTGTCCGGCCCTCCGTTCTGCATCACTGACAAGGGCAAACCACGCCGGAAAATCGAGATGAACTTTCTCGGCCAATGCAGGGATCCAACACCCGACCTCCAGGCTAGCGATGCAGCGTCTTACCCACTTAGCCACGTGACCCCCCTCTTTTAATGGAGTGTTGCAATAACTGTGCATAAAACGTCCCGCATGCCTTGCCAACCGCACGACACCCACTGCAGTCATGGTATTGGTTATTTGTGTATTTGATTTTATAGAATTTATCGTTCGATTTTATCCAGCGGATATAAGTTATAATTTATAAATAAATTAGTATAACTTTTCCAGCCTGAAAATACTGACAGAAAAGGAATAGCCTTCATTTTGTTGAATGTGTGCGTATAAATTGCCCTCTGCCTCGGTATATCATTGCTTTCATAACGGAGTACAACGATTAAATATAGTTGATAGTAGAATATCAGGGTCATGCAATGAAATGATTCAATATTAAACAATTGAATGGTATGGTAAATTTTGTGTCACCATTTCAAAATATGTGATCTATTCTTTTCTACTTTCTGTTGTGTAGTTATAGATACTGACACAGTTCACTATAAATAAATATAGGGTGAGATCCGGGCCCGCAGCAGGGCACTCTTGACCCTCAGACAAGCAGCTCGGCGACGGGTTGGGGTGGGGGTCATAAAATAGAGAGAGAGAAATGGGGTTTAAGTCCACTCGACACACACTAGGTCATTTCGGGACTAACATGTGGTTTTAATTTTATTTGAATAATTCGCTTGCGCGTAGGGGTTTTTGGCAATGGGAGGAAACCGGAGTGCCCGGAGGAAACCCACGAGGTTGAGAAGGCGCCCCTATCTCCATGCCACATACGCTCACACCAGGCATCGAAACCACAGCCGCAATCCAGAGGTGACCGGCCAGCTAGAGGTCCGAAGCGCGGCACTCTAGACCACTAGGCTATCCCAACGCCCCTGGGTCATAAGAGGTAACGATGCTAATTTGTAAGTTCATCAAATTATTCTGCTAAATAATTCTTTACCTTGCAGGTGGGGTAATGAATATGGCCACGGTGGTTCAGCGAGTAAAACGCTGGCTCGCTATCCCGGAGATCACAGGTTCGATTCAAACACAGGACGAAGGGTCTGACAAAGACAGCTGTGCGGTTGTTCGGATGGGACGAAAAACCGAGGTCCACAGTACACATTGGTATAGTAAATGACCGTTGACAGATAAAATTTGATGTAAGAGTAGGTCGTGGCACCGATGTCTGGGCACAAATTCCTTCAGAGCACAATATATGGCGTGTGCCCGCCTTCATAACCCCGGATGGATCGAACCAATAATTGAAAAATTTGTAAAAAAAAAATATGCAGATTTTATTTGTTCATTCGCTTTAAAATCCTCAAATTATATATTCTCCAATAAATAGTTGTTACGCCTTTCTCTGGAACACGAGTGATCATTTTAAAAAAAATTAGCATTGTCTCCGCCCAAACAATCCAACTTTGTAACATATAACCCCTTTCTCCAATGTGCGCCCCCCCCCCCTCCTCGACAAAACCCTGGATCTGGGCCTGTGAATGAATTCTCTGTAAATTAGACTCAACTACCCCAAACCATTGTGATAGACTATCAATAAGACATTGCTAAAATATTAAAGAGGATCAAAGATAAGCGATACACATTACACCAATAACAAAAACTGTAAAGAAACAGGTCATGACGGTTTGATATATAAATATATAAATAACTGTTTTATACTATGCCATTCTTTGGTATATAATCAACCTTTTTTCACTAAGCCAATGATTATATACATTGTATAGAAAATAGGGCACATTAAGAGTACTTTCATTAAAGATCCTGTAACGGATCTAGAAGCTGTCGATAGGGGACGAGGGCGGGGGCGGGGGCAAATATAGGGCGCTATCCCCATTCCGACCCCACAATGAATGTCAATAAAATACTGGCGATAAGGAGAGGATGAGAAATGGGAGTCACTGGGATATAATCTTTAGATCTGTCGGTTTTGTGAGAGTTAACAAGTGGTACAACTAACAGGGCGTTTCATTATAACCATGAATATAACGGTGATCGAATAGTATAACGTTTTGTTAATTTTATTTAATATTCCGCTGTTTCTATTTAATGTTCTGTTACTTTTATTTAATTTTCCTTTAATTTCGTTTTATGTTTTGTTATTCTTATACAACATTCCGTTATATTTATGCAGCGAAGGGTGACCTGATTATTTAATGCATTGTATAAGTCACAATCATTTCTATGGTTACGATCGACAAAGAACTCTGTAACTTTCATATTCAAATTGAACGATCATTTATTAGGTGCTTTAAACTTATTGAACTGAGCTGTTTTTGATAATATATTATATTGACTTTTCAACTCTGTACATACTTCTGTTAAGACACGGACTGGCTATGATCTAATTAACTGGCAATTAATGCCATATGTCATTTACAAACTACCTACGATCTGTGTACAAGCTCCGCATGACTTCAGAAGAATATGCACTGGTCAGTAAGAATACCATGACGAGATAAAAGAGACAATTGCATCTATGATCACCTTGTCTACGATATCACCTTAGGTGGAAGTGGACGTTAAACCCCACGAACAAACGAACAAACTATGATCACGTGTCTTATCTCCGAAGATATATATATAGCGAGGATTTTGCCGACAGTTTGAAGAGAGCAGGCGCGGATCCAGAGGGGGGGTTTGGGGGGTCCAACCCCCCCCCCCCCCTGCTCAGCTACATAAAAAAAAATAATGCCTTGCATCAATGAAATTACAACACAAAGTTATCCTACATCAGTATAACAATGATTTCTCTGTTTAAAAAGCTCAATTTGTATGTATGCCTATGTAATTTAGAGACGATGATGGCAGATTTCCGTAACAGAAACCTGGCAAACCCCCTCCTGCAAAAATTCCTGGATCCGCACCTGGAGAGGAGACGGGACGCAGACTACAGACGACTGGAGACGAGCGGAGAGAAAGAGAGACACAGACGAGATAAAGCAGAAACCGCCGGATGGACAAGCCCGAGTACAGCCGCTGCCTTGGCAGAGGGGCGGAATGGTGGATTTAAATGTTGTTATATGTGTTCCTGTCGTAGTCTAGAACCCGTGGTAGTTAAGTTCCTGTTGTATCTATGTAACTGTTTGATATTCTGTTACCATTGTAAATAAACGCTATCCCCTGAATCGACTGTCCAGTATTACTGGTCAGATCTTCATGTGGTGTAGGTCATCGGAAGTATTAAATAAAATAAACAAAATACAGATCTGTATTTTGATCTGATTGCGGTTCTGTATTCCTATTTGCTTTAACAACGGATGACTGCAGTGCTAAAATTAACTGTGGCTATTTATTGAAGCTTTACGTGTCGAAATCCGGGATATTGACGACGGATGTTGAATTTGGCCACAAATCACCACGTTTGTCTCCAATGTTATTTCACGCTCAATCATGTCACAAGCTGTAACTCATTTCACGGCACAATATTCGTTGAGCTAATTCCTTCACAAGGCATAAACTATAACACCTGGCAGTCATCTCCGCCAAAGCATGTATGAGGTTCATCATGGAAATCTCAAATCAGGAAAAGTTAAAGTAGACTGGGGTCAATTCTTTACTTCCGGTTCAATGTGAGACGCCCTTTGAAGCCTGGTTACCCATGTTATTCTTCGACACACATATCCTCCATTTCAACCAAACATGATAATTCAACACCTTTACAACAGATCCAGGTCTACAAAACACCACAAAAACGTCTGAAAAGGAAGAAAAAAATAAGGGAAATGGGTTTATATTTAAACATGTTTAACACAGGGACTTGTTCCTTGGGCAAACTTGGGTTACCCAAAGTAAGAATTTATTGGTGACCCGTGTTTACCTCCAGCAGGACTCAGACTAGTAATTATTTGCCTATCGACTTCAATGTTAAATGGCTGTAACACCACAGGCTGTAGCTGTTTGCTCAAAATTCCTTCATCGTCCCAATCTTTATAGGCTTCATGGGGACGACATATAGCAATATCCTCATCATAAATTTGTAGGGGGTTGATCGTTTAGATTTTTTGCTACGAGGATTTGAAGTTGACTGGGGTGAAAATCTCACTTCCGACACAATGATTGCTCCGCAGAAAGACACTTTACACCCCTATCCCTCCGCTGTAAAATTATCACAATAACCCAAAATTGCTATGAAATTGAAAATTTGATGCCTTTTTCTCCAATTCTAAACCAAAAAATCAACCCAAAAATGCAGGAAGAGGGGAGGAAAAAAATAAGGGAAAAATTGTCTATTTATAATAAGGGGGAATAATTACTAGTCTTAGTCCTATATACCTCACATGTTGCTGCTATTTGAACAAATCTTTTGTAATCTAATAAAAAAACATATATGCAATTCCCTGGCCAAAGATTATGAAAATCCATGCATTTTCAGATGAGCAGTGCTGCATTCTGCAAACACTATAATATATCAGAAAACTGCGGAATTTCAGACAGAAATTTCAAAGCACATGAATTTTGAATTCCACAGAAAATTTTTATTACTGAACATAAATGCATTCTGTAAAAAGATTAGATAAATTCAATATAAATGAAACATGAAAATACTTTAAAACAGTAATCATTAAGGGGAAATAATTACTTAGTCTTAGTGCAACAGTTATCCAGGAGTTATCCCCCCTTAAGCAAGCACTATCTTTTGTGAGTGAATTGATATTGCTGAACTATATGAACACAGCACATCATTAATTGTCCCTTTGACTCTAATATTAATTCTCAAACATCTACTAGAATAGTCCTAGAACGGAACACTACCATTGGGGATACCCAGGGTGATGCTGGTCCTACATTTGAACGCCACCAATTGGTTATCCGAGCCTTAGCGATCGTTCTCCATTTTAAAATTAAGCCCCTAAATAAACGAAGCGTTCTAGTCTACTTACAATCAGGGTCATCCGATGTCCTAGAGAGTTGATATGGGTCTGGCATGTTAATACATGTTTAAATAGTAGTTTATATGAGATTTGAGGCCACGATAAACCACAGCCATATTTAGTGTAGTACCAGGGGTTGTCTGTCAAACGAGGAAAGCAGCCATATATCCTCAAGATCGGTCGCCACATTCGGCGTATGAACCATGTACTCGTTTCTTACTACATATTTTGGAACCCCCCTTGATCGTCTGGTATTATCTCTGGTTATTTCCCCTCTTATGACTGACGCTGTGCATCTCCATCGTTAAAACGTTTCTTTAAATGTCACTCTAGAATCCCGAGTTATCTGTTTTAAAATACCGCATGATTAACAACCAAACTGTAGGTTTCTACAGTTTTATATCAAGTTACATTCATAGATTTCTGTAGCGAGGCGCTCATCCACTCCCGTCCTGGGCGGTGAGAAGATGCACAGGGGTGTAGAAGGAAAGATTGGGCAAATGAAGACGGGCACACAGTGCTCTATGAGGGACATTTTGCCAAGACAATGACCCGTCTCCATTGAACAAATAGGAGCAGAGCAGTAGGACGTTAAACCCCATTTCGTTTCATTTCAATATCTGACCTTTTTGAACTCACAAAATACGATCCCGTGAGCAAGTAGAATAGAATGAATCGGTAATTAACCGATTATCCCGAGATCTCTGGAGTAGACATAGTAATTTGAGAAGATAATTAGAGAATCTACTAGAATGAGTGATCAGCGGTTACCAACAAGCTTCAGAAAGACTCGAGGAGCTGTACATAAACCAAATGGTTAACAAACAAACTAATATAATTGATTGTCCCCTTTTGGGTTTATTTATGAAGTAGAATACTAAAATATGTTAATATACCCTTTTTTAATCGCGACCTGTTAAGGGTTTGCCGTCTAACCCAGAATATCCCCCACCTTGCCAGTTTACAATTTTATTAGCAAAAAAGGTTTAAACATTATTTTATTCAATATAATTACAAATAGTCATACAAATGTACAGTCTAAAGGGTTAGAAAACAAGCAGCATACTTATTATCACTTCCTGAAGTTGAAAAAATGTACTACCAGTTCAAATAGAGTTCGTGCTTTAACTGACAATTCAGATTTTCAATTGTGAAATTGTGATGGTTCAATGAGTAACACTTTGACTCGCTAACCTGGCGGTCCTGTGTTCCCGTGTTCGATCCCTACTTTCAAGTAGTTTAACGCAAGTTCGTGACCATTCCTTACTTTCTAGTTATAACATCAGTTCGTGATAGTTCCTTACTTTCAACAAGTTTTTACCTCTAGTTCATGACAATTTCTTACTTCCACTTTAGAAGTTTCTTACTTTCAAGAGGTTTATACCGCAAGTTCATGACCATTTTTTACCATTGAAAGAATGCAATTTAAACAATTCATAATATATCTCCATTATAATATTAATCATTAGATATTTCTCAAATTACTAAATTAATTATTACAAACTCCTTTTCAGATATTGGTTGTTATTGGTTAATTAACATGTAAAATTTTAACAAACGGACTTTGCTTTTTAGAAATATAGATTTGACGCGCCACTGTCTATGCCACTAAGTATGAATAGAACGAAAAAAAATAAAAACTTCACTTTGGGTTGCCTACTAAATTGTTGTGTTATCATCTCCAATCTAAAACGCGTTCGATTCTTCGTTATATGGTTATGTTTATAGAATTTGATATAGCCCTCATTATTACTTCTTTGATATATTCAATGGCGCTTTACATGAACAACATATACACACACACACACACACACACACACACACACACACGCACACACCACAACACACAAATTAAATTAATAAACACATAATAAAAGTTATTTGCAGAAAGTTCTTTGAAATAAATGTGTTTTTAAAGTTTTCTTAAAACATTCCAAAGAAGCGCACTTTTTTAGATTTCGCGGTAGTCTATTCCATAGTTTTGGTCCTGCTACACTAAAGGATCTGTCAGCAAAGGTTTTATATTATATTTTTGGAACATGTAAATCCTGGGCGGTCGATGATCATGTGGAATATCGATTCGGGTTATAAGTTAAAAGATCGCTAAGGTAATCTGGAGCATTATTGTTCAAACATTTATATACCATTAGTAGGGTTTTATATTCAGCACGGACATATATTGGGAGAAAATGGAGTTGTTTTATGGCGTCAGATGAACTGGAAAATTTGGATTGTCCAAGAATCATTTTGGCCGTAAGTTTTTGCACTCGTTGAAGAGGAGCAAGTGGTTTTTTTTCGGTAAATTCACAAAAAGACCGTTACAGTAGTCTAAATGTGAAAATATTAGAGCGTTGGTCAGCTTTAAACACGTCGGTCTGTCCAAATAGTGTTTTATTTTCTTAATACTGAATAGCGATAGCGATGCAGCGCGTGTCTTGACAGCAAAATGGGACTTCAGGGTTAAATTTGGATCCATGATAACTCCAAAAACTCTAACTGATGTTGATCTGGGTACAAATACCTCTCCGATTTTTATCTTGGAAGTAATACATTTGGAAACAGCCCGTAAACTGCCAAACACAATGAACTCTGACTTGTCGTCGTTCATCTTAAGCCTATTCACCAGCATCCTCTGCTTTATGTCGTCCATTGTTGCTGACAAACCCAAAATGGCTTGCCCCTCGGACGCATGGTCATCAGCTTTGAAGCAACCATAGATGTTGTGATCTTCAGCATAGCCAACCAAAGTTTGATCTTTACCCACAAAGTACTGTAAAGTGCTGGAATAGCACGTAAAAAGATAGTGCCATCTATGCTACCCTGGGGCACGGAATAACTGATATTCACTGGATCTGAATACGTGTCTTCAATCTTGACTTTAAAGTTCCGATCACTCAAATAAGAGTGTGTCCATTTAGCTGCCGTTTCGCGCATGCCAAAGCACTTTTCCAAGACATCAAGAAGTAGTTGGTGATTGACGGAGTCAAAAACGCTGCACTTAAGTCAATCGCAACGAAGGGGGATAAAAACTGTTGTTCCATGTTGTGCAGAAGATCATTATAAATCTTCAACGTCAAAGTCTCGGTGCTGTAATTAGCACGATATGCACTCTGATAAGGCGGGAGTAGTTGATGCTGATTCATGTGTTTGGTAAAGCTGATCATGGATGCTTTCTCACCTAATTTAGACAAGAATGACAGGTTGCTAACTGGGCGATAGTTCTTTTTTATAAATCAAGATTTTGTTTTTTCAACAAAGGATTTACAATAGCTTGTTTCCAATCATTCTGAAATACACCAGTCGATAATGAAATATTTATCACATTTTGGATGGCTGGAGCGAGGATATCACAATGTATTTTAAAAAGCTTTGGTTGTTAAAAAAAACCATTGAGATATTTAATTAACTTTAATATCAATTATTAGCGGATTTATAACGGTCGTGGCTATTCCTTACTCTCAAGAGGTTTATAACGTAAGTTCGTGACTATCCATTACTCTCAAGATGTCTATAACGTACGTTCGTGACTGTTCCTTACTCTCAAGAGGTTTATAACGTAATTTCGTGACTATTCCTTACTTTCAAGAGGTTTATAACGTAAGTTCGTGACAATTTTTTACTTTCAAGGCATTAAACCTTAGTTCGTGATCATTACTTACTTTCAAGGATTTTAGCGTAAGTTGGTGACATTGTATTTACTGTAAGAAAGTTAGTGCGCGAATTTCTATGATTTGGTGGGTAACCATGCAGACATGAATATATCAACCTAATTGTTTTTATTTTGTTGTTGATGTTGGCGATATCTTCAAGATTGTAACTACGGTGATTTGTCAACATTGAACGTCCACACGACGACCATGGCTCGGTTGTAAGCTAGATAGTATTAAATGGGTGGGCGATCTTAATTACATACCCTCATATCTAAATCCTAATCTGTACTTAGACCCGTGTAAGGGACGCGAGTCATTTCACTTTTAAAGTGGCGTCCATGTACACTGTACACTGGCACGTCAATAAATCTCGTCTTTAAAGTAAGAAACTGACTCGCTAGCCTTTAGATGTCGGGTTCGATCCCGGTATAGTCAGAGAAAATCCCCCCAAATAGTCCCGTCTGACTTCCTCTTGTCAGCCTGACAAGGAACAATGTTTAGTCGTTCAAATTTCATTTCATTTCTCGAATCTACATCGGCTAATTGCGATTCAGGGAACATTCGATACGAAAGTGATTTATATTAATTTTGTTAAAAATGTATTGTAATTTCTATTCTTCTATGCCCGGTGAAATACGTGAACAGTCGATATTCAACGACAATTGCTTAACGTCCACTCGGTTGAACATGCGACCCTACTCCTTGTCGGGGAATCGAAACCACGCCAGTTGACTCAATGGCAGACCCTGTGATACAACGCGCATGCGCTTACCATTCGGCAATCCGTCACCCAACGTTGTGTACCATATCCGTGGTTATTTTGAGGATTTGTCAAACTGGAGGGATATGATTGTTGTACGAAGATTATATGCCGTCCTTATTTGCGATATCACTCAGGAAGCGGATTTCAAAAATTGAAATGAAATGGGGTTTAACGTCCTACTGTTCTTCTCCGACTGAGTTAATGAAGACTGGTATACGCCACATAGTGTGCTACTCTTTTATCGAATTCGAACGACCAAGGGATGTTTTTCGTGCATGCCAAAGCGTACACGAGGTCTCCGGTTTTCGTCCCATCCGAACGATTAGAGATATGTCCTTGCCAGTTCATATCCTGACCACTGACAAGGAGAAACCACACCGGCAAATCCCGATGAACTTTCTAAGCCAACACCTGGGGCGAACCCACGGATTTGAAGCGACTACTGTGGAAACATATTGAAAGCGGGTCGTGACCGCGACACCGCTACTGTGGAAGCCGATTTACAGCGGTCGTTACTGTGATATGACTACTGTGGGAATCGATTTCAGGGCAGGCGGAAGCAATTCTTGATGGGGGGGGGGGGGGGGGGGGGCTTCCATCCTAGGGTCTTATAGGCGAAGGTCCAGCAGCCGCAACAACCTGGAGAAAAGAGTACTTGCGGCCAAATTATTGTGGGGGGGGGGGGGCTTTCCCCTCGCCCCCTACTCCTGGATTTAAAGCTTTCCTTCCAATATAAAAAATATAATTAAATTCGAGATACGGGATCGTAACAATATGTCGCAGAGTGTCGGAATACCCATTTTTGTCAAACCGGAAATATTGTAACTTCAAAACCGGAAGTATTATTATAATGTAGCTTCGAATCACCAGAGCGTTATTCCCTTTAAAAATGATAAACTTTTCTGTACATTCAAAATTTTCTTACATTAATTTGTATTTCATTTAACATGCGTAGGCATTTTGAATAGGTCAAGTCTGTCGATAATTTATTTTCTTCGTCGTCTTCAGTTGATCTTATATCAAATTATTACAGGGTTTTTTTTTTAAATTTTAGGCTTCAAATGTTATATAAATTATTGTTTAGACATTTATTAACATGATGAGCCAATTTAAAAAAAAACAACTCTGTTGAATACCGGATTGAAATACGGTCGGTATTGAATGATTTAATTTAGAAATAGAGAAGTGAGTCCTGATTAACAGAGAGAGAGAGAGAGAGAGGGGGTGGGGTTTAACGTCCACTCGACACAAACTAGGTAATTTCGGGACTAATGTAGGGGTCTTTAGCAGTGTGAGGAAACTGGAGTGCCCGGAGGAAACCCACGAGGTTGAGAAGGCGCCCTTATCTCCATGCCACATCTTTCAAAACTTCAGAATAAAGTGATTTGGATTCAATTTTGATTTATATATTTTGTTTATTTGAATCTTACAAAATGTATCTTTAACCAGACTCACATAGAGTACTATTACTATAGAAACGTCAATAACTCAGACGTGCCTCTATTTTGGCTTACAACAACGAATTTTAAATGTTCACGAGAGTTATGCAGTGAGTATGACGTAACAAACTTACATCCGTTTTATTTTAATTATGACGTCACAGACGTACTGTGGTTTTAATTTAATCATGGCGTCACAACGACGTCACAAACTTTTAGTGGTTTTAATTTAATCATGACGCCACAAATGTACCGTTGTTTTAATTTAATGGAAGTAAACTTTACAGAAATGTATCTTTAAAGATTAACCATGATTACAATAAACATTTGATTTATGTGGCAATACCCCCCACACCAGTCATCAACTAAATATACCCCTATCAATAAATTCTTATTGACCAGTGTCAAGCTATATTTTGAAATACTTATAATTTATATCTACCTCAAGAAAATGGAATTACCTTGACATATTATTTGGACCGGTTGTCCCTAGTCACGTTTAACAAACCAGTTGATTGGTTGATGGGTGTTTAAATAATGGCCGAAAGAAGGGTCACCAATATATCAATCCCTTCACCTCGATATACCAACACTCAGAACGAAATTCAACAAAATGAAGGCTTTTCTAGCTCTGACAGTTTTACTAGGTAGGCAATCTTCTATCTTATTTTATATTAGAAGATATAGTTGAAGGGTTATTTATTTAAATCAGCAAATACAGGGGTCTGTTTCATGGAATTTTAACTAAAATAAAATCCAAATTTTCGTTATTTGATTGGATAATATTAGATTGATTTTAGTGCTTAACCGATCAAAAGTGAAGTGTCTACTAAAATTTGGATTTTATCGTTAGTTAAGATTTCGAGAAACATGGCCTACACTACATGAAGATCTGACAAGTTATAGTGGGGGTTCACATCAGGATTCAAACAAGCGGATTTTGACCCTACGACGTCAGTCATAGATTAATCAATCAGCGTTTACGTTTCTGGAGATTTACTCACAGGTCCGCGCAGACAACGCCAAGAAGTCAACGAAATTTTGAACTATAAAAAACAAAACGAGATATAGGATCTCGATTTTTAATCAAATTGTTTAAATAAATATGGGTACTTACGTGTAGAGTGATCAAATTATTTTATTTCAAAATGATCCAATTAATTTTTGAAAAAAAAAATGACCGAAATAATGAGTTCGATCCTGGTGTTTGCCAGCGTGGTTCCATATACACGATAGATTTGGGATTGAAAATTTCGGAATTTCACCTAGAATTTCTCCTCGATCGGAAATATCCCACAACATTTGTGAATTGTCGAGATCAAGGTAAATTAAGTAAACATATGATTGGGGCGTTATCGGGTCAAAATTTAGGATCGCTAGAGGAAGAATTGCGGTCAAAAGGTTCATAATTCACAGTTTGACTGGGGAAGTTATCTGTCAGAATTTACAACCTAAATCGTTCTTCTAGAGAAAAGATATCCAGTGAATCGAGTTCACAAGATTTCATAACTCGGCGAAATGCGATCGCAATATTTTAAAATATATCCGAAGAGAGCTGTCGACACGTAGAATTCTTTTGATGAAAAAAAAAGAGAGAGAGAGAGAGAGAGAGAGAGAGAGAGAGAGAGAGACGTGGGGGAGCTCTTTGCGCGTAGGAGTATTATCTTAACGCACGCGCAGGGGTCTTTTATGTTGGAGGAAATCGGAGTACCCGGAGGAAACCCACGAGGTTGCGACGGTGCCCCTATCTCCAAGCCACTTACGCTCACACCAGGTATCAAAACCACAGGTGCGAGCCAGATGTGACCCGTGACCGGTGCTAGAGGTCGAAGCGCGACACCCTAGTCCATGGATTTGCACTGGCCAGAAACATGAAAACGCGCACGGAAACGCCACGAAAACACATACATAATAAACGAGTCTAATCATGGCAGCCTATCACCGATAAACATTGAATGTTGTTGAATCACGCTAAAAGTATGAAATGTATAACAGTGATTTTATGTTTTTAAGGTCTATCAATGACAACTGAAGCCTTGCTGTTCGATGATATATCCTGTGCCATTCTCCCAGCTGTCTGTTCAAGTAAACTTGTGGGTATCACTGCCCAGAGTACATGCAGGTAAGTGCATCGAGTCGCTGTTGGTCAGCTCAATTTGAAGGAATACGTCAGTGACTGTATGTGGAAACACCCCATAGAGTCCGTGTCGTAGGAGTTCAATTTGAAGGAATGCCGAAACGAGTGTATTAACCATTAACAATAACACGACATGGGCTTTAACGGAGAAAACCCACGGGGTTACAGGCGGTCCTACTCATTGTCCCGGGCAACCGGGGAATCAAAATCACGGCGTACAAATCGTAAACATTTTATTTTTTTGTTTTCAGTGAAAAGAGACCATATCGTTTACATTTTATTTTTTGTTTTCAGTGAAAAGCGGCCATATTTCACCTGTTTACACGATAATAACTGTAAATCTGGAACCGTTTATCAAGCTAAAGTTACAGCCTATGATTACACACAATGTTCGGGTAGGTTTAACATCTTTAAAACTCACCCTCTTTCTATAATCTGTGGTGGGGCGGGGGCGATTACGGTCGTTAAGTGAGTAAGAACCTGGTTCACTAGCCTGGAGCTCGAGTGTTCGATCCCTGACAGATTTCCTGGCGTGGTTCCCCCTTAGCAGTGATGCAGGACGCAGGGCTTGACAAGAACAGCTGTCTAGCCAATCGGATGTTACGAAAAACCAAAGCCCTGTGTACATATTGTTGAGCACGTAAAAGATCCGATGGCAGTTGGAATTCGATATACAAGTAGGCCGTAGTGCCACTGTCCGGGCAAAATTTCCCTTATAGCACACTGTATGGCGTATGACCGTCTTCATTAGCCAAGTGTATTAGCAGAACAGATAAGACGTTAAACCCCATTTCATTTCATTTCATTTTAAAATCTGGGGGTGGGGGTGGGGGTGGGTGTGGGTAACCGAATGATTAACGTAGGTGACAAGAAGTAAGGTCGCCTGTCCAACATCATGTGAATAATTGAAATAGAATTAAACCATGTGTTAGTCCTGAAAAGACCTAGTTTATGTCGAGTGAATGTTAAATATTGAAGAATGCTGTGGTTTCAACGGCTCAAAACTTGGATTTTAATTCACAGCCAATGGATTTCCCGTGAATAACTAGTGTGCTATATTATATAGTATTAGTTACAGTCCATGTTGACATCCCCCCCTTCCAGGACCCCCCCCCCCCCTTGCTCTCTCTCTCTGCCACATGCTTACAGGGCATGTTGACGCTCCACCCCACTCCCACTCTCTACCACGTGTTCAGAATGTATGTTGATTCTACCCCCCCCCCCCTTCCCCCTACGACGTGTTTAGGGTGTGTATATACCTCTCCCCCTCTGCGACGTGTTTAGGGTGTGTATATACCTCTCCCCTCTGCGACGTGTTTAGGGTGTATATATACCTCTCCCCCTCTGCGACGTGTTTAGGGTGTGTATATACCTCTCCCCCCCTACGACGTGTTTAGGGTGTGTATATACCTCTCCCCCTCTGCGACGTGTTTAGGGTGTGTATATACCTCTCCCCTCTGCGACGTGTTTAGGGTGTGTATATACCTCTCCCCCCCTACGACGTGTTTAGGGTGTGTATATACCTCTCCCCTCTGCGACGTGTTTAGGGTGTGTATATACCTCTCCCCTCTGCGACGTGTTTAGGGTGTGTATATACCTCTCCTCTCTGCGACGTGTTTAGGGTGTGTATATACCTCTCCCCCTCTGCGACGTGTTTAGGGTGTGTATATACCTCTCCCCTCTGCGACGTGTTTAGGGTGTGTATATACCTCTCCCCCTCTGCGACGTGTTTAGGGTGTATATACCTCTCCCCCTCTACGACATGTTTAGGGTGTGTATATACCTCTCCCCCTCTACGACATGTTTAGGGTGTGTATATACCTCTCCCCCTCTACGACATGTTTAGGGTGTATATACCTCTCCCCCTCTGCGACGTGTTTAGGGTGTGTATATACCTCTCCCCCTCTACGACATGTTTAGGGTGTGTATATACCTCTCCCCCTCTACGACATGTTTAGGGTGTATATACCTCTCCCCCTCTACGACATGTTTAGGGTGTATATACCTCTCCCCCTCTACGACATGTTTAGGGTGTATATACCTCTCCCCCTCTACGACATGTTTAGGGTGTATATACCTCTCCCCCTCTGCGACATGTTTAGGGTGTATATTTACCTCGGCCCGCAATGAAGGACCATAAGGCTTTTGTTTTTAACCACAATACATATCTACCCGTTTTCAATCTTTACAGGTACCGCATTACTGATGTCGACTACCTTGTTAGCAGTGATGACAATATTTGCTAAATTCATGTCAAACTGATTCCCACCAACATGGCCGCATCAACTTAATTAATCATTTATACTTCTCAATGTCAATCATTATTTCTCAAATCTGATTAAAACACGGGTCCTTTTTCGTTTCGTTCTTTATAATTTAAACTGTCGGTTTACTCGTTTTCACAACACTAGAGTCTGTTATATAACAGACTGTCTTGTTGATGTGAAGAATAAACCAATAAAACAGTCTGTTACGGTGACTTTTTGGGCACAGAGCCGTGGGTAAACACCTCAAAACGTCAACACTGGTTGATTAATCGATGTCTGGCGTCATAGGGTCAAAAGACGCTCGTATGACCACTGACGCGACCTCACAGTGCAACTGGTAAGATCATCATATAGAATAGGTCATTAAAAATATAAAAAACGAAACGAAATATAGATCTTTATTTTATTCAGACAAGTATTTCTCAATGTTGCTGAAAAATCAATTCTTCATTTGAAACGAGTACTCCGTTTAACAAATGTTAGGCAAGTTCTGTGTCGTTATTCGTGCTTTGTAAAGCGGTATCCTTGTTATTTCAATAACAAGAGTTAAAACTCTTTTAATGTTGTTTATTAGAAATAGGAATGGTCGGTAGGCCTAACCTTAAACATACATTATGGGAGATTAGATAAAGAACTTGTAGGTCTCACTATAATAGGAATTGTCGGTAGGCTCACCATTTAGTAAAACGAGGTCGTGTACCACAGTAACTGCATCAGTTTAGCCCAGTTATAATGTATTATTCTTATGTATTTGTTACTGTTATATTTTTTTTAAATAAATGAATAAATAAATACATATTCATATGGTTAATATATCAGCATTAACATGGTTATTACTTGTGGTAGAATGGTTAGCGCGTGTGCGTTGTATCATAGGGTCAGTCATTCCACGGTTGTACATGACAAAAGAGTCGGGTCGCCTGCCCAACCTTGTGAGTTATCTCCCGTTTCCTCCCACTGATAAAGACCCCTACCCCATTTTACGTATATTGCAGCGTTAGTAGACATGGGAGAGAGAGAAATGGGGTTTAACGTCCACACAAACAAACTAGGTCATTTCGGGACTAACATATGGTTTAATTTTATTTCAATAATTCGTTTGCGCGTAGGGGTCTTTAGCAATGGGAGGAAACCGGAGTGCCCGGAGGAAACCCACGAGGTTGAGAAGGCGCCCCTATCTCCATGCCACATACGCTCATACCAGGGATCAAAACCACAGCCGCAAGCCAAAGGTGACCGGCCAGCTAGAGGTCGAAGCGCGGCACTTTAAACCACTAGGCCATCCCAACCCCCCTAGTAGACATGAAAATATACCGTTTATAATATAAACGCAACATTAATCGAATAAGGCTGATTTTCCTCACGTCTTCATCTGTAACGGAAATATTAGTGAGCTATAAATTCGTTTGTGTAGCTGTTATCGCTCACAATATTTCGTCATTAAACATAGGCGTACACGTAATTGATTACTTGACGCCCTATTTTTCTGCTCCGAACTGGGCTAATGAAGACGGGTATACGCCATACAGTGTAGGGCAACTTTGTCTGAACAGCAGCCCTACAACCTATTTTTATATCGATTTCCAAATGTCAGGGGGAATTTTTACGTATACGCCAAGGGAGACTATCTGTAAAGGACTACGTTACCACAGGCACTTGAAGGGATTAAAAAAATAAAACTTCTTATTACTGCTTGACTATATAGCACTTGAAGTGTTTTTATATTTTGCGGTATTTAAGTAAGTAATTCAACGTAGTTAAACAGCTAAACAGTTTTATCGCCAGACGGGGGTTCGAATATCGTATGTTGCATATCATACCAATTACTATGTTTGTGCCTTGTCAGAATCAACATCTTTTGCTAATCTTTGCATCCTGTTGGCGGATTTCGTTTTAATTCTTAAGTGTAAGGAAATATGCCTGGATCTGTATTTAAATCGATATGGTGACAGTCCCAAGCTAAATGAGAATTACTTCCCATTAAACAAACTCTCTGTCTGATACAGAAATATCCCTACTATTCTGCTCCGATAGGGTTAATATAGCCCCTAAATGTTAAACCTCAACAGAGTTGGGGAAGGGTGGGTGGGGGCTCTGTTCAAATCGGGATAACCCCTTTAGTGTAGCCCAGATATGTGACCGAACTTGCTTTTGTTTTTTGGGTTTTTTTTTTTTGGGGGGGGGGTGCGTGTTGTATCATAGAGTCTGTCATTGAAATGAATGTCGTGGTTTCGATCCCTCTGTTGCTTGGCAAGGAGTCGTGTCGTCTGTCCAACTTCGTAGGTTCTCTCCGGGTTCTCCGGTTTCTCCCCACTGATAAAGAAAAGCTACGCGCAAGCGAATTATTGAAGTAAAATTGAAACGTGTGTTATTCCCGAAATGACCCAACTGGAGTTGTTTCGAATTCTCGGTTGTACGTGACAAGGTGTAGGGTCGCCCACCCGTCCATTATTGTGGGTTTTCTCTGGTGTCCTCCTACTGCTAAAGACCCCTATTATTGAAATAAAAATGTATCATATGTTAGTCCCGAAATGACCTAGTTTGTTTCCAGTGGACGTGAAACCCGATCTCTTTCTCACTGATCCACTGCGGCTCAACCCCCCCCCCCCCGTCTCCAGATATCTAGTGAAACGTGGATACTAAAGGTTGTATGAATAATGATGATAAACCTACTCGAGTCATAACCCAAACATAAAATCGACTTCACACCATTATTAAATATTGATTTCTCGCTTTACTCATCAGATATATTCCCTAATACTGACTAGGGTAAACCAAGGTCTAGATGCTAACTAAAATAAACCCAAGATCTTGACTGGGCTCCGGAGCGTCGCGAGAGTCAGGGTACCAAAAGATGGGGTTGGGGTCCTCGGAGGTTCTCTCCTCCCGACCTCTAGAAAATTTTGAAATTTGTCAATTAGGAGAACGCTGTTTAGAACGCCTCTAGCATTCCAAATTCCAATAAACCCTTTAATACATGATAATGAAAGAGGCAAAAGCCTGATTATTTTCGTATCATGAGCAATTTATTTTTGTAAAAAGAATATTTTTAATTTGACATTCGATATCAAGAAAATAGAATAAGCTCTTGGAATAAGACAGTAGAGTGGGAGAGAAATTACATATCTACCATTTTAACAATGAATAGACCAGTAAAAAGGTCGAAAACCTTCATCATTAGGGCATGGGTATACATGTATACCACAGAAAAGGGCAGGGTACCATTTGTATACCTTGGTACCCAGAGATCTTGACGCAGACCAGGGCCGGTTGCTCAAAGCTCCGTTATCTTTTAACTATTCGTTAACTCCATGTTAACGCATCGTTAACAGAGAGAAAGGCTGTTGCTGGAAGTCCCGTTAACTTTAATTTGTCGTTAACTTGGCGTTATATTTAACGGAGGTTTGGGGCTCCGTTATCTGTTTAATGATGGCATTAGTTGGCTGTAGCAAAAAGTTTTCTATAGAACATTCTAGAGGGTTGGGCGATGCGGGCCTATTCCATTTTCTATAGGATGAAATTCTATATTATTCTACAGAATTTTGGTGGCCTATAAGAAATAATGGCCCCATAATTCTATAGTGCAAATTCCATAATTTTTTCTACAGATATACGCTAAAATTTCTAAAGGAAAAAATAAAATATTCTAGAGTGTTTTCTGTTGTAAATTCTACAGTCATCTTTTTGTCTTTAATCTAGTTTTGTGAACAGACTACACAGTTGTCCCATTGTCTTCAGTTTCTTGTTAATAGTAACTTCTATGAAGTTGTTATACATGTACATTGAAATTAAAAACATTAAATTCAGCCAATGAACAAACAGTCTTCTCTTGGATTAACTTTAATGAATCCGTTAGCTAACGGATAATGAAATTGACTTTCCAGCAACAGAAATTTAACTGACCGTTAACAAACGACACGTTACAAAGATAAGGATCCGTTAGAGTTTAACGGATCGTTAAAATAACTTAGTTTTGAGCAACCGGACCTAGATATGTAATCCACCGCTAGGGTAGACTAGAATAACTGTCATTCAATTTGGAATATTTCCGTATTTCACTGAACATAACAGATTAGAAATTATATTAAAACGGAAACGATTGAATAAAATCAATTTATATATATTCATATCACATTATTATTGGTGTTACGACCCAATTGTGTCAATTTCTAGGTCCAAAAGAAAAGCGATTTTGGTCGTTTCGAGTCGGTACCACACGCTGAATGTATCGATATCAGGATATAACCAGGGGAATTGTCACGCGATAAGTGGGTCTATCCTATGAATAATAATCAAATACACGAAATGAAAGAGTGTTATAATATGTGGTTTTAGCAGTCGCGTGGTCTGAGAGAGAGAGAGAGAGAGAGAGAGAGACGGGCGTTTAACGTCCATTCGACACAAGCTAGGTCATAGCGGGACTAAAATATGGTTTAATTTATTTCAATAATTCGCTTGCGCGTAGGGGTCTTTAGCAGTGGGAGGAATCCGGGGGAGCAGGAGAAATCCAACGAGGTTGGACAGGTGACTCTTCTCGTTGTTACGTACACCCCGAGAATCGAAACCACGTCAGTGAACGTGGTCGATGTTATATCAGTATTTGTGGAAGATAACAAGTTGTTCGGAAGGGACAAACAAACCATGTGTATTAGTGTAGATAAAAGTTTGCACGTGACAGAATTATTGACAGATGCAAATCGTCAAATAGAAAATGAAATGAATTAGGGTTTAACGTCTTACTGTTCTGATCCGACTGGGTTGATGAAGATGGGCATATACCATACAGTGTGCTATAAAGAAAATTATGCGCTACGGTCTACTCTTACTCGGTTTTTTCGTCCCGTCCGAGCGACTAGACAGCTGTCCCTGTCAGACCATCCGTCCTGTCTATTGACAAGGGTAAACCACGCCGGAAAATCCCGATGAACTTTCTCGGCCAACACCGAGTCAGACGCTTGGCTCGCCAGCCTGGAGGTCGTGGGTTTGCGCCCGGTGTTCGCCGATTTTTTCGTGTACGGCGTATTCCTGTCTTCATTAAACCGAGTTGGTTTAGAAATGTGGGTCGTTAAACCCCATTTTATTCTAGGTTTATCTGTCAGATCAGACCATCTTGGTGGAATTAGTTCTACAACTCGATCGGTAATATGGTAATTTGTCAGATAACCTTACTACTTGAATAATACCCAAATTCTCATCAAACTTGCCTCGCTATTTTTACACGTATTGATACAGCAACGGATAATAGAGTTTTCCAATTTAACAGATAGCGTCGAGATAGATTACAATTGTATTAATGCATATTTTACTGTTAGCCAAGAAGATTGGAAATCAAATTCGTTTTACAAGTCCTAACCTTCAAACATGGGGAGATTATTCCCGTCTATAAACCTCCAGTCACAATCGTCGAGATAGTCTGACAAACGATCTGATTACACAACACAGATCCTATTTCGTTTCGTTTTTGTTGTTCAAAATTTCGTTTCGTTTTTTATTGTTCAAAATTTCGTTTTACTTGTCTTTACTGTAGGCCATTGAATGTATAACAAGAGAAATGAAATATACATCTGTTTTGAACAGATTGTTTGAGAAACAATCAGAAATGAATGGAATGGAACCTCTTGACGACATTTTTCATTAGTCATTTTCATAGTAGTGGGGGGGGGGGAGATGGTTAGCACGTGCGTGCTGTATTATAAGGTCTGTCATTGAGTCAACTAGCGTGGTTGTGATTCTTCAGTTGTACGTGACAAGAAGTAGGGTCGCCTGTCCATGCTAGTGGATTTTCACAGGGTCCCCCGGCGAGGAACTAGACCTGACTAGAATCGCGGGGCTCTAACGCGACGAAAAGATTATTCCGTATCCTTTCGAATGGCACACGTCTGTAACAGGTCTGTAATACAAGAATAATTACATAATATCTGATCACATACGAAATCTATTCTGCTCCGTGATATTACCACGTGATGTAACTTCTGTAACACCAAGCAGTATGAACACTCATATTTGATCCGGACGCGTAGCCCCCCCCCCCCTAAAAAAAAATCGAATTAGCCCCCCCCCCCCCCGGCGAGTATTTCTCCAATTATTATATATAATGATTTCTTAAGAGTGTTCTTATCGGGCCACATACGAAATCTATTCTGCTCCGAATGGCATACAAGTCTAGAAGCCTAGACCGATCAAAGCCCAGACCCCGCCCTCGCGTCGCTAGATCGATTACCGTGAAATTTTCATCTGGAATTTGAATTTTTGTCTCTGTTTGCCGTGAACCGCTGTGCTTTGGCTAAAGTATTACTTTAGATCTAAAATGTTATATAAACTATTTAAAATTATTACCATGGCAAGACAATAATCAACTCTCGATGCCATCAGATGGCTCAGATTTTAAGTAGATTAGAACGGCTATTTAATGAATTAATTTAAAAATGGAGACTGCCATCGGGTGGCTCAGACTTTAAGCAGTTTAGAACGGTTCTGTCATTTAATAATTTAATTCAGAAATGGAGAAGCGAGACTAAGATTTGAACAACCAGCACGAATTGTTACAATCAGTGCACGCATGTTGTTAAACATTCAAAGACTAATATCTTCGATCAGAAAACTGTTATTTGAATGAAGTTTTCACTATATTTACTTTTGCATTGTCTAAACGACTACAAAGAGAACTTAATCACAAAGTACCTTTAACGATCATTGTTGATCAGGCCCCGAGTTTACAAAGCATTCTCAGACTTAAGTCAAGAATTTACTCAAAAATTTCCGCCTTATTAAAACTAAAATATAGCCCTTTATAAAACTTTTGTTGTTTTAATGTATCATATACATCAATAAGAAACTATGTACAAAGTTATTCCTTATAGATAGTGATTGAAAGTTGAGTAACTTCTTAATTTAAGTCTGAGAATGCTTCGTTAACTTTTTTTTTTGCATACTTTGTAGTTGTCGATCATCAGTGACCCAATGTTGGCCGGAAGTTCATCGGATGTTTCCGGCGTGGTCCCCCTCGTCGGTGGTGCAGGTCGGTGGGTCTGGCAAAGGATAACGTGTAGTCATTCGAATAGGACCAAAACGCGAGTGATGTACGCTGTACCCAATGGCATGCACGTAATAACACCGTTACAAGGAGTCGGGTCGCCTGTCCAACCTCGTGGGTTTTGCTCCGGGTACTCCGGTTTCCTCCCACTGCTAAAGACCCCTACACGCAAGCGAATTATTGAAATAAAATGAAACCATGTGTTAGTCACGAAATGACCTAGTTTGTGTCGAGTGGACGTTAAACTCTCTCTCTCTCTCTCTGTCTCTCTCAGTCTGGTCTCTCGCTCTTGTCTCTCTTTCTCTCTCTATTGGGCACATTGTCCGCAGATTTTTCGTATGGGACTTCTTTGTTTGTAGTGCGGTCGTCCTGAATTTACTGTTAGTGCATCTTTGACGAACATCAATATAGTACCCACCTCACCTGACGAATGAAATTTTTTAACCATGGCTTCAGTTGTTATTCTAAGCTTTCATCATACGTCTGCTTCGAGACCTAAAATAACAACCACCCCTAAATTCATGACTTATCTCACCAATTAATGTTGTTGACGCATGTCTTTAAAAATAGTTTTGATGATAACCACTGCGTTGATTATGGCCGTCTGCGAACCAGGCCCTCCATATAGAAATGGTACAGACGATTCCAGACCAACACAAAGGGGGAAGATAATAAGCCTGTTAGGCTTCTCTTTAACATCTTCATGGATCTCTGACCGAGGACGTGTTTCAACTACAAACTCACAAATAAAGCTATCAATTCAATGCTCATAATATTAGCTTGTTATTCCTTTGATTGGCTGGATAGGTTTGTTCAATACATGCTGGTGCCATCAGTAAGGTTAATGATGTCTTGGGTCGTCTGCTTGACCTCACGTTACGTTCCGTCTGATGCACGCGACTCTTTAATCAGAATGCGCGTGCGAGGAATCATCAACAATAAGCATACTGGCATTACCGGTCAATAATACTCTAAGACTTGACTGACAATTATCGATTTATTCTCGTAGTAGCATCTCGTGCTTTGAGGAATGGCGAGACTTTGGTTTACATGTTGTTCTGGAGCAATGAATTGAAAGGTATCGTGATTATGATGTACAATCGACAAGAACAGTTCGACAGAACGACTGAACGACTGACTGTCGGCATTCGGTGTACACTTTTACTTTTTTTTGCGAAACCTGTTCTTCAACTGTATAGCTGTTAGCTGTGTGTTGTGTTACCATGACGATATCTCCCTCATGGGAGAGTGATTTGTTATTGGATGGAGAACGGTTGATAGGTACCTGTTGAACACACGTGCTCAATGACAAATGTTTGGATTAAAGAAAACGAGTCTTAACGTTCGATATTTTTCTCGTGACGGGAGTATTATGTTGTCTTGTACTTGTATAGTATGAGAGTGATTGGGAGGATCGATCATTCGATGACAATATCTGAATTTCAAAGCAAGGTAAGTCATTATTATATAATAACATAGGCCTATACTTATAATTATACTATGATATATTAATTAACCCACAAGTGATATTAACACGTTAGGGCACTTCTATAACACCAAGCAGTATGAACACTCATGTTTGATCCGGACCCGTAGCCCCCCCCCCCCCCAAAAAAAAATCGAATTAGCCCCCCCCCCGCCAGTATTTATCCAACTATTATCCTCGCGAATTTTAATTTATAAATCGTTGCCATTAATTAATTGAATGATGGTGTGCGTGGATGAGGGTCTGTCGAGGCCTGAAATCAACAAACTACTATTATTATATAGTATTTATGAAATACTACTTTTTTTTGTATGACATCAGAGTTGAATTTGGATTTTACGGGTGATGCGAAGACGCTTTGATAGCGATGGTATATTTAGCGTTCAGCCACAGTTTTAACGTTGAAACTAATTAAAACTGATGGTTATAGCCTATTAATACATTTACGTCAAAGACGTGTTTAGCTTGCTTCGTTACATGGTGTCAACATGACGTCAGATAATTTGACGGATAACGACTGTTTATTATAATGGTTGATTGGGCATACATTCCGCAATAAAATGAATGAATGAATGTATAAACGAATGAATGAAATGGGGTTTAACGATCTGCCCCACCCCTTGCAAATACGTTTAATCATAAGGATGAACGAAGAGGTGTAATTTAATAGTTAAATAAAAAGAATGTGACATTGATGTCACGATATAAATGACGTCACCAACACGTGTGCTGGTTGACAGAAAGGTCTTCATATTTGTTTGATGTGCTTTCTGTGTGGAACTTTTATTTTATTTTTTTTAAAAGTGTTTGGCTGTGTGACCTTCGACATAAACTTGAAATAAAATACCCATTTTCTACAATAGGTCTACTTTACTTTTTGTTTTGGTATAATTGTTGAAAAAGTTTAATGCAAAAATCATTTGTGTCAGAAACTCATTGGTATTCATTATTTACAGTTCAAAAGAAATGAATAGCATAATTTCAGAGGAACTAATTATAAAAAATTGAATTACTTTCCTCGCTCTTGGGTAAAAAACAAAAAACACACACACAAAAAAATATATTTCTGCTTTCAGGTCCTAACAAAAACAAATGACTACCGGTACTCTCTCCGCTGGCATCATCATTTGGTTTAGCAGATCTACCGGTCTGTCTAGAAAACAAACCTCATCTCTCCACCCTCCGTGTTTTGAGATAAAAGATAGTCCTATTTAGTTCCACGTAGCAAAGCCGAACGCGAATCACACTCGCAAAAATTAAGCAAAATTGACAATATTTTTCATCAAAACAACAATTGATTATTGTTATTTATAACATTTCTGCCACATCCAATTACAATTAAACAGATAATCCTACCAGACACGGGTACAAATCCCCTCTTTTTCCGACATTTTAAATTTACATCGTTTACACATACAAACAACACTTGATTTACTTTATTGTCAATATTTGCTGATAAATGAATCTTGTTTCAGTAGATTGGGCTGTGTATGTTTAATAAGTACAAATAGTATAAAATTACCTTATTTTAAAGATGGTACATGCATTAATAAAGAAATTGAGTTTGCCACTTGGAACTAAAGGCATCCAATCGTAGCTAAAAACAAGCACATCAGTATATCTCTACGTTTTTAGTTACGTTCTAGTAGCTACCCGTCTGTCTAGGCTTTGCTACTCTTTAAATAACATAATATGAAATCTAAACCCTTTTAAGGGAATGTTACCCCCCCCCCCCCTCCTCACACACACACCTCTGGTTTTTTAAATATTTCAAGAAAGAAGCGTTTTCATTAGTTAAAAGCTGTAATTTATACTAGGATTTTAACTCTCTTCCAATGAAAATGATGCTTTGAGGTTCAGGTATTTTGACTTCCATTTTGTCAACAACACATCGTTTCTTTAGCGCTTACGTGTACATACATGTAATGGAGCTGTGTGTACGCCCACGTACAAATATTTCGGCAACAATAATTTTATGAGCTGGTTACAGGCACAATTAGATTATTACGAGCTTTCACGTTGGTGTGCGCTCCATCGGTCACCTAAATCCCAATCTAGGTGCTTGTTTTATTGCCTCCCCCCCCCTCCGTCCTCGCCTTTCCAACTCCCTATTTTATTTCCTCAAAAGCCAGAAATTTCCAAACATACTGGCTTAGCGTTGTCGGGTGTTATTCATGTTTGCCTGTGTGTATTTGCCATTAATTAGTTCTGTAGTACGGATGTCAATCGCGATCATGCACAATTGTCTAATCTCTTAACTATTTTCCTTCGTAAAATCGTTCGTGTGGCCGTGGTCGCCATTACGATATTTTAATAATTTTCCAAACAACAGAAACATTCACTAGGGCAAATCAATGTGACTAAAACACCAACCATAAAGCCACCGGAAACTTTAAAGCGCTAACCAATTAATTAGCTGCTAATAAACATCAGTTAATTAACTTATTTTCTGATAATACATAATGCACAACTTTTTCTAAGACGCTCCATTTTTAAATTCTTGGCTATTGAAGCAGATTATCTCGCGTGACAATACTATGCTTTGATTACCATATTGAGTCTTTGAGTCAACTGGCGTGGTTTCGATTCCCATGGTTCTGGGTGACAAGGAGTAGAGGCTTGTCCTTTCAACTGGCGTTACTTCGTTTACCCATTTGTATGTGACAAGGAGAAGGGCCCTCTATCCAACCTTGTGGCGTGACAAGGAGTACCAGTAGGGCCCTCTATCCAACCATGTGGCGTGACAAGGAGAAGGGCCCTCTATCCAACCTTGTGACGGGACAAGGAGTACCAGTAGGGCCCTCTATCCAACCTTGTGGCGTGACAAGGAGTACAAGTAGGGCCCTCTATCCAACCTTGTGGCGGGACAAGGAGTACCAGTAGGGCCCTCTACCCAACCTTGTGGCTTTTCTTCGGGTCCTCCAATACAAAAGACGCCTACGCGCAAGCGAATTATTGAAATAAAATGGAGCCATATGTTAGTCCCGAAATGACCTAGTTTGTGTAGCGTGGACGTTAAACCCCATCTCTCTCTCTCTATAACATAGAGTACCAGTAGGGCCCTCTATCCAACCTTGTGACGGGACAAGGAGTACCAGTAGGGCCCTCTATCCAACCTTGTGGCGTGACAAGGAGTACAAGTAGGGCCCTCTATCCAACCTTGTGGCGGGACAAGGAGTACCAGTAGGGCCCTCTACCCAACCTTGTGGCTTTTCTTCGGGTCCTCCAATACAAAAGACGCCTACGCGCAAGCGAATTATTGAAATAAAATGGAGCCATATGTTAGTCCCGAAATGACCTAGTTTGTGTAGCGTGGACGTTAAATCCCATCTCTCTCTCTCTCTCCCTCCTCCTCTCTCTCTCTGTCTCTCTCTCTTTCTCTCTCTCCTTTATTCAGGCGAGCATTATTCAATCCATTACATGAGAGCTCTGTTCGTCTCCCCATGATTTTTTAGATGTGAAGACCAGGCCTGTTTTGTTTTTTATATAAGACTATTCATTTTATCATCCCAAAACAGATACAATTACTAATGAGCAACGTTTCAACTAGACCTCTCTAGTCATTATCAAGCAAACCTATTTCATTTTATTATCCTGAAACAGATCAAATTTTGTCTTTTCTACTGTAAAGCAGCGCTGGAAGCCATTAATAATAATTAGAATCTAATCTCTGGATTGTGATCCTCATAATTCCTTGTATATCGACGCCATGATAGAATGTTTCAATGTCCCCGCTCAATATTAGATATTAGACGACTATAAATGTTTACATCACGGTAACTAAGCACGACTGCCATTTTATCAATAATTGAATGATATATTATGTGAAAAGCTTTATAAAAGCCGAGGGCTGTTTGTCGAGGCCAATAAATGTAATAATTCCTTACATAGTCTTCTATATTAAACTATTTATATAAATTACGCACCTTATTGACCGTCTGCCAATCATTTAGGGGAAGCTGGCCCCGAGGAATTTTCTCCGTTAATACAATAAAATAGGGTTTTAACGACCTACCGTCCTCGATCAACCGAGGTAATAAATGAGAAGAAATGAAATGGGGTTTAACGCCCCACTGTTCAGACATGCGTCATACAATATGCTATGAAGGACACTTTGCCCGAACAGGGGCACTACCTTATACCGAAATTGGACTAAACCAAAACACTCTATCAAAATTATTCTAAATCGAAAATCTGGCGGAAATGCACATGGTAGTTGTTAAGATAAAAAAAAACTATTCAAATTGATAAATGTGAAAATCCTGGAATGTGTGATCAAAGATGGTTCGGGGAACCGTAGAAAAGGGGCGTGTTGACACAGGCATTGAAGCCCCATGCTGCAAAGCACACAATGGTCATGGTAGCGTCCCTCAGAAAATTTTAAAAACTAGGTCGGAAATGCCATTTTCAGTGATCTGGTTCTGAAATGCGCCCCCTCCCCACGAATTCGGATAGGGTGGGGTTGCTTGTGTGTGTGTGTGTGGGACGATGAGGCGGAACGCCTCCCCCCCCACACACACTCACACACTGAATTCGCCCTTTAATGGACAATAAAAACTAGAAGCTTGGAAATGCCATTTCCAGTGATCTTAGACAAGAATCCGGTTCTGAAATTCCCCCATCCCCCCTCTGGATTCAGATAGGATGGGGTTGCTTGTGTGTGGGAGGATGGGGGCGGAGGTGGGTCACACCTCCTACCCACCACCACCCAACTGGATCCGCTGTTATTAAATCTATCAATATATTCTATTGCCTGTGACATCTTTTGTTTGTGGTTGTCATGGTAAGGTGTATGTGATAGACATATTTGATATATTTGAATTGTATCAGTAATTAATTCTATGGTATACAAGAGCTTGAATTGATATATATCACTACACAATAACGTTATTACCACCGCTCACAATGACTTTCAGCATTTTTTTTCCCGCTTAAATGGATGATAAATTTTATGTAACAATGGGATCATATTTTTTCTGCCAACTGGAATATTTTATCTGCTAAAATTGTGTGATAACAGAGGCAACATTTTATGTCTCGGTTAGACATAATTACAGATATATGGGTAGGCTTTTATATTATACTTTATGATTCTGAACAGCTGTTTTTGTCATAATATCTTGATAGATATGTAATGGTGAGATATAAATCCAGCCTCATTGGTTTGCCCCACGTCCTCTGGTTTTCTCCCACTGCTAAAGACCCCTACACGCAAGCAAATTATTTGATTATAATTGAACCAGATGTTAGTCCTGGAATGATCTACTCTCTCTCTCTCTCTCTCTCTCTCTCTTTTCTCCATTCTCCATACATAGCTTTAGCATTTGTGTGCAACACAAAGACTTTTACCCTTTGTTCCACCCACGTAAATCCGAATTATCACCCCCCCCCCCCCCATACAAAAAAAAAAAACCACACCTTGCCCAACGCCATTACTCTCTTTCTCTCTCCTCGTACATAGCTTTAGCATTTGTGACTTTTACCCTTTGTTCCACTCACATAAATCTGAATTTACACCCACCCCCCCACCCCCACCCCACGGTAAGTAACATGGCTCTTAATCTGCTGACTTTTGTCGGCTTCAATGAACTGACCATTACATACAATGGTATCAAACCAATCTCCTTTCAGTTAAATTACAACAGATTAATTATTACTTGTTAATTAAGTAGTCAACCAAAATGCAATTTGTTTATCGGCTACAATAACAGTCATACCTTAGTGTGAATCGGACATGTAGTTCATAATTTATGTAATTTAACGGCAAGTTTGATAATCCGGTAAAAAAAAAACCAAAGCTTGGTGAAAACAGGTCCAGTAAGTTGTCTTTAATAAAATTGGGCACGTGGAGACTATCTTGGATTGTGAATATCGTGAATTGCGCCGTGTTCCACGCTTCACATGAATTTCAGGTTGATGTCGAATCCCGATGTCAGATGACATGGATGGCCTGGAATAAGGTCAATAAACCAGCGATTCTAGATCTACTTTTAAATACCCGTAGTGTTTAACACATGCTAATGGATTGAAAACATTGTAGTTATTATTGAAGGTTATATGACATACTTAGTCGGGCGGAATTTTATTTTAAAGCAATTTTAATTATGGTTGTCACGTTTTCCGTCTGTCATAAACGAATGAATAACAGCTTTTGGAAGTTAAAGATGTGATAGACAAAAACAACGATTTGTGTTATGAATAAACGTAATGGTGCCGCATCAGCTTGTGTTGCTAACCTTTCAGGCGTGGGCCAAGTAGAAAAATACTAATTTCGATCGAGGGATCAACTGAATGTTTTGATTTGGTAGGTCTGCCTGTTTGTTGTTATTTTCGTTTGACCCATTGGTCCCCTCATCTGGACGTACATGAGCCTATAAAAACAATGGCCCAGGAAGTAGGAGGTTAAATTAAACCCTATTAAATTTTATTGCATTTTATTTTAAAAGCAAGGTTCAAACTGACGCTTCATTCCATTTGATGCGAGAGAGAGAGAAATGGGGTTTAACGTCCACTTGACACAAACTAGGTCATTTTGGGACTAACATATGTTTTTTTTAAAAATTTTATTTCAATAATTCGCTTGCGTGTAGGGTTCTTTAAAAATTTTATTCAATAATTCGCTTGCATGTAGGGTTCTTTAGCAGTGGTAGGAAACCCACGATGTTGAGAAGGCGCCCCTATCTCCATGCCACAAACGCTCACACCAGGGATCGAGAGCACAGCAGCAAGCCAGAGGTGACTGAGCAGCTAGAGGTCGAAGCGCGGCACTCTAGACCACTAGGCCATCCCAACTCCCTCTCCATTTGATGCAAAATGGAACTTGATATATTTATAATAAATTGCAAGTGTATATCAACACGATTGTCCAACCTTGTGGGTTTTCTCCGGGTCTAAAGACCCATACGCGCAAGTGAATTATTGAAATAAAATTTAAAAACATGTTAGTCCCGAAATGACCTAGTTTACGGGTTATTATACCCCTGCAGTATAATTCCAATCCAGTGTTTTTCCGACATTTACATTGTAACACAAAATTAAAACGATTCCCATGTAGCCAGGCCAAATTCACGAGTCTTCTCTGGTTTCTATGGTTTCCTCCCACAGGTGAACACACCTTGCACAAGCAAATAAATGAAGTAAGATATGTTAGCCTGAGATTGACCTGGTTCAGGTGAGTGTGTGTTAATATCTCTCTCTCTCTCTCTCTCTCTCTTTCTCTCTCCACAAAAAATAAATAGATAATTATATTAATGACACGTCACCTGATGATAACATAAAATGTTAAGATTAGACCGGAAACATGAATAAAATGATTTCCTTTTCACCATGACAACCGGAAATGTCTTCCTTTTAACTACCATGACAACCATCGTCAAAAATAGACTTGTACACAGACAGGACAGATTTTTTATCTTCATATTTTATCATTATTTAGAGATTAATTTTATGTCATGTCAGACAATAAATAAAATAAAATGGGATTTAATTTGATTTTGAACTGTTCTGATCGGACTGGGCTGATGCAGATGCTGTACAATGTGTTATGACGGAGAATTTGCCTGTAAAGCGGCCCTACGGTCTACTCTTATATCAAATTCTAACTGTCAAGGGATCTTTAATGTGCACACCAACATGGAGTTGAACTCAAGACCTCAATTTTTGAGACCATCCAAATGACTATGCAAGGGGGAACCATGCTGGAAAAACCTGATATCGGGAGCGCACCTGTGACCTCCATGTTAGTGAGCCAGTGTCCTACTCACTGAGCCACTCTGTCTCCCCCAATTGCGGGATGTTGGTTCGATGGCCGGATGGTTAGCACGAGCACGCTGTATCATAAAGCCGGTCATTGAATCAACTGGCGTGGTTTCGAACCCCCGGTTGTACATGGCAAGGAGTAGGGGTGCCTGTCCAACCTTGTGGGTTTTCTCTGGGTCTTCCGGTTTCCTCCCACTGCTAAAGACCCCTACACGCAAGCGAATTATTGAAATAAAATTAAACCTTATGATGTTAGTCCCTTAATTAATAAAAGTGACATGAGATTGTTGTGTCTGACAAGAGACAACGTATAGTCGTTTGGATGGTACGAAAAAACGGGGTCCCATGTACACATTGGCATGCATGTAAAAGATCCCAAGGCAGTTGGAATTCTAAATAAGAGTAGGCTGTAGTGTTGCTGCCCAGGCAAAACGTCTCATAGCACCTTAGATGGCAGTTAGCCCAGTTTAGGAGCAGAGCAGTTGGATGTTGCACCTCATTTCTTTATATTAACAGAACCTGATCTCTGGTGAACCATACTAAACCAGCAACTTAGGCTGTCTGTGTACTATTGACCCCGCTTGTGAACAGACACTAGGCTAGTTACCGACATGTTTATTCTCAAATCAATGATTTTAGTTTAAAACGATTCTTTCTCTTCCTTGTGATAAAATTAAATCGGTTTATGTACCAGTAATCTCTGCCAGATGTGAAACAGATTACAAAGTGCATTACAAAATAGTATATAAATTTTTGAAGATGGCAGTCATTCAGGGCAGAATCCAAGATCAGCATTTTACACAATGGGACACTTATTTTAAACAGTAGGTTTACAAAGACCATGGCTTTTCAACAACAAGAATCTATTTTTCACTCACTTAACTTATGTTTTCTTGGCACAAAATCAGACAAAAAAGGCAATTTCACCTCGCCACTTAGAATTCGACTGTAAATGTCGTTGATTAAGAATGGTTGTTTTTCTACTGGTTTCTGATCAAACTGGATTCTTGAGAATCGGAATTCATCTCTCTTCCCATTCCTGAAACGCTTCATTAAACTAATGAAAGTTGGTTGTTTTTTCTGGAGGAGTAAGGTTATGTATATCAACTAGCCGAGGATATGTAAAGGATTCTGTGTAGTCTAATCATGGTGTTTAATCAGGTTGATAAGTCATGCTGGAGGAAGATCATGTAATTGTATAGCACGATATAAAGAAACCTTTAAAGTTGAATGAAGCATGCAAACTTAAAGATACAACTCTCTACCACTTCTCTTACCATAATAGGCCCGGGACTGTACAGCGCAGCGGACGCTTGATTTGATATTTTCCGCAGGTATAATCTTATAGGTTTTCGTGTAGTGCGGTCCTCCTGCACTTACTATTAAGGTAGGCCCTACTGGGGGAAAGAGGGAGAGGGCGAGAGTGAGGAGGAGAAAGAGAAGACGAGAGTGAGGAGGAGAAAGAGAAGACGAGAGTGAGGAGAAGAAAGAGAGGACGAGAGTGAGGGGGAGAAAGAGAGGGCGAGAGTGAGGAGGAGAAAGAGAGGACGAGAGTGAGGAGGAGAAAGAGATGGCAAGAAAGAGAGAAAAAGATCTTCTTACAAAGCTGAATAAAGCAAGCGAACATAAAGATTCCTTGGCAGTTGGAATTGGATATAAAAGGTGTAATCCGGCTGTCCGAGCAAAATTTCCCCAATATCATACTGTATGGCGTATGCCCGTCTTCATTAACCCAGGTTAGAAGCAGAACATTAGACGTTAAACCCCATTTTATTTCATTTCTTCACCCCTCCCTCTAAAGGTACTGGGGAACAGAAAGAGGGAAAGAGAGAATGAGGAGGCGGAGAGAGAAAGATAGGGCAAATAGGATAGAGAGGGGGAGTGAGACAGACAGAGAGAGAGAGAAAGAGAGAGATTCCATTAAATATTGTAAAGCTGAATAAAACATGCCAACATCAGATACAACCCTTTACCCATCTGGTGGCCGTGGTGGCTCGGTGAGTTAAGTCATTGCGTCTCGAACCTGGAAGTCCTGTGTTCGATCCTCATGCTAGCTAAGGATTTTCCTGCATAGTCATTCGGGTAGGACAAAAAAGATAATTTGACAGTTGGAATTTGATATAAAAGCAGACCAAGTGCCACTGTCTAGGCAAAATATATGGCATACAGTATGCTCGTCTTCATTAGCACAGTTGGAATATGACATTAAACCCCATTTTATTAGGGTATTCTGACTCTTACCAGTTTTACAAGCGAGTATTCTGATACATGACACGGTATACGTCAGATACCACCTAGTGTAGAGGCAGGGTATACATCAGATACCACCTAGTGTAGAGGCAGGGTATACACCTGATACCACCTAGTGTAGATATATAGTATTTGTGCCACTTGGTGGATGTTGTATATGAGACAGGGTATGCTTAACTCTTTGTAGAACACCTCACTTCTCTTCTCCTTTATTTGGAGGTTCCCAAGGTTTTTTGATGTGTTTATGGTGATTTTAATGGTGTCCACAATCCAAATTATTTATTTGGTTGGAGCGTAACTCGACTGTTCAGACAGAATTCCCGCAGATTGGATTTCAGTGGAAAAGGGTGTAGTGGGACTCATGATATCTGCCTGATTAACGCAGCTCATTCTATCATAAGGTCTGTGATTGAGTCATCTGGCGTGGTTTTGATTTCCTGGTGGTACGTCACAAAGAGTAGGGTGCCTGTCCAACCTTGTGGGTTTTCTTTGGGTCCTCTGGTTTCCGCCCACTGCTAAAGACCCTGGGCACACACAAATTATTTAAATAAAATTGAACCGTGTGTTAGTCCTGAAATGACCTGGTTTGTATTTGGTGAACAAACTCTCTCTCTCTCTCTGTCTCCATTCTCACATCATGGCCAGATCTAAAGGGTAGTTTGTTGCTTTTGTTGTTTTCATGAATAATTACCAATATCTCATCTCGTATAACATGCATGTATTGAATAGCTATTAAACATGCATGTATTGAAGAGCTTTTAAACGAAATATGAACTCACAAAAAGCAGAAATAAAAGGAAATATTATCTGTGTTTCAATTATATTTCCCAGTCAAGCCGAGGGAAGTGTAGATCAGGTGAATACTCTTGTGATTATCTCGAGTATCGAGGGATTGGGTGGCCGAATCGTTTAACGTGTGTCTTTTAATTCATTAGGTCTGTCATTGAGTCAATTGAGATCGTTTCGATTCCCCGGTGTAGGTGACACTGGCAAGGAGTAACGTCGATGGTCCAACCTCGTGGGTTTTCACCAGTATCCTACCACAGGTAATGTGCAAACGAATTGTTAAAATGAATTGAGTATTGTCTTGGTCACATAGACATTAAACTCCATAAGACTCTCACCCCGAGTCCATTTGAAAGGTGGCAGCCATGGTGGCTAAGTGGTTAAGACACTAGGTCGCCATTCTAGGAGGTGGCGTGTTCGATACTTACATTGGCCGAGAAAGTTCATTGAGATTTTCCAACGTGGTTTCCCCTAGGTCTGTAGTTGTTTGGAGGGGACAAAAAAGCGAGGTTCCATCTATACATTGGCATGTATGTAAATGATCCCTTGGCAGTTGGATTTCAATATAAAAGTAGGCCATAGTGCTGCTGCCGGAGCAAAATTTCCCTCATAGCACACTGTATGGCATATGCTTGCCACTAGCCCAGTCAGACAAGTTGGACGTTAAACATCAATTCATTTGTACACTTTATTAATTTTGGAATTTTGAATATTATTCACCATGTCTTGATGTCTGTTTGGGCATATTCCTGATGGTAACATCTCTTTAATTTGTTGTAAGGAACCTTGGTTGTAACATCCCTTTAATTTGTACGAAGGAACCTTGGTGGTAACATCTCTTTAATTTGTGCCATGGTTGATTAGCATGTAAAGATTAGAATGTTTCAGTGATACAGGGAGAAGTTTAGCTGTAGTATTATTTGATTGGATGACAACCCTTGCGGCCATCACAACTACAGGGTCGATATAACAAGACACAGCAAGAATAAAACCAAGTAGCCAAATATAACTAAACTACAGACTCGAGACTCTATCAGCTTTATTTAATACTTGATCATCAATCAAACTTATTCACGAGGGACAGGTCAATAATCTGACTATTAAATATGGTTAGAATATCCAATGTGTTATTCACGAGGGGCAGGTCCATTAATAATACTCACATTACCTTGGGTTACTCAGAAGGTATGGGTTCATAATCTTAAATGGAGTCAATTAATCATGGATTGCAAATCATGGTCTCACCCCAACAAGATACTAATCACAGAGAGAGAAATGGGGTTTGACGTCCACTCAACACAAACTAGGTCATTTCGGGACTAACATATGGTTTTTAATTTTATTTCAATAATTCACTTTCGCGTAGGGCAAGCGCTGAAATAAGGGGCCGGACACGGACAATGTCCGGGCGAATTGACCCCCTTTGACAGACCGAATTGCCTTTCGTCCGGACATAAATGTCCGACCGATTTGGGGTAAAACAGTAAGCCAAAAATAGTAATTTGATTCGCGAATTCGAGTCGATCGCTAATTATTACTAGACTCGAAAATCCAGACACAAAAATATCAACGATCCGAGTCATAGTGAAAATGTTACTATCTATATCTCGGCAGCGTGCAGATAAAATAATCAATAATTTTTAGAATCGGCTATTTTACGCTGGTTATATCAACGACCCGAGTCCTAGTAAAAATATTGCTATTTTTTTTATAGAATCGGCTCAAAATCCAGGCCCAAAAATATCAGCGACCCGAGTCATAGTGAAAATGTTACTATTTATATCTCTGCCGCGCGCGGATAAAATAATCAATAATTATTAGAATCGCCTTTCTTCCGCTGGTTATATCAACGAACCGAGTCATAGTAAAAATATTACTATTTTTTTAGAATAGGCTCTTTTTCGCTGGTTATATCAACGACCCGAGTCATAGTTAAAATATCACTATTTACATACATGTATCTTGGCCGCGTGAAGATAAAATAATGAATAATATTGAGAATCGGCTCTTTTCCGCTGGTTATTCGAGTCTACGTGTAGTAGCTAGATGCGTTACTTTCGTATATGATTAGCTCCAAATCACACATAACATGACATGTAATTATACAAATTATTAGTAATAAAAGTAATAATATTTAAAATGTTACAAGAAAATGTTCAAGTTGACTATGGGTGTAATTAGGGAGAGACTTTTTATACGAAAATTAAAATATCTCACTTTGTTGGACACTTCCGATCATCGATGTGAATGTAAATAGACGAGCGTTGAAAACATGTCGAATAAAATAACTTCTTATTTTCCCCAACCCGCGGGCACGGGATATCCCGGCTGGTGGGACCGTTCAAGAATAATTTAAAACTGGTACTGTGTTTAATGTCTCTCAAAATGACACTTCTAAACGGGGGCCATCGCCGTCACTAGTTCGAAAATTACATACAATAAGAACCGTAGAAAAGTGGATCAAACCTGACGTAGCAAAATGCAATGCTGACGTGTGGTTAACATACGAAGAAGACGATGGTTTTGTGACTACATTAAATTGTGAACTCTATATAAAGTATTTTAAAAATGTGAATTATATGAGGGAATTTTCCACTGCATGGAATAATGGTATTTGTCAGGCAGCAGGCTGAAAATCTGAAATGTCCGGCCGAAAATCAGTTCAGCCTGACATGATGTCAGGCTGAACCTTAGCAGTTATTTCAAGGCTTGGCGTAGGGGTCTTTAGCAGTGGGAGGAAACCAGAGGACCCGGAGGAAACCCATGAAGTTGAGAAGGCGGTCCGATCTCCATGCCACATATGCTCACATCAGGGCTCAAAACCACATCGGCAAGCCAGAGGTGACCGGCCAGCTAGAGGTCGAAGCGCGGCACTCTATGCCACTAGGCCTTCCCAACTCTTCGTGTTTAAAGGTTTTCTAGCCAAGTTCTTATTACCTACTATGTTCCTAAGCTCTTCTCTAATTAAACATGTATTTATATTATTTATTGGTACCACAGTGACTCAGTGAGTAAGCTGCTGGTTCAATAGCAAGGTATGGCATGGAATTAAAAAAATCGAATAGTTTGGATGATACAGAATCCAGTGTCTCATATAAACGCTGACGTACATGCAAAATAACCCTTTAAAATGGGGATTGGATAGAGTAGGCTGTCATTGGGGGTGTATGTCGTTACCCGTCTTTAATAGCCTAGAAGAAACAGTAGGACGTTAAACCCCATTTAATTTTAATTCGTTTCCTGATTCTTGCACCTCTTGACAACGTATTCTAGGCCGGAATATTCAGAGGAATTTTCTGGGCCAACACAGGGATCATTCCCTTAAACTCCTGCAACTTCGTGGGTTTCCTCCGGGCACTCCGGTTTCCTCCCACTGCTAAAGACCCCTACGCGCAAGCGAATTATTGAAATAAAATTAAACCATGTGTTAGTCCCGAAATGACCTAGTTCGTATTGAGTGGACGTTCAACCCCATTTCTCTCTCTCTCTCTTAAACTCCTGGATAGTGAATCGAGCCACGAGTCACCCATTATCAGTTAACAGATCATGTAAACTTTAAATCTAGAGCTTAGCGTTGATATGCAGAAGTTCCTGAAACCTCTTGAGTTTAACGTTGATATGAAGAAGTTCCCGAAAACCTCTTTAAGTCGTAGATGAGATTGATTTAACCATTTAACCATCGCAAATCTTCTTCAGGATGATTGCTAACAAATATAATTTAGTGATATGAAATTCCTTGCACGATTTTCATTTGAAAAAAAAAACGAACTAGGCTTTTATTGTCTTTTGGTTTCTATAAGTAGGATCTCGCGGATGTGGATTTAGGATATTGGAAAGAAATACGAACATCGTAATCTAAATTGAAAATGAAATGAAATAGGTTTTAACGTAACGTCTGACTGCAACTTGGTTAATGAAGAAAGGAATTGTAAAGGATATTGGGAGAAAGACGTAATATCGTAAACCAAATTGTTATAGAATGATGGGATGGAATTCATAGATTTAAATTCAGACTCTTGAAAATAGTTTGTAGATTAACAGGTTAGGGTAAGGGTGGGGAGTGGGGTGAGGTGGGTGAATAGTGAAATATTAGCAAAGACAGGCGTGTTAGCATGGTTCCTCTAGGTTGCATTGGACTTAAAACCATGTTTATCTTTTATTTAGTTAAAGTAATTAAACATGCATTATACAAGAAATAAATCTGCCTATTGCAAGTCTTTCTATAGGCTTGAAATGTTATCTGAATTATTAATTAGATATAAATTAACTTATAATCCAGACCATAATCAACAACTCTCGATCGCATCTCTAGCCTGATTTACTGCATAATTTTCCTTCTTGATTTGATTAGTAAATGGATAATAGAGATTTTGCTTTTTACCGTACCTACATTAGTTATGTTGATCTCGGCTACGCAGAATTTTCGGTTCAGAGTGGATCTTCAGTAAAGTGCCTTTACATTATGGTTGTACGTGACAAGGAGTAGCGTTGTCTGTCCAACCTCGTGGGTTTTCTCCGGGTACTCCGGTTTCCATTCCACTGCTAAAGACCCCTACGCGCAAGCGAATTAAACCCTATGAAATTATCCAGTTTGTTTCAAGTGGGCATTAAAACCCCATTTCTCTCTCTCTTTTTGATAATTGCTTAAGGCTCCATTGGTTGGAATTGTAGGCCTATGTATTGATGGTTGAGTTCACCTTCTAGTATAAAACATTTAAAGTGGTACAGGTTCTTAGTTCCTTTGTAATGTCTGCACCCCACACACATTTGTTGGCAGAACAATATTTGTGAGATCAAACTTGTTAGATTTCAAAAACATCAAATGTTCGTGTGTGTATGTGTGATGATATGATAATTGTTATATCCATAGAACTGCGTGTTGTGATATAATTAAACCCACAAAAGAATTCTTCTCAACATGTTTATGTATTTATTGCACATTTCCGTGCATTCAACTCTATCTCGTGGTTTTCAAACAGTGTTCACACCACCACAGGCACCAAATTATAGTCATAAGATAAACTAACTTGGTCAATCTATGACGAATAGCGTTGTAATCCATGACTTAAGGCTTTAATAACCCTATTCAAGACACATAGATGGGCTTTCAGGGTCGAATTGCTCTGACATATTCTCTAAGCTTGGATATATATATAGTTTGTAGATTGATAGACGTTGCCGGCAGCTATACAATATTTTTTTTCGTTATATACTCTTTTTTTCGCTTTGAAAGAGCCTTCTGGATCCAATCAGTTAATTGATTTTGATGATGTACTTTTGGTAATTTACCAATGTTCGTGAGTTGTGGGTTTTGTTCCCTTGTTTGTCTTCTGGGTTTTGTTCCCTTGTTTGTTCTTCTGGGTTTTGGGAGCTGTAGTGGCTGAGTGAGTAGGATGATGGCTTGCTAACCAGGGTAGAGAGTGAAAGAAATGGGGTTTAACATCCACTTGACACTAACTATGTCATTTTGGGTCTAACATATGGTTCAATTTTATTTCAATAATTCGCTTGCTTGTAAGGGTCTTTAGCAGTGGGAGGAAACTGGAGGACCTGTAGAAAACCCACGACTGTTGGACAGACGACATTACTACTTGTCAGGTACAACCGGGTATTCGATACTCAATGACAGACTATATGATACAGCACTCACGCGCTAACCATTTGGCCTTACAACCCCACCCACCCCCGCCTCGTTCCGGTTCATTGGGGTTTTCCAGCGTGGTTGAGGTAGGACAGAGGCCCTTGCAAGGAACAAAGTATAGTCGTTCGAATGAAACGGAAAATCGCAGTCCAGTGGACAAATTGGAGTACATTTAAAGCCCCAATAACACTCTTGTTGTAACTTAATAATATGCCCGAATCTTCATTCTGGTCAACAAATCGTATTATTTTAGAATATTCCAATTAAATGATGATATAAATTTCATCTTAACACACCTAATTTTAAAAATTGGAACAATTCAACCAATTGATTTGAAAAGTCTAACGTAAACCTTTTCAAATGTGATTTGGATTTTAAAATATTTTCGAACCCTCTGGACAAGTAAAATAGGTTGTAATGAATAATTTACACAACAGGTAGGACACTTAAACATCTAGTACTTAGAATAAGGGTATTATTTATTTTCTGGATCTACCAAGCCAGCAAGAATGTTATTGTCCCTTTAAAAGAACCATGACAGTTAGAATTCAATATAAGAATAAACTGTAGCGCAGCTGCCGAGGCAAAATGTCTCTTATAACACAGTGCATGGCGTATGATATCTTCATTTGACCAGTTGGATTAGAACAGTGGGATGTTGATCCCTTGGCAGCTGGAATGCAATATAAGAGTAGATGATAGCTCAGCTGCCGAGGCAAAATGTCTCTCATAGTGTATGGCGTGTGCTATGAGTTAGATCAGGGGCCTGTCTCACAGAATTTTAACTAAGATAAAATCCTAATTTTAGTAATTTGATTGGATAATATTGGACTGATTTTAGTGCTTAGCCAATCAAAATTGAAGTATCTACTAAAATTTGGATTTTATCTTTAGTTGAAATTTCGAAAAACAGGGCCCTGAACAGTAGGATGTTAAACCCTATTCACCGGTTAGTTTTCTGTGTTAGTTTGAAATATTAAAACTAAAATCAACATGGCTTAAAATTGTACTTCACCATCTACAACCAACGAGGGCAATTTTCCAATTATATTGATAACGAGTCTGGTATAATCAAGTCTCATAGGTCTACTTGTATTGATCGTCCAGGTATATTGAAATTGAAATATTCATAATTCATTCTAGAATCCAAATTATAACTATCACATTTTCATACTTAATGAATCGTGAATCTCCCAGGGGGACAGACAACCGAACGTGCATTGATGATATTTTTCCGTGAAGAGAGATTGATATAGTTAGTTTTATCGAGTGAAACTTCATTTTAGGAAGTTAGGAGGAATAACGAGGTTAAAAGTTTTGTGTATTCCGACGGGTGGTTGTTAAATTATGTCTAATGAAATATTTCCCTCAGGAAGACGGAGATAGTCTTCTCAAGTAAAGAAAATAATCAGAGTGCTGCCCAAAAGATTGTTTTTGTCAGACATATTTTTGTAAAGTCACCCTAGATATTATTATTATTCTTAACCCTTAAAGGAGCTAAATCACTAACATTTGGAACCTAGAAATTGACACAAGTGGGTCGCAAGTACATAATACTGTAATATGAATATATATCAACTGATTTACATTCAATGGTTTCCGTTTTTACTCTAATTTCTAATCAGTTATGTTCGGCGAAATAAGCCAACAGTCTCAATCGAATGTAAATTTCTAGTGTCTGGTTATTCCAGTCTACATGCACTGTTTGATTTGGTGCAATGTTTCTAGCCTCGTTCCTCAAGTCTCTTTCTAGATCTGGAACTGAAACACATTATGGTACACGCGATTCGTGTACCAATGGTAAAATGTTTATTTGTCTAAAATATTGGATATCAGAAGCCAATTAATCTATTTCCAGTAAGGTCACAACATCATTGTTGATTTAAATTGATAAATAATTTGTTTTTTCAATGTTGAAGATTTTGGATGATATTGAGTTAGAGACTTAGCTAATTTAAGGGTTCCATATGAGGCTATTTTGCAGGTCATATACAACTGAATGGAGGAATTTAAAACATTTTCAAAATATATACATTTGTATGATTTGTTCATAAATTTAAAGAATTACAGGATATATTCTCAACAATATGCTTTTCCTAATCAAAACCACAAAACAATTCAAAAAGTTAAACGGCTGTTCAGAATTTATTGTTGAAGATATTTCTAGTTAAAGGATGTATGGGTTATCCATTTTAAAAATGTGGGGTAGCTAATAGGGTTGCACATTTAAAGATATAGGGCTAGTTAAAGGCTTATCCAATTTAAGGGGTATCTCATTTAAAGATATAGGGCTAGTTAAAGGCTTATCTAATTTAAGGGGTATCTCATTTAAAGATATAGGGCTAGTTAAAGGCTTATAAGGAGTATCTCATGTAGGGGATGGGCTGAATGAAGGATATAGGGTAGTTAAATGTAGGATAAATTGATGGCTACTTTAACAATGTACGGTTATTTACTTTATGGATATAGGGGTTACTAATTTAACGATATACGGTTATTTACTTTATGGATATAGGGGTTACTAATTTAACGATATACGGTTATTTACTTTATGGATATAGGGGTTACTAATTTAACGATATACGGTTATTTACTTTATGGATATAGGGGTTACTAATTTAACGATATACGGTTATTTACTTTATGGATATAGGGGTTACTAATTTAACGATATACGGTTATTTACTTTATGGATATAGGGGTTACTAATTTAACGATGTACGGTTATTTACTTTATGGATATAGGGGTTACTAATTTAACGATATACGGTTATTTACTTTATGGATATAGGGGTTTCTAATTTAACGATATACGGTTATTTACTTTATGGATATAGGGGTTTCTAATTTAATGATGTACGGTTATTTACTTTATGGATATAGGGGTTACTAATTTAACGATATACGGTTATTTACTTTATGGATATAGGGGTTACTAATTTAACGATATACGGTTATTTACTTTATGGATATAGGGGTTACTAATTTAACGATATACGGTTATTTACTTTATGGATATAGGGGTTACTAATTTAACGATATACGGTTATTTACTTTATGGATATAGGGGTTACTAATTTAACGATATACGGTTATTTACTTTATGGATATAGGGGTTACTAATTTAACGATATACGGTTATTTACTTTATGGATATAGGGGTTACTAATTTAACGATATACGGTTATTTACTTTATGGATATAGGGGTTACTAATTTAACGATGTACGGTTATTTACTTTATGGATATAGGGGTTTCTAATTTAACGATATACGGTTATTTACTTTATGGATATAGGGGTTACTAATTTAACGATATACGGTTATTTACTTTATGGATATAGGGGTTACTAATTTAACGATATACGGTTATTTACTTTATGGATATAGGGGTTACTAATTTAACGATATACGGTTATTTACTTTATGGATATAGGGGTTACTAATTTAACGATATACGGTTATTTACTTTATGGATATAGGGGTTACTAATTTAACGATATACGGTTATTTACTTTATGGATATAGGGGTTACTAATTTAACGATGTACGGTTATTTACTTTATGGATATAGGGGTTACTAATTTAACGATGTACGGTTATTTACTTTATGGATATAGGGGTTACTAATTTAACGATATACGGTTATTTACTTTATGGATATAGGGGTTACTAATTTAACGATGTACGGTTATTTACTTTATGGATATAGGGGTTTCTAATTTAATGATGTACGATATGGATATAGGGGTTCGTAATGTAAATGAAATGAAATAGGTTTTAATGTCCTACTGTTGTACTTCGACTGAGGATAATGACTTTGTTTTATTGTCCCATCTGAATGACAGTACTATACATTGTTCTTGCCAGGCTCTCTGTTCTGCATCACTGACAAGGGAAAACCACGCCATAAAATCCTGGTAAACTTTCTCTGCCAAGGATCGAACACCTGAACTCAAGGTTATCGAGCCAATTTGGCTCTCGTAGTTAATTTATATTGAGGTTGTTAAATAAATTGAAATGAGGTTCAACAGCCTGCCAAATAAACGCCATGCAAATTGCTTGGTCAGTGGTAATTCCACTTAACCTTAATCGCATTTCAACTGCCAGGGATACTTTTACCTGCACGCTAATTTGTACGAAGCACCTAGATCTTCTGTCCCATCTTAACTGGACGTTCTTTCTTGCCAGTCCCCACCCTTTCCTGCAGCTCTACAGGAACAAACCACACTAGAATATTCTAAGCAACATTTCCAGCCAGTTCCTACTCGGCAGGTTTGTTCGAAGATGAAGCTGAAAGACTTCTATACATGTTTCTTCAAACTGCATAGTAAAATGGAATCTCAGTGATTTCACGATGTCATCCACTCTCCTCGATTCCATCAGGGATTATCGTGTCAAACCAGATATAACATTCTCAGATAAAGGTTGGGACGCTTATGAATTCGAGTTGGAATATAACGCTTACTACTAACAGTCATTTTATCGTTTAAGTAGAAATGGAACCATGGTTGTATCTCGGTTGATTGATTGCCTGTCAAATTCTCTTGTGACTTTCACTCCACGGTTACAGGCGCATATTCCACATGGATTAAATTCGTGATTCCTGAATTAATTTGGGATTCTGGAGTGTAGTCTCTCTCTGTCTCTCTCGCTCTCTCTCCCTCTCTTGCTCTCATTCTCTCTCTCTCTAATTGGAAAATAAACACTCTGTTGTGATACAAAAATTCATTTGAGTTTCTCCAGATTCCTAAATTCATTTGAGTATATTGCCTCTCTTTCTCTCTCTCTCTTTCTCTCTCTCAGCAGTTGAAGAGACATATTCAACACAAATTAAATCCATTCCGTAGTGATCTGTTCCTGATTCTTGAAGTCTTTTGGGATTCTAGAGTGTGTTGCCTCTCTGTCTTGCGTATTTGCGTTAGTAAGTCGATATGTTTGTTTTGACCACTGATTCACTAGCCTATTGCGTATTTGCGTTAGTAAGTCGATTCACTAGCCAATCAAAACCCACAATACAAATAACCGTGGAGAAATTTTACATGATAGTGGTTGTCTGGTAAGGAAACATTTGTCTGCGATAGACCGTCGGTGGAATGTTAACTTGCATTGTTTCCAAATTTATTGAAAGAGAAATGGGGTGAAACATCCACTCAACACAAAATAGGTCATTTCGGGACTAACATATGGTTCAATTCTATCTCAATAATTCGCTTGTGCATAGGGTCTTTGTGGGAGGAAACCAGAGGACCCAGAGAAAACCCACAAGGTTAGACAGGTGACTCTATTTCTTGTCACGTGCAATCAGGGAATCAAAGCCAGGCCCCTTGACTCAATGACAGGCTTACCATTTGCCCCACCCCCCCAAACAAATTTTTTATCGAGACACAGGGTTAAAGCTGTCTACCATTTCCAATCCTCCAAGACAGTTGTCATGAGAATAAATGTAATCATTTTGAAAAAACAAAAAAAAACATCTGCAATACGTGATGTTTAGCATCTTTAAAACTTGCCTTGAATGGAATGGGATGACGCTGGATCAATCATGACAAATTTAAAAAATGTCCAAATCGGATTCCATGTCTGATTGTAACCTTTAGTTTATAAAGTTTAAGACGTATTGCGTTGTTTGGTTTGTCTTCTGTGATTGATGACTTTCGAGAATAAAATTTTGTGTTGAGGATCAATCCCGTACCAGAATTCTCCTCCCCGGAGGACTGAATTGTGGGTATTCTGGTTGCATGTCACGTTTGTTAACAATATCAGTTGGATTTTATTTTCTATCGCTGAGTTTATTCTGTCCATAAAGATTGATGGTTTATCCGCTTCTTGTATAAGTTTAGTTACTTGTCTTAAAGGATTATTGGTCGTATCTTAAAGTAGCTAAGTCTCCAACTCAATATCATTCAAAGTCTTCGACAATGAAAACACAAATTAATTGTCAATTCAAATCAACATTGAAGCTGTGGTCTTACTAGGAAAAAATGGGCTTCTGATATCCAACATTTAAGACAAAGTAAATATTTTACCATAATTTTAAACCATAATGCTTTGATATCTTTCACAAGTCAGGTCAAAAGGTGACCTATTTTCTTATCTCGAAAACATGTCCAATAAAAACTATTGGTGTAGTTTTGAATATTCAGACACTAGATATTGCCATTGGATTGAGATTTCTGGCGTATTTTGCCAGACAAAACTGATTTGAAATTAGAGTAAAAACGGAAGCGATTGAATGTAAATCAGTTTATATACATTCATATTACAGTATTATATGCGTTGTGAACCATTTGTGTCAATTTCTAAGTCCAAAATATTATGGATTTAGCTCCTTTAAAGGTTTTATAGGTTTCGTTGAGCACTTGTCTTAAGGGATCACTGGCTGCATCTTAAAGCTCTTGCTTCTTGCCTTAAGGGACTATTTGGTCAGATCGTAGAGGTTTTGTTTATTTATGCATGATTCAGATATTACTATTGTATTAAACATCAGTAGTGGGTATTTGTACTGGATCTTGGTTCTTTTGATAATTGCAGGGGGTTGAATGGCCGAATGGTTAGCGTGCGCGTGCTGTATCATATGGCCTGCCGTTGAGTCAACTGGCATGGTTTTGAATCCCCGGCTGTACAGCCTCGTTGGTTTTCTCCCACTGCTAAAGACCCCTACGCACAAAACATTTGTTTACTGACATCCAATCAGTCTTCAGCTAATGATCACGTTCTACAAAAATGGCTGATGTCGTCATTTTGTTACCACATGATGTTTGTGTCAATCATGTGATTTCAATGAAAAAATGTTGGTCGTTTGCGTAAAGATTTTTCGTTTGCAGGAAATTAAAAAAAAAGGTATGAGACATTTGTTTTGTCAGGCGCCAACAAATGTAAGTTGGTCTGCGCTGGGCATTTAGTTGCCATTCCTTGTTTTAGGATCTTGTAGTTGGAATTGTATGTATTTATTCATAGATTTAAATTCTAGCCATGGTTACCATGGTAATTTGTAGTTAACGCTCCCTGCACACCAGCTAGTTATTTAAATAAAATTAAGCTATATGTTAGTCCCAAAAAGACCAGGTCCCACAAGCACAAAGCATTCTCAGACTTAAGAATTTACTCAAAAATGTTCACCTTATTTTAATTAAAACTTATCCTTTTATAAAACCTTGTTTTAATGTTTCAAATACATCATCAAGAAATTATTTGCAAAGTTTTGTGTTTCTGGATCAAAGATATTTCTCATAAACAGTGATTGAAAGTTGAGTAAATTCTTAACTTAAGTCTGAGAATGTTTTATGAACTTGGGGCCTGTTCGTTCTGTTGGGTAAACACGTCCATTATATTGATAGAAGAAGATTAGTTTTACCACGTTTGGCTCCGGTTTAATTCCGGTTGATTGGCGATATATTCCAGACATTGTCAATCACAGCGAGTCATTGCTTCGTTATAGTTTCATGAAGCAAAACATTATGATTGATAATTTCTACAATATGTCAGTCTGGCGGCCATCTTGTTCATCAAACAGTGATTATATATATAGAGAGAGAGAAATGAGGTTTAATTTCCACTCAACACAAACTAGGTCATTTCGGGACTAACATATGATTTAATTTTATTTCAATAATTCGCTTGCGCGTAGGGGTCTTTAGTAGTGGGAGGAAACCGGAGTGCCCGGAGGAAACCCACGAGGTCGAGAAGGCGCCTATCTCCATGCCACATACGCTCACACCAGGGCTTGAAACCACAGCCGCAAGCCAGAGGTGACCGGCCAGCTAGAGGTCGAAGCGCGGCACTCTAGTCCACTAGGCCATCCCACCCCCCAGTGATTATATGGTTCTATATCTGGATCATACCAGTTACATCCAGGGGGGGTGGATGGCCGAATGGTTAGAAGGTGCAAGCTGTATTATAGGGTCTGTTAAGGGTTGTGGGTTTTCTCCTGGTCTTCTGGTTTCCGCCCACTCCTATAAAGAGCCCTATGCGCAAGTGAATTATTGAAATAAAATTTACCAATGTTAGTTTGGAAATGACCTAGTTTGTGTCAAGTGGATGATAAACCCCATCTTTCTCTCTCTCTCTCTCTCTACAGTTACATTCCCCACCCCACCATTTATTTACCTAGTAATTACATCCCCCCCCTCCCCAACATCCTCACATCATAGAAAAAGATATTTCAAATATTTATTCTCAGAGACCCCCGGCCATTATCTTCCAGTGTGGTACTTTAAAATTCCACAACAATTTTGGAATGTCTTGGTAATAAAGTGCATAGACTTGTCTTTCCAGCACTAAACAACCAAATCTTCGCAGTAATTGTCGGTAATCAGAAATTCAAATAAAGCTGATCTGTGACGAAGACATAATAGTTGCAAGAAGAGTCAATATCACTCTATCAGTAATACGCTTAACTCTATATCCACGCTTTCTATTTACACTAGAACGCCAACGTGGCTATTGAACAACTTCTTTAGATTGCCTTCCAGATATAAATCACGGAGATCGTCTTTTGGCGATGATTTCGAGGAGGAATTTGATTTCATTTGCATCGAACAAAGAAATTAAGGAGGCTTTTTACGCAAATGACTGTTATCATCAAGAGGATTCCGCCGAATGGTGGCCAGAAAGTTCGTGCAGACTTCATCTCGGATATTTTTTATGGAAGAAAAACATCTACATGGATTAAATTTACGGACATGCTGATGACTCTACACAATGATGATAAGAATCGAGTTAAATAACTTAAGGAAACTTCTAACCTAATGAAAAGCTGTTTTATTGAGACTAGCTTGTAGCGTGGATAGAGAGATAGAGAGTTCTATTCCAACAGTTTCAAGACAACACACAGCGATTGAATGATCAAAGTCGATACTTCACAGAGAGGATCTGGATCGTTTAGAAAAATACACACTGAATTTAATTAGAATTGATTGGTTTTCTTTAGATGCGGGAAACTTTGAACTTTGATAGAATTTCAGGCTAATAAACGAGAGACGTCGATGTCATTTATCTGGTAAAACGTTCATCACGTAAACCAGGTCTTTGATTACAATATTCAAGACAGGGATATGGATGTAAATTTACACGATGTACTTTTCTCCGAGATTACCGTCGCTCAGATAGAAATAGATTTTAATTCTCTGAGTTTCAATCTGATTATAACACAGATCCTGTTTCGTTTTGTTTTTTATAGTTTAAAATTTCGTTTTGCTTGTCTTTACTACTCTAGGATCTGGAAGAGTTGTTGACGTGAGGGAACAGCAAATGAAAAGGTCTGTTGTGGCAAGTTTTTGGCATGAGTTGCACGGAAAAATTGCGGGTAACTCATTAGAAAAGATCAACGCTGATTGGTTATTGACTGATATCATAGGGTCAAAAGTCGCTCGTATGACCTCTAACAACAGGTCAGATCTTCATGCAATGTAGGCTATAAAAGTATAAAACATGAAGTGAAATATAGATGAGTATAATAATCAGATTGTATGTTTTAATCCGAGTACAAACTATCTTTCAAATGACAATCGAGTTTAACGAACTAACAGCGGTTCAATATCTAAAAAACAGAATATTTAGATCATTTGGAGACTATTTCCAGGACCTGGAGAAAACCCACAAGGTTAGACTGGCAACACCGAACCAATTGCCCAATGACAATGAATTAACCAGCTCATAGTTTTCTATGATAATGTCAACCTCTTGGGTTTTTTCGGGGTCCTCCGGTTTCCTCCCACTGCTAAAGACCCCTAAGTGCTAGCGAATTAATGAAATTGAACCATATTTTAGTCACAAAATGACCTAGTTTGTGTGTGTTTCTCTCTCTCTCTCTCTCTTTCTCTCTGTGATAATGTTATTTATCTTGATTATTATTCACCATCTATCACGACTATTGTAAAACTGACGGAAACTTGTCTTTAAAACATGGACGATAATGAATAATATTACTGTTATAATCAATATAACAACAACCCTCGTCTATAGTCTCATACAATCATTCATCAACAATTTATTATCTGTTAAAGTGGTGTTTCAGGGGTTCCCCCAGCCCCACGCCCTGCTCAGTTACATAAAAGAGAGAGAGAGAGAAATGGGGTTTAACGTCCACTCAACACAAACTAGGTCATTTCGGGACTAACATATGGTTTTAATTTTATTTCAATAATTCGCTTGCGCGTTGGGGTCTTTAGCAGTGGGAGGAGGTTGAGAAGGCGCCCCTATCTCCATGCCACATACGCTCACACCAGGGCTCGAAACCACAGCCGCAAGCCAGAGGTGACCGGCCAGCTAGAGGTCGAAGCGCGGCACTCTAGACCACTAGGCCATCCCAACCCCCCAGTTACATAAAAAGAATTGTAAAACGGTCGATTGTGTGCTTTATTCTTTATCGTCAGATGATGGGATTGGATGGGCATTCAAAGCGTGAAATAATTAGACATGTGTGATATCAAAATTAATACTTTACATCAATAAACGGGAATTGATTATCAGGTCATCCAATGGAAAAAATGACCCAAAATCATCCAATGAAAAAAAATGACCCCAAATCTTAAAAGATCTGTTGAAATCTGGATGGTCCCCTTAATGTAAAAGTCATCTGTTTGATGGAGACTCCATAGAACACATTATAATTACACTTGGGTTGGGGTTGGATGGCCGCATGGTTAGCATTTGTGTGCTGTATCATAAAGCATGTCATTGAGTCAATTGGCGTGGTTTTGAATCCCCGGTTGTACGTGACAAGAAGTAGGATCGCCTGTCCTATACCTTCACAAAATGACCTAGTTTTTGTCGAGTGGACATTAAACCCCATATTTCTCTCTCCCCCCTCTCTCCCCCCTCTCTCTCTCTCTCTCTAATTACACTAGAAAAGGCCCCAGCATTCTTAGATTGTCCCCTGATAGTTCCATTTGTTTAATAGCCGCAAGCAAGCTCAGCATTTCCAGACAAATTAATTAACTTAAATTTGTTTTTGGTGATCATAATGAAATAGATTTGTTTGAAGGACGATTTAATTATTTTCAAGGCGTGATCGTTGACAGACCCATTTAAAATATTGACACCTAATAAAACTAACAGAGTGAATTCAATAGAAACTTCTAACTTTAACAAATAATGTGAATTTGTGGACACCCAATTACAGGATAATTCCTGTTTGTGTTGAGAGAAATGATTTGGATAATGTTGTTTATTTTATAAATCAAATAACCTAATAGACCCAAGACGTCATTAAAACCATCCTTGAGCCGTAGTCTTTTATCAGCTGTAGCATCAAATCATTTCTTCTCAGAGAAAAAGAAACCCATCACTACCAGCACTAACTTCATTATCGAAGTACGAGAAAAGGCAAAAGAAGTTTTTTTATTTCCATTCCCATAAAACTGGAGTTTTTATTGATCAACAGAAACCTTGGATTTGTTGTAATGTTGAAATAATTCAAGGCAATGTATTCATCTTTATAACACTATTGTCACAGTATTTCTTTGTAGAAACTGACTTTAATGTCTTACTCTTTTGCGTTGTGAGGGACATTTTGCCCAGACAGCGACAATTCAAATTCTAGGCCTCAAGAGAATGACAAGACACCGATCCTTGCATGCCACAGACCTTTGTGTTTTGTCAGAATGACTTGACACGTACCAATCCTTGCAGGAAGAGTTGGATGGTTGAATGATTGGCGCATGTGTTTTGTGACAAGGAGTAGATCCGCCTGTCCAACCTCATGGGTTAAACCCTATCTCTCTCTGTCACTCTGTCTCTCTCTCTCTCTCCTCTCTTTCTCCCTCTCTCTCTCTCCTCTCTGTCTCTGTCTCTCTCTCCAAACCTTGCACCACTGACAATAGAAAGCAAGAGTAGAAAATTCCAACATCAGGAGCGATCCAAAAATCTCCTGAGTAGTGCACCAATGCCTATTCCATGGTAGAATTAAAGATTACCATAAATGTTTGCCTCAAATGACCGAAGTAAGTGTCGACGAGACAAACATACGATTCTCTGTGGAGTTACTAATTCTGTTTGTCAACTGTAGACGTGTAACTGTAGTAAATAACCTGATTGATTTCTTATTTGATCAACTTGTGTTAAACAAACAGTGTGTAATGGCTGTAATTTACTCTAGAGGGGGACAAATTATTAACAATTATCGGAAAACATGGCAACACGGGAATCAAAATAATCAGACTATTGCTGAATATTATCTGTCAGTTATTTCATGGCCAGCATGAAGTAGTGTCACGGCGAGAAGATTTTATTGAATTATATTAACATTAGGAGTCTATCTATTTGTCGTTTATCGACTTGAATTTGTAGAGAAGCTGGGTAGGTTTCCGCTACAGGACATGTTGGATTAGCTGACAACCATGTTGAAGTACTTGTTAGCTAACTGTATGGTCCTTGTAGCTAATAGTCTTTACAATAACATGTTATGGCTGCCTGATCAATAACCAATATTAATACAGAGAGGAGGGGAAGGGAGAGACGGATGGGGGAAAGAGAGAGGGAGGGAAAGAGAGAGGGAGGGAAAGATGAGCCATAACACATATCAATACACAACGGGAGAAAGGGAGGGAGAGAGACAGATTATCCTTATAGCTTATAGTAGTTATCACTACATATAATAATAACTCTCTTATTGATTCATTTCTATTAATTTCATGTATATTTTTATTGTTTATTTCTTACAATTTCTGTGTAGTTTTTCTTGTCCGCAGGGTTGTCTTATAAGTTTTAGCGTTTGTGCAGGTCTTCGGCATTGAACTATAAATGTTAGTCCTGAAATGACCTAGTTTGTGTGCAGTGTAGTCTCTCTCTCTCTCTCTCTCTCTCTCTCTTGGTATCTGGGTTCTTCAGCACTTACTTTAGAAGAAGAGGAACTCCAACGATTCACCCTAAAATAAAGGAATATAAATGTAACGGAAACCTGGTGTCTTCTGGGAACTGTGTCTTCCTTTATTGGTGAAATGTTACATGGAAATCCGAGGCAATTAATTCCTGAACACCTGGGTCTTTTATACAGTTGATGTTCGACTGTGCCAATTAGCCTAGAATAGAATAGATGATGGCAAATGAAATGAAATGCAATTTGACTTTTCGGCACCAACAATCAGTCTAACTGTTTGGATGGGACCAAAAACTGAATTCCGGGGTACATTGTTGGAATTCAATGTAAGAGTCCGAGCAAACTTTCCCTCCTGGTACACTGTATGGTGTATGTCCGTCTTCATATGCCCAGTCGGAGCAGAACAGTAGGGTGTTCATTCACCGAGATTAAAGGTGATTGCATGTCATGCAGTTTGCGGTGATGGGAATTTTGCCTGCACAACTTATCAGATACATGTATATAATAGACAACTGTTTCCCTCGGACTTTCATTTCATGGTCTTTTATTAGCCAGAAGTAGTCTTGGTTATATTTTAGTCTCCGATATCAAATTAAATTTCAATTCTGAACTTGTAAACTAGATGAAAAGTGTTTTATTTACGGGACTGGATGGAAACCGAGATAAACTACACAGAATATTTTGCTAGGTTGAATAACGGACATGGAATGTAGATTGTCTCCTCAAAGAAAAAAGATTGAAACGATGGTTGTGTTAAGTCGATTTCTAGAGAAAACTCATCAAAAAAAAAGGAAAGAGATTTGAACCAAGATTAAATCGGGAAGGAGTTAATGTACCATGTTGGTGTCAGCTTCTAGTAGCAGAGTTTGTGATTTAAAAATCTTTCATGTGACAACAACTCTTTCAATGTCCTTATCAGTTTATAGTCAATACACACAGTTAAAAACATCGCTATCTGTTGACGAGCTTGTCAATTTATATCCTATAAAAAGAAATAGGCATTACACTATAAACCCCCAAATGCCTTGTTCGGCATTTCTGTCCAAACGAGGTAAAAAAAATGAAACAAGGTTTTTGAAATTGCCCTGTTTTTGGAACGAGGTATTTTGTTCAGAACGAGGCTCGGTAAAAATGCCTCGATTACTAAACGTGGTTTTTTCTAGATAGTTATTAGCGGTATTTGCTATCGGCGAATTTGTAAAAATTGAAATTTATGTTATTTAATACGAAAATAAAACCAGTTCAAACTATATTATTATCAGAGAAATCGACAAAACAAGAATACACGCCATTGGTGGAGGTGTAAAACTATTGCAGACACATAGCTACCTTGATTGATTTATTGCCCCAATCAGGTATAGGTGTTAAGAAACAACCGTGGTGTTGTGACATTTTATTGGGAGCAATAAATTAATCAAGGTATAGCTGTGTGTCTGCAATTGTTTTACACCTCCACCTAACTGATATCGCAGACAACAAATTAGTGTTTATCTAATCTAAGTACAAAAAATAAATAATCCATTCTTATTAATCAAAAAAGCATGAAATTTCATTTCATATTTCTAATACGCCTGTTTATGTTTATATATTAAAATTTAATTAAAACGTTTAATTAGGAAGACATATGGATATTAATAATGATTATATTATCATATCATGATTATAATATCATAGTTTGGACTAGGTTTATTTATCGTAACATAAATTCTACTTTTTACAAATTCGCTGATATCAAATGCTGCTCATAACTATCTCGAAAAAAAAACACCTTTAGTAAACGAGGCATTTTTACCAAGCCTCGTTTTGAACAAAATACCTCGTTCCAAAAACAGGGCAATTTAAAAAACCTCGTTTCGGAACTCCAGACAACGAGTCATTTTTTTTACCTCGTTTGGACAGAAATGCCGAACGAGGCATTCTGAGGTTTATAGTGTTAAGGTTATTTCGTGACCCTACTCCGGGTCACGTACAAGCAGGGAATCGAAACCACGCCACTTGGTTCAATGACAGGCCTTATGAAACAGCGCACACGTGCTAACCATACGGCCAGCCAACCCCAATTCCTCAATGACAGAGCCAAATCTGCCTGTTGTTATCTGAATTATTAATTAGACATCAATTAACTTATCCAAACCATAATCAACTCTCGATGCTTTCATTTTTAAACAGATTTGAATCTGTTCAACAACAAGAGAGAGAGAGAGAGAGAAATGGGGTTTAAAGTCCACTCCACACAAACTAGGTCATTTCGGGACTAACATGTGGTTTAATTTTATTTCAATAATTCGTTTGCGCGTAGGGGTCTTTAGCAGTGGGAGGAAACAAGAGGACCTGGAGAAAACCCACGAGGCTGGACAGTACTGGTTGCTACTTAAATTTTGTATAGAAAGCCAAATGAACCAGTACTGGTTGCTACTTAGATTTTGTATAGAACCAATATTGGTTGCTACAGTACTGTAACGAAGGTTATTTAATATAAAAAATTCGCCTCTATCATTGTCATACATCAACTGATATTCAAGACTTTTTTTGTTATTTAAAAAAACTCTTCTCATCTCTTGACAAAGTTGTCAATTTATGTTGAGATGATGTAATAGAAATCTCTAGAGTAAGGTCAAGTTGATAAAACAAACGATGAAATCTGTCAGTTTTAAGTCCAATGCCATTATTTTAACAGCTTATTTTTTTAGAAAAAAAGGATGAAATCTGTCAGTTTTAAGTCCAATGCCATTATTTTAACAGCTTATTTTTTTAGAAAAAAAGGATGAAATCTGTCAGTTTTAAAAACGACGCCATTATTTCAAAGTCTAATTATTTCAAATCTCTCATTTGAATAGATACAAAAATATAGTAAAATTAGTTAAAGAGCTGGCAGTTCTGGTTATAATAATAAAAACAAAATATGCTGAAAATTTCAGTCAAAGTCCTTCCCACTTTGAACTGAGATATTAGCGATTTAATTTTAAGCTAGTCTTGAACGTCATTGCTAACTTGCGTGAGATAATACACCAAGTCTCAATTATTCATTTTTATGTTAAATTAGCCATCACAAAATGTATTCAAATCTGGTAAATGTCAAGAGTTGATTATGAAAGAGAGAGAGAGGTGGGGGTTTAACGTCCACTTGACACAAACCAGGTCATTTAGGGACTAACATATGGTTTAATTTTATTTCATTAATTGGCTTGTGTGTAGTGGTCTTTAGCAGTGGGAGGAAACTGGAGTGCACAGAGGAAACACACGAGGTTGAGAAGGCGCCCCTATCTCCATGCCACATACGCTCACACCAAGGATCGAAACCACAGCCATAAGCCAGAGGTGACCGGCCAGCTAGAGGTCGAATCGCGGCACTGTAGACCACTAGGCCATCCCAACCCCCTTGACCTGTAATAGACAGATTTAGTTCTTACATAATGTCCGTTTAATCGATAAAAAACATCTTATTTACAAACACTTGATAAAATGAGTCTGGAGAACGTTATGTTTATATACTTGATAGACCCAGGCTACGTCTGGAAAATCTTGTCTTCTTCTAGAGAATAGACCTGAAATAATGTTAGTAGAATGTTTTCTGATTGTGGAGGAAATGATTAGCCCTTGTTCTGTCTATAACCGTGAGTTTTATTGACTTTAATGTACTGGTGGTATTGCATAGACGAATCACCAAATATAGGTACGTACGCCTATTATAGATAATACGCTATAGATATTGTTGTTAGTCTCCGGTATGGGGTGGCTATCCTGTGATTGCTATGTTATTATGACCATTGTATGTATACCCAGCTCTCTTACTCAATATCCGGCAGTGATATCCCCCTTGTCAGTGATACAGGATGGAGGGCCTGACAAGGACAGCTGTCTAGTCGTTTGGATGGGACAAAAAAAACATATTGGCGTGCACGTAAAAGATCCCTTGACAGTTGGAATTCGATAAAAGAGTAGGCTGTAGTGTCACTGTGTCCGAGCAAAATTTCCCTCATAGCCCACTGTATGGCGTATGCCCATCTTCATTATCCCAGTTCGGAGTAGAACAGTAGGACGTTAAACCCAATATCGAGGTGGACTACAAAAAGAGCAGTGTATTCAGAATATATTAAGGCTGTTCACCCTGTCGCAAGCACCACACGTGTCCAATGGAGTTACATGCTCCAAAATAGGGTAATCATACCCTTCCCCTCTTAATGTATCTGTGGCTCGATAGCCTACAGGTCCTGTGATTGATTCTTGGAAAGTTCATCAGTGGTTCATCAGGATTTTCCGACGTTCTCTCTTGTCGATGGTGTAGAACAATGTGTATAGTCATTCAGAACGGATGCCAAACCAAGGCTCCCATTTACACATTTGTGTGCACATAAAAGAACCTGTGACAGTTTGAATTTGATAAAATAAAAGTTGTAGTGCCGTTGTCTGGGAAAGATTACTCTAATAGCACGCTGCAGAACAGTAGAACGCGTATTTCATGTCGCTCGAGAACAAAAATATTTTTTGTAACTGTGCTTAAAGGTGAAGAGCATAATAATAACCTGCTGATAGCGTAGTCTTTGATATCAATACAACAATGTCTTGATTTAATAAATACAGCCGTGTGTTTATTCATAACCTGCCCCACACACAACAGCTGTCTTGTGTTTGGAGAAGGGGGTTGGGCGATGGGAGGGGGTATAGCCGAATGATTAGCATGTATGTGCTACATCATAAGGTCTGTCCACTAGCGTGGTTTGTTTCCCCAGTTGTACGTGACAAGGAGTAGGGTCGCCTGTCCAATCTCATGGATTTTCTCCGGGTCCGCCGGTTTCCTCTCACTGCTAAAGACCCCGGTTTCTTCTCACCCCTACGCGCAAGCAGATTATTGAAATAAAATAGAACCATACACGTATGTTAGTCCCGAAATGACCTTGTTTGTGTCAAGTGGATGTTAAACCTCATTTCTCTCTCTAGTACGTACAGTACTTAAAGGAAACGTCGCTTTAAAGTTAAAATAGATTATTACCTTCAGATCCCTCGACAGAAACTAAAGAGATTTTTCACCATTTGGATGAAGTAGGTAAGAAACGATAAGTGAGAAATCCCAAACCTCATGATCGTGTCGAACAAACAAGTTTTAAATACCGCCAATACTCAAGGGGCAGGTAATTATAATATACTAATCATGCAGCCCTGTGCGCCAAGACGTTAAGTTAGTTTTTCAGCTTCTTTATTAGAGTGGTTATGGAATTAGAATGAGACCCAGTGGAAAGGATCGAGTCATTTTGTAACAAACGAATATTCTGGTCATGAAAGGAAACTAAAAAGAATTTTGTGGGACTTTTTCTCGAAGAAAGTATGGTGTATGGGGCTGTTTTAACTGGATATTTGATAATTAACGTGCTCTAGGAATGGTGGGTGGGGGGGTGAATCACTGAATGGTTAGTGTGTGTATTGTATCATAAGGTCTGTGACGAGGAGTAGGGTTAAAAACATGGGGCCCGAGAATAGACCCTAAAACGAATTTATTGTTTTCTAAACATCTGTAGTATTTAATCTTGAATATCATTAGCACTTATTTCTTTCATGTTCGTTTAATATCAAAGCCTATTATATAACAATTCTTCCATGTCCTAGTGTTATAAATAAAGACAAATAAAACGATATTTTGAGCTATAAAAAACGAAACGAACAAGGATCTGTGTTTTAATCAGGTGTCATTCATTAGTTGTCACAAGATTACGAAAGCCATCCCCGAAACAATAAAAGATGGATTAGCGTTTAATATTACCGGTTTGGTTACCGGTAGTCATTACATCATGAAATAGAAATACTATTATTATTTTATCCCTGGTGGAGTCGGCATAACAACAGTAGACATGTTGATATCATCTATAATATTTAATCTGTCACCATTTGACATTAAATCACGAACTCGGTTGAATTTCCTGAAAATTTCAGACGCTTGACATTTATAAAAAAAAACATAGTAATTTATAACCATACAAGAATTATTTTCTGTGTCTCTTTCTTTCAAATCTATAAATGAAATCTCGACTTTTGAAAAGGTGAAATGAAACATTTGTCATGGAATATGTAATGAAATAAAATAGGGTTTAACGTCCTACTGTTCTACTCCGACTGGGCTATGGGTGTAATTTTTCCCGGGCAGTGGCCCACTTATATCAAATTCCAACTGCCAAGGGATCCGTTGCGTGCATACCAATGTATACCCGGGCATCGTTTTTTGTTTTTTTTTATCATCCTAACGACTAGACAGCTGTCCTTATAAGATCCTCCATCTTGTACCACTGACAAGGGGAAACCATGTCAGACAGTCCCTTTCTCGGCTATTGCAGAGATCAATCACGCGACCTCCAGACTAGCAAGCCAGCGTCTTATTGAAATGAAATTAAACAATATGTTAGTCCCGAAATAACCTAGTTTGTGTCGAGTGGATGTTAAACCCATTTCTCTCTCTCCCTCGTTAAAATATGGCTTAAGAGTTTAATAATAATGGTATAGATTCTTGTTTTCGTTAGGCAAAGCTCCAGGCCGTAGAAAATGTTCTTATTTTAGATGGGTCATGATAAGGCAAGAATTAATCTAGGACAAAGACCAATAGTTATAGATAATATAAAATAAATCAATATTGAATTAAGTCTAATAATAAATTTGATAGCAGGTTTAGAAAGTTGTATTTTTTGATATTTTGTAAATGCACATGTTCAAAACAGACATGATATATGTTCATCTCATTGATCGCATAATAAAATAAAATAGGTTTTTAACATCCAACTGTTCTGATTCAACAGGCCTAATGAAAGGCGTCGTATGAATGGTATCGTACTTAGACAGCGACCCTACAGCCAGCTCTTATTTCAAATTAAAATAGGTTTTAACATCCAACTGTTCTGATTCAACAGGCCTAATGAAAGGCGTTGTATGAATGGTATCGTACTTAGACAGCGACCCTACAGCCAGCTCTTATTTCAAATTGCAACTGCCAATAAGGGTTCTATTATGTGCACAACAATATGTACATAGCTCCTGGGGTTTTTGTACAATCCGAAGAACTATACTTTGTTCCTGAACCACTGTCAAGAGGGAACAACAGTGGAATAACCTAAGCCAATTCAGAGATCGAACACACGGCACAAACTAGGTCATTTCGGGACTAACATATCGGTCAATTTTTTTTCCGCAATTCATTTGCCCGTATGGGGTCTTTAGCAGTTGAAGGAAACTGGAGAACCTGGAGTAAACCCACGAAGTTGGACAGGCGACCATACTCCTTGTCACGTATAAACGGGGAATCAAAACCACGTCTGTTAACTCAATGACAGACTTTGTGATACAGCGTGCACGTGCTAACCATTCAGCTATCCACCCCACCCCACCCCACCCTCACCCCTCGCGATGTGTAAGGGTAGGTTGTTGAGTTATTTTTGCTGTCTAATAAAGTTCCATTATTTGACTATGCCTTCAACGATGGGGGATGGTTTAGGGTTTTCAGGCTCGACTAGCTCTTCCATCAAGTATTATTTCAAGCATATTTTTCCAACAAGTTCTTCCAGAAACATCAGCATTGAAAACCTGGCTCTGTTTCAAAATATTTTTTTGTGACCAGCGTGAATATACTTGAAAACGCAACAGGAAGTAAATGTTGGTAATCATGTGATCTATAAATCATCACAGTATTATTAATATATTTTATCTATGATATGAATCTTGGTGACCAAGGACGTTAAGGCCTAATTTTATAGACTTCACCCCCCCGTACAAAACAATGGTTTCTATTTGTACGAATAGTTGATTTGTCCGTGGTCTTTAACGTCATGTAAAACAGTCGGATGCTAAACCCCATTTCATTTCATTCATTTAAATGGAGTAATGACCAACATTGGAATCGGTTTTCAGAAAAGAAAAATATTCTATTATATTCTACATGAATATCCTTTCTCGTTAATGGCGTCAAATATTGGTATTATAATGATATCTGATGGAAATGGTTTTAGTAGAATAACAGACCATATTGATATAATAACAGACCTATAGTAACTTGATCTCTCACTGTTTGAACAAATCTATCATGTAATAATATCAATATGTCATCTGACAATATATGCCTGGATAAACAAACGTTTTATAGTCTCTTGTTCCACATAATCGACTCACTTGATCTGGTGATAGAACGTTTGTCAAATGGATTAAAATACACTTCTATATTTGGTTTTGATTTTTTTTAATACTTTTGTTGGCTTACATGAAGATCTGGATCGGTTTTACTTGGAAGAGATGTCAGTGGTCAAAAAGGCAGCCTTTGACCAAATGACGTCAGATATTCATTAATGATACGTCTTGTCATTGAGTCAACCGACGTGGTTTCTATTCCCTAGTTGTACGTTACAAGGAGTAGGACAGCCTGTCCAACCTCGTTGGTTTTCTCTTGGTCCTCCGGGGGGTTGGGATGGCCTAGTGGTCTAGAGTGCCACGCTTCGACCTCTAGCTGGTCGGTCACCTCTCGCTTGCGGCTGTGGTTTCGAGCCCTGGTGTGAGCGTATGTGGCATGGAGATAGGGGTGCCTTCTCAACCTCGTGGGTTTCCTCCGGGCACTCCGGTTTCCTCCCACTGCTAAAGACACCTACGTGCAAGCGAATTATTGAAATAAAGTTAAACCATATGTTAGTCCCGAAATGATCTAGTTTGTGTTGAGTGGACGTTAAACCCCATTTCTCTCTCTCTCACTTGGTCCTCGAGTTTCCTCCCACTGCTAAAGACCCCTACGCGCAAGTGAATTATTGAAATAAAATGGAACCATATGTTTGTCATAAAATGATCGCGTTTGAGAATGTTAAACCTGTTTCCATCTCTCTCTCTCTCTCTCTCTCTCTCTCTCTCCAGGTTAGTGAGTCAGTCACAATAATAAAAAGACAAATGTATCAGAAGTCATAATTACCCACAATTTTGAACAATCTGGCTTCTTGTGACTTTGTCGTAACATAATTAAGAAATAATGACCTGCTCTGTGCATGACATCGGTCGCTACTTTAAACGGAATTTCAACAAATGACAAAGAACTTCTGATCTACTTTGGTTTTATTTACCGTGATCTACATGGAATTAACAATTTGTGAAACCTTGCATGTATGGAGAAAACCGTTAGGTGTCGGTAGCCAGACTATTTATCGTCTCAAATTCTCCATCCATGGCTGAATTAGTAGAGGGGTGTGTCACATGTTTGATTATCTACGCAGCATGAGGTCGGCGGGTCGACGTTAATCACGAGAATTATGGACTCCTTGAATACAGCGGTAATGGCAGTCCATTACAAACAACAGTCTGTTCTGAGACACCATCCTTAGAAATATCTTTTTTCATGTTTTATATCAACGAGTTTGACCTGTCACCGGAGTGCGTCTGTAACATTCTAGTCTTACAGTGGAAATTCGATTATTTGAAACCTTTGGTGTAAGAAATAACGTCTAGACGAGGAGAATTACTAGTAATTTTTGAATCATGGTAATTTTTCATGCCGATCAATTCTTCTAGATCCATACATCTGCTCCGTAGACGATAGGAATTGGAAACGAACAAAAGTTTTATTTGCTTTTCATTAACAATCAAGAGTTTGGTTCATTTGTCAGGATTGTTAGGTCCGTGAAAGATTTATTAGTTTATAGTTTTTAATTTGATTCTATCACAGTGAATAACTCGACCTTCATCGAAAGATTTATTAGTCTTTGTTTTTCTAATTTGATTTGATCACTCCGGGAGTCAAAGTGGCTCAGTGAGTAAGACTTTGGCCGGCTTACATGGAGTTGGATGACCGAATGGTTATTGTGTATACGCATGCCTTTTATCATAAGGTTTGTCGTGGAGTCAACTGCCGTGTTGTCGATTCCCCGGCTGTACTAACAAGGAGTATAGGGGCGTATGTCCAACGTCGTGGAGGGGGGTTGGGATGGCCTAGTGGTCTAGAGTGCCGCGCTTCGACCTCTAGCTGGCCGGTCACATCTGGCTTGCGGCTGTGGTATCGATCCCTGGTGTGAGCGTATGTGGCATGGAGATAGGGGCGCCTTCTCAACAACTCGTGGGTTTCCTCCGGGCACTCCGGTTTCCTCCCACTGCTAAAGACCCCTACGCGCAAGCGAATTATTGAAATAAAGTTGAACCATATGTTAGTCCCAAAATGACCTAGTTTGTGTTGAGTGGACGTCATGGGTTTCCTCCGGGCACTCCGGTTTCCTCCCACTGCTAAAGACCCCTACGCGCAAGCGAATTATTGAAATAAAGTTGAACCACATGTTAGTTGCTAAATGACCTGGTTTGTGTCAGTGGATGTTAAATCCCCTCTCTCTACACATTTATGTAAAAGATCCCTTGGCAGTTGGAATTTGATATAAGATTAGGCCGTCGTGCTGATATCAGGACAAAATTTCCCTCATAGCACACTGTATGGCGTATGCTCGTATTCATTAGCCCAGTTCGGAGCAGAACTGTAGGACCTTATTTTATTTCATTTCTTACTATGGTGGCAGATTTATAACAAAGCTAAGGCCCGTCCAATTCGAGTAGGATGGAGATGCTGGGGATATAGTCAGTCATTAATCTAGAACGATTAAATGTTGAAGAATCTAGTTATCAGTCTAGACTTTCTTCTATCTAATAATACTACACATTAACTTGTGGAGGAGAATTTGTTCAATATAATTACTTAGACAAGCAAAAAACACATTCTTTTCACGCTGGATGATCATGACTCGTCTTTTTATGTAGAATGATTTGATTTTTTCAGACTATTATAATTATATATCACAATATTCCTCAACATGCCCACTTCTGCAAACTGTTGAACTTAAGCTCAACCTTCTGTTCTTCATCTTCTGAATCGCTGCTGTCACCAATTAGTTGTGTTCTATCCGACTGGTTAGACTGGACTACACTATTACCAACTGCAACAGTTGGGGTAGAAGAATCAGATAGAGTTTCACTGGATGATTTGGCCTCTTGCATAGAAATGATGGCATCACACATGTCATGGAAAGGCTAAAAAGAGATATAAATATGTTTAAAAAGCGGCTGCCAGGCAGGATACGTCCACATTTTCAAGAGACGGATAGAGAACAAGCTAAACAGAAAGTGTTTTTTCGAACAATCAAAGGCCCTTGATCACTTCAAAAAATCTTGTGGATGCTCTAGAGGCCAAAGTTAATATCCGATTGACCTTAAATTTGTACACAGTGTTTAAGGTCATGAGAGGAAGAATCATATTGATTTTCAGCGAATTCTAAAAATTACTTCCAGAGTTATCTCCCTTTATCACTTTGAAAAATCTTTTGTAATGCTCTTGAGGCCAAACTTATCATCCAATTGACTTCACATTGATGAACAGCTAAATCCATGATTTTACATGTTTCATATACTAAACGTTAGCATGGGGCAGAACAAATTCTAATGATTTTCTGATAATTATTTTATGAGTTGTTAATCTTAATCAGTTATCAGAATATTATAAATGTTTCATTACCGAAAAAAGTAAGAATATGCGACAACTCTTGTTGACTGCCCGGACGATTTAGCTGCTGTGGGCGTATGGTTCGTTGCCTGGCAACCTATCTTTCCAGATTATGGCAGCATTCCTGCTTGTTTGGTATATGATTGTAGAGAAGACAGTATATAAACCTGTCGCTGTAGTGAAATGATTCGCGCAGACGATTTGATAAACTGACATTCGTGTCGCTTATACCATCAACAATATATACATAGACGTCACAAGGGACCCTAGTTACACACCTTATTTGGTAATGATTACTTCTGTCTCACTCTTTCAATTCCCTCGACTTGAAGACCAGCGAATAAACCAGACGTGTAACACACGCTATTAACACCACATTATTCTGTATAGCATCGATGGGTTTGGATGTCCGAATAGTTTGTGCGTGCGCATATCATAATGTTTGTAATTAGTCAACTGGCGTGGTTTCAATTCCGCAATTTTATATGACAAGGAATATATACGGTCGCCTATCCAACAAAGTGGGTTTTCTCCGGGTCCTCTGTTTTCCCCCAATTGCTAAAGACCCCTACGTGCAAGCATATTATTGAAATAAAATTAAACCATATGTTAGTCCCGAAATAACCTAGTTTGTGTCGAGTGACATTAAACCCCATTTCTCTCCTTTCTCTCTCTCTTTCCGTATGGCTTCTAAATGGCTGTGTCGTCATCTTGGATCTTATACTCATGAAAGGTCACCTGTAATGGAAGATCTTTTGTATAATATGCCACCGTCATGCCATCCTTCCATTTACAACATTTTATTACCGTTAGTTACCATGGCTATTTATTGATATCTATTCTTGTTACAGATCCATGGCTCCGTTTTCCTTTAAATTCTTTAGACAAGTTAAATATCATTTGCCAGTAATTACCACATATTCAGTAGACCCATTACAAAGATGTCTTTTCGTCTCCTCCTCAAGGCAATAAAATAACCCCATTTACCGTCTTGACGCCTACGGCTACTGAGTCAGATAGTCTAATTATCTCCCCTGCTAATTCAAACTCATCTATTTGATGTTTTCCATGCTCTACGGTCATATTCCAAATGATGTAGTTTTTATTTTCTGAATTAAAACGGCGACAAGAACGCGAGGACTGAGTTGACAAAAATGAATATAAAAATAAGAACATGAACGACGCTGTTTTCACTTTTCATTTTGCCAGCCAAGGATCACAGTTTGTTAGTTGCTGTAAGTATTTTTCGTCTATTGAATTAGGATCCACTGTGGCTCAGCAAATAAGTTGTTGACTCACTAACCAGGCGGGACGGGTTAGATCCCGTTGTTGGCTAACTAAACCAGGGGGGAACGGGTTAGATCCCGGTGTTGGCTCACTAACCAGGCGGGACGGGTTAGATCCCGGTGTTGGCTCACTAACCAGGTGGGACGGGTTAGATCCCGGTGTTGGCCAAAAAGGTTACCCAGTATTTTCCAGCATGGTTTGGCCATGTCAGTGGTGCAGGCCAAAGGCCTTGACAGGGCCAGCATCTAGTTGTTCGGGTTGGACGAAAACCAAGGTCCTTTGGTCATATTGGCGTGCATATAAAAGGACCCTCGCCACTCAGAATTCAAAAAACGTCTGTGGCTCCACTGTCTGGGATAAATTTCCAATAGAGTAGGACTTTAAACCCAGTCAAAATAGAATAGTAGAAATTTAAACCCAGTCAAAATAGAATAGTAGAACGTTAAACCCAGTCAAAATAGAATAGTAGAACGTTAAACCCAGTCAAAGCAGAACAATAGGACGTTAAACTGTGAAACACAGAAATAATGAACCCGTTGTAATTTAGCCAAAAGTAGACAGTGTGCCATGAGTGAAATTTTGCCCAGACAGTGGCACAACGGGCTACTTTTATATCAAATTCCATCTGTCAAAGGATCTTTTACGAGCATGTCAATTTGTACACAGGACCTCGTTTTTTTGTCCAAAGAGTTCGATCAGACAGTTGTCCTTGTTAGGCCTTCCCTCCTGACAAGGGAGAACAACGGCAGAATATCGGGATCAACTTTCTCAACCAAATATCCGACCTCCAAGCTAGCAAGCCAGCTTCTTACCCACTTAGCCGCTGTCACCTCCAAACTCCATTTTGTTTTATTTCTGTAAACTAATGAGCATCATCAATGATATTGATGGTATGTGTTTCTAGTCTCAAACTCAAGCTGTTAAAATAATGGCATTGCACTTTAAACTGACAGATTTCATCCATCGTTTTATCAACTTGACGTTAGTCGAGAGATTTCTATTACATCATCTCAACATCTTAAACATAAATTGACAACTTCGTCAAGAGATGAGAAGAGTTTTTTTTAAATAACGAGTCTTGAATAACAATTGATGTATGACAATGATAGAGGCGACTTTTATATAAAATCACCTTCATTACAGATTCGTCAAAATCTTAGTCGCAACCAATACAGTTTCATTAGTACAAAATAATAATGAAATGGTGTTTATTAACTGTCGTAGCCAAAGGTTCTTTTACGCCAATATGTACATGGGACCTTTGGTTTTCGGCCCATCTGCATAAGCAGACCCACTGTTCTTGTGAAGTCCCGCCCGTCCAGTAGCACTGATAATGGGAGAGTGGGGGAGGCACATGAAAAAAATCTAAATTTACTATCTCAGTCAATACCAGGATCGAACGTGGGACCTCACGAGCTAACGTCTTGCTCACTGAGCCATCGCAACTTACCCTTGAGAGAGAGAGAGAAATAGGGTTTAACGTCCACTCGACACAAACTAGGTCATTTTGGGACTAACATATGGTTTAAATTTATTTCAATAATTCGCTTGCACGTATGGGTCTTTTAGCAGTGGGAGGAAACCGGAGTACCCGGAGTAAACCCACGAGGTTGAGAAGGCGCCCCTATCTCCATGCCACATACGCTCACACCAGGGCTTGAAACCACAGCCGCAAGCCAGAGGTGACCGGCCAGCTAGAGGTCGAAGCGCGGCACTCTAGACCACTAGGCCATCCCAACCCCCAACTTACCCTTGAAGATCGCACAAGTAGAGTCACAAAACATGACACAATCTGATAAATTGCCAATTCTAAAAAGTAAATCTGTCATGGAGTGGATTTTGTTTTTTTGCAAATTGACAGCTTGTGTTGGGTTAGGTTGTGATTGACGGACAGTTACAACTTCTGTTTGACATCCAATTTAACAAGATGGCGACCTGTTACTGCTTCCACTGACATCACTATGAATATCATTGATTTATTTTCTACTCAAATAGAAATTTGATTGACAAGACACTCATGTTTTAAAATGAAAGGTTCTAGTTATGTTGAATTCAACCACTATGCTAAATTTAGTTTGTTCGGATAATATTGTGCCTGTCCAACCTCGTGGGTTTTCTCTGGGTCCTCCGGTTTCCTCTCCCTACTAATAATGACCCCTAAGTACAAGTGGCGTATTGGAATAAAATTGAACTGTGTGTTAGTCCCGAAATGACCTAGTTTGTGTCGAGTGGACCTTAAAACCCCGTCAGGTCAACTTAACAAATGTCAAAGGCAGGCCCATAACTAGGGGGGGAGCGGAGCAGAGACCATAAAAACAATAGATATATACCTACGTTGTCTGTCAATTTTACAGCACCTCTGAGAACACTTCCCGCCTCCTCGGTGCTCTGATCTAGTTACGGCCATGGTTAAAGGAGCTAATATTTGGAACGTAGAAATTGACTCAGATGGGTCGCAACGCATATAATAATGTGACATAAATGTATATAAACTGATTTAGATTCAATTGTTTCTGTTTTATTGTAATTTCTTATCAGTTATGTTCGGCAAAATAAGCCAGAAGTTTCAATCAAAGTTATTCCAATCCACACCTGTAGTATTAATTCTGCATGCTCTCCAGATAAGAAAATGGCGTCACCATTTGACATAAATTGTTAAAAATGGCACTGAAAAGTATTATGATCCACAATTCGTGTACCAATGCTAAAATGTTTATTTTGTCTTAAATTTAGATATCAGAAACCCATCTATTTCCGGTAAGATCTCGGCATAAATCCAAACAGAACAGTCTGACGTTAAACTACATTTTATTTCTTTTAAACAGCTAGATTGTTTTTTCCTGTGGACGTTTGAAGTGATTTGTAACATTCAGTGAACAGTTTGAACAACATATTTATTAATGAAGAGCTGAGTCATGTTGGAGATATTGTTGGTTTGATGGTTATTTTGCATAAAACTATAACACGTACTTATGGAAGAACAATTACTGATTTATTTAGGCGACATTTCGAAGAGTATTCTCTCGACGTTAATGCTCTTTCCAATTACTAAATGCCTCAAAAAGATTGTTATTTTGTATCTCACTGTTTGAACAAGCTATTGTTTAACAGGAGGGGGTAGGGTGGTAGGGTGGTAGGGTGGTAGGGTGGCCTGTGCAACCTTGGGGTTTTTCTCTTGGACCTTAGAATTATTGAAATGATATTAAAATCATGTGTTAGTCCCAAAATAACCTAGTTTGTGTTGAGTGGACGTTAAACCCCTTTTCTCTCTCTCTCTCTCTCTCCCACAGTTAAAGACCCATACCCCATTTTTCTCTTTCGTGTGGTCCATATATTACCCATACACACAAACCAATTATGATTGAAATATAATTGAACCGTTTGTTAGTCCCAAAACCCCATTTTTCTCTTTGGCTTGGTCCATATATTACGAGTAGATAAAATGTGGAACGCTAGAATATATTCAAACAGCAAAGTGAATCATTCTTAAAGATAAATCATTAATCAATATTTAACTAGCTATTTTATCTCTATTAAAGAAAGGTCACACATCTCTTGGCTAAACAAGATCGTCTGTCTACTTGTAGTCATAGCAGCTGGAATACGGAGGGGAGGGGGGGCATATCGCTGTCGTAAATTATTTTGCTCAACAGGTGCAAAATTTATAAAGGCATTTATGGTTCTTTCATAATAAATGAAATATATATAATGAAATAAATATAATGAAATAAAATAGCGTTTTTAAGTCCTGTTGTTCTGCTCCAAACTGGGCTAATGAAGATTGGCATACGGCATAAAGTGTGCTGTGAGGAAAAATTTTCCCGGTCAGCCGCCTTCTCTTGTATCGAATTCCAACTGTACACAGAGTCTCAGTCTTTCATACCATCCTTGTCAGGTCCTCCGTCATGTTTTCGTATAATAATGAAATTAGTTAAGTTTAATGGCCGATGACTTGTTATTGTTATTTATCGAATGTTAACGTCCTGTATGTTGATTATGATATCATGGACATAGATTCACTGTTGAAATACCCGTATTTAGAATAATCCCATTACAAAACCCAGGTTAACACATCCATAAAGGGATCCCCACCTTAGGAACACAGAGCAGACCAGTTGACGATTTTAAACCATTGAATATATGATGTTGTATCAATCAGACAGTATTGTATGTTGGTTTACGAAATTACATTTCAACATAATTAGGCTTTCACCATTTTCAATGGTGAAAGTCTATTGTTATTACTAAGATTATTATTATTTATTATTTTTTTTTATTCCACTTTGCCTATTTCTCAGCAACTATAAGAGATAGAGGTCTGAAATTTGATTTTCTGTCGGGAAACTGGGTGGTGGTTAGTGCTTAAATGTAAAATCAAATTTGTGCGCAAAGCGGAAACGCGTCAAATCTTTAACGTGCACTCAAATTGAAAATCGGCCATAATTCTTCTAATTCTCATCCGACTTTTCCGATATTTACATTTTTGGATAGCTGAAAACATTTCTGACTAGATGGCAGTTCAAAAACATCGAGTTTAGAAACTTTGTCGCTCACATTTTTTTGGTGAAAAATGGAAAATTTTCAAAATTTTCTAAAATTCTTATTTTTTGGAATTTTAAAATAATACTGATATTTTTGGATAGCTGACCTCAATCCGATTCCAACAATATAAGTTTTGTTCTGAAATGTTAACTTTGATTTTTCACTTTTTTACGCATTTTGGTCAAATCGTAGAGTTCTTATTTTTTTAAAACGGCGCCTACGATTTTTCTGAAACTTCAGGAATATGAAGTCAAGAGTCGTCTCCAGTCCTTAGACTATGGATGAAAATGCTCTAATCACCAGAAGTGGTCAAGAAAAGTATCCAAACTTTGACAAAATTCTGAAAAATGGGTGCCTGTGCGCAAAATGCGAAGTTTCAGTTGGCTGTTTACTGAGTAGTTAAAGTACAGCGTCATTTGATAGCCACGTAAAATATCTACAAGATGGTACCACAGCGACAAGATTCTATCATAAATTGAAAAAGTTATAGGACTTTGAAAAGTAAGGTTTTTTACGATTTCGATCAACTTTAGACGCGTATTTCTCGAAAATGCCGCCTACGATTTTTTTAAAACTTTCTCATTCGAGAGTCTTATAGGTGGTGTATTGTGTGAAACCATTGTACAATTTCTCTAAATGTCATGAGTAGTCGAAAAACGAGATTGAAAATCCAAAACGTCGTATTTTTACCATTTGGAGCATTTTTAGACGTCTTTTTCTCGAAAAGTCAACGTAATTTTTTTGTTTTTTTTTTAACTTCTTCTACAGAGAGTTTTATCGGTAGTCTTAGGTATGAAACCATTGCGCAACAGTTAGAAATATCAGGAGTATGAGAACAAAGGGATCAAAAATTGAAAACGTCACCTTTCATTGTTAAGCGAAACATGCAGTAAGAGTTGATACAATCTGTACGTATTAGCAACGTTTAGAGCATATTCAAAAGTCCCTTTTTCTCTCAAAGTGACGATATTTGGGCAAAAAGTATTTCAACTTTGAGTCTTTACTTCTATTCAAAATAAGGGTATAGTGACCCTGTAGCAGAAATATTTGATTTATGTGTGTAATAATTAGTCTTTGAATTAATATTATTTCTCCTTGGCCCAAATTACCTCATAGCCGTAATCATCTTGACACAAATCGACGGCTCGCGCTGTTTGTAAGCAAATGCAATTTTGAAGAGGTAGCAGTTGTATCTTGCAGTAGTATCGTGCAGAAGTACGAATATTGCACCGGTTACAGAAAGTGTAATGTAGTTAGAGCATGGACTCTGTTTCTAATAAATATCGACATTTTATATGTTCGTGACGTCAAATCTTTAACGTGCACGAAATGCGAAAATTGGCGATATTTCATTGAATATAAAATCAATTTTTGAACCAGTTACATATTTGAGTAGCTGACATGAAAACGCGATTCCGAAGTCCCGTGTACACATTGGTGTGACATCGACAAATGTCCGAATTGGTCATAATTGGAACGTTTTGCATACGTATAAAGCATATATAGAGAGCTTATTTTAAAAGTGGCAATATTTGAACTAAGGGTGTTTTAATAGTAACCAATATCTGTTACTGGTGCTTCTAGATTGAAAATAATTCGTTTTAGTAAATAATAGTTACCCCTGAAATTAATATAGCTGGATTTTTGTCTCCATGACGTAATCATTTGATACCAGTGAAAATAAACCTCTCTGTTGAAGCTATTTATAAGGAAGGCACTCCTCCATATAAATACTGAAAATTTAATGTTGAATGTATGATTCTGGGTTTTGGTTATTATTTGACACTTACGATACTTTTTTGTCCCAATCGGAAAACTCGGGTTTTTTTATTCTCGTGTAAATCTCTGAAACTAAAACAGATAGAGTTTTGAATATTGATTTTTCCCATGTTTTAAACATTTAGTACTTAGAACTATTGCGAAAGTTGTGAACCAGACCGGAAGTGATGTAAATCTTTAACGTGCACGAATGAAAATCGGTTATAATTATGTCAATTCCCAACCGATTTTCGAAAAAAATATATTTTTGTACAGCCGGGGATATTGCGGATGGGATAAAGGTCGAACTGAGATAACCATGTCGTTCTCAGTTGAGATAACCAGTTTGAGCATGGACTCTATCTGTAATAAATATTAAATTTTATATGTTACATGTAGTGACGTCAAATCTTTAACGTGCACGAAATCAGAAAATTGTAGATATTTCATTGAATATTTAATCATTTGAGTAGTTGATATGGACGTGATTCCAAAGTCCCGTGTACACATAAAGCATTATATAGAGAGCTTTTTTTTAAAGAGGCAATATTTGAACTAAAGGTGTTTTACTGGTAACCAATATCTGGTAATGCTGCTTCATTTTAGTCAATAACAGTTACTCCTGAAATTATTATCCCGTTTTTTTTTTGTCTACATGACGCTATCATATGATACCAACGAAAATGACGCTATTTACTGAAACTATTCATAAGGAAGGCACCCCTCTGAACAAATGTTGAAAAGTTGATGTTGAAAGGTATGATTCTTGGTTTTGGTTATGATCTGACACGATCTTTTTTTTTGTCCCATTCGAAAAACTGTTTTTTTTTTTCATTCTCGTGTAGATCTCTGAAACTAAAGCAGATAGAGTTCTGAATAATGATTTTTCCTATGTTTTAAGCAGTAAGTACTTAGAAGTATTGCGAAAGTTCTGAACAGACCTGAAATAAAGTAAATCTTTAACGTGCATAAATGAAAATAGGTTCTAAAAAGCTATATTTTTTGTAGAGCCGGTGATATTGTGGATGCGATAAAGGTCGAATTGCAACACCACGCCGTTCTCCTTTTTTCCTAAAAATTTGAAAATGTACTGAAATTGTAAATTTTTTTATAGAATTTTTGCGTTTTTGATTGCGTATTTAGATTTCTGGCGTCTGTTGGATTCTACCGATCCAAGTTCATAATGTTGTAAATTGTTCAACTATATTTTTCACTTTCCTTCTATCGTAATGCGCATGCACAGAAAGTGTCAATATCTGAGTTGTTTAAGTGTGTGTGTGTGTGTGTTTTAAGGGGTGAGTGGTGGGCATTTTGTGCTGCCTTGGGTAAGGTGAAAGCCTTCAGCCTTGCAAGCAAGTCTAGTTATATATGAATTTATCAATTTACAAAGTTTGGATGGTACATCGTCAAGGTATTTGGTCTATGAAATAAAGATATTTATGTTTAAAAACTTGAAAGAATAATCTGCTTGTAGGGATCAAAAGAATTATACCTGTAATTATTAATTGAAGGTGAATAATCTGTATGTGGGTGTCGACGGTGCACGTAAAAGAACCCTTGTTGGTTGGAATTTGATGTAGGAGTAGGCCGTAGTGTTGTTGTGATTATTGATACTTGTTTAGACTTATTTTTACTGGTACTCCAGTTTCCTCCCACTGCTAAAGACCCCTACGCACAAGCGAATTATTGAAATAAAAAATTGAACCATATGTTAGTCCCCAAATGACCTAGTTTGTGTCGAGCAGACGTTAAACCCCATTTCTCTCTGTCTTTCTTTATTTTAACTGATTGATGGAATATTGATACTTGATTAGATTTATTTTGCCTGATTGATTGAGTATCGATACTTGTTTTACCTGATTGATTGATAATTGATTATTGATACTTGATTACACGTTTTACCTGATTGATTGAATATTGATACTTGATTAGACTGGTTTTATGTGATTAATTGATTATCGCTACTTGATTAGACTGGTTTTACCTACTTGACAAGAAACCTTATTATAACCAGCGGTCGAGCAGAGGAGTGATTTAATTAGCTTTAGTGTTGAGACAACGTTAATTGGGTGACATGCTTCTTCGAGAGCTCGTTAAGAACCGTAGCAAGTAGATAATTAAATATTGTATCCCTCGTGGAGATACGGAAAACCACCTGTTTACAGTTGATGGCATAAAGTTGAATATTTTAAACCTGTGTTTATAAACTCAGCCTCATTGAGAATGAATTGGAGAGAGAGAAAAATGGGGTTTAATGTCCACTCAACACGCACTAACATATGTTTCAATTTTATTTCAATAAGTCACCTGCACGTATTCGGGTCTTTATGTGCGAGTAAACCAGAGGACAGGTAAACCCTTGAGGTTGGACAGGCTACCCTTTTCCTTGTCAACAGGGAAAGAGAATAAAGGTTTGACATCCACTCGGCACAAACTAGATCATATCGGAACTAATATAACCCCCGCCCCCCTGTCACTGGGAAGATTTCGTTAGGATATAGGCCATCAAGCGTCTTACGTGAAATCACAAAATGTCCCACAAGTGGTACGCGACCCCCCGGTTGAAAACCGAAGTATTTATAATGGTCACCTGTAATACTGATCGCGATGCCAACCCAGCCAGATGGGGTTGGATGACTGAATGGTTAGCCAGAGAAGACCTGTCAGCTAGAGGTCGAAGCGCGGCACTCTAGACCACTAGGTCATCCCAATCCCTTGGAATCATTGGAGATTAGAGGAATGGTCACTAAAGACTCCTAGTGCAAATCCATTATTGAAATAAAATTAAAACCATATGTTAGTCCCGAAATTACCTAGTTTGTGTCAAATGGATGTTTAACCACATTTCTGTCCTCCCTCTCTCTCTCTCTCTCTCTCTGCAACCCAGCAAATTGGGTTCCCGTACCAGTTAAATTATAGTATGAAAGACACAAGTATGGACTGGTTAAACTTGAGTTACCATACTGCCTTGTGGGTGTACAGTTTATAGACATGGAGTTCCTAACTTCAGTGGTTTCTATGGAAATAAATCACTTCCGTAAATATGTAACTTTATTACAGATTAGACGAGTGTCTTTAACAATGGTGGCATCATTTTATTAAATCAGAGGCTAACTGCTGTCTGGTGTGGTTATTATTTCAGCTTTACTGTGAATGGCGTCGTATTAACAAATGTCTTGAGACTATGGATAGAGACAACTTGAACTAGACGCGTCATATTGAACTTGTATAGATGTTAACCTGGACTATATTTACTTACCGTCCCCGTGGCTCCTGTTAACCAGAAAAGCTTTTGTCATGTATATATATAGTGAGAGAGAGAGAAAGATTTTATTTCAGTAATTCGCTTAGGTGTATAGAGAGAGAGAGTTTAACTCCATTTGAAACAACATATGGGAATAACATATGGTTTAATTTTATTTCAATAATTCGCTTGCGTGTATGGGTCTTTAGCAGTGGAAGGAAACCAGAGTACACGGTGCAAATCCACGAGTTTAAACAGGCTACTCTACTCCCTGTAACATACTACCCGGGAATTCAAAACCACGCCAGTTGACTCCCCCCCCCCTAGAATTCCTTTCAAATTTAATTAATACAACGCAAATTAATTTCAGATTCAAGTTTTTAGTGGGAATTTTCGTATAAATTCACTATGCCTGCTAGAATGTAGTTCAAATTTAATATGTTGAGTAAATGTCACTTAAAATTTCCTAATCTAAGCTAGAATTTGATTTTTCTTCATTATTTCAACTAGAATTTATTTGAAAATGAAGTTCTATCTAGTTGAATAGACCTCAAATTACAGGTCTTATTGATTCTAATGGAGTTTGGTTTCAGTTATTCACTGGACATTAAGATGACGTTTTGAGTTTAATCAAACATTGATTTTATGAAGACGAAACTGAAGGAAGAGGTTTTACTGTTTCTGCTTTTCAATCACCAGATTTTTGTAAGCCGTTTATTTTTTCTCATATTAATTTCAATCTACCCTGAGCGATAAAATTTTAATTTCTCAACACGAAATTCATGTTTCTTCTATATGTCACTCATGTAAAGTAATACGGTTTGACTTTCAGGGAATGTAGCTCATGGACATGTGTTCTCGAAGTATCAGAAATGAATACAGAATCTTGGAAGGGAGCAAATAACGGCAACAATTTAGCTTTCTTCAGGCCCGGATCTAGGATTTTGTCGGGGGGGGGGGGGGAGGCACACATGGGAGAAAAGGGTGATATGTTACAACTTTGGATTGCTTGGGCGGAGACCATGATAAAAACATGTTTATATCATCTATTAAAGTGCAGATATGTGAACTACAACAGTAACAAAGCAAACGAAAATGAAAATTAACTATGTCACTGGGGCTGAGGGAGGGGCCATGGCCCCACTAGGCCTCCCATGGATCCGCGCCTGATCATTGTATAGGACAGATCTGAATGTTAAAACAATCTTTATATGGGGGTGGTGGGGTGGGTGAGGGAGAATGAGATTATTGAAGTTCGGTAGAAGATATCCTCATGACAATTGTCATCAATAACGATGTCAGCAGTGAGTTAAAATTAAGTTAGATGGAAACCATTGTATGAATATTAATACCCCTCAACAGTTTGATCATTACTGTAACAAGTTAATATGATTTTTAACGAACGACCACATCACGAGATGTCGTAAATCAGATAAACTAGCGCCAACCATTACACACGCTATTTAGAGTAGGTTGCTTATCAACGTTTGATTGAATTTACATATATAAAATCTTCTTGACACATAGTCAGAGTAAAATCGTCTTCGTTGCTCATTCAATTTATCCTACAGAAGAACTCTGAATTGGTTTGAGTGTAGTGTTTTTAAAGTTGTTAGTCTTTCCTACTCGAAACATTATCCATTTAATTCAGTTAAAAAGATCTGTCCATGACAGGGGGCGGATCCAAGAATTTTAGCATGAGGGGGTTTGCTTTAAGTGGAACAGGTACTGATTGTTGCTTCATCTGTGATAGAAAGAGTTTGGTACCGTAAAAAGTTATCGAAGGTCAAGGAACCAAACGGATAATCTGGGGCCACATGTAACAAAAACAATATTTACAGATTGGAAATTAATTGATAAGAGATTTAACGTCTTTACGCCTCTGCACCAACTAGATGAATGAGGTTATTCTGCCAGGACCTCAGCCTAATTGTTTGTTAAGAGGCCCACTCCAGGTCCACCTTTGACAGTTTGAATTCGATATACGAGTAAGTCGTAACGCCGCTGTATGGAGGCAGACCACCATTAATTTCCCCATTGACTTCAATGTTAATTCTGGACTCTTTGCCCACCTCCAACTTTTCCCCAAATTTTCGTTGGGCAAAATGCTTTTCACTACAGACAGAGGAACAAATGGCCATGTCTTTGCACTAAAATTTTTATGAGGTTGACCACCAAAATTTTGAGATAATCATTAATATTTACCAAAACCTGGCAGAAAATATTAATTCAAACCCTCTTAGTCCATTCTAGACCAAAAAATCAACAAAAATGGACATGCAAAAGGGGAGAAAAGAGACAGAGAGAGAACTGCTACAATTTGTGGGTACCGAGATGGTGAAATTTAATGGTGGTCTGCCGCTGTATGGAGCAGAACAACAATAGGACGTTAAACCCCTGTTTCATCTCTATGCTGTTTGATCAGTCACATGGCTTTATACCTTTTCCCCCTCCAACCTGCGACATAAAGGAGAGTAAAAAATGTTAGAAACAGTTTGTTAACTTTCTGTTTCCTGCGATAAAAATCCTCAGATTTAATTAACTATCTCGGTTTACATCTTCAACTCCAACCAGAATAAAACATTTTACTTCATTATAAACTTCTAATCTTTTTTACTCGGGTCTATAAAAACGACATTGGTTTAATTAAGTTTCGAATTATTCCCTGTGCAGTATCCACGCTGATGTTTTACTAATACCATTTGTTACAACAACAGTGATTGGTTGTTTAGATGAGACATAACATGATTTCTATCTCCTTCATCCGGCTTTTTCAACCTAATGTAAATACATTTTACAAATGGAATCGAATTCAATTAATTTTTAGAGAGTGCTGTCTGATTAGGAAGAGATACATGTCACGTTAATGGCGTGGAAGTAGATGATATTGAATTTATTATCGTGAAGACACCATTTGTCACGTTTAATCAAATATATTGTAATTAAATTTTATAAAGTCAAGCTGTATTTATGGTGTAAGTTCTACAAGACCAGAATTAGCTACAATATTTACTTGATAAAGTCAAGCTTTATTTATGGTGCAAGTTTTACTAGATGAAAATTAGCTACAATATTTAGTTGATAAAGTCAAGCGGTATATTCATGGTGCAAGTTCTACTAAATGAGAATTAGCTACAATATATTTTTTTATGTAGTCATATGCAGAGGATCATTGATCCTTTAAAGTATATTTTATGGTTTAGGAGACATTAGCTACTGGTGTTAATCTCTCTCTCTCTCTCTCTCTCTCTCTCTCTCAGGTCTCTGTATTATGTCTGTCTCTCTGTCTGAAACTAATAACAATGATGTTGTAAATTATATATTACAACCTACCGTCACATACTATGAAATATAAAATATTTATTATCGGGCTAGTTATATTACCTTCCTTTCATCAATGATATATATCCTCCAACAGAACTCCTGTAATCTGGGAAAACTTAGCAAGTCAAATTTTGGTGAAAATTGAGTTAGACCCATATTTGGACTTCGTACACATATATATAATTATATTTTTTGTTCTCCTTCACCGAAAGGGCTTCTAATTATCTTCATCTAGAAAGACAAAATAAAATTGGTTATATATTCAGTAGCTTAACAAAACAGTTTTCCTTTCTTTACTCAAAACTACATTCAACAGTGTTACTAGGTTTTTCCAGATTACGGGAGAGAACTTATGTATTAATTAGTAAATGTCCAATATGACCCGTTGATCTTATATTACTGTTATTTACTCATCGTGCAAGAGTTGATTGACATATTGATGACGTTAAATCAAATATTGTTTTAATTGATTAAGACCTTGTAACGAGTCGTGGAAAGGAACAGCTCAGGATATGATGTGGTGTAAGGACGGAGATGAAAGGTTGTATATCACCGTTAATCTTTCTAGTTTTCCCTTGGCAGTAGGGGGAGCATACTCTGTGCAGTGTTGCGTTTGATTAGAGGTAATCAACTACACACTGCAACTATGAGTGGATATTGTTGTTTTAAATTTTGATTTGTCAGTAGTCCGTCTACCAACCAATCACTAGCTGCCAATATTGGACCAAATATGTTTACATAACGTTACGTCATGACTCACGATTTTATTATGCCTAATTAACCCGTGCATAGCAGAATACTGCAGTAAAATTAATTGCGTGACAAACGAGGCTATCAAGTTGAATGAAATGTAAACAATACTGTATGGAAACGAACATACTTTCACCGTTTTGAATACCTTAACTCACTGTCCAAAGTTTTAGGGAAGACCCAGATTAAACGAAGGACTGTCATGTTGCTGTACTTAAGCAATAGCTTTCATTGAAGGGAAAGAATAGACACACTCCCGCACAAGTTCAAGAAACAGATGCTATTCCAGTAATGGTCAGAGAGGGATTTCTCGGGCCATTGCTTCAGGAATATGTAGGGGGAGCGGGTAAGGAACATGTTTCAGTAGTTGGGATGGGATGAAGGCGGCAGTCATTGAGTCAACTGGCGTGGTTTCATTTTACTGATTGTACGTGATAAGGAGTAGGGCCCTGTCCAACCTCGTGGATATTCTTCGAGTCCTCTGGTTTCCTCCCACTGCTATGTGCAAGGGAATTATTGAAATAAAATTAAACCATATATTAGTCCCGAAATGACCTAGTTTGTGTCGAGTGGGTGTTAAACCCCATTTCTCTCTCTTTCTCTATAAACCCGCCCTGTTTAGACGACCTTACAACTCGACTCCACTTCAATCATACGAGTAATAACATCAATAAATATTCAGACCAGTTCTTTTGATTGAGATTAATTCTACGTGACATATTCCACCCTTTCTTCTACTTTCAACCATACATACAGAATAATGAGAGAATAATCAGGGAATAATCACTCAAATAGCTTCCAATTATTATTGTCCTGTCTGTATGTCTCCTTGCAAGCGATTAAGTAAACTGATATTTGCAGGGGGGGGGGTAATCTCTGAAAGGGGTTCACTAGTCCACCGTTATGAGTAATACTCTAACCCTAACCCTACCCCAAACCCAAATGATATCGGAGTACTATTGAACCATAAACCAAACCCAACCCTGACCCTAATAATTTATATCAGTGGACTAATGAACCCGCAAACTATAACATGCAGACTAGTGACCATTCCTCTAATCTCCAATGATTCCAAGAGGTTGGGATGGCCTAGTGGTCTAGAGTGCAGCGCTTCGACCTTTAGCTGGCAGGTCTTCTCTGGCTTGCGGCTGTGGTTTCGATCCCTGGTGTGAGCGTATGTGGAATAGAGATAGGGGTGGGTTTCCTCCAGGCACTCCGGTTTCCTCCCACTGCTAAAGACCCCTACGCATTGTTTGTCGTGTACGGAATATGTATTCCGTACACGGTGAACAGTCCATTTGCTGATTACACTATTTTGCCTATAACGTTTTTTAGGACTTTGAAATCTGTCTTAGGGTTTGGATTGTTCGAACTTGGTTTTATTTTATAATGTATCTATTTACAATCCATCAAATGAAAGGATATGGAGATTATGATTGGTCGTTGGGGTCTTTAGCAGTGGGGATGGGAATGTCCAAATGGTTAGCATGTGCGTGCTGTATCAAGAAGCCTGTCAATGAGTCAACTGGCATGGTTTTGAGTCCCCGGTTGTATGTGACAAGGAGCAGCCTGTCCAACCTCGTGGGTTTTCTCTGGGTCCTCCGGTTTCTTCCCACTGCTTTAGATCTCAACGCAAAAGCAATTTATTGAAATAGAATTAATCCATATAGTCCTGTGTGTCAAGAGAACATTAAGCCCCATCTCTCTCTCTCTCTCTCTCCTCTCTCTCTCTCTCTCTTTAGCTGTGTGAGGAAAGCTTGTCCCATACAAGTGTGGGGTCGATATCATGTCCCTTGATTAAAAGACAGACCCTATCTAACCATACAGCCACCTAACCCTCATACTCTGTCATAAGAAATTATTCTAAACAGAATATTCTATTCCTGCATTTTATCAACAGACAAATCTTAATAGTGATGAATATTCATTAGATAGATATGGTTATAATGGCCTACTCGTTTATTTCTGGAAGCTGTACTTGTCAACGACACCATGATTATTCAATACTTGTGGCTCGGGTATAAGTCATGGGTAATCGAGTGGAAGCCTGGGTCAAATTCCCCTCCGTTATTCAGATAAATGGATACAACGTCTCATGTACTGAATAATGGTGGTGTCTTTATAAAAGGGGTGAAATGAAAGGTCGTACTGTTCAGACAGTGGCACTACAGCCTACTCTTATATCGAATTCAAACTGCCAAGGGATCTTTTATGTGTACGTCACCTACTACTCTTATATCAAATTCTAACTGTCAAGGATTCTTTTTCGTGCTCAGGACCTCGGTTTTCCGCCCCATCCGAACGAAAATACGTAGTCCCTGGCAAGGCTCCCTGTCATGCACACTAGACCGCAAGGGGGAACCACACCAGAAAATCCCTTCGTACTTCTTCGGATCACACCAGGATGAAACATGGTACCTCCAGACTAGCAAACCAAGTTCCTACTCTCTGAGCCACCGTGGCTCCAAAATACAATACAATAAGTACAACGACCGTATTAAACACACATATAGAAAATCATTTTTATACACATAAAGAAAATCATTTTTATACACATATACAAAATCATTTTTATACACATATAGAAATTCATTTTTTTTTTCACCTGGTGGTTACCAATGAATGGGGGGAATCACATGGCTTAGTGGGTAAGACTCTGGCTCGCTAACCTGGGTTTTTGATCCCTGCACTGGCCGATAAGTTCATCCAGAAATAGGTTTCCTCTTGTCAGTGATGCAAGACGAAGGGCCTGACAAGGACAGTTGTCTAGTCTTTCGGATGGGACAAAAAATCGATTTCCCATGTACACATTGGCATGCACGGATCAAACCTGGGGCCTAATATTTTGTGAGCCAGCCCCTTGCTCCTGCAGTTACCATAGCAGCAAGTTTGATGAACTATTGTGAAAACTGATGACCTTTTGAAATTACCATCAAGAAGAGAGTTAATTAGGCTTGGATGAAAACCAGAAATAACCACAACTAGAGATAAAAGGAGATATAGGCTTTGACTGATTTGATGAACCATGATAGTGATATTGTTTTCTTTGACTAAATGGTGATCTGTTAAAACTCTATTCCAACTTCTAGCCGCAATCTTCAATAAATATAACTAATTATACATTAACCTTGATGTATCCCAGCTCTTCTTCTCAGCATCCAGAACCAATCAAGTTATAATAGTTGTATAATTAGGGAGAGATAGAGACATGCTGGGGGTAGTTAGTCCTCGCCATCAAATCCATCAATCAATGTTAAAACCTGTCGTGTTAGTTAGCGATGGTTTCAAACCAGACAATTTATAATGATCATATTCATTGTTTGGTAGATCAGACAGAGAGAGAGAGGGAGGGAGGAGGGAGAGTGATAGATCACTTAAGCCTACATGTAGCTCACAACCCGCAGTATGATTGTGTTACTAACAGCAGTCAAAATTTCCACATGGTATCTTGCGGCTGTTCTGTGGACTACCAAATCCTACACATGCGTGTCAAACACGGAGGGTGTTGAGCTTGGCTTTAGCGACAAAAAAACGTAACGTTATCCATTTACCTAGTTACTTTAGTAACTGTTTCTGACTGGCATAAATCGACTGAACACAGAAAAAAAACCAACACAAGATTTATGGAAAACAATCAGACATATAGCACGACGTTTCAACAAATATTCTTTTATCGTTTTCAAGCAGGAAACATTGTCATATTAATTAGATGGGTCACTATTTGACCGCTGGTGTTGTTTGGTTGTAGTGACCAATACTGGCTGGTAATATCCAGTAATATCAATATATAACACGTCTTTCTTTTCTCAACACCAAACATCGGTCAATAATCTCCTCTACCCTAATCAAAACTTGTCTTGACCAACAACAGGTACGCACTCTAAAAACCTAATGTTAACATTGTATTATCTCAACAACAGAATCAAACATCGTCTCCAAGATTTCGATAAGGAGCTTTCATTGTTCCTAAAATAGTTCAAAAATAGATAATGAAACATGGCCGAAGTTATGACTGCTGGAAGATGTAATGCTGATTGTTTCTTGTCCTGGAGATGCTACAGAACAAACGAGACTAAATCTCCATTATCCATTTTATTCTGAATTGTTTAAATTTCCATTTAAATCTCTGCCAGCCGATGATCCAGGAAGTTGGTTTTAGACTTGTCATTGGAATAAATATATAATGAATAGTTTATATAACATTTAAGGCCAAATGAAAAACCTGCAATAGGCAGATTTACCTCTTACATATATGCCATATTTAACTAACGTATACACTATATGTAGGGAGGTTGGGATGGCCAAGTGGTCTAGAGTGCCGCGCTTCGACCTCTAGCTGGCCGGTCACCTCTGGCTTGCGGCTGTGGTTTCAAGCCCTGGTGTGAGCGTATGTGGCATGGAGATAGGGGCGCCTTCTCAACCATCGTGGTTTCCTCCAGGCACTCCGGGTTTCCTCCCACTGCTAAAGACTCCTACGCGCAAGCGAATTATTGAAATAAAATGAAACCATATGTTAGTCGCAGAATGACCTAGTTTGTGTCGAGTGGACGCTAAACCCCATTTCTCTCTCTCTCTCTCTCTCTCTCTCTCTCTCTCTCTCTCTCTCTCTCTCTCTCTCTCTCTCTCACACTATATGTAATCAATCTGAATAAAATAAAGATGTATGATTTTTTTATACTTTCAATGGCATACACTTCACGAAGATATGACCAGTTTTACTGGGATGTCATGTCATGGGTCGTACGAGTGGCTTTTGACCCTATGACGTCAGACATTGATTAATCAATCAGCGTTGATGTCTCCAGGGGTTTACCCACAGTTCCGTGCAGAGTACGCCAAGAACTCGCTGTAACAGACAGTTTGATTGACTAATCCCTCACATCAACTACAACGCCTATAACAACTCTTCCAGATCCTACTGTTATAAAGACAAGTGAAACGAAATTTTGAACTATCGCGCCCCCCCCCCCCCGCTCAGAAATTGCTAACAATCATTAAAGTATACACAGTTCCTTATATTGAACTATTATTTTTGTTTGAACACTTATTTTAAAATGCTTATTAGACGTCTAGGTAACTACATAGCATGATGATTACAACAGTCTGGTAATGCCTCCCCCCCCCCGCTTAATGGTGTCTAAATACGGGCCTGTGAACTATAAAAAACGAAACGAAACAGGATCAGTGTTTTAATTTATGATATTGATATTAGTTCTGACTATAAGATACAATGACAATCACAGAGGTGTTATTGTGTATCGTGTCGACTAGTGCGTGTTTCTGGTCTCACAAGGTGGGGGGGGGGGGGGAATGAGTAGCGCATGAGAGTTGTGGCATAAGATCTGTCTTTGGGTCAACTGGCGTGGTTTCGAATTCCTGTTTGTACTGTCAAGGATTTGGGTTGCCTGTCCAACCCCATGAATTTTGTTCGGGTTCTCCAGTTTCCTACCCTTACGCGCAAGCGAATTATTGAAATGGAATTGAACCATGTTAGTCCCGAAATGACCTAGTTCGTGTCAAGTGGAGGTTAAACCCCATTTCTCTACCTCTCTGTCTGGTCTCAAGAAATTTATGTTTTATTAATATATTATGCCAACATTGCATTCTCCCCACCACCACCACCACCACACACACACGCCTATTGTAGACATTTGACCCCCTATATCTCGAAAACGCCCTCTCAAACGCCTGATCCCCACCCATATTCGGAATCTACACACAAAACTGGTCTTGAAACACATGGTTTCATAAATTCACAGCTCGGGTGGCGATTCCCCCCTCCCTTCAGCCACTGGACTAATGGTTATCATTCTGGTTATCTAATCAGTTAACGGATTGGGAGAACTAGTTTTACTTCCGAAGAGAAAATGGTGTGATGCAACTCATTATGTCCAGAAAGGCGTGTTGACAATGGAACAAATATGTGAATGTGGCCACGAGGGAACACTGACGATGGAATAACTAATGAAAACTTCAATGTTGAACTTTAAATATCAGGGGTGTGTTTCACAAAATTTTAACTAAGATAAAAGTCCAAATTTTACTAAGTTGATTGGGTAATATTAGATTGATTTTAGTCCTTAGCCAATTGAAATTGAAGTATCTACTAAAATTTGGATTTTATCTTTAGTTAAGATTTCGAGAAACAGCGCCCAGACCCTAAAGTGCCTTGCAGTAGCGTACAGAGAGCGGGGACGTTTCCAGGAATCCATTTGATTAAAATCATTTTGTGGTACTCAATCCGACTCTATACTTGTGTCCTTTGAGTTTTGTCCTGGTCACCCCCAAACCTCTGCCCACGTCCTCTCGTGCGTTGACCTTTGGTACTAGAGAGCTTGTTTGGTTGCAAGCTAAACTGTACCCATAGCCATTAAAAACGCAATGCTTAATTCGTGAATATTTCTGGTAAACGTTTTCTTGGGCTTTCCGATCTTTTGTGATGGATCTCTTTTTTGGAGTTCTGGGTTTGAACCCATCGGTTTTCGGTAATGAACGTTCATCACTTCGGAAAGATTCCACGCCTTACACAAGAAAATAGGAACAGAGCAATTGGCATTCTGGATCAGGGGCTTCAGAGATAGCCCTCCCCAGACACTTTAATGTCCACCCGTCGACCATTGTTCACCTCCGATAATGCTTCCACGTCACTGGAAGAGTTGCCGATCGACGCCGACTTGGAGCGCAAACTGTAACAACCGCTGCTTAAGATCGGCACATCCGACTACTGCATCTGTGCAACAGGTTCCAGTCAGCTACTGCTACTGCCAGGGGAACTGCTGGAACACGACAACGTCAGATCAGCCCTCAAACAGTTCGAAGGCACCTGGCTGCTTTGGGGTTACGCTGCTGTTGACCTTACAAAGGTCAAATCCTTTGAATTTGAATCTGCGTTTTTAATGGCTGTGGGTGTACAAATGGAATTAAATTGCTGAGATAAGCATTTATGATATATTGGTAGATTTGTGGAACTGTAAATATTTCCAGGAATATTTCTGAATGTTGAATGAGTAACCACCTGTCTGCCCATCCTGTAGGTTTGGTCGTCATGTTTCTCGTTCAGGGTTAATTAGTTTATTCTAGAAGCGATATGTCGACTTACATACTACGCTGGGAATAAACAAAAAGAACATCAACTCAATTGGAACGATTCACATGAAAGCGATATGCTGACTACACTGGAAATAAATAAAACGAACAATAGCTCATGGGGAACGATTCACGTAGAACAATAACATCATTAATAATTACTTGTATCATGCTCGAAACCAATTTGTTTCAACAGTATTTAGTAAATCACCTGGAACGAACTGTTCAAATAAAAGACAATGTTATAAACCCTAGATTATATCAGGATGCTTTGATACATTGTTTTAATGGATGGAAATACACCAGACGTTTCGAATACAATTACTGTAGCGAGAAATGTGGTTTGACTTCCACTCGGCACAAACTAAGTCGGGCGGAGAAAACCCTTGAGGTACATGTAGGTCAGGAGATCCAGTACTCCTCGACACGTACAACCGGGAAATGGAAATCACGCCAGTTGACTCAACGACAGACCTTATGAAACAGTGCTAACCATTCGGTCATCCAACCCCATGTTATTGCTGGATCATGATTAGAAATATAATCAATTATATTGAACAGTACATATTTTATAGTGTTCTTGTTCATTAGAGCACTGCATCTAATGAATCACGGGATGTGGCACTAGGAGTTGATTGGGGTACAAGTTCTAGCAAGATATGTTTAATTGAACACTTGTTAACATAGCCTCCCGTAGTACTTGATTAATCAACATAACACAAGAACAATGTCTTATATTATGTCTACTATTAGTTTGAGATTGTCGTATAGAGACGAATTCGGTAGTTGTTGAAATAACACACGGGCTTTCGAACGCCCTCTTGATCGATCTATCATAAGAGCTACTGAGATTCTTTAATTAATCAGCGAGAATAATTCCTTATATTAGGTATTCTATTAGTTTGAAATCTCCACACATGGAAAACAACACGTTTGCTGAAATGACGTCAGGGCACTCGACAGTCCGAATGGCACTCAAGTCATTCTGATGTCACATATATACCCAAATTATCTGTATTATAACGACAACGTTAATTATTCCACTGGATTACTTTTGCCTATACCAGGTCTGTCACCACTCCCCTTCTCTTCTCCTTTCCTGTGTTGTTATGTGCCCGGGATCAGTTGTTCATCTTGCCTAAGCGCCCCAGACGCCACGTTGTTCTAGAAGAACGGAATTTCTAGACGAAGTCGATCTTGTTTTGTGTGGTAAAGATGATAATGCCACTGTTGATTATTGCTCATTCAACATTAATTTATGAAGATTAATTCAAGATAATTACGATTCATTATTTTTGTATGGATTCAAAAAACTGGTTTCTAAATCGAAAGCTAAATAATTTCCTTTTTCTTCTTCTATTTTCAGGTTTCTGAGTGGATTGGTATGAATGAATCTATAGAATAATTGGTAAATAATTTTCTATCTGTAAAGAAGTACAGTTGAAGTTAAGATCAATACGTATTTAATATCGATCAATCGATTATCATTCAAATGGCAATCGGAAATAAATCTCTTTACCGTAGAATTGTCAATAAAATCTGCATGTTTATAATCTATTTAAGAGATTCGACAATGTATCGGGGAAACAATTATTGTGAAAAATAAATGACGTATCATCGATCTCGAGGTGTGGTTAGGACACCGGAATATATCGAGTTCGAATCTTGATGTGGGCACATTGGACGTAAATCGAGGTCCCGTGTACGTAAAAGATCCTTGGCAGTAGGAATTCGATATAAGAGTAGGTCGTAGTGCCGCTGTCCGCTACTCAAGACCATGCAAGCAAAGAAGGGCGTGAAAATTTGAGCACAGGTTGAGTGTGAAAATGGATCTATTAATACTGGCTCTGCAGACATTCCAAGAAGCCCCAAAATAGATATATCTGTAAAAAGTCACTTGATTATAAGTGTTAGGTGAACACCAGACTCACCTCGCTTCTTTATTTCTATCTCTCCTCACTCATTCTTTTCTCTCTCCCCTCTTTATTCCTCTCAATCTATCTTTCATTTTTCTACCCCCCCCCCTTTCTTCATTTTAAAGCCAAAAACTGTTCAACGAGTTTCCACGCCCTGGTGTTATGGAATAATCTAATTATAACTTGAAGTTTGAGTTGCACATCTCTATGTTCTTTCTTAAAAAAGTTTATTTAAAAATGCATTATGCAAGAGCTAAATCTGCCTATTACAGGTCTTTCTTTGGGCCTGAAATGTTATAAAAACTATTAATTAGACACTAATGACTTATCCAGACCATAATCAGCTCTCGATGTCAAAGCTAGCGTGCGACATTTTTTGGATTATAGTCCAATTTGCTGCAAAACTTTCCTTCGTGATTAACGATAAAATGGATAATCGAGGCTAATAGTTTTGTCTTACCAACTTCAGTAATGATGTTCGAGGCTTAGCGGAACTTTCATCCGCTTAGTTCTCGGTTCATAGTGGATCAGTTTCACTGAAAGTTTCCGCACATTGCCTTTGCATTATATAGTTTTTAACTATTATAGTGAGAACTGACAACTCTTTATCTTATCTCCCATAATGTATCTTTAAACAAGTCTGTAACCAACTGTGTACTTGATGTAAACGGATGCACTATAGATACATTGTAATAATGATAATAATCTATATATCTTTCCCTCTCTCACCTTCATTCCCAGGGGATCACGTTAGCCAAGTGGGTAAGACGCTTGCTCGCTAGCCCGGAGGTCGGGTGTTCGATCCCTCCATGGCTGAGAAAGTTCATCCAGGTTTTCCGGCATGGTATCCCCTTTTCAGTGATGAAGGACGGAGGAAATGACAAGGACAGCTGTCTAGTCGTTCGGATGGGATAAAAACACCGAGGTCCCGTGTACACATTGGCGTGCACGTAAAAGGTCCCTTGGTAGTTGGAATTCGAGTAAGCCGTAGCGCCGCTGCCCGGGCAAAATTTCCTTCATAGCACACTGTATGGCGCATGCCCGTCTTCATTACCCGAGGTTAGGAGTAGAACAGTACGACGTTAAACCCCATTTCTTTTCATTTTTCATTCCCCCTTTCACTTTTGGGGTTTTGCCATCTTCTCTCTAAATTACATAGGCATACATACAAATTGAGCTTTTTAGACAGAGAAATCATTTTTATAATGATGTAGGATCACTTTGTGATGTAATTTGATTGGTGCAAGGCATTATTTCTTTTTTATGTAGCTGAGCAGGATGGGGACCACCCACCCCCCCCCCCCCTCTGGATCCGCCCCTGTCATCCAAGTAGTGTTCACCTAATCGCTCACTCTCAATCAGTGTCATTTTTATACGCCCACATTTTCATGTGGACGTATTATGTCGTCGCCCCTGTCCGTCCGGACGTCCGTCCGTCCACAATTTGTTTGTGGACTCTCTACAGGTCACAATTCTTATCCGATTTTGACGAAACTTGAAATAGAGGTTTATCCCCAAAAGATCTCGGTTCCTTTCGATATTGGCATTTATCGGATCAAAACTTCATGGATTATGGCCCCTGATTGTACGAAAAATCACGTTTTTAGCTTGTGGACCCTATAGAGGTCACAATTTTGAACCGATTTTGATGAAACTTGACATGCATGTTTGTAACCCAAAGATCTTGGTTCCTTTCGATATTTGCGGCTATCGGAATGTAATTTCCTGAATTATGGCCCCTGATTGTCCGAAAAATCACCCTTTTTAGCTTGTGGTCCCTCTGGAGGTCACAATTATTATTCGATTTAAAAAACCGTTTGATTATATCACCGTTACACCCTAAGGAAGGTTGAGTTCGAATTTCGGGAAAATCGGACCAAAATTGCCATACAAAATGGCCGCCGTTTGTACGCGAATACTGTTAAAAAAATGGTATATCAAGGTTGTGGACCCTGTGGAGGTCACAATTTTGATTCAATTTTGATGAAACTTGAAATTCATGGTTATAACCCAAAGATCTTGCTTCCTTTCGATATTTGCGCATATCGGATCGTAACTTCCTGAATTATGGCCCCTGATTATACGCAAAATCGCCTTTTTTTTAGCTTGGAGGTCACAATTATTATTCGATTTAAAAAAACGTTTGATTATATCACCGTTACACCCTAAGGAAGGTTGAGTTTGAATTTCGGGAAAATCGGACGAAAATTGCCATACAAAATGGCCGCCGTTTGTACGCGAATACTGTTAAAAAATGGTATATCAAGGTTGTGGACCCTGTGGAGGTCACAATTTTGATTCGATTTTGATGAAACTTGAAATTCATGGTTATAACCCAAAGATCTTGCTTCCTTTCGATATTTGCGCATATCGGATCGTAACTTCCTGAATTATGGCCCCTGATTATACGCAAAATCGCCTTTTTTTTAGCTTGGAGGTCACAATTATTATCCGATTTAAAAAAACGTTTGATTATATCACCGTTACACCGTAAGGAAGGTTGAGTTTGAATTTCGGGAAAATCAGACCAAAATTGCCATACAAAATGGCTGCCGTTTGTACGCGAATACTTTTAAAAATGGTATATCAAGGTTGTGGACCCTGTAACGGTCACAATTTTAATTCGATTTTGATGAAACTTGAAATTCATGGTCGCCATTTGTACGCGAATAGTGTAAAAATATGGTATATCATGGTTGTGGACTCTCTACAGGTCACAATTCTTATCCGATTTTGATGAAAAGTCACATTTCTAGGTTGTATACCGTCACACCATAATCATTGTTGGTTTCGAATTTCATTATTATCAGACTGGAACTGACCAACTAAATGGCTGCTCCCAATACAGTATGAAATACAGGACTTAAAGATGTAGGAAAAATCACTTTCGGTATTGCTTGTTCTCTGTCCATCTCTCGAAAATGTGGGCGTATCCTGCCTGGCAGTGCCAGCCTATCTTTAAAGATGTGTAAAATCCCTTTATACTATCCAAAATTCAGATAATATTCTTAAAACCAATACCCTCTTTATTTGATGAAGGACTGAGTTAAATTCCTGGCGGTGAATGAACAGATGATTCTAGAATTGTACTTTCCAACTTTCCAACCTTATATCTACGAAAAGATAGCCTGTATCGCGCCAGACGATCAATATATCCCAAAATACCAACAACAAAACTTGAAATAACTGTTAATTTGAGGCATACCATTGGTGTTGAGCCATTTTATCTAACCGATGATGTTGCCGTTGATATGATTCTTGGTTTTGTTACCCCACCAATTTGAGATATATTTTTTGGAGACGGCACTTTCTACGTAACTCCCAGGATATTTTACCAACTCTATACAATACACCACAGTATTAATGGCCAACTTTCTCTCTCGGCATTTTGTTTACTCTCTGTCAGAGAAACGCCAGTGTATTCGCATACAGACGAATGTTCCGCCATATATATATTATTTCTATTTTAAGTTTTGTAACAGTATAGTTACATGTATATTTTTATTTCTTATTTGGCGAAATTTGCTATAGCATAGTTATGTTTTTATTTCTTATTTGACGAAATCAAATTATTTTTTGTTCTAGTATAGTTATGTTTTTATTTCTTATGCCAAAAGTGATTCTAAAATGTTGGTTGGGGATCATGAAACTGTAAATTTTTATCATTATCTATAACACCATTGTTACCATTTTAATACATTTGAATCCCTAGGAGCTGGATTCCCGCGAAGTCGTCGAAAACGACCTCTTTTAAATCATACGGTCAACAACTGCGCCTTCGTGGGAAATAAACCGACGCTAGCTCGCTAACCAGGAGGTTTCGGATTTTTCAGTCGGTTTTTCCAAGAGCCTATGTTAGAGTTGGCTTTTTTGTCAAGGAAATAGAGATCGTTTATGTGAACACGGGATTTCGGTTTTACGTCCCGTCCGAACGACTGGACAGACTGTCCTTGTCAGGCCCAACCTCCTGTACCACAGACACGGGGAACCCACGCCGGAAAATCCCCATGAACTTTCTCGGCCAACTTGCTAGCTCGAAGCTCGCGGTTTCGATCCCAGCATTCGTCGAGAGGTCATCGGGAATTTTTCGCCGTGGTTTCTCTTTGTCGGTGATGCAGGAAGTAAAAGATCCATTGGCAGCTGGAATTCGATATAAGAGTAGGAAATAGTGACGCCGCCTTTACAAAATTTCCCTCACACGCCCGTCTTTACTAACCCAGTAGGAGCAGAATGGTCGGGCGTTAAACTCATTTCATTAAACATTTTCTACATCAAGTTATATAAAACCAGATGACTGTAGAAAATATTTAATGTGATCCACAACCTACTCAATTTCTTCAATTATCGACAAACCGTCGGGATAATTTGATTCAACAGGAAAAGATCCAATTTCAAGATAAAAAAAATAGACAAGCTTGAGGTTATTGAAGGAGAAAGAAAATTAAATGGATTATTTGTCGTATGATGTATTTATATAAATAAACTCTGGTCGTTAAGGTGATAAACTGGTTGATTTTTCTAATCATAAACATGCCTACGGTATTACTGAGGGACAGGGGTTGAAGATAACCGAGATGGTCAAGTGTGTCGCGCTTCGATCTCTAGCTGGCCGGACACCTCTGACTCAGGCATTGGCGTGTGGGCGCCTTTAAAACCAACCGATTGATCAGTGCCTTAAGAGCATCACAGGGGCGGATCCAGGAATTTTTGCAGGAGGGGGTTTGCCAGGTTTCTGTTACGGAAATCTGTCAACACCGTCTCTAAATTACATATGAATACATACAAATTGAGTTTTTTAAACAGAGAAATCATTTTTATAATGATGTAGGATCACATTGTGATGTAATTTCATTGATGCAAGGCATTATTTTTTTTTTATGTAGCTGAGCAGGGGGGGGGGGCCTCTGGATCCGCGCCTGCATCACTGTGTGATCTTAATCAATTGTTTTATTTTATAATTAAAAGATTGTCAAATTATTTTTTGGGGATGGGGGGGGGGCGGATTTCTCGGTCTAGTGTGTCGCGCTTCGATCTCTAGCTGGCCGGTCACCTCTGACTCGCGGTCGTGGATTGGATCCTTTTCTCTTCGTTAGATGTTATAAATATCGCGATCGTTGCGTCCCTGGTATGTAGGTCCAATGTTAGCGTGGCACCTTTTAGGGATCCTCGCCCATTTTCCGTCTCGTTTCCTCCTACAAGATTAACCATTACGAATGCACTGAATGTAGAAAAATAAGACCCGGCGTCTACGATCATTCGGCCAACCTCTACAGGGAGATTCTCAAGCTAAAAAAATCCTGTTTTTAAAAGCCATGTTTGTCAGCAAACTTGATTGAAGGAGTGTCCATTTTTTCAGAATGTATTTGTCTATTTACCATGCACATTTAGGCCTGGGTAAATTCTTGAATTATTTCTGTCAATTGTTTTTCCGTCGTTTGTTTGATGTTCATAGTCCATGTTTGCATCTTTAATGTCCCCCGAACCATTCGATCAAGAAATTACCCCTCAGTTAATCTCGCACTAAGCCGCCGAGTTCTTGCACCAAGAGTGTTTTTCGGGTAATCCAGTATTTTTCTAGTAAGATTGGGCGTCTATAGTTTTCATATATCAAATTTCCCATGCTTTTATTGGAAATAACTATCCGATATATACTTTCGTGATAATGTATCTATAAATGTAAATTTATCATTCTACAATGCAAGGCTCGCTGTCGAAAACAAAACGAATAGTTCCGAATTCGACGGATTGTTTCCCGGATAATCGCGACTTTGTGAGTTACCTCCCTTAGTGTTATAAATATAAAAAGAAAACGACAGGCCTAGTCTTTCCGGACGTAACAAGCCCTCTCAGTTCACTCTTTCTAAAATATACAAGACAATCAAAACACGAGTAACTCACAGGGTAAGTTAGCTCATTTTATAGTTGGCATTATCATATTAATATAACTGACTTCAAATATAAACCTGTATTTCCGAGGATCACATGATTTAATCTTCGTAGAATGAGAATGTATTTTTTGTTATCGACCAATTTGGAAAATATCTTTCCAATCCATGTTTATATACTACCCATATTTTTACCCCTGGCCCTTTAGAATAGTTTTACCACCCACAATCCAAATAGTACGTTTGACATGTAAATTGTAAACCAAACCCTAACCCAAACCCTAGAAATATTTTTTTCCAGATCGGTCTAGTTCTAGTGCATCCCTGACTGGCGTACATAGCCCAAATTATCCAGTGAAGTCCTGATGATGCAAATTGGGTATGACCGGGTTCCAGGGCCTATATGTTTCTATTATAAAGCACAGGCTCTGTCAATATAATATAAGCTAGATAAAAGGTCGTCGTGGAAACTGGAAATGTTACAGAAATATCTCTCTGCTGGCTATAGTATATGATAATCCTATTTATACGCTCTAGGATACTATATGAACATCGCGTGCAGTTCTGTTGGTGCCACCCGTTGCTACGAATATTCAGCAGTTTATTTTATTGTTTTTATGTGTATGATATATTTTCCCTTCCCATTCCATTAGAGAATTTTTACTAACGAATCACGGAATCCCGTCAGTTATCAACAGCATTGTATTCATATATACATCAAGTCATAAAATTTCCCTTCAAACCACACGGCTTTGCGTGTCTGATTTATATTTTCCACGGATTAACTAAAATAAAGGAGATCAAGTTGATTATTTAACATCGAATTAAAAAAATAAATAAATCGCAATATCAACAGTAGATATAATCTCATGGACTGGATTCGGTTGAATAGGCGTTCATCTTCATCTAGCAGCCCGAATCCCCGATTGTACGTGACGAAGGGGGGGGGGGGGTCGCCAGTCCAACCTCTTGGGTTTTCTCCGTGTCCTCTGGTTTCCTTCCACTGCTTTACGACCGGTACGCGCAAGCGCACTATGGAAATAAAATTGAGCAATGTGTTAGTCCCGAAATGATCTCCTCTCTCTCTCTCGCTCTCTCTCTCTCTCTTGGAAGGGAGCTAAGGGTCTCTTTTCGTCTAAAACAAGCATTGCCCAACTGAATCATTTAGTCGGGAATCTTTGAAATGTTAATCCAAATAAACTACTCTCAATTTCATACAAGCCCCGCGCACGCTTCTCGTTTACTGCACTGGAGGACAGCTGTGTAGTCGTTCGGATGGTACGAAAAACGGAGGTGCGCGTAAAACATTCGATATAAGAGTTAGGCCGTAGTGCTGCTGTCCAGGCAAAATTTCTGTCATAGCCAGTAGGAGGTTTAACTCCATTTCATTTCATTTACTGCATCCCAGGTGTTTTGTGTTTTTGTTTTGTTTTTGTGCAGGGTGCTGTTTCTCGAAATCTTAACTAAAGACAAAAATCCAAATTTTAGTAGATATTTCAATTTAGATTGGTTAAGCACTAAAATCAATCTAATATTATCCAATCAAATTAGTAAAATTTGGATTTTATTTTAGTAAAATGTTGTGAAAGAGGCCCCAGGACATGGTCCTATGTGCTACCCATTCTGAGCGAGAGTTAAACATATAATTAAGTTCAAGAACATTAAACTATGTACGGTGAAGGAGAATCGGGTTATTCAGTACGTTACAGCGTTTTATTTTTTTACAAGAATTCAATGAATAGTTTTACATGTAGTAGAGAATTCAAGACTACATCGACTCTCAAATGGGCGATTCTCTTTGTCTATTGCCATCAATGTTAAATTCATGCATTGTCTTGAACATCCCTATTATGTTTATGAATTAAATAACTGCAAAGTGAGAGGGGATGGATGGCCGAAGAGTTAGCGAGGACTGGGCTGTATCATTATAATGTCCGCCATTTAGTCAACTGGTGGGGTTTCGATTCCCCGGTTGTACGTGACAAGGTGGCCTGTTCAACCGCGTGGGTTTTCTCCAGGTCCGCCGGTTTCGTCACACTGCTAAAGATCCCTACGCGTTAGTGTATTATTGAAATGAAATTGAATCATATGTTAGTCCCATGTCGACTGGGCTTTAAATACCATCTCTCTCACCCCTCTCCCCCTCTTTCTTTCTGTCAGCCTCTCTCTCTCTTTCTCTCTCTCAGTCTCTCTCTTTCTCTCTCTCTCTCTGAAAAGTCAGAGAACCCAGCATGTCACAATTATCTGTAGAAATTTGATGACGAATTCATGAGGAAAATAATTATGAATGTAGGCTACAACAAGAGGTGGGTGAACATTAGACGGTCTAGCAGTACATATGACGTCATAGTTAGGGTTAGCGCTAGCCCTGTTTGCATTTCGATATCTTGACGAAATCTTCAGACCCTCACCCACAATCCACATATCATGTGCTACTGCTAGACCGTGTTTTAGAATTGTTTACTGCTGTGTTCTGGAATAAATCGAAATGAAGAAGCCACAGCCAGTAAATTTAATCAACTAGTAAATTGTAAAGATGTTTTCCCAGTACTAATTAACTCTGCGCAACATTCAGAATACTTTGTGTCAATTAGCACTCAAGAGACAACACACTCTGTAAAATTAACAGTGTATGAATAGTGTTAGGGGCATCAGTGGCTCCACGAGGAAAGCGCTTGCTTGGCTTACTCACTAGAAGATATACAGGTTGTTCGCGGTGTCAACCTAGGAAGTTCTTGGGGTTTTTTTTCCGGCGTACGCGTGTTTCCTCTTGTTAGTGGTGTAGGACGGGACCGAAAGTTTTTCCAACTGCCATAGCCATTGCATTTCTATGCGGCCTCTGATTGGTTTATTGTTTCCATGCAAAGATTGGTTAAGCGGTGCGCAACTGAATCCGCGGCGTGGTTTCAAGTCCGACTTTTATTTCATTACATTTTCTTTTTTTCCCTTTTTTCTCTCATTTGAATAAGTTTGTCTCCATTTTCAGTTATTTTTGAACGTGTAATACAATAATCAAGTGGGACATTTAAAGGGTTCTCCGGTTTCCTCCCACTACTAAAGACCCCTACGCGCAAGCGAATTATTGAAATAAAATTAAACCATATGTTAGTCCCGAAATGACCTAGTTTGTGTCGAGTGGACGTTAAACCCCATCTCTCTCTCTCTCTGCCCCTCTCTCTTTCTCTCATTTAAAGGGGGTGGTTCCTATTCAATATTTGAGTAGGAGTGTCCAATGTCTCATGGTGGATCACAAGTCCAGTCAACTCTTTGGTAGATTCCAACCTCTTGAGGTTTTTCCGGGTCCTCCTTTTTTTCTCCCAATGCTAAAGACCCACATGAAGAATATATACTGGTGCTAATGAATTGATATTTGAACTATAATAATATATCAACCCGTATCTATAATTACATATCGACATGACCCATATACACGATGAGAGGATATGAGTATATTTATAGACTACTTAAATTGCTTCAACGTTGATGTCTTTATTTTAACATAAACCCAGCTGCTCTTCTCGTGTCGGAAATAACAACCACTGAAACACCGAGTGATTCACTCTTTTACAAGCTGGGTATTTCCCATACTAAACTTACGGGGGGGGGGGGGTGATTAGCACCAAACTGATCCCGCAGTGAATATTCGCTTGGCCGCTACAATCACTGATAAGCATGACATCGACGTGGCTTAAATTAAATTCTCAAACATTTTTGAGGTAAAAGAAAAATGAATAAAGCCGTTTGAAGTATTTGTAGTTCAAAAAATATTTCCTATTTAGTGTAAATGGTTATTAAAATGAGTAAAATGCATCATTTTGCCCGAAGCAGTTAGGTGTTAAGTAAACATTGCACGAGACGTTGAGCCAATGACTACCGCCGCGTGCAGTCAACGCACGTGTTGTGGACAGTCATCTGTTACAGAGATAATTCGGGTAAGTAATTGTCTGTGGAACAGATTGGATTAGCACGTGTTTAACCATGTTTAAGACTACATGTATTAGTCACACATGGAGGAAATAAAATTTATTAACACTTGTAACTTCCTTGTTACAATATTTAAACCAGTCAAACCATTTACTCACATGACCAGAATTATTTAAAAAATTGTCGTTCATTTCTTAACGATAGATTATGTTTTAAAATGAATTTAGAATCTATTTTGGATTTTATGTTTATCGAACAGGGGCCGGTTGCTCAAAGCTCCGTTATCTTTTAACGATCCTTTAACTCCATGTTAACGGATCGTTTACTTTAACAGAGAGAAAGACTGTTGCTGGAATTCCCGTTAACTTTAATGTATCGTTAGTTTGGCGTTATATTTAACGGAGGTTTGGGGCTCCGTTATCTGTTTTATTAATGATGGCATTAGTTGGCTGTAGCAAAAAGTCATAGATTACCAATGTAGTTTTCTATAGAACATTCTAGAGTGATGGGCGATGCGGGCCTATTCCATTTTCTATACGATGGAATAGGATCGTTATCTTTATAACATGTCGTTTGTTAACGGTTCGTTAAATTTCTGTTGCTGGAAAATCAATTTCATTATCCGTTAGCTAACGGATTCATTACAGTTAATCCAAGAGAAGACTGTTTGTTCATTGGCTGAATTTAAAACTTTTAAATTCAATGTACATGTATAACAACTTCATAGAAGTTACTATTAATAAGAAACTGAAGACAGCGAGACAACTGTGCAGTCTGTTCACCAAACTAGATTAAAGACAAAAAGATGACTGTAGAATTTACAACAGAAAACACTATAGAATACTTTATTTTTTCCTTTAGAAAATTTAGTGTGAATCTGTAGGAAAAATTATTTCCCATAGGCCACCAAAATTCTGTAGAATAGTATAGAATTTCATCCTATAGAAAATGGAATAGGTCCGCATCGCCCAACCCTTTAGAATGTTCTATAGAAAACTACATTGGTAATCTATGACTTTTTGCTACAGCCAACTAATGCCATCATTAAACAGAAACGGAGCCCCAAACCTCCGTTAAATATAACGCCAAGCTAACGACACATTAAAGTTAACGGGACTTCCATCAACAGTCTTTGTCTCTGTTAAAGTTAACGGATCGCTAAAAGATAACGGAGCTTTGAGTCCCGTCGTGTTGATGATTTATTGTTCTAATTATTAACTCATAACTTCCTGACCACATATAAAAACAATGTCATATACCGATAAACATACATTATGCAATAGATATATCTGCCTATTGCAGGCATTTTTTTTATGTTTAATTAAAGTTATTACCAAGACGTTTATTAACACGAAAATACCTTAATCAACTCTCAATGCCATCTTATGTCTGATTGTCACTGGATTTGAATCCGATTTTCTGCTCAACGCTGATTTTTTATCGCACCGACTATATGATTAATTATGAATGAAGTTCGAACAGCAAATGTGATCATAATCCAATAAATATATAAGGCTAGCGATGCCATCGAGAGTTGATTATAGATTTGATAAGATAATTAATTTGTAATGAATAATTTAAAGAAAGACCTGCAATGGTCAGATTTAGTGGTTGCATAATGTATGTTTAATATAATATTAATCACGAGTTACAAATATATATACGTATATATTATATCATGTCTGGTCGTGTTTATTACAGGAAGTTTATAACATCAAGGAAAGTATTTATATACACCACAAGCTAGCCAATAACACAACGCGACAAACCTTCGACAGATATACAACGACATGTATACGTGAGTATGATAATATTAGTATTCAATTCACATCCTATATTATCTCTCGGTTGCAACCCGTTCTTTTTTCCCAAATGCAACCGAGTCTCGTATGGTTACGCCTGTGTTAGATGACCAGACAAAGAAGGTACCGATTTATCACGGACAATGTTTTCGTCGGAGTTAGGGTGTGGGTTTATAGAGATACGTCTAGTCCGGCTGTTAAATGAAAATAAGAGAGGGAGAGAGAGAGGGGGGGGGGAGAGAAAGAGGGGGAGGGGAGTGGGAGGGAGAAGAGGGGAGGAGAGAAAGAGAGGAAGAGAGAAATGTGGTTTAACGTCCACTCAACACAAACAAGCTCGTTTCCTGGCTAATATATGGTTCAGTTCTATTTCATTAATTCGCTAGCGTGTAGGAGTCGTTAGCAGTGGTAGAAAACCGAAAGACCCGGAGAAACCACACGAGGTTGGACAGGCCATCCCACTGTTTATCACGTACAACCGGGAAATCGAAACCAAGCCAGTTGACTCAATAGTAAGTGCAGGAGGACCGCACTACATGCAACACAAAAACCTATAACATTAACCTGCGGAAAATATCCGGATCCGGGGCAAGCCCTTATGATACAGCGCGCACGCGCTAACCTTACGTATACCAGTGAGCATACCCTCGTTCCATCCGAAAGACGTGACACGGCTGCGTACCAGACCCTCCGTCCTGGGCTACTGGTTAGGACAACGCACGGACGGTGGCGGAGAGGGGGCGCTTAGAACAACGGATAGGACAAAATATCACCACATTTTTATACGCCCACATTTTCATGTGGACGTATATTGTCGTCGCCCCTGTTTGTGAACAGTCTACACGTCACAATTTTTATCCGATTTCAATGAAACTTGAAACATAGGTATGTCACCCTAAGATCTCGGTTCCTTTCGATATTGGTATGTATCGGACTGTAACTTCATGGGTTATGGCCCCTGATTGTACGAAAAATCACGTTTTTAGCTTGTGAACAGTGTAGAGGGCACAATTTTGAACCGATTTTGATGAAACTTGACATGCATGTTTATAACCCAAAGATCTTGGTTCCTTTTGATATTTCCGCCCGTCGGATCGTAACTTCCTGAATTATGGCCCCTGATTGTCCGACAAATCGCCCTTTTTAGATTGTGGTCCCTTTGGAGGTCAATATTATTATCCGATTTAAAAAAAACGTTTGATTATATTACCGTTACATGGTAATGAAGGTTGAGTTCGAATTTCGTGAAAATCAGACCAAAATTGACGGACAAAATGGCTGCCGTTTGTACGCGAATAGTGTGAAAATATGTTTTATCAAGGTTGTGGACCCAGTAGAGGTCACAATTTTAATTCGATTTTGATGAAACTTGACATGTTTGTTTATAATCCAAAGATCTTGGTTCCTTTCGATATTTGCGCATATCGGATAGTAACTTCCTGAATTATGGCCCCTGATTGTACGAAAAATTGCCTTTATTAGCTTGTGGTCCCTCTGGAAGTCAAAATTATTACCCGATTTAAAAAAAAACGTTTGATTATATCACCGTTACACTGCAATGAATGTTGAGATCGAATTTCATGAAAATCGGACCAAAACTGATGGACAAAATGGCCGCCGTTAGTACGCGAATAGTGTGAAAATGTCATATCAAGGTTGTGGACCCAAGGTTGAGGTCACAATTTTAATATGATTTTGATGAAACTTGACATGTATGTTTATAATCCAAAGATCTTGGTTCGTTTCAATATTTGCGCCCATTGGATCGTAACTTCCTGAATTATGGCCCCTGATTGACCGAAAAATCTCCCTTTTTAGCTTGTGGTCCCTCTGGAGGTCAAAATTATTATCTGATTTTGAAAACCGTTTGATTATATCACCGTTACATGGTAATGAAGATTGAGGTTGAATGTCGTGAAAATCGGACCAAAATTGACAGACAAAATGGCCGCCGTTTGTACGCGAATAGTGTGAAAGTATGTTATATCAAGGTTGTGGACCCTTTAGAGGTCACAATTCTAATTCAATTGGATCGTAACTTCCTGAATTATGGCCGCTGATTGTACGAAAAATCGCCTTTATTAGCTTGTGGACCCTCTATAGGTCACAATTATTACCTGATTTAAAAAAACGTTTGATTATAAAAACTAAACAAATTCCAATGATTTTCTGATAATTCCTTAATATGCGACAACTCTTGTTGACTGCCCGGACGATTTAGCTGCTGTGTGGGCGTATGTTTCGTTGCCTGGCAACCTATTTTATAGACTATTACCGTTTGATAAATTGTAGAAGGGAGATAATCCGGTTTCATTTCACCGTTCATTTTGGATAAAGACTACTTTTAAAACCTCTGTGAGGTAGGCACACGCCCTACTGTGTGCTATTATTACGAAAATGGTTTGCGGACAGTGGCGCTACGGTCAAGTCAGTAGAGACTTTTGGCAAGCGTAAATTCCTAGTGCGTATCGCGTATCCGTATGGATTTTGTGTGTGGCGTCATCAATGTGTGTGTATTTCGCATACGTAATACGGCACACGGATACGGCAACCCGTATCGAAAAGCTTACATACGGAGAAGGTCCGTATAACATTGTCGTCTTTTTAGACGCTGAAATGTTGTATCATAGCGTTTTTTTATGAATCCATGTGCATTTAGAACACGGATACGTATATTTGATGTGAATTTAATCATAATAAAGACTGGAATTTAATCATTATTTTTATGGGTTTTTCTCGGAATTTTCATACTTTTCCTGTCTGTCTGCCTGCACGCTAGTTGATCTACACGCTAGATTTAGGTAGATATGGGACCTTGCAAATCTGTAAATCATGTGATTCTATGGTAAAGGGGTGTAAATGATGAATTAGTGTAAGCAAAGATTGCTGTCCAGTCAAAGTCAAAGATTTTTTTTTAATAAGATGCGAGATTTTTTTTTTAATAGCTCAGCGACTGTCGAGTGACTAGTACTGATGATGATCTTGGTAACTGCCATCATACTGTACAGAACTAAGCTCGGTTCAGTGACGCATACGTACGCGACGCAAGAATCTGCCTAAACTCTAAAACTACTCTGACGCAACGTGTCACGTATACGATACAGATACGTGATACGGATAGGGAAAATGCCACTTGCATAAAGTCTCTAGTGATTATTTTACGTGTACGTCATTGTGTACGCGAGACCTCGATTTTTCGTACCATATTTGCCAAGCCGCGGAACTTTCCTGGCAAACACCGAGAGAGAACCCAAGGCCTGATAATCGAGCCATTGTCTTTTCTTACTGTACTACAACGGATCCCTGGCAATTGTAATTACTCGTCCCCTCACTCTCTCATGTCGTTACTTCCGTGTCATATTAACAAACAATCAAACAGTGATTAACTATGAAGAGTAGACACGGGATTAGTTTTTAAAGACACATTAAAGCGGCATAATGTGAGAATAGATAAAGAGTTGACTATTCTCAATATAATAGTTAGAAACATAATATAGAATATGCTGAAATTTCACTCAAATTGCTCCATTCTGAACCGAGATATTAGCTTTTGAATTTTAGGCCATACTCTATATCATCATTACTAAAGTCCATTGTAAAGTTTAATTATTTTTCAAAAAATGTATTCCAGCCCGCTAATATCGTAGGCTAGCGATGACATCGAGAGCTGATTTTGGTCTGGATAAGTTAATTAATGTCTAATTAATAATTTAGATAAAGAAGAGACAGCTGTTATATAATGTATGATTATTTATTAGAAACACAGTGTGACACAACAATAGATATCTCATTATGTTTTAGTGTCAAATCTATGTTCTATATTTAAAAGAACTGTTTAAATCAATATACATATATATACTGATTTACATCCGTGTTCTATATTTAAAACACAAATTTGACACTAAAAACAAATACGTTCTGTATATTAGTTAGATAAAGCCAATTAAAACCACAGTGTTACTATGTAAATATGTATAAATATACTATACTGTCCATCTTTATACAATAACATTATTTATGAATAGTCCCAAGACGGACGAAAAGTACTTTAAAATGTTAAAATGTTATTAAACCTGTGTTGAAATCAGTTTGTGTCGGCATACCTTTTATCTCTTCGTCGTTTGCGGTTGTACTAATAATTTTGGACATATATATATATATATAGAACGTATTAATAAACTCATGTTAAATGGCTTCCATGCCATATCTAACTGTTTCCTAGTACATACTGCGATATCGCTCCTGGGACTATCATATGATTCAATTAAATCGCTTGTATGTAGAGGTGTTAAGCATTCGGGGAAACCGATGACCTGGAGAAAACCCACTAGAGGTTGGACAGGCGACCCCATGCCTTATCAATTACAGCCGGGTAATCGAAACCACGCCAGTTGACTCGGTGACAAACCTTTTACCATATAGCGCACACGCGCTAACCATTCGGCCACTTCCCGCATTGACACGACGAGTTAGCGCAAATCGGACGCTGTCGTGCCGACTCGAGTCGTGCCAATGCGTGCCACTGAATTGTGCAAGTGTCAGCCTTGCTTTATGCAGGCGTGCTATGAGGGAAACTTTGCCCGGATAGCGGCACTAGAGCCTTCTCTTATATCGATTTCCAACTGCCGGTAAATGTTTTACGTGCACGCCAACCTCGGTTTCACGCCCCATCCGAACAACTAGACAGCTGACTTTGACACGCAACCCCCCTGGCTACCGATCCAGCGCCTTACCCACTTAAACACCGTGCACCCAACATCCCACACAGATATGAATTTGTGTTCTGTGGAATTCGAGAATTTTACATCACATTTCTTCGGGGAAAAAATGATTTAGCACCAAAAAATATTCTATTCAAAATATTTTAATTCAATTTTGTTAAGTTCTGAAATTGTTTACCAAGACTAGTGTTGCTATTTAGTCATTTATCTAGAGCCTGGAGGACTAAAAACTAATTAATTGTGGGGCCTTTAGGTGGCGAATACGAGCGTAATAATTATTTTTATAATCGTGCTGCTAAATCACACGATTCCCAGCTTACATGCATGTCCAACTCCGTGGGTTTTCTCCGGTTTCCGCCCACTCCTAAAGACCCTGAATTATTGAAGTAAAATTAAGCCATATGTTAGTCCCGAATTGACCTAGTTTGTGGACGTTAAACCCCAATTTCGCATCCTTTCTGATATTTAAATTTATCCAGGGCCCGACTGACAAACTAATTAATTTTTTAGGCCTTAAGATGTTGAATACGACGAGCCTAATACTTATTTTATAAAGGTAGTCAACTAACACTTTCTTTCATATTTCAGGTGTATTGAGGGTAAGCCTTTAACTGTGTCGTATCTACAATAGATGTTTTATTTGCTGTATGGAGCGTTCGACATGAATGAATCCACTCAACGAAATCTCACAACAACTGACCACCTTCTGAATTGTCATAGCACGCTCCATGAGGAATACCTGATTAACTTGTGCTCACGTGACTGTAGCACAGGTACACTTACTTCTAGTCCTTGTTTACCAGTTATGAAGTCAGGGTGTTGTCTTGTCTTGTAATTTATAAGCCGTAGTCGTCGTCGCCAGGTTTCTGAAGTGCCGTGTTTGTGAGATCAAGCCAGGGACATGTCGATACATTATGATAACATTTGAATGACACAAGTGGGATTTGTTGTGGATACAAAATGACAGTCTAGCCGATCATTGGGATTCATATTTAAATTATTGTGGCGATATTTTAAATAGCTGGATGAAATGAGGTCATGGTGTTTGGATTTATTAGAGATTATAGTGTTTTCTGATTGTGTTGAGATACATCCGTGTGTTGATATACCTTCTCAAGTGTAATATAGTTATACAGGTATATCAATTTATCTGTAGGTGATCAGGTAAACTACAGCCGACATATATATTTATATATGAAATAAACATCAGGTATATTTTATAAGAATGAGAATTTACCTGAAGAAATTAGTGCAGGTGTTTCTCGCGATCAGTGTTGGTTGTATTCTTGTTCTCAATTTCTACAAACGCGATGAGTGGGTGACGCAAGGAGCAGACGTCTACCCCTGGGGCGTCAATTATCAACGCCATGACAGCAAACATAAGTTAGATTTCACGGGCCCTAAAGTACACCATCACGTGCAGAGAGAGATGGCACGCCCTGATAATATCTCCGTCATTGATGAACACTCCATCTTTTACAAAGCTCCCAGGAACAAAGGCCTTATTTACCCGGACCCCGACCGTATTCAGGACCGTATATTGAACCAGTTGGAGTTTATCCCAGTGAATGTGAAGGAAAGAGGCGAGGACGAACCGATGAAAACAATAGTCGTGTACAACGGATTCAGTGGTTGGGACATCAGACCGGGTCAGCAGACTTTTCTAGAACAGAAGTGTCCCGTTAATCGATGTTTCCTCACCCCGGATCGTCAGAAAGGCCTCGATGCCGATGCCATTTTGTTCAGCCATTCTCCGTCCCGACCCGTTTTCAAACGTCCATTGAGTCAGATATGGATATTATTCATGTTAGAATCGCCGTACCATACTCCCGGTCTAAGTGCCTTTAAAGATATATTTAATTGGACGGCGACATATCGACATGATTCAACCATTGTGGCACCTTACGAGAAATTCTCTCCCTTTAACGAATCCATTCAAACCAAACCACAGACGAAGAACTATGCTGCCGGGAAAACGAAACAAGTGGCGTGGTTTGTTTCGAATTGTGGTGCTAGAAATGGCAGACGACAGTACGCTAACAAACTCGCTAAATATATTGGTGTGGATATTTACGGTGGATGTGGAACGTTAAAATGTCCAAGATATCAGGCGGGAAAGTGTTTCGGTATGTTAAATAAGGACTACAAATTTTATCTGGCCTTCGAGAATTCAAATTGTCGGGATTATATAACGGAGAAATTTTTTGTAAACGGCCTTCAGTAAGTAATTTTTAATTATATATTTTTTTTATTATTATGTGTCACCTTCAAGAAAACTCTTGTGATGAAATCGTGTAGTCGTTCGGATGGGACGGAAAATCGAGATCCTGTGTTCACATTAGCATGCACAAAGACGAAAGAATCCCTTCTGCATTCGCCCCTTTCATTTCATTCTTGGCAGTAGGAACTCGAAGAGTAGACCGTATACCACCGCTGCTCCGGCAAAGTGTCCCTCATAGCAAATTGTATGTACAATTCTATTTAGGTTAATTGTATGTACAATCCTATTTAGGTTAATTGTATGTACAATCCTATTTAGGTGAATTGTATGTACAATCCTATTTAGGGGAATTTTACCCGGACAGCGACGCGTCCACCAACATTTTGTTGATTTCTGTAAATGATTCTTTAACGTACACGCCAGTGTTGGCATGGTTTGGTGACGATTTATTGTACCATTCGAACAGCTAATCATCTTTAGATAAAAGGATGCCCAGGCAATCATATGACGTCTTTGGAGCTGAATAACAGAGTGTACAATCCTAAACATAAATATAGCCTGGTGTAGACATGTTACTTTAAATAACCTAGCTACACACATGCACATAAATTCTAAACATAACAAATAGCTTGGAGCTGGTCTCAAAATGACCCGATTTCATCTTGGACTAGAGAAATTACACACACATATAACTCGACTGATCCGTTGCGAGAAATAGTAATCGTGTTAGTCCATTTAACGCTGCGAACGAGATTATCTGTGCCGTGGTCGCTGGTTTATAACTTGATAGGATTAATCTATCAAAGTCCGTGCTAAGAGATCCAGGAATTTATATTGTCAATTGTTATAATCCCCCTTTAGGATGACTTGGTAAACTAACATTATCAAGCATCGATATATTGCGATATATATTTACAATGACGAACACCGTAGGTCCCATATTGCGATATTTGTAATGACGAACATGTTATATTACAATATATTTCGCCCGTTTTATGCGATATATTTGTTTCTGACATGGGGATCACGTTGGCTTAGTGGGTAAGACGCTGGTTCGCAAGGCTGGAGGTCGGGTGTTCGATCCCTGCATTAGCCGAAACAGTTCATCCAGATTTTCCGGCGTTCTTGCAGTTCGGATGGGACAAAAACCAAGGTACCGTGTACACATAGGCGTGTGCATAAAACATCCCTTGACAGTTGGAATTCGATATAAGACTATAAGAGTACGCCGTAGCGCCGCTGCCCTGGCAAAACTTCCCTCGTAGCACACTGTATGGTGTATGTCCGTCTTCATTAGCCCGGTTTAGGAGCAGAACAGTAGGACGTTAAACTCCATTTCATTTTATTTGTTTGTGACGTCGTATATTCTGTTAAGATAAATATATATGTAACAGTAAAAACGACTAAATGAAATACAAGTAGGCTACATGGTAAACACTGTAATCGCCGATTATTATAAAATAATATTGCATGGTTTAACGTCGTAATATATCGGTGAAAAGCAACGTGACCTAAAGACTGCTATTACCGGCATGATAACCGGAATGAGGTAATTAATACTAATAATATTCAGTGTCACGATTTAAACCGGATTTGATATGAGCTAATAATAGTGTCAAGTCACTCAGTCGTTTATTATATTCAAATATTTGTAGGGTCATTATCTCTGAGTCTTGGTTCGTGTCGAGTGATGTTTGTTGATTTTCTACATACCCCACACCGCTGACACTATAGATTTAACACAAGCTTGTCCCTTGGCAACAATGGCGAAATAAAACACCCCTTCTCCGTGTATGCTTAAAAAAAAAAATAAAACTCCGTGAGAAATGAAAAAAAATCCTGCGTAAAACAAAGACTTCAAAACGAGCAATAAATAATCTTTCATTGTTGTGTTTTTAAATAATGTACACATTGACGTGCGCGTAAAAGATCCCTTGGCAGTAGGAATTCGATTTTAGAGTAGGCTATAGCGCCGCTGTCCGGGCAAAATGTCCCCCATAGCCCACTGTATGGTGTAAGCCTTTATTAGTCCGGTCGGTGCATTACAGTAGGATATTCAACCCCCTTTCATTTTCAAATCCCAATTGCAGACTGTAAGATAATCTCCAACTGAAATTACAATGATATAAAAATAAATCTATTCATGCTTGAAAAACGGTAATATATTTTTTTACATTATTTCAAAGCGCCATAGAACAGTTAGAATGACTGAATGTTCAGCGCTATAGAAAACGATTATTATTACCTTTGAGAGAGATTTGTATGACTCTATATCCTTATTACATCACGTGATTGAGGAGTGTTGTTAGATTTCAATAAAATATTTTCAACATGTTTCGATTATTAGGGTTATGATGAACGAAATCGGGTATAACGTCCAACCGCTCTGTATTGACTGTGCTGATGAAAACGGCCATATAACGCAGTGTATATGATATATTTTGACCAGGACCATCGGCAGATATGATATATTTTGGCCACGACCATCGGCAGATATGGGATATTTTGGCCACGACCATCGACACTACGGAATGCTTATGTTTACTTAAACAGTGTGCAACGGCCTACTCTTTATTTCGAATTCACGCTGTCAGGGGTTCTTTTACGGGTTCGCCAATGTGTACACGGGTCCTCGGTTTTTTCGTCCCATCGAAACGACTATACGTTGTCTCTCCAGACATACCGACACGGGGTGAACTTTCTCAGACAACACAAGGATCGACCTCCAGGTTAACGAGCCAACATCTTGAGCCCATTTTCCAAGTAAGCGCATTCGCCGTTTACACGAATACAACAACACTATTACAATTACATTAGGCCGACTTTTTTTGGTGGCGAAAACATATACATAGAGAACGGACCGTAAGCCTTCGCAACGAGCCAGCGCGACCCCTTTATCTAGACAGTATAAGATACTGGTAGTGATCGTGGCATGCCTGCTGGGGTGGATGGCCGAATGGTTAGCGTGGTTTCGAATCCCGGGTTGTACGTGGCAAGGAGTAGGGTCGCCTGCCCAGCCTCGTGGGTTTTCTCTGGGTACTCCGGTCCCCCCACTGCTAAAGACACCTATGCGAAAGCGAATTATTGGAATAAAATTAAACCATATGTTAGTCCCGAAATGATCTAGTTCGTGTCGAGTGGACGTTAAACCCCATCTCTCTCTCTCTCTCTCTCTCTCTTTCTTGTGATATACCTGTCTCGATGTGTAAGACGCTGGCTCGCTACTCTGGAGGTCGGGTGTTCGATCCCTGCGTTGGCCAAGACAGTTCATCTCGATTTTCCGGCGTGATTTCCCCTTGTCAGTGATGTAGAAGGAGGGCCTGGCATGGCCAGCTGTCAAGGCGTTCGGGTGGGACGAAAAGACCAAGGTGTACATATTGGCGTGCACGTAAAAAATCATTTGGCAGTTGGAAATTGATGAAAGCCGTAACGCCGCTGGCCGTCCAAAATTTCCCTCATAGCACACTGTATGGCGTATGCCCGTCTTCCATTAGCCCAGGTTAGGAGCAGAACAGTAGGACTTTGAACCCCATTTTGTTTACCCGTTCGACCACCTGTAGAATAAAATATAAATAATCTTACACCTGAGTGATTTTATTTAATTACCAGTTAAAATTGTATTACCTGTCCAGATTATAAAAACAGATGTCCTGCATATACAATGGGTATGTTTAAGGCCAAAACAAGGCAGTTTTCTGGCGCTTGAATATAAATGAAATGAAATTGGGTTTAACGTCCTTCTCTGCTGCACCTAACCTGGGCTATTGGAAGACGAGCGTACGCCATACAATGTCCTATACTATGAGGGAAATGTTGCCCAGGCATAATGACGTACTCTTATATCGAATTCCAACTGTCAGCGGATCGTTTACGTACACGCCAATGTACACGGTACCTCTGTTTTCCGTTCCATCCGAAGGACTAGACAGCTGTCCTTGTCAGGCCCTCTATTCTGCATCACTGACAAGAGGGAACCACGTAGGAAAATCTGGATGAGCATTCTCGGCCAATGCAGGAATCGAACCACCGACCTACGGACTAGCAAGCCAGCGTCTTACCCACTTAGCCACCGTGATATCAGTGTCATATTAACAAACCACGATTAACTATAAGGTTATCGAGTGATGTGGGTTCGATCCTAAGCTTGTACGTAACAAGGATTGGGGTCTAACGTCCACTCGACACAAACTAAGTCATTTCGGGACTAACATACATGTATGTAGGGGTCTTTACCTCTGTGAGGAAACCGGAGTACCCGGAGAAAACCAACGAGGTTGGACAGGCGACCCAACTTCTTGCCACGTACAACCGGGGATTTGAAACAACGCCAGTTGACTCAATGGCAGGCTGTATGATACAGCGCGCGCACACTAACCATTCGGCCTTCCACACCCCTCCCCCTACTGCTAAAGACAAGTAAGCCCAAGCAAGTTATTGATATATCATAAGGATGATCTAGTTTGTGTTGAGTGGACAAGTTATAATTCGCTCACCCATCGCTTATCATGGCGTGACTGTAGTGTTTAAACCACCAACTTTATATCTAATTTATTCGTAAATCCAGGGCCGTACTTAGCAGGGGTGCAGGGAGTTTACATTGCACCCCCAGAAAAATAAGGCGCCTCGAGAAATGGCGCCCCTGCGGGATTACTTGCTAGCGACTTTAATTGCGGCAGTCCCCGCGCTCAGTAACTAGGGCATTATATTGGCGCCCCACCACTTGCTGCACCCTCACTTTTAAAATCCTACATACGACCCTGCCTAAATCTCTGCCTACATGACACGTGGATATAGCTGGTCACTGGTGTACATGTATATTATTTCATTTCTACGCCACTGACACGGTGAAACGACGCCTGAATTGAACACTGGATAGCTAGCCAACGTCCAACTCAATAAGCCACGTGGCTTCCAGGTTCACGTCGAAATATTACCCCCCCCCCCTCTGCAGATTTCGCGTCAACCTCACGAGATGTAGACAGAGTTAGGGCACGTGATTCTTTGCCGAGAATTATGGGTTAGGGTTAGCACTGTTTACATCTCATGACCTGGACAAAATCTACAGTTGGCCTTGATGTTTAGCCCTACCTTCCCCCCCCCCCCCAATTACAGAGGTGCACGAGATGTACTGTCAGACCGTTTGATTGGTATTACGTCACTATGGTGTGCACGCACGCACCAGCTTGAACACGGTACCTAGAGCAATAAAAGATGTGTTGAAAGGGTCAACGGTAGTTACATCATGTTAAATGTATAATTCACTAACAATACGTGACGAACACCTTTCATCGTAGATTTAATAAAAATAATACTCGGTTGTAACCGACAGTCTACAAGATTTCACGAAGTTCTAACAATTACAGCGGTCAAGGTTTTGGATTAAATAGTATTTTATCAAAGGCAATCGACTTCGAATTAAACTCAAATATAAAAAAGCAGTTAGATTTTTGTTGTTAAACGATTGAATGATTTCGAGCCCTGGTGTGAGCGTATGTGGCATGGAGATAGGGGCGCCTTCTCAACCTCGTGGTTTTCCTCCGGGCACTCCGGTTTCCTCCCACTGCTAAAGACCCTTACGCGCAAGCGAATTATTGAAATAAGGTTAAACCATATGTTAGTCCCGAAATGACCTAGTTTGTGTTGAGTGGACGTTAAACCCCATTTCTCTCTCTCTCTCTCGCGTTCGAATGAAAGTGTGATGTGGAGGATAATGTTGCACGTATTGCGACAATGTGACTTTCTCTTTTTTATTTTTGTGGGGGCGGGGGCGAATGGTTAGCACAGGCGTGCTATATCATTGAGTCAACTGGCATGGTTTCGAATCCCTGGTTGTACGTGACAAGGAGTAAGGTCGCCTGTCCAACCACGTGCGTTTCATCCGGGTCCTCCCCCCCCCCATTGCTAAATTCCAACTTTCACGGTTCTTTTACATAAACGTCAATGTGTATACGGGATCTCGGCTATAGTGCCAACGTCTTACTCACTGAGCCACGGTGGCTGCTGTATAGAGTAGAAAGGAAGAATGAACAACGTCCGTTTGTCCTTTAATAAATGTTAAGATATTAGAAATAAGGCGGAGAACTTGTTATAGATAACAGTAGTTAAAATGTGACTGTATATTATAGCAAGGGGATTTAACAATGGCGTAGATTTACAAGATGACGTCGTGGGGATTTAAAGTCTAGCAGATTATAGAGAAGGGATACAAGGCAACCTTGACCTCATGACCTTTTATATTGCAGGTGTTAATGGCCCGTTAAAATTTCACTTTGGTTACGACTCCGTGCCTCTTAATCTCTGGACGGAATTAAGTTCAAGCTATTGTTACCGTGCGTTTAGCTGTTTTGTTTGAATAGATTTTTTAAAAAAAATAAAATCTCAAAAAACAAAACAATAATAAAATTACGTATTTTAAAACCATTGAAATGAATTAGGGCTAATGTCCAGTGTTTTCTGCACCAACCGGGACTAACATATGGTTGAAATTTATTTCAATAATTCGCTTGCGCGTAGGGGTCTTTAGCAGTGGGAGGAAACCGGTCGAGTGCCCGGAAGAAACCCCCGAGGTTGAGAAGGCGCCCCTTTCTCCATGCCACATAAGCTCACACCAGGGATCGAAACCACAGCCGCAAGCCAGAGGTGACCGGCCAGCTAGAGGTCGAAGCACGGCACTCTAGACCACTAGGCCATCCCAACCCCCACGAATTATAGAAATAAAATTGAACCATATGTTAGTACCGAAATGACCTAGTTTGTGTCGAGTGGAGCCACGAGTAAGCTGTGGAGTGGAAGGCAGCAAGATATTTCTCGGTGTATTATTTATCTTGTGATAGTTTTATCTATGAAATTAAGTTATAGACATGACGAGATCTGGGGCCTATTTCACGAAATTTTAACTAAGATAAGATCCCAATTTTAGTAATTTGATTGGATAATATTAGATTGATTTTAGTGCTTAGCCAATCAAAATTGAAGTATCTACTAAAATTGGATTTTATCTTAAGTTAAAATTTCGTGAAACAGGGCCCAGATATAATAATTAGAAAGATTTAATTACAGGACTTTATACATGTAGGTATTAAATTTAATACTTAAACGGTCGTCTAGCTGAATGAAATGAAATGGGGTTTAACGTCCTACTGCTAACGAAGACGTGCCTACGTCATACAGTATGCTATGAGGGTAATTTTGCCCGGACAGCGGCACTACGGCCTACTCTTATATTGAATTCCATCTGTCAAGATATGTTCCGTGTACGCCAGCGTGTACACATACTCCTCGCAGTGTTGCGTTTGATTAGAGGTAATCCAACAACACACTGCTATTATGAGTGGATATTGTTGTTTTAAATTTTGATTTGTCAGTAGTCTGTCTACTAACCAATCACTAGCTGCCAATATTGGACCAAATATGTTTACATAACGTTACGTCATGACTCACGATTTTATTATGCCTAATTAACCCGTGCATAGCAGAATACTGCAGTAAAACTAATTGCGTGACAAACGAGGCTATCAAGTCGAATGAAATGTAAACAATACTGTTTGGAAACGAACATACTTTCACCGTTTTTAATAACTTAAATCACTGTCCAAAGTTTTAGGGAAGACCCAGATTAAACGAAGGACTGTCATGTTGCTGTACTTAAGTGATAGCTTTCATTGAACGGAAAGAATAGACACACTCCCGCATAAGTTCAAGAAACAGACGCTATTCCAGCAATGGTCAGAGAGGGATTTCTCGGGCCATTGCTTCAGGAATATGGCGTGTACACGGAACCTTGGTCTTTTGTCTCATCCGAGACAGCTGTCCTTGCCAAGCCCACCGCTCTACATCAATGACAAGGACAAGCCACACAGGAATATCACGATATGAACTTTCCCGGACAAAACCGAGAGCGAAGCCGCGACCGGTAGGTTAGCAAGCCAGCGTCTTACCTAGTCAGCGTGGCTCTCAGAAGAATAGTATAATTGAGGCGTCGGTTTTATACCATTATAAATAATGAATTAAATTAGTCCATTGTTTAATATTACCTGATATTAATCCTCACATATATCAGAAATGCATTCTGTTATTATTTCTATCTATCTGTTTTATGTTAGTTATATCAGAGATGCATTCTTTTATTATTTCTACACCTTATTCTATCTATCTGTTTTGGATTATTTCAGTGTGTGAAATTAGCACTGGTCCGAATGCCCGAGACTGGTAGATGTTTGGTCTGGCCAGTAAAAAAATAAAAAATACAACTCCGACTCGAGAAAGAAAAATATACGCCCTTTCTCAAAATATTATTCGGAAAACTCATTTTCCTTTACTGGCGTTCTCGATTCAAAATCGGCCATGGGTCGAAATTTTAGGCCTGACAGGTAGCAAGAAAAAGTACTCTATTATCAGTAAATTGACTTAAGAACACAATGCTCACGTCTACGTCTCATACCTTTAATTATTTATTTGCAAATGCAAGAATTTAGCTCGGAAATACCGCGAAAATTCGACATTTGCACCGTTTCAATTGCGCTCTGTCCGGAGTTACTCATACTATTTGAAATAGCCAATTTTATACCAATAAATTTCACACCATCCACGCTTTTTTTAAAAAAAGATTTAATTTTCAAAATTAATAATGATTTACAAATATTAGAATTATTTATGATTTATATCTATTACAGTTAATAAAAATTATAACTATTAGTATTAATAATAATTTATAACTATTAGTGTAATAATAATTTATAACTATAAGAATTAATAATAATTTATGATCTTTAGTATTAATAATGATTTATAACTATAAGTATAATAAAAATAATGACTATTAGTATTAATAATAACTTATAACTATTAGAATAATAACAATAATTTATAACTATTAGTTTTAATAATAATTTATAACTATTAATTTTAATAATGATTTATAACTGTTAGTATTATTAATTTATAACTTTTAGTATTTATAATGATTTATAACTTTTATTAGTATTAATAATGTATAACTATTAGTTTTGATAATAATTTATGACTTTTATTTTAATAATGCATTCATAATTATAAGTATTAATAGTAATTTAAAACTATTACAGTTGATGATAATAATTTTAAAATATTCGATTTATTTAATAATAATTTACAACTATTCGTTTTGTTAATGATTTATATATTAGAATTATTATTAATTTACAAATAGTAACAATATAATAATTTATAACTAGTAAAATTTATAAATATTAGAATTAATATAGTAATTGTGTTCCATACTAATAATATTTTACAACTGATATTATGTGATCATGGTTATTACGTGTGTCAATTGGTAGAGATGCCACTAGACGAAGATATTATTATAATACTGATGAAAGTTGTATAAAACCTGCATATTATCTACCAAAGAGCAGAGAATGTTTATTGTTTAATATTGATATAATTACCTATATATTACCTGTATATTACCTGTACCTGGGAACACACAATGTTTACTGTTCAATATTGATATAGTATATAGTACCTTGTTTGATATTAAAATGCCTTGACAATTGCAAGTTAATTGCCTGTATGAACGCGTGTTGTTTGTCAATTGTAAGTTAATTGCCTGCATGAACATGCGTTGATTGTCTATTGTAAGTTAATTGCCTGCATGAACGTGCTTGTATATATTTATATAGTCGTTTAAAAGATTTACAGATACATGTTACAATGTACATGTATACAAACATAAATTATACAACATCTAAATCTGCCAATTACAGGTATTTCTTTAGGTCGGAAATGTTATGTAAATTATCAATTAGACCTTAATTAACTTATCCATGCCATAATCAACTCCCGGTGTCATCGCTACTAGCTTAATTAACTTATCCAGGCCATAATCAACTCGCAGTGTCATCGCTACTCGCTAGCCTGCGATATTTAGCGGATTGGGATAAATAGTTTGTAAAATAATTAAACAGAAACCTGGATAATCGAACGTGTTTTTTTTTTTTTATCGTACCGACTTTAATAATAATGATCGATGCTAGCCTAAAATTCAAAACCTAATATCTCCGTTCAGAGTGGAGCAATTGGACCGATATTTCCAGCATATTCCCTTTACATTATCTTTGATGTAATTATAATAGCGATAACTGTCAAATCTTTTCCAGTGTCCGTGTAAATTAGGAAGACGGTGTGATTGTAATTAAGTCATGGATGATGGAGATTATTGAGAGGACGGAGATTAATGATGGTCCCCCCCCTCTCTCTCTCTCTCTCTCTCTCTCTCTCTCTCTCTTTCCCTCTCCCTCTCTCTCGCTTCTACTGTTCTATTGTTATGATCAGTGGTAGGTCGCCGTCGGAATGTGAACTCATTGACCTATGCAATCACTTTGATGTGAAGTATTTTGGCCTCTTAAACGTGACTGTCCAGTTATTTCTAGGTGATTTGTATTCCTTGATTGAAACCTGGGGGATTTTAAACTCATTGTCCATAAAAACATACAGCTTGGAGGAAAACATTAACGTTTGAATAACGGGTACCACCACCATTATCAAGATCACCATTTATCCATAATGCTTTCTTTAACGCCCACTTAAAGGATTTTGTGGATTTGAATCCCTTAATTTAGTGGTGCGGGACGGAGGGCCCGACAGGGTACAGACCATGACACTTTGACATTTAGAGTACGTCCGAATAAAAAGTTAAACCCAATTTCATGTCATTTGCATATTTTAAATTAATGACAGGGGAAGGGAAAATAAAGGGTTTTCGATGGTGGGGGCCCTGTTGTTCCCCCTTGTCAGTGATGCAGTACGGAGGGCCTGACAAGGATAGCTGCCTAGTCGTTCGGATGGGACGAAAAACCGAGGTCCCGTGTACACATTAGAATGCACGTTAACGATCCCTTGGCAGTTGGAATTCGATATAAGAGTAGACTGAATGGGGGACTCATTAAGTCGCACCGATGTCATCCTTATCAGTGATTGTAGCGGCCAAGCGAATATTCACTGCGGGATTAGTGTGGGACGGATGCTGGGGGAAATTTCCTTCATATCGATTATATGGCGTATATGTCCGTTAGTCGAGTAGGACGGTAAGGTTATACGAGTGTAGTTTATGTGATATAATAACAGTTGATATATTGCACGAGGTGTAATAATACATGTTTTACTATAAATACCGATATCAACCTGTTATATATACCTGTTCAACAAGTTATACACCTTATTAACATCATCATCATCATGTTATATTAATCGTCATCTATATAACATAAACTATGCCTAAAACACACCTAGGTTAGAAAAAATACAGAAACTACGACTACACTTAGGTTTCTTAACATCATGTTAAAGTCAATAAACCCCAAAACACAGAAACATGTCTTTATATTATAGCATCCAGCATGTAACTCCGAAATTAGAGAAACATTTCTTCATAGCATATAAGTCGATAACTCCCAAAGGGTTCTGCTAGAACAATTAAAGGGACAATAACACTCTTGCTGGCTTTGTAGCTCCAGAAAATAAATAATAGCCTTATTCTAAGTACTAGATGTTTTAGTGTCTTACCTGTTGTGTAAATTATCCATTACATCCTATTTTACTTTTCCAGAGGGTTCGAAAATATTTTAAAATCCAAGTCACATTTGAAAAGGTTTACGTTAGACTTTTCAAATCAATATAAGTTGAATTTTTCCAATTTTTTAAATTAGGTGTTTTAAAATGAAATTTATATCATCAATTAATTGGAATATTGTAAAATAATACAATTTGTTGACCAGAATGAAGATTGGGACATATTATTCAGTTACAACAAGAGTGGTATTGGGGCTTTAAAGGAATTTAAATTGTGTTTAATGTCCTACTTTCTGCTCCAATCGGGCCAATTGAGATGAGCATATTTTTAATTTCAACTGCCAGAGGAATTTGTACGTACAAAATTTATTAACGAGCCGCGAACAACTACTAAAGTCAGGCTGACACTTGCACGACTTTTGGCCACGATTTTGGCGTTCCCATCAGTGTCCACATTGACACGAACTGGCACGACGAGTTCACGCATAGTTTGCACATTGTTTACGCACTTCCCGCATTGGCACGACGAGTTTGCGCAAATCGAAGTGTATCGTGCCGACTCGAGTCGTGCCAATGCGTGCCACGGAATCGTGCAAGTGTCAGTCCTTGTCACAACTTCCATCACAACTTATAAGGAGTAATCAAGATGGAAAATCGATCACAACTTATAAGGAGTAATCAAGGGATCGAACCTGGTACATCCTTGTGTCTGTCGCATTGTAAGGCAGAACCGACTTCACTGTGCCACCGTGTATGTCACGCTGTAGGAACATGTGTAATGACTATCTGAATATGGTACTGTGGAGTCGGACCAGAATAGTGACCTGTTGTTCGGATGGGACGTTAAACCTATTTCATTTGTTTAACTCAATAGTTATGACTTGTATCGGCGCCCAGTTGTTCGGATTGGACGTTAAAACCATTTTATTTGTTTAACTCAATAGTTATAACTTGTATCTAAGAAGTGGAAGATACTTGTATGTAAAAGTAATTATCGATTATATCTAAAGACAGATCGATTAAATCGATATAATCAGTATGTGTAGACAAGGTGTGTCGGGTATTGAAACAATAAAACATCTTTGTTTATATCGATTTAAAACCATCTTGAGACATCTTAGCTCCGGTCTTAATCGATATCGATCAATGACTTTATAGCCACGCAGTACACCAACTTACAAAACGGGGTACGAATTTCAGGCTCGTGTTGCGTCAAAATTAACGTAATCCAGGTCGACACAAAATGTCATTCCGGGACTAACGTATGGTTTAAATTATTCTCAGTAAAATCTATGTAAGATTTAACATCTATGTGTTACCATAGAAACACCGAATACTCTTATTACTTATTCCATATTATTAACATGGAAATATATTATAATATTATAGTCTGTTTTCCCAATTCCCCTTGGGGTTGGGATGGCCTATTGGTCTAGAGTGCCGCGCTTCGACCTCTAGCTGGCCGGTCACCTCTGGCTTGCGGCTGTGGTTTCGAGCCCTGGGGGTGTGAGCGTATGTGGCATGGAGATAGGTACGCCTCCTCAACATTGTGGGTTTCCTCCGGGCACTCCGGTTTACTCCCACTGCTAAAGACCCCTATTATTGAAATAAAATTAAACCATATGTTAGTCCCAAAATGACCTAGTTGTGTTGAGTGGACGTTAAACCCCATTTCTCTCTCTCTCTCTCTCAGTTTAGGAACAGGACAGTAGGACGTTGAACTCCATCTCATTTCTCCTTCCGAAAATTACAACACAGCTTGCTACATTTATTGCCCAGGCAGCGCTAGGAATATCTGTGCAATAAACAGGTATATATAACAATCATTACATATAAATTGCACTACATTGTGAATTCTAAAACAAATATAATATATAAAGTATACACTGATTGTTTGTCAAGATTGTGACTCACTCGGGTAGAATGAAACGGTTTAATGGGGTAAACTACTTTTATCTTATAGTGTAAATATACATGGTCGTTGTCATGACCTTATTATAATACTTATTTCACATGCACATGAGTTCTACAGGGTTTGTGATTTAAAGAGTGCGCTCCGACCCCTTTCTTATAGAAGACAGTTTATGACCTCAGAACTTTAATTTGGTCACTTTGTTTACCTTATGACGTGATCCCTGTCACGAGACATTTAGTATACTTATCTTTGAGGTCGGAAAGTTGGATTTCCGAATGGTTAGCACGTGAGCGCTCCACCATAAGGTCTGTCATTGAATCAACTGGCGTGGTTTCGATTCCTCGGTTATACGTGACACGGGGTAGGGTCGCCTATGTAAACTTGTGGGGTTTTCCCGGTTCTTTCGGTTTCCACCCAATGCTTAAAACCCTTAATTGCACCATTCCGTTCATTTCACTTAGCCCCTTGGAATTGAAAAGTTCATCTGGATTTTCGGCGTGCCCCCCCCACCCTTGTCAAGGCGCTCAACGTATAGTCGTTCGGATGGGAAGAAAATCCGAAATCCCATGTACACCTTGACATGCACGTAAAATAACCCTTGACAGTTGAAATTCAATATAAGGGAAGGCCGTAGTGTTGCTGTACGGGTAAATTGTTCTCCAGACTACGCTGTATGGCGTACACCCGTATTCATTTGGTTTAAACATATTTTATTACCACAATGTAAAAGGATCGGACAAAAGTTACATAAACTTACAAAAACATCCTTTCCTTAATACAATTCATTTAATACAGTTCAATATGGCGGGTGACTTGAAGTGCGACCGTCCATTTTGAAAGAGGTGTGTGAGGTTTTATTTGTGAAATATGAAACTTTATTTGACAGTGTAAACTACCGTATGTACGTTATCTCAACATGTCATATATCTTTAAGTTGATATATTCCCACCTGAACAAAGACTTGATAATGTTTACTTATGCTGGTCTGTTGATTCGACACCAGCCAATTTACAATTAATATATCCGTACGGTCACACTCTGTGTACTTTAAACCCTGCAACTTGCACCAAATGAAATGACTTAATTAGGAATCGTAGAATAAAATGAATTTGTGTTAAAGAGTTATTTTGGGATGCTTTCAAAGTTGTGAGTGGGGTGGCCGAATGGGTAGCGTGTTCGCGTTAAATCATAATGTCGGTCATTGAGTCAACTGGTATGGTTTCGATTCAACAGTTGTACATAACGAGAAGAGGGTGGCATGTCAAACCTCGTGGGTTTTCTCCGGGTTTACTGGTTTACTCTCACTGTATGTGACAACGAGTAGGCTACAGTCGCCTGTCCAATCTCGTGAGTTGTATGAGTCGGTGAGCCCTACTTTAATAGGCTATTATACTAGGTCAAACCCCGTGTGTGCTTTAATATCGTATCACATACCCCCCCACACACACACACATACACACACACCCACACACACACACACTCCCGTCTCGTCCCTTAGTTTTCTGTACATGCAGAAAACACTTATGTTAAGTCTGGACCCAATTCAAACAAATTAGCTATTAAATTGTCGTCTGGTGATTTTGAAGGAGTTTCTCGTGTAATTTATAGAGTATAATAATATAGGCCTAATCCCTGTTTAAACACACTTCATCTATCCCTTTATATATTAAAATACCTTGAGAGTTCAGTACACTATACGATAGGCCCATTTTAGATAAATACACGCCATTGATTACAAAAGTGCAAAGAAGTAAGGCAGTGATCACGAATAATTACGATACAATATTGCAAGAGTCCAGCAGGCATATTTTAGATAAGTACACATATTGAATACAAAAAAGTAAGACAGTATACCCAACATTAAAGCGACAATTTCATATTTTTAAGTTACATTTTTAAAATGTAGTAAAATAAAGCCTTATATGGTATCTATAAACAGTCATACCTTGTTAAAGAATAATCCTATAATTCACTATCACTATCATTTTCAACTTCAAATTCAAACGTTTGAAAATAGCTCTGGGAATAGAAAAACAGGGGAGGTAATTGTATTATTGTTTCCGGTTTCGATGAATTTTAAGTGTGGGAAATAATGCCTATGATCTTATAACAGTGTGTTGATAGCCTATTAAGCAAAAGACATCGAAATAATTATGTTTTGACTTTCTTTGAAAACATGAAATCCCTGCTTTAAGTTAATATATTTTAAGAGTTCAGTAGGCCTATTTTGGATAAGTAGGCCTACTCGTATTTCGTAAAACTACAATATGTAGTAAGAAAGTATGTTCGTTAGATCACACTTTAATATTTCTATTTTATGTTCTGTTGACGGGGTTCATAAATAAAAAAGGATAATTTAAGGTTTAATTTAAGCACGACCGTTATAGGCCGACATATGCCTATAATAAATTCAACTTTAAAACTGTTTTTCTGATCTAGTTGCTGGTTGGGTTGATGTAGCTGATGTCATTGGTTGCCCTGTTCACTTCCAGATAGGCCTACGATTGTATTAGGCTTCTACTCCCATAGAAATATTGACTAGAATAGCAGTGACGTCTTTTACCACGACGTCATTTGTCGGCCATATTGTAAGTTGTATGGCGTGAAAAGTAAACACTGCAACTCGCGCTATATATAGAGTGCGGAGTGTTTTCTATTCTTTGGGTCTTTATGATAGTGCAGCCTGTTATATTGAACTATGATCGTGCGACAATTGTGTTTTCACATTTATGTTATAATTTCTAATGAAGCTATATTTCTATGACTACACCACCAATTAACCTACCATATGTAGGGCCAGGGCCTATCTACCACTGAATTAACCTTTTAATTATATAGATCTCTGGGATCACGGTGGCTCACTAACCTGCTAGTTCACTTCCCGTGTTGCCGAGAAAGTTCCCCCTAAAATTGGCATTTGCGTACACGTAAAACAATCCTTGGCATTTGGAATTTAATATAAGAGTAGGCCATTAGGATGGCGGCACGGTCTGGTTCCGGGCAAAATTTCACTCACTCATAGCACACTAAATGTCGTATTCCCGCCTTCACCAGCCCTGTTGGGACAAAACAGTGGGGCGTTATACCCTATTCCTTCATGATATATTTGTGTAGCTTTAAAAGTTAATTATTTTTCTTTTCTTGCAGACATGATGTGATACCAATAGTAATGGGCGCTTCACCGGACGACTATAAACGGGCAGCACCTGTTCATAGTTATATACACGTCGATGATTTTGAATCAGCGAAAGATTTAGCCGAATATTTGCATAAATTAGACAAAAACGACGATCTTTATAACGAATATTTCCAGTGGAAAGGAACCGGTTCATTTATAAATACATATTTCTGGTGTCGCGTGTGTGCTCTTCTCCATGACGACCAACGCAAGACGTCATGGTTTAAAGACGTAGACAATTGGTGGCGTGGACCCGATGTGTGCATTGGTCAAGAAACATGGCGAGAATTTAACAAACGAACACATGGAAACAAAAAGGAGTCATAATAGTTGTTCTCGCAATTTTATGAAATTATTTTAAACATGGTGATTTATTTTTATTTTGGAGAACTAGTTCCATGTAATATTTGTTTGAGAAAAAACTGTGATTCACAAAGTGTTTTGTATTAGGAGGTAGGCCTATTGAGGAACATGCGAGGCCCAAACTAAAGGTGCCTCTAGAAGGCCTAAACTAAGGCCTATTTGTTGAATATCCAAGATGTTCAAATTAATATAGGAGTATTTGATAACAAAGTTTTTTATTACAAAAATGTTTATAAAAATGCTCCCCTTATCGCGTGTGTTCAGTTTACATAATTTAAGAAATAGAAGTTCAGATGCCGTTGATGCATCGTGTACCAACGATAGAATTACTTTTCAGAAGAGACAATTCTCCACGATTCCACACTACAGTTCAGTCTTTTACCAATAGTTTCAGTAAATTAGTAATTAGTCTGTGTTGGTAGCCGAATTGTTTCTGTTTTATTTTCAGTTTTTGATCAATGATTTAACTTGTACTCACAAGACGTCCGTATTTTTAGAATGTGACTCATGATGAGATGTTATAGGTAGATGAAGTCGATTCAGACTTTCACATCCTTGTTGATTTCATATTCTAGAATATATTTGTCATTTGTACTAGTATAGGCCTCACAACTACTCGTTTGTGGGAAATGTTTAGGGGCTATCTGTTATTATTATACTAGGTCTCACAGCTACTTGTTTATGGTAAAGGGTTAGGGATGTGGTGAAGGGGCCATGTAACAAACAGATGCATTGTTTTAAATTCCTTTGGTTTATCTTGATGAAAGGAATCCATATCTAGATGAATTCCATACCTAGACGAATTCTAGACACATTCCATGTTTATGAATTCCACACCTAGACGAATTCCATGTTTATGAATTCCACACCTAGACGAATTCTATTTCGAAGAATTCACACCTAGACGAATTGAATCTCGAAGAATTCCATAAATAGACGAATTCCATTTTTATGAATTCCATATTTAGACAAACTCCACGATGAATTTCAATATTTGGGGAACTACATATCTTAAAGAATTCCATGATTTAATCATTGCCATGTTTGGTGAATTTCATAATTTATCCATTGCCATTTTTGGTGAATTCCATATCTTTACGATTTCTGTATCTGGATGAAATAAAATCCATTATTTGATGAATTCCATATTTGAATGCATTCCATATCTTTATAAATTCCATATTGTAATTTAATTATGTATATCGGTCTTTACCCTTGTTTAATGTGATGATTAATTTATTTAAGTAGACAATGAGTATATTGTTATAAATAATGTCGGGAAGGAAGTGAATTATAACAAAACGTGCGTACAGTAATGTTGTACTTCTACTGATATTAAATACAAGTTGAGTTCAACTGAATTCATGACGATAAATTCCAATTATTTTGTTATTTAGATCAAATCTTAGGTTATGTTTATTTAGTGTTATCGGTAGAATGTATATTATATTACTTTATATGGAAACCCATACGGGTCATTAGCTTGATAGATATACTGCCCAATCTGATTCAAACACAGGCCCTATTTCGTTTCGTTTTTTATAGTTCACAATTTCGTTTTACTTGCCTTTACTACATTAGGATCTGGAAGAGTTGTTATATTATCGGCGTTTTGGTTAAGGTGAGGGAGTGGTCAATGCACGGAACTGTGGGTCAATCACTAGAAACGTCAACACTGATTGATTAATTAATGCCTGATGTCAGAGGTCGAAAGCCCCTCGTATGGTCTCTAACGCCAAGTAGAACTGGTTAGATCTTCGGAGAACGCTAGATCGGAGACGGTCCTACGCAAATTGTGACGTCATATGTGAATTGTGGGTTAGGGTAAGGGTTAGGTTTGATCACGGGACTTTGACCAAATCTACAGGTTCTAGCCCTTACCCTAACCCTAACCCACAATCTATATATGACGTCATATGTGCTAAAATGCGTAGGACCGTCTCCGATCTAGCGTTCTCCGTAGTGTAGGCCATCTAAAGTATAAAAAACGAAACGAAATATAGATCTGTATTATAATCAGATTGATATACTGCCATATTAAAATAGTGATAATATATTGCGATAAATTATCTCGACAACATTGTCTTTTCTGGATAAAGTCATCGCAACAATTAAAATATTGACAAATTACTTTATTAATATGGCGGTATCTATGGCGTTGTTGACCCTCATAGGCTTCCATATTTACTGGAGTGTTGGTTATACATGTAGGCTATATAACCTAACACCCTAACTATGTAAACCATGAAACCTGTTTTACCGTCGATTATTTTTGTTACTATATTGAGACTTTATTGTTTATCACTATCAAAACTCTGGCCGCTAACGTTACCCACCTATGTAAATGACGTCACAAGTGAGGGGGGATTCCTTTCGACAGCGCGAAGCCCGACATTGTTTATGTTCAGTCGCCTCCATTTGATAACACCATTATATCCAAAATATATGTCATTTGCAAGCCGAATTTACTCATACGTGTACGCAGAATATAAACATCCACACGGAGACTCTTGCGTAGAAACGGTCCCATTTGCATCAATCCGACTTACAAGGCTCCACCAATTCACGTATGATCGGCATAGAACTTAGCATATTGTTCCGTGGACTACGCGACGTCACCACCCCAAGATGGTTGCCATGACGTCATGTGTCTTCCATGATCCATGTTACACGATTGGTCTTGCTAGGGTTTAGATGCTCACTTTAAATCTTGCCATATTTGTAAACAAAAAACAACAAATCAGTGTTTATATAGCTATCTCTGTAAAACTATCAATACCCGGTCTCTCTATAAAGCGGGGGATGTAAGGACAATGGCTGCCAGGTTTAGGCTACAAAATACAAATTCTGAACCCATATTAAACAGCCTTGTTATTCTCCTCACCATAATCTGGTCAAGTGACATATTCTGTCTAGAGAGAAGTGACTTATATCTATCAAGAGAGATAGTCCTTCCCCCAGGTCTGTCTAGAAAGATGGTATAGTCCCTGGTCTATCTGGAGATATACTATACCCCCAGGTCTGTCTAGAGAGATACTATACCCCCAGGTCTGCCTAGAGAGATGGTATAATCCCTGGTCTATCTGGAGAGATGGTATAATCCCTGGTCTGTCTGGAGAGATACTGTACCCCTGGTCTGTATAGTGGGATACCCCCAAGTTCACAAAGCATTCTCAGACTTAAGTATTTACTCAACTTTCAATCACTGTTTATAAGAAATATCTTTGATCCAGAAACACAAAACTTTGCACATAGTTTCTTATTGATGTATTTGATACATTAAAACAACAAAAGTTTTGTAAAGGACTATATATTAGTTAAAATAAGGCGAACAATTTTGAGTAAATTCTCAACTTAAGTCTGAAAATGCTTTGTGAACTAAGGGCCTGGTCTATCCAAGGAGCTGTTGAAACAAATATGATGCCTGATCTGTGTAGTGAAGTAGACTCCTCAGTCTGGTTATGTCTGACGTAACCTCATAGAGTTTTCTCTTCACTACCATTATGATAATTGCCTTCTTTTAGACAATTTTTCATGAAAACCATTCATGAGTGTCACCTCTTGACAAATTGTGCACCTATGACGATAAATCGACTATTGTGTGACGTAACTGATAATATATTTAACCATTTACATGTAAGTGTACTGAAGATCTAGCAATAACATAGTATATATTTTCATATTTAAGCGCTCATTGTAATTCAAAGTTATTTTATAACGGAAATGAAATGTACGCGTATAATTCATAGTTGTTTTATAACAAAGGTGAGTTATACACCTATAATTCACAGTTGTCTTATAACATAAGTTAATTTATAATTCACAGTTATTATATAACAATTAAGTTAATAACATAAATAATTATTATATAACGGAAGTTATTTACACGCGTATAATTCACACTTCTTTTATAAAGTGAATTATAAAAGTCATTGGTATTTTATAATGGATATTTGTTACACATGTATAATTCACAGTTTTTTTTTATAACGGAAATGAGTTACACATGTATAATTCCTAGTTTTAAACGTATAATTTATACTGACGTCTGTATAATGCATAGTTATTTTATAACGGAAGTGAGTTATACATGTATAATTCATAGATATATTTAGTTTCGTATTTGCATAATATATTTTAAGTCTATTATGAATGTATTTGTGTGTTATGATGGAATATACATTCTATTAAACTTGGTGATATTCTAAATTAAATGATGATGTTTCCTGCTAATCAGCATATTAATGATAATTGATCTTTTTATTGTATAAATTCACACTAATCCATAGTCAGATTATATCAGGAATCGATCAGTCTATCCCGGGTGGCTGGTAGGGGGATTACAGTGGATATGGACGGGGGTTGGGATTCGATCATCAAGGATATATAAGGCGTGGGAGACAGACATGAGTTGAGGGATTCGATCATCATGTCCTGTGGTGAGTGGAGAGATTCGATCAGGTACCGGAGTGAGTTGAGGGATTCAATCATCATGTCCTAGGGAATTTGATCTTCATGTACCGGGTTGAGTGTCCCTGAAGACGGAAGACACGATAAATTTCACGATAAATTATACGTTGTTTAATGTTATTTATGTTGAAATGATTTTAAGAAGTTTATTTACATCATGTAATTATGTTTCATATAAATAAATGAAATAGATAATAATAATATATTTCACTCTTGCGGCTTTTTTTATCCCGTTAATTTTTGTTATTATTTGTGTTATGATTGTTTGTTAAATATTCGATGATTTGAAATAAAAAAAATAAATAAAATGTATATTAATTGTAAACATGTTTATGAATATTTCTTATCCAGTTCAATTTGTGGGAATCAATGTAAACCAATGAAAAGAAATGGGGCTTAACGGCCTACGTCTCTGCTCCGATTCTGCTACGGAAGAGAGGCGAATGAAATGGTGTTAAAAAGTTCAACATCCCAGCACCGACTGGGTAAATAAAATGGGTGGTTAACGTCCAGCTAGGCTAATGGAGATGGGCATGTCTGTAATGGGCAAGATGTCACAAAGGATATTATATATATATCTTATGTGTTATTTTGCCTAAGCAGCACCATCTCCGTCTATTCGTCTTCAGATTCCTAGGGGGCGGGGGGGATCTGAATGCTTAGCGCGTGTGTACGGTATTATACTGCCGTTGAGTGAGTTGTACGTTACAATCAGTATGGTCGCCTGCCCAACGAATATGTTTCAGCTGTCAAGCCCCAAAGTCACATTCACTCTATTGATGTTTGGCAAAATTCAGTTCCGGAATGGGTGGGGGTTGGGGGCTAGTGGTCTAGAGAATGCCGCGCTTCGACCTCTAGCTGGCCGGTCACCTCTGGCTTGCGGCTGTGGTTTCGATCCCTGGTGTGAGCGTATGTGGCATGGAGATAGGGGCGCCTTCTAAACCTCGTGGGTTTCCTCCGGGCACTCCGATTTCCTCCCACTGCTAAAGACCCCTATGCGCAAGCGAATTGTTGAAATAAAATTAAACCATATGTTAATCCGAAATGACCTAGTTTGTGTCGAGTGGACGATAAACCCCATTTCTCTCTCTCGGCTCCGGAATGTTCGTCTCCGTTTGAAGGGAGATAACCCAAATCTATAACCTCCACGTACAACTCAAAGTCAACGATTATTTCCAGTTGTGGCATAATCTCGTGGCTGTGTGAAGTTAATTCTTGTTTCATTATTTGTTATGGAACAGAAAAACGGGACGTTAAGCCGCTTTAATTTTATTTGTATCGTGTTTAGATAAAAAAAAAATCATCTGTCAACCTTCCCTGTTTCCAGATGAAAGTTCTTCCTATATGGTTCAACGTCGGTATTACTATGCAAAATTGAAAATATTTTTCTTTCATCAAAACAACAATTAATTATTGTTATTTATAATATTTCTGCCACATCCAATTACAGTTAAGCATATAATCCTACCTGGCCCGGGTATAAATCATCGTATTTATAATCGAGGCCTTAAACCCTTACTAAGAACGCCATCTTTTTAGACCAGAAATGTCTGGCGCTGTCATCATGAAGGCGGGGCTAAATATAAGGCCTTATAGCAGCCAATCAAAAAAGCAATTGCATGTGGAAAAACGTAAGCAAATAAAATGTGTTCTATCTGCGAATCATTTCAGAAAATAAAATCAAATTATGTCGTTAATTTTGAATTAAAATCCAAAAAGAAATTATTTTGGCATTGCAGACAAGACAGCAAAATAAAGACTCCGCCCATTTTCCGTATATGGTAAAAAGGGCGTGTAGTGTTAGCGCATGTCTTTAGCACTGTAACTATGAATGGATTTCAATGGCAGTTCATGTCGCACAAAAATACCGCTTCAGTAATTTAAATGCGATTATTTGGAGTTAGGCGATAGTTGTGCCACCACATTGACCTCTATAAGTTTGATTAGTGACAATAGTATCCACCTACCTTATTTTAAAGATGTTATATGCATTAATAAAGAAATTGCACCTTGGAACTAAAGGACTCAAATCGTATAGTGTTCAGTGTGATGTAATTTTGTTCACTAAGCTGTCCTTCCGGACGCCGTCCACAATTTGTTTGTGGACAGTACATGTCACACTTCGTATCCGATTTTGACGAAACTTGAAATATGGATTGTTCTCCAATGTTTGTGGACACTTCAAAGGTCGCAATTTTCATCTGATGTTTAATGAACCTTGAAATGCATGTTTATAACCCAGAGATCTTGGTTCCTTTCAATATTTGCGCTTATCGAATCGTATCTTTCTAAATTATGACCCTTTATTGTACGAAAAATCGCCTTTTTAGCTTGTGGTGCATCTGGAGTTCACAATTGTTATCCAATTGAAAAAAAAAAACGTCTGATTATATCATCGCCGCACCGCAATAATGATTGACTTCGAATTTCATGAAAATAGGACCAAACCTGCCGGACAAAATGGCCGCTCTCATCCGCAAATAGTGTAAACATTTGGTATATCAAGGTTGTTGACATTATTAAGGCCACACTTTTGATCCAATTTGATGGAATACGTGTTTATAACCCACAGATCTTTGTCACTTTCGATATTCGCGCATACCGGATCGTAACTTCCTGAATTTTGACCCCTATTTGTACGCAAAATCGCTTCTTTATCGAGTCTGTTCTCTATCTATCTATTGCAAAATGTGAGTGGATCTATTGCATGGCAACCGCCTGTTGTTTGATGTTTTTGATAAACTATTTAAATTTAAACCAATACTGCTTCATCCCCTCTATAACCTGAATACCCCGAGTTAAAACTTCCGACTACACATGTGCTTTAAATCATAAGGTCTTTCACCGAGTCAAGTTGTGTGGTTACCATCCTAAGCTTGTACGTGACATCGAGTAGAGTCATCTGTCCAACCTCGAAGATTTTCTCTCCATCTTTTACAAAAGATCGCCATCGCTGGCTTGCGGCTGTGGTTTCGATCCCTGGTGTGAACGTATGTGGTATGGAGATAGGATCGCCTTCTCAACCTCGTGGGTTTCCTCCGGGCACTCCGGTTTCCTCCCACTGCGAAAGACCCTTACACGCAATCGAATTATTGAAATAAAATTAAAACCATATGTTGGTCCCGAAATGACCTAGTTTGTGTCGAGTGGAAGTTAAACCCCATTTCTCTCTCTCTCTCTTTTACAAAATTTATGGTAAAACATATTTTGAGATGTTGTCCAATCTCGACTCTCCTTTGACATTACCTTCTTGAATGTCCAGTGAACACAAAATGGAAGAAGAACATTGTATTTTTAGTTAGATGACACCCTACCCTTTAATTTGACATATTATGATTTTAAGTGTTCACCATAAAAATGATACACTTTAAATTTTAGGCATAAATAGTATGTGTTTTAATGTTGGATGAATTAAAGCAAATTATTAAAGCTGCGCGATTAGAAGACAGAATTCCTGATGATAATACCAAGATGAAAACTGAACAGTTTCAACTTTTCACCAAAGCATCGGCGATACTAAAGTTCACCATCATGTAAAGCACGAAATCGTGGTTTCATCATTGACAAGACAATGTCTCTCATCCCACAGGTTAAAGGGACAATAGCACTCTTGTTGGCTTGACAACTCCAGAAAATAAACAATAGCCTTATTCTAAGTACTAGATGTTTGAGTGTTCTACCTGTTGTGTAAATTATCCATTACATCCTATTTTACTTGTCCAGAGGGTTTGAAAATATTTTAAAATCCAAGTTACATTTGAAAAGGTTTGCTTTAGGCTTTTCAAACCATTTTGTTGAATTTTTCCAATTTTTTAAATGGGTGTGTTAAGAAGAAATTTTTATCATCAATTAATTGGAATATTATAAACTAATACAATTTGTTGACCAGAATAAAGATAGGGACATATTATTCAGTTTCAACAAGAGTGATATTGAGCCTTTAACAATACTATGTATAAAATGTACATGGGATTAAAACCACTATCCTACTAAAGACTCCAGAGTTGTATTAGCCCTGGTCATATCTCAGTTGGACTATGGATTTCTCCCTCAACCGTATTAAAGTTGTTAAAAATAAGTGTACTCGACTATTTTGCCATGTCATCTCCTAGAGATCATGCAACAGAAACTCTTTAAAGTTTTAATTGGCTGCAAATGAAAGTCCGGATCGACTTTAAAGTCCTATCAAATGTGTATAAAGCTTTGTTTTCTAATACTGTTCTTTCCTACAATTAATCAAATAAAATTTCACAGGAAAGTGCAAATCTTCTTCCATCTACAGATACTACTTTATTATATGCCTATAAATGGTACCTATACGTGGAATAAGTTACCAAGATCAATCAGATAAGTTCAATATTTGTTGAATTTTAATCCGAATGAAAACATACACACGTATAAAGTTACATCCCACTTCTACTCGTTGCCAATGGCAACCTTTGATGAAACTGTTCTGTTCAATTCCAATACATGCGTAAAAGTAGCCGTGTATCAGAAATGAACAGTACACTTTTTAAAAAGAGTACTGTTCATTTCTGATACACGGATACTTTCACACCGTTTAAGAAACTTATCAAGCAATAAGAAGCGGACGTTTAGTCCGACCCAGTTCGCAATGATAACTATTTGTTTCATGCTGCACTAACCTAAGCTACATGAGACTATCAAAATCATAGTAACAAAACAAACCGGTAGGAACTTCCTGGCAGTGAAAAAATATACGCAATGACATAAAATCAACATAACAACATATTACAAAAAGCAATTATTACACATATCAATTGGCCTCTATTCCATAATTTGGTTTGATTTATTATGCAAAACATATAAATGAGAATATTGAATAATTATTTCAACTAATTGTGATTCTCTTCCTAGACACTTCACAAGCCTTGAAAATAAGCAGGATATAAAAAAAACGCCTAGAAAGTTATAAATTTCATTACAATTAAATTTCAACGGACGAACTATGTGCCGATGCATACTGTCACCAGGAACGACCCACGTTTCGAATTTCCTTTACACTACATTTAATATCATCGCAGTCCTCTACGCCATAGACAAATTGTTTTGACGATGTGGTCTAAACAAACACGTGGCTGTTTCACGCTCGGGGTTTCACAACAAGACGCACGTGTAAATACTACCATGAAATGTAACGTGAGGCACAGAAAGGGATAAATAAAAGAGCTGAAATTATTTGTCACTTTTCGGTTGAAACGAATGGATAATAAATACTATTTTTCACATTTTGGTTCACAATACTCGATAGAAATGTGATGTAAGAAACTTATTAGCACCTTTCCTCGGTGTATCGGTGAATATCAGGACAGTTTTGGTCGTGGGCCGCCTCGGCTGAGCCCCCGACCAAAACTGTCCTGATATTCACCGATACACCTCGGAAAGTGTGCTAATAACTATTACATACATTCCCGCGTACAAACTGGGTGATTTGATGATAAATTTGGATTAAAAACCTATTCAAACTAATTAATTTATCATAATTTTGCTTCAAATCCTTCAAAACATTGTAATTGCCAAGGAATACTGCTATAAAAATCGATCAAAAGAGGCCATGTTTGTGTCACTTGACTTACCTCTTTCCGTACCCATAGCAACATCGGCGAAGACGAATTCATTGCATACACAAACGTCGCTGTCTGTAATCGCTAACTATTTATTACAAATATCGAATCCTAATTAAAATCTCGGAGTATCCACTGTCCTCGCCTTTTCCCGTGATTTTTATCACAGAAAGTGTTGTATGTCTAACTCTTCATAAAGTTTATCAACATGTACACAAAGCGCTCAATCTTCGCATGCAGCTTTCAACGACCAAAATTCCCATACTTTTATAGACAATAACCACCTAGGGGCCGGTTGCTCAAAAATAAGTTATTTTAACGACCCGTTAAACTTTAACGGATCTTTATCTTGCAAACGTGTCGTTTTTTAACGGTTCGTTAAATTTCTGTTGCTGGAAAGTCAATTTCATTATCCGTTAGTTAACGGATTCATTAGAGTTAATCCAACAGAAGACTATTTGTTCATTGGCTGAATTTTAAATTTACATATATATAATGTACATAACTACATAGAAGTTAGTATTAACAAGAAACTGAAGACAGTGGGACAACTAACTGGGCAGTCTGTTCACAAAACTTGATTAAAGACAAAAAGAGAATTTACTATAGAATACTTTATTTTTTCTTTTAGAAATTTTAGCATAAATCTGTATGAAAAATTATGGGATTTTAACTACGAATATTTGGGGCCATTATTTTCTGCAGACCCTCCAAATTCTGGAGAATACTACATAATTTCATGGAATAGTCGCCCAACGCCAAACCCTCTACAATGTTCTATAGAAAATTACTCCACATGTATGACTTATGCTACAGCCCACTAACCCCACCGTTAAACAGATAACGGAGCCCAACATCTCCGTTAACTGTAACGGCAAGTTAACGACACATTAAAGTTAACATGGCTTCCAGCAACAACCTTGCTCTCCGTTAAAGTTAGAGATCCGTTAACATGGAGTTAACAAAACGTTAAAAGTTAACAGAGCTTTGAGCAACCGGGCCCTGATAAATACTTTTCTGGGAACCAATTTTTAACTATCAGTGTAGACTGTGGCATGCCATTTGTAAAGAGCTTAGAAATATCACCGGTTGTAATGAAGCGCTGTGGAATAATAATAATAAAAATAACCAGAATTGCCACTGCCCCATGCAGATATGAAAGCTTTCATAACCGCCACGTGTCATCGATTATATCAATTACTAAAAATTCGACCATGATCCAAGCTATCCCAAAATGTATTAATTTCAGAAGTAGCAGACGAATTCAACAAACTATGGTCTATTCTGTTCATTTACATACCAGTTAATGTAGACTTTTCACCGTTTTCCATATTCAATTCAGAATGGTGAGTTTCATTTGACCTAAATCAAAATTCTGCTCTGAACGTTTTTAGGCATTTTATCAAGGTTTCAGAAAATATAACTTCCGTGTCTGTAAGTTAAATGTCAAAAAAGGCTTTGGGATAATTCACATGTCAATATGGTGACCCTTCCGGATGACCTACAAACTCCATTTTTGTGTACGAATCAGTTGTCTCGTAGCTAGTACAGAAAAAGAAATCAAGGAGATCTGACCTATATTTCGTCAATTTTTTTCTTTAATCTTTGATCCATGGGTAGATAAGTATGATCTACTTGCATTCAAAATTTCATGAAAATCGCGCAAAGCTGTCAAATTGGTCATAACCTCCAGAACAAAACCCCAGCGACGAATTTTCGAATTGCAGATGAAAATGGCCTTTGTCAAGGTACTCAAAGAAAAAAGAATTTGTAAAATAGGTCAATAAATATTAAAGTTGAGACTATGTATTGTTAGTTTTTTCTTTCGTAAAATTCGGTTATTATTTCGAATTCGTGAAACGTTTTGAAAATATAGTTCAACAATACTCACCACCCATTTTTGTTTGGGGAGGGGGGGGGTAGGTACAAGTTTCAGAATCAAGCTATGGTTAGATTCTGAAAAATCCGATTTGTAAGAAACACACACAAAACAATAAAATAATAATAATCTTAACAGAAACAATAAGCTTTCATATGAAACAATAATAATTATCTCAGCTAATTAACAACGGCTGAAGACGATGTTTTATTTTCCGATTCTGAAATTCTGTAAAATGTTTTGTAAAGACTGTCAGACCTTTCGTGTGGGTAAAAATGCCACCATGTACAACCCTCAGGTTGGTGTGTTCTCTTATAAGTACAATCATGGTACTTAAGCCCACCATGGAAACAAGTACCTGAATCATTTAAGTCATACCGTAGAGGATCAAGCTTAACAATTTTCCACAACGGATGTATCTTCGGAAGAAAACAAAGTTTGGATTTCAAGATGGCGTAACTAATAAATGTCTGATCATAAAACCACTGACTTGCACTTTTGAGTAGATTACCATTAGCGCTGACCAAATCGGCTGGACTATCCACGCCAATAACATTTTTCCAGTCACCAGCAGTCATTGCAATAAAAGTCATAGGCATTGTTCCGCCACTTTGAACGAAACGCTTATATTGAAATATCCATACACGATAGTTTTCTTCCAGTGGTTTAAATATGTTGATGTCCATGACGAAAGCATCGACGTCTGATGTTACAACCAAATCAGTTGAACGGATGAAATCTTCTTTAAAGGCGAAAAGTCTTTGTAATTGGGATTGCAAAGAACACGACATATTTGGCAGTGTTGGGACCAATATGACCTTGTTGCCTATATGTTGTAAATCTAGTACGTATCGCCTTAGTTCTACGTTAAATTTATCCTTTACGTCATATATTACAAACACCACTGTTGATACAAAGGTTTTCATATGCCACAACCTTGTACTTAATTTAGTCGCCAGCTTATAAGGAAAATGCTGTTTGTGGTGAAATTCCGTGTTCTTTGACCAGCAAATAGAAAGTGATACCCACGTCTTTCTGGCATTACCACCTTTGTTTACGAAACTGCTACCAAATGACACCTCCGTCCTTTTAGCATTTGAACTGCCACCCAGTGTAGGAACAAACAATTTAGGTTGTAGATTCCATATAAGATAAACGCAGACCAGCAGACAACATAAAATCGTTCTTTGTTTCAATCCCATCGTCGCCAATACCTTTACACGGCAGACTGGCTAGTACATTATAATCGTTAAAAAAAACAGTGTCCTAACATGCTTCAGTTAACACCTTAAGGCTACTTTATATTGCGGTATCCTTAAACTGGATTACTCACAATCAGTAAACAAAATCAAATATGGACATAATCGATGATTTATTGTGTGCCAACATGTTGATGAAAATGTTGTGTAGAAGAAGTAAATACTATTTACCAAGATCTGTATTGTTAATCACCATATGTACGGTTATATATTATGTCATATTACAGGTAAGGTTAATTATAATCTGTCATAGCACAGGTAATATTGTTTTAATCTACCCTATATAGCCCCCCTCTCCGATCAAAGGATATACCCCTGTATTAATATTATAATTTACCCTATTTAGCCCCCATCAATGAATATGGCCCCAATATTAACATTATGTTCTACCGTAAATTCAGTCGCTAAAATCTCGTTCACAGTAAATCAATTTGACTGAAATTATTTTCAGCAAATCCCCTTTACATTGCCTAGTTTTTGTACGTCCTCATTCATAATGTGGACATATACTGTGTGGAGGAGTTTTACATACTTATTCCTTATATCCTAATGATGACCCCTGTTGTTTTTGGTGCATGCCCGACCCCCAGGGGCAGAGCCACGCCCAATTCTTCTATTTGTTTGCTTGTCATCTACAGGCCACATTTCGTAACGTGTTATCGTGAAACTTTGCGTACCTATTCCTTCCACCCTAAGAACATTTATATTGCCCATTTTCTTATTGTGTGTCTGTGTGTCACTTACAGGCCACACTTCTTAATCGATCGTCTTGAAATCTTTTTATACTTATTCCTTATAACCTAAGGCTGACCCCAATTATTTTTGGTGCATGCCTAACTCCCTGGGACCTAGCCACGCCCAATTTTTGTGTGTGTCTTGTGTTTCGCCCACATGCCGCAATTCTTAACAGGTCTCTTTGAACTTTACTAACCATAAGGATGGCCCCCTAATGTTTTTTTGCTGATCGCCCGAGCCACGGGACGGAGCCACGACCATTTTTTTGTGTCTAAGTTAATGAATCGCCATGGAACTCGGGATATGTATTCCATATAGCCTACGGACGACAAGTATACGACAAGTATATGTTCCGATCCAAAGGACCAAGCCCAATTTTTGTGTTTATCATTTACAGGCCGCAATTCTGAATGGATCAACTGGGTATTTGCCGTAGTCATAAGGGAAATAATTGATTTTGGTAAATGTCCAGACCACCAGGGACAGGGACAGAGTCACGCCCAATTTCTATCTTTTAGTGCTCGAAGGCCACAATTCTGAATGGATTATCGTTGAACTTAGTATACGTATTCCTTATACCCAAGGACGGCAACTGTTGATGTAGGTGCACTCTTGCCTTTCGGCGGTACCAACTTCCGGTTGATAGTCTGTCTCTGAATGATATCCACGTTGCAATTATTAACAGATATGGATCCCTTTCAGATGTACCTATATAAATTGGTCCATGTCTAACCCCCGGGGACACGGGGCAGAACCACGCCCAAGTTTTGTCTATAGACTTCAATTCTGAATAGATTATCTTGGAAATTTGCATATTTATTCGTTATACCGTGAAGACAGCCACTATCAATTTTGGTGCACGTCTCAAACCCCTTGGTCAGTGTCACGTCTCCACCCCCTTGGTCAGTGTCACGTCCACTTTTTTGTTAATATTTTTCTCTGTAAATTTGGCAAAACAAAGCAAACACCTAGCCTTAATACCCCCCCCCCCCCCCATTCTCTCTCTTTTAAACGTGATATACAACTAAATCAGTTTCAACTTACTCTTTAAGAAATCAGCCCTAACAGACGTTGACATGAAATTAGCAGGAAAGAACATAGCAGAAGGTTAGTAAACATATTTCACACTTCTTTTAAAGTGGGTCAGGTTGCCGATCCCTACATTGGCCGAGAAAGTTCATCCCGATTTTCCCTTGTCAGTGATGCAGGATGGAGGGCCTGACAACGACAGCTGTCTCGTCGTTCGGATGGGATGAAACACCCAGGTATCGTGTACATGTTGGCGTGCACGTAAAAGATATAAGAGTAGACCGTAGCGCCGTTTCCCGGGAAAATTTTCCCTGATAGCACAATGTATAGAGTATGTCCGTCTTCATTAGCCCAGGTTAGGAGTAAGACCTTAAAGCCAATTTCATTTCATTTCATTTTTTTTAAAGAAAAGGATAGTATGTTAATTTGATTGGGGACATTATTCATTTATATTTCTAGGGAGAGTGTACGGACATGATAAACATTGCACCGAATATTTTAGCACCAACAAACTAAACAGCATGAAAAGGTTATTGAACATGAAGACGACCGTGGACGTTGAAGATATTCTGTATGGCCTGGGATATCCCAAGAGGACTACAACATCCGGTGACGTCTATATACCTGATTTACCAGACCCTAAGGTTCATATTCCAGATATTCCTGTGATTGTGGCGGGTGCGTCGACTAATCATTACAAGGAGATGCAAGCTATGATGCATAATATTGATACTGTTATAAGACCAGTTTATCCTCATATAAAAGTTATTTTATACGATATCGGATTTACAGAACGAGAAAGACAAGCGGTAAGTGAATCTGCTACAATAAACATCAGATAACACCTGGTACTAGTATAGTCGTATTGCATTACATAAATGATATAGTTTCAGATATACATGCTACTGTTAGAGTCACTAGATCATTTAGAGGAATTAGGTGAGTCCGTGACCGTGAACCACCTGTTTTTGCTAGATATTGTTTCAAGATACCTTAAGAAACGAATTTACTACGACACATATTCGTAGATCCTAATCACTTTATTTACCATATAAATCGGAAACAGATCCATATCACCGCTGCTATTAATCTATATTTAGGATTTTCTTCAATCAATATGTAATCAAATAATGTTAATAAACATATTTTCAGATAATTAAATATGGGAGATGTGAGTTAAGGAAGTTTAACTTTACGAAATATCCAGATCATATAAAATATCTTCATACCTGTTCCTGGAAACCCATCATTATACAGGTAAACAGTTCACCTAAATGTCACAAACTCTTAGCTCCGCCCTGTTTTACTATTAGCCCCACCCACTGATGTCACCTACTGTTGCAATGAGCGTATGATATACGGAAACGTTTCAGGTGGCAATAAAATTCACGAAATTGCACCGTTGACATTGCATTACAATTTCCGACCTCGGAATCGTGCCTATACGCTTAATGTTGATTTAACTTTCGTAAAATCCCGCACTTGCTCATTTATGATCACGGGATAAATCTATTGACGCTTCGTTATGCTTGTTTTTTAATATGGAAGACCAAACAGCTCTTAATTCTTAGTTCTTTATTCTTATTTCTTCATTTGTTGTCGTATTTTGACATTTGTACACTAAAATTAACATTTGTGTCTTAATATCCATATTTGTTTCACAAATCAAACATTTGTCATATCAGATTTGTAAAATAATCAAATTTTTGTTTAATTCAATTGTATTTTAATATAAAAATAAACTTTATTTCAGTAAATCGAAAAAATAATCTACATTTACATTTCATCATAGACATGCAAGGAAAAACAAATCTCGAACAACAAATTTCAAAATTTCCCCAAACCATTTCTCGCAATTGGTCATGTTGCCCGCAAAGGCTATTAATTTTAATGATTGGTCTACGGTATACGTATAATGGGGCCCCAGTTACAAGAAATGGTTTATCTTTGCCGGGTTTTGGGATTTGTGACTGATAATTTCTTATGTTCAAAACTATATTTGTATTTATTTAGTACCGATGTACATGTATTAATAAAAGGTCAGTATTAACGATATTCCGTCCATCGTTGAACTCTGTTTTATTATTTTAAAAAGTTTTAATGCTTCTAAGCACTCACTGTTGTCAAATTTAAATACCAGAATCTGGCTTTGATTTTCATTTATATTTGTAAAATAAAGTTTCCCCAGAAATGATTTAGCCTCGAAGGTATATTTGTTATAGCTATTATCCGAATAAAAATTTGAATAATACTTGTACATTTCCTCCGGGCAAGTAATTTTAATATGCTATATTTAAATTCTCTTTAATGTTGTTGAAATCTTTTTTTGCTTTAGTCAACTTTAGATCTGAAGAAAGCCCTACGGGTTCTTATATCATAAATTTGACCAAGCTTGTATTTAAAGAAGTAATATTTTTCGTATGTTTCGATATCATGAGTGTTTAAGGATGAAATTTTAATTTCTAGACCCCACATTTCTCGTATTAGTTTTAACTTACTTTTAAGTTTTTGTTTCTTTTTACAGTATTTAATGGTTTCATTTTTAATTTTAAATTTAACATAATCACAGCCCCTCCCCCTTTTCTTCCTTATCATGATTCATGCGTCCATATACTGATAGCGTTCTTTAAAAATTTGTCGGATATTGGCGTGTTATTACCAATTCATAGACAAGGGCCTTGTATTTAAGGTTTAAAGTGTTTCCCAGGTATACTTAGGTAACTTTGACTATTAAAATCACCGTCGTCGTAACGATTTGATCATTTGATCTTGCAGTTTAAAAAAATGGGCATTTTGCGTTGTGCAGTTAAATTGTTGTCGTTTATTGTTATTCACCAAATACGAATACGCGATGGCCCGCCTGTCATTGAGTCAACTGGCGTGGTTTCAAATCCCCGGTTGTACGTGACAAGGAGTAGGGCCGCCTTTCCAACATCGTGGGTTTTCACCGGATCACACTGCTAAAGACCCCTACGCGCAAGCAAATTATTGAAATAAAAATAAAAACTATGTTTGTCCCGAAATGACCTAGTTTGTGTCGAGTGGACGTTAAACCCCACTTCTCTCTCTCGCTCTCTTTCTCTCTCTTTCCAAAAACGAATAACGAGGTGACTTATGCAGCTGTTCTTTACTCGTTTTTCACCTAGTTATTCGGGATTCACCATTAAGGTGTTCATGTATCTTTAATGAAGATATATTTAAGGATTTAATTCTAAACGATCATTAGACAACAGTAGAACAATGGATTGCAAAGTATCCCCTAGCATTTTGAATTTGCCCCCCCCCCCCCCCCTAGCGTAATTAGGCGTCACATTTAGGAGGAATAACGAAGCTCACTGGATTCAGCGGATCAAATTATTCTAGATACTACCTTCAAGAAGAGGTCCAAGAGAATCTGTCACAAATTTTACCCCACTAAATAACCAGAAAATACCTCATGACGGCCATCTTGAATATTTACATTTCCCCAAGGGTGCCAGGGTGGCATCATCCGGATCCCGAACCTACACCCTCTGAAGATATATAATCCACCAAAAAACATTAGGTGGACTATATTTCCAGGTTTGTCGATCTGCTGCCGGACAATATTCTATCAATTTTACTTCCCCAAATAGGCGTCACGGTTAGCTTTTGGAGACAGTATTATACAGTCAGGAGTGGGGTTGGACGACTGAATGGTTAGCACGTGCGTGTTGTATCATAAATCGTGTCATTGAGTGGTTACGAATCCTCGGCTGTACGTGACCAGGAGTGGGGTCGCCTGTCCAACCTCGTGGGTTTTCTCCGGGTCCCCCGTTTTCCTCCCACTGCTAAAGACCCTTACACGAATTATTGAAATAAAAGATTAAACCATATGTTAGTCCCATTGTGACCTAGTTTGTGTCGAGTGGACGTTAAACCCTATTTGTCTCTCTCGCTCTGCACCGGCAGGAAATACGATAATAGGGAAATAGACGCATTTAATTTGATACAAGTTCACAATGTTATAAACATCTCTAGTCTAGACTCTTCCAAAAAAGTCCAAGCGCTGCTGTTTACCCATCTTCAGAACAGTATGTCGTTAAACCCCATTTTAGAACAGTAGAACGTTAAACCCCTATTTCAGTTGTTGATCGTATATTATGATAGAGTTTCTTGTATTTTCCAGGAAGTGTTGAATCAACACGGGTTTACAATGTACATGGATGCTTCAATTCGCTTAAAGACTGGAAACCTGACTCGTGCCTTCAACCAAGTAAAACGATCAGGAATCAGCGCTATCTATACTCCTTTTTACAATAATTTTATACCAAATCACACATTCAGTACAACATTTGAATACTTTAATACAAAGCCCTGTTTATTTCATGTTTTAGACGAACTTCAGGCAGGATTTGATTTGGTTGTAAAAAATAACTTATACGCCTACACTATAATGAGATCGTGGTTGACATGTTGTCTTCAGAGATATTGTGTAATGCCGAAGGGGGCCGAAGGAAGAACTTCCTGCTCTGGCTCCAAGAAATACCACAAATGTCATCGCAGCGATCAGTCAGCTCTGAGTATTGCTGTTTATATGGCCAATCGCAACACAGCTGTATCACTTGGCATTCCAAACGAACTATTTTCAGTAAGAAGGGGACATCAGATGAAGTACTTTCACTAATTCAATGAGCAGGGTGGCATTAATATAATGCCGGATATATCTCAAGATATGAGTAGGGTGGGGTGGTGGTGGTTGCCTGGTGGCCTAACGCGTGATACTGGATTTTTAGGTCTGCCTTTCAGTCAGGTGAGGTGCGTCGGCTGTGAGTCCTAGCTTGTGCGACGTATTAACGGGCACTGTCGCATGGCTAATTTGTGGTTGTGGGTCCATTTTTCTTTGCTTTGTTCCTTTTGTTCTATTATTGCTGTCAATTTGTTTCGTTTAAAATTGTACTATTATTACTGTCAATTACAATTCATGTAGAGATGGTATGGAAAGTTTTCGTAACATTTTTCCCAATCCATTTGGACTATATGTATGTTCTGGTTCAATACAATATGCTTACAACAAAAGTAGTGGGTCCCTTAACTGCTCCATTGTATCAGATTCGTTAAAATAGGGGATCACGTGGCTAACTGGGTAAGACGTTGGCTCGCTAGCCTGGAGGTCGCGTGTTAGATCCCTGCATTGGCCAAGATAGTTCATCCCGATTTCTCGGCGTGGTTCCTCCTTGACAGTGATGCAGGGTGGATGGTCTGAGAAGAACAGCTGTCTAGTCGTTCCTATGAACGAAAAACCGAGGTCCCGTGTACACATTGGCGTATACGTATAAGATTCCTTGTCAGTTGGATTGCGATATAAGAGTAGGCCGTAGCGCCCGGGCAAAATTTCCATCATAGCACACTGTAGAACGTATGCCCGTCTTCATTAGCCCAGTTTAGGAGCAGAACAGTAGGACGTTAAACACAATTTTATTTTGTTATAAGAAGGTAATGTGAAAGCATTTCTAACAAACGCAACACGGAATTACGAGGACACTTTACTTAAAAACCAATTAAAAGCAGCCAAACTGTCAAAGGATCCTTAACGTGCACACCAATGTGTACACTGACCTCGGTTTTTCGTCCCGTCGGAACGACTATACGATGTACCCTGCCAGGCCCTCGGTCTCAGGCACCACTGACAAAGCTGAACCAGCACGGTAAATCCTGCTGAACGTTTTGGCCAAGGCATGGATGTAACACGGGACTTCCGGGCCAGCGAGACAATGTCTTACTCACTAAGCCACCGTGGCTCCGGTTATTGAGAAAGCATTTGTAACCAACGCAAGTAAACAGTTTAAAGTACTCGAACTTCGAAGTTGTAAAAGAGTGTATTTAGGTCAACGGCGTGTTTTAAACATCCATCCATTTTACTCTAAGATACCATGGGCGTGTGGAACGACAAGTAGTATTCAGTTATAAGATATGACTAGTGCTGATTGGGTTTATTTTTTACAAACACCCTACAAGAATCTGTTCTAAACCCATAGGGAATATACATTGTACAATGTGGGTGTAATTAAAAACTATAAGCAGTGTTAATTAAGTGTAAACTTTGCACCAGAGCTAGTGTTTTTAAAATGTAACACTTTCGCGAAGGAACTACACCTAACAGGGTCGTCCCCGGTGTTGGACGAGAAAGTTCTTCGCGATTTTCCGGCGTGGGTTCCTTTTGTCAGTGTTGCAGGCGGAGGGCCTAGCAAGAGGGCCTAGTCGTTCGGATGTAGCGACAAAAACGAGGCACAGTGTACACATTGGTGTGCACGTAAAAGATCCCCTGGCAGTTGAAATTCGATATAAGAGTAAGCCGTAGCGCCGATGTCTGGGCAAGAATTCCCCCTCATAAGACACTGTGTGGTGTATGCCCGTCTTCATAAGCCCAGTCGGGGCAGAGTAGTAGGACGTTAACATCCATTTCATTTCATTTTAATTATTTACTGATAACGAATATAAGTCTTCCAGAATATTAGCATTTATCATAATCTTAATATATTATTTATATCGCCTCAAGTATACATTATTATCCCGCGCCGAACGAGGGATAATGAAACGGGATCCGTCCGTCCGTCATTTCGACCGTCCCTACCCGAATTCGTATGCGGAGCGTACCTCATACACCGTTCGAAATATCTTTCTGAAGCTTTGTACACACATCAACCTATTACAGCAGTTGTGCCTTTTGCTATTTAGGAATTTCTGAGATTTATATTTTTTGTGTTTCCATGGAAACAAGATTGATTTAGTTTTTGGTGTATAAATTTGTTTCAGGGCATATCTCATATACTGTTCGAGATATTTCTCTGAAACTGTGTTCACTCATCAACCTATTACAGTAGTTGTACCTTTTGCTATTTAGGAATTTCTGAGATTTATATTTTTTGTGTTTCCATGGAAACAAATTTGACTTAGTTTTTGGCGTTCAATTTTGTTTCCTATGTATATTTCATAAACCACGCAAGATATCTTCATGAAACTTTGTACATACATCGACCTATTACTGAAGTTGTGCCTCATAAAACTCATTCTCTTATTCACCATTAATTTTTAAAATCTTGCTTGTAATAAATTATTTACATACATGTACATTTATTAGTGTTGCAGAGAGGAGGAAACATGACTAAATGTGGGGATTGGACCCAACTATTTACATGCCAGTGTAAATGTCTGCAGTACAATCCTAATGATACTTTGTATAGATTATAGTATATATCATGCCTGTTCTAGGTTATTTGGATATTTTCAATTGTACTATTCTTTCATTGATTGGCTCAAAACTTTATATATATATAAATATATATAAATAGAGCTACAGTCCTCTCCACTTGCAAAATATCTCTATTTGCTATATAGTCATGTCTAATTTTTACAACCAGAACTTCATATCATAAAGTATCTCAAATCTTCTAGTAAATCGCAATCAGTCATTAGTTTTCAGAAATAGAGAGCAATATCTACTAAACAGGGCCTCAATACTAGGATCAGTGATACTGTTTGCGAAATATGATACATTTTTATATTGATTACAAATAACATAAAGAAATATATTTTTCCTTTTTTCTTCGAAACAAGTGCAAGGGCGGCGGGATGTTTGGTGACTGGTCATCTTGTTTTAACTTATTAACACTTATAGGAGGCAATTCGCTAACTCAATATCATTGACATTCTAAACACGACTTTCTTTGTCGTCTTTTCCGGCATTTTCAGTTGACATTTTGGCCTAGAATTAGAGACAAGGGGACAAAATTGCAATTTCATAAGAATTGTGAGTATGCTGAGAATATTAACGAGTCTTTCTATGGAGCAATCGTTGTGTCGGAAGTGTGATTTTCACCTCAGTCAACATCAAATAATTCTCGTAGCAAAAAATCTAAACGGTCACCCTCCCTCCCCCCCCCCCCCCCCCCCCACAAACTTGACCTCGGATCTACCTCTGAACCTACTTTAAAATCTCTCCATCGTGACGGAATGGCTGGGAATTCTTTTAACTATTTACTTGATTGGTCAGTCTGCAAATACTTAATTATAAGGAACTAATATGGAGCCTATTTGTCCATTTTTCTGGGAATTGTCTGTGATGGGAGTGGTTCTCTTGTGACTCATGGATGGGTGCAAAAATTATGCTAAATTTGTAGAACCTGATAACTGACGTTACTGGACCTCAGAGCACTAAATTAACCCTAAATTTTGTTTACAATCTAGACAGACCTCGCATAAAGATGAAGACACACGACTTATCAATTAATACTTCATTCGAAGGAACTAATATGGAACCTACTTGTCCATTTGTTCCAGGAAGAGAGAGAGAGAGAGAGAGAGAGAGAGAGAGAGAGAGAGAATGGGGTTTAACGTCCACTCAACACAAACTAGGTCATTTCAGGACTAACATATGGTTTAATTTTATTTCAATTATTCGCTTGCGCGTAGGGGTCTTTAGCAGTGGGGGGAAACCGGAGTGCCCGGAGGAAACCCACGAGGTTGAGAAGGCGCCCCTATCTCCAGGCCACATACGCTCACAACAGGGATCGAAACCACAGCCACAAGCCAGAGGAGACCGGCCAGCTAGAGGTCGAAGCGTGGCACTCTAGACCACTAGGCCATCCCAACCCCTCTTGTTCCAGGAAGAATTCCCTCGTGACTAACAAATGGGTACAAATGCCAAATTTTCCAAACACCTAATTAATCCCAAATCTTGTTTACAATCTAGGCAAACCTCGCTCACCGACGTTTGGCTTATCAATTAATAACGAACTACGAGCTGGGAATATGGCGGAATTGTTTTTTGTTCAAAAGCCCAATAGGTTTATAACACCTTAAAGTCTTGGGAAGTAGATTCTAACAGACTATCTTGCTACCAAGGGTTAACTAGGGTTAAATCCTTCTCGGTACCAATTTTGCCATGTGGGTCGGTACCACCCTATGTTGCTATGTAGGTCGGTATATAGCTATGTCGGTCGGTATTCACCCTCCCCCCTTTGTTCCTATGTAGTTCGGTACCATCCCATTTATAATTTCGTAAAATGAAATTTGTTAGCTTTGTGATTTCTTTAAATGAAAAATGTTCCAGAAACGTAAGCTTACACGGTCGTCGATTGGGTTTGGGGTGGGGTAGTACCAACTGTGCCATGAGCCCAGCGGGTGTGAAAACATGCATCAGAATCAAATATGGCAGCTGTATAAATAAAGGTATACTCATCAACGTACTTGATATTGATATAAATTAATTATTGAAATAAAACACATAGCACGCGCAAATTGGTTCTGTTTTAATTGAAATAATATTGATAGTTCATCAATGATCATGTTTTCGGTATAGATATCAATAAAGTTAGATGTAGAATAAATATTATGTTAAGAATAATTCTAATGTTTCTTATAAAAGTGTGTGGGTGTCTCCGGGTGGTTTCAAGTTTGTTATTGAGTTAAGTAGCGTGGTTACGATTCTCAAGTAGTCCGTGTCGCGTGGGTGTTCTTCGTATTCTCTGCTAAAAATCTGTGGATAGACATTCGTAGCGGAGACAAAACGCAGAGAATAGTCTCGATAGGTTGATTATATGTTGTATTTAACGCCTTACTCTTCTGCTCCTAAACCGGGCTAAAGAAGACAGGCATACATTATACAGTATGCTTTGAGTAAAATTGTGCTCGGACAGTGGCGCTATGACCTATTCGAATTTGAGTAGACCACAGCGCGTCCCAACATAACACGCTGTATGACGTCAACTGAACAGAAATGAAATAGGTTTAAACATACTACTGTTTTGCCATGAAAAACAACTGCCCGAATTACACCTGTCAAAGAATGTTATGGGGAGTGGGTGATCGAAACAGATTAGCAGGGGCGGATCCAGAGGGGGGGGGGGTCCACCACCCCACCCCTGCTCAGCTACATGAAAAAAATAATGCCTTGCATCAATGAAATTACATCACAAAGTGATCCTACATCAGTATAAAAACCATTTCTCTGTTTAAAAAGCTCAATTTGTATGTATGCCTATGTAATTTAGAGACGATGATGGCAGGTTTCCGTGACAGAAACCTGGCAAACCCCCTCCTGCAAAAATTCCTGCATCCGCCCCTGATCAGTAGGACGTTAAACCCAATTTAATTTCATTTGGCACCTATCTATATTGGTATGGGTACAAGTTTAGCACTAACGCTGCCAAATCTGTTTTCCTATGTCAGCGGATCTATTACGTGTCAGATCGAAACCACGTCCATCTATGTGGAATCTGGGACTGTCCATTTAAAGGCCCCTAGCTTTTACCAGCAGGGGGGTTGGGATGGCCTAGTGGTCTAGAATGCCGCACTTCGACCTCTAGCTGGCCGATCACCTCTGGCTTGCGCCTGTGGTTTCGAGCCCTGGTGTGAGCGTATGTGGCATGGAGATAGGGACGCCTTCTTAACCTCGTGGGTTTCCTCCGGGCACTCCGATTTCCTCCCACTGCTAAAGACCCCTACGCGCAAGCGAATTATTGAAATAAAATTAAACCATATGTTAGTCCCGAAATAACCTAGTTTGTGTTGAGTGGACGTTAAACCCCATTTCTCTCTCTCTCTCTCTCGCTTTTACAGCATGGATGAGACTACAAAGTTCCTCAGTAAGATAAGCAACACACACTGTCATATGTGATAAGTGGGACTGCGCCCTTAAAGGAATAACCCGTTTGGTTTATAAGGTACATGCATAGCTCCAATCACTAAATGTGATGTGTCAGACTGTGCCTATTTAGAAACAGCATGCCCTGTCGCGCGCGCAACCATTTTATCACTAAATACAATATACCCTGCCACGTGCATATCACCCGTTTAAAGGGAAATGTGTTTTTTATAAGATACTTTCCCTCGGGTCCGCAGCCACACGGGGGTGGGGGCTTAGCTCCCCCAAAAATCGAATTAGCCCACCCAAAATATGTTGCCAACAATAATGATTTCTTAGTTGTGTTCTTAGTCGGCCACATCCCCAACCCCTTCAAAAAATCCAGTAGCCACCCCCACTCTCCAAATTTTCTGAGCTGGCTACGGGCCCGCTTTCCCTGCCACGTACACAACATCCATCACTAATTATGAGTCTTGTAACGAAGAACGCGTTTGTTTCACTACATTAATTATAACATCAAACATACCCTGTAACGTGCACAACACCCACCTGTAAATTTAAAGTCTAGAACTGTGCCTTTAAAGGAAGGGCGCTTTTCTTGTACATCTACTAATCAGAATACCACGATAAGCGTCTCATATTTATTGCCTCCCTTGTTCTTGTTATTGTCTTCCATTTATCTCCCTGACTTTTACAGGACATGAAACGGATTGTTATAAAGATTAAACCGCGCAATAATAAGATTAGAATACTGGTAATTTAGATTACAGGGTGTAGTAAACAATGGTGTTCCAGATACGAAACTAAACACGTTGGTTATAAATATAGATACGAAACTAAAATAGATGGGTATTTAATCACATGGCTAAGTAAGACGTTTTATGATACACGTATCAATTTATTTCTCATTAAGAAAAATACACCAACGGAAACAGGCAAGTATAGATTTAATTTATTTTGTATATTCCTTGAATTTAGGTTTTTTTAAACTTCGTTATTAGCTTTGAATTAATATTCAACATTCATTCTGAATGACTACTGTTCAGACGGCTGACGTTGACTGTGTTATGCGCGAGACTTCAATGCGAGGTGATAAAATGGAATTAGTTCGATTTTCATTGGCTGTTTATAGTACACAGGTAAGACCACATAACCCACAAAAGCGAATTGAAAAACATCTTATTTTAATGTGATCGAAACTGCCGAAAAAAGGGGATCAGTTTCAAACAAAGTGAACGAAGCCAAATCATTTCACATTGGAATTTGAGGAAGACTTTGGTGACGCCCCGTCGCACCACATGATTGATAATAATCGAAAGTCTCTTAACTGAATTTGAAACGAAAATCGAATTGAAAAACATCTTCTGATTTTAATGAGATCGAAACTTTCCAGAAAAAGGATTAGTTTCAAACAAACAGAGGAAGATTTAGGTGACATCCCGTCGCACCGTACGAGTAATAACAATCCAAACTTTCTTAAACGAATTTGAATTGAAATGATATAAAAATCAATTACGAACAATCCAAAACATTAGACAAAATGAACAGTGGCCACAGATGCCGTAACCATCATCAGGGTGATAATATATCTGATAGATCACGAACTAAAATGAAGTGAGGTTTAACGTCCTACTGTTCTGCTCCGATTGGGTTGATGAAGACGGGCATACGCTGTACAGTTTGATATGAGGGAAATTTTGCCCGGGCAACGACATTATGGCCTAGGGATCTTTTACCTGCATGCAAATGTGTAGATGGACCTCGGTTTATCGTCCCACCCGAACAACCATACCTTTCTCTGCCCATTTAATCACGTATTCAGACATGGAATCCGAAACATGCAGAGGATGGGCTTTACTACATACCAGAAACTAACCCTATCAGTAACCCTAACCCTTAGGGTGTTTTCCGGTATTTACTGTTGTCGCTAGGGTTATGGTGATGCGAAATTTACGTTTGTTATTTCCCACCCATGAATATTCCTAAACTCTTTTTTTTCAGAAAACATTTATAACTATTCCCATGCCGTTGAGTGAACATACCATCGAGAGATTAAACCACGCCAAAAAGTTATGCATTCGCGGAATAAAACGATTTCTAACTTTTATTTTGTCCCACGTGGGGCTGACCGTGGCCGTGGCTGCCTATGGCATGCTGGGTGGGATTATATTCATGAATTTAGAAGCACCGTTTGAAAATGACCAGAGACTGGTAGCCGTAAAGGCCAGAGAAGAATTAACCAAACGATTCCTTCAACTAGCAGATAACGTGGATGTATCTAACAATAAATCCGATTGGTCGAAGAAGGCGGAAGTGTTGTTGCTAGATTTTCAGGAAGAGATGTACCGATTAACGAAAGAATCTGGATGGGATGGCATGGGTGTCGGTGATGAATCCAAGTGGTCGTTTGCTGGTGCTTTACTATATGCTGTTACGGTTATTACCACTATAGGTTTGTATATAGTATGCATTCGAGAGAGAGATAGAGAGAGAGGGGGGGAGAAAGAGAGAGAGAGATTTTGGATCTAACCCACATGGCTCAATATTTATATCAATAATTCCCGTGTGCGTAGGAGTCTTTACCGTCGTGGTAGGAAACCGGAAGACGTACAAACGGAGAACCGAAACCACGCCATTTGACAGATCTAACCGTTCGGTCATCCAGCCAGGTTGGGGTATCTTATTTGATTATAACTGTTGTATGTTGAAATGGTAAGGAAAAGACAACGTATGGGCCGAAAAACCGAGGTCCTGTGTACATGGTGGCGTGTACCTAAATAAAAAAAACCTTAGCAGTAGGAATTCGATATAAGAGTATGCTGTAGCGTCACACTGTCATGATCACAATTCTCGCATAGTCCACTGTATGGCGTAGTACCGTCTTTAGTAGTCTAGCCCAGTCGAAGTAGAAATGAAATAACGTGCTACTGCTCAGCTCCGAACTGGGCTAATGAAGACGGACATACGCCATACAATGCGCTTTGAGGGAAATTTTGGCCGGGCAGCGGCACTATGGTCTATTCGTATATCGAATTCCAACTACCAAGCGATCTTTTACGTGCTCACCTATGTGTACACGGGAGCAGGTTTTTCGTCCCATCCGTAAGACTAGACAGTCGAAGTAGAGCTTTAAATTCAATTTCATTTCATTTCTGTTGCAGGTTATGGCCACATTGCACCTAAAACAGGATGGGGACGATTGGTGACGATATTATACGCTATGCTTGGTATACCGTTGACGCTGCTGTGTCTGAGAAACATCGGATCCCTCTTGAGTAGTTGCGTTCGTCTTATTTACAAATACACGTGCATCAAAGTCGTAGAACAATATAAAAAATGTCGTAGACGAATGTATAACTCAAGGCGGCTAAAATATTTGAAGCTTATGGCCGCCAGACGAGGACTTGATATAAAGTTATTGGAAGGGCGTCCGGAAATTGTTATAGAGGAGGTTGAGGATGACGATGAACCGAACGATACCGAGTGTGAATCCCGGTCACCGACCCCGACTCCCAGTCAACAAACATTAGACATAGCTGAATTAAAAACGTTCGCGTCACTAACCGACATGAACGACTTACCGGAAGAAAGCTCGGACCAGGAAGTGCGTGTACCACTGACCTTGACCTTTCTGATGTTAACGGGATATATTGTGGGTGGCGCCATCATGTTTGGTTTATGGGAGAAAGATTGGGATTATTTGATTGGTTCGTATTTCTGTTTTATTACCCTTAGTACCATCGGATTCGGAGATTTCGTGCCAGGGACCAGTCTTGATTCCTGGTCGTCACAAGAGAAGAATATTATATGCTCCGTTTATCTCCTCTTCGGCATGGCCATCATGGCGATGTGTTTTCATCTGGTGCAAGAGGAAGTGAAACTGAAGTGTCGACGCCTGGCGGAGAAAGTTGGTTTGTTTGTGGCGGAAAAAAACAAAAGTATGGATGACGCGTAATGTTGAGAAGATGATGGGTTCAGTTGATTAAAGGGATGTAATTATGAGTGTATATAAACTGATTTAAATATAGTCGGAGTATAACAGTAGAATGTTACTCCATTTTATTTAAAGGAGCTAAATCGCTAATATTGTCACAAATGGCTAGAATCGCATACAATAATGTAATATGAATATATATAAACTGATTTACATTCAATCGTTTCTGTTTTTACTCTAATTTCAAAATCAGTAATGTTGGGCGAAATACGCCAGAGGTTTTAATCAAATGACAATCTCTAGCATCTGGTTATCCCAGTCTACATCGATAGTATTTATTGTACATGCTCTACGATATCACCTTAGGTGGAAGTGGACGTTAAACCCCACGAACGAACGAACGAACGAGATAAGAACGCAACAACGACTCGGCGTGGTGGCTATATACATCAATTACAACATGGCTACTTTAAGTTAGATTTACAATACCTTGGTAACGTAACTAGATGACTGTAGAAAGAGGAAAATGTATATTATAATTTTGAAACCTTGTATTTGAGAAATATGGAGGTTTGTGCGATTTAATAAGTTTAATATATTATACTTCAATCAATAACACTATGGATACTTTACATTTAGTCTCAATCACCCTGAACATTCTAGTCTTTAACGTACAGAATGGCTGAGACGGTCGTCAATAATTGATTAAAAAGTCCATTACCCATGCATAACACTATGGATAAATTTAGTCTCAGTCACCCTGAACCTCCTTGTGTCAAACGTACGGAAAGTCTGGGACGGTTGTCAATATTTGATAAAAAGTCCATTACCCGTGCCTAACCGGGAGTTTCATTTTGAATGTGGTTGATTATCCAGTATCTTTGGTCACGTCAAGTAAGAGTTATATTCCCTCCTGCAATTAATCCCACAATTCTTGCATTAATATAAACATGACGACGAATTAGGATAAATTTACAAAAAAACACAGATAAGGCCAAGAGTGTAAGATATAGAACTGGGAATGCAATCAAATGGATATTTTGAGATGGCATTCTTAAATTATTTTCATGGGCGTCAACATCTTGAATTAGGACTATAGTTACCTCCCTTAGACTTTGTGTATGATAATGTAAAAGACCGGATAATCTAGCCAATGACCTATTATTCTCCAATGTTGACAACGCATCTAGACTTATATTCATAGAATACTTTCTGGGTGGTAGAGACTAATTTAAATTAAAAGAAAGTCCTGTTGTTCATTTCACTTTAATCGTCATTGGTTAAATTGTTTAGTAGATTTGTTTTTGTAAACAATCATTCGGTTAATATCTGAATTTTGGGAACAGACCTATGTGCAACCCTTCAATAGAATTGACACAAAGGTCAACAAAATGGCTGAATTTCTTCCAGCCCTGTGGGTTGTGGGAATTCATCAAAAGCTCTCTTGAAAGCAGAACAGGTGGCGACTGATTTACCAGTACTACAGAAATCGCTCAAACAGCTGTTCATCAATGTAAAGATATCTTTCTTTTCCATGTACTTCATCAGCGTTTCTCCAAATAACTGATTGTAAAATGGCGAACCGCAGAATCTGACAGCGTTGACTTTATAAGTCCCTGAACAGCTTTTCATTACTGAAGAAAAGTCTAGACATGACTGGTCAAATCTGGAAAATATAATTGATGATTGTAATTCTATTGGGTGGGTGTGTCAAATGGTGAACACGTGCGTGTTGCGTCATAAGGTCTGTCATTCAGCCATATGACGTGGTTTCGATTCTTCGCGTGTACGTGAGCAGGAGTAGGATCGCGCCACCTGTCGAACCGCGTGGGTTTCCGATACGTCATTCTGGCTTCCTCCCACTGCTAGCCCTCGTATGTTTGTCCCCAAGTGACCTAGTTTGTGCCTTGTGGACGTTAATCTCCATTGCTCTCTCCCCCCCTCACTCCTTTTGCAACCAAATGTCATTTACCTATAAGGGTTCTATCTCTGTAATATCTGTAGCATTAAACATTTACTGGACACAAAGTCGTTTCGGGACTAACATAAGTTTCAATTATATTTATGGAATGCCATTGCGTGTAGGGGTCTTTCACCGCGGGGGAAAGTCTGAGGACCCTTCGAAAACCCAACAGATTGGACTGGCCGAGAATCGAAATCATGTCTATTGGCTAAATGACAGGCCTTGTGATTTAAGGCTCATGCGTTAAAGCATTCGGCCATCCAATACCACTTCTTTATTTATGGACATGGTTGAACATGGAATGTTGACAATTCCCTGGGACTCTCCAGTGTCGATTCGTCTGGTCGGTGGTGAAGACACTGTGGACTGCACCATCAGTCTCTAGTTGTTCGGATTGTACGAACACCATTGACGTGAACCCTATGACTGTTGGAAATTGTCGAAGAGTAGCCCGGATCCCTCGTAGCAGACTGCATGGCGTAGTTCAGTTGGTACACTAAAGTAGAGCGTTTAACCTTCGTCGATTTTGTTTGTCATTTCTGAACATGAAAGACAAATAAACACCTGTTTCGAACAGAATGAATATTTAATATTAAAATCAATAAAATATTACTCACTCATAGTCGTTATCCATTTGTTCGGCGAAGGTGTAAATCGAATACTGGTCAATATCCAGACCCAAAGCTGCTGCATGAGTGCGAACATTACTAATACTATCATTAGTGACGCCACAAACACCGCCATTAAAAACTGTTCCTACTGGAGCGATGATGTTGATAGCTGAATCCATCGGTCTGTACGAGGCTTTAACTGCACATTGTGGTATGAACATATCGTAAAACCCACTATTATCTGGTTCAGTCAACATGTCCACTGTTTGATCCATACGTCTCATTACCCCCCTTTGTCGCACGACACTCTTACTCTATAATTATAAATATACCCAAGAATTATTAAAGATGGATTATTTAAGATCTATATCTATTGTCCGTCTATTTTGCTGACTTAAAATGATATATAAATTATTTTTAAACATTTATACACATGGCAAACTCATAATCAATTCTATTAGACCATCGGATGATCGCGGCGTTCAGTAGATTGACACCCGATCGCCATCTAATAATTTAATACTAATATGGATAATCGAGACTTTGTTTATTATCATTATATTGGTACTTGAAAATAGTGACTACACCAAGAACGGTCATCCCTATATTTAAATCTTACATGAAGTGTTTCCAAAAAAACCCGCTTTACATTATCTGGACTATAGTACACTATTATGGCTAGTGCTAATCTGAACCCATATCCCAACTCTAGACCTAGCCTCATTGCTTACCCTAACACTAACCTACAATCTCGCCAACAGTCACGTGCCCTGACCTTATTTACATCTCAGTGACGTTGACAAAAATTTAGCTGGCCTTAACAAATAGATGTAGCCTACTACATACAGAGTAAGTGCATGACAACCACAATACACACAAACTAGGCCGTAGCGACGCTGCCCGGGCAAAATTTCCCTCATAGCACACTGCATCTCGTATGCCCGTCTTCCATTAGCCCGGGTTAGGTGCAGACCTAGGACGTTAAACCCATTTCATTTCATTGCTGTAGTGACACTACAGGCAGTAAACATCGAATCATGTGGGTGGGGTCAGCTGTACACGTCCAAAGTATTAATAAGCTATATCACGCCCCATATTGTTTCAACTCGGTGACGACATTTGGTTTCGATCATTTAGTGAGATAGTAGACGAGTGAGTAAGACAGTGGCTCACTAGCCTGGGGTTCGGGTGTTCGATCCCTGCCTTCCGACATTGTGCCTCCTTGTCAGTTGTGCAGGACAGGGCAATAGTTACCATAGAGTCGTACGGATGGGACGGAAAACCGAGGTCCGTGTACACATTGACATGCGCGTAAAAGAACCATTGCAAGTTTGAATTCGATACAAGAGTAGGCCATAGCACCACTGTCCAGGCCCCATCTCCCTTATAGTACACTGTATGATATATGCGCGTCATCATTAGCCCAATCAGAACTGACCATGTCATTTCATTTCCGTGAGTTAAGCCTTTCTGACCGATCACCCCGAACCCGATATAATGAATGAATTAATACTTACAAAGAAGCCATAACTGTCAACCCCAGCTATAAGGTTATGTGAAAAGGCTACTCCTTCTAACTCAAACCCTGCTTCATAAACATGCGCCGGCCAATCACCGTTCTCGACAAACGCAGTGAATCCTGTGACTTTGATCTTACATCCGTCAGGCGTCTCGAAATCACTTATAACATGGCGGCATGGTAGTGGCACGGACAGTTTGGCTTGGTCAAATAATATCACGTGGGGGTCTCCATATATGGTACACAGACTCTGAGTGGCTACAAGAAACGTTAATTATTAATAGTTTGGTTGTGACACCAAAACCATATTGTGCGCTAATGATAACAGTCGGATTAAATAAAACACAGATCCTATTTCGTTTCGTTTATAATGGTTCAAAATTTCGTTTTATTTGTCTTTACTACACCAGGATCGCGAAGAGTTGTTATATAATCTGCGTTCTGGATGGCGTGAGGAATTAATCAATGAAACCATCGGTTACGGCTCGACTACACCGGATTGGAACACGGAACTCCCATCTTAATGCAATATTTTTATCGAGCTACCCAAAAGTTCTAATCTTACACCCACTACTTTTAGCAATATGGCGGTGAAGGATAACAACCAGTTAATAACACGTGAATAATTATTGACCAGGGGCCGGTTGCTCAAAACTAAGTTATTTTAACGATCCATTAAACTAACGGATCGTTATCTTTCACGTGTTGTTTGTTAACGGTCCGTTAAATTTCTGTTGCTGGAAAGTCAATTTTATTATCCGTTAAAGTTAACGGGGCTTCCAGCAACAACTTTTCTCTCCGTTAAAGTTAACGATCCGTTTACTCCATGTTAACGGATCGTTAAAAGTTAACAGAGCTTTGAGCAACCGGCCCCAGGGCGTCAAACGGGCTCGTAGCCAGCTCTTAAAATTTGGTGGGGCTACGGATTTTTTTGGAGGGGCTGAGGATGTGGTCAGCTAAGAACACTCCTAAGAAATCATCATTGTGGGGTGGGGTGGGGCGGCGTTAAATCACATTCCATTTCCTTGCATATAATAGAAAAGAAAGAATACTATTAAAATGAATTGTTTATTTGTTGTTGTGTATGATGGTATTATTCAATATACAACAGGGCAGAAAGAAAACTGGCGACATGGATATTACCAATTAACGATAAAGGAATATGGGTTTAAGTTACCAACCTTTATTAATACATGCAAATCTGCCATTACCATATAAACCGTCTGGACATACACAAACACTCTGATCGGGTAGACACGCTATACCAGTCTCATTTAAGCAAAATACATAACCACATTGGTTTCCTAGAAATAGAGAAAGATATCGTATGTTTTATGTTTAATTCTCGTTGTGCCACGGTATATATAAATATATATAAACAGTTAATCAGTATTGTCAATATAGTGTTGAAAACCTTATTATAACCACGTGGTTTTTCTTCACATCAAGTTTTTATCGTGCAAGATTCCACTCTTTTATAATTATTTCGGTTTTAAAGATTCACTCTCACGAAAGAGAGATTACCATATGTTTCAATTTTATTTCAATAATTTGTTTGCGTGTAGGTTTTTTTTAGCAGTAATGGGAAACCGGGGGACCCAGAGAAAACTGACGAGGCTGGCAGTCAACCCTACTCAATGTCAAGTATAACCGAGGAATCGAAACCAGACCAGTTGACTCAATGACATATCTTATGTTACAGCGCGCATGTATTAACCATTCGATCATCCGACCCCCACCCCCACCCCCACCAAAGTATGCCGCGAGTAGCTATTGACAATAACAGAATGACAATTTCGGTAAATAAGGAGCTTTGAGAATCCAATTTTGGTAAAAAGGGCGGCTTTTCGCGTGTAGTTGTTCGAGTGACGTGGCACGCGAAGAACTCGCTAGTAGTTATCAGAACAATGGGCGACTTTCAAGGAAAAGGATTGGACAGAGGATAATTCAACAATTTATTTAAAAGATACATTATGGAAGATAAGATAAAGAGATGGCAGTTCTCGCTATAAAAACTAGATAGTGCAAAGGTAATTTGCTGAAAATTTCAGTCAAATTGATCCACTATTAGCCGCGAACGAAGCGCGTGAAATATTCACATAGATTCGGTCATCATTACTAAAATCATTAATATAAACAGCATAGTCTCGATTATCCACTTCATTGATTTAATTATCAATGGCCGTTAAGCGGCATAGAGGAATCTAATCCGCCAACATCGAAGGCTAGCCTTGACATCAAGGGTTGATTATGGTCTGGATAAGTTAATTAATGTCTAATTGATAATTTAGATAACATTTCAGGCCTAAAGAAAGACATGTAATAAGCAGATTTTGCTCTTGCATAATGCTATTTTAATCTTCGATATTTGTGGTAAATACAATCTGAATATGAATCTTCCCTCTGATTGGCTGGGTGTCGCAATGATCAAGTCACGTGATAGACAAGGATGCTTAAATTAGACTGACGTATTTTCTGCTCATTCAAACGTTTTGAAAGGGAGAGAGATAGATAGAGAGAGAGAGTGAAAGAGAGAAATGGTTTAACGTCCACTCGACACAAACTATGTTATTTTGGTACTAACATATAGTTTAATTTTATTTCAATAATTCGCTTATGCGTAGGGGTCTTCAGCAGTGGGAGGAAACCGGAGGGCCCGCAGAAAACCCACGAGGATGGACAAGCGACCCTACTCCTAGTCACGTACAACCGAGGATTCCAAAACACGCCAGTTGACTCGATGATAGGCTTTATGATACAGCGCGCACATGCTAACCATTTGAAGCAAGCATTTGACGGATGAATTAGGGTAAATATATGTTTTGTCCAATATATATCACCATATCACACAGTTTGTACGTGGAAAGGCGTCTTTAAAAGATATTATTAATTTATACTTATATCAATAAACCAAAATGGTGCTATGATTATTTCGATCAGGAATTGGTCCCCAATCACTTCTCATAGTTTTGTTCTATCGTGTTATACCAACATATTTGATCTATGGGGATCGCGGTGGCTAAGTGGATAAGGCGCTGGTTCGCTAGCCTGGAGGTCGGATGGTCGATCCCTCTATTGGCCGGGAAATTTCATCCAGATTTTCCGGCGTGGCTCCCTTTGTCAGTGATGCAGGACACAGGGCCTGGCAAGGATATGTCTATTCGTTCGGATGGGACGAAAAACCGAGGTCCCGTGTTCACATTAACGTGTACGTTAAATATCCCTTGGCAGTTGGAATACGATATCAAAGTAGGCCATAGCGCCACTGCCCGGGCAAAATTTCCCGCATAGCAAATTGAATGGCGTATGCCCGTCTTCATTAGCCCAGTTTAGAATTAGAACAGTAGGACATTAAACCCAATTTCATTTTGATTTTGTGTGTCTTTGCGAGCAATTCTATTGATTAATATATGTTTTACTTTTCATGCCTGTTTATAAACATGGGAAATTGATCGGAATTTATTTTAAAACAATTTTTTAAAATTACTCTAATGTTTATCGGGAGATGAGGGTTGTTCGATATGCAATAAAACAAAATTCAAATGTACATTTTAAGAAACTTGAATCAATTCTCGACATAAATATATTAATGTCAATATATGTTGTAAGGTAAATGACAGACCCAGGTGCGGATCCAGGAAATTTTGCAGGAGGGGGTTTGACAGCTTTCGGTTAGGGAAATCTGCCATCATCGTCTCTAAATTACATAGGCATGCATACAAATTGAGCTTTTTTAAACAGAGAAATCGTTTTTATACTGATCACTTTGTGGTGTAATTTCATTGATGCAAGGCATTATATTTTTTTAAGTAGCTGAGCAGGGGGGGGGGGGACCCCCCAAACCCCCCCCTCTGGATCCGCCCCTGAGACCTTGTGTAGTTCATTTATATGGAACCCCTTAATTGCATGATTTCACTCCACTCTTATGAATTCATTGTGCAAGGTTCCACTCTTATATAATCGTCTGCTAAATCGTTATAATGTTAATATATATGAGGGGAATCGTGCACAAAAAACAATAGGGGGTTGGGTGAACACGTATTTGGTTGTTTACATGTGGCTGTCATCGAAATTATATGATAAAGAAGGGAAATTATAATTCTATATTTCCATCAGATTGAGTATTTACAAATATAACAAATTTGTGACAAATTCTGGTTAAACATGCGACAAACATTCAATAAAATGCCTCATGGGCATATTTTTTCTTACATTTTTAAAAGGAATGTTATTGCCCCAAAAGGATAATCATTTTTAATCATAATGTACATCTTTAATTGCTATGCACATCTGTAATTGCTATGCACATCTGTAATTGCTATTGTACAGTTGTAATTTGCACATTTTTGGGTGCTGATTATATCTTTCTATGTATCGTGTATTTATTTAGTCGGCATGTATCCACCCCACCCCTTTAATATAATTCACATCCTTTAATTGCTGTCCAGTACAGTTTCAAATGCATATTTCATTTGCATATACATCTTTGGTCCAGTTTCTGTTTCGTTTGTTTAAATAGCATTTATTTATTGTTATTCCAGCACTCTGTGTTTGGGCCTCTTAAAATTTGGGCTTCTTATTTCTCATAGTACTTGGTTTGGGTTTTATGATCGAGCCCACGAAGGGGAGTGGAGATGTGAAGCCAATGTCACAGTGTATGGACATGTCCAAAGGTGAACTAACCCCTAACCCTAACCCTTGTACGATCCCATAATAAATAAAATCCCCTCCCCACAATCCTTGGACACACTGTCGCAGTAACGATCGTGTTTTATGATATTAATGTACATACCAACGGATGCAACCTCAGCAGTGGAAATAAATAGTCCAATACAAGTCACAAAGACTGCATCAATAATAGTCATAGTGGATATCAAACAAGGGATGACGGCGCAGTAAATAAACGAGCGGTGGCTTGGTAGGATTATATATGATGTAGTCTGAGCAATACTCAACCAACATATGACACATCGTAAAATACAATATAACAACCAGATAATGGACCAACAAGCGAGGGCCATCGATTAGTCTTATTAAAGAAAGATTTGTCTTTAAAAACAGAACACATTATCTAAATGTATTTGGAGACGGATTAATATAAGCTTCATAGCTTGTTTCCCAATCCATATAATTTATTATTATGTATTGTTAATATGTCATTATTTGTTAAATAAATACTGTTTAAACCAAATGCATTTTAAGCAGTCAAAATTTGGAATAGGCTGCCTCGACAGATTTTTGTACCAATTACTGATTGGAAATCAATGGTTATAATGCCCGGAATGTCCGGAGTCCAGGAAGAGCTACGTTTATGTGCTAACTGTTTGACAGATCAAATGAAATGAAATGGGGTTTAACGTCCTACTCTTTTGCACCTAACCTGGGTTAATGGAAGACGGGCATACGCCATACAGTATGCTTTGAGGTAAATTTTGCCCAGGCAGCGGCGCTACGGCCTACTCTTATATCGAATTTCAACAGCGCCCGGGATCTTTTACGAGCACGCCAATGTGTTCACGGGACCTCAGTTTTTCGTCCCATCCGAACGACTGCGCAGCTATCCTTGCCAGGACCTCCGTTGACAGATAAAACAATCATTGGAAGGGTAATAATCTTTCCATGTAGAGGTTAAGGAAATCATTTAACAGATCAACATCTATCAACGACAACAATCGTGCTTTCAGATTGAAATCAGTAATAGTTTCTCATAAAAAATTGTGTTTTGTTAAATTAAATAGTGAAATCAGTAATAGTTTCTCATAGAAAAATTGTGTTTGGTTAAATTTATAGTACTAACTTCACGATTGGTGATAAATCTCTTATCAAATTCATACCAGGTTTCGTTTAAATAAGAATTTCTCATGGAAAATGTTGGCACGTATCGCGGACAAGTCGTTTAACCCTTGCGTGGACACGTCGCACGATAAACGTTGTCGGCAACAAGGGGTAATCTAAGACCACAGACATAAATTGGTTTTTGAATGCATAATGTTATTCAAATACGATAAAATTAGAGCATCATATAACGACTGCATAATAATCAATCAAAGTAAACAAAAATTATTGAAGATATGAATCATTATATATAAAAATAAAATAAAACCAAGTACGAACAATCCAAACCATTAGACAGAATTCGAAGTCCTAAAAAACGTTATAGGCAAAATAGTGTAATCAACAAATGAACTGCTCCATATTTATCTAAACCCTAAAAATCTGCAAATACCTTATTCGTCTTTTGATGGGGTTGGTAGAGTACCTAGATTTGTTTTCATATCTAGATTACTAGAATGGTCAACACAATGTCATCGGTAAAATAATTCCAAATGCAAAGTTTGCAAAGAGTGGAGAATAGATTAGACCCTTATAAGTAAAGTAGAGGGGTCCACAAGATCCCCTTGTTTCCGACAATGTAGTACTTTTAGCTTCTTGTCAAATATTGAGGTGAATATTGCCACTGCCTCACTTCCGTTCTATTTGCAACATTCTACGTTAAGTGGCTAACAATGTATAAAATTCTTGCTAGACAATTATGAAGCAGTTCCCCAAAAAGGTTAAGGATATGGTCGTAGGGTCCCAAAATACGCCTAGTTTATGATTTGATTATATCATACAAGTAAAAGTGAATGATTATTTTCACTGGACGTCTTTTTATTTTTGTTATGCATTTATCGGAAATGAAATGAAATGAAGTTTAACGTCCTACTGTTCTACTCCGAACTGGGCTAATGAAGATGGGCATACGTCATACAGTGTGCTATATCGAATTCCAACTACCAAGGGATCATTACGTACACGCCAATGTGTACACGAGACCTCGGTTTGCGTACCATCCCAACGACTAGACCGCTTTCCTTGTCAGTCCCTCCATCCTGCATCACACCGGGAAATATGGGTGAACTTTCTCGGTCAATGCAGGGACCGAACACCCGACCTCCCGGCTACCGAGCCAGAGTCTTACCTTCTTAGCCATTGTGACCCCATCCATTTTTCTACCGTAAGCATAGACGTATTTTGCTTTCATGTGTATGTGTAAGGCCCGGACAGGACGCAAGTTTGAATGGAGAAACAGGGTAGCATAGAGACATGGCGCAATATTTATATTCGTTTCATATTAGGTGTTCGGATGGGACGAAAAACGGAGGTTCCGTGTACACATTGGAGTGCACGTAAAAGATCCCTTGGCAGTTGGAATTCGATATAAGAATAGGCCATGGCGCCGCTGCCCGGGCAAAATTTCCCTCATCATAGCACACTGTATGTCGTATGCCCGTCTTCCATTAGCCCAGGTTAGGTGCAAAGGAGTATGACGTTAAACCCCATTTCATTTCATTTCAAATGTGAGTCTTTAAGATCTAAAACATGTGCGAATCTGGTGACGTCTGGAAAGTGACACAATGTGACCTCTCAATACGTGTACTCGTGTGCATTCGTTTAAGCATGCCCTCATCAAATGAATAGTTTATAGTTTTATGGAGGTTGTTCTCAGTGAAGGCACCTGAGCTCCAGATGAAATTAAATTACCGCAAACCCATTCATGTTAGGAACCAAGACATAAACCCATCTTTTTCAGAAATGTTATCAGGATTAATTCAAAGGACTGTGTCTCAGATTAGATAAAGAGCTGACAGTTCTCGCTACAATAGTTAAAGTAAAACATAGATAATGTTGAAAATCTGAGTCAAATTGCTTCTCTATGAGTTCGTTATCGTCGTTAGAAGAACAGTTTAGCCGCGATTGTCATCGCTACTGTTGTTACTATAATAAACAAAGTCTCGGTTATCCGGTATTAAAATATTTCATTACCCGTTAAACGTATTTAAACCGGATACAATTCTTCAATGGCTCTAGGTAATGGAACGAGAGTATACAGGTACTAGTTCTATATAATACAATTACTGCTTATTACTGCATCATACATGTTACATTAGATCAATATCATAATTGTTACATTAGATCTCTATCGTAATGTTACATTAGATCTATATCATACTTGTTACATTAGATCCCATCGTACATGTTACATTAGATCGTCATGATAAATGTTACATTAGATCTCTATCGTACATGTTACATTAGATCTATGTTATATTAGATATCTGGCATACTTGTTACACTAGATCTCGCTCGGATTTTAAATATTTGTGTAATTCTATATCCGCGATTGGTCTCATTTTCTAATGGATGTTATGATTATTCATTGGGGTTTATTACGTGTGACAAAATGTCAAAATAAGTTCCACAAGGGTTGGGGGTAGATTCTAACGCAATATACCAACTGCCAAGAACAATCACAGACACAGAACAAAATAGAGTAGGAAACCAGGAAATCCGACGTAAAGAATATCTTTAATCAAAGATGCATTCAAATTCTAACAGCCCAATTGTCCTCCAAAACCAAACAGCAAAAGAACAATTGTGTGTTGCATATCCAGAGAAAGAAAATAAGACATAAAATGTTAATGCTGTACACTGTTATTTATCGACGAACGGTGGGGTGTTGGCGGGGTTGGACGTGGAGGTTGGGGGCTACTACTACTACGACTACGTGGTACGTTAACGTCTGCTTCCACAGAAGCGATATCACAGACCCCTTATCCCACCCAACCCTTTTAACCTGTTTCTCAAGTCTAAAAGGGTGTGAGATCAAACGCAGCTTATGGTATTAAATGTTTTACTTTTAAGCTTATGGAACAATAAGTCTTGGAATAATAAAAGTCCAAGTCATGTGAATAGTGTTGTTGTAAACGCATATCGATATTAGTTCATCGAGCCTCCACGCTTTTGTCATCCATATCAATATCTATTATAATCGGAAATACAGCAATAAGCTTAAGCCGATTAGCCGATTAATGTCGGAAGTCTGCGAACAGTTGTGGAAACAAACCCACGTGATTGTAATGTTCAATCAATTAACATAATCTACATCCGCTTTTTGCCATTTACCCCAACATTCGCTTGTGGGCTTTGTTTTTCTTTGACCCTAACTATATTATTCTTTAATTTATTAGAACCCAACATTTATTACATGTCAATTTCATGATTAATATACAAAATAAACAAGACTTTTGCATTTCTTGTAAAATATTGTTAGATTTTCTATAAAGAACACGCTAAAAACTACATTTTCTTTTGTATCGTGAATGGGTCATGGGATTTAAAAAAAAAACAAATTGCAAAGAAATTCTGTGACAATAGAAGTCTTAAAAGTAAGGAATTATATCACAATATTATGTCTTAAAAAGTGAAAATCTGTTAAAAGAATAACGTATTTCGTTGTTTTAAATTGGGGGTGATTCTAAAGTTCAATGAAATATTTTTTATTACCAGGATGGAAACATATAACCAAACAAAACAATTTTTAAAACTACAACTTCAATAGCAGGAGAAGAAAGGAAATCTGAAAAAACTTACAAACCAGAGAGGATTAACTTCCATCCGTTCTTCACTCAGTCGGTGGATGACCAAATGGTTAGCACGTGCGCGTTGTATCATAAGGTCTGTCATTGAGTCATCTGGCGTGTTGTCGATATGAGTAGAGTCATCCGTCCCACCGCATTGGTTTTCACCGGGTCCTCTGATTTCCTCTCAGTGCTAAGGACCTCTACGTATCAGCAAATTATTGAAATGAAACTGAACCATGTGTTAGTCCTGAAATGACCTAGTTTGTGTCGAGTGGACGGTAAACCACACCCCTCTCTCGCGCCCACAGTGTACGTCATACAGTGTACTATCAGAGACAGTGTCCTGTGACCCCTATGCACTGACCCGCAGTGATTTCCATGTCTGTCCTTTCTAAACCATATTGATAATAAAATAGAGTTAACGTCCTTTTCTTCCGCATCCAGTGCCTTAATCAAGACGAACATACGCCGTACCTACTGTACCAAATTGATTAGCAGCAAATATTCACTGCAAATCATTAAACATGCATTATTCCAGAGCTAAATCTACATATTCTAAGGCTTTCGTTAGGTCTTAAATGTCATACAAACTCTTCAATAAACGTAACAGAAGACCACAGAGGAAACACTGGTGATGTTCACATTTATGATTTTGTTCGATTACTTCTCCTGATTTTACCCATTGGTCCCTTCTTTCTTCTCCATAAATATTGTATGGAACAACTGGACAGGTCGCTCTCTACAGAGGTTTTTTTTTTGAAAGGCATACAATGGAAAAACTGGTCATGTCCAAAGGCCAAAAGGGAAGAATTGGTGCTGTCCAAAATCAAGTGACCAGTGAGAGGTCAAAATCTGACCTCAGCCAATCAGGATGCTTGGACTGTACTTTCTGTTTCTCCCTGCTGTCATGGCTGAATCACAAAAGCCTCAAGTGAGTGAAAATCCAAAGAAAAGAATAAAGGCGGACGAAATGCTTAAAAGAAACAGGAGCAGTTAAAGAGCTATGTAGCTGGAGAGGCTTGTAACCGTGTCCGGCTCAGGTGCTATGAGAAAACAACAGCAGAGTCTAGAGCAAGCGCTTTGAAAACAAAGAACGAATACGTTGCTTTCTTATCTACAATGATTATCTACAATGACCACTGTCAACAAAGTAGTCAGTGAGAAGACGAACGAGGCAGGAAGATGAAGCGACAGCTCAGTTCCATGACTACTCTTACAAGTATCACCTAGCTGTTGCTAAAGACACTCGAACGTTGAGCGTGTGGAAATCTGCATCAAGGCATTATTAAGCATCTTCAACACCAAGAAGGGCAGAGTGGAGAGGATCAGGCAGCGCCTAGCCTCAACTGATAGATCTAGATTTCAATGCTGGGAAGAATTACCAAAAGCCGCAACCGTCTAATCTCAACTGCGGCAGAAGACTACATTCAGTCTAAATGGTGATGCCGCATTTGGTACGTCCCCTCCTCCCCATGCTGCTTAAGGCCAAGGTAACAAGCCTCGTCACTTAATGGGGGGCTGGATGATCGAATGGTTAGCGTGCGCGCGCTGTATCATACGGCCTACCATTGAGTCAACTGGCGTGGTTTTAAATCCCCGATTATCAGACAAAGACTTCAATTGGGTACTGGAAATGAATTTAGGAAGTATATGGGGTGAAGTACAGCATTTCAAGGGAAAAACTGGTGATGTCCAAACCATGGTCAGTCAAATCAAATGACAAAAATACATCATAGGAATGCTAGGGGAGTGTGCACCAGCTTAAACATGCTCACTAAATGAGTGATTCTTCAGAGAAACCTGCAATATTTAAAACAAAACTCTTTCAAACTGAAGAAATTAGTGTTTAAACTGGAAATTTTACATTTACTCAGATGTCAGAAATCGTGACATCACCAGTTTTCCCCCTGAAATATTTGTTTATTAAGATAATAATCGGTAACAGTGAGAATCGATGCTACAATTTCTTCGACATGAGGATTTCCCTGCTCAGAGTGAAGAACTTTTACTGAAATTCTTTTCAGCATATTTGCTTTGATATGATCTATTTTTAACTATTATAGTGAGAACTTTCAGCTCTTTTTCCGCTCTTCCATTAGGCCACCTTTGTTAAACCACAATATTGTCAATATCGAAACAATAATATTCTTAAATTCTTAAGAAAAACATTAATGGCGTTGGGAGTATAAATAAGCGTAAATGGGCACATAAAATAATACATGAAGGCGTAGAACGTGTAACATAGACCACCTCCGATGTAAATAACGACCATGGTATCGCCACCGTATTAGACCAAGGCTTATTTTGTTTATTATCCCAAGATCTAGACACTATTCCGTGCCAGTTCACACACCCCCATGTACCACGGGAGAAAGGGGGGATTGAACGTCCTCTAGTTTGTTAGGTATTACAATTTTTACTTTACTAATTCGCTTAGTTGTGTTTAGGTGTGAGCGGACATAAATCTGAGGAGTAGGACAGGAACCGCGCAGTTTGATTCAGTGAATGACCTTATGATCTAAAGCGGACGCGTTACACCACTCCCCCCTGCCAAAAAACAAAACAAACCCGCCACTTTTGCTTTATGTTTTGGACAGAATAGAATTCTTACCTCTTCTATAATTGGAGTCTTTTTCGTTAATTGCGATAATTTAATGTTACTTTGTTGACACATCTAAATATTTCATTAACCAAGGATTTTTAATAACCTGAAAACCCGTAGCTTTTAAGAATAGATCAAAATGTACAATATAAATAGAAGCGGGCCTAGTGTTGATCCCTTGGGCACACCATTCGTTTGATTTTGCAATACGCAACGACTGTTAATTTATTACCGTGGCTTAACGAGAGATAAACATAAAACATTTAGTATCATTCGCTATTTCTAGTAAACCCATGCGGTTACGTATCTTGTTTAAATGAAACTGGTAGAGCGTCGCATGCTCAACTTTGTGGCGATTGATTTCTTAGTACACCGAGGTGGAGAGCTAATCCGATTAAATAATCGACATTTTTTAACAATAAAGTTATTATTTAATTTAATAGCCACTAAACATTTACATATTACATTATATACACATCACTAATACATATTACATTATACACACATACATCAATGATATTACATTATACACATAACATATACATCAATAATACATATTACATTATACACACATACATCAATGATATTACATTATACACATAACATATACATCAATAATACATATTACATTATACACACATACATCAATAATACATATTACACCATACACATATATACACATACACATCAATAATACATATTATATTACACACACACACACATACACACATCAATAATACATATTACATCATACACCATATTACATCATACACACGTATAACATACACATCAATAATACATATTACATCATACACCATATTACATCATACACACATATAACATACACATCAATAATACATATTACATCATACACATATATGTAGTTGTCCTTATTATTTAATGTCGAAAACCAAATCAAATTGGATTAATTCAATGAAAATCAAAGTTATTTATGTTGACTCTGTCTCATGTATCATCTGTGTTGGATAACGAATGTTGACGATTCTACTTAGAAAACAAGCTTCACAATACATTATTTCGCAGGGGATTAACACTCTCACTAAGGAAATGGAATGGGATTAAAGAAGACAGGTTTACATGGCAGCGTAGTCTCTGTTTCCAATTCCAACTGCCAGGGCTCTTTTTCGCTCACGCCTACGTTTAGACGGGACTACGGGGGAAACTGCACCAGACAATCTCGCATATAATATGACATATAATTAAATCTTATTTTTATGGTTCTACCATATAATAAGAAATCTAGTTGAATTTCATTTCTATGGTTCTACCATATAATAAGAAATCTAGTTGAACTTTATTTCTATGGATCTACCATATAATGACATTTATTTCTATGGTTTTAATATTTAATAATACATCTAGTTGAATTTTATTTCTATAGTTCTACCATATAATAAGAAATCTAGCTGAACTTTATTTCTATGGATCTACCATATAATGACATTTATTTCTATGGTTCTAATATTTAATAAGACATCTAGTTGAATTTTATTTCTATGGCTCTACCATATAATAAGAAGAAATCTAGTTGAACTTTATTTCTATGGATCTACCATATAATGACATTTATTTCTATGGTTCTAATATTTAATAAGACATCTAGTTGAATTTTACGTCTATGGTTCTACCATATAATAAGAAGAAATCTAGTTGAACTTTATTTCTATGGATCTACCATATAATGACATTTATTTCTATGGTTCTAATATTTAATAATACATCTAGTTGAATTTTATTTCTATGGCTCTACCATATAATAAGAAGAAATCTAGTTGAACTTTATTTCTATGGATCTACCATATAATGACATTTATTTCTATGGTTCTAATATTTAATAAGACATCTAGTTGAATTTTACGTCTATGGTTCTACCATATAATAAGAAGAAATCTAGTTGAACTTTATTTCTATGGATCTACCATATAATGACATTTATTTCTATGGTTTTAATATTTAATAATACATCTAGTTGAATTTTATTTCTATAGTTCTACCATATAATAAGAAATCTAGTTGAACTTTATTTCTATGGATCTACCATATAATGACATTTATTTCTATGGTTTTAATATTTAATAAGACATCTAGTTGAATTTTACGTCTATGGTTCTACCATATAATATGACATCTAGTTGAATCTTTTTTCCATGGTTCTGCCATATAATGTGACATAGTTGAATTTTATTTATACGGTTCTAACATATAATAAGACATCTAGTTCAATTTCATTTCTATGGTTCTACCATATAATATGACATTAAATCTTATTTTTATGGTTCTACAATAATAAGAAATCTAGTTGAATCCTATTTTTATGGATTTACCATAAAATAAGAAATCTGGTTGAATTTTATTTCTGTGGTCGAGCCACATAATACGATATCTAGTTAAATTCTATTTCTATGGTTCTTCCATATAATTAGACATTTAATTGAATTTTATGCTCATCTGGATCTTGAATATTTTGCCCGTCATGTTACTAACCCAGTTTAACTCATTATTCCGACCATTGATGTTGGCTTCTGAACAATTTGGGTCATCAGCGTACCACCATCCACCTGCTTGTCTAGCGGGACAGTTGTAGGACGTAGAGTCGTGATCGTACGTTGAAAACGATCGGCCGTTGATACTGGGTGCAGACAGTAGGGAATCCCCGCAAAAGGGGTTGGACCAAGAAGCTACTTTATCAAGGTTAATCAAATAATCTGTGGAGGCATTACCTAGCGCCATATTGTCGTAGTATATAGTGCATGTTTTATAGTTAGTAGGTTGTCCATAATATACTAATACGTTAAGGTTATTTTCGGGACGACCTTGTAATAATTTGTAAATCTTTTTAAGTCCTAACCAATAAGTTCCTTGAACATGTCCGAACCCCTCCTCGTAATCTGTCCAATTGCGGTTAAAATTAGAAATACTGCATTTGTTTTCTCGACTCATGATCTTAGTCCATCCCATACCATGAAGCTGGCAGATAACCGTATATGGGTATGGTTCGCCGGGTGGTTTAATGGTGGTTAATTTATATTTGTGTGTTTCCATGCCAATCTGAAACCCATGACTGCAATCTGCAATAAATTAAAGCAAATCTAATCAAACTCGGCGATGATGTTGAGACAACCAACGGAGTGAAATGAATAACAGAAACGGGGTATAACGTCATACTACAACAACCGGTTTGCCCGGAGATATGCTCCTTATTAGGGTTCCCCCCATGCATCAATACCGAGGGTTTCTTTAGGCCAGCACAAGGATCAAAGCCCGTAGTTCATGGTCAATGAGTTAAGACCATTCTCTGACATGTGTCCTTTAACAATCGTTTGAGAAAACTTTGTAAATCTTTATATTGTGAATTTATAATTTCACAAACGTCACCATAGCAACCTAATAATGATATTACCTGTAATTATGAGATCACATGTATCACCATAGTAACCTAATGGACAGGTACAATTCCTACCATCAGTACAGGCTTTAAGCTGTAATATACAATAATATTGATTTGGTATTTGTTTAGTTCTTGCAGTGTCTATATCGTATCATGTTCACAGGTTTATCCCGTTTCGTATGGTCCTCCTGTACCTATTTTAGGTGATATTGGGCTGTGCGTTCTACAAACCATTAGGTACATATTCTGTTTACGTATTTATTTAATTTCCTTTTTTGTAATAAAGTAATAATCATACACAAAGGGGCAAGGAGTTGGCGATGTTGGGTCAGATATGGGGTTGATCAAAAAAATCTCGTTCCGTTGGGCTAGCGGTGGGAGGGGTGAACGTCTATATGGGTAACTTCAACAGTGAATTTTAAAATTTAGACTACCGCAAACGTGTTTTCCTGCAACTCCTCACAAGATTGCAGTCCACAACATTTACCGTGCCAAGCCATGCTGGACAACGGACAACATGTAGTTGTTCGAATGGGACGATAAACCGAGTTCAAGTGTACATATTGGCATGCATGTAAAAGATCCCTTGGTAGTAGGGGTTATTTGCAAGAGTAGGTAGTAATGCGTCTGTCCTGGGGAAAATGCCCCTCATAGCACAATTTATGGCGTACGCCCGTTTTCATTAGCCCAGTCGGGGAAAGGGAACATAATCGAAAGACCGAAAAACCTTCCGCGCTCAGATTAAGTGTGGATATTGGGAGATATTTCCACGAGGAAATTTTATTAATATTAGACATCAAACACGTTTTCCTGCTATGCTTGTTTTTTTTCCTACTTTTCTCCTGTGCCTGAGAAATTGACTTGTGAAAAATGACGATGGATGCCCGAAAACTGTCGTACACCGACAAAACATCAGCGGATTTCGGGCACTATGTTTTGCCGAAAAAATTATATTAATTGTTTTGTTCTCATTTCACCCGTCCACACCCAAAAAAGCTGATTAGCCAAATTATAAGACCCTGGATAACAACTTACAATCATTATACGCAAGCTGTTACATCCATACATTTGTGGGACATAACCACATGCCATGATTACACGCAAACAACCATGGGTTATAAGCATATACCATAATTACACGCATAAAATTATGGGACATAACCATATATCACAATTACAGGCATACAATTATGGGACATAACAATATACCACAATTACACGCATACAATTATGGGACATAACCATATACCACAATTACAGGCATACAATTATGGGACATAACAATATACCACAATTACACGCATACAATTATGGGACATAACAATATACCACAATTACACGCATACAATTATAGGACATAACAATATACCACAATTACACGCATACAATTATGGGACATAACAATATACCACAATTGCACGCATACAATTATGGGACATAACTATATACCACAATTACACGCATACAATTATGGAACCGTGGATATCCACATGTTAAAATAGATAGGTGAATGAATGAGTGAAATAGAAAGCCCGACTGGTCTGCTCCAAACTAACCACTGAACAGGGGCATGCGTAATACATGGGAGAGCATTTATGGGGACAACATTTGTCGACTGTTTTCGCCCCATTGAAATGGCTAGACCCCGTTTCGTAACAGACCAGCCCCCCTCCCCACGCCCTACACCACTGGCAAGGGGAAACTACGACAAAAATCCCGAAACACCCAACACACAGAGAGAAATGGGGGTTAACGTCCACTCAACACAAAGTATGTCATATCGGGACTAAAACATGGTTCAATTTCATTTCAATAATACGCTTGAGAGTAAATGTCTTAAGGCAGGGGAAGGAACCCGGAGAAAACCCACGAAGCTGGATAGGCAACCCTCTTCTTCCTTGTTACATGTACGTACAACCGGAAAATCGAAACCACGCCAGTTGACTCAATGCCAGAACTTATGATACAGCGCACACGTACTAACCATTCGCCCATCCTTAGTGAAACAGCGCCTTACTCATCGAGCCAAGGCGGCTTTTATTGAAAGGGGAATAATAGTTTTAATTATATAAAGTTAATACAACTTACCTGTTGATAACATGTACATTTACTAGAGTCATCCTCGTAAACACAATAATCTCCATCATAGTAATATGTGCATTGTACTGTGTAATCATCTTCACAAACCAGCATTCGTCTACATTTATCATTTCTTAAACAGGTGAAACCGCACTGAATAGTGGAATGCGACGTTTCTGTAAACAGTTGTTCCGTCTCATCACAAGTATCGTAGAGGATTGACGTTTGTTGAAAAGATGTGTGAAACATACTTAATACAGAGGAAATGAAAAGCAATGAAACAGTGCCCACAAAAACTTTCTTACTTAGAATTTCCATTGTCCTTCTTATTTTTGTTTTAATCAACTGTGATATACAAGTTTCAATAAGTGTTATTAATATTAACAATTACCGCGGCGGAATAAGTGCGCAATAAAGTGCAGACAACACAGATGACGTTATAATTTAATCCGGACAGCGCCATTAGATACACTAATTTTATTTGTGTTCCTATTTGGTAAAAACATGGACACCGTGATAACAGATTAATTCTGTGTTTTGTCGTCGTCAGTTGAATAAAAGTGAGATATGGTTGGCTGTGTCACATTCGTTCAGTTATCGGAAAAATCAATGACCGCGTTTAACTGTTTTCTACGGTGGCTCAAAACGGACATGTCGTCGTCTTCACAGGAGAGAGAGAGAGAGAGTGGGGGGGGGGTACGTTCACTCGACACAAATTTGGTCATTTTGGTACTAACATGTGGTTCAATTGTATTTCAGTAATTCGCTACTGCGTAGGGATTTTTAGCAGTGAGAATAAACAGACTACCTTCTTCCTCGTGGGGTACTCCTTTTCGGGAGTACATTTTACTTGTTTGCAAATATCTTTAGCAGTTGGGGGGTAGGGAGGGAAATCAGACAGGCCACCCTACACCACCAACTCCGTACCACGTAACTGTTATATCTTTCAACCATTCCATAGTGAAAAAATCAAAGGAAATATAAAAATATTTTTCAATTATATTTCATGTTTGTGGAGCAGGTTAAATGACACCCATATCCCTATCTTTTTTTTAAAAAGGAGGTATAGATCTATTCTTTGAAAACTTAAAATAAACGACAATGGGTCAAAAAAGCATACATTGGTGTAATATGAATAATATATAGTCCTATGGTCTTTGCTTATTATTATATTCATACTTTGTATAGTGTCATATCTCCATCACTCAAAGGTTATGTCCATTCCAATGTCAAAATACTATCTTGTTTCTGACATGCGTTTGGTAGACCTAAAAAATTAATGTCCCCCTCCCCTCCCCCGCGAACTTCGGGGCATGGGGATTTATCTCATATTTTGGAATGAAATTAACACCAAGGTCAGTCTATGTTGTAAAAGAATTGGAACATTATTAGAGGAGGGTGTTGAACTCACCAAGTCTGTTAGAGCAGCCATCAGAGGCTATATATATATACACTTTACTGATAGCGCGGTACATTGATGCCAAGCGGTGTTAATAATACAGTTGAATAAACGACCTAACCGGTAGTTATACTTATTACGATCACGAAGAAAAAGACAACAAAGAAGTGCGGTATTACTACCATATATATAAAATGACTTATATTCAATTTGTTAGATTTTTATTATAACTTCTAATCAAGTGCATATATTGTCGGATGCCAACTGTATGTTTTCTCAATATATAATTGATGGTCATAATTGATGTTTCTGTTTTATAACCGATTGAATCGACAGATTGTCTAACGTTGAATTTTCCTTTCTTTATTAACTGCTATATAATCAATCTGGGTCCAAAGGTATCATCACTTTCATGACGTATAATTTGGATAGTATAAACTCAGGAGAGTTCCTGCAAATGCTTGCGAGACAAGTTTTAAATAACAGACAGGTCAAAAAAACTGTAGACTCATCTGGATCTTCGTTAAGGTGCCAGGCAAATTGCTAACCCATTTTAGCTCATTATTCCGACCATTGATGTTGGCGTCTGAACAGTCAGGATCATCAGCGTACCACCAGCCACCTGCTAGTCTATCCGGACAGTTGTGGGACGTAGAGTCGTGATCGTACGTTGAGAACGGTCGATCGTTGATACTGGGAGCAGACAGTAAGGAATCCCCACAAACTGTTTTGGACCAGGATACTAATTTATCAACGTGAAACCGATAATCTGTCGAAGCATCACCCAATGCCATGTTTTCATAGAAGCTACTGCATTGTTGATTTGTTTTGTTCAAGTTGTAATATGTGTCAACCTTCAACATATTAATAGGATGATTCATCAGTAAGTTGTAGATCTTTTTCAGACCAAGCCAATAAACGCCATGCACGTTACCAAAACCTTCCACATAGTCCGTCCAATTCCGGTTAAAATTCTGCTCACAACACGTGTTCTCCCGACTCATGATCGTTGTATATCCGCCATATTGAAAATGGCAGACGACGTCATACGGCGCCAACTCTGCCGTTGGTTTGATACTTGCTACTTTATAACCGTGGGGAGCCATTCCTCGTAGAAACCCATCGCTGCATTCTGAAAGGAAATAATCATCAAAGATTTATACTAAGGAACGCAAATTAACGTTGTTTCCATGGAAATCGAATGGGGGTTAACGTCCTATTGTTTTGCCCCCGATTTCATTTCAATTGTAAACAATCAATCACGTAAATATGCGACTGGAGATTTGTTTAAGACGGATAGATGTACTGCTAAAACATCGAGAACATAACTTATTCTCCATTTGAAAGAAAAACATCGAAGCAACTCACAAGAAAAGTAGGAATATTTTGAATTTAAGACCCAAGTTTTGTATATTTCAATTATTTAAACTGTCGATAGAACGTCTACTAGTAACACACTATCTACAGATCCTGCCATGCATGATACGCCCACATTTTCGAGAGATGAATAGAGAACAAGCTAAAAGAGAAAGTGATTTTTCCTGCAATCAGGGGCCATAATCCATGAAGTTACAATTCGATATGCGCAAATATCGTTCGGTTATAAACATGCATTTCCAGTTTCATCAAAATCGGTTCAAAATTAAATTGTGACCGCTACAGGGTCCACAAACTTGATATACCATATTTTTACACTGTTCGCGTACAAACGGCGATTTTGGTCCGATTTTTAGGAACTTAGAACTCAACTTTCATTACGGTAAAACAGCGATATAATCAAACGTTTTTTTTTAAATCGGATAACAATTGTCACCAAGGCGATTTTTCGTACATTCAGGGGCCATAATTCAGGAAGTTAGGATTTGATATGCGCACATATCGAAAAGAACCAAGATTTATAAATATGCATGTTAAATTTCATTAAAATCGAATCAAAATTGTGACCTTTACAGGGTCCACAACCGCGATATAACATATTTTTACACTATTCGCGTGACCATTTTGTCTGACAGTTTTGGTCCGATTTTCACGAAATTCGAACTCAACATTCTTTACAGAGTTAAGGTGATATCATCAAACGTTTTGTTTTTTTTAAATCGGGTAAAAATTTTAGACTTCCAGAGCTACCACAAGCTAATAAAGGCGATTTGTCGTACAATCAGGGGCCATAATTCAGGAAGTTAACATCCGATATGCGCAAATATCGAAAGGAACCAAGATCCTTAGGTTATAAACATGTATTTCATGTTTTATCAAAATTGAATTAAAATTGTGATATCTAAAGGGTCCACAACCTTGATATAAAATATTTTCACACTATTCGCGTACAAACGGCGGTCATTTTGTCCGTCAATGTTGCTCCGATTTTCACGAAATTGAAACTCAACCTTCATTACGATGTACCAATGATATAATCAAACGTTTTTTTAAATCGGATAATAAGCTAACAAATGCCATTTTGCGGACAATCAGGGGCCAGAATTCAGAAAGTTACGATCCGATGTTCAACCTCGTGGGTTTTCTCCGGTTTCCTCCCACTGCTAAAGACCCCTACACGCAAGCGAATTATTGAAAGAAAATTAAACCATATGTTAGTCCTGAAATGAACTAGTTTGTGTCGAGTGGACGTACCACAAAATATACCAAAACTTAAAGCTACAATTTCATATTTTTAAGTTATATTTTTAAAACGTATTAAAATAAAGCCTTAAAATAGATGGTATCTATAAACAGTCCTACCTTGTTAAAGAATAATCCTATTAATCCCATAATTCACTATTGCCAGTTGAGAAATTGGCAAAAATATCATTTTCAACTTCTAATTCAAACGTTTGAAGATAGCTATTACATGGGATGAGGAATAGAAAAACACGGGTGGTAATTGTGTTATTATTGCCTATGCCAATGAATTTTACATATGGGGAATACTGCCTATGATCGTATAATAGTGAGTTGACAACCTACTGAGCAAAGCACATAGAAATAAATGTTTTGACTTTCTTAAAAAATATGAAATTCGCGCTTTTAATGGCATCGGTGGTTTGGACCCAAGTAGAAGTGTAATAATAAAAATACCTGTAATTATTTGATCACATGTATCACCATAATAACCTAATGGACAGGTGCAATTCCTACCATCAGTACAGGTTTTAAGCTGAAAGTAAAATGGTTAAAGATTCAGATTCAGTAATTTATCGCCTCTAGATAAAAGGTGTTCAACACAGAGACTGTATCACCCCTGTATTTAGGTCACTTCATCGATGTCTGTCACATATCAATGCGTAAACTGTTAAATGTCATCTTACGGTACCTTACATGCCATTGAAAAATCTAAGATCAAGTACTAAGAACAACCTTGTTGTCCCAAAATATAAACTAAGCCCCTTTTGAGCTCGCACATGTAATGTTGTTGCTGCGAATTAGTGGAACTCACTACCTGAAAATCTTCGATCCAGTCCATCATTAGTCATTAGACTTTAAATCCAGATTGAAAACATACTTATAATACTTATAATTGCAAGTGCGACTGTGTGTTTTGTAGTGCTATGAGCTGCAATATGTGGTATTTGCGCGATATAAATGGACGTATTATTAAACTAGTTTAGAGGGGGGGGGGGTCTAGTGGTCGACAGTGCCTCTAGCTGGATGGTCACCTCTGGCTTGCGGCTGTGGTTTCAATCCCTGGTGTAAGCGTATGTGGCACGGGGATAGGGGTGCCTTCTCAACCTCGTGGGTTTCCTCCGGGCACCCCGGTTTCCTCCCACAGGAAAGACCCCCTGCGCGTGCGCTAAGATAAAACGTGGACGGTAAACGCCAAAAACAACAACTGGTACAGAGAGTCGGACGTTAATCCCCATTTCTATATCATTACAACCTTGACCTTTGTACTGCAACCCCAACTCCTCGTTACCTGTGTCATTACAACCCTAACCGAAACCTTAATACCTATACCATTATAAGCCTTATCAAAACCTTAATAACTGTACTATATTCTTTCATGTGCTAATACTATTTCATTACAACGCTAACTACTCCTCATCTGTGTCATGTCAACCTTAACTCCCATTCACAATTACAACCTTTAACGCAGTGGTTCTCAAGCAGTGTGCCGCAAAATTTTGAACGGCACACTAAGAAAATGTGAAAACCAGATGACCCTAATTGGGTATTCACTGGTGTCTACTGGTAGGTTCATAGCTGTGTGGGGGTCACAGTGGCTAAGTGGATAAGGCGCTGGTTCGCTAGCCTGGAGGTCGGGTGTTCGATCCCTGCATTTGCCGAGAAAGTTCATCTCGATTATCCGGCGTGATTTCCCTTGTCGGTGATGCAGAAGGAGGGCCTGACATGGACAGCTGCCTAGTCGTTTGAACGGTACGAACAACCGAGGTTGCGTGTACACATTGGAGTGCACGCAAAATTTCCCTCATATCACACTGTATGACGTATGCCCGTCTTCTATTAGCCCAGGTTAGGTGCAAAAGAGTAGGACGTTAAACCCCATTTCATTTTATTTCATCTAAACCCTATTTCATTTTGGACTAACATGGTTTCATTTTATTTCAGTAATTCGCTCGCGAGTAGGGGTCTTTAGCAGTGGGAGGAAACCGGAGTGCCCAGAGGAAACCCACGAGGTTGAGAAGGAGCCCCTATCTCCATGCGACATACGCTCACACCAGGGCTCGAAACCACAGCCGCAAGCGAGAGGTGACCGGCCAGCTAGAGGTCGAAGCGCGGCACTCTAGACCACTAGGCCATCCCACCCCCCCGAGTATTAAATCAACTTACTTTACGGTAACAGTTACATCGTGTGTCATCGCCTTCATAGACACAGTAGTCACCATCGTAATAAAACATACAGTGGTATTCATTGGGTTCCTGACAGATCAACATTCGACGGCAGTTGGTCATCTCCAGACACCTCTGACCGCAACCCAGCTTCCAGTAACTGACACCCTCGTATAATTCTGTACGTTGATCGCATGTATCCGATAAAATGGACTCCTCCAGAAACCAGGTATCCAGTAATCCAGATACTGACAGTGTGTAGACCGCGACAGTCGCAAAATACACCAGTTGAATCATTGTGATATTGTTTGTGCCAGGAGTTCGGAAGTTCTTGTTTCTGGAACGATTTGGAAAAAGCCAAGTCCCCGTTTCCTGCAGGATTTGACAACATATAAGTCGTAGGTTCCGGTTTTGGCTTCCTGCTGGATTTGACGGGAGTAAAGGTCTTGCTTCGAGCCACGCGTTGATTTCCGACAAGATTTGGTGTCAGGTCAAGTTGTGGTTTCCTGTAGGATTTGACAAGAGCTAGGGTCTTGTTTCCTGCACAATTTAGTAAGAGCCACACTTTGGTGCCAGTCCAATAATGAGATTTCCGACCTTATTTCTTGTATTCCGTATGATTTGTTAAAAGCTTGGTTTTGGGCTCCGATCGGATTTGGTTTCCGACACTAGGTAATTAAATTGTGGTTTCTGGTTCGAGAATGTTAAATTCTAGTTTCCGACAGCCAAGTTGTGGGTTCAGGTAGAATTGGTAACATCCAAGATGTGGTTTCCAGCAGAACTTGGCAAGAACCACGCCTTTTAACGATGCGATTGGTTTCGAGTCGAATTCCGGTTTGCTGACGAACCTAAGCTAACGAGCTTATAACTAGAGATGACAATTGAGTAGGACCACGATTTGTCCATTGACGCAAAAAGATAAATATTTGGATCAGTTTTTCTTGTTATGGTTTTTACCCGGACTTACGGGCATTAATTAATTATTTACGAACGAGTGATATTTTAAACGATTGTTTGCTTTTAAAGTAACGGCGTGGGGTTTGAATATTTTGGAAAATATTCATACGTGTTAATATGTTCTCAGATTGAGTATTTAATTTTTGATTAAGAAAACAAAATGATGTACTAGTTATGGTTTTGGTCTTTCAACTTTTAATTCAGAAAATGAAATCACATTATGATTGCTACATACAAAGTTTTTCTTCTTAATATGTGAATTTATTATGCCGCTATTAAAATATAAACAGTAGTGTTAACGCATACAAATGAAATTTTCAACCATAAAACGAAACCATGCCACTTGTCAGACCTTAGTTCATTAGGAACTGCCCCCACCCAATAACTGTTTATAAGAAAATGGCCTTGTTATCAAAGACTTAAATTATTCCTATGTATAATATTTATTCTACATCTAACTCTATTGATATCTAAACAGACAACAGGATCATTATTGAATTAAAAGCAGAATCAATATTGAATTAAAAGCGGAATCAATCTGTCCATGGGTTTCATTTTAAAAATTAATTTATATCAATATCAAGCCTTTTGATGAGATCACGTTCATCTGTACCGCTACAGTGGTCTCTGTAGCTCTGTTGTCCTTGGCGGTGGATTGCCGAACGGTTAGCGCGTACGCGTTGATTCCCCGGCTGTACGTGACAGGGAGTAGGGTCGCCTATCGAACCTCGTCCGGTTTCAACCCAATTCTAAAGACTACGACGCGCAAGCGAATTATTGAAATAATATTGAATTATGTGTTAGTCCCGAAATGTTACTTAAGTTTATCTGTCTTGTCTGCCGACCCTTTTCATTGATGCTAGCCGGAGGGTCTGGAAAGGAGTCTGTTATAGCCCTTTATAATGATGCTGGACGAATGGTCTGGAAATGATGCCAGAAAGAAGCGCCCTCGAGTGGCTCGAAGGTCCTATATATACATTAGCGTGTACATATGAAATGACTGAGTTTTGTGGGAAATTCAACTTTACAGTATATATTATCAGAGAGTGGACTTGTCGCGTTCATGAAAGTGATTATTTATAACAGTGTTTCTATTAAAGTTACGTTCCCAGGAAAGTATTTATCGGGTGGCTATTTTCAGTAAAAGTATGGCAAATCTGGTATATCTGGAAAGCATAGACCCCCAATCTTACTAGAAAAATACTGGATTACCCGAAAATCACTATTAAAGTTACTTTCCCAGGAAAGTATTTATCGGGTGTCTATTTCCAGTAAAAGTATGCCAAATTTGGTATATCTGGAAAGTAAAGACCCCCAATCTTACTAGAAAATACTGGATTACCCGAAAAAGACCCATGGAGCAAGCACTGGGCAAAAATGGTCTTCCAGCTTGATTTAGGGGGTGTTTATTATTTCTTAATCAAAGGGGTTAGTAGTTTTGTTAATATTGAGGGGTGTCAATGTACAAACGACTCTGGAATTAAGAGTGGGGAAGAAAAGTTGACAAAAATAATAAACAATTTAGTTAGGTCTCAATATGTATGGTAAATGTCCGGTAAGTAATGATAAATACATTCTGAAAAATGGACCCTCCCACAATGAAGCTACGTTGACAGACATTGCACTAACAACAGTTTATTTATAGGTATGGGTATCGCCGCCGAATACAAATTTTTGAGGGGGAAATGAAGCAAATTGTTGATAGATTGGTTACTTTGAATATGTTTTCCATCCAAATATAACATCAAATCACAAAATTTGTATCCGGGAATGTAACTTTAATGTAGCATCAGATAGGGGATGTATAAAAATATCTCAGCCAACCATGACAGCTGAAACATATTTTTCACCTAGGAATACGTCACGATTCTACTCACTCCACCTCAGCTGTCGGGGTTGGCAGAACTGTGACAGGACTGAATTCCGCGTCACTCGATTGTGATTGTGACTGTGAATTGAGCATCCCCTTTCATTGAAGGATATAACCCACCAGGACTCACATTTTCTAGCGTTGTTTCCCTTGAGTTGTTTTTGAGTGAAGTCTTCACCACTACAGGCCCGGGACTGTACAGCACCGTGGAGGCTAACGACTTGCCCGCGGATCCATTCACTCGATCTAATAAGTGCGTTAATGATTCATGGTGTCCCACGGATTGTCATGTATAATTGTAGTCTGTTATGTCCATAGGTTTGCTATGTGTAATTGTTTGTTTGTGGTGCGGTCTTCAGGTACTGACAGACTCTAACAGGAGTCATAAATTAACATGAAACCTAATGGGTAAATATTTTCAATCATAGTGCAGCTGTCTCGCTTTCACTTAAGGGTCTTTAGCAATGGGAGGTATACCGGAGGACCCAGAGAAAACCCCACGAGACACACACACACACACAATCACACACATTATGTAATGGTTCAAATTTATTTCAATAATTCGCTTGCTCGTAAGACTCTTTGGCAATGGGAGGGACACCGGAGGACCCAGAGAAAATCCCACGAGGATGGATGGATAAGGGACTCTACTAAGCCTACTTATCATCACGCCACGTGACTCAATGGTAGACCTTGCGATGTGACGCGCACGCGATAAACCACTAGACCACATGCACCACCTGGCGGGTAGATGAAATGAAATTGGGTTTAACGTCCTACTGTTTTACTCCTATACTAGACTAATGAAGAAGAACATACGCCATAAAGTGTGTTATGTGGGAAATTGTGCCCGGGCAGCGGCACCACAGCCTCTCTTATATCGAATTCCAACTACCAAGGATCTTTTACGAGACCTAGGTTTTTCGTCTCATCCGAATGACTAGACATTTGTCTTTGTCAGGCACATGACGGATCAAGAAATATGGATACGTTAATTCAGCGTCAATACCAACATACATTTGTAACATCATGACGTTAAATTTACCTAAAATGTACGTAAAAATGGTCAGTCAGTTTACCATCACTTTGTCCATCTGTTTAACGACGTTAATCTAACGTAAACTTTACGTCATTTTTACTAAAACATTTATTATGTTAAATTTTATTTTACAAAATAAAACTAGCGTCCACCTTTTTCCTTGTCTATTACGTCATTCCTACCTCACTATCGTCCTCACACGTGAACAGTAAATCTATTAGTTTGGAGAATGTTTATTATAATTGTATAATGGTTCATCCTTCGAGATACCATGTCAGAAAGTCGTAGGGAATTGAAATCGACTGCTTGGGCAAGAATGAGGGCTACTATCAAAGATAGTTTGGCTGATAGCGATAATGAAACCGAAAATCAGTCCGGTGGAGACTTTGAACCAAATACAAATGGCGCCACCGCTTGAGGTACATATTAGCTTAAGCAAAGAAAACCAAGATAACCCAACCTGCGATCACTCAGTATCTGAAAAACGTGAGATTAAAACACTCGAGAACTAGATTAACTGAAGCGCCAACGCCAAACAGCCGAGCTTAAAAGGCAGATTGACACAGAAATGTGGTATTACCGAATACAACGCCGCTAGCCCATACGTCCGCGAGGCCGAAGATTCATTCGTGTATCCCTGGTATGCCATCTCAACCTCCTGGCTCCAGAAGATAAAATCTCAAACACGATGTCAGCGATATCAACACATTGTTTTTTTTTTAGCTTAGCATCTAGATCTAATAGTAATAATATAAGAAGCTTTCACTCCGGTATTCCTGATCGACCGAATAATAATAAAAATGGATTAGGTGCGCTGTCTATTTGAAATTGAAGTTACCATTGAAGAATTTGGTTTTGCCCATGTCGAAATCGAAATCCTTCAAGAACCCACGAAAGTGGAACACGACAAAACCTCCAATGTCCAGGGGCACCTGAAATACACTGGGGGCATATTCCGCCTCGCCTCCAAATATATTTGAGCAACAGTACTACTTTATGATTAGGAATATCGCGACCGCCAAAGTGAAGAAAATTTTGAATGGAGCATTCCTCTTCAAGACCTGAGGGATTTTCACTTTACACCAAAACGCGATTACGGTAGTATTCGCACCATGTATGACAAGCTGACCTCTTAACCACAAAAACAGTTTGGCACCCATTGTATCACTTTTGATTGGCGAAGGAGTCAATTTATGCCCGATGTCAAGGAAATCTGTAGAAACTTCAACAACAACTTATGCGTGTCACCTTCGCATAATGTCGTCTATGGAAGTAAAAACACCTGAATACAAAAAGCTGTCACAAGATCATGTATAATTCGTAGCCAAACATCACATGTAGGTAAAATGTCTAGGATGGAGAAAAGGGTGAAATATACATTGTCGTTTCTGTTTATTCCATTAGTCGCCAGAAATTAAAAATACATGTAAAAACATAATGAAGATTGAATAACAGATAAATAAACATATCAATCAATAAAGTTGGAAAGAATTAATTAAGTCCTAGACAAACTTCACAATGATGAACAATGTAAACACAAACCAAGTAATAAATATTCTTAAAGAGAGGGAACTGAAATGGGGTTTAACGTCCTACTATTCTGTACCTAACCTGGGCTAATGGAAGAAGGACATACGCCATACAGTGTCCTATGGGGGGAATTTGGCCCGGGCAGTGGCGCTACGGCCTACTATTATATCGGATTCAAATTGCACGCCAATGTGTACACAGGACTTCGGTTTTTCGTCCCATCCGAACGGCTAGACAAGCGAGAAAGAGAGAGAGGGTGGGGTTTAACGTCCACTTGACACAAACTAGGTCATTTCAGCAGGACCTGGAGGAAAACCACGAGTTTAGACTCCTGTTCATGTCGTATTCAAATTTACCATATTCGCACCAGGTGATCGGTACTTTGGGATCGAGACTTGAACCCATCGTCCGTATTTATAAAACATTCGCATCGAGTGATCGGTACTTTGAGCAGATACTTTAACCTGCATTATATCCCCAGGTATACTTCAACTGAATAATGCTCTTTTTCTCAAATGAATCTTTTGATAAACGCATTTTAGTCTGCATCAGTATTTATAAAACATTTTAAAAATCCCCAGCGTACTTCAAAAATAATAAAAAAAAACGTTTCCTCTTGTTCTGTCCAATCCTGCAAGTGTGTCAAAAAGAACCACTGCATCAGTATTTATAAAACATTTTAAAAATCCCCAGCGTACTTCAAAAATTAAAAAACAAAAAACGTTTCCTCTTGTTCTGTCCAATCCTGCAAGTGTGTCAAAAAGAACCACTTTGGTTTCTACTTGGAAGTTGTGATTTGTTAGTTTGCTTTGCTTTTGAATGCAAGAGAGAGATGTCTGGCTTATGAATACATATCGTATAAATACAAGGACACCGGACTGAGTCAGTCAAAGAACGATTCGTGTAAGTGATAAAACGCCAGGTAAGTGGGAACGTTTCTCTTCATCAAAGTTTTCTTACCAGTACACTGCTTGGTCATGTTGATTTTAAATTCATTTGTTTATCTTGTTTTGAACAGATATACTATTCAAAAAAAGTAGGGGATATTTGATTTTGGGGGCATAATACTAAAATATGCAAATGACTACGAAAAAAGTCACTATAGAACAGATATTTCGATGCCGGACATTTTCTTTTACTTCTTGTCGGACACTTTCTATTCCGTGTACAAGTTTTCGCTTGCGGTTTTTTTTTGTATTTCCAGATGCATTGTGTCCCATGGGTTTAACGCCCTACTGTGCTGCCCCGAATGGGCTAATCCTGTTAAGACACTATGATGTAGAAATATGTTATGATTGGTAATATCCCTGTTAAACAGTATGATGTAAAACTTAGATGAAACATTTGGTGAAACCCTGACAATATCAAATAAGTCAAATGCCAAACCTCGCGTTATCAACATTAATTTGGGGGAGAGGGATTATATAGGCTTTGCCTGTTTCCCAATCCTGACATTCAATTAATTTCTCCATCATAAATAATTCTCACAATTTAAATAAAACCCCAGAAAACGTTATCTGTTCAGAAGGCATCTGAACAACTTTTTTTATAATGGCGATAAATGGAGTCAAATGTTCCTCTGTGTTGCCTGTGATTCTTAGTAACTGTTATCTACCCATATTTTTACTAAACGAGGGTAAAATAGAAATGTTGGATTGACCTCTTAAATAATAAATATATGTTTCCCCTTTAAGCATTTATAAAGCCTCATCCAGTTACTATATTGTGCAAGGCTGCAATTTCTATCACTCTCTGTTGTCAATTGGAACTTGGTTTAATTGAAAAACGGTCTCATTCCAGAGAGAGAGAGGGGGGAGGGGATGGGGTTTTACGTCCACTCAAAACAAACTAGATCATTTCGGGTCATCATTTGAAATTTTGTAAATTATAAACTTTTTCGAATTGTTGACAAAGGGATTTTGTTCTTCAGATGTCTGTAGATGCGATTATCTTCATAAAGCTTTGTGTGTTAGTTTTTGTTTGGAAAAAGTAATTTATTGTTTCAAGTGCCTCAGGGTGCGATTACCATGCTTTTGAATCTTGGTTTAAATCACCTATAATCTCACTAGCTGTTTACAAAGAAAACAAAAAAAACCAATATCCAGTTAATTTCCAAGTTCAACGTTGTGTAGACACTTCAGTGGTATTCAACCCAAATCTTTCATTGGTATTCAGTTTAGATCCTTAAGTGGTATTCAACCCAGCTTCGTCAGTGGTATTCAGTCCAGATCCTTTAGTGGTATTCAGTCCAGATCCTTTAGTAGTATTCAACCCAGATTCGTCAGCGGTATTCAACAACAGTCGATATAAAAGAGTATCAGTTTTGATATATTTAACAGTAATTGCCGTAGGTTCAATGGTGTTTACATTAACCAATAACAAAGCGTATCAGTGACACCCATCTATGATATTTACCCAACTTATTGAACCTGGTCTACGGTATTCATAAATAAACTTTATATATTTAACAGTGATATTCGTACATTCTAGATCACTTATGGACAGTAAACCAAGTCCTGTGACGACGTTTACCAAAATTTACAAAAAAAAATGTTTTCAGAACTTTTGGTTGTTTTCGTTGTTGGATACCAGATGCAAAATTTAAATTGTTTATCTCCAGACTATTGGATGGGATTTAGGAATGTTATTGAAAACGTGCTACCACGTTCTGCACTTAAAATGATTTCAAAAGATTCCACATTGATGTGTGTCTCAACTTGTAAATTGGAACCACATTGTGTAGCTTTTGCTTTTCATCAACAAAGAAAAGAATGCCATCTTTATACCAGAAATGTTGAAGAACTAGGAAGTGATCCAGACCCTGGAATGAAAGTTTTCTTGGTGATTACAAGTAAGATATGACATTGTTTTCTTTGATGTCTGTAGGAGCTTGGGATGGCCTAGTGGTCTAGAGCGCCGCGCTTCGTCCTCTAGCTGGCCGGTCACCTCTGGTTTGCGGCTGTGGTTTCGAGCCCTGGTGTGAGCGTATGTGGCATGGAGATAGCGGCGCCTGTCCAACCTCGTGGGTTTCCTCCGGGCACTCCAGTTTCCTCCCACTGCTAAAGACCCCTACGCGCAAGCGAATTATTGAAATAAAATTGAACCATATGTTAGTCCCGAAATGACCTAGTTTGTGTTGAGTGGACGTTAAACCCCATTTCTCGCTCTCTCTCTCTCGCTTTCCATACTCGCAGGTTCCTTCTCAGTCAGACCGGGACTCAAACCTACCATACTCGCAGGTTCCTAATCAATCCATCCGTCACCCCGAGCGTACCATACAGGTTCCTACTCAGTCCACCCGTGACCCCGAGCGTACCATACTCGCAGGTTCCTACTCAGTCCACCCGTGACCCCGAGCGTACCATACTCGCGGGTTCCTAATCAATCTATCAGTGGCCACGAACCTAACATACTCACAGGTTCCTAATCAATCTATCCGTCACCCCGAACCTACCATACTCGTAGGTTCCTACTCAGTCCACCCGTCACTCCACATGTTGTTTCCTTATCTGTAAACATCTATACTTACGATAGACTGCCTCGTTGTACACCAGTATAAAACGAATTAGAAATGTTTCCATCAAATCAACAAGGAACCAGGGTTGATAATCTTCTCTGCGTGTTTGAAAACAGGTATTTGGGTTGTTATCTAAAGCTGGTTTCGATCCCTGGTGTGAGCGTATGTGGCATGGAGATATGTGGCGCCTTCTCAACCTCGTGGGTTTTCTCCGAGCACTCCGGTTTCCTCCCACTGCTAAAGACCCCTACCGCGCAAGCGAATTATTGAAATAAAATTTAACCACATGTTAGTCCCGAAATGACCTAGTTTGTGTCGAGTGGGCGTTAAACCCATTTCTCTCTATATATATATCCCAAGCCGCCTTCGGCTTCCCGACCACAAGTTATTCCGGGCATGGAATATACCCCAAGGACCAAATTGATTAAACATACATCATGCAAAAGCAAAATCTGCCTTTTATATGTCTTCTTTTGGGCCTGAAATGTAATCTAAATTTATCATTTAGACATTAATTAACTTATACAGACCATAATAAACTCTAGATGTCAAGGCTAGCCTTCGATGTTGGCTGGATTAAATTCCTACATGCCGCTTAACGGCCATTGATCATTAAATTTAAGAATTGGATAATCGAGACTATGCTGTTTATATTAATGATTTTTTGTAATGATCACCGAGGCTAGAGAGAAATTTCACCTGCTTCGTTCTCGGCTCATAGTGGATCAATTTGACTGAAATTTTCAGCAAATTGCCTATTATCTATTTTTTAACTATAATAGTGAGAACTGTCCGATCTTTACCTTATCTTCCATAATGTGTCTTTAACTGTTATATGTTTATAATGTTGCTTGTTGCTTACAGATGGGAGCAATGTTGCCAGTATTAAACCACCATCAACAAGCTCTGTTGGTAGTCAACAACCAATATCAGCAGCTCTAGATAACAACCCAAATACCTGTTTTCAAACACAGAAAGACGACTATCAACCCTGGTTTCTTGTTGATTTGATGGAAACATTTCTAATTCGTTTTATACTGGTGTACAACGAGGCAGTCTATCGTAAGTATAGATGTTTATAGATAAAGGGACTTTGAAATTGTGAACAGGTCACGTTTGGACTGAGAAGGAACCTAGTAAGCTTGGGCGGACTGAGAGGGGGCCTGTTTATTTGGTAAGCTCGTGTGGACCGAGAAGCAGGCCAGTAGCCACGGAGTGGGAGGGGGGGCTATTTCGCCAAAAATAGTGATTTCTTAGGAGTGCTCTTAGCCGGCCACATCCTCGGCCCCTCTAAAACATTCCGCCAAAAATAGTGATTTCTTAGGAGTGCTCTTAGCCCCCCACCCCCAATTTTATGAGCTGGCTACGGGCCCGCTAAGACGGGACCCGTGAGTATGGTAAGTTCGGTTAGACTGGGAAGGAAGCTGTTGGAATGGTACGCTAGGTTTTACTGAGAAGTGACCTGTGAATATGGTAAGGTCGGTTGGACTGAGAAAGGGCCTATGCATATGGGAGTCTGTTGTGGTTCTGCCCCCCCCCCGGAAAATTTTGAAAATTGACAACCGCAAACCCATTTTCCAAGCATATTAGAACAAATCAGAAGATAGCAAATTTTCGATTTTCTGGTACAATTAGATAACAAAATGACCTATCATTAGTTGAGAATTCTCTTTTCTTTTTTCTTTATAGGCTTAGGTCCACTTTTTTAACATGAGCTTGGGCCCAGTCCCGCACTGGACTGGGATAATGAAAACATCGTGATGAGCTTTGATAGAGACACTATAGCCTACTCGTAAATCACATTCTAGTGTTTAGAGGGTTCTCTTACGTGCACACAAATCTGTACACAGTTGCAGGTGTGATTTTAGCATTTGTTTCTTTCCAGCTGAACGCCTCCATGACGTTAATTATGAAGTTTACGATTCTGATCCAACGTTAAACAACTCTTCAGAAGGTAATTGTTGTGCTTTAGTGGTTGATTACAATAATGGTAAAAACATCATCAGGTGTAAAGATGGCGTCTATGGTAGATATGTGAAGATTTCGGTCGAAAAGTCAAATTTCTTAACTCTTTGTGGAGTGGAAATATACGGTATATCTGGTAAGTATTCTAGACTCTTTCTGCTGGGATTGGGAACCTTTTATTTAGATGGTTTATAACCTAAGCTGAATTGCTGAACCCTTATGGTATCTTTGGTATTGGAAACAGGAACTTGTGGATAATATTAAGTTAGTGACTTGCCTCCGTTACATAGCTAGTATCACTTATATGTCTATGATTACACTATACGGACACAGATCACCAAGGGCGAAAGTTATTTTTAGTCTTTCTCTCCCTTTCCGTTTTCCCCCTTTTGCATGGCGATTTTTGTTGAGTTTTTGGTGTAGAATCGAAGAAAAGGGTCTGAAAATATATTTTCTGGCAGGTTTTGGTGAATATTCATGATTTTGAGGTGGAAGGAAACAAGAGTTGTGAGGTTGGTTACGTTGAAAGGGAGGGCCGAAAATTGCAAGGTTAGCTCTCTCTACTTCCAGTTTGTCTATCTCAAGTTTTTCATTAAGAACCTCATACATGCTTTTGGGCAAGAGTTTGCCATATGTTGCTCCATCTGTGGCAGAAAGCGTTTTACCCAACGAATATTTGGGAAAAAGTTACAACCGGTCTTAGAGACGAGAATTAACATTGAAGTCAATGGGGAAATAATTAGTGATCTGAGGCCATTCACCTCTCTCTCTCTCCTTTTCTCTCCTCTATGATTACACTATACACCTCTCTCTCTCTCTCTGATTACACTATCCGATCTATATATACTATAATTTGATTTCCATGTTTGAACTTTATTTTAGTGAATGACGCGAGTAACACCTGTAATCAAACTTATGAATGTAAGAAATTGCCAGGTAAGATCAGATGATATTTTAAAAACATTCCACCTTTATTGTGGTTACCCTGTTCTCAGGTCTGTCCCAACTTCGTCAATAATTAATTACAGATTCGCTGACCTGCCGGCCCGGTGTTGGATCCGGGTTGTTGGCCGAGAAGACACATCTGGATTATCCGGCATGGTGCAGGACAGGGTCAGTGGTGCAACGCAACTTGGAACATCCGAGATCCCGTATACATATCGGCGGACACGTAAACGAACCATTGGCTGTTGGAATCAAATTATTAATATCAGTTCCAAAATGACTTAGTTTGTGTCGAATGGACATTAAAACCCCTCTCGTTCTTTGTATTCTCAACGTCCCCTATCCCTCCCACCCTCTCGCTCTTTTCCCTGCCCTTTGTTTTCTAGCTCTTCCCCTCTCACCCACCCCTCTCTCTCTCTCTTCTTTCCTATGTATTTCCCTGCCCTTCGCTGTCCTTATTACTTACCAAGATTCTAGCTACATCTGCTGCTATTTGTAGAGTAGACACCTCAATCCTTAACATACACCGTCACTTTTTGTCACTTTCAAATTATTTTGCAGGGGGTGAAAACATTGCTTTGGGAAAACCAACCGAGCAGAGTTCAACACATGATATAGTGCGAGAACAATCTAGTAAGGCTGTTGACGGAAACAAAGATGGAAACCTTATTGCGTCGTCAACGAGTTGTCAACACTCTAATGGCGGTGACTTCAATCCGTGGTGGCAAGTTGATCTAGAATGGATGTATGACATCACAAGTATAACTATATCTAACAGATATGATGATAAACACAGTGAGTTACCATAGTAACAATCAAATCTCTCCAATTTACAGTTGAATAAGTTATCATAGTAACAATCAAATCTCTCCCATTCAGCATTTGGTCTAATGACAGTCGAGGCAAAGAGAGGCGAGCGAGCGATACCAAGAAATAGAGTGGGGGGGAACTTCCACTCGACGCAATCTAGGTCACTCCAGGACTAACCTCTTGTTCGGCATTATTTCACTAAGGTCTATAGCAGTGGGAGAAAAATCGGAGGATCCCGAGAGAATCAAGCATACAAGCGGGTACTTAATGACCGACCGTGCGATCTTACGTGCAATCATGCGGTCACCAATCGCTCGTCATTGCTGGTGTGGGTAGGTCTGACAAGTAAGCTTTGACGAGATGAAAGTGTTCAAACTGGTAGCGTACGAGAATAGATATCTGCCCTAACTGGCCACCAGTCCAAAGATTAGTATACTGTTTAGTAATGCGGTTCTACCCCGTTTTCCATCTGCTATACACCCTTTCAAATACTTCTTAATTGCGACTAAAATCGTTGATTTAGTTTAAGACTAGCTTTATACCATATTGTAGTTAGTATTGTTATCTCATGGCAAACACGTCGTTATTAGAGCAAATTAAATCTATCTTTTGAACGAAAGGTCCCTTCTCGTCAAAGATAAAACGAACCCCTTTCATTCTCGAGTTGTTTTGTATTTATTTCAGATGTCGGTGAACGGTTGTCTGATGTAAGTGTAACGGTGTATAATACAGATCCAACTATTGGTAATCCACCTTCTAAACTGTGTATTTTTATACCAGGAGTTTTTGGGTGTACCGTGAGAACCTTTGAATGTGACGCGAAAACAGTGGGCATGTTTATCAGGATAACCAAACCAACAGAATATCTGGCCATGTGTGAAGTGGAGGTGACGGGTATAAAACAGTAAACATTAGCAGTTACAGCCAGAATATAGTGGAACCTGGCTACTAGAGTGGAACCTAAATATTGTCATCAAACATTTTAAAAATATTTTATTGGAGAGAGCAGTCAAAGGTCTATCTATCAGGTCATTGACCAAGGCCCAAACAAGTACGCGCCAAAGGTGCGTCATGAGCGAAAATTGACAACTGCAAACCAATTTTTTCAAGAATTCCAGACCAAAGCTGAAAAGAACAAATTTTTGAATTCCCGTTACAATAAGATAACATAATTACGTAAGAACGCTATCATCCTTCCTTTATTTTCTTTCCTCACACTCTCCTTTCTATTTTCTTTTTCTTTGTTCTTTCTTTATTTTTTTTTATAGGCGAAGACCAACTTTTTTTAACGAACGTAGGTCCACGGACAGGTGGGTAGGGTGAACCCCTGTGCTTGATCATGGAACATCATTATCTTTTTTAAAAAAAAACTGAGGCAGTATGCATAACAAAGTTGATATATAGTTACTTCATGTTTCGACATAGCAACAATAGAAAATCAAACTATGAAATATTCACGCAAGCTTGGTTTATATTCGCATGTCATATGATAGGCCTATATATTTACCACAAATGTTTTAGGATAATAATACACAGCAACAATATAAATTCAAATCATATATTCATATCGTATGCCAGCATCATCTTGCATTTCAAAAAAGCGAACACAATTTCTTTTGTAGCTGTAAAAATAACTTTCTTTCATTTCAAACAAAATATATAAATTATTAAATTTGCGCGACAGAACCGTTTGAAAGGGTGCGTGTAAATATATATCTTGACGTTGAATGAAATTTTTAAGTTACAATCAAATGGCTGGCGAATTATTATTCAGGTACATTAATCGTTTATCGCTATAATTAAATCATGCCGAACGTAATTGAATGGTAATGAGATTTTATCGCTGATGTTTAATCATGCTGAATGCTGTGAAACTTATCTGTTATGCATCAATATTTGAATTTTAATAATTTAGAGACGACAAGGCGGATGCGAATGCAATGGGCGTCCTCGCTGGAGATCAGGGGAAGTAATTTTTAGAGGGCGCTGTACATAATGCGGCCCCACGTGACGTTATTGTTTACTTCTGCTCATTGTTTTACGCTACATTCGAAGCAAGCAAGCCTGTAGAAATATAGTATAATATACGTTGTTTTTTTTCCTGTTGAAAATGGATTTCGATCTTGATACTTCAAAATACGGTTCTCTTACCATTAATGAGTTGAAGAAAGAGTTGAGCAAACGAGGAGCGAAGCTTTCCGGTCGTAAACAGGAGTTGATCGAACGGTATGTTTTTAATGTCAAACTGTTAACTGGGTCAAACCAATGACGGTATTTTTATTTTATCGTCTTTTGTCTTTGTTATAAATTAATTCTGTGACTAGCTCACATATGCCTATTAAATTTAAGGCTAAAGTCGAATTAAAAAAGTTAAGTTTGATTTTAAAAAAAATAAGACTACGACAAGATGATTGATATATGGATAAAATAGGCCACTCTGCTAAGGCTAGAGTAAATCAGTGTATGGCATGGTATGACAGGAATACCGATATCGTCAAGCGTTAGGCCTACGGCTAAAGTTTATGATAATTGATGAAGCCTATAGTGGCTATGTAGTATAGTATAGGCCATGCCAGGTGCTAGTTGACTCGGGACCAAGTTAACTTTCAATTATAAAATAGCCTAACACCCTGTATTTTGTCTTTATTTACTAAATAAAAGATTTGCACAAAGATATTTTGATAATTGTTTCTAGGCCTTCATATTTTGTTTTCACACATCTCCAAATGTCTTACTCTTTATTAACTTACCGGTAGTTTATTTCTAATTAGAATAGGCATATGGCGTCAAAGCCACAATATTTCTAGTAAATTAGTAAAAATACTTTTTTTTTTATTATTTATTTATGGCACTTTATATTTTTAGGCTAGAGGCATATGAAAGAAATTATAATTTTGGTAAAACTGGAAATACAGATATTCCTTCAGCATTCCAAATGACTACCCCTGAAGAAAAAACCTACAAGGATTTGCATGAAGGCTTGGCCATACCCGATATAGATATGAACAGCATCGAAGCATATCTCACACCTCTAAACAAGATTTTAAATAAAGACAGTGTCAATTTAGTGAGAGAAAAATTCTTAAAATACATTAAAATGGTACAGCAATCTTCCTTAACATTTTTCAAGAGTCAGTGTAAGGCGCAAATGAAAAAGCATGTTACCTATAATATTGACATTTCAATAAACTCTCATGGACGCGTTGAGGAGTGTCAGTGTGACTGTGGTGCTGGCATGGGCCCTGAAGCTCACTGCAAACATGTGAATGCAGTTTTGTATGCGCTTTTCAAATTTAGTACCTCTGGAGTTATAATGACAGAAGAAACCTGTACTCAACAGTTACAGACATTTCACCATGTTAGGCGACACCAGGGTTCACCTATAAAGGCCCATGCTCTAGACCTGAAGAGAAACTCTGGAAATGACAAATCAATTAATTTTGAACCCCGTGACCAACTGGACCGAGCGACACAAATTTACAAATGTCACTTTCGTAATGTTTGCATAAACCAAACAAACTTTTCGCGGGTTCCACTGGCACAGTTGTATGCTCCAGCAAATATACAAGCAGTATCATTCGATCATGACTACTTAGCAGAGACACCAGAAGATTTGTTTTTGAAAAAGATTGGGTTGACATCAATCGACCAGGAAACCATCAACACAATATCCATGTCCACATTCAAACAGTCTGCTGATAAAACCTGGTTAGAGTTAAGGTGCTTACGACTTAACTCATCTGATTTTGGTAGGATTTGTAAGCTAACAGACCGAACAGACAAAATAAAATATGCAGAATCTCTGACGATGCCTTCTGTAATAAATTGTAATGCAGTTAAACATGGCAACAGATATGAAAAGGTTGCATTGGAAACATTTGCATTAAAGTATGATAAGAGTGTGCTTCCTTGTGGCACAATTATTTCTAAAGATTGTCCCTTTCTTGCATCTACTCCAGATGGGCTAGTAGGGGAGAATGCTACCGTAGAGGTGAAGTGTCCCTACGCTTCAAAGGATATGGATATAAACCCCAAGACAGTGCCATATATTATTTCTATAAATGGAGATATTGATTTGAATCCAAAACACCAATATTATTTCCAGATTCAAGGGCAGTTATTCTGTACTGGGAGACAAGAATGTTATTTTTGTGTTTACACACACAAAGACTTTAAAACCATTTTGATTGAAAGAAATAATGAGTTTATTGCTGACATGGTCAAAGACTTAACAACATTTTTTAACGAATACTTTCGGGAGGCAGTATTGCAGACATTCTTTTACAAAAAGACAAACAAACTATTTAAAGAAATGTATTAAATAATATTAAAATACAGATGTGATGTCACCCTTTGATGTTGGTGCCAAGTTTACTACATTATTTACATGATATATTCCGTAGTATCAATATATTATATTGTTCAACTGGGTTCTTATGGTTAGTGCTCTTATCTACTATTTAATTTAAGATGTTGTATATTCTTTTAAAAAACAACTTAAAACACCTTATTATAATATTCTATTTAATCAGGCTTCAACTGGCTCTGTATATACAATCGTTAACTTGTCCATAATCTTGTTGTTTATTTATGATTACATTGTCACATTGTATATTGTCCCTGAACATGTAGTGTGAAAGGGTGCACTATAATTATGCTGTAATAATAATAATAATAAATTATAATAATAAATAATGTCTCATTGTATACCACACTCAGTGAACAGTAGTATTAGTAGAATACATTTTAATTAAAGTGACATAGTGTGATATTTTAACACTGTGTAATATTTATTGTTATTTATTGTTGTTCATTACGAATTAAAAATCCCACTTTCCAAAACATAGCTTTATAAATTCAGAGGGTGCTGTGGGGACAAGAAACAGATTTAGCTCTAACAGAGTGTCCTTAAGCTGTCTTAGAAACAATATTGTCCTTAAAATTGCTTAACATACAACAAACAAAGAGAATCTCAGTTGCTAGATTTGTTTCGCTAAGTGTCAAGGGGTCTCTCATTATTTTAAATGTTTTGGTCAGTCCTATAATTCTCTCAATATGTACTCTCTTGCTTGAGATTGTTCTATCATTTTGCACCGTTTTTCCATCTAATCTATTTTTTTTTTTTTAAAATGAAGGCATGTTTATTGCAACATTATACGATGCAAAAATGTCTTGAACATTAAAGCCTTTGTCGGCCATTATCGAGTCTCCTGGATCACATTGTGTCATCAGACTGTTCCTCTCAACAATCTGTCGGTCACTGGCTGACCCTCCATATGCATCGCTTATATAGGACATTAATCCACCAGGGGTAGCACCAATAAGAATCTTAACTGTGTTTCTATTTTTATATGTCGAAAATGTTGCTTGCTGGGCAGTGGGCAGTGTGGGTTTTTTAACAGGACATTCTGTGCCATCAATAATTACCCTTGTTTTGGGAAATTTTCTTTGAAAATCAGAAGGGGCAAAGTATCGAACGAGATCTCGAGATGGCCAAATTTGTATTTCTTTCCATTGGTGGTACATAAAATTTACCCAGGTAATAAATATGTTTGAAACTGTTGTTTCAGATATTTCAAACATATCTGCAAGTACAAAATTTGTCCAGTTCATTCGAAGCTTTACCAGAGTAAGAAGCAGCTGGTTTTCTATGCTTACATTTCTTACATCATGATAATAATAGTTCAGACGATATGCAGCAGGTCCCAGTGAATGCAAAATCATCAAGAATCGGTCGTAAGATTCACATCCGCTGTAGTTTAGCATTTTTTTATTATCCTGCTTTAAACGTTCAACAGAAAAGTAGCTATATGAGTCGGTTTGTACACTCGTATCACAGATTTCTGTTTCCAATATAATGTCACATTCCATGGGATCGGGCACATCCTCAGAAACAAGCTCAACTTCTGCGCCAATATCTTCCACCAAAATATTGTCTTTATTGCTAAGAAGTAATATTGGGGAATCTGTAATATTCTTTCGGTTTGTTCTCATGACAGCCCGGTGCTGTCTGTTTACTGTGCTGACTTCAACTGGTTTGGTCCAGGAAAACACAGATGGAACTGAAGCCCCTTTCAACCTTTTAACAAGTGGACATGTTCCTGAAATCAATAATAAATGTACTTAAATATTTATCCTTTTATTTTTAAGGCCAATTAAAAAAAGTAACACTAGTCTAGTTCAGGGCCGTGTGTAGGATTTTAAAAGTAGGAATGCATCAGAGTGGTGGGAGGGAGACAATAATGCTCGAGTTACTGAGTGCGGGGCGGCAACACTCAGTCTTTCACACACACACCCCTGCCATGAAATTTTGAAAATTTGACTGCCGCAAACTCGTTTCCACGCACTTGGAGCCGAAATCCCCTAGAATTAGTCCGAAACACCAATAAGGCCATGTGGATAGGGCGACCAGAACGAGAATATTTAATACAGTAATGTCATTTTATGGCGGCGCCCCCCAAAGACCGATAAGGCCCTATCTGAAGTTCTTAAGGCACTGATCAATTGGCCGGTTTTAAGGGCACCCTCACTTTTATATGGGGCGCCACCACAGACACGGATCTGAAGAGCGGGGGCAATATGAGCAACTTCATCTCCTTAAAAATCTGCAGCTCCTGTAAGAAAATCGCCCATATTTTCTGTGTAATCATAACCATGTGTATTATTTTATAATTGAGAGTTTGTCAAAGTTTTTGTGGGGGCGCCATTTCTCGGGGCACCTTATTCTTCTGGGTGTGCAATGTACGGTGTACCCCATGCATCCCTGCTAATACAGCCATGGTCCATGGTCTAGTTTTCACATGGGCGTTAGTTTTCACACCCACCCCACCCCAAATTTCTTCCTCTTATAATATTTAAGAAGTGAATAAAACTAATACAATAAAAAAAAATTAAAATGTGTACGGTTGTGTATGGCGTTGCAGGAAAATACAGTACACAAATAGGCCTAGTAACAACAACCGACCTCTGAGTCTGACTCAAGTCTTTCACTGCACTGATTCCATTACTCTTCTTGCCGCAAACACGCTAAGTTTAGTTTGTCCGTCTGTATTGTCCGTATGAATGTGTTTGGTTTTTTTTACACAGAAAATTCGCAAATAAACCTGAATATTTGAGATGACATTATAAAATATTAGTTATATTTAATATTTAAAAAAAAATCAAATATTTTAAATAATTCTTACCAAGCGTAGTCGCCGAAATGTAGTCATTGCATGTGAAATGCTCCGAACACACGAGGCTATATTTATTCGGTTCCCACTGAATTCTACGAATGGCAACTATCCATTTTCTTCGCAAATTTGCCTCTTTTGGGAATACATGTCCTCCCCTATTCGAACATTTTGGTACACAGCACAAAGTTGACGGCATTCTTGTAAAGTTAAACTAAATAAGAAAGCTCGTTGCGAATGTAAACAATGAAACACTGTAGCAGACGAGAGGTCACATGGAGCCGTGAAGCCAGCTAGCGGCACCTGGTGGGAATTCCATTAGCGAGGACGCCCATTGATACTCAATTAGATTAAGTATATAATACAGATTAAGGCAATTCGATACATCCATCGTCTTCCAATAGTTTTTTTTACATATAAAATAGAAATGCATAGCCTTCGGGCACGGCAAAGGCCCCAGCTATATGGAAGACCAAACAGCTCTTTATTCAGTGTTCTTAGTTCTTAGTTCTAAATTCTTAGTCCTTAATTCTTACTTCTTCATTTGTTGTCGTATTTCGACATTTGTACACTAAAGTTAACATTTGTATCTTAAAATCAATATTTGTTTCGCAAATCAGACATTTGTCATATCAGATTTGTAAAATTTATTTTAATATAAGATATTTATTTTTTTTTAGAAAATCAAAAAATAGTCTATATTTACATTTCATCAGAAAAATACAACAAAAGGTAAATATCAAACAACAAATTTCAAAATACAAATCTCCAAATACAAATCTTGCAAAACATTTCTCCAAAAACATTTCTCTAAATACATTTCTTTAAAAACATTTCTCCAAATACATTTCTCGAAAAACATTTCTCGAAATTCATCGAACCGGAACAACCTGGCATACAATAAGTCACTATACAATAATGGGAATCGAGTATAAGCACATGTACAATAAGAACAATCGCTCGGTGACTGCGACGCTTGTGATACGATCCCCCAATAAGCTCAATCGCTCGGTGACCGCGACTCTAGTGAAACGATCCCTTGGCAGTTGCAATTCGATATAAGAGTAGGCCGTAGCGCCGCTGCCAGGGCAAAATTTTCCTCAAAGCACACTGTATGTCGTATATCCGCCTTCATTACCCCAGTTTAGGAGCAGAACAGTAGGATGTTAAATCCCATTTCATTTAATTTCTCTAGAACGGCTAATCGAGCCGGGCCTTTGATAACGAAAATAAATTGAAAGTAGTCAGAAATTAGGCTTTGTCTGATGGCGACATATCTCTTTGTTCAAAGAGAGGAAGAAATGGAGTTTAACAACCACTCGACACAACTAGGTCATTTCGGAACTAACACATGGTTCAATCTTATTTCCATAATTAGCTTGCGCGTAGGGTCTTTACCAGTGGGGGGGGGGGGGGAAACCGGGGGCCCCGGAGAAAACCCACGAGATTGGACAGGCGTCCATACTCCTCGACACGTACATCGAAACCACGCCAGTTGACTCAATGACAGACCTTATTGTACAGCGTGTACGTGCTATTCATTAGACCATCCAGCCCCCCCCCCCCGTCTTTGCTCAAACGAAAGAATGTTTTACTTCTTCTAAATCATGTTTTCGTGAATGTGTCTGGGAATAAGTTCATACAGATTTTCCAGCGTTATTTCCTCTTGGCGTACACGTAAAATTTCCCTTGGCAATTGGAATTCGATAAAAGAGTAGGCCGTAGTGCCGCTGTCCGGGCAAAATTTCCCTGATAGCCCACTGTATATATACCCGTCTCAATCGGCCCAGTTCGGAGCAGAATAGTAGGACGTTAAACTCCGTTTCCTTTCATTTCATTTATTAAGTGAGGGTAGGTGGCAGGGATTTAAATCTTAAAAAACGATCTCAATAAGAAATTCTCAATATTTTTTCATATACTACAGGAAAGTATGTTTTTATGCTTGCTACAAAATGTAAATTTATATTTACATAACTTGCAAAAAGAAAAACAATTGACTGGCACTAACAAATGAGGGGTGGGGAGGGTATTTAACGTCAAAATACCGGCCATAACACAAAATACTAGATATCAGGTTGCACACCATTAAGAAGGTCCAAATACATTTTAACAATATACATATTTTCTGACATATACATAATTTAGAAGAGATAAGTCCTCTTTCATTGATCCAACTACTTTCAATTTATTGTATTTAATGCTATATCATATCAACCAATATATTTATATATAGAAACATAACAAGCACATGATTTCATTAAAGTCACAGTCATTGTACGATTTTACTTGTTGTATGCTTGCTTGATTCTTCTTTATTGTATGGTGACTTATTGTATGCCAGGTTGGTTTCTAATGTTCCGTTTAGATGAATTTCGAGATAGGTTTTTGGAGAAATGTATTTGGAGAAATGTTTTTGAAGAAATGTTTTTGGAGAAATGTTTTTAGAGAAATGTTTCACAAGATTTGTATTTGGAGATTTGTATTTTGAAATTTGTTGTTCGATATTTGTTTTTTGTTTCATTTTTCTGATGAAAAGTAGTTAGGGGGCTTGTTCAGGGACGCACGTGCGCGCATGCGCGTGCGTGCATGTGCGTGCATGCGCGTGCACGTGACCTTGCACTGGATGACCCCTGGCACGTGCGTGACCTAAATGACCCCTTGCACGTGCGATTGCACGTGCGTGACCTTGCACGTGCATGACGTACGGAGAGAGGGGCGCGCGCGCGGGAAAAGAGAGAGAGAGAGAGAGAGAGAGAGAAGGAGAGAAGAAGAAGAAGAAGCAGGGAAGAGAGGGAGGGAAGGGGAAACAACTCTTTTCCATTGATTAAGTTGGCCCTGAAAAGGGCCGTTGTCCTCACTCGAATACGAGCACTAGAATGTGAGGGTACGACGCACTTTATGTCGATTGCGTCTAATGGCCTCCACTAATTCAGGAGGAGGTCTTTTCCTGGGAGGTGTTTTTAATACCTCGTCAGGTAAGACAAAGATATCGTCAGGGGTAATCACGGCAAGCGTGTGACCCCTGAGATACATGAGAGTATCCGTGCTGCGGTTTTCTTCGATGCGTACGACCGGAGCATCCATTCTGATACTGATAGAGTGACGGATGTTGTACCGTTTTATGATCGTAAGGACGAATCCATTTGATATGACGTCACGGACGAGTCCATTCATGGGTGACGTCACGGACGAATCCATTTGAAGGGTATGACGTCATGGACGAGTCCATTCATGGTGACAGGAATAAAAAGAAGGGAGGCGACGGCTTCAGTCATTTTCAAGCGATCAGCGAGCAAAGCAAGATGAGTTTTACATTACGACCCGTGGATAGACGCTATAGCCGATTATTTCGAACCGAATCACTGTGTGTGGAGATAGATTTTCTGGAAGATTGGTCCCACGTTCCAGCCAACGATGTGCCACAACAACTACACGACACCTTCGAGGCCATCATCGAGGAAATTCGCCGAACCTTGGACGCCAGAGAAAGTGACTATGTTAGAATCGCCATCAGTCACCCAGGACTCAAAACACCGATCTGGTTACCCTTCCGTGAACATCGTTTGTTAAAGGCCGAAGACGTTTTGCAGAAAGTGGCTGCCGTATTACAGAGTAACGAAGAATTTCGTCTAGATCAACGTATGTCCATGAGTATTTGTCACGTGTCCCCTCCCGATGGTCGAGGTAGCGGTGGAACAAACATGAAGAAGAGACACTGCGCAAATTTTGACGAATATTTAAAGAAAAAGAAATGTTTGGTCACCATAAAGAATGCCGACGACTTATGTTTTCAGCGAGCTATTGTCGTCGCCCGTCACTTTGCCAACAAAAAAGACACACCTGAATGGGAAAGAGAGCGGAACAGACTACAGAGGAGGGCGGGACCCCACTCGTGGCAGACCAGAAAAACGGAAGCCCTCATCGATGCCGTCGGTGGAGCCAGACAAGCCTGCACGGGGATGGAAACCTGGGAATTGTACGCCAAGTATTTGGGGGAGCAAGGTTACCAACTCAACGTTTTCTCTCGGGCCATCTTTGGGAAAGCGATCTATCGGGGAACAAAACACGTCACCGGGACACCAAAACATCTCAACCTGTATTTACACGACAGGCATTACGACGTCATTACCTCCATGCCCGCCTTTGTGGAAAGGTCGTATTTTTGTGAGACCTGTCAAGTAGGATACAATGCTGCAGAGAATCATTCATGTCACGTGATGTGTCAAGGATGTAAGACAATGGGTCCACCCTGTCCACCTGATCCCAATACAAAGACGTGTTACCGATGTCATCGTGTGTTTGTGAGCCGCCAGTGTTTCGACAACCATCTCGCCACCCGTTCCAGAGCCAAGTGCAGTGTATGTCATCGATGGAAGAAATGCGAGAAATGTCAAAAAGAGTGGGACGTCATCAAGGCTAAGCGTAATTTGGAAGAACACCGATGCGGAGAATACGAATGTTCCATCTGCCGAGAGTGGCACACGGCCGAGAAACAGTTTTGCTACATCCAACCACTGAAATCACCCATCGACATGAATAAAGACCGAAAGATACAAATCGATAAACTACAGAAATCAACGTTGACCCGTTTCGTCTTCTTTGACTTTGAATGCCAGCAAGATACCGGTGAGCACATTCCCAACCTATGTGTCCTGCAAACCTGCTGTCACTTTTGTATCGACAATCAAGATCCCTGCGAGCACTGCGACACGTACTGGAATCACCAACGGGAAATTGTGTTTAAAGGCCCAGACACGCTGGACGATGTGGGAAAATGGTTTCTACAACTCGCTGCTCACGGTACGGTGGTAAATGGTCGGAAACATGACAGTCACGAATCGAGTCCCGTGATTGCCGTGGCTCATAACTTTAAAGGTTACGACGGACTGCTTATTTTACAGACGCTGCACAAACATTCCGTGGCGCAACCCGAAGTGATTATGAATGGTGGTAAAGCGATGACGATCACTGTCGGTACGGTAAAATTCATCGATTCCCTCAACTTTCTACCGATGGCTTTACGGGACATGCCCAAGACCTTTGGCCTGCAAGAACTCAAGAAAGGTTATTTCCCTCACCACTTCAACAAACCGGAGAACGAAGAATACGTGGGCGCCTATCCTCCCGACACCGATTACGATCCGGATGGCATGAGTGTGACTGAACGAGAAAAATTTCACGAGTGGTACCAACAACACAGTCACCACGTCTTTGATTTTCGCCAGGAAATTCTCGCCTACTGCAAAAGTGACGTCGATGTCCTTCGCCGATGCTGTGGTGTGTTTCGTGAGATATTTCTCATGGACACGGGAATCGATCCCTTCGAAAAAAGCTTGACCCTGGCCTCTGCCTGCAGCCGCGTGTTACGCACACACTACCTAAAGAAAGATACCCTCGTCGTCATTCCTCGAGCCCTGATGCAAGAGCCGAAACCTGGTAAGGACTGGCACCGCTTCCAGCCTCGACAACAGTCCAACAAAGCCCTTCGATGGTTGGAGTGGGAACAACATCGACAGACCATGGCAGCTTTCCGAAACCAGACCCCACTACCCAACATTCGACACGCCCGTAACGGTAGTGAATGCCGAGTTGGCCCTTATAGCTTAGATGGCATGGACACGACCACGGGTACGGTGTACGAGTTTCACGGGTGTGCCTTTCACGGTTGTCCCAAATGTTATCCGGGTCCCCTCCAAGACCTTCAGCATAAACATCCCTACGATCCATCTCGCAGTATGAGGGACTTGTACCAGAAGACACAAGAACGTCACCGTCGACTCCAGGAACAGTACAGTATGCAGACCATCCGCGTCATGTGGGAGTGTGAGCTGGAGGAAGAACGACGCCACGATCCCGAGATGAACGAATTTTTACAAGGCTTGGAAGATCAGCAATGGCCCGCTCCCGAACCTCTGATGCCCCGCAACGCTTTCTTCGGCGGAAGAACCAATGCCATCCAACTGTTGGTGAACGAGTCGGTGGAAGACATGCGCTACATCGACGTGGTGTCCTTGTACCCGTACATCTGCAAGTACGGTACCTTTCCCATCAAGGAACCCACGATCGTCACACAGCCCGATCAAGACCAGTGGCAACAGTACGAAGGATTGATCCAGTGTTCCGTCTTGCCGCCCCGTGGCCTGTACCATCCAGTGCTCCCGTTTCGGCGCAAACAGAAATTGGTGTTTGCCCTGTGTCGAAGCTGCGTCGACGAACACGTGCAACAAGGGGAGATTGCCGAATACCAACCGTGTGAGCACACCGACGAACAGCGAGCCTGGGTGGGTACGTTTGTCACCCTGGAACTGAAGAAAGCGGTGGCCCTAGGATACAAAGTACTAAAAGTCTACGAAGTCTGGCACTGGAAAGAATTCAGCACTTACGATCCCGAGGCCAAAACGGGCGGTCTGTTTACGGGGTACATTAATCACTACCTCAAGAAGAAGATGGAAAGCAGCGGTTATCCCGACACCTGCCACACCGAAGAAGACAAGACCCGCTTCGTCAACGACGTGTACGACACGGAAGGTATTCGTCTGGATCCCGCGTCGATAAAACCCAACAAAGGGATGCGGGCGTTTAGCAAGTTACAATTGAACACAGCATGGGGTAAATTCGGACAGAGAGACAACTTTCCCAAGACCGAGTACATCACGGAGCCCAGCGTCTATTTTGAAAAAATGTTGGACGTGACCCAGACCGTACGAGATGTTCAGTTAGTGAACGATAACATGGTCTTGATGGAAACGCTGAAAAAGGAAGAACACGTGGCACCCTGTCCCATCACCAACGTGGTTATCGCCGCCTTTGTCACGGCTCAGGCTCGTTTGAAACTCTATTCCGTCTTGGAAAAGTTGGGAGAGCGCGTTTGCTATTTTGACACCGATAGCGTCATCTACCAATACCACGCCACGTCATGGAATCCCCCGGAAGGTTCGAGTTTGGGTCAGTGGAAGAACGAGTTGCCCGAAGATGTCACCATTCGAGAATTTGTTAGCGGAGGGCCAAAGAATTACGCGTACCGCCAGAGCGATGGTAAAACTGTATGTAAAGTCCGGGGATTCACCTTGAATTATCGTGCCTCCCAGCAGCTGAATTACGCCATCATGAAGGAGAATGTACGGCACGTCCATCAAAACGAACCTCTGGTCATAGCCAATCCGTTCAAGATTACCAGATCACGTGACCGCCGTCTTTGGACACGCCCCGAGAACAAACGATATAAAATCGTGTATGACAAGCGGTTTGTTCAATTCAATGACGATGGCCAACCGAGCAACACTTACCCCTATGGATACTGATTTGCGGGTCTCGGGACGATGGCGAACAAAGAAAGAAGATGACGAACCGGCAGAAAATTTGATCGAGAAACTTAGACAACGATGGCTCAACTTTCGAGTGTTGAAATGTTTCCTGCCCATTATAGAAGAAAGGCAACACGAAGAGTGTATCGGCTGCAAGTACGAACATCCCAGTCAGAGATACCACTCGTGTCTGGGACTAGGCGTTTCTTCCATAACGGGTCAACCCTCGCATCCCGTGGACGATTACAATCACTACCTTTGGGTGGACGAACCGAAACTGCAAGACATCGATAACGTGCTAGGCAGTATGATGGACGATCCACGGGATCAAGTCAAGACGTGGGAGGACGAACAACGATGGCGAGAAGACGTCGAGAAAGCCTTGAAAAAGTTCTGGACGGTGGTACCGGGCTTTAAGACCGCGTTGATCAAACGCAAAGACGAGTTTGTCGAACAGAAAGAAGACCCCATACGCCAATGGATGGACGGTTTGCCGAAGAAAAAGAAACGATGGTCTCTGGATCAAATGGATATCAATGTCATGTCCGGCAACATGGGAGAAGGCTGGGAATGTATTGGTAGACATCTGGGGATCAGAGAAGCGCGAATCAGTCAAGCCAAGATGAGTCATCCCAACAACGCGCGCATGCAAATCTTCACCGTGTTCAACCATTGGCGACAAAAACACGGTAATCGAGCCGACCTGATGACGTTGTTGGAAGCCTGTCACGTGAGTGAAGCCTTGATCGATTGGGACGAAGTGAAAAAGTACGTCGAAAGCCTGGAAATCATAGACTAAACAACGAACCAATCAAAACGAAGGAAAAGAAAGAACCAATCAAAAGCGAGTGACGTCACGACCAAGACTATAAGAAGCGAAGTGTCAGACTGAAATTTCATTCTGCTCTCGATGGCTAGTCAAGCTTGTTTCTCCTGTAACAATGTCGGACACTGGTATAGAGACTGCCCTACTCGTTCCCAACAGCAGCAACGAAAACCGAGACAAGACAGACCAGCCTATGGTTCCTATGGAAGTTGTTACCTCTGCGGAGAACCAGGACACTGGGCACCCCAGTGTGGAAAACGAGCCGAAGCCCAAAAGGCGAAGAGTGATGAAGAAAGAAAAGAAACTGCCAAAAGAAAGTGTTACGGAATCAAGAGACCCACCGACGAAAATCACAAGTGCCTCAACTGTGGACAGCTCGGACACGGCCTGCTCGAGTGCCAAGAAGAAATCCAAACAGAAAACAACTTTGAAGCCGTTGCCAGTCGCATGTTCGACAACAACATCGACATGCCCAGAGACAACACCCGCAGTCAGCGATACTGGTACTGGTGCGGAGAAGCGTTCGAGCTCTACAGACGATACAAAGAAAAAAAGAAAACAGCCGACGAAACTTTCTATTCCACCCACTATTCTCCCGACTACCAGTGAAAACGGTGAAACTTCGAACGGTGAAATCCCGAAGACGGCTGTCCTCTTGTTGGCAGAGAAGGAAGCAGAAAGTTTTTCCCGAGCACTCATCCAATATGCGGGTCCGAGAGATATGACCGAAGTCTTGTCGTATCCCCCTTGTTTCGATATGAGTGAATGGATACCCGTCGTCGTCACGTTTGCTGAAGTGGAAGACTGGCACCCACACGACACGATGCAGAAGCTTTTGGGACATTTGTATTGGATTCCTCGCGTCCTGAGAAATGTACCCTGGGTGAGACAAGAGATCCTGAAGAGAGAACGCGATAACTAACAGTTTTTTCTTTTCCTTTGTATGATATGTTTTTTGAATGTTCTTTTCCTTTGTATGATATGTTTGTTGCATTGAAAGTTCTTTTTGTATTTTTAGTAAAATAAATTGTGTTCGAATTTCACTCCATGTCTGTTGTTCTGGCGCGAAGGTATAAAAGGCAGGGGAAAAGGGAATGGGGGAAAACAGTGCAAGATGGATGTGACGTTCAAACATCCCTTTACCATGTTAGTCAGTGGTCCAACGGGTGTTGGGAAAACGGTCTTTGTGCAGAAGTTTCTTCAAGCGTCCCTGTTCGACGTCCCTCCTCAACGTATCGTGTGGGCTTATGGCGAATGGCAAGATAGTTACGATCGCTTTCCCTACACTTATGTCAAAGGTTTGACGGATATTGACGACGTGATGGGTCAAGTCAAAGGTCCACAAGTCTTAGTCGTGGACGATTTGATGGGAGAAGACACGGAGATATTGCAAAAGTGGTTCACGAAAAAGAGTCATCACCACGACACGAGTGTCATTTACATTGTGCAAAACTTGTTTGACAAGCAACAGCGTACCATCAGTCTGAATGCCCATTACCTGGTCTTGTTCAAAAATCCCCGTGACGCCTCGCAAATTGGTGTGTTGGCCCGTCAGATGTACCCTTCCCGTTCCAAGTATATGCAAGAAGCTTATGAAGATGCGACGAGTACCCCTCGCAGTTACTTACTCGTTGATTTGAAGCCCGACACACCCGAAGCTTTGCGACTGAGATCCAACATTTTACCCCAAGAGGAACCACCCATCGTCTACGTCCAAAAAGTATAAAAGGGGGACCTGTACCTCGAATTGACTCTTGTTTGTCACGATGGCTCGTACGAAGAATACGCAGAGGAAACACCCACCTCCCACCCTTCCCAGGGCGACGTTCCCGACGTTGGCACCGGACCTCCGTGATCCCACGGTACGAAGTCAGACTCGCCCGAGAATGAGGGCCCCCAGAACACAGTGGTCACCCCCGTCGTTGACACCACCCACGAGTCCCATGTCTCCTTTACCGGCCACACCACCACGTCTCACCTTACCGGTCACACCTCCACGTCCCACGTCACCACCTTCCCCTGCTCGGTCTCTCTCCCCGATCTTTCGCAGACCACGAAGAGAAAAGAAGAGTTCTATGAAAGGACTCAAGTCCTTCATTCGCAAGTTACAACATCTGACTCCCGATATGGCTTATGGGCAGTTGGTCAAGAATACGGGCCGGGCACGTATTGGATTGTTGCAGTGGTTCAAGTTGGCGGCCAATCATTTGCTGAAGGGTAACATTCAGCCACTGCACGCTCAACACAAGAAATGGGTGGAACGAAATCGACAAGTGTTGACCCAACTGACGGAGAGAAACATGCCGACGACCGAAAAACTCTCCCTGATCATGAAACCTGGGGGACGTGGATTTTTTGGGGGTGTGTTGATTCGTATCTTGCTGCGATGGAAGGAAAGGCTGCAAGAGGAAAGAAACAAGAAACGAAATCAATTCGTTCGACGGACCGCACAGCGCGGAAGGGGACTGAGTACCGAAGAATTGAACAAACATCGAGCGTTGCTTCGCAAACTGAGTAATGTTCCACCCGACGTCAAACGGCGACTTGTCGATCAACAGGGCGGTGCCATCGGTGCATTGCTGGCCATGGCCCTCCCAGCTTTGGTCCCCTTGGTATCTAATCTATTGGGTGGACAAAAGGGTGGTAAACATCCCTTCCTTAGACGGCGCGATAGAGCGAACGCTATGGCTGTCGAGCTATCTAAACTATTTGGTGGATAACCCAGGGAACAGAAAGGTATAAAAAGGGGACCGGAGAACGACCCCGAGCTCAGTCATGGAGACACTGCGGTATCTCTTGAACACTGCACCGAAAGACCGTCCCCTTTTACTCGAGACCCAACCCATTGTCGACGGTGTATGTGAGTGTATTGGAAACCTGATTCGCGGCAACGTTCCTGTGACCGACAAAGAAGTCAAGCGCTTGAAAAAGGACGCCCCCTTGTTACGACGTTTGGGCACGTCTAAAACACCTTGGAAGACCCGTCGGCGACTTTTGAAGCAACAGAAAGGGGGTTTCTACACCCGATTGTTTCGGTCCTTTCCCAAAGATGAAATTCGCCAAGAAAATGAAACTGGTACCCTTCGAGGGACTCCCCGACGTCAAACCCGTCGAAGTCAGGCCAGTCGAACCCGTGTACGATCGGGATCCACTGCAGCAGGCCGTCGAGAATGTCCACCAAGACATGCAACACGTGCTAAACGATCCCACCCTAACCGACGAAAATAAAATGCAACGGTACGGACAGTTGTTACATCGTTATCAAACGATGCAAAGGAAAGGAAAACAGGTTGTTCCCTTGTTGGACGAAAACATACCCGTGTCAAGAGAAGAAGAAAATTCGGAGGCACCCATCCTGGAGTCGGTCCCTCGACCTTATCAACATCGAGCCCGCCTTTTGTTGAAACACATGAAAGAAAAGACACCTTGGTCGTGGAACGAGAACTTGGAATTGGTTCGGAATGGGGTACCCGTACCCAACACCAATGCCATTGACATTGTGAACGATTTGGTTCGTCGGCGAAAGAATACCCAGGCTCCCGTGGGATGGTTTGGCGTGATGCAAAGTTTGAAGGCCACGAACGTACCGCGCGAAGCCATCGGGAATCAAGATCGATGGAACGTGTTGTCCACGCCACCGACACGGACTCCGCCGCGACGCCCGAGAAAGAAGAAAATCTCCAGTACGGATACCCCTAGTATACCTACCAGAAGATGGCTCTCCTTGCAAAAACTATAAATAGCCTGTTCATAGGGACACCTGCTGAAACATGGAACGAAAGCTGAAGAAAGTGTATTACGACCCGAACCACCCGGCCGCTTTCGGTGGCGCTCTGGGTCTTCACAAAGCTACCGGTGTGTCCTTGGACAATGTCAAGGCATGGTTGAAACAACAAAGGGCGTACACCTTGCACAAACCATTGAAAAAGAAATTCTCGCGGTCTCCCACGGTGGTGGCCGGCATAGATCATCAGTGGCAAGCCGATTTGAGCGACATGTCGGCCTTGGCCAAACAGAATGAGGGATACCGGTATTTGCTGTGCGTCATCGACGTGTTTTCCAAGTATGCTTGGGTGTTGCCCCTCAAAAACAAGACGGGGGACAGTTTGGTGGATGCCTTTCGTCAAATCTTTCAAAGTCGACAACCCCTGCGACTTCAAACGGACAAAGGTACCGAATTCCTCAATCGAAAAATGCAGGCGTACCTGAAGAAGAAAAAAATTCATTTTTTCGTGACACACAACGTCGAAACCAAAGCCAGTGTGGTCGAACGATTTCAACGGACCCTGAAAGAACGCATGTGGCGATACTTTACTCATCGACAAACACAACGGTACATTGACGTACTAGACGACCTGGTTCGAGCTTACAATGCTAGACGACATCGGACCATCGGAATGGCGCCCAAAGACGTTCGCCCCGAACACGAGTGGATGTTGACAACGCCTCCTCCACGTCCCCCGAAAAAGAAAAAATCAATGGACATTGGTACGACCGTCCGTTTGGCTTTGCCGAAACATGGTGCCTTTGACAAAGGTTACTGGCCCAACTGGACTCTGGAAACGTTCAACGTCGCACCCAACGTCGGTCCCGGTTACAAACTGTTGGACGAAAGAGGCGAACCCATACAGGGCACCTTCTATCCCGAAGAATTGCAAGCGGTCCAAGTCAACGACGATGAGATCTTTCCCATCGAAAGAGTACTCGAAAGAAAAAAAGACAAAGTATTGGTGAAATGGTTGGGCTATCCGGCAAGTTTTAATTCGTGGATCGACAGGACCAGTCTCCAAAACGTATAAATAGGAGCGACAGACGCCGACATCAGTCAACATGCAAGACGAAACCACGTCTACGTCCGCGAGTGCCCACAATTGGTCGCTCTTGGGAAAACGTGTGCCACAAGCGGAAATCGTCTTTTTCTGTCAAGTGATTTTAGTGTACGTCGTGGCGGGAGTTTCTTTGTCCCAACTGGCTTTCAAACCCGACGGTTCGCAGACCACGTTGTGGACGGCCTTGCTCTCCAGTACCTTGGGTTACCTGTTACCTTCTCCAACCTTGAAAACCAAACATAATGAACAACGACCGGCCCTTTTACCTCACGCTCCCTAGTGACAGTTCCATGTCGTGGTATCCCGACAACAAAGTCTCCACGTATCATACACATCTGGACCCGCCACTTCTCGTCGATCACCGGGAATGGGAAGTGGGTCTGTCCATGATCACGTTACCTGACCAATGGCAAAACATCGATCAACGAGACAACACGATCGGCTTACGCATTCATCCATGGTCGCCCCCGAGCGACGAACCCGAAGTGAAGATATGCCGGGACCGCCACAGAATCGACCCGTCGAATTGTTTCAAAGGTGTAAAGGGTGATGAGATCAAGGGATCCATCGAAATGGAAACGCACATCAAGAGTGACGACTACGACTCGCTGAGGCATATCCTGACTGTCCTGAACACCAGACTGAATGATTTGTGGAACCTGCCTCCCATCTACAATCATTTGGCCCATAAACCCGTTCGTTTGGATCCCAATAACAAGGAAATGACCGACCACGAGAAGCAAGAGCAGACCGAGTACGAAACTCGAGAGGTGATGCGCCAAGGGGCCGTATCAAGAGGTCCCTTCGTGTCTTTCAAGAGAGACAACACCAACGACAAAGTGTATCTGAAGATCAATCACGTTCAGTCGCTTTTCTGGTTTGACGTGTTGCCGAAAATCGAACTTCGTCTGTGTGGACCCATCGTATCCATGTTGGGATGGCCTGGAAACGAACTGTTGGTTTCCCTGCAGTCAATCGATATGACCGGCGCCGATGGCCAAAGTCTACGGTATTTCTACGCCCACCACACCCCAAATCTTCAAATCCAGTACGATCTGTTTTACATCTACACGGACATTATCGAACCCCAGACCGTGGGCGACGTGAAGGCTACCTTGTTGGACGTGATTCCCAGTCGACGATTGTATCACCGCCCCGCCAGGATTCACTACTTACCTCTGAAGTACAGTCGACTAAGCTCCATTGGTCTCTATATAAGGAACGGAATGGGGAAAGCCGTGCCATTTCTCGACGGTAAGGTGGTGACCCAACTTCATTTTCGCCGCCGATGATGATTCGAGTGTACAAAGGTGGAGTGCTCAGACAGCGAGGGGCTGGCAATGGTCTGGTGGTGTACAGGGGAGGAATTCTGAGACAACAGGGTGCCGGTCGATGGTCGGGGTTATTGAATGCCGTCAAATCGGTCGGGAAGACCTTGTGGTCGGCCGGTAAAGCTGCCGTGAAAAAGAATGTGGCCCAAGTGTTACCCAAAGTGGGGCAAAGCGTGCTCGACGCCGTCAGTGGTCGTGAAAAATGGAACTGGAAGAAAGTCGCCCAGGACACGCTTCGCCCCGCGGTGTCAAACACGATGTCCGACACACTCAAGAACGTGGTCGCCCACCTGGAACCTATAAAAGACCCCTCACGAACCCCGTCCACTTCACATCGTCCGAAGAGGAAGAAGAAGACACAGGTCACCTCTCACAAGCGACGTAAACTAGATATCTTCGACCATGGCTACGCAGGTAATGCGCAATGATTCCTGTCCCTGCGCGCGAGACGAATTGCAGGATTTGTTCAGTGTACCCGACACGCAGACGGCCATAAACAAGGTGACGAAAATCAGAAAGTATCCACTGACGCCCGACTTGAACCACGACGGACCCATCGAATTTTATATTTCCAATGCCACCACCGATTTCATCGATCTGGCCAACATGACACTGCACGTGGCCCTGAAGGTGACCAAGAACAACGGGGATGACCTGGATGCGGATAGTCAAGTCGCACCCATTAACAACTTGTTTCATTCGTTGTTTAAAGACGTCAAATTACGCCTGGGAAAGGATGCCGAAACTTTGGTCACCACCTCTCTGCCCACCTATCCCTACCGGGCTTACTTGGAGAATTTGCTGAGTTTCGGTAAGGGAGCCAAGAACGACCATCTGTCGAAACAAGTCCTGTGGGAAAAAGATACCGCCGGGCAGTTCAATTCCACGAAATCCGTCGCCACCGCCGGAGACGGTGGACGACAGGCTCCGAGTAACAAAGGATTGGAACAACGCCAGAAAACCATCGCTGCCAGTCGCACCTTTGAATTGCAGTCGCGTCTACACTTGGACATGTGTTTACAAGATCGGTATCTGCTGGACGGTGTGGACTTGCGGTTGAAATTGGAAAAGCAATCCCCGAAATTTTTTCTGATGTACGGCGAAGGCAACGATGCCGAAGACTACAAAGTCGAGTTCACCAAAGCCTACCTGGATATCCCGTTCGTCACTCTGGCTCCCAGTACCTACACACGGGTGGCCGCGCATTTTCAATCGTCCAACGCCAAGTATCCCCTGAAACGCGTGGTGGTCCGCGACATGGTCATTCCCGACAATCGTGCCAGTCACGTCCTAGACAATCTGTTTGTCACCGAAAGTCTTCCCAAGAGATTAATCGTGGGTATGGTACGTAACACGGCCTACGACGGAAGAAAAAACAGAAATCCCTTCCAATTCGAACACAATCAATTGCAGAACATCAAATTGACCAAGAACGGGGAAATTGTGGACGAATACGACGTCGATTTTCCCCAGCGACAAGCCATCGCACCATACCTGGATTTGATGAAAAGAGTGGCCGTCTTAAACACCCGAGAAGACCTGGACCTCCCTTTCAACGACTATATCAATGGGTACACTTTGTATTGTTTCGATTTGACCAACGACCACGGAGCCGACGGTAACTACTTTCATCCCAAAGCAGCGGGTAACCTGTCTTTGGAACTCAAGTTCGGTGCGGCCCCGACCAATCACCTCAGTCTTGTTCTGTTTGCCGAATACGACAATGTCTTGGAAATCGACGCCAATCGACAAGTCATCACAGATTGGTGAGGCTCTCTCCAATCGACAACTGACACGGGCTTTAGAAAAACACCTCCCCTCTAACGTGTTCGGGGGCGTGTGGGCTCGTAATCATCTGGATATACTGCGCCCGACCTCGTACCCCAAAGCCTACGTCATCAACACGGACGACGAAGATCAACCCGGTAGACACTGGACCGTGTTTGTGTGCGAAGGACCAGATCACATTACCTTCTTCGATTCCTACGGGTGTCCCCCTGATGTTTACGGAGAAGCCTTTCGACGTTTCGTCCAAGATCTACAACTCCACTACCAACCCCGATGGATTCAGGGACTCGAGAGTGTCGTCTGCGGCCATTATTGTTTGTATTATTTGTGTCATCGGTTTCACGTTCCCTCCCCGCACGCCCTTTCGGTGTTCGGGCACGTGTATCGTGTGAACGATATACTCGTCGAACAATGGGCTAGGGATCATTTTCCCGACTTGCAAAAAGACCAGAAGAAGGGACAACGATGTCGATGCTTTTTTGCTCTGTAAATATGTTCAAGTTCAATTAAATTTGTGTTCATTTTGTGTTGAATAAAATGCTTTGTAAATATGTTCAATAAAATGTCGACAACATATCACGTGTCTGTTGTTTGTGACGTCATGTGACGTCATGCTATTCTGATTGGTGGAAAATGGTATCGTCCCAACACCTTAGACTCGTCCCGTCTCGAACTATAAATAGGAGTGTCAAAGCCCAAAGAAGTCACAAGCAAAATGGATCGAAAAGATAAAAGATATTGCGCCACTTGTGGGGGGTATTACCCTTTGTCTAAGGGGAACAGTCCGGAGGTCGATTACTTGGTCTGCTTCTGGTGTGGGGTAGATGTGTCGAACACCTACCAAAGGCGGTCGAAGCATGCTGTAAAATGCGAGAAGCGACCTGTTCCACGGTACTCGGCGGATCATCCAAGATGTTCCTGTTAACCCTCTCATTGAGAGGACAACGGCCCTTTTCAGGGCCAACTTAATCAATGGAAAAGAGTTGTTTCCCCTTCCCTCCCTCTCTTCCCTGCTTCTTCTTCTTCTTCTCTCCTTCTCTCTCTCTCTCTCTCTCTCTCTCTCTTTTCCCGCGCGCGCCCCTCTCTCCGTACGTCATGCACGTGCAAGGTCACGCACGTGCAATCGCACGTGCAAGGGGTCATTTAGGTCACGCACGTGCCAGGGGTCATCCAGTGCAAGGTCACGTGCACGCGCATGCACGCACATGCACGCACGCGCATGCGCGCACGTGCGTCCCTCAACAAGCCCCCTAACTACTTGAAATGTAAATATAGACTAATTTTTTGATTTTCTAAAAAAATTAAATATCTTATATTAAAATACATTTTACAAATCTGATATAACAAATGTCTGATTTGTGAAACAAAAGTTAATTTTTAGATACAAATCTTAATTTTAGTGTACAAATGTCGAAATACGACAACAAATGAAGAAGTAAGAATTAAGGACTAAGGATTTAGAACTAAGAACTAAGAACACTGAATAAAGAGCTGTTTGGTCTTCCATACAGCTAATGTTCTGGGTTTATGTGATTCACCATGTAACAAATACTAGTATTTATTTACTTACTTTTATTGTTCTTTAGGTAAGAAGTGTGGGTGGGGTGGGGGAATTGATTAACCTCGTGGTTTTTCTCCTGGTCGAGTAGCGTAAAATCCCGTTTTTCTTTTCCTCTCTCTCTTCTCTCTCTCCCTCGACTGTTTTGAGTTTTAAATGGCCCACTGACAATGATTGACTTTTGTTGTTTATTCCATAGTTGGAGGTTTTAGAAGATTTATCCAATTATAAAATGTGGATTAATTATATTTAATCCCTTTGTATTGTACAATGATATGTCGATGCAATAAAATATGTTTAAACTAATTATATTCATTTAATTTTATTTTCTTTGTGTGGTGACAGTCGGTTGTGCTGTTGGTAGTGATGGTAGTTGTTGCGCAAGACAGGGGTGGGTGTCGATGTTACATAAATTATATTCGTTGTTTTATTAAAACATATACTGAGCGCCATAGAAAACGCATCACTTAGTTTTTCGTATAACAAAATGATCCTGTAAACATATCTTATTTATTTTCCTTCTTATTGTGAACAATATTGAAATGGGAACACATCAATAACAATACATTTGTACACTTATGGATATATAATCTGTAATCAACGGTACAAAGTCAGAGGGGTCAAAATGAAAAGTACGACACAGATGGTTAATTCCATGCGAGGTCGCCACACAGCGTGCGTAAGAGCCCGTGGAGGACACACGCGCTTCTGAAATGGGGGTTTAACGAAGTGGTGCATGCTCCATAGTGTGTGCTACGAGGGGAATGGTGCCCGGGACCGGTGCTACGGCCTACTCTTATATTGAATTCCAACTGCCAAGTATTCTTTTACGTCTCATCCGAATGAGTATACGTTTTCCAAGGCCCTTTGTGTTGCAACAGTGGCAAGGGGGAACCGCGCCGGTGAGTTTCGGTGGATTTTCAGTATGAAAAGACCTTCTAAAGGAATTTGTGGTGGGTCTTTCAGTATTTTCACTAAACAATACTCAAATAGACTATCGCAAGACTATATATATATATATATATATATATATATTATAAGTGCCCTTCAGAAGAGAAAGAGAGAAAAATGGGGTTTAACGTCCATTCGACACAAACTAGGTCATTTCGGGACGAACATATGGTTTAATTTTATTTCAATAATTCGCTTGCGCGCAGGGGTCTTTAGCAGTAGGAGGAAACCGGAGTGCCCGGAGGAAGCCCACGAGGTTGAAAAGGCGCCCCTATCTCCATGCCACATACGCTCACACCGGGGATCGATACCACAGCCATAAGCCAGAGGTGACCGACCAGCTAGAGGTCGAAGCGCGGCACTCTTTTTTTCTTGTAAAATATTTATTCAGGATAATAATATATAATACATTATATGTTACATTTCTACACGTCATGAATGGTACAATAGATGAGATAAAATAAAAACAATATTTTTGTTTATATACATATTTTTCAGTTATATATGTATATGTATATAATTTAAAAAAAAAATTAAAAAAAAAATTAAAAACAAGACTACCATTGCATTGTAAATCAATCCAAAAGGTGGTACGTAACTAAAAGTAAACGTCTCGGATATGACAATTCGGAAAACCCGGCTCTCGAAGGGCGAAAGTCTTGAAAGTTTCGAGATGATTAGGTATTCCGAATATTTAAAACTTATCGTCTCCATCTATAACAGTCACAATTATACATGTGTAGTATTAGTTAGAAGATCTCGGATAAGATACCTTTACAAGTCGATAGTTATTGTACCATCTAGTTCATAGCATGTGGACAGAGATGGTGTGATGAATGTTTGAGTAAAATTTAGCTTTTTGTTGTTATAGTATTTACTAACTATATATAAAGTATGTTTAAAAACAATTTTGAATAATTTTACAATATCAACCTCTATATTCTTTGAGAGGCATTTAGCAATTGATTTGTGATATAATACTAGAAGAACACCTTTTATGGATACAATCACTTGGTTTATTGTACTGCAACGTTTCAACAAGATTTTACAAGATGTTTTCAAGCAAATACCCAAAACGACTAGTAAAATCTTGTTGAAACGTTGCAGTACAATAAACCAAGTGATTGTATCCATAAAAATAGGTTGCCAGGCAACGAAACATATGCCCACACAGCAGCCAAATCGTCCGGGCAGTCAACAAGAGTTGTCGCATATTAAGGATTTATCAGAAAATCATTAGAATTTGTTTGGTTTTTATAATCAAACGGTTTTTTTAAAATCAGATAATAATTGTGACCTCCAGAGGCACCACAAGCTAAAAAGGGTGATTTTTCGTACAATCAGGGGACATAATTCAGGAAGTAATGACCCGATGGGCACAAATATCGAAAGGAACCAAGATCTTTGGGTTATAAACATACCTGTCAAGTTTCATCAAAATCGATTCAAAATTGTGACCTCTATAGGGTCCACAACCTTGATATAACATATTTTCACACTATTCGTGTACAAACGGCGGCCATTTTGTCCGTCAATTCTAGTCCGATTTTCACGAAATTCAAACTCTCTCTTCATTACCATGTAACGGTGATATAGTCAAATGTTTTTTTTAAATCGGATAATAATTTTGACCTCCAGACGGACCAAAAGCGAACAAAAGCGATTTTTCGGACAATCCGGGGACATAATTCAGGAAGTTATGATCCAATGGGCGCAAATATCGAAGGTAACCAAGATCTTTGGGTTATAAACATACATGTCAAGTTTCATCAAAATCGGTTCAAAATTGTGTCCTCTACACTGTTCACAACCTTTATATAACATATTTTCACAATATTCGCGTACAAACGGCGGCCATTTTGTCCGTCAATTTTGGTCCGATTTTCACAAAATTCATACTCAACCTTCATAACCATGGAATGGTGATATAATCAAACGTTTTTTTAAATCGGATAACAATTTTGACCTCCAGAGGGACCACAAGCTAAAAAGGGCGATTTTTTGGACAATCAGGGGCCATCATTCAGGAAGTTACGATCCGATGGTCGCAAATATCGAAAGGAACCAAGATCTTTGGGTTATAAACATACATGGCAAGTTTCATCAAAATTGGTTCAAAATTGTGACCTCTATAAGGTCCACAACCTTGATATAACATATTTTCACACTATTCGCGTACAAATGGCGGCCATTTTGTCCGTCAATTTTGGTCCGATTTTCACGAAAGTCGAACTCAACCTTCATAACCATCGAACGGTGATATAATCGAACGTTTTTTTAAATCGGATAACAATTTTGTCCTCCAGAGGGACCACAAGCTAAAAAGGGCGATTTTTCGGACAATCAGGGGCCATAATTCAGGAAGTTACGATCCGATTGGCGCAAATATCGAAAGGAACCAAGATCTTTGGGTTATAAACATGCATTTCAAGTTTCATCCAAATCGGTTCAAAATTGTGACCTCTACACTGTTCACAAGCTAAAAAACGTGATTTTTCGTACAATCAGGGGCCATAACCCATGAAGTTACAGTCCGATACATGCCAATATCGAAAGGAACCGAGATCTTAGGGTGATAAACCTATGTTTTAAGTTTCATTGAAATCGGATAAAAATTGTGACCTGTAGACTGTTCACAAACAATTGTGGACGGACGGACGGACGGACGGACGGACAGGGGCGACGACAATATACGTCCACATAAAAATGTGGGCGTATAAAAAGTGTTTTAGTATTATAAATATCAACCTCTATATAATAATCTATGGATCTCATTCTTCGTTTATAGATTGAAAATCGGGCACAACTAAATATCAGGTTACACAAATCATTAGAATGGGACTTATTGTTAGACTGGAGTCCCAGTAATAAGCAGGTATTAAAATCGGGTTTACATAACTTGTATGGTAATATATCATTGATAAATTCTTTAATTCTTAATTTAAAATAACGTAAATCTAAACATTCAATAATAACATACACTTGGGTTCTATAAAACAGTTATCTAGCAGTAAGTTATAACATACTTTTGTAGTGAGTTGCTTGGGTAGTACAACTTTACCCTTAATATTGAATATATACTCTTGGTTCTTTCCAGTATAACACTCACTATTAATGTCTACCCAATGTTGTGGTATAGATAATAAAATAATATTATACAATTTAGTTATCTTATCTGTATCATAATCCAGATATTCTGAGTGTTTAATATCAATAATAGTGTGTACAGGCACAAAACCAGGCTTCACACAATATCATATATTTTAACTATATTAGACAGTTTAAAAATATCAAAGTGCAACTTTCTACAATTATTAATTATAAGTGGATTATAGAATAAAGGCGGGCATGAAACTTCAAAAATATTACAAGAGTTTGGTCTAGAATTACTCCAGGCTAAAAGTAATGTTCTATAGAAAACAGGTAAATCTTTTAAAATCATATCATCACAGTGTATTTTAAAAATACCGTAGCTTAAACCTAGATTTAAATATTCAATAATAACATACACTTGGGTTCTATAAAACAGTTATCTAGCAGTAAGTTATAACATACTTTTGTAGTGAGTTGCTTGGGTAGTACAACTTTACCCTTAATATTGAATATATACTCTTGGTTCTTTCCAGTATAACACTCACTATTAATGTCTACCCAATGTTGTGGTATAGATAATAAAATAATATTATACAATTTAGTTATCTTATCTGTATCATAATCCAGATATTCTGAGTGTTTAATATCAATAATAGTGTGTACAGGCACAAAACCAGGCTTCACACAATATCATATATTTTAACTATATTAGACAGTTTAAAAATATCAAAGTGCAACTTTCTACAATTATTAATTATAAGTGGATTATAGAATAAAGGCGGGCATGAAACTTCAAAAATATTACAAGAGTTTGGTCTAGAATTACTCCAGGCTAAAAGTAATGTTCTATAGAAAACAGGTAAATCTTTTAAAATCATATCATCACAGTGTATTTTAAAAATACCGTAGCTTAAACCTAGATTTAAATATTTTCTTAGCAAATATGTCATTTTATCTTTCCAAATGGCGTTATGTGTAGAATCAAAGTTCATCACGTGCATTTTGCATACCGATAGATCATTGGCCAAACATGCTATTTTATTGAGATTTCGTCTAATAGTTTGGATGCAGCTATGGCGAGTGTGGCGGCAGCCAGGGTAAGCTTACTCTTCCGGACACCTGTTACCACTGTTTGTCGTGTATTTTCTACACGGGGAGCAGTCCATTTGCTGATTACACTATTTTGCCTAATAACGTTTTTAGGACTTCGAATTCTGTCTAATGGTTTGGATTGTTCGTACTTGGTTTTATTTTATTAACCACTTGATACAAAAAGCATCCGATTTCATAGCTATATTAGGAAGGCCTAGGCCGCCTATTGATCGGCTACCGATTATCGAGTTGCATTGTATTCGAGGTGGCTTATTGTTCCAAATATAGCTTAACACGTGTTTTGTTATTTCACGTGCAACCGAGCAAGGGATAGGAATAACGCTCGCCGTGTACCAAAGTTTAGATAACAGTAAAGACTGAATGACAACAATCTTGCCATGTATTGTAATCTTCCGTTTAAACCACATGTTTAAAATACGTTTAATCTTAATAATTTTATCATCCCAATTCAATTGGTGGCACATATCTTTATTAGGGCCTAAATAAACACCTAGGATCTGTATACAATCCAGTTTAGTTATGATAGGGTTAATAAAATTAAACGATTTATATCTACATTTACCTATGGGTAACAATTCAGTTTTGTTAACGTTAAAATTCGTTATCAACCTTATCAACGGATTCTGTATTAACAAGAGTTAGATTGATAAATGATAGAAGTAAGATTATTGTATTTTATTGGTATGCGTTTAATGGGTGAATTTTTAATTAAAAGGTTTAAAGGTTCTGCACATAATACATATAAAATAGCAGACATAGGGCATTCTTGACGTATAGATCGTGTAAGTTTAAAATAAGGAGATAAATGACCAATTTTTTACAGTGCTAACAATATCATTACCTTGATTCCTGTTTCAGTACATTACCTTGATTCCTGTTTCATTTGAGGTCCTGTGTAGCCTATACATTGGCTTACACGTAAAATATCCCATGGTAGTTGGAATTCGTATGTCCGTCACTTTTAGCCCAGTCGAAACAGAACAGTAGGACGTAAATCCCCATTTCATTTCAGTTCGTCGGCAATTGGGGGGGGGGGGAATTCCCCTTCTTGTCCATACCAGCTAGGAAATGAAACCACATGACTTGTCAGATCTAAGATCATGGGGAACTGCCCCCACCCATAAACTGTTCAGAAGAAAATGGCGTTGTTATCAATTGCTAATTACCCTACATCTAACGTTACTGATATCTAAACAGACAACATGGTCATTATTGAATTAAAAGCAGATTTACTTTGCACGTGCAATGTACTTTATTTTAATAATTAATTTATATCCATATCATGTGCGTTGATGAGTTGACGTTCATTTGTTCATTTCATTCTGATGCACGGTTTTCCCATCCACTGACCGGGTGATGTTCCACTAGCACTTCCACCAGCTACACAGCCCCGAAGGTTGCCATAGACAATATTTCTTGTTTGTCGGGGGGGATGGTGGTGATACGCAATATTGCTCAATTTAGGGGAGGGAAGGGTCAGTGCATACGCGTTTAATTATAATGTCTGTTATTGGGTCAGTTGCCGAGGTTTCGATTCCCTGTTTGTGCGTGACAAGGAGTAGGGTCGCCTGTACAAACTCGTGGATTATCTCCGGATCCTCCTTTCTGCTCCACTACCAAAGACCCCTTTCGCACAAGGGAATTATTGAAATAAAATTGAACTATGTTTTAGTCCAGAAATAACCTAGGCTGTGTCAAGTAGACGCTTAACCCGCTCTCTCTAGTGCGCTCTCTAGTTCAAGGGCGTTGATCCCTGTTGTTTGTGGCCAAAAAGCGTTGTTGAAACCTGTAGATGGTCCGAACATCGACCAGGAAGTGATTGGAAACAGCTTGGGCAGTGTGGCTAGCGTCTGTTTTTTTACGCAATGACATATGTCATAGAAGCGTCCTGTCATACGTGTAAGTGATTGTAACATCAACCTGCTGCTATCAACACCCGGCTGGAGATCTTGGTAGCAGTCCTTATGTCATTGTGTAACTTTAACTTCTTGTTGGCATGTCTTATCTAACTTTCTTTGTCTGATAAACTATACTGAATGTTAAACCTGATATGATGCATGATACATTAGACAGGTGTCTGGTGAGCTCATTTATCTAGAATACTTTTATAAACTCAGAGAATACTTTTATAAACTCAGAACAGAAACGAATCGACAGTTAGGTCCGGGAGGCCAGACTAGGCGGGTGCCTAGTGAAGGTACCTCAGGGTTACTATTATGATGGTGTGATAATCTGCCAATCGCTAATATAATTAATGTTTCTTAACTTAACTACTTTAAGATCAACTCTCCAGTAGGTCGTTAACCTGTCATCCCTTTCAAGCCGTCATTGGGTAACGACGTTAATTCCATCTATTGTTTTTTTTACTGATTTATTATTTTGTTTAATCTTTAATGCATTGTTCATCAATCGACGTGTCAGTTTTAATTACATTTATCAATTTTATTTTCATCCTATTGTCTGTTTTTCCTTAAATATCACAAATATTGTACATTAAAGGCAGTCACTAGTTAGGATCCCTTACTAAGTGCAGCATCTGGCCTGTCAGTACTGTATGGCGATATATGTATATTTATGTTCCGGTATATTAAAGAATTCAACAATCATTCGAAGTCTGTTATATCCGAAGAGAGAATTTACACCTTTAAAGTTGGCGAAGACGTTTTGTCTCGCAAGACCCCTACCTCTCTACAAGTCATAGCGAGTATACCACGTCACCCCCAAACGACAACTTCACAATGGAACAGGTTTTAATCCCTGAAAAATTGGCTGAGATTTTTAAAATCATGGACATTGAAACAGATGCCAACTAATGGAGAATAGAAAGCAGAGGAAATAATTTTAGCGTTGTGCTAACATGTAGTGGCTTCTATTCTTCGGTGTCACAAAAGAGAAAATCAGACAGTAAACTTAAGCGAAATTGACACAGAAGTTACAAAGAAAAACAGCAGACTCAACAACCAAACGTAGCAGACTCAACAACCAAACGTAAGTACCATGACACACATACAGAGGAAAAACTGAGTAAAGAGCACCCTCTTCCTGATATCTCCACAAATAAATCGTCGAAGTCGAAGTTTTGCCAAACAAAAGCAGTGTGTGTTTTTAACAAGACCACCCGAACAGTAGCTGTTACCCAAGACTCGATTTCACAAACAGAATCTTCAATGAACGGTGGCAGGTACTGCGAAGATATGGACATTTTAAGGTTGCCACGGTTGAAACGCGACAACCCCTTCGTCGCGGTGATAGAGGAGTACAAGAGGACTATGTCCAACTGTAACTGTCCAGTGGAACCTACACCCTTTGCTCGAATTAAAAACATTCTACGACAGCGATATTTGGGCAATGCGGTTGACCATGAATTTCTAATACAAACCGACCGAGGGACATACTGGGAATGTGAAAAAATTGTAAGACAACACTGTGGAGATTTTAATCTGAGAACTGTGCCCGTGGAAAACTCTAATACTTATGAATGGGAATCTACCTGGAAATGGAGATCTAAGAATAATGCCTGTAGACAGTACTATTAGTTTTTGCTTTTTCGCATTACTATTCCTTCCCGCTTGCCTGTTTTCTTAATCCTTGAATGGGACTTCCAACGCAACGAACTCAATAATCAATGCCATCTTTTTATTTACATGATTCCAAGATTCAACAAAGTAAGGTATCATTTAGTTCGTATCTTTTAATAAGACACATGGACTCGTCTTTTCTAAAACAGAGGAAATTGTAATAGTTTGACAATCTTCGCGTCAGATTTGATAAAAGAGAAATCTGTTGTGAGCACCGGTTCGACCATAAAAATAGGAATTAGAGGTTCCTATTTGTCCATGCGTAAGCCTGGCCCGCGACCCAGTAGCTCAAAGGCCTTATTTTCTGATGCCCAAGTTTCCGCCGCCGAAGTCTGACGTTTTCAGAGCACCCTAGGTCTCTCTCTCAAACAAACTGAGAAGGCCCTAACGTTTATACGCACATGGAAGGGGCGTGACTCGGTAGAGACGGGGGTGATGGCAAAGCTATGTGACGAGGATAAAAGTTTAGAGCCTTTTTATTCCACCGCCGTGCTTGAGCTGGACTCGTCATCGAAAGATGAAGTTAGTAATATCGATAGAGTAATCGTCTATTACCATGATATCAAGGGCTTAATCGATAACGTGCTGGAGGCTCGCAGCGGACGTGAAGGGGAATATATGGTGAAGGTCGGCATAGATGGTGGTGGGTCGTTTCTGAAATAAGCCCTGTTTACAACGTCGAGTTAACAGCTTGCAACCTTTACATAATGAGTATCAATATTACATCTCCCTATCGGTATGAATTTTATGCTGTATTTGTGTCTCCAAACTGAATCAATAATGAACTTAGTATGTAAAATCTTTTATCCAAACGGAGTTAACAGTAAACGGTCATCAGGGGTGGATCTAGCAATTTTGAAAAGGGGGGCTACGCAAAGTGAGGGCACTGACCGTGGAGAGTGGGCACACCGCTGAGAGGGGGGTGGGGGGGTCCCCACAATATCATTATCCGTCATTTCCTTGCATCTGTAGCCTTTCCAAGAGCTATCTGATTGATATTTTCGTCTACGTAAACGTTCGGAACGGACATAAGTTTTTATTGGGTCTGAGAAAAGGCACTTTCAGCAGTAAAAAGGTCACTGTCGAAAATTGCGCCCCCCACTGAATCCGCCTCTGGTCATTACCAATCTGAAACCTTGCTGTGGTCAATGAAGCAAGTGACCATATGTGCTCTGTTCTTATTGTCCATACTTAAACTTTATTTTAGTGAATGACGCGAGCGATCAAACTTATGACTGTAAGAAATTGCCAAGTAAGATCAGATGATATTTTAAAAACGTTTCACCTTTATTGTGGTCGTCCCTGTTCTCAGGTCTGTCCCTGACTTCTTTAACAATCCTTTACTGTTTTGGGCCCTACAAGGTACATCGTATAGTCATTCTATAGATCAAACATCCATTGCAAGTAGACCGTAGTGCCGCTTTCCGGACGTTAAACTGGTTTTGGTAGATGCGATTGTCTGGCTAGCACTTAGGAGGAGCCCTGTATAAAATTGAACGTTGGTTGGCTGACCCGTAGGTGCTGTGTTTGACCCTAGTGTTAGCCGAGAAAGCACATCTGGACGTTCTGGCGTCGCTCCCCCTTGTCAGTGGTTCAAGGCAGGGATCCGGTATATATATTGACGTGCACGTAAACGAACCGTTGTCTGTTGGAATCCGGTTTATAAGTAGGTCCATAGCATAATTATTGAAATAGACATGTCCTCCCTCTCTCTCTCTTCCTATGTATTTCCCCTGCCCGTCACTGACCGTATCATGTGAAAAACATTCTACCTACATCTGATGCTATTTGTTGCAGGGGGTGAAAACATTGCTTTGGAAAAACCAACCGATCAGAGCACAAACCATGATGGTAATACAGCCATAGAACAAGCTAGTGAGGCCGTTGACGGAGACAGAGATGGCCACCATATTTAGGAAGTAAGTTGTCAACACACTGATTACTATGACTACAATCCGTGGTGGCAAGTTGATCTAGAATGGATGTAAGACTTCACAAGTATAACCATATCCAACAGATATGATGATAAACCCAGTAAGTTACCATGGTAACATTCAAACCTCTCCCATTTACAGTTGAAGTAGAGTATGTAGAAGGCAACTACAGTCTATAGTGACTTGCAGAAGCAATCCCGTTGCGTTGTCCCCCTAAGTCAAACACGCGTTCAGTTTGTGAATAGGTTTATTATGTTTATTACATCAGTACGTTGCATTAAATACAGGAATGAGCGTTACATCATTGCGTTGCGTTGAGATACAGCTTTATGCGTTATCGTATTCGTTAATAATGGCACACATGTCATACGTTAATAATAATCATTATAATGCACTACGTTTCTTACAAACGAACACGAACACGAACACGGTTTCACTGAAATTATAAAAATAACAGCGAATTACAATACTATATACTATTACAATGTAAGTAAAAGATATAAGCTTAAACTAAACTGATAACCAAAGCTTTTGGCCTAATGAAATATGAAATTACATTATCCTAACAATCATTATCAAAATCCTGCGTCTGCCTCATTTGGCAAGTCGCCAAATCTTACACAAACCCATGTGCGCAGTGACTAACTTTAAATGACCAAAATCAACATATATTTACGTTAACAATACACGAATTTTACATAAAAATGCTCTATAAACTCTTATATCATATTCACAACAATATAAAATCCACTTACAACTTGTGAGGGGACTTAGGGACGTTATTTTATCGTTGCGTTTTCGTTTGCTGCTCTCACGGCAGCCATCATGGCGTTTACATAGTTACGCATAGTACAAATTATGAACTAGGATTATGCAACGTCTAATTTACAGACACGGATCAAATAATGATGCAAATAAGGACTTCTGCAGTAACATACCGGCCCCTAAACAATTTATTGTTTACTATCAAAGGTTACGGTAGAAGTGAAAACCCATAAGTCATAACATATCATTTTTTATACAAATTAATTGGACAAACTAAATTTAAGGCATTAAACATATTAATTTCGTAACAGGTCTGCGAATAACTGATGTCTGTGTTTTAACAACACCACTACGAACTAATCCGTTTGCGTCACTAAATGTTTCAATTATTCGTCCCATACACCATTGATTTCTGGGAGCATTGTCATCAACTACTAAAACTATATCGTTCAGTGATAAATTACGTTTTGGCTTAAGCCACTTAACACGTTCTTGTAGCGTAGAAAGATACTCTTTTTGCCAGCGTCTCCAAAAGGTATCCGTAAGATACTGTACTTGCTTCCAATGTTTACGAGCAAACACGTCTTCACGTTGAAAATCACCAGGAGGTAAAATCCATTTAGTACGCATCGTAAGTAAGCGGTTCGGTGTTAACGGATCTAAATCGTTCGGATCATCCGACACAAAAGTTAGAGGACGGCTATTGATAATAGCTTCTATCTCACACATGAACGTACGAAAAGATTCGTCATTAAGCACAGGATTACTATTAGATAACAGCAATGCGTTGAGAACTTTACGTATAGTCCTAATTTGACGTTCCCATATGCCACCTTGATGGCTTGCTGTTGGAGGATTGAAAGTCCACTTAATATTACGTTGCAATAATTCGCTATTGATTTGACGTTGATTCCATTTTTCAATTTCTAAACGTAGTTCACGCTCACCACCACAGAAATTTGACCCATTATCGCTACGTATTTCCTCACATTGCCCCCTTCTGGCGATGAATCTACGGAGGGCTTGTATGAATGAACTGGTATCTAGGGAAGATGCGACTTCTATGTGAATAGCACGAACAGATAGGCAAGTAAAAACTACTCCGTAGCGTTTAAGTGATTTGCGACCCTCTCTAATTATAAACGGTCCAAAATAATCTACTCCTACCCTAGTAAAAGGAGGGGAAACTGTTACTCTGTCCTTAGGCAGATCCGACATTTTTTGAGTCATCACAGGTGCACGTAACTTACGACAAAGAACGCATTTAGACAACACGTTACGAACAACAGAATTACAGTTTATCACCCAATATTTTTCCCTCAGCATAGCAATAGTATGTCCTCTACCGGAATGTCCTAGAGCTTGATGAGTATTCCTAATAAGAAGATTAGTAACATGTGCATTACGTGGTAAAATAATAGGATGCTTTGCATTCTCAGGTAAATCAGAATTTCGTAGACGTCCACCAACACAAATCAGTTCACCTATAACAATTGGATCTAAGCGATACAAATTACTACTCTTTGACACAGTTTTGACTCGTTCATTTTTCGGTAATCCACTGTTATGAGACAATAAATGATATTCTTGAGGAAAATACTGTTGTTGAACAAATTTGAGTATAGCGTTTTCGGAATTTTGAAGCTCTTCCGCGGTAAAGTCTTTAAACACATGCTTGCTGTTTCTTATATTCTTAATCTTATTGGCTAGATAACGTCCACGTTCTGCACCAACCAATACCACTGGAACATCTTGTTGAAGTATTTTCACATCTCGAACACGTTTTAAGAGAAGGGTTCGTAAACGAAGAATATGAGCGATAGCACGTTTGAGTTTGAACCAATCGGAATAATATTCAATTAATCTTTGCAAGGGATAATTTTCGACGGTCACCGTTACTAACGACGTAAGTTCAGTCTTGACCTCAGGATCACTTGAATCAACATCAACAAGCACTGGTTGTTGTGGCCAATTTTCTGTTGATGTCCATAAAAACTCCGGCCCCGTGAGCCAACGTGGGTTCTCCATGAAATCGTTTGTGGAAATTGTCCTTGAAGAATCATCGGCTGGATTAAGAGCTGAGCTAATATACTTCCACTGGTGTGGTTCTGATGAGCTTCTTATTTCGCTAACACGATTCGCGACGAAAACATGAAACCGTTTAGATTCGTTACTTATATACTGCAGAACAGTTGTACTGTCTGTCCAAAATGTGACAGTTTCCGGAACCAAATCAAGTTCATTCTTTAAAATGCGGCTTAAACGTACTGATATTGTGGCTGCTGATAGTTCAAGTCTCGGAATCGTCTTCGACTTCAATGGAGCTAATCTTGATTTGCCGATAAGGAAAGCACAATGAATCTGATTGCGATCATTAAAAACACGTTGATAACATACTGAACCATAACCTATGGATGAGGCATCTGAAAAAATATGAATCTCTCTTTTCACGATTTGACCGAAATTTGAAGGAATAAAACATCTGTTAATTTTCAATTCATCTAATTTTAGAATCTGATCCCTCCACGAAATCCATTTTTGCTTAAAATCATCTGAGATTGGATCGTCCCAACCTAGCTTAGCTGCACACAATTCCTGAAGAATTCGTTTGGCTTGTAAAGTTATAGGGCACAAGAAACCCAAAGGATCGAACACGGAACCAATTACGGAAAGAATGCCCCTTCTTGTGAAAGGTCTGTCTTTAAGAACGATACTGAAGTTAAAAGTGTCACTTTCGATACACCATCTCACACCAAGAGCGTGTTCAATAGGCAGATCATCATAATCAATGTTAATGTGTTTAATATCTTTGGCTCGTTTATTCAAATCAATGCTGTTAATAACAGCTCTGTTATTGCTAATAAATTTGGTAAGATTAAATCCACCAGTTTAACATATACCCATTAAGTCATTCGCAAGTTGAGCGGCTTCTTGCTCCGTTTCACAAGATTTCAATAAGTCATCGACGTAAAAGTTACGTTTCATTGTATTTGTTACAGCAAATCCAAAATTAATGTTATCGTCTGTAGTTTTCTTGAGAGCGAAACTTGCCACACTTGGGGAAGAAACAGCCCCAAAAATATGGACAGTCATCTGATATTCCTCTGGTGGTTTGTCCGTATTTCCGTTGGGCCACCAAAGAAAGCGCAAGTAATCCCAGTTATCAGGTGAGACGTTTACCTGGTAGAACATTTTCTCAACATCCGCCATAAATGAAATAGGATGTTCGCGGAAGCGCATAAGAACACCAATCAATGAATTTGTAAGGTCCGGCCCCTGAAGGAGACAATCGTTTAATGATACACCGTTCCATTTAGCACTGCAGTCATAAACAACCCTTAGTTTATCCGGTTTCCTGGGGTGATAAATACCGTGATGAGGTATGTACCATGTCTGGGCATTTGACGCGTTTAATTGTTCAGGCGATACTTTAACCGCATAATGCTGATCTAACAAATCATTAATGAAATTAATATAATCCTCTTTGAACTCGGGGTTACAGTCCATCTTACGTTTAAGAGAATTAAGGCGTTTCAGAGCATGTTCTCGATTATTTGAAATGTGTGTACAATTATCCTTCAATGGAAGTGGAATTTCATAGTGACCATTTTTAAACACTGTTTTGTTTTCAACGAATTCTATGAATTTTTTGTCCTCTTGCGAATAACTAGGCTGATCACTGTTATAATCTTTAAAATCTGACTCAACGATTCGTTCAAATAACTTAGGAATCTCGGTTTCACGAACTGTGGGGTCTACAGCTACTTGGCGAACATAAGAATCATTGCTGATATCTTTTAAGAAAATGCAATTACAGTTTACATTTTTTGACGAAACGTCAGGCTTAATTGGGCCTATTACAGTCCACCCTAACCGAGTTAAAACCGCATAAGGGCCGTTGTCATGGCTAGCTATTACTTTCAGAGGTTCTAGCGCCTGTGGACAATTAGTTCCTAGGAGCATCCCTACTTTAACGTTAGGCATATATTTATGTATGAATATATCACGAAGATATTCCCATCGTTGTACAATTTCCGGTCTAGGTATTCTCGATGTAGACATAGGAATTTCATCTATAGAATAAACAGGAGGAATATCAATTGTATTTGACCCAGATAAGTCTGAAATTTGTAAATCTCTAAGAAGAGTGCTTCTAGTTTTATTTTGTCCATTCATTGTTCCCAGCAAAATCTCAGTTTCTTCACCATTTACATTTAAATCATTCATTAATTCATCAGAAATAAAACAACTACTCGATCCGTTATCTAAAACTAAATAAGTTAATATTTGAGCATTATTATCTTTACTAATGACATTAACAGGAACAACTGCCATCATAAGGTCAAAGTCATCATTATGTGTATTTGTTAATTCCTTGAATGTATCAACACAACCGTTTTGAATATCAGGTACAAAGTTAGATCTTTGTTGTGCGTTGTAATATGCGTTATCGTTGCGTTGAAATGCGTTATCGTTGCGTTGAAATGCGTTTGGTGCCGGTAGATGTGCGTTAGGTGAACTTGTAGCATTAGATAAACGTTTAACTTGTGTAGATTCATGATGCGGTTGTACGTTTCTGTTAACATTCGAATTAATATTCATGTCTTGCGTAGATGGAGATTTGTATGCAATCGAAGTACCGGTATTAGATCTTGTGGGTGGAACAAAGGTTTCTAAATGGAATGCGGTGGGGTGACTCTTTCCACATTTACGACAAGTCTTCTTATTTACACAGTTTCTTGAATCATGAAATTGGCGTAAACAACCAAAACAAAGTCGCTTTTCTCTCGCAAAAGCTCGACGTTCTTCATACGACAGCTTCTGAAATTCGAAACAATAATCTAAGTTATGCGCCTTGGCACAAAAAAGACATCTTTCTGCGTTACTACTGAAAATTGCTTGAGGAGCACTGTTAATACCTGTGGCAAAACTTTGTTTCGGTTTATATTCATTAAAAGACCTAGGAGTATTACTATTATTGTCAGTTATTTTACCAAACACTGGATTTGTTAAAATGTCTACTTCACAACTAACAAACTTAACGAAGTCCTCAAAGGTAGCGAGCTTAGCGGGATATTCGTCTGACTGTAAACTATACACTTTACGACGCCACCGATCACGCATTGAAAACGGTAATTTGTCCATAAGATCACGTAAATTTTGGGGATTATTTAACTCCTTGAGATAGTCAATGTCTGTCATAGCGTTCAAACACAATAACAGCTGCTGCGAAAACTTCTGAAGTAAATTTATGTTCTCAGGTTTCATAACTGGCCACTTTAAAAGTTTATTCATGTAAGCTGATGTAATTCGAAAATTATCACCAAACTTCTGACCTAATAATTGTTTTGCACGAGCAAAGCCTGCTTTTGGTTCCATATGTAAGCAACTTTTAATAACAGCATTTGGATCACCAATCGTGTACTGATCCAAGAAGTAAAGTTTATCACTATCATCATTCGCGTACTTTTCAATTCTATTTTCAAAGGCTTTAATAAAAGTTCTATACTGAAGCGGGTCACCATTAAATTTATGAACTTCAGGTCTTGGGAGAAGATTTCTGCGTTGCTGATTCAGAATAAGCTCTGACAATTCTATTTGTCGTTGAACAATGTTTTCTACAGAACTATTTGAGGCATTTACTAAAGGAGAGTTGTCACGCGAATCTTTTGGAGGGGTCGTTACAGGAGGTCTGTCAACCAATTTACTCGGGCTGCATGCAGACGTAGATTTAATTTGTTGATGTGTAGAATCTGGCTCTTCTATGAGTTTATTCAAAGCTCGTTGCCTGGCTCGCGATACATTCAATTCTGTTTGTAACTTTAAACGTTCTCTTTCTGTTTGTAGATCTAGCTCTTGTTGTCTTAATCGTTGTTGTTCGTTAATAGCTGCTGCCCTGGCCTCAAGCTCGGCCTGTTTTGCATGTTCCTTCGCGACAAGTACACTTGTGTTAGATTTAACTGAATTCTTTGATGAGGTAATGGAAACCTGATCATCATTGATTATTAACTGTGATTTCATTTCTGGGCCTGTATCATACAAACCACCCTCATTCCATGGAATTTCTTCCAGCCATGTATGAACGTATCTATCCGTAGGCTGTGCCATTTTTATGCGTTACGGTTAATATTCACAAACCAAGGAAAAGGTTCACGAAAGTTTGAAACTAAAATGTAGAAGGCAACTACAGTCTATAGTGACTTGCAGAAGCAATCCCGTTGCGTTGTCCCCCTAAGTCAAACACGCGTTCAGTTTGTGAATAGGTTTATTATGTTTATTACATCAGTACGTTGCATTAAATACAGGAATGAGCGTTACATCATTGCGTTGCGTTGAGATACAGCTTTATGCGTTATCGTATTCGTTAATAATGGCACACATGTCATACGTTAATAATAGTCATTATAATGCACTACGTTTCTTACAAACGAACACGAACACGAACACGAACACGGTTTCACTGAAATTATAAAAATAACAGCGAATTACAATACTATATACTATTACAATGTAAGTAAAAGATATAAGCTTAAACTAAACTGATAACCAAAGCTTTTGGCCTAATGAAATATGAAATTACATTATCCTAACAATCATTATCAAAATCCTGCGTCTGCCTCATTTGGCAAGTCGCCAAATCTTACACAAACCCATGTGCGCAGTGACTAACTTTAAATGACCAAAATCAACATATATTTACGTTAACAATACACGAATTTTACATAAAAATGCTCTATAAACTCTTATATCATATTCACAACAATATAAAATCCACTTACAACTTGTGAGGGGACTTAGGGACGTTATTTTATCGTTGCGTTTTCGTTTGCTGCTCTCACGGCAGCCATCATGGCGTTTACATAGTTACGCATAGTACAAATTATGAACTAGGATTATGCAACGTCTAATTTACAGACACGGATCAAATAATGATGCAAATAAGGACTTCTGCAGTAACAGAGTATGCATATTTGCCTGTTTATCTGCAGAGAGAGAGACAGAGAGAGGGGGGGGGCTCTTACATGGACATTTCTGCTTACAATGTCCACTCGACGCCATCTAGGTCATTTCGTGTAACTATAGTCACGTGGGGAAACCAACGAGGTACAAGCAGAGTTTTAATGACCAACCGTGCGATCTAACGTACACGAGGTCCCCCATCGCTCGTCATTGCTATTGTCGGTAGGTCTGACAAGTAACCTTTGACGGGATGAAAATGGTTCAAATTGGTAGCGTACGAAAATATCACATAGAGTAGAGATCATCTACTTCATACTTCGCGAATAGATCTCTGCCCTCAGTTGCCATCATATCCAAACATAAATATACTGTTTTGTAATGCGGCTCTACTCCGTTTTCCATCTGTCGTACACGCAAAGAGTATCAAAACTTTTCCATATACTTTACACAATTCGCGAAGTATACTTCTTATTTGCGACTAAAATCGGCGATTTAGGACTTAAAATGTCCGTCAACTAGCTCAGTGTCGGTTCGCAAGGGAAGCTTCAAAACGAGTCATATCGTAGTTATTTAGGAGATAAACACTTCCTGTTTCGCATTTACGCGTCTCGGGTCCTAATGATCTCAGGACATGTCTATTGGACAATAACACCCCTCTAAATGCGAAACAGGAAATGTTTAACGACATTGTAACATGCTTTTTACTATAATAAAAGTCATTACTAAAACAGAGGGGTGTTATTGTCCAATAGACAGTGTCTAATTGACCAATCAAAACGCAGGGTTTACGCTGAAGCATGTTACAATATTATTTCAAGACAAACACGTCGTTGTTTTAGCAAATGTATACCTATCTTTTGGGGTTGAGTGGAAGGTCGCTTCTCGTAAAATGATAAAACGAACCCCTTCATTCTGGAGTTGTTTTTGTATTTATTTCAGTTGTTGGTCACCGGTTGGCTGATGTGAGTGTAATGGTGTATGATACAGATCCACGATAGGTCGAGGGCGCGTGAGCGTCCGAAGGGGGTCGGGGGTTCTCTCCCACGAAAAAATTCAAAATTGACAAAAGCAAACCCATTTTCCAAGCATTTCAGACCAAAGCCTCCTATCTTTTCTTTCTCCTGTCCTGTGCCGTTCTTCGCCCCCCCTCTCCTTTCTTTCTCTTTTCTTTCTTTATAGGCCTAGACCCACCTTTATTTAATGAGCTTATGTCCACCAGTCCGGTACTGCGCAACAAACGAACAGATCAGATTAAGTGAAGGGATTCGGGGGCCAGCCACTGCGTTGTAAGTCTCGGGCCTGTAAGGATACAGACTTCACTCATAATGAAATACAAACTAAGAGATAAATCATCTAAAGAAAAAGAAATTATTAAAACGTCATATGTTATATGAAAGCTTTTGAAAATATTATGGCTTAATTAGATTGTAACATAAATTTGCGAACATACAACTGTAAGTCCTTCATCGTTTATGCAGATCAATTTATTTGAATTTCATGCCATTCGTACATGTATTGAAATCTTCGTCACAACTAATTTACTCTCTCCAATAAAATATTTTTAAAATGTTTGATGACAATATTTAGGTTCCACTATATTCTGGCTGTAACTGTTAATGTTTACTGTTTTATCCCCGTCACCTCCACTTCACACATAGTGAGAAATTCTGTTGGTTTGGTTATCCTGATAAACCTACCCACTGTTTTCTCATCACATTCGAAAGTTCTCACGGTACATCCAAAAACTCCTGGTATAAAAATACACAGTTTAGAAGGTGGATTACCGACTCGTGGATCTGTATCATACACCATTACACTCACATCAGCCAACCGGTGACCAACATCTGAAATAAAAACAAAACAACTACAGAATGAAAGGTTTCGTTTTATCTTTCGCGAGAAGGGCTCTTTCTTTCAACCTCAAACAATAGATTAAATTTGGTTTAATAACGACGTGCCCTTCTTAGCGGATTCCAACTGCCTACGTACCAAGCTTAGACTTTCGGTCTACAGTGAGCATCGCTTGAGAACAAGCACTGTTTACTGAGGTGAAGGTCCTTGCCGTAAGAGGGAAGTGTCTCAACTGTTAAGGGGCTTACCTGTGTGCAAGCAAATAGGGGATTACAAGTGTGAAATCAAAGGGGACCAGGCATTTTAGGTAGTCATCTATAATAGCCACACAAGATATTAAAAGTTAGCTAGAATCATTGGGGTTAATTTATCGGGACTGAACGAAGATACTCCAAAATGGGAAGAGAATGTAACAAAGTTCAAAACGTGTGTGTATGGAGTAATTGACCGAGATTACCAAACATTTGTTGAGATAATATGTGGTGGTTAAAGTGTGTTATAGTGAGAAGTATGTTATGGGGCGAGGTCAAGTGTGTGACGGGGCGAAGTGTGATGTTGGTTGATTTATTATTGAATGTTAATAAAGTTAGTATTGTTGTCATTGTATTAGTTTTGATATCCGTAAACGGATTCCGGAATAAAGCAGTGTGCCTGCAATACGTACATCTATAGGCAAGACCATGATTCAGAGGAAAGTATACTAAGCTAGTTGAGCGACATTTTAAGTCCTAAATCGACGATTTTAGTTGCAATTAAGACGTATACTTCGAGCATTTTGTAAAGCAATTAAAGATAAAGAGCTGTTGGCAGTTCTCACTAGTTAAAAACTGCGTAATATCAATGGATTTTTTAGACTTTGTGTAAATTATATGTGATGCAGTCCCCTGGACGGACTATTAAATAACATTTCAGGCATAAAGAAAGGCCTGCAATTGGCAAATTTAGCTCTTGTCTAATGTATGTTTAATTTGTTTCCGTGTAATAAAATTGAACAAGTTTATACAATCTTTGTGTGTATGACAGATGGAGAACGAAGTAGGCAGTAGATGATCTCTGTGTGATATTTTTCGTACGGTACCAATTTGAACATTTTCATCTCGTCAAAGGTTACTTGTCAGACCTACCCATACCAGCAATGACGAGAAATTGGATGACAGAATGATTGGTAGTTAGATCGCACGGTCGGTCATTAAGTCCCCGCTTGTACTTGACACGGATTAGGATTGCCTTCTAACCTCGTGGGTTTTCTCTGGATGATCCGAATTCCTTCAACTGCAAAATTCTTTATCGAAATAATATTGAAGTATGGGTTAGTACGGGACCGCCTAGTTTGCGTGGGGTGAACGTTCCCCCCCCCCTATTTAGCGGTATCTATCGCTCGCCTCTTTTCGTCTCGGCAGCCACGGCAGGTACACATTTTAATACAGTTTAAAAGCACACTGTACTTAAACATATATATAGAATGCTAAATGGGGTTAAGATCGTGGTTGCAATTGATTCAACTATGATAAATATACATACTCTATTTTATTCAACTGTAAATTGGAGAGATTTGGATGTTAGTATGGTAACTTACGGTGTTTATCATCATATCTGTTGGATATAGTAATACTTGTGATGTCATACATCCATTCTAAATCAACTTGCCACCATGGATTGAAGTCACCGGAAGCAGTGTGTTGACAACTTACTGCCCGAATATGGTGGCCTTCTCTGTTTCCGTCAACGGCCTCACTAGCTTGTTCTATGTCTGTATTACCATTATGGTTTGTGCTCTGATCGGTTGGTTTTCCCAATGCAATATTTTCACCCCCTGAAAATAATTTAAAAGTGACAAATAGTGACTATGTATGTTGTTAATGAATGTGACTACACTACTAATAGCAGCAGATGTAGTTAGAATCTTGAGAAATAATAAGGCCAATGAAGGGCAGGGGAGATACATATGAAAAGAGAGAGAGAGAGAGGGGAAGAGAGGTGAGGGAAAGGGGGAGAGAAAGAGCTAAATTTTGGGACTAACATGACTCACTTTAATTGCAATAATTAGACTATGGCGCTTTGGCCTACTCTAATATCGGATTCCAACAGACAACGGTTCTTGTACGTGCATGCCAATGTGTGTACGGGATCTCGGGTCTTTCACTTTACGTTATCTTTGCCAGACCCTCTGCCTGAAAATCCAGATGTGCTCTCTCGGTTACCACCATGATCAAACACATGACCTCCAGGTCAGCGAACCAACGTCTTACTCACTGAGCCATGCGACCCACCCACCTTGAATCGTTCAAACCTCCGCAAATAAAATGTGGCGCCCCTTTAAATTTTCTACAGGGTTCCCGCTTAGTACTAGCCAGACATTGAAAACCAGTTTAACGTCCGGAAAGCGGCACTACGGCCTACGTGCAATCGATGTTTTAGCCATAGAATGACTATATGATGTCCCGTGTATGGCCTAAAAACAGTAATTAATTATTGACGAAGTCGGAACAGGTCTGAGAACAGGGTAACCACAATAAAAAGTGAAATGTTTTTAAAATATCATCTGATCTTACCTGGCAATTTCTTACATTCATAAGTTTGATCGCTCGCGTCCTTCACTAAAATAAAGTTTAAGTATGGACAATAAGAACGAAGCTTCATTGAACAAAACAAGGTTGGTGATGAACGTATACTGTTCAATCCGTTTGGAGAAAGGTATCATATACTAAGTTCATTATGTTTGGAGACATAAATACAGTATAAAATTGATACCGATAGGGAAGTGTAATATTGATACTGGCTATGTAAAGGATGCAAGCCGTTAACTCGACGTTATAAACACGGCTTATTGGTCAATTTAAATCAATATTGATGTTGTGATCTTACCGCGAAAAGACTGACAGGGGCGGATCCAGAATTTTCAGAAAGAGGGGGCGTGCTGCACCCACTTGGGAGGGCGAAGCCCGGAACCGTGATTTTTGAGTGGAAAAAATGGCCACACGGACTAATTTCATAATAGTACTATAAATTACGATTTCCAACCTAAACTATTTTTGTTATTCTTTCTGGCGAGAATATTTGGAGCTAAAAATTGTTCGCCACCTTAAAAGAATGAGGGGGCCTGCGCCGTGTGCGCCCCCTCTGGATCCGCGCCTCAAGAGAGTCTTCTCATATCCAATATTCAGGACCACATGAACATTTCAAATCGCGTGTCAGATTGATTTCGAGCACTATTGGTAATGAAGCGACGTAATGAAACGACTTAATAAGCGGGGCCCACAAAAGAATAATACCAATGCAGTCTGGAATAAACAAACACCAAAGACTGACATTCAATTTGCACTCTCTTCGCGTAATCCACCGAACAGTAAAAACAACAGATCCGATTGAATGTATTAACCACCCGTCGTTATAAACCCCACCATCTAAATAAAGGGTACACAATCCCAACAGAAAGAGTCTAAAATACTTACCATGTATTCCATATATTTCCACTTCACAAAGAGTTAAGAAATTTGACTTCTCGATAGAAATCTTGACAAATCGACCATGGACGCCATCGTTACATCTGATCATGTTTTTACCTGTATTGTAATCAACCACTGAAGCACAACAATTACCTTCTGAAGAGTTGTTTATCGTTGGATCAGAATCGTAGACTTCATAATTAACGTCATGGAGGCGTTCAGCTGGAAAGAAACAATCTTTGTTTAATAGCCGACCGCATTTTCTGCACCAAGAATATAGCTGTGGAAACATTGGCGTGCGTGTAAAAGAACCCTTAAACACTGGAATTTGATTTAAGAATAGGCTGTAGTGCTGCTATCCCTCAAATACACGGGGGGGGGGGGTCTAGTGTGCCGCGCTTCGATCTCTAGCTGGCCGGTCACCGAGCGTACCATATTCGCTGGGTCCCTCTTAGTTCAACAATGCTTGCAGGTTCCTAATCAATCCATCAGTGACGTTCCTCATCAGTCCAACTAAGACCCCAACCCTACCATACTCGCAGGTTCTTAATCAATCTATCCGTGACCCCAAACCTACCACACTCGCAGGTTCCTACTCCGTCCAACCATGACCCCGACCCTACCATACTCGCAGGTTCCTAATCCGTCCAACCATGACCCCGACCCTACCATACTCGCAAGTTCCTACTCCGTCCAACCATGACCCCGACCCTACCATACTCGCAGGTTCCTAATCAATTCATCCGTGACCACGAACCTACCATACTCGCAGGTTCCTACTCAGTCCACCCGTCACCCCGTAGCCTGTTTCGTTATCTGTAAATATCTATACTTACGATAGACTGCCTCGTTGTACACCAATATAAAACGAATTAGAAATGTTTCCATCAAATCAACAAGGAACCAGGGTTGATAATCTTCTCCCTGTGTTTGAAAACAGGTATTTGGGTTCTTATCTAGAGCTGCTGATATTGGTTGTAGAATACCAACAGAGCTTGTTGACGTTGGTTTGGGGCTGGCAACATTGCTCCCATCTGTAAGTAATAATATTAATTTTTGATACACCATTTTAAGCCTATTACCCTAAATCCTTTTGGTCGTTCGGGTATATTCTATGCGCGGATTAACTTGTGGTCGGGAAGTCGGAGTCGGCTTTGGATATATACAGGGGAATTTGGGATTATTCTTCTAAAAGTTTCTCTTTGAAACATGTAAGGGGTTTCCGTTTCCTATTGTAATTCTGGGAAATTCCAATTTTACGTATATGTAACCTTAAACGGTTTATAAACAGGTTATGCTGGGAAAGAAAGTCTTCAGAGAGAACCCACGACTGTCGACTTCGTTTTTTTTTGGGGGGGGGGGGGGTATTTTTCGCTGGTTATTATCCAAAGGCGTTTTATAGCTGAGGCGCTGGCGGCGCCAGCCTCCTCGCGAAAATATTCAAAGAAGTTGAACAAATAAAACGGGAGAAAAATGCTAAAACTGATGAGAAAAATAAACCGTACCCTAGTTAGGGAGGGCCCTAAAGGCAGACAAAAGGCCCCCTTGTCTGACAAAAGGGCCCCTCTGGTCATGGGAAAGGGCCTCCGACTCCGAGTCAATCGTTTTCTTAACACTGTCGAATCCACCACTGAATGAGAATGCAGTCATTGCACTGGTATGAAAATCATCAATCAAAACACACACACACACACACCACCACACACACAACCCCCGCCCCCGGACCCACGCGAAAGAGGACCCTTAAAATAGTATAGCCTCCGCCATGATAAACCTTAAAACGCCCCTGTTATTATCTTCAGTCTTACTTTCTCCAACATAACACCAGTCGCGTGGTTAATCCTATACAGAATCATAGACCGGTCAATTTACAATTTTATCCCTAACCAAATTGCAAAACAACATTTAAAAGCACATTTGTGTTTATTTAGTGTTACTCTATGATTCCTCAAAAATCACCATCTCGCACACCGGAACGCGTTAAAATCGGAGATGTACAAGAAAGTCCGAAACTATTGGTTCAATGATATGCTTTGTTATTGGTTAATGTGATTCTCTTTTATATCGACTGAAAGATTTGGGGTTAGCCGTAAGCGTCCACTGCGCTTTACAGCCCCGGGCCTGTAGTGACAGACTTCACTCAAATTAGAAACTTTCAAAAATACAAACCCAACGAAACCATTGTGTAATGACAGCATGAGTTATGATCTGTAATATGTTAAAAGAAACCTGAATGTAAGCTTATTGAAGTAAAAATTACCAATACATATATTATGACAATAAATATAAATTAGTGTTGGGGGGGGGATGGGTGCATTTTTTCTTTTTAAGATATACTTGGTGGTGTAAACTAGTGCCCATTTGCACTTTGAAGTATAATTGAACAATATGTTAGTCCCAATTGACCTAGTTTGTGTCGAGTGTACGTTAAATCCCCCCTCCCTATCTCTCTCACTCTTTCTCAGTAAATGAAGAGCGACGCCATGTATTTTAGAAATCATAGATGGTAGAGCAAAGTGGTAAATAATTTCTTTCACATCTCTTAGCTAGTGTTGCTTCACTCGACAGCAGGTTATGGAGGAATGAGAATCCATCAAAAATATGTACAAACTAAATATGGCAGTATGTGATGAAATAGTGTAGAGTTGAGAATACTGGTAAATTTGGGTTCACGACATCATGTTCGCTGAAATTATTACTTAAGTAGGGGTTGGTGGTTCCCCTAAAATGTGCAAGCTTAAAGGAAATAATGTTATACCTTACCTGTAATCACCGAGAAAACTTTCATTCCAGGGGCGGCATCACTTCCCAGTTCTTCAACATTTCTGGTATATAGATGGCATTCTTTTCTTTGTTGATGAAAAGCAAAAGCTACACATTGGGGTTCCAATTTACATGACCCGGCACACCTCATTTTTGAATCGTTCGAGATCATTTTGAGTGCCGAATGTGGTAGCACGTTTTCAATAACATTCCTAAACCCTACCCAATATTCGGGAGATAAACAATTTAAACTGTTTATCTGGTAGCCAATGATAAAAGCTATCAGAAGAATCCGAAGTTCTGAAAACATTTTTCGTAAATTTTGATAAACGTCGCCCCAGGACTTGATTAACTAGTGTCCATAGATGTTCTAGTTTATTTATCTATACCGTAGATGAGTTTCACTGGGTTGGGAATATACCATTGGCGGGTTTCGTTGATACGCTTTGTTATTGGTTAATGTGATTCTCTTTTCTATCGACTGAAAGATGTGGGTTGGATACCATTGAAGAATGTCTGTTGCTAGGTTTCATGGAAATGGATCGGAAATTGTTTTAACAGGTGATTTAAACCAAGATTCAGAATAACTGTTATGACAACCAGGCGCATCTGAAAAAGTAAATTCCCGTTTCAAAAACTGAAAAACCTTTAAGGCGATACTCGAATCTAGAGGCATCCGAAATTCTCTTGATAAGTCGACCATTGTTCCTAATGAACGAATATAAGAACCTCAATGGAGCAGGCTCATCTGTTACAGTGTATATTTGATTGGAACCTTCAGTGAGATAAAGATGGGGGGTGGGGGTGGATGGCCGAATGGTTGGCGTGCGCGTCCTGTATCACACGGCCTACCATCCATTGAGTCAACTGGCGTGGTTTCGAATCTTCGGATGTACGTGGCAAGGAGTAGGGTCGACTGTCCAACCTCGTTTGTTTTCTCTGGTTACTCCGGTTTTCGCCCACTGTTAAAGACCCCTACGCGCAAGCAAATTATTGAAATAAAATTGAATCATTTGTTGGTCCCGAGATGACCTAGCTGGTGTCGAGTTACGTTACATCCCATTTCTCTCTCTTTCTCTCTCTTCTATCACTCTCTCTCATTAAGATAGCCAAACTTGTGCCCGGTCCACTAGATTTGTTACTTTTAATGGAAACATTTCTGCGGGCGATTTCCTTTCTTGAAAGACCATCAATCGGAATAAAAAAGGAGATTTGAGCAAATTTGTTATTTCAAGACTTTATTTATATTAATATCAGTTTGTAATTACCCAGCGGCCACACCAGTCGATTACTGCATCCCTGTCGCGAGAGAAGAAATCTACTGCTTGAAGAGGTGTAGCATGTTTAACAATTTTCAATAATGGAGACGCAATATATTCATGGGACTCTATGCATATGGAAATGCAAATAATTTCTCGCGAAATCTTGTACACGGAATAGAGGATCCGAAATGAAGAAAGGGAAATGTCCGAGAATGAAATATGTGTTCAAAACAAGATCAACTCATGGATGTTACCAAGCAGTGTAATAGTAAGAAAACTTTGAGAGAGAAAGAGGGAAAGAGAGAGAGAGAGAGAGATAAATAGGGTTTAACGTCCACTAGGTCATTTCGGGACTAACATATGATTTAATCTTATTTCAATAATTCGCTTGCCCGTAGGGGTCTTTAGCAGTGGGAGGAAACCAGAGTGCCCGGAGAAAACCCACGAGTTTGGGAAGGCGCCCATATCTCCATGCCACATACGCTCACACCAGGGATCGAAACCACAGCCGCAAGCCAGAGGTGAACGGCCAGCTAGAGGTCGAAGCGCGGCACTTTAGACCACTAGGCCATCCCAACCCCCTTGGTAGAGAGAAACGTTCCCACTTACCTGAAGTTCCATCACCAAGACTGACCCAACCTAGTATCCTTATATTTATACTGTATGTATTCACAGGCCAAACAGTTTTCTCTTGTATTCAAAAGCAAAACAATTGAAAATAATCACTGACTAACAACTCCTTTCCCTCTCAAACAGACATCTAAGTGTTTTTTATTGACCATCTTAAGTGGCATTTAGCAATTGAGCACATTAAAAATCACAACACAATGTTGGAAAAACAAACACTGGGCAGTTTCTACACATGTAGCACGGCGTTCAGACAATTATTATTTTATCGTTTTCAAGTACAAAAAGGGTAATATATACCGATCACCTCATGCGAATATGGTAAATTTGAATACGACATGAACAGGAGTCCAAACTCGTGGTTTTCCTCCAGGTCCTGCTGAAATGACCTAGTTTGTGTCAAGTGGAGGTTAAATCCCACCCCCTCTCTCTCTCCCTTGTCTAGTTGTTCGGATGGGACGATAAACCAAAGTCCCGTGTACACATTGGCGTGCAATTTGAATCCGATATAATAGTAGGCCGTAGCGCCACTGCCCGGGCCAAATTCCCCCCATAGCACACTGTATGGCGTATGCCCGTCTTCCATTAGCCCAGGTTAGGTACAGAATAGTAGGACGTTAAACCCCATTTCAGTTCCCTCTTTAAGAATATTTATTACTTGGTTTGTGTTTACATTGTTCATCATTGTGAAGTTTGTCTAGGACTTAATCAATTAATTCTTTCCAACTTTATTGATTGATATGTTTATTTATCTGTAATTCAATCTTCATTATGTTTTTACGTGTATTTTTAATTTCTGGCGACTAATGGAATAAACAGAAACGACAATGTATATTTCATCCTTTTCTTCATCCTAGACATTTTACCTACATGTGATGTTTGGCTTCAGGTGTTTTTACTTTCAGTTGACCAATAGAATAAACATAGACGTCATTGTGCATTTGTATTATTTTTTTCTTTTCCTCGGATCGCACCAATTTAAACAGAAACACGACTGTCTAATTGTTAATCTTAACACTCATCAAAACCGTCACGGTGAACAGTCCATTTGCTGATTACACTATTTTTGCCTATAACGTTTTCTGGGACTTCGAATTTTGTCTAATGGTTTGGTTTGTTCGTAGCTGGTTTTATAGAAAGTCAGAGGGGTCAAAACCAAAAGTACGACAAAGATGGCTAATTGTGCTGCACACCGTGCGTAAGAGCCAGTGGAGGACACACGCTATTAACCATCTTCGTCGTACTTTTGGTTTTGACCCCTCTGACTTTATACCGTTGATTATAGATTAAACATTCATAAGTGTACAAATGTGTTGTTATTGATATGTTCCCATATGAATACTTTTTCACAATTAGAAGCAAAATAAATAAGATATGTTTACAGGATCATTTTGTTATACGTTTTCTATGGCGCTCAGTATATTTTTAATTTGCATTAGTAAAAAAAGATGAAGCAGCTTGATCTCTATTATCTGGGACCTAGAAATTGCCACAAATGGGTCGCAACTCATGTAATAATGTAATATGAATGTATATAAACTGATTTACATTCAATCGTTTCTGCTCTGCCTGTAATTTCTAATCAGTTATGTTCAGCGAAATATACCAGAGTTCTCAATCGAATGACAGTTGCGCATGCTCTCCAGATATGGATATTGCGTCACCTTTTGACATGACTTGTGGGATATATCTAGTCTCGTTCTTCGAATGCCTTGTTACAAATAGCGCTGAAACGCATTAAGGTACACGATTCTTGCACCAATGGTAAAATGTTTATTTTGTCTTAAACATTGGAGATCAGACTCCTATCATTTCCCAGTAAAATCACAGTTGATTTAAATTGACAAATAATTCGTGTTTTCAATGTGAAAGATGTTGGATGATGTTGAGGTAGAGAATTAGCTACTTTAATATGGTGACAATATATACCCACACCGATGTCATCCATCTCAGTCATTGTTGTAGCGGCCTGGCGAACATTCATTCTTGATCAATTTACCAACAAACTAACTCCACAGCGAAGCCGTAGACTGTCACATCCATGGCTTTTAAAAGATGAAAATCCAATGGCAGCTGGAATTCAATTTGATATCGGGGTAGTTCATAGTGACGCTGCATGGGCAAAATTTTCCTCATTACACACTCTGTGACGTTTGCCCGTATACACAAGACCAGCCAGAGACGAACAGTAGGTAGGAAGATTTCATATCATTTCGTTAAAGGCTTCGTAACCACCATATTCCTGAAGCAATGGCGCGAGAAATCCCTCTCTTACTAATCATACGAAACACTGCGCAGGAGTATGCGTAACCACACTTTTTGAGAACTTGATAAGTGTGTTCCCCATGGATGAACCTAGAGGTTAGTGGAGTGGAACGGTATGAGACCACTGAGGATACCGACGATGGCCTCCACCCTGCATCACTGACACATGGTAACATACGTCTGTTCCCCATGGATGAACCTTTAGGTTAGCGGAGTGGAACGGCATGAGACTACTGAGGATACCAACGATGGCCTCATCCCTGCATCACTGACACATGATAACATACGTGTGTTCCACATGGATTAACCCGGGGGGGGGGGGTAGTGGAGTGGAACGGTATGAGACCAATGGGATACCGCGGATCGGCTATAAGCGGAAACTATGACAGAAAATCCCGATGAACTTTCCGGGTATATTTATATTTTACAGGTTAACGAGACCACTCCATTCTCACTGATCCAGGGAAGTAATTACTACTCTTAGCCTATTCTTCAGCGAGCTTCATATGATTTATCTCCCTTAGTACTTAACTCAGACTAACAGTTTTCGGCTGCTCGACTCCGACTAAATGAAATGGGGTTTAACGTCCTACTCTTCTGCACCCAATCTGGGCTAATGGAAGACGGGCATACGCCATACAGTGTGCTATGGGGGAAATTTTGCCCGGACAGCGGCTCTACAGCCCACTCTTATATCGAATTCCAACTGCCAAGGGTTCTCTTACGTGCACTCCAATGTGTACACGGGGCCTCGGGTTTTCGTCCCATCCGAACGACTGGACAGCTGTCCCTGTTAGGCCCTCCGTTTTGAACCACTGACAAGGGGAAACACGCCGAAAAATCGAGATGAACTTTCTCGGCCAATGCAGGGATCGAGCACCCGAGCAAGCGCCTTACCCACTTAACCACGTGATCTCCCGACTGCTACAAACCTATTGGAGACACGTATACGCCATATAGTGAGGGACATTTCGCTCGTGCAGCGGCACTATGGCATACTTTTTCGAATTCCAACTACAGAGCGTTCTTTTACGTGCACGCGAATATATACACGCCGAGTCGGAAATCAAATCGGAAAATCCCGATAAAATTTCCCGACCAGTACATTATCGAACACGCGACCTGCAGACTAGCGAGCTAGCGTCTTACCAACGTAGCCACCGTGGCTTCAGTTGTTTGCGGAACTATATTATACGAATCATTCTGCAAGAGTATTGCCCGCTTCATCAAATAACGTCACACTCTTTTACTTATTTAAATCTGACGGACTTCTTACATCTAGGAGTATCTTTGATCGACTGCAAAATCATCGACATACGCCTGCACCTACTACTGACGTGGAAGTCGCTTCGAAAGGGGGATATTAATTTACATTAATATTTAGGCAAGGCCTATTTGTTGCGTTTACATTTCGTTGCTGTGGTTACAACAGTCATTTATATTGCTAGATTGTGAAAGCGTGCAGGCTTTGTCATAGAACTATGCACAGTTTTAACATAGAAAGATAACTGATATATCTGGATTGAAATAATAATACATGTATTATTAAAATAATTAAAAGTTTCTAACAAGAAAGAGGAGTGTGTTTTGACATAGCTTTGTTGACATCGTTGTGTCCCGACCTGTATGTGTGGGTTTTTTTGACCATATTTATACAAAATCAAAACGAGGCTGCAGATATGCATAAATTATTTCAATTCAGATTTTTTTTAATTTTTTTTTTTTTTTTTTGGGGGGGGGGGGGTATATTTTTCCTTTGTAAAAATATTCAGTGAATTTTAAAATTTCGCATGGCCAAAACTATTCTAGTTATTTTTCATAGCGTTATAAACAACTTTTTGCTATAGTATTCTCCTTAACACGTGTTTTATGACGTAATGTAAACTTAATGCGTCATCCCACTTCCCCAATTAAAAATATAAAATAAAAGCCGTTTTGTTATTTCGCGTGGAATAGAGTTTCTTGTGTGATTAATGCAGTGACATTTGCGTTCCGGAAATGAATGGCTGAACTGGGATAAAAGGCAATCAATACAACGACTTGGCACCGCACAAAGCTTTTATTCCAAGCAGGCACCAACTTCCGGTTTGTGTATGAGGACATTTATGTATCTTATTCCTTGACATGTATCCGTATTTAAGGCGAATTTTGTTGTATCAATCTTTGAATATGACACGACAGATTCTACATATCTTCTATTACCCGAGCGACAATAAAACTATGCGTTTTCCTCGTATTTGAGTACAGTGGCGGCACCAGAATTTGCTAGGGGTGGGGGTGGTTGTCTACGCGGTGTGAAATGAACCATGGTTTAACGTCCGACTGTTCTGCTCCTAACTAGGCTAATGAAGACGGGCATACACCTTGAAGTGTGCAATGAGGAACATTTTGCCCGAACAGCGGCACTATGGCCTACTTTTATATCGAATTCCAACTATCAAAGGATCTTTAACGTGCACGCCAATGTGTACATAGGATCTCAGTGTTTCGTCCAATCCGAACGACTAAACAGCTGTCCTTGTCATGCCCTCCGTCCTGCATCACTAACAAGGGGAACCACGCCGAAAAATCTGAATGAACTTTCTCGGCCAATGCAGGGATCGAACACCCGACCTCCAGGCCAGCGAACCAACGTCTTACCCAGTGCCCTCTTTTACTACTGAAAGTGCCTTTCAACTAGCTTTTTTGTTCGATTTTGAGGCTCTTTTTCTACGATTTCCGAACGTTTAGACGAAAATATCAGCCAAATAGCTCTTGGATTAGCTACAAATGCAAGGAAATGACGGATAATTTTCTTGGGGGCCCCCACCTCCTCTCAGCGGCGTGCCCCGTCTCCACGGTCAGTGCCCTCTCTTTGCAGCGCCCCCCTCCCTCTTTCAAAATTCCTAGATCCGCCCGTTACCTACTTTCCCATCGTGTATAAAAAAGAAGGGGGTAATTGCATCTTAGCCATGTGTGTATTAATCACAAACATCAAACGTACATATTAAGTGGAATTGATATGAAATGAATGGCTGAACTTTTGGGGGATCATGTGGCTAAGTGGGTTAGACATTGGCTCGCTAATCTGGAGATCGGGTGTTCGATTCCTGCATTGGCCGAGAAAGTTCATCCAGATTTTCCGGCGTCACACTGTATCGCGTATGCTCGTCTTCATTAGCCCGGTTTAGGAGCAGAAGAGTAGGACGTTTAACACCATTTTATTTCATTTCATTTACGTTTTACTTATCTCCTATCGGGATGGCCTAGTGGTCTAGAGTGCCGCGCTTCGACCTCTAGCTGGCCGATCACCTCTGGCTTTCGAGGACTGATGTAAGTGTATGTGGCATGGAGATATGGGCGCCTTCTCAACCTCGTGGGTTTCCTCCGGTTTCCTCCCACAGCTAAAGACCCCCTAAGCGCAAGCGAATTATTGAAATAAAATTTTACTATATGTTAGTCCCGAAATGACCTAGTTTGTGTTGAGTGGACGTTAAACCCCATTTCTCTCTCTCTTCCCTATGAATACATGTATGTAGCCAAATTGATCCCGCAGTGAATATTCGCTTGGCCGCTACAATCACTGATAAGCATGACATCGACGAGACTTATTAACTTTTTTACTCCGACAAATTAAATTCTCAAACATTTTTTTGAATTATAAGAATAATAAATAAAGACGTTAGAAGTATTTGTAGTTAAAAAATATTTCCTATTTAGTGTAAACGGGTATTAAAATGAGTAAAATGCATCATTTTGCTCGAAGCAGTTAGGTGTTATGTAAACAATGACTGTCGCCACGTGAAGTCATCTGTGATAGAGATAATTCGTAAATAATTCTATGTGAAACAGATTGGTATGTTGTGTGCTGTGAGGGACGTTTTGCGGCCTATATTTCATTTCTAACGAAAGTGCCACCTATCAAACAAAATCTAACTGCAAATGAAAAAATGTAAGTCTAGTATTTTTATGATACATTGTCAACTTACATCTTTGAAATTACAAAACTCTTTGATAAAGTCAAAGGTTTGCAAAAGTAAAAGAAATAAAGTCATTCAGCGATTTCATCAATCAAGAAGATATATGTAGAGAATCAAACGACAGATAGATTAGTTCCCGAGTTAGTTGACTTTCACAAAGTAAGATAACAAATAGCTTTCTTTTTACAATAACTTAATCGATATTCGTAATTCGCAAAAGAAAAAAACAATTTTCAAAACGGCGGCATATTAGACCAAGCTTTCGGCATTAATGAGACGGACCAAAGTTTGATGTTGTACGTCTTAGGAGAGAAATTGGATTTTTAAATTAAAACGTCCCGTCAACTCAATTTTGTGGTACTATTGAAACAGTTGAAACTATAACAGGGTTTTGGGCACTGTTGGAATTTGACATTAATTATAATTCGGCTTTAAATACGTCAAAATAAAAGAGTTCCACAAGATATTAGACCTAAAGTTTATTATTATTATTATTGAAAAATTTCTAAAGCGCAAAGCTTCCATTGTTAAGTGCCCATATGCGCTATACACAATTAAAAGATACATAAATAGAAAATACGTGGAAATAAACAGGTTACAGTAAAAGATTTTGACAAAGTATAAAATGATAAGATAAAACATACAGAATACATTCATCTAAAACTCAGGTTAAAAAATAATAATATATGAAAAAGTAACATTTAAAACGTTTATATAAAAGCTTAGTTAAAAAGATGGGGTTTTGGATGTTTTTGGAAAGTAGCCGATGAAGAACGACATGCTTTTGTGTGCAGGTTTTCAGCACAAGATATGAGAATTGGAGAAATATGACCGAAATTCGGTTTTAGCCTTGACTGTTTGAATTTAAATTCGGTGTAGATTGCAATGTTGCTGTCCGGGCACAATATCGTCATGGACGACTGTATGGAGTATGCGTGTCTACATTAACCAAGGCTGTTCACAATAGTAGGACGTTAAACCCGTTTCATTTCATTTTCCACGAATTGAAACTTGAAACGCTCCCCATTCCGACACCATATCAGCTAATGATGTATTTATATCCTGACCATAGTCTCGTGAATAACACAGATTACATGTCCGGATCAGTATTCGAGGGAGCTACGCAACCTGATTAAAATATTTCGTTTCGTCTTTTTTATACTTTCGATGTCATATACGATATGATGATCTAACCGCTTGGGGCGATAGGTCACGTCAGAGGTCATACGAGCTGGTTTTGACCATATGACGTCAGACATTTGGTTAACCAATCAGCATCGATGTTACAATTTGGTGCAAAACACTCCTAAAGCTCGCTGCAACCGACCGTTTAATTGGCTTATTCCTCACATCAATAAGAACGCTTATCATATAACTAATCCTTCAGATCCTAGTGTTATAAAGACAAGTAAATCGAAATTTTAAACTATACAAAACGAAACGAATCAGTGTTTGAATCAGATTGGGTTGGGGAACTGCGATGAAATGAATGGGAATGCTTGGTTCCCAATTATTACGATTCGCGCTACGAGGATTCTGAATCGTCGTGTTAAACATGCCGTATCAATCGTGCTGATCGTATCGTTGACACAAACTCACCAATCACCAATCAGGACTGATCGATTAGGAGAAACAACAACAGAGGTTCCTTGTACCCCCACCCCTCCCCTGTAACACACCACGTGGTGTCTTCATTATCTCGGGTGGTGTAGAATAGACTCATTCATTGTGTAAACAGTGGTGTGGTGTGTGTGTGTGTGTGTGTGTGTGTGTGTGTGGGTGGGGGGGGGGGTCTGACCATTCTCGTTCACACTCATTCAAATTGCGATTTATGGTACATACTTGGGGTTGCTTTTATACTGGAGTCACACCCCTATTTTAAACGGCGGAGAAAGTTCACCCCGATTTTCCGGCGTGGAATTCCGCCCATAGCACACTGTATGTCCGTCTTCATTAGCACAGTGATGAGCAGAGGACGTTAAACCCTATTTTATTTTATTTCATTTCCCTATTTTAATCCACCCGGTTGATCAAGACTACAGTCTTCCAGTGTATGTGATCGAGACTAGAGAACTATTCTGTATGAACGACTTCCCGTATATTGACAATATTATGATTAACGGTCCCGTACAGATAATACAAGAGTCTCTATATATAGAAACATGACGTAAAACAACTTGATTAATTTCTTTTATTAATCAAATAAATAAATATACATTTTACGCTAAACAAATATTATCATATAATTATTTGTCGTATTAACAGGTACGTCGTCGTCGACTTGACTATCTCCAATAATCACACAGGCCAGAGGCTGCCTATTTTAACCATGTGTTTTAATATCCGCTCACAAATATAAAATATAAAAAACAAGAATTTTTTTTATCGAGCTTGACAAGTGAACTATAGTCGCTATGTTATTAATAAAGATAGGGCCCTATAAAATCACGTGATAAATTTGAGATATTAAAATTATTATGATGACAGCTTGACAGTTAATGAAATTGTATAAATTTATACGTCGTCTTTCTGCTTTGACCAGGATATGACACCATAACGTAGGCTGCTGACACAATGGCAGTCTTGGTGCGGTTCTCATTCGCTGTGGGGCTTTGTTCTATCCACCTTTTCTTCTTGGGTTGCGGATGTTTCAAACATTCACACCCCAAGAAAAAATTCTGATCCCTTTTTGATGTTAAACTGTTGAAAAGAATATTGCTTGGGTCACATTTGTTTGTGGTCGGGGTGTAGTAATTCTGGCTGCATGCATGCACAGTTCCGGGAATATCTTAAAGCCTGTGGTGTTACCATGGGATAGTGGGCAGTGTAGTATACTTTACACAGAGCCCGAAATGTGTTAAAGCGACAATTTCATATTTTTACGTTAAGAAATGTATTATAGATGGTAGCTATAAACAGTCCTACCTTGTTAAAGAATAATCATATTAATCCAAAAATTCACTATTGCCAGTTGACAAATTGGCAAATATATCATTTTTAACTTCAAATTCAAACGTTTGAAGATAGCTATTCCATAGGGGGAAATAGAAAAACAAGGGCGGTAATTGTATTATATTATTGGTGTAAATGATTTTAAATTGTGGGGAATAATGTCTATGATCGTTTAATAGTGGGTTGACAACCTATTGAGCAAGAGACAGGCCAGCTAATTAACTCGCCCCCGATATCCTGTAGAATTTGGTTTTTATATGGATCGTGATATCAATAACTATTCGTTATAATATTTATTAAGAAAACTGTACGCAATCAATCAATTAGAAAAACAAACAAGAGTTTAAAAATCGTCATTTAGTACAGTCCAGCTCATTTATCAGCAATCCTGAATAACCTGCCATTTTCCCATGGTTGCGTCGGATGCGGATAAAATCTGACATCATCCGACGGACTCATCTTTCGAAGCTAGTTATTCCCCCGCCCCCTCTTTTTTATTCGAAGTTAAGATGCAATTCTTTCTATGTATTTCTTATGCAGGAGAAACACTAAATCGCGCAGTTCTCCGGGATATTTTGAAAAGATTCCAAGATGGCGCCGATAATGTCACAAATCGGTTCATAGTAGTACTATTGTAATTGTTATTAAATTAGCAAAACATTAAATATTTACATTTTATTATAATGGCGCCTCATCAGGTATCACTCGAGTGCCACGACAATTTACTCGGTAATCTCCGTAAACTCTGCGGCATTCTCCATTAACTCTTCGGCAATGTTCGTGCAGACCTTGACGCGAGAACTCGGCTGTTGGCAATAAATTACCCTTGATGTGGACATAGTACTACCACAATTCAGTCATGTCTGAATCACCCAATAACTCAGTGCCAAGAGGATGTTAGAGGGGGACGGAGTAAGAGGTGGCAGAGAAAGACAGAGGGGAAAGAAAGAGGCAGAGGATGGCATAGAGGAACAGAAAGTGGCAGAGGTGACAGAGAGGTGATCGAGGAGGGGTAGACATTTTATATTTACAGGTTGTCCTATGTTGACATTATTAACTTGCTGTCTGATGTTTTTCATATTGAAAATGTCTTCTTTTCTCACATTTATGTGTATTAGGCCCAGTGGCGGGCGGTGGGGGCAATAAAAGGAGCTAGCCCCGGGGATCACCAAGCCTTTACACGCCACTGCAATAACGATTCGTGTTTGTCCTTTCAAAATTAGAGCGAGTAGCAGAATATGAATTTGTCCAAAACAAAAACAATATACCATAAAGATGACAAGGCTAAAAGCAGGATATAATTGAGTAAAAAGCCGATAAGCTTCAATCAATCAAATAAGTGTCAGTTATTAAATCCTCTAGTACACGAGTCGTCCCGATCAATGTCTTGACAATTATAGCTGATTATTGCAGTTTACGTGTTGTGAAAGTATAGGAATCATAATGCCACTATATCCTGCATATGTTGACTCTGGAGTTGGACTTTCATCTCTATGACACTATAGAGTGCCAGAGCGAGAGCAAGAACAGCAGCCAGGATGTACACCTTGGTTTCAACACACAGGAAATAGCTATAACCAAACGCTATTGCGCATCCTGTAGCATGGAACATCCGGTATGAAGCGAAGGCGGCCTCCTGTTTATGTGTAAACAAAACACCAAACAATGCTGCAAAAGAAAGGAAAAAAATGATTTTTTTTAATGAAATGAAATGGGGTTAACGTCCTGTTGTTCTTCTCCGATTTGGGCTATTGAAGACGGGCATCCGCTATACATTATGCTACGAAAATAACTTACTTGTCAGAAACGGGACATAACTCTAATGAATTCAATTACTGAGCGACTTTTCGACAAGGGTTTTTTATTGCTTGATAAAAACTAAAGAAGTCTTGTCGAAATATTGTTGGCTAGATTTCTACCATCCATTAATTACTGAAAACCATGGAAACTTACTGTAAGTTTGGGTTTGCCATATTGCATCACATAGTCCCAGACATCCTGCAACGACGTAGAAGTTTGGTATATCTCCCGGTAGAGGACGCCATAACCACAAGACAATAAGTATACCAACATTAAAGAAAGCTGCGGCTGTGATGAAGGCGAATCGTTTAATATGGTTGGCTATGCATCCTATCACTATTGATGACACAGCGCTAACAGCCCCGAAACAAACCAATAACGGTCCGATATTATCAATACCCAATGTACAGTTTACATAAGACTGAAAAATACAAAAACACAGAACAATTAGGGTAGTCATATAAATAAAACAAAAGGATGTTTAACGTCCTAATGTTCTGCTCCGACTGGGCTAATGAAGACGGGCATCCGCCATACAGTGTGCTATGAGGGAAATTTTACCCGTGTGGCGGCACTATGGTCTACTCCTACCTATATTGAATTCCAACTGCCAAGGGATCTTATACGTACACGACAATGTATACACGGGGTCTCACAGGATAGTCATATAAAATGAATGAAATGAATAAACGAAATGGAGTTTTATGGCACGGCAGCTTCACCAGGCCTATATTGCACCAAACATATGGTGAATTTTTGCGAGATGTATTTAATTTATATATGTAAATAAAACAAATATCACAGAAAATATAATTTATAAAAAGAAATATAAAATCCTGTACGTACATAAATTGTATAAAATATATACAATTCAAAGTTATCATAAAAATTTGTCTCCTCTAAAAATGTTAGCACATATAGCTCTGGTTGAGAAAATAGCTAACGACTGTAATAGACCTTAGATGATTGCATGACTGTGACCACATTCTGGTTGTGGCTTTCGCTATTAAGAGATGAAACGGTGAGTTAAAAGGGATGAACAATGCGAGAGAGAGAGAGAGAGAGGAAGAGAGAGAGAGAGGGGTGAGTTAAAAAGGAATGAACAATGCGAGAGAAAGAGAGAGGGGGGAGGACCGAGAGAGAACCGACAGGGTTGGACAGGCGAGCGCACTCCATAGTACAACGTGGGGATCGAAACCACACCAGTTAACTCAATGACAGACCTTATGATACAGCTCGCATGTGCTAACCATTCGGCTATCCACTCCCCCCCCCCCCCAAAAAAAAGAAGGATTTATGGAAAGATAAATACAGGCATCAAATTTATGGAAAGATAAATACAGGCATCAAATTTGTTGTATGATCACCTATAATCAATCAACTGGATTTCGATAATGGCGACTTAATTTGCTTATTATGAGAAATCGCTCAAATTATTTTGGACATAGCTGTTGATAGTCTGTTATTGTTGAACATATAAAACTAGATGTCGGAATTTATTGTTATTGATCAACACACACGTCGAGAAACTTATTTATTGATTTTCTAGGGTTAAAGCATTTCTTTATTCAACTTAAAAAGGGTGAAAGCTTTGATGGCCAGACTGTGTTTTAGTATAAATTGTTTTTTTATCCACAAGCTGATTTAAACTTTAAATCTTCCAACTGTGGAACCCAGAATAAAGATAAAATGGCTGCTCTATAAGTCTTTAAGTCTTTCCAATGCGGGATTCAAATACAAAAGAATTATTGATGTTTGCTCGAGTAATCTCTAATCTACTTCCAACTCCAATGGTTTCAGAATGAAGTTCGTATAAATGAAAATAACATGGAGTTGAGAATCTTTATTTTTGAAGTTCATTGGAATTATCCGGAGTGGTTAACTTTGTCAGGGGTGAAGGACAGAGGGAATGGCAAGGGATACAACATAGTCTTTCAGATGGGACCAAACACCGTGGCATGGACGTAAACGATTCTTTGACGTTTTAAATGCGATATAAAATGTAGACATTAGCGCGGCTGTCCGAGCAAAATTAGTACTTCATTTTACTTCGTATTTGTGCTTTCAAACTTCCCCTTGTCAGTGGCGCGGGGTGGGGAGACAGAGCAAGAGACACAGTGTACTAATGTCAGCACGTTGAACCAATGGAAATCGAATAAGTCAAAGTTCCTTACTTTGTCTAATTGGTTCAGAATAAGCCAAAGTGCCGTTAAATTGAAACTCCTTACACCTTAGTCGTTAAGTTCCGAATAGTCGAAAGTTAAACCTTTTTCTTCCTTAGTCGTTAGGTTCACAATAGTCGAACAATAAACCCTTTCTCCTCAGTTAGGTTCAGGATAGTCGAACAATAAACCCTTTCTTCATTAGTCGATCGGTTCCGAAAAGTTTAACCTTAACCCGATTGTATATCTTGTTTCTATTTAAATGGTTAGCACGTGCTTGCTGTATCATAAAGCCTGTCATTGAGTCAACTGGCGAGGGTTGTACGTGACAAGGAGTAGGGTCCAATCTCGTGGGTTTTCTCTGGGTCTTCCGATTTTCTCCGACTGCTAAAGACCCCAACGCGCAAGCGAAATATTGAAATTAAATTAAACCATGTGTTAGTCCCGAAATGACCTAGTGGAGGTTAAACCCCATTTCTCTCTCACTCTCTCTCTTTTAAACCCGTGGAAAATGTTATGGTATGTGATTTGCTGGTTTAATGAAACAGTAATTTCACCATTGACTGAACAATTTGACAATATAACATGGTACTTGAGGCGACGTCTTTCTGGTAAACAGATTGGCCTTTGATTGGCGCCTTTCAGGTGGAAAACTGTTTTAACTACAATGTAATGGCTACTTCTTACGTTGTTCAATTTGCCGAGTCAACCTTGAGGCTTTCTATTGATTATCGGGAGTAAAAATTTGGAATAGGTTTACTAACGTGAATTGGTGAGGAACGTAGATTTATCTAGCTCAATCGATTCTGTCTGGGATCTCGCCACTTTAAGATTTTACCATGAAAGTTTCCATTCAGATTTGTTATTCTTTCTCTATATTTCAATTTCCAGAGAGATTTTACCATGAAAGGTCCCAATGATATTTTTAGCTTTTCTCTATATTTTAATTTTCCGAAAAACAGATTTTTTATCCTTTGCCTATATTTCAATTTCGCCAAAGAAGATTTTATCATGAAACTTTCCAATGACTTTTCTTTATCCTTTCTCAATATTTGATTTTCTTGAAAGACGATTTTATCTAGTGAAATCTTTGTATCTTTTCTCTATAATATTTGAATTTCTTGAGCGAGGTTTGAGAGCGCACTGAGAATGGCGCTAGTTCACTAACTCCGGTCACGGTCAAGCAATTGTCCTAATACGGAATGGCGTCTAATCGTTCCGATAGCACGAAAGACCCAGGCCCCGAGTTCACAAAGCTTTCTCAGACTTAAGAATTTACTCAACTTCCAATCACTATTTATGGAAAGTATCTTCGATCCAGAAACACAAAACTTTGCATATAGTCTCTTATTGATGTGTGTGATATATTAAAACAACAACAGTTTTATAAGTGGCTATATTTTAGTTAAAATAAAGAGAACTATTTTGAGTAATTTTTGACTTAAGTCTGAGAATGCTTTGTGAACTCGGGGTCAAGTCTACAGGTGTACCGCGCTGTATACACGTTAAAGAACCATCGAGAATTGTTTGAGTCGGTACATCTAGACAAGTCAAACATTAAATACCATTCTTTTTGTGTTATTTCTTAAGGTATGTCATTGAGTGAACTTGTCTGGTTTCCATGTAATGCCCCGGTTGTACATAACATGGACAAGATCGCCAATTCTACATTCGTGGGTTTTCTCCGGGTCCTCATGTTGCCTCCAACTACTAAAGACCCCTACGCGCAAAGCGAATTATTGCAATAACATTGAACAATGTCCAGTGAACGCGTTAACCTCATTTCGTTCTCGCCAAATTCGTGATATTTTATGTGGGTCTTCTGGTTGCCTAAATATGCTAAAGACCCCTACGTGTAAAGCGAATTATTGAATGAACAACTGAACCATATATTACTTTGTTGTGTCAAGTGAACGCCAAACCTCTCTCTCTCTCTCTCTCTCTCTCTCTCTCTTGAATCGCAATTGTACTTTACGCGGAGAAGATAATGTAACAACCGTCGTAAAATAAATCTATGAAATATAAAATCTATAAAATTGCGAAAGAAATGAGAAAAGTTGAGAAAGTAGATGGACTACTTGTCATGTCGTGTTTTCAAATCACCAGAGATCTCATGATTGATTGAAAGACCCCGATATCTTTTAAACCCATGTCTCGAGAGAAATACAACTTTTCTTTATCTTGCACGATAGTTTTTTCCCTGGTATTCCTCTGTTGCACGGCATGTTTTCAGCTGATTCTTGTAAGATTAACATTTATCATTTTTTTTCTGCTCCATTTTTTTTTTTATCTTTTAATGACAGTGCGTGTAAGATATTTTTTCTGTGTACTTTTAGTTTCCTTTCAAGGCGTGTGGTTGGTTTAATACCCTTTTGGTGGGGACGAGCGCTTTAAATCATAAGGTCAATCATCGAATCAAGTTGTGGAGGCGGATTAATATAGCGTGTTTCCGAATCCATATAATTTATCATGGATTGTTAATATGTCATTATATGTTAAATAAATACTGTTTAAAATAAGTTGTGTGATTTCGCCTGTCAAACCTTTTGGGTTCCATCGTTGCTACAAATGAAAACTAAGCGCAAGTGTTATTTCAGGAATGGCCTTGCCTGTACTGAGTAAACGTTACATCCCGTTTCTTTATAGATATTCGTTTAAATCTTGTCAATTCAAGTGTTGTCTAGTCGTTCAGATGGGACAAAAAATCTCACTTACTACCAGGTTCAGAGTTCGATCTCAGTGGGAGCCACGCTTATCCCGTTTACACATTGGCATGTACGTAACAGATCCCTTGGCAGTTGAAATTCGATATAAGGGTAGGCCATAGTGATTCGGTCCGGACAATATTTCCCTTCATAACCTATCTAATTACAATTCAGATCAATATTTCGTTTCGTTTTTTTCGTGTAGTAAAGACCAATAAAATGAAATTTTGAACTATAAAAACGAAACGAAATAGGATCTGTGTTTTAATCTGATTGCCTCATAGCACACTTCATGGCGTATCTGTGCGAGGCCTCGGTTTGTCGTCTTACCCGAACGACGATGCGCTGCCCATTACCAGGCTCGCCATCCTACACCACGGACAAATGGGAAACGCGCTGGAAAATTCCAATAAACCTTCTCGGCCAATCTGATTAAAATACAGGTCTATATTTCGTTTGTTGTTTTATAAATTCAGTGGCCTACATTACATGAAGATCTGACAAGTTATAGTTAGGGTTCACGCCAGAAGTCATACGAGCGCCCCTTTGACTGTATGACGTCAGACATTTGTTTAACCAATTAGCATTTATGTTACTAGTTGATAACCCACAGTTCTGTGTAAAACACGCCCAAAGCTCGCCGTAACAGACCGTTTCATTGGCTAATGCCTCAAATAATTCGGAACACGTCAATGATAAAAACTGTTCGAGATCCTAGTGTAGTAAAGACAAGTAAGACACGAAGTTTAGAACTATAAATACGACCTAAATACGACCTATGTTTTAATCAAATTGTTTCTCTCCCAATACAAGGATTGAAGATAAGACCTCCTCCAGGTTAGTGGCACCCCGTTTGTTTACAATCAATCTAATAGTGCTGACACTCTATAATCAATCTAGTGCTGACACTCTATAATCAAGACACTCTATAAACAATCTAGTGCTGACACTATATAATCAATCTAGTGCTGACACTCCATAATCAATCTAGTGCTGACACTATATAATCAATCTAGTGCTGACACTCCATAATCAATCTAGTGCTGAAAATCTATAATCAATCTAATAGTGCTGCAAATCTATAATCAATCTAATAGTGCTGCAAATCTATAATCAATCTAATAGTGCTGAAAATCTATAATCAATCTAATAGTGCTAAAACCCCATAATCAATCTAATAGTGATGAAACCCTATAATCGGTCTGATAGTGCTGAAACTCTATAATCAATCTAATACTAATAGTGCTGAAAATCTATAATCAATCTAATAGTGCTGAAAATCTATAATCAATCTAATAGTGCTCAAACTCTAGTTTGTGAGTGTAAACAAACAATCTAACTATGGATTAACATAACCTTGACATTCTTGACAAGACAGACAAAAAGCGAACAAAAATAGTTGATGAAGCCAATCTATATTTGTAATTTAATTGAGAAAGAGGGAGAACTCAACAGGAAGAAAAACCTACATGTGTCAAATTAGTGATCGCAAGAACAACTCATAGAATAGAAATGCTTCAGGCGAACGTTTGTAGTAACTTGTAACGTGAAATGGAATTTTAGCACGAGAGTGAGCGGTTGTTGTAATTGTTTGATATGGAATTGTAGCAAGGGAGCGACTTTTAAGCAAGCGGTGTCGATTCCCCAGTTGTACGTGACAAGGAATATGGCCGCTTGTCCAACCGCGTGGTTCGGTTTTCTCCCACAGCCAAAGACTACTTCGCGCAAACGAATTATTGAAATAAAATTGAACCGAAATGACTTAGTTTGTGTCGAGTGGATGTTAAACCCATCTCTCTCTCTCTCCCTCTCTCTCTCCCTCTAAAGGACAGCTGCCTAGTCGTTCGGATGGGACGAAATACCGAGGTCCCATGTACACATTGGAGTGCAGGTAAAAGATCCCATGGCAGTTGGAATTCGATATAAGAGTAGGCCGTAGCGCCGCTGCCCGGGTAAAACTTCCCTCATAGCACACTGTATGGCGTACGCCCGTCTTCCATTAGCCCAGGTTAGGTGCAAAAGAGTAGGACGTTAAACCCTATTTTATTTCATTCTCTCTCTCTCTGCTAGAGTTTTTATTTAGTGTATATAGGTGTTTTTTCACCACAGTGTTTATTCGTCTTGTTGTGCACGTTCAATCAATACAATGCCCTGATAATCAATGTGTTATATCGAGACAAGGGGGGGCTACATTGGTCATTTAACCCTTCGTTCTAAACCGATATTAATTCCAACATCCAGCTGGTAATATAACCAATCCTTACCATCGACCCGACCACCATTCAACCCGACCAACACCAGCCAACAAATCAACACAACTTATAGAAAAGGTCGTGCGGCTCAATAAATGAGTTTAATGTAGCTAGTTTGGTTCTTTGATGAGTGGATGGTGCTGATTGGTCGTGTGTGGACCCGATAATTAAACATGGCGGCTACCATATTTAAGTTTGTTTGGATATCAGACAAATTAACCTCGGTAGAAGTGGCATTTCGATATAAAAAAAACAAACATGTGTCTAACACAGTCCCAAATCACAACTTTTGTATCAAAGAAAAACACGGAGACTATTTCTTATTCATTAAAAGTTATAAGAAGGATAAATCTTTGAGTTTCTCGTGTGATTAATTATTTACTAATTGCTCAGTGAGTCATTGGCTTAATACAGGTTCGATCCCGGTTTCAGAGAGTCACTGGCTCAGTAAACAGGTGGTTCAGGTTCGATCTCGGTTACAGTGAGTCACTGGCTCGATTCGGCAAGGTTTCCAGGCCTGTCTCTTCTTGTCGGATGTGACACTAAACCGAGCCTACGTAAAAGAACCCAGGACAGTCGGAAATCAAAGAATAACAGGCGGATACACGACCGACCATACATAATGTTCCGCATAGCACTCTGTGTGGTGTTAGACGTCTTCATTAACCGAGTTGGGATGGCCTAGTGGTCTTGAGTGCCGCGCTTCGACCTCTAGCTGGCCAATCACCTCTGGCTTGCGGCTGTGGTTTCGATACCTGGTGTGAGCGTATGTGGCATGGAGATAGGGACGCCTTCTCAACCCCGTGGGTTTCCTCCGGGCACTCCGGTTTCCCCCCCCACTACTAAAGACCCCTACGCGCAAGTGAAACATTGAAATCAAACTGAACCATATGTTAGGCTCGAAATAACCTAGTTTGTGTCAAGTTGACTTTAAACTTCATTTCGCTCTCCCCCAATCTCTCACGGCCGATTATTATAGATATAGATGATCCCTCCTCCTATCTAACTGTGTTTTAAATAATGTAGTGATGGCTTTTATAAGTCCATTAGTCAAGCTCAAAAACACAAGATATCAGTCTCGTGAGAGCTCTTAATAAAGCGTCAAACAGCGAGCCAGCGCGAGACAACCCAAGAACGTCGAGCTGTCAAATTCCTTAATGGACGTCAGAAATCGCATTTTAGTGAATTGAGTTTGGTCCATCAGAGTTGAGAGCAAATTATAACTTGAAGTAGAGTCTCAAGAGGGTAGTAAATCATATTATATATCTATTGGCATTACAGGGACATGAGAGAGAGAGAGAGAGAGAGAGAGAGAGAGAGAGAGTGAGAGATTAATTTTCCTCTTAATACAAGTAAGATATATTACTGACTAACATATGACATATCTTGAAATTAAATTTATATTGAAGATTTGCTTGCGTACAGGCGTCGCCAGCACCAATCATTTCATAAGAAATTAAATTGAGGTCTGTTATGTGGAACCCGGAGCACCTTGGCCATACTCTTCAGTTTCAGGAGACAGTTCTAATCCCTGTGAAGCCATGTTACATACAACCCAGGGATCGACGACACGACAATTGACTAGCCAATTCCACGTGGGCCAATAAAACCAACGCTCATTGTGGTACTAACACGTGGTGGCGTGCACGGATGTTTACCAGTGACTGAAAACCGGGAAATTCATATCAAACCCACAAGGTTACACAAGCTGCTGCACTACTCCTAGCATAGAACCCACAACCAACAGATAAATTCAAGGTCGCCTGTCCATCTCGTGGGTTTTCCCCGAGTCCCCCGGTGTCCTCCCACTGCTAAAGACTGCTACGCACAAGCGAATTATTGAAATAAAATTAAAAACCACATGTTAGTCCCGAAATGACCTAGTTGTGTCGAGTGGACGTTAAACCCCATTTCTCTCTCTCCTCTCATTGCATTTTAGCGTGGTTCAAGTCCTAGAAAAATTGACATATTCCGACAAATGGCGGACTGAGATTTTAAGGATAGATGAGTCCGTATGTAGATAATTGTTGATTTAAATATGGAAGTCATGGTGGCTCAGTTATTCAGATGTTAGCTTGCCAACCTCGCGGACCAGTGTAAGATCACTGTATTGGCTGAGAATATTTCGTCGGGCTATTCCGACATGGTTCCCCTTGTCATTGGTGTTGTTCAGAGAGTCTGTCAAGGCACAGGGTATAGTCGTTCGGATGGGACAAAGACCGGGGCCCCGTGTACACATTGGCACTCTCGTAAAAGAACCCTTGGCAGATTGAACTTCATATAAGAGTAACTGCAGTGACGCTGTCCAGGCAAGAGTACCCTAATAGTACACTGTATGACGTATGCCCGTCTTTGTTCGCCTAGCCGTTAAACACTACTGTATTTCATACAGTCATTATTGATTTTTAATCTAAATATAAATTTCTAATATCTGTGTGCAAACAGTAATTATTTCATTTAGTTTCAGGCAGGAAGCAATTAAATCCTATTTGATGCTGAGTTTTCTTGAAGTTATCTCCAATTACTAGATTACCGCAGAGCTCATTATCAGAAATAAGCGAATTTTTTCTTGTAGTTAGCCATGTTCTAAGGCAATTAAAGTTCTAAATAGAGGACTAATGAGCATCGTGAACAGCAATATCTAAAATAGATCCATCATAATGTAACTAAAACGTCCACATAAATATGAATACAGAAAACATAAAGAAAATCGTGGAGCCAGCGCTACAAAAAAAATATAGTAAGAGTAATAAGCACTAATCCAACCTATGACGCCATATATACTAGTGGTAATTGGTAGGTTCACAATAGGGTGTTTCACTTTTCACTTTTTGGGGGAATTTCTAGGGTTTCTAATCGCCCCAAACGCTTCTAACGACTTAAGGGGTCATATTGTCTGGCATTTTGGATTTTACTATGATCTAATCACCCCACAACATTATGAACGATCTCGGTGTATTCCTTGACCCAACAAATGGTTAGACATTTATATGATAAATTCACCTTGTTATATATGACGTCATGTGGATAAAATTTACCCCCACAGTACCTTGCGTGGTGGGGGTGTTGGGGGTGGGTGTCAAATGGTTAGCACCTCCGCGCTATATCACAAGGCCTGTCATTGAGTCAACTGGTGTGGTTTCAATTCCTGTTGTATGTGACAAGGAGTAGCCTTCCAACCACGTGGGTTTTCTCCGGGTCCTCCGGTTTACACCTCTCTCTCTCTCTCTCTCTCTCTCTCTCTCTCCCACACACGTACACACACACTTTCAGGAGTTGGTGTATTGTAAAAAGAGTGGGCATATCAATTGTATATCTGCGCATTGTTTCATGTTTTTTTATAAATATATTATATAAAATCCAAAGACGCCTGAGTGCAGTCAGCTAGCTTATGTGATTTTTCACCTGGACGTTTTTTTTATTTATTTATATATTAAAGTCAGCGTTTACCCGTAAGTTCTTGTAATCAAGTTCCTTGAAACGTACTAGAAACTGGACTAATGAAGATACATCATGCAGTGGACTACGAGAGAATTTTTGTCTGGATAACAGAGCTACGGCCTACTTTTATTTCGAATGCCAACCGTGACGAGTTCACTGTGGACACGGGACATCGGTTGCTCGTCCAATCCGATCGACTAACGAACCACGTTAGAGACAAACGGTTTACTTCCTTCCTTAAACAGCATGTCTAGCCATGTGACTATTGGATTGGTTTCGCTTTCGCAGTCGTGCAGAGCGGGTCAATGACATGAACAGCCCCCAGTCACATTAGCGTGTACGTAAAAGAAACCTTGACTTTAAACCCCATATTTCAATTCATTTTTGCTACCCTTCCAAAAAGGGGTTTTAAAATATAATTTAAAACGTGGGACGTTAGACCCTATATTTCAGTTCGCTGCTTAAAGGGTTAACCTAATATAAAACACCCATCAAATCCAGCCAGTCTATCGATCTAATCAATCAATACATAATCTCAATTAATATCAGAAATATAGCTGACCACTGGTGCCAACAAAATAACTACACACTATACTCTATACATCCGTCCACAAATCGAAAATCAGGAAAAAATCGACAGAATGGAAATTGAAATGTCTGCTGTGTGTGGTTAATACGGATGCTGTTATATAGTCTGGAGATGAAATATGGATATTACACCATGAAGATTGTCTGAGATGTTGAGAGGTAGTGGGAGTTCTTGAAATATGTGAAATGAAACGGGGTGTAACATCCTACAGTTCTGTTCGATTTGGGTTAACGAGAGAGAGAGGGGGGATAGAGAGGGGGAGAGAGGGGATAGAGAGGGGGAGAGAGAGAGATGGGGTTTAAAGTCCACTGGACACAAACTTGGGCTAATAAAGACGGACGCTGTCAGTGCTCTAGGAGTGATATTTTACCCGGGCAGGGGCGCTATGTTCTTATTTATTTTTTTCGAATTCCATCTACCAGGAGTTTGTGTACGCCGGCGTGATGGTTTTCTTCAAAGAGATACGTTTGTTACTAATGGGGAGGCTTGGTGGCTAAGACGGGAAGGGGGAGCCAGAGTGGCTAAGTGAATAAGACGCTGTCTCGCTAGCCTGGAGGTCGCGTGATCAATCCCTGCATTGGCCTAGAAAGTTCATCGGAGTTTTCTGACGTGGTTTACATTTGTCAGTGGTGTAGGGTGGAGGGCCTAACAAGGACAGTTGTCTTTCCATTCGGATGGGACGAAAAACCGAGGTCTCGTTTATACATTGACAAACACGTAACAGATTCCTTGGCAGTCGTTGTATACCCATATTAATGCCGTCGCCATTAGCCCAGACCTACCAGAACAATATGACGTAAAACCCCATTTCATCTTATTTTGTTATTCATGAACATTTGAATGTGATACTTGTACAACATGGCGACTGTTTTCTCGTCAAATTAGATGCGTTTTTGGACCATCGAGAGAATTAAATCAATAAATATTCAGAATTAATAAGTTAAAACATTCTACCAGTTGTTCCTTGTATTTTAAATTAAGTTAACATCGACTTGATGAAAATGTAATCATATTGAAAACACGTCTGCATGGCGCCAATAATCACATATACAAGAAAATAAAAACAAAATGTCGTTTTCTTATTTCCTTACAAATGTGTGACAGCTCTAAATCGATGATATATTCGGGACTAACATGTGGTTCAATTTTACATCAATAACTCGCTTGCGGGTAGAGGTATTTAGCAGTGGGAGGGAACCGGAGGACCTGGAGAACACCCACGAGGACGCCACCACTTCTTGTCCTCCTCCCCCTCTCTCTCTCTCTCGCTCTCTCTCTCTCTCTCTTCACCTAGATTTTAGATGTATTGTTTTGGCCAGAGCGACTATCTCTGGGGAGGTCTCCAACTATCAGTAATACAGACTGGAATATGTTTTATTCATATACAATATCCGTTACCAATACTCGCCACATGAATGTTATTCCCTGACCCCACATGACCTCTTACAGCCTGAGGATGTTACCACAATACACTCGCCTACACAGCTTCATGTTTAATACATGTAATAAGATAATAACTTGTTAATAGTTCTTCATATCTAATAGACGATGTCATCCAGTACAGATTAGTGGTCGTTGTCTGGACTGTTTGGGCACAGCACACTGTTACTATCCCTTGTTGACTCCAGTCTCTAATATTAATTCCAGTCTCTTTGACCGACTCAAGGAATTTTTTTACCAAAGTGTAGTTGGGTGAAACACATTCTAGCACAGATGGTGCAACGTAGTATAATATACTGCATCGTCTCTCTGATTTTGTAAAATTGGCCGAAACGTCCGATGGCTGAAACGCCTAAGGTCGACATGTCCACTACCCGAAAAATTCTCTGACGAAACGTCCAGTGGCCGATATGACCCGCCACCACGAGGTTCACTATGGAATTCACTACGAATTTGAACCATCAAGGGATATTTTACAGGCGCGCCAAATGTGTACACGGGACTTGGTTGTTTCGTACCATCAGACAACCTAAACAATTGTTCGTGTCAGGTCCTGGTTCTGCACTTGCTCGGTCAATACCGGGATCAAACCCGCGATCTCCGGGCTAACGAGCCAACGTCTTACTTACTTAGCAATAGCGACAGATGAATCAATCACCGGAATATCAGCCCCTAAACGGTTCAATTCCGTCCGGTAATCACTAAATCTATTGAAGATAATCCGCCTCCTTAGAACCGAGTGAAAATTGTGCAGATTCCTGGAAATCTCAAGATGGACATTAGAGTAGATGTTTACTTCAAGTCAAGTAGATTTATTTGGAGATTTAATTGAATGACGTGTTAATCGAGACTTGTTTTATTTGAACATGTCAGTAGAGTTTGAGATGATCAGACATGTTCAACCACTCTAAACCTATTCAATTTGTCTACTCCAGAGGCGGATTCAATGGGGGCGCGAGGGGGCGCGCCCCCACTAATTTTAGACAGTGCCCTTTTTTACTGCTGAAAGTGCTTTTTCTCAGACCCAAAAATGTTCGTTCCGAACGTTTACTTAGACGAAAATATCAGCCAAATTGCTCTTGGAATGGCTCTCTCTCTCTCTCTCTCCCTCTCTCTCTCACACACACACACTCCCTCTGTCTCTCAATTGCCCTAAACCTATTCAATTTCTCTCTCTCTCTCTATCTCTCTACCTCTCTCTCTCTCTCTCCCTCCTCTCTCTCTCAAAGATAGATTATCAAAGATAGTTCTGGCAGGTGCTCGGTGAGATTGACTAATTTCTCTCAAACTAATTAACAGCCAATCAAACTTATCAACAGGTATAAGATTTAATTAATCTAGTTATAAAAGAATCTCAGTTAATCAGACGACATTCCCTCAAATTAATTGACAGCTATGTTTCAATAAAGATCGCCATGGAAGCAACCCAGTTAGTTATATAGACAAAATTCTATTAAATTAATTCACAGCCCAGAATTTATAAAGATGGTGAATGCAACTCAGTTACAGAAACAAACATCACACAAATTATTAGTACACATTAAAATACAGCCGTGACGTCACCCTTTGATGTTGGCGTACCGTTATTTCAAATAATCGTACGGGCAACTTGTCAATCGTACTTTATTCATACCTGTGAAATACTGGACTGGTGTGACGTAATTCACGTGCGGAGTGTCTGCATTTTAAGTACCCGGTAGTTTAATGGTCTCGAGCTTAAGACATTGCGTAATATATTGTTACACGAAAATAAATTGAGAAAACATGGTATAGCTTATTTAAAGGGATGGCTAGAGATGGTATAACCTACATGTATTTAAAGTGATGGCTAGAAATGGTATAGCCTATTTAAAGGGATGGCTAGAGATGGTATAACCTACATGTATTTAAAGTGATGGGTAGAAATGGTATAGCCTATTTAAAGGGATGGCTAGAGATGGTATAACCTACGTGTATTTAAAGTGATGGCTAGAAATGGTATAGCCTATTTAAAGGGATGGCTAGAGATGGTATAACCTACATGTATTTAAAGTGATGGCTAGAAATGGTATAGCCTATTTAAAGGGATGGCTAGAGATGGTATAGCCTATATAAAGAAATTGTCATATAGATATTGTGCCCTGATAATTATATACTGCAATAAGATAAGATTTGGTTTTTATCTCACCTTTAATGAGTCTTATATAAAACTTCATCAACACGTGTTGTTACCTGATCAGGGTAAGACATCAACACGTGTTACCTGACCGATTGATTACCTGGACAATTATCCCTTCATGTAGCAAGTAGATCAGAGGTGGTGTGTCAGAGATTATGATTAATATTGGGAGGGAGGGAGCGACAGAGGAGAGAAAGGGAGACCTAACCTATAGCAACTGTGTAATGTGTGTGGTGCGTTCGGGGTTCTCTGGAAGAGTGTGAAGAGAACCAGTCAAATTAGAGAAGTGGGGAGGGGGAGTCCTAACTACAGCAACTGTATAATGTATAATTTGTATGGCGCGTTCTAGATTGTCTGGTAGGTTGCGAAGAGAACCAATCAAGTTAGACATACGATCCTTATTTCTTACGTACAAACATGAGTTCAAACCCGTGACTTGCATAGATAGCAAACATTCCAAGGGACACGGACACACACACACCCTCCTAGAAACAGTTACCAGGAAGTGAGATAAATAACATAGAATAGAATAAATAATTTGTGAAACGAAAGTAGATAGAATTGAATGAAATAGGGTTTATTAACGTCCTATATTTCTGTGCCGGTTTGGCTAATGAAAATTGAAATACGCCAAGCTGTGTAACGTACATCAATACATCAATAACAACTTATATTCTACAGTCTATGTACACCAATAACAACTTATATTATGCAGTCTGTATACACCAACGACAACTTATCGTATACGCACTATTTACAACAATAACAACTTATAGTATACAATCTATGTACACCAATAACAACTTATATTATAAACTCTATATACACCACTAACAACTTATATTAAATATACACACCAGTAGCAGCGTATATTATACAGTCTGTATACACCAATAACAACTTATATTATACAGTCTATATACACCAGTAACAACTTATAGTATGCAGTATATACACCAATAACAACTTATATTATATAATCTGTACACACCAGTAACAGCTTGTATCATACAGTCTGTACACACCAGTAACAACTTATATTAAATATACACACCAGTAGCAGCGTATATTATACAGTCTGTATACACCAATAACAACTTATATTATACAGTCTATATACACCAGTAACCACTTATAGTATGCAGTATATACACCAATAACAACTTATATTATATAATCTGTACACACCAGTAACAACTTGTATCATACAGTCTGTACACACCAGTAACAACTTATATCATACAATCTGTACACACCAGTAACAGTGTATTATAAAATCTATATACACCAATAACAATTTACATTAAATATACAAACCAGTAACAACTTATCTTATACAGTCTGTATACACACCAGTAACGACTTATATTGCGTTTTTATGTGATTGTTTTTATATTTATATATACAGTATTTATACTTGGATTGTAGACTGGAGACTGTACAGGACGATAATATATGCTGTGATGTTTAAGACTTGAGATTAACCAGGAATACAATATGTGCTGGGATGATAGAGATTATACAGGACGACTGGAATGATCGAGCTTATAAAGGCATACAGACGAATAAAACCCCGAGGATTTCTTTTATCGAGGCTGAGTGAATTGAAATAGACTTTGTTTTGTTTGTACGTTGTTCCTTTTCTTTTATTAACGTTGTTTCGTTTCTTCCATCTCGACTAGAACGTGTCTGGCATCCATATTGACATGAGATTGAATCAAGATAATATGAGCATTGGTGGAAGTCAAATACTATCATCGTTTACCCTCCGGTTGACGGCCAACTTGATTAGATTCGAACGAATCGATACCATTGTAAATAAACTGTTTGACTGGTTAATACAATCTGAGATTAAGCCTGGTTGAACAAGTCTCTATCAATACGAGTGGTCTTACTTTGGTTGTGTAATTATATTATGTTATCTTTCCTGATGAAGTTGAGTTGGCTTGCCGAAGTGATCAAAGGATGTATCATTGAGTCAAGTGGCGTGGTTTCGATTTTTAGCTTGTACGTGACAAGGTGTAGGGTCGCCTGTCCAACAAGGGAATTATTGAAATAAAATTGAACCGTATGCTAGTCCCAAAATGACACAGTTTCTTGGTCTATTCTCCAAATTCAAAGTACGCAATTTTATGGAGTCTAGGACGGAGAGTCTGACAAGGTAAAGCGTAATAGTTGTCCGGATGGGATGGAAACCCGTGCACGTAACAGAATTCAAAATAAGAGTTGGCTGTAGGCCGGTGTATTAGCCCAATAGCTGAAGAGCAGCAGGATGATAAATCTAATTTCATTTACAATTTTAAGCATCCAGAAACAATTCGCAATACATTATTGACTTCGTTAATTAATTTGAGTTGGTAAATACTACACAAGACATGCGACAATAAGACCGACTGTCAGTCCGTCTCGATCGACAACACACAGTCCTTACCGTATAAACCACCGTAATTAGACATGACATGTGATACCAGTAACATTCTATATAGTAATTGATATTCTTTCAAAGATCACCTTTGATTAGCATCCATTAATTCTCTTATTTGTCATCCTTTGTGACCTGTTAATGCTGTTTTTGTTGTTGATGTCGCCATTCGTTGGGGATCCAGGTCTTTATTGTGGATTTGCCATTTGCTGTTGTTAATTTGCCATTTATTGAGGGTCGGGGGTTGCTGTTGTCTTTCTTATTTGTTTTTGTTGTTTTTGCCATACATCGTTGTTTAAGATCGAGCTCTTTGTTGTTTGTTTTTATTTTTGGCATTCTCTAAGAGCTCCTTTGCTTTTGGCATTCGTGGTTGTTGTAATTGTTGATTCTCTCATGGTTGTCACTGGTGTTGATTTTATCATGTTCTGAATTTCACTGTTGTTGTTTCTGATTTTGTCATTCTCGAGGGTCGCTGATGTTTTTGATTTTTATCATTCTCTGAAGATCGGTGTTATTGCTGCTTTTGTATTTCTCCGAGGGTCGTGGTTGTCGTCCTTGTTGTTGTTTTTGCCGAGGGTTGCTGTTGTTGATTAGGTCATTCTACGGGTGTCATTATTCTTGTTATCTTTGTCTGTCCTCTGCTGTTGTTTAGTCCCGAAATGACCTAGTTTGTGTTGAGTGGACGTTAAACCCCATTTCTCTCTCTCTCTCTCTCTCTGCTGTTGTTGTTGAATGTCGTTGTTGTTGAAGTCGATTATATTCTCTTAGGGTTGTTGTTTATTGTAAAAATAGATGTTTTTGATTTGGTCATTCTCTGAGCGCCGTCATCGCTGTTTTGGTAATAACCATGGCTATTCATTGATTATTTACATGGCGACATTCAGTTCAGTTTGGAAAAACGTGATTATTTGACACACAGTAATTTTCCAGTGTGTACATGGCCTTAGTGATGTATTTAATCCATTAATATGTGTCGTGAACAACAATTACGGAGCCAGCTCCGTCACCGACACACTTTATTTAATTACAAATAAGGTAAACAGCGGTGCGGTCAAAGAGTTCGAATACCCAAGAGATAAATAATTGTTTACTGGTTAATGGATCAATGACGTCGTCCGTTATTTATTGGGTGACACAAGCTTCCATTTAAATATATATAAAAAATCTTGACATGTTCTCCTCAAAGGCAAGCACTGACTTCAGTAGTTGCGTGTGTCCTCCACTGGCGCTTACGCACGCTGTGCAGCACAATTAACCATCTTTGTCGTACTTTTGGTTTTCACCCCTCTGACTTTATACCGTTGATTACAGATTAAATATCCATAAGTGTACAACTGTGTTGTTATTGTTTGAATATTGTTCACAGTAAGAAGCAAAAAAAATAAGATATGTTTACAGGATCATTTTGTTATACGAAAAACTAAGTGATGCGTTTTCTATGGCGCTCTGTATATAATAGAGTGTTAGTCCAGAAATGACCTAGTTTGTGTCGAGTGGACGTTAACACCTCCCTCTCTCTCTCTCTCTCTCTCTCTCTCCCTCTCTCTCCCCAACTCCAAGATGGCTGCGGTGATATAACGCTTGTTTCTGGGATCATCTAGTACTCGTGTACTTGTGTATCCAAAGGCCATTTTTTATAAGATTGGTAATCATAACTTCTAGAGTATTTCACGATCGGGAACGTGCGGATAATACCCCGGGAACTCGGCTTTAATTAAGCCATTAATTTGTTTCCTTATCTTAAAAGTCTGCCGTTTCCGTGAACAGGAGATGGAATCGTTGAATTATTGAATAACAATAGATTGAAATAGAATATAATTCATCAACTGCTTTAAAGCCCCAATTACACTCTTGTTGTAACTGAAAAATATGTCCCAATCTTCATTCTGGTCAACAAATCGTATTATTTTAGAATATTCCAATTAAATGATGACATAAATTTCATCTTAACACACCTAATTTAAAAAATTGGAAAAATTCAACCAATTGATTTGAAAAGTCTAACGTAAACCTTTTCAAATGTGACTTGAATTTTAAAATATTTTCGAACCCTCTAGACAAATAAAATAGGTTGTAATGGATAATTTACACAACAGGTAGGACATTTAAACATCTAGTACTTAGAATAAGGGTATTATTTATTTTCTGGAGCTACCAAGCCAGCAAGAATGTTATTGTCCCTTTAACTCAGAACACAAAACAAGACAGTAATGATACTGGAAATATCATGATCTTTTTTTCTTTAATTCGAGATATCTTCAAGTGGTGATTAAAAGTCGACGTAGAAGCTGGTGTTATAAATGAATTGGAGTGTACCGTCCTACTTTTCTGCTAGAAATATAAGTTGTTGTTTGTTCTTTAATTCGGGATATCTTCAAGTGAACGGTTAAAGTGGCGATCAAAAGTCGACGTGCTATAAATGGAATGTGATTTAATATCCTACGTTTATGCACAGACTGACCTAATGAAGGCAAAGTGGCCCCGGCAGCGGCACAACAGCCAACAGTCAATGGTTCTTTTATATATATGCCTATGTGTACACAGGAACTCTATCCGTCGTGTACCACCACCACCAACATGGGCGAATCACACCGTAAAGCAGCAAGGAACTTTCGCGGGTAACACAGGAGCGAGCCAGAGACGTTCTTGTTAGAGAGTCACTGTTTTGTTCACCGAACCACTGCCGTTCCTCCTAATGTTATAAGCGCCATGAATTTTTGCGGGTAACACGGGAGCGAGCTAGAGACGTTCTGGTTAGAGAGCCACTGTTTTGTTCACCGAACCACTGCGGTTCCCCCCGATGTTATAAGCGCCGGATCTTTCGGAGTAACACGGTAGCGGGCTAGAGACCTTCTTGTTAGCGAGCCATGGTTTGTTCACTGAATCACTGTGGTTCCTCCTAATGTTATAAGGACGGTTGGGATGGCCTAGTGATCTAGATTGCCGCTCTTCGACCACTAGCTGGCCAATCACCTCTGGCTTGCAGCTCTGGATTCGATCCCTGGTGTGAGCGTAAGTGGCATGGAGACAGGGCGCCTTCTCAACCTCGTGGGTTTCCTCCGGGCACTCCGGTTCCTCCCACTGCTAAAGACCCCTACGCGCAAACGAATTATTGAAATAACATTAAACCATATGTTAGTCCCGAAATGACCTAGTTTGTGTTGAGTGGTCGTTAAACCCCATTTCCCCTTCTCTCCATGATGGTAATTTTGCTTTCCTGATTAAGCAACCTCACGCCACACCCGAATGCAACCCCTCCATCCAGGTAGTGCAGTATACCACTGGGTATAGAAATCCATCAACATTTTCTATTGTAGCAGCATTTGGTTGTTCTATTGTGATATGATATTGTGTAGGCGAACAACACTGGTTTTTTAGTTGCCAGAATGATTACAAAATCTAGACACGTTGTGTAATCGTTGACTAATGTCAGCCTCAGAAAGACAGAGATTATACGATTCATAAAAATAACAAATCATTCAATCTGATGCGTCTTCAAGTTTTATCTTCAAAAAGGAGTTAGTAAAACACGTTGAGAGAGAGAGAGAAATGGGGTTTAACGTCCACTCGACACAAACTAGGTCATTTCGGGACTAATGTATGGTTTAATTTTATTTCAATAATTCGCTTGCGCGTAGGGGTCTTTAGCAGTGGGAGGAAACCGGGGTGCCCGGAGGAAACCCACTAGGTTGAGAAGGCGCCCCTATCTCCATGCCACATACGCTCACACCAGGGCTCGAAACCACAGCCGCAAGCCAGAGGTGACGGGCCAGCTAGAGGTCGAAGCGCGGCACTCTCTCTAGACCACTAGGCCATCCCAACCCCCCAAAACACGTTGAACCCTTGTTAATTACTGGTGTCCTCTAAATGTATGTTTATTTGCATTTTTTTTTTCTTTTCTCACTCTTGTTTTTTTTTTCTTGTTTTTTTGATATTTTTTTATTATTATAAGCTTATATAATATGATATATATGCACTTTGTAAATATTATTACTGTGTATAGTTGCTAGTTTTATAGAGTAGGGGGGACATGTTGAAAATTAGAACTCATGTAGAGGAATCGGGTGGCTGGTGTAGGGGATGGGGATGTGGGGGTCAAGTGGCGGGGGTAGGGGATGACAATAGGGGGGGGGGGTCGAGTGGTCTCACAGGTACGCTTTATATCATAAGGGCTATTATACATTCTATACATTCGATTCCGAGCTTGTGGTTGACAAGTATTGGGATCGCCAGAGAATTCCCCCAACCCTCGCCGCCCCTATCCAGTTTTCTCCCTCGACCAAAGACCCCGATGTTCTGGCGATTTATTGAAATAAAATTGAACTGTACGTTAGTGCCGAAATTACCTAGATTGTGTCGAGTGGGCGTTAAACGCCACTCTCCGCGGCCGTCTAGTTTGTATTATGTAAGAAGCAGTGAAACTGGGTCAGTCATTGTTTGTATAATGGATGGTACAGGATGTGGTTGTAAATGGCTGAACGAGAGGTTCATCATACACGTAAGTTTGTTATAATTATAAGTGACAGCAAGCTTTTAGTTACGAGAGGAAAACAAGATGGCCGTTCCCTCGAGATGATTCGATATCGCAGTTTTTATATAGTTTTACTACACAACACAAATCTTTAGAGGCTTGGTAACTCTTGACTTTTATTTAATCAATGTTGTTAGTCAGTCGTCGATCAGTAATATTAGAGTATTGGTCTGTCGGCGGCCAGTAATATTAAAGTATTGGTCGGTCGTGGTCGGTTATTTTAAAGTATTGGTCGGTAATAATAAAGAGATGGCCGTAGGTCAGTAAGAATAAGGTAGTAGTCGTATGTCAGAATAAAGGGGTGATCGTAAGTCAGTCAGAATAAAGGGGTGGTCGTAGGTCAGTAATATTAAAGGAGTGGTCGTAAGTCAATAAAGAGATGGTCGTAGGGCATTAAGAATAAAGGAGTGGTCGTAAGTCAGTACGATTAAAGAGTGGTTGGTTGTAGGTCAGTAAGACTAAAAGGGGTGGTTGTAGGTCAGTTAGAATAAACGAGATCAAATGAAATGAAATGAAATAAAATGGGGTTTAACGTCCTACTCTTTTGTACCTAACCTGGGCTAATGGAAGACGGGCATACGCCATACAGTGTTCGATCCCTGCATTGGCCGAGAAAGTTCATCTCGATTTTCCGGCGTGATTTCCTCTTGTCAGTGATGCAGAAGCAGGGCCTGGCAAGGATAGTTGTCTAGTCGTTCGGTTGGGACGAAAAACCGAGGTCCCGTGTACACATTGGAGTGCACGTCAAGGATCCCTGGGCGGTTGGAATTCGATATAAGAGTAGGCCGTATCGCCGCTGCCCGGGCAAAAGTTCCCTCGTAGCACACTGTATGGCATATGCCCGTCTTCCATTAGCCCAGGTTAGGTGCAAAAGAGTAGGACGTTAAACCCTATTTCATTTCTGTTAACATAAATGCATATAACGAACAGTGGTTGTAAGAGATAGGCTTGAGGGGGATTCAAATCACAAGGTTGGCCATTGGGTCAAATCGACGTGAAATCCCCCGCCCCCTTCCTTCTCGCTTACCTTAATAAAAACCCCTACGCACAAGCGAATTATTGAAATAAAATAAAATTAAATCATATTATATGATAGTACCGAAATGACATAATTTGTGTCGAGTGGACGTGACCCTCTCTCTCTCCTCTCTCTCTCTCCCTCTTTCTCCCTCTGATCGCCCTCTCGACTGAGACGTACCAAGATAATGGGTGTATAAAATGGCGCTACTATGTGCCACATGAGAGAATATATTCACCAGATTATAAAACACTGCATGGTATATCACAGTGATATAAATTGGAACGATGCCATCCAAGTAGATGAAGAACAGTAATACTCCAGCGAATAGATATCGGTTAGATTTTTTTTCAAGAGATGACCTACATTCTCTATACACAGTATTCAACTATAACAGGGATTAGAGAAATAAATAATCCCACGTGGTTTTCAGAGAAAAATATAAAAAAAAATAGACCTGTGGAGAAGAAGACCAATAACACGCGTTCCTTATTTATATTTAAGGCAAATTAAGGATTTAGACAATAACCACAAAGAAAATAAATGTCACCAATTTTCTTTGCATTTTATTCTGGAAATTGGATCCCTATTTACTTGGTGTGCTTGTGTTGAATGGAATTGGTAGCATCTGTTTAAATTTGTACGTCATCAATTTCAGTCAATTTTAAGACCGAGCGAAATTAAAATTAATGAACAAAAGCGAGTTGCGCTTACTCTATTAGTAGAAATAGAACTTAAATCTCTGAGCGATTTTTCCGATCCTTAAAAAAACACATATAAGTCATTTAATTCAAGATTTTATTTTGACGTCAATCCAAGAGATGACGTCACCTTTAACGTATTGCTTACAACTACGAGTATTGATTCGTTTACTGGCAATCTGGTAGTTCCACTAATACCACGTGGCGTATGTCAAAGGTCAGGGAATTGAGGGATTAGTTCTAGAAATGGTTCGATGAATGGCAGTCGGTATATATAGTGTAGAAGATGGTGATTAACGTAAATTGCTACTTGTAAATGTTCTCTTTACGATTCTTTTCATTATGGAAACGACTAAACGAGGTTGTTCCACCATTCTACACCGAATGTTACCGGTGGAAACGTATCATTACCATAACAACCAGAATTAGTTATGGCTCAGAAATCAGACCGCGAGTTCCAGATTTTGATATTTGATTAACAGAAACCCCAATGAGAGAGAGAGAGAGAGAGAGAGAGAGAGATGGGGTTAAACGTCCTAATGTTCTACACCGGATTTCAACAACCTAAACTTTCCAAAAATCCAATTCTTATTAAATTTGTCTATCATCTGCAGCTGAGTTCGGTTCATTCACAGCAACAAGAAGGCATGCAGTTTATGCTTTTGTGCCCCTAGTACAAAATGACTATGTGCTGCAAGCGCCTGGTTTTCGTGGGAGCGGGTCACATATACGTACATGGGACCTCAGTTTTCCATACCATCTGAAAGACTTGATAGCTGCCCTTGTCAGAATCTCTATCCTGCCAATCCCGAGGATGTATCTTGGCCAAAGCAGGAATCGAAGACAAAGTTGGCCAATCAACTTTTTACTCAGCCACCGCGGATCCCAAAACATGGAACAAATCATCCCATTACTTGAAGGCGGGTTTGGTGGCTGAATGGCTAGCGCGTGCGATCGTTATTAGTTTGAGTCAACTGGTGTGGTTTCAATTTCCCGGATGTACGTGACAAGAATTTGGGTCGTCTGTCCGTCCTTCTGTGTTTTCTCCACGTCCTCCAGTTTCCTCACACTACTAAAGATCCCTATGCGCAAGCCAATAATTGAAATACAATTGAATCATATGTTAGTCCCGAAATGACCAAGTTTGTGTCGTTATCATTAGATCCTTTGACATCATGTTACAAAAGGTTCTCTAAGGTGATATGCCATCGGGCATAGGTCGGGTTGCACAAAAAATGCAAAAAATATAAAAAAAAATTGTACAATTCGTCTGAAAAAAAACCTTTTCTGCTGAACATTACATTGGTGGTGGTGGGGGGGGGGTGTTATTGGACCGGCCATGGAGCGATGATGATCATGTTGTATGTGGTCGGTGGCTTTAACTGGCCGCCACGGTCCGCTACGACACGGGACCCCAATCCGCTCCTGAATGGGTGACTCATTTCCAACTTGACTTCCTGTTGTCAGGGGTGTCGGACATGGGGATGAATGACGTCGGACATGGGGATCAGTGGTGTCGGTCGGACATGGAGATCAGTGGTGTCGGTCGGACATGGGGGCTAGTCAAGTAAAAACATCTGGCTTTTCTTAAGGTACTACAAAGACAACATCTAGTCCTTCGAAAGACACAAAAAATCAAAGCCGTGTGGACCTGTAGTCGAGAACGCCATTCTCTGGGCAAAATATCTCTTAAGGTCTACTGTATTGTATATAACAGTCTTCATTTCACTGGTTTGGAAATTCTAGTAGAACGCTAAACACAAAATATTTCAATTCCGCTTACAATAATTCCAAGCACCTTCAAGACATTACATAAATATTAGACGTAACAAAAAATAATACCTAGACGAATAAAAACCCAAATGGAGAATAAATGAACCAAGCGAAATAATATCTGATATTAATACGCGTGTTGACATAGAACATAATGAACTTTCTCCTTTACAACGACAAGATATGTATTGTATAAAGGCGGCCATTTATCAATACTTGCTGTAGAAACAATCCATGGTTTCACATTCGATTAAATAAACCGTTATAATCAACTAATGTTCTCCAAGTAAATATTGATATTAATAAAAAACCTCAATGGTACAAGAACCAGAAAATCTAATTACTCGATCGATAATATTCTCTGGTTATTTTTTGTTATTATTCCCGACGAATATCGTTATGGTATAATACTGCTTGTCGCGATAAATATTCCGCCATTATGCAACAAATTTCACAACATGTCGTGTGTATCATATCCGGTGTTCGTGGATTTTCGATCAATGCCCTTTGTTTGTACGATGGCTCTACCTTCAGTCCCTTGGAGAGAGAGAGAGAGAGAGAGAGAGATGAGGTTTAACGTCAACTCGACACAAACTAGGTCATTTCGGGACTAACATATGGTTCAATTTTATTTCAATAATTTGCTTTAGCAGTGGGAGGAAAACGGAGCCAGAGAACACCCACGATGTTGGAAGGCGATCCTACTCCCTGCCACATACAACCGGGGATTCGAAATCTTGCCAGCTGACTCAAAGACGGACCTTGATCCAAGGCCTTGCAATTGAAACTATACATAAGGACCAATATTACAACTGGCGTAAATATAGGGGTAGGGCTATAGACGGTTGGCTCAAGAGAGGTTAAAGTCACAGAGGGTAAGGCGAAACGAGGGTAGGGCAAACGCGATTAGGGCTACAAAGGGTAAGACCATAGAGGTTAAGGGAACCAGAAGCTAAGTTTGAGACTAGGGCTAAAGAGACTGGGTTAACAAAGGGTAAGACCACAGAGGTTAAGGGAACCAGAAGCAAAGTTTGAGACTAGGGCTAAAGAGACTGGGTTAACAAAGGGTAAGACCACAGAGGTTAAGGGAACCAGAAGCTAAGTTTGAGACTAGGGCTAAAGAGAGTGAGTTGACAAAGGGTAAGTCCACAGAGGTTAAGGGAACCAGAAGCTAAGTTTGAGACTAGGGCTAAAGAGAGTGGGTTGACAAAGGGTAAGACAACAGAGGTTAAAGTCACAGGGGGTAACGTCACGAAGAGGTTATGGCCAAGATGGGAAAGGGCCAAAAGGGTTGAGACCACAAAGGGTAGGACCACAGAGGCTAAGGGAACCAGAGGGTTAGTTTGAAGCGGTTATGACAACGTAGGGTAGGGTAGGGTCACGAAAGATAAAGCATAAGAAGGTAAGGACTTAGAGGTTTACTCCTCAGAGGTTAAATATTGGCTAGGTTTAGCAACTGAAAAAAGCTAACATTTGAGAACATCATGGATTGACGAAGTTGGGTGAATAATTGCTACTGAATATTTAACACACAGTACCGGGCCAAATTTACCTCATAGCAAACTGTATGGCGTATGCCCGTCTTCATTAGCCCGGTTTAGGACGTTAATCCCTATTCCATTTCATGTGTATAGTGATATGGTGCTAATACAAACTAATGATGAACTTTTTTATGATTGTCATTTAAATCTTATTTCAGAAATATATACACTTAAAATCCCTCTAGCATAGTAAATCATATGCCGGATTGTGTACAGATTGTCGTGTATTTTGTACACGGCGAACAGTCCATTTGCTGATTACACTATTTTGCCTATACCGTTTTTAAAACATCGATTTATATCTAATGGTTTGGATTGTTCGTACTTAAAACGGTTTCAGCATATTTTTTATATACATACACTGATTCTCATGACAGATGCCTGTTTACAATATCACCTCAGATGGAAGTGGACGTAAACTCCATAAATGACGAACAGTAGATGAAAAACACGACAGGAGGGAGAGAGAAATGGGGTTTAACGTCCACTCGACACAAACTAGGTCATTTCGGGACAAACATATGGTTTAATTTTATTTCAATAATTCGCTTGCGGGTAGGGCTCTTTAGCAATGGAAAGAAACCAGAAGACCCAGAGAAAACCCACGAGGTTGGACAGGTGACCCTACTCCTTGTCACGTATAACCGGGGATTCGAAACCACGCCAGTTGACGCAATGACAGGCTTCATGATATCGCAAGCACGCGCTAACAGGACAGGAGCGTATTGGCCTTTATTTCATTCCATCTCTTCTTCTTCTTCTTCTGAACAGTAGGACGTTAAACACCATTTTATTTCATTTCTTTTTCTATCAATGGTGATATCACAGACTAATTCTCTTATTTTTATTATCTTAGCGCATATGCAGAGGTGTTTCTTGTTGGGGGAAGCCGGAGTACCCGGAGAAAACCCACGAGGTTGAGAAGGTGCCTATATCTCCAAGCCACATCTACTCATACCAGGGATCGACACTGTGACCGGCAACCTAGAGCTCGAAGCGTGACACTTCAGAGCACCGGCATCCTGCAATCGGCAAATCTCGACAGATTTCGGAACTTACATCTAGTCTCGGCCGTATGACGAATTCCGCCATATTGGAACTACTTTAAAGGTCCCGGATGAAACATGGCTGCGCCCATGGTGTCTTGGAACTACTTTAAAGGTCCTGGAAACATGGCTGCGCCCATGGTGTCTTGTTTCTAATAGCGTCAAGTTTTCTTGTTAAAGTAAACCGGTAGCCGCATCGCAAATGACATGGTCGTAGGTACATATCACTTACTGCCATACAGCCGAGACTAGATGTAGGTTCCGGAATCTGTCATTTCCAGCTATAATTAACCCAGCCTCTGGTTTAGAGAGGGGGGTAAGTGTATAAAATCAAGGAGTGAACTTAAATTCAAGCTTTACTTGAGTCAAGGACATCAACAAACCTTGGCACATCGCTGATCACAAACACACAAACATGACATACTGTGTACTGGAGGTTTCAACATCCGTCATCATAATACTTCTACAGTATTCATGAACCAATACACGTACATTACATGCTGGGTGTCTGTCACAGTGTTTATCAATCATTACACGTACATTACACGCTGGGAGTTAACGGTGCGTCATCGAATAGACTTTGTTTTATAACAGATGTTTATACACATAGTGTTTAGCATACCGGGTGTTAACGATGCGTTATCAAATACAGTTTGCCATAAACGATACACACACACACACACATAGTTTGTCAACCCGTCGCTACATGGCTATTTCACGCTGTGAGCTTTCAATTTCACAGTGTAGTGTGACTAATGCTATCAGGGATTTATTCCTGGTGATTATTTATACCAAGGGAATATTCTACAGACCCAGCTCATTAGTAGGTAATCCAATATCCTCGTGTCCATAGCCGACAGAGTCGAGAGGATACCAGAGAGAGAGAGAGAGAGAGAGAGAGAGAGAGAGAGAGAGAGAGAGAGAGAGAGAGAGAAATGGGTTTAACGTTCACTCGACACAAACTAGGTCATTTCGGGACTAACACATGGTTTAATTTTATTTCAATAATTCGCTTGCGCGTAGGGGTCTTCAGCAGTGGGAGGAAACCGGAGTACTCGGAGGAAACCCACAATGCTGGACAGGCTACCCTACTCCTTGTCACGCACAACCGTGGATTCGAAACCACACGAGTTTGGTTTCACATGGAAATGCGATGAAGTTTAATGTGTCGTCAGCATAATATTTCATTGCGAGACTAACATAATATGGTAATCTATTTTTATTGTCGCGGTTACGCGTGGAAAGCAACTGTAAAGGAATCTTTCGCGTGGAATGGTGACATCATATCAAATCCGACAATCAATGCGCGATTAACCAAGGAACAAGCATGTCAAGTTTCATTTCGATCGCCCGTGCCTTTTTCCGAAGAGCGCCCCCCCCCCCCCCCGCAAAAAAAAACCCAGACAAAACTCAACTAGATGAGGAGTGATTGCTGCCCCCCCCCCCGAAAGAAAACACTTGATGGGGAGTGATCGCTGAGCAGTTCTTGGTACAAGAGTAATTTATCGACCATTCATCAAAACCATTGAAAGTCCAACGATGCGAATTTTAAACACAGATGCCTTAAAATAACGTAAGAGACCAAGTTAGTTATTCGCTTGTCAGTTTTCTAGAAAGATGAAAGCTTACAGATCGACATCATCATACATAAACGTGACATCAACTACTTTGAAAATTGGGAAAACGAATAGAATCGTAAATTGCTTTTTCGCGTGTGAGTGTTAAAGCGGCAACACGTCTATGTCCGCCATCATAATTTGTCAACATAAATCACAGCAAGTGTTGAATATGCATGATTAATTTATAACATCTAACTGTTTAAGCTCCGGTAAAACAATATCCTTTATTTATTCATCTTAATGTAAACAATATCCTTTATCTATCCATCTTATTGTAAACAAACCTTATTTTGTTAGCCTACCAACTGAAGAATTGCAGTTTTCAAATATTGAATTTGAGAAAGTTGAAGGATTGTGATAGTGAGATTGTAATATTCAATAAGTTGTAGTGTGTTAAAACTCCTAGTATATACTGGGCTGGGATGCATTTTAATTGCTATTTTAATACAGATATTGTGAGATTATGATGCGGATATGTTTAAGATTGTAGATGACCATATACTATAGTATGTTTTAACTTCAAACTGGACGTCGTTGTTTTTTTCTAAATCAATAAGAGTATTGCTACTTTAAAACCAGATGAAAGCGTGTGTTCCGCCATACATAAATAAGACATGAAAATCTGAAACATCATAAACTGAGATGATTGAGTTGAGATGAATTGGGCTTCAGTCAGATAAGAATTATGCAAAAACATTCACACTCCAAAGGTTTATTCATGTACGAGGAATTCCAGTCTCCTGTATGATTTTGAGAGATATGGCATGATTTCAATTTGTAAATAACTTCCAGTAATGTCAGCTAACATGGTAGCGTTTATTACTGGTTTTTCTACAGAATTAGACCTTGATATATATCGCGGGCCACGGTAGAATTAGTAGGTAAGATGCTGTCTCATTGACCAAGACGACAAGACATTCACCAGACGAGATGGTCAATTTAATACGTTGCATCCAAGGGAGATGAGAAAAAACTAAACGGTGTTGAGCTGGCGACCTAATTGATAAAACTATCATCTCCAAAACAGTGACTTCAAGAGGTTTTAAGCAGCATTATTGATGATTTGTATTTTGTAAGAAAAAAAAAATATGTTTTTTACAAGTATACTTATATTAGATTTTTCTTTCGTATGGTGATTTTAGAGAAATGATACGGTATGGGCGACGACATGTGGATAATGATCGTTTGAATCTTAGAAAGGGCGAAAGAGAGAGAAATGGGGTTTAACGTCCACTCGACATAAACTAAGTCATTTCGGGACTAACATATGGTTTGATTTTATTTCAATAATTCGCTTGTGCGTAGGTGTCTTTAGCAGTGGGAGGAAACCGGAGTGCCCGGAGGAAACCCACGAGGTTGAGAAGGCGCCCCTATCTCCATACCACATACGCTCACACCAAGGATCGAAACCACAGCCGCAAGCCAGAGGTGACCGGCCAGCTAGAGGTCGAAGCGCGGCACACTAGGCCACCCCCACCCTTCTTAGAAAGGGAGTTTATCCTAGACCAGTCTCATGGTTGATTGGATAGTTGTTCGCGTAGGGGTAGACAGCTTTGTGTGAAAGACTGGACATCTGTGAGTGGATAAAGGGGAAACTTTGCGTGGAGGATGATATATGACAGACGATCTGAAACAATATTTGCTCAGTACACATTTATAAACACACCAACCACATAAATATAAACATTAAACAACCAAAAACATTAAGCAAACCAAAAACACCTACCTTGGTGAAATCACCAAAGATAAAACCTTGCTCTAATCCGACAAACAGAACCAGCGGAATCAGCAGCAAACACTTGGGATCACGAAACATGTTCAAGGTGGAGATCAAGATCTCCGTGGATGTCAGATCAAACTCAGGATCGGCTTCCGTTTTACCTATCTTAGTCTTGTCCAGCAGCACCACTAATATCACCGTGCCCATGATGCCACACCCGAGATAAATACTCAACAGCATGTATTTAGTCGTGTCTGGGATGATGATGTCAAATGACGTGAAACCATTGTTGTAAGTTCCATCCACATCCGAGTTATAATCACAATTTGTAGCACCACAATGTCGCGGGAAACTGGTGTTTTCATACATATCAACAACACTTTCTGTGCTGTTTGTTCGTAAGATCAGCGCCGAGATTAAGTTTCCCCAGATTTGACTACTTCGATAAAATCCGCAAAATATTCCCATGAATTTGTTGATGACGGGTTCGGATTCGTCTATTTGCATGTGTTTGGCATAAGTAACAGCTAACGTTGTTATGTAAGTAGCTTGAGCGCTCCATAAAGGTCCTGCGAGCAGCCCCAATCCCACTCCGATAGGAATGAGGACGTAATGAGTCGGATGAAAATTAGCCCCGACGTATCCAGTAAACAGCACAAACGCAATGACCATTGTCCATTTAGTGGTCAGTTTGTTTATAAGCCAGGGCGCAATTAAACACGAGAAGACGGTGCTGCCGTATATACAACTCAGCGACACTAATCCCAAACCATCTGGATGCAAGGTGCTCTGAAGACTCTGTAGAGAGACAAAGGCTGTGAACATAAACATAAAGGCAACGCTAACGACCAGCGTGTTCTTGATGGCCTTACTTTCTGTCATATTCTTCACAGCCGTCAACGTTCGAACATCGTCTGGAAGCGTGTGATAATTCACCAGATTGTACGAGTGCATCGTACTCCGTCTACGATTCTTACGGATATCACCCCAATCCGGTGAACCGGCATAATCCGGACTGGGGTGAAGCAGTAAGTGATCTTTTGAAGGTGTGTCGTGTCCGCTCGTCATCGTGATCAAATAGTAGTGACGAACAAAAACCTTACTTTTTAATATTCAAACTCTTGGCGCGATCCACAAGATGAAGGTTATATGAATAGATTAAAACATCGTCCATCTTTTCTGTCAGGTTCTAGAACAATAGCATCCGCTTTACCTATAATAATAATAATAAAAAAAGAATTTATTATTTAACACAAAAAAAAAGATTCATCTTAGTCAACACCCGCATTTCTGGTAGTGTTGGGGTGTGTTTACTAATGCAGCATTTGAAACGTGAATTTAATCAATTAAAATGCATTTAAAACTTGCAGATACACAACAACAACCCTTGTAACCGCGGGGGGGGGGATTAAGGAAAATACAAGATCTTCAATCGGTATAGTCAATATTGAAATCAAATAAAATGTTAGTCTCGAAATGACCCCTCTCTCTCTCTCTCTCTCTCATTCTCTCTCTCTGATTATATTTTTTGACGTTTGTTTGTCTGTCGTCTCATCCATTATCAAGCATTTCGCCCTACGCCACTGACAAGGAGAACTAGGATAGAAAATCCCGACGTAGTATCCCGGTAAAAACAAGGATTGAACCAGAAACCACCTGTTTATTGATACAGTGTCATACTCACCGATCCGATGCGACAACAATGAAATATACGAATGTAAAAATATTAGTGAAACATTAACAAACATTAGATTTTGTTTTGTTTTTTTTCTTTCGGTAACACGATATGTATGGGATTCACGGTGGTTCAGTGATGATGTTGGTGTCTCATAAACCAAAACACTCTAGATCACTTTCTGTAAACATTTTATAACACCTGCATCAGTTGAATCCTTACCCAATTTCCATGACTACAAAACACATGATTTACTTCTTTATCCTACCAGTAATAAAAATTGTTGAAATTCCTAAGCGAACAGACATCGCTAAATGTATTCCATGATTCACGTTTCTGGATTCTGTTTGATATTTCTTTTTGGTTTTTACGCCAGTTCCATGCAATTTTAATTGCACCAGGCCATCGCGCCAGTATTCCAATTAATAGATGAAAATTCTGTCAGTTTCTTTATACGATCAACTTGAATGACGACGATTAAAAATTCGGTAGAATTCGGCATCGATTTGTAACCAGTCAGCCAAATGACGTGGAACTGATAACAAAAAATCGCCAGTCAATACTAGCACGCCAATAAATGCTACATTTATCGTGGGCTACAAGCCGATCATTCATTCTAGCCCATTCATGATTCTGGAGATTTTACGCGATCGTGTGAAATTTTATATCGGGTAACAGATTGGTCAATCTTCATTACGAGTTTTATGGCTGGCGTACCAGTCGGGATAGTCTATTTAAGTCCGTGGCGGTAGGAGAGGGGACTTTAAGGTTTAGACCCCGACGATAAGAACCCATGTGGTTTAGACCGCGTGGGTAAGTTCAGGCCACGTGGGTAAGAAACCATTAGGTTTGGTTCCGCGTGGGTAAGAACCAATCAAGTTCAGGCCGCGTGGGTAAGAAACCATAAGATATAGGACGTGGGGTAAGAAACCCTAACCGTATCATGGGTCAGACGACGGGATTAAGACACTATAAGGAGTAGGGCATGGGTAGAAAACCCTAAACGTATCCAAAAATTGAGGATAGATTATTGTTCCGTACGGACATAACGTCTCCACCGGGAGTGGTCGCCTCCCCAACCACCCTGATCCACTCTTATTCCGCCTCAGCCAACCCGACCCCCTCCCCAACCGACCTGATCTCCTTGCCCTTGATCCCTTCCCGACCTACCCTGATCTCCTTCCCAACCGATCTGATCTCTGACGTAATAACGCCCTGATCCCATGACCCAAACGCCCCGATACCGCCCCCTCCCTCCGCTTCTAATATACCTCATCGAACTCGTCTCGATTCCAACCGACCTAATCTACCCTGCTTCGGTGAAAATAGACGATACCCAACTGCAGGATGCTAGCTTTATTATGTAGTTCAATTAAGCACGATACCGCCCCCTATATATTATACTGTTCAAATCGCCATTGATTGTTTTGTTTGTCATCGAGTCAGGGTATTCTAGAAGATCCGTCCGGGATTAGAGAATGATACTGGCTATAATTCTAATTGTAGAAACAATTATTGTAACCTTGAGAATATATAGGAAAGGCCTAGACAATAGGCGTATAGGCTAGTGGTAAGAGAGGGGAATGGGGGCTGAGGCTACCCCTTTCTTTCCCTTTAGGTGAACTGTCCATTTTTCGTGCAATGTACTTCTGTGTTTAGGTACACAAACATAAGTATATGAGACCATATATCACAGAAATATAATTTTAAATACAAAATACTTAAGGGGGAGTTGGGATGACCTAGTAGTCTAGAGTGCCGCGCTTCGACCTCTAGCTGGCCGGTCACCTCTGGCTTGCGGCTGTGGTTTCGATCCCTGGTGTGAGCGTATGTGGCATGGAGATAGGGGTGCCTTCTCAACAGTATATAGAGAGAGAAATGGGGTTTAACGTCAACTCGACACAAACTAGGTCATTTCGGGACTAACATATAGTTTAATTTATTTCAATTATTCGCTTGCGCGTAGGGATCTTTAGCAGTGGGATGAAACCGGAGTGCCCAGAGGAAACCCACGAGGTTGAGAAGGCGCCCCTATCTCCCTGCCACATACGCTCACACCAGAAGTGGCCGGCCAGCTAGAGGTTGAAGCACGGCACTCCAGACAATCAGGCCATCCCAACCCCCAATATGTCGGGTGATACACGTAGTGTTATTAGTAATAATAGCCAACAGCAGTAAAGAGTTTTATTTTAACCACCCCAAATGCTTGTGATACAATCTAAGAGCTCCAATCTCTCGGGAAAATACCACATGACATTCACCTAATTCAAGATTTTATTTTGAACCCAATCCAAGAGATGACGTCACCTTTAACTTCAAGTCTATTGATTAAAGCTGAACTCCGATTACAAAACTACAGAAATGATCAAATAAAAAAAATTACTGCCAAACATAATCGCCATACTTGTTTTCAATTTGCAGAAGAAGTATGGCCGCTGTACGGTGTACGAAAACAGAGGCAGGCCACGCCCACATCCAGTATACACTTTGGCCACCACACTGTCCACATCCGGCTAGCAATATTTCAACTACCAATTACCAGCTACTGACTGGGCGGTTTTTCTCTATAAATTGACTGAAAATATTATTGCTACACAATTATTATGTCTGATCAGGTACATATTATTTTACTAATTAGAAGAAATAAGTAAAGTCCGGTGTACCTTTGCTCTAAAAATGAAAGAAAACTACTCCAAACAACAACAAATCTATGTTGTTGACATAACATCTAACATGTTGACATAACCACCTATGTCCCTTGATCGTCATAAATAACAACAAGATGAAAAATATTTTGAAGTGAAGACATACTTCTTCGATGGAGAGAACAGTTGTTTTATTGCTACTTTGGGTATATTTTGGAACGATAATACTGAACTTTATAATACTAGAAATCATTTGGTGTTTCTAACATGTTGTGCAAAACCTTTCAAGAAATAAGAATAAACATGGTTAGACGATGTCGGTAGATTTGTTGTTTGTTTGGGGTAAGACAATTTTTCCCATACTTTTAGAGCAAAAATATACCGTAGGTTACTTATTTCGTACAAATAGTAAAATAATATGTACCTGATCAGACATAATAATTGTGTAGCAATAATATTTTCAGTAAACTTATAGAGAAAAAACTGCTCACTCAGTAGGTAATTGGTAGTTGAAATATTGCTAGCCGGATGTGGACAGTGTGGTTGACACAGTGTATACTGGATGTGGGCGTGGCCTGCCTCTGTTTTCGTACACCGTACAGCGGCCATACTTCTTCTGCAAATTGAAAACAAGTATGGCGATTATGTTTGGCAGTAATTTTTTTTATTTGATCATTTCTGTAGTTTTGTAATCGGAGTTCAGCTTTAATTTATTGGCAATCTTGTAGTTTTACTAATATCACGTGACGTATGTCAAAGGTCAGGAAATTGGCTGATTAATTCTAGAATCGGTTTGGTGAATGGCGGTCAGTATAAATGGAAGTGATTTGGTTTTCTCGTGTCTTTACGGATAGATAAATTCTTTCTTACAGTTGCGTGATTGCCACTGTCAGAACAGCTGTCTAGTTGTTGTGATGGGATGAAAAACCGAGGTCCCGCGTACACACTGGCGTGCACATAAAAATCTCTCCCTCCCTCTCTCACACACACACACACACACTATCTCTCTCTCTCCCTCGTTTTAATAAGATATCGTTGTTTGATATTCAGATTATTAGCCTATCAATAAATAATAAATCTAATCGAATCGATATTTACAACACGTGAATCTGGTTGTTCACGAAACCAGTGAATCGTTCCTCCAATAAGCTAGTATTATTAATGAAGATAGGAATCTATAGTTGTTTATGAAGTTAGTCAGTCAGTCGGTCCTGTCATAAAATCTTATTAATGTACACGAAGAGCAGTCATGTAAAAATCAGCGGTGATATTAATAAATAACGATACTCGTCATAGAATCACGAATTAAATAAAACTTCGCTATGTGATGAAAGGGAGAGGGGGGGGGGGAGAGAAATGGGGTTTAACGTCCACTCAACACAAACTAGGTCATTTCGGGACTAACATATGGTTTAATTTCATTTCAATAATTCGCTTGCGCGTAGGGGTCTTTAGCAGTGGGAGGAAACCGGAGTGCCCGGAGGAAACCCACGAGGTTGAGAAGGCGCCCCTATCTCCATGCCACATACGCTCACACCAGGGCTCAAAACCACAGCCGCAAGCCAGAGATGACCGGCCAGCTGGAGGTCGAAGCGCGGCACTCTAGTCCACTAGTGAGAGAGAGGGGGAGGGGGAGAGAGCGGGAGGGAGAGAGAGGGGGAGGGAGTGAGAGAGAGGGGGGGGGGAGTGAGAGAGAGGGGGAGGGAGAGAGAGCGGGAGGGAGAGAGAGAGGGAGGGAAGGAGGGGAGAGAGAAGGAGGGAGAGAGAGGGGGAGAGAGGGGAGGGAGAGAGAGAGGGAAGGAGGGAGAGAGAGGGGAGGGAGGGAGAGAGGGGAGGGAGAGAGAGAGGGAAGGAGGGAGAGAGAGGGGAGGGAGGGAGAGAGGGAGGGAAGGAGGGAGAGAGAGAGGGAAGGAGGGAGAGAGAGGGGAGGGAGAGAGAGAGAGAGGGAAGGGAAGGGAGGGAGAAAGAGAGGGAGAGGGAGAGAGAGAACGAGGGAAGGAGAGAGACAGAGGGAGAGAGAGGGAAGGAGGGGGAGAGAGGGGGAGGGAGAGAGAGCGAGAGAGAGAGAGGAGAGGGAGAGAGGGAGGGAGGGAGAGAGAGAGAGGAGAGAGAGAGGGGGAGAGAGAGGGAGAGAGAGAGACAGAGAGAGAGGGTGAGGGAGGGAGGGAGAGAGAGAGGGAAGGAGAGAGAGAGAGAGAAAGAGGGAGCTGGGATTAACGTCAATTAGACGCAATCTAGCTGATTTTAGGACTAACATATGGTTCAATTTAAAGTCATCGATTCGATACGCGTATGGTATTTAGCAGGGGGCGACCCGGAGAAAATGCACCAGGTTGAAAAGGCGACCCCATTCTTTATCACGTACAAGCGGGGAATCAAAACCACTTCTCTTGACTCAATGACAGTTCTTGTGAAAGATCAAGGTCCCATGTATATTTCTTAACACTGCTTATAGTTTTTAATTTAACCCAGTTTACCAGTGTATGATTCGATATTGAATAAACTAACAACATGCAATAACCTGAATGAAATTTATTTCTGGGGGAATTATATCAGGTCCTTGACAATAAACATATAAATCATTGCTGTCAACACTTGATAAACAGCTACACAAACTTTGTATAATAGTTTGATTTTACCACCTAGAAACAGATCAACGGAGTGTTTATGAATAGTTGCTATTTTGAATATCTCTTGTTATTAAATGTAAAATAGACACAGTACATTCTATTACCACAATAACACGACCCTGGAAACTATAAAGGCGTCTAACAAATTATTTTCTAGGAAAATAGCAAATGACATACGTGTTAGTGTTAATAATACATTGGATTGGAGAAAATGACAACCAAACAAGGATATATGCTGAATCATGCTGGCTGTAGGGTAACTTATTTACTACCAAATATGGCTATGTATTGGGTATTAGGCGTGTTTAAAAGTCTTACAATAAGTCGACAATAAACTAAGAAGGGGAGCCTTCTAAATATCATATAAGGTCTCATGTCGTTGCTTGGTAGGGGCGGGGCTTGTTACTGCTTATATTAACGTGTAAAACATTACTAATGATATTATAGTCAATTGATTTTAATTAAGATTATTTATATAAAACGGTAAATACATAAACACGTTCTTCTATGAAATGATATCCCTTTAAATCATAGTGTTAAAATACTTTGTCGTGAGAACAAAGGGGGGGGGGGCATCTTCGTCAGAATAAAGTTACAACAGAGGGGTTCAGGATCGTCAATGCAGAAAAAGAAAATGCCTTTGGGGAAGCAAATGAACCCACTGGCGTTATGTAGAAAAGGGAAAAACAAAAATATATTACGATGTATAAATATTTGATAATTCGTCTGTCTTGTATACAAATAGTATACTAAGCAGCAAAAGAAACGTCAGGCTGGCATGTTACTCTGAATAAACGCAATACATAAAACTTGCCAAATGTTTTTATTGTATATTTGTGACCACATCTCCAACTTTACCTGAGCAGCAATAAAGCTCCTTCCCAAACACAGAATTGAACCCAGGAAATCTTCTCACAAACGCAACAAACCTGACTTCTAAGATGGTAAGGTGTTCTCCATGATTTTCATGTAACTCATGCTGCACGTGCTGTTCACCGGGACCAGCCCTATAAAATGTACCCACATACATGGTTGAATCGGTTCTGTTCACAGATGAGAGTCGGTATTGCGTATCAACTACAGATGGCGGGACCAGAATATGGCGTTGATGTGTCCAGCATTATTCTGACCAATGTGACATGGAACGAGACGCAATGAGAGGTTCAAGCATAATGGTTTGGTGTGAAATCGGCCTGAACCAGAGAGTGGGTGTTCCACAATCTTGGTCCAAGTAGAGGAGAGGGCGTTACAGCAGTGCGCTACATCGATCAATCGACCCCACGTTATACCACATTTTACACGTCATCGAAACAAAGTTTTCCAGCATCACAACACCCGAGTCCACACCGCCAGAGTTACTCGGGACTTTCTACACCAGATCGGTGTCAACGATATGCACTCGCCATACCTTAGTAGGGACTTAAACCTGATTGAACATCTTTGGGATGAAATTCAGTGGAGACTTAATATTAAGTATAATATATATGACATTATCTTGATCTGTTGACAATTGTTACTATGACAACCAGATGGACAAAACACAAAGGGGCAAATCTGCCTATTGCAGGTGTTTTCTAGCTTCTAGTTTTATCTTCTTCGACACCTTTGACGTGTTCACCTAGGCGCAGTGATCGTGACATCGTCGAAAATGTTGAAATCCATGACAAAGAGTGCACCCAAGCCGCTGCCGCCTACTGCAAATCCTGTTGCACTCCCGCCAGGAAACAACTTAACGCCCCAACTGCTATGTGGAGGGTGTCTGTTAGGTTTCTTGAAGACCAAGGGCAAAAATTACGAATACAATTGCTAGGCTGGTCTCAGCTTTAACATGACCAAACAAACACTGAAAATAGAACTCTGACCTGTGGTGTGTTTTAAAGGTTTCGGGGGACATGACCTGGACAGCTATGAAATTCAATAGGATTCTTCATTGGGACTAGCTCAACAACCACATTAACTTTCCCAAAGTTGTATCATTCTGTCAAATGTTTACAAGAATTGTGGACGGGTGGAGGGATCTACGGACGGATAGGGTTGAATATAATATACTCCCGTATAAAGATTCTAAATTTATCTTGTTAACATTTCATTCCCCAAAAAGCCAACTTTAAAGATACTTTTATCTAACGGTATTCTCTGTGAGTCATTATTGTAATGATTCAATGTAAATAATTGGCTTGTCAATGGTAACGGATATTGTCCCAATATAACTAACGTCCATTTAAATTGATATGAATTCTGCTTTAAAGAACATAAAAGAAAAACAGCTATAACAAGACGACTTTCATTTATGATAATTTTATACATAAATACATGTAAATACGCACGACTATTCTCTATGCATTTCTATACAGTATCATATTTTAAACTAAGAGATCCGCTACTTAAAACTCGTAACACGTGATTATTGTATGGGTTCTTTCACACACGATCACAATATAAAACTAATATATTTGTAGAAAGCAAGGTCAACCTTTTATTTCCAAATGACCAACAAAACAAGTAACATCTATCCGGTTTATCGTGCACGATGCAGGGTATATATGTTCTTACAAGAATACCCGATATCACCACTCATTTTATGAGTTGGCAGTGTCTCTGCAACTACTCATATTACAAACTAATTTTAAGATAGAGAGAGAGAAATGGGTCGGGTTAATACAATTTTGCTCTGTCTTGTTTCCAATTATGTCATTCATAGTTTCTTTCTTTTCTTTAACAAGAGTGAGAGAGAGGGAGAGAGAGAGAGTAAAATGGGGTTTAACGTCCACTCGACACAAACTAGGTCATTTTTGAACTAACATATGGTTAAATTTTATTTCAATAATTCGCTTGCTTGTAGGGGTCTTTAACAGTGAGTGGAAACCGTAAAACCAAGAGAAAACCCACGGGGTGTGACAGGCGACCCTACTCCTTGCCACGTACATCCGGGGATTCGAAACCACGCCAGTTGACTCAATGACAGGCTTTATGATACGGCGTACACGTGCTAACAATTCAGCCATCCCCCTCCCCCTTTTCTTCAACAACGGGTTAAGACTTGCCAAAGAGCTATAATTTGAGGATACATTTCACTTGGATAATATATGTCATCTAGTGCTAGAAACACAGATAATTCAAGCAACTTAAAATAATACAAAATACAACGTCGCTTTCATAATGATTAAAATGAGACGAGGTTTACTATTCTGCTCTGACAAGTTTAATACAACGTCGTTTCCTTAATTTACATTTTCCCAATAATTTCGAGTGATATTTATCAGGTAAAACTCTTTTACAAGCATTTAATTGTTTTATTGTCGTCGTTGTTCAGATGAAAATCATACTCCTCGCAGTGTTCCTTTTGATAAGAGCTAATCCCACTACTCACTGCTGTAAATAGAGAAAATTATTGGTCAATAGTCCAGTCAGTGCATATAGTTTTATTGTCGTCGTTGTTCAGATGAAAATATGAATCATCTTACATTATGATATATATTTTTAACTTTATTTTGTTTTTCTTTAGCTATGGATCATTTTCTTTTTGTTTACATGGTCTCGGTTTTTAATGCCAAGGTTTAACCAGTCATAACGCCACGCCCACCACGGTTCTCCGAGGCCATGTCAGGTGTAGCTATAACAGCCACGGGTGGCCGCAACAGGTTGTTGTATAACCACATGATCACCACGGTGCTCCGTGACCATGACATGTTGTAGCTTTATACTTGGCAAGTTGCCAGTGACCTGTTTTTAATACAAAATTATTATGAAAGGAATATTTTTATATCTGACGTGTAGATTTATGTTTATAATAATACATCTATTGATGATTACACAATGAAACGTATTAATGTATTTATTAATATTACGATTCTTTCTTCAGTTGAATAATCAATCTATTTGATATCCACGTGCAAATCTCACGTACACCACAGAGGGGTATTCCCGGGGAATATATATTTAGTTTATACCAAGGTACCTGTATTACATGTAATTCTTTAGGGGGGGGGGGGAATATGATGACAGACTTTTGACAATGTAATCTACAAGCAGTATGATACACAACCAGGCCTCTATTTTGCACCCCTGTCCCAACCAGACCTGTATGTTGCCCCGCACACCCCCCACCCCATTACCATGGCGATGTCGATAAAAATAACAAAACCCCAGTATTCGACAGTATTTGTATCGTCTTATTTTTAAAATATGTCACGTCTCATTGCGTGATCAAACTGTTAAATGTGTTTGTTTTTAAAATAATTTTAGTATCTACTTGACTAGTTTTTATATATTAATTCAATTCTTAATGATAATTATACAAATCTCAGTTGTTACTTTGATGAAAAGAATCCAGTGCCCTGTTTATTACAACATCATCAATCTTAGATATAGATCAATGATTCTCAACCAGTGTGTCGTGGAATTAAAACAATTGAAAACTGAACGATTTTAAGTACACATCAAAAACGGCTAGGGGCGTGGTACGATTATTTGGAAAAATAAAATTTCGCATTATAAACTTACAATATGCTTTATAAAATCCGAAAAGGTACAATGAAAACGTAGAAGGATATTTGCACATATCAAGATTCAAATAGCTAGAAAAATTTATTTTTATGCTCGAAGTTCTTCTTTTCTTATCTGTTTGAAAAGATATCGGTAAGAAATCAAAACTGCATAACTGATAATATTGTCTGAACATATAAAACAGATATAAAAATGTACAAGCTGTCTATATTTAACATACAACAAATCAAACTTATGATGGGATTTTTTCTCTAAAAAAATGGCACGAAAAAGTCCCAAAGATTTTGTCAGTTACCTTGCTACTGATTGGTCATTACATAAAATGTTATAAAATCTGAAAAGGTACACTCAACAAAAGAACTAAAATGTATTTTTTGAATTTTGTATCATAAATTATGTCGTAGTTTTTGTGTTTTGAAAAATGACTGGCGCCATAACTTTATATCTAATCCATCCATAGTTACTTTCACATTTTTTCCTTGTAATGCCCGGGATTCTTTCTTTTTTTTATCTCTTTTCCTGGAAGGAAATAAGAATGTAACAAACTCTTTAAATGTAACAAATGACACTGTTTAGCTCGCTTGCGGTCGGTCGGTTTATTCTAGGAAAATGGTAAGAAAACGGTCTAAATTTTGTTTGCCCTACTTCGATCGGCGACAGGCTCGTGTGCACCCCCCCCCCCCCATTTCCTTTTCAAAATTCGTGTATCCGCCCCTGGTGTAACAAAAAGATCCATGGCCAGTTACTGGACGAATGTGTTGTTCGGGTTTTAATGAACAAAAATGTGATCGCTAAATGTTTTTAAAAGCTGTGTAGGCATCAGAAGAGTGATCCTGTAGGGTGTGAGAGAGTGGGTCTATAGACTGTGAGAGAGTGGGCCTGAAGACCAATAGACTATTAATAAGGACTATACATATCAAAAACCTAAGTCAGTGTATGTGTATGTGTGTGTGTGGGGGGGGGGGGGAACTTGCATAACAGGTTTCAATTTCTGTAGGTTAGTTACACGATATAAATGGGCAGGATATTTATAGTAACATTAGTCATTATCTACCAATCATAGGGGACACCGTTTAAATCACGCCTTATAGTAGCATTAGTCATCATCTACCAATCATACAGGACAGTGTTTAAATCGCTCCTTATTTGGATTATTTAAATGAATGTTTGAAATGTTACTAGGGGTGACAGTAAACACACACATATATATCTAGAGGTAGACCAAGCCGCGAGCGTCAAAAATTATCCCGACAGCAGACGTTAAACTGCTACCCTTCTAGAGTCGAGGTTTGCTTCATATACAAGAACAATTAAGGTAGATATGATATTATTGTATATTTTTTATATATCTATATAATAACTATTAATATTTTATATCTTTACAGTAGGAATTCCTTGAATGACAAATTTCTATAAAGGAGAATCATTTTATATTTCTTTTGCTAGTATTTACAAACAAATATATTGAATTTAAAATATTCGCCATCCACAAGTTATTAAACAAACCACTTCTCTGCATCATCTGGCTCATGAATACGTTATAAAGTCTGTTGTCACAGAAAGTAGGATCAGCAAAATTTTGAAAACTAGGTCAATTCTATCCGGCCTAGTTACACAAGTTAAATAATATAGAAATATTGAACATTTTGTTTATTAGACCATAAGTTTCACACTGCAATCTTGGTATGAATCCTAGCAAGCCCCTTGACTTAGATTCAAGAAAGCCTTTAAATACGGGCCTAGGTTCTCACAACCCTAATGCCAGAGCATATAAGTCAGGGAAAGAAATTAAATCTAATTTTAACTACATTTTATTCAATGTATCTTGTTTTTAAGATAAAAGACCAAGCGAAGTAAGATACCTATCTAAGTCAAGTATAGAAATAATAGAAATTCTGTTATCAAGATGTCGAGCCACCAGGGTAAGTAGAATGATATGATATTAATACTCTATCTACTTTACTCTTAGATTCATAATATTTTCTCTTGTCTGATCAAATGGCCTTGTCATAACTTCAGGTCAGAGCGATGTAATTGAACGAATTTGATTGGTCAATAAGCTCACGTGATCTGTAAACGGTTCACATAATAAACGATATCAGATGGAGGGGGGGTCTACGATATCACTCTAGCTGGAAGTGGACGTTAAACTCCAGTAATTAACGAACGAGGGAGGGGGGGAGTCTACGATATCACTCTAGGCCGAAGTGGACTTTAGAAACTTCCTGTTTCGTCTTTAGATGGGGTTTAACCATGCTTGAATCATTAGAACACAAGACGCGACATCAAAACATGAAACGTTATTGATATTTTAATTTTATAATGTATAATAAATTATTTCAGTAAAACGGAAAGGGAAGATGCCTGAAATCGACTATGTTAAGATTCGAGCTAATTACTGCTACCTGGTGGATCATATCAAAGAACCAGTAAAACTTGCTAATAAATTATTTGAAAAAAACGTATTCGACGTAGATGAAAAGGATGGAGTTAGAAAAGTTTACATGAACGTTGAACAGGGTCGATCGGAAGCTGTCGACAAACTACTGATGTATGTCTTATCAAACTGCGGTGATACCTATGATAGATTCATCGAATGTTTACGAGAACTGGGTTACAGAGAAATCGTAAATGTATTAGAAAACACCACGAATGGTAAGTTTATTTCTACTTTAAACCAAAACATGACAAGAGAGAGAGATTTTAATGGTGGTCTGCATCCAAAATCTTCTTACTATAACTGGGTTATCTCCCTTATTATTGGTGGCGCGTTTAACCTACTAACATATGACGTCAATCGGCAGACGACCACCTTTGTGTAACGTCATTTAGCAGACGACGGCCGTCAAGACTGGTTGCTTGTGTTAGATGGCTTCTATGTATTGTAATTCAAAACTCTTTCGTGCTCAATATGCTGATATTGAGATTCCTTTTAGCATATGGGCGATCATGACCTTTACCAGTATGATACAACGTTCCGTTCTCCTTTTCTTCGGGACCAGGGAATCACGGTGGCTAAGCGGGCGAGGCGCTGGCTCGCTAGCCTGGAGGTCGGGTGTTCGATCCCTGCATTGGCCGAGAAAGTTCATCTCGATTTTCCGGCGTGGTTTTCCCTTGTCAGTGATTCAGAAGGAGGGCATGACAAGGACAGCGGCCTAGTCGTTCGGATGGGACGAAAAACCGAGGTCCCGTGTACACATTGTCGTGCACGTAAAAGATCCCTTGGCAGTTGGAATTCGATATAAGAGTAGGCCGTAGCACCGCTGCTCGGACAAAATTTCCCTCATAGCACATTGTATGGCGCATGCCCGTCTTCCATTAGCCCAGGTCAGGTGCAGAAGAGCAGGACGTTAAACCCCATTTCATTTCATTTCTTCGGGACCATCCACGTTATTTGAAATTTCTATATTTGATCCCTGGTGTAGAGCCGACGGAATAGACCCTGGCTGCTGGCAAGGGGAAATGTGTAGTTGTTTAAATAGGACGAAAACCCGAGTCCCTGTGTACACATTGGCCTGGGGATTAGGGTGGAATTCGTAACGCCACTGTCCTAACCAAATTTCACGTATAGCGCAATGTCTATATATAAAGTAATGTGTCCTGTCCGTGGGTTTGTCTTGTGTATTATATTATATCATACAGGTAATAGTATTGTATCATTATTAAATTGCAAATAATTTTATCATGCAGGTAAAAATAAAACCAATCTGATGACAGAACAAGACAAGACAAGACATCAACTAGAAGAATTACATAAAGATCACGACCTTACTAAGCAGGAATTAGAGAACCTGAAGAAACAGATGGAAACACTGAAAACAAGACAAGATGGAGATTCCAAACAGTTGTTGAAGAAAATCGAAAAACTAGAAACATACAAAAAACAAACTGAAGAGAAAGAAGTTCTAACAAAGAAGAGAATGGATGAGTTGGAGACATGTATTAAAACTCTTACCCTAAATGACGAAGGTACGTTGATATTTATTTCAAATATAATACGTCACAAGTTATGACGTCATACACGTATCGTGATACCTCAGATGAGAGATGAGGCTTAACGTCCACTCGACACAAACTAGGTCATTTCGGGACCAACATATGGTTTAATTTTATTTCAATAATTCGCTTGCACGAAGAGGTCTTTAGCAGTGGGGGGACCCGGAGAAAACCCACGAGGTTGGACAGGCGACCCGGGGATTCGAAATCACGCCAGTGGACTCAATGACAGGCTTTATGATACAGCTCGTACGTGCTAACCATTCGGCCATACAACCCCCCTACCTCAGATGAGGAAGGTAAGTTATTCTAATATCCAACAAGGACTGACTTACCTACTTTACATGAAACAATATTAAATATAAGTTGATAAACTGTAAATATAGTATAACATGTTATATATTACAGATACACGTAAACAACAACAACAACAATTATTTACTGTACAGTCATTGTTTTTTGAGGCGCGCGATCGCTCGCGAGCGCCTGCCGCGCACCTGAATGTCGGCCGAGGGGAAGTTTTTTATCCCTCGCCTTAAAATTGAAAATCGCTCTCCATATTTGTAAATCGATCTCCGCCATACTGTCATTGTGAAATTAAATTATTTGGTGTATTCGATTAGTATGTGATCGCACATGCTAATAAAATTCCGATGAATATGTTGCTAAAAATAGATGGCGCCAATGCGCCATTGGTTAATTCAACTGAAATAAAAGTAGAACTCTCGCGAGACGTGAGAAATTACGACAGATGGCACGTAAAAATTTCCAATGCGAATAATTTCGGAAGAAATAGATTATATTTTGATGGAATTTTCAAGCGTTTATGATTATATTTTGAATTGGGGTTATGTTTTCTAAAAATGATTATACAAGCTAAATATATTTAGAAATTTCGACAAGTATTTCTATTGGAATACCGTAAGTAGTTATAGACGATAGCAGAAGTTTTACTTGACCGTACGACTACGAACGAATGATATTATTTAGCAGACGATGTATATTATCAATTATGTAAACAGGAATGACCCCTTGCACCAAGTTATTGATCTTAAGAACCATTTTCCATATACAGAAAACTAATCACTCTTCTTAATATCAGATCACTCTCCTTAACTCCTAAATCACTCTTCTTATCGAAACTGGGAGAGCTTTTTTAGGAGACCGATTTTTTCAATTTCTTCATTTAAGGGGAGCTTTTTTCGACTCTCCTCTAAAATACAAAAAACAACGACTGTTTACAGCCTGTCGACATGGTACTTTGTATGATATAAAAAACATGGTGAACATAGATGTTAACGTCAGAGGTGGATGGAACGAGACACCGTTATTTAGATGTTGTATATCAAGTGTAAGTCCTGTAGATAAAATGAAATATCTAGTCAGTCATGGGGCTGATATTAACGCTAGAGACAAGGATAATGATACCATCTTACACTGGGCATGTTACCGTGGTACTTTATCTACAGTAGAATATCTTGTTGATGATTTACACATGGATGTTAATACAACAGGTTTTAACAACCAGACACCGTTATTTAAATGTTGTTCATCAAGAGTAATTCCTGTAGATAAAATAAAATATCTAGTCAGTCATGGGGCTGATATTAACGCTAGAGACAGGGGTAATCATACCATCTTACACTGGGCATGTTACAGTAGTACTTTATATACAGTACAATATCTAGTTGATTGTTTACATCTAGATTTACATGTCAAGGGTAAAGATGGTAGAACACCTCTAGATTATTGTAGGTTGTCACGCACTGAATCACACGAAAAGATCAAATATATCACAGATCAAATGAAATTAAAATAAAATAAACAAGTTTTTCATGTAAACTAGTCAACATAATGTTATTGTCTCTAGTCATACAATTTACAGTTTTATTGTCTCTAGTCAACAGTTAAAACTACTGATGACGTATTACACTGTCTCTAGTCAACAGATAAAACTACTGATGACGTATTACACTGTCTCTAGTTAAAACTACTGATGACGTATTATACTGTCTGTAGTCAACAGTTAAAACTACTGATGACGTATTTGTATTTTATCTACAGGACTTATACTGTGTTTATATTTATTGTTTATTTTATTGTTTAATTTATTTAAAATGTCTTCAATATTTTATTGTATATTTTTTATTTTTAATGAATAATACTGTTTACAACAATTGGTGTTTATTTTTATACGTCAATATTCATAGTTACGTGAAAATAATTATACCGTTGTCCCTGTCTATAGGTGGGGGTGTATGTGTATATATGTCAGTAGGTGGGGGTGGGGGGGTCTGTAGGTCGGGGTGTGTCTATCTGTAGGTGGGGGTGTGAGTTTGTGTTTCGCCAACAGGTCGCCATTCTTAACGGGTCGCCTTGAATCTTAGCATACTTATTCCTTATACCCTAGGAATGACCCATTTTTTTTTGGTGTGTGCGGGCATCACGGTGGGTAAGACGCTGGCTCGCAAGCCTGGAGGTCGAGTATTATATCCCTGCATCCGCCGAGAAAGTTCATACACATTTTCGGCGTGGTTCCCCCTTGTCAGTGATGCAGGGCGGGGGGGGGGGGCTGACAAGGAGAGGTATCTAATCGTTCGGATGGGACGAAAACCCGAGGTCGAGTGTACATATTTGCGTGCACGTAAAAGATCCCTTGACAGTTGGAATTCGATATCAGAGTAGACCATATTGCCGCCGTCCGGGCAAAATTTCCCTCATAGCCCACTGTATGGTGTATGCCGTCTTCATTAGCCCAGTTCGGAGAAGAACAGTAGGACGTTAAACCCCATTTCATTTTGGTGGATGCCCAACGCTATATTCTGTAGGTTGCAATTACATGTATTAAGAGATTGTGTTCAAATTCAGCATCATCCTTCATTTCAACCGGGGTGGTATCTATTTATATTGATCCAGTGCGCCACGATCGCTCAGTGAGTAGGACGTTAGCTGCTTCCATATGGTTCCCCCTTATCAGTGATGTAGGACGGGTGGAACAAAGTAGTCATTTGGCTGGGACGAAAACCCGTGTACACATTGGCGTGTACGTAAAAGATCCCTTGACAGTTGAAGATAAGAACAGTCCATAGCGCTGCTGTCCGGACAAAATTCTCCACATAGCTTACAGCATGGGGTATGTCCGTCTTCAGTAAGAGCAGAACAGCAGGACGTTAAACCACATTTTATCATATTTCATTTATATTGGAGAGAGACGGGGTTTAACGTCCATTCGACACAAACTAGATCATTTCGGGACTAACATATGGTTTAATTTTATTTCAATAATGTAGCAGTGGGAGGAAACCGGAGAAAACCCACGAGGTTAGACAGGCGATCCTACACCTTACCACGTACAACCGGGGATTCGAAACCACACCAGTTTAGTCAATGGCTATGATACAGCGCGCGCACGCTTTATTTTTTCTTGTGAAATATTTATTCAGGATAATTTATTAGGACGGTTAACCCCTATATTTCATTTTTTCATTTATATAGCGTAAAAAAATTGCACTAGTTTGAAAATCAATTTGACCTTTTCCAGTGGCGAATTTTCTTATAAAATTATTTGAAACTCGTCGAAATTCGCCGAAAATGATACGATTGGCCTGGAGATATACTGGCAAATCTTTATCAACGAGTGATCATTACGAATTATAAAACGTCGGTTAACAAAGCTTGTATTTAAAGGAGCTAAATCGCTAATATTTTGGACTTAGAAATAGACACAAATGGGTCGCAACGGATATAATAATGTAATATGAATGCATATAAACTGATTTACATTCAATTGTTTCCATTTTTACTCTTATTTTCAAATCAGTTATTTTCGACGAAATACGCCATAAGTCTCAATCGAATCCCAATCTCTAGCGCCTGGCTATTCCAGTCTACATAGTATTTATTGTGCATGCTCTCTAGATAAGAATATGATATGATGGCGTCAGCTTTTGAAATATGTCTAGCCTCGTTCTTCGAGTCCGTTGTTACAAATGGCACTGAAACGCATTATGGTACACGATTCGGTTACCAATGGTAAAATATTTATTTTGTGTTAAAATCGAATATCAAAAGCCCATATTTTCCCTATAAGATCACATCATCAATGTTAATTCAAATTGACAAATAATTCTCTGTTTTCAATTTAGACGACTGTGGATGATATTGAGTTAGATACTTCAATGTTTAAGACTGTGGATGATATTGAGTTAGACACTTCAATGTTCAAGACTGAGGATGATAATGAGTTAGAGACCTGCCTCCTTTAAACACATGTATTTTATTTTCTACACATAGATTCAACGATATATCGATCGTTCCACAAATATAAATAGATTACATTGTATTAATGATACATATTATATTCAATGTTTCAACGTTGGTTGTATTTTTAGACAATATCAGAAAACTTATCACAGCAAAATATGTTGCTATTTCAGGATAAACAAAAACGTCATAGACTATTTCAAAATAGGCTTGACATAACACTTGTTCTACCTCTTAGAAATATAAATTATTGGCCCATATTGTTGAAATATAAAATGTTGGTCCATGTTGCTGTACTAAAAATGTAGGCCAATGTGATTGAAATATAAATTGTAGGCCCATGTTATTATCTTGTCCATGGGTTTGAGAAAATGAAATGGGTTTCAGCGTCCTACTGTTCTGTTCGGACTAGGCTAAACAAAACGGACATACGTCATACATAGTGCGATGAGGGGGATTTTGTCCGGACACATATATTCATAAAAAAAACACTATGACACAGCATTTCAACGTCTAAAAGTAGCTAAAAGTGCGTTAAAAAGATGACGATGTTATACGGAACGGACCTTTTTCGTATGAAAGCTGCCGTATTCGTGTACAGTATCACGTATGAGAAATACACAAACATTGTTGACGTCACACACAAAATTGATACGGATACGCGATACGGACCAGAAATTTACGCTTGCCAAAAGTCTCTACTGTGTCACTTACCAGACGTCACAAGATTCGCACATGTTTTAGATCTTAAAGGCTCACATTTAAAATGAAATGAAATGAAATGGGGTTTAACGTTCTACTCTTTTGCACCTAACCTGGGCTAATGGAAGACGAGCATACGCAATACAAGGTGCTATGAGGGACATTTTGCCCGGGCAGCGGCGCCACGGCCTACTCTTATATCGAATTTCAACTGTCAAGGGGTCTTTTACATGCACGTCAATGACTACAGGGATCTCGGTGTATCGTACGACTAGACAGCCGTCCTTGTCCGGGCCCCTGTCATGCACAACGCATGAAAATCCCGCAACCTCCGGGCACCGTGGCTTTCAAACACGTTCTCCTGCAAGTTGAACTCCTACTACAAAACTACAGAAATAATAAAATAAAAAAAAGTTAACATCCTAAAGAACTGGCATGCTTGTTTTCAATTTGTTGTACAAGCATGACGATTGCCTACGTCGTATAAAAACACAGACACGGCCTACTCTTATATCGAATTTCAACTGTCAAGGGGTCTTTTACATGCACGTCAATGACTACAGGGATCTCGGTGTATCGTACGACTAGACAGCCGTCCTTGTCCGGGCCCCTGTCATGCACAACGCATGAAAATCCCGCAACCTCCGGGCACCGTGGCTTTCAAACACGTTCTCCTGCAAGTTGAACTCCTACTACAAAACTACAGAAATAATAAAATAAAAAAAAGTTAACATCCTAAAGAACTGGCATGCTTGTTTTCAATTTGTTGTACAAGCATGACGATTGCCTACGTCGTATAAAAACACAGACAGGCCACACCCACATCCTGTATGTGCTTTATCAAGCACAGTGTCCACATCCGGCTAGCTAAATTTCAGCTACCAATTACCGGTGCCGGACTGGACCCACGTCTCCACCTCAGCCTATAAAGAAAAAAAAAGAAAAGGGAAGAATAGAGGAGGGGGGGGGGGAGAAAGGAGAGGGGGAGGAGAGGACAGAACATGGTAAAGGAGAAAGAAAAAGAGGAAGCTCTGGTCTGAAACGGTTGTCAATTTTCAACATTTTTCGGGGGGGGGGGGGGGACTAACAGACCCATCGGACGCTCACAAATCTCCGGCGCGCTCTTGACGTCCCTTCGACGCGTACTTGTGTGGGCACACCAGTGCGGCACTGCCAATTACCTCCTGACTGAAAATATTATTGCATTATTTCTGTAGTTTTGTGATCGGAGTTCAGATTTAACATGATAATACCCAAATCAAGGGAAAAAGCCTTGATATTAACTGAGTCCGCTGGTCTGACATCATCCTAATTGTTGTCTGTAACGTAACGGTACGTGGGTTGTAGATTTGTCTCTAATTGTTTGATGACAAACAAGACGTCTATTAGGAATATATGTAAATAGAAAACCGTTATTGTATAATTATGTAAATACACATACAACACACTTTATATATGGTATCTAGGTTTTAAAGGCAGGCTGCACGAGAGAGAGAGAGAGAGACAGCGAGAGAGAGAGAGAGCTTAACGTCCACTCGACGCAAACTAGGTCATTTCGGGTCTAACAGATGGTATAATTTTATTTCAATAATCCGCGTTCGTTTGCGCGTATGTGTTTGTAGCAGTAGGTGGAAACGGGAGGACCCGGAGAAACCCCAAGAGGTTGGACATGCCACCCTATTCCGTGTTAAGTACAACCGGGGAATCGAAACAGCGACAGACCTTATGATACAGCGCGCACGTGGTAACTGGGTTTTAAAGGCACACTCCAGTAGATAAAACTTACTTTACAAAGTAGCTGGGTTTTAAAGGCACGCTGGAGTAAATAAAATTTACTTTACATGCTCTGTGTAAAGGCACACCGCATTTAGACTATAAGAGATACATCTGCTACTACTACTACTACTACCACTAGTAATGTCGCAGACATTCTATCGCTCGGGGTAGCTATAAATGCTGACGCATGCCATGCACACAGCAGGGTATGCATCCACTTTAGAGCTCCGCAGAACACTTCTTATTTGTCGATAGGATTATTCGGGGGGGGGGGGGGTCACGTGGCTAAGACGCTGGCTCGCTAGCCTGGAGGTCAGGTGTTCGTTCCCTGCATTGACCGAGAAAGTTCATCCAAATTTTCAGGTGTGGTTTCACCTTGTCAGTGATGCAGGGTGGAGGGCCGTCGTTCGGATGGGACAAAAACCGAGGTCCCGTGCACACATTGGCGTGCACGTAAAAGATCCCTTGACAGTTGGAATTCGATATAAGAGTAGGCCGTAGCTCCGCTGCCCGGGCAAATTTCCCTCTTTCCACACTGTATGGTGTATGCCTGTCTTCCATTAGCCCAGGTTAGGTGAAGAAAGTAGGACGTTAAACCTTATTTCAGTACATTTCATTTTCGCGGGGGGGGGGCACATTGCTGACAATTTTATTCTTTCTGAAATGTGTTAAAATATTTTACGTATTAGATGAGAAACGTGGCTTCTTTAATCCTTCGCTTTAAACCTAATCTTAAATAAAATTTATAATCAGCCATCTTGTCTGCCAAACAGACGGGAGGATTCCAAGAGAATTTGACGTGCACATCCAGTCTATTAAACACGTTATTCAATAGTCTGGAATATATCACTGGTTATCCAGTCCAATTAACAATATAGACTGTTGTTCTCTTCCAGTGTAAAATAGTTGGTTGGTCTACGCCGTGGTATAATACTTTAACCACTTCCGTATCAGATCTCCTTCCTGTCTGGAAACTCGTCTCAAGCAATATGATTGGTTAAAACTAAAAGAAGATAAGGCATCTTTTGATTGGCTGGAAGAAGGTCAAGTCGGCTCAACTGAACAATGAATTTTTTTCTACAGGGAAAAAGAGAAAGAGAGAAATGGGATTTAGCGTCCACTCGACACAAACTAGGCCATTTTGGCACTAACACATGGTTCAATTTCATTTCAATAATTCGCTTGCGCGTAGGGATCTTTAGCAATGGGGGGAAACGAGAGGGCCCGGAGAAAATACACGATGTTGGGCAGGTGACCAGACCCATAGGCTACAACCAAGGATTTGGGATTATAGAGTCACTGTGTATTAAAGCCATGGGGTTTAACGTCCTACGTTTCTGTGTCTACCTTGGTAACGGAGAATCGGTTACCTGCAAATTCTTCACTGTATCATTCCAACTGCCAAGAGATCTTTAACGTGCACGCCAACACGCGTATGAGAACGATTCATTGGTTGTATGTGACAATGAGCATGGTGGCCTGCACAACATCAAGTGTTCGATCATTGTATTGGCCGAGAAAGTTCATCCAGATTTTCTGGCGTTGCTCCCCCTTGTCAGTGATGCAAGACGGAGGGCGACTTGACAAGGACAGATGTCTAGTCGTTCGGATGTGACGAGAAACCGAGGTACCCTCATAAAGCACTGTATGACGTATGCCCGTCTTCATTATCCCAGTTTGGAGCATTCTATTTAATTTCATTTCTCTAATGACGATCAGAAACTCCAAACCGTTCTTGTCGGCGATATAACCTTCCGTGGAAATGGACATTAAACCCTAAGCCATTATCTGTTTGTAAATTGATGATTTCCGTCTGCTTCTACGATAGTAATATCGCCGACAATAAGTTATTATTGATAGGGTTACGTACAGTTAAATCATCTCTAACAGTTGGGTATAACATCGTTATGTTGTAAGCAATGTTTTAGTTGAGTTGGTTTTATATATCGTTTAATATGAACACGTATCTTTTCATACAACACAGCGGATGAAAATGGAACCAAAATGTATAACTTTGTAAGCACATTTGTATGCCATGTTGTGCTGTAGTTTTCGTTGCAATGTAGTGTCGTGTTGCTGTCTAGTGTTGTGTTGTGCTGTAGTTTTGTGACGTTGTGTTGTGATATTGTGATGTATTGTTGTGTTGGTGTGAGGCGTTGTGTTTTGCTGTGGTTTTGTGACCTTGCGTTGTGCTGTGGCATTGTGTTTTTTTGTTGTGGTGTTGTTGTGGTGTGGTGTAGATGAAGAAACGGTTGCTAACAAACAATGCTTGTATTGATGGTGTACACTGGGCCTTAGGCAGATAAACTGTATGTGTCTTCTTTGTGTTTTCGGCCGGAGTCCATTCTAACATGTATATTATCAATATAAGTCGTTAGTGGTCTGGTGTGGTGCGGGGTGCTGTAATATTCACCCCCTGCACCTCTCCCTTCACCCCCCCCCCCTTTTACTTTACTCAAGCCAACAAATGACTCTTTAATCGGCAATCCAAGTGTTTAACAAATCTGGAAAATATTGTAGATCTCAATACTAAATGATATAAATACATAAATAAAATGTGAATCCTTTCACACCTGACCAACACACCTGAATCAAGGTGTTACCTGGATCACAGTAACTCCAGGTAGATTGATTGATAAATACAATACTGACACGGTAAATATAATAATCACAATATATACATTTATTCTACTTACCATAATGTCATGAAACCATCTCGTATTCCACTGAATCAAATCTGACTAATATTCCATGTAACCATACCCAATTGGTGCGGTTAACAAACTCGACTAAAATAAATTCTCTAAAGTTGTTTATAATCTAGACACTTGCAATGTTAATGCCAAAACGTAAATAAACACACTGGAAATGTTCTATGATAGAAGATTCTGCATGCAGACGAACAGACACTGACTGGCGCAGTTCCATCCAATATCTCTCTCTCCCTCTCTCTCTCGACTTCTATTAATAACAGATCCCATCCCGTTGCTAATGTAGACACTGGCTCAGCTCATCTCGCGCTATACATCTATCTCTCTCGCGCTTCATTCATCAAATCAATTCAACAGGCCATGCTGTATGTATGAATGATAATCGTAGCTATTTATCCCTCGATTGCTTTAATATAACACACCACTACAACTTAATAGACGATAGCACTCCATTATCCAGTAGACCAGGGATGGAATTAACATGTATGGAGTAATAGAGAGATGATAGAACATATAAAAAACGCACATGTTTATCATCAATTATTGATTCTCATATTCTTGAAATTGCTAAATATACACGGTTATATTTGAACAGGGAAAGTTCGAGTTACATCAGCACGAGAAAGAATGAAATATTGCTAAATATATTCAGCTATATTTGAAAAGAGTGAGTTCAAGTTAAATTAGAACGAGAGAGAATGAAATTGTTTTTTAGAAGTATGCAGTATAAAGTCATAGTAAAACAATAATAAGCTATGGTGCTGTATTTAAACTACTGCATTGAAATCTGTGGAAGTGGACGTTAAACACTATCAGAAGAGGCAGGGGCGGATCTAGGAATTTTGAAAGGGGGCGCCGCAAAATGAGGGCACTGACCGCGGAGACGGGACACGCCGCTGAGAGGGGGGTGGGGCCCAAGAAAATTATCCGTCATTTCCTTGCATATGTAGCCAATTCAAGAGCTATTTGGCTGATATTTTCGTCTAAACGTTCGGAAATCGTAGAAAAGGAGCCTCAAAATCGAGCAAAAAAGCTAGTTGAAAGATACTTTCAGTAGTAAAAAAGGGCACTGTCGAAAATTAGGGGGGGGGAGGGGCGCCCCCATTGAATCCGCCTCTGAGAGGAACTTTGGGAACAGTTTCGTTTGTGTATTAGTCGAATCTCTCCGCCTGTAAAATAAAGTGATATTATCCGCCGTACATATTACCACATTAAACACAATAACGAGCGCCAATCTTACAATCACAAGCAACAACAACCGACCATATAACTGTATAACCTCACCCCTGCCTCCGAGACAAGGCATGAATATTCGCCCAAATCTGACAGAAATTATAAATATTAATACCGTTCTTCTGTTCTACAGGGGGGGGGGGGGGCTAGTGGTCTAGAGTCCCGTGCTACGACCTCTAGCTGGCCAGTCACCTCTGGCTTGCGGTTGTGGTTTCGATCCCCGGTGTGAGCGTATGTAGCATGGTGATAGGGACGCCTTCTCAACCTCGTGGGTTTCCTCAAGTTTCCTCCCACTGCTAGAGACCCTTACGCGCAAACGAATTATTGAAATAAAATTAAAACCATATAAATACGAATCCTTCAGATGAATCTGCTAGTGTGACCTTGCCTTAATACAGTATATCTACATGTATATATGCAATAAATATATTTGAATTACTTATGTGAGTACAGTCTGAAGGAAGCAATTTGTCTCCATTACAAACAGCGAGACAAACGAACATAATCACTTGAAGAAATAATACATCACACATATTGGGAGAGAGAGAGGGGGGAGAGAGGCAGAGAGATAGATGGCGAGAGAGAGAGGGAGAGACAGTGAGATGGCGAGAGAGAGGGGGGAGGGAGAGAGATGGCGCGCGCGCGAGAGAGAGAGATAGAGAGAGAGAGACACACACACACACACAGACAGAGAGAGAGACACACACACACCATCACACACACACACACACATATAAATTAAGCCATTTCTGGGCTATATTATGCATATGGTTTCATAGGGTTTTTCCCACTTATGAGGTATTTCCCATTGTAATAAATCGATTGAGGTCAAGAAGGTGGAATCCAGACGAAATCCAACGCGTTCGCTCCATTACATATCAATAATTCCATAGGACAGTAAGACGTGATTTTCATCTCAAATTGAAGAGTCTTATATAAAAACTCATCAACACTTATTATCTGACAAAGGTAAGAAATTAACACGTGTTACCTGACGGATGAGATATAATAGGCTTCAGATGAACTCCGATTACCTGGACAATTATCCCTTCATGTAGCAAGCAGATCAGACGTAATTTGTCACGAATTAAGTGGAGAGAGAGAGAGATGGGGTTTAACGTCCACTCGATACAAACTAGGTCATATTTGGACTAACATGGTTTCATTTTATTTCAATAATTCGCTTGCGCGTAGGGCTCTTTAGCAGCGGGAGGAAACCGGAGTGCCCGGAGGAAACCCTCGAGGTTGAGAAGGCGCCCCTATCATGCCACATACGCTCACACCAGGGCTCGAAACCACAGCCGCAAGCCAGAGGTGACCGGCCGGCTAGAGGTCGAAGCGCGACACTCTAGACCACTAGCCCCCCCCCCCCCCCGTGGAGAGTAAGGGAAAGCGAGAGATTAACGGTGTTTAACGTCCACTCCAAACAAATAAGTTCATTTAGGGACTAACATATGGTTCGGTTTTAGTTCTATAACGTTCTTCACTTACAAAATAAACTAATAATCCATGTGCCAAACTGTGAAATCATTTTACAATCTGTAAAAATCTTGTTGCTTATGCTATCTCAGTTTCCGGGATTAGTTCGTCCAGCCAGATCTCAGTGTAACCCACGGCAACACAGCGGCCAATATCGACAAATATTTCAACAAAATCAACTCACTGAATGTAAGAGGGTTAGGTTAGCTTAATGATTTTTTCGCAGTTTTAAAGGCCCTGTACAAGATACCCCCCCCCCCGCACACATACACACACACGCACACCTGATTGTTTTAAAAGCCGTATACCACACCAATCACCAAATGATGTCACAGAATATTTAATGATAGATGACAGTGTGGTAGCGGAACACAAATGAAGATCAAGTTGGTGCTTAACAAGGAGTAGGGCAATCTGTTTCACAGAGAATTACTTACGAATTTTCTCTGTAACAGACGACAGTCCATAACACGTGCGTTGACTGCACACGCCGGTAGTCATTGGCTCAACGGCTCGTGCAATGTTTACTTAAAACTTAACTGCTTCGGGCAAAATGATGCATTTTACTCATTTTGATACCCATTTAAACTAAATAGGAAATGTTTTTTAACTACAAATACTTCAAACGTCTTTATTTATTTTTCTTTTACATCAAAAAAATGTTTGAGAATTTAATTTGTCGTAGTAAAAAAAGTTAATATGCCGTACTCATTAAGCCTCGTCGATGTCATGCTTATCAGTGATTGTAGCGGCCAAGCGCATATTCACTGCGGGATCAGTTTGGGAGTAGGATCGCCAGTCCAACCTCTCTCTCTCTCTCTTTCCTTCTCTCTCTCGTGATGATGACGCTCCATAGACCATTCATAATAAACACTAAATCTATGATAGCTATGGGTGAAATCATCGCAACCGCTCTCTCTATCTCTCTCGTTCTGTGTACTAGTGATTGGCGAGAAGCAATCTATATTCAGCTACTCTGTTGTTGTTGCGTTTAAACCATCTTTTATTGAACTGAACAAGTCGTACATCGTAGTATAATACAATTACTTTCAACCACGTGACGTATAGTGCAATTAACCATCCGCGTTACTATCCCCTAGACATTTATAAAAAAGCTAAAAGCTAAAACTAATTGTAAGTTATTATTTCTATTAGACTGGGTGCAAACAAACTTGATTAAAACTATGGATTGCGGGTTAAACGCGTTCGGTTTTGTGTAAAGCGGTATTGTTTCGATCCCTGGCGTTTCCATGGAAAACTTTTTTGTTGAAATATAATTTAAAATAGACTTTCCTTCCTCCCTCTCTCTCTCTCTCTCTCTCTCTCTTTCTCTCTCTCTCACCACTAATATCCTTGTTAGACCGGGTTGGCGTCCTTACTACGCTGACGGGAAATGGTCTGATAGCGCATCAAAATCTCCAAAAGCGTGGTAAAAGCATGGTGGAAACGTTAGATATCGTGCTGTGGTCTCCGTGGTCGCCAATGTTCGCCGAGTCACAGCGTTTGTTTTTTGGGCATGTACACTTGTTATCGTCATTGTTATTGTTACTGGTGATTGAAATTGTTATTGTTACCAGTGATTGGCTTGTTATTGTTACCGGTGATCGCCATTTTTATTGTTACCGGTGATCGCCATTTTTATTGTTACCGGTGATCGGCAATGTTACCGGTGGTCGCCATTTTTATTTTTACCGGCAATGTTATTGTTACCGGTGATCGCCATTTTTATTGTTACCGGTGATCGCCATTTTTATTGTTACCGGTGATCGGCAATGTTACCGGTGGTCGCCATTTTTATTTTTACCGGCAATGTTATTGTTACCGGTGATCGCCAATGTTATTGTTACCGGTGATCGCCATTTTTATTGTTACCGGCAATGTTATTGTTACCCTTTGATCGCCATTGTCATTGTTACCGTTGATCGCCATTGTCATTGTTACCGGTGATCGCCATAGTTATTGTTACCGGTGATCGCCAATGTTATTGTTAAAGGTGACTGCCATTGTTATTGATAACAGAGTCACCACCATTGCAATGTAATTGCACCACAGATAAGAAAACCCAGGCTCCTCTACACGTCTATTTTTTGATAGGGGAACAGACAAAACCTATATAAACCCCTCTCCCCGTTACAAATTACATAATATTACAATAAAATGAAAGCAAAGAAGAAAAAGGAAATAGATAAAATGGAAATTTTAAAATGTGTTTTATTTGATGTATTGATCTATTCTACCTATGCTGTCTCTCTTTAACTGCGTATGTGATGTGATAATGTTAATAAGTCTACTTATTTCACTAACATATATATGTCACGTCTACTTATAAAACAACAAGTAGCTGTGAATTATTTATTACATGTTTTAAAATACTTCAAACTACTCCACACCAACACGTGACATCTCTTAGAAATAATCTAGTAATCTAATTCAAATAAAATCATGCGAGGTATAACGACCAATTCTCTTTACCAGTCGAGTTGATAAAGGTGAATCTTACACAGACATCACTGTTTCCGCTTACTCTCCGTCATATTCCAGATGACAGGGGATCTTTAGCGTGCACACCGGTGTGTCAATGGGATGTCCGTCCATTACCAACCCTGTACATCCAGAAAAACTTACTTAACATCATTGGGAGACACAGTGGCTAAATGGGTAAGGCACTGACTGGGTAGCCCGGGGATCGCGGGTTCGATTCCCAGTGTTGGCCAGGAGTGTTTCGTTTTGTCAGTGGTGCAGGACGGAGGGCCGGACAAGGACAACTGTCTAGTCCTTCGAATTTGACGATAAAACGAGGCCCCGTGTACACTTATATCGAGTTCCATCTGTCGAGGGTCATTTTAACGTGCACGTCAATGGGTACACGGGACCTTCCGCCCTGTGTCACTGATAAGGGGGAACCACGCTGGAAAATCTTCCTGGAAGCCTTGTCAGATAGCGAATGAATAAAGGTATTCCAGAGTTATACCCCCTGATGCACTTTGCGGAACCTTTCTAACGCTTTCCGAGAGCCCTGTGCGATAGCAAATTAACAAAATAACGATCTACCATAATTTGAATTCCATAGTATCTTGGTGGTTTACGTGAAATACCATCTCTCCCTCACTCCCTCTCTCATCTCTCGATCAAGCTATTGTTTTGTTGATCATAGATTAGTTCTATTTGTTGACTGATTATTTTGTGCGGGTAATATCACGTGCTGTTTATCCCTGGGACATGGTATATACAGGCGCGAATCCAGGGGGGGGGGGGGGTCGGTGACATAGTTAATTTTCATTTTCGTTTGCTTTGTTACTGTTGTAGTTCACATATCTGCTCTTTAATAGATGATATAAACATGTTTATCATTGTCTACGCCCAAACAATCCAAAGTTGTAACATATTACCCGTTTCTCCAATGTTTGCCCCCCCCCCCCCCGACAAAATCCTGGATCCGGGCCTCATATACTACGACTGATTTCCTCAGGGACATTCTCCGGATTCTTCTTCATTACCTTCGACATCAGTTCTTGAAGAAAAAATGTGAAATTGAAAAGAGAAATGTGTATTGGTTATTACCCAGGAAGCAGGTTTTATTTCCAGTGAAGCGGTCTACACCGGGTGAGATGACAATAATTAAACAGGCAATAACCAAGAGGTCAATCTGCCTATTACAGGTCGTTCTTTATGCGTTAAATGTTATCTAAATTATTAATTAGACATTAACTAATGTACGTAGACCCTAATCAACCCTCGGATAATCGAGATGGGAATACGATTTGCGGTTGATGATTTAACGTATTATTATTGTAACGATAGCAGTGACAATCGAGTCTACTGTACACTTATCGTGAAGTAATTTGACTGAAATTTTCAACATGTTCCCTTTTCATTATCTATTGTTTTAACTTTTATAGAGAGAACTATACGTTGTCTATTGTTTTAACTATTATAGCGAAAACTGTCAGTTCTTTATCCTATCTTACCTCATGCCTTCGATACATCTGGATGAACGACCAAATATACCAAACGGAAGTCGATTCGTTTCAACAATATTTAGTCCTAATTTGGTCAACTGTCATACTCCTCGCAGGGTTCCGTTTGATTGCAGCAAATCCCAATGGGATTTCTCGCGCCATTGCTTCAGAAATATGGTGAACTATAGACAAGAGAGGGAGAGAGAGGGAGGGAATGTATGAAGAGAGAGAGAGAGGGAGAGAGAGAGAGAGAATGCGGTTTAACATCCACTAGACACAAACTAGGTCATTTCGGGACTAACATATGGTTTTAATTTTATTTCAATAATTCGCTTGCGCGTAGAAGAAGAGAGGGGGGAGAAAGAGGGGGAATGAAGGGAGAAAGAGAGAGGGAGAGAGACAAAGAGAGAGAGAGAGCGAGGGAGGGAGGGGAAGAGAGAGAGGGGGCCCCGTTTCACGAAATTTTAACTAAAGATAAAATCCAAATTTTAGCAGATACTGCAATTTTGATTGGCTAAGAACTAAAATCAATCTAATATTGTCCAATCAAATAAACTAAAATTCAGGGGCCTATTTTACGAAATTTTAACTAAGATAAGATCCCAATTTTAGTAATTTGATTGGATAATATTAGATTGATTTTAGTGCTTAGCCAATCAAAATTGAAGTATCTACTAAAATTGGATTTTATCTTAAGTTAAAATTTCGTGAAACAGGGCCCAGATCTTAACTTAGTTATAATTTTGTGAAATAGGCCCCTGGTCATGCTATTATCATGGGAGCATACGTCCGCCTGGTTTTTCACCCCATAACATTAACACCATATTTAAACTAAAATTACATGAATAAAATCACTCACATAATATTACCTTCGCTATGAATATATTTCACAATAAATATTTATTTATTATTTTCTAACCAATTTTCACTTCCTGTTGTTATTCTAGAGATGCAATAGAACAATCAGTGCAGTTCCCCTTTAACAAAAGCTCAAATAGCTAGTGATATACCTTTAAATGAGAACATTACATAACGTGGGCTATTTGTTATAAAAGCCTAGTTTAAGCGACTCGGTGTAAATATATTAATGTTTACATTCTATGTGTGTTGATACAGTTTGGCTTCCACCACAAAGAACTCGTATAGTTTTCACCGTCAACTATTTTAGATATAGAACGTGTTAGATTGTCTTTGACTTTAATATTTATTTTATTCTCGTCTTCATCATCTTGTTAATAGAACCGAACATAAATAAAACATTCACTCGCCGTCATAGGGAATCTCTCACGAGTTTCTTGTTTTACTTTATCGACTAGTGTTCATATTTATTTATATCAAAGAAGACGAGTAGGAGGTTTTATGTATCACCCAACCCTTTTGGCGTTCACAAAAAAGTAAACAAAATTATTTGGTATAGTTTTAGTTTTACTGAACCTGATTATATTTATAATAATCTTTATGCAGTAGAAAAGGTCGCAGACCCATAGTACAATACATAACAATATTGTTAGCTGTATATATACAATAACTATCTGAATCTAGATGCCCGTGGAGGAGCTAGTAGTATATTTTGCCTTAGTAATAAAGCATAGTTTATGAACAAAGAGATGGACAATAGAAATGTTTTATCACTAGATGTACATATATCAATCATATTTCTGACATCATAATACTTTTTGTATCTTTTTGGAATAAACTTCATTCTAACTTCATTCAGACATTCACAGACAAATAGAAAATGATATGAATCTTCATTTCCAACTTTGCATAGTGGACAACGTGGTGAGTTATTTAGGTGTCTTCTGTATAAGTTTACAGATAGTGGCAAGAGATTTAATCTAAGTCGGGTAATATTACGCCGACACGACACTTTCAATTGACATGTTAGATATGCCTCTTGGCATAACTCAAACTTAAAATTACTATATTCTTTCAAACTTTCGCTCAATGCCAGTTTACTCGACCATTCTTGGATGTTGACGTCCTTTAAGCGTTGTTTAAAGGACACTATGAAAAGTTGAACATTTCCAATACTTTCGTTTTGGAAGACGAACGCGAATCCAAGAGAAAATAATAGTAATCTGACATTAGTCACCCAAGTTGTGCGGCCCACTTCGTCTAGTTTTTTCAGCATTAGGTAGGTTTGTTTAGGGTACCTTGTTATTGGCATGTTAATCAGGTTGCACCAATATTTGACACATGATGACATATAGTAAACATTTAGGTTGAATCTACCACATTCTCCCAAAGCACCAGCGTTTGATGCAGATTTGTGAATTCCTAATATAAATTTACAATAATTTGTGTGTACTTTTTCTATGTCAACCCAATACTGATAACCCCAAACTTGGGATCCGTACAGTAAAATTGGTTTTATAATACTATCAAACATTTTAAACGAAACGTCTAATGATGGATGACCAATCTTTGTTACTAGTGATTTTATAGGGATTAAGGCCTTTTCTGCCTTTAATGACAGATTTTGTAAACACTTGCTCCATTTTAACCTAGAGGAAAAAAGTAAGCCCAAGTAATTGTAGTACGTTACACATTCTACTTTATTACCGTCCAGGAACCATTTCTCATTCTTTCTCAAAGTGCCACCATTTCTGAACACGATAACCTTAGTAAAACCTGATTATATTACGGCGTAGTGATACATCATTTTTGGACAGCAAGTCACGCGCTACAAACTCGAAAATATTGACCCGGTTTTTGCTTTAAGGTTATGGGGAGTAATGTACTTTGTCATGGTAACAAACAATATTACTGGATCCAAAAAGTAGTTCCTTTTAATAAAAACAAAAATGTAGGTCCTTTTTATTGACTAGTATAATCAAATTAATTTAACGCGATATAGCTCAGTAGAATATGAAAGCGATATCTATAGCATGTATTTTTGGGCGAAACATTATAGCAGACGTAAAACCAGAGAAAGTAGCGGGATCGGTGTCGGAAATAGTCCGAAATAGCATCGACAGTGTTGGCGTCTGCGAATTTTTACTAACCACATTTCAATAGCTGACATTTCTATACACGCCCCCCCCCCCCACCAGCACCCAACCCTGTCGTCAATTCCTAGATCCGACCATGTACAGTACTATATCAACCAATAAACAAAATACGGGGGGAGGATGGCTGAATGGTTAGCACGTGCGTTCTGTATCATAAAGCCTGTCATTGGCCATCCCCGGTTTGTGTCGAGTGGACGTTAAACCCCATTTCTCTCTCTCTCTCTCCCTCTCTCTCTCCCTCTCTCTCCCTCTGTTATATTCGAATTGAAACTTAATACAATAGCAGTCCGTGAGTTGATTCGCAAATGTCCAAGGAACAACCATGCTCATACCAAGTTTCGCGTCGTAGAACTTTGCCGCTTAGAACAACAAATTGAGTATCGCTTAGGGGCCCTAAAATAAAACCCATAAATGTTGTTATAGTTTGATGTTTGAAGACGCTTAAGTTAAATATCAGCTTTGATGAAAAAAAAAATTGCCCGAAGAACTTTATAGACATTACTTTGATGTATGCGATGTTTTGCTTTGCTTATGGTATTCTAAATTAGAAAGTTTTTTGTTTATCATTTTTTTTTCATTTGCTATCGTTTTGTTAATTTCAAGACAGTGGATTTTTTTTCGATTGAACGAAGACAAGAAATTTTGAAATCTAAATTAAGTGTCATGATAACTAATCGAATTTTCTCCTAGGTTGTCTTTCAAGATTTCCTCATAATAAACGAACACACGGGATGCTGATTTTTAAAGAAACAATGATAAACCCCATTGATCTTGATACATGAACACAACTCAATTAACACACGCGTCAAGATTTGTTTTATCTCTTAGTATCTGAAGCACGTTCTTTATTAAACGAGCTACAAGAGAAACACCTAAAATCATATCGTATTTAACGTCTTACTGCGGTGCTCCGACTGGGCTATTGAAGACGGGCATACACGGTCGCATATATGCACTACAACGAACGTTACATCCAAAAGTGGTCACGGTCGCATATATACGACCATAGCTAGAACATTTTTATAGGCCACATTTGAACATGCATTATGCAAGAGCAAAATCTGCCTGTTGTAGGTCTTTCTTTAGACCTGGATGAATTTGGGTGGCTCAGTGGTCTAGAGTGCCGCGCTTCGACCTCTAGCTGGCCGGTCACCGCTGGCTTACGGCTCTGATTTCGATCCCTAATGTGAGCGTATGTGGCATGGAGATAGGGGCGCCTTCTCAACTTCGTGGGTTTCCTCCGTGCACTCCGGTTTCCTCCCACTGCTAAAGACCCCTACGCGCAAGCGAATTAATGAAATAGAATTAAAAACCATACTTTAGTACGTTAGTCCCAAAATGACCTAGTTTGTGTCGAGTGGACGTTAAACTCTCTCGCTCTTTCTCTCTCTCTCGCTCTTTAGGCCTGAAATGTTATAAAAACTATTAATTAGACATTAATTAACTTATTCGGACCATAATTAACTCTCGGCGACGAGGTTAGCATGAGATTTTTGTTGGATTGTAGTTCGATTCGCTGAAATATGTTCCTTCGTGATTTACCAATAAAATTGGATAACCGAGACTACTGGTTTTGTCTTACTGACTTTAGTAAAGATGACCGAGGCTAAACTTAGTTCTAAGTTAATAGTGGATCAATTTGACTGGAATTTTCAGCAAATCGCCTTTACATTAGGTATTTTTTAACTATTGTAGTGAGAACTGCCAACTCGTTATCTAATCTCCCTACATGTCTAGATTCATATTTAATTGATATCGCTACGCGTGCATCTCAGACAGGAACTTGTTTTGTCAATAACATATAGAAAAACATGTCTTTGTTCAACATTATTTTTGACTAAAACGTAATTTAACGATGTCGGGAATATTAAAGACGGTCAACGTCATTGCAATGCCTATATATGATTACGATTCGGATTATATAGATGACACCGATCTTGAAAACGATATTTCTGATGAAAATTATTAAAATGATTTGCAAATTATTGATCAACTTATTCCCTCCAACTTTTTTTTTTTTTTTTTATTTTTTTTTTGCCAAGAGTCTATCACTTATAATTTGACACAGAGAGGGATAGGGTTCAACATCCAATCGACACCAACTAGGTCATTTCGTTACTAACATATGAACTGGTGACCCTACTAAAAATTACCTTTTTTTTTTCTTTTGAATAAAACAACCTAGTACCGTCAGAGTGTAAAGTGAAAAGACTTCTTACCGAGATATCGATCTCAAATCATCAACGTGCTGTTACAGGACGTGGAGACCATCAAGTCAAGCCTTACTTCCTGAAATTAATTTGTCGACTGAGTTCCTATTTTAAAGCTGATGTAAAGAATTATCAGGTGAAGAGAGCTGACATCGAGTAATATTATCGAATTTCACTATCACATCAATGTGGTTCAGTTACCAGAAGCCGGCATGTAGCAGTGGTAAGTAAGTAAGTAATCCTTTATTGCTGAAAGTTACATAACTTTTAGCAAATACAATGAATAAATAAATTATGAATATGCGATGTAAAGGTGTTAATGGTACAATTAGTACAAAAATTAGTTAGAAAAGTATGTACAGTTCTAGGGGAGAATAGTGTCAAGAATAAACTGACGTTTAATAAATGATAAATGTATATATTTTGCTAATGAGTTTAAAATAACTGGTGGAGTGGAAGACATAATATCTATAAGTGGTAGTAGCATTGAATGATATCGTAGCAGTGATAGTAGTAGTAGTAGCATTGAATGATATCGTAGCAGTGATAGTAGTAGTAGCATTGAATGATGTAGTAGCAGTGGTAGTGGTAGTAGTAGCATTGAATGATGTAGTAGCAGTGGTAGTGGTAGTAGCAGCATTAGATGATGTAGTAGCAGTAGTAGTAGTAGTAGCATTGAATGATGTAGTAGCAGTGGTAGTGGTAGTAGTAGCATTGAATGATGTAGTAGCAGCGGTAGTAGTAGTAGCATTGAATGATGTATTAGCAGTGGTAGTGGTAGTGGTAGTAGTAGAGAGAGAGTGTGTGAGAAATGGGGTTTAACGTCCACTCGACAAAACTAGGTCATTTCGGGACTAACATATGGTTTAATTTTATCTCAATAATTCGCTTGCGCGTAGGGTTCTAAGATGTGGGTAGTAGAGAGAGAGAGGGTGTGGAAAATGTAGTAGTAGTGATAGTAGTAGTCGTGGTTTTCTGTGCAAGCTGAGCCCCAATTAAATTGGATAATCCTGGTTCTTATGGAGTTACGTCCGGAAATAAACTATTCATGTTGATATGCATATTTTAGTCTGTAGGAATTATATTTCAGATAATTTTGATGATGCGTCCCTGTTGGTAACATCTATAAAATAAAAACCTCTATGACATTTCAACCAATGTACGTTTAACAAAATTTTATATCCGTCTAAAATTATTCTTGCTGCTGAGGAATTTAGTTTAATCTGCTAGATTGCTGCTCTCTATATTCAGTACTGGTAGATAATGACTAGAAAACCTAATACACGCTCGATGTTGTGTACTGGTAGATAATGACTAGAAAACCTAATACAGAGATTAAAGATTTCACTGTCTTTCTATTCATGCAATATTGAGACCAGGACAGGAAATTGCCAACCAGTGTTGAATCTTAAAGTAAATACTGTTCAATCGTTGCCGTCATCATGGCGGCCATTACTCTCCTCGTGCTCATTAATTTACATGGTCACAGTATGATATTTAATCAAATTAACAACATGGTGGCAAGTCGTCCATTTCAGAACGTGAAATGAGAAATCTGAAATACCAATAAATTATTAGTGAATTTATTATGTAACGGGGGATGATCGACGCAGCGTAATTTATATGAAGTGTCGCTGTTTACGTAAGGCCTCTTTTAAAGGTGAAATTTACCTTTCGATACCATTCACTATACAGACCTCTCAATAAACGGGAGTCGATTATCAGGTCATCAACGAAAAAACTGACCCGAATTCTTAAAAGGGTTACGTGTCCGGATAAGCAGTTTTGACGTTCACGTCCAAACAACTGAATATTTTAAGCTGAAATATTGAGACAAGGTAAATACACCAGTCTTCGATATTTTTGTGCTTAAATTTCATACGTTCTTAGACTTTTATTTTTGAGACTCCTTTTAAAACGGGATAGTCCCTTTAAGGTTGTGAATAGTTGGTATTTGAGAAATTTTCTATAACAATATTACTGGGTCCAAAAAGGGTATTTTATTGTCTTTTTAATAAAAAAAAGTAGTTCCCTTTTAATTGACCAATCAAATTCAGTAATATATATATACATGTATATATTTCTAGAAAGAAAAAACTAATTTCATCTTAGCTAGCGCTTTTACCCACTACGGGGATCGTCAGGCTTTTAATAATGAGATAGTATACGATATATATATATACTGTAGAATGTGATAAAGCACGTTTTTTAAAACAAAAGGAACCTATTCAGATTTTGTTGGTAGTTTCCTCACAGCTAAGGACCCCTGCACACACGCGAATTATTGAAATAAAATTGAACCGTTTTTGAGTCCCGAAATGACCTAGTTTAGTCGAGTGGACGTTAACACCCCCCCCCCCTCTCTCTCTCTCCAGGTTTCGATCCCGATCGCCAAATGTTGTCGAGAAAGTTCTCAGAGATTCTCCAGTGTTGTTTCACTTTGTTATTGGTGCAGGGCATAGGGCATGGCAAGGGTAGCTGTCTAATTTATCGGATAGTATTAACAACCGAGGTACAGTGTACACGTTGACGTGCATGTAAAAGACCCCTCGACAATTAGAATTATAAAGAATAGTACGCTGTAGGCTGTAGGCAGCTGTCCTGGCAAATTTCCCAGCTTTGTTTCCCCCTTGTTAGCGCCGTAGCGCAACATTTAGGGCAACATCACCTCATATCACATTCTATCGCCAAAGGACAACCTGTCAGGTCATTGACCAAGGCCCACACACGCCGAAGAGGTGTCACGGGATCTACCTCAGGAAAATTTTGAAAATTGACAACCGCAAACCGCAAATTTTCCAAGCATTTCAGGCCAAAGCATAAGAAGGCTAATTTTGGATTTCCTGAAACAATTAGATAACAGAATGACCTAAGACCACTATCATTAGATGAATTTGAGAATTCTCTTGAGTGTCAAAAACATAAACCTTTTTCTTTCTCTTTTTTCTTTATAGACTTGGGCCAACTTTTCATTTAATGGGCTCGGGCCCGTGGCCAGGTGGGACCAGTCCGACACTGTTCGCCGTAGGGGTCTATGAAAGAAATATCAAGAAGTTTGTCAGCCAGTGATTGGCCTATGATGGTGCCTAATCACTGACCAGGATGTTCAGGGTTCGATTCTGTTGTTGTATTGATCTAAAAGTCACTTATTACTTTTCCAATCAGTGATCCATGACAGACAGTCTGAACAGAAAACGGGTGTCTATTTGTTCAGAAAGTCTATATTAATAGCAGAACGTTCAAGATCCCCCAGATAGTTGAAGATAGACCAGTCTACCCCCCCCCCCCCCCCAATGACATATCTTATGATCGGAAGTTCACATATATAGCAGTGAGTCACGTGCAAGCTGGGAATCGAAACAACTCCACAATTGGAATATATTTTATTTGATAATAAATCAATTGTTTCTTGTCTGTATTTATTTCTAATATTTTATAATTTCTTCGCTAAATGTCAGGGACAAGAGGCGAGGTGGGGAGTTGTTTGTTTATAAATAATGGGAGGTAACTCTTACCAAAGAAACATAATCGACTTCAACACACTAATGATCTCTGGCTAGTAGTGACTTCAATATTAAAACCATGCCATATTGATCTATTTAACATGTTGATGATTTTAATCTTTATAAAGAGACCAACATGTGTCAATCATGTGATAAAAGTATTGAAATTTTTGAATCTGGAAGGTTGTTTTGATAATGTTCAACAATGGATTTCATCTAACATGGTAAATGTCAACGATGAAGTCGTGGGCCCTAATCACAGGCTCTGTAAAATAACGCAGAATATGCTTGTGCAACATCAGCTCGGTCCTTTGTCCTGTCAAGAATCGACTATGTAATTCTTTACTAACTGGTGTTATTGACGAAGATGTTTCAAAGCTACATTGTCACTAAAACTAAATCCAGATCAGACATCACTCTAGTATTAAACAAATTACAATGGCTTCATGTTGGAGAATGGATTAACTTTAAAATATAATCTTTAACTTATTGCTCTATTAACAAATCTGATCAAGGTTATCTTCAAATACTAATATTATATTGACTGATTTGTTGGCGTGCTCTGGACAGTCCTGTCCTGCACTCACCCGTTGCATCATGAAATTATTGGGTTAATTCTCAAGTTATTAAAGACCTAATTCAAGCTGTGATAAATTTTCAAGCAATTTATATCTTGGCCTTAACCTTGGTCCCATATTGTTAGAAACCCCATCAAAGGCTTTTCGTTCCATCTCATGTTATAATCGTGTCAAGGTCAAGCTGGACATTTAGTTGGCTTCCGAAAACAATGTGCATGTCTTTCAATAATCGTGATTGTCTTGCTATATGATATTAATTTACGACTGGTCGATACTGACTACGAACCAGGAAAAAACCAAAATAATCTTTCAATTACAATATCCAAACATAAAAATATTTACTCCATGTAAACCATTGAATTTAGAACTTATTTTTACAGGGATATACAGATTGAAAAGAATCCATTGCACTTTAAATGTAATAAAAATTGTCTTATAAAATGAAGGAAAGACATAATAATAATATTTGTTTTTGTGCCATTTGTGGTGTTTCTAACACCAAAGCCTGAGATATTACAATTTTATATCTTTTCAGGAAAGTTGAATAGAAAATATTTTACTCAAGACCTGGGCCCTGTTTCACAAAAACTTAAGCTAAAATCACTAAAATAGATTTTAACTAAAATCAAAATGAAATTTTAAATTTTATGCGTTTCACGAAGATTGATTGTAACTTAAAATGCGATTTTAATAGATTTTAGTTAAAATCGCTTGCGCCCGCGCAGTACACATTTCCGCTGCGGGTACTTACGGTGAAAGCAAATACGCTTCGAAACTGAAAACTGTTGGCAGGTTAAATTAACGGTTGCAATATCAAATTTTATACGTTGACGCAATGTTTGCACACGGCCAGACATTCGTAGAAAGGTGAAATAATTGACTGTACTTTTAACTTAAAATATCATTTTAGTGGATTTTAACTAAAATGCTTAAAATCGTTTTGTGAAACTCGTCTATCTTAAGTTAGGATGAAATTTTACTTTAAGACGATTTTAAGGAGATTTAAGTTTTTGTGAAACAGGGCCCTGGACTGTTTTTCAAAGAAAAATTAATAATTTTATTTGAATTCCGAATAATAAGATATCTTCTGAATCGTTATTCGCTATTCCAAATTTGTATCACGCCCGGTTATTTTTAATGACATAAGCATCCTTCTTATAAGTCAATTAAATAAGAAAATGGAAAGTTGCATGAAATTTCTAAGAAAAGGAAATTATTTTATTTTATTTTATTTGAATCTCGACTCTTTTTTTTCTTTATTTAATGGATGGTCCATTGTTGGCCTAGAGAGTTCATCGCGTTCTGCATTGGTTCCCTTTAGCATTGGTGCATGACAGGGAATCTGGCAACGGACAACGGATAGCTCCTTCGGGTAGTACGATAAACAGGGGTCCAGTGTTCGTACAGAAACTTTTTAACCATTAGTTGTTGGAATTTGAAATAAGAATAAGCTAGAGTGCTGCAGTCTGTACACAGTTGCCCGTATAGCACATTGCATAGCGCATGCCTGTCACTGGAAAAGTCGTTTCAGAACTGTAGGACCACATTTCATTCCACACACTGCGGAGGCATCCTTCTTAGAAGTGAATGATAAGATAAACACAATTTACTTAACAACTGGATAACGATGATATGAAATGTCTAAGAATTTTCATTTTCAATCCCGAATAACCAGGTCAGTAGCTAGCGGGAGGGGGGGCAAGGGACAGCTGGTTGGGGAAATCGGTTCCCCCTTCCCATTGGACGCAATACGAAGACAGGGACCAACGTGCTCATATCAGTATGGACGCCACATAAAGGCGAGTGTGCTACACAATTGAGGATATATCATTGAATAACCTCATGACATCAGTATATGTTACATAATGACAGATGCTAGAGACGCGTCGTGCCATCTTGACAGGTGTTATCGACACCCCTGGTGTTCTTTGTAGCATTCCTGTCTTTGATAAGGTAACTCTAGAGAATGATAAACCTGATATGATACATAAGCCAGGTGTCTGAGTTATGTCCAGGGATCGATTCTAGGCAGGTCTCGAAGACATGAGTCGAGGCGAGAGCTTCTAGGAGTTGGCACATTTGTGCCAAGCTAAGACATGACTCCCTCCATATAATTTAGTTCTGGGGTCGTTTACATTACGATGTGTGTACCTAATATGTAGGAAGCAGAATAAAAGTATTATTTGAAGTAACACCAGTGTTGTCATGAAGAAACTGTCATAAAGAACCAATACTGTCACAAGTCACACTGGTTGTGCGCCCACGACGAAATTGGTAGGTCGCCCAACCAATGTCACTTGGTTTTATGAGCGCGCCTCGATAAACATGACGTTATGTATCAGGCACCCCTCAAATGGTGAGACGCCTCATAATATCTTACATGATTAACAACACAACCTGACTGATGGGGAGCCCAAAACAGCTTGATCTGTGTTTTATACCGAGGGGCGCCTATAATGACATGATTGGTGGGGCGCCTTTTAATGACAATATATGATTGTCGCGCCGCACATAATGCATAATGTCGAGTAAGATTGGATGGGCGCCCACGAATTGATTAATGGGGCACCCAAAACGGCACGATTGGTGGGATCCTAATCCGGGAGGGGCGCCCATAATCTCGAGGGAGATGGTTAGGGACCCAAAAAGCCGTGATAATCTTCAAAATTCAAACAAATCACACTCTACCCCGATTCTGAACTTTTCATTTTTCTCATGAATTTTTACGCGTACTTTAAAGTCGTATTCCTTCCTTCAAATTTTTATAATGTTCATATCAAAATAACCTAATACGCAAATATCGCAAATTCAGCCTCGAAATTGAAATTATCCGCCATTTTCAGGTGCAAACCCTATTTTCCAATGTTTTCGGGTGGGGGGGGCGCCCTAGACTCTTCTTGAAGGGAGGCGTGTCCGCTGTATAGTTCGCCGTGGACCGACAAGTGTGGGTATATCGGTGCCCCCAGAAGCCATTGCCCACCCCCCTACACCAATTTGGGGCTAGCTACCGGGTCTGATAAGGAAATACGTTCTGTCTCGTTATTCGAAATTTGAATCCATTTTGTTATTAAAATTATTTGGCAATAACGAAACAAAATTTAACTTCAAACTACCGGGAGATTATGACTCAACTGGAAAGAATCGTGGACTTTGGTGTGTACGTTATACATTGGAGTTATCTCCCTTAAAACGGAGACGATGGGGATGCTGGACTGAATTTTGTTTTACACATAAATAGTGACAATCGAGAGTAAGTGTGAATGTTGAGTTACAACCAGCCATGACAGCTGAAACACATTCGTTGTGTATCATTACGTCCTGATTCTACTCACACCACCTCCGTTGTCGGGACTGACAGAACTGTGACAGGAGAGAGTGAGGGGGGGGGGGTTCACTCGACATAAATTAGTTCATTTCAGAGGACTAACATATGGTTCAATCTTTTTCAATAATTCGCTTGTGCGTGGGGGGTCTTTAGCACTCGGGGGAACAGGAGGACCCGGAGAAAACTCGCAGGGCTGGGCAGGCAGGTGGACTTATACTCCTTGTCATGTACAACCACGCCATGTGACTGAATGACAGACCTTATGACACCGCCCACACGCGCTAACCATTCGCCCCCCACCCCCAGGAATCTGAAGACAAATAGACGGAGATGGTGCTAATTGGGCAAAATAACACCCAGGATATTTAGCCAAGTCATCTCCGTTAGCTTGACTGGACGTTAAACCTATTTCATTTACCCAATCGGTGCATGGAAGTAGAATTTTTAATATCATTTCATGTGCCTGTCTTCTGTAGCACGCACAGTCGGAGCAGAAAACTCGACCGTTAAACACCATTTCATTTCATTGGTCTTCTTTGATTCCTACAATTTGTACTGGAGAAGACATACCCGTAAAAATGATTACAATTAATATACATTTTATCTATTTCTTTAATTCAAATCATCGAATATTTAGAAACAATTATAACACAAATAATAACAAAAATTAACGGGATAAAAAAGCCCCAAGTGTGAAATATATTATCTATATTATTTATTTATATGAAACAACATAATTACATGATGTAAATAAACTTCTTAAAATCATTTCAACATAAATAACATTAAACAACGCATAATATTCATCGTGTAATAACTGTCTGTCTTCCGTCTTCAGGGACACTCAACCCGGGACATGATGATCGAATCAATCCACTCACATAGGGACTTGATGACATGGCCTAGGGCGCAGATGTTCCAGAGGAAAAACGTCGCGGGGAGGGGGTAAAACTCTGGGGGTAGATAGATGTCCCAGGGGGCAGATGTCCGGTGAGTAAAAGTCCGGGGGTAGATGTCCTAGGAGGTGTGACCACGTTATTTCTGGTCTTATTAAATCAAGACTGAGTCCAAGTAACTTCTATGTAATTTATTAAACATAGATAAATCAACAAATATTTACAAGAAAGAGAGAGATCTGATCCGTTCTAAACCATAGCTCACTCTGTCTGTTTGAGATACAGTTCTTACAAAATATATAATAGACAAGTATGACACATTGACAATTAACTATAAAATATGGTCTCTAAGTTGAAATCTAAATCAATAGTTTATTGACCAACTCTAAATCCTTTCATTGTTAGACTTCAATGCCTAGTCTAAATTATATCTGACGTAATAGCCCTTGGCTGGATTAAGAAGGTTCTATAGGCCAGGGGCCAGTTGGTATTGGATTGTAAAGAGTTTTACTCTATCCGTTTTGATAAGGACAATATGTCACTCATGCCAATGTCTGTATAATTCAACACGTATCTTACATGAGATATAATTAGGTAAATAAAATAGATTTAAAATGCATTAATGTTGTGAAAGATATGTTTAACAAAATGGGGAATATAATATTGAATTTTAATATATGTAGAACTCATATGAATTATGTCGGTCATATTTCCCTCGGGGTATATAACCGTGCTGGTTATAGTAGTTTTATGTTAGAATTTAAATCTAGAATATTTCAGATAATACTTTAATTTTAAAAGGGAAAGTCATCAAATTGAATTCTGTATACTTGTAATCTCTAAGAACAATAATTATTGCGTGTGTGTGCTATTGAATGTTGACTGTAGCCAAGGGTAAAATGTTACATAATTCTAATGACATGTTAATTTATTATAATCCCTTATTGTTTATAAAACTGTTAAAGATAGAAAGTAACTGACAATACAGCCTGTCTGGTGAACTTGCCAATTGTTCAATTAATCTATTAATTGTTTTATTTACCATTGTTTTATTTCTTATATTGTACATTATTACATCAATGCTTATTTATGTCAACACTTGATCTAGCCAAGTGATTAGAAGTAATTCCATATAAATATATTTGAATGTACTTGATATGGCAGTCATTTAGGTCTATCCGACTTAGTAGCATAAGGTACTAGTCGGTTATCCGCGGTCCTGTAAGTGTATGTAGATAATTATTATTATAAGTTTCCAGTATTAAAGATTTGAAGAACCATTCCAGACTCTTGTAATATCTGACGGACCTCACGGTCACAAAGGTAAGATGTCTTCAGCAGGAAATGTCCTGGGAGTAAAAGTCCTAAAAAGGAGGGGAGGGGGGTATCCGGGGGGCAGATATCGAGGGCGGGGGGATGTCGTGTATTATGTCACTAAAGACCATTTTAGAACTGGGACGTTTGATTTGTCATTTAATTTTTTTTTTTTTTTGTACTTTTGTACTTTTTCTATAGGGCTCAATACTGTTAAAATGAATGAATGAATAAATGGTGTTTTATGGCACGTCGACACCATCATGCACGGGGATTAATTTCGCTGCAGGGGGGAAACCTGCGTGATCGAATAGAGTACACCCGCACCTTGTCATTGAGGTCTATAACCGTGCCGTCCATTGACTAAAGCATTGCATGACATACTATATCATTAGATCAAAACGCTTATTTTATAATATAACAGTAACTTGAAAATTCAAGTTAGTATCTTGAAAATTCAAAATGTGGCCCTATTACGCTTCCGTACAATTAAGTACGAATAAAGATATTATTATTATTATTAATCGCTGAAAAAGTCATGGAACGTTGACTATCCCGAAGGGCATAGTATTAAATTCATAAAGCCCGCTATGACATGCAAATGTTTTTCTCTGTCCGATTGGTCCATTAACACTCGTCAATAACCCGATTTCATATCCAATTTTGAAAAGTTCTGTCTGATATGCAATAGAGCTAAAACCTCTTCGATTAAGGGCAGAGAGGGTACGAAGAGAATTTAGTGATTTTATTCAATTTCCGGAAATCTACACAGAAATGTTTGGAACCATATTTCTTGGAAAAGATTACTATGGGAAATGATCAAGGAGAACACGAAGGCCTATACAGCGGAAGTTTAATTGAATTGTGTGATCCGGTATTAATCGTCACTATAACTGTGTCAGTTTGACTAATACCCCCATTTCACTGAGCTGCGGAAAGTCGCGGTACTCACGGACGTCCGCGGAATGGCTTCTACGGAAGAGCTTCGGTTTTTTTACGCGGAAAAGTGGAAAAATCACGGCGAAGCGGCGTAGAAACTGCGGAACACTTAGGAATGCGCCCAGATCGTCACGGAAGATATTCGGACAACTTGCGGGCTACACTCGGCAATGGCGGAAAATACGCGGGATAACTACGATAGTGGGCGGTACTAATCCGTTTGGCAAGGTAGAACTTCGGAATGACCGCGGAACAAGCGCGGACCATCTTCGGAAACCGCGCCTAATCCGTAACTAATCTGTCGTCAGGCCGGCTATCCCTCGTTCTTGTGCGTCTCATCCGCATCTTTTCCATAAACATTCCGTGATATATCGCGCTTTTCTTTCACAGGCGAAGGTCTTCCGTATTCTTCCTTACATGAACGAAGGTCATCCGTAACCATTTAACATCCGCGGTGGGTGACGGAATGCCTGCGGTATACCTGCGTCAACTACGTTTGTATACGGAATAACAGCGGAAGACTCTCGGATCGATCCCGGTTTAATTGCGGAAGAGCACGGAAAATTTTTCCGCAAACGATATTTAAAGGAACGTTCGCGGAACAATTTGGGCTCGCAAAAGTCTGTCAACGACGACGTATTACTATGGATTCACTGCGCTTCCTGGCGGAGCCATACGGAGTGAGAGGAAAGACTTACGGACTTTGCGGTACACTTGCGGATTTCCTTCCGCAAGTCTTCCGTGGCCCAGTGAAATGGGGGTATTAGATGGGTTCTCTCAACCATGATGTACCCCCACTAAACACTTTTTATGGATATCAATTACATGTACTGGTTTATTAACATGCAACGTTTCGACGATGATACTCTCGTCAAGGGCTTGTTGATAGTCGTATCCATTGTCTTAATTATAATCACAATGATAATCTCCCCCTGCTAAGTATTGTTTTTTTTTTCTTGTAAAATGTTTATTCACAAATTGTAAATACACTACCATGTATATGCATTAGGATGATTTCATATATACCTTAGTTACAATATTCATATATACATTAATTACAACATAATGAAATGGTTTAAAAGGATTGAACAGTGAGTATGTACATTTCAAATAAAAATAACTTTTTTATGTGAGTGTGGTTTTTTTTTTATTTATTTTTCATTCGTCGAAGTCATTTTACTTTCGTTTGTTTACAAGTTGAGTTTTGTGCGTTGGCCTCACGACCTGTGACGTTTAGATAACGTCGTGTGGATATCATGGCTATTCACTCTGTCAGAGTCACTTCTCTGCAGGTAGGGTGAGTCTGTCGTTCAGATTGACATGTTAGTGTGAAATACGCTCAACCATGATTGGGGAATACTTGACATAATTAATTCGTAATTTCTAACAATTGTGCTATATCTGCGTTCAGGGTTATAAGCTTGTATTAAATTGATAATATGTGTTGTAGATAGCAAACCCAGGCTTAGTATTATCTAAAATATCGGCTATTTGTCTAATCCCCGAAAGAGTGAAGGAAGGTATCATTGTTTAGGGGTATATTTGAGAAAACACTCGACAACGTCCAGGGGTTCTAAAAAAAATCCGTGGACCATGATCATCATCCTCATTGGCACATTTTGAAATCCTGGAATCTCCTTTTTTTGGTCGAAAATTCAATTTTGATTTGAAAAATCGTGTCTAACTCAAAAATTTTAAAAAGTGGTATTAGACCACTATTGCACTGAGTAGCTCATTTATTGTTAAACAATGGCGGTATAGCTATATCTACAATTGAATCTGTGAAAGGTCATGTCCCTTTGTTTAAATCATCCCAGGGTTCTAGTAAGTTTTTATAAAAATCGGGCAAATTCTTCAATAACCTTTTGGTATATAAATCTTTTAAGATATCTTTACCAAGATTAAAAATAATGTACATAAATATGTATGTTAATAAAATACGCCATTGTATTTTTCCATACTTGAACATACTGTTCGTCACTAAATTTTACTCAGTCCACCGTCGCATTTATTCCCAATAACTGAAGTTTGTTTGATACATGGAGGTTTACCATTCTAAACGAAGTTACGTATAGCCTTTCTTATTTCAATTTCAATATCTGAAGGTATTTGTAAAACTGCCTTAAAAAAAAATATGATTTAGTTAAAACCAGAGATTGTACAACAGCGGATTTGCCATGTAAGGTTAGATTTCGTTTACTCCATAAATTAAGAATTTGTTTGATTTTTGTAACTTTAGTGTCCCAGTTCATATTTCCACAGTACTGCTTATTCGGTCCAAGATATACACCTAGAATTAACATGCACTCCGTAACAATATTAACGGTTATATTAAATTGGTCGATTTCCCAACAGGCATTATTTCGGACTTTTCAACATTCATTTTTGCTCCTGATGCTATACAGTAGGGTTCAATAATTTTGCTCAGACCACCGTCGCATTTATTCCCAATAACTGAAGTTTGTTTGATACATGGAGGTTTACCATTCCAAACGAAGTTACGTATAGCCTTTCTTATTTCAATTTCAATATCTGAAGGTATTTGTAAAACTGCCTTAAGAAAATATGATTTAGTTAAAACCAGAGATTGTACAACAGTGGATTTGCCATGTAAGGTTAGATTTCGTTTACTCCATAAATTAAGAATTTGTTTGATTTTTGTAACTTTAGTGTCCCAGTTCATATTTCCACAGTACTGCTTATTCGGTCCAAGATATACACCTAGAATTAACATGCACTCCGTAACAATATTAACGGTTATATTAAATTGGTCGATTTCCCAACAGGCATTATTTCGGACTTTTCAACATTCATTTTTGCTCCTGATGCTATACAGTAGGGTTCAATAATTTCAAATACCAATAATACCTTTAAGAGGAGATTGTTTTATGATAATATTTAGTGGTTCTGCTGTCAATACATATATCATGGCTGATATCGGACATCCCTGTTTTATTCCCCTCGATCAATCGAAGAAGGGAGACAAATGGCCATTACACTTTATAGTACTTATTGCTTTACTAAATAGAATTTTAATCCATGATATAAAAATGTCCCCAAACCCAAAATACTTCAATACAGTAAAACGATAATTGTGATTAACTCTATCAAAGGCTTTTTCGGCATCAAGTGTCATGATAAATCCATCCTGGTTTTCATAGTCTCTTATATAATTGCAATATTCTCAGCAATATAACGCCCGGGCACGCCACAAGTTTGCTCTTTAGATACAAGTTTATGGATTACTGTTCGTAGTGCCAGACACCTAGATAATACTTTATAGTCCGTATGTAGCAAGGCTTTGGGTCGGAAATTTTTCAACTCTCGCTTATTTCCCTTATCCTTATAAATTACACGTATCATGCCTTTACGCATGGATCGGGACAGGCTCCCTTTCATAAAACATGAATTAAGTATACAGGACCCAAAAAGTCCCAAAGGGCTATGTAAAAATTTGTTGTCAACCCACTTAAACCAGGGCTCTTCCCTTTAGACATTGTTTAAGGGCTTGGGTAAGTTCCCCAAGTGTAATATTTCTGTCACAAAAATCTCTATCCGACCCTCAAGGGGTTCTGTTAATAGTTTTGCATACATTATTAATTTCATCTATATTTTTCATTTACATCTTTTGAATATAATGACTTCTAAAAAGCTGCACATTCATGAATAATTGAGCAACTATCTGTTAGTATTTTCTCCTTTACTATCTATTAGTTCTTTAATGTAATTGTTATTTTGTCCTTACTTTTCTAGATTCATGAAGTATTGTGTATCCCTATCGCTTTCGGTCGCATATTTGACCATTGATATTAGAATAGCAGCCCCACACTGTTGATTTTCAAATCTTTCAAGGTCGATTTCTAAATATTTTCTCCTTATGAATTTTAGCCTTTGAAAATGTTTGTGCGGCTGCTTTACATTTATAGTTAAGACCGTCCCACCATACCAGTGGTTCAGGTGTGTAAATATGGTTCTGTATAAAATATTTCATCTAAGAGTAAATTATTATTATAAATATAAATAACCTTCCCACGTTCGCATTCGGACAAATCTATTTTAAATTAATTTGGCTATCATCTTATAACTGACTATGAATAATTGATACATTTATAACATTATATATCAAAGGTCTTTATATAAGAAAATAATCTATTCTGCTCATTTTGTATTCATTTTCTATAGTTTGACATCTTGTAAATTGAAGTTTATCAGGGTATTTGTGTCGATATAATATATGTTATTGCGCTCGATATATTGTCTAAGAACTATACTGTTTGCTTTATTTGTAGTCATACCTTTACTTCGGTCCATAAATGGGTTTAAGACCTCATTTAAATCACCACCTATGATTCAATTTCCAGATGTAAATAAATCTAATGTCTTTAAAAACTTAAATAATCATTTGGTGCATAAACAGATATTACAGATATCATTTTATCACTTATTTCTAGGTCTACTTTAACAACGCTACCCTCTTCGTCTGCTGACGATTTAATTATACATTTTTTAAACGTATAGCTACCTCCTTTGTAAAACTGTTTTTAAGTGAGATTAGGTCTAATGAAACGAAACACAATGATAATCTCCCCCTACAGAGTATTGTAATTACCGAATATAACACTATCTTAGTTTATATCTATGAATCTGTCGACACTGGCAGGTATTTCACCATTGTGTGATTTTCTTACGCCCTTTATTTTAAAGTTGATTGTGCTACCTGGGAGGTATGTTTATACCACCTTAAATATAGAATTATTTCTATAAAGATTCAATTATATTTTCTTGTTACGTACTGTTAGCCAACCATTGAAGTTTTAATTACAATAAATTATATAGTATATTCTGTTCAGCGTAAGATTTAAACATTAATAGCTCCAGTTGGGTTAACTTATCTATTATGCAAAAACATGTATATCACCTTTCAGTTAAATGACGTTATATATGTTTTGATGTTACATATCATCTTACGTATTTGTCAAGTTGGGACGAGATATCTCCACACGCTTATATTCATATAAACTGAAATATGGTTTAACGACCAACTTTTCTGTCATGCAGTGTATATGGAGGTAATTTTGCCTTGACAACGGTGCTGCAGCTTACTTTTATTTCTAATTCCAACTGTAAAGGGTTCTTTAACGTGCATCTCAATGTGTACAAGGGACCTCGGTTTATCGTCCAACCCGAACGACGGGGCGTTGCTATGACCTTTGTCCTGAACAACTTAAAGGGGGGAAACCTGAATAACTTTCATATGGGCATACATTGATCCCGTAACTAGAAGTTATAAATAGTGCCATTTACAAAGCAGAGTGTGCTTACTCTTTCAGAATCACCCGGTAGAACGTGGCACCGACCTTATGTTTTTATCTGACCAGTAGATGTAGCCCAGTTATAAAGCACGTGTGTAATTCCCCTTGGGTCAGTCTTCGTCTGAACCGTTTTATGGATTACAGCCTAATTTGATGAATAGTTTCCTTTTGCACCGAAGTGTTCATTCAGATTTGTTTATATGATCTTTGTCTTGTGCCACAAAGAGAAGTTTATATATTGTCACGCTTTTTGCAGTTCTCTTAAATCTCGCAAATATTATAGATTTAGAAATGTCTGTTCAGGTTTGTTCAGATGTGGTCGATCAACTAGAAAGAACACGGAGAGGGCAATTCAAATGGGTAAAGTTTTATCCTTTTACGTTTGTTAATTTTCTTCTCCTAAACCACTTGCTAGTTTTCACCCAAATGTCAATCTAATTAAAATATAGATCTATATTTCGTTTCGTTTTTTTTATACTTTCGATGGCCTACCCTCATGTAGATCTAACAAGTTATAGTGGGAGCTCACGTTCTATGACGTCGGGTATCAAGCACGGGCCATTTGACCCGTTAACGTCAGTCATTCGATTAACCAATTAGCGACCGCCATGCTTTTTAAAATCTACCTTTGTTTTGATTTCTATCTGCTGGTGTTAGTATAGACGTCATTGGCTGTTGATATCTACCCACAGTTCCACGCATGAAAATGTCAAACGGTCGATTCGACAGACCATTTGATTGGCTGACACCTCATTTCAGGCCGAACACGAATTAAATAACAAGTCTTCCAGATCCAAGGTTAGTAAAGACAAGTAAAAACGAAATTTTCAACTATAAAAAAAACAAAACGAAATTGGATCTGTGTTTTAATCAGATTGCCCAAATGTTGTACGTATGTTGCTTTGGGATATATTTATTCGGATTTTTTCAAATGACGTTGATCGGCCAAGTATGGATGGGGACATCTTAAAGGGATAAATATAGTAAAAGACTACGATTCTGCGTGAAACAGTTTGTATTAGTACGTCCGATGTAAACAATGCACGTGTTTATCGACGTCACGCGTAGACCTACTTCACGCGAACTGTAATGTAAGTCAATTTCTGTGGTGCGATTGTGGAGATCTCTACACCATGATATATCATGTTGTTCGGGTTGAATCGCTAAACCATGGAGTACTCTGTAGGTCGGATAAGCATATCCTGTTGTTGGGGTAGTCTCTAAGCAGGACGTCGGTCTTTATGGCAGGATTTAAGGGTCAAAACTAAATGCATGTTGAAAGTTTTATCGAACACAATTCGTGGGGTCAATAAACAAAGGGTTCGCCCACGCTGCATCAAAGATCGACGTACCCCTTTCTGCGTGCTCATTTAGCGGTAATAGTTATTTGAGGTTTTCGTTTTTTATATATACTTTGCATTAATATGTCTTCAAATGTTATTTTCTAATATAAAGGTAACAATTATTTTCGGGATAATTATAGGTTTTTATTGGCGCTAGGAATATGTTTGCTACCTTCATTTCGAATCCATGCGCTGTAATACGGCACAGGTGACAGATTCCGTTCGGTAAAACAACATTATCCAATGCCAATTCTCCATAACAATCAAATTGACCCGATGATCATTGACCGTTGACCCCAAGAACTCACGATGTGTTAAAAGACAAAAAACAAAATGTCAATTTCCAAAGTAAATGGAATGAAATGAAATAGGGTTTAACGTCCTACTGTTCTGCTCCGACTGTGCCAATAGAAAACGAGTATACGCCATACAGTGTGCTATCAGGGAAATTTCCAAAGTTGCTTTGTTGAATTGTGTTGATTGTAACGTTTGTGGATTTGTTTGGAAAAATATTTGTAATTTGACATTTGACTTTTACATTAACGGTAATAATCGCCCCCTAATATAATTACCCCCCGCAATTTTGGACAGTGCCCTTTTTTACTGCTGAAAGTGCCTTTTCTCAGATCGAAATATGTCCGTTCCGAACGTTTACTAAAGACGAAGATATCAGCCAAATAGCTCTTGGAATGGCTAAAGACGCAAGGAAATGACGGATACTTTTCTTCCCCCCCCCCAACCCACCTCTCAGCGGCGTGCCCCGTCTCCGCGGTCAGTGCCCTCATTTTACGGCAGCCCCCGCTTTCGTTTCTAAATTCCTAGATCCGCCCCTGTAGTTTATATCTATAATTGTTCTCTGTCTGTAACCTGACAGGTATAACGTCATTATATGATCCTCTTACATCCCTGATCTTAGAACTTATTGTGCTACCTGACAGGTATGTGCAACCTTAATTTCAATAAATCATATAGTTTATTCATCTCGACGTAAGACTTTAAAATAAATAGATACAGTTGGTTTAACTTGAATAGGATTTCTCCTATCACCTTTCTGTTGAATCACGTTATGCATTGATGCTGCATATCGTCTTACATATTTGTCAAGTGGGAGGCGGATCTCTGATGATATCTCTACACAGTTATGTTCTTTTACGTGAAATAAAATGAAATGGGGTTTAACGTCCTACTTCTCTGTGTCAGCAAGGCTAATGGAGCCTGGCATGCGCCATGCAGTGTACTATAAGGGTAATTTTGCCTTGACAGTCGTGCCGACTCATATTTTTTTTTATTCCATTTGAAAGGGGTTATTTTACGTGCACGTTAATGTGTATAAGGAACCACGATTTGTCGTACAAACCGAAGGACTAGATGTTGTTCGCACCTCAGAAAAGGGGGAAACAAAATAAAACCAAGTACGAACAATCCAAACCATTAGACACAATTCAAAGTCCTAAAAGAACGGTTGAGGCAAAATAGCGTAATCAGCAAATGGATTGTTCACCGTGTACAAAATACACGACAAACACTGGTAACAGGTGTCCGGAAGAGAAAGCTCGGGCTGTCTGGCGCCACAGAAATGTTCTTGTATGTCTAAATTGGTCTCATAACTAGAAGTTATATATGGTGTCATGTACAAAGCAGGATATGCTTAATCTTTGAGAATCATCCGGTATTCATCTGCCAAGTAGATGTAGTCTAGCGTATGTACTCCCCCCCCCCTTCGTTAGTCGTCGGCCCGTTAATATTTACATCTTCGGCTTCATCTGAACCGTTTTATCGATTTTAAACTACTTTGATGAATCGTTCATATAGATTTTTTCAAACGACCTTGGTCTCGCGCCATAAAGGAAATGTATACATTTCCACACGTTTCGTGTTTTCCTAAATTTCGCGAATTTTATAGATTTGGAAGTGTCTGTTCCGAATGTGTCCAATCAATCACAAAGTAATTGACAATGGCTATTCAAATGGGCAAAGTGTGATATTTTCACGATTGTTCAGTTCTTACCCCAAACCATCGGTTGGGCTAGAGTTTTAACTAAGACTATACAGACTAGAATACAAACAAAAAAAAACAGCCTGGATCAAATAACTGATTTATTAGTATAAATTACATCCTTCTTCTGTCCGGTAAAAAAGTGCAAGGTTTCATGAGAAGCTATATTTGGCTTTTTTCTTTTAAAATGTTATTTATTTGTATATTCAATATTGATGTGGATGGTATTACAATATAAAGTATAGATAAAGAGGCGTGTACAATTTGGGGATATCGGGACATGTTTATCATCAGCTATAGAGAATGACAATATAAGTGGGGTTTAACCAACTGCTTTTCTGTTACTGGGATAATAAAGTGGGGCATGCGCCGTGTAGTGTGTTGCCGCCTACTCTTTGTCGAATTCCAACTACCAAGTTGATTTTGACGTACATGTCCACGTATGAGTAACGGGCTATTTATACTGAGTGACAACTGGCCAATGCAACTTGGTCCGCGAATCATCATCGTTCCGGTTGTGAGCAGCGATACGGACATTCGCAGGTGAAACGGGCGCATATACGATTTGACCTTGTAAGCCTTTCGACTAATGAAAATCGTTCGCTCAAACTATTCCCAAACATTCGCTCTAGAGGCAATCTCAGCGCGAAAGAATATCGGACGACGTTCGCGTTCCTGTCAGTTTAAACGGCTCCATTCAAACCTGCGATCGCCGCGGTCACGGTTGCGGTTGCGCTTAGTGTAAACAAACTTTAAGACAGTTATCGCGTTCCTGTCGGTATAAACGACTCCATTCAAAACTGCGAGCATACAATGGACCTGACGCACACAACACTCTTTCTGAATGGTAAACTGCATATTTAAACACAGCAACACTATGTGACCCTGTCCTTTTAAACTGATGTCGAACATACAGTGGCCATGTCCTTTTAAACAGATGTCGTACATACAATTACAGTGTGAATAATACCCCCGTCAGACCGGAGTTGCGTCCTTACTGCGCTTCTACTGCGACAAAAATTGGTCTCAGAGCGAGTCAAGATCGCCATAAGCGTGGTAACAGCGCGGTGGAAACACTAGATATCGTACTGTGGTCTCCATGGTCGCCAATGATCGCCGAGCCACGACGTTTGTTTTGAACATGCGCATATGATCTGGAAAGCTGCGAGAACGTGGTGTGGTCGCAAAAGTCCTTATTGCGCTGCTACGGCGACAAAAAATGTTTCCAGAGCGTGCCAAGATAACCCTGAGCGCTGTGGAAACGCGAGATATTGTTCTGTGGTCTCCATGGTCGCCAATGATCGCTGAGTCACGGCGTTTGTTTTGAGTATGTTCAAAGCAAACGCCAATGTCCTGTCATATGACATTGAAAACCGAGAGAACGTGGTGGGTCGCGAGGGTCGCGCGATAATCGTGGTAACATCTCTATGAACGTAGCACACGCGCAGTACACACGTTGAAAAGACCCTGCGAAAATTGTAACATTTGCAACGGTGCCTTCATGGCGTCTTCACCACAACCTTCACGCGTTGACCGCTACCCCACCCAGCGCTCTGAGTCCTTATGGCGTTGTCATAGCGATGTTACGATGATTCCACCACTGTTGCGCGACTGCATCACGACCTCATGGGGCTACCTCTTAAGCATATGGCGATTTTATGAGGTTTCCACAACGTGTATGGAGTTCTTAATACGACCATGGCGCGGTTACCAAGCTTGCATTATTCGCTTATGGCGACCATGCATTTCATGCAAGACTTGCTTTGAAAACGGACGATTCAAAGGTCATCTTGAAATTTCGAATAAAAATCAAACCAGCTTGCATAGTCGCCGTGATCACGTGGTGGAAACGCACGTGTAGTCCAGATAAGACGTGTGGTTGAGCGACGCGGGTTCGCGATGACCGCTTATAGATCTCAATCGAAACGCCATAAGCGCGGAGAGATCGTGACGAACCCGCCGCGAGAATTCTATATAAACGCACAGGTCGCAGTAAGAACGCGACTTTTTTAAGGTTGTAATTTTGGGACATTTTTCCGCGTTGTGTTCACGCTTGCCGACGACCTTGTGTATTTCCAGGCCGCCGTTCGGTCGCAGAGCGCAGTAGTGTCACCACTCCGGTCTGACGGGGGCTTTAAGCACCAACAATGAATGTCTAAACGGGGAATTTGTAGATGGATAGATAACAATATTAGTAAATATGACACCATGATATGCACATATTAAAAGTTTACCTTTGCATAACGATTTTGTTATTTTTTGCAGGTGGGCATAGATAGGAAAGAAAATAAATATGAAGTTATGTAGAAGGATTATGTTTCTGGGGAGTAAACATTTCATGGAATACTTCGGTCATGGTAAGATGCATAATGATAATGTCATGTCTATATATGGTCACATGCGCCATCCGATTTCGACGAATTGTACCCGGACATCCTTCTTCTATAACCTAAAACGCTTACAGTCACCATGCCTATATATGGTCACGTCTAGTCACCATTAAAACAAGGATCTACTGTTACACGCAACACTAATAAAAACTCTATTTTATTAGATTACGGCCCGAGCGGTTTTACGTAGACATGCAGTAAGGGTGACATCTAGCATTCACCTTCTTATTTGAGAAAGAATAATAAAAAACAACTACAACCTTACCAAATTTAATGATACCAGTGAACTCTCCTATATTCGCAATGTAATATATACTATTCAAAAAAAGTAGGGGATATTTGATTTTGGGGGCATAATATTAAAATATGCAAATGACTACGAAAAAAGTCACTATAGAACCTAACAGAAGAAACATTTCCAGTTACATGTGACGCCCAAACGCACCAATAGCTACCGCATGGAATGCAGGTGATGCTTGGGATCATCGTGGGGGTCCAACCCAAGATTTGCACGACTCTGACTTTGAATGTTACAGTCATTGTGGCATTGAATTCCAGGGTGGAAACATCAGTTTAATTGTTTTAGTGACCAGAAAACAAATTTTGATATGCGTCGGCTTACCCAAAATGAAAGGTTACGTGCCCTTGCCATGCTACAGATCGGCACAACACAGGCGGTTGTGGCGCGGACGATGAATGTTTCTCAGTCTGTCATAAGCAGGCTATGGTCCAGATACCGTGATACACAATCTGTACAGGACAGACCACGCTCAGGTCGACCAAGGGCGACAACTCAAGCCCAGGATCGATTTATCCGTACCTTGGCCTTGAGAAATCGTGTCATCACAGCAAATCAGATCAGCGCTCGTCTTCAAACAGACACTGGTGTGAGAGTGAGTGGTCAGACGATTCGGAATCAACTGCATAGGGGTCACCTTCGCGCCCGACGTCCTCGCGTGATCCCTTGTTTGAGAGATCATCACATTCAAGCAAGACGTCGTTGGTGTAGGGATCGTCAACAATGTGATGTTTTCAGATGAGTCAAGGTTCACTGTTGATTTTTTGGACAGACGTAGGAGGGTGTGGCGTCGTCGAAACGAGCGCTTCCAAGACGTTAACGTCATCAGACATGATCGATTTGGGGGTGGTTCTGTTATGGTGTGGGGAGGCATCACTGTTGCTGGAAGAACGGCTTTACATGTTGTTGCAGGGCGTGTTACAGGCCAGTACTACCGGGACAACATCTTGGCAATCCATGTTGTGCCGTTCGCACGACGTCATGGCCGCCGTTTCATCTTCCAGGATGACAACGCAAGATGTCACAGGGCCAGGGTCGTTACAGGTTACCTCCAACAACAGAACATCACCACATTACCTTGGCCAGCACTAAGTCCCGACCTCTCCCCCATCGAGCTTGTCTGGGACATGCTTGGACAGCGGTTACGTCAACGTCAACAACGTCCTGCCAATGTCCAAGAACTTGCTGGACCAAAATGATCTTAGACGTCTCATTAGGCGTATGCCACGTCGGATCAATGCTTGTTTGGCAAACAGAGGAGGGTTTACCCGTTACTGACTTTGTTGTAATGCTGCGGTAAGTTTGCTGTTTGACCCCGGGTGTCATTTTACCCTTATAATGGTCAGTCTATGCCTTACTTAGTCTAACGATCATTTGGAATAAATCGATGAATGTGAACTTCATTTCATTTTGTCATTTGTTTCTTCGTCAGTTTCATTAGGTGACTTTAATAACACTTAAAAATCAAATATCCCCTACTTTTTTTTGAATAGTATATCATCTGAGATAATCGATTCTCTGTGATCTGACTATCTATCCTACAATGTACTACATGTATTCATAGAGAACCAGAGAGAGTTGGTTTTTTTTGTTTTTTTTTTATTTAATTCATAAAAATATTGCACACATCCAGACAGATATTACAAAATCAAAACAATAAAAATTACATCATCTTAAAGGCGCCATCTAATTAAATTTGACATGGACTTTGTCATTAATTTCTATGTAAGAATTCATTGAAAATAGCAATAAATATTTATGTCGATTACCTTGCGTTGACATATATTGATACAAGTAATTCATGTGTTTAGTAAGAAGTGTTTTAAATAATATACACAAATCTACCCTGGTGGCTTCATGTAAAAACAGAACTCTCCGTTTGATAATAGCTAATCTAGCAAACGAGAAAATAAAAATTAAAAACAGGTTATTGGCTTCATTTAGCACAGGATAGCCAAACAGTAACCACTGATGAAAGTCATCTATTCCTTAATACACTATAGACCAACGACGTATTTAATTGACAGATATCATAGGTCTTATCATTAATATTAAGTTCCAAATCTAATTCATACCGTAAAATATGACTCTGGGAGCGAATTATTTTAGTCCAGGACACTGGCAAACATTTGAGAATCAAATTATATTGTTTTTCAACTTTTTCATATTTACAATCTGGTAACGATTCTCTAACTAGTTCAAATATAGCATCGACTGATAAAAACCCTGCGATAAAAATATAACATAGATCAGAAATTTTGACTAAACCGGCTTCTATAAAATCACCAAAATATAAAGTTTTATCATCATATACAATCTGTGGATTATCAAATAATGGCTGATTGAGGATATCATTATAATTATCAGCTACTGGCCTTTTACCATTATAAAAATCATTCCACGAAATCAACATAGATCTATAGAAAGATGGCAATACCTTTAAAGCAGGTTTAGAATAGTTAATAAATAGTAATTCAAATGAACACAAATAATTCTTATAAAGTTTTAAAAAATAGGACATAAAATATTTCCAGATGAAATTATTTGGACAGGATAAATATTTGGATAGCCAGTGTAGCCTAAAGGCTTTCTGTTTTAAAATAACAGAATTCAGATTAAGGTCCCCAATGTCAGTACTACCTAAAATAGATCTCCCTTTAATAAGGGGTGGTTTACCATTCCAAATAAAGGATCTAATAGACTTTTCTATACGATCTAGGGCCCATTAAAACTTTGCCACGTAACTGAAGCCCTCTCTGTCTCCAGAGATTAAGTATTCTGCCAATTTTATTAACCTTGGAATCCCAATTTGATCGTTCACACATAGCTTCATCCGGACCCAAATACACACCGAGGAACTTTGCCGCTCCATGTAAAACTTTAACTGGTAAACAATCAGGATTCGGAACAGCGGCACTGCCGGCTAATAACAGTTCAGATTTCTCAGCGTTAATTTTGGCTCCCGAACCAGAACAATAAATTCCAACTGTGGATAGGGCTTCATTTACGGAATCTAAATTAGATAAAGACAAAGTTGTGTCATCAGCGTGTTGAAACACGGTTGAATTATAATCACATCCAGGAACAGCAAAACCCTTGATATTCTCATTAGATTTAATGGAACTGAGGTTAATACATATAACAAGGCAGAAATTCCACATCCTTGGCGAACAGAGCGAAGGATAGGGAATGATAAAGAGACATGCCCGTTTACCTTTACCGAACTTCGAATATCTTTATACAAGATTTTAATAGAATTGATAAATTTCTCACCAAATCCAAATTTATGTAATAAATTGAACATATAATCATGGGAAACCCTGTCAAATGCTTTCTCGGCATCTAATTTTAAAAGATACAGAGGGAGATCTTCAAGTTCCGCAAAGGAAATAATGTCCCGTATGTTAAGAATGTTGGTAGCAATATCCCTGCCGGGAACACAACAAGACTGATCAGGCGATACAAGATCAGCTACTACTGTTTTTAATCTAAGAGCTAGTGTCCTGGAGAAGATCTTGTAATCCACGTTTAAGAGACTTATGGGTCTCCAATTACGTAATTCTGTTTTATCGCCACGCTTTTTGAAAAATAGCGAAATTGTCCCTCTCTTCATGGAATTACTGAGCTCACCTAACTCCTGCATATTAGAAATAACTTGAAAATAATATTGACCTAAAATGTCCCAAAAATGCAGATAAAATTCGACAGTAAGTCCGTCCGGACCGGGAGATTTCCCTTTCTTCATACCCTTTAAAGAATTGTACAATTCATGAATCGAAATATCAGAATCATAATATTTAGATTTAGCTTCATCTAACTGATCAGTAATTAAATCAAATAACTTATTTTGATTGACCTCATTAATTGGTTCATTTGTATATAATTTTGTGTAAAATTTAACACATTCTTCAAGAATTTCAGGAGTTGAATTCACAATAGAGCCGTCAGATTTTTTCAAAATCTTAACAATATTACCCTCCTGTTTAAATTTTTCTAAATTAAGAAAATAACGTGAACATTTGTCTGTATCAAGAGCATCACGGGTTTTTGATCTAAGTATGGCCCCGTCACATATCTGTTTTTCATATTGTTCAAGTTTATTCTTGAGTTCATAAATTTCGGAATAGTCGTAATCTTTAACTGTATTGGCTTTAGTATAATGAAAATTTAACGCAGTCTGAATCTGCCAGAAATCATCCTGCTCTTGTTTTCTTCTTTTCTGGGCATGTAAAATACTAAACTGTTTTATACGATACTTCAAATTGTCCCACCATATTAATTGTTCAGTTTTATATAAAGGACAGGCAAGGGATTTGCTGATTAATGATTTAACACCTTCACAATATTCATGTTCTTTAAGATACTTATTGTTAAAGATCCACAATCCGGGCCCTTTATCACAATTGTTAAAATTAAGAATTGCAGTAACGAAACTATGATCACTAGCTGTAGTATGGGATATAAAACAATAAGATATGAACATCAGTATCGATGAAGTGGTAAATATATAGTCCAATCGAGACTGCTTCAACACACCTTGTACGAATTGTTGACGCGTAAAAGTATCTTTGCCTGGATTTTTCCTTCGCCAAATGTCAAATAAATTATTAGTAGAGGCAAAATCAAAGAGATCCTTGGTTGATCCACCGTAAGCAGACATATTTTTAGATCGATCAGAAAATCCGTTCATGACGTCATTGAAATCTCCACAAACAATAGAATTTTCAGATATTCTGTCACCAATTTGATCAAAGAACTCTCTCCTATCTTTCTGAATATTCGGCGCATAAATACATATAAGTTTAAAGGCACACTCATTAATTTTAACATCACATTCAAGATATCGACCATCATCGTCAGAGTAAGCAAAATTACAGTTTTCAGTGTATTTTTTGGACACAAATAAAGCACAGCCTTTAAAACCATGTTTACTATTTGAAAAATAAATATCCCCACTCCACAGATGTTTATAAGAATTAATAAAATTGTCGTCCCAATGAGTTTCTTGAACGCACACAAAATCTAAACTTTTGCTCTGAAAATTAGCTATTAAATTACTGAATTTATTCACGTTCGTAAGGCCGTTGACATTAATTGTAGCTACTTTAACCATTAAAATATAAAGCAAGAAGAAGGTTAACATGATGTTATCTTAGATATTTTATTTTGATTTATCTTTAAGGGCACTTTCAATCGAAACTTTCATACGATCACCCACAAGTGGATTTATGACCACTTTCTTAATTTTACCAATTTTACTTTTTAAGGGATTATAAGCAACGGATTTTCTATTGCGCCGAGGATATGGTGACTTACGTTCTGTTGAATCCCCCCTAGACACCTGAATGTAATTAGGATCTTCTACTTCAAATTCACTATCATCATCAACTGTTTTATCAACATCAACTTCATTTTCACTTATTGGCCTATCATCTAAGTTGCCAATAACATTAGCAGCTTGATTAACATCTGAATTTAATTTATCACACATAATAATATTATCTACAGATCCACATGCATCAGTTGGGGTTCCTACTTCAATGACATCAGCAACATTGGGATTGTGGACAATAACTTTTATTGCTTCATCATCAGACACTTCTGTCTTATTTGCATTACCGTTATCATTACTGTTATCATTACTGTTAGGTATTTCCGCACGTGCATCAACTGTTGGGGTAAATATGTCATCGTCACCTTCATCCACGACACACTCACATTTCCAATCAAATTCATTACACCTCTGACACAACACCGACGCACACCTTCTTTTACCGTGACCGGCTTGTTTACACATAAAACACTTAAATTCAGGACATTGGGCAACTACGTGGCCGGATTGTAAACACAGGAAACAAACCCTTTCTTGATCATTATGGCGAATACTGTACGACACACCATCAAAACTGGTAGCATATGGTAAACTTGAAATATTTGGGGGAAAATCAACTTTAATAAAGCGGGTACCATCATATTTTCTTTTTCCATCGATATCGATCGTTTTCCTGTGAAGGGGTCCGACGGGTGTAACACCCCAATTCTCTAACTTTTTATAAATGTCATCATCTGAGATATAAACGGGCAAATGCATAAAAGATACTACCTTCACTCTTGAATCTACGAATTTACAGGGTAGACCCTCATCACCACACACCAAACCATCATCAGCTAACTGTTTCGCACTGTTACGATTAACTATAGTAACATCATATGAATCACTGCACGGAACACATGCGAGAACTGAATCAACGCCAAGTTTTTCTTCAACTAAAATAATAATGTCACGCGCACGATATTTCTTAACATCATTCACAAGAACCTTCACCGTGTTGTCCTTTATCAACAGCTGAACATCCGCCATATTGTTTAAACAATTTGACTGAAGCTGACTTCAGCCGGGCCAAAAGGCCCATAAAATAGTCACAAAAAGAACAAAATTGAAAACTATTACCTTAATACTGAAGATAAAGTTTATACACACATTTTTGTTCAATTTATATACTTATTTGACTTTAAATAACTTCGATTATCATCGATTTACATGAGCACTTTGACAATACGTCTATCCCTCATAAATTCAAACCGGAAGTCCAAGAGTGAATCAGTGAAAGAATCAGAGATTGCCTTACATGCAAAACATAACCGTATATGATAAACATATGTTAAAAATATCAGAATGGTGAAGTCCGTAACTAGATAAGATCTAATAAAATAAACGAATACACGCCTCACATAAATTAACTAAACTTAGTTAAAACATATATAGTTAAAGATTTTGAAATATAAATGATATCAATATATACTTATTTACATAATTAATAAGTAAAAAATATATTTTAATCATGAAATAGAGTTAACTCCCCTTAATAACCCTACTTGTCATGAAAATTGAATACCTAACCCCAAAACTACTAAAGTATTTCAGGCACATACAAAATATGACCAAGGCAGTGTAAGGCAAATAAAATTAAAGGTTTCCCCTCCAAATAAACATCACTGCCTACAACATACGACATCATGCCTTTGTATGCAACACAATCAAAGTAAGTATAATAAGGTGAGGGGTAAAAGCGGTTAATACAAATTTCGGAATGTGAAACATGTGGCGAAATGCGAATTTGTCACACTACCCACGCCTCGAAGCTCGTTCGTCCTCGATCGAAAAGCTCCATCTAAATACAAAATGTGTAAGAATAATTATAAAGGTGAAATATGAACTCACCTGAGTTAAAAGATTATAAAACATTTAAATAAAATGAAAGAATAATAATAATGATCAAAATGTCATTTTCAAACTATGGAACAAAAATGAGATCTGTGTTCGACGTGTGTTCCCGCGCACTAAACACATCAATTATTTACGGGTAACATATTCCCGCGCACTTAACATGTAACCATACAATAAAATACAATACACGCGCAAATGTAATGTTAATAACTTCATTCACATATCCTTCTGTCGAAGACGCAATTCCTCTTCCTTTTCAATAGGTTCAGGTCGTGGTCTCTCCTTCGGCCAATATAAGGAATGAAGTGTAGTGGTGTAACTGGTTACTTTCCCAGACTTATCAAAATGGGCAACTTCCTTACCCCAACGGGGTATTAAAGAATAAACTTTGTCTCCACCCTCTGTAGTTAACGTGGCAGTGGCTTCAGGGCTGTCAAAGTTAAATCCACCCTGCTTAGGACGCATAATGGGAGATCTTTCTTTATGTTCAACCACCCGGAATATTGACAAAGCTTCTGGCTCAGCTACACCAGTGTTTGTGTGAGCTAGCACTGGTTCACATATATTTACATCCGGTTCCGGCCCAATGTCGTCCGACCCTTCAGACATAAAATTTAATAAAAGATTCAAAGGCCTTATCCGCTTTCTCTGTCTTTGGTAGATGTGTAAGAAGATGCCTTCTCCAGTTATAAATACTCCCCAACCGCTCCCCACATTTTGAGACTGGACACTTGATTATTCCAGGAGGACTTGGTGGTGATAAGGGTTGCGAAACCCGTCTAATCGTATTGCTATAATCGGGAGACGACTGGTGTACTCTCTTGTGACTTTCAAGATCACGGGCGAACTCAAACAGCGCTCTACACTCATTGCAGACATAAGGACACCTCGAGCCTGGAACTGGTCTATAACGTTCACTGCGACTTGAAGCCCGATTGGGACTATGGCCTCTCTTTCCACTCATTTCAATTTTTGAACAAAAGAAAACAGAACAAAATATATTAAAACAGCTGATTGACAAAATCAGAACAAGACACTCCCAGAGTATAAAAAGTTAATCTTTGAAGCGAGCTGGTGGTCGAATAACCCTGGTTCGTGTCTTTTGTGATGGCTCGCCTAAGTCTGGATCACGGACATCACCAGCTAAATCATCATTATTATTGATTGATTCGGGTTCCCTCTGATTAACCAAAATCAGTTTATCATGGTGAATTATATAATGGACTCCACGCGCATCATCCACCACTTCATATAATAAATCAGCAACCCTTCTCAAGACAGTATAAGGCCCATTCCAAAATTTCATGACCTTCGGAGACAAGCCAGGCCTCTTTCTTGGAATAAATACCCAAACTTTTTCTCCAACTGAAAATTGATTCTGAGCGCAATGCTGGTCATAACGTTTCTTGCACGTAAGGTTGATTGCTTTAAGTTACATCTCGCAGACTCATATATAACATCAAATGTACGAATCAAATTATTCACAAAATCCACAGGTGTGAATTTGTCTCCCGGGGGTCTCCCGGCTATAATATTAAGTGGTAAATCGACTTCTCTTTCCAGCATCAATCTGTTTGGTGTATAATTAGTACTTGCATGACTCGTAGCTCGATAGGCAAAGCAAACTACATCCAAATAAACGTCCCAATCAGTATGAGATTCATATACATAGTGGCTCAACATATTCTGGATAGTACGGTTATACCTCTCTACTTGGCCGTCCGACGCAGGGTGGTAAGGTGTTGTTCGGGTTTTTGTAATTCCCATTAACAAACATAGATGCCGAAATAGCTCAGATTCAAATTGAGCACCCTGATCAGAATGAATGCTACTGGGTACACCAAACCTCCAAACCATAATTAGTAAAGCTCTGGCAACAGTCTCGGCTCTCATGTCGGGTATTCCTATGGCCTCTACCCATTTTGTGAAATAATCTTGAGACACCATAATATACTTGTTTCCCAGATCGGTTTCTGGTAATGGACCTATACTATCTACTGCAATCCTTTCCATAGGATAACCACTGACAGATGCCTTGATGGGTGATTTGGGCCGTATCGCAGGATTTTTCCTCCGAGCACAGGATTCACATGATCTCACCCACTGGCGAACAGACTCTCTCATTCCCGGCCAATAAAAGAACTGACCCAATTTAGAGTAGGTCTTGTCCTCTCCTAAATGTCCCCCTGAAGGTATGTCATGTACTAACTTCAACAATTCATTTCTCCAATTAGATGGTACAATTACTTTGTACACCTCCGCTTCATCTGACATGGAAACCCATCTACGAAACAAGACTCCGTCCTTAACTTTCAACACCTTCCATTGAGCCCATTAAGCTTTTAAATCTGGATGTTCACCCGATGCAGCATCCCAGCTAGGTTTTACATCATTAATCCAGCCGATAATTTTCTTTAACACAGGATCTCGCCTTTGTAATTCACCAATGTGTCCAATATCAGGAATTAACTGAGGTAAATAGACGCCTTTCTCGTCAGAATTAGACTCCTCGTCAAAGCAATGGCACAATGAACAGTGCTTTCTTGATAAAGCATCAGCATTTGCGTGAAATTTGCCTGGTCGATGGATGATTTCAAAGTCATAATCAGCTATAACCTCTAGCCATCTCGCCAGCTGTCCAGTAGGATTTTTAAAATTCATGATCCAACGCAGACTAGAATGGTCAGTTCGTACTTGAAAATGTCGCCCATATAAGTAAAGACGAAAATGTTGTAGAAAATATACCACAGCAAACAACTCCTTCCTTGTGGTGCAGTAATTACGCTAACAACGATTTAAAACTTTACTTGAGAAAGCGACAACTCTCTCAATTCTTTCATCGTCAACTTGACTGAGAACCCCACCAATTCCAGTCTCACTGGCATCAGTATCGAGTAGAAATTTCTTGTTCATATTAGGATGAGACAGCAAAGGCGCAGTCACCAAAGATTTCTTTAAAGATTCGAAAGCCCGATTACAATCGTCCGTCCAATTGAATTCTGACTTCTTATCTGTTAATCTGTATAATGATTCAGCTATCTTAGCAAAATCGCGAACAAATCTCCTATAGTAACTGCACAACCCAAGGAAACTCCTGACCTCTGTAATGCAAGATGGAGTCTTCCATTCTTGAACACAGGAAATCTTTTCAGGATCCGTTTTAAGGCCATAACTATGTAGCCCAAATATCGAACTTCACCCGAGAAAAACTGACATTTCTTCGGCTTCAGCTTCATACCAGCACCAATCAAGCGTTTAAAACTTCTTCCAATCTCGAAAAATGCTCATCAAAACTAGTCGCAATAACAATAATATCATACAAATAAATAAGGCAGGTCCTCCAGTGCAGTCCGGACAAAACTCGCTCCATCAGCCTTTCAAAGGTCGCAGGACTGTTACACAGCCCCATCGGCATAACCTTAAACTGATACATCCCAAAAGGTGTTGATTGTCACTTCATTCACCTTTCTGTAGTCAATACAAAATCTTGTGGTCCCGTCCTTCTTAGATACCAAGACAACCGGGGAAGCCCAAGGCCCATGGCAGTCTTCAATTAGGTCACGTCGAGATAATTCTTGCAAATGAGTCCTGATTTGTTCCCTAGATGCGAAGGGCAGTCTCCTCAGAGTCTGACGAATAGGCTTAGCTGAACCAGTATTTATTGTATGTGTAATTATATCAGTTCTTCCCAAATCATCATCTGATTTAGCAAATACTTCTTTATTTCGGATCAACATCTCCAAAGCCTGTCGATATTGGTCAGATGTCAATTCCTGACATGGATTCAAAACATTTTGAACCCAATCATCGTCCATTCCTACTTCAAGTGTAACTTTACCGTCATGTATTGCAGATGCAGTCTCAAAAAGACCAATGGTTTCATTCTTTTTTATAACCTTTTCTTCTGGAAAAGGATTCATGACTCTCACGTATACAGAACCATCTTCAGTAGGCCTCACTAACGTCCTGCCAATGATAGGGTGGTCACTCAATTTATTTTCTAGTCCTTCCACGATCCCTTCTACCGGAAAGATATCTCTTTCTGTTGATCGTACTTTGGCAGGAATTACGTACTCCTGTCTTGGCAAAATTATACACTCCTCAGTAACCTGGACACGAAAAACCCCAATTTCTCCTTTCAGTTTACACGGAAGAACAACGTCTTTATAATAAAGCTCTCGACCAGCGATATCAACGATCATCTCCTTTTCCATTAGGACAGAATACCTTATACCGTGTCTCATTTAATGAGTTGGCAGGATTGATACAATTTGGTGAGTTGGCAAGGGTTAATACAATTTGATGAATTGACAGGGTTAATACAATTTAATGAATTGACAGGGTTAATACAATTTGGTGAGTTGGCAGGGTTAATGTAATTTTGCTCTCCTTTTTTTAAATCACGTTAATCTATAATTTATCTCATTAACAATGGGTTAAGATTTGCTCTTGTTGCTCTTGTTGCTCTTGTTGTTGCTCTTGTTGTTGTTGTTGTTGCTCTACAGGTTAATATGAACAAATTTAGAATTTTGATACTTCTTCCTAGCAACACGCATTATAACGTCGTTTGGTGAACTCAATGTGGCGATTGAGCACCTGATCGGGATCATTCTATAGATACAAACGACTCGCTCTTCGTCAGGTTGAATGGCTTGGCGGAGTGTTGAAATTGAAAACGACATCGAACGTGATATGGTTTGTAAATAGTATTCCAAAATAAGCTAAACCAGTGTTGCCACGCGTAGGTTTTTTACCCTACGGTAGGTTAAAAATCCATTTCGTAGGTTGTAGGTTAAACCTACGGGTAAAACCATCAAACCGTAGGTTTTCGTAGGGATTTTTTCACAGCATTGGGCACAACATAAAGTAATGGTGAGAAAACTAAAGTTGATGTATATTATTCATGTAATCAAACAAAATCGTAAAATAATTTGGCATCATTTTAAAGAGCAACGGCCAATGAGACATTACGATCTGGATGCACAGGTTGTGTTGCGTAGGCCTACGTGTATAAATTGATGTTTTATCACATGACACTATGTTAATGAACACGCAAGCTATGGCAGGATGTGGGGCGGGGGAGGGGGTACTGAAAAGTCAAGAAATTGTGACAATTCGCCATGGGAGCTATTACTCAAGAGTCGAGGGAGTGAGAGAGAGACAGAAACGCCCTTTTCACATGCCTGTAAGTTTGTTAACCTTAATTTCACATGGTACATAGAGGTTAATGGTAGAATCCAAGCGTAGGTTTTTGTAGGTTAAAAACGACACAGCCGTAGGGTGGAAACAGAGAGCCAGCGTGGCAACACTGGCTAAACAGTTGTTCAATTTTTTAAAAGACAAGTTCAGGATCTGCAGAATTTTATTTGATTTTTTTACAGTTGAGCCAATTAATATTTATATACTGTTGATCTATATTATTTTACTGCTCTAATAATATGCCTCTTTATACCATCCAAACGACTAGCCACAGTCCGTGCGAGACCCCGTCCCTGTATCAACAACAAGGGGGGATAACCACGCCGGAAGATATCGGTTATATCATAGAAATATATGTATATGGGTTATATAACATCGTCAGCTAGTATACACGCTGGCAAAATTAAGCTTTATAATGTTTCTGACATCATTAGTTCCATCCCAGTGATCTGCGTCCCAGGCTGCCGTTATTGTAGGCAGGGCAGTGTCTAGTCGTTCGGATAGGACGAAAACCATTGGCAGCTGTAATTTGTAATAAAAGTAGACCGTGACGCCGCTATCCGGGCTAAATTTTATCCATGGCACACTGTATGGCGTAAGTTCCTCTTCATAAGCCCAGTTGGTGTAGAAAAGGCGGACGATAAACCCCATTTCCTTTTGGTTTAATTTTGTCAAGAACACCGCTATCTATGAATTTCCGTATCGCTTTATGCAACTTGAATAAAATATTGTTGCAAAAAACTACTAACACAATGTTGTTGTTTAGTTTATATTTCAAATTGTATTTGCCAACCATATCGCGTTTGATGTTGTTTTCTTTTCAGGGTCGCCTGTTCAACCTCGTGGGTTTTCTCCCGGTCCCCCTACTGCTAGACCCTACGCGCAAGCGAATTATTAAAATAAAATTGAACTATATGTTACTCTGGAAATGACCTAGTTTGTGTTGAGTGGTCGCTAAAACCCCATTTCCCTCTCTCTCTCTCTCTCTAAATTTCAACACTCCGTCCAACCATCAACAAGACGAAGAGCGAGTCGTTTATATCAACATAATTGTCCCGACCAGGGGCTCAAAAACCAATTAAAAGAGCACGCCGTGGCGACACCAAACGTCTTCATAATGATGGTTGCTAGGCAGAAGTGAAACAATTCTAAATTCGTTTATGTTCATGCTAAACGTGTAAAGCATCAACGAAGAAGGCGTTTTTCGTCTAAATAATAGAAATAAGATGAATGAAATAGAATTAAAATTTACTCTGAACAAATAAAAGAGTTGGATTATACATTGTCTTAATTTAAAAATTCCATGAATAGAAGTTAGAAATTACACGAACAGAAGTTAAAAATTACATGAACAGAAGATAAAAATTAGACGATAGCACGTTAGAATTTTGAATCTAATACACCGCCATATTTTTTATGATGACGGGCTTTTGACAATATTATTCAAAAGCTGTGGGGGGTTGGATGGCCGAATGGTTAGCACGTCAACTGGCTTGATTTCGATTCTCGGTTGAACGTGACAAGGAGTAGGGTCGCCTGTCTAACCTCGTGGGGTTTTTTCCGGGTCCTCTGGTTTCCTCCCACTGCTAAAAGAAACATACGCCGTGCAAGCAAATTATTGAAATATAATTAAACCATATGTTAGTCCCGAAATGAATAGTTTGTATCGAGTGGACGTTTCTGTATGTCTCTCTCTCGAATTGCTGGGGAATGTGTTGTTTGGGTTTTAGTGAACAAAAATGTGATCGCTAAATGTTTTAAAGCTCTGTAGGCATCTGACGTGATCCTGTGGGAGAGAGGGTGTATAGAATGTGAAAGAGTGGGCTTGTAGACTGTGGGAGGTTGGGCCTGTACTCTCTGAGAGAGAGAGGGTCTATAGACTGTGGGAGGTTGGGCCTGAAGGCCAGTAGGCTATTGATAAGGTCTATACATATCATAAACCTAATTAAGTGTAGGATATGTATTGGGGGTAAACTTGCATAACAGGTTTCAATTTCCATAAGTTAGTTACACGATATAAATGGTGAAGATATTTATAGTAACATTTGTCATTATCTACCAATCATACGGGACAGTGATTAAATCGCTCCTTATTTGGATTATTAAAATGAATGTTTGAAATGTTACTAGGGGTGACAATAACCACACACATATATATCTAGAGGTAGACCAAGCGGCGAGCGTCAGAAATTATCCCGTCAGCAGACGTTAAACAGCTAACCATCTGGAGTTGAGGTTTGCATCGAGTACAAGAACAATTAAGGTAGATATGATATTATTGTATATATTTTATATATCTTTATAATAACTCTATTAGTATTTGATATCCTTTATAGTAGGAATTATGGTAGATATGATATAATTGTATATTTTTTATATATCTATACAATAACTCAATTAATATTTGATATCCTTGGAGTAGGAATTCCTTGAATGATAAATTTCTATAAAGGAGTATCAGTTTTATATTTCGTTTGCTAGTATTTATAAAAAAATATATTGAATTTAAAATATTCTTCATCCACAAGTTATTAAACAAACCACTTCTCTGCATCATCTGGCTCATGAATACGCTATAAAGTCTGTTGTCAATGAAAGTAGGATCAGCAAAATTTTGAAAACTAAGTCAATTCTATCCGGCCTAGTTACACAAGTTAAATAATATAGAAATATTGAACATTTTGTTTATTAGACCAAAAGTTTCACACAGAAATCTTGGTATGAATCCTAGCCAGCCCCTTGACTTAGATTCAAGAAAACCTTTAAATATGGGCGTAGGTTCCCACCTCCCTAATGCTAGAGTATATAAGTCAGGGAAAGAAATTAAATCTAATTTTAACTACATTTTTATACGCCCACATTTTCATGTGGACGTATATTGTCGTCGCCCCTGTTCGTCCGTCCGTCCGTCCGTCCGTCTGGACGTCCGTCCGGACGTCCGTCCGCTCTCCCGTAGGTATACTTACGGGCACTTTACACAGTATATGGGTTACTTGTGGGATTTTTGGTCACTTACGGGGTGCACCACGGAAGTGATGATGCTAAAGTGTGTATAAATGATATTTGTGGGCTGCTGAAAGAATATGGGAAAATCACCCCTCAATTATTACGGACGAAATTTAAATCGGACAAACTGAACGGACGGACGATTTAATACCGTGAATCTCAGCTCAAAATGGGAGTTATCTCTCTTAAACGACTTGTTAAGCAAGACTATTGGATATGCATGCGCAGTAGAACGAAGCGTGAGTACTGCTAGTCTCAATCAGTCAGACAGATAAATTCCGTATGCTGAAGACTATGTAATTCTGGGTGTCCGAGACTAGACTATATGACGTCAATGACAGCAGTACACGGCATACTACTGGGGTTATACTCTGTGGTATATTCTACGCCATTGAGCTGAAGATTAATGGTAGATCAAGCTTTAGTTAAATAAAGAGAGAGGTAATGTATTTTTTAATCCGTGTTCAAGCAGACACGCATTGTTATTAGTTTGCCAAATTCTGTCGAGGCTAATTCAAGTTACAGTAACACTGAGTCCGAGATCCGAATCGCCATTTTGTTTGTTCGACATTCCAAGTGATTAATTTATCACAGAAATATGGTTTATGAATAGACATGTTAGGTTTGTCGATTTAGTTCTTAGTTCTTTATTTAGCACGGGCTGTTTCTGTAATCGACTTAATGATAATTGAGCTGTTGATTATGCCGTTAAAAATGGGTAGCAGGTCGTTTCACCCCATTACCGTTTCCCCCGGGCTGTTTCATCCCACAATTATACGGGTCTTTTCATCTCACAATTACACGGGTCGTTTCACCCCACAATTACACGGGTCGTTTCACCCCACTTATATGGGTCTGTTTCACCCCACAAAATAAAAAAAAGTCCAATTATTACGTATTTTGAATATCTTTTTTCGTACATTAACAAAAATAACAATATGATATCAGTGTTTCACGTTTGACGCGAGTGATAGCTCGTGCTTTTTTCAGCTCGCGCTAACGTCAAAATAGAAGATCTATTTATTGCTGTCCTCCGACGATAAAATCGCTCTCATCACATTTTACATATTTGTCAAAAAACGAACCCCCGAACTGCAAATGAAGCTCATGTAAAACAATCTTCGAATAATTGTCCAATGGAAATTTTTGTTTTGGCCCGAAGAAAAATATCGCTAAATTTGTTTTTTTTTGTCAAAAGTGAAAATATTCCCTTTTTTAATCTATATAGTGACAAGTAAATAGTTTTGTTCATGTGAAAATATTACTTATTGTTATTGTATAATATGGCAAACTAGGTAGCACACTAATAAAAGGTGTACATTTTTATTTTACAGTTTGTAAAGTATGGGCAAAACTACCTGGTGTAAAGACACCTGGTCAGTAATGGTGGTTGAAGTTCATAATGCTGGTAATTTAACAGTATGTGATGTTAACTGTCAATCTGCTGATTCAGAGTAAGTATTTTACATAGTGATCAGTGTGAGCCTCATCCATCTCAATAATGTTTCATATTGAAGTATGGCGATTAAAATTAAAAGAGGAAGGAATTTGATCAGAACACCCTTTATTTGAGATGGATCTATTTCTCTGAAACATAAGCTCTTTGTTCTTTGACTTTAGATTTTGTGTCAGTAGTAAGAGTGTTTTTTCTTTTAAAACATTTGCTTTAAAGAGGCTGGTTTGGATAAAATTTAGTAATTAGTTTCAATTATGTGTTATAATTTTATTTTCGTTGTATGATCTTTTTCAGCAAGCTATAGTATAAGTAACTAAATCTTAAACTCAATATTATCTATAATTTTTGACATTAACAATATGAAATATCATTTAATTGGTTATTTCAATCAATATTGGTGTAAGCATACCGTTGGCGCATATGATATGCTTTCATTTAAATGTACTTTTCGACCAATTGCAGGATACTGATACATTTGAAATGTTCACCAACAAGAAATTGGAGAACATTCAGCTAGATGGTAAGTACTGATTTTCTTGTTGAAGTTGTCTTCATACATAAAGATCTCTGAAAACCAAATCTGCAATAAATGTCATTTTGAACAAATAGATGAACATGCCACATGTGAAGTAGAGCATGCTTGCTCTTTCGCGAACAGCTGGTTCATTTCCACGGGTTTGTGTCACGTACAGGAATGCCATGTTATATAATTTCTCAGTCTTGCGATGTAGGAATATGTTTTTTTTATTTGATTGCCGTTTTCAAATAACCACCTACCTGTAATTTATATCTTCGTGGTAAACCACTGAAAAACATTAGGTGAAGCTATTATGAAGTGGTTGACTTCTAATGTTCAATAATATTTTACTTATAGATACTATCGCAGATGAAAATACTGATGAGAAGAATTTTATAGATAAGATTGAAATGGAGGATTTTATAGATGACCCGATTGAACCAACTGCCAAACGACGCAAACGTAATAATAAGAGAACCAAGTGGACAAAAGAAGGGGAAGAAGAAATAAGAATAACATTTAAACACTATTTTGAAAAAAAAATAAGACCGAAACCAGCTGCTTGTTAAAAAGCCATCAAGAAGAGTCGAAAAATGACTTTATTTGTAAGCGCTTGGAAGAAACCTTAAAAAAAAAACCCAAATAATCCCGATAATATGAGTGTAACACAAATAGCAGAAATTTCATACATTTTTGCCTGCCGATTCAAAATGTATCCGGGTTTAAAGTTTATAAAAGTAATGTATATATATATAGAAATATCACGTTTCTTCAAAAAATGTTTAAACATGTGGCCATCTGCACTTATAAGGTTTAAATAATGATTGAAAGCATTTTTAGTTTTGTACTCCAAAGATTATCTTGGAAATGAATCACTATTGCTTAAGTTGCATAGGTAGCACAAAATATTGAACAAATAAGTAACTAACCATAAAAAATATTGGCTTTTTTGGTTACAATAGAATTACATTTTCGCTTTTTGATATTTATTGGAACATTCTGTATACAGCACTTTGAACAAATATCTAAAAACTCACTTTTCTGTTTGGGTTAGAAATAGACAATAAAAAATATGCCAGATGACCTTTTGATCTAAATACCAGCAAAATCATGTTAATAAAAATTGAGTTCTATTCAGATATATATGATATTATGTCAGCAAAATCATGTTAATAAAAATGAGTTGTATTCAAATATATGTGATTTTATGTTCATCTTTTAACATGCAGAAGAGAAAACATGTACATGTATCACCACATTGGAAAAATCGTGCTCATTAGTGAGTGTTAGAAGTAGATTAAAATATGATTAAGCAGGATATATTAATGACATCTTGATACCATCATTTTGATATCCATCAGATGGATTATCTGGTCTGTTAGCTGTATTATCATCAAAAGGAGGCTCAGTTCGGCTTATTTCGTGTCGTAGGCTTCATGCAGCATGTCTATGCATATGTATCAGCCCTTATATTTTTGGAAATATTGGAGCTATGAAGCTGAAATCTTCAGAGCATCATCCTACATGCATTCCTGGGTAGCCCGGACAATTTCAGACTGATTGGTGAAAAATTAAGAGATTCCCAGAAAATTCAGTTCCGTGTATTTTGTGCGCGTTATGCCTCTTTATTTCTAAACTATTTGGACTGCTTAACAGCCTTCCCATAGGAATATTGCCTTGAAATTTTTACAGAATTTTCGCACTGAACAGTCATCGTTCCCGTGGTCGGATCGGGTTCAAAAGAGAATGTAGCCTTTCATTCTAGCTATCACATATCCAAAGGTGAAGTGTGTTCGACCCCGGAAACATGGTTAATAAATTCGAATCCCACCCCCAACCATCAAAGATTTTTTTAATAAAAAAAATTGCCGTATTTCATCGAATTTTTATTGTTCTTAATATCGGATATTTTTCTCCTTTTATTATGTGATAGATAGCACCCCTGCGCAACCAACCACTAGAAAGGATGCCTCAGCAGTCAAAATCAGAAAAAATGACCGATTTTGGTTTTTAATCCCGCAAACATGAGTCCCGTGAATTTAAAAATTTTATTTTAAAGGAAAATGTGCACGATACCATAGCCTATCACATACGGAAGAGGCGATAAGATCCCTTTGCATTATCAATTTTACAAAAAATTAAACCGCATTAAATTTGTGAAGAAACGTTTTTTTTGCTATTTTTTTTTTCATCGGATCAAAATGGGAGTAAGGTCCAGAGTCCGGAGTGTAAATAGGCATATCGTGTCCAAATTTCAGGCTCCTCGGACAATTTTCAGGCCACATAGGTACCTACGTGAGAAGTTGCTAGCCGGAATTTGGTAGGCATCGTGCCTTTGGTTCCAGCGCTACGCTTGTGCTAAGGTAAAATCCAGCCAAAAAAGTAGTTTATTAAGAAGGATTTTTTTAAAATCGGCTACCCCCATTTTCATCCTCTGGGCATCCAAAAATGGTATCGAAATCCTCTTTTTGATGTTTTACTTTATGTACCCCCGGGAAAATGGCCCCCGCTCGGCCCCCAGGGGTCGGAACCCGAATTTTTTTTTTTAAAGTGTGACCGGGACCATAGCGAAGGTACCCAGTCAAGTGTGTGTGCATGAAAGTAAGGGTGTGGTACGTATGCGCGCGCGTGTATTTTAATTTTTACCCAATTTTCCTCCGGAAAAGGGCCCGTACTCACGGGTGGACAGGTGTGTTGGGTACCTGCCCATAAAATTTGGTGACGATTGGGCGTCAGGAAGGGTCAAGGCGGGTGTTAGTACAGGGGTGCCCCGTAGCCGAATTCCGACAGTCGCCATTTTCAATTGAATATCCCGAATAATTCTTTTAAAAATGAATGAATCTGTTCGAAATTTCGGCTCCCCCCCCCCCTCCATTTTGAACCCTTGCAAATCAAATCTCTCCAAATTAAAATCAGTGCATCCTACGATTTTTTTTTCATTTTGGTACCCCCGGGAAAATTGCCCTCCCTCGACTTCCGGAAGGCGAAACCGGAAGTCCTTGGTATGGACAGATGCCCAATGTCCCAGACTAGGTACCCAGTGAATTTCACGTCGTTACCTACGAAGGTACGGATGTGGTGAGCAACCGCGAACGGGACTTTCGTTTTTTGGCGGCAGGAATTAGGTCGAGTAGGGTTCAGATCCGACACTTGCTTACCTATAATTCGACTTTTACGGGAGAACTTAAATAAAATCGGAACCCCCTGGCCGATCCGGCCCGCTCTCTAAATTTCACGGGCATATTGCCCATAGGGGATGAGTTATGGGCTTTTTCTAGGGGCACCGAAATGCACAATTTTTTTCCGTTTTCGCCGATTTTTCAGTAGGATTATCGCTACGCCCAACCCTTCCAAAGAACGGATCGACACCAAATTTTCAGTGCAGGTACATCACCACATTGGTCATCTCTGGGGACTGAGTAGGTGCCCCTTTTCCGAGCAAAATTCTATTAATTTGGGCTAAAAATCCGAATACACTTGTCCGCTTGCTCACAACATCCGTACCTTCGGGGGTTTCAACGTGAAATTCACTGGGTACCTACCCTAGGAAATTGCACAGCGTCCCATATCACCTCTCCCGGTTTCGGCATCCGTAAGTCGAGGGGTGGCCATTTTTCCGAGGTTACTTCGATTTTAATTTTGAGACCAGATTCGGATGGCCTAGGAATTAGGCCTAACCCACCTAAACCTGGAAAAAGAAAACATATTTGTGTTAACATCCCTAGAGGGGATTAGGTCGAGCAGGGTTCTGATCCGACACTTGCCTTAACTATAATTCGACTTTTACGGGTGAACTTGAATAAAATCGGAAACCTCTCCAAATTTCAAGGGCATGATCAAATGACTATCATGGACCATTTTGATCCACTTCCACAGAAAATTTGCGAGGGCACAACGTGGCGCGCAAGGTCGATTTAGTGGGGGTAGCCGCGAGGACAAGTTGCGTGGAAGACCTGAAAAAGTTACAACAATAATTAATGAAATGAGACGTTTTGGGGCCCCGGAGCCCCAAGTGACCGCGGTCGGGGCTTTAGAGCAAGGGACCAGGTGCGTGGGACTCTTCGGCGTAACAGTCCAAAAATTCAAACGTCTGGGAATTCCGGTTCGGGAATGGGGCCCAAAAAGCATCTTTTTTTCAATCGTGTCTTTGGCGTCGATATCGCCCACTTCCGGTATCCTCAAGGCCATTTTTATGTGACCGGGGGACTTTTCGGGGTTAATAAACTTACAAATACCCAATCTGGGACCCTGCCCAAGAGCCGTTTGGAATGTGACGTTATACCTAAAATGCCGCCGGGGAGAGGTTCTGCCAACTAAGGTCATGACCTTGACCCGTAAGACAGCCCCGTTACCGGCCTTGTTTGCCATGACCTTGGAATCGACCTCGATACTTATGGCGAAATTCTGGACGGTACATGAAGTTTTGGGACTTTTTTAATCCCAAGGTCAAAGTTCAGGTCAAAGGTCAAGACCAAATTCAAATGGTCAGTGAGGTGTCCATCCAAAGTCATGACCGTTGACTTGCCACGTAGAACTGGGGCCCCGCGAGAGCCAGAAGAAGACACGAGTGGGTAAAAATTATGGTGACCTTGACCCTTTCAGATGACCTTGACCTACTAAGATCACGTGAGCCATGATAAAATGTTGGGAGGTCAAGGTCTCGTGGTCTTGAATTTATTAGTTTTGCCTAGAGTGGGAAAAAACCGATAAACTTCCGGGGCCCCTAGTGGGTCAAGGTCGCGACTTTTTGTGGGCAAAATTTAAAAATGAAGAACAAATATAGGGTCGCTCTATCCGGCTACCAAATCCCGGGCCGATGGGAAGACATTTTTGGGCAAAATTGTCTGAGAAAGTCAAATAAGTTGCTTTTTACTGCTGTGGTCAAAGGGGAGATAACTGGCATCTCCCGAATCGCACCCGACGACCGTGGGGTCGCGGCCTCTTGAACTAAATCAACCCCTAGGGGTCGTGTGGTGATCTTGATTTGACCCTTCAAGGTCAAGGTCATGGTCAAATGGCTATCATGGACTATTTTGTCCAACTTCCGGTCGCCGCAGAAAATTTTCGAGGGCACCACGCGACGCACAGGGGTCGATTTAGTAGGGGTAGCCGCTAGGACAAGTTCCGCGGAAGATTTGGAAAAATAAGAAAAAATAATTATGAACTGCAAAATATATTCCCCACAAAAACGGCCAGAATTCCTCATAATTTTGTCACTTTTACCCCTCAATTGCCGTCCGAAGCTTATCGCGCAAGTAGCGTTCGTACCCCCATGAAGCCCGCAAAATATTCCCCACAAAAAACCGCCAGAATTCCCCATAATTTTGTCACTTTTACCCCTCAATTGCCGTCCGAAGCATATCGCGCAAGTAGCTTTCGTACCCTCATGAAGCCCGCAAAATATTCCCCACAAAAAAACCGCCAGAATTCCTCATAACTTTGTCACTTTTACCCCTCAATTGCCGTCCGAAACCGTATCGCGCAAGTAGCGTTCGTACCCCCATGAAGCCCGCAAGTCAGAAATTGCACAACTATAGCTACGGGAGTACGTCCGTCCGTCCGTCCGTCCACAATTGTTTGTGAACAGTCTACAGGTCACAATTTTTATCCGATTTCAATGAAACTTAAAACATAGGTTTATCACCCTAAGATCTCGGTTCCTTTCGATATTGGCATGTATCGGACTGTAACTTCATGGGTTATGGCCCCTGACTGTACGAAAAATCGCGTTTTTTAGCTTGTGAACAGTGTAGAGGTCACAATTTTGAACCGATTTGGATGAAACTTGAAATGCATGTTTATAACCCAAAGATCTTGGTTCCTTTCGATATTTGCGCCAATCGGATTGCAACTTCCTGAATTATGGCCCCTGATTGTCCGAAAAATCGCCCTTTTTAGCTTGTGGTCCCTCTGGAGGTCAAAATTGTTATCCGATTTGAAAAACCGTTTGATTATATCACCGTTCTATGGTTATGAAGGTCGAATTCGAATTTCGTGAAAATCGGACCAAAATTAACAGACAAAATGGCCGCCATTTGTGCGCGAATAATGTGAAAATATGTTATATCAAGGTTGTGAACAGTGTAGAGGACACAATTTTGAACCGATTTGGATGAAACTTGAAGTGCATGTTTATAACCCAAAGATCTTGGTTCCTTTCGATATTTGCGCCAATCGGATCGTAACTTCCTGAATTATGGCCCCTGATTGTCCGAAAAATTGCCCTTTTTAGCTTGTGGTCCCTCTGGAGGTCAAAATTGTTATCCGATTTTAAAAACCGTTTGATTATATCACCGTTCCATGGCTATGGAGGTTGAGTATGAATTTTGTGAAAATCGGACCAAAATTGACGGACAAAATGGCCGCCGTTTGTACGCGAATATTGTGAAAATATGTTATATAAAAAGGTTGTGGACCTTATAGAGGTCACAATTTTGAACCGATTTTGATGAAACTTGACATGTATGTTTATAACCCAAAGATCTTGGTCCCTTTCGATATTTGCGCCCATTGGATCATAACTTCCTGAATTATGTCCCTGGATTGTCCGAAAAATCACTTTTGTTCGCTTTTGTTTCCTCTGGAGGTCAAAATTATTATCCGATTTAAAAAAACGTTTGACTATATCACCGTTACATGGTAATGAAGAGAGTGTTTGAATTACGTGAAAACCGGACTAGAATTGACGGACAAACTGGCCGCCGTTTGTACACGAATAGTGTGAAAATATGTTTTATCAAGGTTGTGGACCCTATAGAGGTCACAATTTTGAATCGATTTTGATGAAACTTGACAGGTATGTTTATAACCCAAAGATCTTGGTTCCTCTGGAGGTCACAATTATTATCTGATTTAAAAAAAAACGTTTGATTATAAAAACCAAACAAATTCTAATGATTTTCTGATAATTCCTTAATATGCGACAACTCTTGTTGACTGCCCGGACGATTTGGCTGCTGTATGGGCGTATGTTTCGTTGCCTGGCAACCTATTTTATTCAATGTATTTTGTTTTTAAGATAAAAGATCAAGTGAAGTAAGATACCTATCTAAGTCAAGTATAGAAGTAATACAAATTCTGTTATCAAGATGTCGAGCTACCAGGGTAAGTGGAATGATAAGATATTTTAATATCTAGGGTTAGGGTTAGGGTTATTAAAATACTCTACCTACTTTACTCTCAGACTCACATTGATACAATTCAATATTATTTTTTTGACGGACCAACAGGCGTATATCATATCTCTTGTTCTTTAACTATCCAAATTTTGAGTGCGTTTCGTGAATCACTTGTTGGATTTAAACCGAATTTGATAGTCATGTTGATTGGGTGATTATTTTAAATGAAAATGGTCGGTCAAACAATACCGGTTACTTCTTATAAATTCTTTCTTGTGCAAAATGACTCATGCCCGAACTTTATATTTAATTCATCCATAGCGACTTTCATATATTTTTCATACCCTTGTTTTGTACTTTGCGTCTCTTGCTTGGACTAAAGAGCCTATGTGAAGAACGATCTAAGTCTCTTTTTCCATGAACCCTTATTGTTAGTTTGTTTTCATTTTGATTGAAGCCTGTATCACAACGGGCCTAGGACTATTGTTCGTTTGTTTTCATTTGTATCACAACGGGACTAGGACTATACAACGGAATGGCTATATGGCTAGCCGGGAACATGTGGCTAAGTGGGTAAGATTCTGGCTCGCTAGCCTGCAGGTCGGGTGTTCGATCCCTGCATTGGCCGAGAAAGTTCATCTCGATTTTAATGGCATGGTTTCCTCTTGTCAGTGATGCAGAATGGGGGGCCTGACAAGGACATCTGTCTAGTCGTTTGGATGGGACGAAAACACGAGGCCCCGTGTACACATTGGCGTGCACGTAAAAGATCCTTTGGCAGTTGGAATTTGATATAAGAGTAGGCCGTAGATACCCCTCATAGCATACTGTAGGGCGTATGTCCGTCTTCATTAGCCCAGTTTAGGAGCAGAACAGTAGGACGCTAAACCCCGTTTCAGTTCATTTCCCTTGGAAATCCTGGCCCGTACTGGCTTGAGATTGAGATTGAAAGAAAGACAATATCGCCGAGCTTTGATGTAGTAGTGTATAAGGTTTCTCCTACTGAGATGGTCAAGGAGAATGTTTTTTTCCGATCAATTATGATGTTCGTATTGTTTAATCATGTTTTCCACGACTGTCATATAATAAAGTTCGATGCGTTAAATTCATTTGTAAAATTTTCCATTGTGATGACATTTCGTTGTAGATTTCAGACAATATTTATACTACGACGAGCAGCAAGGCATGATTTATTTTTAACAACTCATTCCCATATATACATATTTGAAGTTAGCTGTGGATGAGCAGTAGTAGTTATTGCAACAAGATCTTGTAGATTTGTAGATTTCAGACAATATTTATACTACGACGAGAAGCAAGGCTTGATTTAATTTCAACAACTCATTCCTGTATATACATATTTCAAGTTAGATACAGATGATTAAGGCATTGGGGGTTACTGACATTTTATTTTAATCAGATTTGAGAATATCAAGAATACAATTAATCTGGGTAATAAATTATTTATTCCAGGAAGACAAAAAGGTCGGATGCCTGAAAACGATTATTTGAAGATTCGAGCAAATTACACCTACCTGTTAGATCATATCAAAGAACCAGTAAAACTTGGCACTAAATTATTTGAAAAACACGTATTCGACGCAGACGAAAAGGAAGAAATACAGAAAATTTTCAGAAACTCTGAAGATGGTCGCTGGGCAGCTGCTGACAAGCTACTGACGTATGTGTTATCAAACTGTGGTGATGCCTATGGTAAATTCATCCAATGTTTACGAGAACTAGGTTACAGAGACGTCGTAAATGTATTAGAAAACACAACGAATGGTAAGTTTATTTATATTTTTAACAAGAACAACACACACTATATATATATATATATATATATAAACATTGACAACTTATAAAAACATAAAAATACACACGTGCCCAGGCGCGGATCCAGAGGGGGGGGGGTCCAGGGGGTCCGGACCCTCCCCCCCCCCCCTGCTCAGACTTGAAAAATTTTTATGCGATTTTATTGGCGATTTTTAGACCTATAATTTTGGAATGCACCAAATTGAATCTAATTTACCAAATTGTTCTGGGGCAGTGCCCCAACACCCCGTTAATTGTTTGAGCGCCTTCCATGATTGAAGATTTTTAATTATTCGACTAGACCATTTTAGGTGTTTTGACATTCATAGAAAATTACATCATAACTTAACTAAATTAGGCCTACAACAGATGCCTTTTATAAACATGACAATATACTGTATGTGATCATAGCAACACAAGACAGATTGATACTATGAACAATACTAAAATTATCTCCCTTATTATTGTTGGCGCTTTTTACAATCTAATTCATGACGATCACCTTTGTGTAAAGTCATTTGGCAGACGACGGCCGTCAAGACTGGTTGTTTGTGTTCGATGGCTTCCATGTATTTTAATTCAGTAGGCCTACTGTTTCTTGCTCAATGTGCTGACATTGAGATTTCTTGTAGACCGATCATGACTCACATCAGTATGATACAACGTTGCTGACTATGTATATTTTGGAGCCACGGTGGCTCAGTGAGTAAGACATTGGCTCGTTAAGCTGGAGGTCCCATGTTTTATCCCTGGCTTGGTCGAGAAAGTTCGTCGGTATTGACGGTATATTCCGGCGTGCAAGGAAAAATAGTCGTTGGGATGGGAAGAAAAAACCGAGCACCCTTGTACACATGTGCCTAAACGTGAAATATCCCCTGGCAGTTAGAATTTGATTTTAAGAGAAGGCCGAAATGACGTCCGGTCAATATTTCCGTCACAGAACACTGTATAGCGTATGCCCGTCTTCATTAGCCCGGTCGGAACAGAACAGTAGGACGTTAAACCCCGTTTCATTTCATTTGTCTGTGTAAATTGTGTCTTGTCCGTGGGTTTGTCGTGTGTATTATATCATACAGGTAATAGTATTGTATCATTATTAAATTGTAAATACTTTTATCATACAGGTAAAAATAAAACCAATCTGATGACAGAACAAGACAAGACAAGACATCAACTAGAAGAATTACATAAAGATCACGACCTTACTAAGCAGGAATTAGAGAACCTGAAGAAACAGATGGAAAGACAAGATGGAGATTCCAAACAGATGTTGAAGAAAATCGAAGAACTAGAAATATACAAAAAACAAACTGAAGAGAAAGAAGTTCTAACAAAGAAGAGAATTGATGAGTTGGAGACGTGTATCAAAACTCTTACCCTATATGACGAAGGTAGGTTGATATTTATTTCAAATATATTACGTCATAAACACATCGTCACAAGTTATTATGTCATACACACATCGTCACAAGTATTAAGTCATACCTATCACCACAAGGTAGGACCTATTACGTCATATACTTATCGTCATAAGCAATTACGTCATACACCTATCGTCATTGAAGTCAGAAAACAAACTTTATAGTTATTCTAGTTAGATGAAAATTATTAAGTATGACTTGTATATTACAGATACCATTCAACCACAATTATTACATGGTAATTTGTCTGGTAATACAAGTGATACCTCAGATGAGGAAGGTAAGTTATTGTAATATATAATATCCAACAAGGACTGACTTACCTACTTTAGATGAAACAATATTAAATATAAGTTGATAAACTGTATATATAATATAACATGTTATATATTACAGATACACGTCAACAACAACAACAACAATTATTTGATGCCTGTGAAGATGGTACTTTGTATGATATAAAAAACATGGTGAACATAGATGTTAACGTCAGAGATGGATGGAATCAGACACCGTTATTTAAATGTTGTGAATCAAGTGTAAGTCCTGTAGATAAAATAAAATATCTAGTCAGTCATCAGGCTGATATTAACGCTAGAGACTGTGGTAATGATACCATCTTACACTGGGCATGTCACAGTGGTACTTTATCTACAGTAGAATATCTTGTTGATGATTTACACATGGATGTTAATACAACAGGTCGTTACAGCCAGACACCGTTATTTAACTGTTGTATGTCAAGTGTAAGTCCTGTAGATAAAATAAAATATCTAGTCAGTCATGGGGCAGATATTAAGGCTAGAGACAGTTATAATGATACCATCTTACACTTGGCATGTTGGTATGGTACTTTATCTACAGTACAATATCTTGTTGATGATTTACACATGGATGTTTATACAACAGGTGATAACAACAAGACGCCGTTATTTAGATGTTGTGAATCAAGTGTAAGTCCTGTAGATAAAATAAAATATCTAGTCAGTCATCAGGCAGATATTAACGCTAGAGACGGTGATAATGATACCATCTTACACCAGGCATGTGACAGTAGTACTTTATCTACAGTACAATATCTAGTTGATTGTTTACATCTAGATGTACATGTCAAGGATAAAGATGGTGATACACCTCTAGATTGTTGTAGGTGCTCAGACATTGAATCACATGAAAAGATCAAATATATCACAGATCAAATGAAATTAAAATAAAATAAACAAGTTATTCATGTAAACTAATCAACATAATGTTATTGTCTCTAGTCATACAATTTACAGTTTTATTATCTCTAGTCAACAGTTAAAACTACTGATGACGTATTACACTGTCTGTAGTCAACAGTTACTGATGACGTATTACACTGTCTCTAGTTAAAACTACTGATGACGTATTACACTGTCTGTAGTCAACAGATAAAACTACTAATGACGTATTACACTGTCTCTAGTTAACAGTTACTGATGACGTATTATACTGTCTCTATGTAAAACTACTGATGACGTATTATACTGTCTCTAGTTAAAACTACTGATGACGTATTATACTGTCTGTAGTCGACAGTTAAAACTACTGATGACGTATTTGTATTTTATCTACAGGACTTATACTGTGTTTATATTTATTGTTTAATTTATTCAAAATGTCTTCAATGTTTTATTGTATAATTTTATTTTTAATGAATAATTCTGTTTACAAAAACTTGTGTTTATTTTTATACGCCCAATCCTATCTTTGTGCGTGTGTCTATGTTTTTCCCACAGACTTCAATTCCCGGGGACAGAGCCAGGCCAATTTCCTGTGTGTCGCGTGGAACTTGGTAAATTTATTCCTTATACCCTAAGGGCGGGTATTTATTTGTGTGCATGTCCAACCCCCTGGGGTAGTAAAATGAAATGAAATGGGGTTTAACGTCCTAGGAGTTTGCTCCCACTGGTCTAATGAACCATACACCGTGCTACGAGTGACATTTTGCCAGAACAGCAGGCGCTATAGTCTACTATTATAGCCAATTCAAATTGTCTAGGGGTCTTTTACGTGCACGCCGACTTCAAATCCGAACGACTAGGCGAACTTTTCCGCGCATCACTTTGGGCGAGCCAGCATCTTACTCACTAAGCCACCGTGGCTCCCCCAGGGGCGGAGCCACGCCCACTGTTTTTTGTAAATATTTTTACCGTAAATTCTCTACAGGTGTCAAGTATTAACAGATTTTGTTTATATTCGGCGTGACCAGTAATTTCAATAACAGCGTTCTACCTATTTATATTGGTTCCTGTCCAACCTCCAGGGGCTGAGACACGCCCATTTGTTTTGTATTTATGATCTACAGTTCGCAATTCTAAATGCATCAGCTTGGTACTTGGCATATTTATACCCTAAGGACGACAACCATTGATTTTGGTGCATGCCCCAACCCCCAGGGACTGAGACACGCCCAATATTTGTGTTTCTTATCAACAGGCCGCAATTCCGAATAGACCGTCCCCAGGGTCTGTGCCGCACTCTAATGACCTAGTGTCCTCTCCCGAAATGACCTAGTTTCCTCTCACAGCTAAATACCTCTGCGGGCAAGCAATTTATTGAAATAAAATTGAACCGTGTGTCAGTCCCGAAATGACCTAGTTTAGTCTCTCTCTCTCTCTCTCTCTCACCAATCAATATACATGTAATATAAGTCTCTAAAAGATTTTGAAACTGTGGTGGCTCAGTGAATAAGGCACTGGTTCCCTAACCAGAAAGTCTAGGTTTCGATCCTGTTGTTTAACAACGTCGCGTCCCCTCGTCAGTGGTGCAAGACCAAGGGTATTGTTAGGACAGGGTCTAGTGTTTCGGATCGGGTGAGACGAACAACCGAGGTCCCTGTATAGTTGGAATTCGGAAAAAGTGCCGATCACCAAAGTTCTCAGAGATTCTCCAGTGTTGTTTCGCTTTGTTATTGGTGCAGGGCATTGGGCATGGCAAGGGTAGCTGTCTAATTTATCGGATAGTATTAACAACCGAGGTACAGTGTACAAGTTGACGTGCACGTAAAAGACCCCTCGACAATTAGAATTATAAAGAGTAGTACGCTGTAGGCAGCATATATGATCGGAAGTTCACATATATAGCAGTGAGTCACGTGCAAGCTGGGAATCGAAACAACTCCACAATTGGAATATATTTGATTTAATAATAAACCAATTGTCTCTTGTCTGTATTTGTTTCTAGTATTTTATAATTTCTTCGCTAAATGCCAGGAGGAAGAGTTAAGGTGGGGAATTGTTTGTTTATAATAACGGGAGATAACTCTTACCAAAGAAACAGGTCGACACGCTAATGATCTCTGGCTGGTAGTGACTTCAATATTAAATCCATGCCATATTTATCTATTTAACATGTTGATGATTTTAATCTTTATAAAGAGACCAACATGTGTCAATCATGTGATACAAATATTGAAAGGTTTGAATCTGGAAGGTTGTTTAGAAAATGTTAAACAATGGATGTCATCTAACATAGTAAATGTCAACGATGAAGTCGTGGGCCCTACTCACAGGCTCTGTAAAATAACGCAGAAGATGCTTGCTTATTCAACATTAGCTCGGTCCTTTGTCCTGTCAAGAATCGACTATGTAATTCTTTCCTAACTGGTGTTATACCCCCGTCAGACCGGCTTGGCGTCCTTACTGCACTACTACGGCGAAGGAAAATGGTCTCAGAACGCGTTAAGATCGTCATAAGTGTGGTAAAAGGAGGGGGGGTGGGAACGCTAGGTATCGCGCTGTGGTTTTCATGGTCGCCAATGATCGCCGAGTCACGGCGTTTGTTTGTACAAAACAAAGGCCAAGTTTCTGCGATCTAACCTACAAGGCTGTGAGAACGCGACTTATTTGAAGTTTGTAATTTTTTGGGACATTTTCTCGCATTGTGGTTATGCATTTTCAAGGACGCCAACCCGGTCTGACGGGGGCCTAACAGACGAAGACGTTTCAAAGCTCCATTGTCGCTAAAACTAAATCCAGATCAGACATCACTCCAGTCTTAAACAAATTACAATGGCTTCATGTTGGAGACAGGATTAACTTTAAAATATAATCTTTAATTTATTATTCTATTAACAAATCTGCTCCAGGTTATCTCCAAATACTAGTATTATTGTATCATTACCTATAGGGCAAGGTGAAATTGGCACGTTATTCCGGATTCCGGATTCAAATAACAAATAACGAGCCAGCTCGTTATTCGGCATTCGCTAATAACGAATAACTAATAACGAGACAGCACGTTCAAAGGCGTTTTATAGCTGGGGCGGTGAAGGCGTCGGCCTCCTCGCCAAAAAAAACCAAAGAAATTGGAAAAGTAAAATGGGAGAAAAATGTTAAAACCGACGAGAAAACGAAAACGTACCCTAGTTACGGGGGCCCTAAACGCAGACAAAAGGGCCCTACGTCTGACAAAAGGGCTCCTCTGGCCAAGGGAAATGGCCCCGAGTCAGTCGTTTTATATACTGTTACTGTCGAATCCATTATTGAATGAGAATGTAGTCATTGCATTGGCATAAAAATCATCAATCAAGACGCCCCCCTCCCGCGAACGAGGGCCACTAAAATAGTGTAGCCTCCGCCATGATAAACCTTAAACGCCCCTGAGCACGTCATTCGGGACTTACCACAAACACAGACCGACTTACGTTGCATCTGACCATTTCCTCGCTACCCCCGACCGTTGGGGTAAACGCTGGGTAACCGACTAACAACGAGACGACCGTTTGTCACGCGAATAGCGTGTTCACTGGTTTGTTGGCGTGCACAGGGCAGTCCTGTCCTGCACTCACCCGTTTTATTGTCGAATCCCGAATAACGTACTGGCTCATTATTCGAGATTCGCCATCAAAACAGAACCATCTATCTTGCATCCGACCATTTCCTCGTTGGGTGACCGACCAGCACGGAGACGACTGTTTGTTAAGCGAATAGGGGGCTGACTGGTTTGTTACAATATACGGGACAGTCATCTCCAGCAACACCGGTTTATTGCCGAATCCCGAATAACGTTCTGGCTCGTTAATCGGGTTTCGCGAATAACAAATAACGAGCCAGCATGTTATTCGGGATTCGCTACTTTCCTTTCCTTTCCAATTGAAGATTGACGGGTTTAAGTTGTTTGAAAACGTATCACAAATACTGAGTTAGTTTCTCTTCCCTTAGGAAAGGATTTTAAGTGATTTTAACACAAAATTAAGCAGTTTTATTCTCCCAAAAATTATCGGGATTAGCCCTTTGCGAGTGTACGGGTCAGTCATCTCCAGCAATCACCTGTTTCATTGCCGATTGCCGAATAACGTGCTGGCTTGTTATTCGGGATTCGGCAATAAAACAGGTGGGAGGTAGCGTAGGCCAGGTCTACTGTCGAATCCTGAATCTCAACAACGAGATTCGGGATTTAGTAATAAACCAAAGTGGCAACGTGTATCGTTATTGGATGTACTTACCTACAGGTTCCTAAACGCGCATTACCTATCAGAAGGTAAATTGTTATTGAATGTACCTACCTATAGGTTCCTAAACGCACATTACCGGTGTCTTGATTCTACAAAAAGTGTGAACGGCGAACAAACGAAACGCAAGCAAGCCAAAAAAAAAAAAATACTAGTAGTGATAATGCGACTTGATGTTCGGGATTCGTTTTTTCCCGCGTACATGACACATGTATTATTTTTCTGCTGTAAAATTCAGAATGAAACGAAGAAGTGCTATGTTCTGATAATACGAAAAGGCGTCTATTTTAAATGCCATTTAAAGATGTGTCTTCTAATCACTTAATTCATTAAAAATTAACTTCTCTGTATGAAAAAATACGAGAAGGCGTCTATTTCAAATTCATTTAAATTTGTCTTCTATGCGTCATTGATTTCTAATTTCTTGTTTAATACCGATATATAGTATTCAATCATCTCTAGTTTGTGATTCTTCATTAATCCAATTCCTTAAAACACTACTACTTGTTGTAATTTAGTACCCACAACTTTCAACTTTACCTGTTCTTTTCTTTCCATTGTTGATATAATGGTTCTGGCCTATATATATATCCATTTTGTTCTATTCTATCTAGGCCTATCAATCTATTAACTTTGGGATAATATTGTTCAAAGTTGTGGATAAATTGCAACAAAATTTACCCTTCCAAGGAATTTTTCCAGGCATACCAATTTGCAAACTCGTCAGTCCTTCTTGACGTACAAGTAAGTCAGTCAATGGATTCTATTTAACCCCCAATAACACTCTTGTTGTAACTGAAAAATATGTTCCAATCTTCATTCTGGTCAACAAATCGTATTATTTTAGAATATTCCAATTAAATGATGATATAAATTTCATCTTAACACACCTAATTTAAAAGATAGGTTGCCAGGCAACGAAACATACGCCCACAACAGCTAAGTCGTCCGGGCAGTCAACAAGGGTTGTCGCATATTGTTTCTTTTGTCAGTAAGGAGAACATTTACAACACATGATAATCTTATTACGAGTAATAGCCCATTAAATAATTATCAGAAATGATTAGAATAGTTTTGATGGTTTGTCTCAAGGCGTTTGTCCACAAGATATTTCAAAGTGATCAAGTGCCAGAAATTATCAGATATCACTGAAAATCAAATAGGATTCTTCGTCTCATGACCCTAAACACTGTGTACAAATTTAAAGTCAATCGGATATTAACTTTAGCCTCTAAAGCGTTCACAAGATTTTTCAAAGTGATCAAGGGTCATAACTCTGGCAGTAATTATCAGATATCACCGAAAATCAATAGGCTTCTTCGTCTCATGACCTTAACACTGTGTATAAATTTAAAGTCAATCGGATATTAACTATAGCCTCTAGAGCGTTCACAAGATTTTTCAAAGTGATCAAGGGTCATAACTCTGGTAGTAATTATCGGATATCGCTGAAAATCAATAGGCTTCTTCGTCCCACGACCTTAAACACCGTGTATAAATTTCAAGTCAATCGGATATTGACTTTAGCCTCTAGAGCGTTCACAAGAAATTGTGGACGATGGACGGACGGACGGACGTCCGTCCGGACGGACAGGGGCGACGGCAATATACGACCACATTTCCATGTGGGCGTATAAAAATTGGAAAAATTCAACCAAATGATTTGACAAGTCTAACGTAAACCTTTTCAAATGTGACTTGGATTTTAAAATATTTTCGAACCCTCTGGACAAATAAAATAGGTTGTAATGGATAATTTACACAACAGGTAGGACACTTAAACATCTAGTACTTAGAATAAGGGTATTATTTATTTTCTGGAGCTACCAAGCCAGCGAGAATGTTATTGTCCCTTTAAAGGGAAAGGCAATGAAATGAGGTATAACGGCTTATTTTTCTGTACAAACCAAGCTGTATTGGGAGGGGGATCCCCCCCCCCAAGTCTCTTCCCCCATCCCCAAGTCTCTTCTTCGATCTATATGAATAACGACATGGATATTTAAATAAAATCAAAGCGGCTTAACATCCTACTTTTTGCTCCATAACTGATAATAAAGACGATTATGCAGTGTTCTAGAAGGATATTTGGCTGGGACAGCAGTGCTACGTCCTCTTATTTCAAGTTCCAAGTGTCAGTGCGTTAGGGGTTCTTTTACGTGCACACCAACTTGAGACGGATAAATAAAGAAGATGTAGAAAATACAAAGTGACATTTTATTTTACAAGTTTGAAAATACATAATCTCCCAAGTTAAATAGCTAGTCTACAGTGATGTTATAGAAATTTACTGTTTATATAATCTTCTCTCCTGGTCTATATAATACATTGGAACAAATATACACAAGTTCAGCTTTTAAAACCCCTGCAGTCAGCACTGAACACTTGTATAATATATATTTATATCATATAATAGATACATATCTATATCTGTGTTCTTTTAATACAAAAAGGATTATAATGTACAATTCTATAATATAATTTGAAGGCAAAAATTGATGCAATTTGAAAATAGCATTGAGGAAGGAGGCCCATCAGTTGTCTCCCTTTGATGCAGAGTTATGTCCCTTTGTAGCAATAAAAAAAAAAATAAAGAGAGATAATAAATAAATGTGATTAGTTTTATCAGTAAGTAATATACATACATACCTTAATTACAGGTACACAAACTCGCACCTGACCACACCTGACATTAAATAAAGTGACCAATATTTCAAATAATAATATAATAATAATTATAAACATAATGCGTTATACCAATATTGGATGTGATTTGTTTATTTTTAATTATTTCAAATATAAATTATGCAGCTTGTTACCCAAACAAATGTAAGATTCTTGGCCACGGACGTTTCGGCTACAGACGTTTTAACCTGAAATAGTTTGCTCCTATTAGAGCTATTGAACCTTTGTGGCTAATAATCTGTTTCCCACCCAACTTTTCTATTATTGGGTATAGGGCAAATCAACTCATGCATAACTCAAAATTTAAAATCGTTTGTTTAGGACGCAAAGGGTTAATTTTTCACATTCATTTCCCTTTTGACATTTGGTCAACTACATTCACGGATTGCGACCAATAAATCTGGGTGATCCCTCGGGTCAAATCAAGACCATCTTTTTATAGATCCTTCGGATTAGTTCTGATCAATCTTTTTTGTGTAAACAATATTTTACTTCAAACGGACGAAAAGGGGCTAGGGGATACATGCAAGTACAGTTCCCCTAAATCCTGTCTGACTTAAACCAATTCCAATTCTTGTCAAATGACAATTAAAAACATCAATAATCACAAGAGCGAAGGACAGGGCAGTGAGAATTGCATAAAATCTAAAAACGCTGACTATTTAATTGTTCGTTATTCAGGACCTGTCTGCCTCTACTCGTGGTAGATTTAAGGCAACGAAACATACGCCCACAACAGCTAAGTCGTCCGGACAGTCAACAAGGGTTGTCGCATATTTTTTCTTTCGTCAGTAAGCAGAAAGTTTACAGCACATGAAAATCTTATTACCAGTAATACTAATAGCCCGTTTCGTCCATAAGATATTTCAAGGGCCATAACTCTGGCAGTAATCATCAGATATCGCTGAAAATCAATAGCCCACTTTGTTTCGTGACCTTGAACACTGTGTATAAATTCAAAACTCAGATGCTGGCTGTAATTATCGCAAATCAATAGTCTACTTTGTCTAACAATCTCAAACACTGTGTATAAATTTAAACTCAATCGGATATTAACTTTGGCCTCTAGGGCGTTCACAAGATTTTTTGGAGTGATCAAGGTCCATAACTCTGGCATTAATTATCGGAAATCACTGAAAAACAATAGGCTTCTTTGTCTCATGACCTTAAACACTGTGTATAAATTTAAAGTCAATCGGATATTAACTTTAGCCTCTTGAGCGTATACAAGAACGGACGGGGCGACGGACGGACGGGGTGACGGACGGAAGGGGCGACGACAATATTCGACCACATTTTTATGTGGGCGTATAAAAATTGGTCCTGAAGAACTATAATTTAATTTGATGTGGCCTTTAATAGTTAAATTAATAAATTAAGGATGAAAAACTTGCATCATTAAATTATTGGTTTATTTCTCAAGTTATTAAAGACCTGATTCAAACAGTGATAAATGTTCAAGCAATTTATATCTTGGCCTTATCCTAGGTCCCATGTTGTTAGAAACCAAGGCTTTTCGTCCCATCTGAAGGAACAGACACTGTTCTTGTTAGGGCCGTCTCGTATTATAATCGTGTCAAGGTCAAGCTTCACATTTAGTTGATTTCCGAAACAATTTACACAATGTCTTTCAATAATCGTGATTGTCTTGCTATATATGATATTAATTTACGACTAGTAAATAATGACTACCAGGAGAAAACCAAGATTTCAATATCCAAGCATAATATTATTTACTACATGTAAACCATTGAATTTAGAACTTATTTTTACAAAGGTGTACAAATTGAATGGATGGTCCATTGTTGGTCGAGAGGGTTCATCGCGTTCTGCATTGGTTCCCTTTAGCATTGGTGCATGACAGGGAATCTGGCAACGGACAACGGATAGCTCCTTCGGATAGTACGATAAACAGGGGTCCAGTGTTCGTACAGAAACTTTTTAACCATTAGTTGTTGGAATTTGAAATGAGAATAAGTCAGAGTGCTGCAGTCTGTACACAGTTGCCCGTAGAGCACATTGCATAGCGCAGGCCTGTCACTGGACAAGTCGTTTCAGAGCTGTAGAACATCAAAACAACATTTCATTCCACGTAACGTACACTGCGGAGGCATCCTTCTTAGAAGTGAATGAATTTACTTAACAACTGGATAACGATGATATGAGATGTCTAAGAATTTTATTTTTTCAATCCCGAATAACCAGGTCAGTAGCTAGCGGGAGGGGGTTGGGCAAGGGACAGCTGGTTGGGGAAATCGGTTCTCCCCTTCCCATTGGACGCAATACGAAGACAGCGACCAACGTACCCATATCAGTATGGACGCCACATGAAGGCGAGTGTGCTACACAATTGAGGATATATCATTGAATACCCTCATGAAATCAATTAGCAGTATATGTTACATAATGACAGATGCTAGAGACGCGTCGTGCCATCTTGACAGGTGTTATCGACACCACTGGTGTTCTTTGTAGCATTCCTAATGTCATTATGTAACCTTAACTTGTTTTATTTAACTGTCTTTGATAAGGAAACTCTAGTGAATGATAAACCTGATATGATACATTAGCCAGGTGTCTGATAACCAGATCCCTTGTCTTGAAGGGTTTATAAACCAAAAAGGGAAACGACATCGAGTTAGGTCCAGGGGTCGATTCTAGGCAGGTCTCGAAGACATGAGTCGAGGCGAGAGTTTCTAGGAGTTGTCACATTTGTGCCAAGCTAAGACATGACTCCCTCCATATAATTTAGTTCTGGGGTCGTTTACATTACGATGTTTGAACCTAATATGTAGGAAGCAGAATAAAAGTATTATTTGAAACAACACCAGTTTTGTCATGAAGAAACTGTCATAAAGAACCAATACTGTCACAAGTGACACTGGTTGTGCGCCCACGACAAAATTGGTGGGGCGCCCAACCAATGTCACTTGGTTTTATGGGCGCCTCGACAACCATGGTGTTATGTATGAGGCGCCCCTCACATGATTAACAACACAACCTGACTGATGGGGAACCCAAAACAGCTTGATCTGTGTTTTATACCGAGGGGTGCCTATAATGACATGAATGGTGGGGCGCCTTTTAATGACAATATATGATTGTCGGGCCGCACATAATGTCGAGTAAGATTGGTTGGGCGCCCATGAAATTGATTAATGGGGCACCCAAAACGGCACGATTGGTGGGTTCCTAATCCGGGAGGGACGCCCATAATGTCGAGGGAGATTGGTTAGGCACACAAAAAGGCGTGATAATCTTTACAATTCAAACATGTCACACTCTACCCCGATTCCGAACTTTTCATTTTTCTCATAAATTATTACGCGTACTTTAAAGTCGTATTCCGTCCTTTAATGTTCCGTTTTTATAATGTTCATATCAAAATAACCTAATACGCAACTATCGCAAATTCAGCCTCAATATTGAAATATTTTCTCGGGGGAGGGCACCCTAGACCCGCTGTACAGTTCGCCGTGGACCGACACGTGTGGGAATATCGGTGCCCCCAGAAGCCCTATCGGCTCCCCAGAAGCAATTGCCCACCCCCCTACACCAATTTGGGGCTAGCTACCGGTTCGTTATTCGAAATTTGAATCCGTTCTTTTATTAATTATTTGGCAATAACGAAACAAAATTTAACTTATGCCTCAACTGGAAATAATCGTTTACTTTGGTGTGTACGTGGAGGTTATACATTGGAGTTATCTCCCTTAAAACAGAGACGAGGGGATGCTGGACTGAACATTCCGGAACCGAATTCTTTTCTTACACTTAAAATTTAAAATCGTTTGTTTAGGACCCAAAGGGTTAATTTTTCACATTCATTTCCCTTTTGACATTTGGTCAACTACATTCACGGATTGCGACCAATAAATCTGGGTGATCCCTCGGGTCAAGTCAAGACCATCTTTTTATAGATCCTTTAGATTAGTTCTGATCAACCTTTTTTGTGTAAACAATATTTTACTTAAAACGGATGAAAAGGGGCCAGGGAATACATGTAAGTATAGTTCCCCTAAATCCTTTCTGACTTAACAACCAATTCAAATTCTTATTAGTTTTAAATTGACAATTAATAACATCTATAATCATAAGAGCGAGGGACAGGACAGTGAAGATTGCATAAAATCTAAAAAAAACGCTGACTAAATCAAATCAATTCAATTGTTTGCTATTCAACATCAGTGTGACTCTACTCACGGTAGACTTTAAAATTGGTCCCGAAGAACTATAATTTAGCTTGATGTGGCCTTAAATAGTTAAATTAACAAATTGTACTATAAATTAAGGATGAAAACCTTGCATCATGAAATTATTGGGTTAATTCTCAAGTTATTAAAGACCTAATTCAAGCTGTGATAAATTTTCAAGTAATTTATATCTTGGCCTTAACCTTTGTCCCATCAAAGGCTTTTCGTTCCATCTCATGTTATAATCGTGTCAAGGTCAAGCTGGACATTTAGCTGGCTTCCGAAAACAATTTACATGATGTCTTTCAATAATCGTGATTGTCTCGCTATATGATATTAATTTACGACTGGTAGATAATGACTACGAAACAGGAGAATAACAAGATTTCAATATCCAGGCATAATAATACTTACTACATGTAAACCATTGAATTTAGAACTTATTTTTACAAAGGTGTACAAATTGAAAAGAATCCATTGCACTTTAAATGTAATTAAAATTGTCTTAAAAAATAAAGGAAACACATAATAATAATATTTGTTTTTGTGCCATTTGTGGTGTTTCTAACACCAAAGCCTGAGATATTACAATTTTATATCTTTTCAGGAAAGTTGAATAGAAAATATTTTACACAAGACCTGGACTGTTTTTCAAAGAAGAATTAATAATTTTATTTGAATCCCGAGTAATAAAATATCTTCTGAATCGGTATTCGTTATTCCAAATTTGTAACACGTTCTGTCTCGTAATTCAAGCTCGAAAAGCAAAAAGATTATTTTTAATGACATAAGCATCCTTCTTATATGTGAATTAAATAAGAAAATGGAAAGTTGCATGAAATTTCTAAGAAAAGGAAATTATTTCATTTTATTTTATTTGAATCTCGAATCTTTTTTTCTTTATTTAATGGATGGTCCTTTGTTGGCCGAGGGAGTTCATCGCGTTCTGCATTGGTTCCCTTTAGCATTGGTGCATGACAGGGAATCTGGCAACGGACAAAGGATAGCTCCTTCGGATAGTACGATAAACAGGGGTCCAGTGTTCGTACAGAAACTTTTTAACCATTAGTTGTTGGAATTTGAAATGAGAATAAGTCAGAGTGCTGCAGTCTGTACACAGTTGCCCGTAGAGCACATTGCATAGCACAGGCCTGTCACTGGACAAGTCGTTTCAGAACTGTAGAACATCAAAACAACATTTCATTCCACGTAACGTACACTGCGGAGGCATCCTTCTTAGAAGTGAATGAATGATAAACACAATTTACTTAACAACTGGATAATGATGATATGAAATGTCTAAGAATTTTATTTTTTCAATCCCGAATAACCAGGTCAGTAGCTAGCTTCGTATTGCGTCAAATGGGGGGGGGGGGCAAGGGACAGCTGGTTGGGGAAATCTGCCCCCCCCCTTCCCATTTGACGCAATACGAAGACAGCGACCAACGTTCCCATATCAGTATGGACGCCACATAAAGGCGAGTGTGCTACACAATTGAGGATATATCACTGAATACCCTCATGAAATCAATTAGCAGTATATGTTTCATAATGACAGATGCTAGAGACCCGTCGTGCCATCTTGACAGGTGTTATCGACACCCCTGGTGTTCTTGGTAGCATTCCTTATGTCATTATGTAACCTTTACTTGTTTTATTTAACTGTCTTTGATAAGATAACTCTAGTGAATGATAAACCTGATATGATACATTAGCCAGGTGTCTGATAACCAGATCCCTTGTCTTGAAGGGTTTATAAACCAAGAAGGTAAACGTCATCGAGTTAGGTCCGGCCAGGACAGAGCGGGGGCCATGGGTGCCTCGAGTTAGGTCCAGGGGTCGATTCTAGGCAGGTCTCGAAGACATGAGTCGAGGCAGAGCTTCTAGGAGTTGGCAAATTTGTGCCAAGCTAAGACATGACTCCCTCTATATAATTTAGTTCTGGGGTCGTTTACATTACGATGTATGTATCTAATATGTAGGAAGCAGAATATAAGTATAATTTGAAGTACACCAGTGTTGTCATGAAGAAACTGTCATAAAGAACCAATACTGTCACAAGTAAGGGTGACTATTGTGGGCAATTTTTTAACTCTTGCGATAGTATTGCTATTGGGTAAACAACTATTGCAATACTATTACTATTGGAGATTAAATATTGCGATACTATTGGACTTTTGCGATAGTTTGATCTGTTTATTATTTTAGGTTTAAAACACACTGTCAGGTATACATTTATTATAATATTTAATCTAACTAAAATCAATGAAACACTAGAAAGTTCTAGGTAATGTTACATAATATAATACTAGTTGGTTATTACTAGAAGTAACAGAAAACATAAAAAAAACACCAGTGGCTCTGGTATATGACGGATGACAATATTTTAGGCTATCAGATCAGTACACATAACCCATCTAGCATTTAGGTTTCCAATTTTTTTTCAAGAAAATTAATTTGTCCACATGTTTTCTCTTTACCACGCAATTCTTTAGATGTGAGAGCTGCATATACAGCAGGTTGTTGCTCCAAAAATCTACTTGTCATATCTAAAGCAGAATTCCATCTTGTCTGTACATCTATCACTAACTTATGTTTTGGTAATTGTACTTCTTTAAATACTGCAGCAGCTACTGTACTTCTATGAAAATAGTTCATTATACGTCTTATTCTTGCTAGTAACAGTGACACTGAATTTATTTTAAGAGTATGGGCAAAACACCCAACGTGGAAAGCAGCAAACTCTTTAACAGCCACGGCCATGATAGCAGCATTATCTGTCACTCTTGAGCTGCTTCAACTAACAATGCAGCTAGAACCTGTGTGTGACTGTGGCATCGAACGGGTCTGAAATATACTATTCAAAAACGTAGGGGATATTTGATTTTGGGGGCATAATACTAAAATATGCAAATGACTACGAAAAAAGTCACTATAGAACCTAACAGAAGAAACATTTCCAGTTACATGTGACGCCCAAACGCACCAATAGCTACCGCATGGAATGCAGGTGATGCTTAGGATCATCATAGGGGTCAAACCCAAGATTTGCACGACTCTGACTTTGAATGTTACTGTCATTGTGGCATTGAATTCCAGGGTGGAAACATCAGTTTAATTGTTTTAGTGACCAGAAAACAAATTTTGATATGCGTCGGCTTACCCAAAATGAAAGGTTACGTGCCCTTGGCATGCTACAGATCGGCACAACACAGGCGGTTGTGGCGCGGACGATGAATGTTTCTCAGTCTGTCATAAGCAGGCTATGGTCCAGATACCGTGATACACAATCTGTACAGGACAGACCACGCTCAGGTCGACCAAGTTCGACAACTCAAGCCCAGGATCGATTTATCCGTACCCTGGCCTTGAGAAATCGTGTCATCACAGCAAATCAGATCAGCGCTCGTCTTCAAACAGACACTGGTGTGAGAGTGAGTGGCCAGACGATTCGGAATCGACTGCATAGGGGTCACCTTCGCGCCCGACGTCCTCGCGTGATCCCTTGTTTGAAAGATCATCACATTCAGGCAAGACGTCGTTGGTGTAGGGATCGTCAACACTGGGAAAATCGACGCTGGAGCAATGTGATGTTTTCAGATGAGTCAAGGTTCACTGTTGATTTTTTTGGACAGACGTAGGACGGTGTGGCGTCGTCGAAACGAGCGCTTCCAAGACGTTAACGTCATCAGACATGATCGATTTGGGGGTGGTTCTGTTATGGTGTGGGGAGGCATCACTGTTGCTGGAAGAACGGCTTTACATGTTGTTGCAGGGCCTCTATAGGCCAGTACTACCGGGACAACATCTTGGCAGTCCATGTTGTGCCGTTCGCACGACGTCATGGCCGCCGTTTCATCTTCCAGGATGACAACGCAAGATGTCACAGGGCCAGGATCGTTACAGGTTACCTCCAACAACAGAACATCACTGCACATTACCTTGGTCAGCACTGAGTTCCGATCTCTCCCCCACCGAGCATGTCTGGGACATGCTTGGACAGAGGTTACGTCAACGTCAACAACGTCCTGCCAATGTCCAAGAACTTGCTGCTGCGTTGCAACAGGAATGGGACAATCTGGACCAAAATGACCTTAGACGTCTCATTAGGAGTATGCCACGTCGGATCAATGCTTGTTTGGCAAACAGAGGAGGATTTACCCGTTACTGACTTTGTTGTGATGCTGTGGTAACTTTGCTGTTTGACCCCGGGTATCATTTTACCCTTATAATTGTCAGTCTGTGCCTTACTTAGTCTAACGATCATTTGGAATAAATCGATGAATGTGAACTTCATTTCATTTTGTCATTTGTTTCTTCGTCAGTTTCATTAGGTGACTTTAATAACACTTAAAAATCAAATATCCCCTACTTTTTTTGAATAGTATATATGAAAATTAAAACATTAAATTAACCTTTATATCAATTAGTTGGCTTTAGTTTCAAGTTTCAATATATTTTTTTAATTTTAGAAACAGTGTTTGTGTTTTATTTGAGTTCAAAGTCCAAGGAATTATTTATGACAACAGAAAGATAAACAAAACATTTAAAGAATGCGTTTGTATTGATATTTTATTTGAATCTTACGAAATTATGACAAAATATCGGTAGGTCACAAAATCCAAACTGACAATGTGAATAACAGAAAGAGAAACCAATCTCGATGCTTTCAAGTTCAACATAGGTAAAAAAATAAACAATTGTGAGTAAAAGTCAGGATAGCAACGCAGCGATTTTTTTTTTAAAAAAAATATCACAATTATTTCTTTTATAATGTAAACCTTTAGGCCATGCTACAGATTGAAATTATTTTGTATTTAGATAGGATAATAATGCAAAGTTCCATTTCACACATAAATAGATTTATTAACTAAAAAAATGTTGCACTTTACCTGTAAAACATATTTTTTTATTTTCCAATTTTCGTCTATGTGTCAGCTTGTGATCGTAGCTCGGCTTGTCCAGCCATCAGTTGTTTAAAAGATAATTGTTTATTATTTATATCGTAAAGCACTTTACGTTTCACTTCCTCGTAAAGCTCGGGGATTTTCTTTTCCGAAAAGTGTTGTCTTGACGGCAATACATAATTTGGCTCAAGAATTGTTAACAAATTTCTGAACCCAGCATTTTCAAGAACACAAAATGGCCTTAAATCAAAGTGCCCGATTATCCAGTTGTATTTCCGCTATTCTCATAAACGAAAGAACTGTCTGGACTGGGCTGTTCGAGAAATAAATACCGACTTTTAATCTCGTATTTCTGAAGTAAATATTCGACGAATATGAGCACATTTGTGCCATTTAACTTTATCTATTATAAACTATCGATAGTTTGGTTGACTATCCCAATTTTTATTGTTAGTTATTTTTACTATCGATACATACTATCGACAGTCAATCTATCGCGATGCATCGATTGATCGATGTGTCGTTACACCCCTAGTCACAAGTGACACTGGTTGTGCGCCCACGACAAAATTGGTGGGGCGCCCAACCAATGTCACTTGGTTTTATGGGCGCCTCGACAATCATGGTGTTATGTATGATGTAGCAATATAGTCGTGGTGACATTAGACAAGGAATGGGGAGATAAGATATAGTTTGATGTTTCTAAACATATTCATATATATGATTGACATACTGTTAGATAAAAAAGGGTATAGAACCATAATAATACTGGTTATATCTTTCAACAAAATACACGTGGGTCGAGATATTCCTATTGCATCATTTGGCTTAATTTAACCAATCATTACGTCGATTGCACAGGTTCATGGTCATGAACACGCATGGGTCTGCGTGATACACTTGCGGCTATAAAGGAGCTATAGTATGTCTTTAAATCAGACTTCGATTAGATTCCAGAGGGTTACCATCTAAGAGTCCTAGGCACCGCGAGGTGTCTAGGTTGAGAAGATTCCAGTTAGTATTGTAATAGCTGTATGGTAATGTATCTATATGCTTGTATGTATACCTATGCTACATAAAAAGGTAAAAACAAGCTGTTGCATTGTTATAACTGAAGAAGACAAACGTCTTAAGAAACCAGTAAGAAGTAAACACAACGTGAAGGAGAAGAAAAGACGATCTGAGATAAATCCTAGACGATCACAAGGCTAACGGTAATATGTAGCAAAAACAAGATGCATGGGTCATACGTAGGATGTGGCGACCGGTTATCCATAGACGCTCTCCACGTTCAGACAAAAGGTCCATGGTGCTACATATACGATTTGGTGCCGTGACGAAGTTTCGACCTTTGGGGTTAATACCATTTTTCGAAGAAGAAGAAGAATACATATTTGTACACGTTCAGCGAAGAAAAATCAACCGTACCATCTAGAGACGGAGAAAAGTTTTGGAGGAAATACGAAAACCTGATGATGATGTTCGGAAAAAATCTTGGTAAATACATTTTGTTTGTTAAATTAGATATGTTACATTTGTTAAAAGACCAATTAATATTAATTTAAGTTTAAAAATCTAATTAGAAACTAAATTGTTAAAATTTAACTGTAGGAAATACAATATATCCATTCATAAGTTTTGATGGACAGGTTTGGTAAACAATATAATATCACTGGTTATCCGGTTAACATGACCTGTAGTAAATTAGAATAATTAAAGTTAAAGAGAGTCTCTAAGGAGTAGGTTTTAAAACAAACAAAATTTTCTTTGATATAACTACGAATTAATAAAAACTAAAGAAACGGAGTAGGGAATATAACTAAGGAATAATAATAAATAATGATAAAGAAATGGAATAGGAATAAAATAGGAACTAATGTTGTCTCCGGATTGCAGTGGTAAGATGGCAGATCTAAGCATGACGTTTGAGAGTGGTTAACTCTAGTTTTCAAGATGGCCATCTCTACTGTAATTCGTTAATATGTGTGTTATTTGTTGTTTCGTATATAATATAATTTTTGAGATCCTTGTCCAAAGTCTCAAGAATTAGGATTTTAGTCGAGTTAGGCTAAATGTGGGTAATTCAGCTTTTGACTAAAAGGCTGAATTGCCATTGTTTGTGTTTTGTGTCGTCCATGTATGTGGTTCGATACGTAGAGTAATGTAATTTTGAAGCTCTAGTCCAAGGTTTCAAAGATTACGATAATTTAGCTTATGAATAAAAAGTTATGTTATGTTAAAATCCCATGTGGTTAAAAATCTAGGGATGTAGATATAGTTTTCCTGGAGAAAAAACTAAAATTATAGGCTCGTTAAATTGTGAGATTATCGCATACGAGTTTTATAGGAGTTTAAGGTGAGGATATACAGTAGATATGTCCGTATATATTTTTATTTAATTTTTGCTTAGAAACGTAATATATAGGCTACGTTTAATATATTTTTTGCTGTTATACGCTGTCGACATAATACGCGATGATTAAAATGTGTAATTTGACATGAGGTCAAATTACTACAAGCACTCGGTTCTAGCACCTGTGTTAATGTATATGAATATAATATATATTGGATATAGTATTATATGTGTAGTTCAAAGCTAGGTATATTTTGGTTGTCGTGTTTAAACATACAGACTGGTGTTCCGAGTGAGTGAAGTGCACGTCACTTACTTTGGACTCAGTTCTAGATAAAGTAAATAATATGGGATGTCGTTCATATACGGGCCACATTTGATTGACATTCTCGATAATGTAATACTGGTATTGTCATAAGTTTGAGCTCAGCTTGTGTCAGTGTCAGTCTGATAGGAATGTTTATAAATACAAAATTGTAAATGATTAGGTCAAAAAGGTCACATTACTGACAGAGAATTATTAAATAATCATGGCGGAATTCTAAAACACAAACGGAAATTATAAAATATTGTCCATTACTCAGTTTAGGTCAAGAGGTCAAAGTTAGTTTGAAAATTTATAATTAAAGGGACACATCAAAGTTTATTAATAGTTAAATAAAGTTTAATTGTAAAGAAGAGTAAGGTTTGCTAATAAGTGTTCGAAATAATATATTAATAATAATGTTAGGTTAATAATTAAACTATAGTTTTAAAAAAAATAGTAATACATGTAGTTAGTTCTTGGTCTGATAGCAATGACATGTTTGATTGACGAATAAGATTGTACAAGCCAATCCTGGAAGAAAAAAATAGAAAGTTGTCAACTTGTGACTATGGTAGCTGAACCAGACCAATAGAAATTCAAGAAGAAGAAATGGTTTACCAGTTTACCAAATTGAGATTTCCAGTGACAGAATTTAAAGTGAAACTTGAACTTTGTAAATTAGCGGTGATGTGTTATAGTGTTTTGAAATTAGGACACTGGAAGATTTTAAAAAGACAATTGTGTTTTTTGAGTTTAGGTTTCGACTTAGGTGTATTTTCATAGGACTTTGAGATAGTTTTTGCATGCGCTTTTTGATTTTTGATTATTTGTGTTTTTCTTTCACAGCTCTGTTGTATAGTAATCATTTATATTTTCCTGATGCATGCATAATTAGTTAGAATATCTATATTCTATATATATTCTTAAAGGGGGAAGTAATGTAGCAATATAGTCGTGGTGACATTAGACAAGGAATGGGGAGATAAGATATAGTTTGATGTTTCTAAACATATTCATATATATGCAGGTATGTACGATTTCAACTAACATTTGATTGACATACTGTTAGATAAAAAAGGGTATAGAACCATAATAATACTGGTTATATCTTTCAACAAAATACACGTGGGTCGAGATATTCCTATTGCATCATTTGGCTTAATTTAACCAATCATTACGTCGATTGCACAGGTTCATGGTCATGAACACGCATGGGTCTGCGTGATACACTTGCGGCTATAAAGGAGCTATAGTATGTCTTTAAATCAGACTTCGATTAGATTCCAGAGGGTTACCATCTAAGAGTCCTAGGCACCGCGAGGTGTCTAGGTTGACAAGATTCCAGTTAGTATTGTAATAGCTGTATGGTAATGTATCTATATGCTTGTATGTATACCTATGCTACATAAAAAGGTAAAAACAAGCTGTTGCATTGTTATAACTGAAGAAGACAAACGTCTTAAGAAACCAGTAAGAAGTAAACACAACGTGAAGGAGAAGAAAAGACGATCTGAGATAAATCCTAGACGATCACAAGGCTAACGGTAATATGTAGCAAAAACAAGATGCATGGGTCATACGTAGGATGTGGCGACCGGTTATCCATAGACGCTCTCCACGTCAGACAGAAAAGACTCATGGTGCTACAATGAGGCGTCCCTCAAATGGTGAGACACCTCATAATATCTCACATGATTAACAACACAACCTGGCTGATGGGGAACCCAAAACAGCTTGATCTGTGTTTTATACCGAGGGGCGCCTATAATGACATGATTGGTGGGGCGCCTTTTAATGACAATATATGATTGTCAGGCCGCACATAATGCATAATGCCGAGTAAGATTGGTTGGGCGCCCACAAATTGATTAATGGAGCATCAAAAACGGCACGATTGGTGGGATCCTAATCCGGGAGGGGCGCCCATAATGTCGAGGGAGATTGGTTAGGAACCCAAAAAGGCGTGATAATCTTCAAAATTCAAACAAGTCACACTCTACCCCGATTCCGAACTTTTCATTTTTCTCATGAATTTTTACGCGTACTTTAAAGTCGTATTCCTTCCTTCAAATTTTTATAATGTTCATATCGAAATAACCTAATACGCAAATATCGCAAATTCAGCCTCAAAATTGAAATTTTCCGCCATTTTCAGGTGCAAACCCTATTATCCAATATTTTTTGGTGGGGGGGACACCCTAGACTCTTCTTGGAAGGGAGGCGTGTCCGCCGTGGACCGACAAGTGTGGATATATCGGTGCCCCCAGAAGCCATATCGGCGCCCCAGAAGCCAGTACCCACCCCCTACACCAATTTTGGGCTAGCTACCGGGTCTGATAACGAAATACGTTCTGTCTCGTTATTCGAAATTTGAATCCGTTTTGATATTAATTATTTGGCAATAACGAAACAATCGAGAGTAAGTGTGAATTTTGGGCTACAACCAGCCATGACAGCTGAAACACATTCGTCGTGTATCATTACGTCCTGATTCTACTCATACCACCTCCGTTGTCGGGACTGACAGAACTGTGACAGGAGAGAGTGAGGAGGGGTAATTTTCACACTCGACACAAATTAGTTTAACATACGGTTCAATCTTTTTCAATAATTCGCTTGTGTGTAGGGGGTCTTTAGCACTCGGGGGAACAGGAGGACCCGGAGAAAACTCGCAGGGCTGGACAGGCGGGTGGCATTATACTCCTGGTCATGTAAAACCACGCCATATGACTGAATGACAGACCTTATGACACCGCCCACACGCGCTAACCATTCGCCCCCCCCCCCAGGAATCCGAAGACAAATAGACGGAGATGGTGCTAATTGGGCAAAATAACACCCAGGATATTTAGCCAAGTCATTTCCATTAGCTTGACTGGACGTTAAACATATTTCATTTACCCAGTCCGTGCATGGAAGTAGAACTTTTAATATCATTTCATGTGCCTCTCTTCTGTAGCACAGTCGGAGCAGAAAACTAGACCGTTAAGCCCCATTTCATTTCAGTGGTCTTCTTTGATTCCTGCAATTAGTACTGGATAAGAAAAAGCCGTAAAAATGTTTACAATTAATATACATTTTATCTATTTTTTTATTTCAAATCATCGAATATTTAGAAACAATTATAACACAAATAATAACAAAAATTAACTGGATAAAAAAGCCCCAAGTGTGAAATATATTATCTATATCATTTATTTATATGAAACATAATTACAAAAATCATTTCAACATAAATAACATTAACCAACGTATAATATTCATCGTGAAATAACTGTCTGTCTTCCATCTTCAGGGACACTCACCCCGGGACATGATCGAATCCCTACACTCACCCCGGGACATGATGATAGAATCCCTACGCACACCCTGGAACATCATCATCGAATCCCTCCACCCACCTGGAGAATCCCTCCACTAACCCAGGGGACATGATGATCGAATCCCTCTACCCACCTGGGAAATGATGATTGAATCCCTCCACCCGTCCCCAAGATCATATATCCACTGGAATCCCAGTACCAGCAACCCTGGGTAGACTGATTTAGAAGTTCATCACATTTAATAAAATTCTATCATAACACGCAAATACATTATGCAAATATGAATGTAACTATGAAATATACGTAAAACTCACTTCCGTTATAAAATAACTATGGATTATACTTGTATAACTCTCTTGGCGTTGAGCAGTCTAAAATGCACATTTTCAAACTAGCACTGTAATTTTTGTATATAGGATATATTTTTGTTATTTGGGGTGGTAAACCATTAATCACCGAAATAATACCAATTTTATTTCCCAACTATGTTCCAAACTTGGCCCAAAAGTATGATAACAAAGGGTACGGGTGACAACAATACTGTTATTTATTCACTTATGCATGCATCGAATTTCATCAAATTTGGCATGAACAATGCTAATTGCAAGTCCAAAAAAGCCACTGGTCAGTTTTCGGAACTATGAATTATACTTGTCTGACTAATTTTTGTTATAAAATAACTATGAATATAAACAGGCAATTCTTCTTCGATGCCTTTAGAATTACGTTTAGTTTGACAAAGATAAGCCCCCACGGAGAAATTACTCGCGTCCGTATACAGAATATATGGTTTATTTTGATTAGGGTACGATAACATTGGTATTTGAAATAATATTTGTTTAAATGCATGAGATGAATTTTCACATTGAAGAGTCCATTCAAATTTTGCATTCTTACGTGTTAAAGCAAGTTTTGAAATATTAGAGAATAACGAAGATAATAAGAACACATGCCAGTTTGGGGCTGACTGATATCTTTGATCACACTGACCTTCTGAGGGTCGGGTTTAATGCAATTGGGCGTTATAACAAAACCTAGATAAATAGTTTCAATTTTGAGAAAACTGCATTTCGTTAACTCCAATTTAAAATTATGAACACGAATCCTATCAAAAACTAAATTAATATGTTTAAAATGTTCCTCTAATGATGAAGAGAACATTAAAATGTCATCTTAATATGCAATAGCTAATGTTTGCACATCACGAAAAACAATAGCCATTATTTGCAAATAAAATTATAGCTTTAAGCAGCATTATCAGTAAATTATTTGACTGGATCTTACTGGTCCGTCATCAAAATGTTTTCCTTAGTTCAGACCTGCAGTATGGTTTTAAACCAGGTCACTCCACGAGTCACTGTTCTTTTATAATAGATGAGACAATCCGGTATTATAATGAAAATAACTCAGACACTGATGTGTGGCTAATGGACGCTAGTAAGGCTCTTGATTGTGTCAGTTATATCCAGCTATTTAGATTGTTGAAATCAAGGGGTTTGTGCTCTCTCACTATTAGACTTCTCCTTCGCATGTATGTCAACCAAGAAGTTCGAATAAGGTGGGGTAATTATACAATGTAAATAATTGAGTAAAACAAGGGGGCGTTTTATCACCTATCCTCTTCACTGTTTATTTAGACGAATTGTTCATTCGATGCAAAAATAGCAAATTTGGATGCTCTATCGGCAATGTATATGTTGGAGCTGCTATCCATAGCAAATGACTACTCTAAAGAATACAGTTTAACATTTAACCCTGATAAAAGTAAATTACTTATGTTTCCTTCAAATGGAAAATCTATCACATTTAAAGATATTTATATCGATGGTCGAAAGGTGCAGAATACTAATACTGAACCTCATCTAGGTAATATTCTATGTTGTAAATCAAAAAATACTTATACTGAGAAATGTGTTAGAAATTTTTTAACTAAAGAATTTTAATTTTGTTCAGAGCTCTATAAAGTATAATTTGTTTAAGACATACTGCATGGCTTTATATGGATGTCCTTTATGGGACATAACACACAAGTCCGTAGGGAGATTTTATTGTGCTTGGCGTAAGAGTGTCAGGAGGCTGATCAATGTACCAAATCGCCCCCATAATGCCTTACTACATTTAATTTGCAATGATTTTACAATAGAAGAGACTCAAAACAACACCCTAACATTGACGAAATCATTGATCATTTGTGTATTTCATAAGAATGGTGTATAGCTTTAACTGTAAATACCTAATGAACTATTGTATATATTCGTTGTTGTTTTTTTCCATTTGAAAGTGTGCAATTAAGTGCGAATAAAGATATTATTATTATTATGAATCCCTGAAAAAGTCATGGACCGTTGGCTATCCCAAAGGGCATAGTATTAAATTCGTAAAGCCCTCTATGACATGCAAATGCTGTTTTTCTCTGTCAGATTGATCCATTAAAATTCGCCAATAACCCCGATTTCATATCCAATTTTGAAAAGTTTTGTTTGATATGCAATAGAGCTAAAACCTCTTCGATTAAGGGCAGGGGGGGGGGGGGGGTACGAAGAGAATTTAGTGATTTTATTCAATTTCCGGAAATCTACACAGAAATGTTTGGAACCATATTTCTTGGAAAAGATTACTATGGGAAATGATCAAGGAGAACACGAAGGCCTATACAGCGGAAGTTTAATTGAAGTGTGTTATCCGGTATTAATCGTCATTTTAACTGTGTCAGTTTGACTAATACCCCCATGTCACTGAGCTGCGGTACTCACGGACGTCCGCGGAATGGCTTCTACGGAAGAGCTTCGGTCTTTTTACGCGGAAAAGTGGAGAAAAAAATTCCATGGAAAATGTCCATTTCACACGCTCTCGGAATACCTTCGGAACAGTAACGGTATCTTCGGGACACATACGGGTAAACTTAGGTACAAATCACGGCGAAGCGACAGAGAAACTGCGGAACACTTAGGAATGCGTCCGGATCGTCACTGAAGATATTCGGACAACTTGCGGGCTACACTCGGCAATGGCGGAAAATACGCGGGATAACTGCGATAGCGGGCGGTACTAATCCGTTTGGCAAGGTAGAACTTCGGAATGACCGCGGAACAAGCGCGGACCATCTTCGACAACCGCGCCTAATCCGTAACTAATCTGTCGTCAGGCCGGCTATCCCTCGTTCTTGTGCGTCTCATCCACATCTTTTCCGTAAACATTCCGTGATATACCGCGCTTTCCTTTCACAGGCGAAGGTCTTCCGTATTCTCCCCCTTCTGAGTATTGGGGTTTTTTTTTTGTTTTTCTTGTAAAATGTTTATTCACAAATTTTAAATACACTACCATGTATATGCATTAGGATGATTTCATATATAACTTAGTTAAATATTCATATATACATTAATTACAACATTATGAAATGGTTTAAAAGGATTGAACAGTGAGTATGTACATTTCAAATAAAAAAAACTTTTTTGTGTGTGTTTTTGGGGGTTTTTTTAATTTTTTTTTAAAAGTCAATGCTTATCTCATCATTTAGTCCGAGTTTAACAAAAAAGGATGGCTTAATGAACTTGGAAACAAAATCTTTTACACTTTTATGTTTTTTTGTAGTAGATATTTATACACTATATATGATCTATTAACAATTTTTTAAACAGTGGCTTAACGTCTATAATATGTCCATCTTTTAAGGCTAATATTCTTCTTTTGTGTATAGCAATTCTTACTGTACATAAAATAATATTCCATAACTCTATTGGAAGCGTTTTACATGAGTGTTGCAGACCAAATAAAATAACAATGCCTAATTCACTAATATTTATATTCATTTTCAATATATCAACTAGTATATCTTTAATTAAAAGTCTAAAATATGTCAAATGTTGGCATCTAATGAATAAATGTTCAACTTCGTGCATTAATTTACAAATAGGGATTTATTATTCAATCTTGAGTTGTGTGCGTGTTATTGCACAGACAACAGTGATACGACGCAGATTTTCTCTTCGTCGAAGTCGTTTTACTTTCGTTTGTTTGTTTACAAGTTGAGTTTTGTGCGTTGACCTCACGACCTGTGACGTTTAGATAACGCCATGTTGATATCATGGCTATTCACTCTGTCAGAGTCACTTTTCTGCAGGTATGGTGAGTCTGTCGTTCAGAGTGACATGTTAGTGTGAAATACGCTCAACCATGATTGGGGAATACCTGTCTTAATTAATACGTAATTTCTAACAATTGTGCTACATCTGCGTTCAGGGTTATAAGCTTTAATTAAATTGATAATATGTGTTGTAGATACAAACCCAGGCTTAGTATTATCTAAAATATCGGCTATTTGTCTAATCCCCGAAATAGTGAAGGTATCATTATTGAGGGGTATATTATCATATTTAATAGCTTTGAGAAAACACTTGACAAAGTCCAGGGGTTCCAAAAAAAATCCGTGGACCATGATCATCATCCTCATTGGCACATTTTGAAATCCTGGAATCTCCATTGTTTCGGTCGAAACTTCAATTTTGATTTGAGTAATCGTGTCTAACTCAAAAATTTAAACATAACGCTAACGCTACAATATACGTCCACATTCCTGCTTTGATTGATATGGTACTTTGTCAAGAAGGCTAGGCGTTTGGTTTGTTTAGCGTTGAGGGTCGTGCACCAACATTAATAGTTGCCGTCCTTAGAGTATAAGGAATAACTATACCAAGATAATCCATTCAGAATTGTGCCTTCCTAACACTAAAGGCAAAAAGTGGGCGTGGCTCTGCCCCTGGGGGTCGGGACATTCATCAAAATCAATAGTGAACGCCCTCAGGCTATAAGGAATACATAAACCAAGTACCAAGCTGATTCATTCAGAATTGCGGCCTGTAAACGACAAACACAAAAATTGGTCGTGTCTTGCCTGTGTGAGTCGGGACATGCAGTTGACGTCCTTAGGCTATATGGAATACATATCCCAAGTTTAAAGACGATCCATTAAGAATCGTGGCCTGTAGACAACACACATAGACACGAAGTAAACATGGGCATGGCTCTGCCCCTGGGGGTTAGGAAATCACCAAAAACAATAGGGGTCATCTTTAGGGTATAAGGAATAGGTTTGTAAAGTTTTAAAAGGATCTGTTAAGAATTGCATCCTGTAGGCGAACACAAGACACAAAAGCATTGGGCGTGGCTCTGTCCCAGGGGGTCCGTCATGCACCAAAAATAATAGTGGTCAGCCTTAGGGTATAAGGAATAAGTATAAAAAAAGTTTTCAAGACGATCGATTAAGAATTGTGGGCTGTAGGTGACACACAGACAGACAAAAAAAAATGGGCGTGGCACTGTCCCTTGGGGTTGGGCATGCACCAAAACAATAGGGATCTTCCTTAAGGTAAAAAGAATAAGTATTCAAAGATTCAAGATGATACATTAAGAAATGCAGCCTGTAGACGACAGACAAACAAATACACGAAATGGGTGTTGCTGTCTCATGGGGGTCGGGCATGCACCCAAAACAAAAGGGGTCATCCTTAGGGTATAAGGAATAAGTATTTTAAGTTTCAAGATGACCGATTAAGAATTATGGCCTGTAGGCGACACACAAAAAGAAAATGGGCGTGACTCTGCCCCTGGGGGTTGGGCATGTACCCCAAATGATAGAAATGTTTCTTAGGGTACAAAGAATAATCATTCAAAGATGATACGTTAAGAAATGTAGCTTCTAGACGACAAACAAATAAATACAAGGAATGGGCGTGGCTCTGCCATTGGGGGTCGGGCATGCACCAAAAAACAATAGGGATCATCCTTAGGGTAAGTATACAAAGTTTTAAGAAAATAGTTAGAATTGCGGCTTCTAGGCGACACAGAGACACACAAAAAGAAAATGGGCGTTGCTCTGCCCCTGGGGGGTTGGGCATGCACCCTAAACGATAGGGATTATCCTTAGAGTATAAAGAGTAAGTATACAAAGTTATAAAGAAAATCCAATAAGAATTGTGGCCTGTAGGCGACACAAAGACACACGATAAGAAAATGGGTGTGGCTCTGCCCCAGGGGGTTGGGCATGCACCCCAAATGATAGGGATGTTCCTTAGGGTACAAAGAATGTGTATGCAAAGTTTCAAGATTATAAGTTAAGAAATGTGGCCTGTAGACGACAAACAAACAAATACTAGAAATGGGCGTGGCTCGGCCCCTGGGGTCGGGCATGCCCCAAAAACAATAGGGATCTTCCTTGGGGTATAAGGAATAAGTATACCAAGTTTGAAGAAAATTCATGAAGAATTGCGCCCTGTAGGCGAACCACAGACACACACACACACACACACACACATACACACACACACGCACACACACAGACAGGGGCGACGGCATAATACGTTCACATTATGAATGTGGACGTATAAAAAAAGTGGTATTAGACCACTATTGCACTGAGCAGGTAATTTATTGTTAAACAATGGCGGTATAGCTATATCTACAATTGAATGTGGGAAAGGTCATGTGCCTTTGTTTAAATCATCCCAGGGTTCTAGAAAGTTTTTATAAAAATCGGGTAAATTCTTCAATAACCTTTGGTATATAAAACTTTTAAGATATCTTTACCAAGATTAAAATTAATGTACATGTTAATAAAATACGCCATTTTATTTTTCCATATATGGACATACTGTTCGTCACTAAATTTTACTCAGTCCACCGTGGCATTTATTCCCAATAACTGAAGTTTGTTTGATACGTGGAGGTTTACCATTCCAAACGAGGTTACGTATAGTATAGCCTTACTTATTTCAATTTCAATATGTGGAGGTATTTGTAAAACTGCCATAAGAAAATATGATTTAGTTAAAACCAGAGATTGTACAACAGTGGATTTGCCATGTAAGGTTAGGTTTCGTTTACTCCATGAATTGTTTGATTTTTCTAACTTTAGTGTCCGTGTTCATATTTCCACAGTACTGCTTATTCGGTCCAAGATATACACCTAGAATTAACATGCACTCCGTAACAATATTAACGGTTATATTAAATTGGTCGATTTTCCAACAGGCATTATTTCGGACTATTCAACATTCATTTTTGCTCCTGATGCTATTCAGCAGGGTTCAATAATTTCAAATACACTATTTACTGATTTTTCATCCGAGAGAGTTAAAGTCGTGTCATCTGCATGTTGGTATATCAGTGAAATCGCCCCACAGCCAATAATACTAATACCTTTAAGAGGAGATTGTTTTATGATAATATTTAGTGGTTCTGCTGTCAATACATATATCATGGCTGATATCGGACATCACTGTTTTATTTCCCTTGACCAATCGAAGAAGGGAGACAAATGACCATTCACCAGGCTCCCTTTCATAAAACATGCCAAAAGGTCCCAAAAGGCTATGTAAAAATTTGTTGTCAACCCACTTAAACCAGGGCTATTCCCTTTAGACATTGATTTAAGGGCTTGGGTAAGTTCCCCAAATATAATATTTCTGTCACAAAAATCTCTACCCGACCCCCACAGGGTTCTGTTAATAGTTTTGCATACATTATTAATTTCATCTATATTTTTCATTTACATCTTTTGAATATAATGACTTCTAAAAAGCTGTGCATTCATGAATAATTGAGCAACTATCTGTTAGTATTTTCTCCTTTACTATCTATTAGTTCTTTAATGTAATTGATATTTTGTCGTTACTTTTCTAGATTCATGAAGTATTGTGTATCCCTATCGCTTTCGGTCGCATATTTGACCTTTGATATAAAAATAGCAGCCCCACACTGCTGATTTTCAAATCTTTCAAGGTCGATTTCTAACTCAGTTGTAATCTGTCTTGTAACACCACGTGCTATTAAACTGTATTCATTTTCCAGTTTATTTAGAATATTCCCAAAATATATATTCTCCTTATGAATTTTAGCCTTTGAGACTGTCCCACCATACCAGTGGTTCAGGTGTGTAAATATGGTTCTGTATAAAATATTTCATCTGAGAGTAAATTATTATTATAAATGTAAATAACCTTACCACGTTCGCATTCAGACAAATCTATCTTTAATTTAATTTGGCTATCATCTGATAACTGAATATGAGTAATTGATACATTTATAAGACTATATATCAAAGGTCGTTATATAAGAAAATAATCTATTCTGCTCATTTTGTATTCATTTTCTATAGCTTGACATCTTGTAAATTGAAGTTTATCAGGGTATTTGTGTCGATATAATATATGTTATTGCGCTCGATATATTGTCTAAGAACTATACTGTTTGCTTTATTTGTAGTCATACCTTTACTTCGGTCCATAAATGGGTCTAAGACCTCATTTAAATCACCACATATGATTCAATTTCCAGATGTAAATAAATCTAATGTCTTTAAAAACTTAAATAATCATTTGGTGCATAAACAGATATTACTGATATCATTCTATCACCTATTTCTAGGTCTACTTTAACAACGCTACCCTCTTCGTTTGCTGACGATTTAATTATACATTTTTAAACGTATAGCTACCTCCTTTGTAAAACTGTTTTTAAGTGAGATTAGGTCTACTGAAACGAAACACAATGATAATCTCCCCCTACTGAGTATTGTAATTACCCAATATAACACTATCTTAGTTTATATCTAAGAATCTGTCGACACTGGCAGGTATTTCACCATTGTGTGATTTTCTTACGTCCTTTATTTTAAAGCTGATAGTGCTACCTGGGAGGTATGTTTATACCACCTTAAATATATAATTATTTCTATAAAGATTCAATTATATTTTCTTATTACGTACTGTTAGCCAACCATTGAAGTTTTAATTACAATAAATTATATAGTATATTCTGTTCAACGTAAGATTTAAACATTAATAGCTCCAGTTGGTTTAACTTATCTATTATGCAAAAACATGTATATCACCTTTCAGTTAAATCACGTTATATATGTTTTGATGTTACATATCATCTTACGTATTTGTCAAGTTGGGGCGAGATATCTCGCTTATATTCATATAAATTGAAAATATGGTTTAACGACCAACTTTTCTGTTCCAGCCGGGCTGAAGAAGTCGGGCATATGCCATGCAGTGTATATGGAGGTAATTTTGTCTTGACATCGGTGCTGCAGCTTACTTTTATTTCTAATTCCAACTGTAAAGGGTTCTTTAACGTGCATCTCAATGTGTACAAGGGACCTCGGTTTATCGTCCAACCCGAACGACGGGGCGTTGCTATGACCTTTGTCCTGAACAACTTAAAGGGGGAAACCTGAATAACTTTCATATGGGAATACATTGATCCCGTAACTAGAAGTTATAAATAGTGCCATTTACAAAGCAGAGTGTGCTTACTCTTTCAGAATCACCCGGTAGAACGTGGCACCGACCTTATGTTTTTATCTGACCAGTAGATGTAGCCCAGTTGTAAAGCACGTGTGTAATTCCCCTTGCGTCAGTCTTCGTCTGAACCGTTTTATGGATTATAGCCTAATTTGATGAATAGTTTCCTTTTGCACCGAAGTGTTCATTCAGAGAAGTTTATATATTGTCACGCTTTTTGCAGTTCTCTTAAATCTCGCAAATATTATAGATTTAGAAATGTCTGTTCATGTTTGTTCAGATGTGGCCGATCAACTAGAAAGAACACGGAGAGGGCAATTCAAATGGGTAAAGTTTTATCCTTTTATGTTTGTTAATTTTCTTCTCCCAAACCACTTGCTAGATTTCACCCAAATGTCAATCTAATTAAATTATAGATCTATATTTCGTTTCGTTTTTTTTTTATACTTTCGATGGCCTACCCTCATGTAGATCTAACAAGTTATAGTGGGAGCTCACGTTCTATGACGTCGGGTATCAAGCACGGGCCATTTGACCCGTTAACGTCAGTCATTCGATTAACCAATTAGCGACCGCCATGCTTTTTAAAGTCTACTTTTGTTTTGATTTCCATCTGCTGGTGTTAGTATAGACGTCATTGGCTGTTGATATCTACCCACAGTTCCACGCATGAAAATGTCAAACGGTCGATTCGACAGACCATTTGATTGGCTGACACCTCATTTCAGGCCGAACACGAATTAAATAACAAGTCTTCCAGATCCAAGGTTAGTAAAGACAAGTAAAAACGAAATTTTCAACTATAAAAAAACAAAACGAAATTGGATCTGTGTTTTAATCAGATTGCCCAAATGTTGTACGTATGTTGCTTTGGGATATATTTATTCGGATTTTTTCAAATGACGTTGATGGATGGGGACATCTTAAAGGGATAAATATAGTAAAAGACTACGATTCTGCGTGAAACAGTTTGTATTAGTACGTCCGATGTAAACAATGCACGTGTTTATCGACGTCACGCGTAGACCTACTTCACGCGAACTGTAATGTAAGTCAATTTCTGTGGTGCGATTGTGGAGATCTCTACACCATGATATATCATGTTGTTCGGGTTGAATCGCTAAACCATGGAGTACTCTGTAGGTCGGATAAGCATATCCTGTTGTTGGGGTAGTCTCTAAGCAGGACGTCGGTCTTTATGGCAGGATTTAAGGGTCAAAACTAAATGCATGTTGAAAGTTTTATCGAACACAATTCGTGGGGTCAATAAACAAAGGGTTCGCCCACGCTGCATCAAAGATCGACGTACCCCTTTCTGCGTGCTCATTTAGCGGTAATAGTTATTTGAGGTTTTCGTTTTTTATATATACTTTGCATTAATATGTCTTCAAATGTTATTTTCTAATATAAAGGTAACAATTATTTTCGGGATAATTATAGGTTTTTATTGGCGCTAGGAATATGTTTGCTACCTTCATTTCGAATCCATGCGCTGTAATACGGCACAGGTGACAGATTCCGTTCGGTAAAACAACATTATCCAATGCCAATTCTCCATAACAATCAAATTGACCCGATGATCATTGACCGTTGACCCCAAGAACTCACGATGTGTTAAAAGACAAAAAACAAAATGTCAATTTCCAAAGTAAATGGAATGAAATGAAATAGGGTTTAACGTCCTACTGTTCTGCTCCGACTGTGCCAATAGAAAACGAGTATACGCCATACAGTGTGCTATCAGGGAAATTTCCAAAGTTGCTTTGTTGAATTGTGTTGATTGTAACGTTTGTGGATTTGTTTGGAAAAATATTTGTAATTTGACATTTGACTTTTACATTAACGGTAATAATCGCCCCCTAATATAATTACCCCCCGCAATTTTGGACAGTGCCCTTTTTTACTGCTGAAAGTGCCTTTTCTCAGATCGAAATATGTCCGTTCCGAACGTTTACTAAAGACGAAAATATCAGCCAAATAGCTCTTGGAATGGCTAAAGACGCAAGGAAATGACGGATACTTTTCTCCCCCCCCCCAACCCACCTCTCAGCGGCGTGCCCCGTCTCCGCGGTCAGTGCCCTCATTTTACGGCAGCCCCCGCTTTCGTTTCTAAATTCCTAGATCCGCCCCTGTAGTTTATATCTATAATTGTTCTCTGTCTGTAACCTGACAGGTATAACGTCATTATATGATCCTCTTACATCCCTGATCTTAGAACTTATTGTGCTACCTGACAGGTATGTGCAACCTTAATTTCAATAAATCATATAGTTTATTCATCTCGACGTAAGACTTTAAAATAAATAGATACAGTTGGTTTAACTTGAATAGGATTTCTCCTATCACCTTTCTGTTGAATCACGTTATGCATTGATGCTGCATATCGTCTTACATATTTGTCAAGTGGGAGGCGGATCTCTGATGATATCTCTACACAGTTATGTTCTTATACGTGAAATAAAATGAAATGGGGTTTAACGTCCTACTTCTCTGTGACAGCAAGGCTAATGGAGGCGGCCATGCGCCATGCAGTGTACTATAAGGGTAATTTTGCCTTGACAGTCGTGCCGACTCATATTTTTTTTTATTCCATTTGAAAGGGGTTATTTTACGTGCACGTTAATGTGTATAAGGAACCACGATTTGTCGTACAAACCGAAGGACTAGATGTTGTTCGCACCTCAGAAAAGGGGGAAATAAAATAAAACCAAGTACGAACAATCCAAACCATTAGACACAATTCAAAGTCCTAAAAGAACGGTATAGGCAAAATAGTGTAATCAGCAAATGGATTGTTCACCGTGTACAAAATACACGACAAACACTGGTTACAGGTGTCCGGAAGAGAAAGCTTACCCTGCCTGGCGCCACAGAAATTTTCATGTATGTCTAAATTGGTCTCATAACTAGAAGTTATATATGGTGTCATGTACAAAGCAGGATATGCTTAATCTTTGAGAATCATCCGGTATAACGTGGCACAGACCTTAAGTTTTCATCTGACATATAGATGTAGTCTAGCGTATGTACTCCCCCCCCCCCGTCGTTGGTCGTCGGCCCGTTAATATTTACATCTTCGGCTTCATCTGAACCGTTTTATCGATTTTAAACTACTTTGATGAATCGTTCATATAGATTTGTTCAAACGACCTTGGTCTCGCGCCATAAAGGAAATGTATACATTTCCACATGTTTTGTGTTTTCGTAAATTTCGCGAATTTTATAGATTTGGAAGTGTCTGTTCCGAATGTGTCCAATCAATCACAAAGTAACTGACAATGGCTATTCAAGTGGGCAAAATGTGTTATTTTCACGATTGTTCAGTTCTTACCCCAAACCACCGATTGGGCTGGAGTTTTAACTAAGACTATACAGACTAGAATACAAACAAAAAAAAGGCCTGGATCAAATAACTGATTTATTAGTATAAATTACATCCTTCGTCTGTCCGGTAAAAAAGTGCAGGGTTTCATAAGAAGCTATATTTGGCTTTTTTCTTAGAAAATGTTATTTATTTGTATATTTAATATTGAAGTGGATGATATTACAATATAAAGTATAGATAAAGTGGCGTGTACAATTTGGGGATATCGGGACATGTTTATCATCAGCTAGAATGACAATATAAGCGAGGTTTAACCAACTGCTTTTCTGTTACTGGCATAATAAAGTGGGGCATGCGCCGTGTAGTGTGTTGCCGCCTACTCTTTGTCGAATTCCAACTCCCAAGTTGATTTTGACGTACATGTCCACGTATGAGTAACGGGCCATTTATACTGAGTGACAACTGTCCAATTCAACTTGGTCCGCGAATCATCATCGTTCCGGTTGTGAGCAGCGATACGGACATTCGCAGGTGAAACGGGCGCATATACAATTTGACCTTGTAAGCCTTTCGACTAATGAAAATCGTTCGCTCAAACTATTCCCAAACATTCGCCCTAGAGGCAATCTCAGCGCGAAAGAATATCGGACGACGTTCGCGTTCCTGTCAGTATAAACGGCTCCATTCAAACCTGTGATCGCCGCGGTCACGGTTGCGGTCGCGCTTAGTTTAAACAAACCTTTAGACAGTTACCGCGTTCCTGTCGGTATAAACGACTCCATTCAAAACTTTGACCATACAATGGACCTGACGCACACAACACTCTTTCTGAATGGTAAACTGCATAGTTAAACACAGCAACACTATGTGGCCATGTCCTTTTAAACAGATGTCTAACATGCAATTTAAGTGTGAATAAAGCACCAACAAGGAATGTCTAAACGGGGAATTTGTAGATGAATAGATAAAATATCATTAAATATGACACCATGATATGCACATATTGAAAGTTTACCTATGCGGAACGATTTTGTTATTTTTTGCAGGTGGGCATAGATAGGAAAGAAAAGAAATATGACGTTATGTAGAAGGATTATGTTTCTAGGGAGTAAACATTTCATGGAATACTTCGGTCATATTAACATGCATAATGATAATGTCATGCCTATATATGGTCATATGCGCCATACCAGGTCGACGAATTGTACCCGGACATCCTTCTTCTATAAACTTAAACGCTTACAGTCACCATGCCTATATATGGTCACGTCTAGTCACCATTCAAACAACGATCTACGCCTTCTTGTTGTTATCGTTTACCAGGTTATTGTTCTAATAAACTATTACATATAGGCAGATATCTTTATTATCTACTCCTTTGCCATGGAACTTTGGCATGCGTCACCAATTTGCACGCTGAACCGAATAACCACTTCTTACACTTCTTCAATAATATATTTTAGTATTGTTTCCGCTCCAGACACTCTGTACATTCTCATAGTTGGTATTTTAACATGGCATTTACCAATTATCACCGTTTCTTTATCTGAAAGATGAGATTAACTTGACTATTTCCACGCCTTTGCTATGGAACTTTGGCATGCGTCACCAATTTGCACGCTGAACCGAGTAACCACTTTGATGTCAGTCTTACACTTCTTCAATAATATATTTTAGTATTGTTTCCGCTCCAGACACTCTGTACATTCTCATAGTTGGTATTTTAACATGGCATTTACCAATTATCACCGTTTCTTTATCTGAAAGATGAGATTATCTTGACTATTTCCACGCCCATTCAGACATTTTTTAAAACCCAAATATAACACTATTGTTCTAATTTTCACATCCTACGAGAAGATAGTGTGTTGTGAGGGAAATTTTGCCTGGGCAGCGGTACTATGGCCTACTCTTATATCGAATTCCAACTGCAAAGGGATATTTTATTATGCGCATGGCAATGTATTTTTCGTTCCATCTGAACGACTAGACAACTGTCCTTGTCAGGCCCTCCATCCTGAACAAATGACCACCTCGGTAATTATTTTTCGTATTCAAAGTTAGATTTTTAAAAAAACATCTTGTATAGACAACATGGTCCATATTCTAAATATTCATCTTTTATTTAGCAATTAAAATCACTCTTATTTACCGAACGTTGTGTCCAATTACGTATATACAGTCAAAATAGGTGAACATATTGTCATGGTTGAGTGTGAAATAGATTTACTTGACGTCTGATATCGCAGAGAAGAAATTAGTGTTTATTTAATCTAACATATGCGAGAAGAACCACCAAAAGCCATGTTTATTATAAACAATAGAATTCCGGTGAATTCGTGTGAATTAAACCGTCATAATTAACCACGTGATATCCCGATTAATAATCTAATTTGTAGATCTGCACGTGAAGGTCGGAACATAATTGTTGTGGCTCTATTTGTTGATAGCAAGTACCGGTAATAATTATCTTGAAGAAAACCACGTTTTGAAAACGTGACATTTTTTACACAGCCTGGTTCTGGACAACATACCTCATTTCAAAAACATGGCCATCTAAACAGCAACGTTTCGGCACTCAAGACAAACGTGGCATTTTTTTTTACCACGCTACAACGTGGCAAATTTGTGGCAAATTTATTAACACGTTTGAGCTACGTTTGGACAAAAATGCCAAATGTGGCATTAGCTGAATTATAAAACACGTTTGATTTAGAGGGTGGGGGACCACGTGGCCTGAACGTGAAAGATCCCTTGGCAGTTGGAATTCGATATGGCACACTGTATAGCGTATGCCCGTCTCCATTAGCCCAGTGTAGAAGCAGAACAGTAGTACGTTTATCAGAGCCTGCCCCCAGGGGCGGATTGGGGTCAGGAACCGGTCCGGGCTTCCGTGTCGGAGCGGCCCCTTTTACTGACCGCGTAGCCAGGGAGGGGGGGGGCACAGTTTTGGGGGCTTCTCCCTTGAAAATTTTTGAAAAATGAACCCTAAATATCCGATTTGGTGACATATCTGATTATAATCTCTGTCAAAAAATATATTTCATAGATCGATTAACTTAGTAATTTACAACCATCAACCTGTGAAAGTATCATATCGTCATATTATAAATTAACGTATTATCATTGTATCGTCAATAGTCAAGAGAATTTAACTGGTTAAAAAATGGGACTAGTTGAGAAAATTTTGACCATTTGATTAACCAGTTAGGAATATTGAATAAGTAGGAATATTTTCATTAAAAAATGTCCCATTTTTGTTGCCGGGAGCGCTAGTTGATTCCTCCTGTGATGGAAGGCCACGAGACACATTGGTACAGAGTGACGAAAGTGAAATTCATAAAAGTTGCTTTTTGAATTTTGGATTCTGGCGTATCCCCACAAACAAGGTGCAAGTGACTTAATGATTAGTAAATTTGCGGACGACAGTGTCGGGTGAATCCAATGAAATTTCCGGATGAAATTCGGAATCCCCATTGCAGGATTCCGAATTCTGGCCCACACCCAGCGCACCCGGCCCAGAAAGTCTATTATACCAGCCCTTTCCAGACTCAAGTGATGGCGTGGCGGCCCGTTAAAACCTTCTGCCACATACATAACATGATCATCATCGCTCCATGGCCGGTCCAATATCCCCCCTCCCCCATATAATGTTCATTTTTTGTCCGACCGGCCCTTTCGCCCGACGGGCTAATCCGCCCCTGCCTGCCCCCAATCCCATATCCCTAATAGAAATATTGTTTTTTTAATTATCAAAGTATTACAGCTAACAAAGTAGCATAATAAATATTTTATTAGAAATCGACATAATATTTAGTAATTATCCAAACATACAAATTACTTGTGTTAAAAATATAAAACAAAAAAAACAAGATTTGATAGTTTTTGTTGATTCAATACAAACAACTCAAACTTGTGGTGTTAATTTATTTTAAAAAAAACAACACATGCTTGTGTTAATTTATTAGAAAACAACACAAGCTTGTGTATTATAATTTTAACACCAGGACATGTGTTGACCTGTGACTCAAGTTTTTTTTGGTGTAGGTTGGATATTAATGTTCCAGCAAAATACACAGAAAAAAAGAACATGATTTATTCCATTGGCGAAGGGGCGTAAAATTCTAACATAATGACATACATGTACTCGGTGTCAAGGGACAAAGTATTTTTGAAAAATTGTAGAAATTCATGTGACTTTCAAAGATAACATCATCTTCACGTCTTTATAATTTTCAAACATATACCGTGACTCATATGATCATATATATGCTAGTAAGCTTGAATACAACCAAACATATACCCGACTCAGATATCACTGTGATCAAATTAACCATCATTCACACAATCTAACCCGCACGTCCACGGCAATATAAATATTAATGTGTCTGCCCTCGTGGAATCTTGATTCCCCTGCAAAATTAAAATGAATTAAAAGGATATTAAATGAACTTGGGATTCAATTCAATATTTTTCATCGACCTGAAGAAACTTTAGTCTACTAATTAATTGTATTGTTCCGGGGATCACATGATGACTAAATTAAATTTCTGACTGAATAAGATGAAAACCCTGTAAACAACGCCAATAAAAAAAAACCATGAGAATCAAATTAAATTTGTTGGCTGCATACATTGATTGTGTTATACGGTAAGGGGCTGGTGTGGGGTAGCAGGGATAAGCTCTCTTAATTCACAAGCATTCTATACAACATGCATGTAAAATGAGTATCATGATTTTAATAGGGTCGCGATAACCTTATAATAATTACATTATATAAGATGTAAGTATTCACAATGTAGTGTATTTAATATCTGCAGTGTCATATATTGCTAGCGCTTTGTTTGGTAGGGTCGCGATAACCCTACACGTGTACTTTACATAAGATACAAATTTACCCCAAATAAACAATTTCTTTCCACCCGAGTGAATCACAATATTGACAAACAATCTGCGTATTATTCAGTTTCTTTTTCTTGGAAATTACAATGTATTGTATTTAGCATCTGAAGGACAAAAGTACAGATAGTTATGTAAGCCTACCCCCACACCTGTTCTTACATGGTATGCTAAGGGGGCTTGTTGATGGTAAAAGTATAGATTGTTTTATTAATATAATATATTTACATGTTAATTACGTAGATTCCTGATAAAACAAATACCTTTAACTTGTTAGCGGCGGTTGGGGGCGATTATTTCACCGAACCCAACTATATTTAGAGACAAACTATACATTTCTGGACATAGGAGCGGATGAGTAATAGGATAACACCACATATATCACTATTAGGGGCTCCGGGGTCACATGGATCGGCCCTGAAAAGGGAGACACAAGCCGTTTGTTTAACATTTAAAAACACAAATTCTACCCGCGGGACAGGAACATAACCTCCACAAAATTAGGCAATATCCAGTTTAATCCTTTAGTTGTGTGCAACCCGTGAGAGCACAAGCGCAAAATATTGTATATTCTAAGCCATCCCTAATGCAGCTACCAGCACACGTACTACTTGAGCTGTCACCCTTGCATCCACGTCTGATGAACCACATAGCAGACTCCTTCTCCCAGCAATACTGTTACAGATTAAGTTCCGGTGGATTCCGATCTTCCAGGAGATTCTGAACGAGGACACCCTAGGCTACTAAAATTAATCATAAAAAAACTTTGTATATAATTTCCAGGTTCAGCCATAGTTCTGCCGGACTATAAGAGGTTATTACTTGATCAATACCCGTGCATATACAATAGACTTGTACCACCATGCTAACGGCTTAAGAGGTTACTGAGGAACTTTCTTGGACTAAACCCCGTGACGTATATAATATATGTTCCCACTATGCTAGAGGCTTAAGAGTTTATGACTGACACCAAAAGTACTGAAATGAAATGAAAGGTATTTAACATCCTAAAGCTTTCTGCTGTGACTACCTGATTTATGAAGATGGACATGCATCATACAATATGGTGGTCTTCGTGATATGAGCGATAAGACTCCATTCAGCTTCTTCTGATTTACATGATAACCCATCTAACATTGTCTCTGGTTCTTCCAGTTTCCACCCACTGTTAAAAAAAAACTATTAATGGCGTGTCATCAACTCTGAAATCCGTGACACTATTTAGGTTACAGTAGCTAAAGTACGTCTTTATAAAGCTTACTGTCCCCTCTCAGCGATCCTATGCAGTTCCTAGTTTGAGCATCAATGTTCTTTCAATAATTTTATTTCAATAATTCGCTAGCAGGTGGGGGTCTTTAGCAGTGGGAGAAAACCCACGAGGTTGGACAGGTGACCCTACTCTTGCCACGTGAGAGAGAGAGAGAAATGGGGTTTAACGCCAACTCGACACAAACTAGGTCATTTCGGGACTAACATATGGTTTAATCTTATTTCAATAATTCGCTTTAGCAGTGGGAGGAAACCGGAGTGCCCGGAGGGAAAACCACGAGGTTGAGAAGGCGCCCCTATCTCCATGACACGTACGCTCACACCACGGATTGAAACCAGGGATCGAAACCACAGCTAGAGGTCGAAGCGCGGCACTCTAGACCACTAGGCCTTCCAACCCCCCGCTTGCCACGTACTACCGGGGATTCGAAACCACGCCAGTTAATTCTTGCTATAATAATTCAAAAACAGATGGTAAAAAAAGAAAATATTGAAAATTTCAGACAAATTAATACAATTTGATGAGTTGACAGGTTTAATGTAATTTTGCTCTCCTTTTTTTAAAATCATGTTAATCTATAATTAACAATGGGTTAAGATTTGCCCTTGTTGCTCTTGTTGTTGTTGTTGTTGCTCTTGTTGTTGTTGTTGTTGCTCTACATGTTAATATGATTCGTCTTCCTAGCAACCAGCATTATAACGTCGTTTGGTGTCGCCACCTTGTACTCAATATGGCGATTGAGCACCTGATCGGGATCATTCTATAGATACAAACGACTCGCTCTTCGTCAGGTTGAATGGCTTGGCGGAGTGTTGAAATTGAAAACAACATCGAACGTGATATGGTTTGTAAATAGTACTCCAAATATACTCTCCCAAAAAAGAAACGCAAAGTTACATTTCGTCGTCGGTATATCCTCCCTATACCATCGCCTTGTTGCATCAAGAACCGCGACACGTCGATGAACCAAACTGCTCCTCAGTGTTGTCGTGTCCATACCGTCAGTGCCTGATCCATTAAACTTCAGATTTCAAGGTGTTGGCGTGTTTCAAAACAGAAGCTCTGACGTGGACGTCTGCCTCGTTATTCGGTTTACCGACTGTCTGGTACGAGATTTGGCGCCGTCCGGGAATTGCTGCTGCAGTAGAGGTCGCTGTTGAAAACCATTTACGCCAATGACATAACCGGAAGTGACAATCCAAGTAACGGAAGTAACGTGTTGAACTTTGTTGTCGGTACCCATCCCAAAGGCGAGAAATGGAACCAAGAGAAACATTCAGCAGCCTGGCTACATCTGTCTTGGATTCACCTGCTTGTAATCGTCCAAAAGCGTTGTTGTGTTGGTCTTCTTTCAGATGTGGCATCATTTGGTTCGTTGAGTGTTTACATGTGCAACTGATTTGGAAACCGAGAACCCCGGGATTTTAAAGACCTTAGATCTAGGTTACATGCAAAAAGCTCGCGAAGTTGTTAAATTCATGTTTCTTGGTGCAATAAAGCGATAACAAATTTCGACAAAAAGGATGACCAGTCACAATTAGTGACCCTACCTTTAAAATCATTAATGAATTTCTTTTATCCTTACACAATGGCATTGAAAACAAGTAAGATTTACCGAAACAACGATTTCCTTCAAATAAAAAATTGATGAAAAATGGGTTGTGCGTTTCTTTTTTTGAAGAGTATATAAGCTAAACAGTTGTTCATTTTTTTAAAAGACAAGTGCAGGATCTGCAGAATTTTATTTGATTTTTTTACAGTTGAGCCAATTAATATTTATATACCGTTGATCTATGTTCTTTTACTGCTCTAAATATATGCCTCTGTATACCTTCCAAACGACTGGCCACTGTCCGTGCGTAACCCCGTCCCTGTATGAACAACAAGGGGGGATAACCACGCCGGAAGATATCGGTTATATCATAGAAATATATGTATATGGGTTATATAACATCGTCAGTTAGTATACACGCTGGCAAAACTAAGCTTTATAATGTTTCTGACATCATTAGTTCCATCCCAGTGATCTGCGTCCCAGGCTGCCGTTATTGTAGGCAGGGCAGTGTCTAGTCGTTCGGATAGGACGAAAACCATTGGCAGCTGTAATTCGTAATAAAAGTAGACCATGGCGCCGCTGTCCGGGCTAAATTTCATCCATGGCACACTGTATGGCGTAAGTTCCTCTTCATAAGCCCAGTTGATGTAGAAAAGTCGGACGATAAACCCCATTTCATTTTGGTTTAATTTTGTCAAGAACACCGCTATCTATGAATTTCCGTATCGCTTTATGCAACTTGAATAAAATATTGTTGGAAAAAAACTACTAACACAATGTTGTTGTTTAGCTTATATTTCAAATAGTATTTGCCAACCATATCGCGTTTGATGTTGTTTTCTTTTCAGGGTCGCCTGTTCAACCTCGTGGGTTTTCTCCCGGTCCCCCTACTGCTAGACCCTACGCGCAAGCGAATTATTAAAATAAAATTGAACTATATGTTACTCCGGAAATGACCTAGTTTGTGTCGAGTGGTCGCTAAAACCACATTTCCCTCTCTCTCTAAATTTCAGCACCCCGTCCAACCATCAACCAGACGAAGAGCGAGTCGTTTATATCAACATAATTGTCCCGACCAGGGGCTCAAAAACCAATTAAAAGAGCACGCCGTGGCGACACCAAACGTCTTCATAATGATGGTTGTTAGGCAGAAGTGAAACAATTCTAAATTCGTTTATGTTCATGCTAAACGTGTAAAGCATCAACGAAGAAGACGTTTTTCGTCTAAATAATAGAAATAAGATGAATGAAATAGAATTAAAATTTACTCTGAACAAATAAAAGAGTTGGATTATATATTGTCTTAATTCAAAAATTACATGAATAAAAGTTAGAAATTACACGAACAGAAGTTAAAAATTACATAAACAGAAGATAAAAATTAGACGATAGCACGTTAGAATTTTGAATCTAATACACCGCCATATTTTTTATGATGACGGGCTTTTGACAATATTATTCAAAAGCTGTGGGGGGTTGGATGGCCGATTGGTTAGCACGTCAACTGGCTTGGTTTCGATTCTCAATTGTACGTGACAAGGAGTAGGGTCGCCATTTCCAACCTCGTGGGTTTTTTCTGGGTCCTCTGGTTTCCTCCCATGTAAAAGACCCCTACGCCGTGCAAGCAAATTATTGAAATAAAATTAAACAATATGTTAGTCCCGAAATGAATAGTTTGTATCGAGTGGACGTTAATCCCCATTTCTGTATGTCTCTCTCTCGAATTGCTGGGGAATGTGTTGTTTGGGTTTTAGTGAACAAAAATGTGATGGCTAAATGTTATAAAGCTGTGTAGGCATCAGAAGTGATCCTGTGGGAGAGAGGGTCTATAGACTGTGAAAGAGTGGGCTTGTAGACTGTGGGAGGTTGGGCCTGTACTCTCTGAGAGAGAGAGGGTATATAGACTGTGGGAGGTTGGGCCTGAAGGCGAGTAGGCTATGGATAAGGTCTATACATATCAAAAACCTAAGTGTAGGTGTGTATTGTGGGTAAACTTGCATAACAGGTTTGAATTTCCATAAGTTAGTTACACGATATAAATATGGTGAAGATATTTATAGTAACATTTGTCATTATCTACCAATCATAGAGGACACCCTTTAATCACGCCTTATGTTTTATTATTAAAATGAATGCTTGAAATGTTACTAGGGTTGACAGTAAACACCCACATATATATATATCGAGAGGTAGACCAAGCGGCGAGCTTCAGAAATTATCCAGACAGCATTCGTTAAACATCTACCCATCTAGAGGTAGACCAAGCGGTGAGCGTCAGAAATTATCCAGACAGCAGACGTTAAACAGCTTCCCATCGACAGCCGAGGTTTGCAATTAAGGTAGATACGATATTATTGTATATATTTTATTTATCTTTATAATAACTCTATTAAAATTTGATATCCTTTATAGTAGTAATTATGGTAAATATGATATAATTGTATATTTTTTATATATCTATACAATAACTCAATTAATATTTTATATCTTTAGAGTAGGAATTCCTTGAATGATAAATTTCTATAAAGGAGTATCAGTTTTATATTTCGTTTGCTAGTATTTACAAAAAATATATTGAATTTAAACTATTCGTCATCCACAAGTTATTAAACAAACCACTTCTCTGCATCATCTGGCTCATGAATACGCTATAAAGAGTGTTGTCACAGAAAGTAGGATCAGCAAAATTTTGAATATTAGTTCAATTCTATCCATCCTAATTACACAAGTTAAATAATATAGAAATATTGAAAACATTTGTTTATTAGACCATAAGTTTCACACAGCAATCTTGGTATGAATCCAAGCCAGCCCCTTGACTTAGATTCAAGAAAACATTTGAATATGGGCGTAGGTCCCCCCCACCCCCTAATGCCAGAGCATACAAGTCAAGGAAAGAAATTAAATCTAATTTTAACTACATTTTATTCAATGTATTTTGTTTTTAAGATAAAAGACCAAGTGAAGTAAGATACCTATCTATCTAAATCAAGTATAGAAGTAATAAAAATTCTGTTATCAAGATGTTGAGCTACCAGGGTAAGTAGAATTATATGATATTTATACTCTACCTACTTTACTCTCTGATTCACATTGATGCCATTCAATATTTTTCTCTTGGCGGACCAACAGGCGTATATAATATCTCTTGTTCTTTAACTATCCAAATTTTGAGTGCGTCTCGTGAATCACTTGTTGGATTTAAACCAAATTTGATAGTCATGTTGAATGGGTGATTATTTTTTTTTTTTTTTTTAATGAAAATGGTCGGTCAAACAATACCGGTTACTTCTTTTGTATTATCAATTCTTTCTTGTGCAAAATGACTCATGCCCGAACTTTATATTTAATTCATCTACAGCTACTTTCATATATTTTACATACCCTTGTTTTGTACTTTGCGTCTCTTGCTTGGACTAAAGAGCCTATGTGAAGAACGATCTAAGTCGCTTTTTCCATGAACCCTTATTGTTAGTTTGTTTTCATTTTGATTGAAGCCTGTATCACAACGGGCCCAGGACTATACAACGTAATGACTATACGGTTAGCCGGGAACACGTGGCTAAGTGGGTAAGATACTGGCTCGCTAGCCTGGAGGTCGGGTGTTCGATCCCTGCATTGGCCGAGAAAGTTCATCTCGATTTTATCGGCGTGGTTTCCTCTTGTCAGTGATGCAGAATGGGGGGTCTGACAAGGACATCTGTCTAGTCGTTTGGATGGGACGAAAACACGAGGCCCCGTGTACACATTGGCGTGCACGTAAAAGATCCTTTGGCAGTTGGAATTCGATATAAGACTAGGCCGTAGATTTCCCTCATAGCAAACTGTAGGGCGTATGTCCGTCTTCATTAGCTCAGTTTAGGTGCAGAACAGTAGGACGTTAAACTCCGTTTTAGTTCATTTCCCTTGGAAAATGAAATGAAATGAAAAATCCAGGCTCGTACTGGCTTGAGATTGAGATTGAAAGAAAGACAATATCGCCAGGCTTTGATGTAGTAGTGTATAAGGTTTCTCCTACCGAGATGGTCAAGGAGAATGTTTTTTTTCCGATCAATTATGATGTTCGTATTGTTTAATCATGTTTTCCACCACTGTCACATAATAAAGTTCGATGCGTTAAATTCATTTGTAAAATTTGACATTGCGATGACTTTTCGTTGTAGATTTCAGACAATATTTATACTACGACGTGAAGCAAGTCTTGATTTATTAAAAACAACTCATTCCCATATATACACATTTCAAGTTAGCTACAGATGGAGAATAGTAGTGATTGTAACATGTTATTGTTTTAATACATTAAATTCATTTGTAGATTTCAGACAATATTTATACTACCACGAGAAGCAAGGCTTGATTTAATTTCAACAACTCATTCCTGTATATACACATTTCAAGTTAGATACGGATGATTAAGGCATGAAAGGTTATTGATATTTTATCTTAATGAGATTTTAGAATATCAAGAATACAATTAATCTGTGTAATAAATTATTCATTTCAGGAAGACGAAAAGGTCCGATGCCTGAAGACCACTACGCCAGGATACAAGTTAATTTCACTTACCTGTTGGATCATATCAAAGAACCACTAATACTTGGTAATAAATTATTTGAAAAACGCGTAATCGGCCCAGATATAAAGGACAAAATACAGAAAACTTTCAATGACCCTGAAAAAGGTCGTTATGCAGCTGCTGACAAGTTACTGATGTATGTCTTAGAAAGCTGTGGAGATGCCTATGGTGACTTCATCCAATGTTTACGAGAACTAGGTTACAGAGACGTCGTAAATGTATTAGAAAACACAACGAATGGTAAGTTTATTTCTATTTTTAAAAAGTAAAACACACACTATATATATATATAAACATTGACAACTTATAAAAACATAAAAATAGAAACGTACCGGTTCAGTTCTTATGTGCTTCAATATATTAGATCGTTTCGAGAAATTACTTTTATTACTTCCATGATTGAAGTTTGTTAATTATTCGCCTAGACCATTTCGCCTAGAAATTACATCATAACTTAACTAAATTAGGCCTACAGCAGATGCCTTTCATTAACATGACAATATACTGTATGTAATCATAGCAACACAAGACAGATTGATACTATGAACAATACTAAAATTATCTTATTACAACTGGATTATCTCGATTATTATTGTTGGCGCTTTTTACAATCTAATTCATGACGTCAATTGGCAGACGATCACCTTTGTGTAACGTCATTTAGCAGACGGCGGCCGTCAAGACTGGTTGTTTGTTTTCGATGGCTTCTGTTTATTTTAATTCAGTAGGCCTACTGTTTCTTGCTCAATGTGCTGACATTGAGATTTCTTGTAGACCGATCATGACTCACATCAGTATGATACAACGTTGCTGACTATGTATATTTTGGAGCCACGGTGGCTCAAAGAGTAAGACATTGGCTTGTTAAGCTGGAGGTCCCATGTTTTATCCCTGGCTTGGTCGAGAAAGTTCGTCGGTATTGACGGTATATTCCGGCGTGGTATACGCATGTGAATGTGGTCTAGGACGGTGTGCAAGGGAAAATAGTCATTGGAATGGGAAGAAAAAACCGAGTCCTCTTGTACACATTTGCCTAAACGTGAAATATCCCCTGGCAGTTAGAATTTGATTTTAAGACAAGGCCGAAATGACGTCCGGTCAATATTTCCGTCACAGAACACTGTATAGCGTATACCCGTCTTCATTAGCCCGGTCGGAACAGTGTAGTAGGACGTTAAACCCCGTTTCATTTCATTTGTCTGTGTAAATTGTGTCCTGTCCGTGGGTTTGTCGTGTGTATTATATTATATCATACAGGTAATAGTATTATATCATTATTAAATTGTAAATAATTTTATCATACAGGTAAAAATAAAACCAATCTGATGACAGAACAAGACAAGACAAGACATCAACTAGAAGAATTACATAAGGATCGCGACCTTACTAAGCAGGAATTAGAGAACCTGAAGAAACAGATGGAAGGACAAGATGGAGATTCCAAACAGATGTTGAAGAAAATCGAAGAACTAGAAATATACAAAAAACAAACTGAAGAGAAAGAAGTTCTAACAAAGAAGAGAATTGATGAGTTGGAGACATGTATTAAAACTCTTACCCTAAATGACGACGGTAGGTTGATATTTATGTCAAATATATTACGTCATACACTCATCGTCACAAGTTATTATGTCATACACACATCGTCACAAGTATTACGTCATACCTATCGCCACAAGGTATTACGTCATACACCTATCGTCATTGAATTCAGAACACGTATAATAAACTTTATAGTTATTTTGATTAGATGAAAAATATTAAATATGACTTGTATATTACAGATAACATTCAGCCACAATTATTACATGGTAATTTGTCTGGTAATACAAGTCATACCTCACATGGTAATTTGTCTGGTAATACAAGTCATACCTCAGATGATACTTTGTCTGGTAATACAAGTCATACCTCAGATAAGAAAGGTAAGTTATTCTAATATATAATATCCAACAAGGACTGACTTGCCTACTTTAGATGAAACAATATTAAATATAACTTGATAAACTGTAAATATAGTATAACATGTTATATATTACAGATAAACGTCAACAACAACAACAACAACAATTATTTGATGCCTGTCTAGATGGTACTTTGGATGATATAAAAAACATGGTGAACATAGATGTTAACGTCAGAGGTGGTTGGTTAGACCAGACACCGTTATTTGACTGTTGTGAATCAAGTGTAAGTCCTGTAGATAAAATAAAATATCTAGTCAGTCTTGGGGCTGATATTAACGCAAGAGACTGTTATAATAATACCATCTTACAACAGGCATGTTACCTTGGTACTTTATCTACAGTAGAATATCTAGTTGATTGTTTACATCTAGATGTACATGTCAAGGGTCAAGGTGGTCTAACACCTCTAGATTATTGTAGGTTGTCATCCATTGAATCAAATGAAAAGATCAAATATATCACAGATCAAATGAAATTAAAATAAAATAAACAAGTTATTCATGTAAACTAGTCAACATAATGTTATTGTCTCTAGTCATACAATTTACAGTTTTATTGTCTCTAGTCAACAGTTAAAACTACTGATGACGTATTACACTGTCTGTAGTCAACAGATAAAACTACTAATGACGTATTACACTGTCTCTAGTTAACAGTTACTGATGACGTATTATACTGTCTCTATGTAAAACTACTGATGACGTATTATACTGTCTCTAGTTAAAACTACTGATGACGTATTATACTGTCTCTAGTCAACAGCTAAAACTACTGATGACGTATTATACTGTCTGTAGTCGACAGTTAAAACTACTGATGACGTATTTGTATTTTATCTACAGGACTTATACTGTGTTTATATTTATTGTTTATTTTATTGTTTAATTTATTCAAAATGTCTTCAATATTTTATTGTATAATTTTATTTTTAATGAATAATTCTGTTTACAAAAACTTGTGTTTATTTTTATACGCCCAATCCTATCTTTGCGCGTGTGTCTATGTTTTTCCCACAGACTTCATTTCTTTGGTGCATGCCCGAGCCCCGGGGACAGAGCCAGACCAATTTCCTGTGTGTCGCGTGGAACTTGGTAAATTTATTCCTTATACCCTAAGGGTGGGTATTTATTTGGGTGCATGTCCAACCCCCAGGGGTAGTGAAATGAAATGAAATGGGGTTTAACGTCCTAGGAGTCTGCTCCCACTGGTCTAATGAAGACGGACATTCACCATACACCGTGCTACGAGTGACATTTTGCCAGAACAGCGGGCGACATAGTCTACTATTATAGCGAATTCAAATTGCCTAGGGGTCTTTTACGTGCACGCCGACATCAAATCCGACCGACTAGGCGAACTTTTCCGCGCATCACTTTGGGCGAGCCAGTATCTTACTCACTAAGCCACCGTGGCTCCCCCAGGGGCGGAGCGGCGCCCACTGTTTTTTGTTAATATTTTTACCGTAAATTCTCTATAGGTGTCAAGTATTAACAGATTTTGTTTATATTCGGCTTGGCCAATTATTTCAATAACAGCGTTCTACCTATTTATATTGGTTCCTATCCAACCCCCAGGGGCAGAGCCACGCCCATTTGTTTTGTATTTATGATCTACAGTTCGCAATTCTAAATGCATCAGCTTGGTACTTGGCATATTTATACCCTAAGGACGACAACCATTGATTTTGGTGCATGCCCCAACCCCCAGGGACTGAGACACGCCCAATATTTATGTTTCTTATCAACAAGCCGCAATTCCGAATAGACCGTCCCCAGGGTCTGTGCCACACTCTAATGACCTAGTGTCCTCTCCCGAAATGACCTAGTTTCCTCTCACAGCTAAATACCCCTGCGGGCAAGCAATTTATTGAAATAAAATTGAACCGTGTGTTAGTCCCGAAATGACCTAGTTTAGTCGAGTGGATGTTAACACCCTCTCTCTCTCTCTCTCTCTCTCTCTCAACCAATCAATATACATGTAATACAAGTCTCTAAAAGATTTTGAAACTGTGGTGGCTCAGTGAATAAGGCACTGGCTCACTAACCAGAAAGTCCAGGTTTCGATCCTGTTGTTTAACAGCGTCGCGTCCCCTCGTCAGTGGTGCAAGACCGAGGGTATTGTTAGGACAGGGTCTAGTGTTTCGGATCGGGTGAGACGAACAACCGAGGTTCCTGTATAGTTGGAATTCGGAAAAAGTGCCGATCGCCAAAGTTCTCAGAGATTTGTTATTGGTGCAGGGCATAGGGCATGGCAAGGGTAGCTGTCTAATTTATCGGATAGTATTAACAACCGAGGTACAGTGTACACGTTGACGTGCATGTAAAAGACCCCTTGACAATTAGGATTATAAAGAGTAGTACGCTGTAGGCTGTAGGCAGCTGTCCGGGTAAATTTTCCAGCTTTGTTTCCCCCTTGTTAGCGCCACAACGCCACATTTAGGGCAAAATTCCCCCATATCACCCATGTCCGTCTTCAATAGCATCTTGCGCGTAGGGGTCTATGAAAGAAATATCAAAACGTTTGTCAGCCTTATCATTGACCAGGATGTTCAGGGTTCGATTCTGTTATATTGATCTAAAAGTCACTTATTCCTTTCCAATCAGTGATCCATGACAGACAGTCTGAACAGAAAACGGGCGTCTATTTGTTCAGAAAGTCTACATTAATGGCAGAATGTTCAAGATCCCCCAGATAGTTGAAGATAGACCAGTCTACCCCCCCCCCCCCATGACATATCTTCTGATCGGAAGTTCACATATATAGCAGTGAGTCACGTGCAAGCTGGGAATCGAAACAACTCTACAATTGGAATATATTTTATTTTATAATAAATCAATTGTCTCTTGTCTGTATTTATTTCTAGTATTTTATCATTTCTTCGCTAAACACCAAGAGGCGAGGTGGGGAGTTGTGTGTTTATAAATAATGGGAGGTAACTCTTACCAAAGAAATATAATCGATTTTAACACACTATTGATCTCTGGCTAGTAGTGACTTCAATATTAAATCCATGCCATATTGATCTATTTAACATGTTGATGATTTTAATCTTTATAAAGAGACCAACATGTGTCAATCATCTGATAAAAATATTGAAAGGTTTGAATCTGGAAGGTTGTTTAGATAATGTTAAACAATGGATGTCATCTAAAGCTCGGTTCATACTATATCCGTATCCATAAACGTATCCGCATCTGTATTCGCACCCGCATCCGTATCCGCGTTTTGCCGTTCAGATAGAAAACGCTAAAATGTCCGGCTTTCAAGGCTGAATTGTCTGTAGGAGATAACATTTGTCATTTACAATCATGGAGTCTGACAGCGACACAGAGGAAGTCTTCCTGTTGTATTTGTGGACCCAAAGATGAATAGAAAAAAGAGAGTAGGGGGTCCATGAACTCTTACAACATTTTGTCCAAGTTCTTTCCAAACATCTTGTTTCTTGGTTATGTCTTTGTAATTGTTTTCTGTTTTGTCATATAGTATGGGATTTCTCTCCAAAGGGATGATTATATCCTCTGTCTTGTCCACGTTGTGTTCTTCACAAGACTACACAAATCCACAGCACACAAGGCCAGGCTTTTCTTGGAATGGATTGAGTTTCTATTTAGGGAGATGGTGTAATAAAGGTTAAGTACTCGCTGATTGGTTAAAGCTCGGGTCACAAGCCGAAATGCCGAACGCACATTACAAAAATACGCTTTGGGAGCAATCAATCCGGCTCAACAGACGCACTTGTTACAGATACGGATATGGATGTAGTATGAACCGAGCTTTACATGGCAGATGTCAACGATGAAGTCGTGGGCCCTACTCACAGGCTCTGTAAAATAACGCAGAAGATGCTTATGCAACATGAGCTCGGTCCTTTGTCCTGTCAAGAATCGACTATGTAATTCTTTACTAACTGGTGTTATACCCCCGTCAGACCGGGTTTGCGTCCTTGCTGCACTGCTACGGCGAAGGAAAATGGTCTCAGAACACGTCAAGATCGTCATAAGTGTGGTAAAATGGGGGAGGGGGAAACGCTAGATATCGCGCTGTGGTTTTCATGGTCACCAATGATCGCCGAGTCACGGCATTTGTTTTGAGCATGTACAAAACAAAGGCCAAGTTTCTGCGATCTAACCTACAAGGCTGTGAGAACGCGACTTATTTGAAGTTTGTAATTTTTGGGGACATTTTCTCGCATTGTGGTCACGCTTGCCGGCGACCTTATGCATTTTCAGGTCGCCGTACATCGCAGCAGCGCCGCAAGGACGCCTACCCGGTTTCAAAGCTCCATTGTCACAAAAACTAAATCCAGATCAGACATCACTCTAGTCTTAAACAAATTAAATTGGGATTATCTTGGAAAGAATGGACAGATAGTCATTACCACTGAAAGCATGTACCATAGGCCGAGATATTCTCGACACTTTCAATACTAATCTTGATCGGATCAAAATATATCAAGATTAGTATTGAAAGTGTCGAGAATATCCTAGAACCGACAACCATCCATTAGGATATCAAAATATCTTCGCATTTCAAATTAATAGAGGTGATGAGAAATATTGTATTTTGCATTCTTTCAAATATACAAATTTTGATCGATAATGAGATGGGTAAAGGAAGAAAATATCGCGAAGGGTGACTTGCATCAGTAGATGGGGCTAGAAAAAAATATCTTCTGGGTGAAAAAATAACAGACCTTTCTTTATTACCACTTTGCCGTATACGTGATGTTTTGCTGCATGGCTAGAATGAAGATTTACAATGTGAATTGGTTTCTGAAGCAAATCCAAAAGACATGCGAGCTGTTGGTCAGCAACCAAGAACATATTTATCTCAATCATATGAACTGTCGATTTTAAAATCTTCTGATGAGGACTAGAATAAACTAATAACTAATCATATCCCTGAGTTACTGTGTTTTTGATTTACATTCTCAGATCTCATGAAAAGAACCATTATAATTTAATATTTACAGATACACTGTAAGCTTAATTATGAACGAAATGACTTATATCTTTGTTGAACTCTTGCGAAGGGGGTGGTGCCTGCCATTGCTACAGCAGACGGACTGAATGCAGTCCTTTTACCGTGTGATACATGTTTGCATGCTATTGTAACATGTATGTATCGAAAGATTATATAAACAATAATAATAGAAACACAGGACTTGGTTATAGCTATCTGTAATCCTTAACTTGTTATGTCCGGGCGAGGTATACAGAATACATGTTGTTGAACATAAACACGAGAGTATCCTAGTCGAAACGTCGCTTAATATAAAACTCAGTAGTTGTATAATATATCCATAAATTGTACCTTGTGTTAAGCCTGTTGCTGGTTGTTAATATACTGAGCGCCATAGAAAACGCATCACTTAGTTTTTCGTATGACAAAATGATCCTGTAAACATATCTTATTTATTTTGCTTCTTAATGTGAACAATATTCAAATGGGAACACATCAATAGCAACACATTTGTACACTCATGGATGTTTAATCTGTAATCAACGATACAAAGTCAGAGGGGGCGCCTTATTTTATGGGGCTAAATACGACCCTGGTATAACTGGGCGTTATGCTTATTGTGTGTCCCATGGTAAATAATAAACGGATTTCTACGATTATGAACAAACTACTCTACTTAAGTTATTATAAACTTACCTATGTGTTTAAAATCACCTCCGGTTAAATAAAATTCATTGCACAATTAAACATCCCAACGGAAAAAAGAGGTTTTCTCTTGAAAATTCAATGTTTTTGCTTGTATTTTCGTCTGTGTTCATCACAACATTACACACGTGACGTTATGGGCTAAACCATCGTAATTATGTTGAAGGGGGTAATTTATGATAATCACGTGTGTTGTAATCAAAACAGCACACTGCCTTTTCGATCGTTTGAGTTTGGGCAAGAAAATAGCAACTGGAGACAATGACATTAATTTTAAACCATTTGATTGTCAGTCTACTAAATTTTATTTACCGAGTATACGAATACTCGTAAATACATGTATAATATTGCTTTTCACCACGTAATTTCACATGTGTATATTATATATATTTTTATAAAACACATTACAGCCCAGTCAATCATAATTTTAATTGATCATATTTCGTATGAAAAAGACCACCGCTTCTCAATAATTTCCATATTTTATTCACGTTCCGACTGTTCATATCATTAATGTTCCTGATTAAATTACTTGTTTTTGTTCATTCGACAGATACTGAAATCGAAACATTCTTGATACGAACAGTTCGGGATTTCTAAACATCGTTTATCGTCTTTATAAAAATGTATTTAAAACAAAAAATCACACGACAGATTGTGTGTAGGCCTATTATTTGGTTTTGTGTGTTAATTATGCAGACCGCGGGGAAAATTCGTGCAAGTTTCGCGGCACTAAATTTAACCATCTGTGTAGCATACAATAACTCATATGACATGGTACCTTTTACGGCAATGTAATTCAAAGCGTTGATTAGCTGGGACATGATCGCGATCTACGAAATGCCATCGGAAAATTCAATTCTCCGTGGATTTCAAAATCTTATGGATAAACAGCCTTGTGAATTTCACGATTGTAAAATTCTAACACACCAGAAATAATATTTAAAGAGAAATAGAAAGATATGGAACTATCTACTGATAATAAAACCGATGCGCGGTATGATATGGTGATAATAATTATTGGTATTTATCTATAAAAAAAACCGTTATATACCTATTCAATGATTCAATGGCCTCGGCTATTAATTTTGCCGAGGCAAATGTAAAATACATCGGAATTTAGGCCTACCAGCAGATTGTCGGGGTTAACTGGCAGGACTGCTTAAGTTCATCATCAGGAAATATTAAAAATATTCAACGGTGATATTCAAGGCCAGTAAAACAAATGTAATTCAAAAAAAAAAAATTCCCCCAGAACTCTCTAACCAAATAATTAATACAAGGCGGAAACAAAATATCGGACTATGGGCGTATTTATGTTTGTAAACGCTCAAACTCATTACTGGGTCTCAGAGTAAAAGCTTATTCATACATGTCGCGTTCGATTATTTGCTCCGTGCTTACTCGGCCAGGGCCCTGTTTCACGAAATTTTAACTAAAGATAAAATCCAAATTTTAGCAGATACTTCAATTTTGATTGGCTAAGAACTAAAATCAGTCTAGTATTGTCCAATCAAATAACTAAAATTCAGATCTTATCTTAGTTAAAATTTTGTGAAATAGGCCCCAGGATCCTCGAGTACGTTTCGACATACGCAGTGGGAATGGGTAATCAAACGGCGCGGCACTTTCTTCGGATATCAAAATGGAAGATGAACGCCACTAAACAATTAATTGTGCTCGATGTTCTGATGAATAACAACGAGCAGACAATAATCCATCAACAAACTTTAGACTTTTTCACTGGTATCTCATTGGAATTATCAAATCCAGAGAAGCGAAGTAAAGCCCATAATATGCAGAACATACTTTAAATCACACTTTCGTTCAACCAATGTAACCTTTGGTTTGCTTTGTTAACGAGCTCCATAGCTTACAAGAATTGTAGTTAGAAGGGCAAGGTTATGATCGCACAGAGACCTGTGTTAAACCTGGTAGCGAATGAAGCGTGATATAAATGATTGTAATACTGATACCTGCTCAACATGATCGTTGTTATTGCACGGAAAACCCATCCAACTTCTATGATTTCTACTAAAACTAGCGTAAACCAGCAAAAGTGTGCAACAACACTGCAAATGTCTATTTATTGCACAGTCACGCCCCAGTGAGTTTAGCAGAGGTAAAACAATCTGCGAAAAGAACAAAGGAAGATCTCCTGTCCGTGTTACAATTGCCCATTACCCCACAAACGTGAAGAAATGTATTACGGATTTGCTAAATATTGTAAATTTCCCGGATTGGAATAATCGGAGGTATGGATGGCTGTCATATTCGAATATGGCGCCCAAGATGAATGACTATCGAATATCATACAAAAAGGTCACTCAGTTGTACTCCAGGCTGTAGGCTATGTGATCATCGAGTTCGATTTACTCATGTTCACATCGGCTGGTCTGGGTGTACACATGACGCTAGGGTTTTGAAGACTTTCCTCTAATCAGATACCAAATTCAGTAGGAAGAATTCCTACTTGGAGACCCGGTCTGCTCTCTATAGCCACCATGGCTTATGACTCCATACACTGATTTGGGGAAACTGACCCGTTATCAAGAAAAAAATAATATTTAATAAACATCTCAGTTCTGCGAGTGGATTTTTCTAATTCTTGAAATCGTTAAACCAAGATGTGGAATCACCAAAATAAACACAACACTACGGAGACAATTGTCAACAATAATTCTTCCGTCGCCTAAACTTTATCGGCAAATATAACTTCGATCAAATAATTTATTTGCTTCCATGTTGAATAATGGGTTACTTCCAGAAGTAACCCGAACGCATTCGCGGTGGCTAGAGTAAGCGCGGCGCCAGTAATCGAACGCATCAACACAAAAATAGCCTTGCTTTGACCCCCTCATACGAAATGATCTATTCCGATAAGTGACGTAATAAGCTTCCATTTTTTATTTCTCGGTGTCAAAGTTTGTGATAAGTTCAATTTTACAAGAGAGAACTTTTTTATTCGTTGGTATATTTAGTTGAATAATGGATTTTATTTAACCGGAGGTGATTTTAAACACATAGGTAAGTTTATAATAACTTAAGTAGAGTAGTTTGTTCATAATCGTAGAAATCCGTTTATTATTTACCATGGGACACACAATAATTACCTTATTACATTACGGTGACATATAGCGTATCTTTCTATCCATACTTGCTGGGTTTAAAAAATGTATGACACTTTCAGTAAAACGTTGACGCGTAAAGATAGAAAATAATTAATACGCTTGTTTATTGAAGTTCGTGAACTGTGTGGAGCCGCGGTGTTTCAGTGTGTAACATGTTGGCTCGCTGACTTGAATGAAATGAAATGGGGTTTAACGTCCTACTGTTGTGCTCCGAACTGGGCTAGTGAAGATGGGCATACGTCATACAGTGTGCTATGAGGGAAATTTTGCCCGGACAGCGACGCTACTCTACTCTTATATCACATTCCAACTGTCATGGGATCTTTAACGTGAACACCAGTGTGTACACGGGACCTGATTTAGGTCCCATCCGCATCACTAGACAGCGGTCCTTGTCAGGCCGTCCATCTGGTATGACTGACAAGGGGGAACCACGCCGGCAAATATGGATGAGCTTTCTCTTCTCGGCCAATGCAGGGGTCGAACACCTGACCTCCAGGCTAGCGAAACAGCGCCTTACCCACTTAGTTACCTGACTCCCCACGGTGTTGTGTTCTGCAATTAAAACAAGATGGCCGACAGTAGATAGACGCTTATAAGAGAGCTCCAACAATAAACGAAAAGCGATTAAATATCACACATTAACTGATTTGTAAGATAACATTTACACACCCAGAAGTGTTTGGTGTCAGTAACAGCCTGACTATGATAAACTGTAAAAATAGTATAACATGTTATATATTACAGATACACGTCAACAACAACAACAAAAATTATTTGATGCCTGTCCACATGGTACTTTGGATGATATAAAAAAACATGGTGGACATAGATGTTAACGTCAGAGACAAATGGGACCAGACACCGTTATTTAAATGTTGTAAATCAAGTGTGTGTCCTGTAGATAAAATGAAATATCTAGTCAGTCATGGGGCAGATATTAACGATCGAGACACGTTTGATAATACCATCTTACACTCGGCATGTTTACATGGTACTTTATCTACAGTACAATATCTTGTTGATGATTTACACATGGATGTTAATACAAAAGGTGGATTGTTAGACTAAATATCGTTGTTTGAATGTTGTAGATCCAGTGTAAGGCTGATATTAACGCCCGAAACAGTGTTACACGCGGCATGTGAGTCAGGTACTTTATCGACAGTTCAATATCTAATTGATTGTTACATCTAGATGTAAATGTAAATGTCAAGGGTAAAGATGGTCACACACCTCTAATTTATTGTAGCGCACCTGAATCTGATCAAAAGGAATAATATCTTACAGATCAAGGGGATATATTAAAACTAAACCATCGTTTTTCAGGTCTTTATTTAGACTTTAATTATTTTATAGATCAAATGAAATTAAAATAAAATAAACAAGTTATTCATGTAAACTAGTCAACATAATGTTATTGTCTCTAGTCATACAATTTACAGTTTTATTGTCTCTAGTCGACAGTTAAAACTACTGATGACGTATTTGTATTTTATCTACAGGACTTATACTGTGTTTATATTTATTGTTTATTATGTTGTTTAATTAATTCAAAAGGTCTTCAATATTTTATTGTCTATTTTTAATGAATAATACTGTTGTCCATCGTCTACAGACTGCAATTCTTAATGGATTATCATGGAACATGTTATATATATAATAATAATAAACTGAAACCAAGTACGAACAATCCAAACTACTAATCAAAATTCGGAGTCCTAACAGTGGTAACAGGTGTCCAGAAGAGTAAGCTTACCCTGTCTGGCGCCATACCCGCTTTAGTTGCATCCAAACTATTAGATGAAATCTCAATAAAATAGCATGATTGGCCAATGAACTATCGGTATGCAAATTCCATATGACAAACTTTGTTGACGATGTTGTAGACAGACATGATTAGGGAGATAATACACGAGCAATTAAATATATCTTGAATAATAGCCGAGAGATACATGTAATATTTACCAATCAAGTCAATATGACGGCCATAAAACTTTTAAAAGGTTTTAATGAGTTTAGTGCGTAAGTATCCTTGTAGTTGAAGCCTAGATGACAAATGCCGCGATCTACTTAAAAAATCAGAATAAAAGGAACAAGCTCTCGCGTAACAAAGTAGCTGAGACACAAACACCCCATAAGCTGGCGATATTGGAATGTTACTACTAATTATCGGAAAGTTAACGATCGGAAAGTAACCCTAAGGATGGCAACTGTTGATTCTGCTGCCACTAGTTTTGCTAATATTTCATCTGTAAATTTTTCAAAACACATCCACCTCCTAGCCTGTTTTGTCTCTTGTCATATTATAGTTGGTGCAATCACTTCATATTTCATTCTTTTCATTTTGAAACGTACCAGACCAATCAAAGCAGGAGTGTGAACGTATCATGCAGCGTCAGCGTTGCTCTTGTTTAATGTATTGTAACAGCATGCCTCTATCGCTGAAGCAGCCAAATAATATTGACAGAGGAATGATGCTCTGCGGACGATTACTCTGAAGTCAATGCTTTCTATACTGAAACGTTTAGCGAAATATAAATAACTAGTTCTTCAATGTAAGAAAATTATATATTTTAATATAACAGCTACATATAAACAGTTCACATCAGCTTACACAAATCAGTTCGCATACGCATGGGCCTACATAGCCTAATGAGAGAATTCGAATACGGATGAATTCCTCTTTTACTTCTGATCAACGTGCTATATATATTATACTGAAGACACGATGGCTGAATATTACTTAATACTGACGATGCTGAATGATACTCGATTACATGCTGAATATTATAATGGCATTCTGAAGCTCGAAGCTTTCACTGAATATTACTAATATTACATTCTGAAGATTTCACTAAACATTACGTGAAAACTGAAATAAGAAAAATACATTGGATTACCATACAGTTCTGATTGACTAACATTAATGACGACAATGAGCACAACGTAAACAATACGTAGCCCTGTTCAAAGGCCAAGGACGATGACATTGACAGCTGACAGCGCTGTCTTCACGAATTCTTAACCTGACTTAATGTAACTAAAACATTGCTTGGCAAAGCACACAATAACACTGATGTGTAATTAAACATACAATAAACATCTTATCATACTATAAACATATAAATTATGTGTTTACAAAATGTAATAACCTTTTTGACTTCACCCCTTTCCCGATTTCATGCATTTGGCTGCCATGATGATCTACGAAAGACCACGTATTTTGAGGGAAGCTTATTAGGTAAACATAATAAAGTTAACTAAATGCCTATAATCATAATTTGATTCCCTGATTAAATATCTACCTATTTAATACTCAAACTAATAATATATAAACTATAAGATTATACAGTCTTAAGACGTAAAGGCAAAATTAAAGAGAAACAACAAACAACATCAATTAATTCTCCCTATAATAGGTAATTAGCAGACAAACGGCCAGTAGACAAAGTTAGCAATCGGAACACTTCGTCTACTGCGCGATAACCGTTACATGGCTCCCCAAAATTAGGAACTAATTTTCAATTAATCAGATATATAAAGTAAAACAAAAAAACTAAACGATTAAGCATTACAGTTTTGATAGTTCTACTGAAAGTCTGTGGCTCCTTGACGGGGATTCCCGGTCTACTCATGTTCCAAAATTAATATCAGTTTCTGAATAGGACGTTCAAGAACACTTCTCGGATAGACACGTTTCCCTTTCGCATTAAGGTTCTTGTCACCAACTAAAACTTTGACAGTTCGCACATGATTATCGTTATCTTTGTAATGTACATCCACTGAGTAGGATTTCTTGACTCTCGTATCTGCTGCACACGATTCGCAACAAACATATGAAATCTCCTTGCATCATTGTTAATATAGCCTAACACTACTTTACTATCTGACCAAAATACTTCAGTTAAATTACTATAGTTCAATTCACGTCTTAACTGCAAACTAACTCTTACCGATACCAAAGCTGCAGCTAATTCTAAACGGGGAATTGTTATTGGCTTTAGAGGTGTCACTCGAGATTTACTCATTACTAATGAACAAGATACATTACTATTATCGTCAATCAATCTCAAATACGAACATTGTCCATAACCGAACGTTGACGCGTCTGAAAAATGATGTAATTCATTTACTACAATATCTCCAAAGTCTTCGGGTTTATAACAACGTTCTATTTTCACGTCTGCAAGTTGAGATAAGCTAGATCTCCATTTCTCCCATCGGAATCTCAATATATCTGGAATGTCACTATCCCAATCGTTATGAACTCTACAGAGTTCCTGCAAGATCTGTTTACCAACTAAAATAACTGGTGAAATAAGTCCTAACGGATCATAGATCGAGGAAACAGTTGACAAAATTCCACGTCTGGTGAGTGGCTGATCTTTGAGACATATACGAAACTGAAAAGTGTCGGATTCAATGCACCACTGTAAACCAAGACATCTCTCAATAGGTGAATCTTCAAAGAAAAGGTCATGATTCTGAAGAACCTTTGCACGATCCACAACCGGAACTGATTCGATCACTGTGTTAGAATTTGACAAAAATTTATGAAGTCTTAATCCGCACTTGGCTAACAGTTTTTTGGTATTTTCGATCAGCGAAATTGCTTCTTCGTCAGTTTTGACTGACAACAAACCATCATCAACATAGAAATTATTTCGCACGAAATTAGCAGCTTCTGATCCAAATTCCATTTCGAAATCATTCGCAGCTTGCTTTAGGCCAAAGTTCGCACAACCTGGTGACGAGGTAGCACCAAATAAATGCACAGTCATTCTGAAATCGGCAGGCTTATCATCTCCCTTATTCCACCATAAGAATCGGAGAAAATCACGATCTTGTTTTTCCACATTAAACTGGTAGAACATTTGCTCAATATCACACATAATGGCTACATTCTCCATTCTAAATCGACATAATACACCGAACAAACTATTGGTTAGATCGGGCCCCTTTAACAAATGATCATTAAGCGAAACATCCTTGAATTTCGAATTGCAGTCGAAAACGACTCGAATTTTACCAGGCTTTTTTGCATGATAAACTGCATGATGTGGTATATACCAAATCTGTCCAATATTACATAGTTCATGCGCAGGAATCGGTTCAGCATATTTCTTTTCGATAATTTCATTCATGAATTTACTGTAATCTTGCTTAAAGTTTATGTCCTTTGTAAAACGATTTACCAAAGGTGTCAAACGATTTTCTGCCACAATGCGATTATTCGGAAGTGTTGGTTTAGATCCACGGAAAGGTAAAGGCATTTCATAATGACTGTTTTCATTTAACCGAATCGATGAGTTCATCTTAAGTACGAATTGGTTATCTTCATGAGAACAACCAGAGTCATTATTATTACGATCACTAAAGTCTATCTCCATTATTTTCAATATATCAACAGGATTAATAATTTCTCGGATGTGTGTTTTAAAGGAAACAACAATATCACTTGAAGTTAGTGACTGTTCTGATTTATTATTACACGATGTTCGAACTTGAAATGTCTGACTACTACAACCTATTGAATCTAAATTTTCTGCCGCACATTGATCTATAATGCCAACTACACCCCATCCTAAGTCTGTTCTTTGGGCGTAAGGACCATTTCCCGAATGAGGTATTACTTCTCGAGGTGTAAGAGCTTTAGGACAATTATAACCTATTAAAAGGGCAATCTCGCAATCCAGTACAGGAGGAAGTTGATCCGCTATACAGTGTAAGTGAGGCCAACTTCTAGCCATGTTGGAATTAGGAATATGATTTCTATTCGCCGGCATTATTGTTCTTGAATAAACTGGAGGTAAATCGATGATTATATTACTGTCATATCCTCGAACACACAAACCCGGAACTTTACGGCTATTTATTATCTGATTTTCAGCAATCATTGTTGAAAGTGAAAGCTGGATTTGTTGTCCATCAACACCAAGAGAATCTAATAAAGAGCCTAAAACAAAGGTATTGTCCGACTGAGTATCAAGCAATGCATAAACTAAACGTTCTCTGTCTTCAAAGGATATCCACACGGGTACAATCATTGCGCTTTTATTACCAATGTCGTACCAGTCAATTTTAATACTATGCGCAACGGAAGATCTTGCAACTGAATCGTTTCTTTCCGGAACATCACCGTGAAGAGAAGTTGGGTGTCTTTTATGACAGATATTACACCCCAACCTGCTTCGACAAAATACTGACATGTGACCCGAGTTTAAACAGCCAAAACACAGGCGATTATTTGCAATGTACTCCTTTCTATCTTTCAAATTCTTCTTTAAAAATTCAGAACATGTGTCCAAGCGATGCTGACCTTTACATACAGTACAGGATTTTCGTTCGGAGTGATTAAATTGACGATTTTCGCGAGTTTCCAAAGCGTGAGCTGTTGCAGCTCTCCTAGGTTCATATGGATTACTTCGATTTGAGTTTGACTTATAACTACAGGACGTAACTGGATCGCAAGCAATATCGGCCTCTCTTGTTAAATATTTTACAAATTCCCTAAAGGGAGGAAACTGCTGATATTTCTGCTTATAGTCATGCACGATACGAGCCCAACAATTGACTAAATAATCTGGTAACTTAATCAAAAGTTTCTTATTTTCTCGTGGATCATCAAGAACTTTAAGACTATCAATAGAGTTCATACCAGATTCACACTGTCTGAGAAAATCTGCAAATTTTCGAAGTGCCAAACCGTCACGAGGATATATTTTCGGCCAACTTTCTAGCTTGTCACGAAAAGCTTGGGAAATAATAAAGGGATTACCGAATCTTTCTTCTAATAAGGCCTTTGCATCTTCAAATGCGTTATCAGTTTGTAATCAAAAGTAACTTTCAACAGATTCACGTGCAACACCACCTAAATATTTTTTTAGGTAAAACATTTTTTCAACCGGTTCAATGTTCTTGTGTTCTATCAAAGAACGAAACCCAGACTTCCATGTTGGATACTTTAATGGATCTCCAGAAAATACTATAGGTTCAGGAGCTGGCAATTTACTTAAATTAACTTGTTCTGCAAACATCTTAGCGATTGATGATAAGGTTTCATTGTTACCACCACAATTTTCCACTGAAACTTCAGTTGGCGAATATCTTGAGTCAGGAATGTTATTAATGTAAGTTTGAACATATTGATTTACATCTTGATTAGGTAAAGGTACAAAATTACGTTGATGATCTTGACACGCATTAATTTCAGAAGCATTCCGACTATTATGAAGGCTTTTATCAGATTCACTACTGTCAGACAAGATACAACTGTCTTCTCTTTCAACTTGATCTAAGGCTTGAAGTTTAGCTTCCGCCATATCCAAATCTCGTATCATCTGAATACGTGTAAGTTCTGACTGTTTCCTGGTTTCTTCTTCTAGATATTTGAGTTTTACTTTAAGTGCAGCAGCTTCAATAGCTATGTCAGCTTTTACAGAATACGACCGAGATGCAGCACTTCGTGTGTGAAGAGATCTCTTTGATGAAGAATGATGAGATGATTTTATCTTGTAGATATCATTACCACCTGATGCCATTGTACTTGTATATAATTTATCCGAAACCGAGATCACCGATAATATACTGCTTATTAGAAATATTGTCAATAGTAAAGTTGCCGAATACATAACACCAGTCTCTTCTCAGTATGCGATATAAAGAGTCTACTTATATAACTCAAATGAATTAAAAGTTCGCTTACTTATAAACAAATGTGAATGTGAATAAAGTTTTCACTCGCACCAATGTGAATAAAGTTTTCACTGTAACAGCATGCCTCTATCGCTGAAGCAGCCAAATAATATTGACAGAGGAATGATGCTCTGCGGACGATTACTCTGAAGTCAATGCTTTCTATACTGAAACGTTTAGCGAAATATAAATAACTAGTTCTTCAATGTAAGAAAATTATATATTTTAATATAACAGCTACATATAAACAGTTCACATCAGCTTACACAAATCAGTTCGCATACGCATGGGCCTACATAGCATAATGAGAGAATTCGAATACGGATGAATTCCTCTTTTACTTCTGATCAACGTGCTATATATATTATACTGAAGACACGATGGCTGAATATTACTTAATACTGACGATGCTGAATGATACTCGATTACATGCTGAATATTATAATGGCATTCTGAAGCTCGAAGCTTTCACTGAATATTACTAATATTACATTCTGAAGATTTCACTAAACATTACGTGAAAACTGAAATAAGAAAAATACATTGGATTACCATACAGTTCTGATTGACTAACATTAATGACGACAATGAGCACAACGTAAACAATACGTAGCCCTGTTCAAAGGCCAAGGACGATGACATTGACAGCTGACAGCGCTGTCTTCACGAATTCTTAACCTGACTTAATGTAACTAAAACATAGCTTGGCAAAGCACACAATAACATTGATGTGTAATTAAACATACAATAAACATCTTATCATACTATAAACATATAAATTATGTGTTTACAAAATGTAATAACCTTTTTGACTTCACCCCTTTCCCGATTTCATGCATTTGGCTGCCATGATGATCTACGAAAGACCACGTATTTTGAGGGAAGCTTATTAGGTAAACATAATAAAGTTAACTAAATGCCTATAATCATAATTTGATTCCCTGATTAAATATCTACCTATTTAATACTCAAACTAATAATATATAAACTATAAGATTATACAGTCTTAAGACGTAAAGGCAAAATTAAAGAGAAACAACAAACAACATCAATTAATTCTCCCTATAATAAGTAATTAGCAGACAAACGGCCAGTAGACAAAGTTAGCAATCGGAACACTTCGTCTACTGCGCGATAACCGTTACATGTATATTCTATGATAATAAAGGGTCATTGCCCACCATTACAACAAGCTTCATTATCACCGTACGCCTATCACGATTTAAATATTTGGAACCTTGAATATTTGTGAAATTCAAGCGGTGATGGCTCAGCGAGGAAAGCACTAGGTCGTTAACCCATTAGCCCAGTTTAGGAGCAAAACAGTTGGACGTTAAACCCCATTTCATTTCATTTCTTTGTCAAAGAAAAATTATTCAAATTACGAATCAATTCTGATTATTTATGGATGAGGTACAACTTACCAATCGACAACTATTTGGATTAAATAAAATTTTATCTCAATTATAAAGAAACACGGGCAGCGACGGGTCAATGGAGGTTATACAAGTGAATTATCTCCCTTCAAACCGAGAAAAACCTTAATCTAATGGAGCAATCGGGAGAGAGGAGATTATCTAATATTTATGGACAGATATTAGATCCTGATTCCTAAACAATTTTCACAACAATCCTACTTCGATATCCTAGCTCCGTATAATTCAATAGATTTGTAATATAAGATTCGTATTTATAATCTAATCATTTGGATGGTATGATAAACACTTGTGTAGCCTACACATTGGCATGCACGTAAAATAACCCTTTTGACTATTGGAAATTGAGAACAACGTCTAGTTGTCCAGATGGGACGAAAGTCGAGACAAACACGTGTCCATATTGTTGTTTACAATTAATATACATTTGATTTTATTTTTATGTCAAATCATCGAATATTTAACAAACAAATAATAACAAAAATAACTTGAAAAATAAAACCAAGTGTGAAATATATTATCTATATTATATATTTATATGAAACTTGAATTAAATAAACTTCTTTAAATCATTTCAACATAATTAACATTAACAGCGTATAATTTATCGCGATAGAACTGACTGTCAAGGATCAAGATGGAATGCCTCCACTAACTAACGTCCTCTTCCACCGGAGGAAACCCACGAGGTTGAGAAGGAGCCCTTATCTCCATGCCACATACGCTCACACCGGGGATCGAAACCACGGCCGCAAGCTAGAGGTGACCGGCCAGCTAGAGGTCGAAGCGCGGCACTCTAGACCACTAGGCCATCCCAACCCCCCATGAAACAAAGGAGCTACATCACTATTACGATGTTATATAAATTATTAAAGGACAATATTGCTTTCAGCCATTATCACATATGTGACAGAATGGGTTAAACACGTTCCAAATGTTATTTTATCACAAAAATCATTATTTGCGCCCATCTTTATCAATTTGAGAAAGAATGTAACCAAGTGCGAAACTGGAAGTTTCGGTTGTCGATGTTTCGACATATCCAGAAAAGCTAAAATAGGTGGCGATAATGGCGTCTTTTTTAAAGTTTCAAATTTTATATCTTGTCGTAGAAAATCATTCAAAGGTTGCACGATATATAAATATTTTGTAATAGTAGCAAAGGCCTAGAAATTGTCTAATCACATGCTGTTTTTTGGGTTTTTGTGTTGGTGCAGGGAGAATTTACTATGGATGTGTCCGAAGTATTTATCACTTGTTGCTGCGAATTTATATTTACATTTATTAGGCTTTAATGGTGTGACGTCAGAGTTGCTGAGTTCGCGAAAATTGTTACCTAGATAAGTTGTTAGTTTTAACACATTTTTTGTTTAGCGTTTTCCTGATATTCTAACTTTTGACAACAATTGTCAGACTTACTATTTTCTGTACAATATCTAGACAACCCTAACCCTAACCATAATCCTACAACATTAAACTACCTATACAGCTATAGAAAGACGATATTCATTTATACCAATTTATACATGAATACATGTAACTACACCGAACACATGACTAATCTTTATATATTTCAATAGAGCATCGTATTCTTAACTAACAGACCCGATTCTTTCACACACAAACACAATATGAAAAGGTCAGCCTGTTAATTCAAATGACCAAATAATTTTATCTAATCACCTAGCCAGTTCGTTGTGCACGGTGCTGGTATACATGCCCTTTTAAGAATACCTTATACCACTTCCCATATGATGAGTTGAAAGGGTTAATACGCTTGATATGTTTATCTCACCAACTGTCGGTTAAGACTTGCTGTTGTTGGTGTCACATAAAAATCATGCTTCACATTTCACTTGGTTGGCATACGGTGTCTGTCTCTTAGCGGAAAATACATTTCATCTGGTTCTAGAAACAAATCGTGCAAAAAAGTAGCCCCTTACTGCTATGCAGTCATGACACGTAGCTGTCATGATAAACCCGCACATATGTATATTGATAACTGGAAAATCTGTTACTGTTCAATGTAAATCTGTTACTGGTCAATGCAAATCTGTTACTGGTCAATGCAAATCTTTTACTGGTCAATGCAAATCTGTTACTGATCAATGCAATCTGTTATAAATATTGACACGTTATGAAATAATCTGTTGACATTAGAATGAATGATATTTTGATATACTTATCCTAAACTGAACACATGGGGTTCGGAAGGTCGACGGGAGTTGAATGAATTAAAAGATTCCTTCTACTATGTAGACTTTCATAATAAACTTTCTATTTTAATTAATAACATCTGATATCCAATTTTGGGTCAATATTGAATGTAATTATAAACCCGTTTCGAATAGAAATAATTTGATATTTATAATATTCTCTAATGTTTTTCCTTTATAAAAATACCAAATATACACACATGATCTGGGGGAGATTTATGACAAAATTGTGTCTTGGATAAAGTTCTTGATGACAACACTAGTGTTACTTTCAATAAAACTTTTATTCTGCTTCTTACATATTAGGTTCAAACATCGTAATGTAAACGGCCCCAGATCTAATTTGTATAGAGGGAGTCATGTCTTATATAGCTCTCTCGCCTCGTCTCATCACTTCTGTTCAGACAATATTTCTCCCATAGCATCCTCTACGCATGCCCGACTTCATTAGCTGAGTCGGTGCAGAACAGAAAAGTACACTTCATTCAATGTCAAAAATATTATTCCATTTTTTGTATTCATGGATGGGTAACGAATCAGTTTAGATTATTTATGGATGAGGTACACATTACCAGCCGTTTAGTATTTGGATTAAATGACACTATAAACCTCAGAATGCCTCGTTCGGCATTTCTGTCCACCAAACGAGGTAAAAAAAATGCCTCGTTGTCTGCAGTTACAAAACGATTTTTTTTTAAATTGCCCTGTCTTTGGAACGAGGTATTTTGTTCAGAACGAGGCTTGGTAAAAATGGCTCGTTTACTAGACGTGTTTTTTTTTCATCAGCGAATTTGTACAAATTAAAATTTATGTTATTTAATATGAAAATAAACCAGTCTAAACTGTGATATTATAATCAGAGAAATGGCCAAGACAAGAATACACGCCATAGGCGGAGGTGTAAAACTATTGCAGACACACAGCTACATACCTTGATTGATTTATTGCCCAATCAGGTATAGGTGTTAAGTAACAACTGAGGTGTTGTGAAAATTAAATTGGGGTTGTAAATCAATCAAGGTAGCTTAACACCTCCACCTAACTGATATCGCAGACAACAAATTAGTGTTTATCTGATCTAAATACAGCAAATAATCCATTATTAATCAAAAAAAGCATTAAATTTCATCTCATATTTCCAACACGCCAGTTTATTGTAAAAAAAAATTAAATTGACCATAGCATTGACGGTTTCTGTTGAAACCCCATAACATTGCACAAAATATTATTGGACCAAAGTTATATAAATGCACAGCGATAAATTTGTCGACTTTATACCAATTGTCAATTAAATGGGAAATAAAGCACACCCCATACATTAAATTTAATTAAAACGTTTTATTATGAAGACAGAGGGGTATTGATAATGATAAAATAATTTATGGTATGACGTGTATTCTTGTCTTGTCTATTTGTCTGATTATAATATCATAGTTTGAACTGGTTTTATTTTCGTATCAAAAAACATAAATTTTAATTTTTACAAATTCGCTGATAACTATTTTGAAAAAAACATGTTTAATAAACGAGACATTTTCATCCAGCCTCGTTCTGAACAAAATACCTCGTTCCAAAAACAGGGCAATTTAAAAAAATCTCGTTTTGGAACTGCAGACAACGAGGCATTTATTTAACCTCGGTTGGACAGAAATGCAGAACGAGGCATTCTGAGGTATATAGTGTGAGACAGCGATGGGTCAACGGAGGTTATACAATTGAGTTATCTCCCTTCAACCCGATACACACCTCTACTGGAGCAATCGGTTAGAACTAGATTATAAATAAATATGGCCTACTGTCTCCAGTACATAGTTAATCAAAGGATTATCTACTATTTATGAAGAGATATTAGATCCTGATCCCTAAACCATTTTCACTACAATCCGACTTCGATATCCTAGCTCCGTATAATTCATATCCTAATTCTGTATAATTCGGAATATGTGTATTATAAGATTCGTATTTATAACCTAATCATTCGTATGGGACGATAAAACCCCGTGTAACCTACACATTGGCATGCGCGTAAAGTAACCTTTGACAGTTGGACATTGAAGGACAGCGTCTAGTTGTCCAGATGGGACGAAGGTCGAGGCAAACACGTGTCCACACTGGTGTTTACAATTAATATACATTTTATTTGTTGTTTTTTTTATTTCAAGTCATTGAATGTTTTCTATATTATTTATTTATATGAAACATAATTACATGATGTAAATAAACTTCTTAAAATCATTTCAACATAAATAACATTAAACAACGTAAAAATCATTGTGAAATAGCTGTCTGTCTTACGTCTTCAGAACCAGATATTTTTGTACATCTCTCTATCATTGTTATTAAAATTTTAATATCTTCACAATAAAGCCTACAGTATTCAATTTTCTCAAATACAAGCCTTTTGTCCTGCGAACCACGGGACTAAATCTGAAAAAACTCATTTCTTGAATACGCATTTATCTCCCCATCCCACACACCTTATGAAATAGGGAGAGGGGTTTTATATAGGCTAAGCCAGTTCCCCAATACCATTCAGACAACCTGAATAAAATACTGTTTAAAAAAAACTTCAGCAAATAAAGGACGGGGTCAAATAAAAACTCCTTGTAAACTTGTGTTCGATTCGGCATTTATACAAGGGAAATTATGGATTAAATTTTTGCAATGTGGGTGGAAATATTGAGCAGCTGATCTAGTTATATTAGTTCAAATAATTGTTGACGGTAATAATAAGAAAGGTCATTTTTATATAGTTTAGAAGATTTGAAAAATCATTTTATTCAAAGATACCGACATCCTTTATTGTATGATATATCCGGAAAAGCTAAGACAGGTGGCGATACTAACGTCTTTTTTAAAGTTTCAAATCAAAAGCATTTTGGCATTTATCTTCCCGCTTAAATTTTATATCGTTTCGTTGTAAATCATGTAGAGGTTGTGCGATATGTGAATAATTAAAAATACATCTTCTGTAAAAGTTGCAAAGGCCTACAAATGTCTAATCTCATGCTGTTTTGTTACAGAGATAATTTGTACGGTTTTGGTATCCCAAGTACTTAACACTTGTGTTGCAAATTTACATTTATTAGGCTTTAGTGTGACGCCAGATTTTCTCAAAGTCTTTGGAAAACATTTGTAAGATGTTGAACGTGTTCGCGAAAATTTCTAATAAAAATTATTATATTATCGACGTTAACAAGAGCGCATTGCTAATTCATTTCGCGCGAAATATGCCAGATATTTGAAAGGTTATAGGAGCGTTACTTAAACCAAAGGGTATTTGCTTCCACCCATACCCCCTTCTTTCGTAATAAAGGCTGTTTTGTGTGTCATACTTTCACTGTCTAATACTGAAAATATTTTTGTTCGTGCCTGTCTAACGGAATCTATGACGTCCTCAAAGCGTATAATAGGAAAAAGATTTGGTTTCGTAATTTTATTTTCTGTAATCTCCGTTATAGTAAGCTTTCCAATCAAACGCACGTCTATAGCTCTATTTCTTTCTAGAATGAAATCTCTTTATTTAAATATACTGCTAAGAGTAGATACAAAAACTTTGGCTTTTCTTCCAAGTAAATAGCTGATTATATTTTTATGTGTTCACACAGTTCAATAAAGGTTTAGATTCTTAGTATTAACCACATGTTAGCCCTTTCCTGATATTCTATCTGGATTATCGACATAATTATTGATAGCATTTGACGTTCTTGTTTATTCTTTGACAGCATTTGACGTTCTAATTACTTCGGGGGGGGGGGGGGGCTAGTGGTCTAGAGTGCCGCGCTTCGATATCTAGCTGGCCGGTCACCTCTGGCTTGTGGCCGTGGTTTCGATCACTGCTAAAGCCCCCTACGCAAAACCGATTTATTGAAATAAAATTAAAACCATATGTTAGTCCCGAAATGACCTAGTTTGTGTCGAGTGGACGTTAAACCCCATTCCTCTTTCTCTCTAATTTCTTCTTTGATAGCATTTGACATTCTTAATTTCTTCTTTGATAGCATTTGACATTCTTAATTTCTTCTTTGATAGCATTTGACATTCTTAATTTCTTCTTTGATAGCATTTGACGTTCTTAATTTCTTCTTTGAAAGCATTTGACGTTCTAATTTCTTACGTTGTTAGTTTTAACCCATTTTTGTTTAGCATTTGACGCTCCATATTTTTTTAAGACAATTTTTTCATTCAGGTTGTCTGAATGGGATTGGAGAACCGGCTTAGCCCATGTAAAACTCCTCTCCCTACTATAATTTGTATACATATATCATTAGTGCAAGATGGCAAACACATCCATATTATATAAATACAATATAATGGGTGAAAATAAAAAGTATAGTAAGATTTTTAATAATAATAATAATAGGCAACACTAGGAAGGCTAGCCAAAATTATACATAAAATAGTATGTGGTCGAGATAAATCTATAAACTTATGGACGTGATTAAAAATATTAGTATTAACATCAAGACTGTAGGTTGTGGAGCCAAATAGAAGACACTTTATATTTTTAAAAACATGCTGTAATTTGTCTATGGTTTCTATCCGTGCATTTGAATATAAGGAACATTGTAGAAGGTAATGGTCGGGATCTTCAAATATATACCCGTAGAGGCAGGCGGGACTGTCGGCAACCTGTCTTAGGAATTTGTGGCCCTGCAGATCAGAGCATCGTAGTCGTAATTTATAATTTGAGGTTTCCGGTGACCGTTATAATAAAATGAGGGGACTTTGATAACAGATTTGGATAGATGATCGGAGAAAATTTTCAGAGTTCTAGAATTTCTTACAGGGGTACTGAGTTTATTCCATTCTCGTATACTGTGTGGGATAAAAGACTTAGCAAAAATTTCAGTACGGCATCTAGGTCCTTTTAATTTGTCTTCATTACGTAGGGAATACATGTATTTGTTTGTAGGTTCAAAGTTAATTGGATTCTTAAGATTGTGAGGGCTTAGGTTATTGGTGATTTTGTAAAGTAATTTTAATTTATGACGATTTCGTCTTTCTTTGAGTGGAAAAAACCCAGTTTCTCCATAGACGGAGGCACGGCTAGTACCCCTAACTGCCCCGCAAATAGTGCGTAGTGCATCAAGCTGAAGGGATTCCAGGTTATTAGATAAATAATCAGTGCACCCTCCCCAGATAACATCGGTATAATCAAAGTGTGGTAGAATGAAGGAAGTATATAGGGTATGTAGCGATTTTCTGTTTAATAATTTTCATACTTTGTTAATTATACTATCAATGTGGCTGCTCCATTTACAATTGCTTTGGAAGATAAGTTCAAGATGTTTATGTTCAGTTACGTACTTTATTCCTATTGTGTTCATTACAAGGGGTGGATTCGCAACATCACGTTTAGTGGAGAAGGTTAAGGTTTCTGTCTTGAGGGGGTTTAAAGTTACTAGCCATGTTTCTGTCCACGAATTGATTGCTTCGAGATCTTTGGTTAATGTAAGTGCGCATGCCTCTGGGTCATCTATTTTTAGGTACAGAGAAGTATCATCAGCAAATAGTCAAATGTTCGATTGTATATCATTGACAATGTCTGGAACACCGTTTATGTTTTTACTATGTTTATACATCGAATACAGCAAACTACAATGGTTACATACAGGAAACTACCATATCTATGATAGTACTTTATACATCGAATACAGCAAACTACAGAGGTTACATACAGGAAACTATAATATCTATGATAGTACTTTTCCAGTTATTAAAATATCCATGGTCTGAGTTTAAAATCCTTTCTCATTCAGACCTAACGGATTAAACGGGGCAGGAGCCGCATACTTCTAGATAGTCGACAAGGCTATGGATATGGTGATTCCCTGAAATCCGAATGATATCTGAGGGTAAATCAAACCCTGTCTCATATTATAGGAAGTGTAATGCGACAGCTACTAGGGCGGGGCAATTACCATTTTTTTTTTTTGGGGGGGGGTAAGTGTTTCTTATAGGCACCGTTTTACGTCAATACTTTTCTAGTTAATTGTACCATTTTTGGGATGTAAGTTTTTCTTATAGGCACTTTTCTAGTTAATTGTACTAATGTGTGTACGAGATGACTTGGCGATAGTACCCTACTTTCCAGAAATGGATACTGTCATAACTATCTGTGAGTTAGTCTAAGATAGTTGTATAATAATGCAAGCTACTTCATTACCCTAGTTTTCGTCATACATCATGTAGGTAAAGATTTCTTTATTAAACAGAACACTTTTCGTAGAACTAAAATAACCCTATAGTATTATACTAACTTGTGACGTCAATTAGAAGACTTGCTATTTATTATTCAATATTATAAAATCGCAACACTCAAATATCTATACAGCAGGGTTAATCCAATTTGATGATTTGGCAGGGTTAATACAATTTGATGAGTCAGCAGGGTTTATATAATCTTGCTCTGCTTTTTTAAAATTATGTTATTTATAGTTTATTTTATCTCATTAACAATGGATTAAGACTTTCTCTTGTTAATGTCATCCGCAAATCGTGTTTCAAATTTCACTTGGTTGGCTTCGGGCGTATGTCTTTTAGCGAAAAATACATTTCAAGATTCTTGCAACTATGTGGACTATCCTAAACTCACTATTTTAATCCATAACGTCTCATATCCAGGTTTTGGTCATTATTGAATGTAATTATATAAACCGGTGTATAAAATCCTAGTGATTCAATTCTACTTATTATAAACCGGTATAATTGGTTTCATTCTAGTTATTATAAACCGGTATAATTGGTTTCATTCTAGTTATTATAAACCGGTATAATTGGTTTCATTCTACTTATTATAAACCGGTATAATTGGTTTCATTCTAGTTATTATAAACCGGTATAATTGGTTTCATTCTACTTATTATAAACCGGTATAATTGGTTTCATTCTAGTTATTATAAACCGGTATAATTGGTTTCATTCTAGTTATTATAAACCGGTATAATTGGTTTCATTCTAGTTATTATAAACGGGTATGGTTGGTTTCATTCTAGTTATTATAAACCGGTATAATTGGTATAATTGGTTTCATTCTAGTAACCTGGTCTTGTATCAAATATAAAGTTGATATTTACAATGTTCTTGTCTACGATATCACCTTAGGTGGAAGTGGACGTTAAACCCCACGAACGAACGAACGAATGTTGATATGATAGTGTGACATACAAGATACAAGATAATATATTCTGCAGTGTATTTATGTTATAAAAATATGAAATGTACAACAATGAAATGAAATTGGGTTTAAAAACGTCAGAAGGAGATAATTTGAAGGATCATGATGGATGTTCTACGCCCTTCATTCTACCTACCTGGTTTATAGAAATCATGACGGAGACTATTTTGGATTCAAATTAAATCTGTTTAAATGATGAGATTAAATTATATTAAACCACTGACTTTAAGGTTTTTAATAGTTTGTACTTTCATCTCATAGATACGTGAGATGGACTTTAAATAGAGATCTACTGCTCAGTTATCAAATCGCGATCCCCCGCAATCCTGGGTAGAGGGCATAACAGGATTTGCGTCTTCTGGAAAGTTTCATTCTAGAAATCGTACTTCTAGTATAGAATCAGGCCTCTTTGTTTTTCATCGAATAGTTATTTGAAAAAGGAGTACGATGTGGATTAACAACATGTAATTATTATTTTTTTTGGTGGGGGGGGGGGTTATATCAAGGTCCTTGACAATAAACATATAAATCATTGCTGTCAACACTTGATAAACAGCTACACAAACTTTGTATAATAGTTTGATTTTACCACCTAGAAACAGATCAACGGAGTGTTTATGAATAGTTACTATTTTGAATATTTCTTGTTATTAAATGTAAAATAAACAAAGTACTTTCCTTAAACACAATAAAACGTCCTGTATAAAGAAAGACTGAATATTTAAACGCTCATTTTCATAAAAGGAAAGGGGACAAAAGAAATTCGTAATACAAACACGTGTTAATATATAGGACGGACGAAATTTATATCCAAATAAGGATATATGCTTATTTACTACCAAATATGTATTGGGTATTAGACGTCTTTAACAGTTCTATATACGGTCGACAATAAACTAAGACTTGACAACTTTATAAATATCATATAAGATATTTTATCGTTGTTTGGTAGGGGCGGGGCTTGTTATTGCTTATTACAATCCAATACATTACTACTATTATGAGCAGTTGATTTTAATTAAGATTATTTAAAACATAAGCACGTCCTTGTATGTAAAGATGTCACTTTGAAATGATTCTTCGGGAGAATAAAGTTAAAACAGAGGGCTTCAGATCATCACGTAGAAAAGAAAAGGCCATTGGTGAAGAAAATGAATCCATTTGCTTTTTGTAGAAATGGGAAAATCATGCGGTAAAAAACAATCTAATACATTAAGATGTATAGATATTTTATAACTCGTCTTGTATAAAGATAATATATATGACAATATCTTGATCTGTTGATTACGACAACCAAATAGACAAATAAGTTATTAAAAAAACACATACAAAGAGCCAAATCTGCCCATTGCGGGTGTATGCTGGCTTCTGGTTTTAACTTCTTCGACCACTTTTCCACCTCAAATTTTGAAAGTGTTCACCTAAGCCAGTGACATCGCCCAAAACGTTGAAATCCATGACACGAGTTCGCTTATAGCCGCTGACAGTGTGTGTTTAACCAACTTATGGTAATCATTTGTAGTTCCCTGTTTGATCATCTGTGTGCTATAAGAGCACCAAGTTGCTGTCGCTTACTGAATACCCTGTTGCACTCATCCGCGATCACACTGGCGCTCCTAGGGTCCGTGTTCGTCGCTATAAGCTACCTGTAGTGCCAAATCTCGGAAGCGCTATGGATCAGTCCGGTGTATTAACGCAGAACGGTGTATTAACGCAGTAAAGTCAGAATGGTGCTCTAGGTGACTCCCTCTCGACCTGAGAGTTTCCATTTCCTCTCCAAGTCGTTTGGTGAGTTAATACAATTTGATGAGTTGGAAGGGTTAATACAAGTTGATGATTTGACAGGGTAAATACAATTTGAAGGTTGGCAAGGTTAATGCGTTTTGATGAGTTGGAAGGGTTAATACAAGTTGAAGAGTTGGCAGGGTTGATGCAATTTGATGAGTTGGCAGGGTTAATGCAATTTGATGATTTGACAGGGTTAATACAATTTGATGATTTGGCGGGGTTAATAAAAGTTGATGAGTTGGCAGGGTTAATACAATTTAATGATTTGACAGGGTTAATACAATTTGATGATTTGGCAGGGTTAATAAAAGTTGATGAGTTGGCAGGGTGAATACAATTTAATGATTTGACAGGGTAAATACAATTTGATGAGTTGATAGGGTTAATGCAATTTGATGAGTTGGCAGGGTTGATACAATTTGATGAGTTGTCAGAGTTAATATAATTTGATGAGTTGACAGGGTTAATACAATTTTGCTCTGCTTTGTTTTCAATTATGCCATTAACAGTTTCCTTTTTCTCTTTAACAATGGCTTAAGACTTGCCAAAGAGCAATAATTTGAGGTTACATTTCACTTTGAAAATATATTTTATCTAGTGCTAGAAAGAAATCATATTGCAGATGATTCAAGCAACTTAAAATAATACAAAATACAACGTCGCTTTCATTATGACTAAAATATGACGGGGCTTAACGTCCTACTAATCTGCTCCGTCATGTTTACTATAACGTCGTTTCATTATTGACATTTTCCCTGTAATTTTGAGTGATATTTATCATCTAAAATTATTTTACAAGCATTTAATTTTTTTATTGTCGTTGTTGTTCAAATGAAAATATGAATCGTCTCACTGTTATTGTTTAAAATTATTTTCTTTTGCTATGGATCTTTTTTTTTTTTTTTTTTTTTTTTTTTTTTTTTTTGATATGGTCTCGGTTTTTAATTAGACCCTACCTAATGTAAATATGGTGACTAAAACAAACCCTCTATCTGATGTCATGTGGCGGTGCAGGCGCGGACCCAGAAAGGGTGATAAGAGGGGCACCTCCACCAAATGAAATTATTCGAGATTATCGCTATAGTTGCCCTATCCACATGGCCTTATATGTGTTTCTGACTAGTTTTAGTTTGGAGGACCTGAATTTTCTCATTTTGATGTGTTTAAGGCGGTCGAATTTGACACACGGGATCACTTGCTAGCGACTTCGATTGCGGCTCCAAGTGCGTGGAAACTTTGGCATTATATTGGCGCCCCCAACACTCGGCTGCACCCCCACTTTTAAAATCCAATATACGACCCTGAACACCGCACTACATTAACGTCATCTATGGTCCGAGTCCAGTATTGTCGACGCATATTATTGAGTCTGTTTTTAACATTGGGTTAGGAATATAACAATTATATATTACGGTCATGTTAGACTCAATTTGGATCCAATAACCTCTCACCGTCATCTCTATATGACGTCAAAGCCTCACTAGTTTGGGGGCGAAACGATTCATCGACTCGAATACCAAGACGTAGACAAAGTAAACTTCTAAGACCGGTAATCCGAGTCTAACTTAACATGTATTTAGAAAGTTCCGCATATATATTTAGCTTGAGATCTATAAAAGAAGAGTTGATCATATATATAAATTTTGAGTTTAGCATTAAGTCTTAGTTTACATGTCATATATATTTGGAGTTTAGCAACAATTTAAAGTTTACCAAAGAAAAAAAAAACAAGTTTGTCATATTCATAGAGTTAAGCATATATTATTTTTAGATGAAAATAAAGTCGCAATCGGCGCCCCATACTCCGCGGCCATGACAGTATGTAGCTTTAGTCACCCCGGTTCTCCGTGATCATAATTATGGAGCGGTATTTTCCCCATAATTTTAACTTCTTACCTATTAATGTGCATGCTAATATGCACGTAACTTCTTATTCACAAAATGTTAAAAATAAAAAACAAAAACCATTTTCCAGAGTTTTCTTGTATAATACATACAACTTGACAGAATAATGATCCCATTGAGACATTTTCTGAAAAGGTGAAAACATTAATGTGTCCCTATCAAGAAAAAACACACCTGAAACAAAAATTATATTTCAAAAGAACCTGCGTTGATTTAATGGGTTGTAAATTTATTTTGGTTAGAGATATGAGTAGTGGAATCATTTCTAGGGACAAACATGTACAATTAAATTTATTGACTTATTTTTAAATATTGCAGTTAGAATTTATATTTTGTTCTATTTAAATTATTCCTTTTAATTTATTGTAGTCAGTTTAGCATCGTTAACATTTATCATGGGGGGAATTCCGGTCCATACATGCCATGGGTTTATACTTGGCAAGGTGCCAGTGACCTGTGTTTAATATAAAATATTATGAAAGGAATATTTTTATTTCTGACGTGTAGATTTATGTTTATAATAATACATTTATTGATGATTGCACAATAAAACGTCTCAATGTATTTATTAATATTACGATTCTTTCTTCAGTTCAACAATCAATCTATTTAATATCCACGTGCAAATATCACGTACACCACAGAGGGGTATTCCCGGGGAATTTATATTCAGTTTTTACCAAGGTAACTTTATTACCTACAATTTGTATGATACTCTTAGGTACACAACCAGACCTGTTTGTTCCCCCCCACCCCACCATCCCTCACTTTCCCTAGGCCTGTACGTTGTCGCCTCCGCCAGGAGGCCTGTATGTTGCCCCGCACACCTGCCTTATGATCATGGCGATGTCGACAACATAACAATACCTCAATATTTGACAGTATTTGTAGCGTCTTATTTTTAAAATATGTCAAGTCTAATTTTGTGATCAAACTGTCAAATGTGATTGTTTTTAAAATAATTTTATTGTCTACTTGACTAGTTTTTATATATTATTTCATTTCTTAATGGTAATTATACATGTATATACTTATCTAGTTTATATACATATTAAAATTATACATGTATATTGTCTAGTTTACATATTAATTCAATTCCTAATGGAATATATCATATTTTATCAAATCTCAAAAGGCACAAATAACCTGTCCTTTATTATACGAAAACATAGAAGGATATTTGTCAAGATTCAAATAGCTGTAAAAATTTTATTTGGATGCGTCCGCTCGTAGTTCATCTTTTCTTATATCTCTTTGCCGGGAATGATATCAGTAAGAAATCATGTCTGCACTACGGATAATATTGTGCGAAATAAAAATGTCAAAAGCTGTCTATATGTAACATGCAACAAATCGCACCATTTTAGTCCATGTTGCTATGTTTTTTCTCTCTGAAAATCGCAAGAAAAGGTTCCAAAGATTTTGTCAATTTATATATCACTGATTTTGTCAGTTTAACATACACGACGCAAGAACTAAATCTGGCCATTGCAGGTCTTTCTTTAGTCCTGAAATCTTATCTAAATTATTAATAAGACATTTTAAATTCACTTATACAGGCCATAATCAACTCCCGATGTCAACTGCGATATTAATCCGATTTGCTGCTCAATTTTCACTCGTGTTTTATGGGGGTTTTTTATCGTACAAACTTTAGTAATGATGATCGAGGCTACATCGGAATTTCTATCGCTAAATTCTCGGTTCAAAGTGGATCAATTTGACTGAAATTTTCTGAGAGAGAGAGAGAGAGAGGGGTTTAACGTCCACTCGACACAAACTAGGTCATTTCGGGACTAACATACGGTTTGATTTTATTTCAATAATTCGCATGCGCGTAGGGGTCTTTAGCAGTGGGAGGAAACCGAAGTACCCGGAGAAAACCCACGAGGCTGGGCAGGCGTTCCTACTCCTTGCCACATATAACCTGGGATTCTGGGAATAAGGTCTAAATTTTGTTTGCCTTGGCTCGATCAGCGAAAGGCTCGTTTGCACCACCCCGTCCCACCCCTCTTTCCATTTCAAAATTCCTGGTTTAACGAAAAGATCTATGGGCGGTTGCTGGGGTTTTAATGAACAAAATGTTTTAAAGTTATGTAGGCACCAGAAGAGTGATCCTGTAGGCACCAGAAGAGTGATCCTGTAGGCTGTATGATACTTGGCCTGTAGGCGGCTGTATGATACTGGGCCTGTAGGCTGTATGATACTGGGCCTGTAGGCTATAGGATACTGGATCGGTAGGCTATAGGATACTGGGTCGGTACCTGTAGGCTGTTAAGTACTATTCACATCAAATAACCAATTACAAGAGGGATAGGGGGGTAACTTGCATAACAGGTTTCAATTTCTATAAGTTAGTTACATTAATCATTATCTACCTATCATAGGGGACAGTGTTTAAAGGGACAATAACACTCTTGCTGGCTTGTTAGCCCCAGAAAATAAATAATAGGCTTATTCTAAGTACTAGATGTTTGAGTGTCTTACCTGTTGTGTAAATTATCCATTACAACCTATTTTACTTGTTCAGAGGGTTCGAAAATATTTTAAAATCCAAGTCACATTTGAAAAGGTTTACGTTAGACTTTTCAAATCAATTGGTTGAATTTTTCCAATTTTTTAAAATAGGTGTGTTAAGATGAAATTTATATCATCATTTAATTGGAATATTCTAAAATAATGCGATTTATTGACCAGAATGAAGATTAGGACATATTATTCAGTTACAACAAGAGTGTTATTGGGGCTTTAAATCACGCCTTATAGTAGAATTAGTCATCATCTACCAATTATACAGGGCAGTTTTTAAATCGCTCCTTATTTGGAATATTTAAATGAATGTTTGAAATGTTACTAGGGGTGACAGTAAACTCGTACATTATATATCTAGAGGTAGACTAAGCGGCGAGCGTCAGAAGCTTTCCAGACAGCAGTAGTTAAACATCAACCCATCAGAGGTAGAACAAGCGGCGAGCATCGGAAATTATCCAGACAGCAGACGTTAAACAGCTACTCATCGAGAGCCGCGGTTTGCATATAGTACAAGAACAAGTAAGGTAGATATGATATTATTGTATATTTTTAATATATCTTTATAATAACTCTATTAATATTTGATATCCTTTATAGTAGGAATTATGGTAGATATGATATAATATATTTTTAATATATCTATATAATAACTATTAATATTTGATATCCTTGGAGTAGAAATTCCTTGAATGATAAATTTCTATAAAGGAGTATCAGTTTTATATTTCGTTTGCTAGTATTTACAAAAAATATATTGAATTTAAAATATTCGTCATCCACAAGTTATTAAACAAACCACTTCTCTGCATCATCTGGCTCATGAATACACTATAAAGTAGTGGGAACGAGGGGTTTTTATCTCCGGCTTTATCTAATCGTCCTTACTCGAGGATACCTTGATAATCCGTCGGAGATAATGCGCCTCGGGAAGATTAATTATATGGGCGTCTTCCGATAATGCGCAACTGGAAACCCTTGTCCCACAGCAATACTATATTTTATAACGATACTTGTCGTTAGGGGGTGATCGTGGTACTGGAGCGTCTACAAACTAGAGGAAAAGAATACTTTAGCTGACGTTTATTACGGGTGCTGGTATATACAGTGTGAGTAAGTAAAATAATAATATTACATGCATAATAATGAATAAAGAAAAGAAATATAAAATGTCGACCGATATAAAATATACATATGCTTTATATAATAAAGCTAAATTAATTTATGTAATATAATGAACGATAATCAGCGCAAGTGCATGCAATGTCCTTAATATGGATAATGCTTGCGTGCGCGTAATATTTATAATAATATTTATAATAATATCAATTATAGATGTAATCTATATAATCAAATAGAGCTGGGTGGGATGTAGAGTTCTACTTGGAACATTGTACATCCTTTAAATATGTCACCCAATACGCTCGTGGATATTATTAATGAAACTATGATTTCATTATTAACGTATATAATTATACATATATAATATACTAACTATGTGGTCTTCAAAATGTATCCACATTGTATGCTCACTATTAGAGCTCACTATTAGAGACTATTCTATTTGCCTCTCAAATATAAAATAACATACATTAGATATAAAACAATTCAAATATTACAATAAGACAATAAAATAGACATAATGTAGTTTAGACTTACCTAGAGGAAAAGAATATTTTAGCTGACGTTTATTACGGGTGCTGGTATATACAGTGTGAGTGAGTAAAGAGAGACGGGACTCACTCCCATATAAACCCTAACGGCGCTAACCCTTGTCGTCAGTGTTAAGTAACTTTTAATCCTCTTAGTTTCTAAACTTGGTCTGAACCTTTAATTGTAGGAAACCCCAATTAATGATTCGAGTCTAATTATATAAAAGTTAAATAATAGATCTTGAGAACCACTAAATAATTTGATAATTATGATGTACATGGACTCTGCAGGAAAAAGGTTTTTCGAGGAGATATGATAAGGCATGTATGACTAAACATCTGAATGTAATAACTGTATACTATAACAGTAGGATCAGCAAAATTTTGAAACTAGATTCGATATGGTGTATTCTATCCGACCTAGTTACACAATTTAAGTAATATAGAAATATTGAACATTTTGTTTATTAGACCATAAGTTTCACACTGCAATCTTGGTATAAATCCTAGCCAGCCCCTTGCAAAGACAAGCAGTCAATATAACACAAGACTTAAATTCAAGAAAACCTTTGAATACGGGTCTAAGTTCCCACCTCTCTAATGCCAGAGCATATAAGTCAGGGAAAGAAATTAAATCTAATTTTAATTACATTTTATTTAATGTATCTTGGGTTTTTTTGTGTTTGAAGATAAAAGACCAGGTGAAGTAAGATACCTATCTAAGTCCATTATACAAGTAATAAAAATTCTGTTATCAAGATGTCGAGCAACCAGGGTAAGTAGAATTATATGATATTTATACTCTACCTACTTTACTCTCAGATTCACATTGATGCCATTCAATATTTTTTTTTCTTGGCGGACAAACAGGCGTATATGATTCACATTGATGCCATTATCTTGGCGGACAAACAGGCGTATATCATATCTCTTGTTCTTTAACTATCCAAATTTTGAGTGCGTCTCGAGAATCACTTGTTGGATTCAAACCAAATTTGATAGTCATGTTGATTGGGTGATTATTTTAAATGAAAATGGTCACTCAAACAATACCGGTTACTTCTTTTGTATTATAAATTCTTTCTTGTGCAAAATGACTCATGTCCGAACTTTATATTTAATTCATCTATAGCTACTTTCATATATTGTTCATACCCTTGTTTTGGACTTTGCGTCTCGTGCTTGGACTAAAGAGACCAGGTGAAGAACGATCTAAGTCACCTTTTCTATATGAACCGTTATTCTTAGTTTGTTTTCATTTTAATTGAAGCCTGTATCACAACGGGCCCAGGACTATACAACGGAATGGCTATACGGCTAGCCGGGAACATGTGGCTAAGTGGGTAAGATACTGACTCGCTAGCCTGGAGGTCGGATGCAGAATGGGGGGCCTGACAAGGACATCTGTCTAGTCGTTTGGATGGGACGAAAACACCAGGCCCCGTGTACACATTGGCGTGCACGTAAAAGATCCTTTGGCAGTTGGAATTCGATATAAGAGTAGGCCGTAGATTTCCCTCATAGCACACTGTAGGGCGTATGTCCGTCTTCATTAGCCCAGTTTAGGCGCAGAACAGCAGGACGTTAAACTCCGTTTCAGTTCATTTCCCTTGGAAAATGAAATGAAAAATCTAGGCCCGTACTGGCTTGAGATTGAGATTGAAAGAAAGACAATATCGCCGAGCTTTGATGTAGTAGTGTATAAGGTTTCTCCTACCGAGATGGTCAAGGAGAAGGGTTTTTTTCCGATCAATTATGATGTTCGTATTGTTTAATCATGTTTTCCACGACTGTCATATAATAAAGTTCGATGCGTTAAATTCATTTGTAAAATTTTCCATTGTGATGACATTTCGTTGTAGATTTCAGACAATATTTATACTACGACGAGCAGGAAGGCTTGATTTATTAAAAACAACTTATTCCCATATATACACATTTCAAGTTAGCTACAGATGGAGAATAGTAGTGATTGTAACATGTTATTGTTTTAATACATTAAATTCATTTGTAGATTTCAAACAATATTTATACTACGACGAGAAGCAAGGCTTGATTTAATTTCAACAACTCATTCCTGTATATATATATTTCAAGTTAGATACAGATGATTAAGGCATGAAAGGTTATTGACATTTTATTTTAATGAGATTTTAGAATATCAAGAATACAATTAATCTGTGTAATAAATTATTTATTCCAGGAAGACGAAAAGGTCGGATGCCAAAAGACGATTATCAGAAGATTCAAGCTAATTACACCTACCTATTGGATCATATCAAAGAACCAGTAAAACTTGGCACTAAATTATTTGAAAAACAGGTATTCGGCATTGATGAAAAGGAAGAAATACGGAAAATTTTCAGGAACTCTGAAGATGGTCGCTGGACAGCTGCTGACAAGCTACTGACGTATGTGTTATCAAACTGTGGTGATGCCTATGGTAAATTCATCCAATGTTTACGAGAACTAGGTTACAGAGACGTAGTAAATGTATTAGAAAACACAACAAATAGTGAGTTTATTTCTATTTTTAACAAGTAAAACACACACTATATATATATAAACACTGACAACTTATAAAAACATAAAAATACAAACGTACCGGTTGTGTTCTTATGTGCTTGAATAAATCTGATCGTTTCGAGAAATTACTTTTATTACTTCCATGATTGAAGTTTGTTAATTATTCGCCTAGACCATTTCGCCTAGAAATTACACCATATCTTAACTAAATTAGGCTTACAGCAGATGCCTTTATAAACATGATAATATACTGTATATATATGAGATCATGGCAACACAAGACAGATTGATACTATGAACAATACTAAAATTATCTCCCTTATTATTGTTGGCGCTTTTTACAATTCATGACGTCAATTGGCAGACGATCACCTTTGTGTAACGTCATTTGGCAGACGACGGCCGTCAAGACTGGTTGTTTGTGTTCGATGGCTTCCGTGTATTTTAATTCAGTAGGCCTACTGTTTCTTGCTCAATGTGCTGACATTGAGATTTCTTGTAGACCGAGCATGACTCACATCAGTATGATACAACGTTGCTGTCGTTTCCTATTTTTTCTTGGATTGTTTCCATTATTCTTATTTTGGATGAAGCATCACTATAGGCCAGGGACTGTAGGCCTACGGCTTCAGCGTAATAGACGCTTATAGCACGCACCCAGGTCCATTCACGTTTTCTTTTTATTTGAAATGTTCATGTATATTTTGGAGCCACGATGGCTCAGTGAGTAAGACATTGGCTCGTTAAGCTGGGGGTCCCATGTTTTATCCCTGGCTTGGTCGAGAAAGTTCGCCGGTATTGACGGTATATTCCGGCGTGGTATGCGCATGTAAATGTGGTCTAGGACCTGTGTGCAAGGGAAAATAGTCGTTGGGGTGGGAAGAAAAAACCGAGCACCCTTGTACACATTTGCCTAAACATGAAATATCCCCTGGCAGTTAGAATTTGATTTTAAGAGAAGGCCGAAATGACGTTAAACCCCATTTCATTTCATTTGTCTGTGTAAATTGTGTCCTGTTCGTGGGTTTGTCGTGTGTATTATATTATATCATACAGATAATAGTATTGTATCATTATTAAATTGTATATAATTTTATCATACAGGTAAAAATAAAACCAATCTGATGACAGAACAAGACAAGACAAGACATCAACTAGAAGACTTACATAAAGTTCACGACCTTACTAAGCAGGAATTAGAGAACCTGAAGAAACAGGTGGAAAGACAAGATGGAGATTCCAAACAGTTGTTAAAGAAAATCGAAGAACTAGAAACATATAAAAAACAAACCCAAGAGAAAGAAGTTCTAACAAAGAAGAGAATTGATGAGTTGGAGACATGTATTAAAACTCTTACGCTAAATGACAAAGGTAGGTTGATATTTATTTCAAATATATTATGTCATAAACACATCGTCACAAGTTATTACGTCATACAAACATCGTCACAACTATTAAGTCATACCTATCGCCACAAGGTGGGCCTATTACGTCATATACCTATCGTCACAAGCAATTACGTCATACACCTATCGTCATTGAAGTCAGAAAACAAACTTTATAGTTATTCTAATTAGATGAAAAATATTAAATATGACTTATATATTACAGATACCATTCAGCCACAATTATTACATGGTAATTTGTCTGGTAATACAAGTGATACCTCACATGGTAATTTGTCTGGTAATACAAAGGATACCTCACATGGTAATTTGTTTGGTAATACAAGTCATACCTCAGATGATACTTTGTCTGGTAATACAAGTCATACCTCAGATGGTAATTTGTCTGGTAATACAAGTGATACCTCAGATGATACTTTGTCTGATGATACAAGTGATACTTCAGATGAGGAAGGTAAGTTATTCTAATATATAATATCCAACAATGGCTGACTTACCTACTTTAGATGAAACAATATTAAATATAACTTGATAAACTGTAAATATAGTATAACATGTTATATATTACAGATACACGTCAACAACAACAACAACAATTATTTGATGCCTGTCGACATGGTACTTTGTATGATATAAAAAACATGGTGTACATAGATGTTAACGTCAGAGATGTTTGGGGCAAGACATCGTTATTTAAATGTTGTCAATCAAGTGTAAGTCCTGTAGATAAAATACAATATCTAGTCAGTCATCAGGCTGATATTAAAGCTAGAGACAATTTTAATAATACCATCTTACACCAGGCATTTTACAGTAGTACTTTATCTACAGTAGAATATCTTGTTGATGATTTACACATGGATGTTAATGCAACAGATTATTACAACAAGACACCGTTATTTTACTGTTGTATGTCAAGTGTAAGTACTGTAGATAAAATAAAATATCTAGTCAGTCATGGGGCTGATATTAACGCTAGAGACAGTTATAATGATACCATCTTACACTGGGCATGTTACCGTGGTACTTTATATACAGTACAATATCTAGTTGATTGTTTACATCTAGATGTACATGTCAAGGGTAAATATGGTGAAACACCTCTAGATTGTTGTAGGTTGTCAGACATTGAAAAACATGAAAAGATCAAATATATCAAAGCTAAATCTTCTTTATTCAGGTCTCTCTTTAGACGTTAAATATATCAGAGATCAAATGAAATTAAAATAAAATAAACAAGTTATTCATGTAAACTAGTCAACATAATGTTATTGTCTCTAGTCATACAATTTACAGTTTTATTGTCTCTAGTCAACAGTTAAAACTACTGATGACGTATTACACTGTCTGTAGTCAAAACTACTGATGACGTATTACACTGTCTCTAGTCAACAGATAAAACTACTGATGACATATTACACTGTTTGTAGTCAACAGTTACTGGTGACGTATTACACTGTCTCTAGTTAAAACTACTGATGACGTATTATACTGTCTGTAGTCGACAGTTAAAACTACTGATGAAGTATTTGTATTTTATCTACAGGACTTATACTGTGTTTATATTTATTGTTTATTTTATTGATTAATTTATTCAAAATGTCTTCAATATTTTATTATATAATTTTATTTTTAATGAATAATTCTGTTTACAAAAACTTGTGTTTATTTTTATACGTCCAATCCCATCTTTGCGCGTGTGTCTTTGTTTTTCCCACAGACTTCAATTCTTTGGTGCATGCCCGAGCCCCGGGGACAGAGCCAGGCCAATTTCCTGTGTGTCGCCTGGAACTTGGTAAATTTATTCCTTATACCCTAAGGACGGCAACCTTTGATTTATTTGGGTGCATGTCCAACCCCCAGGGGTAGTGAAATGAAATGAAATGGGGTTTAACGTCCTAGGAGTCTGCTCCCACTGGTCTAATGAAGACAGACATTCACCATACACCGTGCTACGAGTGACATTTTGCCAGAACAGCGGGCGCTATAGTCTACTATTATAGCCAATTCAAATTGCCTAGGGTCTTTTACGTGCACGCCGACATCGAATCCGACCGACTAGGCGAAATTTTCCTTGCATCACTTGGGGCGAGCCAGCATCTTACTCACTAAGCCACCGTGCCTCCCCCAGGGGATGAGCCACGCCCACTGTTTTTTGTAAATATTTTTACCGTAAATTCTCTATAGGTGTCAAGTATTAAAAGATTTTGTTTATATTCGGCTTGGCCAATAATTTCAATAACATCGTTCTACCTATTTATATTGACCCCCATTTGTTTTGTATTTATGATCTACAGTTCGCAATTCTAAATGCATCAGTTTGGTACTTGGCATATTTATTCCTTATACCCTAAGGATGAGAACCATTGATTTTGGTGCATGCCCCAACCCCCAGGGGCTGAGACACGCCCAATATTTATGTTTCTTATCAACAGGCCGCAATTCCGAATGACCGCCCCCAGGGTCTGTGCCACACTCAAATGACCTAGTGTCCTCTCCCGAAATGACCTAGTTACCTCTCACAGCTAAATACCCCTGCGCGCAAGCAATTTATTGAAATAAAATTGAACCGTGTGTCAGTCCCGAAATGACCTAGTTTAGTCGAGTGGATGTTAACACCCCCTCTCTCTCTCTCCAATCAATATACATGTAATACAAGTCTCTAAAAGATTTTGAAACTGTGGTGGCTCAGCGAGTAAGGCACTGGTTCCCTAACCAGAAAGTCCAGGTTTCGATCCTGTTGTTTAACAGCGTCGCGTCCCCTCGTCAGTGGTGCAAGACCGAGGGTATTGTTAGGACAGGGTCTAGTGTTTCGGATCGGTTGAGACGAACAATCGAGGTCCCTGTATAGTTGGAATTCGGAAAAAGTGCCGATCGCCAAAGTTCTCAGAGATTCTCCAGTGTTGTTTCGCTTTGTTATTGGTGCAGGGCGGGGGCATGGCAAGGGTAGCTGTCTAATTTATCAGATAGTATTAACAACCGAGGTACAGTGTACACGTTGACGTGCATGTAAAAGACCCCTTGACAATTAGAATTATAAAGAGTAGTACGCTGTAGGCTGTAGGCAGCTGTCCTGGTAAATTTTCCAGCTTTGTTTCCCCCTTGTTAGCGCCACAGCGGCACATTTAGGGCAAAATTCCCCCGTATCACCCATGTCCGTCTTCAATAGCATCTTGCGCGTAGGGGTCTATGAAAGAAATATCAAAAAGTTTGTCAGCCTAATCATTGACCAGGTTGTTCAGGGTTCGATTCAGTTGTTGTTTTGGTCTGGGAATCGAAACAACTCCACAATTGGAATATATTTGTTTTAATAATAAACCAATTGTCTCTTGTCTGTATTTATTTCTAGTATTTTATCATTTCTTCGCTAAATGTTAGGGACAAGAGGCGAGGTGGGAGTTGTGTGTTTATAAATAATGGGAGATAACTCTTACCAAAGAAACAGGTCGACACGCTAATGATCTCTGGCTGGTAGTGACTTCAATATTAAATCCATGCCATATTTATTTATTTAACATGTTGATGATTTTAATCGTTATAAAGAGACCAACATGTGTCAATCATCTGATAAAAATATTGAAAGGTTTGAACCTGGAAGGTTGTTTAGAAAATGTTAAACAATGGATGTCATCTAAAGCTCGGTTCATACTATATCCATATCCATAAACGTATTCGCACCCGCATCCGTATCCGCGTTTTGCCGTTCAAATAGCAAACGCATCCGGCTTTCAAGGCTGAATTGTCTGTCAGAGATAACATTTGTCATTTGCAATCATGGAGTCTGACAGTAACACAGAGTAAGTCTACCTGTTGTATTTGTGGACCCAAAGATGAAAGAGAAAAAAGAGAGTAGGGGTCCAGGAACTGTTACAACATTTTGTCCAAGTTCTTTCCAAACATCTTGTTTCTTGGTTATGTCTTTGTAATTGTTTTCTGTTTTGTCATATAGTATGGGATTTCTCTCCAAAGGGATGATTATTTCCTCTGTCTTGTCCATGTTGTGTTCTTCACAAAACTACACAAATCCACAGCACACAAGGCCAGGCTTTTCTTGGAATGGATTGAGTTTCTATTTAGGGAGATGGTGTAATAAGGGGAAAGTACTCGCTGATTGGCTAAAGCTCGGGTCACAAGCCGAAATGCCGGACGCACTTTACAAAAATACGCTCTGGGAGCAATCAATCCGGCTTAACGGACACACTTGTTTTTGTGCGGAATACGTGCCGGATTCTATTTGAACCCTTTCTCTAAATATGACTAAAGTATACCAGTACGTATTCCCGCACGTATTTACAGATACGGATACGGATGTAGTATGAACCGAGTTTTACATGGCAAATGTCAACGATGAAGTCGTGGGCCCTACTCACAGGCTCTGTAAAATAACACAGAAGATGCTTGCTTATTCAACATTAGCTCGGTCCTTTCTCCTGTCAAGAATCGACTATGTAATTCTTTCCTAACTGGTGTTATACCCCCGTCAGACCGGCTTGGCGTCCTTACTGCACTACTACGGCGAAGGAAAATGGTCACAGAAAGCGTTAAGATCGTCATAAGTGTGGTAAAAGGGGGGGGGGGTGGAAACGCTAGGTATCGCGCTGTGGTTTTCATGGTAGCCAATGATCGCCGAGTCACGGCGTTTGTTTTGAGGATGATGTACAAAACAAAGGCCAAATTTCTGCGATCTAACCTACAAGGCTGTGAGAACGCGACGTATTTGAAGTTTGTAATTTTTTGGGACATTTTCTCGCATTGTGGTCACGCTTGCCGGCGACCTTATGCAATTTCAGATCGCCGTACATCGCAGCAGCGCCGCAAGGACGCCAACCCGGTCTGACGGGGGCCTAACGGACGAAGACGTTTCAAAGCTCCATTGTCACTAAAACTAAATCCAGATCAGACATCACTCCAGTCTTAAACAAATTACAATGGCTTCATGTTGGAGACAGGATTAACTTTAAAATATAATCTTTAATTTAGTGCTCTATTAACAAATCTGATCCAAATACTAGTATTATTGTATCATTACCTATAGGTGAAATTGGCACGTTATTCCCGATTCCGGATTCAAATAACAAATAACGAGCCAGCTCGTTATTCGGCATTAGTTAATAACGAATAACTAATAACGAGCCAGCGCGTTCAAAGGCGTTTTCTAGCTGGGGCGGTGGAGACGTCGGCCTCCTCGCCAAAAAAAATCAAAGAAATTGGAAAAATAAAATGGGAGAAAAATGTTAAAACCGACGGGAAAATGAAAACGTACCCTAGTTAGGGGGCCCTAAAGGCAGACAAAAGGGCTCCACGTCTGACAAAAGGACTCCTCTGGCCAAGTGAAATATGGCGGTATATTAGTGCCAAAATTCTAACATGCTATGGTCTAATTTCTTACTTCTGTTCATGTAATTTCTAACCTCCATTCATGCAACTTCTTACTTCCATTCATGTAATTTAATTTAGAATTTAAGACAATGTATAATCAAACTTCTTTATTTGTTCAGTGTAAATATCAATTCTATTTCATCTTATTTTTAATATTGGGGCGAAAAATGTCTACTTCATTGTGGTATTACATGTTAAGCATGAACGGCAAACAAATTTAGAATTTTGTTACTTCTACCTAGCAACCATCATTATGACATCGTTTGGTGTCGCCACTGCGTGCTCAATTGGGTGATTGCGCACCCTATCGGGACCATTATTTGGTATAAACGACCCATTCTTCGTTTGGTTGAAGGTTGGAAGGCGTGCTGAGAGAGAGAGAGAGAGAGAGAGAGAGAGAGAGAGGACACTTAGTATTAAACCCAGTATCTGTGTAGGCCTATTTACAACATTTATACCCTGTCAGGCGCGGATCCAGGATTTATTGCGGGGGGGGGGGGGTCTAGGTTTGATAATTTCTTAACTAATTGCGCTCAACCAATTAACGGGGGTTTGTTTCTCCCCCAGAAAAATTTGGTAAATTAGATTCAATTTGGTGCATTCTGACGTATTTCCGGAAGGTAAATTCCAAAATTACAGGTCTAAAAATCGCCAATAAAATCGCATAGATTTAAGTTTCAAATTTTCAAGCTTGAGCGGGGGGGGGGGGGGGGGGTCCGGACCCCCTGGACCCCCCGGCTGGATCCGCGCCTGCCTGTGTTAATATAGACCAACTGCATATAAATATTAATTATTGGCTCTACCGTAAAAAAAAATAAAATAAAATTCTCCAAATCCCGTTTAGCTTATATTTGAAATAGAAAATGAAATGAAATGAAAGAGGGTTTAACGCCCTACTGTTCTGTTCCTAACCGGGCTAATGGAGACGGACATACGCCATACAGTGTGCTTTAGGGAAATATTGCCCGGAGAGCGGATCTACGACCTGGACTTATATCGAAGTCTAACGGTCACGGGATCTTTTACGTGCACGCCAGCATGTATATGGAACCTCGGGTTTTCATCCCATCGGAACGACAAGACACTAATAAGGGGGAACCACGCCAGAAAATCTGGATGAACATTTTTCGACCAATGCAGGGATCGAACTCCCGACCCACAGCCTAGCGAGCCTGCGTCTTACCCACTTAGCCACGGTATTCGAAATAGTATTTGCAAACCATACATTTATATCACGTTCAATGTTGTTTAGAGAGTAGGATGGCCGAATGGTTAGCACGTGCACGCTGTAACATAAGGTCTGTCGATTTCCCGTTTTTACGTGACATGGAGCAGGGCGGCCTTTCCAACCTCGTGGGTTTTCTCCGGGTCCTCCGGTTTCCTCCCACTGCTAAACACTCCTACGCGCAAGCGAATTATTGAAATACAATTGAACGGCGTTAATACCGAAATGACCTGGTTGGTGTCGAGTGGATGTTAAACCTCATGTCCCCATCTCTCTCTCCCGATGTTGTTTCCAATTTTAACACTCAGGCAAGCCACTCAATCTGACGAAGAGCGAGTAGTTTGTATCAATAGAATGGTCCCGATCAGGTGCTCAATCGCCAAACTGAGCACACGGTGGCGACACCAAACGATGTCATAATGATTGTTGCTAGGTAGAAGTATCAAAATTCTAAATTTGTTTGCCGTTCATGCTTAACATGTAATAACACAATGAAGTAGACATTTGTCGCCCCAATATTAGAAATAAGATGAAATAGAATTGATATTTACACTGAACAAATTAAGAAGTTGAATTATACATTGTCTTAATTTAGAAATTACATGAATGGAAGTTAGAAGTTACATGAATGGAGGTTAGAAATTACATGAATAGAAGTAAGAAATTAGACGATAGCATGTTAGAATTTTGGTACTAATATACCGCCATAGTGAAATGGTCCCGAGTCCGAGTCAATCGTTTTATATACTGTTACTGTCGAATCCATTACTGAATGAGAATGCAGTCATTGCATTGGCATAAAAATCATCAATCAAGACGCCCCCCCCCCTCCCGCGAACGAGGGCCCCTAAAATAGTGTAGCCTCCGCCATGATAAACCTTAAACGCCCCTGAGCACGTCATTCGGGACTTGCCACAAACACAGACCGACTTACGTTGCATCTGACCATTTCCTCGCTACCCCCGATCATTGGGGTAAACGCTGGGTGGCCGACTAAAAACGAGACGACCGTTTGTCGCGTGAATAGCATGTTCACTGGTTTGTTGGCGTGCACTGGGCAGTCCTGTCCTGCACTCACCCGTTTTATTGTCGAATCCCGAATAACGTACTGGCTCATTATTCGGGATTCGCCATCAAAACAGAACCATCTATCTTGAATCCGACCATTTCCTCGTTGGGTGACCGACCAGCGCGGAGACGACTGTTTGTTAAGCGAATAGGGTGCTGACTGGTTTGTTACAATATACGGGACAGTCATCTCCACCAATCACCTGTTTTATTGCCGAATCCCGAATAACGTTCTGGCTCGTTAATCGGGTTTCGCGAATAACAAATAACGAGCCAGCATGTTATTCGGGATTCGCTACTAAAACAGAAGATCTATCTAGCATTCTACCATTTCCTCGTTGGGTGACCGTAGAGTAAGTGAACGTTGGGTGACCGACCAACAACGAGACGACCGTTTGAAGAGCGAATAGCGTGTTGACTGGTTTGTTTGCGTGCACTGGGCAGTCCTGTCCTGCACTCACCTGTTTTATTGTCGAATCCCGAACAATTTGCTGGCTCGTTATTCGGGATTCGCAAATAACCAATAACGAGCCAGCACGTTATTCGGGATTTGCCCCTAACACAGAACGATCTGTGCATCCGACCATTTCCTCGTTGGGAGACCAATTAGCACGGAGGCGACCGTTTTTAAAGCGAGTAGGGTGCTGACTGGACTATTCCGTTATAAGCAAAGTCTAAAAAATAAAAGTCCGAGTATTTAAAATATCGACGAATGTGGTATTTACCTTGTCTCAAAATTTCAGCTCAAAATATTGAGTCATTTGGGCGTGAACGTCAAAACTGCCTATCCGGACCCTTTTATGAATTCGGGTCTATTTTTTCGTTAATGACCTGATAATCGTTTATTGAGAGGTCTGTATAGTGAATGACCCATGTACTGTACTTGATATCGAAAGGTAAATTTCACCTACACATAAAAAAGCCTGGTTTTACGTAGACACCGCAGAATACAGCTTGGGACACCGGTTTCCTTTCCAATTGAAGGGTTTAAGTTGTTTGAAAACGTATCACAAATACTGAGTTAGTTTCTCTGCCCTTAGGAAAAGGATTTTAAGTGATTTTAACACAAAATTAAGCAGTTTTATTCTCCAAAAAATTATCGGGATTAGCCCTTTACGAGTGTACGGGACAGTCATCTCCAGCAATCACCTGTTTTATTGCCGATTGCCGAATAACGTGCTGGCTTGTTATTCGGGATTCGGCAATAAAACAGGTGGGAGGTAGCGTAGGCCAGGTCTACTGTCGAATCCTGAATCTCAACAACGAGATTCGGGATTTAGTAATAAACCAAAGTGGCAACGTGTATCGTTATTGGATGTACTTACCTACAGGTTCCTAAACGCGCATTACCTATCAGAAGGTAAATTGTTATTAAATGTACCCACCTATAGGTACCTAAACGCACATTACCGGTGTCTTGATTCTATAAAATGTGTTAACGGCGAACAAACGAAACGCAAGCAAGCAAAAAAAAAATAGTGATAATGCGACTTGATGTTCGGGATTCGTTTTCTGTAAAATTCAGAACGAAACGAAGAAGTGCTATGTTCTGATAATACGAGAAGGCGTCTATTTTAGATTTCATTTAAAGATATGTCTTCTAATCACTTAATTCATTAAAAATTCACTTCTCTGTATGAAAAAAATACGAGAAGGCGTCTATTTTAAATTCATTTAAATTTGTCTTCTATACGTCATAGATTTGTAATTTCTTGTTTAATACCGATATATATAGTATGCAATCATCTCTAGTTTGTGATTCTTCATTAATCCAATTCCTTAAAACACTACTACTTGTTGTAATTTAGTACCCACAACTTTCAACTGTACCTGTTCTTTTCTTTCCATTGTTGATATAATGGTTCAGGCCTATAAATACATCCATTTTGTTCTATTCTATCTAGACCTATCAATCTTTTATCTTTGGGATAATATTGTTCCAAGTTGTGGATAAATTACAACAAAATTTAAACTGCCAAGGAATGTTTTCTAAGCATATCAATTTATAAAAGACCACTCGTCAGTCCTTCTTGACGTACAAGTAAGTCAGTCAATGGATTCTATTTAACCGTCTTCACAAGGTCAAGTTATTATGACATAGACCTAACGGACATACATCATACTTTGTCCTAGGACATCAATTTTTGCCCGGATAGAAACTGAACATGTACAAGACTGGTCTGATAGCCATACCTCGTGACTCAACGACAGACCACAGGACCCAGTAATGTCGCATAACACAATTGACTTGTGTATAGAGAAAGAAATGGGATTGAACGTAAACTCAACACAAACTAGGTCATTTCGGGACTAGCATATGGTTTAATTTTATTTCAATAATTCGCTTGCGCGTAGGGGTCTTTAGCAGTGGGAGGAAACCGGAGTGCCCGGAGGAAACCCACGAGGTTGAGAAGGCGCCCCTATCTCCATGTCACATACGCTCACACCAGTGATCGAAACCACAGCCGCAAGCCAGCTTGGGGTCGAAGCGCGGCACTCTAGACCACTAGGATATCCCACCCACCCGACTAGTGTATAGATGTATGTTGTAATATCTGGACCTTGTGAAGACGTAATAATTCAGATGTCATCATCAACTCTATATTCGAGTCGGGTCGAGTCTCAAAGCCCAATTTGATTGTAATACACATCAATATTTCGTTTCGTTTTTTTGTACTTTCGATGGCCTACATGAAGATCTGAAAAGTTATACTTGAAGGTGGTGTCAGGGATCAGGTCGGCGTTGACATTTCTAGGGGTTTACCCACATTTCCGTGCATGGCATGACAAGAAGTCGTCGTAACAGACAGTTTCATAGGCTAATCCCTAACTTCAACCAAAACGCCAGTAATATAAGAACTCTTCCAGATCCTAATGTAGTAAAGACAAGTAAAACAAAGTTTTAAACTATAAAAAACGAAACGAAATAGGACTATCCGATACATGTAGAGATAAAACCATTATTACTACACCTGTCCATGACCAATCAGTCTTACTCCCTGAAGAGGAGTTGGAAATTGAATTCTTCATTTCAGTTGTATTTTAGTTGGAAAAGAAACCTTATTACAAAAAAAAAACAATCTTGCGGTTTTAAAAAAATCTAATCTCTATTCACTGTCTGAGACAATAAAACCCTGACCAATGAAACAAAAGTATCCTTAAACTACATCATTTCAAGTTTCATAATTAAGGCCCCTGGTTTTTGCACTTAAAATACGAATTTTTAGGCTCATCAGACTTCACCGTGCTGTTCTGTACAGCAAATGAGGTGAGCTGACTGCAGTTTGATTAAAATAACGGTGCAACCGACCGCTTCTAAATGTACCAAGACAATCATCCGACTATCCTTAACAGTTCTAGAACCATCTTTCTTTAACAGTTCCAGAACTATCTTTAACAGTTCCAGGAACTATCTTTAACAGTCCCAGAACTATCTTTAACTCTTCTTTTACAGTTCCAGAACTATCTTTAACAATTCCAGAACCATCTTTAACAGTTCCAGAACCATCTTTCACAGTTCAAGAACTATCTTTAACAGTTCTAGAACCATCTTTACAGTTCCAGAATTAAACTCCAGTTTTTACTTTTGTTACTTGATTTTGCTTTTTCAGCAAAAAGAAATTCAGATCCGTAAACAGTTTAATGAGGCAGTCAAGAGAGAGAGAGACAGACACAGAGAGAGATAGAGAGAGGGGGGGCGAGAAATGGGGTTTAACGTCCACTCGACACAAGCTAGGTCATTACGGGACTAACATATGGTTTAATTTTACCTACCAGTGCCGCTGTCTGTAAACATGATAAACGTTGTATTGGTGTGATGTTTTAGTTTAACCCCGTAAAATATGCCAAACAATGTTTACAAAAGACTGAGACTTTAAACAACATTTATGGGGGTACCCCCCCCCCTTGCCATTGCGGACCCCCCCCCCCCCAGCACATATATTTCACGGCTACGCCCCTGTATATATCTGATGATACAAGTGATGCCTCAGATGGGGAAGGTAAGTTCTTATATATATAATATCCAACAAGGACTGACTTACCTACTTTAGATGAAACAATATTAAATATAAGTTGATAAACTGTAAATATAGTATAACATGTTATATATTACAGATACACGTCAACAACAACAACAATTATTAAAAGCCTGTCTACATGGTACTTTGGATGATATAAAAAAAACATGGTGAACATAGATGTTAACGTCGGAGATGGATGGGGCGAGACACCGTTATTTATCTGTTGTTCATTAAGTGTAAGTCCTGTAGATAAAATACAATATCTAGTCAGTCATCAGGCAGCTATTAACGCTAGTGACAGTTATAATATTACCATCTTAAACAGGGCATGTTTACATGGTACTTTATCTACAGTAAAATATCTAGTTGGTTGTTTACATCTAGATCTACATGTCAGGAATAAAGATGGTAAAACACCCAAAGATTATTGTAGGATCTCACGCACTGAATCACATGAAAAGATCAAATATATCACAGATCAAGGGAAATATATTAAAACTTTAAAAGTAAACCATCGTTTTTCAGGTCTTTATTTAGACGTTAAACATTTTTACACATCAAATGAAATGAAAGTAAAATAAATAATTTATAACAATTCATGTAAACTAGTCAACCTAATGTTATTGTCTCTAGTCATACAATTTACAGTTTTATTGTCTCTAGTCGACAGTTAAAACTACTGATGACGTATTAAACTGTCTCTAGTCAACTGTTAAAACTACAATATTACTACATCATTAAAGCTACTGATGACGTATTCGTACTTTATCGACAGGACTTACAGACTGCAATTCTTAATGGATCATCATGGAACATGTTATATTTATTACTTATAACCATACGGATGACAACTGTTAGTTTTGGTGCATACCCGACCCCTGTCTGTAAATTTGGCAAAACAAACCCACCGCCTAGCCATCTTTGTCTCTTGTCACATTACAGTTGTTTAAATCATTTCATATTTCATTCTTTTCATTTTGAAAGTACCAGACCAATCAAAGCAGAAATGTGAACGTATCATGCAGCGTTAGCTTTGCCCTTGTTTAATGTATATTGTTGCACAAATTAGAAATTTCCTCGATTCTGATTGGTCGAAAAGTGTGGTCGAATGGACAATAAACCCCCTCTGAATTATCGCGGCGAATTACTGCGTATAAATATTCCAGTGTACTTTTTTTCATTTTTGTGCTCAATGATCTTCCTCAACTCAAATCTTTATTGGCAAATATCTTCAAAAAATTCTGCACATATGACTAACACACCATTTTCAAACATCATCTTTTATGAAAACACATTTCTGAAATACATAAAACAGTAGAAAATCAGTCCATATATTAATTAAAACCGTTTTCAGGTATCTAAATATATTCGTAACTAGGCTGTCACAGTATGGACAATTTTTTTTTTTTTTTTTTTGGTAGGATATAGCTTCACTCACCAATCAATTTTACTTAATCCGGTGGATTTTTTTATTAAATCACGGTTTGATCAAAGTCTGGCTAATAAAAGTCTGCAAATAAAATAATAAAGACTGAAAACTTACATGAAACTCACGAAGCGAAGAAACCTTTGTTGCCAAGAGTTACCCCTCTTTTAGTCTCGGATAGCAGGCCGGAATTATTTCTATCACGCTAACAACCGAATAACATTTTCTTTCATAATTCATTTACTAGACACTCGAGAATCCAGAATTTTAATTTTGAAGGAAAGCCAGGACAGCCTAAATCTGTGTTGAGAATATTTTGAAAAATCAACGCAAGCACGTGGGCAAATAACGGCTTTTTGAAATAGGTGTAAAATGTTTCCTAAATAGTTCCTAAGAAAATCCCTAAATATTTGAGCTACAATATCGATAAACACGTTCCTGTTACGTATTTATCGGGGGTTTATTGTCCATTTAACAAAGCATGGTTAAATGGACAATAAACCCCCTCTAAATACGTAACAGGAAGTGTTTATCTCCTAATTCTTTAGTAATAAAAGGCCATTGACCACCATTATAACAAGCTTCATTATTACCGCATAGTTATCAAGATTTAAATATTCGAAACCTTGAATATTTGTGAAATTCAAGCATGGTACGTGTCTCTAAAAGATTTGGGAGCGGTGATGGCTCGGTGAGTAAAGCACTATGTCGCTAACCCCTTAGCCAAGTTTAGGAGCAAAACAGTTGGACGTTAAACCCCATTTAATTTCATTTCTTTGTCAAAGAAAAATTATTCAAATTACGAATCAATTCTGATTATTTATGGATGAGGTACAACTTACCAACCGACAACTATTTGGATTAAATACATAGGCGTACGGGGAAATTTTTGACTGGGGGGGGGGGGGGGCGGTGGTGGTTGGTGCCCCAAAAATATAGTTAGGTTCTTAGTATGTTACACAATAATAATCATAGGCATACGGACTCAATGACAGTTAGGGGGGCAGAACCCAAATTGCCTGAAAAATTTTCGGGTTTACAGACGCCCCCCACTCCCCCTCAAGAAAATTTTGGAATATTGACGGCTGTTTTCCTTCTATTTCAACCCGTGAAAAAAGCAACTTCAAAGTGATCAAATTTAGCTTAATTAGGGTAACTTCAATTTGGTCAAATACAGTCCACCTGCTGACCCGAATTCTAAAAACAATCAATCGTCGCGGAGTATAGGGGCCTCACCCTCCGGAGAAAAATTTGAAAATTTAACCACCGCAAATGCGTTTTCTGCTATTCTAGCCCATGTCATTAACTCCAAAAGTATCCAATGGTTTTGTAACCGAAATCCCACTCCGAATTCCAACCATCCAACCAGACTGTTGTAGCTGCATTTACAAATACTAATCGATGCCCGAAAACTGTCGCACAAAGTAGAATGGCTCCAGACAAACTGTTTTAATCCATAGTCGACTCAGTACAAATTCGTGGTTGTCAATTAAAAGTAAAGTAAAATTAGTGTTTTAGGGCTCAAGGACAGTTAGGGAAGCAAACTAAACAGAAATTCAGGTTTACAGACAGCTGCGCCTGGTTTTTTTTCGATAGGCGAAGAAGCGGAGTTGACCTTGATAGACCTCCCAAGAAAATTTTGGAATATTTGACGAAACGCGTTTTACTGCTATTCCAGTCCGTAAAATTAGTGTTTTATTAGATTTTGGATGATATTGAGTTAGGGACTTAGCTACTTTAATATTATTAATACAAAATATAGGTTCACGTACATTGTACCATGCCTGTAGGATGGAAACGAAGTGTGCAGATTCTTTTACAAAGCTAACGGACCGAGTATCGACTATATTTCCGATCCGAATGCTGCTAAGGGTGTCTGTGTTTTTATTTAATCAAATCACGTATGAATAAATATGCATTTTAAGTGATTCTAGGGAGTTTTTACCAAATAAAAAAAAGTTTAATTTTTATTTGAAGGCTCATGACAGGTTCTACAATATCTCTTTTGCGATGAATAAGTTCTTGATTTCTAAATCATCAATAAAAGAGAACTAAATTTTATTTACTAGTAATATACATAACTAGAAACAGTTGTTTATGTAACTGTAAATCGTGGCTTACTGTACTGCAAACAAAAGAGGGTTTGAGTCATAAGATTTCTATTTAATTGCCTAACTATAGACACTCTGAATTTAAATTTGCTGTTAAATTGGACACATTCAAGAACACAATATTTTTTAATACAACTTTTACAAAGTACAATTGTGTGCCCAAATTTTCCCAGCATTTGGTGCCCAAAATGGGGGGGGGCGGCCGCCCCCCAGCCCCCCCCCCCAGCTCGTACGCCTATGGTGGGGAGATAAATGCGTATTCAAGAAATGAGTGTTTTCATATTTAGGTCTCATGGTTTGCAGTACAAAAGGCTTGTATTTGAGGAATTAAACACTGTAGGCTTTATTGTGAAGATGTTAAAATTTTAATAACAATGATAGAGAGATGTACAAAAACATCTGGTTGGGATTGGGTGTGGCAATATTAAATAGAAACGGTAAACACACACGAGGGACCATCCTATATCTATATATACCTCTGGGGACAGGTGGAGGGATTCGGTAATCATGAACCAGGTGGCAAGTTGTGTGAATCGATCATTGAATTGATATATGGTTGTTCGAGTCAGATAGTGGATAGAGGGATTCAATAGTTGAGTAGATATATCATCTAGGGGACGGTTGAAGGGAGTCTGTCATGTCCCAAGTTGAGTGTAGAGGGGGAGGGGGGGGGGCGTCTGTAAACCCGAAAATTTTTCAGGCAATTTGGGTTCTGCCCCCCTAACTGTCATTGAGTCCGTATGCCTATGATTATTATTGTGTAACATACTAAGAACCTAACTATATTTTTGGGGCACCAACCACCACCGCCCCCCAGTCAAAAATTTCCCCGTACGCCTATGCTCCCCACCCCACACACCTTACGAAATAGGGAGAGGGGTTTTACATAGGTTAAATCTGTTCCCCAATCCCATTCAGACAACCTGAATAAAATATTGTTTAAATAAAACTTCAGCAAATAAAGGACGGTGTCAAAAAAAACTCCATGTAAACTTGTGTTCAATTCGGCATTTATACAAGGGAAATTATGGATTAAATTTTTGCAATGTGGGTGGAAATACTGAGCAGCTGATCTAGTTATATTAGGTCAAATAATTAAGAAAGATCATTTATTTATAGTTTAAAAGATTTGAAAAATAAACCAACAACATTTTATTCAAAGATACCGACATCTTATACTGTATGATATATCCGGAAAAGCTAAGCTGGAATATTTTTTACTGCATGTAAACCTTCAACAATCCAAACTATCATAATTTGTCTAAACTCGGTTCATGGTGTGGGCATTACAGGGTTACATATACTGCTAAGAATGGATACCAAAACGTTGGCTTTTCTTACAAGTAAATAGCTGATTATATTTTTTGTGTTCACTGTTCACACAGTTTAATAAAGGTTTAGATTCTTAGTATTAACCCCATTTTAGCCTTTTCCTGATATTCTATCTGGATTATCGACATAATTATTGATAGCATTTGACGCTCTAATTTATTCTTTGATAGCATTGGACGTTCTAATTCCTTCGGGGAGGTTGGGATAGCCTAGTGGTCTAGAGTGCCGCGCTTCGACCTCTAGCTGGCCGGTCACCTCTGGCTTGCAGCTGTGGTTTCGATCACTGCTAAAGACCCCTACGTGCAGGCGAATTATTGAAATAAAATTAAAACCATATGTTAGTCCCGAAATGACCTAGTTTGTGCAGAGTGGACGTTAAACCCCATTTCACTCTCTCTCACTAATTTCTTCTTTGATAGCATTTGACGTTCTAATTTCTTTTTTGATAGCATTTGACGTTCTAATTTCTTCCGAAGTTGTTAGTTTTAACCCTTTTTTGTTTAGCGTTTGACGCTCCACATTTTTGTAAAACAATTTTTTCATTCAGGTTGTTTGAATGGGATTGGGGAACAGGCTTAGCCCATGTAAAACCCCTCTCCATAATATAATTTGTATACATATATTATTAGTGCAAGATGGGTGTATATACATAGTTATAATGGCAAACACATACATATTATATAAATACAATATAATTGGTGAAAATGTGCAAGTATAGTAAGATTTTTAATAATAATAATAATAGGCAACGTTAGGAAGACTAGCCCAAATTATACATTAAATATTATGTGGTCGAGATTAAAATCTGTTTGACATATCTATAAACTTATGGACCTGATTAAAAATATTAGTGTTGTTAAAACATCAAGACTGTAGGTTGTGGAGCCAAATAGAGCAGTTTATATTTTTAAAAACATGCTGTAATTTATCTATGGTTTCTGTCCGTGCATTTGAATATAAGGAACATCTCAAAAGGTAATGGTCGGGATCTTCAAATATATACCCGTAGAGGCAGGCGGGACTGTCGGCAACCTGTCTTAGGAATTTGTGGCCCTGCAGGTCAGAGCATCGTAGTTGTAATTTATAATTTGAGGTTTCCGGTGACCGTTATAATAAAATGAGGGGACTTTGATATCAGATTTGGATAGATGATCGGAGAAAATTTTCAGAGGTCTAGAATTTCTTACAGGGGTACTGAGTTTATTCCATTCTCGTATACTGGGTGGGATAAAAGACTTAGCAAAAATTTCAGTATGACATCTAGGTCCTTTTAATTTGTGGGGGGTTGGAATGGCCTAGTGGTCTAGAGTGCCGCCTTGACCTCTAGCTGGCCTGTCACGTCTGGCTTGCGACTGTGGTTTTGATCCCTGGTGTGAGCTTATGTGGCATGGACATATGGGCACCTTCTCAACCTTGTGGGTTTCCGCCGGGCACTCCGTTTTCCTCCCACTGCTGAAGACCCCTACGTGCAAGCGAATTATTGAAATAACATTAAACCAGATGTTAGTCCCAAAATGACCTAGTTTGTGTCGAATGGACGTTAAATCCCATTTCTCTCTCTCTCTCTATCTATCTCTCTCTCTCTCTCTCTCTCTCTCTCTCTCTCTCTCTCTTTTAATTCGTCTTCATTATGTAGGGAATACATGTATTTGTTTGTAGGTTTAAAGTTAATTGGATTCTTAAGATAAGGAGGGCTTAGGTTAGCGGTGATTTTGTAAAGTAATTTTAATTTATGACGATTTCGTTTTTCTTCTAATGGAATAAACCCAGTTTCTCCATAGAGGAAAGCATGGCTAATACCCCTAACTTTCCCCGCAAATAGTGCATCAAGCTGAAGGGATTCGAGAGTATTAGATAAATAGTCAGTGCACCCCCCCCCCAGATAACATCGGTACGTGTGGTAGAATGAAGGAAGAATATAGGGTATGTAGCGAAGACTGTTTACTAATTTTTAAACTTTGTTAATTATACTATAAATGTGGCTGCTCCATTTACAATTGCTTTGGAAGATAAGTCCAAGATGTTTATGTTCAGTTACGTACTTTATTCCTATTGTGTTCATTACAAGGGGTGGATTCGCAACATCACGTTTAGTGGAGAAGGTTAAGGTTTCTGTCTTGAGTGGGTTAAAAGTTACTAGCCATGTTTCTGTCCACGAATTGATTGCTTCGAGATCTTTGGTGAATGTAAGTGCGTATGCCTCTGGGTCATCTATTTTTAGGTACAGAGAGGTATCATCAGCAAATAGTCGAATGTTCGATTGTATATCATTGACAATGTCTGGAACACCGTTTATGTTTTTACTATGTTTATACACCGAATACAGCAAACTACAGAGGTTACATACAGGTAACTACCATATCTATGATAGTACTTTATACATCGAATACAGCAAACTACAGAGGTTACATACAGGAAACTATAATATCTATGATAGTACTTTTCGAGTTATTAAAATATCCATGGTCTGAGTTTAATATCCTTTCTAATTCCTGATGTGTTCACCCTAGCCTCTAAGCCGACGAGGCTATGGGTATGGCGATTCCCTGAAATCCGAATGATATCTGAGGGTAAATCAAACCCGCTGTCTCATATTATAGGAAGTGTAATGCGTCAGCTATTAGGGCGGGGCAATTACCATTTTTGGGATGTAAGTTTTTCTTATAGGCACTTTTCTAGTTAATTGTACTAATGTGTGTACGAGATGACTTGGCGATAGTACCCTACTTTCCAGAAATGGATATTGACATAACTATCTGTGAGTTAGTCTAAGATAGTTGTATAATAATGCAAGCTACTTCATTACCCTAGTTTTCGTCATACATCATGTAGGTAAAGATTTCTTTATTAAACAGAACACTTTTCGTAGAACTAAAATAACCCTATAGTATTATACTAACTTGTGACGTCAATTAGAAGACTTACTATTTATTATTCAATATTATAAAATCGCAACACTCAAATATCTATACAACTATAGAAAAGGCGACTTTCATTTATAACAATTTATACATTTCAATAGAGCTCCACATTCTAAACCGCTTTGTTTCTTTTACACACGAACACAATATGAAAAGGTCAACCTATTATTTTCAAATAACCCAATAGTTTAATGTAGTCACCTATCCAGTTTATTGTGCACGATGCAAGGTATACATGCTGTTTCAATAATACATGATACCACTTCGCATTTGATGAGTTGGCAGGGTTAATATAATTTGATGAGTCAGCAGGGTTAATACAATTTGATGAGTTGGCAGGGTTGATACAATTTGATGAGTCAGCAGGGTTAAAGGAGCTACATCGCTAACATTTGGGACCTAGAAATTGACTCAAGTGGGTCACAACGCATATAATAAGGTAATATGAGTGTATATAAACTGATTTGCATTCAATGGTTTCCGTTTTTACTCTAATTTCAAATCAGTTATATTCGGCGAAATAAACCAGTAGTGTCAACCTAAGGCATTTTTTTAGCGTCTAGTTATTCCAGTCTACATACGCCGTTTGATTTGGTACAATGTTTCTAGCCTCGTTCCTCGAGTCTCTTGCTAGAACTGAGGCTGAAACGCATTATGGTACCAATGGTAAAATATTCATTTTGTCTTAAATATTTGATATCAGAAGCCCATCTTTTTCCGGTTAGATCACAGCATTAATTTTGATTTAAATTGACAAATAATTCGTGTTTTCAATGTTGAAGATTTTGGATGATACTGACTTAAAGACTTAGCTCCTTTAATACAATTTGATGAGTCAGCAGGGTTTTTATAATCTTGCTCTGCTTTTTTAAAATTATGTTATTTATAGTTTATTTTTTCTCATTAACAATGGATTAAGACTTGCTCTTGTTAATGTCATCCGCAAATCGTGTTTCAAATTCCACCTGGTTGGCTTCGGGCGTATGTCTTTTAGCGGAAAATACATTTCAAGATTATTGCAACTGTGTGGACTATCCTAAACTCACTATTTTAATCCATAACGTCTCATATCCAGGTTTTTGTCATTATTGAATGTAATTATAAACCGGTATATAAAATCCTAGTGATTCAATTCTACTTATTATAAACCGGTATAATTGGTTTCATTCTAGTTATTATAAACCGGTATATAAAACCCTAGTGATTCAATAGTTATTATAAACGGGTATGGTTGGTTTCATTCTAGTTATTATAAACCGGTATAATTGGTTTCATTCTAGTTATTATAAACGGGTATAACTGGTTTCATTCTAGTTATTATAAACGGGTATAATTGGTTTCATTCTAGTTATTATAAACGGGTATAATTGGTTTCATTCTAGTTATTATAAACCGGTATAATTGGTTTCATTCTAGTTATTATAAACCGGTATAATTGGTTTCATTCTAGTTATTATAAACCGGTTTCATTCTAGTTATTATAAACGGGTATGGTTGGTTTCATTCTAGTTATTATAAACCGGTATAATTGGTTTCATTCTAGTTATTATAAACCGGTATAATTGGTTTCATTCTAGTTATTATAAACCGGTATGGTTTGTTTCATTCTAGTTATTATAAACCGGTATAATTGGTTTCATTCTAGTTATTATAAACGGGTATAATTGGTTTCATTCTAGTTATTATAAACCGGTATGGTTGGTTTCATTCTAGTTATTATAAACCGGTATAATTGGTTCCATTCTAGTAACCTGGTCTTGTATCAACTATAAAGTTGATATTTACAATGTTGATATGATAGTGTGGCATACAAGATACAATATATATATATATTCTGCATTATATTTATGTTATAAAAATATGAAATATACAAAATTGAAATGAAATTGGGTTTAAAAACCTCAGAAGGAGATAATTTATTGGACCATGATGGATGTTCTACGCCCTTCATTCTACCTACCTGGTTTATAGAAATCATGACGGAGACTATTTTGGATTCAAATTAAATCTGTTTAAATGATGAGATTAAATTATATTAAACCACTGACTTTAACGTTTTGAATAGTTTGTACTTTCATCTCATAGATACGTGAGATGGACGTTAAATAGAGATCTACTGCTCAGTTATCAAATCGCGATCCCCCGCAATCCTGGGTATAGAGCATAACAGGATTTGCGTCTTCTGGAAAGTTTCATTCTAGAAATCGTACTTCTAGTATAGAATCAGGCCTCTTTGTTTTTCATCGAATAGTTATTTGAAAAGGGAGTACGATGTGGATTAACAACATGTAATTATTTTTTTTTTGGGGGGGGGGGAATTATATCAAGGTCCTTGACAATAAAAATATAAATCATTGCTGTCAACACTTGATAAACAGCTACACAAGCTTTGTATTAATGTTTGATTTTACCACCTAGAAACAGATCAATGGAGTGTTTATAAATAGTTTGTATTTTGAATGCCTCTTTTTATTAAATGTAAAATAGACCAAGTTTATTCCTTCAACACAATAAAACGTCCTGTATAAAGAAAGGCTGAATATTTAAACGTTCATTTTGATAAAAGGAAAAGGGACAAAAGAAATTCGTAATACAAACGCGTGCTAATATATAGGACGGAAGAAATTTATATCCAAATAAGGATATATGCTTATTTACTACCAAATATGGCTATGTATTGGGTATTAGGCGTCTTTATAACAGTTCTATGTACGGTCGACAATAAACTAAGACTTGACAATTTTATAAATATCATATAAGATATTTTTTCGTTGTTTGGTAGGGGCGGGGCTTGTTATTGCTTATTACAATCCAATACATTATTACTATTATGGGCAGTTGATTTTAATTAAGATTATTTAAAACATAAGCACGTCCTTGTATGTAAAGACGTCACTTTGAAATGATTCTTCGGGAGAATAAAGTTAAAACAGAGGGCTTCAGATCATCACGGAGAAAAGAAAAGGCCATTGGTGAAGAAAATGAATCCACTTGCTTTTTGTAGAAATGGGAAAACCAATAAAATACACTCGTCTTGTATACAGATAATATATACGACATTATCTTGATCTGTTGACAAGTGTTACTATGACAACCAAATAGACAAATAAGTTATTAAAAAAACACACACAAAGAGCCAAATCTGCGGGTGTTTTCTGGCTTCTGGTTTTAACTTCCTTCTCAAATTTTGAAAGTGTTCACCTAAGCCAGTGACATCGCCGAAAATGTTGAAATCCATGACACGAGTTCGCTTATAGAAAGCTGACAGTTACTTATGGTAATCATTTGCAGTTCCCTGTTTGATCATCTGTGTGCTATCAGAGCACCAAGTCACTGTCGCTTACTGAAGACCCTGTTGCACTCCTCTGCGATCACACTGGCGCTCCTAGGGTCCGTGTTCGTCGCTATAAGCTACCTGTAGTGCCAAATCTCGGAAGCGCTATGGATCAGTCCTCTTACAAGAACGGTGTAATAACGCAGTAAAGTCAGAATGTTGCTCTAGGTAACTCCCTCTCAACCTGGGAGTTTCCATTTCCTCTCCAAGTCGTTTGGCAGGATTAATACAATTTGATGAGTTATCAGAGTTAATACAAGTTGATGAGTTGGCAGTGGGTTAATACAATTTGACGAGGGTTAATACAATTTGATGAGTTGGCAGGGTTAATACAATTTTGCTCTGCTTTGTTATCAATTATGCCATTTATAGTTTCCTTTTTCTCTTTAACAATGGCTTAAGACTTGCCAAATAGAAATAATTTGAGGTTACATTTCACTTTGAAAATATATTTAATCTAGTGCTATAAACAAATCATATTGCAGATGATTCAAGCAACTTAAAATAATACAAAATACAACATCGCTTTCATTATGACTAAAATATGACGGGGTTTAACGTCCTACTTTTCTGTTCCGACATGTTTACTATGACGTCGTTTCCATAATTTACATTTTCCCTGTAATTTTGAGTGATATTTATCATAGAAAATTATTTTACAAGCATTTAATTTTTTTTTATTGTCGTTGTTGTTCAAATGAAAACATGAATAGTCTCACTGTTATTGTTTAAACTTATTTTCTTTTGCTATGGATCTTTTTTTTTTTTTTTTGATATGGTCTCGGTTTTTAATTAGACCCTACCTAATGTAAATATGGTGACCAAAACAAACCCTCTATCTGATGTCATGTGGCGTTGCAGGCGCGGACCCAGAAAGGGTGATAAGAGGGGCACCTCCACCAAATGAAATTATTCGAGATTATCGCTATAGTTGCTCTAACCACATGGCCTTATATGTGTTTCTGACTAGTTTTAGTTTGGAGGACCTGAATTTTCTCATTTTGACGTGTTTAAGGCGTCGAATTTGACACACGGGATCACTTGCTAGCGACTTCGATTGCGGCTCCAAGTGCGTGGAAACTTTGGCATTATATTGGCGCCCCCAACACTCGGCTGCACCCCCACTTTTAAAATTCAATACACGACCCTGTACACCACACTACATTTACGTCATCTATGGTCCGAGTCCGGTATTGTCGACGCATATTATTGAGTCTGTTTTTAACTTTGGGTTAGGATTATAACAATTATGTATTACTGTCATGTTAGACTCAATTTGGATCCAATAACCTCTCACCGTCATCTCTATATGACGTTAAAGCCTCACTAGTTTGGGGGCGAAACGATTCATCGACTCGAATACCAAGACGTAGACAAAGTAAACTTCTAAGACCGGTAATCCGAGTCTAACTTAGCATGTATTTAGAAAGTTCCGCATATATTTTAGGCTGTGATCTAGCCACGAAAATCGTTTCATTTTGTCCCAGCAAATTCCAGGCGAAAATCTGACGCTTTGCTGCACAAGTAAACAAGTAAGTCGTCACTGTAGTACACATTTCTATTGCAATGTTTTGTACAATCACACCAACACTCGAATTACGCCTCGGACTATATTTGTCAAGTGTAGCCATAATGTGGTGAAGAAATCATATTCTAAGCCAATCAGAAACCATAAAAGCAATCAACGTCATTAGATCAGGGGTCAATAGCCATAAATAGACCAGGGAATACCTTTTACGAGACGGAACACGTAGGCTTGTTTACATTTGTATGAGAGAATTTTTTCTGCAAATATGCCTGAATTACGGGACAATAACATCAGATAAATGTTGTGCTGACACCGTGAACACGGCTAGCCTCTGATTTGCGGAAAAAATATGGTCAAAAGCCAAATTGTATCAATGAATGTGATATTTCCTGGAAAAAGTATTTTTTCCATTTTATTTCAATACAACAATATGCAAAAGAAATATAAATATAGTATACAGATGAAAACGTTTTTGGCATGATTGAAATACTGGTTCGGTATAATAATTATATATAATGTTGAGAAAAAAACAAAAAAAAATAATACTATCTACATGAGCACACTGATACAACAGAATATTAATAATGATTCACCTAACAACCATGAACATGCAATTATACTTGTTTTTAAATAAAAAAAAAACAATAAAGACATATTATAAGAGATGTCAAATAAGTATACATTTATTTTATAGAAAGAAATACAGTACTAAAAAATAGAGAGAGAGAGAGAAATCGGGTTTAACGTCCACTCAACACAACCAGGTCATTTCGGGACTGACATATGGTTTGAATTTTATTTCAATAATTCGCTTGCGCGTAGGGGTCTTTAGCCGTGGGAGGAAACCAGAGTGCCCGGAGGAAACCCACGAGGTTGAGAAGGCGCCCCTATCTCCATGCCACATACGCTCACACCAGGGCTCGAAACCACAGCCGCAAGCCAGAGGTGACCGGCCAGCTAGCGGTCGAAGCGCGGCACTCTAGACCACTAGGCCATCCCAACCCCCCCTACTAAAAAATAAGAAATGAATGCAATTTTATATACTTCCTCATACAGTATTCAACAACAACACTCGATGGCATGAGACTTCTCTGATATTAAATAGATTAAAATGATTCAGCGATACTTTGATTTAATCAAATATGGAGGACCGACACTTAGCTTTGATCAAACAGTACAGTGGTTGAAATTGTTGAACATGTCTGTCAAACCTTTAAAGGCTAATATCTTTGCTTGCAATAGAGTAATTTGAATGAAATTTTCAAATTATTCATTTTACATTATCTACTTTTGAACTATTATCTTATATAATGTATCTTTAATGAAAAATGTATATAATAATAATAACATCATTTATATAGTGTATTAATACTGGAGAATGGTTTCTAATCTGCTTTTCAGATTTTTATATCCACAGAATCGGGCCCGTCGCCAGCTCATAAAATTGGGGGGAGTGGAGTACAGAATTTTTTGGAGGGGCTGAGGATGTGGCCGGCTAAGAATACTCCTAAGAAATCATCAATTTTTTTTTTGGGGGGGGGGGGGCTAAACCGCACAGACTACATGTATTTACACACAGATCAGGTCTTGTGTCCGTATACACTGTACAAAATTAAAAGATATATGCCAGTAAAGAAAAGTACATATAAGAGAAAAACAAACAGTTAACTAAATAAAATGGTTCCAGTAATATGAATAAGAAATGAAATGGAGTTAAACGCCGTCCTACTGTTCTGCTCTTATACATGTACTGGACTAATGAAGACGGGCATACGCTATACAGTGTACTACGAGGGAAATTTTGCCTGGGCACAGCACTATGGCCTACTCTTATATCGAATTCCAACTGCCTAGGGACCTTTTTACGTGCACACCAATGTTACACAGGAATTCGGTTTTTTGTCACATTTGAACGACTAGACAGCAGTCCTCGTACCTTGTCAGCCCCTCTGCCTGCACCACTGACAAGGAGAAATCACGTCTGAATTGAATTGGAATAAAAAAGGAAATATGTCAACTTAAAATAGCTAAATATGATATAAACATTTATCGACATGTACAGTACATTTAAGTAAAACAATTTTAAAATATTTAATGTAAAAACCACTTACAAAAATACATATGTATACAGGTTTAGGCCTACTCATAAAAATCACAATTTCATCAATGTGATTTGGCTGTCACTTTCATATTTGAACAATTTTCACAAATCCATACTAGAAAACTTTCACTTCTAAAAAATACATCTATCTGTAGCTCCTATATACATGTACTGGGTTAAGGAAGACGGGCGTGCGCTATACAGTTTATTATGAGGAAAATTTTGCCTGGGCACAGCACTATGGCCTACTCTTGTATCGAATTCCAACTGCCAAGGGGTCTTTTTACATGCACACCAATGTCCAAACCGCTTACAAAAATACATATGTATGTATACAGGTGTAGGCCTATTCATAAAAAATCATGTAATTTCATCAATATCATTTGACTGTCACTTTCATATTCAAACAATTTTCACAAATCCATACTAGAAAGCTTTCACTTGTAACAAATACAACTATCTGTAGCCTAATGCAGCCTGATTTGCATCCACAGAGAAAATATTGTTTGGTTCTTGGTCTCTATAGTCAACCTAACCCTGTCATTTGTTACAGTAGAGTTTAACAAGAAGGGCATAAATTTCTGCAGATACAGTACGGCAACTTTAAAGTAATGCACATGGTATTTCACCTCAATGGTGACACAGTCTTTTCCATAGTGGTCTTTTGTCTTGGTCTGAGTTGTCATACATTTAGGAATAGGAGAATATCTTCATCAACTTGCCTTTGCAATAAAATTGGAAAATGTTAAGATATGATCCCCTTAACAAATTAACCAGACCTATTATTCTTCTTCTTATTTCGCTGGTAAAATATTAGCTGCTCTAAACATAGTTCTTTATTCATACAAAGTTGTTGGGGTTTTTTTTACCTTGGTAATGTATGTGAGAAGTCTGTATTGTTAGAACGAGAGAGAGTTTTGTCTGCACATTCCTACAATTCTTTGTCCAACATATCAATATTTCCATCTAATTTGATCCACTGGTTAGCACATACCCTAAATTATTCCCAGTTTCTCACAGTAAACGGTTTTACATCGGTGTTTTAAACAAAATCTACACGGAGTATACAGTTCTAGTTATTCGTCCGCTTTTTTACTATCAAAACGTAAACAAACCGGTGACCTTTCACTCTACACGACCCGTTGACCTTTCGTCGTGTGCGTCTGATTGGTGAGCTTTGTCACGTGATCTATTAAAACCAAATCACCGCGCGAAATTCAAATACCATCGCACATTGATAAGTAAGCCCATTTTTATTTTACGTTTTCTGTCAAACGTCAAAGAATTGATAAAAGAAAAGTTGTGTGGAAATACAAAGTAATACTAGAAGAATTAGTTTATGTAGTTTGTTTTCCGCCTGAAAATCGTCGGGATGGAGCAACAGAAGCAAGCTTGCTAGAAATTCACATCACGGCCTATTTAGCTTGAGATCTATAAAAGAAGAGTTGATCATATATATAAATTTAACATCAAGTCTTAGTTTACATGTCATATATATTTGGAGTTTAGCAACAATTTAAAGTTTACTAAAGAAAAACAGGTTTGTTATATTCATAGAATTAAGCATATATTTTTTTAGATGAAAATAAAGTCGCAATCGGCGCTCCATACTCCGCGGCCATGACAGTATGTAGCTTTAGTCACTCCGGTTCTCCGTGATCATAATTATGGAGCGGAATTTTCCCCATAATTTTAACTTCTAACCTATTAATGTGCATGCTAATATGCACGTAACTTCTTATTCACAAAATGTTAAATATAAAAAACAAAAACCATTTTCCAGAGTTTAATACATACAACTTGATAGAATAATGATATCATTGGGGTATTTTCTGAATAGGTGAAAACATTAAAGTGTCCCTACTTGGTACAGGTATCAAGAAAAAACACACCTGAAACAAAAAAATTATATTTCAAAAGAACCTGCGTTGATTTAATGGGTTGTAAATTTATTTTGGTTAGAGATATCAGTAGTGGAACCATTTCTAGGGACAAACATGTACAATTAAATTTATTGACTTATTTTTAATTATTGCAGTTAGAAATTGTATTTTGTTCTATTTAAATTATTACTTTTAATTTATTGTAGTCAGTTTAGCATCGTTAACATTTATCATGGGGGGAATTCCGCTCCATACATGACTGGTAGTATTTTTTACCGCCATAGGTTTATACTTGGCAAGTTGCCAGTGACCTGTCTTTAATACAAAATATTATGAAAAGAATATTTTTATTTCTGACGCATAGATTCGTGTTTATAATAACATATCTATTCATGATTACACAATAAAACGTCTCAATGTATTTATTAATATTTCGATTCTTTCTTCAGTTCAACAATCAATCTATTTAATATCTCACGTGCAAATCTCACGTACACCAAGGAGGGTAAGTCCCGGGGAATTTATATTCAGTTTTTACCAATGTACCTTTATTACCTGGAATTTGTATGATACACTTAAGTACGCAACCAGACCTGTTTGCCCCCCCACCATCCCTCACTTTCCCAAGGCCTGATACATTGTCCCCCTCCCCCATCCCACCATCCCTCACTTTCCCAAGGCCTGATACATTGTCCCCCGCCCCCATCCCACCAGGAGGCCTGTATGTTGCCCCGCACACCGTATGATCATGGCGATGTCGACAACATAAAAAAAACAATATTGGACAGTATTTGTAGCGTTTTATTTTTAAAATATGTCAAGTCTAATTTTGTGATCAAACTGTCAAATGTGATTGTTTTTAAAATAATTTTATTATCTACTTGACTAGTTTTTATATATTATTTCAATTCTTAATGGTAATTATAGTTTATATACATATTAAAATTATACATGTATATTGTCTAGTTTACATATTAATTCAATTCATAATGGAATATTTTATATGGTCTAAATTTTGTTTGCCTTGGCTCGATCAGCGAAAGGCTCGTTTGCACCACCCCGCCCCACCCTCTTTCCATTTCAAAATTCCTGGTTTAACGAAAAGATCTATGGGCGGTTGCTGGGGTTTTAATGAACAAAATGTTTTAAAGTTATGTAGGCACCAGAAGAGTGATCCTGTAGGCTATATGATACTGGGCCTGTAGACTATATGATACTGGGCCTGTAGGCTACAGGATACTGGGCCTGTAGACTATAGGATACTGGGCCTGTAAGCTATAGGAAACTGAGCCTGTAGACTATAGGATACTGGGTCGGTAGACTATAGGATACTGGGTCGGTAGACTATAGGATACTGGGCCTGTAGACTATAGGATACTGGGTCGGTAGACTATATGATACTGGGCCTGTAGACTATAGGATACTGGGCCTGTAGGCTATAGGAAACTGAGCCTGTAGACTATAGGATACTGGGTCGGCAGTGAATCTTTAGGATAGTGGACCTGTAGTCCATAGGATACTGGGTCTGTACCTGTAGGCTGTTAAGTACTATACACATCAAATAACCAATTACAAGAGGGATAGAGGGTAACTTGCCTAACAGGTTTCAATTTCTATAAGTTAGTTACACGATAAATATGGCGAAGATATTTATAGTAACATTAGATATTATCTACCAATCATAGAGGACAGTGTTTAAATCACGCCTTATGAATTAGTCACCATCTACCAATCACAGGACAGTGTTTAAATCACTCCTTATTTGGATTATTTAAAGGGCCAATCCTGATAACTTTCTGAGGAATAAAACTGCTTAATTTTGTGTTAAAATCACTTAAAACCCATTACCTAAGGCCGACCAACTAACACGATATTTGTGATAAGCTTGTAAATAACTTAAATCTGACAGTCTTCATCTGGAAATGGAGACCGTTGTATTATACAGTATCTGGATAAAACCAGACTTTTTTCTATAAAAATCATATGTAGGTGAAATTTATCTTTTGTTATCAAGTACAGTACATGGGTCATTCACTGTATAGACCTCTCAAGAAATGTGAATCGATTATCAGGTCATCCAATGAAAAATTGACCCGAAATCTTAAAAGGGTTACGTGTCCGGATAAGCAGTGTTGACGTTCACGTCCAAACAACTCAATATTTTGAGCTGAAATTTTGAGACAAGATAAATACACCATGCCTCTATATTTTGGTCCATAAATTTCATAAACTCTCGGACTTTAATTTTTGAGACTCTGTTCTTATCGGGACTGTCCCTTTAAATGAATGTTTGAAATGTTACTAGGGGTGACAGTAAACACGTACAGTATATATCTAGAGGTCGACCAAGTGTCAGAAGCTTTCCAGACAGCAGTAGTTAAACATCAACCCATCAGAGGTAGACCAAGCGTCGAGCGTCAGAAATTATCCAGACAGCAGACGTTAAACAGCAAACCATCTAGAGTTGAGATTTGCTTCATATACAAGAACAAGAAAGGTAGATATGATATTATTGTATATTTTTAATATATCTATATAATAACTATATTGATATTTGATATCTTTATATAGTAGGAATTCCTTGAATGATAAATTTCTATAAAGGAGTATCAGTTTTATATTTCGTTTGCAAGTATTTACAAAAAATATATTGAATTAAAAATATTCGCCATCCACAAGTTATTAAACAAACCACTTCTCTGCATCATCTGGCCCATGAATACGCTATAAAGAGTGTTGTCACAGAAAGTAGGATCAGTAAAATTTGAAAACTAGATTCGATATGGTGCATTCTATCCGACCTAGTTACACAAGTTAAAAATATAGAAATATTGAACATTTTGTCTATAAGACCATAAGTTTCACACTACAATCTTGGTATGAATCCTAGCCAGCCCCTTGCAAAGACAAACAATCATTATAATATAAGACTTAAATTCAAGAAAACCTTTGAATACGGGCCTAGGTTGTTCACTCGTCCGTAATGCCAGAGCATATAAGTCAGGGAAAGAAATTCAATCTAATTTTAATTACATTTTATTCAATGTATTTTGATTTTAAGGCAAAAGACCAGGTGAAGTAAGATACCTATCTAAGTCCATTAAAGAAATAATAAAAATTCTGTTATCAAGATGTCGAGCTACCAGGGTAAGTGGAATTATATGATATTTATACGCTACCTACTTTACTCTCTGATTCACATTGATACAATTCAATATTTTTCTCCTGACGGACCAACAGGCGTATATCATATCTCTTGTTCTTTAACTATCCAAATTTTGAGTGCGTCTTTGGAAAATGAAATGAAATGAAAAATCCAGGCCCGTACTGGCTTGAGATTGAGATTGAAAGAAAGACAATATCGCCGAGCTTTGATGTAGTAGTGTATAAGGTTTCTCCTACCGATATGGTCAAGGAGAATGGTTTTTTTCCGATCATTTATAATCTTCGTATTGTTTAATCATGTTTTCCACCACTGTCGTATAATAAAGTTCGATGCGTTAAATTCATTTGTAAAATTTGACATTGTGATGACATTTCGTTGTAGGTTTCAGACAATATTTATACTACCACGAGCAGCTAGGCATGATTTATTTTTAACAACTCATTCCCATATATACATATTTCAAGTTAGCTGAGGATGAGCAGTAGTAGTTATTGCAACAAGATCTTGTAGATTTGTAGATTTCAGACAATATTTATACTACGACGAGAAGCAAGGCTTGATTTAATTTCAACAACTCATTCCTGTATATACATATTTCAGGTTAGATACAGATGATTAAGGCATGAAAGGTTATTGACATTTTATTTCAAGAATACAATTAATCTTGGTAATAAATTATTTATTCCAGGAAGACAAAAAGGTCGGATGCCTGAAAACGATTATTTGAATATTCGAGTAAATTACACCTCCCTATTGGATCATATCAAAGAACCAGTAAAACTTGGCACTAAATTATTTGAAAAACACGTATTCGACGCAGACGAAAAGGAAGAAATACAGAAAATTTTCAGGAACTCTGAAGATGGTCGCTGGGCAGCTGCTGACAAGCTACTGACGTATGTGTTATCAAACTGTGGTGATGCCTATGGTAAATTCATCCAATGTTTACGAGAACTAGGTTACAGAGACATAGTAAATGTATTAGAAAACACAACGAATGGTAAGTTTATTTCTATTTTTAACAAGAACAACACACACTATATATATATAAACATTGACAACTTATAAAAACATAAAAATACACACGTATCCAGGCGCGGATCCAGATGGAGGGGGGGAGGTGTCCAGGGGGTCCGGACCCCCCCCCCCCCCTGCTCAGGCTTGAAAAAGTTTTATGCGATTTTATTGGCGATTTTTAGACCTATAATTTTGGAATTTACCTTCCGGAAATACACACAGAATGCACCAAATTGAATCTAATTTACCAAATTGTTCTGGGGCAGTGCCCCCAACACCCCGTTAATTGTTTGAGCGCAATTATCAAACCTAGACCCCTCCCCCCTGCAAAAAATCCTGGATCCGCGCCTGGTACCGGTTCTGTTCGTATGTGCTTGAATAAATCTGATCGTTTCGAGAAATTACTTTTATTACTTCCATGATTAAAGATTGTTAATTATTCGACTAGACCATTTTAGGTGTTTTGACATTCATAGAAAATTACATCATAACTTAACTAAATTAGGCCTACAACAGATGCCTTTTATAAACATGACAATATACTGTATTTGATCATAGCAACACAAGACAGATTGTTACTATGAACAAACTATAATTATCTCCCTTATTATTGTTGGCGCTTTTTACAATCTAATTCATGACGTCAATTGGCAGACGATCACCTTTGTGTAACGTCATTAATTGGCAGACGACGGCCGTCAAGACTGGTTGTTTGTGTTCGATGGCTTCTGTTTATTTTAATTCAATAGGCCTACTGTTTCTTGCTCAATGTGCTGACATTGAGATTTCTTGTAGACCGATCATGATTCACATCAGTATGATACAACGTTGCTGACTATGTATATTTTGGAGCCATGGTGGCTCAGTGAGTAAGACATTGGCTCGTAAAGCTGGAGGTCCCATGTTTTATCCCTGGCTTGGTCGAGAAAGTTCGTGGGTATTGACGGTATATTCCGGCGTGGTATACGCATGTGAATGTGGTCTAGGACGGTGGGCAAGGGAAAATGTATAGTCGTTGGGATGGGAAGAAAAAGCCGAGTCCCCTTGTACAGGACGGTGGGCAAGGGAAAATGTATAGTCGTTGGGATGGGAAGAAAAAAACGAGTCCCCTTGTACACATTTGCCTAAACGTGAAATATCCTCTGGCAGTTAGAATTTGATTTTAAGAGAAGGCCGAAATGACGTCCGGTCAATATTTCCGTCACAGAACACTGTATAGCGTATACCCGTCTTCATTAGCCCGGTCGGAACAGAACAGTAGATTTAAACCCCGTCTCATTTCATTTGTCTGTGTAAATTGTGTCCTGTCCGTGGGTTTGTCGTGTGTATTATATTATATCATACAGGTAAGAGTATTGTATCATTATTAAATTGTAAATAATTTTATTATACAGGTAAAAAAAAAACCAATCTGATGACAGAACAAGACAAGACAAGACAACAGCTAGTAGAATTACATAAAGATCACTACCTTGCTAAGCAGGAATTAGAGAACCTGAAGAAACAGGTGGAAAGACAAGATGGAGATTCCAAACAGATGTTGAAGAAAATCGAAAAACTAGAAATATACAAAAAACAAACTGAAGAGAAAGAAGTTCTAACAAAGAAGAGAATGGTTGAGTTGGAGACAAGTATTAAAACTCTTACCCTAAATGACGAAGGTAGGTTGATATTTATTTCAAATATGTTACTTCATAAACACATCGTCACAAGTTATTACGTCAAACACACATCGTCACAAGTATTAAGTCATACCTATCGCCACAGGGTATTACGTCATATACCTATCGTCACAAGCTATTACGTCATACACCTATCGTCATTGAATTCAGAAAACGTATAATAAACTTTATAGTTATTTTAATTAGATGAAAAATATTAAATATGACTTATATATTACAGATACCATTCAGCCACAATTATTACATGGTAATTTGTCTGGTAATACAAGTGATACCTCACATGGTAATTTGTCTGGTAATACAAGTCATACCTCAGATGGTAATTTGTCTGGTAATACAAGTGATACCTCAGATGAGGAAGGTAAGTTATTTTAATATATAATATCCAACAAGGACTGACTTACCTACTTTAGATGAAACAATATTAAATATAACTTGATAAACTGTAAATATAATATAACATGTTATATATTACAGATACACGTCAACAACAACAACAACAATTATTGGTTGCCTGTGTACATGGTACTTTGGATGATATAAAAAAAATGGTGAACATAGATGTTAACGTCAGAGGTGGATGGGGCGAGACACCGTTATTTAGATGTTGTAGATCAAGTGTAAGTCCTGTAGATAAAATAAAATATCTAGTCAGTCATCAGGCAGATATTAACGCTAGAGACAGTTATAACCGTACCATCTTACACTGGGCATGTGGGTGGGGTACTTTATCTACAGTACAATATCTCGTTGATGATTTACACATGGATGTTAATACAACAGGTTGGTTAAGTCAGACACCGTCAATTGACTGTTGTAGATCAAGTGTAAGTCCTGTAGATAAAATAAAATATCTAGTCAGTCATGGGGCAGATATTAACGCTAGAGACAGTTATAATAATACCATCTTACACTTGGCATGTCTAGCCGGTACTTTATCTACAGTACAATATCTAGTTGATTGTTTACATCTAGATCTACATGTCAGGAGTAATTATGGTAAAACACCTCTAGATTGTTGTAGGTGGTCAGACATTGAAAAACATGAAAAGATCAAATATATCAAAGATCAAATGAAATTAAAATAAAATAAACAAGTTTTTCATGTAAACTAGTCAACATAATGTTATTGTCTCTAGTCATACAATTTACAGTTTTATTGTCTCTAGTCAACAGTTAAAACTACTGATGACGTATTATACTGTCTGTAGTCAACAGTTACTGATGACGTATTACACTGTCTCTAGTTAAAACTACTGATGACGTATTACACTGTCTCTAGTCAACAGTTACTGATGACGTATTACAATGTCTCTAGCCAACTGTTAAAACTACTGATGACGTATTACACTGTCTGTAGTCAACAGTTACTGATGACGTATTACACTGTCTCTAGTTAAAACTACTGATGACGTATTATACTGTCTGTAGTCGACAGTTAAAACTACTGATGACGTATTTGTATTTTATCTACAGGACTTATACTGTGTTTATATTTATTGTTTATTTTATTGTTTAATTTATTCAAAATGTCTTCAATATTTTATTGTATAATTTTATTTTTAATGAATAATTCTGTTTACAAAAACTTGTGTTTATTTTTATACGCCCAATCCTATCTTTGTTTTTCCCACAGACTTCAATTCTTTGGTGCAAGCCCGAGCCCCGGGGACAGAGCCAGGTCAATTTCCTTATACCCTAAGGAAGGCAACTTTTGATTTATTTGGGTGCATGTCCAACCCCCATGGGTAGTGAAATAAAATGAAATGGGGTTTAACGTCCTATGGGTCTGCTCCCACTGGTCTAATGAAGACGGACATTCACCATACACCGTGCTACGAGTGACATTTTGCCAGAACAGCGGGCGCTATAGTCTACTATTATAGCCAATTCAAATTGCCTAGGGGTCTTTTACGTGCACGCCGACATCAAATCCGAACGACTAGTCGAACTTTTCCGCGCATCACTTTAGGCGAGCCAGCACCTTACTCACTAAGCCACCGTGGCTCCCCCAGGGGCGGAGCCACGCCCACTGTTTTTTGTCAATATTTTTACCATAAATTCTCTATAGGTGTCAAGTATTAAAAGATTTGTTTATATTCGGCTTGGCGAATAATTTCAATAACAGCGTTCTACCTATTTATATTGACCCCCATTTGTTTTGTATTTATGATCTACAGTTCACAATTCTAAATGTATCAGCTTGGTACATGGCATATTTATTCCTTATACCCTAAGGACGACAACATTGATTTTGGTGCATGTCCCAACCCCCAGGGGCTGAGACACGCCCAATACTTATGTTTCTTATCAACAGGTCGCAATTCCGAATAGACCGTCCCCAGGGTCTGTGCCACACTCAAATGACCTAGTGTCCTTTCCCGAAATGACCTAGTTACCTCTCACAGCTAAATACCCCTGCGCGCAAGCAATTTATTGAAATAAAATTGAACCGTGTGTCAGTCCCGAAATGACCTAGTTTAGTCGAGTGGATGTTAACACCCTCTCTCTCTCTCTCTCTCACCAATCAATATACATGTAATACAAGTCTCTAAAAGATTTTGAAACTGTGATTCTCCAGTGTTGTTTCGCTTTGCTATTCGTGCAGGGCATAGGGCATGACAAGGGTAGCTGTCTAATTTATCGGATAGTATTAACAACCGAGGTACAGTGTACACGTTGGCGTGCATGTAAAAGACCCCTCGACAATTATAAAGAGTAGTACGCTGTAGGCAGCTGTCCTGGCAAATTGTCCAGCTTTGTTTCCCCCTTGTTAGTGCCACAACGCCACATTTAGGGCAACATCCTCTCATATCACATTCTATCACCCATGTCCGTCGTCAATAGCATCTTGCGCGTAGGGGTCTCAATCTGTTTCACAGAGTATTACTTACGAATTATCCCTGTAACGGATGCCTGTCCAAAACACGTGCGTTGACTGCACGCTTCGTAGTCATTGGCTCAACGGCTCGTGCAATGTTTACTTAACACCTAAGTGCTTCGGGCAAAATGACGCATTTTACTCATTTTAATACCCATTTACACTAAATAGGAAATATTTTTTAACTACAAATACGTCATACGTCTTTATTTATTTTTCTTTTATCTCAAAAAAATGTTTGAGAATTTAATTTGTCGGAGTAAAAAAGTTAATATGCCGTACTCATTAAGCCTCGTCGATGTCATGCTTATCAGTGATTGTAGCGGCCAAGCGAATACTCACTGCGGGATCAGTTTGTAGGGTCTATGAAAGAAATATCAAGAAGTTTGTCAGTTAGTGATTAGCCTATTATGGTGCCCCCCCCCCCCCGTGACATATCTTATGATCGGAAGTTCACATATATAGCAGTGAGTCACGTGCAAGCTGGGAATCGAAACAACTCCACAATTGGAATATATTTTATTTAATAATAAATCAATTGTCTCTTGTCTGTATTTATTTCTAGTATTTTATCATTTGTTCATTAAATGTCAGGGACAAGAGTTGAGGTGGGGAGTTGTTTGTTTATAAATAATGTGAGGTAACTCTTACCAAAGAAACAGATCGACACACTAATGATCTCTGGCTAATAGTGACTTCAATATTAAATCCATGCATAGGCGTACGGGGCCGAACTTGTTTCGGGGGGGGGGGGCAGCATATTTTCCCGACAAACATATTTCTTTAGAGTCCGCGGAGGTCTGGGGGGGCCTCCCCCAGAAAATTTTGAAAACCGGACGACCGTAGACGCGATTTCCAGGCATTTCGAATACTTTCTAATAATTTGGAGTGGGTAGTAAATTATGTCAGTTGCAGCATAAAAACTGATAAAAAGTCATCTTTAAAATACAAGCTCTATTACTACGAAAACAAGAACGATTTACTTTTGCCACATTTTTCATTTTCTGAGACTTCACATTTTTTATCCAGATCTCAGATGTATAGAAGACTTAACATCTACATCATAGTGGTTTTGGAACTTTTTCTTAGAGAGATTTATAAGTAAAATAAGCGTTGTTGAGCACATTATCTGTGTATAACTCTTGCCAGTGGCACTTTACATTCTCCTATGAATATTTATTTCCAAAGAAAAGGGCTCAATATCGAATTGTTTACGGCATGGAGTTGGATCCCAGTATACAGGAACACAGTACTCAAGAACTGAGAAAGGCCATGTGTACGCGCTAGTTCCATTCGGATGGCGTACGTGTTCATCATTGACTGGACTGTTTTCTTTCCGCTTCCATATTATTAAAAATATTCAAAACCCGACAGACGTAGTCTCTATCATCCACACAAATATTCTACGAATATTAGTCTGGATGGGTCCTCAAAATTTGACGGAAAATAGGTCATTGTCTGGATTATCCAGTCTTTTAAGTTACCACGCACTGAATCTATCAAAACAGCTCGTTTGTCAACAATGACACTCTTTAAAATTTTGTTTGTAAAGGTTTCAATTGAAATGGTAATTTTCTCTCGTCATGAATCAGACGTATGGCTTCTCACAATCTTCTTAATTCTTCATCGTCTCTATTTTGTTTCTAATAATAGATGTACCAAGTGAATTGTGGGATATATTTCAACCACGCTTTATAGAATCTAGCAAAATCGGCCCGGCTTCATAAGATCTAGCACTTACCGATACTTTCATTGGATACTTTAGCCAAAAGGTTCCATTGCGCATGCGTAACCAAATGTTTGGTTTTTTATGGGGTAGATTATCCAGTAATTTTCGTCAAAAATTGAGAACCGTCCCAGACCCTCCGTGCGTAGAAGACTAGGAGGTTCTGGGTGACCGAGACTACGACAGACGACGCGACGCTTCCCGACAAACTGAGCATTCATTCCCGACAAGACCATAGCCTTCCCCGACCAGGCCATACCCCTACCCCACCCCATTTTCAAAAACTCATCGGCTAATGACCGATCTCACAATTCTGAGCTCTTTGTGACAGTATTACATTAGTTCTTTTAATCAGGTTCTTGGATGACAACACTGGTGTGACTTCAAATATAATATTTTTATTCTTCTTACATATTAGGTACAAACATCATAATGTAAACGACCGTAGAACTAACTTAAATGGAGGGAGTCGAATGTCTTAGCTTGGCTTAGCACGAGTGTGCTAACTCCACAAGCTCTCGTCTCGTCTCGTCTCGTGCCAAGGCGCCCATGGCCTTCGCTCAGTCCTGGCCGGACCTAACTCCTAGTCCTGCCTGGACCTCACTCGTATCCATTAGGTACCTTCATCTAGGCACCCGCCTAGCACGGCCTCCTGGACCTCACTCAAGATTCGTTTCTGTTCTGAGTTTATAAACATATTCGAGACAAAGGAGCTCATTAGACACCTGTCTAATGTATCAAGCATCATATGAAGGTTTAACATTCAATATAGTTTATCAGACAAAGAAAGTTAGATAAGACATGCCAACAACAAGTTATAGTTACGCAATGACATAAGGAATACTACCAAGATCTCCAGTCGGGGGTTGATAGCAACAGGTTTATGTTACAATCACTTACACGTAATTTAATATGGCAGGACGCTTCTATGACATATGTCAATGTGTTTTATCTTTTCAGATTTCTATTTTTTTTTTCGTGAAAATATTAGGGGGGGCACCCGCATCCGTATCCGCGTTTTGCAGTTCAAATAGAAAACGCTAAAACGTCCGGCTTTCAAGGCTGAATGGTCTGTAGGAGATAATATTTGTCATTTGCAATCATGGAGTCTGACAGTGACACAGAGGAAGTCTTCCTGTTGTATTTGTGGACCCAAAGACGAAAGAGAAAAAAGAGAGTAGGGGTCCAGGAACTCTTACAACCTTTTGTCCAAGTTCTTTCCAAACATCTTGTTTCTTGGTTATGTCTTTGTAATTGTTTTCTGTTTTGTCATATAGTATGGGATTTCTCTCCAAAAGGATGATTTTTTCCTCTGTCCTGTCCATGTCGTGTTCTTCACAAGACTACACAAATCCACAGCACACAAGACCAGGCTTTTCTTGGAATGGATTGAGTTTCTATTTAGGGAGATGGTGTAATAAGGGGAAAGTACTCGCTGATTGGCTAAAGCTCGGGTCACAAGCGGAAATGCCAGACGCACTTTACAAAAATACGCTCTGGGAGCAATCAACCCGGCTTAACAGACGCACTTGTTTTTGTGCGGAATACGTGCCGGATTCTATTAGAACCCTTTCTCTAAATATGACTAAAGTATACCAGTACGTATTCCCGAACGTATTTACAGATACGGATACGGATGTAGTATGAACCGAGCTTTACATGGCAAATGTCAACGATGAAGTCGTGAGCCCTACTCACAGGCTCAGTAAAATAACGCAGAAGATGCTTATGCAACATTAGCTCGGTCCTTTGTCCTGTCAAGAATCGACTATGTAATTCTTTCCTAACTGGTGTTACGGACGAAGACGTTTCAAAGCTCCATTGTCACTAAAACTAAATCCAGATCAGACATCACTCTAGTCTTAAACAAATTACAATGGCTTCATGTTGGAGACAGGATTAACTTTAAAATATAATCTTTAATTTATTATTCTATTAACAAATCTGCTCCAGGTTATCTCCAAATACTAGTATTATTGTATCATTACCTAGGATTCGGGATTCAAATAACAAATAACGAGCCAGTTCGTTATTCGGCATTCGCTAATAACGAATAACTAATAACGAGCCAGCGCGTTCAAAGGCGTTTTATAGCTGGGGCGGTGGAGGCGTCGGCCTCCTGGCGAAAAAAAATCAAAGAAATTGGAAAAATAAAATGGAAGAAAAATGTTAAAACCGACGGGAAAATGAAAACGTATCCTAGTTAAGGGGGCCCTAAAGGCAGACAAAAGGGCCCTACGTCTGACAAAAGGGCTCCTCTGGCCAAGGGAAATGGCCCCGAGTCCGAGTCAATCGTTTTATATACTGTTACTGTCGAATCCATTACTGAATGAGAATGCAGTCATTGCATTGGCAAAAATCATCAATCAAGACGCCCCCCCCCCCCGCGAACGAGGGCCCTTAAAATAGTGTAGCCTCCGCCATGATAAACCTTAAACGCCCCTGAGCACGTTATTCGGTACTTACCACAAACACAGACCCACTTACGTTGCATCTGACCATTTCCTCGCTACCCCCGACCGTAGGGGTAAACGCTGGGTGACCGACTAAAAACGAGACGACCGCTTGTCACGCGAATAGCGTGTTGACTGGTTTGTTGGCGTGCACTGGGCAGTCCTGTCCTGCACTCACCCGTTTTATTGTCGAATTATTCGGGATTCGCGAATAACCAATAACGAGCCAGCACGTTATTCGGGATTTGCCCCTAACACAGAACGATCTATGTATCCGACCATTTCCTCGTTGGGAGAACAATTAGCACGGAGGCGACCGTTTTTAAAGCGAGCAGGGTGCTGACTGGACTATTCCGTTATAAGCAAAGTCTAAAAAATAAAATTTAATCGACAAAATATCGACGAATGTGGTATTTACCTAGTCTCAAAATTTCAGCTCAAAATATTGAGTCGTTTGGGCGTGAACGTCAAAACTGCCTATCCGGACACGTAACCCTTTTATGAATTCGGGTCTATTTTTTCGTTAATGACCTGATAATCGACTTCCGTTTATTGAGAGGTCTATATAGTGAATGACCCATGTACTGTACTTGATATCGAAAGGTAAATTTCACCTACACATAAAAAAGCCTGGTTTTACGTAGACACCGCAGAATACAGCTTGGGACACCGGTTTCCTTTCCAATTGAAGATTGACGGGTTTAAGTTGTTTGAAAACGTATCACAAATACTGAGTTAGTTTCTCTGCCCTTAGGAAAAGGATTTTAAGTGATTTTAACACAAAATTAAGCAGTTTTATTCTCAAAAAAATTATCAGGATTAACCCTTTACGAGTGTACGGGTCAGTCATCTCCAGCAATCACCTGTTTTATTGCCGATTGCCGAATAACGTGCTGGCTTGTTATTCGGGATTCGGCAATAAAACAGGTGGGAGGTAGCGCAGGCCAGGTCTACTGTCGAATCCTGAATCTCAACAACGAGATTCGGGATTTAGTAATAAACCAAAGTGGCAACGTGTATCGTTATTGGATGTACTTACATGTACCTACAGGTTCCTAAACGCGCATTACCTATCAGAAGGTAAATTGTTATTGAATGTACCTACCTATAGGTACCTAAATGCACATTACCGGTGTCTTGATTCTACAAAAAGTGTTAACGGCGAACAAACGAAACGCAAGAAAGCCAAAAAAAAAGATAGGTTGCCAGGCAACGAAACATACGCCCACAGCAGCTAAATCGTCCGGGCAGTCAACAAGGGTTGTCGCATATTTTTACTTTTTTTGCTAATGAAACATTTGTAATACACTAAAAACTGATTAAGAGTAACGGCTCATTATGTAATTATCAGAAAATCATTAGAATTTGATTGATTTTTATAAAGTGTTACCCCACACTAACAATTAGTATATACATGAAACATTTAATATCATGGATTTAGCTGTTCAGTTATCAAAATTCATTGAAAATCAAAATACTTGTTCGTTTCAACACCTTAAATTCTGTGTATCAATCTAAAGTCAATAAGTTTAGCCTCTATAGCGTAACAAGATTTTTTGAAGTTATCAAGGGAGATAACTCTGGCAATAATTATTTGAAATCTTGGAAAATCAATATGCTTCTTCGTCTCATGACCCTAAACACTGTGTGTTAATTTAAAGTCGATCGGATATTAACTTTGGCCTCTAGAGCTTCCACAGGATTTTTTCGAAGTGATCAAGGGCCATAACTCTTGCAGCAATTATTGAAAATCACTGAAAATCGATAGACGACTTAGTCTCATGACTGTAAACACTATGTATAAATTTGAAGTCAATCGGATATTAACTTTGACCTCTAGAGCATCCACTGATATTTTGAAGTGATCAAGGGCCATAACTCTGGTAGTTATTATCGGAAAACGCTGAAAAACAATAGGCTTCTTCGTCTCGTGACCTTATACACTCTGTATAAATTTAAAGTCAATCGGATATTAACTTTAGCCTGTAGAGCGTCCACAAGCAATTGTGGACGCCGGACCGACGGACGGACCGACGGACCGACGGACCGACGGACGGACGGACGGACGGACGGGGGCGACGACAATATACGACCACATTTCAATGTGGGCGTATAAAAAAAACATTGATAATGCGACTTGATGTTCGGGATTCGTTTTTTCCCGCGTACATGTATTTTTTTTCTGCTGTAAAATTCAGAACGAAACGAAGAAGTGCTATGTTCTGATAATACGAGAAGGCGTCTATTTTAAATGTCATCTAAAGATATGTCTTCTAATCACTTAATTCATTAAAAATTCACTTCTCTGTATGAAAAAATACGAGAAGGCGTCTATTTTAAATTCATTTAAATTTGTCTTCTATACGCCATAGATTTCTAATTTCTTGTTTAATACCGATATATTGTATTCAATCATCTCTAGTTTGTGATTCTTCATTTATCCAATTCCTTAAAATACTAATACTTGCTTGTTGTAATTTAGTACCCACAACTTTTAACTTGATATAATGGTTGAGGCCTATAAATACATCCATTTTGTTCTATTCTATCTAGGCCTATAAATATATCCATTTTGTTCTATTCTATCTAGGCCTGTAAATACATCCATTTTGTTCTATTCTATCTAGGCCTATAAATACATCCATTTTGTTCTATTCTATCTAGGCCTATAAATACATCCATTTTGTTCTATTCTATCTAGGCCTATAAATACATCCATTTTGTTCTATTCTATCTAGGCCTATCAATCTTTTAACTTTGGGATAATATTGTTCCAAGTTGTGGATAAATTGCAACAAAATTTAAACTGCCAAGGAATGTTTTCTAAGCATATCAATTTATAAAAGTCAGTCAGTCAGTGGATTCTATTTAACTGGGGGGGGGGGGGGGGGGCTAGTGTTCTAGAGTGCTGTGCTTCCACCTCTAGCTGGCCGGTCACCTCTGGCTTGTGGCTGTGGTTTCGATCCCTGTCATGAGTGTATGTGGCATGGAGATAGGGGCGCCTTCCCAACCTCGTGGGTTATCTCCGGCCACCCCGGTTTCCTCCCACTGCTAAAGACCCCTACGCGCAAGCGAATTATTGAAATAAAATTAAACCATATGTTAGTCCCGAAATGACCTAGTTTGTGTTGAGTGGACGTTAAACTCCATTTTTCTCTCTCTCTTTAACTGTGGGTTTTAAAGGGAAAGGCAATGAAATGAGGTATAACGGCTTATTTTTCTGAACAAACCAAGCTGTATTGGGAGGGGGATCCCCCCTCAAGTCTTTTCCCCCATCCCCAAGTCTCTTCTTCGATCTATATGAATAACGACATGGATATTTAAATAAAATCAAAGCGGCTTAACATCCTACTTTTTGCTCCATAACTGATAATAAAGACGATTATGCAGTGTTATATGAGGATATTTGGCTGGGACAGCAGTGCTACGTCCTCTTATTTCAAGTTCCAAGTGTCAGTGCGTTAGGGGTTCTTTTACGTGCACACCAACTTGAGACGGATAAATAAAGAAGATGTAGAAAATACAAAGTGACATTTTATTTTACAAGTTTGAAAATACATAATCTCCCAAGTTAAATAGCTAGTCTACAGTGATGTTATAGAAATTTATTGTTTATATAATCTTCTCTCCTGGTCTATATAATACATTGGAACAAATATACATAAGTTCAGCTTTTAAAACCCCTGCAGTCAGCACTGAACACTTGTATAATATATATTTATATCATATAATAGATACATATCTATATCTGTGTTCTTTTAATACAAAAAGGATTATAATGTACAATTCTATAATATAATTTGAAGGCAAAAATTGATGCGATTTGAAAATAGCATTGAGGAAGGAGGCCCATCAGTTGTCTCCCTTTGATGCAGAGTTATGTCCCTTTGTAGCAATAAAAAAAAAATAAAGAGAGATAATAAATAAATGTGATTAGTTTTATCAGTAAGTAATATACATACATACCTTAATTACAGGTACACAAACTCGCACCTGACCACACCTGACATTAAATAAAGTGACCATAAGAATAAATAACGATATGGAACACCAATATTTCAAATAATAATAATATAATAATAATTATAAACATAATGCGTTATACCAATATTGGATGTGATTTGTTTATTTTTAATTATTTCAAATATAAATTATGCAGCTTGTTACCCAAACAAATGTAAGATTCTTGGCCACGGACGTTTCGGCTACAGACGTTTTAACCTGAAATAGTTTGCTCCTATTAGAGCTATTGAACCTTTGTGGCTAATAATCTGTTTCCCACCCAACTTTTCTATTATTGGGTATAGGGCAAATCAACTCATGCATAACTCAAAATTTAAAATCGTTTGTTTAGGACGCAAAGGGTTAATTTTTCACATTCATTTCCCTTTTGACATTTGGTCAACTACATTCACGGATTGCGACCAATAAATCTGGGTGATCCCTCGGGTCAAATCAAGACCATCTTTTTATAGATCCTTCGGATTAGTTCTGATCAATCTTTTTTGTGTAAACAATATTTTACTTCAAACGGATGAAAAGGGGCCAGGGAATACATGCAAGTACAGTTCCCCTAAATCCTTTCTGACTTTTCCAATTCTTGTCAAATGACAATTAATAACATCAATAATCACAAGAGCGAAGGACAGGGCAGTGAGAATTGCATAAAATCTAAAAACGCTGACTATTTAATTGTTCGTTATTCAGGACCTGTCTGCCTCTACTCGTGGTAGATTTAAGGCAACGAAACATACGCCCACAACAGCTAAGTCGTCCGGACAGTCAACAAGGGTTGTCGCATATTTTTTCTTTCGTCAGTAAGGAGAAAGTTTACAACACATGAAAATCTTATTACCAGTAATACTAATAGCCCGTTTCGTCCATAAGATATTTCAAGGGCCATAACTCTGGCAGTAATCATCAGATATCGCTGAAAATCAATAGCCCACTTTGTTTCGTGACCTTGAACACTGTGTATAAATTCAAACCGAGATGCTGGCTGTAATTATCGCAAATCAATAGTCTACTTTGTCTAACAATCTCAAACACTGTGTATAAATTTAAACTCAATCGGATATTAACTTTGGCCTCTAGGGCGTTCACAAGATTTTTTGGAGTGATCAAGGTCCATAACTCTGGCATTAATTATCGGAAATCACTGAAAAACAATAGGCTTCTTTGTCTCATGACCTTAAACACTGTGTATAAATTTAAAGTCAATCGGATATTAACTTTAGCCTCTTGAGCGTATACAAGAACGGACGGGGTGACGGACGGAAGGGGCGACGACAATATTCGACCACATTTTTATGTGGGCGTATAAAAATTGGTCCTGAAGAACTATAATTTAATTTGATGTGACCTTTAATAGTTAAATTAATAAATTAAGGATGAAAAACTTGCATCATTAAATTATTGGTTTATTTCTCAAGTTATTAAAGACCTGATTCAAACGGTGATAAATTTTCAAGCAATTAATATCTTGGCCTTATCCTAGGTCCCATGTTGTTAGAAACCAAGGCTTTTCGTCCCATCTGAAGGAACAGACACTGTTCTTTTTTAGGGCCGGCTCGTATTATAATTGTATCAAGGTCAAGCTTCACATTTAGTTGGTTTCCGAAACAATTTACATGATGTCTTTCAATAATCGTGATTGTCTTGCTATATGATATTAATTTACGACTGGTAAATAATGACTACGAAACAGGAGAAAAACAAGATTTCAATATCCAAGCATAATAATACTTAATTTAGAACTTATTTTTACAGGGATGTACAAATTGAAAAACTCCTTGCACTTTAAATGTAATAACAATTGTCTTAAACAATGAAGGCAACACATAATAATAATATTTGTTTTTGTGGTGTTTCTAACCCCAAATCCTGAGATATTACATTGAATCAAAGACCCTAACTGCCATTACAATTTTATATCTTTTAAAGGAAGTTGAAAAGAAAATATTTTACTCAAGTCCTGGACTGTTATCACTGACATAGAGAGAGAGAGAGAGAGAGAGAGAGAGAGAGAGAGAGAGAGAGAGAGAGGGGGGTATAATGTCCACTCCATACAAACTAGGTCATTTTGGAATTCACATTGAGTTGAATTTTATTTCAATAATTCTCCCACATGTAGGGATTTTTAGTAGTGGGAGGAAACCGACGAAAAATGAGAAAATCCACGAGGTTGGACAGGACATCCTACTCTTTGTCACGTTCATGCGGGGAAATGGAAGCCACGCAACTTCACTCAATAACAGACCTTACGATTTCACGCACACGCATTAAAGCACTCAACCTCCCGATATTCTCTATGCATGTCTGGCTGTAGTAGTTGATTAGGGCGTGTCATATTTCCAGGCCTGTATTAAAGTGAAATGGTCCAGCCAGTTATTTTATTTATTACAATAATTCAGCAATCTTTCTATTATGATTTGTTAATAATACTGATACCTTTTCTTTTAGAGGGTGGGGGGGCTGCACCCAGTGAAGAGCAGTAGAATGACAAAAAGCATCAAGTGAAGCACGGTAGAGCAACTAAAAGCGTCCAGGGAAGAATGTGAGAGCAATAATAATCAGTCAACTAATATCAATAACAAAAAAAGATAAAATCAATAAGATTCATCTTCACAAGGTCAAGATATTATGACATAGATCTAACGGACATACATCATACTTTGTCCTAGGACATCAATTTTTGCCCGGATAGAAAATGAACATGTACAAGACTGGTCTGATAGCCATACCTCGTGACTCAACGTGACTCAACGACAGACCACAGGACCCAGAAATGGGGTTTAACGTCCACTCAACACAAATTAGGTCATTTCGGGACTAGCATATGGTTTTTAATTTCATTTCAATAGTTTGCTTGCGCGTAGGGGTCTTTAGCAGTGGGAGGAAACCGGAGTGCCCGGAGGAAACCCACGAGGTTGAAGAGGTGCCCCTATCTCCATGTCACATACGCTCACACCAGTGATCGAAACCACAGCCGCAAGCCAGAGGTGACCGGCCAGCTAGAGGTCGAAGCGCGGCACTCTAGACCACTAGGCCATCCCACCCACCCGACTAGTGTATAGATGTATGTTGTAATATCTGGACGTTGTGAAGACGTAATAATTCAGATGACATCATCAACTCTATATTCATCAGAGATGGGAAGAAACTCACTGATTTTATTACCCAGTCGAGTCGAGTCTCAAAGCCCAATTTGATTGTAATACACATCAATATTTCGTTTCGGTTTTTTATACTTTCGATGGCCTACATGAAGATCTGAAAAGTTATACTTGCAGGTGGTGTCAGGGGTCAGGTCGACGTTGACATTTCTAGTGGTTTACCCACAGTTCCCTTCATAGCATACCAAGAAGTCGCCGTAACAGACAGTTTCATTGGCTAATCCCTCACCTCAACCAAAACGCCGATAATATAACAACTCTTCCAGATCCTAGTGTAGTAAAGACAAGTTAAACAAAGTTTTAAACTATAAAGAACGAAACGAAATAGGACTATCCGATACATGTACAGATAAAACCATTATTACAACACCTGACCATGACCAATCAGTCTTACTCCCTGAAGAGGAGTTGGAAATTGAATTCTTCATTTCAGGTGTGTTTTAGTTGGAAAAGAAACCTTATTACAAAATAAACCAAAAACAATCTTGCCGTTTTAAAAAAGCTAACCTCTATTCACTGTCTGAGACAATAAAACCCTGACCAATGAAACAAAAGTATCCTTAAACTACATCATTTCAAGGTTTCATAATTAAGGCCCCTGGTTTTTGCAGTTAAAAGAAGAATTTTTAGGCTCGTCAAACTTCACCGTGCTGTTCTGTACAGAGGTGAGCTGACTGCAGTTTGATTAAAATAATGGTGCAACCGACTGCTTCTAAATGTACCAAGACAATCATCCGAACTATCCTTAACAGTTCTAGAACCATCTTTCTTTAACAGTTCCAGAACTATCTTTAACAGTTCAAGAATCATCTTTCATAGTTCCAGAACATCTTTAACAGTCCCAGAACTATCTTTTACAGTTCTAGAACCATCTTTCACAGTTCCAGAACTATCTTTAACAGTTCCAGAACCATCTTTAACAGTTCCAGGGCCATCTTTCATACATGTAGTTCCAGAACTATCCCTCCTCCAGAACCATCTTTAATAGTTCCAGAACCATCTTTCACAGTTCCGGACTATCTTTCACTGTTCCAGAACTATCTTTAACAATTCCAGAACCATCTTTAACAGCTCCAGAACCATCTTTCACAGTTCCAGAACTATCTTTAACAGTTCCAGAACCATCTTTAACAGTTCAAGAACCATCTTTCACAGTTCAAGAACTATCTTTCACAGTTCCAGAACCATCTTTAGCAGTTCCAGGACCATATTTTAACAGCTCCAAACATTCTTAACAGCTCCATAATCCATCTTGAATCATTAACAATAAATTCATTACTGACTCTAACATAGCTGATTCTTATATAAATGTATTATCTATTTGTTTTTATTGATGATACTGATCAAGTTTAAAACAGTCAAATAATAAGGGTTACTTGTCTGGTGTATAAAACACAGTCAATAATAAAATAAACCTAATCATTCTCTAATTTCACATTCCTGTCCATTTCTTCCTCTTGATAATATTCGTCTGACCTATGACCCATATAATTTTACAACAAGTTTCCCTGCAACAAGTTGATCTATGACTTGCTAACTGTACCACGCAATTCAACATGGAAAGATTCTCGACGTGTCGACACAATGACGAAATCCCGTTAGTGGCTTGCTTATTGTAGAACAAGTAACCTTGACGATAATTCCATTAATGACATTACCACTTGTGTTGTCTGTATTAACTGTGTAATAATTCCCTATCTGCCATCAGTTTATTGAGGTTGCCTAATCCTTTAGTAGCACACTTTAACACTCATACACTGTTACACGCATGTGCATGTTCACCCACACACATGCGTAAGCAAATAATTGGAAGATCTGGTTACACTCAACTGTTTTTTGATTGATGGACTCCAAATCATCAGGGATATTTATTTAAAAACAGATAGTGAATATTTTGGTCTTCTAGTTCCTTGCATCTAGAGGGCAGGGTTCTGTTTTGCGGAGCTAAGTACCAAATAATAATAATAATAATAAAAACAGGGAGGGGTGGCGGGTTGTAACTATGGTAACCATAGTTGTTATAAGGGGGTCTGTGAAGAGAAAGAACTGGTACTACTACTACCACTTAAACTCAACATGCTGCCACGTACACTGTTTGTATCATTGTCAAATTCACGTAGCGACGCGTCTGCCACTTCTAATGCATTTAATCCTTTCGCGGCCGTCTCCACGTCAAAGTCATGTAATTCTCGTTCCTGTTTTTGTAACTGATGTCTTAGTCTTTCTTTTTCTTCCTTTTCAAAAATCATTCTTTCATCATCCATCTAGAAATATAGATATTAGAATATTTCAGTTTAACAATTACATAAGGGGTGGGGGAGGGGAGGAACAGGAGAGGGGTAGGGGGGAGAGAGAGAGAGAGAGAGGGAGAGAGAGAGAAGGAGGAGAAGATATAGAGAGATTATTATTATCATTATTCATCTTCTATAGGGCTTCATTATATACGGTGATATTTCTAAGCGCTTAACAAATGTCACATCACAGATCGTAATAATATTTAAACAAGTGTGTTTTTAACTCGGATTTGAATTTAACAAAAGTTGAACTTTCTCTAATTGATCTTGGTAGCTTATTCCACATATGGGCACCATTTATAGGGAAAGATAATTTTCCTCTTAGTCTCTTGTGGACGAACGAAGATTTGGTCTTTCCTGTTTGTAGGATGTGAATAATTGTTTCATGTTGGAGGGAGCAGTGTTGAAAGCACTTTAAAATCGATTCGGGCTTTCACAGGCAGCCAGTGAAGATTTTTAAGAGTTTCTGATACATGATCTCTAGAAGATGACTTGGCAACTAGTCGAGCACAGTTATTTTGTACAACTTGAAGGCGGTTGAGGGAGAAATCTGGAACGCCAGCCAGGAGTCCATTCCCATAGTCCAACTGAGATATGGCCAGGGCTAATACAACTCTAGAGAGAGCGAGAGGCAAAGAGAGGGTGTAACATTGGCTAGCCTTTTAATAATGTGCTTGTAGGTAGGGGTCTTCAATGACAACAGTAGGAGGAAACCGGAGGATCCCGAGAAAACCCATGAGGTTAGAGGTTAGGGGACCAATCATTTACTTGCATGTAGGGGTTTCCAACAGTAGAGAGAAACAGAGGTTCCTGAGAAAACCCGTAAAGTTAGGGGCCAATAACACAATTAGGATCTATTTCTATATAACTTAATGTCCAACTGTTCAGCACCCACCAGCCTAATGAAGACAGGATATCTTTGTAATGACCATTTACTTACTTTCTGTTCTAATAATGCTCTTCTTAACGAAACCCGTTCCTCTAATTGCTTGCGTTCTTTTTGATGTTGTGATTCGGCTTGCATCTTTAGTTTACTCTGATAGGCAATAAGTAGTTCTAACTCTTGTTGTAACCTTTGTTTTAATTCATTAGCCTCGGCTAACTGAGCTTCATCTAGTCTAACCTGTAAATATATATATAAACATTATTACATTTGTAGTCATCGGACAGTTATTCATGAGAGAGGGGGAGAGAGGGAGAAATGGGGTTTAACGTCCACTCGAAACAAACTAGTTCAAATTGGGTCTAACGAATGATTCAATTTTATTTCAATAATGCGCTTGCATGTCTGAGACTTTAACAATGGGAGGAAACCGAAGGACCCAAAGAAAACCCACGAGAGTGGACAGGCTCTTTATCGCTTACAACCAAGGAATCTAAACCACACAAGTTGAGTCAATGACAGGCGCCAACTATTCAGCCATCCAACACCCCATTCTGCGGTGGTAAATTACATTTTGTTTAGCAGTGAGAGGAATCCGGACAAAAACCATGAGTCGAGACAAGCGACCCTCCTCTTTGTCACGTACAACCGGGGAATCGAAACAACGCCAGTTGACTCAATGGCAGACGTTAACTCCCTTATCGGAATCTAAAGCACGCCAATTGACATAACATATTACATTTGATATAGCGCACATTACTGCCATGCATTCAATGGCGCTTCACACAAACTTACACAAAAGTTTGGGGTTTCTTTTTAAAATCTGTTACAGTTTTGCATTGCTTTACACTTTCTGGAAGGGTATCCCAGAGCCGTGGTCCTAATACACTAAAGGATCTGTCTGCAATGACAGACGCTTACCCTCTATTCGACAGTGGTAACTTACATTTTGTTGTTGTAACATTTCTGCTATACTTTGTTCGTATTGTTCACCAAGCAACGCTAGTTTACGCATCTGTTCCTCCTTTAACTTTTTCCCCACGGCCTTCTGTTCGTTTTTAGGCGTCGTATGTAATATATGTTCTTTTAAGGCTTTATATTGTTTCTGTTGCGTCTTTACTGCCTCGTTAAATTGTTTACGGATCTGAATTTCTTTTTGCTGAAAAAAACAAAATCAGGTAACAAAAATTAAAACTGGAGTTTAATGTCCTACTATTCTGCACCAAATATACCCCCCAAAAAAGTATCTGGACGAGTAAAATTTTGTATTATCATCAAAATAAAGAGAAAATTGAGGCTTAATGTCTACTCATTTTGGGACTAACATATAATAAAATCTTATTTGTGAGTAGGGGCGTCTTTAGCTATGGGAGGAAACAGGACGCCCCGGCAAAAACCTGTGAGATTGGACAGGTGACATTACTCATTGTGACGTATAACAGGGGAATCGAAACCGAGTCAGTTGACTCAATGGCAGACTTTTATGAAACAGCGCGAACATGCTAACAATTCGGCCATTCCCCCCCCCCCCATAAAATTGTTCAGCGAAATCCCTAAATTAAGATTAGGGATCTTACCCTTAAACTACGAGGTTGTTGTTTAACCTCCATTGCATGTTTTTTCTTTAAATCTGATTCGACACGAGCGTTGTATTCTTTCTGATTCTCTCGTTCCATCTCATGTTGTTTTCTCAGTTGTTCATCTCGTAATTTCTGTAGGGCTGCCAAATGTTTGAATTCTAAGTCTTGGGTGGATTCATGATGTCTAATTGACATTCGGTGTTCATATTCTAACTGAGCTTTCTTCTGACTTAGTTCCTAGAAAATAAACAAAAATTAAAACATTGAAGCATATTGTAAGTTGTTGTGTAAGGGACGAGGCAACAATTTACTTGTCAGCCATAGATGTATACTAAACTTAGGCTGTCTGTCAACGGTAACCCCCGCTTGACCGTCATTTTAAATCAACGATTTTAGCGGAAAACAAGAATACCAATTAATGGACAATATTGGTGTCAGTCCTTGTTATTGAACTGCTTAAACACAATCCAAATTTAACAACTTTTGGTCGTCGAGAGAATTATTTGCCTGTGTATCACTCGTCACTTCAGTCAGTTAAACAGACATATACATGTGTTTTCCTTTTGCTTTCGTCATTTCCGATTGTTGAAATGTTTATCGTAGTAACGATCTATGTGTTAAATCATCTGTGAAGTGTCAAAAGGGCGTATCTCAGAATTTCTAAGATTAAGAAATAGAACCTTTCGCATTTCAAAATGTCCACAAATCAAGATACAAAATTTGGACACATGATACCCAGAACAGTTCTAATTGGCGTAGAGATACACAGCTTAGACAGAAATATGCATATTAATTGGGAGATTTTAAAAATGCAAAAAAGTGTATTTGACTAATTTCCCTTTTGACACTTCACAAACGAAATTATATTTGAAAAGTGTTTAACAAGTTCTATCACATATGTGATAATGGCTGACACCAATATGTCCTTTAAAGAGAAAGATACAGTTTAACCGCTGCTCAACACAAACCCTGTCATTTTGGGACTAACATGGGGTAAATGTATTTCAATAATTCATTTGTGGTCTATATCTGTGGGACTAAACCAAGGACCCGGAGAAACCTCATACACATTTGTAGTTGGGATTGAAACCACCAATCGGCTCAATGACAGGCCATGTGATCGAAAGCGTGTGCGTTAGACCGTTCCGACCACCCAAAACGAAATAAAGGGAGAGAAATGGGGTTTAACGGCCACTCAACACAAAATAGGTCAGGACTAACACATGGTTTAATTTTATTTCAATAATTAGCTTGCACGCAGGGGTCTTTAGCAGTGGGAGGAAACCGTAGTACCCAGAAAAACCCACAAGGTTGGACAGGCGACGCTACTCCTTGGCACGTACAAACGGGGAATCGAAACCACGCCAGTCGACTCAATGACAGGCTTTATGATACAGTGTGCACACATTGACCATACAGCCATAAAGTAATAATGGAAGTCAAAATACCTCGCGTAGTAGTGACTGTTCTAACCGATGAAACTGTATCTTTTTCTGCCGATTAAAGATACGAAGTTTAAATTCCATGTGATCCTGATGTTGTTTCTGTAGTTTGTATTCCTCATTCTTCATCTTACGCAACGTCGCTTCTTTATACGTTTTTACAGCATCTTCCTTTTCTTTCCTCGGTGTGCTTTTAGAATCATGATCCTGTAAAACACAGAGAAAGATGGGGTTTAAAGTCCACTCAATGTAAATTAGATCATTTTGGGACTAACATGCGGTACAACTCTATTTCAATACTTTAGTTTTTAGCAGTTGGAGAAAACAATTCTATTTCATTGGGTTTTAGCAGTTAGAGAAACTGAAATAAACTAGAGTTTAACGTCTTTTTGTTCTGCCCCTAAACTGTTGCGTCTTTACTGCCTCGTTAAATTGTTTACGGATCTGAATTTCTTTTTGCTGAAAAAAACAAAATCAGGTAACAAAAATTAAAACTGGAGTTTAATGTCCTACTATTCTGCACCAAATATACCCCCCAAAAAAGTATCTGGACGAGTAAAATTTTGTATTATCATCAAAATAAAGAGAAAATTGAGGCTTAATGTCTACTCATTTTGGGACTAACATATAATAAAATCTTATTTGTGAGTAGGGGCGTCTTTAGCTATGGGAGGAAACAGGACGCCCCGGCAAAAACCTGTGAGATTGGACAGGTGACATTACTCATTGTGACGTATAACAGGGGAATCGAAACCGAGTCAGTTGACTCAATGGCAGACTTTTATGAAACAGCGCGAACATGCTAACAATTCGGCCATTCCCCCCCCCCCCCATAAAATTGTTCAGCGAAATCCCTAAATTAAGATTAGGGATCTTACCCTTAAACTACGAGGTTGTTGTTTAACCTCCATTGCATGTTTTTTCTTTAAATCTGATTCGACACGAGCGTTGTAAAACACAGAGAAAGATGGGGTTTAAAGTCCACTCAATGTAAATTAGATCATTTTGGGACTAACATGCGGTACAACTCTATTTCAATACTTTAGTTTTTAGCAGTTGGAGAAAACAATTCTATTTCATTGGGTTTTAGCAGTTAGAGAAACTGAAATAAACTAGAGTTTAACGTCTTTTTGTTCTGCCCCTAAACTGGGCTAATGAAGGCAGGCATACGCCATACAGTGTACTACGAAATCTTTTACTTGCGTCGCCAATGTGTACACTGAACCTAGGTTTTCCGTCCTGTCCGAACGACTAGACAGCTGAACTTGTCAGGCCTTTCATCCTGTATCACTGACAAAGGGGAACCACGTCGGAAAATCTGGATGAACTTCCCCCATAGGCTCCAAGAGTAAATACCAATTTTATCATTTTTAAAAAAGAATGGGAATCTTGATCGTACTGGGATTTATCAATAATGCAAAGATAGGTTGCCAGGCAACGAAACATACGCCCACAGCAGCTAAATCGTCCGGGCAGTCAACAAGGGTTGTCGCATATTTTTATTTTTTTTTGGTAATGAAACAACTGATTATGTAATTATCTGAAAATTATTAGAATTTGTTTGCTTTTTATAAAGTTTTGCCCCACGCTAACAATTAGTATAGGAAACATTTAACATCATGGATTTAGCTGTTCAGTTATCAAAATTCATTGAAAATCAAAATACTTGTTCGTTTCAACACCTTAAACTCTGTGTATCAATCTGAAGTCAATCGGATGATAAGTTTGGCATCTGTAGCAACACAAGGTTTTTTGAAGTGACCAAGGGAGATAACTCTGGAAGTAATTATTTGAAATCAACGAAAATCAGTAGGCTTCTTCGTCTCATGACCTTAAACAGTGTGTGTAAATTTAAAGTCAATCAGATATTAACTTTGGCCTCTAGAGCATCCACAGGATTTTTTGATGTGATCAAGGGCATAACTCTGGCAATAATTATCAGAGATTGCGAAAAATCAATAGGGTTCTTCGTCTCATAACCTTAAACACTGTGTATAAATTTAAAGTCAATCGGATATCAACTTTGGCCTCTAGAGCATCCACAAGATTTTTTGAAGTGATCAAGGGCCATAACCCTGGCACTAATTATCGGAAATCACTGAAAATCAATAGGCTTCTTCGTCTTATGACCTTAAACACTGTGTATAAATTTAAAGTCAATCGGATATTAACTTTGGCTTTTAGAGAGTCCACAAGATTTTTTGAAGTGATCAAGGGCCATAACTCTGTCACTAATTATCGGAAATCGCTGAAAATCAATAGGCTTCTTCGTCTTATGACCTTAAACACTGTGTATAAATTTAAAGTCAATCGGATATTAACTTTGGCTTTTAGAGCGTCCACAAGATTTTTTGAAGTGATCAAGGGCCGTAACTCTGGTAGTTATTATCGGAAATCGCTGAAAAACAATAGGCTTCTTCGTCTCATGACCGTAAACACTGTGTATAAATTTAAAGTCAATCGGATATTAACTTTAGCCTCTAGAGCGTCCACAAGCAATTGTGGACGCCGGACCGCCGGACGGACGGACGGGGGCGACGACAATATACGACCACATTTCAATGTGGGCGTATAAAAATGTAAAGAAAAAGTACACAAGATTTCTTAACAATTCTAGCGGATTCCAATTTCCAAAAAATATTTGAAAATGTTTGTTTGTTGGTATGTCTCTGGTAAAATATATTCTCTAATAAATATATAGGGGTATTTGTAAACAAGTCATAAAAATAGAAAATAAACTACTTTCTTTAGCTCTTTTACAGTGTTCTATGACACAAATTTCACTTATTCTTAGTTGAACAATCACTTAATTTACGAAAGTGAGAGAAATGGGGTTTAACATCCACTTAACACAAACTAGGTCATTTCAAAACTAACATTTTATTTTAATAATTCAATGGTGCATAAGGGTCTTTTAGCAGTGAGAAGAAACCTGGAAAACCCACAAGGCTGGAAAGGTGACCATACTGCTTGTAAGGTAGAAACGGAGAATCAAAACAACAGTTGACTCAATGGCAGAAGATCTTATAATACAGCTCACACATGGTAATCATTCGCTCCCCAGACCCCCCGTTTTTTTCTAATAATGTTGAGTTGTTTTATTTCAACCAAATTACCTTCTTTAACTGTTCTTTATCACTTCTATAGGATCGTTTAAAATTCTCAGAAAAACTTCTTCTATCAGTTTCTTGCTGACTAAGCGTATCTTTAACAACTTTCTTTTCTTGGGCTACATACGCCTTTTGCTTAAAACAGAAAGAAAGGACAATAAGGATGAGTACTGACACAAACAAACATTTATAGAACAGTTTAATAGAGAGAGAGAGAGAGAGAGAGAGATGGGGGGTTTAACGTCCACTCGACACAAACTAAGTCATTTCGGGACTAACATATGGTTTAATCTTATTTCAATAAATCACTTGCAAGTAGGGGTCTTTAGCAGTGGGAGGAAACTGGAGTACCTGGAGAAACCCCACGAGGTTGAACAGGCGACCCTACTCCTTGCCACGAACAACCGGGGATTAGAAACCACGCCAGTTGACTCAATGACAGGCTTTATAATATAGCGCGCACATGCTAACCCTTCGGCCATCTAATCCCCTGAACATATTGATAACATAATAATCAAAGGAAATGAAATGAGGTGTGACATTTTACTCGGACTGGGTTAATGAAGACATGAAAATAAAATAAAAAGAAGTTCGGGTTTGACATCTTATTGTTCAGCTCTGACTTGGTTAATAAGCAATCAAGTCCTGCACCACTAACGAGCTGAAATCACGTCCAAAAAAACTGATGCACTTTCTCAGACAATGCAGGAATCGAACACTAGACAAGTGAGCCAGCGTCTTACCCACTTAACCAACTTGGCTTCTATATGAGACTAATTGACCGATAAATCAACTGATGTGGTAGACAGTCCTACTCCCGTCAAATAGCAACACACGTTTTTCTTATTTTGAGAAAACAAAGGAAAACGTAATGAACTAATATTAAACCCAAGGTTATCCTTTGATTTTACTATTGAGTTACAAGGTTTTTCTGTTGCACATAACCTAGTAACTACAAATTTAGTCCAAACTCAATTTTGATAAAAAAAAGAAAAGTGAGTTACTAGATTTTGATATCAGACAAACAGACAGGTTCAGTTTATTTTTACTAAATCACCACAACTAACCTTCTTGTCTAATTCTGAAATATGATTTATTCGCAATCTTTCTAATTCCGTTGCAAATTTATTCCGTAATTTTTCATATTCTTTATCTAACTTGGTTTTATGTTCTTCCATTTCAAAAGCAAACTTATTCTCCATCTACAACGGAAAAAACAAACTCAATAAAAATAAATCATCGAAACTGAGACTGTTTTTATCATACTGACTTAAGTAATGATGATCGAGGCTAGGCCTAAAATTAAAGATAGGTTGCCAGGCAACGAAACATACGCCCACAGCAGCTAAATCGTCCGGGCAGTCAACAAGGGTTGTCGCATATTTTTACTTTTTTCGGTAATGAAACATTTGTAATACACTAAAAACTGATTAAGAGTAACAACTCATTATGTAATTATTAGAAAATCATTAGAATTTGATTGCTTTTTATAAAGTTTTACCCCACGCTAACAATTAGTATATACATGAAACATTTAATATCATGGATTTAGCTGTTCAGTTATCTAAATTCATTGAAAATCAAAATACTTGTTCGTTTCAACACCTTAAACTCTATGTATCAATCTGAAGTCAATCGGATGGTAACTTTGGCCTCTATAGCGTCACAAGAATTTTTGAAGTCATCAAGGGAGATAACTCTGGCAGTAATTATTTGAAATCGCAGAAAATCAATAGGATTCTTCGTCTCATGAACTTAAACACTGTGTGTAAATCTAAAGTCAATCGGATATTAACTTTGGCCTCCAGAGCGTCCACAAGATTTTTTGAGGTGATCAAGGGCCATAACTCTGGCACTAATTAACGGAAATTGCTGAAAAATAGGCGTCTTTGTTTTATGACATTAAACACTGTGTATAAATTTGAAGTCAATCGGATATTAACTTTGGCCTCTAGAGCGTCCACAAGATTTTTTGAAGTGATCAAGGGCCATAACTCTGGCACTAATTATCGGAAATTGCTGAAAATCAATAGGCTCCTTCGTCTTATGACCTTAAACACTGTGTATAAATTTAAAGTCAATCGGATATTAACTTTGACCTTTAGAGCGTCCACATGATTTTTTAAAGAGATCAAGGGCAATAACTCTGGCATTAATTATCGGAAATCGCCGAAAATCGATAGGCTTCTTCGTCTCATGACCTTAAACACTGTGTATAAATCTAAAGTCAATCAGATATTAACTTTGGCCTCTAGAGCGTCCACAAGATTTTTTGAGGTGATCAAGGGCCATAACTCTGGCACTAATTATCGGAAATCGCTGAAAATCAATAGGCGTCTTCGTCTTATGACCTTAAACACTGTGTTTAAATTTAAAGTCAATCGGATATAAACTTTGACCTTTAGAGCGTCCACATGATTTTTTAAAGAGATCAAGGGCAATAACTCTGGCATCAATTATCGGAAATCGCCGAAAATCGATAGGCTTCTTCGTCTCATGACCTTAAACACTGTGTATAAATTTAAAGTCAATCGGATATTAACTTTGGCCTCTAGAGCGTCCACAAGATTTTTTGAGGTGATCAAGGGCCATAACTCTGGCACTAATTATCGGAAATCGCTGAAAATCAATAGGCGTCTTCGTCTTATGACCTTAAACACTGTGTTTAAATTTAAAGTCAATCGGATATTAACTTTGGCCTCTAGAGTGTCCACAAGATTTTTTGAAGTGATCAAGGGCCATAACTCTGGCACTAATTATCGGAAATTGCTGAAAATCAATAGGCTCCTTCGTCTTATGACCTTAAACACTGTGTATAAATTTAAAGTCAATCGGATATTAACTTTGACCTTTAGAGCGTCCACATGATTTTTCAAAGAGATCAAGGGCAATAACTCTGGCATCAATTATCGGAAATCGCCGAAAATCAATAGCCGTCATTGTCTTATGACCTTAAACGCTGTGTATAAATTTAAAGTCAATCGGATATTAACTTTGGCCTCTAGAGCATTCACAAGATTTTTTGAAGTGATCAAGGGCCATAACTCTGGTAGTTATTATCGGAAATCGCTGAAAAACAATAGGCTTCTTTGTCTCATGACCTTAAACACTGTGTATAAATTTAAAGTCAATCGAATATTAACTTTAGCCTGTGGACGCCGGACCGACGGACGGACCGACGGACGGACGGGGGCAACGACAATATACGACCACATTTCAATGTGGGCGTATAAAAAGCTAAAAATCTTGGTTCAGAGTGGATCAAACTGGACTGAAATTTTCAGCAAATTCCCTTTACATCATCTGTTTTTGAAATTTTATAGTGAGAAATGCCTACTCTTTATCTGTTCTCCCATACTGAGAAATTATAATGCACGAAATGGATAAAACCTACTGCTCTTCTGACCAAATTAAATGTTTTGACTTTGAATTGCCAGAATACCAACAACAATATTTAAAGTCGAAATAACAGACATGCCAAGTTAAAATATTAACAATGTCAAGAAATAAAACAATTTCAGTTCTACTTGCCGTTTGTAATTCTTTTTGATGCTGTTTTCGTAATCTTTTATAACCAGTAAACTGTTCCCGAAGTTCGTTCGAGTGTTCATGTTCCTTGATCTGTTTATGAACAATCGATGTTGTTCGTATTGTTGCGAAGTTACTCGTACCAACATCTAAACTAGAACTGCTTGCAGATGGCTGAAGAAAAAAATAAATTGAGATTCTAGAATAAAGATAGGATCTTGCTTGATACATCTGTATAAAATATCTATAGATACAGATTCGGTTTGCGTTCACCAAATCACCATTTAGTTTGTTTAATAAAACTACTAATCAGAGAGTGGGGTGGGGAGGAATGGGGTTTCAGGCGAGACGAATGACAACACTCCTGTCATATACATCTTATGATCTTATGATCACATGTGCACACGTTAACCATTTGGATTCCCTACTTCCCCAACCCCCAATAGAGAGAGAGAGAGAGAGAGAGAGAGAGAGAGAGAGAGAGATGGGGTTTAATGTCCACTCAACACAAACCAGGTCATTTTGGGACTAACATATGGTTTCATTTTATTTCAAACCGGAGTGCCCGGAGGAAACCCACGAGGTTGAGAAGGCGCTCCTATCTCCATGCCACATACGCTCACACCAGGGCTCAAAACCACAGCCGCAAGCCAGAGGTGACCGGCCAGCTAGAGGTCGAAGCGCGGCACTCTAGACCACTAGGCCATCCCAAACCCCCCAAAAGCCAGGAATATAGACCATAAGTTTAAATGTTGTTTAAACATCATCAACCTTTATATTTCAGATAAGACATCATTAAATAACCAATGCATACAATAGAACATAAATCATGAAATATAAATGAAATGAAATGGGGTTTAACGTCCTACTCTTTTGCACTTAACCTGGGCTAATGGAAGACGGGCATACGCCATACAGTGTACTATGAGGGAAATTTACCGCTGGCAGCGGCGCTACGGCCTACTCTCATATTTTGAATTCCAACTGCCAAGGGGTCTTTTACATGCACTCCAAAGGGATCTTTTACGTGCACTCAGTTTTTTGTCCACCCGAAGGACTAGGCAGCTGTCCTTGTCAGGCCCTCCTTCTGCACGGGGAAATCATGCCGGAAAATCGAGATGAACTTTCTAGGCCAATGCAGGGATCGAACACCCGACCTCCAGGCTAGTGAACCAGCGCTTTATCCACTTAGCCGCTATGATCTCCCTGGAAATATAAGGGATGTCTAAAGATAGCAGTACAGGTAAAAGAAATGGGGTTTAACGTCCAAGTGTTCGGCAACTGGGTTATTAGAAATGGGCTTCTAACGTACAGTGCACGATGTGGGACCCTTTACTTGGACAGAGGCCTACTTTTATTCTAAATTCCGACTGTTGAGGATTCTTTAACGTGCACGCCAATGTGTACAGGCGACCTTCCCCAGCAAATTATCCATTGGGCAGCTAACATCTGATTCAATTGTATGCCCCACCTGCCATAACCATTAGTTTATAAATTTATTCTACTTTCACTTTGTCATTAGTTGATTGATGATTGTTAATTTCTAGAGGTTGGAACCCAAGTCCTGTGAATCAGGCTCACTCGTAGGCCCGACTCGACTCGAGGTTCCACCTCTGTCTTACACCTTGATTATATGTCAACAACATGAAGAAAATTAAGATACAGAGAGAAAAAAAAATGTGTAGGAGTGAAACTATCATAACAGACATGCCAAGATCTAAAGGGACATGCAAAACTGAAAATAAGTGGAATTGTGAGATTTATTATCAATGTAGAGGGTTGTAACAATGTAATCAGTTTCATTATTTATATATCATTATATTAAAACTGATCAAATATTGTCTCATATAACATCCTTCCATAATGTCTCATCAATAAAACATTCAAATTTGCTTCGTTTTTTTACATATGTCTGCAAACCAAAATATATCTGTGGCATGGCCTTAACTATATTGAAATATTGTTTTTCATATCTGAAATATTTGCCAGATTATGTAAACTACATGTTCAAATGGTCTTAGATCTTTAGGAAGGATTAGCCAATTGTAAAATTATTTTTATGCAATTATTTCAGATTTCAGGGAAGGGTTGTTGCTATATAAGCAGGCCTGTATGTACCGTACAAAATGCCAGACGATAATGAAATGGTACATGAGATTTTCAACTGAATACCCGACATGTATTAATAATATATAAGGAAACTGATCGCATTGTTTGTTATCTAACCTAAACACAGATATGATACATCCATCTATTGTACTAAATACATCAACGTAATATATAGTGCCTTAACAAAACAAAATGTATCTTTTTTTCATTAGTACGATAAGTTAAATATAAAAAGCTTGATACGATCCCGTCACATTAATTACATACAGTATTCCCACATTATTTGAATGGATTTTTGTCTCGTTGAGATGAGCGTACAGGAAGTTGTGTAGCCGTGAGAACTTAACATGTTTTTTCTGCCAACACCCCAGATTCAAAGATTCAAATCTAACTACCGGTATACATGTACGCCCCCACGTGCTCCAAGAGTACAGATACAATTTGATTTTTTAGAAAAATCAGCTTCTAAAATCTTCAAAAAAAAAAAAAAAAAAAAAAAAAAATAAAAGAATGAGAGCTAAGAAATATGATGACACAGCCAGGACAGTAAATTGCCAAAAACCTAAGAAATGAGATTTGGGAATCAAAGAAGCTCTAAAGAGAAAAATACAAATCACCAAGGCCTGTTGAAAAATTAGATAAAATAAACAAATATATGAAAAGATGAAATTTCTAGCAAAAATAATTTTTGAAATATTTGAGAATAGTTCATTGGGTGATCCAGATCCATGCAAAAGAGATGTTTTGGCGACTGGATAAAACCATCGCAATTATTTTTACCTTGGTATATTTGTTCGGGCTGTACGACGCACTTCTGTGGAAAAAGGGCCACGCCTTTGAGAAAAATTAAATATTTTAGAATAAATTTGGGTCATAGGTATCAGAAAATATTGCTATGTTTGATTCCAATTTGAAATAAAATAAACAAAAAACCCAATCAGATTCGATATTTTTAAAACAATGAATATGTACAAATACAAGCAATGGTTCTAAGCAGTACTAATTCATTAACCATTGCTTTGTCAACTGTTCTTCTTGGAATTTATCTGACTGTCAAGTAGGATAGGCTATACTTTCAGGCTAGTTGGGTCACTTAGACACCACAAGAAATAGGGATAGAATTAAGAGTCAGGTAATCCTAACCTTAAATTCTGGTATGGAAATGTCCTCCTCAAATGGACTTTAAACTCCTTCCAAACCATTGAGAAAGTTGAGAAAATAAACAACCATATGTCAAGCATTTTATGATACCTTGCTGATCATTGGTCAAAAAAGAAATTGGTAAACCAATTAACAGACAATAATTCAATTGTTATTTGATGTAGCAATGGTAATGAGTCATTAATGCTTGTAACCACTGCTTCTGGTAGCACAGAATCTTGGCGGATTATCCTGTTTTATCTACCGAACTTAAGATACATATAAATACACAAACAGGCCTGGATATACAACATCTACATTCAATACAAACTAGGTTATTTCGGGACTAACATATGGTATAATTCCAAATCCGAACATAAGGCATCTGTCACAAACTGTCAGATATAAATTATTACACTCTGTGACATAAGTCGTATGTCCTGGGGTCTGTGTCACAAAATTTTAACTAAGATAAAATCCAAATTTTAGTCATTTGATTGAATAATATTAGATTGATTTTAGTGCTTAGCCAATCAAAACTGAAGTATCTACTAAAATTTGGATTTTATCTTTAGTTAAGATTTCGAGAATCAGGGCTCTATTTTAAATAATTCACTTAGGTTGTTCCAGTCTTTGTCAACCACGCCATTGATGCAGCGACGGATCTTATTGATATAAAAAAATAGGTTGCCAGACAGTCAACAAGATTTGTCGCATATTAAGTAATTATCAGAAAATCATTAGAATTTGTTTGATTTTTATAAAGTTCTGCCCCATGCGATCTTTGAGTTAGAAACTTACATTTCAAATTTCATCAAAATCGTATATAAATTGTAACCTCTACAGGGTCCACAACCTTTATATATCATATTTTTACACTCAACCTTCATTACAGTGTAACAGTGATATAATCAAACGTTTTTTAAAATCGGATAATAATAGAGGGACCACAAGCGAATTCAACCTTCATTACGGTGAAACACTGATATAATTAAACGTTATTTTAAATCCGTTAATAATTGTGACCTCCAAAGGGACCACAAGCTAAAAAGGGACGATTTTTCGTACAATCAGGGGCCATAATTCAGGAAGTTACGATCAGCTTTGTGCAAATATCGACTGGAAAAAGATCTTTGAGTTATAAACTTGTATTTCAAGTTTCATCAAAATCGAATTAGGGTCCACAAAACTTGATATAACACATATTTTATACTATTCACCTACAAACGGCGGCCATTTTGTCTGTCAATTTTGGTCCGATTTTCATCATGTAACGGTGATATAATCAAACATTTTTTTTTAAAATCGGATAATAATTTTTCGGACAATCCGGGTCCACAATTCAGGAATTTACTATCAGATGGGCGCAAATATCGAAAGGAACCAAGATCTTTGGGTTGTAAACATACATGTCAAGTTTCATCAAAATCAGTTCAAAATTGTGACCTCTATAGGGTCCACAAGCTAAAAACATGATTTTTTTGTACAATCGGGGGCCATAATCCACAAAGTTTTGATCCGATACATGCCAATATCAAAAGCAGCCGAGATCTTATGGGGATAAACCTTTATTTCAAGTTTCGCGAAAATCAGATAAGAAATTGTGACCTGTAGTGATTCACAAACAAATTGTGGACGGACGGACGAGAGGACTCATGAGTGCCTGGCTAAAATTCAGAATTTTTTAAAGGTTTTTTGGAGAGAGTTTTGTCTTGAAATCGCTGTTCATCAAAGCAACATGATTAGTGGTGTTATGAAAGCATCGACTATTCATTAATATATACATTTTAAACTAGTCCAGTTACTGTTTACTACTCAGGATTTTTTATTATCAATGATTATAACTAGAAATGAAATTGGAATTGAATAATTGTAATCAGTAGAATCAGTAGAAATGTGGACGAGAATACGTGGCCCTGTGTTATCTTAAAAAAAATAATATATCAGAGCATCCAAAAATTCGTTTTTGAATAACAGTGGTCAAAAAACATCAAAGAGTTTATATCTTAATCTACAAAAACATTCAAACACCACAAGGTGCCATTAAATCTATATATCTACATAAAACAAGGGGACTCTAATAAAATAAAGAATATCTAATAGCCTAGATCAATTTGCACTTATTACCTCTCTTGGTTTGCGCTTAATTAAAATCAGAGAGAATAGGAGAGGTCATTTTGGGACTAACATGGTTTAATTTTATTTCAATAACTCGCAAAGTTGGACAGGCGGCCCTACTCCTTTGTCACATACACCTTATTGATCAAGGCTATAACATTGTGAGAGCGGGAGACGTCTGTGATCAGCATTCCAATTAAATAAATATTAATATCATGCCGAACAAAATCAAACTTTCAAAGGTACAAACTATTTCTTGCAGGAGTCCGAACCTAACAACACTGTATGACTTTATTTCGATTTTGTATGTCTGAACGTATCAGCACCAAAAATGTCTGTCAAAATTTTTGTGGAGAAAATCATTTTTATTTGTTTCATGTGTTCAATTCTACAGTTAATATCACGTTCAAATACGACGAAACCTCACAGATTTGGAATTGGAAATCAAACCATTGTTGATTATGTCTGATTTTATATGTTGATATGATTTGAGGGATGATAAATTTCTTCATTGAGCATTTAGATATTTTTTACTTAAATCAAATATACTTTGCTCCTTTATTTTCACGTGATAAAATTTTATTTTATTACGATAATACAACAAAAGTGTGTACCTTTGAAAAACTACAAAATCTAGACAATCAACTAAACCTAATCAAACATTACAAAACGGGATAAATAAATATAAAAACTTAACTTTTAAAACTTAAACAGTGATAAGAAAGGACCAGAAAATTACAGTTATCTCTTAATATAATTCACAGGTCTACAAATATGGCACCGATCAATGGTCAGGCGACATATTTGGTTTTAAATGGTGTTTTTGATGTTGAATACGAAGAGTTTTTTGTAATTTTCTGGTGTAAATTAATACACAATAAAGCATGCCGGTTTGATAGATTGATTGATACCTGCTGTATTTGATGTAACTGTACATGTACTGTATGGTGTGGCTATACGAATAAATACTTATATAAATACATCATAGATAACTACCTATATATCCTATAAAATGAGGTTTTATTGTCACAACATCTTGAAACAAGGTTATTTTTATTTGTATGTCAAAATGAGCAACTGTAAGGTAAGGGAAGTTTGACCCGTCCATCTGAACTTGTTCAATTTCCAACAGTCAAGCGTCATTTTACGGACATGCAAGATTTGAACCTGGGACACTGAACTTACACGCCCCCACCCCCATCAATACGTATCATTGGTATGATTATGCTTTATGACACAGCTAAAAAAATATGATTACATAAAAAATGATATGAAGATTTAATTAGTCTTGTTGATATTCAAGTCTCTGTTTACAGGAGATTCATAAATAATACAATAGATTTCTAACATATTCATTCTATTACACATATTCACATAAACACTTAAAATAGCATTATGCATGAGCAAAATCTGCTTATTACAGATCTTTCTTTAGGCCTGAAATGTTATCTAAATAATCAATTAGACATTAATTAACATATCCAGACCATAATAAACTCCCGATGTCTAGGCTAGCCTTCAATGTTGGACGTATTGGATTCCTATATGCTGCTTAACGGCCATTGATAATTAAATCAATCAAGTGGATAATTCGAGACTATGCTATTTATATTAATGATTTTAGTAATGATGACCGAGGCTATGTGACTATTTCACTCACTTTGTTCTCGGCTAATAGGGGATAAATTTGACTGAAATTTTCAGCAAATTACCTTTACACTATGTAGTTTTTAGCTATTATTGTGAGAACTGCCATCTCTTTATCTTATCTCCCATAATGGATCTTTAATAATTTCATTAAAATATCTTTAAATTGTCTGATAAATTTGTGTTACATATATACATAGAGAGATGGGGTTTAACGTACACTTGACATTGACACAAACTAGATCATTTCAAGACTAACTCATGGTTTAATTTAATTTTTATTTCAATAATCCATTTGCACGTCGGGGTCTTTAGACGAGGGAGGAAATCAGAGGATCCGGAGAAAACCCACGAGGTTGGACAGGCGACCCTACTCCTTGTCACGTACAAGCAGTGATTCGAAAAAGGACACTAGGCAAACCTCACCCACATTTACCAGTCGGCCACCCAACCACAACATACAGACCATATGATCTAGAGTGCAAGCGACAGACACCCTCGCCCTGATTCACCACATGATCGAGAGTGCAAGCGACAGACACCCTCGCCCCGATTTACCACGAGGCCAGTTGTAGAGATTAAGCGACAAGAGAGAATAAGAGATGTGATACTTACACTGCCATCAACTTGTGTAAAACTAGTTATATCTGTAGTAGCACCAGGATAACTTGTTAAACTACTCTGACTACTAGCACAATTACTGTTATGACTTGTTAAACTACCTGATTTACTACCGTCTGGATCATCATCCTATAGATATATCATATACAACTTTATAATCAGCAGCAGAGACTGGATAGTCAAGTCTCTAACTCAATATCATCCAAATTCTTCCACATTGAAAACACAAATTATTCTTATTTGGAAAAGCATGCGCAATAAATACTTTCGGTGTAGACTGGAATAACCAGACACTAGAAATAGCCTTTCGATTGAGATTTCTAGCTTATTCCGTCGAACATAACAGATTAAAAATTAGAGTAAAAACAGAAACGATTGAATGTAAATCAGTTTATATACACTCATATTATATTATTATATGCGATTCTAGCCATTTGTGACAATATTAGCGATTTAGCTCCTTTAAATAAAATGGAGTAACATTCTACTGTTATACTCGGGCTATATTTAAATAAAATGTTTTTTAACGGCATCCTACTACTCCACACGGACTGGGTTAATGAAGACGGGTATATCTGACACAGTAAGCTATCAGGGAAATATACAGTATAAACAGAGAGGGAGAGAAATGGGGTTTAACGTCCACTCAACACAAACTAGGTCATTTCGGGACTAACATATGGTTTAATTTTATTTCAATAATTCGCTTGCGCGTAGGGGTCTTTAGCAGTGGGAGGAAACCGGAGTGCCCGGAGGAAACCCACGAGGTTGAGAAGGCGCCCCTATTTCCATGCCACATACGCTCACACCTAGGCTCGAAACCACAGCCGCAAGCCAGAGGTGACCGGCCAGCTAGAGGTGGAAGCACAACACACTAGACCATCCCAACCCCCCGACAGTATAAACATACGACATGTGACATTGAGAACTAAACGAAATGGGATGTAATGTTCTACTCTTCTGCATTGTCTAGGTTAATGAAGATTTAGTTAGAGGGACATTCTGCCCAGACAGCAGCACCACAGTGTACTCTCGTATCAAATTCAAACTGTAGACAAGACAACTATACTTTGTACTTTGCCAGATCCTCTGTCGTGCATCACCGACAAGGGGGGAATCACGCTGGAAAATCATGATGAACTTTCTCGGTCAATGCAGGGATTCAAACACGGACCTCCCGGCTAGCCAGCCAATGTCTTAATCACCGAAGCACCACAGCTATCAAGATATCAAGTTGTAAAATAAATGATTTACCTGAGAAGAAGTCTCTACATCATCTGTATCGTTCGAATCTTTCTCTTCGTTTATATTGCCTTCATGTTCCCCGTTAATTATCAACTTCTGTAATCGTCGATATTGAGGCACCAAGGCTCTAGAAGTTAAAGTATCATTTAGGACTAACCACTCGACCATCCAACCTCACTCCTGCTCCAGAAGTTAAAGTATTGTTTAAGATTAACCTAATTTAACGGTTCCGTTTTCTGTAAGTAATATATTGCCTGCTTTAACATCTCGGTGTATTCTATTTAAACTATGTAGGTACGATAAACCACGTAATGCATGTTGACATATAGCTGCTATCTCGATCTCTCTCAACGGCTTCTTGTGTACTGTAAACATATAATAACAAACAGAGTAACATTCGTATCGGGGAGGGCGTGGAGTCGGTTAGGGGGTGAGGGTGGAAGGGGAAGGGAGAGGGAGAGAGAGAGAGAGACGAGGTTTAAAGTCCATTCGCTACAAATATCATTTCAATAATTTGCTTGCCCATAGGGTTCTACATTTATGCGAGCTGTTCGTTGCTCGCACAAAATTTAAAAAAAAAAACTGTAAAAATAATCAACATATTGACAAGTTTATTGCCAAAACTAATCCAACTATGTCAATAACGTCACAAATTCGTCTGTCAAACTGAGATTCATCAAGCTGCCTCAGCATTTCATCCTTAAACCTGGAGAAAACCCAGGAGAAAGGACATTCAACCCTACTCCTGGTCACTTACAACAGGGGAATAGGAACCATGCCAGTTAACTCAATGAATGACAGGCTTTAAGATACAGAGCGCATGTGCTAACCATTGAGCCACTGAATCCCCCCGGGTGGGAGGGGCTTTACAGACTAATAGTAATAGTAATACTATTGCAGGTCTATTAATTAGATACATGTATTTATTACTATGACAAGACCACAATCGTCTACTCAAGATGTTTTTACCAGGTACTGGATTAGAATGGTTTGACCATTTAATGATTTACATGGTAAAGCGTGGCAAAAAATCAATTAACCATGACAAGGGTTATAATCAGTGCACAAATCTTGTTAATATCTTCGCTCAGAATATACATTTTGTATTATCTATTATATAACAAGAATGTGCAGCTCTTTATCTATATCTATCATCCTATATCTTTCAGCCATCTTGAATAAGGCCCTGGATGTATCTGTTAATGTAATAAATTGTAGGTCTTACCTTCTATAATATCTGAAGCCGAGCCTAGACAATATTCCATAACAAGCTAAAAAACAAACATAAAAAAATATATAAATGAGAGAGAGAGGGGGGTGGGTGGTCAACATCCACTTCAGAAAAACCAGTTCATTTCCGAGATAAATAAGGCCCAACATTGAGTACAATTGTATTTCAATAATTAGTTGTAGGAAGGAAAGCTAAGGACCCTACACTTTGTCACAGACTGACCTGATGGACCGCTCCCCCCACCCCCCAATTCGAGGGTAAACAAATAGAATATTTATATCTTTACTCATGTTTAACAAAATACACCAATATGTAAACTACTGAGAGGTAGATAATATTGAAATAACAGGCACATGGCTGTAAAAATAATCCTTTCTGATAAATTTCTGGCTGTTATGGGATTTGGTTGAATTGATTTAATAAAATTATAAACGATAATTTGAAATACTTTCCTGCAACTGCAAACCTTATCTACACCCCAAGCTTATTGGTTTTTAATAGATCGGTTGCCAGGCAACGAAACATGGACCCTCAAACCATTCAGTAATTATCAGAAATGATATGAGAAAGAGTAAAATGGGGTTTAACATCCACTCGACACAAACTAGGTCCTTTTGGGATTGACAGCTTAATTCTATTTCAATAATTCGCTGGCACATAGGGGTCTTTTAGCAGTGGGAGGAAACCTGAGAACCAGGAGAAAACCCACGAGATTGGACAGGCGACCCTACTCTTTGTCACATAAAACCGGGGATTCGAAACCACGCCACTTGACTCAATGACAGGTTTTATAATACAGCGCACACGCGCAAAGAAATAATATGAATTTGATCAGCTTTTAGTTCTCACACATGGAACCCATTACACTTCTTCACCTCATGAGCATAAACGCTGTGTATCAATTCCAAATCAATCGGAAGAGAACTTTAACCTCGAGATCTCTGTGTAATAAGTTTAGGTGGATGGTGAAAGCATGACAATATCCTACCAGTCTTGGATGGTTTTAGCTGGTCGGATGGGTTAGGCAAAACAGATATTTTAAAGGCCAGACTAACAAGTGACCTCTCTCGGCCAATGCTCGAATTGAACACGGGACCTCTGGGTTAGCGAGACGTCTCACTCACTGAGCCACCATGGCCCTCGAACCAGAAGGAGAATCCTACGCTACACTTCTCTTGTAGTTCTTGGGTTCGATACACTTTGATAAATGCTTTAGGCTTTGTCAATTCCAGTATGATACAGATGAAATGAAATGCACTGAGCTTTAACGTCCTAGTACTGTTCTGTTCGGAACTGGGCTAATGGAGACAGGCATACCCCATACTGTGTGCTATAACGAAAACTTGCCTAGACCGAGGCGCTAATGTCAAGGATCTTTTACGTGCACACAAATGTTTACACAGGGCTTCAGTTTTTTGTAACATCCAATCGACTAGACAGCTGTTCTGTCAGGCCCCCGTCCAGGATCACTGGCAAGGAGAAATCCCGTCTGAAAATCTGAATGAACTTTTGTGGCTAATGCAGGGATTGAAAACACGACCTCCAGGCTAGCCAGCATCTTAACCACTTAGCCACCAAAATCCCCTAAATACAAATAAAACTGACAGGCTTGTTCCTTGGAGTTTTAGACATGGATTGACAAATTTCAATTTTTCATATTAAGTTGGATATATTATGTTCTACTACAGTTTTTGACTGTAAATTAAGACCATTCAGGGAGAGAGAAATGGTGTTTAACGTCCACTCGACACAAACTAAGTCATTTCGATTTTTCATATCATGTTTTATGTTCTTCTAAGACCATTTAGGGAGAAAGAGAGACATGAGGTTTAACATACACTCAACAAAAACTAGGTCATTTCGGGACTAACATACGGTTTAATTTCATTTCAATAATTCGCTTGCGCATAGGGGGCTTGAGCAGTGGGAGGAAACTGGAAAGTGAGAGAGAGAGAGAAATGGAGTTTAACATCCACTTGCCAACACTAGGTCATTTTGGGACTAACATATGGTTTAATTACATTTCAATAATTCTCTTGAAGGGGTCTTTAGAAGTGGAAGGAACCGGGACGACCCAGAGAAATTCCATGAGGTTGGACGGGCGAAGACTATTTACAAAATCATACCCATGCTGTATTGTCTTTTATATAACATCCTTTATAATCTATCGTGTTTCTATGTGAGAGCTGACGAAGGAATTTTACTTCTTTTACGATATCTTGCCATTTCTGAAAAATATAAAACATAAACTGATTTCATTTTTAGAAAATGACAATAACCTATTTTTGGTTCAATTTATTCACTTATCTTGGATTGCCCGTGGATCTGGCTTGGTACGTGTAGATAAACAGAGAGAGAGAAACTGGATTTAATCTCAGCATGCCAAAAACTAGGTCATTTCGGGGAAAACACATGGTTTAATATCCAATAATTCTCTTGGGCATAGGGGTCTTTAACAGTGGGAGGTAGCCGGAGAACCTGGAGAAAACCCACGAAGTTGGGCAGGAGACCCTAATCCTTGTCAAGCACAACAAGAGGAATAGAAACCACACCACTGCCACCACAATATCAAGATTTAATAGTTTATAGGTAAGCTAATTGCTAATACAGAGTAATATAACCTAATATAGGGTAATATAACCTTGTTCAATATTGAAAAAAAATCTTGAGTATCTTATAAAAAAAATCTAAAAAAAATTAGGATTTCATTAAAAGAATTCTATTTGTGAGAGCATTTACTACCATGGTTCTTCTTTTTTAAAAATTAAAGAGCTACATATACAGTAGAATCTGTATGAGCAGCCACTCTTATACAGCCACATCTCCTTGGGTGGCTGCTTTATACAGATTCTACTGTACATAAAAATCAACGTCCATTATTACAATGCCCATACTTACATCAGTAGCTCCCTTTCCACTAAACGACATCTTCTTGATAGCAACCACCTCTTTGTGATAACATTTTTGGCCTAAAAAGGACATTGAAAGTAATGAATGAAATAAGTTTAGGATAATGCCATTTTACGTACAATTCACACTTGGGTATTCCCAGACAGTCATCTGACTCGATCAAGTCCGCACATTCTATGTCCGCTAAAAGAACAGTTATTGTGTCCCGAAGACGTGACAGAGTGATTAACCCCTGTTTTGTGACCTATTTGACGAAGTTTGGTTTTTATGTTGTTGATTATCCGGTATCGTTGGTTAAATCAAGGAAGAACTGCGCCGTTTCCAACAATAAATCCCATAACTCTGCATTATTATAAACAAACACGAATCATGACAACGAATTAGGATTCATGGACAAAAAAAACCCACATAGATATGGCCCATGAAGAGAGAAATGTTTACAACACTGGCAAAACAATCAAATGTATTTTCAGAAATTGTATTCTTGAATTAATTTCATGGCCACCGATAAAGACAAGTTACATTCCTTAGGTTTTGCTTATAAGTGGTAATACCTGTTGTGACAAAGTAATTTATACATAGAACTTTGCTAGATTTGACATTATATTATATTGGATGTTTTCAACTATTTACAACTTCTGCTAATGTGTTCAATATGTTATTTACGGGCAACACACGAATGACCTCTGCTCGTTTTGACAAAACGCACGATCTCATTAAATATCTTATTTATTCATATGTTATTTATAATCTACACATGTTCTATGTGTTAAACACTCAGCAGAACTTCGCGACTTTAAAGGAAAGATGCGGTGCAGTTATAGAAACTATAATCTCAATTCCAAATAAGTTAATCTGTCATGTATCATTATTCTTAATGACTGTATGCTTTATAAAGCCAGAATTAACTGACAGTAAGTCAGACTTGAATATAGCTCCTTCCGATCTATGTCTATTCTATGTTCTCAATAAAGATATACCAACTATGCTGATCGTCTGTTATCTGTAGTGTTACAATGTATAAAGGACCAACTAATCTAGCCAATGACCTATTTTTCTCAAATGTTAACGACGCACCCAAATACCAATATTCGTAGAATATTTTTCTGGATACTTTAAGATTGAATAAAATGGTTTTGTACCAGCAAACGACTCTGTAATACCCGGATCTCTAAAGACTTGTCAATTGGAAATCGAAATAAATCTTATTGCCGTTGTCCGGATACAATTTCCCTCATAGGACGTTAAACCCTATTTCATTGTATTGTTTACCACACAAATTTGGTAACAGAATAATACGTACATGAACACACAGATAATCTAGGACTGCTTGCATGATCACCATCAAAACCTGGCACCACAAGCTTATTCAGAAAGTTGTGGTCCGATATGCGGGAATATGGAAAGGAAACAATACCTTTGGGTTATAAACATGTAATTCAAGTTTTATCGAAATCGCATAAAAAAGTATGACCTCTTCAGGGTCAACAACCTTGGATTACCATATGTATTTGCGTACGAGGGCGGATATTTTACAAAATTCGAACTCAACAAACATTAAGGTGTAACGGTGATATATCGAACGTTTTTTCTTGAATTCGGATAATAATTGTGACCCCTTCTGGGACCACAATCAGAGGCTTTAATTCGAGAAGTTACGATCCGATATGTGAAAATATTGAAAGGAACAGAGATTTATGGGTTAAAAAATAACATTTCAAGTTTCAACAAATCGGGTAGAAATTGTTACCTCAAACGGACGTCCGGACGGACAGGGGCGACGGCAATATACGTCCACATGATATCGAGAAATAGAATACAGCAGCATTTGATACTACCGGTTCTGCATACACGTTTCATATACTATCTCTTTTGGTTGTGATTCAGCTTGTGATTGCGACGACGGTAAACGTGAATATGATAGCAATATATTTGATCTATGCAAGCGTTTGAATATACGCGTTTCATATCATCTCACTTATTGATCCCACCTGGAGCAGTCAGAGCTTGTGTTTGCGATGGCGACGAGGGTAATGATGAATATGGTTATACGACGGTGATAGCTATGATAACAATAATCCAGATAATGTATTGTGTAAGAATTTGTTGATAAGTTGAAATATTTATGTCAAACGTTGATCTATTGAAATATAATAGGGAGGTTCCGCAACAAGTACGAACTACTTACTACGAACAGAATTGACAGAATTTCCGTTTCCGCCAAAATACGAAGTCCGAAGTACGATCGTTAGTTCCACAGTTTTGTTAAATAAAAAGTATTAAATCAAATCAAATTTTAGTCCGCAAGAAGCTCAGTCCAACGTGTTTCTTATCGCCGACTGCCAAAAAAAACCCTAATTTCACAGCCCGAAAATGTGCCCAAAATCAAAACACTAACCGATCACTTTGACGCTGATAAACCTCATACTGAATTGTAAATGTTCAATCCTTCTTTAAAACCGCAAAAAAATAGAAATTTCATCCAAAAATCAACGAGAAAATCACGATATCGTACTTCGTTTTTTAACCACGAACTTTTCCCGATTTCTTCGTAGAAAATTGACGAACCGAAGGCCGCTTATGTCAATGTCATCACACAAAGTGATAATGATAATAATCATCTTATATAGCGCTGGAATTCCAACCAAAAGGCTGCTCGTTGGCGCAAATTACAATGTCATTAGAGTCAATAACAGAATGACTGTCGGAATAGTTCTATTTTTAAGTTCCTTTTAAAAGATTCTACATTGTCACTGTTTTTTACACTTTGTGGTAAAGAGTTCCAAACAATGGGAGCAGCAGAGGAGAATGCACGATCAGTACGATTTGACTTTGTTGAAGGTACCATTAGTAGATTCTTATCACATGATCACACGATAAGTGATGACGTCAGTACATAAACACTTCGTAGTTCGTAGTTCGTAGTTCGTAGTGGTTGCTCAACCTCTTTAATATAATCAGCGGATGTTTAATTATATGTTAATGTTAATCAGATAAAATATGTCCAAAATAGTTTTAATGAAATATAATAACAATTGGACTGTAAAGATAACAGTTTATCATATCCTTGACAAAGTTCACTTAATTACACAAGAGTAGCAGATTATATCTTAACATAATATAGCCCCGTTTACATGACGAAATTTGCACACGTGCAAATCTTTTGCATATGCAAATTTTGACATGTAAACGCATTTGCATACATATGTAAAAATACTGCAGGTGCAAATTTGCACCTAGTCCTGACCAGATGCAAAAGTATATTTGCATATATGCAAAGGTATTTAGGTTAAGTATTTGTGCAGATTGTGTCATATAAACGCTCAGCAATATTTGCATATGTGTGTATATCTCATTATCAGTTGCATCATCCTAAATATATGATGTTGAGTGGTGTTTTGGGTAAAACAAATACGTCAATAGTAGTCTGTAAATAGTCAGCAACATATCTAGAGGTAAAGTCGGTCGCAAAAGTCGCGGAATCGCATGGGATGATGAAGAAACAGGGCTTTGATAAGTATTTGGCATGAAAATAGTATTGAGCATCAGTTAGAGGACCCAAATGTAAATAATGGGACGTCCATGGCATCTCGAACAGTGCGAGTGGCTGACGAGAGTGTATCCTGCAATGTTCCACATAGCATATCAATTGTTCCTTTTCGCATTCTAAAATTTTCCAACCAGGATTGGTCGTCAAATGTTTCTAAAACAATCTTGCTATACAAGTCATTTAACCTTGACTTCAATCCACGTGTCTCTCTCACAAGACATTCCTATGATAATTGCAGCACTACGTTTACATGGGAAGGTTCTTTGACGACGAATCCTTGCTATCCGCTCCATGACTAAATGGCATCTAAACACTTTATTACATATTTACTGTGAATGCTTATATAACATGTGAACGCTTAGCAAATATACTTTTGCATACGTGAGTAACTAATACATATATGCAAAAATACACATATGTGTATTATTTGGTCATGTAAACGGGGCTTAAAGTATCCGATGGTATTATAGTTTAAATGGGACGTCACCAGCATCCGATTGTATGTAAGTTTAAAGACGAACCTCACTAGTACCAGATTATAAGTAAGTTTAAAGAGCCGTCACTGGTATCAGATTGTTTGTAAGTTCAAAGACGAACCTCACTAGTACCAGATGGTATATAAGGGGGCGACACGAGTATCAGATGGTATATAAGTTTAAAGACGGACGCATGTAAGTTTAAAGACGGGCGTCACGAGTTTCAGATAGTACGATAGTTTAAAGATAGGCGTCGTGAGCAGCAGATTGTATGATAGTTTCAAGCACTACACGATAAGATCTCTACTTAACAGAACACTTGGTTTATCTTTTAACTAAATTATAGGCCTTTATAAAACATGTTGTCTTGATGTATCAAATACATAAATGAAAAGTTACATGTTTCTATGTCAAAGATATTTCTCATGACAGCGATTGAAAGTTAACTACATTCTTAAAGATACCTTATTGGAGAGCAAAAACTGATTTTCGTCGGTCTTCCGTTGGAAGTCATCTTTATTTAAACAACAAGCCAAAAATCAACTCTGTATACCCACGGATGGCTTGGATTGGGCTCGGATTTAAACAGGATTTCGTTGATTGATTTAATCACAATGGCGACGTGGGCGGAGATTATTCGTGACGTTGACGTCATAATACTTCCGGAAATTAGCAGCTCATTACGCTGCCTTCCCTATAATACACACTGCCGTTATTATACGCGCTTCTGTCACTTGCGTTTCAGTAAAATTATGGAAATTGATAAACATCGCAGCTAACATCACCCCAGTTGAATTGCAACCTCATCGGATCACTGTTTTCTATTCGTCTGCGTAGGGAGTCACTAGTACAGAAGAGTACACGCAGGCAACGCAAGAAGTCGGCTATTTATTATAATTTATTTACAATACTACCTCGTTGATTTGGTCCATTCCTTTCAAACTTTAAAATCCTGTCACAGACTTTATCTTCTTATCTATATATTAAAAGTCTTAATTCTAATTTGTAGTAAATAATAAATGTTATTTACTACAGGAACGTATAATGGGGTAATTGGCTACCGATAGAGCTAGTAAATATTACAATAAAACAAACATACGAAGCTATAATTATGTTTGACCGTGTAAAAATGGTAAAAACTGAAAGTGTATGTAAGCGTATGTTTTCAAACGTACGTTTGTATACCCACAAAAATATATAATAATAGCCATCTACTGACAAGGCATTACACCTTTTTCAATATTTTAGTTGACATGTTTGAGATAATTATCGCTTGAACATTCCACAAGTAGGCTATCAATTTTGATGACATCGTATCAGTTAATTGACAAACTTGATATCAAAGTTAAATCTCTGAAATATATATTAAAAAAATCAGTGTATCAGATGGTATCACATGTTAGGTAATAAGATAGGGGTGGGGGGGTGGATAGGAGATTAAATAATGTTTCAGGTACTTTAAGCTTGTTCACGATATAAGAGTTTGGGATAATTGTACACCTGATATGAAAGTTTAATGTATGAAATGTATATTAGGAAGTATATCAGACAGTATCATATGATAAGCTTAAATAATATTTCGGGTGCTTTAAGCTAGTTTGGGATATATATAGAAGCATTAGTAATTATCCACCAATCACTACATAAGACAGTGTTTAAAACACGCCCCTATTTGTGTTGTTGTTAGGGTTGGGTTTGAAATATTACTTGCAGTAGAAGCTGTTTAGAAAGCAGGAATCACACAAATATCCATCTTCAGTTGTAGTTTGCTTCAAATACAGAATCAAACACAGTCAGGTAGAACTGATATTATTTTATTTAGCAGACAAACTTTCATATATATATTTCATATCTTTATAATAACTCCATTAATATTTGATGGAAATCCGTTTTGAGATTGTATATATTTAAAGTTAAATAGTAGAATATCCGTCATGATTAACCGCTTAGGGGCGTGTTTAGGGTTTATAGTTCTGTCCAATTAGGGGCGTGTTTAGGGTTTATAGTTCTGTCCAATTAGGGGCGTGTTTAGGGTTTATAGTTCTGTCCAATTAGGGGCGTGTTTAGGGTTTATAGTTCTGTCCAATAAGGTACATACATTAAAAGGATTAAAGTGGTATGAACTGAATGAATATTTCCGAATGATGTTGGTTATCCATGACTTCCGAATTTGGCGAAATTCAAAATGTCTATATTCCTAAGATCCTTGTTCCTTTTGAAATTTGTGCGTATCTTGCGTGGTAACTTCTTGTTTTCTTTGTTGAATGACTTCATTACAAAGGGCATTTTTCGAGACCCTCCTTCATTACAGTGTTTGTCACCATAGGTCACGCCTCTAGCTTCTATAGGGGGGTTCTAGCCGGCCGGTCACCTCTGCATGGCTTGCGGCTGTGGTTTCCTCCCACTGCTAAAGACCCCTACGCGCAAGCGAATTATTGAAATAAAGTTATAAACCATATGTTAGTCCCGAAATGACTTAGTTTGTGTCGAGTGGACGTTAAACCCACCTCTCTCTCTCTCTCTCTCTCTCTCTCTCTCTCTCTCTCTCTCTCTCTCTATAGCTTCTGTCACACAGATCCGGTCTCAAACACAGGTCTATCGTACCTCATAGGTATCTTCCTAACAGGTCAGGTCTTCACCAAAAGGTCAGGTCTCTAACACGGGTCAGGTCTCTACCTCACATGATCAGCTCTTCACCACACAGGTCATGTCCCTACCACACGGGCCAGGTCATAAACGTACAGCTCTCTACCTCAGAGGTTACGTCTCTACCTCCTAGGACAGGTCTCTGCATCACAGGCTAGGTCTCTACCTCGCAATATCAGGCCCTGAGTTCACAAAGCATTCTCAGACTTAAGTTAAGAATTTACTCAACTTTCAATCATTGTTTTTGAGACAAGTATTTTATCGAGAAAAACAAAACTTTGCACATTATTTAGGGTATTTTAAATATTCAAGATAGCCGCCCTAAGGCGACAGAGAAATGGGGTTTAACGTCCACTCGACTCAAACTAGGTCATTTTGGGACCAACATATGATTTCAATTTTATTTCAATAATTCGCTTGCGCGTAGGGGTATTCAGCAGTCGGAGGAAACGGGGTACCCGGAGGAAACCCACGAGGTTGAAAAGGCGCCCACTATCTCCATGCCACATACGCTCCCACCAGGGATCGAAACCACAGCCGCAAGCCGGAGGTGACAGACCAGGTAGAAGCGTGGCACGGTTATTTATTGGGGTTAAATTAGTGACAGATTCTCTCGGACATCGGTTTGAATGTGGGTTCTATAAAAATTTGACCCACTGAATCCAACGAGCTTGAGTGTTCCTCCTAAAATGGAAGGCTATTTCCATTAGGAAGCCAAATTCAAAATGTGGGGCCAAATTAAGGGTGTGTAATTAATATATTGAAATATAGGTGTTAATTACTTCGGATATAAAAATATATTCCGACCAAAAGATACTCCAGGTAGCTCAATATTGCCCATTTCAGAAACACAAAAAGGCCTGATGCTTCAAGAAACATATTTCAAAATTCAAAGTAATTACTACTACCTGGTGGATCATATCAAGAAACCAGTAAAACTTGGTAATAAATTATTTGAAAGAAACGTTTTCGACGCGGGTGAAAGGGACGAAATACAGAAAATTTACATCGAAGCTGCTGACAAACTATGTGTTAAACTGTGATGATCCAGGAATGTGAACGTATCTTGTAGCGTTAGCGTTGCTCTTGTTTAATGTATATTCTATGATAATAAAGGGTCATTGCCCACCATTATAACAAGCTTCATTATCACCGTACAGTTATCAAGATTTAAATATTTGGAACCTTGAATATTTGTCCAGTTCAAGAGCACAACAGTTGGACGTTTAAACCCCATTTCATTTCATTTCTTTGTCAAAGAAAAATTATTCAAATTACGAATCAATTCTGATTATTTATGGATGAGGTACAACTTACCAACCGACAACTATTTGGATTAAATAAGATTCTATCTCAATTATAAAGAAACACGGACAGCGATGGGTCAATGTAGGTTATACAAGTGAACTATCTCCCTTCAAACCGAGAAAAACCTTAAATCTAATGGAGTAATCGGGAGAGAAGAGATTATCTAATATTTATGGACAGATATTAGATCCTGATTCCTAAACAATTTTCACAACAATCCTACTTCGATATCCTAGCTCCGTATAATTCAGAAGATTTGTAATATAAGATTCATATTTATAACCTAATCATTTGGATGGTACGATAAACACTTGTGTAGCCTACACATTGGCATGCACGTAAAATAACCCGTGACCTTTGGAAATTGAAAACAACGTCTAGTTGTCCAGATAGGACGAAAGTCGAGACAAACACGTGTCCATATTGTTGTTTACAATTAATATACATTTGATTTTATGTTTACTTCAAATCATCGAATATTTAACAAACAAATAATAACAAAAATAACTTGAAAAAAAAAAACAAGATGGAATGCCTCCACTAACCGCGTTGTTGTTATTCTTTGTGTTTAACGTTCGCTTCCACCGGAGGAAACCCACGAGGTTGAGAAGGCGTCCCTATCTCCATGCCACATACGCTCACACCGGGGATCGAAACCACGGCCGCAAGCTAGAGGTGACCGGCCAGCTAGAGGTCGAAGCGCGGCACTCTAGAACACTAGGTCATCCCAACCCCCCATGAAACAAAGGACAATACGATGTTATATAAATTATAAAAGGACAATATTGGTTTCAGTCATTATCACATATGTGATAGAATGGGTTAAACACGTTCCAAATGTTATTTTATCACAAAAATCATTATTTGCGCCCATCTTTATCAATTTGAGAAAGAATGTAACCAAGTGCGAAACTGGAAGCTTCGGTTGTCAATGTTTCCTACTTTCTACATATCCGGAAAAACTAAAATAGGTGGCGATACTGGCGTCTTTTTTAAAGTTTCAAATTTTATATCTTGTCGTAGAAAATCATTTAAAGGTTGCACGATATATAAATCTTCTGTAATAGTAGCAAAGGCCTAGAAATTGTCTAATCGCATGCTGTTTTAGGGGTTTTTGCGTTGGTGCAGTGAGAATTAACCGTTATTTCATCTTTACTATGGATGTGTCCGAAGTACTTATCACTTGTTGCTGCGAATTTATATTTACATTTATTAGGCTTTAATGGTATAACGTCAGAGTTGCTGAGTTCGCGAAAATTGTTACGTAGATAAAGGCGGAATACCATTTCATGTCGCGTAATATGTCAGTCATGACAATTTGAAAGTTAAATGGAGCAATATTTGATCCAAAAAACATTTGCTTCCATTCATACACGCCATATTGGGTAATAAACACTGTTTTGTTTCTCGTACTTTTATCCATTTCTAATTGCTTAAATCCACTAGCGCCTTCCCAACGGAATCTATGACGTCATCAAAGGGTATAATAGGAAAATAATTTGGTTTCATAATTGTATTTAATTTGTTGTGATCTATGTTACACAATATTAAATGGGGTCTAAAAATTAATATTGTATTTGAATCTATGTCAGTATTTCATATTTTTTCATTTTTACCCTATTTTTGACATTTTAATAGACAGATTAATTGCAACTTTTGACAACAATTGTCAGACTTACTATTTACTGTACAATATCTAGACAACCATAACCCTAACCATAATCCTACAACACTAAACTACCTATACAGCTATAGAAGGACGATTTTCATTTATACCAATTTATAAATGAATACATGTAACTACACCGAACACATGACTAGTCTTTATATATCCCTACCACTCGGTTCTTTCACACACAAACAGAATATGAAAAGGTCAGCCTGTTAATTCAAATGACCAAATAATTTAATCTAATCACCTAGCCAGTTCATTGTGCACGGTGCTGGTATACATGCCCTTTTAAGAATACCCTATACCTTATACCACTTCCCATATGATGAGTTGAAAGGGTTAATACGACTTGATATGTTTATCTCTCTAACTTGCTGTTGTTGGTGTCACATAAAAATCATGCTTCACATTTCACTTGGTTGGCATAGGGTGTCTGTCTCTTAGCGGAAAATACATTTCCTCTGGTTCTAGAAACAAATCTTGCAAAAAAGTAGCCCCTTACCGCTATGCAGTCATGGCGGGTAGCTGTCATGATAAACATATGTATATTGATAACTGGAAAATCTGTTACTGGTCAATGCAAATCTGTTACTGGTCAATGCAAATCTGTTACTGTTCAATGCAATCTGTTATAAATATTGACACGTTATGAAATAATCTGTTGACATTAGAATGAATGATATTTTGATATACTTATGTTAAACTGAACAAACGGGGTTCAGAAGGTCGACGGGAGTTGAATGAATTAAAAGATTCCTTCAACTATGTGGACGATCATAATAAACTTTCTATTTTAATTAATAACATCTGATATCCAATTTTGGGTCAATATTGAATGTAATTATAAACCCGTTTCAAATAGAAATAATTTGATATTTATAATATCCTCTTATGATTTTCCTTTATAAAAATACCAAATATACACACATGATCTGGGGGAGATTTATGACAGAATTGTGTCTCGGATAAGGTTCTTCATGACAACACTAGTGTTACTCAAATAATACTTTTATTCTGCTTCTTACATATTAGGTTCAAACATCGTAATGTACACGGCCCCAGATCTAATTTGTATACAGGGAGTCATGTCTTATATAGCTTGGCTTAGCACGAGTGTACTAAATCCAAACGCTCTCGCCTCGTCTCATCACTTCTGTTCAGGCAATATTTCTCCCATAGCATCCTCTACAACGCATGCCCGACTTCATTAACTGATTCGGTGTAGAACAGAAAAGTAGACTTCATTCAATGTCAAAAATATTATTCCATTTTTTGTATTCATGGATGGGTAACGAATCAGTTTAGATTATTTATGGATGAGGTACACATAACCAAACGTCTGGTATTTGGATTAAATGAGACAGCGATGGGTCAACGGAGGTTATTTATGGATGGAGTACACATTACCAACCGTTTAGTATTTGGATTAAATGACACTATAAACCTCAGAATGCCTCGTTCGGCATTTCTGTCCACCAAACGAGGTAAAAAAAATGCCTCGTTGTCTGCAGTTACAAAACGATTTTTTTTTTAAAATTGCCCTGTCTTTGGAACGAGGTATTTTGTTCAGAACGAGGCTTGGTAAAAATGGCTCGTTTACTAGACGTGGTTTTTTTTTTCATCAGCGAATTTGTACAAATTAAAATTTATGTTATTTAATATGAAAATAAACCAGTCTAAACTGTGATATTATAATCAGAGAAATGGACAAGACAAGAATACACGCCATAAGTGGAGGTGTAAAACTATTGCAGACACACAGCTACATACCTTGATTGATTTATTGCCCAATCAGGTATAGGTGTTAAGTAACAACTGAGGTGTTGTGAAAATTAAATTAGGGTTGTAAATCAATCAAGGTAGCCTAACACCTCCACCTAACTGATATCGCAGACAACAAATTAGTGTTTATCTGATCTAAATACAGCAAATAATCCATTATTAATCAAAAAAAGCATTAAATTTCATCTCATATTTCCAACACGCCAGTTTATTTTTTTATATTTATTGTAAAAAAAAATTAACTTGACCATAGCATTGACGGTTTCTGTTGAAACCCCATAACATTGCACAAAATATTATTGGACCAAATTTATATAAATGCACAGCGATAAATTTGTCGACTTTATACCAATTGTCAATTAAATGGGAAATAAAGCACACCCCATACATTAAAATTTAATTAAAACGTTTTATTATGAAGACAGAGGGGTATTGATAAAAAGATAAAAAAATTTATGGTATGACGTGTATTCTTGTCTTGTCTATTTGTCTGATTATAATATCATAGTTTGGACTGGTTTTATTTTCGTATCAAAAAACATAAATTTTAATTTTTACAAATTCGCTGATAACTATCTTGAAAAAACCATGTTTAATAAACGAGGCATTTTACCCAGTCTCGTTCTGAACAAAATACCTCGTTCCAAAAACAGGGCAATTTAAAAAAATCTCGTTTTGGAACTGCAGACAACGAGGCATTTATTTAACGTCGTATGGACAGAAATGCCGAACGAGGCATTCTGAGGTTTATAGTGTGAGACAGCGATGGGTCAACGGAGGTTATACAATTGAGTTATCTCCCTTCAAACCGATACAAACCTCTACTGGAGCAATCGGGAAATACTACATTATAAATAAATATGACCTACTGTCTCCAGTACATAGTTAATCAAAGGATTATCTACTATTTATGGAGATATATTAGATCCTGATCCCTAAACCATTTTCACTACAATCCGACTTCGATATCCTAGCTCCGTAAAATTCATATCCTAATTCTGTATAATTCGGAATATGTGTATTATAAGATTCGTATTTATAACCTAATCATTCGTATGGGACGATAAAACCCCGTGTAACCTACACATTGGCATGCGCGTAAAGTAACCTTTGACAGTTGGACATTGAAGGACAGCGTCTAGTTGTCCAGATGGGACGAAGGTCGAGGCAAACACGTGTCCACACTGGTGTTTACAATTAATATACATTTTATTTGTTGTTTTTTTTTATTTCAAGTCATTGAATGTTTTCTATATTATTTATTTATATGAAACATAATTACATGATGTAAATAAACTTCTTAAAATCATTTCAACATAAATGACATTAAACAACGTAAAAATCATTGTGAAATAGCTGTCTGTCTTACGTCTTCAGAACCAGATGTTTTTGTACATCTCTCTATCATTGTTATTAAAATTTTAATATCTTCACAATAAAGCCTACAGTATTCAATTTTCTCAAATACAAGCCTTTTGTCCTGCGAACCACGGGACTAAATCTGAAAAAACTCATTTCTTGAATTCGCATTTATCTCCACATCCCACACACCTTACGAAATAGGGAGAGGGGTTTTACATAGGTTAAGCCAGTTCCCCAATACCATTCAGACAACCTGAATAAAATATTGTTTAAAAAAAAAACTTCAGAAAATAAAGGACGGTGTCAAATAAAAACTCCTTGTAAACTTGTGTTCAATTCGGCATTTATACAAGGGAAATTATGGATTAAATTTTTGCAATGTGGGTGGAAATACTGAGCAGCTGATCTAGTTATATTACGTCAAATAATTGTTGACGGTAATAATAAGAAAGGTTATTTTTATATAGTTTAGAAGATTTGAAAAATAAACCAACAACATTTTATTCAAAAATACCTCTATTGTATGGTATATCCGGAAAAGCTAAGACATGTGGCGATACTAATGTCTTTTTTAAAGTTTCAAATCAAAAGCATTTTGGCATTTACCTTCCCGCTTAAATTTTATATCGTTTCGTTATAAATCATATAAAGGTTGTGCGATATGTGAATAATTAAAAATAAACCTTCTGTAATAGTTGCAAAGGCCTACAAATGTCTAATCTCATGCTGTTTTTGTTACAGGGATAATTTGTACGGTTTTGGTATCCCAAGTACAAAACACTTTAGTTTGACGCCAAATTTTCTCAAAGTCTTTGGAAAACATTTTTAAGATGTTGAACGTGTTCGCGAAAATTTCTAATAAAAATAATTATATCATCGACGTAAACAAGAGCGTATTACCAATTCATTTCGCGAAATATGCCAGATATGACAATTTGAAAGGCTATAGGAGCGTTACTTAAACCAAAAGGCATTTGCTTCCACCCATACCCCCATCTTTCGTAATAAAGGCTGTTTTGTGTGTCATACTTTCACTGTCTAATACTGAAAATATTTTTGCTCGTGCCTGTCGTACGGAATCTATGACGTCCTCAAAGCGTATAATAGGAAAATGATTTGGTTTCGTAATTTTATTTTCTGTAATCTCCGTTATAGTAAGCTTTCTAATCAAACGCACGTCTAACTCTATTTCTTTCTAGAATAAAATCTCTTTATTTAAATATACTGCTAAGAGTAGATACAAAAACTTTGTCTTTTCTTGCAAGTAAATAGCTGATTATATTTTTTGTGTACACATAGTTGAATAAAGGTTTAGATTCTTACTATTAACCCCATTTTAGCCTTTTCCGGATATTCTATCTGGATTGTCGACATAATTATTGATAGCATTTGACGTTCTAATTTATTCTTTGATAGCATTTAACGTACTAATTACTTCGGGGGGGGGGGGGGGGGCTAGTGGTTTCGATCACTGCTAAAGCCCCCTACGCAAAACCGATTTATTGAAATAAAATTAAAACCATATGTTAGTCCCGAAATGACCTAGTTTGTGTCGAGTGGACGTTAAACCCCATTCCTCTTTCTCTCTAATTTCTTCTTTGATAGCATTTGACATTCTTAATTTCTTCTTTGATAGCATTTGACGTTCTTAATTTCTTCTTTGAAAGCATTTGACGTTCTAATTTCTTACGTTGTTAGTTTTAACCCATTTTTGTTTAGCATTTGACGCTCCACATTTTTTTAAGACAATTTTTTCATTCAGGTTGTCTGAATGGGATTGGGGAACCGGCTTAGCCCATGTAAAACTCCTCTCCCTACTATAATTTGTATACATATATCATTAGTGCAAGATGGCAAACACATACATATTATATAAATACAATATAATGTATGAAAATAAAAAGTATAGTAAGATTTTTAATAATAATAGGCAACACTAGGAAGGCTAGCCAAAATTATACATAAAATAGTATGTGGTCGAGATTAAAATCTATAAACTTATGGACCTGATTAAAAATATTAGTATTAACATCAAGACTGTAGGTTGTGGAGCCAAATAGAAGACACTTTATATTTTTAAAAACATGCTGTAATTTGTCTATGGTTTCTATCCGTGCATTTGAATATAAGGAACATTAAAGAAGGTAATGGTCGGGATCTTCAAATATATACCCGTAGAGGCAGGCGGGACTGTCGGCAACCTGTCTTAGGAATTTGTGGCCCTGCAGATCAGAGCATCGTAGTCGTAATTTATAATTTGAGGTTTCCGGTGACCGTTATAATAAAATGAGGGTTTGATAACAGATTTGGATAGATGATCGGAGAAAATTTTCAGAGTTCTAGAATTTCTTACAGGGGTACTGAGTTTATTCCATTCTCGTATACTGTGTGGGATAAAAGACTTAGCAAAAATTTCAGTACGGCATCTTCTCCTTTTAATTTGTCTTCATTACGTAGGGAATACATGTATTTGTTTGTAGGTCAAAGTTAATTGGATTCTTAAGATTGTGAGGGCTTAGGTTATTGGTGATTTTGTAAAGTAATTTTAATTTATGACGATTTCGTCTTTCTTTGAGTGGAAAAAACCCAGTTTCTCATAGACGGAGGCATGGCTAGTACCCCTAACTGCCCCGCAAATAGTGCGTAGTGCATCAAGCTGAAGGGATTCCAAGTTATTAGATAAATAGTCAGTACATCCTCCCCAGATAACATCGGTATAATCAAAGTGTGGTAGAATGAAGGAAGTATATAGGGTATGTAGCGATTTTCTGTTTAATAATTTTCATACTTTGTTAATTATACTATCAATGTGGCTGCTCCATTTACAATTGCTTTGGAAGATAAGTTCAAGATGTTTATGTTCAGTTACGTACTTTATTCCTATTGTGTTCATTACAAGGGGTGGATTCGCAACATCACGTTTAGTGGAGAAGGTTAAGGTTTCTGTCTTGAGGGGGTTTAAAGTTACTAGCCTTGTTTCTGTCCACGAATTGATTGCTTCGAGATATTTGGTTAATGTAAGTGCGCATGCCTCAGGGTCATCTATTTTTGGTACAGAGACGTATCATCAGCAAATAGTCAAATGTTCGATTGTATATCATTGACAATGTCTGGAACACCGTTTATGTTTTTACTATGTTTATACACCGAATACAGCAAACTACAATGGTTACATACAGGAAACTATAATATCTATGATAGTACTTTTCGAGTTATTAAAATATCCATGGTCTGAGTTTAAAATCCTTTCTAATTCAGACCTAACGGATTAAACGGGGCAGGAGCCGCATACTTCTATATAGTCGACGAGGCTATGGGTATGGCGATTCCCTGAAATCCGAATGATATCTAAGGGTAAATCAAACCCGCTGTCTCATATTATAGGAAGTGTAATGCGTCAGCTATTAGGGCGGGACAATTACCTTTTTTTGGGGGGGGGGGAGTAAGAGTTTCTTATAGGCACCGTTTTACGTCAATACTTTTCTAGTTAATTGCACTAATGTGTGCACGAGATGACTTGGCGATAGTACTCTACTTTCCAGAAATGGATATTGACATAACTGTCTGTGAGTTAGTCTAAGATAGTAGTATAATAATGCAAGCTACTTCATTACCCTAGTTTTCGTCATACATCATGTAGGTAAAGATTTCTTTATTAAACAGAACACTTTTCGTAGAACTAAAATAACCCTATAGTATTATACTAACTTGTGACGTCAATTAGAAGACTTGCTATTTATTATTCAATATTATAAAATCGCAACTATAGAAAGACGACTTTCATCTATAACAATTTATACATTTCAATAGAGCACCACATTCTAAACCGCTTGGTTTCTTTTACACACGAACACAATATGAAAAGGTCAACCTATTATTTTCAAATGACCCTATAGTTAGTTTAATGTTATCACCTATCCGGTTTATTGTGCACGATGCAAGGTATACACGTTGTTTCAAGAATGATACCACTTCTCATTTGATGAGTTGGCAGGGTTAATATAATTTGATGAGTCAGCAGGGTTAATCCAATTTGATGATTTGGCAGGGTTAATACAATTTGATGAGTCATCAGGGTTTATATAAACTTGCTCTGCTTTTTTAAAATTATGTTATTTATAGTTTATTTTATCTCATTAACAATGGATTAAGACTTGCTCTTGTTAATGTCATCCGCAAATCGTGTTTCAAATTTCACTTGGTTGGCTTCGGGCGTATGTCGATTAGCGGATAATACATTTCAAGATTCTTGCAACTATGTGGACTATCCTAAACTCACTATTTTAACCCATAACGTCTGATATCCAGGTTTTTGTCATTATTGAATGCAATTATAAACCAGTATATAAAACCCTAGTGATTCCATTCTTGTTATTATAAACCAGTATAATTCGTTTCGTTCTAGTTATTATAAACCGGTATAATTGGTTTCATTCTAGTTATTATAAACGGGTATAATTGGTTTCATTCTAGTTATTATAAACCGGTTTGGTTGGTTTTATTCTAGTTATTATAAACGGGTATAATTGGTTTCATTCTAGTTATTATAAACCGGTATAATTGGTTCCATTCTAGTTATTATAAACCGGTATAATTGGTTTCATTCTAGTAACCTGGTCTTGTATCAAATATAAAGTTGATATTTACAATGTTGATATGATAGTGTGACATACAAGATACAAGATAATATATTCTGCAGTGTATTTATGTTATAAAAATATGAAATGTACAACAATGAAATGAAATTGGGTTTAAAAACGTCAGAAGGAGATAATTTGAAGGATCATGATGGATGTTCTACGCCCTTCATTCTACCTACCTGGTTTATAGAAATCATGACGGAGACTATTTTGGATTCAAATTAAATCTGTTTAAATGATGAGATTAAATTATATTAAACCACTGACTTTAAGGTTTTTAATAGTTTGTACTTTCATCTCATAGATACGTGAGATGGACTTTAAATAGAGATCTACTGCTCAGTTATCAAATCGCGATCCCCCGCAATCCTGGGTAGAGGGCATAACAGGATTTGCGTCTTCTGGAAAGTTTCATTCTAGAAATCGTACTTCTAGTATAGAATCAGGCCTCTTTGTTTTTCATCGAATAGTTATTTGAAAAAGGAGTACGATGTGGATTAACAACATGTAATTATTATTTTTTTTGGTGGAGGGGGGGGGGTTATATCAAGGTCCTTGACAATAAACATATAAATCATTGCTGTCAACACTTGATAAACAGCTACACAAACTTTGTATAATAGTTTGATTTTACCACCTAGAAACAGATCAACGGAGTGTTTATGAATAGTTACTATTTTGAATATTTCTTGTTATTAAATGTAAAATAAACAAAGTACTTTCCTTAAACACAATAAAACGTCCTGTATAAAGAAAGACTGAATATTTAAACGCTCATTTTCATAAAAGGAAAGGGGACAAAAGAAATTCGTAATACAAACACGTGTTAATATATAGGACGGACGAAATTTATATCCAAATAAGGATATATGCTTATTTACTACCAAATATGGCTATGTATTGGGTATTAGGCGTCTTTAACAGTTCTATATACGGTCGACAATAAACTAAGACTTGACAACTTTATAAATATCATATAAGATATTTTATCGTTGTTTGGTAGGGGCGGGGCTTGTTATTGCTTATTACAATCCAATACATTACTACTATTATGGGCAGTTGATTTTAATTAAGATTATTTAAAACATAAGCACGACCTTGTATCTAAAGATGTCACTTTGAAATGATTCTTCGGGAGAATAAAGTCAAAACAGAGGGCTTCAGATCATCACGTAGAAAAGAAAAGGCCATTGGTGAAGAAAATGAATCCATTTGCTTTTTGTAGAAATGGGAAAATCATGCGGTAAAAAACAATATAATACATTAAGATGTATAGATATTTTATAACTCGTCTTGTATAAAGATAATATATATGACAATATCTTGATCTGTTGACTACGGCAACCAAATAGACAAATAAGTTATTAAAAAAACACATACAAAGAGCCAAATCTGTCCATTGCGGGTGTATGCTGGCTTCTGGTTTTATCTTCTGCGACCACTTTTCATTCTCAAATTTTGAAAGTGTTCATCTAAGCCAGTGACATCGCCGAAAACGTTGAAATCCATGACACGAGTTCGCTTATAGCCGCTGACAGTGTGTGTTTAACCAACTTATGGTAAGCATTTGTAGTTCCCTGTTTGATCATCTGTGTGCTATCAGAGCACCAAGTTGCTGTCGCTTACTGAAGACCCTGTTGCACTCATCCGCGATCACACTGGCGCTCCTAGGGTCCGTGTTCGTCGATATAAGCTACCTGTAGTGCCAAATCTCGGAAGCGCTATGGATCAGTCCTCTTACAAGAACGGTATATTAACGCAGTAAAGTCAGAATGGTGCTCTAGGTGACTCCCTCTCGACCTGAGATTTTCCATATTCTCCCCAAGTCGTTTGGCGAGTTAATACAATTTGATGAGTTGGCAGGGTTAATAAAAGTTGATGAGTTGGCAGGGTTAATACAATTTGATGATTTGACAGGGTAAATACAATTTGATGAGTTGACAGGGTTAATACAATTTTGCTCTGCTTTGTTTTCCATTATGTCATTTATAGTTTCCCTTTTCTCTTTATCAATGGCTTAAGACTTGCCAAAGAGCAATAATTTGAGGTTACATTTCACTTTGAAAATATATTTAATCTAGTGCTAGAAACAAATCATATTGCAGATGATTCAAGCAACTTAAAATAATACAAAATACAACATCGCTTTCATTATGATTAAAATGAGACGGGGTTTAACGTCCTACTTATCTGCTCCGACATGTTTACTATAACGTCGTTTCCATAATTTACATTTTCCCAATAATTTCGAGTGATATTTATCAGGTAAAATTCTTTTACAAGCATTTAATTTTTTTATTGTCGTTGTTGTTCAAATGAAAATATGAATCGTCTCACTGTTATTGTTTAAACTTATTTTTCTTTTGCTATGGATCTTTTTTTTAAATTGGTCTCGGTTTTTAATAAGACCCTATCTAATGTAAATAGGGCGACAAAAACGAACCCTCTGTCTAATGTCATGTGGCGGTGCAGGCGCGGACCCAGAAAGGGTAATACGAGGGGCACCTCCACCAAATGAAATTATTCGAGATTATCGCTAGAGTTGCCCTATCCACATGGCCTTATATGTGTTTCTGACTAGTTTTAGTTTGTGAGAAACTGAATTTTCTCATTTTGATGTGTTTAAGGCGGTCGAATTTGACACACGGGATTACTTGCTAGCGACTTCGATTGCGGCTCCAAGTGCGTGGAAACTTTGGCATTATATTGGCGCCCCCAACACTCGGCTGCACCCCCACTTTTAAAATCCAATATACGACCCTGGACACCGCACTACATTAACGTCATCTATGGTCCGAGTCCATTATTGTCGACGCATATTAACTTTGGGTTAGGATTATAACAATTATATATTACGGTCATGTTAGACTCAATTTGGATCCAATAACCTCTCACCGTCATCTCTATATGACGTTCGTTAAAGCCTCGCTAGTTTGGGGGCGAAACGACTCCTAGACTCGAATACCAAGACGTAGACAAAGCAAACTTCTAAGACCGGTAATCCGAGTCTAACTCAGCCAAATTAAAAACTTGACGTTCGGGATTTTTGGGACTAGATTTTTAATATTTGGTTTAAGGCAACTATTTTAGTGTTATGTTGTGCACAGACGACCTTGACATCAACAGAAAGCAAGATATGTCTCGCCGAAAGTCCTTGACATTGATAACGTTCGTGATGTCACAGTACATTCATTTGCTGACGAACACCTCGACCCAGTTTGTCCCAGATGTGTTCAATAGGATTAAGGTTTGGGCTAAGCGATGGCCAATCCAGGACTTGGACACCGGCATTTCTTAAAACAATTCTGGGTAGCAATTGCCGTATGGGGTCGAGCATTGTCTTGTTGAAACGTTTGTCCAGACCCATGTCTATGCATAAACAGAAGAAGAACACGTGACTTTACAATTTTACGAAACTAAAGGAATGTTACTACGTACTATCGTTAGAAACACTTTAAAATTTATTTGACTTACCAGAGAAAAAAATTGTTGAAATTCATCAGTGTCAAGTTTTTAATTTGGCTGAGTATATATTTAGCTTGAGATCTATAAAAGAAGAACGTCATATATTTGGAGTTAATCATATATATAAATTTTTAGTTTAGCATTAAGTCTTAGTTCACATGTCATATATATTTGGAGTTTAGCAACAATTTAAAGTTTACCAAAAAAAAACAGGTTTGTCATATTCATAGAATTAAGCATATATTTTTTGAAATGAAAATAAAGTAGGAATCGACGCTCCATACTACGCGACCATGACAGTTTGTAGCTCTAATCACCCCGATTCTCCGTGGTCATAATTATGGAGCGGAATTTTCCCCAGAATTCTAACTTCTAACCTAGTAATGTATATGCTAATATGCACGTAACTTCTTATTCACAAAATGTTAAATATAAAAAACAAAAACCATTTTCCAGAGTTTAATACATACAACTTGACAGAATAATGATATCATTGGGGCATTTTCTAAATAGGTGAAAACATTAAACTGTCCTTACTTGGTACAGGTATCAAGAAAAAACACACCTGAAACAAAAATTATACTTCAAAAGAACCTGCGTTGATTTAATGGCTTGTAAATTTATTTTGGTTAGAGATATCAGTAGTGGATCCATTTCTAGGGACAAACATGTACATGTACAATTAAATTTATTGACTTTTTTTTAAATATTGCAGTTAGAATTTGTATTTTGTTCTATTTAAATTATTACTTTTAATTTATTGTAGTCAGTTTAACTTCGTTAACATTTATTATGGGCGAAATTCCGCTCCATACATGACTGGTAGTAATTTTAACCGCCACGGGTTTATACTTGGCAAGTTGCCAATGACCTGTGTTTAATACAAAATATTATGAAAGGAATATTTTTATTTCTGACGCATAGATTCGTGTTTATAATAATACATCTATTGAAGGTTACACAATAAAACGTCTCAATGTATTTATTAATATTACGATTCTTTCTTCAGTTCAACAATCAATCTATTTAATATCCACGTGCAAATCTCACGTACACCACAGAGGGGTATTCCCAGGGAATTTATATTCAGTTTTTACCAGGGTACCTTTATTACCTGGAATTTGTATGATACTCTTAGGTACACATCCAGACCTGTTTGCCCCCCCCCCCCGCCCGCCCCACCCGCCCCACACGCCCCACCCGCCCCACCATCCCTCACTTTCCCTAGGCCCGTACGTTGTCGCCTCCGCCAGGAGGCCTGTATGTTGCCCCGCACACCCGCCTTATGATCATGGCGATGTCGACAACATAACAAAACCTCAATATTTGACAGTATTTGTAGCGTCTTATTTTTAAAATATGTCAAGTCTAATTTTATGATCAAACTGTCAAATGTGATTGTTTTTAAAATAATTTTATTATCTAGTTGACTAGTTTTTATATATTATTTCAATTCTTAATGGTAATTATAGTTTATATACATATTAAAATTATACATGTATATTGTCTAGTTTACATATTAATTCAATTCCTAATGGAATATATCATATTTTATAAAATCTCAAAAGGCACAAATAACATGTCCTTTATTATACGAAAACGTAGAAGTATATTTGTCAAGATTCAAATAGCTGTAAAAATTTTACTTGGATGCGTCCGCTCGTAGTTCTTTTCTTATATCTCTTTGTCGGGAATGATATCAGTAAGAAATCATGTCTGCACTACGGATAATATTGTGCGAAATAAAAATGTCAAAAACTGTCTATATGTAACGTGCAACAAATCGCACCATTTTAGTCCACGTTGCCATGTTTTTTCTCTCTGAAAATCGCAAGAAAAGGTTCCAAAGATTTTGTCAATTGATATACTACTGATTTTGTCAGTTCAACATACATTATGCAAGAGCTAAATCTGCCTATTGGCAGGTCTTTCTTTAGGCCTGAAATCTTATCTAAATTATTAATTAGACATTTTAAATTAATTTATCCAGATCATAATCAACTCTCGATGTCAACTGCGATATTAATCCGATTTGCTGCTCAACCTTCACTCATGGTTTAATCATGAAATGGATAATCGAGACTATGTTTTTGTTTATATCGAACAAACTTTAGTAATGATGATCGAGGCTATACCGGAATTTCAATCGCTAAAATCTCGGTTCAAAGTGGATCAATTTGACTGAAATTTTCTGCAAATTGACTTAAGGTTATCTAGTTTTTAACTATTATAATATATTATAACATTATCTAGTTTTTAACTATTATAATAAGAACTGCCAGCTCTTTATGTAAGCTCGGACTTTCTTTTCTTATATCTTTTTGTTGGATTATAAGAATGTCATAAACTGTTTAAATATAACAAATGACACTTGCCGTGGCTTTATTTTGGGAATAAAGAGAGAGAGAGAGAGATAGAGAGAGAGATAAGGTTTAACGTCCACTCGACAAAAACTAGGTCATTCCGGGACTAACATACGGTTTGATTTTATTTCAATAATTCGCATGCGCGTATGGGTCTTGAGCAGTGGGAGGAAACCGAAGTACGCGGAGAAAACCCACGAGGCTGGGCAGGCGATCCTACTCCTTGCCACATATAACCTGGGATTCTGGGAATAAGGTCTAAATTTTGTTTGCCTTGGCTCGATCAGCGAAAGGCTCGTTTGCCCCACCCCGCCCCACCCCTCTTTCCATTTCAAAATTCCTGGTTTAACGAAAAGATCTATGGCCGGTTGCTGGGGTTTTAATGAACAAAATGTTTTAAAGTTATGTAGGCATCAGAAGAGTGATCCTGTAGGCAATAGGATACTGGGTCGGTAGGCTGTATGATACTGGGCCTGTAGACTATAGGATACTGGGCCTGTAGACTATAGGATACTGGGCCTGTAGACTATAGGATACTGGGTCGGTAGGCTATAGGATACTGGGCCTGTAGACTATAGGATACTGGGCCTGTAGACAATAGGATACTGGGTCGGTAGGCTATAGGATACTGGGTCGGTAGACTATAGGATACTGGGTCGGTAGTGAACCTTTAGGATAGTGTACCTGTAGTCCATAGGATACTGGGTCTGTACCTGTAGGCTGTTAAGTACTATACACATCAAATAACCAATTACAAGAGGGAAAGAGGGTAACTTGCATAACAGGTTTCAATTTCTATAAGTTAGTTACACGATAAATATGGTGAAGATATTTATAGTAGCATTAGTCATCATCTACCTTATTTGGATTATTAAAATGAATGTTTGAAATGTTACTAGGGTTGACAGTAAACACCCACATATATATCTAGAGGTAGACCAAGCGGCGAGCGTCAGAAATTATCCAGACAGCAGACGTTAAACGGCTAAACATCTAGAGTTGAGGTTTGCATCGAGTACAAGAACAATTAAGGTAGATATGATATTATTGTATATATTTTATTTATCTTTATAATAACTCTATTAATATTTGATATCCTTTATAGTAGGAATTATGGTAGATATGATATTATCGTATATCTTTTATATATCTATATAATAACTATTAATATTTTATATCTTTATAGTAGGAATTCCTTGAATGATAAATTTATATAAAGGAGTATCAGTTTTATATTTCGTTTGCTAGTATTTACAAAAAATATATTGAATTTAAAATATTCGCCATCCACAAGTTATTAAACAAACCACTTCTCTGCATCATCTGGCTCATGAATACGCTATAAAGAGTGTTGTCACAGAAAGTAGGATCAGCAAAATTTTGAAAACTAGATTCGATATGGTGCATTCTATCCGACCTACTTACACAAGTTAAATAATATAGAAATATTGAACATTTTGTTTATTAGACCATAAGTTTCACACTGCAATCTTGGTATGAATCCTAGCCAGCCCCTTTCAAATACAAACAGTCAATATAACATAAGACTTAAATTCAAGAAAACCTTTGAATACGGGCTTATGTTCCCACCTCCCTAATGCCAGAGTATATAAAAGTCAGGGAAAGAAATTAAATCTAATTTTAATTACATTTTATTTAATGTATCTTCGGGTTTTTTTTGTGTTTTAAGATAAAAGACCAGGTGAAGTAAGATACCTATATCTAAGTCCATTATAGAAATAATAGAAATTCTGTTATCAAGATGTCGAGCAACCAGGGTAAGTGGAATTATATGATATTTATACTCTACCTACTGTGACCGTGAGGTCCGTCAGATATTACAAGAGTCTGGAATGGTTCTTCAAATCTTTAATACTGGAAACTTATAATAACAATTAACTACATACACTTACAGGACCGCGGATAACCGACTAGTACCTTATGCTACTAAGTCGGATAGACCTAAATGACTGCCATATCAAGTACAATCACATATATTTATATGGAATTACTTATAATCACTTGGCTAGATCAAGTGTTGACATAAATAAGCATTGATGTAATAATGTACAATATAAGAAATAAAACAATGGTGAATAAAACAATTAATAGATTAATCAAACGATTGGCAAGTTCACCAGACAGGCAGTATTGTCAGTTACTTTCTATCTCTAACAGTTTTATAAACAATAAGGGATTATAATAAATTAACATGTCATTAGAATTATGTAACCTTTTACCCTTGGCTATAGACAACTTTCAATAGCACACACACGCAATAATTATTGTTCTTAGCGATTACAAGTATACAGAATTCAATTTGATGACTTTCCATTTCAAAATTAAAGTATTATCTGAAATATTCTAGATTTAAATTCTAACATAAAACTACTATAACCAGCACGGTTATATATCCCCCTCGCTCGCTATTTTTAATACGTCCTCGTATTATATTGATTAGCAATTAGATTTATAAACTGAAATTTTGGAACACATTTTTGAATACGGAACTATTATTGTATAGTTTTGATTACCACATATTTTTGTAAGGTACATCCTCGAGATATGGTATACAATCTTCATAGAATTCTGAGTCTTCCTTGTATATTTTATCAGTCCACTCCCACTGGTACGCATACTGGAGGGTAAAATTGTCCAGAAAAACACGTCTTTCTGACAGGTAATATTCTAGATCTGTTTTTGGATCACGGTAGCGTGCGCACAATTTCCATCGTCTTCCATCTGGGTGATCTTCAAAATTACTTAATCTGTCCCATGCCATATGAACTCGTTCCTCTGGTAATAGTAGATAGCTTTGGGGGACTACCTTTCTAACCACTTCTGGTACGGGTCCAGGAATTTTGTTTTTGTGGATCTCTATGTAAGAAATATCTGTTTCATCCAAATTGCTTTCACGAACCCATTCCTTTTGTTTCACTTGGTATTCTAGCTGTCCTTGATACGCTGAGAATCAGTGTTGGATTTGGAAGGTGCATATTCATTTGTGGTTACTGAATTTAACAGTTCGACGGTCTGACAACTTTTAGTATATACCGTTGGAAAGGCTACAACGCTTTTGTCAAGAGTGCAGGTTTTGGCGGTTTGACATTCACTATTTACTGTTGATGGCTTGGTAACTGTCTTGGCATATTCACTAACTGCAGGAGATACAGTTTCAACATATGGTATTTTAGTGTTTTCGTTAAGGCCATATCTTTCTTTAAATTTCTGCGATCTCATTACATCTCGTGCTCTTCTGCTGGCCGATTTCTTCACTCCATTTTGACCACAGACATTTCGCCAAGTCAGAATTATAGAAATGTTGTTACCTCCATTTTCGATTTTCCATTGATGTGCCTCTGTATTCAAATCCAGCACTTTGATTATTTCTTCTAATTTTCGTGGTATAATTTGTTCCATCTTCTTGATTTTTGGGGTACTCGCTTTGGCTTGTAAGAGGCTGGAATTTTACCACACAAGGCTTCTGCACCAGATGTGACCGTGAGGTCCGTCAGATATTACAAAAGTCTGGAATGGTTCTTCAAATCTTTAATACTGGAAACTTATAATAAGAATTAACTACATACACTTACAGGACCGCGGATAACCGACTAGTACCTAATGCTACTAAGTCGGATAGGCCTAAAAGACTGCCATATCAAGTACAATCACATATATTTATATGGAATTACTTATAATCACTTGGCTAGATCAAGTGTTGACATAAATAAGCATTGATGTAATAATGTACAATATAAGAAATAAAACAATGGTGAATAAAACAATTAATAGATTAATCAAACGATTGGCAAGTTCACCAGACAGGCAGTATTGTCAGTTACTTTCTATCTCTAACAGTTTTATAAACAATAAGGGATTATAATAAATTAACATGTCATTAGAATTATGTAACCTTTTACCCTTGGCTATAGACAACTTTCAATAGCACACACACGCAATAATTATTGTTCTTAGCGATTACAAGTATACAGAATTCAATTTGATGACTATCCATTTCAAAATTAAAGTATTATCTGAAATATTCTAGATTTAAATTCTAACATAAAACTACTATAACCAGCACGGTTATACTACTTTACTCTCAGATTCACATTGATGCCATTCAATATTTTTCTCTTGGCGGACAAACAGGCGTATATCATATCTCTTGTTCTTCAACTATCCAAATTTTGAGTGCGTCTCGTGAATCACTTGTTTGATTTAAACCAAATTTGGTAGTCATGTTGATTGGGTGATTATTTTAAATGAAAATGGTCGGTCAAACAATACCGGTTATTTCTTTTATATTATAAATTCTTTCTTGTGCAAAATGACTCATGTCCGAACTTTATATTTAATTCATCCATAGCTACTTTCATATATTGTTCATACACTTGTTTTGGACTTTCCGTCTCTTGCTTGGACTGAATAGCCCAGGAGAAGAACGATCTAAGTCACCTTTTCTATGAACACTTATTGTTAGTTTGTTTTCATTTTGATAGAAGCCTGTATCACAACGGGGGGTTGGGATGGCCTAGTGGTCTAAATTGCCGCGCTTAGACATCTAGCTGGCCGGTCACCTCTGGCTTGCGGCTGTGGTTTCGAGCCATGGTGTGAGCGTATGTGGCATGGAGATAGGGGCGCCTTCTCAACCTCGTGGGTTTCCTCCGGGCACTCCAGTTTCCTCCCACTGCTAAAGACCCCTACGCGCAAGCGAATTATTGAAATAAAATTAAACCATATGTTAGTCCCGAAATGCCACCTAGTTTGTGTCGAGTGGACTTTAAAGAATACAATTAATCTGTAAATAAATTATTTATTCCAGGAAGACAAAAAGGTCGGATGCCTGAAAACGATTATTTTAAGATTAGAGCAAATTACACCTACCTGTTAGATCATATCAAAGAACCAGTAAAACTTGGCACTAAATTATTTGAAAAACACGTATTCGACGAAGACGAAAAGGAAGAGTTACAGAAAATTTTCAGGAACTCTGAAGATGGTCGCTGGGCTGCTGCTGACAAGCTAGTGATGTATGTCTTAAACTGTGGTGATGCCTATGGTAAATTCATCCAATGTTTACGAGAACTAGGTTACAGAGACGTTGTAAATGTATTAGAAAACACAACGAATGGTAAGTTTATTTCTATTTTCAACAAGAACAACACACACTATATATATATAAACACTGACAACTTATAAAAACATAAAAATACACACGTACCGGTTCTGTTCTTATGTGCTTGAATAAATCTGATCGTTTCGAGAAATTACTTTTATTACTTTCATGATTGCAGTTTGTTAATTATTCGCCTAGACCATTTTAGGTATTTTAACATCATAGAAATTGCATCATATCTTAACTAAATTAGGCCTACAACAGATGCCTTTTATAAACATGACAATATACTGTATGTGATCATAGCAACACAAGACATTGATACTATGAACAAACTATAATTATCTTACTATAACTGGATTATCTCCCTTATTATTGTTGGCGCTTTTTACAATCTAATTCATGACGTCAATTGGCAGACGACCACCTTTGTGTAAAGTCATTTAGCAGACGACGGCCGTCAAGACTGGTTGTGTCTGTTCGATGGCTTCCGTGTATTTTAATGCAGTAGGCCTACCGTTTCTTGCTCAATGTGCTGACATTGAGATTTCTTGTAGACCGATCATGACTCACATCAGTATGATACAACGTTGGCTGACTATGTATATTTTGGAGCCACGGTGGCTCAGTGAGTAAGACATTGGCTCGTTAAGCTGGAGGTCTCGTGTTTTATCCCTGGCTTGGTCGAGAAAGTTCGTCGGTATTGACGGTATATTCCGGCGTGGTATACACGCATGTGAATGTGGTCTAGGACGGTGTGCAAGGGAAATAGTCGTTGGGATGGGACGAAAAAAACGAACCCCCGTGTGAATGTGGTCTAGGACGGTGGGCAAGGGAAAATGTATAGTCGTTGGGATGGGAAGAAAAAACCTAGTCCCCTTGTACACATTTGCCTAAACGTGAAATATCCCCTGGCAGTTAGAATTTGATTTTAAGAGAAGGCCGAAATGACGTCCGGTCAATATTTCCGTCACAGAACACTGTATAGCGTATACCCGTCTTCATTAGCCCGGTCGGAACAGTGTAGTAGGACGTTAAACCTCTTTTCATTTCATTTGTCTGTGTAAATTGTGTCCTGTCCGTGGGTTTGTCGTGTGTATTATATCATACAGGTAATAGTATTGTATCGTTATTAAATTGTAAATAATTTTATCATACAGGTAAAAATAAAACCAATCTGATGACAGAACAAGACAAGACAAGACATCAGCTAGAAGAGTTACATAAAGATCACGACCTTACTAAGCAGGAATTAGAGAACCTGAAGAAACAGATGGAAACATTGAAAACAAGACAAGATGGAGATTCCAAACAGATGTTGAAGGACAAGGAAAAGAGAGAACATGAACTAGAAACATATAAAAAACAAACTGAAGAGAAAGAAGTTCTAACAAAGAAGAGAATTGATGAGTTGGAGACGTGTATTAAAACTCTTACCCTAAATGACGAAGGTAGGTTGATATTTATTTCAAATATATTACGTCATAAACACATCGTCATAAGTTATGACTTCATACACACATCGTCACAAGTATTACGTCATACTTATCACCACAAGGTACTACGTCATATACCTATCGTCATTGAATTCAGAACACGTATAATAAACTTTATAGTTATTTTAATTAGATGCAAAATATTAAATATGACTTGTATATTACAGATACCATTCAGCCACAATTATCACATGGTAATTTGTCTGGTAATACAAGTCATACCTCAGATGAGGAAGGTAAGTTATTCTAATATATAATATCCAACAATGGCTGACTTACCTACTTTAGATGAAACAATATTAAATATAAGTTGATAAACTGTAAATATAATATAACATGTTATATATTACAGATACACGTAAACAACAACAACAACAATTATTTGATGCCTGTCAACATGGTACTTTGGATGATATAAAAAACATGGTGAACATAGATGTTAACGTCAGAGGTGTGTGGTACAAGACACCATTATTTAGATGTTGTTCATCAAGTGTAAGTCCTGTAGATAAAATAAAATATCTAGTCAGTCATGGGGCTGATATTAACGCTAGAGACTGTTTTAATCGTACCATCTTACACCAGGCATGTTGGTTAGGTACTTTATCTACAGTAGAATATCTTGTTGATGATTTACACATGGATGTTAATACAACAAGTTGGTCAGACAGGACACCGTTATTTGACTGTTGTCAATCAAGTGTAAGTCCTGTAGATAAAATAAAATATCTAGTCAGTCATGGGGCTGATATTAACGCTAGAGACAGTGATAATGAAACCATCTTACACTATGCATGTTACAGTAGTACTTTATCTACAGTACAATATCTAGTTGATTGTTTACATCTAGATCTACATGTCAAGGGTAAATATGGTAGAACACCTCTAGATTGGTGTAGGTGGTCAGACATTGAATCACATGAAAAGATGAAATATATCACAGATCAAATGAAATTAAAATAAAATAAACAAGTTATTCATGTAAACTAGTCAACATAATGTTATTGTCTCTAGTCATACAATTTACAGTTTTATTGTCTCTAGTCAACAGTTAAAACTACTGATGACGTATTACACTGTCTGTAGTCAACAGTTACTGATGACGTATTACACTGTCTCTAGTTAAAACTACTGATGACGTATTATACTGTTTGTAGTCGACAGTTACTGATGACGTATTACACTGTCTCTAGTTAAAACTACTGATGACGTATTATACTGTCTGTAGTCAACAGTTAAAACTACTGATGACGTATTTTTATTTTATCTACAGGACTTATACTGTGTTTATATTTATTGTTTAATTTATTCAAAATGTCTTCAATATTTTATTGTATAATTTTATTTTTAATGAATAATACTGTTTACAACAATTGGTGTTTATTTTTATACGTCCAATCATATCTTTGCGCGTGTATCTTTGTTTTTCCCACAGACTTCAATTCTTTGGTGCATACCCGAGCCCCGGGGACAGAGCCAGGCCAATTTCCCGTGTGTCGCATGGAACTTGGTAAATTTATTCCGTATACCCTAAGGACGGGTATTTATTTGGGTGCATGTCCAACCCCCAGGGGTAGTGAAATGAAATGGAATGGGGTTTAACGTCCTATGGGTTTGCTCCCATTGGTCTAATGAAGACGGACATTCACCATACACCGTGCTACGAGTGACATTTTGCCAGAACAGCGGGCGCTATAGTCTACTATTATAGCCAATTCAATCCGAACGACTAGGCGAACTTTTCCGCGCATCACTTGGGGCGAGCCAGCATCTTACTCACTAAGCCACCGTGCCTCCCCAGGGGATGAGCCACGCCCACTGTTTTTTGTCAATATTTTTACCGTAAAGTATTAAAAGATTTTGTTTATATTCGGCGTGACCAATAATTTCAATAACAGCGTTCTACCTATTTATATTGGTTCCTTTCCAAACCCCATTTGTTTTGTATTTATGATCTACAGTTCACAATTCTAAATGCATCAGCTTGGTACTTGGCATATTTATTCCTTATACCCTAAGGACGACAACCATTGATTTTGGTGCATGCCCCAACCCCCAGGGGCTGAGACACGCCCAATATTTATGTTTCTTATCAACAGGCCGCAATTCCGAAAAGACCTTCCCCAGGGTCTGTGCCACAGTCAAATGACCTAGTGTCCTCTCCCGGAAATACATAGTTTCCTCTCACAGCTAAATACCCCTGCGGGCAAGCAATTTATTGAAAAAAAATTGAACCGTGTGTCAGTCCCGAAATGACCTAGTTTAGTTGAGTGGATGTTAACTCTCTCTCTCTCTCTCACCAATCAATATACATGTAATACAAGTCTCAAAAGATTTTGAAACTGTGGTGGCTCAGCGAGTAAGGCACTGGTTCCCTAACCAGAAAGTCTAGGTTTCGATCCTGTTGTTTAACAGCGTCGCGTCCCCTCGTCAGTGGTGCAAGACCGAGGGTATTGTTAGGACAGGGTCTAGTGTTTCGGATCGGGTGAGACGAACAACCGATGTCCCTGTATAGTTGGAATTCGGAAAAAGTGCCGATCGCCAAAGTTGTCAGAGATTCTCCAGTGTTGTTTCGCTTTGTTATTGGTGCAGGACATAGGGCATGGCAAGGGTAGCTGTCTAATTTATCGGATAGTATTAACAACCGAGGTACAGTGTACACGTTGACGTGCATGTAAAAGACCCCTCGACAATTAGAATTATAAAGAGTAGTAGGCTGTAGGCAGCTGTCCTGGTAAATTTTCCAGCTTTGTTTCCCCCTTGTTAGCGCCACATTTAGGGCAAAATTCCCTCATATCACCCATGTCCGACTTCAATAGCATCTTGCGCGTAGGGGTCTATGAAAGAAATATCAAAAAGTTTGTCAGCCTAATCATTGACCAGGATGTTCGGGGTTCGATTCTGTTGTTGTATTGATCTAAAAGTCACTTATTACTTTTCCCATCAGTGATCCATGACAGACAGTTTGAACAGAAAACGGGTCTCTATTTGTTCAGAAAGTCTATATTAATGGCAGAACGTTCAAGATCCCCCAGATCTTATGATCGGAAGTTCACATATATAGCAGTGAGTCACGTGCAAGCTGGGAATCGAAACAATTCCACAATTGGAATATATTTGATTTAATAATAAACCAATTGTCTCTTGTCTGTATTTGTTTCTAGTATTTTATAATTTCTTCGCTAAATGCCAGGAGGAAGAGTTAAGGTGGGGAGTTGTTTGTTTATAATAATGGGAGATAACTCTTACCAAAGAAACAGGTCGACACGCTAATGATCTCTGGCTGGTAGTGACTTCAATATTAAATCCATGCCATATTTATCTATTTAACATGTTGATGATTTTAAATTTTATAAAGAGACCAACATGTGTCAATCATCTGATACAAATATTGAAAGGTTTGAATCTGGAAGGTTGTTTAGAAAATGTTAAACAATGGATGTCATCTAACATGTCAACGATGAAGTCGTGGGCCCTACTCACAGGCTCTGTAAAATGATGCAGAAGATGCTATGCAACATCAGCTCGGTCCTTTGTCCTGTCAAGAATCGACTATGTAATTCTTTACTAACTGGTGTTATACCCCCGTCAGACCGGCTTGGCGTCCTTACTGCACTACTACGGCGAAGGAAAATGGTCTCAGAACGCGTCAAGATCGTCATAAGTGTGGTAAAAGGAGGGGGTGGTGGGAACGCTAGGTATCGCGCTGTGGTTTTCATGGTCGCCAATGATCGCCGAGTCACGGCGTTTGTTTTGAGCATGATGTACAAAACAAAGGTCAAGTTTCTGCGATCTAACCTACAAGGCTGTGAGAACGCGACTTATTTGAAGTTTGTAATTTTTTGGGACATTTTCTCGCATTGTGGTTATGCATTTTCAAGGACGCCAACCCGGTCTGACGGGGGCCTAACGGACGAAGACGTTTCAAAGCTCCATTGTCGCTAAAACTAAATCCAGATCAGACATCACTCCAGTCTTAAACAAATTACATTGGCTCCATGTTGGAGACAGGATTAACTTTAAAATATAATCATTAATTTATTATTCTATTAACAAATCTGCTCCAGGTTATCTCCAAATACTAGTATTATTGTATCATTACCTAGGCAAGGTGAAATTGGCACGTTATTCCGGATTCGGGATTCAAATAACAAATAACGAGCCAGTTCGTTATTCGGCATTCGCTAATAACGAATAACAAATAACGAGCCAGCACGTTCAAAGGCGTTTTATAGCTGGGACGGTGGAGACGTCGGCCTCCTCGCCAAAATAAATCAAAGAAATTGGAAAAGTAAATTGGGAGAAAAATGTTAAAACCGACGAGAAAATGAAAACGTACCCTAGTTAAGGAGGCCCTACGTCTGACAAAAGGACCCTACGTCTGACAAAAGGGCTCCTCTGGCCAAGGGAAATGGTCCCGAGTCCGAGTCAATCGTTTTATATACTGTTACTGTCGAATCCATTACTGAATGAGAATGTAGTCATTGCATTGGCATAAAAATCATCAATCAAGAGCCCCCCCCCCCCACCCCCCACGAACGAGGGCCCTTAAAATAGTGTAGCGTACGCCATGATAAACCTTAAACGCCCCTGAGCACGTCATTCGGGACTTACCACAAACACAGACCCACTTACGTTGCATTTGACCATTTCCTCGCTACCCCCGACCGTTGGGGTAAACGCTGGGTGACCGACTAAAAACGAGACGACCGTTTGTCGCGCGAATAGGGTGTTGACTGGTTTGTTGGCGTGCACTGGGCAGTCCTGTCCTGCACTCACCCGTTTTATTGTCGAATCCCGAATAACGTACTGGCTCATTATTCGGGATTCGCCATCAAAACAGAACCATCTATCTTGCATCCGACCATTTCCTCGTTGGGTGACCGACCAGCACGGAGACGACTGTTTGTTAAGCGAATAGGGTGCTGACTGGTTTGTTACAATATACGGGACAGTCATCTCCAGCAATCACCTGTTTTATTGCCGAATCCCGAATAATGTTCTGGCTCGTTAATCGGGTTTCGCGATTAACAAATAACGAGCCAGCATGTTATTCGGGATTCGCTACTAAAACAGAAGATCTATCTAGCATTCTACCATTTCCTCGTTGGGTGACCGTAGAGTAAGTGAACGTTGGGTGACCGACCAACAAGGAGACGACCGTTTGAAGAGCGAATAGCATGTTGACTGGTTTGTTTGCGTGCACTGGGCAGTCCTGTCCTGCACTCACCTGTTTTATTGTCGAATCCCGAATAATTTGCTGGCTCGTTATTCGGGATTCGCGAATAACCAATAACGAGCCAGCACGTTATTCGGGATTCGCCCCTAAAACAGAACGATATGTGCATCCGACCATTTCCTCGTTGGGAGACCAATTAGCACGGAGGCGACCGTTTTTCAAACGAGTAGGGTGCTGACTGGACTATCCCGTTTTAAACAAAGTCTAAAAACTAAAAGTCCGAGTATTTATGAAATTTAATCGCCAAAATATCGACGAATGTGGTATTTACCTTGTCTCAAAATTTCAGCTCAAAATATTGAGTCGTTTGGGCGTGAACGTCAAAACTGCCTATCCGGACACGTAACCCTTTTATGAATTCGGGTCTATTTTTTCGTTAATGACCTGATAATCGACTTCCGTTTATTGAAAGGTCTATATAGTGAATGACCCATGTACTGTACTTGATATCGAAAGGTAAATTTCACCTACACATAAAAAAGCCTGGTTTTACGTAGACACCGCAGAATACAGCTTGGGACACCGGTTTCCTTTCCAATTGAAGATTGACGGGTTTAAGTTGTTTGAAAACGTATCACAAATACTGAGTTAGTTTCTCTGCCCTTAGGAAAAGGATTTTAAGTGATTTTAACACAAAATTAAGCAGTTTTATTCTCAAAAAAATTATCAGGATTAACCCTTTTACGAGTGTACGGGTCAGTCATCTCCAGCAATCACCTGTTTTATTGCCGATTGCCGAATAACGTGCTGGCTTGTTATTCGGGATTCGGCAATAAAACAGGTGGGAGGTAGCGTAGGCCAGGTCTACTGTCGAATCCTGAATCTCAACAACGAGATTCGGGATTTAGTAATAAACCAAAGTGGCAACGTGTATCGTTATTGGATGTACTTACCTACAGGTTCCTAAACGCGCATTACCTATCAGAAGGTAAATTGTTATTGAATGTACCTACCTATAGGTACCTAAATGCACATTACCGGTGTCTTGATTCTACAAAAAGTGTTAACGGCGAACAAACGAAACGCAAGAAAGCCAAAAAAAAAAAAAATATTGATAATGCGACTTGATGTTCGGGATTCGTTTTTTCCCGCGTACATGTATTTTTTTTCTGCTGTAAAATTCAGAACGAAACGAAGAAGTGCTATGTTCTGATAATACGAGAAGGCGTCTATTTTAAATGTCATCTAAAGATATGTCTTCTAATCACTTAATTCATTAAAAATTCACTTCTCTGTAAGAAAAAATACGAGAAGGCTTCTATTTTAAATTCATTTAAATTTGTCTTCTATACGCCATAGATTTCTAATTTCTTGTTTAATACCGATATATTGTATTCAATCATCTCTAGTTTGTGACTCTTCATTTATCCAATTCCTTAAAATACTAATACTTGCTTGTTGTAATTTAGTACCCACAACTTTCAACTTGATATAATGGTTGAGGCCTATAAATACATCCATTTTGTTCTATTCTATCTAGGCCTATAAATACATCCATTTTGTTCTATTCTATCTAGGCCTATAAATACATCCATTTTGTTCTATTCTATCTAGGCCTATAAACACATCCATTTTGTTCTATTCTATCTAGGCCTATCAATCTTTTAACTTTGGGATAATATTGTTCCAAGTTGTGGATAAATTGCAACAAAATTTAAACTGCCAAGGAATGTTTTCTAAGCATATCAATTTATAAAAGTCAGTCAGTCAGTGGATTCTATTTAAGTGGGGGGGGGGGGCTAGTGTTCTAGAGTGCTGTGCTTCCGCCTCTAGCTGGCCGGTTATGGCGGTATATTAGTGCCAAAATTCTAACATGCTATCGTCTAATTTCTAACCTCCATTCATGTAACTTCTAACCTCCATTCATGTAACTTCTAACTTCCATTCACGTAATTTCTAATTTAAGACAATGTATAATTCAACTTCTTTATTTGTTCAGTGTAAATATCAATTCTATTTCATCTTATTTCTATTATTGAGGCGAAAAATGTCTACTTCATTGTGGTATTACATGTTAAGCATGAACGGCAAACAAATTTAGAATTTTGATACTTCTACCTAGCAACCATCATTATGACATCGTTTGGTGTCGCCACTGTGTGCTCAATTGGATGATTGCGCACCGATCGGGACCATAATTGATATAACCGACCCATTCTTCGTTTGGTTGAAGGTTGGAAGGAGTGCTGAGAGAGAGAGAGAGAGAGAGAGAGAGAGAGAGAGAGAGAGAGAGAAGAGAGAGAGAGAGAGAGAGAGGTCACTTAGTATTAAACTCAGTATCTGTGTAGGCCTATCCATAACATTTATACCCTGTGTTAATATAGACCAACTGCATATAGATATTAATTATTTGCTCAACCGTAAAAAAAAATAAAATAAAATTCTCCAAATCCCGTTTAGCTTATATTTGAAATAGAAAATGAAATGAAATGAAAGAGGGTTTAACGCCCTACTGTTTTGTTCCGAACCGGGCTAATGGAGACGGACATACGCCATACAGTGTGCTTTAGGGAAATATTGCCCGGAGAGCGGATCTACGACGTGGATTTATATCGAAGTCTAACGGTCACGGGTTTTCATCCCATTGGAACGACAAGACACTAATAAGGGGGAACCACGCCAGAAAATCTGGATGAACTTTTTTCGACCAATGCAGGGATCGAACTCCCTACCCACAGCCTAGCGAGCTTGCGTCTTACCCACTTAGACACGCTATTCGAAATAATATTTGCAAACCGTACATTTATATCACGTTCAATGTTGTTTAGAGGGTATGATGGCCGAATGGTTAGCACGTGCACGCTGTAACATAAGGTCTGTCATTGAATAAACTGGCGTGGTTTCGATTTCCCGTTTTTACGTGACATGGAGCAGAGCCGCCTTTCCAACCTCGTGGGTTTTCTCCGGGTCCTCCGGTTTCCTCCCACTGCTAAACACTCCTACGCGCAAGCGAATTATTGAAATACAATTGAACGGTGTTAATACCGAAATGACCTGGTTGGGGTCGAGTTGATGTTAAACCCCATGTCCCCATCTCTCTCTCCCGATGTTGTTTTCAATTTTAACACTCAGGCAAGCCACTCAATCTGACGAAGAGGGAGTCGTTTGTATCAATAGAATGGTCCCGATCAGGTGCTCAATTCCCAAACTGAGCACACGGTGGCGACACCAAACGATGTCATAATGATGGTTGCTAGGTAGATGTATCAAAATTCTAAATTTGTTTGCCGTTCATGCTTAACATGTAACACCACAATGAAGTAGACATTTTTCGCCCCAATATTAGAAATAAGATGAAATAGAATTGATATTTACACTGAACAAATAAAGAAGTTGAATTATACATTGTCTTAATTTAGAAATTACATGAATAGTAGTTAGAAGTTACATGAATGGAGGTTAGAAATTACATGAATAGAAGTAAGAAATTAGACGAAAGCATGTTAGAATTTTGGCACTAATATACCGCCATAGCCGGTCACCTCTGGCTTGTGGCTGTGGTTTCGATCCCTGTTGTGAGTGTATGTGGCATGGAGATAGGGGCGCCTTCCCAACCTTGTGGGTTATCTCCGGCCACCCCGGTTTCCTCCCACTGCTAAAGACCCCTACGCGCAAGCGAATTATTGAAATAAAATTAAACCATATGTTAGTCCCGAAATGACCTAGTTTGTGTTGAGTGGACGTTAAACTCCATTTTTCTCTCTCTCTTTAACTGTGGGTTTTAAAGGGAAAGGCAATGAAATGAGGTATAACGGCTTATTTTTCTGAACAAACCAAGCTGTATTGGGAGGGGGATCCCCCCCCCCCCAAGTCTCTTCCCCCATCCCCAAGTCTCTTCTTCGATCTATATGAATAACGACATGGATATTTAAATAAAATCAAAGCGGCTTAACATCCTACTTTTTGCTCCATAACTGATAATAAAGACGATTATGCAGTGTTCTAGAAGGATATTTGGCTGGGACAGCAGTGCTACGTCCTCTTATTTCAAGTTCCAAGTGTCAGTGCGTTAGGGGTTCTTTTACGTGCACACCAACTTGAGACGGATAAATAAAGAAGATGTAGAAAATACAAAGTGACATTTTATTTTACAAGTTTGAAAATACATAATCTCCCAAGTTAAATAGCTAGTCTACAGTGATGTTATAGAAATTTACTGTTTATATAATCTTCTCTCCTGGTCTATATAATACATTGGAACAAATATACATAAGTTCAGCTTTTAAAACCCCTGCAGTCAGCACTGAACACTTGTATAATATATATTTATATCATATAATAGATACATATCTATATCTGTGTTCTTTTAATACAAAAAGGATTATAATGTACAATTCTATAATATAATTTGAAGGCAAAAATTGATGCAATTTGAAAATAGCATTGAGGAAGGAGGCCCATCAGTTGTCTCCCTTTGATGCAGAGTTATGTCCCTTTGTAGCAATAAAAAAAAATAAAGAGAGATAATAAATAAATGTGATTAGTTTTATCAGTAAGTAATATACATACATACCTTAATTACAGGTACACAAACTCGCACCTGACCACACCTGACATTAAATAAAGTGACCATAAGAATAAATAACGATATGGAACACCAATATTTCAAATAATAATATAATAATAATTATAAACATAATGCGTTATACCAATATTGGATGTGATTTGTTTATTTTTAATTATTTCAAATATAAATTATGCAGCTTGTTACCCAAACAAATGTAAGATTCTTGGCCACGGACGTTTCGGCTACAGACGTTTTAACCTGAAATAGTTTGCTCCTATTAGAGCTATTGAACCTTTGTGGCTAATAATCTGTTTCCCACCCAACTTTTCTATTATTGGGTATAGGGCAAATCAACTCATGCATAACTCAAAATTTAAAATCGTTTGTTTAGGACGCAAAGGGTTAATTTTTCACATTCATTTCCCTTTTGACATTTGGTCAACTACATTCACGGATTGCGACCAATAAATCTGGGTGATCCCTCGGGTCAAATCAAGACCATCTTTTTATAGATCCTTCGGATTAGTTCTGATCAATCTTTTTTGTGTAAACAATATTTTACTTCAAACGGATGAAAAGGGGCTAGGGGATACATGCAAGTACAGTTCCCCTAAATCCTGTCTGACTTAAACCAATTCCAATTCTTGTCAAATGACAATTAAAAACATCAATAATCACAAGAGCGAAGGACAGGGCAGTGAGAATTGCATAAAATCTAAAAACGCTGACTATTTAATTGTTCGTTATTCAGGACCTGTCTGCCTCTACTCGTGGTAGATTTAAGGCAACGAAACATACGCCCACAACAGCTAAGTCGTCCGGACAGTCAACAAGGGTTGTCGCATATTTTTTCTTTCGTCAGTAAGGAGAAAGTTTACAACACATGAAAATCTTATTACCAGTAATACTAAGAGCCCGTTTCGTCCATAAGATATTTCAAGGGCCATAACTCTGGCAGTAATCATCAGATATCGCTGAAAATCAATAGCCCACTTTGTTTCGTGACCTTGAACACTGTGTATAAATTCAAACTCAGATGCTGGCTGTAATTATCGCAAATCAATAGTCTACTTTGTCTAACAATCTCAAACACTGTGTATAAATTTAAACTCAATCGGATATTAACTTTGGCCTCTAGGGCGTTCACAAGATTTTTGGAGTGATCAAGGGCCATAACTCTGGCATTAATTATCGGAAATCACTGAAAAACAATAGGCTTCTTTGTCTCATGACCTTAAACACTGTGTATAAATTTAAAGTCAATCGGATATTAACTTTAGCCTCTTGAGCGTATACAAGAACGGACGGGGTGACGGACGGACGGGGCGACGGACGGGGCGACGGACGGACGGGGTGACGGACGGGGCGACGACAATATTTGACCACATTTTTATGTGGGCGTATAAAAATTGGTCCTGAAGAACTATAATTTAATTTGATGCGGCCTTTAATAGTTAAATTAATAAATTAAGGATGAAAAACTTGCATCATTAAATTATTGGTTTATTTCTCAAGTTATTAAAGACCTGATTCAAACGGTGATAAATTTTCAAGCAATTAATATCTTGGCCTTATCCTAGGTCCCATGTTGTTAGAAACCAAGGCTTTTCGTCCCATCTGAAGGACACTGTTATTTTTTAGGGCCGTCTCGTATTATAATCGTATCAAGGTCAAGCTTCACATTTAGTTGATTTCCGAAACAATTTACATGATGTCTTTCAATAATCGTGATTGTCTTGCTATATGATATTAATTTACGACTGGTAAATAATGACTACGAAACAGGAGAAAAACAAGATTTCAATATCCAAGCATAATAATACTTAATTTAGAACTTATTTTTACAGGGATGTACAAATTGAAAAACTCCTTGCACTTTAAATGTAATAACAATTGTCTTAAACAATGAAGGCAACACATAATAATAATATTTGTTTTTGTGGTGTTTCTAACCCCAAATCCTGAGATATTACATTGAATCAAAGACCCTAACTGCCATTACAATTTTATATCTTTTAAAGGAAGTTGAAAAGAAAATATTTTACTCAAGTCCTAGACTGTTATCACTGACATAGAGAGAGAGAGAGAGAGAGAGAGGGAGAGAGAGAGGGGGTATAATGTCCACTCCATACAAACTAGGTCATTTTGGAATTCACATTGAGTTCAATTTTATTTCAATAATTCTCCCACATGTAGGGATTTTTAGTAGTGGGAGGAAACCGACGAAAAATGAGAAAATCCACGAGGTTGGACAGGACATCCTACTCTTTGTCACGTTCATGCGGGGAAATGGAAGCCACACAACTTCACTCAATAACAGACCTTACGATTTCACGCACACGCATTAAAGCACTCAACCTCCCGATATTCTCTATGCATGTCTGATTGTAGTAGTTGATTAGGGCGTGTCATATTTCCAGGCCTGTATTAAATTGAAATGGTCCAGCCAGTTATTTTATTTATTACAATAATTCAGCAATCTTTCTATTATGATTTGTTAATAATACTGATACCTTTTCTTTTAGAGGGTGGGGGGGCGGCACCCAGTGAAGAGCAGTAGAATGACAAAAAGCATCAAGTGAAGCACGGTAGAGCAACTAAAAGCGTCCAGGGAAGAATGTGAGAGCAATAATAATCAGTCAACTAATATCAATAACAAAAAAAGATAAAATCAATAAGATTCATCTTCACAAGGTCAAGATATTATGACATAGATCTAACGGACATACATCATACTTTGTCCTAGGACATCAATTTGTGCCCGGATAGAAAATGAACATGTACAAGACTGGTCTGATAGCCATACCTCGTGACTCAACGTGACTCAACGACAGACCACAGGACCCAGAAATGGGGTTTAACGTCCACTCAACACAAATTAGGTCATTTCAGGACTAGCATATGGTTTTTAATTTCATTTCAATAGTTTGCTTGCGCGTAGGGGTCTTTAGCAGTGGGAGGAAACCGGAGTGCCCGGAGGAAACCCACGAGGTTGAAGAGGTGCCCCTATCTCCATGTCACATACGCTCACACCAGAGATCGAAACCACAGCCGCAAGCCAGAGGTGACCGGCCAGCTAGAGGTCGAAGCGCGGCACTCTAGACCACTAGGCCATCTCACCCACCCGACTAGTGTATAGATGTATGTTGTAATATCTGGACCTTGTGAAGACGTAATAATTCAGATGACATCATCAACTCTATATTCATCAGAGATGGGAAGAAACTCACTGATTTTATTACCCAGTCGAGTCGAGTCTCAAAGCCCAATTTGATTGTAATACACATCAATATTTCGTTTCGTTTTTTTATACTTTCGATGGCCTACAGGAAGATCTGAAAAGTTATACTTGCAAGTCGTGTCAGGGATCAGGTCGGCGTTGACATTTCTAGTGGTTTACCCACAGTTCCCTTCATAGCATACCAAGAAGTCGCCGTAACAGACAGTTTCATTGGCTAATCCCTCACCTCAACCAAAACGCCGATAATATAACAACTCTTCCAGATCCTAGTGTAGTAAAGACAAGTTAAACAAAGTTTTAAACTATAAAAAACGAAACGAAATAGGACTATCGGATACATGTACAGATAAAACCAGATTTACTACATCTGTCCATGACCAATCAGCCTTACTCCCTGAAGATGAGTTGGAAATTGAATTCATTTCAGTTGTGTTTTAGTTGGAAAAGAAACCTTATTACAAAAAAAACAAAAACAATGTTGCCGTTTTAAAAAAGCTTATCTCTATTCACTGTCTGAGACAATAAAACCCTGACCAATGAAACAAAAATATCCTTAAACTACATCATTTCAAGGTTTCATAATTAAGGCCCCTGGTTTTTGCACTTAAAAGAAGAATTTTTAGGCTCGTCAAACTTCACCGTGCTGTTCTGTACAGAGGTGAGCTGACTGCAGTTTGATTAAAATAATGGTGCAACCGACTGCTTCTAAATGTACCAAGACAATCATCCGAACTATCCTTAACAGTTCTAGAACCATCTTTAACAGTTCCAGAATTATCTTTCGCAGTTCCAGAAATATCTTTTAACAGTTCCAGAAACTATCTTTAACAGTCCCAGAACTGTCTTTTACAGTTCTAGAACCATCTTTAACAGTTCCAGAATCATCTTTCATAGTTCCAGAACATCTTTAACAGTTCCAGAACCATCTTTAACAGTTCCAGGGCCATCTTTTATAGTTCCAGAACTATCCCTCCTCCAGAACCATCTTTAATAGTTCCAGAACTATCTTTCACAGTTCCGGACTATCTTTCACAGTTCCAGAACTATCTTAACAATTCCAGAACCATCTTTAACAGTTCCAGAACCATCATTCACAGTTCCAGAACTATCTTTAACAGTTCCATAACCATCTTTAACAGTTCAAGAACCATCTTTCACAGTTCCATAACTATCTTTTAAGTTCCAGAACCATCTTTAGCAGTTCAAGGACCATATCTTAACAGCTCCAAACATTCTTAACAGCTCCATAATCCATCTTGAATCATTAACAATAAATTCATTACTGACTCTAACATAGCTGATTCTTATATAAATGTATTATCTATTTGTTTTTATTGATGATACTGATCAAGTTTAAAACAGTCAAATAATAAGGGTTACTTGTCTGGTGTATAAAACACAGTCAATAATAAAATAAACCTAATCATTCTCTCATTTCACATTCCTGTCCAGTTCTTCCTCTTGAAAATATTCGTCTGACATATAATTTTACAACAAGTTTCCCTGCAACAAGTTGATCTATGACTTGCTAACTGTACCACGCAATTCAACATGGAAAGATTCTCGACGTGTCGACACAATGACGAAATCCCGTTAGTGGCTTGCTTATTGTAGAACAAGTAACCTTGACGATAATTCCATTAATGACATTACCACTTGTGTTGTCTGTATTAACTGTGTAATAATTCCCTATCTGCCATCAGTTTATTGAGGTTGCCTAATCCTTTAGTAGCACACTTTAACACTCATACACTGTTAAATGCATGTGCATGTTCACCCACACACATGCTTAAGCACATAATTGGAAGATCTGGTTACACTCAACTGTTTTTTGATTGATGGACTCCAAATCATCAGGGATATTTATTTAAAAACAGATAGTGAATATTTTGGTCTTCTAGTTCCTTGCATCTAGAGGGCAGGGTTCTGTTTTGCGGAGCTAAGTACCAAATAATAATAATAATAATAAAAACAGGGAGGGGTGGCGGGTTGTAACTATGGTAACCATAGTTGTTATAAGGGGGTCTGTGAAGAGAAAGAACTGGTACTACTACTACCACTTAAACTCAACATGCTGCCACGTACACTGTTTGTATCATTGTCAAAGTCACGTAGCGACGCGTCTGCCACTTCTAATGCATTTAATCCTTTCGCGGCCGTCTCCACGTCAAAGTCATGTAATTCTCGTTCCTGTTTTTGTAACTGATGTCTTAGTCTTTCTTTTTCTTCCTTTTCAAAAATCATTCTTTCATCATCCATCTAGAAATATACAAATTAGAATATTTCAGTTTAACAATTACATAAGGGGTGGGGGAGGGGAATAACAGGAGAGGGGTAGGGGGAGAGAGAGAGAGAGAGAGAGGGAGAGAGAGAGAGAAGGAGGAGAAGATATAGAGAGATTATTATTATCATTATTCATCTTCTATAGCGCTTCATTATATACGGTGATATTTCTAAGCGGTGATATTTCTAAGCGCTTAACAAATGTCACATCACAGATCGTAATAATATTTAAACAAGTGTGTTTTTAACTCTGATTTGAATTTAACAAAAGTTGAACTTTCTCTAATTGATCTTGGTAGCTTATTCCACATATGGGCACCATTTATAGGGAAAGATAATTTTCCTCTTAGTCTCTTGTAAGCAGGTACAGATAATAAAGTAGTATCTGTGGACGAACGAAGATTCGGTCTTTCCTGTTTGTAGGATGTGAATAATTGTTTCATGTTGGAGGGAACAGTGTTGAAAGCACTTTAAAATCGATTCGGGCTTTCACAGGCAGCCAGTGAAGATTTTTAAGAGTTTCTGATACATGATCTCTAGAAGATGACTTGGCAACTAGTCGAGCACAGTTATTTTGTACAACTTGAAGGCGGTTGAGGGAGAAATCTGGAACGCCAGCCAGGAGTCCATTCCCATAGTCCAACTGAGATATGACCAGGGCTAATACAACTCTAGAGAGAGCGAGCGGCAAAGAGAGGGTGTAACATTGGCTATCCTTTTAATAATTTGCTTGCAGGTAGGGGTCTTCAATGACAACAGTAGGAGGAAACCGGAGGATCCAGAGAAAACCCATGAGGTTAGAGGTTAGGGGACCAATCATAGACTTGCATGTAGGGGTTTCCATCAGTAGAGAGAAACAGAAGTTCCTGAGAAAACCCGTGAGGTTAGGGGACCAATAATTTATTTGCATGTAGGGGTTTCCAACAGTAGAGAGAAACAGAGGTTCCTGAGAAAACCCGTGGGGTTAGGGGCCAATAACACAATTAGGATCTATTTCTATATAACTTAATGTCCAACTGTTCAGCACCCACCAGCCTAATGAAGACAGGATAACTTTGTAATGACCATTTACTTACTTTCTGTTCTAATAATGCTCTTCTTAACGAAACCCGTTCCTCTAATTGCTTGCGTTCTTTTTGATGTTGTGATTCGGCTTGCATCTTTAGTTTACTCTGATAGGCAATAAGTAGTTCTAACTCTTGTTGTAACCTTTGTTTTAATTCATTAGCCTCGGCTAACTGAGCTTCATCTAGTCTAACCTGTAAATAAACATATAAACTTTATTACATTTGTAGTCATCGGACAGTTATTCATGAGAGAGTGGAGAGAGGGGGAGAGAGAGAGAGAAATGGGGTTTAACATCCACTCGAAACAAACTAGTTCAAATTGGGTCTAACAAATGTTTCAATTTTATTTCAATAATGCGCTTGCATGTCTGAGACTTTAGCAGTGGGAGGAAAACGAAGGACCCAAATAAAACCCACGAGACTGGACAGGCTCTTTATCGCTTACAACCAAGGAATTTAAACCACACAAGTTGAGTCAATGACAGGCGCCAACTATTCAGCCATCCAACACCCCATTCGTTGGTGGTAACTTACATTTTGTTTTGCAGTGAGAGGAATCCGGACAAAAACTATGAGTCTGGACAAGCGACCCTCCTCTTTGTCACGTACAACTGGGGAATCGAAACAACGCCAGTTGACTCAATGGCAGACGTTAACTCCCTATCGGAATCTAAAGCATGCCAATTGACATAACATATTACATTTGATATAGCGCACATTACTGCCATGCATTAAATGGCGCTTCACACAAACTTACACAAAAGTTTGGGGTTTCTTTTTAAAATCTGTTACAGTTTTGCATTGCTTTACACTTTCTGGAAGGGTATCCCAGAGCCGTGGTCCTAACACACTAAAGGATCTGTCTACAATGACAGACGCTTACACTCAATTCGACAGTGGTAACTTACATTTTGTTGTTGTAACATTTCTGCTATACTTTGTTCGTATTGTTCACCAAGTAACGCTAGTTTACGCATCTGTTCCTCCTTTAACTTTTTCCCCACGGCCTTCTGTTCGTTTTTAGGCGTCGTATGTAATATATGTTCTTTTAAGGCTTTATATTGTTTCTGTTGCGTCTTTACTGCCTCGTTAAATTGTTTACGGATCTGAATTTCTTTTTGCTGAAAAAAACAAAATCAGGTAACAAAAAATAAAACTGGAGTTTAATGTCCTACTATTCTGCACCAAATATAGCCCCCAAAACACATCAAAAGTATCTGGACGAGTAAAATTTTGTATTATCATCAAAATAAAGAGAAAATTGAGGCTTAATGGCTACTCATTTTGGGACTAACATATAATAGAATCTTATTTGTGAGTAGGGGTGTCTTTAGCTATGGGAGGAAACAGGACGCCCGGGCAAAACCCCGTGAGATTGGACAGGTGACATTACTCATTGTGACGTATAACAGGGGAATCGAAACCGAGTCAGTTGACTCAATGGCAGACTTTTATGAAACAGCGCGAACATGCTAACAATTCGGCCATCCCCCCCCCCCCATAAAATTGTTCAGCGAAATCCCTAAATTAAGATTAGGGATCTTACCCTTAAACTACGAGGTTGTTGTTTAACCTCCATTGCATGTTTTTTCTTTAAATCTGATTCGACACGAGCGTTGTATTCTTTCTGATTCTCTCGTTCCATCTCATGTTGTTTTCTCAGTTGTTCATCTCGTAATTTCTGTAGGGCTGCCAAATGTTTGAATTCTAAGTCTTGGGTGGATTCATGATGTCTAATTGACATTCGGTGTTCATATTCTAACTGAGCTTTCTTCTGACTTAGTTCCTAGAAAAAAAACAAAAATTAAAACATTGAAGCATATTGTAAGTTGTTGTGTAAGGGAGGAGGCAACAATTTACTTGTCAGCCATAGATGTATACTAAACTTAGGCTGTCTGTCAACGGTAACCCCCGCTTGACCGACATTTTAAATCAACGATTTTAGCAGAAAACAAGAATACCAATTAATGGACAATATTGGTGTCAGTCCTTGTTATTGAACTGCTTAAACACAATCCAAATTTAACAACTTTTGGTCGTCAAGAGAATTATTTGCCTGTGTATCACTCGTCACTTCAGTCAGTTAAACAGACATATACATGTGTTTTCCTTTTGCTTTCGTCATTTCCGATTGTTGAAATGTTTATCGTAGTAACGATCTATGTGTTAAATCATCTGTGAAGTGTCAAAAGGGCGTATCTCAGAATTTCTAAGATTAAGAAATAGAACCTTTCGCATTTCAAAATGTCCACAAATCAAGATACAAAATTTGGACACATGATACCCAGAACAGTTCTAATTGGCGTAGAGATACACAGCTTAGACAGAAATATGCATATTAATTGGGAGATTTTAAAAATGCAAAAAAGTGTATTTGACTAATTTCCCTTTTGACAATTCACAAACGAAATTATATTTGAAAAGTGTTTAACAAGTTCTATCACATATGTGATAATTGCTGACACCAATATGTCCTTTAAAGAGAAAGATACAGTTTAACCGCTGCTCAACACAAACCCTGTCATTTTGGGACTAACATGGGGTAAATGTATTTCAATAATTCATTTGTGGTCTATATCTGTGGGACTAAACCAAGGACCCGGAGAAACCTCATGCACATTTGTAGTTGGGATTGAAACCACCAATCGGCTCAATGACAGGCCATGTGATCGAAAGCGTATGCGTTAGACCGTTCCGACCACGCAAAACGAAATAAAGGGAGAGAAATGGGGTTTAACGGCCACTCAACACAAAATAGGTCAGGACTAACACATGGTTTAATTTTATTTCAATAATTCGCTTGCACGCAGGGGTCTTTAGCAGTGGGAGGAAACCGTAGTACCCAGAAAAACCCACAAGGTTGGACAGGCGACGCTACTCCTTGGCACGTACAAACGGGGAATCGAAACCACGCCAGTCGACTCAATGACAGGCTTTATGATACAGTGTGCACACATTGACCATACAGCCATAAAGTAATAATGGAAGTCAAAATACCTCGCGTAGTAGTGACTGTTCTAACCGATGAAACTGTATCTTTTTCTGCCGATTAAAGATACGAAGTTTAAATTCCATGTGATCCTGATGTTGTTTCTGTAGTTTGTATTCCTCATTCTTCATCTTACGCAACGTCGCTTCTTTATACGTTTTTACAGCATCTTCCTTTTCTTTCCTCGGTGTGCTTTTAGAATCATGATCCTGTAAAACACAGAGAAAGATGGGGTTTAAAGTCCACTCAATGTAAATTAGATCATTTTGGGACTAACATGCGGTACAACTCTATTTCAATACTTTAGTTTTTAGCAGTTGGAGAAAACAATTCTATTTCATTGGGTTTTAGCAGTTAGACAAACTGAAATAAACTAGAGTTTAACGTCTTTTTGTTCTGCCCCTAAACTGGGCTAATGAAGACAGGCATACGCCATACAGTGTACTACGAAATCTTTTACTTGCGTCGCCAATGTGTACACTGAACCTAGGTTTTCCGTCCTGTCCGAACGACTAGACAGCTGAACTTGTCCGGCCTTTCATCCTGTATCACTGACAAAGGGGAACCACGCCGGAAAATCTGGATGAACTTCCTCGACCAATGACACCCAAACTCCCCCATAGGCTCCAAGAGTAAATACCATGGGAATCTTGATCGTACTGGGATTTATCAATAATGCAAAGATAGGTTGCCAGGCAACGAAACATACGCCCACAGCAGCTAAATCTTCCGGGCAGTCAACAAGGGTTGTCGCATATTTTTATTTTTTTTTGGTAATGAAACAACTGATTATGTAATTATCTGAAAATCATTAGAATTTGTTTGCTTTTTATAAAGTTTTGCCCCACGCTAACAATTAGTATAGGAAACATTTAACATCATGGATTTAGCTGTTCAGTTATCAAAATTCATTGAAAATCAAAATACTTGTTCGTTTCAACACCTTAAACTCTGTGTATCAATCTGAAGTCAATCGGATGATAAGTTTGGCATCTGTAGCAACACAAGGTTTTTTGAAGTGATCAAGGGAGATAACTCTGGAAGTAATTTTTTGAAATCAATGAAAATCAGTAGGCTTCTTCGTCTCATGACCTTAAACAGTGTGTGTAAATTTAAAGTCAATCAGATATTAACTTTGGCCTCTAGAGCGTCCACAGGATTTTTTGATGTGATCAAGGGCCATAACTCTGGCAATAATTATCAGAGATTACGAAAAATCAATAAGGTTCTTCGTCTCATAACCTTAAACACTGTGTATAAATTTAAAGTCAATCGGATATCAACTTTGGCCTCTAGAGCATCCACAAGATTTTTTGAAGTGATCAAGGGCCATAACCCTGGCACTAATTATCGGAAATCGCTGAAAATCAATAGGCTTCTTCGTCTTATGACATTAAACACTGTGTATGAATTTTAAGTCAATTGGATATCAACTTTGGCCTCTAGATCGTTCACAAGATTTTTTGAAGTGATCAAGGGCCATAACTCTGGCACTAATTATCGGAAATCACTGAAAATCAATAGGCTTCTTTGTCTTATGACCTTAAACACTGTGTATAAATTTAAAGTCAATCGGATATTAACTTTGGCTTTTAGAGCGTCCACAAGATTTTTTGAAGTGATCAAGGGCCATAACTCTGTCACTAATTATCGGAAATCGCTGAAAATCAATAGACTTTGTGGACGCCGGACCGCCGGATGGACGGACAGACGGGGGCGACGACAATATACGACCACATTTCAATGTGGGCGTATAAAAATGTTAATATAAAGTACACAAGATTTCTTAACAATTCTAGCGGATTCCAATTTCCAAAAAATATTTGAAAATGTTTGTTTGTTGGTATGTCTCTGGTAAAATATATTCTCTAATAAATATATAGGGGTATTTGTAAACAAGTCATAAAAATAGAAAATAAACTACTTTCTTTAGCTCTTTTACAGTGTTCTATGACACAAATTTCACTTATTCTTAGTTCAACAATCACTTAATTTACGAGAGTGAGAGAATGGGGTTTAACATCCACTTAACACAAACTAGGTCATTTCAAAACTAACATTTTATTTTAATAATTCAATGGTGCATAAGGGTCTTTTAGCAGTGAGAAGAAACCTGGAAAACCCACAAGGCTGGAAAGGTGACCATACTGCTTGTAAGGTAGAAACGGAGAATCAAAACAACAGTTGACTCAATGGCAGAAGATCTTATATAATACAGCTCACACATGGTAATCATTCGCTCCCCAGACCCCCCGTTTTTTTCTAATAATGTTGAGTTGTTTTATTTCAACCAAATTACCTTCTTTAACTGTTCTTTATCACTTCTATAGGATCGTTTAAAATTCTCAGAAAAACTTCTTCTATCAGTTTCTTGCTGACTAAGCGTATCTTTAACAACTTTCTTTTCTTGGGCTACATACGCCTTTTGCTTAAAACAGAAAGAAAGGACAATAAGGATGAGTACTGACACAAACAAACATTTATAGAACAGTTTAATAGAGAGAGAGAGAGAGAGAGAGAGAGAGAGAGAGAGAGAGATGGGGGGTTTAACGTCCACTCGACACAAACTAAGTCATTTCGGGACTAACATATGGTTTAATCTTATTTCAATAAATCACTTGCAAGTAGGGGTCTTTAGCAGTGGGAGGAAACTGGAGTACCCGGAGAAACCCCACGAGGTTGAACAGGCGACCCTACTCCTTGCCACGAACAACCGGGGATTAGAAACCACGCCAGTTGACTCAATGACAGGCTTTATAATATAGCGCGCACATGCTAACCCTTCGGCCATCTAATCCCCTGAACATATTGATAACATAATAATCAAAGGAAATGAAATGAGGTGTGACATTTTACTCGGACTGGGTTAATGAAGACATGAAAATAAAATAAAAAGAAGTTCGGGTTTGACATCTTATTGTTCAGCTCTGACTTGGTCAATAAGCAATCAAGTCCTGCACCACTAACGAGCTGAAATCACGTCCGAAAAAACTGATGCACTTTCTCAGACAATGCAGGAATCGAACACTAGACAAGTGAGCCAGCGTCTTACCCACTTAACCAACTTGGCTTCTATATGAGACTAACTGACCGATAAATCAACTGATGTGGTAGACAGTCCTACTCCCGTCAAATAGCAACACACGTTTTTCTTATTTTGAATAAACAAAGGAAAACGTAATGAACTAATATTAAACCCAAGGTTATCCTTTGATTTTACTATTGAGTTACAAGGTTTTTCTGTTGCACATAACCTAGTAACTACAAATTTAGTCCAAACTCAATTTTGATAAAAAAAAGAAAAGTGAGTTACTAGATTTTGATATCAGACAAACAGACAGGTTCAGTTTATTTTTACTAAATCACCACAACTAACCTTCTTGTCTAATTCTGAAATATGATTTATTCGCAATCTTTCTAATTCCGTTGCAAATTTATTCCGTAATTTTTCATATTCTTTATCTAACTTGGTTTTATGTTCTTCCATTTCAAAAGCAAACTTATTCTCCATCTACAACGGAAAAAACAAACTCAATAAAAATAAATCATCGAAACTGAGACTGTTTTTAATCATACTGACTTAAGTAATGACGATCGAGGCTAGGCCTAAAATTAAAAAGCTAAAAATCTTGGTTCAGAGTGGATCAAATTGGACTGAAATTTTCAGCAAATTCCCTTTACATCATCTGTTTTTGAAATTTTATAGTGAGAAATGCCTACTCTTTATCTGTTCTCCCATACTGAGAAATTATAATGCACGAAATGGATAAAACCTACTGCTCTTCTGACCAAATTAAATGTTTTGACTTTGAATTGCCAGAATACCAACAACAATATTTAAAGTCGAAATAACAGACATGCCAAGTTAAAATATTAACAATGTCAAGAAATAAAACAATTTCAGTTCTACTTGCCGTTTGTAATTCTTTTTGATGCTGTTTTCGTAATCTTTTATAACCAGTAAACTGTTCCCGAAGTTCGTTCGAGTGTTCATGTTCCTTGATCTGTTTATGAACAATCGATGTTGTTCGTATTGTTGCGAAGTTACTCGTACCAACATCTAAACTAGAACTGCTTGCAGATGGCTGAAGAAAAAAATAAATTGAGATTCTAGAATAAAGATAGGATCTTGCTTGATACATCTGTATAAAATATCTATAGATACAGATTCGGTTTGCGTTCACCAAATCACCATTTAGTTTGTTTAATAAAACTACTAATCAGAGAGTGGGGTGGGAGGAATGGGGTTTCAGGCGAGACGAATGACAATACTCCTGTCATATACATCTTATGATCACATGTGCACACGTTAACCATTTGGGTTCCCTACTTCCCCAACCCCCAATACCAATCGATACCAATCAGAAGCCAGGAATATAGACCATAAGTTTAAATGTTGTTTAAACATTATCAACCTTTATATTTCAGATAAGACATCATTAAATAACCAATGCATACAATAGAACATAAATCATGAAATATAAATGAAATGAAATGAATTGGGGTTTAACGTCCTACTCTTTTGCACCTAACCTGGGCTAATGGAAGACAGGCATACGCCATACAGTGTGCTATGAGGGAAATTTGCCCGGGACAGCGACGCTACGTCCTACTCTTATATCGAATTCCAACTGCCAAGGGATCTTTTACGTGCACTCAGTTTTTCGTCCACCCAAACAACTAGGCAGCTGTCCTTGTCAGACCCTCCTTCTGCATCACTGACAATGGGAAATCATGCCAAATAATCGAGATGAACTTTCTCTGCCAATGCAGGGATCGAACACCTGACCTCCAGGCTAGCGAACCAGCGCCTTATCCACTTAGCCGCTATGACCCCCCATGAAATATAAGAGTATGTCTAAAGATAGCAGTACAACAATATAAGTAAAAGAAATGGGGTTTAACGTCCAAGTGGTCGGCAACTCGGTTATTAAAAGCGGGCTTCCAACGTACAGTGCGCTATGTGGGACCCTTTGCTCGGACGGAGGCATACTTTTATTCTAAATTCCTGTTGAGGGTTCTTTAACGTGCACGCAATGTGTACAGGCGACCTTCCCCAGCAAATTATCCATTGGGCGGCTAACATCTGATTCAATTGGATGCCCCACCTGCCATAACCATTAGTTTATAAATTTATTCTACTTTCACTTTGTCATTAGTTGATTGATGATTGTTAATTTCTAGAGGTTGGAACCCAAGTCCTGTGAATCAGGCTCACTCGTAGGCCCGACTCGACTCGAGGTTCCACCTTGATTATATGTCAACAACATGAAGAAAATTAAGATACAGAGAGAAAAAAAAATGTGTAGGAGTGAAACTATCATAACAGACATGCCAAGATTTAAAGGGACATGCAAAACTGAAAATCAGTGGAATTGTGAGATTTATTATCAATGTAGAGGGTTGTAACAATGTAATCAGTTTCATTATTTATATATCATTATATTAAAACTGATCAAATATTGTCTCATATAACATCCTTCCATAATGTCTCATCAATAAAACATTCAAATTTGCTTCGTTTTTTTACATATGTCTGCAAACCAAAATATATCTGTGGCATGGCCTTAACTATATTGAAATATCGTTTTTCATATCTGAAATATTTGCCGGATTATGTAAACTACATGTTCAAATGGTCTTAGATCTTTGGGAAGGATTTGCCAATTGTAAAATTATTTTTATGTAATTATTTTAGAATTTAGGGAAGGGTTGTTGCTATATAAGCAGGCCTGTATGTACCGTACAAAATGCCAGACGATAATGAAATGGTACATGAGATTTTCAACTTAGTACCAGACATGTATTAATAATATATAAAGAAACTGATCACATTGTTTGTTATCTAACCTAAACACAGATATGATACATCCATCTATTGTACTAAATACATCAACATAATATATAGTGCCTTAACAAAACAAAATGTATCTTTTTTTCATTAGTACGATAAGTTAAATATAAAAAGCTTGATACGAGTCCGTCACATTAATTACATACAGTATTCCCACATTATTTGAATGGATTTTTGTCTCGTTGAGATGAGCGTACAGGAAGTTGTGTAGCCGTGAGAACTTAACATGTTTTTTCTGCCAACACCCCAGATTCAAAGATTCAAATCTAACTACCGGTATACATGTACGCCCCCACGTGCTCCAAGAGTACAGATACAATTTGATTTTTTAGAAAAATCAGCTTCTAAAATCTTCAAAAAAAAAAAAAAAAAAAAAAAAATAAAAGAATGAGAGCTAAGAAATATGATGACACAGCCAGGACAGTAAATTGCCAAAAACCTAAGAAATGAGATTTGGGAATCAAAGAAGCTCTAAAGAGAAAAATACAAATCACCAAGGCCTGTTGAAAAATTAGATAAAATAAACAAATATATGAAAAGATGAAATTTCTAGCAAAAATAATTTTTGAAATATTTGAGAATAGTTCATTGGGTGATCCAGATCCATGCAAAAGAGATGTTTTGGCGACTGGATAAAACCATCGCAATTATTTTTACCTTGGTATATTTGTTCGGGCTGTACGACGCACTTCTGTGGAAAAAGGGCCACGCCTTTGAGAAAAATTAAATATTTTAGAATAAATTTGGGTCATAGGTATCAGAAAATATTGCTATGTTTGATTCCAATTTGAAATAAAATAAACAAAAAACCCAATCAGATTCGATATTTTTAAAACAATGAATATGTACAAATACAAGCAATGGTTCTAAGCAGTACTAATTCATTAACCATTGCTTTGTCAACTGTTCTTCTTGGAATTTATCTGACTGTCAAGTAGGATAGGCTATACTTTCAGGCTAGTTGGGTCACTTAGACACCACAAGAAATAGGGATAGAATTAAGAGTCAGGTAATCCTAACCTTAAATTCTGGTATGGAAATGTCCTCCTCAAATGGACTTTAAACTCCTTCCAAACCACTGAGAAAGTTGAGAAAATAAACAACCATATGTCAAGCATTTTATGATACCTTGCTGATCATTGGTCGAAAAAGAAATTGGTAAACCAATTAACAGACAATAATTCAATTGTTATTTGATGTAGCAATGGTAATGAGTCATTAATGCTTGTAACCACTGCTTCTGGTAGCACAGAATCTTGGCGGATTATCCTGTTTTATCTACCGAACTTAAGATACATATAAATACACAAACAGGCCTGGATATACAACATCTACATTCAATACAAACTAGGTTATTTCGGGACTAACATATGGTATAATTCCAAATCCGAACATAAGGCATCTGTCACAAACTGTCAGATATAAATTATTACACTCTGTGACATAAGTCGTATGTCCTGGGGTCTGTGTCACAAAATTTTAACTAAGATAAAATCCAAATTTTAGTCATTTGATTGAATAATATTAGATTGATTTTAGTGCTTAGCCAATCAAAACTGAAGTATCTACTAAAATTTGGATTTTATCTTTAGTTAAGATTTCGAGAATCAGGGCTCTATTTTAAATAATTCACTTAGGTTGTTCCAGTCTTTGTCAACCACGCCATTGATGCAGCGACGGATCTTATTGATATAAAAAAATAGGTTGCCAGACAGTCAACAAGATTTGTCGCATATTAAGTAATTATCAGAAAATCATTAGAATTTGTTTGATTTTTATAAAGTTCTGCCCCATGCGATCTTTGAGTTAGAAACTTACATTTCAAATTTCATCAAAATCGTATATAAATTGTAACCTCTACAGGGTCCACAACCTTTATATATCATATTTTTACACTCAACCTTCATTACAGTGTAACAGTGATATAATCAAACGTTTTTTAAAATCGGATAATAATAGAGGGACCACAAGCGAATTCAACCTTCATTACGGTGAAACACTGATATAATTAAACGTTATTTTAAATCCGTTAATAATTGTGACCTCCAAAGGGACCACAAGCTAAAAAGGGACGATTTTTCGTACAATCAGGGGCCATAATTCAGGAAGTTACGATCAGCTTTGTGCAAATATCGACTGGAAAAAGATCTTTGAGTTATAAACTTGTATTTCAAGTTTCATCAAAATCGAATTAGGGTCCACAAAACTTGATATAACACATATTTTATACTATTCACCTACAAACGGCGGCCATTTTGTCTGTCAATTTTGGTCCGATTTTCATCATGTAACGGTGATATAATCAAACATTTTTTTTTAAAATCGGATAATAATTTTTCGGACAATCCGGGTCCACAATTCAGGAATTTACTATCAGATGGGCGCAAATATCGAAAGGAACCAAGATCTTTGGGTTGTAAACATACATGTCAAGTTTCATCAAAATCAGTTCAAAATTGTGACCTCTATAGGGTCCACAAGCTAAAAACATGATTTTTTTGTACAATCGGGGGCCATAATCCACAAAGTTTCGATCCGATACATGCCAATATCAAAAGCAGCCGAGATCTTATGGGGATAAACCTTTATTTCAAGTTTCGCGAAAATCAGATAAGAAATTGTGACCTGTAGTGATTCACAAACAAATTGTGGACGGACGGACGAGAGGACTCATGAGTGCCTGGCTAAAATTCAGAATTTTTTAAAGGTTTTTTGGAGAGAGTTTTGTCTTGAAATCGCTGTTCATCAAAGCAACATGATTAGTGGTGTTATGAAAGCATCGACTATTCATTAATATATACATTTTAAACTAGTCCAGTTACTGTTTACTACTCAGGATTTTTTATTATCAATGATTATAACTAGAAATGAAATTGGAATTGAATAATTGTAATCAGTAGAAATGTGGACGAGAATACGTGGCCCTGTGTTATCTTAAAAAAAAAAATATATCAGAGCATCCAAAAATTCGTTTTTGAATAACAGTGGTCAAAAAACATCAAAGAGTTTATATCTTAATCTACAAAAACATTCAAACACCACAAGGTGCCATTAAATCTATATATCTACATAAAACAAGGGGACTTTAATAAAATAAAGAATATCTAATAGCCTAGATCAATTTGCACTTATTACCTCTCTTGATTTGCGCTTAATTAAAATCAGAGAGAATAGGAGAGGTCATTTTGGGACTAACATGGTTTAATTTTATTTCAATAACTCGCAAAGTTGGACAGGCGACCCTACTCCTTTGTCACATACACCTGGGGAATCAAAACCACACCAATGACAAAATTTTTGATACAGCGCACTAACCATTCAGCCATCCTCTTCCCACTCATTGTAAATAAATGTTACTGTTTTAGCCAATTAATCTAAGAATTAAGACCTATGGTGGTAAAATGTAGAGGTCTCTTATTATTCAATAAGTTTATGATGATAATGATAAAGTATGGTTTAACTGGGCGTAGTTTGACTTGATAAATCAATAATAATATTTCCACTTTACAGTCCAAAACTTGTTATTATATAACTAGAAAACGTTGATTTTAGATCAAATAAAACTGGAAAAATAGCCACAACAACCAAATCAAAGAACTCAATCTTGCCTCTAAAAGGTAGAGAAGTTACGAGACTCACTGCTCTGGGCTCTATATGGCTTATTGATCAAGACTATAATATTGTGATAGCTATGTGACTTATTGATCAAGGCTATAATATTGTGAGAGCGGGAGACATCTGTGATCAGCATTCCAATTAAATAAATATTAATATCATGCCGAACAAAATCAAACTTTCAAAGGTACAAACTATTTCTTGCAGGAGTCCGAACCTAACAACACAGTATGACTTTATTTCGATTTTGTATGTCTGAACGTATCAGCACCAAAAATGTCTGTCAAAATTTTTGTGGAGAAAATCATTTTTATTTGTTTCATGTGTTCAATTCTACAGTTAATATTACGTTCAAATACGACGAAACCTCACAGATTTGGAATTGGAAATCAAACCATTGTTGATTATGTCTGATTTTATATGTTGATATGATTTGAGGGATGATAAATTTCTTCATTGAGCATTTAGATATTTTTTACTTAAATCAAATATACTTTGCTCCTTTATTTTCACGTGATAAAATTTTATTTTATTACGATAATACAACAAAAGTGTGTACCTTTGAAAAACTACAAAATCTAGACAATCAACTAAACCTAATCAAACATTACAAAACGGGATAAATAAATATAAAACTTAACTTTTAAAACTTAAACAGTGATAAGAAAGGACCAGAAAATTACAGTTATCTCTTAATATAATTCACAGGTCTACAAATATGGGACCGATTAATGGTCAGGCGACATATTTGGTTTTAAATTTTGTTTTTGATGTTGAATACGAAGAGTTTTTTGTAATTTTCTGGTGCAAATTAATACACAATAAAGCATGCCGGTTTGATAGATTGATTGATACCTGCTGTATTTGATGTAACTGTACATGTACTGTATGGGGTGGCTATACGAATAAATACTTATATAAATACATCATAGATAACTACCTATATATCCTATAAAATGAGGTTTTATTGTCACAACATCTTGAAACAAGGTTATTTTTATTTCTATGTCAAAATGAGCAACTGTAAGGTAAGGGAATTTTGACCCGTCCATCTGAACTTGTTCAATTTCCAACAGTCAAGCATTGTTTTATAGACATGCAAATGTCTGACACGACACCAAGATTTGAACCTGGGACATTGGTCTTACACGGCTCGCCCCATCAATACGTATCATTGGTCTTACACGCCCCACCCCCATCAATACGTATCATTGGTAAGATTCTGCTTTATGACACAGCTAAAAAAATATGATTACATAGAAAATGATATGAAGATTTAATTAGCCTTGTTGATATTCAAGTCTCTGTTTACAGGAGATTAATAAATAATACAATAGATTTCTAACATATTCATTCTATTACACATATTTACATAAACACTTAAAATAGCATTATGCACGAGAAAAATCTGCTTATTACAGATCTTTCTTTAGGCCTGAAATGTTATCTACATAATCAATTAGACATTAATTAACTTATCCAGACCATAATAAACTCTTGATGTCAAGGCTAGCCATTGATGTTGGCAGATTAAATTCCTATATGCCGTTTAATGGCCGTTGATAATTAAATCAATCAAGTGGATAATCGAGACTATGCTGTTTATATTAATAATTTTAGTAAAGATGACCGAGGCTATGTGAATATTTCACTCATTTGTTCTCGGCTAATAGTGGATAAATTTGACTGAAATTTTCAGCAAATTACCTTTACACTATGTAGTTTTTAGCTATTATAGTGAGAACTGCCATCTCTTTATCTTATCTCCAATAACGTATCTTTAATAATTTCATTAAAATATCTTTAAATTGTCTGATAAATTTGTTTTACATATATACATAGAGAGATGGCGTTTAACTTACACTCGACACAATCTAGGTCATTTCGGGACTAACATATGGTTTAATTTAATCCTCTACTATTATTTACATAAGCACTTAATAAAATGATAAAAATATCTTTAAATTGTCCGATAAATTTGTGTTACATATATATAGAGAGAGATGGGGTTTAACGTACACTTGACACAAACTAGATCATTTCGGGACTAACATATAGTTTAATTTTATTCAACAATCCGTTTGCACTTCAGGGTCTTTAGCAGTGGGAGGAAACCGGAGTACCCGGAGAAAACCCATGAGGTTGGACAAGCGACCTTACTCCTTGTCACGTACAAGCAGTGATTCGAAACAGGGCACTAGGCAAACCTCACCCGTATTTACCACTAGGCCATATGATCTAGAGTGCAAGCGACAGACACCCTCACCCCGATTTACCACGAGGCCAGTTGTAGAGATTAAGCGACAAGAGAGAATAAGAGATGTGATACTTACACTGCCATCAACTTGTGTAAAACTAGTTATATCTGTCGTAGCACCAGGATAGCTTGTCAAACTACTCTGACTACTAGCACAATTACTGTTATGACTTGTTAAACTACCTGATTTACTACCGTCTGGATCATCATCCTATAGATATATCATATACAACTTTATAATCAGCAGCAGAGACTGGATAGTCAAGTCTCTAACTCAATATCATCCAAATTCTTCCACAATGAAAACACGAATTATTCTTTTTTGGAAAAGCATGCGCAATAAATACTTTCGGGGGAGACTGGATTAACCAGACACTAGAAATAGCCTTTCGATTGAGATTTCTAGCTTATTCCGTCGAACATAACTGATTAAAAATTAGAGTAAAAACAGAAACGATTGAATGTAAATCAGTTTATATATGTTCATATTACATTATTGTATGCGATTCTAGCCATTTGTGACAATTTCTAAGTCCCAAATATTAGCGACTGAGCTCCTTTGAATAAAATGGAGTAACATTCTACTGTTATACTCTGACTATATTTAAATAAAATGTTTTTTAACGGCATCCTACTACTCCACACGGACTGGGTTAATGAAGACGGGTATATCTGACACAGTAAGCTATCAGGGAAATATACAGTATAAACAGAGAGGGAGAGAAATGGGGTTTAACGTCCACTCAACACAAACTAGGTCATTTCGGGACAAACATATGGTTTAATTTTATTTCAATAATTCGCTTGCGCGTAGGGGTCTTTAGCAGTGGGAGGAAACCGGAGTGCTCGGAGGAAACCCATGAGGTTGAGAAGGCGCCCCTATCTCCATGCCACATACGCTCACACCAGGGCTCAAAACCACAGCCGCAAGCCAGAGGTGACCGGCCAGCTAGAGGTGGAAGTGCGGCACTCTAGACCACTAGGCCATCCCCCCCCCCCCCCGAGAGTATAAACATACGACATGTGACATTGAGAACTAAATGAAATGGAATGTAATGTCCTACTCTTCTGCATTGTCTAGGTTAATGAAGATTTAGTTAGAGGGAAATTTTGCACAGACAGCAGCACCACAGTGTACTCTTGTATCGAATTCCAACTGTAGACAAGACAACTATACGTTGTACCTTGCCAGATCCTCTGTCGTGCATCACCGACAAGAAAATCCTGATGATCTTTCTCGGTCAATGCAGGGATTCAAACACGGATCTCCCGGCTAGCCAGCCAATGTCTTAATCACCGAACACAGCTATCAAGATTTTAATAAAGTTGTAAAAGGAATGATTTACCTGAGAAGAAGTCTCTACATCATCTGTATCGTTCGAATCTTTCTCTTCGTTTATATTGCCTTCATGTTCCCCGTTAATTATCAACTTCTGTAATCGTCGATATTGTAAATTATCTAACTTGCGTACAGCGTTTTTAGTTCGGTATATTAATTCATTAATAACATCACCAAGATGCGTGGAAGTTATAAATGGATCCTGAAAAATAACCACAAAACACATAGAGAAATTATTGAGAAATTATATTACAGAAATGAAATTGGGTTTAACGTCCTACTGTTCTGTTCAACTGGGCTAATAGTGACGGCCTACGCCATACTGTATGCTATGAGTGGCATTTTGCTCAGACTGCAGCACTACCGCTAACTATTTATATCAATTTCCAATTCTCAAGGGTTCCACGCTAACATGCAGACCAGATCTTGCTTTTTCCTACCCATATGAACAGGCATTTTTGGTCACATTTTTGTGAAAATTGAACTCAACATTTATTGATATGTAACGATAATATATTTAAACTTTCTTTAAAATTGAATACAGAGAGAGAGAGAAATGGGGTTTAACGTCCACTCAACACAAACCAGGTCATTTCGGGACTAACATTTTGGTTTTAATTTTATTTCAATAATTCGCTTGCGCGTAGGGGTCTTTAGCAGTGGGAGGAAACCGGAGTGCCCGGAGGAAACCCACGAGGTTGAGTAGGCGCCCCTATCTCCATGCCACATACGCTCACACCAGGGCTCGAAACCACAGACGCAAGCCAGAGGTGACCGGCCAGCTAGAGGTCAAAGCGCGGCACTCTAGTCCACTAGGCCATCCCAACCCCCCTAAAATTGAATACAAATTGTGACTTCAAGTGGGTCCACAAGCTAAAAATGTTATTTTCGAACAATCAGGGGTCATAGTCCAGGAAGTTACGCTCGGAAAGGAACCAAGATCTTTGCGATATAAACATAAATTTAAAGTTTCATCAAAATCGGATCAACATTGTGTCTTCTAGAGGGTTCACATCCTTAAATACTATATTTTTTACACTATTTGCATTCAAGGAGGTGGATATTTTGTCATTAATAGGGTGTAACTGTCATCTATTCAAACAAGTTTTTAAATCGGATAAGAACTGTGACTTCTTGAGGGACAACAAGCTAGCACACAATTTTTCGTACAATCAAGGGTCATAATTCATGAAATTACAAACCAATTTTTTGTATGATCAAAGGCCACAATTAATAAGTTACAAAACGATGCGTTATATTGAAAGAAACCAAGATCTTTGCTTATAAACAAAATTGTGGCCTCTAGAGGGTCCACAATGTGGATATACCATATATTTACACTATTTGTGTGCCAGGGACGGCATTTTGTCCAGCAGTTTGGTCCAATTTTCACAAAATTCAAACTCAACCGACATAAGGTTATAACAGTGAAATGGGTCTAATGTTAAATCCTTTAAAATTCCAAATGTATGACATATAAATTTTCTGGCAGACAATTTCACTGTTGGCCAGTCAAACCCAGTAAAAATGAGTGAAATAAAATCTCTCTTTAATTCAACGCAGAACAAATTTCAATGGTTCACATCATGGTCGTTGATTGTTATACCCACTAGCCCAAACATCTCCAAAATTCACATCTTTTTTTACACAGCAATTTCACCGAATTCTATTTTCACGTTACACATTTGTAGATATATATTTTCTTAAAAATATACACATAAAATATTACATGTAAAAGTTCATCTGCTGACGGTCTGTCGGCAGGATTTTTGGCGAGGCACACGTCCACAAAATTCCTGAAATTATCTGACCAATCGCCACCAGATAGAGAGGGAGAATCGTTTTGAGCTATATGATACAGGGCACTCATAGCATTCATATTAAACAGCGGAGGTTTCCTTTCAGCTGAAAATAAAATTGTAAAATATTTTAAATATAGTGCAAGATTGGAGAGAACATCTCAAACTTCCTGCGCAATTTTATAATGTAATTGACAGGGAATTATACCCAATATATTTAGAACAGTACTGAAGTAAATTCCAATAAGAACTTTGGATTAAGTCGACTGTGCAGAATTCTAGTTGAATCTGGCAGACTGCTTTCCACAGAAACTTTGAGACTGATTTCAGGAGAAAACTAATGGACTCTTGCTGATTGCTTCCAGGAGAAACTTTGTGGAGTGAGATAATTTTTTAGGATTGTAGAAAATGGAAAGGAAATATCAAGTCCTTTTTTAAATAATAAATCAGACCAAACAGACTAAATAAATCAAATTATGTGGTAATATGGTGCCAAGGGAAATAACTCTTCCATAACCTAAAATTATCTACCCTTGAAGTTGTCTCCCCCTTAGACCACAGGTGAGGACCTCTTTTTTCCTATAATTTTTTTGATAAGCGGACTTTGCCAAATATGGAGAGTGATCACTCACCTACATTTAAATGTGTAAATCGCCGTGGCCAACTCACAAATAAAATGACTTATTTACCTAATTCTATACAAGTTATACCGAGAGACCATATATCACTCTTCCCATCGTACTGCCCCTCATCCATCGCCAATATCACTTCTGGTGCCATCCAATATGGCGTACCAACAAAAGAGTTGGCTGGACTGACTAATGATGCGGAACCAAAATCAGCTGGAAAAATAATCGAAACGAAATGTAATTAGGTGTAACTAAAGTGATCAACAGGAAGCCTGTAGTTATTCTCTTTTATAAGTATGCATTATTGAGGCACAAAATTGAGCAAATACTTTGTATTTCTGGAGAGGATAGGGTGGTGGGTTTGAGGGGTCAGTGATTTTTGGCCTTCATTATTGGAGTCAATTCAAACTGAAGCCTAATGAAATGAACTAGGATTTAACGTCCTACTGTTCTGCTACGAACTAGGCTAATGAAGACGGGCATACGCCATACTGTGTGCTAAGAGGGAAATTTCGCTCGGATATCGGCACTGCAGTCGACTCTTATCTTACCCACTTAGCCACCGTGACCCCGTAACTAATGCCTAATGTCATTTTTTTTCATTTTTTTGGTGTCCTATAATGCGAATCTCGAATGGTGGTAATATTGGTTGGCTGCAGATCTCTTAAGTCATTGTACATGTCATAACATTCGATATTTCAAAGCATTCCACCTGAAAACCCAGATAAAATTAAACACAAACATGAATAATTAGGATAATACTAAAAACTCGCATTCTTTGAAAGAAAAAAAATCTTGCTAATCACAAGTGAATAAAGAGAAAATTTCAAAGACCAGATTGGCTTTAGAAGTGACATTTTGCTCGGTGTTATTTCTGCGTCTGTGAACGGTTGTTTACTATCATGTCATCAAGTACACTGGACCTCCATATTTCATCTCATCTGTCTAGCACGAGACTAGTCTCTGTCACCCAGAACCCCCAGTCTTCAACGCACGGAGGGTCTGGGTCGGTTTTCAATTTGTGTGGATGATAGAGACTAGCACGAGACAAGGTGAAACTAGACTGGAGGCTCTTGGCCAACAACACAAGATCTCTTGGCTAGTGAGCCAGCAACTTACACTGTTGAGGCACCATGGCTCTAGAAGTTAAAGTACGGTATCGTTTAGGACTAACCGTTCGACCATCCAACCTCACTCCTGCTCCAGAAGTTAAAGTATTGTTTAGGACTAACCTAATTTAACGGTTCCGTTTTCTGTAAGTAATATATTGCCTGCTTTAACATCTCTGTGTATTCTATTTAAACTATGTAGGTACGATAAACCACGTAATGCATGCTGACATATTGCTGCTATCTCGATCTCTCTCAACGGCTTCTTGTGTACTGTAAACATATAATAATAAACAGGGTAACATTAGTATCCGAGAGGGGTTGGGTTGGAGTCGGGTGGGGTGGCGAGGGTGGAAAGGGAAAAAGAGAGAGAGAGAGAGAGAGAGAGAGATGGGGTTTAAAGTCCATTGGACACAAATATCATTTCAATAAATTGCTTGCTCATACGGGTCAAAATACTGACAAGTTTATTGCCGAAAGTAATCCAACTATATCATTAACGTCACAAATTCGTCTGTCAAACTGAGATTCATCAAGCTGCCTCAGCATTTTGTCCTTAAACCTGGAGGAAACCCACGAGATTGGACAGGCAACTCTACTCCTTGTCACTTACAACTGGGGAATAGGAACCATGCCAGTTAACTCAATGAATGACATGCTTTAAGATACAGAGCGCATGTGCTAACCATTCAGCCATTGAATCCCCACCCCCATAGAGGGAAGGGCTTTACTATGTTGACATAGAGTATTAATAATTTCTGTAGGGATGGAGAGTAGGGGCGAGGAGTGAGGATATTGTGCGAGAGGAGAGAGAGAGAAATGGGATTTAACGTCCATTCAACACAAACTAGGTCATTTCGGGACTAACATATGGTTTTAATTTTATTTCAATAATTCGCTTGCGCGTAGGGGTCTTTAGCAGTGTGAGGAAACCAGAGTGCCCGGCGGAAACCCACGAGGTTGAGAAGGCGCCCCTATCTCCATGCCACATACACTCACACCAGGGCTCGAAACCACAGTCGCCAGCCAGAGGTGACCAGCCAGCTAGAGGTCAAAGCGCGGCACTCTAGACCACTAGGCCATCCCAACCCCCATTGTGAAAGAGGAGGGAGGGTGTACTATCTCTATCTCTCTCAATGGATTCTTGAGAACTGTAACCATATAATAATTTATAGTATTTATAGAGAGAGAGAGAGGATTGAGATATTTAACATCCACTTGATATAACACCCCCATCTACCACTTCAACCTACACCTCGATCAATTCATACATTCTATTTATAAAAATGTTTAAAGTTTAAACAGATATTATTCTAGAGCTAAATCTGTCTATTGCAGGTCTATTAATTAGATATTTATTAATTAGATATTTATTAATCGTCTACTCAAGATTTTTTTAACGGATTAGAATGGTTTGTCCATTTAAAGGGCCAATCCCGATAACTTTTTGGGGAATAAAACTGCTTAGTTTTGTGTTAAAATCCCTTATAACCCATTATCTAAGGCCGACCAATTAACCCGATATTTGTGATACGCTTGTAAATAACTTAAACCTGACAGTCTTCATCTGGAAATGGAGACCGTTGTATTATACAGTATCTGGATAAAACCAGACTTTTTTTCTATAAAAATGATATGTACATGTAGGTGAAATTTACCTTTTGTTATCAGTACAGTACATGGGTCATTCACTGTATAGACCTCTCAAGAAACGAGAATCGATTATCAGGTCACCCAATCAAAAAATTGACCCGAAATCTTAAAAGGGTTACATGTCCGGATAAGCAGTGTTGACGTCAACGTCAAAACGACTCAATATTTTGAGCTGAAACTTTGAGCAAGGTATATACACCATGCCTCTATATTTTGGTCCATAAATTTCATAAATGCTCGGACTTTAATTTTTGGGACTCTGTTCTTATCGGGATTGTCCCTTTAATGATTTACATGTTAAAGCTACATGTGTAGGCAAAGAATCAAACAACCATGACAGGGGTTATAATCAGTGCACAAATCTTGTCAATATCTTCGCTCAGAATATTCATTTTGTATTATCTGTTTGTTTTAACTATCATATAGCAAGAATGTGCAGCTCTTTATCTGTATCTAACATCCTATATCTTTAAGCCGTCCTGGATGTATCTGTTAATGTAATAAATTGTAGGTCTTACCTTCTATAATATCTGAAGCCGAGCCTAGACAATATTCCATAACAAGCTAAAAAACAAAAATAAATAAATATATAAATGAGAGAGAGAGAGAGAGAGAAAGAGAGGGAGAGAGAGAGGGGGGGTCAACATCCACTTTCCAAGATAAATAGGGCCCAACTTTGAGTACAATTTCATTTCATTAATTAGTTGTAGGAAGGAAAGCTGAGGACCCTACACTTTGTCACAGACTGACCCGATAGGCCGCTCCCCCAACCCCCACTTCCAGGATAAACAAATAGAATATGTCTTGAGCCATGTTTAACAAAATACACCAATATGTAAACTACTGAGAGGTAGATAAAATTGAAATAACAGGCATATGGCTGTAAAAATAATCCTTTCTGATAAATTTCTGGCTGTTATGGGATTTGGTTGAATTGATTTAATAAGATAGGTTGCCAGGCAACGAAACATACGCCCACAGCAGCTAAATCGTCCGGGCAGTCAACAAGGGTTGTCGCATATTTTTACTTTTTTTTGGTAATGAAACATTTGTAATACACTAAAATCTGAGTAACAACTCATTATGTAATTATCTGAAAATCATTAGAATTTGTTTGCTTTTTATAAAGTTTTGCCCCAAGCTAACAATTAGTATAGGAAACATTTAACATCATGGATTTAGCTGTTCAGTTACCAAAATTCATTGAAAATCAAAATACTTGTTCGTTTCAACACCTTAAACTCTGTGTATCAATCTGAAGTCAATCGGATGATAAGTTTTGCATCTACAGCGCCACAAGGTTTTTTGAAGTGATCAAGGGAGATAACTCTGGAAGTAATTATTTGAAATCGATGAAAATCAGTAGGCTTCTTAGTCTCAGGACCTTAAACAGTGTGTGTAAATTTAAAGTCAATCGGATATTAACTTTGGCCTCTAGAGCATCCACAGGATTTTTTGATGTGATCAAGGGCCATAACTCTTGCACTAATTATCGGAAATTGATGCAAATCAATAGGCTTCTTCGTCTTAAGACCTTAAACACTGTGTATAAATTTAAAGTCAATCGGATATTAACTTTGGCTTTTAGAGCGTCCACAAGATTTTTTGCAGTGATCAAGGGAGATAACTCTGGCACTAATTATCGGAAATCGCTGAAAATCAATAGGCTTCTTCGTCTTATGACCTTAAACACTGTGTATGAATTTAAAGTCAATCGGATATTAATTTTGGCTTTTAGAGCGTCCACAAGATTTTTTGAAGTGATCAAGGGAGATAACTCTGGCACTAATTATCGGAAATTGCTGAAAATCAATAGGCATCTTCGTCTTATGACCTTAAACACTGTGTATAAATTTAAAGTCAATCGGATATTAACTTTGGCTTTTAGAGCGTGCACAAGATTTTTTGAAGTGATCAAGGGCCATAACTCTGGCACTAATTATCGGAAATTGCTGAAAATCAATAGGCTTCTTCGTCTTATGACCTTAAACACTGTGTATAAATTTAAAGCCAATCGGATATTAACTTTGGCCTCTAGAGCATCCACAAGATTTTTTGAAGTGATCAAGGGCCATAACTCTGGCACTAATTATCGGAAATCGCTGAAAATCAATAAGCTTCTTCGTCTTATGACCTTAAAGCCAATCAGATATTAACTTTGGCCTCTAGAGCGTCCACAAGATTTTTTGAAGTCTTCAAGGGCCATAACTCTGGTAGTTATTATCGGAAATTGCTGAAAAACAATAGGCTTCTTCGTCTCATGACCTTAAACACTGTGTATAAATTTAAAGTCAATCGGATATTAACTTTAGCCTCTAGAGCGTCCACAAGCAATTGTGGACGCCGGACCGAGGGACGGACCGACGGACGGACGGACGGGGGCGACGACAATATACGACCTCATTTCAATGTGGGCGTATAAAAATTATAAACGATAATTTGAAATATTTTCCTGCAACTGCAAACCTTATCTACACCCCAAGCTTATTGGTTTTTAATAGATCGGTTGCCAGGCAACGATTCATGGACCCTCAAACCATTCAGTAATTATCAGAAATGATATGAGAGAGAGTAAAATGGGGTTTAAAATCCACTTGACATAAACTAGGTCCTTTTGGGACTAACAGTTTAATTTTATTTCAATAATTCAATATGGGTCTTAAGCAGTTGGAGGAAACTGGAGAGAAAGAGAGAGAGAGAGAGATGGGGTTTAACCACGGATCTTAATCGGCTATTTTTTGTCGGCTTTAGCCACCTGGGGCCGGTTGCTCAAAACTAAGTTATTTTAACGATTCCGTTAAACTAACGGATCGTTATCTTTCATGTGTCCTTTGTTAACAGTCCGTTAAATTTCTGTTGCTGGAAAGTCAATTTCATTATCCGTTAAAGTTAATGGGGCTTCCAGCAACAACCTTTCTCTCCGTTAAAGTTAACTATCCGTTTACTCCATGTTAACGGATCGTTAAAAGAGCTTTGAGCAACCGGCCCCTGATCTTTAATCTAGCCGGTTGGCAAAACAATGAATCGGCCACTATGGTATCATACATCAATCTACATTCGGCCGATTTACAAAGAGTTAATCAACATGCTGATAAAACAAGGAACCGGCCACTATTATGATGTCATATCAATCTATTTTCGGCAGATTACAAAGAGGTAATTATTACTCGTCAATTAATTAACCCATCAAAGAGTCAATCAATGCAATTAATACCTTATAGACTCATTTCGTTGAGTTAATTCATGGCAAGTAAAACAATAGCCAAAATAGTGATGGTGGCGTTGACCTTGAACTTCAAGCATGCACGTTGTCATTAGATTTGGAAATTCCAAAAACTTGAGATCCTCCCACGTCCAATATAGGTCAACCAAAGTTGAGGTCCGGAAGATATTTTAGAACCGAATAGTTAGCTACTTATAAATGGCTTTCATTTGACAAAAATTTACCGAAAATGTTTTGTCTACTTTTTTACGGAAAACCCTAAAATAAATTAATCTGAATAATTAACAATTAGCCATGTGACCTTTCGCACTTGCGTAATATTTCCGAGTTCCGACTATACACGGAAAATAATTAGTCTCGGAAAATAATTAGTACTACCGGTACTTTGTTTTATAAGTGACATGTGCTTACAAATATACTTTGACATATATTGGCAAGTGTTTAAGTATAAAATAATTTTAGAACAAACTTATTTGTATTTTAATTGTACTAAATTAATATAATTATAAAAATAGGTTGCCAGGCAACGAAACATACGCCCAAGGGGCGACGACAATATACGTCCACATAAAAATGTGGGCGTATAAAAAGTAGAAATATGCATTATGCAAGTTGCTGAAATTTGACTATAGATTTGGATATATATCGATATATAAATACATGTAAGGAATTACAACAAAGCCTTTGTTTATTCAAAGTTTCAGCTATCATTATTTGGAATACATTATGCAATTATTGACGTGAATAAAGTATGCATAAACCAACATGTCTGTTGTTGAAAAGACGACTATCCATTAAGAACCCTAGGTTTAACATTCATGCGCCAAAAACTAGGTCATTTTGGGACTAACATATGGTTTAATTTCATTTCAATAATTCTCTTGCACGTTGGGGTCTTTAGAAGTGGGAGGAAATGAGAGGAACCGGAGAAAACCCATGAGGTTGGACAGGCGAAGACTATTTACAAAATCATACCCATGCTGTATTGTCTTTTATATAACATCCCTTATAATCTATCGTGTTTTTATGCGAGAGCTGACGAAGGAATTTTACTTCTTTTACGATATCTTGCCATTTCTGAAAAATATAAAACATATCATAAACCGACTTCATTTTTAAAAAAATGACGATGACTTATCTTGGATTGCCCGGGGATCTGGCTTGGTACGTGTAGACAGAGTGAGGGAAACAGGGTTTAATCTCCACATGCCAAAAACTAGGTCATTTCGGGGATAACACGTGGTTTAATATCCAATAATTCTCTTGAGTGTAGGGGTCTTTAATTTAGCAGTGGGAGGTAGCCGGAGAACCTGGAGAAAACCCACTAAGTTGGACAGGAGACCCTAATCCTTGTCACGCACAACAAGAGGAATAGAAACCACGCCACTTCATCCCCCCAAAATCAAGATGTAGTAGATTATAGGTAACCTGATTGCTAATACAGGGTAATATAACCTAATACAGGGTAATACATGTATAACCTAATATGTTCAACACTGGAAACAAAATCTTGAGTATCTTATAAAAAAAATCTAAAACAATTTAGGATTTCATTAAAAGCATTCTATTTGTAAGAGCATTTTACTACCATGCCATGGTTCCTCTTTTTAAAAATTTTAGAGTCACAGTAGAATCTGTAAGAGCAGCCACTCTTACAATGTATATGGGTAGCTGCTTTATACAGATTCTACTGTACATACATGTAAATATCAACGTCCATTATTACAATGTCCATACTTACATCAGTAGCTCCCTTTCCACTAAACGACATCTTCTTGATAGCAACCACCTCTTTTGTGATAACATTTTTGGCCTAAAAAAGGACATTGAAAATAATTAATGAAATAAGTTTAGGATAATGCCATTTTATGTACAATTCACACTTAGGCATTCCCAGACAGTCATCTGACTCAGTCAAGTCCGAACATTCTGTCTCCGCTAAAAGAATAGTTATTGTGTCCCGAAAACCTGACAGAATGATAAACCCCCGTTTTGTGACCTATTTTCTCTTACAACGTAAAAAAAAACCAGGTTGCCAGGCAACAAAACATACTTCCAAAGAAGTAAGTCGTCCGAGCAGTCCAAAATAGATCAAGAATAAAAACCCATTATGTTTGTCTTCTAGTTCTGTCCGATGCAAACGGGTTTTTCAATTTATACCAATTTAAAGTCAATCGGATATTAATTCTAGCCTCTTGTGGACACTGTACTGATCCATGATGATGATACATGTATATGGATACGACTACATTTCAATGTGATAAAAATCATTGAACGCAAATCTTAATGAAGGAATTCAGATGCACACTTTCATGAAACATGCATTAACCTAACACATGAACTATATACCGGATATTCTCATATTTAAGCCCTGCCGTCATTAAGCCATGGGCTCAATAACGGGTTTAAATTTTGATTTTAAATAGGTTTTTAGAGTTGTCTCCCATTTAAATTGTAAAACCACATGTGCTGGCATTGATGGAGTCACGTCGAATTGGTGTACATTATACTTTTTGGAGAAATGGTTCATCACCAACATTGTCAAATACTAAATTAAGCTCAGGGCTTAAATACAGTTCCTCCCAAATTTTTGAGACCAGAATCGCGCCGACACGGCGAAAAAAAACACTCCGAATTCTCTTAGATTTCACGGTGAAATTTCGCTTAATTCCGCGGTGATTTTCCTCTAAGATTCACCGTGTTTCTCTAGGAATTCGCCGTGTTTCTCTAGGAATTCACCGTGTTTCTCTAGGAATTCACCGTGTTTCGATAAAAGTACATCGTGTTTCCCGCAAGGAATTCGCGAGTCTACCGCAAGCAAGGGTCGAACTAATATTGTCTATAATACATTTGTAAATTGAAGGAGTTGTAATATTTTAATGCTCCCGGGAAAACGTGTACATATATGTATAAAGTACAGGCCGGTTTGAATAACAAATGAGTTAGGTAATCTCGGGAAGACATTTACCGGCATTCTGTATCGCTTACGATTTTTTTCCCCTACGAACTGTATACATGTACATACATAACGCCGGCAAATGTATGCCAAAATAAACAACTTACAATTTTTTAAACGTATCATTACATCTTCGTCTATAACTTAGATGTAACCCACCAATTATTGGCTGCTATCAAATCCAAACTTTAAATTATATACGATGAGATTTTACACACTATTTCATTACTCGCAGCTCCATAAAGCACAGCGACATAAATCACATCCGCAATGCGTTAGTCACGTGGTCAGAAACGCGCGAAAACATGAGCTGTTGGGTTCGACACGGGGACTATATTCTTAGCAAATCTTGACTGTCACCGGTATTTCATAACAATGAATTATGACGTATTAAAACAATATAGGTGGGGGGGAGATTTTGAGCAGTCGTAGAAAAAATCGCCGCTTTGACAATATACATCTACTTTATGTCGCGCAATTCATTTCGGTGGCAGCGGATATTGAGTAAAACCATTTCACACACACAGACGTATATGCGCATGCCATATATTTATACAATGGCCACATGTGTTAATTCTCGCCTTCACCCCGGTATAATTTACTTATTTTGAATACACTTTCTGAATGATTCAATTATTTTTTACGAATCCATGACCATAATAAAGTGTTATTTTATTTACTTAATAATTGCGTTTGTTTTAATATTTAAGACATTTTAGTACTGGATAATCGATAGTCGAATCAATAATAGAGTGATGTTTTAATTGTTGTTTTAATAAATTGATAATTGTGTTTGTTTTAATAGGCATCTGTACTTGTACTTGTATATAGAAGAGCTTGAATCTGATGATTGTATAAACCACCTGAATGGGTCAAATTTAAACAATGACATGGCTTCCTGTAGATTTGTCGAAAGCCTTTGTCTCTTAGCTTGGTGGTTGAGAAGTATTATCGTCTAGTATAGCTTTTGACCTGCTGATATGTACATGTATATGCAGTAGAAAATCGGGAAGTTGAACGTACGAAGGAATGGAATCATTCAGAAGTGTACTCAAAATAAGTAAATTATAACGGGGTGACGACAAGAATTAACACACGTGTGGCCATTGTATAAATATATGCCATGTACGCGTCTGTGTGAAATGGCTTTATTTAATATCAGCTTCTACCGAAATGAAATGAGCGGCACCCAGTAGATGTATATTGTCACAGTGAACATTGTCGTAAGAATATCCCTTCGCTGAATGCATGTAGATGTAGAGTATTCTATGTATACGGAATCTGTAAAATAACAAATACATGGCGCTGTCACTTTTGTGACTTTCGCAGTATACCCCTTCCCACCCATATTGTTTTAATGTGTCATAATACATTATTATCATGTACCGGTGACAGTCAAGATCTGCTAAGAATATAGTCCCCGTGTCAAACCCAACATCTCATGTTTTCGCGCGTTTCTGACCACGTGACTAACGGTTAACCACATTGCGGAAGTGATTTATGGCGCTGTGCTTTATGGAGCGTTTAGATTAACTGGAGCTGCGAGTAATGAAGTAGTGTGTAAAATCTCATCGTATATAATTCAAAGTTTGGATTTGATAGCAGCCAATAAGATGAAATGATACGTTGTAAGTTATTCATTGTTTGCATACGGGTACATTGTGGCACCACGTTATACATATACAGTGTGTTAGAAATTAAAAAAAATACGACCGTAGCTGCCTCGCCAACGGTTAACATATCTTGTATTCAACTTAAATAAATTACATTTTCCGTCAACATGCTTACATCGGGATGATATCGGCACTCGAGCGATTCACCGTGTTCCACCGCGAAACACTATAATTCACCGTGAAACACCCTATTTCGCGGTGATTTGGCAAGCTGCCGTTTCGCTAGCGATTCTAGGAGATTCCACCGTGAAATAGAGTGTTTTTCCACGGTGTTCGGTGTTTCTAGTCTCAAACTCCAGACACGTAGTGTACGAGAATTCCCAGCAATGTATAATTCTTTATCAGGTTACTTACAAAGTAAACGGCTCCAAAACTGCCATGGCCAATCTCTCGCAGCTCTGAAAAGATTTTGTCAGGGTCATCATTGCAAAATAGGCCAATAACGTCTGGATCTTTAAGGTTTCCCGGTTTGGGTAAATGAGGCATGACGGGGTTGTCTCCCTTGTTCTAGCTGGTGTCTAAGACACGGTCAGGTTCATAATTAGTTGATAGCTTCATGTATTATCTGTTATTTGGTCACCTGAAACAATTAATAGATATATCAACATTTCTACATGCATTATTTATTATCTGGTAACCCGATAAATACTATATATAGCATGAATGACATATGGTCACTAGTATACACATACATATATGCAAAAATAGGTAAACAATCCCTGGGCAGTTGGAATTCTATATAATAAGATTAGGCCAAATAGACCCGACAGTCCAATCTTTGGTTTTTCACAGATTCTCCCACTTCTAAAAGACCCCTACTTGCAAGCGTATTGTTGAAATAGAATTGAAACATGTTAGTCCCGTGAATGACAAACTTTGTCGTTTCTCGGTCTCTCTATGGTATATGGTATGCTTTAAGGGAAATTTAATTCCAACTGCCAAGGATTGTTACGTGTATGGCAATGTACATGTATATGCAGGACCTCTATTTTTCGTCAAATCACAACGGATCGGTATGGTGCTTTCTGGGCCCTCCGCCCTGTATCACTGACTCAGGAGAAATATGCCCGAAAATCCAAACCAGTGACTATAATCTTAACAAAACTTAATTAGTAAACACCTTATCCACTGTGCCACCACTGCTCTCAAATCATTATAATACTTGGTATACTAAATATCAACAACATGTGGTCTCCTTAATTACCATTTAAACGCCTTAATCACTGCTCTCAAATCATTATAATAGGTATATAGAGGATATTTGTCGTTTTAGAGTGAATAACATATTTTATTTCATCGAGAAGCAAGAAAACTTATATTTTCACAAATGCGTAGCATGAGTGAAAATATAAACGTTTTCTTGCTTAGAGATGAAATAAAATATGTTATTCACGACAAAACGACAAATGTTCTATTTATTTGATGATTTTACAATCATTTTAGGTAAAACAACATGGACTAATGCTAGCCAGTGGAATAAGACTTTTATTTCACTGATAAAACGAGGTATTCCACTACTGTTCATAAAATAAATATATATATATCAACAATCAATAATACAGCACTAAGATTACTCCACACGTTAAGTTACACCCAACACACACGCTTTCAAACCATTCAACACTTTATTTCTATTCAAAACTTCCTTACTTTGTTCAACTTAATGATCCTGAATAATGTAAATTACTCTAACATTAATATGTTGATTTTAAAACCCTTGATTTAGGAATACGACGTATACACAATTCAATATCAATACAAGATGAGTGTACTATAGACCTGACCCTAAGTTCACAAACCATTCTCAGATTTAAGCTATAGATACATCATGGGAGGTTAGATAAAGAGCTGGCAGTTCTCACCCTACATGTAATAGTTAAAACTACATACATGTACTGTAATTAAGGGAATTTGCTGAAAATTTCAGTCAAATTGATCCCCTCTGAACATACATGTAAAGGATCATAATCCACCAAAGATCGCAGAGTTGATTATGGTCTGGATAAGTTAATTTTAAATGTCTAATTAATAATTTAGATAAAATTTTAGGCATAAAAACAGACCTGCAATAGACAGATTTAGCACTTGCATAACATATGTTTAAGATTTTACTAAACTTTCAAGCACTGTTTAAAAGAAATATCTTTGATCCAGAAACACAAACTTTTGTATATAGTTTCTTATTAGGGTATTTGATACATTAAAACAACAAAAGGTTTATAAAAGGCTATAATAATGTAGTTAAAATAAGGCAAAGACAATTTTTCACTTAAAGAGAGCGAGAAAAGGGGTTAAACGTCCACTCAACACAAACTAGGTCATTTAGGGACTAACATATGTTTTAATCTTATTTCAATAATTCGCTTGCGTGTAAGGGGTCTTTAGCAGTGGGAGGAAACCGGAGGTCCAGGAGGAATTGCCAATGGACACGCATGTCAAGTGCCATGTTGATCATACATGTAATTGAATTTGCTTGGCCACATGCTGTTTGATAACGTACAGATAAATTATAACTGATATTAGTTCAGTTTTTGTTTCCATCAGATGTGTTGCAGTTTATCGCTCTATTCAGTTACTAGATACAGATCTATACTGTACTTTCGATAGTGTACACGACATAAGGTCTGACCAGCTTTTCCGGCAGGTCGTGTCAGGTGTCACTAGTGACTTTTGAACCTATGACATCAGATATTATTTAATCAATCAGGGTTGATTTTTCTAGGGGTTTACCCACAGTTCTGTGTAAAACACGCCAACATCCTTTCATTGCCTAATTCCTCACATCATCTTTCAGATCCTAGTCTCGTGGTTGTGAAACGAAATTTTGAAATATCAAAACGAAACAGGATCTGTGCTTTAATCAGATGGAAAAGACCACTAAACACAATAAACCTAAACACATTTCAAAATAGTTGACGAATTAATTCACTACTGGGCATGGTTAAAATAGCTCGAGTGCAGTTGCATCAACGTTCAAATGCAAAATGACCGTTCTTAACTTTTACTACAGATATATACATGTATGCTACATCCATGCAAACTTTATTATTAAATATTATTCCTATTATCGTCCAAAAATCGTTGAAAACTCGTGAAACACTATCACCAAATATACAAATCTTTAACTAGGTCCAACAACATTAGATGTTGTACAGGGGAAGGTATCTTTAACCAGGTCCAATAACATTAGATGTTGTACAGGGGAAGGTATCTTTAATTAGGTTCAATAACATTAGATGTTATCTTCATACACATACATGTATAAGGATTAATATAGAAATATTTATATTTTATGTCAACATACATTGTGTATTATCAGGAGTTTTCCTTATCTCTGACATATTTGATTCCCTAACAAACTAACAATCTAATATATTTACATCATCTTAACATTCCTCATGTAAACACACTTTATAACGTTCACTGTATCAAATTTTGTAATCTTTACAATCTGCATTCATCTAAACATGTACATTATGCAAGAGCTAAATCTGTCCATGGCAAGTCTTTTGTTTAGACGTGAAATGTTATTTCAATTATCAATTAGACATTAATTAAATTATCCAGATCGTAACCAACTCTCAATGTCATCACTAGCCTTCGATATTTACTGGATTTGAATCTGATCTGCTGGTAAGATAACAACATTAATGTTGATTTAAATTGACTAATAAGTCGTGTTTGCTACATATGTATGTCGAAGGGCTAATGGGGACGGACTTACACCGTAGGTTACTTGGGAAAATTGAAACCAGAGAACTCAGAGTTCATAATCTGATTAAAATACATATTCTGACTGGTTGTACTGGAAGGTCACATCAGGTGTCATACGAGCGACTTATGACCCTATGTCGTCCCACATTAATCAATAAGTGTTGACGTTGTTAGTGCTTTACCCACGGTTCTGTGCTTTGCACACCAAGAAGTCGCTGTAACAGACAGTTTCATTGGTTAATCCCACACATCAACTAGAATGTGGTTAATATAACAACTCTTCCAGATCCTAGTGTAGTAAAGACAAGTAAAACTAAATTTTGAACTATAAAAAGATAGGTTGCCAGGCAACGAAACATACGCCCACAGCAGCTTAATCGTCCGGGCAGTCAACAAGGGTTGTCGCATATTTTTACTTTTTTGGGGTAATGAAACATTTGTATACACTAAAATCTGAGTAACAACTCATTATGTAATTATCAGAAAATCATGAGAATTTGTTTGCTTTTTATAAAGTTTTGCCCCACGCTAACAATTAGTATAGGAAACATTTAATATCATGGATTTAGCTGTTCAGTTATCTAAATTCGTTGAAAATCAAAATACTTGTTCGTTTCAACACCTTAAACTCTGTGTATCAATCTGAAGTCAATCGGATGTTAAGTTTGGCATCTACAGCGCAACAAGGTTTTTTGAAGTGATCAAGGGAGATAACTCTGGAAGTATTTATTTAAAATTGATGAAAATCAGTAGTCTTCTTCCTCTCAGGACCTTAAACAGTGTGTGTAAATTTAAAGTCAATCGGATATTTGGCTTTTAGAGCGTCCACAAGATTTTTTGAAGTGATCAAGGGAGATAACTCTGGCACTAATTATCGGAAACCGCTGAAAATCAATAGGCTTCTTCGTCTTATGACCTTAAACACTGTGAATAAATTTAAAGTCAATCGGATATTAACTTTGGCTTTTAGAGCGTCAACAAGATTTTTTGAAGTGATCAAGGGCCATACATGTAACTCTGGCACTAATTATCGGAAATTGCTGAAAATCAATAAGCTTCTTCGTCTTATGACCTTAAACACTGTTTATAAATTTAAAGTCAATCGGATATTAACTTTGGCTTTTAGGGCGTTCACAAGATTTTTTGAAGTGATCAAGGGCCATAACTCTGGCACTAATTATTGGAAATCGCTGAAAATCAATAGACTTCTTCGTCTTATGACCTTAAACACTGTGTATAAATTTAAAGTCAATCGGATATTAACTTTGGCTTTTAGAGCGTCCACAAGATTTTTTGAAGTGATCAAGGGCCATAACACTAGCACTAATTATAGGAAATCGCTGAAAATCAATAGGATTCTTCGTCTTATGACCTTAAACACTGTGTATAAATTTAAAGCCAATCGGATATTAACTTTGGCCTCTAGAGCGTCCACAAGATTTTTTGAAGTCGTCAAGGGCCATAACTCTGGTAGTTATTATCGGAAATCGCTGAAAAACAATAGGCTTCTTCGTCTCATGACCTTAAACACTGTGTATAAATTTAAAGTCAATCGGATATTAACTTTAGTCTCTAGACCGACGGACGGACGGACGGACGGACGGACGGGGGCGACGACAATATACGACCAAATTTCAATGTGGCCGTATAAAAAACGAAATGCAATAGGATATGTGTTTAAATCAGCTTGCTTCGGTTCCTTGGACCATACATGTACATCGCAGTACACTGGTATTTGTTTTCACTTGGATGAGTGGGGTGGGGGTGTGAATGTGTGGGTTTTCTCCGAGTCCTCAGGTTTACTTCCACTGCTAAATACCCCTTACATGTACAAGTGAATTATTGAAATAAAATCGAACTACATCGCAGTCCTGAAATAACCTAGTTTGTGTCGAGGGGACGTGAAATTGCATTTCTCTCTCTATGTTCTCACTTGTTACCACCAAGCAATTTAAGAGAGAGAGAGAGAGAAAAATGGAGGTTTAACGTCCACTCAACACAAACTAGGTCATTTCGGGACTAACATATGGTTTTGATTTTATTTCAATAATTTGCTTGCACGTAGGGGTCTTTAGCAGTGGGAGGAAACCGGAGTACCCGGAGGAAACCCACGAGGTTGAGAAGGCGCCCCTATCTCCATGCCACATACGCTCACACCAGGGATCGAAACCACAGCCGCAAGCCAAAGGTGACCGGCTAGCTAGGGGTTGAAGCGCGGCACTCTAGACCACTAGGCCATCCCAAACCCCACACAATTTAAGCAGCCAGCTACCTACTGTTGTAATGTTTATGTAAGACCTACATCTAAAATAGACCACCATGTAGGAAAACTGCCAAATAAATCAAAGACAGCCCAGACAATATAAATCTTGATACAATGTGCACTATATTGTTAAATGACAATTTCTACATTACTAACAAATATCCCTGTTGATTAACTTCCTGGTCTTCAAATCATTGAATCATTGTTACTGATCACTCATAGCGACCATAATTCGCCTGCACGTAGTGTCAGATCTTTAGCAGTGCGAATCAAAAAGAAAATCCAACTTTGGATAGGCGAGAATCAAATCAAAACCATGCCAGTTGACTTATTGACAGACCTACATGTATATATTATTATAATACAACACACACACGCTAAACATTTGGTCACCCAAACCTTCTGTATGATCAATAATAATGAGAGAGAAATGGGGTTGAACGTCCACTCGACACAAACTAGGTCATTTTGGGACTAACATATGGTTTCAATTTTATTTCAAAAATTCGCTTGCGCATAGGGATCTTTAGCATTGGGAGGAAACCGGAGTGCACGGAGGAAACCCACGAGGTTGAGAAGGCGCCCCTATCTCCATGCCACATACGCCGACACCAGGGCTCGAAACCACAGCCGCAAGCCAGAGGTGACTGGCCAGCTAGAGGTCGAAGCGCGGCACTCTAGACCACAAGGCCATCCCAACCCCAATAATATTAATAATGATATATACACATAGTAATGAAATTTTGTTTAACGTCCTACTGTTCTGCTCTAGAGCTGCAACGATTCGGTTCGGTGCACCGATAACCGACACTAGTCGTCTCGGTTCGATCCACGATCTACACCGTTCAAATTTCGATTCGGTTCAACTGCAAATTAAATTTCAAATAAAAACAACGTACACCTTACCATATGAAAAGATAGGTTGCCAGGCAACGAAACATACGCCCACAGCAGGTAAGTCGTCCGGGCAGTCAACAAGGGTTGTCGCATATTTTTACTTTTTTCGGTAATGAAACATTTGTAATACACTAAGAACTGATTAAGAGTAACAACTCATTATGTAATTATCAGAAAATCATTAGAATTTGATTGCTTTTTATAAAGTTTTACCCCACGCTAACAATTAGTATATACATGAAACATTTAATATCATGGATTTAGCTGTTCAGTTATCTAAATTCATTGAAAATCAAAATACTTGTTCGTTTCAACACCTTAAACTCTATGTATAAATCTAAAGTCAATCGGATATTAACTTTGGTCTCTAGAGCGTCCACAAGATTTTTTGAGGTGATCAAGGGCCATAACTCTGGCACTAATTATCGGAAATCGCTGAAAATCAATAGGCATCTTCGTCTTATGACCCTAAACACTGTGTATAAATTTAAAGTCAATCGGATATTAACTTTGGCCTCTAGAGCCTCCACAAGATTTTTTGAAGTGATCAAGGGCCATAACTCTGGCACTAATTATCGGAAATCACTGAAAATCAATAGGATTCTTCGTCTTATGACCTTAAACACTGTGTATAAATTTAAAGTCAATCGGATATTAACTTTGACCTTTAGACCGTCCACATGATTTTTTAAAGAGATCAAGGGCCATAACTCTGGCACTAATTATCGGAAATTGCTGAAAATCAATAGGCTTCTTCGTCTCATGACCTTAAACACTGTGTATAAATCTAAAGTCAATCGGATATTAACTTTGGCCTCTAGAGCGTCCACAAGATTTTTTGAGGTGATCAAGGGCCATAACTCTGGCACTAATTATCGGAAATCGCTGAAAATCAATAGGCATCTTCGTCTTATGACCTTAAACACTGTGTATAAATTTAAAGTCAATCGGATATTAACTTTGGCCTCTAGAGCCTCCACAAGATTTTTTGAAGTGATCAAGGGCCATAACTCTGGCACTAATTATCGGAAATCGCTGAAAATCAATAAGCGTCTTTGTCTTATGACCTTAAACACTGTGTATAAATTTAAAGTCAATCGGATATTAACTTTGGCCTCTAGAGCCTCCACAAGATTTTTTGAAGTGATCAAGGGCCATAACTCTGGCACTAATTATCGGAAATCGCTGAAAATCAATAGGCGTCTTTGTCTTATGACCTTAAACACTGTGTATAAATTTGAAGTCAATCGGATATTAACTTTGGCCTCTAGAGCGTCCACAAGATTTTTTGAAGTGATCAAGGGCCATAACTCCGGTAGTTATTATCGGAAATCGCTGAAAAACAATAGGCTTCTTCGTCTCATGACCTTAAACGCTGTGTATAAATTTAAAGTCAATCGGATATTAATTTTGGCCTCTAGAGCGTCCACAAGATTTTTTGAAGTGATCAAGGGCCATAACTCTGGTAGTTATTATCGGAAATCGCTGAAAAACAATAGGCTTCTTCGTCTCATGACCTTGAACACTGTGTATAAATTTAAAGTCAATCGGATATTAACTTTAGCCTGTAGAGCGTCCACAAGCAATTGTGGACGCCGGACCGACGGACGGACGGACGGACGGACCGACGGGGGCGACGACAATATACGACCACATTTCAATGTGGGCGTATAAAAAATGAAAGACCTGTAGCAATTAAGTCCACTTAAAATTTAAAAAAAACTTTGCTTTTACGTAACTTTTTACGTTATTTAACAAAACACGAATGTCACTCGAAAACATAACTAAAACAGAGTGACCGCCCTTTAAAACAATTTCCGTATGCTGACGAAAGTTAATTTATTTAAAATCGGTGACGTACCGAATGTTCATTGGATGTTAATTTAGGTCAATAGCTTCGGTAATCGTTAAATAAATTCTAAACGATCTCATTAGCTGATAATTCCGGTCATTATCTTCGGATATTTTCGTGTTTAGCGATTATTACCTTGGCCAAGCAAACACTGGAAAGTAAAATTATGGCAGACGACGTACTTTCTCGAATTATATACAGGGAAAATTTCTGGTTATTGTAGCTGATAATCGAATCGAAAATAATCGAATCGAATGGTTAGAATCGATAATCGAACCGAATCGAGGTAGTTGTGAATCGTTGCAGCCCTATTCTGCTCCGACATGGCTAATGACAATAGGTATACGCCATATAGTGTACTATGAGGAAAATTTCTCTGGACACAGACAGAAACACTAAGGCCTACTCTTAATATCGAATTCCTCCAACTGTCGAGGGATCTTTTACGTGCACAGCAATGTGTACAATGGACCTCAGTTTTCCCCCAATTCAAATGACTAGACAGCTGTCCTTGTCAGGCCCTCTGTCCTGCATCACTGACAAAGGGAAACCACATCAAAAAATCAGGATGAACTTTCACGGCCGATGCCACATATAAACAAATGTAATGTAATGTAGCGTTGTGTCGTGTATGACCAACACACAAGATGTGTGTCGTCAGTGTGTACACCTGTAAATACAAACATTTCAAATATTCTCCAGTCATAAAAGATAAGAAACTAGATGTTTATTTATGAGCCCCCAGCTATTCAGCCAAATGGGGACAAACTCGTTCAACAGGTCACCTTATTTCTTTACATACATGTAAATAAACAACTCAAACTTCTAAATACATTTCATCATATTAAAGCCATTCAACAATTCAATTTAATACTTTTGTAGCCATGTTGTTATTCTATTTACATACTTCATTACAAACTATGGTTTAAAACTAGAAACTTTCTGAATCTTACAAACATATGCATTTTTCAACGTTAAAAACTCTTCATCGGTACATGTAGATCACCAAAATAACTTATGTTCACAACAAGTGAGTTTTGAGAGAGAGAGAGAGGGATGGGGTTAAATGTCCACTCACACAAAAGGTCATTTCGGAACTACATTTAACACATGGTTCAAGTTTAATTTCAATAAATCGATTGCGCATACATGTAGGGGTCTTTAGCAGTTGGAGGAAACTAGAGGACCCAGAAAAAAAATCCACGAGGTGTGACCCTACTCCTTGTCACATACAACCAGAGAATCAAAACCATGTCAGTTGACTCAATGACAGACCTTATGATACATTGCACATGTGCTTACCATTCGGCCATCTAACACTGTCTTATACAGCCTATCTTGACTTAAAGTACAAATATCAATATGTAGTAGTTTTTTTTTTCTTTTCACCATGAAATAAATATATAAGCCTAGATAACAGAATCTATTTGAAATATCCAACAAATAACGATAACCTATTGAGACAATAGAAAACAATGAGAAACTGTGACCTTGCTATCATATTTTTAAAAACAGAAATCAGCATTGTTATATATCATATCTGATAATTTAGTCAGCATTGTAAATAATCCTTACAGTATACACTGACTGAAATATTTCATCTGACCTTATAAAATATGTAGACCTATATATTATTATATATATAGAGAGGAGAAAGATTAAGTTGTATGATAATACCTAGTTTAAAATAAGGTATTGTACATGTACTGTATATAAGGGGCTGTAGGCTTAAAGATACATTATTGAAGATTAGATAACGAATTAATGAGTTGGCAATTCTTACTATAATAGTTAAAGATAGGTTGTCAGGCAACGAAACATACATCCACAGCAGCTAAATCGTCCGGGCAGTCAATAAGAGTTGTCGCATATTCTTACTTTTGTCGGTAATGAAACATTTATAATAGCCTACCCTAAAATTTGATTAAGAGTAACAACACATTAATTATTATCAGAAAATCATTTAGAATTCGTTTGGGTTTTATAAAGTTCTGCCCCATGCTAACGCTTAGTATACAAAACATTTAAAATCATGGATTTAGCTGTTCCGTTATCAAAATTCATTGAAAATCAATAGACTTGTTCATCTCCAGACTTTAAACTCTGTGTATCAATCTGAAGTCAATTGGATATCAACTCGAGAGTGTCCACAAGAGTTTTTGAAGTTATAAAGGGCCATAACACTGGAAGTAATTATCGGAAATCGCCTAAATATAGTCAAACTCTCTTTATTATATTATAACTCTAATTATTTTTATAACTCTCTTGAATTGGGATAATCAGTCATTGTTTTTTTAGGCGAGTGATCGCTCTCGAGCGCCTACAGCTCACCTGAATGTCGACTGAGGGGAGTTGTTTTTCCCTGCCCTTAAAATTGAAAATCATTCTCCTTTACAAAGTCATTGGGGGTTTATTAACATTTATATACCAATCACTCTCCTTAATTTCTAAAGCATTCCTCATATCGAAACTGTGAGAAGGAGAGTCATTTTTTTCAATTTGTTGATTGAGGGGAGCTTTTTTTGGCTCTCCTCTGAAATACAAAAAACAACGACTGGATAACTCTACTTATTATGGTATAATCTCCCTATTAGTATTATGGTTAAACTCCCCTACATGTATAATATTATGGTTTAACTCTAATAATTATGTTATAACTCTAATTATTATGTTACATGTATAACTTTCCTTATTATGATATAACTTTCCTTATTATGGTATAACTCTCCGTATTATGGTATAACTCTCCGTATTATGGTATAACTCTCCTTGTTATGGTATAACGTTCCTTATTATGGTATAACTCTCCGTATTATGGTATAACTCTCCTTGTTATGGTATAACGTTCCTTATTATGGTATAACTCTCCTTATTATGGTTAAACTCTAATTATTACATGTATGTTATAACTCTAATCATTATGTTTCCTTATTATGGTACATGTATAACTTTCCGTATTATGGTATAACTTTAATTATTATGGTATACCACATGAACATTATACATGTATCTGTATACACCAGAGGTAAATTAATGAACATTAAACATGTATATACACATTGAGCCAGAGTTCATGTAAGTAATGAACATTAAATCTGTATTATACATGTACCATAATACATGATGTGCATATCACACAGTTCATGTGCTGAATAAATTTACAGTAACTGTATGGTACCACAGTCAGTAATGAACAATATCTGTACCACAGTCAGTAATGAACATTATATCTGTATACACCTGACCAGTGACCACAGTAAATAATGAACATTATAATACATGTATGACGTATGTATATACATGTACATGTACTATATACTACAGTCAGTAATGAACATTATATCTGTACATGTGTATATAGCACAGTAAATAATGCATGTACATACCATAGATAATAGGATATTATATAGCGGATATTGTAACTAGCCAACAGGATGAATTATATACAATGATCATGTCATTAAAATTGTGAATATAAACCAGTAATTATCATAATATACCTCCAACCACAACTCTCAATTTTTATAAAACATTTCACTTATTTCAAGGACTCGGTAATTCACTTAGCGTAACAATGACACTATTCATGGACACAAAAAAAAATAATAAAAAGGTCACATGTAGACACTCACTGTGTAGAGTACAAAAAACATCTTATTATGATGATGTTTATATTCTATACAAAGAAGGTATGAAGGAAGGGCTTCAACTATCCTACATTATTGGGTTAAATTTCTATTGCAGTGTAACGTCATAGTTCAAGCTACATAAGTGTCTATAAAAAAAAAAATAGGCAACGACAAACTTTATATTTTTCAATTGCGTTTCATATTCTATCTATTTTCTTCAAAGCTGGTATCTTTTCTTATTCTAATATCTGAATTAAAATCATGCGATGTTTCAAACAAAACTTTCTTTAAATGGGCATTATTGTAGGAGATTAGATAAATAGTTGAATGTTCATAATAATAAATACAAAAAAAAAAACAGATAACATAAAAAGAATACGTTGAAAATTTTAGTCAAATTATCCACTCTGAACCAAAATAATAGCATTACAATTTTAGCCTAATCTATCTAAGAATGAGAACTCTAATCATTTCTTATGATTGTTGTGAATTAAAGTAATATCTTGTTATTTACATGTAGGTGCTTTATGTTGAAACTGAAAAACTGCTAATCAATTTTCGAATTTGCTAATCAAATTTGGCAAAATGGGACTTTTTGATTAGCAGTGTGGTTACCGTAATCAACTATGAAATATTATCAGGAGAATTCTGCCTGAACAGCAGGGTTCCAGGCTAAGATTTTAGTTAACAAATGACAATGTGTACTGTGTTTAATGATAATGAAAAATCGAGAGAACTTTGTGGCAATCAGGTAATACTACCGGAAATATGATAGCTTTCTGCTGATTTCCAGTAAATGATTCATGAAAGACGACAACTTTTTATTGGGGTCCATAAATTAATACAATCTCATGGAGTTTTATCTATATTGTTGATTTTAAGCAGCAAGTATCACCATCTCCTATACATGTACATGTATGTTTTACCGGGTCTTATTTAAAAATGACTGGCTGTCCTTGTTTGGAAGATTACGGATAATTCTATTCTCTGTAAATAACAAGCAAACATCTCATGTGGTACAATTAAATCAAAGATTCATTTTTAAAAAGATAGGTTGCCAGGCAACGAAACATACGCCCACAGCAGCTAAATCGTCCGGGCAGTCAACAAGGGTTGTCGCATATTTTTACTTTTTTCGGTAATGAAACATTTGTAATACACTAAAAACTGATTAAGAGTAACAACTCATTATGTAATTATCAGAAAATCATTAGAATTTGATTGCTTTTTATAAAGTTTTAACCCACGCTAACAATTAGTATATACATGAAACATTTAATATCATGGATTTAGCTGTTCAGTTATCTAAATTCATTGAAAATCAAAATACTTGTTCGTTTCAACACCTTAAACTCTATGTATCAACCTGAAGTCAATCGGATGGTAACTTTGGCCTCTAAAGCGTCACAAGAATTTTTGAAGTTATCAAGGGAGATAACTCTGGCAGTAATTATTTGAAATCACTGAAAATCAATAGGCTTCTTCATCTCATGACCTTAAACACTGTGTATAAATCTAAAGTCAATCGAATATTAACTTTGGCCTCCAGAGCGTCCACAAGATTTTTTGAGGTGATCAAGGGCCATTACTCTGGCACTAATTATCGGAAATCGCTGAAAATCAATAGGCTTCTTCGTCTTATGACCTTAGACACTGTGTATAAATTTAAAGTCAATCGGATATTAACTTTGACCTTTAGACCGTCCACATGATTTTTTAAAGAGATCAAGGGCCATAACTCTGGCACTAATTATGGGAAATCGCCGAAAATTAATAGGCTTCTTCGTCTCATGACCTTAAACACTGTGTATTAATCTAAAGTCAATCGGATATTAACTTTGGCCTCTAGAGCGTCCACAAGATTTTTTGAGGTGATCAAGGGCCATAACTCTGGCACTAATTATTGGAAATCGCTGAAAATCAATAGGCATCTTCGTCTTATGACCTTAAACACTGTGTATAAATTCAAAGTCAATCGGATATTAACTTTGGCCTCTAGAGCGTCCACAAGATTTTTTGAAGTGATCAAGGGCCATAACTCTGGCACTAATTATCGGAAATCGCTGAAAATCAATAGGCTTCTTCGTCTTATAACCTTAAACACTGTGTATAAATTTAAAGTCAATCGGATATTAACTTTGACCTTTAGAGCGTCCACAAGATTTTTTAAAGAGATCAAGGGCCATAACTCTGGCACTAATTATCGGAAATCGCCGAAAATCAATAGGCGTCATTGTTTTATGACCTTAAACGCTGTGTATAAATCTAAAGTCAATCGGATATTAACTTTGGCCTCTAGAGCGTCCACAAGATTTTTTGAAGTGATCAAGGGCCATAACTCTGGTAGTTATTATCGGAAATCGCTGAAAAACAATAGGCTTCTTCGTCTCATGACCTTAAACACTGTGTATAAATTTAAAGTCAATCGGATATTAACTTTAGCCTGTAGAGCGTCCACAAGCAATTGTGGACGCCGGACCGACGACGGACCGACCGACGGACGGGGGCGACGACAATAAACGACCACATTTCAATGTGGGCGTATAAAAACTACAGAAGTAATTTTTCTTCTATTTTTAGATAATAGTGCCTAAGTGCCAGCACATTTTAGATCACCAAATCAATTCAAAATTTCACAATCAATAGGCCACACGTGTAGCATGTTCCTGAAGCAACGACTGCAAGTTTTACAATATCTGGACATAGCTAGATTACATGTACTTCACAATTCCCAAACTTATAGCGGCGTTATGTACAGACACGTGAACAGTAGTGTCCAATCAGAGAATGTGACATGGTCACCTCCACGGAAACCTTGATATTGAACGAACTTTAACTTTACAATTCAATTATCACAGAAGAAATCTTAGCTTGAATGCGCGAGACTTGGTATTCGCGACAATCAAGGAATCTGGTATTCTGAGAGTAGACTCACAATCTAGGCTTTTGTTCAACTGAAAGTAGTGCCGAAATACAGTAGGCAGGGTGCTTTGATAAGATGTACGAAATTAAAACAAGATCAAATCTTCTATTGAAGATGCACATGATCATGTAATAGTAAGTGCAGGGGGACTGCACCACACACAATTCTACAAAAAAACAAATATACAGATAAGACATCATACTCAGAGACCACAAACATTAACAATTCAAAAAGAGTGAATGGATCCGGGGGCTAGCCCTAGCGTCCACTGTGCTGTACAGTCCCGGGCCTGTGGTGACACAGACTTCACTCATATTTGAAAATAAATTTGGAATAAAACCCAAGGAATAATTACATTATGTCAGTATGAGTCATGATCTGTAATATGTTGCAAGAATAAGGTACATGCAGTGATGTACATATCAACTCCCATTAATTGGACAATTCTGCCTACAAGAACATATCCCATTCCCAGATAAATGTATTACATAAAAACTTTTTGAGTCAATACACAAATCATTGGCCCACTCGCACTAGCAACATAGGATAGGGTTGGCGTGATGACCAGGGTTTAGCTAAGTCTCTAACTCAATATCGTCCAAAGTATTCCACATTGAAAACACAAATTATTTGTCAATTTAAATCAACACTGATGTCGTGATTCTACCGGGAAAACATACATGTAGGCTTCTGATATCCAATATCTAAGACAAATTAAACATTTTACCATTGGTGCAAGAATCGTGTACCTTAATGCGTTTCAGTGCTATTTGTAACTAGGGACTCAAAGAATGAGGCTAGACATATCCAACACACAAGTCATGTCAAACTGTGACGTCATACTGGAGAGCTTAGATTCACCACTGGAATAACCAGTCGGTAGGGGTGTAATGATACATTGAACAATCGATGCATCGCGATAGTCCGACTGTCGATAGTAATAGTATGTATCAAAGTAAAAAGAAACTGATAGTCAAGCAAACTATCGATAGTTTTGATAGTTTGTTGTAATAGCGAAAGTAAAATGGCTCAAATTCACTTGTATTTGTCGAATAATTACTCTGGATTTTTAACAAAGAGCTCTGTTATCACTAAAATAGTGTTACACGATCTCAATGTCACATGGAAATCTTCGTCTACCATATTAGGCATGGCTTACTAAGAAATGTGTAAAATGGTTGATTTTGACGCGAAAAAGCTGAAAATGGTCATGTATGCCAATAACAGACATGCTGAAAGCATGTGCATATGACAGGAAAGTTGGCTATGCTTTTTTTACAAGTTACTAAACTACCAATGTAATAATATAATATTAATAATATACCATTTTATATAATATGAAGAAAAAAAACCAATGTATTTTATTATTTAATTCACAATCAGAATGCGACGTTACCGTGTACCCGAGATACCAGCTAGGAGGCACCTCTATTCGCCCCCACCCTTTTGCCGCACCTTTAGAAGACACATGTTATTTTTGTCTTTATCTGTACCGTCTTGTGTCGCTTCTGTCGTTTTTGTCAATATGATTACCGATATCTGTGTTAAAATATTACGTACTGATTTACGGGCAGGGGATGTTGAACTAGTGAATTGTAATCTATTGCCAGTACTGGATTTTTAATTAGCAGTTAAAGCAGTAGGGGGAAGTCAGAATGCAAATGTCTTACACAGCCCAACCGATACGATCTTGGGCGAGGCAGTTACCCGTTTCAATAATTTTTTAATTGTGACAACACCAAAAATCAGTATGGTTATTTTCTGGAAAGAGTAATCCGGTCACCGATAATATAATCAGTAATATCAATATTTTGTTCTGCTTATTCGAGAGTCCGTTATAAAAATGGACTCTTTACTACATTGATTTGTCGATTAGGGACCAATGAAAATCGTCTGTTATAAACGATTGTCCGTTATATAAAGGCTCTGAAAACAAGAAATTTTTATTACAAAAATCGGGACCAAACTGTTGTGTCTGTATAAGCGATTGTCCGTTTGTATGCGCATATGTGGTGTTTAGTATAGTATCATATTATGTAACATTACCTAGAACTTTCTAGTGTTTCAAAAATTTTAGTTTGATTAAATGTTATAATAAATGAATACCTGACAGTGTGTTTTAAACCTAAACTAATAAACAGATCGAACTATCACAATAGTCCAATAGTATCGCAATATTTAATCCCCAATAGTAATTGCAATAGTTGTTTACCCAATAGCAATACTATCACAATAGTGAAAATTACCAACAATAGTCACCCCTACCAGTCGGTAATCCAACAAGTTAGATTTTACTCTTTGATACTCTGACGACGTAACATCCAAACAGTCAAAAGCTTGTAGCAAAAGTTGATAACTAGTTTACTTCGTTCAGCGGACGGCAAAATTCGCAATTTTCAGTTATCTGCACTGCTAACACATTAAACCTACATGTACATATCATATCCATCTGTGTTTTGAAAAATATTTTTTGCTGTCTATTTTAGGAGATTTCACAAAAATCTTCGCCTACAGCCAACAAAACACAGTGAAAAAGGAAATGACCTACATAGGAGAAAGGTGAAATCTGGGTTGGTGCACATTACGAACGGAATTCTTTAAACAAAACGAAATCATGAGACTAATTTGAAGGCGATCATTTTAAATTTATTTTTAGTGATTGCCCGATTATCGGTTTCATCATTCAGTAGCCTAATCGGCCCGATGAGTGGCCTATCAAAAAAGATTTTGCGGATATTTGCAGAGTCGATATCTGTTCAAAAAGACTCGGCAGTCAAATACCTTTTTATAAAACATTATTTAGATTGTGAACAAATCATTCTCCCTTACTTAAAATCGCACTCAACCCGTTTATTTTAGTTGCTGTAAGTGTGCTACAAGACTCAATGCTTTATATTATTGATATTTTCAACTCTAAAGATAGTAAAGGCGGGAAAATGTCACCTGACATTGACAAAGACAGAAGTTATCATATTCATAATCAACTGTTAGCGATGAAACATTCTACGAATGCCGACAAATTTAAGGATATTAAATGATATAATCAACATTTAATAACATTTTATAAATAATAATCTGAATCATACATGTACAGCCTATGCTACAAATTAACATGGCATAACTGACTGCCGTAAAAAGTAAAAGCTGAGAGCATACACAGACTGCTATGGAAATAAAAATGGCCTAAATTGCACCATTGTCCACGTGTACACATCAAAAAGTTATGCCTTTTATGTAGGCCTACATGTAGACACATGATATGCATAGGTACTAGCTATAGTAGCCTAATAACTTTGCAATATCCCACAATCACTGGGCATGGGATTAGGTCAATAATTCAGAGATGCAAGATTTAGTTGTAAGTAGTGTCCCGAGCCTACTGGTACGTATAAATTATTTTTTCATAAGAATGTTCACTTTCTAAAATAGTCCCCTTATTATCGAAGTTTATGGCAGAGCCGTGAGAAATTTGACGAACCAATTTTAGTTATGGCTGACATGGTGGCTACCATTGTGAACACACACGAATATAACTAAAAGATCGAAAGGAAAACAAATTTCGATGACATTACACCAAGAGGAATCTGTAAATTTTATACTTATGACACTACTACCAAACACAATAAGAACCAGATTAATTGACACAAACAAACATTGCACGAGCCGTTTGTCTTCCGTGACAGAAAATGACAACAGAGTGTGTGTTAAATATGAAGAAAGGCAGGGCTGCCTTGTCCGTTAATTTTATAAATTTGTGGTGTCGTTGTAAACGAATCCGAATTCCCAGCAGTGACCATGATCTAGGCCTACTAATTAAATAAACATCGCCTTCTATCCCGATCTAAAATCTCTACAAAAACAGTACCGGTACATCTCCACTCCACAGAAATATTGTACAAAAATGCACTTCGTTTTGGGTAAAATAGGGGTCCTCAAATATGAACGGGAGGATATGATGTCAAACGAATGTTTAACTATCCTAACATGGCGACTGAAAGAAATGTTGTTGAATGTGGTATTGGATAAACCTGTTTCACTGAACAACTTTTGTGTGTCAATAAGTGTCATTGTTGTTTAGAGATGCCAGATGGATCACACAATAAGGTAGGACATGCATTTAGAATTTATCGACTGACGCCCTTCAGCTCGTGGCTATTTGATGTACCAACAATTCAGTCGGACTCTGTCTAATAAGAATATAGCTTCTGGATTGGTTACGTGTGAACGAAACCTCGAGACACTCTGGAGTAACCAGTAAGCTGCTAAAGACCTCAGGCATATTTCGTTGAACATAACTGATTAAGAGTCAAAACGGAAACGATTGAATGTTAACCATTTTATATACCATCAGCTTACTACATTATTTATTTGCGTTGCGACCCATTTGTTTCAATTTCTAGGTCCCAAATATTAGCGATTTAGTTCCTTTCAGTTGTTAAATTCTGAAAACATTTCAAATTATTTTTTGCAAATATGCTGTCCTTGATATCCCTGAGAAGTATGATTTACTCTTTAAAAGTGATATAGGGCAAATCTACATGTAGGGCCTACCGCCTATGTGACAGGTAATTTGATAATAAAGACTTAACCGGTATAACTATAAGACGATGTTCAAGCCTAACAATAACATGGACAAAATATGCTCAGGATTGGCTTATTCCCCATATTTATTAGGCCCAGTAGTCCAAAACCCTGACAATTTCACAAATGAGCTAGCCAACTGCTTGATAATATCATAATCATATGTCCACACAGGCACAATTATAACTGGTACTTGTGATAGATTATTATATAGGCTACTCATCAATACTGATCACAACAATGTTTTCATTATTTGTGCTGCTAAAGAATTCAAAAGGTCGTCAAGAAGCTAAATAGCATAACAGAAACCATAATAAGGAATCTGTCCAGGCTACACTTTAATGCTACAACTTTTTGGTATTCGGTGATCTTTATTGCGAATATAGGGGAAAATAACTCAAGTTTCACTCGACGTTCCACGGTCACTGGAGAGTCGATTGCTCGAGCTTTGGCTTCAAATTATGTTGTAACTGGACAGTAGTTCCTGTTTTCGACCGTTAACATTTACGGCTGTTGAAAATGTATGAACTATAGTTTACTGCAATAACATTAAATTTCTTACCTATCACACAAGAACAATCACAGTTCACTTGTAAAATTCTACCTTGATTTCAATAAATTCCTCACGACTTTCAATATGGCGTATTTTTGCGCATGCGCGGTGAGGCTCTGCCTGATTTTTAAACAAAAACTTATTCAAGTGACATTTGGTATCATGCTATATGTTTTATTATCGACCAATATTAGTTTTAGTGTATGTCTGATATTTGTGCTTATTATTTAGCTTTAGTTTACAGCACAGTGCAGTTTAAGAAACTTTTTCTACTCGCCCCCTGGACAAGGAAATTGCAGGCATTACGTCACCGGAAATAGATAATGCACTGGAAAATATGTGAAATTTTAATTGGTCTATAATGGGTAAACACGTTTTTTGCTACTTTTACTTTACATTTCTGCTTGCACGCACGTGGCGAATTTTGAGCCGGACTGTAAAATGTCACGATGACGCGTTTCGTGATAGAACCGCATGACATATGATTATAACTGTATTCTAAATTTAGTATCACTCCAATCACGGATTCATTTACAAATAATATAAATTCCCATATTATATTATTTATCATTATTAATAGTACACTAAATTATTTATAGCCTTATGGAGCTCGACTTAAGATCTCAATATATTTTTGAAAAAAGGGTTCTAGTAGGTCGACCATATATATATGCCAGTCATGATTGATGGATTTAAAGTTGATGAATATGAAATGAGTGGAAATTGGGTTTAACAGTCTGCTTCTAAACAGGGCAGGCGCGGATCCAGAGGGGGGGGGGGGTCCCCCACCCCCCTGCTCAGCTTCATAAAAAAAAATAATGCCTTGCATAAATGAAATTACATCACAAAGTGATCCTACATCATTATAAAAATGATTTCTCTGTTTAAAAAGCTCAATTTGTATGTATGCCAATGTAATTTAGAGACGATGATGGCAGATTTCCGTAACAGAAACCTAACAAACCCCCTCCTGCAAAAATTCCTGGATCCGCCCCTGCACGGTTACCGGTATAATAAAGGTGGGAATATGCCATACAGTGTACGTGCTGTGATTGAAATTTGTGCCTTGGCTGCAGCACCGATGGCTACGCTTATTATTATATCGAATTCCAACTGCCAAGAGAAATTTTACGTGCACACAAGGGACCTCGTTTTTTGTACCATCCAAACGACTAGACAGCTGTCATTGCCATTGCCAGACTCTCCGTCTTGCATCACTGACAATGGGAAACCACGTCGGAAAATCCTGATGAACTTTCTGGGCCAATGCAGGGATCGAAGGCACTCTCCAGGCTAACGAGCCACCATCTCACCCACTTAGTTACCAAGGCTCCTGACTGAAATGTCTCAGGAACCATCAATTAATAGCCTACACCGTTAAAACTTGCATATTTTTTATCAGTAGTCGTTTTGTAGTCAACCATCAAAAAGGCTAATTGCGGGGTTTGATGTTTGCATTGAGTTGAATAAGGTATCCATTGAGTCAAGTGGCATCGTTAGGGGCCATGATGGCCTCACTGATAAACAAGATGGGCAAAAATGAATAGCGGATTCATTTGATGAACAGGACATGGCTTTGTGGGACTACTAAAGTCAGCATGTTGATGTTACATGTAGATTCGGACCTGATCGATTCCCAAAATGACATAGTTTGTGTTGAATGGAGGTTAAAACCGATTTTCCCTCTCTCTCATACATCATACAGGACCGGATCCAGGATTTTGTCGAGGGGGGGGGGCACACATTGGAGAAAAGGGTAATATGTTATAAAGTTGCTAAAAACATGTTTATATCATCTATTGATGAGTAGATATGTGAACTATTACAGTAGCAAAGCAAACGAAAATGCAAATTAACTATGTCACTGGAGCTGGGGGGGATCCGCGCCGGCTATAGGCCTACAAATAACCGAGAGCTACGAAAGGCTCAGTGGGTATTGTGCTTGTCTGCTATGCATTGAAAAGCACCTAGTCCTTTGGATGGATGAATGAAGGTCCTCTAATATACTGAGCGCCATAGAAAACGCATCACTTAGTTTTTCATATAACAAAATGATCCTGTAAACATATCTTATTTATTTTGCTTCTTATTGTGAACAATATTCAAATGGGAACACATCAATAACAACTCATTTGTTCACTTATGGATGTTTAATCTGTAATCAAGGGTACAATAAGAAGCAAAATAAATAAGATATGTTTACAGGATCATTTTTATACGCCCACATTGATATGTGAAACTTCCAATCAATAGAAACAGGAAACACGTGGTCGTATATTGTCGTCGCCCCCGTCCGTCGGTTTGTCGGTCCGGCGTCCACAATTGCTATTGGATGCTCTAGATGCTAATGTTAATATCTGATTGACTTTAAATTTATACAATGTTTAAGGTCATGAGACGAAGAAGCCTATTGTTTTTCAGCGATTTCAGATTATAACTACAAAAGTTATGACCCTTGATCACTTCAAAAAATCTATACACAGTGTTTAAGGTCAGAAGACAAAGAAACCTATTGATTTTCAGCGATTTCCCATAATTAGTGCCAGAGTTATGGCCCTTGATCACTTCAAAAAATCTTGTGGGTGCTCTAGAGGCCAAAGTTAATATCTGATTGACTTCAAATTCATACACAGTGTTTAAGGTCATAGGACGAAGACGCCTATTGATTTTCAGCGATCACTTCAAAAAATCTTGTGGATGCTCTCTAGGCCAAACTTAATAATTATGCGATTGACTGCAGATTGATACATGTACACAGAGTTTAAGGTGTTGAAACAAACAAATATTTTGATTTTCAATGAATTTTGATAACTGAACAGCTAAATCCATCATATTAAATGTTTCCTATACTAATTGTTAGTGTGGGGCAAAACTTTATAAAAAGCAATCAAATTCTAATGATTTTCAGATAATTACATAATGAGTTGTTACTCTTAATCAGATTTTAGTGTATTATAAATGTTTCATTACCGAAAAAAGTAAAAATATGCGACTACTCTTGTTAACTGCCCGGACGATTTAGCTGCTGTGGGCGTATGTTTCGTTGCCTGGCAACCTATCTTGTTATACATGGCACGGAAGAATAATTACTGATTAAAGGCTCAATACTACTCTTGTTGTAACTGAATAATATGTCCCAATCTTTATTCTGGTCAACAAATTGTATTATTTTACAATATTCCAATTATTTGAGAAACAAATTTCATCTTAACACACCTAATTTAAAAAATTGGAAAAATTCAACTAAATGATTTGAAAAGGTTAACGTAAACCTTTTCAAATGTGACTTGGATTTTAAAATATTTTCGAACCCACTGGACAAGTAAAATAGGATGTAAGTCACTTAAAACATCTAGTACTTAAAATAAGGCTATTATTTATTTTCTGGAGATGTCAAGCCAGCAAGAGTGTTATTGTCCCTTTAACTGGACAACAATCAATATTCTTTAAAATAAATCAGAATTTATTCTCCCAGAAGTAAATTTTTTAGTTCAACTTGAAAACATGACCTGCATCTGTTACAGAAATGTTGTTATTAAATAACTGAGATGTAGTAATATCTTTGTGTTAGGTGGGTTTTCTGAGCATTTGTTCTACAAGGTTATTCAATATGACCGCTATCAAATCTTAAAAGTTCTCAGAATTCCTGAGTACGACTCCATGTTACATTAAATTTTAAAATGTTAAATACTGGTTTTACAATCTTTTCAATCGATGGTCCATTTTTTGCAATATGTTTAAAAGCAGTTAGCAGTATAGCGAATTCCAGATATACATATTTACATACACACATTCATTTATATCAAGTTATACTTTGTATATAATTTAGAGTAATTTACAATCTCATTCCAACACAGATCCTATTTCGTTTTTTATAGTTCAAAATTTTGTTTTACTCGTATTTACTACACTAGGATCTGGAAGAGTTGTTATATTACCGGCATTCTGGATGATGTAAAGGATTAGTCAATGAAACGGTCTGTTATGGTAGGTATACCACTGGAAACGTCAACGCTGATTGATTAATCAATGTCTGACATCATAAGGTCAAAAGCAGCTCATATGACACCCAATGTGGCGTCCCTTTACAACTGGTCAGATCTCCATGTAGTAGATAGATTATTACCATACTGATGACAAAGAGCATATTTGTTAAAGCAATATTTAGAACTTGACATATAATGTCGTACACAATATTTAAAATGCGTTAATTAAAACCATAGTATATAATTTTAATATAATATTGACATAATAGCACTGAGAAGTATAAGACTCTATTTGGTAGATAAAATGGGCAGATAAAAGCAATTTAAATTTTTGAGTGCATGTAAAAAAATGTCCATCTTTCTAAAAAAACATCCATGATTTAATCAGCCATCAACTCATACAGGGCATTAAACCATGATTTATAAATTCAGCACTTTTCTCCTTCATGGTTAATAAATGAAACAGATGCCTTCGTTATGATTACACACCAAAAATTACCATAAACCAGTTGATCTACCTCCAGGTGGGTTAGCTACCCGAGTAGGTCCTTGTCTTGGTTTATCATCATCAAACTGAGCACCTAGAAAAATAAACAAAATAATACTACTCATAACATTTGAAACAGCTGGAACAATGACAACTTAAAGAGAGAGGGAGAGAAATGGGGTTTAACGTGGTGAAAACAGAGGACTGGAAATCACCCAGTGACATTGTACACCTTATGTACAAGGGGTGAATCAAAACCATCCTTTACTGAATGTCAGCTATCATCATGCAAATTGCATGCCTTAGGCCATTCGATCACCATACCCTCCGGAATTTAGTGACTAAAGCACATTTCAAAAATGATTTCCAGAACTGAAGTACAATTATCAGAAGAGTTAACTAATTATCCAGGTACAGGGTATATCACATTGCAATATCATTTACAAGCTAAGGACATTGGTTAGAGTAAGGATGATGTTACTGTTGTTTAAAAACAAGTTGTTTTATTTTAGTATATTCAGCACCTGCATCTATTCTGAAAAACTATCCCTATTCCAAGTAAGACACATTGAACAAGTAAACAGATTCCATAATGCTTGATTCCAACAAAATCTCTCATTTAAATTAATACATTAAAGTTCCAATAGCATATTTTTAAGTTATATTTTTAAAATGTATTAAAATAAAGCCCTAAAATAGATTGTACCTATAAACAGTCCTACCTTGTTAAAGAATAATCCTATTAATCCTATAATTCACTATTGCCAGTTGAGAAATTGGCAAAAATACCATTTTCAACTTCAAATTCAAATGTTTGAAGATGGCCGTCCATGGAGAGGAATGGGAAAACAAGGGAGGTAATTGAGTTACTATTTCCTCAATCAGCCTGTGTCAGCCATTTTAACGCCTGTGAAATTTTGCCCATGATCGTATAATAGTGAGTTGACAACCTTCTGAGCAAAAGACATAGAAATAATTATGTTTTGACTTTCTATAGAAAATATGAAATTGAAACTTTAAATAGTATTTATTAAAAGAAAATACAGTTGTACATACCACTTAAACTAAAGCTAGATTCCTGGATATTGCGAACGGCATCGACTTTACTTCTATTATGGAAAGATTCAGGTGAATTAGGTGTAATTGGATTATCTGATTGTACTTTATTAGCAAAAACTTCGTGCATTACTTCTATAACAGGTCCAGTATAATCTTCTCTCTCTACTCTTTGTGGCTGGCACATCTAAACCAAACAATCAAAATATTGTCATATTAAAGCAGCAATACTCCAGAAGGTCAATAAATATTTTTCTTATTAGAAATATTACAAAAATGAGGGCTGGGAAATGTTCTACCGATACTAACTTAAGACAATTAACAAATTTTTGTTGCCAAATTGGCATTGATGTTTCTTGTTAAAAAAGACTTAATTGTCGATTAAGATTTTCTATTTGGTCTTCTCATATTTGTATATTGTCCGAGGAAGGAATTTTATGTTTATATAACTTGTATATATACTAAAAGCTATATTACTGTTTTATTGAAAGAAAGAACAACTTACTTGTTCCCTGGTTCGTATTTTACCATAAACATATTCTGGATTACAAGGAGTTTCAATAAATCTTCCTAATCCCCGGGTCACATTTAACTGTATTCAAAATAAACACATTTATCACCCAATAACACATTTGACAGTAGATATCGCTTGTGTGATAAAATACATAATCTACTGCAATATCTCCTTAGGAGATATCGCTTTACATGAATTTGATTGGTCAATCAAAAAGGAACTACTTTCTTTTATTTTAAAGAAACTGTTTTTATTCAATTGACCTTGAAAGAAATACTGGGTCAATATATAGGACTTTACAATAGTTAAACTGCTGTTAAAAAATGATGTATCACTACGCTTCAGATTCAGTAAAAGTGAAATTTATACCAAAGAATTATATTTATTTATTTGTGCATGTAAGAAAGGATTGGGTGATAAATAAAATCTCCAACTCGTTTTTTTTTTATATCAAAAAATATCAACACTCGTTGATAAAGTAAAAAAAAACTTGGGTCACCTTTAACTGTAATCAAAATAAACACGTATATATAAAAGAGAGAAACAAATACAAATTTATTTAAATTTCATATTCCACAAAGAAAATCAATTTGATGGAAGGGATTCATTGGGATTCAGTAAGTACAGTACTGCCTTCCTAACCTGCAGATCCCAGGTTCAATCAAGGTATAGGTTGAGAATGCTTCTAATGATTTTTATTGCATAGATTTCTCTTTACACTGGTGCAGGACAAAGGGTCTGGCAAGAAAAGGTGTAGTTTTTCGAATGGGACAAAAAGGACACACTGACGTGCAAATAAAAGAACCCTTGAAAGTTTTAATTTGAAATCAAAGTACCTGGTAGGCCACAATTTCCCCCATAGTAAAAACTATGATGATTCAATTCTATCTTGAATGTAGAATATTATTTATAACTATATTCTTCTTACCTGTCCTTCCTCTAAGACAACTTGTCCATTTGTTATAACATACAAAGGTACACCATGTACGGTCATACCCTCAAATATATTAAAATCTACAGCTTGGTGATGTGTTTTAGCTGAAATAGTTCTCTTGTCATTAGGATCCCAGATGACAATATCAGCATCCGAACCTACTGCTACTCGACCCTGTAATACAAATTTCAGTATTGATATAAATACAAATTTCAATATTGATGGACATACAGGAGTTCTATGTAAATTAGTTGTAAAATAATATCTTTAACTCTGAATGGCCAATGTAATGTTCACTTGTATTGAATATTGTATTTGTATACACATTTTCCACAAATTCTTCATTGTGCATGACAAAAAAAAAAAAAAAAAAAAGAGTTAATAGTTTTTGGCTTGGATTTCATTACAATGTAAACTGGTGGGCAAATTTGAAATCTGTTTGTTTACTGGTTTTGGGTGGGGATTATTAAATATCAATATCAGAAGTTTGAGGTCAACCGTAAGCACAATTTCTCTTTAACACAATAATTTACTAACCTTTTTAGGATATAGATTGAATATTTTAGCAGCATTAGTACTAGTTACAGCTACAAATCTACATGGGTCCATTTTACCAGATCTCTGTAAAGCAAAAACATGTCGATAAGTGAAAAATAATATATGTGTGGTATTTAAAAACTAAATATACTTTCTGCCAAATCATCAATTTCTCTATTACCATTACTCATCAGCATAGCACTGTAGCATTACTTTAACTGATCTACCTTTCTTGTGGTTTGTACAATTTTTTTATAAATTTACTGCCAAATGTCAGAATCTAAGAAACTTACAACTCCCTTTTCCCAAATAATAGACATTCTATCTTCTACACCATTAACTCCATTAGGTATGTTTCTAAAATCATCTTTACCAATAGCTTTCTGATCAGCATTAAATGTACAGTTATCAGTAGCAGATACAGACAGATCATCACTAAAAAAAAACAAATAATATTAATCTAAATATAAAAATGCAGCTTTAATACACACTGTTATAAATTTATAAAATTACATTCATTCATCTTATAGAATCAAAAATAATTTTTCTTTTGAAATTTTTTGGTCAAAACAGTACTGTGTAAGTCTACTTACTTTGCTAAGAGATCCATGAGGTAACCAGGGGTGCTAGGGTCAGGACGAAGAGGTATTCCCGTCACATGACCTGCAGCATATCTCCAACATTTATTCCAGTAATGAGTTCCATCAGTACCTAAACCAGCAGCCAGTGCTTCACCAAAAACAACTTTACCTGCACAATGAAATTATTAAACCATATTAAATTCATTTTTCATACTAAAAAAAAGGGTGGGCTAATGAAGAAAAAAAAGTTGTGCTAATGAAGATCTGTATACACCATGCAGTATGCTATGAGTGACATTTTGCCCAGACAGTGGCACTACGGTCTGCTCTTCTTTCCAATTTCAACTATCAAGGGTTCTTGCAGAATGTGTTATGGGACCTCAGTTTTGGCTCCATCCAAATGACTATGTGGTTCCTCGCCAGGCCCTCTGTCTTACACCACTGACAAAGGGGAACCTTATGAATAATTTGGGACACTTCATAGAACGAATACAAGACCTCCAGGTTAGCGTTTTACTCATTGAGTCACTGTTGCTTCAAATCTCTTTGTAGCAAAGTATAAAATGTGCTAACATAGTATACCGTAATTTTAACAGTTCCATCTATAAAATTAGTTTGGAATTTTTGCTGTGTTTTATTAAATGCGTACAATTTTCGTGAACTTACAGGCACAAAATTTGATGGCAAGCTCCGAAAAAATGTGCTCTACAGATTTAAGAGAATAAATAGAGAATCTCCAACAAGTGTTTTTTGATATCAAAAAATATCAACACAAGTTGATAAAGTGAAAAAAACGAGGCTCTGCTGAGTTTTTTTTTACGTTATCAACGAGTGTTGATATTTTTTTAAATCAAAAATCATGAGTTGGAGATTTTATTTATCACCCAATCGTTTCTTCCATGCACAAATAAATAAATATAATTCTTTGGTATAGATTTCACTTTTACTGAATCAATATACATTACAGCGTAGTGATACATCAGTTTGTTTGACAGCAGTTTAGCTATTGCAAAGTCCCAGTATTTCCTTCAAGGTCAATTAAATAAAAACAGTTTCTTTTTAACAAAAAACAAAGTCACTTTTTATTTAAAATAAGTGGTTTCTTTAAAATAAAAGAAAGTAGTTCCTTATTTATTGACCAATCAAATTCATGTAAGGAGATATGGGAGTAGATTATGTAATTTATCATACAAGCGATATCTACTGTCAAATGTGTTATTGGGTGATAAAGTGAAATATTACCTTTTCTCCGTTCATTGGCTACTACTGCACCCGCACTCTTACTCATAACATGTACTATATATAGTGGAGCATTAGCTTGATTAGCTATAGTTATAGCTCTCTGTGTTGCTTCAGCTTCAACCTGTAATAATAGAGACATGGTTTATTTATTAAAACTATCTTCATTTCTAAAACCAATATCTTGTTTTTGAATGATGAAATAACTTAAAATATATTTAATTCTATACAGAAACCAACGTGTAAAATCTTATTATTTTAGAAATATTCCATGTACAGGTATTAAGTCAAAATACAGAATAAATTTATTTCTGATTACAACAAATGAAATGCATACCTCTTCTGGTCGACACATTTCATGTGCTTCTGGTCCTGTTATACCTTGGGAAAACAATTCTTTAGATTTCTGAAAATAAATCAAATAAAATTATACCAATAAAGACTAAACTGGGTACCAGTAAATCTTTTTAATATGCTATTTTTACAGGTCTAAAACTCTACAGTCTACTCCAGCTCTAACACACCCCAGACTTAAAACATTTAGATGCAAATAGCAATTAAAAATCTTTTCTTCTAATTCAAATCTTGTTTTACTTACAATATCAATAAGATGACCATTTTCTGCATGCACCATAGGCACGGCACCTAATTTACTACATTTTCTAAATACATCATACATATCATCATCAGGTAACATAAACATATCTTTATATGCCATAAATACTTTAAACGAGTTTACACCTGAAACAAACAATCTGAATATTAAAATATTTTGTTCCATGATAGATCCTCAAGCAAAATTGATAAAATATGTGAATTCACTTTTAATACTTTCTTCTATTTTTCAAGAAAAATGTTCTTTTTCTGTTGGCATCCAACATTATCCTGAGCATTACTTTGATCTACGTGCAATATACTATACAGTGAATACATAATAATAATTAGGAGATAAATACCCCCTGTTTAGAATTTAGAGGACTGTTATTAAAATATTTTGTTCCATGATAGATCCTCAAGCAAAATTGATAAAATATGTGAATTCACTTTTAATACTTTCTTCTATTTTTCAAGAAAGATAGGCTGGCACTGCCAGGCAGGATACGCCCACATTTTCGAGAGATGGACAGAGAACAAGCAATACCGAAAATGATTTTTCCTACATCTTTATTAAGTCCTGTATTTCATACTGTATTGGGAGCAGCAATTTAGTTGGTCAGTTCCAGTCTGATATTAATGAAATTCGAAACCGACAATGATTATGGTGTGACGGTACACAACCTAGAAATGTGACTTTTCATCAAAATCGGATAAGAATTGTGACCTGTAGAGAGTCCACAACCATGATATACCATATTTTTACACTATTCGCGTACAAACGGCGACCATTTCGTCCGGCAATTTTGGTACGATTTTCACGAAATTAGAACTCAACCATCCTCATCAAAATCGAATTAAAATTGTGACCTATACAGGATCCACAATCATGATATATCATTTTTTTTTAACAGTATTCGCGTACAAACGGCGGCCATTTTGTCTGTCAATTTTGGTCCGATTTTCCCGAAATTCAAACTCAACCTTCCTTACAGTGTAACGGTGATATAATCAAACGTTTTTTTAAATTGGATAATAATTGTGACCTCCAGAGGGACCACAAGCTAAAGAAAGGGGGATTTTGCGTATAACCAGGGGCCATAATTCAGGAAGTTACGATCCGATATGCGCAAATATCGAAAAGAACCAAGATCTTTGGGTTATAACCATGAATTTCAAGTTTCATCAAAATCGAATTAAAATTGTGACCTTTACAGCGTCCACAACCTTGATATACCATTTTTTAACAGTATTCGCGTACAAACGGCGGCCATTTTGTGTGGCAATTTTGGTCTGATTTTCCCGAAATTCGAACTCAACCTTCCTTACGGTGTAACAGTAATATAATCAAACGTTTTTATAAATCGGATAATAATTGTGACCTCCAAGCTAAAAAAAAGGCAATTTTGCGTATAATCAGGGGCCATAATTCAGGAAGTTACGATCCGATATGCGCAAATATCAAAAGGAAGCAAGATCTTTGGGTTATAACCATGAATTTCAAGTTTCATCAAAATCGAATCAAAATTGTGACTTCCACAGGGTCCACAACCTTGATATACCATTTTTTAACAGTATTCGCATACAAACGGCGGCCATTTTGTATGGCAATTTTCGTCCGATTTTCCCAAAATTCGAACTCAACCTTCCTTAGGGTGTAACGGTGATATAATCAAACGGTTTTTTAAATCGAATAATAATTGTGACCTCCAAGCTAAAAAAAAGGCGATTTTGCGTATAATCAGGGGCCATAATTCAGGAAGTTACGATCCGATATGCGCAAATATCGAAAGGAAGCAAGATCTTTGGGTTATAACCATGAATTTGAAGTTTCATCAAAATCGAATCAAAATTGTGACCTCCACAGGGTCCACAATCTTGATATACCATTTTTTAACAGTATTCGCGTACAAACGGCGGCCATTTTGTATGGCAATTTTCGTCCGATTTTCCCGAAATTCGAACTCAACCTTCCTTAGGGTGTAACGGTGATATAATCAAACGTTTTTTTAAATCGAATAATAATTGTGACCTCCAGAGGGACCACAAGCTAAAAAGGGTGATTTTTCGGACAATCAGGGGCCATAATTCAGGAAATTACATTCCGATAGCCGCAAATATCGAAAGGAACCAAGATCTTTGGGTTACAAACATGCATGTCAAGTTTCATCAAAATCGGTTCAAAATTGTGACCTCTATAGGGTCCACAAGCTAAAAACGTGATTTTTCGTACAATCAGGGGCCATAATCCATGAAGTTTTGATCCGATACATGCCAATATCGAAAGGAACCGAGATCTTATGGGGATAAACCTATATTTCAAGTTTCGTCAAAATTGGATAAGAATTGTGACCTGTAGAGAGTCCACAAACAAATTGTGGACGGACGGACAGACGGACGGACGGACGGACGTCCGGACGGACAGGGGCGACGACATAATACGTCCACATGAAAATGTGGGCGTATAAAAATGTTATTTTTCTGTTGGCATCCAACATTATCCTGAGCATTACTTTGATCTACGTGCAATATACTATACAGTGAATACATAATAATTTTATATCAATATCACCCAGATATCATGACTATGACAAAAGTTAATCCAAGCTGGCCTTCTCAATGAACTTACCTTTTTCTTTACAAAGAATTTCCATTTCTTTTGCTACCTGGTCACTCCACCATGTTACACCAACATGTAAGGCATAATCACAACAAACTTTGGCATCTGCCCATCCTCGCCATTTTTCATAAGCATCTAACAAAGATACTCCCTTCTGATCTAATACAAAGTCAACTGAAAACACAACACATGTTGTTATAATGCTAGGATGTACCAAATTATAGTTTTCAGCTTGTGCTTGAATCAATATAAAGGGAGATAATGTATAAGGCATAATCACAACAAACTTTGGCATTTGCCCATCCTAGCCATTTTTCATAAGCATCTAACAAAGATACTCCCTTCTGATCTAATACAAAGTCAACTGAAAACACAATACAAGTTGTTATAATGCTAGGATGTACCAAATTATAGTTTTCAGTCTGTGCTTAAATTAATATAAAGGGAGATAATGTATAAGAGTTGTCTCCCCTTAGACCACAGATACCAATGAAATCGATCTCATTCTTTGGATTGTCACTTTTCAAAGATGAACAAAATAAACCAAATCGTTTTCATGGAAACTTTGGATAAACTGTTCAAGTGTGTTGAATCTGGTTAGCTGTACCAAAAAAAAAGAATAATTATCTAAAATCATGAACTTACTTATCATGGTAGTTCCACCTGCTAAGGCCGCCTTGGTTCCACTGTAGAAATCATCCGCTGCTGTTGTTCCCATGAATGGAACCTGCATGTGGGTGTGGGGGTCAATACCACCTGAAACAATCAAAATTAATGTACAAGGTATCTTTATATTCACTAAATTGTAACTGTATATTACCTTCAAAAAGTTATAATAATGATTTTCCATTATATTGACACTCATTAATACTTGGATATCTATATGACGTCATAAAACAAGACATAATAAGTGACGTAAGAAGTGAGCTATGAAAATTTACACATTGAAGCCCCTCGCTAATGATATAAATATTGAAGGATTACTGAGCCAAGTATGGAACAGGGATTAGAATGACCTCTTGCTTGCTATATACTGCTTCATCCACAACATAGCAACTGCCTGGTCTACATAAAATTACAATAGTCAACACTTGGAACATATACACATCTTGATGTTCCAGATGGTCAAAGTCTGGTGTTCTAATTTAATCAGGCGCGGATCCAGAGGGGGGGTTTGGGGGGTCCACCCCACCCCCCACCCCTCCCTGCTCAGCTACATAAAAAAAAATAATGCCTTGCATCAATGAAATTACATCACAAAGTGATCCTACATCAGTATAAAGATAGGCTGGCACTGCCAGGCAGGATACGCCCACATTTTCGAGAGATGGATAGAGAACAAGCAATACCGAAAGTGATTTTTCCTACATCATTAAGTCCTGTATTTCATACTGTATTGGGAGCAGCCATTTTGTTGGTCAGTTCCAGTCTGATATTCATGAAATTCGAAGCCGACAATGATTATGGTGTGACGGTACACAACCTAGAAATGTGACTTTTCGGCAAAATCGGATAAGAATTTTGACCTGTAGAGGGTCCACAACCATGATATATCATATCTTTACACTATTCGCGTACAAACGGCGACCATTTCGTCCGTCAATTTTGGTACGATTTTCACGAAATTCGAATAATTCAGGAAGTTATGATCCGATATGCGCAAATACCGAAAGGAACCAAGATCTTTGTGTTATAACCATGCATTTCAAGTTTCATCAAAATCAAATTAAAATTGTGACCTATACAGGGTCCACAACCATGATATACCATTTTTTAACATTATTCGCGTACAAACGGCGGCCATTTTGTCTGTCAATTTTGAACTCAAACCTTCCTTAAGGTGAAACGGTGATATAATCAAACGTTTTTTTAAATCGGAAAATAATTGTGACTTCCAGAGGGACCACAAGCTAAAAAGGGTGATTTTTCGTACAATCAGGGGCCATAATTCGGGAAGTTACGAATCAATGAGCGCAAATATCGAAAGGAACCAAGATCTTCGGGTTATAAACATACATGTCAAGTTTCATCAAAATCGGTTAGAAATTGTGACCTATATAGGGTCCACAACCTTGATATAACATATTTTCACACTATTCGCGTACAAACGACGGCCATTTTGTTTGTCAATTTTGGTCCGATTTTCACGAAATTTGAACTCAACCTTCATTACCATGTAACGGTGATATAATCAAACGGTTTTTTTTAAATCGGATAATAATTTTGACCTCCAGAGGGACCACAAGCTAAAAAGGGCGATTTTTCGGACAATCAGGGGCCATAATTCAGGAAGTTACGATCCGATGGGCGCAAATATCGAAAGGAACCAAGATTTTGGGGTTATAGACATGAATGTCAAGTTTCATCACAATCGGTTCAAAATTGTGACCTCAATAGTGTCCACAAGCTAAAAACATGATATTTTGTACAATCAGGGCCCATAATCCATGAAGTTCCGATCCGATACATGCCAATATCGAAAGGAACCGAGATCTTATGGGGATAAACCTTTATTTCAAGTTTCGTCAAAATCGGATAGGAATTGTGACCGGTAGAGAGTCCACAAACAAATTGTGGACGGACGTCCGGACGGACAGGGGCGACGACATAATACGTCCACATGAAAATGTGGGCGTATAAAAATGATTTCTCTGTTGAAAAAGCTCAATTTGTATGTATGCCTACGTAATTTAGCGACGATTATGGCAGATTTCCGTAACAGAAACCTGGCAAACCCCCTCCTGCAAAAATCCCCGGATCCGCACCTGTTAATATAATTATACTCACGTATAAATATATTTATTTATAAATTTTTGAATGGCTGAGACCAATCCTATGAAGCTGAAATTTATATGACTCACAAGATATCAAGAAATTAATGATATTGTTAGCACTTGTAGACAGTGTTAGATCGACCTGAAGCAAGGTCAATTAAATTTCACAGGCAGAAAAAAAAGAGACTGTTTCCAAAGGCACTAACCTGGAATAATGAGTTTTCCTTTAGCATCGATAGTTCTGGCGCCCACAGGTATAACCAAGTTTTGACCAAGTTGCCTGTAATAAACATTATGTTGTATAAATAAATCAAACTATGTCTGTATATATAAAGGACATTTTGCTCCCACCAACCTCTATCTGTCCCAAATAACCAAACCGGGTTTGGTGGGGTTTTGGCTGAAAATGTGTACATATAATATTTTGTGATACTTAAGGCTAAGGTCAATATGTTCTGCCCTTGATTCAACTTAAGTTAAATATCATTGACATATTACTAGTCAATGTAAATATCAAGTCAAGACACTTACTAATGTCAAGTTATTCTTCATCTAATAAATTTACAATTCAGAAATATTAAAATCACTTGTAAGAGTATTGCACACACCCAATATGAACGAATAGTATGTAATTGATAGATGTAATGTACCAAATAATTGTTTTCTTAAAAAATCAAAATTGTTAATTTTCATTATTTGGTTTTACACCCAAAAGATTTAATGGTTATCAAATAATTGATTAGACGAGCATTAACTTAGACAAATTAGATGTACACTGAATAACTTACTTGATGATGCCATCTTCAATGTAGACGTCTGCGTAAAAAGTCTGATCGTCATTGACGATTTTTCCACCTTTTAAGAAAAGTCTGGACTGCGCACTCTGAAAAGATAAGAAATAATTCATTAATGAGCTAGACATTGGAAAAGTCATACATTTTGTATTGAAAGTAATAATGCAGGAAATAAGCTGCAATGATCATATTAACTAGAACTATAGTACTATAGTGTTTTCGCGCGAAGCGAATTTTTTCGCCGCGAAAGATTTCGAGCAAGCGCGCGTGTATTTTCCACTACACAAGCGACGGAAGGTATTTCTTCAGGAATTGCCTCATTCGGATCATTGCTGTTGATCGTTGTTCTAGTTTGCCCCAAGCTGTAAGACTCGGCTTCTTGAACGTCAGGTTGAGTTTCGCCGTCAATATCGGTACTGTTTGAGCCTGCAGGGATTGCAGCAGAAGCATCAACCATTCTCATTTCCTGTTCATCATTAAGGGTTGCTATACTAATCATATCAGAAAGATTCAATTTCTCTTCTTCATCATTTGGTTTATTAGGAGAAAATTGTGCACAATACTAGATCTTTCCGATCTGTGAAATATCTTTCCCTTGGGTTAGGGTTAGGGTTCGGGTTAGGTTTATCTAAAACTATTCTGAAGGGTTTGGGTTATGGTTAGGTTTATCTAAAACTATTCTGAAGGGTTTGGGTTAGAATTGTGACTATAATTACTATAAACACGGAAAGATATTTCACAGATCGGAAAGATCTAGTATCGTGCGAAAAATGTCGATCCATTTCAGCCATTTTGTTTGCGGGGAGAAACGAGAATGGGGTGGCCTTGGCCTCGTGAGTTGTATAACCGTGTGAGAGTTTACGGAATTCTCATTGGCTTGCTCCTTTTTTCGCGGCTGGAAAGTAGAAACTGGTCGAACTCACTTTTTCACAGAGAAAAGAGCCAGCGAAAAGTGTGGCGCCGCCTGAAATTATACTGCGCATGCCTGTACTCGAAAAAATTCGCTTCGCGCGAAAAAATTCGCCTAGTGGAAAACAGGCTTTAGGAATGCAATGTGTTCCACTTCAACAAGGATACAAAAATATACTCATACCATACATGTACATTAAACGATGAGCAATACATAATTACTAACATTAACAAGTCATTCCATTATTAATCAACTAAAAACATAATTATTTCATACAATTCCACTTAATTTGTTACCATTTTCAACAGTTCAGTTTACAAGTTTTACTATTCCCTCTATCCCAACCAATATGGTATATCCTGTCTGTACGAGTTCAATTTTATACCAGGCTTGTATTAACAGCAGGAAAAAGGTTATTCTGCTCCTAGACAGAATCAAAGTAGATAGATAAGATAAGACAGGTAGAGTCTGCAACGGACAATTCTCTAGGACTAGGAACTGATTAATGAGGGGACTTTAACCTACTACCACATGGAGATTGCAATAATGAAACCTTCAAACATAGCATGGTAGCCTCTTTTAGTGGTTTAACAACCAATGAAATCCAGCTTCTGTGGTGATATGACCTGTCAACTTTATTATGATAAACCTTTATCTTTAGAGGGTAACCTGCAAAAAAACTTAAGACAGCCATATCTTAGACAGCTTAAAACAACAGCATTAACGATCAAGTGCACAACTAATCGTCAACCTTTGATAATGGAATAGTCCAAGAAAATCTAGAAAAAATCCCAAAACTTAGACAGGCAGTTCAAAACAACAACAAAGTGTAACATTGGTATGTTAAAGCAGATTTATTAACAAGTATAAAACAACAAATATAGTACCATGGATCAAATGGCCGACCGCGTCCAGATACTCAATCTTGGTCTTGTCACCTTGTTGCAGCTGTTAATTGAGTCTGAACAATCTGTTTTCTATCTCGGAAGACTCTGGCGTAGGTCGTCAGTTGACGGTTGGGCAGTAGAGGGAAGACCAGAGGGTAAGTTGTGGATCAGGACCTTGCGTGGATAATGTAGACTTGGTTCCACAGGTCAGGGCAGGCAGTGAATGTCCCGTCCATGTAGAAAATCTCAGCTGCCTGTAAGGCCTTCAAGTGATCCAGGGTCGCAAAAGCCACGATCTTGTCATCTTCTCCATCGGCAAACAGCAGAAACGGTCGTCCATCTGATGCCTTGGTCCACGCTCCAAGGGCAACGTCAGGGAGAGTCTTGGGCAAAGCAGGTATAGTCTTCCGGCGATGACGATACAGGGCGCTGCTGACACTGGAGAAGGCCGGCAGGTGAGAGGCCACAGCATCATCTACTTCGGCGATCTCGTCATCGTAGAGGGTGTGCATCTGTGTGGTCTCTTCTCTTGCTCTCTTCCGGAAGTTGCTGAGGAACATGATTTTGGTTGCTTCTTCAGGAGAGTGAATGCGGTCGCTGACATTCCGACAAAAGTCACCCACAGTGGTGCACTTTCCGTAACATGCAGTAACTATACATCGCCAGTGTGTGCAGGTATGTCTCACTACAGATAACCGTCGAAGAAAACTTGCGGAGTTCCCTTCTGTGATGTGACAAATTCTACCTTTCTCTGTCCAGCCATGTTGTGATAATGTCTTAACATCAGGGCCAGTCATTTTATATTGCTGTTTAAAGTTCGAAGGAAGTTATATTTTGAAATCAAAACATCTCAGCTGCTTACACATCCTTTACTGTTCAATAACATCCCAGCTGCTTACACATTCTTTACTATTCAATAACCACACTTGCATCAAAGGTAGACATTTTAAAATCAAAACATCTCTGCTGCTTAGACATACCTAAATGTTTAATAATCACCCTTGGATCAAAGTTAGATATATTTTCAAATCAATACATCTCAACAGTTTTAACATAACTTATTGTTTTGATAATCAAACTTGCATCAAAGACATGCATTTTCAAATCAAAACTTCTCAGCCCAACAAACTTAATCTCCCTATGGGTCAATTACAACACTGATTAGGGCGGTTCCATTGCAGCTATGGGTGTTGTGTTAATTAATCACCTACTCCATTGTCTATGTTATGGCTGTCTAAATTATGGCTGTCTAAGTTTTGGGAGATTATCCCTTAGAGTAATCATATGTAAACAATTAACAAGATTTAGCTTATTACTCATATCCTCGTTTCATTTATGATGTACATAGGATAAGTAGTATTACATCACAGGATAGGTAAGTAAGTATGAAATCGAGTTTTTCGACAAAGGCCATACCACTTGCATAGGGCAAGATTAATACTGAATTATATTTTTCAGCATAGCCCAGTGTGCTATGAGGGGAATTGTGTCTGGACGAGGAAAGTTTCATGAATTACCAAATAAACGGACATTAATCTTTACCCAAACTTTCATTACATGGTATCATTCTAAATTTTAAAATTCCTACTTTTTACCAAATCATCCATATCTGATCATACTAAGTCTGAATTCATTTTCTGAAGATTCTGTATTCCCAAAACAAGTGAGAGTTGATAACATGAACATCCATGCAAACAAAGAATTAAATAAATTCCATTCTTACAATACTGACAAGACCATTGATCCTTCATCTTCATGTAAAACTTATCACTGACTGATATTTCAACACAATACCCTCGCTTTCATTTCTTTTATAAATATGTGCACCTGCACGTATAATCGAAATATTATCTTCTCCAAATTGTTCCTATAGAATGCTCACCACAAACAACGAGAAGTACATGTAAGCTGTGGTGATAACCAATGTAATTAATAACCATGCCATGTGTGGCGGCAAAACGGTTTCACAAATTATTCACCTACAGTCGACCAATAATGATATGAAGAAAAAATAGCGAACTCATTCGATTAATTTACAAACATAATCCATTTAAACAAGCCACATCACTCCAGGTAACAAGTTCTGGTGGCACAGGTTAATGTTATGGAGGGTTATAACCCAGTCTAGGATGGTCTGTTTATTCCAAGTAAAAGACAGATCCAGAAATTACCATTCCTCTATTTTTAACATCCTGCCAAAAGTCCGATATAAATTTATATATACACTCTAAGTAACCTGCAGTGCTAGAAATCACATTATAATTTTCTACTTTAGACTAAACTGTAGACTTTCAGAAAAAAATTACTGCCAATTTCATCCCCGAATCTTCACAGTTATGACTCAATTCTACGTTTTTAAATATAGAAAGGTACTAGAAGCCAAGGTATAAAATGATTCTAAAATTGCTAAAGGAACAGGATAACGAGCAGTTCATCACTGGCATGAAAATTAAGCCAAGATTCTCCTTCTTATGCATTGAAAATATAAATGCTTTTTTTAACAGCATCTACGACAGCACCAAGTGATCATACCATCTCATGATCATTCATAATCAAATAACTGGGCTGGTGACTCAAATAATAGCCCTTTGTTCCAAGGTAACCTACCTTAGTCTAAACTAGATCATGCATTTGAAGCAAGGTATTATTCCAAAAGGCATTGAATTAAATTCATATAATCCGCGAAAGCAAGAAAATGCTGTCTTTTCGCGACTGTCTTCGTGCATTGATATTTGCCAGTAACCTGATTTCATGTCAAGTTTACTCAAATATTTTTTTTCCATTTAATTGAGCTAAAATGTCGTCAATTAATGGCAATGGATACGCATTAAATTTGGTTATTTTATTTAATTTTCGAAAATCAATACAAAACCTCTTTGACCCATCTTTATCAATGGATGAAGACAGTCGCGAAAAGACAGCTTTTTCTTGCTTTCGCGGATTATTTCAAAATTTAATGGCTATTGTTCTACGTGATATGCAAGGTTTCGCTATCGCTTATTTAGACGATATTCTTTTTTTTTCGTCTACTATAGATGGACATTACATGCATATAAATCAGGTTTTTGAAAGAATGCGTGAGCATAATTTGAAATTGAAATTAAAGAAATGTAGTTTTTTACAAACTGAAACTAATTATTTAGGATTTATCATAACGCCTAATGGTATTAAACCGGACGTAAATAAAGTAAAAGTAATATAAAACATGAGTAACCCAATCACTGTTAAACAAGTTCGTTCAATGATTGGTAAGTGTTCTTACTATAGACGTTATTTCCTAATTTTTCCAAATTGGCGGAACCATTAATTGCATTGACACGCAAAAATGCAAAATTTGAGTGAACAGTTCAGTGTGAAAATTCTTTCATAGCTTTTAAAAATAATCTATCCCGAGCCTAACAAACCATATATTTTATATACTGATGCCAGTGATTCTTGCATAGGGGCTTATTTGGTTCAAAACAAATTATATGCAAAAGGCATTGGGGAAGAAATGCCAATTTATTTATTATTACATAAACTCAGTAATACACAAAGTCGTTGGTCAACGATTGAAAAAGAGTGTTATGCTATTCACTATGCTTTAAACAAATTAGATTTTTATCTACATGATGCACAATTCACGATTCGTACAGGCCAGCTTTGGTGGCTGACCAGATTCCGACTTTATAGTATATCTAGTATGCTAGTATAAAATGTTGCATCCAGATCATGTTTTATTTCTGTTAACTCAAACTATGTTATACTATGCTTGCTTACTCTTTATAAAAAAAACCAGATGACACTTCTTGTCTGACAAGATCACATAATCAACAAATTCTTCAAGGCCATGAACATAATGAAATTGGGTTTAACGTCCAACTTTTCAGCACCAAGCAAGCTAGGGCCTACATCACAGTGCACTAGTGCTACAAGGAAAATTGTGCAGACGGCACTATTAGAATTCCAGGTGCCGTGATGGGTTTTTTATTTGTAGACCAACAAAAGAGATGTTTCTTACCCACACTGGTAAATTTACATGGAAAACACTGGCAGCTATAGTTACCAGTAATATTACTGTAAATAAACATTCAGCTGTAAAATTACAAAGTTTTCTGTAATTTGATTTTATGTGTAACTTTACCTGAAAACGGTAAATTGAAAATAACTATTGTTTGTTTTTTTTAATGAACGGATACAGTAAGTTTGTTTTTTTAACTTTGAACTGTAAATTCACCACAACACTGTAAATGAAGGGTTACAGTAAGTTTGTTTTTTAACTTCCAAATGTAAATTCACCGCAACACAGTAAATGAACGGTTACAATAAGTTTGTTTTTTAACTTCCAAATGTAAATTTACCTGAAAGCAATAACTGAAGAATTACAGACAAATGTTAAAAAACACAATGCTGCCCCCCCCCTTCTTTTAGGCTATTAACAATTTCCCCCGTATAAAAGGCATTTAAAACTTGTTGCGTAGTGAGGTCATACGACCAATCCTGTAACCCAACACAGGTTGAAACCGCCGATCGTCAGTGATTACGGCTGTTCCAGGCCTTCACCTTATAGATCGTATAAATAAAGGAAATTAGAAATACATAACATGCAGTATACCAAATTTAACAAAATGTGATTGTCCATATTATGGTTAATAAATTAGAATGAATACTATTAGAAGATAGTTATCAGGAATGGTTCGTTGCTATGGAATACTAAAAGAAAATAAGAGGCATTAAATTTACCAAAAAGTAAATTTACAAACAAAAAATGTGAATAAACGTAAATGTGTAAAATTACCTTCTCGACATTGCTATTTTCAGTTCAATATTGAAATACTAAATATGTAAGCATGTATTTTTACCGGGTTTTAATATGCCTTTGTTTTCACCAGAGTTTATTAGAAGGAAGAATGAAACTTGGTAAATATACATCATTTTGGTAAATATTCCGAACATTTTATGGTAAAAACAAATACTTTAATTGCTCTAATTTTACTAATGTTTCTAACGTAAAATCTGTAAGATTGCATGCTAATAGAGACAATAAATTTACTGAATATGATAACTACCAATAAGGTAAACATACATTATGCAAGAGGTAAATCTGCCCAATTCAGGTCTCTCTTTAGACCTGATATGTTATATAAACTATGAATTAGAGATTTATTAACATGAAAAGACCATAATCAACTCTTTATGCCATCTTTTGTGTCTGATTTTCATTGGATTTGAGTCGGATCTGGGAGTCAACGCTCATTGGTGATTAAATTCAAAAATGGAACAATCAAGACATATGTTGGGTTTTTTTGTATCGTACAGACTTTAATAATGATGACCGAGGCTAGGCCTACGATTCAATCGCTAATATCTGGATTCAGAGTGGAGCAATTTAACAGATTTCAGCATGTTCACTTTACATTATCTAGTTGTTAACTATTATATTGCTAACCTAAAAGTAAATTTACAAAAAAAAGATGTAAATAAACGTAAGATCTGTAAAATTACATGCTTGCCTATTTAGTTCCGGTTCAGTTTGTAAATATTACAGATGTAAGAATGTATTTTTACCGATTCTGAATGTGTTTTTGATTTCATCGCCGTTTATTATTAAAAAAAGACACGAAACTCGGTTAACATACACGAAACTCGGTACACTTACACGAACTTGGTAAACATACACAAAACTCGGTAAACATACACGAAACTCGGTAAATATACACGAAACTCGGCACACATACACGAACTCGGTAAACATACACGAAACTCCGTAAACATACACGAAACTCCGTAAAAATACGCCACACTTGGTAAAACTACTATATTGTGGAGAATATACCGACAATTAAGGTATAAAAACCACTTGTACTTCTGAAATTTTACATAAATTTCTAACAGTGCATGTAATGATTAAAACCTTATATCTTTCTTTACACTTTTCTAGAATACATTCGTTTACTTGTTGTTTTTATTTTATCTGGGTGTCAAGTGACTTGACACCCAGATAAACAAGTGTCAATTTGACACTACTTTTCACTGTTAAAGTTACCTCAACCTTTCTACTCGATCCCACCTTTTTGCTAAATATTGCTATTGTTACATTGCCATATATATTTTTCTCATAGTACACGTAGATAATGTACTATTGTTACTAAGAATATGTACCCTATCATTGTACATGTATTATTTGTATTTTCATGTATGTGTTTTTGTGTAATGTATCATTAGATTTTAGATGTACATGATTCGGTGTTAATGTAGGTATTGCATGCTGTCCGTAATGGAAGTCTTGATGCAATGAACTATCATCCAATAAAATCAATACTCTGAAATTGTAATGACAGATGTTCAATTCATTCATCAGTTTGAAAGTGTACTACATGGTCATAATGGCACCTGTACATTAAAAAAAATAGGTTGCCAGGCAATGAAACATATGTCCACACAGCAGCTAAATCGCCCGGGCAGTCAACAAGAGTTGTCGCATATTAATTAATTATCAGAAAATCAGGGTTTTTATAAAATTCTGCCCCATGCTAACGTTTAGTATACGAAACATTTAATATTATTTATAAAATTGAATAATAATTGAGATCTCTAGAGGGACCACAAACTAAAAAAAGTAAATTTTGCATACAATCAGGGGCTACAATTCAGGAAGTTACAATCCGATATTATCCGTTGAATATCAAAAGGAACCAAGATGTTTGGGTAATCAGGGGCGCCGCAAAATGAGGGCACTGACCGCGGAGACGGGGCACGCCGCTGAGAGGGGGGTGGGGGCCCCAAGAAAATTATCCGTCATTTCCTTGCCTCTCTAGCCAATTCAAGAGCTATTTGGCTGATATTTTCGTCTAAACGTTCGGAAATCATAGAAAAAGAGCCTCAAAATCGAGCAAAAAAGCTAGTTGTAAAAGGCACTTTCAGTAGTAAAAAAAGGGCACTGTCGAAATCTAGGGGTGGGGGGGCGAGCCCCTTGCGCCCCGATTGAATCCGCTTCTGGTTATAAACATGCATTTCAAGTTTCATCAACATCAGATTAAAATTGTGACCTCTACAGGGTCCACAACCTTGATATACCATATTTTTTATAGTATTCGTGTACAAGCGGCGGCCATTTTGTCTGTCAGTTTTGGTCCGATTTTCACGAAATTCGAACTCAACATTCATTACATTGTAACGATGATATAATCAAAGGTTTTTTTTAAATCGGGTAATAATTTTGACTTCCAGAGGCACCACAATTTTGTCTGTCAATTTTGGTCCGATTTTCACGAAATTTGACCTCAATCTTCATTACCATGTAACGGTGATATAATCAAATGTTTTTTTAAATCGGATAATAATATTGACCTCCAGTGGGACCACAAGCTAAAAAGGGTGATTTTTCGTACAATCAGGGGCCATAATTCAGGAAGTTAAGATCTGTCAATTTTGGTCTGATTTTCACAAGATTTGAACTCAACCTTCATTACCATGTAACGGTGATATAATCAAAGGGTTTTTGAAATCGGATAATAATTTTGACCTCCAGAGGGACCACAAGCTAAAAAAGGTTGATTTTTCGGACAATCAGGGGTCATAATTCAGCAAGTTACGATCCGATGGGTGCAAATATCGACAGGAACCAAGATCTTTTGGTTTTAAACATACGTGTCAAGTTTCATCAAAATCGGTTCAAAATTGTGACCGCTATAGGGTCCACGAGCTAAAAACATGATTTTTCGTACAACCAGGGGCCATAATCCATGAAGTTTTGATCCGATACATGACAATATCAAAAGCAGCCGAGATCTTATGGGGATAAACTTATATTTGAAGTTTCGTCAAAATCGGATAAGAATTGTGACCTGTAGAGAATCCACAAACAAATTGTGGACGGATGGACGGACGGACAGGGGCGACGACAATAATATACGTCCACATGAAAAACGAGATCTGTATTTGTATCAGATTGAGCAAGTTATAACAAATTCATGACTTTGGATTTTAAAGTGAATTTATACAACGCTATATATATAAATCAGAATAACAGGGCACTGTTTCACGGAATTTTAACTAAGATAAAATCCCAATTTTAGTTGATACTTCAATTTTGATTGGCTAAGCACTAAAATCAATCTAATATTATCCAATCAAATTACTAAAATTTGGATTTTATCTTAGTTAAAATTCCGTGAAACAGGAATCAGGTATACAAAACGTTAACATGGTCCAATACTTCATTATGTAACCAATGTTTGTAAATTATCACAATGTTTAATATCTATACTTATATTACAGAGTAAGGCTGGATATTACAGGCCCCGAGTTCACAAAGCATTCTCAGACATAAGTTAAGAATTTACTCAATTTCAAATCACTGTTTAAGACAAATATCTCTGATCCAGAAAAACAAAACTTTGCACCCAGTTTCATATTGATGTATTCGATACATACATTAAAAAACAGAAGTTTTATAAAGGGCTATATTTGAGTTAAAACAAGGCGAGAAATTTTGAGTAAATTCTTAATTTAAGTCTGGGAATGCTTTGTGAACTCGGGGACCAGGACTAATCTATTACTGTCTCAACCACTCTTTTACAAATCAAAACTTTATCTGTGCTTTCAATCTTATTAAAACACATATCCTATTTCGTTTCGTTTTTTAATAGTTCAAAATTTCGTTTTACTTGGCTTTACTACACTAGGATCTGGAGGAGTTGTTTTCATTGATGTGTTCTGGATGGCGTGAGTGATTAGCCAATGGAATGGTTTGTTACAGCAACTTCTTGACCTTTTATTTCACAGAACTGTGGGTAAACAACTAGAAACGTCAACGTTGATTGATTAATCCATGCCTGACGTGCACCCACAACTTGTAAGATCTTTATTCATTGTCATTCTCCGTGCAGTGTTGCGTTTGATTAGAGGTAATCCAACTACAAGGGATTTCTCGGGCCATTGCTTCAGGAATATGATTCATTGTAGGCTATGTAAAGAATAAAACAATGAAACGAAATATAGATTTGTATTTTTATCAGATTGCTGTGCTGTTAAAGTTCCAATTTCACTTTTTCTAAGAAAGTCAAAACATAATTATTTCTATGTCTTTTGCTCAAAAGGTTGTCAACTCACTATTATACGGTCCTGGACAAAATTTTTTGGGCATTATAAAGGGTGACACAGGGTGATTGAGGAAATAGTTACTCAATTACCTCCCTTGTTTTCCCATTCCTCTCCATGGACGGCCATCTTCAAACGTTTGAATTTGAAGTTGAAAATGATATTTTTGCCAATTTCTCAACTGGCAGTACTGAATTATAGGATTAATAGGATTATTCTTTAACAAGGTAGGACTGTTTATAGGTTCAATCTATTTTTGGGCTTTATTTTAATACATTTTAAAAATATAACTTAAAAAAATGCTATTGGAGCTTTAATCAACAAATTAGATGAATGTTATTTTTAAAGGCCCAATAACACTCTTGTTGTAACTGAATAATATGTCCCAATCATTATTCTGGTCAACAAACTGTACTATTTTAAAATATTCCAATTAATTAATGATACAAATTTCATCTTAACACACTAAATTTAAAAAATTGGAAAAATTCAACTAAATGATTTGAAAAGCTTTACGTAAACCTTTTCAAATGTAACTTATTTAAAAATATTTTCGAACCCTCTGGACAAGTAAAATAGGATGTAATGGATAATTTACACAACAGGTAGGACACTTAAACATCTAGTACTTAGAATAAGGCTATTATTTATTCGCTGGAGATGTCAAGCCAGCAAGAGTGTTATTGTCCCTTTAAACAAATAAACAGTATATTCACCTTTTATATTGCTGGAGCGAAAGTGAAAATAAAGACATTGTTCAAGAAATAAAACTCATCTAATTTGCACTTAATCAGTAAAATTAAAACTCCTATTTGTTAAAAAAGCTGGGTGAGAAAGTAGATCAACTACAGGAATAGAATGTTTTACTGAATTTAAACGTTAAAGTGCTAGCCTGTCGTTCAACTATCTATCTAAATGAAATAATACAAATGATATTTAGCTACTTTTAAATATATTTATTCTTCTATGTTTAGTTAGTATTTATGGAAAAATTGATGTCAGGGGCAAATCCAGAGGGGGGGGGGGGGTCCAAAATCCACCCTGCTCAGCTACATAATTGACAGCAAATTTGATATTTGTTCATAGATCGTAAAATACTTGCGACTTTCGATTAATTTTGCGGTCAGTAGTGACAAACAGTAACCAAACATTAATGTTGAGCTTGAGACTCTAGATATATGATTAATTATAATATGTTATTTATTAATTTACATCAAAGAATTCAACAACAGGTGCTTGTTCGTATATGACACAGGGGAATTCTCAACAGGTGCTTGTTCGTATATAACACAGGGGAATTCTCAACAGGTGCTTGTTCGTATATAACACTGGGGAATTCATTACGACTAGAAATCCCAGGCCACAGTAATATTATCAATCTTTCATATATAACTTTTGAGCAGAGGCTACACTTTGTATTTAAAGTCGTCTTGCATTCAGTGGGGGTAGGGCAGCGGAATGGTTATCGCGTGGGGGTTGGGGAAGTAGGGCAGCGGAATGGTTATCGCGTGGGGGTTGGGGAAGTTGGGCAGCCGAACGGTTAACGCGTGGGGGTTGGGGAAGTAGGGCAGCCGAATGGTTATCGCGTGGGGGTTGGGGAAGTTGGGCAGCCGAACGGTTAACGTGTGGGGGTTGGGTAAGTAGGGCAGCCGAACGGTTAAGGCGTGGGGGTTGGGGAAGTAGGGCAGCCGAACGGTTAACGCGTGGGGGGTGGATCAAAAGATCAGTCAACTGGCGTGATTTTGATTCCCCGGTTGTACATGACAAGGAGTAGGGTCGCCTGTCAAACCCTGTGGGTTTTCTCTGTGTCCTCCGGTTTCCTACCATTTTTAAAGACACCTAAGCCCAAGTGAATTATTAAAAAAAAAAATTGAATCATATGTTGTGTCAAGTGGAGATTAAACCCATTTTTCTTTCATGTTTCAAATTCAGGGGCAAGTAACTTGTCTGAAACTGACTAATGTCTTAAAGACATTTCTATCTAACGCAAACTGCTTTAGAATGATTAATATATACCTTACTGTCCTGTGGAACCACATAACATCACACATTGGTGTCGAAAGTGGTGGCAGGAAAGTGGAAAACCCGAAATATACCCACAAGATTGGGCAGGCAAACTTAATCGTTGTCATAGACAAGCTTGGAATCAGAGCTACACCATGACAGACCTTTAGAAGTGGTACGAAATGTTCGAGAATATGAATTAAACACACCCACGAGCCTCATCACATTGTCTAAAGTATTTCACAAACATTCACAGATAATATTTAAAGGGAGGCAACTTCATATTCACTATCCAGTTATTGAGAGAGGCACACAAACTAGGTCATTTCGAGACTAACATATGGTTTAATTTTATTTCAATAATTCGCTTGCATGTAGGGGTCTTTAGCAGTGGGAGGAAACCAGAGAACCCAGAGAAAACCCACGAGGTTGGACAGGCGACCCTACTCCTTGTCACGCACAACCAGGGATTTGAGACCACGACAGTTGACTGAATGGCAGGCCGTATGATACAGCACGCACACGCTAACCATTCGGCCATCCCAACCCCAACCCACCATCCAGTTATTGATTTCAACTCTATTAACCATGCTCAATCCGAGCCAGAATTTCCCCAAATTGAGCTGACAGTTCTGATCCATTTTAGAATATATTTGTTGATCTGCAGATGTGAACAGTGTGGTCACTGACATAATATATCTCCACTCAAACGCTACATAAAACACTGGCCATCATCCTAGATTTTCATATTAAGTTTATTTCTAAGTATTTAGTTAAATAAGCCTAAATATTATTATTTCTAAGTCAGTTTTATTATTTCTAATTATTTCGAAATTGTCTGTTTATTATTTCTAAGTTAAGTACCACCATGTTTTGGGGTTTTTTTTTTCAGATAAGTATGCCCAAGTTAAATATCATTATCTTTGAGTTTTAAATTAGTATATTCCCCCAAGTTCACTGCTAAGCATTAGTTACTTATGGACCATGCATCTTTTAAAGTATTTGCTTGGTATAACCATTATAGACAGGACAGACTGCTTTATTTTTAAAGTATTCAGGAAAGGCAAGTTATACACAGTAATAGATCACAGTTAAATTAAACATTGGTTATTTTATCAGTATCTTCATTCCACATAATATGATATATACAGACATATTACACTTTCATCTTGCTATTATATATATAAATATACACAGAAAAATATTACACTTTCAGGTTTCTACCGGGAATTCTCATAATTAAGTCTCCCGTTATTAAGCCGTGGGCTCAATAATGAGTTTAAATTTAAAATTTCAAACCACACGTGTTTGCATTGATGGAGTCCCGTCGAATTGGATTACATTTTACTTTTGGATGAAATGGTGCATCACTGACATGGTCAAATTCGAAATATATTCCAGGCCTTAAATACGAGAATTCCTGGTATTATACACAGAGAAATATTACACTTTCATGTTGCTATAAGGGTCGAGACCTCTTTCATTTTCATAATAATAAAAGTTAGGATGATCTGATGTTACATTTTGAGTAGTGATTATCCACTTGACACAAACTTGGTCATTCTGGGACTAACATGGTACAATTTTATTTCAAATGAAATGGGGTTCAACATCCTACTGTTTTGCTCCAACTGGGCTAATGAAGACGGGCATTTGCCAGGCAATGTGCTATGACGGCAATTTTGTCCTAGCAGCAGCACTATGGCTTACTCTTATATCGAATTCCAATTGCCAAGTATCTTTTAAGTACATGTCAATGTATGCATGGGACCTCATTTTTTGTCCTATCCAAATGACTAGACAGTTGTCAAGACTCGGCTTTAATTTCAATAATTGGCTTTGCGAGTACAGGTACAGGAGAAAAAAACCGAAGGACTTATCACGTACAAGCTTAAGACTGAAACAATAACCAATTCAAAACAGAAATCAGATAATTAATCAGGGTTGGTTTTGATTTCAACTTCAAAAAGCTTTGACATAGCCAGAGTAAAGGATGGGAGAGAGAGACACACAAAGACAGAAATGGGGTTTTGGGACTAACATATATATGCTTCAATCTTATTTCAATAATTCGCCTGCGTGTAAGAATCTTTAGCTGTGAGAGGACCCGGAGAAAACCAACGAGGTTGGACAGGCGATTGTACAACTGGGGAATCGAAACCATGTCAGTTGACTCATTGACAGATCTCCTGTCACAACGCGCACGTGCTAACCATTCGGCCATCCAACCCACCTATAACAGAGTAAAGGTTACATATGGGGGAAGCTCGATTGTTAGGCCGGAATATTGACAGTATTACAATCAATCGACACAGAATTCAATCCTTACATCATTCTTTTGGTCCGCACAACCGAGGTGGAGTGAATAGAATCGTTGCCTAATAAAACACAGTGAACCTGATTAAGCTCTTGTGATTGGTTGAGTTATTTTATGTAGCCTGAAATCTATTGGCACTATTCAAGAACATTATCGCTATATAGACAAAGACCATACACAATTGAGTATCGCCATAGAGACACAATCGAGTATCGCAATTGAGAATCAAGTATCGCCATATAGACAAAGCCCATACACAATCGAGTATCGTCATAGAGATAAAGACCATACACAATAAAGTATCGTCATAGAGATAAAGACCATACACAATCGAGTATCGTCATAGAGATAAAGACCATACACAATCAAAAGTACTTTTATTAAGAAATATTTTGGTGTCACTGGCTTCATAACATCACACCATACCATCCCGTTTAACAACATGACCAAATCAATAATTTCATTTTTCATTCAAATCAAAGAGGTCATGACCTTTTAACATGTGAATAATTGCATCTGTTAAAACCAAATATTACAATGATGACAGTCATTCCTGTCGCTGTTACAAATATATACATCATATAGTATACACTCATCTTCACACGCCAGGACACAGACGAGACAATACATGGCTTTAGTTAAACCTTGCAATCACTTACATCAAGTGTTTTGAAGCAAGCATTAAGTTGTACAAGCATTTGACCAAATCATCAAAAAGGTAAAGTCATCTTCACCCAACCAGAACACAGACAAATACATGGTTTCAACACCAAAACACCCCTTTGACGAATAACCCTGTCAGACCCCAGATGTTATAGGGTTTATGCTTTTTATTTGCAACTCTACAAAAACAGGCAATTCAAAGTTTGTCTTGCAATTTCCAAAAATCTGTCCAGGCTATATAGTTGCATGTGCATTCGCGATACATGTAGAAGACGTGGGGTAAGGACCCAATGAGCGTGGTTAGAAGGCCGCATGTTCTCCCATGATTGCTGTTGGCAATACATCTCAATAGAAACGTCATAAACGCGGAGAACTCGTGATGGGTGCACTGTGAGAATACAGTGTAAACGCACAGGTCGCGGTAAGACCTGTTATTTTTCGAAGCATTTTCTTGCATTGTGTTCACGTTTGCCGGTCTCTGTATGTCTGGATAAGCTCATCTATGTCTGTATCCTGGCTTGTGAAGATAATGCATAACCATATTTTTATCTCCCCTTGGTTATAGAAGAAACAAATCAACAAGAAAGTTCCAAGATGATTATTCCTCATCCTGTCTCTCATCACAGTTAAATAAAATATAAAACAACAAATTAAATCCATAGTTTCCATGGTAACGCACAAGAAACAAAAATTATATAAATAAATAATATACTATACATTTAATTTTTCCTTCGAAATTTGGACAAATAAATCGGTTACGAAAAACAACGAACATAAGACTCCACACATTTAACAAAAAATGACCCAATAAAAATATTCACCCCAGAAATACTACAATTAAATAACAATGCTTTAGAAGTAATAATTTGTCAAGCTAAAGCAAATATTGTCGTGTCTTACATACAAGTATAAGGAAACTATAAACCAAGAAGCAAGCATGAAGTCACCGCAGTCATCAATGAATTTGTGAGGTCAGATAAAAATAAAAGTCTGCCAATTAAGGCAGAATTAGACACAGAACAATCATACCAAGTTTAATTTCATTTGAAATAGTGGAGCTTTAGGCCTTCTCAAAAGAGGGTCGTTCCGGAGAACAACAAAAACAAGATGAGCAGCCCTTAGGAACAAGTTCCTGGTACAATATATACCAGGTACAGTGAACATAATCAATTTTCTGATCATATTTTATGTTTTGGTGAGACACTTTATTACAAGAGGAAATCGGAATTTGTTTAGTTTACCAAAAGAATGCAATCCAGGCTTCAAATATAATTTCTGTAAACAGTGTTTTTTGTGTCTTATGTAAAATGACCTACGTAGTATTTGCTTTAGCTTGATGCTTGCATGTTTATTGATTTTATCTGTTTATAGTCAAATAGACTAATACCCCCTTAATTCATAATTATATAAAATTATATGCCTCGTTCAATGACTTATAGCAGTTTGATTTTTAAACTCCTTGTGATCTTTTGTTTTTTTCCAAACAAAAATTACACAGATATAAAACCCACATGTGATGGTGCACAATAATGCAAGGTTCCTACTATCGTGCGATCCGTTATGATAGGATTGTCCATACCGAGTCCACAATCCGATACGTTCAGATACAATCAACACAATCGCTACCACTGACCTCAAGACCTGATAGCATCACCACAATTACATCCACGATTAAAACCACAATTTCAATCATAACGCAAATTGTGATACTGGGAACCTACCATAACAGTTAACAACTCCATGTATTAAATTCTTTCACAGACATTCTGCTGGAGAACCGGTTCTTATATGCTGAAATACGACATTCCCTGTTTTTTCAAAACTAATAGCCATATTCAGCTTTTTACTAAATTTGTCGGCTAATTCTGATATCTAAATATGTTAAATGCTTTTGTATTTTAACAATTAATTTTCTAATTTTAATTTGCCACAAAGATGAAATAATAATAAACCAGAATTCTTCTAAAAATCTCAGAGATCATAAACCATTGACAATAAAACTGAAATATCACAAACTTTGATACATCTTAGTGTTCAATAGTTATTCAAAAACTGACAAATGGTCAATTATTAAAGTTACATTATGTAAGAGCTAATTCTGACTATTACCAGTCTTTCTTTTGGCCTCAAAAGTTATGTGAATTACTATTTAGACAATTATTAACATGACAAGCATATAATCCACTCTCTAGACTATCGGATGGTTGAGATTTCCAACGGATTTAAACACAATCAGCATTTAATGATTTAACTGTTTATTACTGTGAAACCTTCAACGATTGATAATGTCGCTCAGAATAGAGTAATTTGATTGAAATTTTCAATATATTTCTTTTTCATTATCAATTATAGAAAAAAATGTCAGCGCTTTAGCTAAATCTTACATAATGCATCTTTAATACACAGATTTAATTGATGTAGATTACATAAATTAAGGTCTCACTGGTCGTCATTTTTATTTTTTCGTAAAATATCAAATGTTCTACGAATTAATCCACGCTAGATGTACTCTGATTGACTATTTAACATTTAATAGGGAAAATAAAATCTGGATAATCTCCTGGCTTGGATTAAATCATATTAAAAACGAGGCTTATCAAAATATTTCAGCTGAACTGAGGATACCCTTGGCTTTATCATTATTTACTTGCTAAAGACGAGAGTATCCTTGTTGAATCGTCGCTTAGTATTAAACTCAGTAATTGTGTATCCATGAAATTTGACCTCTTGTGTTAATATGTTTAATCACTAAATACCAATCAAAGAAGACATCATGTCTCTGTGAATACCCAACGGAATCAAACCATTTGTGGACTGATATTCATTACGGAGATTTAACTTTCACAATAATGAATTATAAAAGGGATTAACATTAATCCCTCAAATGACATTTAGAGAGACTTTAACAGGCCCAGATCCAGGATTTTGTCGAAGGGGGGGGGGGCCACACATTGGACAAAAGGATAATATGTAACAACTTTGGATTGTTTGGGCGGAGACAATGATAAACATGTTTATTTCATCTATTAAAGAGCAGATATGTGAACTACAAAGCAAACGAAAATGAAAATTAACTTTGTCACTGGGGCTGCCGCCTCCCCCCAGCCTGGATCCACGCCTGTTTAACATACAGTTACAAAGAATTATAAATTGAAATACTGCCAAGTAATGTTAGTCGAATAACTAAGGCTGGTGTTTTTATCTAAATACGAATTAAGTCCCCACTTTTAAATTCAGATTATACAAACTTAATTTCACTTCAAATTAGAAAATCAATTCCTTAAACGTTCAAATAACAGAAATCTGATTTCTAAAGTAATCAAACAGAACTATACCCTCGCCCCCCCCTCCCCATACACCCGTTCAATTGATTGTAAATACCAGAAAACAGATTCAGCAGGCAATCAACCTCCCCATCCCGCCCTGTTGATGAGTAGGAAATACTTGAAACAATAAGACAATATAAAACTAATCTAGGATCATCTGGGGCTGTCCATCATCGATTATATCGGAGAATTGGGGCTGGAGTAGAACATGACATGATTGACACACCCGTACAGATTCCTTTAGATGTTGATGTGGAACTGGTGCAAAATAATTGGAACAATCAGCACAATAAATCTTGCCACATGACCTGAAAATACATATATATATAATAAATCAGTTATTCCTTTTACCAATATACCGATGCCATAGTTCTGGAAGGTTGTAAGTGCCACTTGTGACCCAAATAGCATTTTTTGCATAGGATGACTAATCACATTTAGAGGCTTCTCTAAGCAAAATTTCAGAACTGTAAGGTCGTTACTTTCACAAAAACATTGCTATCAAAATGTTGATATCCTTATTGTGTTATTAAGATTGGAATAGGTTTTCCTCTCATATCTCAAAAACTAAATCCGACAATTTTTGAGACTTAAGACCTTTCAGAATGACATCGAGTTTTACCATCACTTGCCACAAACCAGGGCATCTAGAGGCTAACATATGCAGGGGTCAGAACCCGTACGTAATTAATGTACGAAAATTAAATGGTAGCTGGCTTTTTTTTTTTCTCGCACGTATACAGTGAATGGCCATTTTGCGTAGTAATCCCAGCCAGAATTTGGCTCTTTTCTTAAAATTGCGTTAAAGTTTAAAATTTTTGTTTAGAACTGAAAAAAATTAACTATTAGTCAATCCCCAGGCTAAAAACATTGATTGTGTATATCTGAAATAGACACGACCAAAGCACAAAATAGTGCAAATATGCCGACGTCAAATCGAGAGTTGTAGATGTTATTTTCTGTGAAAAATCATTGGACGAAGCGATAAGATTATACAGTCCTGAAGGCTGCAGGAAGGCTATATTGTTTACAATGTAACATTGTGTTTTGTAATGTTGATAATGATCACAATGAAAGTGTTGACATTTTGTTTGTTGATGTGACCTCATGACCTGTGACGTTTAGATAACGTCATATGGATATCATGGCTATTCATTGTGTCAGAGTAACTTCTCTGCAGGTAGGGTGAGTCGGTCGTTCCGATTGGGTCAGAACCAACACTCCCAACCACGCCCTTGGATCCCACGCTCCTCAAAGAAACATTATCTTCTGTACCAGGCAAACCCCTTCTGAATCAAACCTTTATGTTATTGAGCCACCACACAACCACCGCGGTACCCTGCAACTAATTGATGAGTGATTCAACACCAAGCCAGGGTACAAAGATCCAAAATGTAAGCATGAGAGAGAGTGAGAATGGGTTTTACGTCCACACAACACAAACTAGGTCATTTCGGGACTAACATATGGTTTAATTTTATTTCAATAATTCGCTTGGGCGTAGGGGTCTTTAGCAGTGGGAGGAAACTGGAGAACCCAGAGAAAACCCACGAGGTTGGACGGTGACCCTACTCCTTGTCACGTACAACCTGGGATTAGAAACCCCGCCAGTTGACTCAATGACAGGCTTTATGATACGTGCTCTAACCATTCAGCCATCCAAACCCTATGTAAGCCCAGGGCTGGGGTAATGGTAATGGGTAATGGGTAATGGAATGTAATCATTACATGTTTTAAGTAATGGCCATGTAATGAGTAATGGAAGATTTTAAAAGTAATGAGTAATGGAAATGTAATTAATTACATTCCAAAAATCATGTAATGGTCAATTACATTTCAATTACTTTTCAATTACATTTTATTTTATGGCACATACAAATATTTCCATATGACAAATATGAAATTTTATAGCACCAAAGAAGAAAATTAAGTGTACCTGACACAAGTCCAATTTATTATAATTTTCTTTAAAAAAAAGATTTAAATCAGTTTTAACAAATTATAATAAGAAGGCATTCAACATTTTCTTTTATTACTTTTTATGTAGGACCCTTCTTTAGACATGTAACCTAACAAGTGGATCTTTGAAAAGAAGTATATTTTAATCAAAGATTAGTGTTAATTTACAGTCAATCACTCAGTCAATCAATCAATCTGTTAGATTAAAAGACAATAGTCTTACTAAACTTTAATCTTAATCTCAAGGTAACAAGTGATAAACTAAACAATGGCTTTCAAGTATCTAATCATTTTATGGTTGCTTAATAATAAACAATCATTATGTTTTAGAGTCATGCTAAATAGTTTACCATTTATACAATATATTATAGACAAACTCTTTGGATTGATTAAAAATCTTATAAAATTACTTAGAGGAGCTAAATCGTTAATTTTCTTGCCCCAGAAATTGACACAAATGGGTCGCAACGCATATAATAGTGCAATATGAATGTATATAAACTGATCAACATTCAATCCTTTCTGTTTTTGCTGTAATTTCTAATCAGTTATGTTTGACGAAGTACAGCAGTTTTTGTAACCACTAACCGTCACTTGAATATTTGCCCAGAAATAACAATTCATACATAAATATTGATTTAAGTGAAAAAAGGATTATTTTAAGTTTGGTTTTGTAGGCTCTTCATGGCAGAAAACAATGTTGTCTTTTTAATTTCTATGTGAAAAGTCATAAAGTAATGGGTAATGGTAATTAATTACTTTCAATGTAATGGGTAATGGTAATTAATTACATTGGTAAAAATGAGAAAGTAATTGTAATGATTACATTTAAAAAGTAATGGTAATGGTAATGTAATTAATTACATTGGTAATGTAATGGCCCCAGCCCTGATGTAAGCATGAGATCCGATGAACCCAATACTGCCCTATATAACTCAACACTGCCAAATACCACCCAATCAAAGCACAGATAATGCTTGACAGTCGCTGTACGATTTCACCGGTTTGACAATACTTACCTACAATGATGTTTTCGTTTAGCTGTCCAGAACTGAGATTGACAACACGCGCAATGTGTAACAGCATGATCAGGTATCCACATTATCATAGGTGAATCTTTATAATCTAGATTCTCCCAACTTACATCCGATGCTGGATTACTAATATTACCTAGGGAACAATGATCACCATCATAATCTTCAGGTAATGACATCTACAACAAAACGAAGAAAAATACCGTATTAAAATGAATCGTCATGACTACCGCAGGAGAACGGCGTACGTAATTGAGTCTTTCAGAACAGAATTCTCTCAATCCAGACAACTCTTCACACATCTGGGATGGTTTGAGGTGGACTAAGAAACAGGAGAGAGAGAGAGAGAGAGGGAGGGAGGGAGGAGAGAGAGAGGGAGGAGAGAGAGAGAGAGGGGAGGGAGGGAGAAGAGAGAGAGAGAGTAATGGGGTTTAACGTCCATTTCGGGACTGACATATGGTTCAATTTTATTTCAACAATTCGCTTGTGGCTAGTGGGAGGAAATCGGACTGACCCCGGGGAAAACCCAGGTGTTTGAACAGGCAACTTAACTCCTTGTCACGTACAACGGGAGAATTGAAACCACACCAGGTTAAACAACTGACTCTTGTCATGTACAACCGGAGAATCAAAACCATGCCAGTTGACTCAACGGTTCGGCCATCCACCCCCCGCTTGGAAACAGGAAAGTACAGGTATTAGTATTTAATTAGTCACTTGGTCCACAAAGCATTCTCAGACTTAAACATGCATTATGCATTTGATTATTGCAAGTCTTTATTTAGGCTTCAGATGTCATAGAAATTATAAATTAGATCTTTATTTAAACAACAAGCATAAAATCAATTCTGTAGACCCACGGATGGCTTGGATTTAAACAGGATTTCGTTGACTGATTTAATTATAAACAGCGTCTTGGGCGGAGATTAACTTTTACGTTAATGTCATACTCCTAGATCGAGGCTAAATGATAGTGTGTATGAAGCGAAGCCGCTGTTGAGCGAGGTAATTAGGTCAACACGCTGTCTTCACTAATATACACACTGGAAATTGATAAACATCGCAGCTAACATTACCCAGCTGAATTGCAACCCCATCGGATCACTGTTTTCTATTTGCCTGCTTCGGGAGTCACGTAGGCCTACCTAAAGTACAACAATACACGCAGGCAACTGAAGAAGTCAGCTATTCATAGTATAATGAATTACAATACTGCCTCATTGATTTGGTCCATTCCTGTCAAACTATAAAATTTTGTTGCCGACTTTCTCTTCTTATCTATTAAAAGTTTTAATTCTAATTTGTAGTAGAAAATATATGTAATACGAATTGAATTGCATCCCTGTCATAGACTAACATCCAGTCATTGAAAACATTACTTGATAACTGAGATTATGTAGGTGGAGTTAACGCCTGTCAATCAAACAATCAGCCATCGGTGAAAATAGAGTTATACTATTTCTTGTCAAAAATAACAGTGGTGATAACTATGTTCAGAATAAAGTAACTTGATTGAAATTATCAATATCGTTGGTGGGGAGTCAAAAGGTTGTATCTGGATTTTGCGAATTTGTCTAGTAGAGCCAAAAATAGCACAGAGGTTAAGAATCAAAATGTCTTATAAAACAGTCATGTCAAAATGTTGTATGTAAAATGTCGTATTTCTGAAGCTTTTCTCAAATAATTATTTACAAAATGTATGTGCAGCCATTTAAACAGTATGTAACTATCTGCACATATCAAGCTCAACATCTAGTACAGTAATAATGAGTGAAAGCTTGTTATTTGCAATTTTATACAGCAAAGACGGATCGCCTGAAAATATTCACCTTCACCTGCTTCAATTTCATAGATTTCACACAGTAGAGCCCCGACAATAATTTTTAATACTATGTTTTTAATCATAGAACAATACTGGCTATATTTCGTTTGATTGTAATGCTTAAGTTAGACACAAAGGTGATTTTTTTCAAAGAAATTCGACATTTTCGCACTCCAAAAAACATTTTTTTGGAACACCCCATATACGACATTTTGAAACAGTATCTATAAAACCTCTTTTTATTGGCTTAGAAATACGACTACCAGATGAAAAGATGCGCAAGAAAATTCTGAAGAAGCAGAAAAGTGAATTTCGCAAAATATGCCAGATATGACCTTTTGACTCCCCAACGACGATATATTCTTCATTCATCATCTATTTTTGAACTGTTATAGCAAGAATATTTAACTCCTTATAAAAATCTCCCATAATGTATCTTCAAGTCAAGAATTTACTCAACTTTCAATCACTGTTTAAAAGAAATATCTTTGATCCACAAAGACAAAACTCTGCACATAGTTTCTTATTCATGTATTCGATACATTAAAACAACAAAAGCTTTATAAAGGGCTATAATTAAGTTAAAATAAGGCGAACAAAGTTGAGTTCATTCTCAATTTAAGTCTGAGAATGCTTTGTGAACTCGGGGCCCGGTGTAGTCAATATTATCATGCAACCAGTTACTACCTACCAAATCATCTCGATTATCCAGTCTCTGTATACCATTACAACATAATTGTTTCTGTAACGAACTAACTTTCATTCGTAAATCTTCTATAACTTTCTTATACTCCGCTTCCTTTTGTTGCATCCTCTGTTGAATGGGGTCAATAAACGTCGTTAGTCCGTCACAATCAAGATGACGTCCGACACCATTTAACTGACGATTAATCTGCCAATCACATGACTAAAATATAAGAAAATATTCTGTGTTATTTCCCACCATTCATTCTTAACTTATGACAAAAGTGGCACAACTTGCAATCTAGGCCCTATATTTCGTTTCGTTTTTTATACTTTCGATGGTCTACTACACGAAGATCTGATCAGTTGTAGTGGCACGTTGCGTCACGGGTCGCACACGCATCGTCAGGCTCTATAACGTCAGACGTGGATCATTACATCAGCGATGATGTTTTTAGTGGTTTACCCACAGTTCCGTGTACAGCACGTTAATCCCTCACATCATCCCACCAGAACACAGGTTATAAAACAACTCTTTCACTTTCTACTTCTAGAGTAGTAAAGACAAGTAAAACAAAATTTTGAACTATAAAAAACGAAACGAAATAGGATCTGTGTTTTAATCAGATTGTACAACTTGCCCATAAATAAATGAATTTATCAATGTTTATTAATGTTCGAGATATAATTGGTATTTTTACCCGTTTCTTTATTTTGAGTCGAACATGTTTAGATTTAGCCTGTGTAAAAAATGGACGTATTAGCCCCAAGTATTCCAGACAAGTCAAATTTTTGTCTTCAAAGTTTAGGATTTGGTACCGTATGACTCTCTTACTTAATACAGAACAAATCCCTTTTCCCCCTATTACAGCGTGGTTAACCACCGGATTCACTCAATGGAGTTGGATATGAAACATATCTCAAGATACATGTACCAGGTGTTTAAGGACAACTTGACACAAACTAGGTTATTTCGGGACTAACATATGGTTCAATTTCATTTCAATAATCTGCATGCGCGTAGCCTTCTTTAGCAGAAAATGGAGGACCCATTAAACACACATGGTTGGACAGCTGACCCTACTCCTTCTCATGTACAACAGGGGAATTGAGAGAGAGAGAGAGACAGAGAAAAATGGGGGTTAACGTCCACTCAACACAAACTAGGTCATTTTGGGACTAACATATGGTTTAATTTTTTTATATCAATAATTCGTCTGCGCGTAGGGGTCTTTAGCAGTGGTAGGAAACCGGAGTGCCCGGAGGAAACCCACATGGTTGAGAAGGCGCCCCTATCTCCATGTCACATACGCTCACACCAGGGCACGAAACCACAGCCGCAAGCCAGAGGTGACCGGCCATCTAGAGGTCAAAGCGTGGCATTCTAGACCACTAGGCCATACCAACCCCCCACAGGGGAATTGAAACCATGCCATTTGACTAAATGACAGATATTAAGAAACAACGTACACATGCTAACCATTCGGCCATTCATCCCATCCCCGAAAGGACAGACGGACCACACTACAGACAAACAAAACCATTAAAACAAACCAGCGGACATGAAAAAACTAAAACATATCAAATCAAGTGTATGGATAATCAACTAAATAAATGGGAGAGCTTACTTAATAGAAAGATTTTAAACATCTTCGAAGTCAGGAGAGATGTTTTCAGGTCATCAGCCACACACACATTAGGGAGAGCCTAATGGAATTTGACATCTACTTGACACAAAATAGGTCATTTCGGGACTAACACATTTCAATAATCAATAAGGTTTGACAGGCGACCCTATTCCTTCTCACGTAGAATCAAGAAATGGAAACCACATCAATAGACCACCCACAATCCTTAGCTACATATAGATCCCAATGATACATACCTTGGATTGAATCTCTGGAGTTGGAGGACATGTTGAGTTCGGGGTACGAGAATAAAATGGTGTCGGATACGGTGACGAAGAAGAAGGGGAGGGACTAGCACTGTTTATGTTTGGCTTAGAGTACGGATATCCTACAGTACAGTTCAACTTATATGGAGGACGATTTGAACCATAACACTGGCTTGAAAGTTTAATGTCGCTTACTTTCGAATCCCATTCACTTTTAGACGAAACGACATGGGAATCGCTTATATCACTAGTGCTCGTACTCATTGAAGAAATTGGCCGTGAATTGTTTGTTTTTATCGAATACTGATGGCTATCGGCTAGTTTTCCTATTTCATCGTACATCGCGTGGCCATTACTAAATCCATTAGTGTGGCCGTTTGATAGACCATTTGTAACACCATTAGGTATATTATCGTCTAACTTTCTCTCGAAATATTCGTCCCCCGTAATCGTATCAGTTGAACTTTCCACCGATTTTTGTAGAGGTTTTCGGTCTCGTAAACTAGAATCACTAGAGTGTCCGTTAACTAGATTTTTAGCTTGAATCTCCTTCAGGGTCGCATGACCATTACTCATTTGATGATTAGTATGTCTGGTAAAGTTTTTGGTATTCCTACACAATTCATCAACCGGCTCTTCCTCATTGATTACACCCTCCCCCTCATCATTATTATCTTTCATCTCCTCCTCCTGAGCCTCGTTCTCAATATCATCTTGAGCCTCTTTTTCAACTTCGTTCCCCTTCCCCTCACCATTTTCCTGTATTTCGTTTACAGTATTATCATCGGACACGGTGACAGTATTTTCTTCACTGTCAGAGTTGTCTTCCTTATCATCATTATCTATATCAATACCATTAACACCATTCGTAACAACTCCGTTACTAATAACACCTTGATCATTAACACAGCTACTTTCATTTTCCACATGTTTTGGACTAGAATCAAGATCCTTACAGGCAGCGACGATTTGTTCCTGGGAGCCGTGAAGGATATTCGGATCACTCAATCTCCGCGTAACTAACGGAGCGTGGTCTTGTAATTTAGCCAGGTTTTCACATGATCGGGTTTTCTGTAAGCACATGGATTCAATATCTGGAGTTATTTCCCCTGTCTCTAGCGGATTAGAGATATCTTCGGTAGTATTAGTAGAAAGAGAACTATTGGATAAATAGACCGATCGCCATAACGATAAGTTGTTCATACTAAAATCAGGATACAGTATCTGTAAATAAATAATCATATAAGAAATAAATGTGAATACCAAATATGGTAAATCGGAAACGGGACAATATCTAATTCTTCGAAGCTTCCTCCACGCAAGAAATATACGCAAATCGATTATTTTAACATTCAATGAAAGATGTCTCTACTTGTTACAGTGATTGAAAAGGTAAACGTTTTTTACCGTCCACCGGAGCCTGGTCTTATGACGTCATATGTGGATTGTGGGTTAAGATAAGGGTTAGGCTTGGCCCAGGGTTAGGGTTAGGGCTAGCCCTGTCTACATCTCGAGACTGTGACGAAATCTGCAGGCCACAGCCCTTATCCTAACCCACAATCCTCATATGACGTCATAAGACCAGGCTCCGGTGGACGGAAAAAAATGCTTACCGATTGAAAAGGTCTCCCAACATGAGTGAAACCTAAAGAAAGACCTGAAATAGGCAGATTTAGCTCTTGCATAATGCATATTCAATTTATGTTCCCTTGATATTATTAACTAGAGAAGCCTAGTCGAAACGTCGCTCAGTAATGAACAGTAATTTTATTCCATAGAATCCTCACCAGTTAAATTACTAAATGCCATTGAAACAATCGTCTACAATTAGACACAGATTATGATAAAATCTTCACCTGTTGAGACTCCGAATTTTCTTTATTATTGTACAGTAAATTATGGAATTTAGTATTTCTAGGATGAAGTAAAGTCCACACGGAAGTTGTTCTTTTACAAAGATTTTCTTTCACTCTTTCTCTATTCGTGTTAAATAGGAAATTACCAAATAATCTAGAATAAGTATGATGGACCAATTTCACCTAAAAAAAAATAAATCATTAATTCGTAAATCATTATAAAGTCTTTTCTTAATCGCTTCACTATGTCGTGCCTGGTTAAATTCTCATAATATACACTCTCTGCGGGACTCGGTAATAAGTAACAAGGATCTTTTACGTCCACTACCAGTTGTCAAGGGATCTTTTACGTACACTACTTGTCAGGGGATCTTTTATGCATGCTACCAATTAATGGGGAATGGAAATGGGGTTTAACATCCACTTGACACAAACAAGGTCATCTCAGGACTAAAATATAGTACACTTTTATTTCAGTACTTTGGTATTTAGCTGTGTGAGGAAATCAAAGCACCCAGACAAAAGCCATGAGAGAGAGAGAGAGAAAGAAATGGGGTTTAACATCCACTCGGCACAAACTAGGTTATTTCGGGACTAACATATGGTTGAATTTTATTTCAATAATTCGTTTGCGCGAAGGGGTTTTAGCAGTAGAAGGAAACCAGGGAGCCAGAAGGAAACCCATGAGGTTGAGAAGGCACCCCTATCTCCATGCCACGCTCACACCAGGGATCGAAACCACAGCCACAAGCCAGAGGTGACCGGCCAGCTAGTTGTCGAAACACGGCACTCTAGTCCACTAGCCCCCCCCCCCCCAAAAGCCATGAAGTTCGGCAGGCAACAAACATTATTATGAGACGTGATACTCACCAGATAGGCTTCGTTAAACTCGAAAGCACAAGGAAACTGTTTATAAACTTGATATACACAATCTAACCATTGTAAAAACACGGGCGATCGTTCATTACCATCCTCGCTATCTAACGAATGTCCACAACGATCTGCAAACTTATGTCCAAATTCAAACCATTCTCTTTCAACTAATACTTGGAAACCCTGTAAAAACAGCACATATACATCAATTACACAATGGTCAGTTCAAATCAGGTCATATCATATATTTGGGTCATCCATAACAATCGTTTTGATCGTATAGAAACTATCTGCACGTACCACATAGTGGACTCAATAGGGAAAAACATATCGTCAGGAAAAGCATGACAGTGAGAGTCTGCACTAGTAATCAGAATTTTGTCTCCTAGGTTTGTGTACTCTATAGTCATACTAGCAGTGACATCTTTAGTTACATGCTACAACATAACTAGGTTAGCGAGAGAGAAAGAAATGGGTTTTGACACAAATACAGTTAATTTGGGACTAACACATGGTTCAATTTTATTTCAATAATTTGCTTGCGTGTAATGGTCTTTAGCAGTGGGAGGAAACCTTAGGACAACCAGAGATTCAAAACCATGCCAGTTGACTCAATGATACATGTAGGCTTTATGATACAGCACGCAGGTGGTAACCACTCGGCCATTACCCCCCATCAATCAATAATCTATTGTCTGACATCATTGGGTCAGTAAAACCGAACAGTACAACCAAACAGATCTTCATGTGTACATCATCGAAAGTATACAAAAACAAAACGATATATACATCTGTATTTTAATCAGATTGCAAGAAGCCGATAAAAATATTTACCTCAATTTTTCTATAGTAAGGATCTAGTAAGAGTTGTGCTAGAGCAACTATCTGTGGTGTTCTATCCCAACCATCAGAACAGTGTACCAATACTGGTCTAGCTTCTTTATCTACAGCTGATACAACTAAATTAGCTGCTCGAAGGATCGCTCCAATATAATGTAACCATTTTGTATTCTCTAAACTTGATAACCAACTACAATACAACAATATTACAAAACATTTTAACGATATCAAATAATTATTTGCCAGATAATGTCTTATCTTATTTAATGAGAAGGGAGCGAGAGAGAGAGAGAGACAGAGAGAGAGGGTGCATAGTTTCAAAACGACACAAAGTAACATAGGGGTCAATCTTATTTCAATACTTCGCTGGCGCTTGTCCATCTTCACATGTAGCAGGAATCAACAGGAAGCTAAGAAAATCAACGAAGGTAAACTACAGAGAGAAAGAAATTGGGTTTAACGTCAACTTGACACGAAGTAAGTCATTTCAGGACTAACACATGGTTTAATTTTATTTCAATAACTTGTACACGCGTTTAGTGGTCTTTTGCACTGCGAGGAAATGAACAGAACCTGATAAATCTCACGACAAGCATGGAATCGAAATCACGCTACATCCTTGACTCAATGACAAATCGTCTGATACAGCGCGCACATGCTAACCATTTCGGCAACCCAATCCCATGGGCAAATACAGATTTTTGGGTCCTTAATAAAAGCGGCAAAAAAAATATTGCCCAATATATCATACATGTGTTTACACTTACTTGGCCGGTTCAGTAAATGTACTAGTTAATGTTCTTAAAGCTATAAAACTTTTTCTAATGGTATGGATGTTAGCTAGATTCATAAACTGGATCTCACAACATGGATAATAATCTGAAAATATAGACAAGGATTACAATAAATAAAATAAAATGGAGTTAAACGTCCTACTCTTCTTCTCTGATTCAATGGCAGAACTTATGATAATGATACAGCACGCACGTGCTAAACATTTAGTCATCCAATCCCCCGATGAAGGCTCGAATATCCAGACAATTTGTTTAAAACATGAAATGGAATGAAAAAGAGTTTAACGTCCTATTGTTCTTCTCCTCTGACTGGGCTAATGAAGACAGGCATATGCCATACAGTGTGGTATGAGGGAAATTTAGCCTGGGCAGTGGCTCTATGACTATGGCCTACTCATTATATCTAATTTCAACTGACAAGGGGGCCTTTACGCAGGACCTACAGGCTACGATTGATTATACATTGTCCCACTGAAATAGGGAACAACGCGAATAAAGTAAAGGAACACCAATATTTACACAGGTGCCAATAGGAACGAACTCAAATGGAGTAATGTTTCATCATTCTTTAGTCATTTTGAAATCAACATACAGAAAATTTTATTTCTATGGTTACTCATGTTATATACATGTTGGGAGAATTTTACAAGAGCAGTGGTGGTTCTTTTATGTGCATGTTAATATTTCCACAGGTGGACATCGATTTATCATTCCGTCTGAAGGACTAGGTACACTATCCTTGTTAGCCATGTCGTAGACACCTTCACTAACATGTTAGAAATGAAATGGGGTTTAACGTCCTACTGTTCTGCCCGATGGGTTAGAACCAAGCATGAAAAATCACTGAAATTCAACGAGAGACATGGATGATGAGTTTGGTGTCCACTTGGCACAAACTAGGTCATTTTGGGACTAACATATGGGTCAAATTTTATTTGAATAATGCACTTAAACTAGCTGTTGGAGAACCCCACATGACTGGACCTTTAATCTAAGGCACATGTGTTAACCATTCAGGAGCGCAAATCCATACATCGGACAGACCTTATGAACTTACGCCACCTAACCCAATGGTCTAAAGTGTATTTGATATTTTGTACCTGCACTCTCACATCCTCCCCCTTTAGCTCTATTAGCAAATGCTGCACCATATGATCTGCAGTCTATCAGTAACATTTTCTTCTGGCTTACAATCGGTACTGCTACTTCACCTACACAAAATATCAATAATAACAATATTACACAATCTCTTCAACATTAGTTCAATCCTTCAAAAACATCTGATGAGTGAGGGCAACCAATTTTATGCAACAAGGCCTTCAAACTCAAATTAACGCGGGAGATTCACTTCACTTACGTCATATTGGACAGTAACAAATGTGACATATATTATTATTTCAATAATTAGAATGTGTAAAGGACTTTAAGGGAAAAGGGTTAGAGAAGCTACCCTACTCCTTATCATGGGTTGGTATCTACCGCCACCTTTTACATGCATGCCAATTGATACACAGGACCTAGGATATTCCATTCCATCCGAACAACTAGACAGCTGTCCTTGTCAGGTCCTCTGTCCTGCACCACTGACAAGGGGAAACCATGCCGGAAAATCCAGACAAACATTCTCCGCCAATGTAAGGATGTAACACGCGACCAGCAGGCTAGCAAGCCAGCATCTTACCCACTTAACCACCCTGGCTCTCCAAAAAACAAAACGAATACAAGATCCTGGGCCCCGTTTCTTGAAATCTGAACTAAAGATAAAATCCAAATTTTAGAAGATAATTCAATTTTGATTGGCTAAGCACTAAAATCAATCTAATATTATCCAATCAAATTACAAAAATTTGAATTTTTATCTTAGTTAAAATTTTGAGAAACAGACCCCTGATTTAACAAAATCTTTGCTAATAGTAATTGTTAAAAAACAAATTTGTTTCAAATTACCATTTTGATCTGGAGTTGTCTGTCCTGATTCCGGTTTATTCTCTGTACCAGGATCTTGTGAACAAGCTAGAGGTATAGCCGACAACAGATTCTCATCTTCAGTATTTCTCCACCCTAACCATCCTAATTCAGGTTGGCTACATCGTACAATCACAGCGCCATTCTTCTGACTCCTAGTTGACAAACACAATCAATCAATTGCTAAAGATAATACAGGTATCCCTCTCTCTCTCTTCCCCCCTCTTCCTTCCTCCCTCTCCCTCTCCCTCCCATGAGGTTGGACGGGTGACCCTACTCCTTGTCATGAACGACCTGACCAGGGATTTGAAACCACGCCAGCATACGACACACCTGTGCTTGCCTACTCCATGATCAAACACGATAGCAGATGGCTTCCATCTTGTTTACTGACGGTACTACTTATTTTAAGACAGACTCGGCTTTCCAATTTATAATATCTACGTCATTGGGGATTTCCAATTTATACTCACTGGTTGCTATGACCCGCTATGGCGTTGTCTAGAAACGCGCGTGCTCGCGTTAGTTTAAAATTTTTGCTATACGTTTAACATGGACTATTTGATGTAATTTGCCTGATTTGATTTGGCCCCATTTCCATAAATTTAGGTTGTTTTTTAGAAATTTTTAGCAAATGTTAATCTTAGGTGTTTTTTAATTCTAGCCGAAGTAAATTTTTTTACAATTTATAGCGAGTTAAGTTATCGTCTCTAAGAGGCGGGCGTAGTATTTTAAATGGCGGCCATTTGCCATCATGTGTATTCTTGAAGTAGGTACACATGATGTAATCGTATGCCACGCCAGTTGACTCAATGACAGGCTTAATGATACATCACGCACGTGCTAAACATTTGGCCATACAACCCCTGCTTATTATATTATAAGGGTTAAAGACAGACTGAGACTCTGTAAACATTATGTATTGTTTAATGCTTGAGACCATTAAACAACTTAAATTACACACACTTGTACATGATTTTACAGTGAAATACGTCACACGAATCCAATATTTCACAATTAAAACTAAAATACGATTGGCAAGTTGCCCATACAATTATTTGAAATAATGGTGCGCCAACATCAAAGGGTGACGTCACATACTGATGGCATACACAGGTTATTCAGCGCTGTCAATAGATTTATCATATTTACCTCCAGACGACTGATGGAAATCGTCTCATTGAACGGAAACTAGCTACACTGTGTAGATCATCATCTGATACAGAAGTTGGTACTATATGGATGTTAGGATACGATGGACATATTCTGAAAACAATTAAACAGATTATTATAAACTATACACTAATCTGAATGTAACAAATTGACCCAGGAGGTCAAAAATACTCCAAACTTGGCTATATTTAAACGACGTCTAAAGACCCTGTTATTTACCCAAACTTTTGAACAATAATTTAAAAGCTTCACTTTCCATTTGTGTATTGTAACTTCCTTTGTATTCTTTTGTTTATTTGAATTTGTATCTACATGTATTATTATTATTAATCTGTAACTGTATTTTTTCCCCAAATCCCCAACTAGGGCGTGGTCTGATCACTCTCGCGTTATAAAGACAAGGTATGTCGGGTATCGAATTTGAATAATCTTATCTGAATATCAACATGAGCTGCTCGGTTTGCGAAGCTGTATGCACGCCTGGAAACTAGGCTGTAGGTACAGACATGTCAAGCACAAATAAGGCTCTAGACACAGACAATGTCAAGCACAGATTAAGGCACAATCCATCTTGACTTATAATACATGTCAAGCGCAGACATCAAAATGTCAGTTACTAAATCAGTAGTGTAGACATTTTTTCATATAAAACTAGAATCATTATATCATTGCCTGACAAAATAAAATGAAATTAAATAGGGTTTAACATCCTACTGTCCTGCTCCTAAACTGGGCTAATCAAGATTGGAATATGCCAGACAGCGTGCTATGAGGGAAATTTTACCCGGGCAGCAGCGCTATGGCCTAATCTTATATCGAATTCCAACTGTCAAGGGATCTTTTACATGCACACCAATGTGAACACAGGACGTCATTTTATCATCCCATCCGAACGACTAGACAGCTGTCCTTGTCAGCATTGCCCAACAAGGTTTGTCTTTTTTCAGTGTTTTTCCTTATATTTTTATACATGCCTAGCACGGAGTTGAGAATCTGAGGTACTCATTCACTATTGGATGACATCTGGTCAGAAAAAACTGAAATCATTATTTCCAAGTGTATGTATATGCTGATCCAGCACGATAAATACTTATCTTCTTTCAGCGGCATTTAGCAATTGACACAAATACAATTATTATTTCAATAAGGGCAACTTTTCATTTGAGTTTTCTCTCAACATTTGCTGCAACTTTAATTAAAATAGTAATTATGTTATGTCTTGGGGTTTAACGTGTGTCAATTGCTAAATGGAACAGAATGACATCATTTTCATGATAGAGAAAACATTGCTTCAATTAAAATAGTAATCATGTTCTATATTACGTTTTTTGTGTTTATTTTTTTTAAAGCCATTTTTTTATTCAGGTTGTCTGAATGGGATTGGGGAACAGGCTTAGCCTATGTAAAAGCCCTCTCCCTATTTGATAGATACTTACTTAAAATCTTCGTTAATATATGACATACGCCAAACCTTATTATTTGACGTATCAAACTTCATTCTCTTTATTTCATTACCAAATTTATATAATATCGCTTCATCAGCTAGAAAGATACAAAATAAATCATGATAAAATATCTAACAAGATACAAGATATTATGTGCCAATTATCCATATGATAATCAGTCATTGTTTTTTTACAGCTCACCTGAATGTCGACTGAGGGGAGTTTTTTTCCCTCCCCTTAAAATTGAAAATCACTCTCCTTTACAAAGTCAATGGGGCTTTATTAACATTTATCTACCAATCACTCCCCTTAATATCAGATCACTCTCCTTAATTTCTAAATCACTCTCCTAAATTTCTAAAGCATTCCTCTTATCAAAACTGTGAGAAGCTTATAGGAGAGCCATTTTTTTCAATTTTTTGATTGAGGGGGCTCTCCTCTGAGATACAAAAAACTACAACTGTGATAAAATACACTTTCTGTGATTACGTGTGTGTGAGAGAGAGAGTGAGAGAGAGAGAGAGAGAGAGAGGGTTTAAGTCCACTTGCCAACTAGGTCATTCAGAAATAACATATGGTTCAATTATATTTCAATGATTTGCTGGTGTGTAGGGGTCTTCAGTAGTGGGAAAAAAACGGAGGACATGGAAAAACAACCACGAGGTTGGACAAGTGACCCTAATCTTTGTCATGTACAACTGGGGAATCGAAACGTAAGTTGGCTCAATGACTGACCTTAAAATACAATGCGCACATGTTAAAAAAGCAGCCACCCAACACCCAAGACAAAATTTTGTCTAGACTGTAGAGTTTTCGTCTACATGTATTTTTCATTGAATTCAACTTGAAATCGCCATATTCGTACGACAGACCTAAGTTTTCAATTTATGGGCCAATCCAACAAACTAGACATTCCTTTCTTTTCAGTTCCAAGCATATTATACATGTGGAAAGCATGACCAAAAATGTCCTTCAACCTTCATCCTTTCGGAAACAATTGACGAGGAAAGAAGAACAAACGAAGTGAGCAATCTGATGGCAGCAGCATCTTTGCATGTCGGAAACGATTAGGATTAATGAATTATTTAAATATTTATCATATTAAAGAGAATGTATGTTTTATCAACTTGAGGTGTTCTGGGTCCTATTCTTATCTAGAAAGAAACTCAATGATAACTAGACCTGCATGCAGGAATGACGGGTTTCACTGGTGCCACTTTACCCTTAAACATGTCACTTCCGGTGCCAAGTTACCCTTGAACATATGTCACTTCCGGTACCAGCGAAACCACTAAATAGGTTTCCAAATTAACATTGCACACAAATAAAATGGACGCAGAATCAACAAAATCCAGCAATATCAATTCATTTTATACATTTGTTACTTGTAAATGATCTTGACAAAATTAAATTACTCCCGGTGTTAATGCAAATGTTCAATTAGTCTTATGAAATCAGAAATGGCATACGATATCATATAGTGAAAATTTTATGTAAATCGAATAATAATTGCCACTTTTAAAGACCAAAAAACTTGAAAAGTGACTTGTAGAAAATCAGCTATTTCTCTGCAACCGTACAAGTTAGAAACCATTTTGTGGTATCTGTATGATCGTATGGGTTCATTCTATTTGTTGATTGGCATCAAATACCATAATTTGAAAAAGATTTCAAAACAGACCCATTTGAATAAAATATCTGTTTTGAAGGCTAAAAATACAGTTTTTGCCAAAATGACGTTACTTCCGGTGATAATGAAAATCTTAAATTACTTGTATGAAATCCCAAATGGCATTAGGTATAACATGGTGTGACGTTTATGAAAATCGAATAATAATTGACCCTTTTATGGCCCCGAAACCTTCAAAAGTGACCTGTAGAAAACCGTCTATTTCTCGGCAACCGAATAAGTTAGAAACCATTTTATGATATCTATATGACCATATGAGTTTTGTTTATATGTGAATTTAGACCAAAAGTTAAAATTATTAATACATATTAAGTTATTCTTGGTTGAATAAAACATTGATTTAAAAAGTTTAAAATGCATTTTTTGACCAAATGATGTTACTTCCGGTGTCAATTTTAAATTGTAATCAACTTGATATGACGCTACATGCTTTTTGAATCAAATGATGTCACTTTTATAAAAATCCAATCATAATTGACTATTTTACAGGCAAAATAACGAAAACAGTGACTTGTACAGAACTGCCCATTTCTTGGTAACTGCTTATATTACAAACGAATTTTAACATACATTTTCTTCGTATGGATTATAGCTACAAGTTTATAAAAGTTACGAAGAAATATTTTAAAATCTGAAAAGCCTGAATAGGTTGTAAATAGGCCAATTTTACACCATTTTTAGCCTCTTAATCGAATTTGCTCGAAAATGAAATCGAAATTAAAAAAACTGCTTCCTACATTTTTTGCGCCTTGAAAGGACACACTCTTTGAGTCATATAATTTTTCAAAAAAATAATATTTGTTTTCGAAATAAGAAAATAACTGTCAAAATTGTAGTTTTTGGTAAAATTATGCCACTTCCGGTGCCGACAGATAACATTATTGGTAACAAAAAAAATGACAATTGAGACAACGAAGCATATGAACTTTGTTTTATACAAATCGAACAATAAAAAATTAATCTAGGACTGAAAAACTGAATTAGCCAATGGCGGCCAAGGAAAATTACTGAGACAAAAAATTTTAACATTTTTGCACTAGTCAGATGACTCTTTAATTCTGTGCACAATACGACTAAAAAATATTCATAAATAAAAAAAATTTTAGTAAAATTTTAAATTTTCGAAATTTGGCGCCTAATATCTTCGAAGATTTGCCGAAAATCAAAAATCGAAAGTAGCGTAGCTATGTGCCCTGTCTCAGGCTATGCCAAAATGTATCGAAAGTTAAAATCCAATGATTATTGTTAAAATTACTGCAATATTTTCAAAAACGATAACTTCGGTGATTTCGGACATTTCGCATTGGCGCAGAACGTTCAAAATAGCTTTATCCTCTAAGTCACACCCACTTTCCCAGTAAAACCGAAGAAATCGTAACGATGCGACACGTAGTTGCTGAGATCTATTCAAATTGGAATCTGAATAATAATAATAATAATAATAAGAATAACTAGACCTGCATGCAGGAATGACGGGTTTCACTTTTGCCATGTTACCTTTGAACTTGAACTTGTGTCACTTTTGGTGCTACGTTACCCTTGAACATATGTCCTTTCCGGTACCAATGAAACCAATATACAGGTTTCCACATAAGCATTGCACACATCAAATAAAATGGAAACAGAATCAAACAAATCCAGCAATTTTATTTTATACATTTGTTACATGTAATTGATCCTGACAAAATAACAGTACTTCCGGTGATAATGTAAATGTTCCCTTAGTCTTATGAAATCAGAAATGGCATAAGGCATCATATGGTGAAAATTTTATGTAAATCGAATAATAATTTCCACTTTTATAGACCAAAAACCTTGAAAAGTGACGTGTAGAAAATCGTCTATTTCTCGGCAACCGTACAAGTTAGAAACCATTTTTTGGTATTTATATGACCGTATGGGTTTAATCTATTTGTTGATTGGAATCAAATATCATAATTGTATAAACATTACAAATCAGACTCATTTGAATAAAATATCGGTTTTGAAGGCTTAAAATACAGTTTTTGCCAAAATGACGCTACTTCCGGTGATAATGAAAACGTTAAATTAGTTTTATAACATCGTCTATGACATTAGGCTTCAAAGGGTGAAAATTTTATGAAAATCAAATAATAATTGACACTTTTATGGGCCAAAAACCTTCAAAAGTGACTTTCAGAAAATCGCCTATATCTCGACAACCGAACAAGTTAGAAACAATTTTATGATATCTATTTGACCGTATGAGTTTTGTTAATATGTGAATTTAAACCAAAAGTTAATTTTATTATTACATGTGACATAATTCTTGGTTGAAAAAAAGATCGATTTTAAAAGTTAAAAATTGAGTTTTTGACTAAATGACGTCACTTCCGGTGTCAATTTTAAATAGTAATCAACATGATATGACGCACACTTGCTTTTTGAATCAAATGATGTCACTTTTGTGAATATCCATTAATAATTGACTATTTTACAGGCAACATTACGAAAACAGTGACTTATGCAAAACTGCCCATTTCTCGGCAACTGCTTATATTAGAAACTAATTTTAACATACATTCTCTTCGTATGGATTATAGTGACAGGTTTATAAAAGTTAAGTAAAAAAATTTTAAAATCTGAAAAGCCTGAATGGGTTGTAAATAGGTCAATTTTACGCCTTTTTTCACCCCTTAATCCAATTTGCTAGATAACACTTTTGGTAATAAAAAAAATAACAATTGGGACAACGAAGCATATGAACTTTGTTTTATACAAATCGAACAATAAAAAATTAATCTAGGACTGAAAAACTGAATTAGCTAATGGCGGCCAAGGAAAATTACTGAGACAAATTTTTTTAACATTTTTGCGCTAGTCAGATGACTCTTTAATTCTGTGCACAACACGACTAAATAATATTTATAAATAAAAACGTTAAATCGAATAATAATTGCCACTTTTAAAGACCAAAAAACTTGAAAAGTGACTTGTAGAAAATCGGCTATTTCTCGGCAACCGTACAAGTTAGAAACCATTTTGTGGTATCTGTATGATCGTATGGGTTCATTCTATTTGTTGATTGGCATCAAATACCATAATTTGAAAAAGATTTCAAAACAGACTCATTTGAATAAAATATCTGTTTTGGAGGCTAAAAATACAGTTTTTGCCAAAATGACGTTACTTCCGGTGATAATGAAAATCTTAAATTACTTGTATGAAATCCCAAATGGCATTAGGTATAACATGGTGTGACGTTTATGAAAATCGAATAATAATTGACCCTTTTATGGCCCCGAAACCTTCAAAAGTGACCTGTAGAAAACCGTCTATTTCTCGGCAACCGAACAAGTTAGAAACCATTTTATGATATCTATATGACCATATGAGTTTTGTTTATATGTGAATTTAAACCAAAAGTTAAAATTATTAATACATATTAAGTTATTCTTGGTTGAATAAAACATTGATTTAAAAAAGTGTAAAATGCATTTTTTGACCAAATGATGTCACTTCCGGTGTCAATTTTAAATTGTAATCAACTTGATATGACGCTACGTGCTTTTTGAATCAAATGATGTCACTTTTATAAAAATCCAATAATAATTGACTATTTTACAGGCAAAATAACGAAAACAGTGACTTATGCAGAACTGCCCATTTCTTGGCAACTGCTTATATTACAAACGAATTTTAACATACATTTTCTTCGTATGGATTATAGCTACAAGTTTATAAAAGTTACGAAGAAATATTTTAAAATCTGAAAAGCCTGAATAGGTTGTAAATAGGCCAATTTTACACCATTTTTAGCCTCTTAATCGAATTTGCTCGAAAATGAAATCGAAATTAAAAAAACTGCTTCCTACATTTTTTGCGCCTTGAAAGGGCACACTCTTTGAGTCATATAATTTTTCAAAAAAATAATATCTGTTTATGAAGATCGTAAATAACTGTCAAAATTGTAGTTTTTGGTAAAATTATGCCACTTCCGGTGCCGACAGATAACACTTTCGGTAATAAAAAAAACGACAATTGATACAACGAAGCATATGAACTTTGTTTTATACAAATCGAACAATAAAAAATTAATCTAGGACTGAAAAACTGAATTAGCCAATGGCGGCCAAGGTAAATTACTGAGACAAAATTTTTAAACATTTTTGCACTAGTCAGATGACCCCATAATTCTGTGCACAATACGACTAAAAAATATTCATAAATAAAAAAGTTTTTTGTAAAATTTTAAATTTTCGAAATTTGGCGCCTAATATCTTCGAAGATTTGCCGAAAATCAAAAATCGAAAGTAGCGTAGCTATGTGCCCTGTCTCAGGCTATGCCAAAATGTATCGAAAGTTAAAATCCAATGATTATTGTTAAAATTACTGCAATATTTTTAAAAACGATAACTTCGGTGATTTCGGACATTTCGCATTGTCGCAGAACGTTCAAAATAGCTTTATCCTCTAAGTCACACCCACTTTCCCAGTAAAACCGAAGAAATCGTAACGATGCGACACGTAGTTGCTGAGATCTATTCAAATTGGAATCTGAATAATAATAATAATAATAATAATAAGAATAATAATTTTAACAAAAACAATAGTGTTTCACACAAGCTACGCAGTGTGAAACCCTAATAATTTTAACAAAAACAATAGTGTTTCACACAAGCTACGCAGTGTGAAACCCTAATAAACGAATGTAGGGTTATAAAACAGACTAAATGATCTAGTCTCATTTATAATATCATTAATTCATTTTATAAAGAGGACAGAATCTCGTTTAACGAGGGCTGGTCACAATTTCTATTAATGGAAGCCATCATTAACCCTTTAGTATCACCTGGTTCACGTAACATGTAAATATTGACCACCCAAGTTCCCTTCACAATCTAACCTTGTGGGTTTTCTCCAGGTCATCTGGTTTCCTCCCACTGCTAAAGATGCCTATGTCCAAGCAAACTATTACTAACTATTTAAGTGGAGGTTACCCCCACCCCCTCCCTCTCAACTTATTGATCTGATAGAGACTGCAAGCAAATTATTGAAGTATAATTGAACCCAGGCCCGTAGCCAGCTAAAGCAGTGAAGCTTTTAGGCGGGGCACAGTCTACTTTTAGAGTTACGGTCGCCAAATTTTCTTTCGGGGGGACGAAACATTTCTTAAGGCTACAGGCCTCATTGAACCATCCGTTACTTAGTCCAGAAATGATCTAGTTTGTGTCTGAGTTTATAACAAACCCCATTTCCCTCTCTCCCTTCCCGTTCCCCACTGAACTTACTGATCTGACAGAGACTGTGACTGGTCTGTGACGCCGATGATTGTGAACCAGACGCGTTGTCATCCATATACCAGGCATGATACGATAATGCAAAACATTGGTTTAAATCTTTTAAACAGCTTGTCTTCTCTAGCAGACGTTTATACCACACCTGACACCAGTCATTCGTGGGAAACGAACACCTGTAATACAGAAAATAGAATAAGGTTTTAAATTATCGCTCACGTTTGAAAATAACGATTCTAATATTCAACTAGAACAAGTTATGAAATGGAGTTTAACATCCTACTTTTTTGCTCCAACCGGACTAATGATGGATACTTTTTTTCTACCAACAACACTAATGTCTACTCTTATTTCGAATTCCAACTGTCAGTGGTTCTGGTCCATGCACACATGCTTGTTTTTTGTTCAATCCAAAAGACAAGATCAATCAAATAGCCTATCTCTGCTTAGTTTGAGCAGAAAATGTTCATTATCGACCTCAAACAAGGAATTCCTCCTGCACCAAGTTTGAAGATTTAAATTCAATTAAAGCAGAGTTAGAGTTACTGTGTTGGGTTTTTTATAAACAATATTCTTATTCAGAATGTCTGAATGGGATTGGGGAATACGCATAACCTATGTATTCACACATGGTACAATGGGCAGATAAACAATCCAATTTTAATAGTCTCCTGGTTTCTAATTTCTTCAAAGGATGGGCGGCAACAATGTCACAAATAATAGTGCAATATCTCATGTTTGAGAATTTTAAAAATCTGAACGTGATATACATGTATAAAGTGTAATCAATAAGTATAAATAATAAGTAGTATGGAATGTGAAACATCTGGGGTTAGGTTTCTAACAGATCAATACATAGACGTACAGAATGTAGAACAATTTGTTTACATGTAAATAAACAATATTCTACACTTCACCATTCACTTAGCCTCTGTCAAATAACTAAATAAGATCAACAGTAATTCAAACCTTAAATCAAGTGACCTTTAAGAGACTACAGTGTAAAATCAGTTTGTACAATGACTGTCCTATTTAACTGTCATCCATAACGTAACATAGCTACGCAATTAATATACACCATACAACACCAGAACAAGCAGAACTTTTAATGAAATGAAACAGGGGTTAAAGATACATTCCCGGGTACAAACTGAGTGATTTGATGATATATTAGATCTAAAACATATTCAAACTAATTTGTATTATAATTTTGCTTCATATCTTTCTCAAAACATTGTCTAACTCTCCATAAACTTTATCAACATGTTCACAAAGGGCACGTCAGGCGTGTAGATATTCCTAATCGTCAGGCCGTAGATTAGGAGAACCCTTGCTTTTTCAGGGAATCCAGTATTTTTCTAGTAAGATTGGATATCTCTACTTTCCCTATACCAAAACTGCCATACTTTTATAGACAATAACAACCCGATAAATACTTTTCTGGGAACCTATCTTTAATGTCTCACTTTTCTGGGAACCTATCTTTAATGTCTCACTTTTCTGCACCAACTGGGCTAATGAAAATCATTGTTAAAAGATGGATAGAATTATTAAAGACAATATCAGTCACATTAAGATAATTAACCGTAAATTTATTCTGTTAAAATACCCATCTTTCACGACATCATACAGTCTGCTACATGTATAAAGAAGGGAAATTTTGCCTAGACAACAATTAGGTGATAAACACTGTGTGTTTCGCATTTAGGGGGGTGTTATTGTCCAATAGACAACACCCCTTTAAATGCAAAACAGAAAGTGTTTATCGACATTGTAACATGCTTTATTAGAATTTTAAAAGACAATACTAAAACAGAGGGGGTGTTATTGTCCAATAGACAGTGTGTAATTGACCAATCAGAATGCAGGATTAACCCGTGGCGTAAGCCTGTTACGATGACTGTTTACTCTTTATTTGAATTCCAACTGTCAAGGTTCTTTTACGTGCACACCAAAGTTTAAACCAGTTGGTGTCTTCTTGGTTGCAATTTTGATTGGGTTCCCCCACAGTACTCAGATTAATAGGGTTGCTCCATAGAGCTCAGGTAAAATAGTTTATTTCTTAATATAAATATTCTCATTTGCAGCGCTCAAGATATCGAGTGACACTAACGAGCAATCATCACATGTCCAATCAAATCTGATTGACCAACTTCAGAATAACAATATTCTGAGTCGCAGTGCAGGGGCCTCGGTGGTTCAGTGAGTAAGACCTTGGTTCGCTAACCCGGAGATCAAATGGTCGATATGTAGAAAGTTTATCAAGATTTTTTGACATGGTTCCACTTGTCAGTGGTGCAGGGGCGAGAGGGCCTGGCAACCGACAATGTGTTATCGTTCAGCGGAGACGAGGTAATGAGGCCTTGTGTTAACACTGGTGTGCATGTAAAAGAACCCTTGACAGTTAAAATTTGAAATAAGAGTAGTTTGTAGTGCCAATGTCTGGCCATATTTTCCTAATAGCAAACTGTAAGACGTACGCACGTCTTCATTAGCCCAGTCAGAGCAGAGCAGTAGGACATTAAACCCCATTTCATTTCATTTCATTTTAGTACCTCCTGGTGATTCTATTAAATAACGAACATACCTGATTGTTGTAGCATCTTTACATGATATCACGATGTAGAATATTTCTCTCGTATCAACGCCATCAATCAAACCAAGCGGTATATTCACAAACCACTTCTTCGCCCGTATCAACAGCCGATAGTTAGAAAGGGCAATAACTCCATCTGATACTCGACCAAGAAACTCCACAGATTCTCCATGGAGAGTCGGAAACGGAACAACAAGACCCTCATCATCACAAACAGGATTCTTCTTGGGAAAAAGTTCTGCTTCCGTGCAGACTTCAAAACTGTGAGGTTCGGCCTGAGTATTAGTCTGCAATATAAAATTATAATTTATAACTCAATATTAAAATAATCACATTTTGTTTTTCAAGGCTGTTAATTGTAAATAACTGCTGCCAATAAAACATTTTGAATAGCCATTTGTAAAGAAGACGACAATGTGTCAACATAAAAATTATTTCTGACGTTTTGCTTTCATTCACTGCATATAACCAGACACGTAATTCAGGGGGAATATTACTGGCATGATTTTAAACAGGTACGGGTCAACACGCTTTCATTCTATTGTATTTACAAAAACACGTAATTTTGTGGGATATTACTGACATAAATTTGAATACCGAAAAAAAGTGAAGTGCACTTGGATTTGAATATTATTTTGAAAAGTGATTTTCAATTGTGGTCTGACTCTCTAACTACTTAAATAACAATAAGAATTATGTCTCTTAATTTTCGTTAAAAATGTCAGACGGAAAAGTTTTGAATTAGCAACACTGAGTTAAAGACTTCTGGGCCCTTTTTCTCCAAATTTTTACTAAAGATAAAATCCAAATTTTAGTCGATCCTTCAATTTTGATTTGCTAAGCACTTAAATCAGTCTAATATTATCCAATCAAATTACTAAAATTTGGATTTTATCTTACTTAAAATTTTGTGAAACAGGCCCCAGATCATTGTATTTGAAGGGCTGGGGAATCCCTCATAAGCTATATTATTGTGAAAAGCCCAAAGATGGTTCAAATCCATGGAGTACCTACAAAGATATAGTTTGAAAATTTATCAATATTTGCTATTCTCTCTGGATTATATTACATACGATATAGTCAGACGGGCCAATTTTTAAAACAACTTAAATCCAGCCTGAGGAATTACATGTACATGTATCTACTGTTGATAATTTGATTTTTTTAAATAATCAAATTGAATACACATGCAGATAAGAATAACAATAACAACACGCAACTGTTTTTGTTTGCCTTCTAATAGGAAATATCCGATAATATTCATTCTAATTCAGACAGAGAGACTATATTGATTCTAAAAATTCTCAAACTCTAGAAATAGATTTTCAAAATTGATTTGAATATTTAAATTGTATTCAAATAACGATTTAGAAATGAAATGGGGTTCCGGGTATAACATCCTTTTTTACTGCCAACAGCAATCAAGGTAATATTCGAATTGTGATTGAATAATGATTTATGTTATTTGAATTGTGATTGAATAATGATTTATGTTATTTGAATAGTGTCTGAAGTCTGAACGACTGGACAGTTGTCCTTGTCAGACTCGCTGTCCCGCACCACTGACAAGAGGGAAACTACGTCTGAAAATCCTGATGAACATTTTTGGCCAAAACTGGAAGTGAATCGTCAACCTGACGGCTAGCGAGCCAGCACCTTATCCACTGTGGCTCAAAATCGTAAAATAAACATTCTGTGCATTCATATAATAATAAAACAAACACCAATAATATCATTTTAATTTCATACGGTTATCAATTATTAAGATCTTCCTAGAAATGACAGAACTTTAATCAGACCTTATCTCGTAAATTGTAAGATTGTTGATAAGAACAAAATAAAACTCTCATCACATTAGGTCATCAAGATCTTACAATGTCACATTTATATAAACATGTAGAGAAGAATTTTCTGCTGAACTGTCATTTTACTAACATGTAGGCCTAAGATGACTCAGTTATCAACATCCTTGTGCTCCAAAAACAATGTCCAATTTATTTCCACTGACAAACTCAAAATCCAGAAATGTCTAATTAGCAAAATGCACAGCTGCTTACCAGGATGTTGGCTGAAAAAATTCCTCAACATCTTCTGGTATGGTATATTATATACTCTTGAAGGACACACTGGCAACCACGACAAAGAATCCTTGACAGTTGGTATTATTATAAATAAAGGTAGATCACAGTGTCGAATTGTCAAACTTTCCTTCATGTAGCACACTATATGGCATATATATACCTATTTTCATTCGCCCAGTGGGACATTAAACAGCCTAGATTAGTTAATAAAGATCCCTTAAAAAGGGACACTATGGAAGATAAGTTTAAGAGTTGACTGTTCTCGTCATAATTGTTAATAAACAGATAACCAACATAAAGAGAATATGCTGAAGAATCCAGTCAAATTGCTCAAATCTTTAAAGGTACCTTGATGTTAGGGATCATCATTACCAAAGTCAGTACAATAAAAAACAAAATCTTGAGCATCCATTTTGACGGCAAAATAAATTCAAAACCCAGTAAATATTGCAGGCTAGCGGTGACATCGAGAGTTGTTTATGCATTTCTGGATAAATTAATTATCAATTTAGATAACATTTCAGGCCTAAAGAAAGACCTGCAATACACAGATTTTATAGCTCTTGCATAGTGTATATTAAATTCACTGTTTAAAAACTCATAAGACATCATGGCTGTATTTTTGACGCCATGTAACTATTACCAATGCTTAGTTCAAATAGTATTCTCAAAATAGCAGTCTGCAGATTAGGCAGGTATGAGTTCCATTTAGGGTAGCCTTCAGGAAATTTGGTTCTAAATATATTCATAAAGGAATGACAGCTTTTAGAAATTTACTTTTATAAAATGAAATGGGGACTAACGTGCTACTGTTTTCGTCCGACTGGGTTATATGCCACACAGTGGGCTATGTGGGAAATTTTGCTCTGACTGCGGCACTATGGGCTACTCTTATATCGCATACCAACTGTCAGGGATCTTTTACATGAGACCTTGGGTTTTTTTCCCATCCAAACCATTGGGCAACTGCATGTCCTGACAGGCTCTCCATCTGCATCACTGACACGGCAAAACAACGCTGGAAAATCGTGATGAACATTACGTGACCTCTAGGAGTGTGAGCAAGCATCTAACCCACTTAACCATTGTACTCAATCGACATTTAGGTGATTTAGCTCTTGAATAACGTCTGTTTAAGAAACTAATCGTTGTCCCAGTTTTATCTCTCAATCTATCTGTGCATTATGACAGTTGTTTCAATGTACTGGAAACCCTTGGGGAAGTTTATACTAGCCCCTGGCAACCATTGACATCCAGCCTTACTGAGTACGATACATGTATCACTAAAATGATCAATGTGCCGATATATTCAGAGCGAAGGTTAAATCGACATGTATTTGATATATCACACTGCTAAAGACCCCTATGTGCAAGCGAATTATTGAAATAAAATTAAAACCATATGTTAGTCCCAAAATGACCTAGTTGGTGTCGAGTGGACGTTAAACCCCATTTCTCTATCTCTGTCTTATTTTATATATTATAACCTTCTAAAATCTATCCAAGATTCCTTTCAAAAAGATAAATGTAACACCCCCTCACACACACACCCTGCACTTCCCCCCCCCCCCTACCGGTAAATGTATAAATTGCTTGCAGACAGTTTCAATACACAAGACATTTTTTTTCTCACTAACAATTCAATTACCCTAATCATTTAGCTTACACAAGTTCTTACTTAATAACTGACATGTTCACTTAAATTGTCACGACAACTACATAACAACTAAAAACATAGATTTAACGATAATCTAGACAAATTGCCTATCAACTAACATTAAACAGACATCGTTCAATATCACTGTCTATCACAGTGAACGTAACTAATCCACACGCCAGTCTTGAAACACTCAGCTCGCCAATCTATGCTATGTCAATGTGACACATATCTTAACACTGAAGTGACAAGGTTTACTGGTGCCTTTAAACATCTAGAGAGTGAAAATAGGTCAACTTGTCGATATGTAATGTAATAGAAAACATATTGCATGTATTTTTAACACAGGTTTAAATTTATAATTTTTACACGACCATTTTAAATAAAAGCCATAAGAAAAGGCCAAGGACATGAGGGAGTTCCTGTGTATTGTTGATCTAACAGTCTCTCTAGCCTCGAGTCAAGGTTACCTTTAAAAAGGGCCTTGATATATCATTGATGTTTATTTTACAAGTGGGTTATCTAGGCCAGGATATTATGTGTAGTTATAAGTAGAGTCGTGGATCTCAATTGTAGTAAAATTGTTAAATCAACAATATCTATGTATATACATGTACTCCCGGTCTCAGTAACCCAATAACAACACATGCAGATTATCCACATTAATCCATGTCTCAAAGTATGTGTAACCATGTATGATTTGCATTTTCCAGAAAATATAAAATTTCTCACAGCTTAATGCATGCTAATACATACTCAGATGGATTATTCAACATTTTATTAAACATGCATTATGCAACAGCTAAATCTGTCTATTACAGGTCTTTCTTTAGGTCTGAAATTATTACCTAGACAATTTATTGATATTAAAAGACCATAATCAGTTCTCAATGTCATCGGAGGGATCTGATTTTAAGTAGATTAGAATGATTTAATTTACAATTGAAGAAACAAGGCAAAGACTCATATGACCAGAAAGGTGGTTATTATCAATGCACGCATCTTGTTCAATAAAATCATTTTGTATTCAGTCGTTGTTTTTTGTATTTCAGAGGAGAGAGTGATTTAGAAATTAAGGAGAGTGATCTGATATTAAGGAGAGTGATTAGTAGATAAACCCCCAATGACTTTGTACAGGAGAGTGATTTTCAATTTTAAGGGGAGGGAAAAAAAACTCCCCTCGGTCGACATTCAGGTGTGCTGTAGGCGCTCGAGAGCGATCACTCGCCTTAAAAAACAATGACTGTGTATTATAATCTATTTTTGAAATATAACGGGAACAGCCAGCTCTGTATCTAAAACTTACATAATGCCCTTTAATCATTACTTGTAAAATGAAATGAAATGGGGTTAAGCGTCCTACTATTCTGCTCCAACTGGGGTATACGTCATACAGTGTGCTATGAGGGAAATTTTGCCCAGGCAGCAGTGCTACGACCTACTCTTATATCGAATTCCAACTGCCAAGGGATCTTTTACATGCACACCAATGTGTACATGGGACCTCACAGCTCTTCTTGTCAGACCCCCTGGCTGCATCACTGACAAGGGGAAACCACACCGGAATAATTATTACTTGTTGATGAAGCCTTATTTTTTTTAGCTAAATATAGCCCTTTATAAAATTTTTGCTATTCTAATAAACATTGTCAAATACAACTGGGCGGAACGTAAATGATTTCCAAAAGTTGAACATGACTAGAGATTATGAATGGTGATGATAATCTTTCCCTTAGAGGTCACACTATTTGTGTTTCATGTTTGGGTATCTAGCAACATAGAAATAAGATGTAGGCTACTTTTTCATAAACAAATTGTTAATTTACAGAATTTTTATTTGTAAACTAGTGTGGTTTAATAACATTTTAAATTCGTGCTGAGGTCTGCATAACTGAATGATTTCCATGAACCGTGTCCTTTTAAGTCCTTCTATGCAAAAACTCAACACTTTCCGAATGACACAAATTGAGGACTGAATACTCTGATTGACATAAAACTTAAATGTTTGAAGTTTCTAGCATAAATCTGTAATATTTAAAATGTTTTTCCGCTGTCAGATTGTCATGATATGGTAGATTTAAGATAAAAATGAAAGCAACCTACTCATGCGTACAACTTGGGTAGTAAATAAGTATTATTATACTACTGTCTTCTATAAGCTTTATATTTAGATATACAATATAGTGGATCTAACAAAGAGAGAGAGAAATGGGGTTTAATGTCCACTCGACACAAACTAGGTCATTTCGGGACTAACATATGGTTTAATTTTATTTCAATAATTTTCTAGAGCGTAGGGGTCTTTAGCAGTGGGAGGAAACAGGAAGACTTGGAGAAAACCCACAAGATTGGACAGCTGACCAACCGAGGATTCGAAACCACGCCAGTTGACTCAATGACAGGCTTTATGATACAGCGCTCACATGCTAACCATTCAACCATCCAACCCTCTACCAAACAAAAAGTGAGAGAGAGAGCAGCAATAAAAACAACCCAGGGAGGGGGAGAGAGAGAGAGAGAATCTAACATTATATGAGAGAAATTAGGCATTTCGGGGGTAACATATCATTCAATTATCATTATCTGTGGAAGGAAACCGAAGGACACATGAATAACCCATGTGGTTGGACAAGCAACCCTAACCCATGTCACATACATGTACTTGACTAAATGACAGACCTTCTGATCTAACGTACAAACGGAAAACGACTTGGCTTCCCCGACAAAGAACACACGGAAAACAACTTAGCCTCCCCGACAAAGAACACACGGAAAACGACTTGGCCACACGACAAAGAACACACGGAAAACGACTTGGCCACAAGACAAAAAACAGTTACAATACATAGAATCAATCTGAAAGTTACTGAATTATTGTAACATGCTTCAAAGTAACCCCTGCGTTTTGATTGGTCAATTAGACACTGTCTATTGGACAATAACACCCCTCTGTTTTAGTAATGTCTTTTAAAATCCTAAAAAAGCATGTTACAATGTCATTAAACACTTCCTGTTTCGCATTTAGAAGGGTGTTATTGTCCAATAGAAACGTCAATTGACCTTAAAACAGACGAAGTATTTTCTCATAACTGTTTACCGTTAAACAAAAACAAGCTTGGGTATGTCTGGGACAACCATGTGGTTTCCTCCCAACTTCATCAACTTGTAGTCATCAAGACTGATTCCAGTCACATACAAAAGAGAATGTTAATTCCAACGATTCTTGTTAAGATGCAGCTAATAACGATAGACAGCCTGTATTAAACTCGAACAGTGGGGTAAAAATCTATCATGCATTACCACCCATTTCAACAAATCTATAGAGATTCTTTACGAGTAAACACATTTATATAAAACTGCTGAGTAGTAACTTTTGCCAAATTCTTTGTCTGTTCAAAAGAAAACATCTTCTTTTTCTTGTTTACAATTCATACAAAGATAAAATAAATAAGAAAATAATTGACTTACCATTATGATAGAATGTTGTGAGAGATCGTCAGTCTCGTCACTCCAACTTATATATTGAAATATACCTGTAAAAAATAAAACACATCAATTAATTCTTTAACAGATAGAAATAGTATCGGGTTTAACATCCTACTCTTCTACGCCGATTGAGTAAACAGGCGTGGTTTCGAATCCCCGGTTGTACGTGACAAGGAGTAAGGTCGCCTGTCCAACCTCGTGGGTTTTCTCTAGGTGCTCTGGATTCGTCCCACTGCTAAAGAGCCATACGCGCAAGCGAGTTATTGAAATAAAATTGAACCATGTTAGTCCCGAAATTACCTAGTTTGTGTCGAGACGATGTTAAACCCCATTTCCCCCCCCCCCAACTGAGCTAATAAAGATGGTCACAAGTAGTGTGCTATGCGTATGAGGGAATTTTGCCTGGACAGCAATGCTACAACAGTCTACTCTTTTTATCAAACTCCACTGTCAAGGGGTCTTTTACGTGCATGCCAATGTGTACCTGGTACCTCTTTTTTTTGTTCTATTCAAACAACTAGACAGTGGTCCTTGATAGACCATCTGTCTTGCACAACACCAGATAATCAGGAGTACATTATTAATCTGTAGACCTACACATCCTATTCACCTGTATATATACAATCAGTCGATTGTATATATACAGGTTTGTAAGGTAATGCACAGGTAAGGCAAATATTTACAATATATCCGGTCATATACAATATATTCACAGTTTGATCTACATGTACAGAATCAATTATATTTACTTTATACGGGGAAGTTTATTTAATGCCATCACCCAAGCAACAATCCGTAGATAATTATGATCATAATAGTTGCTGGCTTATAAATCAGTGGTGGCATTAAGATTTTACTGAATGATCAAGGGCCACAACTCTGGCAGCCCTGATAAAGGACCACAACTCCGGCAGTCATTATCGGATAAATATTAGTAGGCTGCTTGATCTCATGACATTAAACCCTGTGTATAAATTTAGAGCATTGATAAGCAATTTTGCAGATGCCTGAAAAACGACCACATTTCTATGTGGGTGTATAAAGATGACTATAGTATTGTGATAACAGCGAGATAAATGAAAAGGGGTTTAATATCCTATTATTCTGCTCCGAACTGCACAGGGATATAAACATTATTACATTTCCGTATTTTTAAGGAAGAGAAGGTCATTCATCTAATTTCATTTCCAGGCAGTATAGATAGTAAGGAAACTCTAATTACTAATTTCTTAACACATCTGCTTTCTTGTATCAACAAATAATAGGAACAACAGTCACTTCAATTTCTAATCAATACAAAAATTGATTTCAGATAAGACACTGTAGTAACAAACTGACAGGACGCATTAATAATCTAGCTGTCACACATATTACCACCAAAAACAAATACTGTCTGATAAAGAATCAGAGAAAACGTATTTTTGGGTGATCTACAACGCAACAATGAGAAAGAGAGGGACAGAGAGAGAAATGAGGTTTTTGAACAGGCAACCCCACTTCTTGTGACTTACAACCAGGGATTCAAAACCACGGCAGTTGACTCAATGACAGGCTTTATAATACAGCGCACATGCTAACCATTCGGCCATCCACCCCCCCACCCCCGAATGAGAGTGAAAATAGTAGTTTAACATCCTCTCTGGACAAACATATACAATATGTGACGAGTTAACCGGAACACTCAAGAAAATCCATGATGTTGGACAGGTACAAATCACAGGATTTAATCACGGAATAGAAATCACACCAATCGACTCAATAACAGATCCTATGCTCTAAATCTTATGCAATAGACCACTAGACCATTCAAAATAAAGATGAGATGTTGTATACTTGCTAAAACCTCACCATGCACTTTTCATTATCATATCTCTTGTGTTTTTATCAGTAAATATAAACATCAGTGAGTTAGTATTGTAAATTGTAAACATTAGTAATAGTATATATATCTATACAACATTAGTGAGTTAGTATCAGTACTCATAAACATTAGTAAATATATACAACATTAGTGAGTTAGTATCGGTACTCATAAACATTAGTAAATATATACAACATTAGTGAGTTAGTATCGGTACTCATAAACATTAGTAAATATATACAACATTAGTGAGTTAGTATCAGTAATTATAAACATTAGTAAATATATACAACATTAGTGAGTTAGTATCGGTACTCATAAACATTAGTAAATATATACAACATTAGTGAGTTATTATCTATACTCATAAACATTAGTAAATATATACAACATTAGTGAGTTATTATCGGTACTCATAAACATTAGTAAATTTACACAACATTAGTGAGTTAGTATCGGTACTAATAAAGTATAGACATTAGTAAATATATACAACATTACTGAGTTAGTATCGGTACTCATAAAACATTAACATACAACATTAGTGAGTTAGTCTGATCTGATGAAACAACTAATAAACATGTATCTTCTTTCATAATATATCAGAATGTCACCTATATCTTTTATACTTATATGTCAACATTGTCACTACACCATTACCGCAACTGTTTAACCTGGGGGAATTGAATCCATGCCAGTTGATTCAATGACAGACATTATGATACAACGCACCTCCCCCACCCCACCCCTTAATAAATCAGGGGCCTATTTCACGAAATTTTAACCAAGATAAGATCCCAATTTTAGTAATTTGATTGGATAATATTAGATTGATTTTAGTGCTTAGCCAATCAAAATTGAAGTATCTACTAAAATTGGATTTTATCTTTTAAGTTAAAATTTCGTGAAACAGTGTCCTGGTGTTTAATATCTTCTGTTCTGCACCAACCAGGCTAAGAGTCACTTCCTAACCTGGAGGTTATGTGTTCAAGCAGGGTGTTGGATCGGAAAGTTTATCAGGATTTTCTGGGTAGTCGTCCGGATGAGACAAAAACTGAGGTTGAAATTTGAGGTCTTGAAATAAGGCACCTGTCACAGACACTGCAGGCTTTGTCAGACATAATTCCTCTTGAGCCTGTCATTATGTTTGACATGCATTTGCTGTTTTTCATCAGAAGCCTTATTGATAATTTCAATACATATGTCCGACAATTCAGTTTCTCAGTTTCACTACAACAATCATTATTATTAGACCTGATCGGAATCTGTAGAAACTGCTTCTTCCTTAGGGTTTAACATCCACTCCATCAAAGGTGATATTGCATACAAATCTTATTTTTAGTCTATTCAGCACTTGCGGCTGGTCTGTCGCAGGGAAACTGGAGTACCCACAGTATACCACCAAAGTCAAGGCAAGGCCACATACGCTCACATCAAGGATTAAGCCATGACTACAAGGCTTGCAAGCAAGAGGTGACTGTCCGGTTTCCACTAAAACAATTTGATGTCACAAAGGAATAGGCGTACTTAAAATCAGGCTGCAGGTCTACACTTATATACATATAATAGTTTGCTATTGACATAACAAAGGAACAGTATACTAAGATAAAATAATAAGATAAAAGATTTATATATGTACCTTGATGTAAGCTATCTAAACTTTTAGCCTTATTAATTAATATAGTTTATAATATAGAACTAATCTTTGATTACAGAGTGTGTAATAAGCTAACTATGTGATAAACGTTCGCTGTCATCGTCAATATGTAAATTAAATAGACAGGATATTAACAAGATAAGAGAGAGAAATGATTATATTATATTTACAGATATGTATCTATCTCGGTTTGTTATTGCTACATACTAAATATATAACTGACCTTAGAGGACCTCAGCTTATTTATTTCATGGTGCTGTGATTCAGTGATCTATATACACAGCACAAGGTACAGTGTAGCAAGAACGGTGCCAAAAATCATAATGGACCACAGTGCCCAATCAACAATAAGAGAAATTAGTTATACGTGTAATTAAAGCTAAGAATAATGTACATGTATCGTTAAAAATTTACAAATTACAAATAAATTTGATTGTTTGTAGGGTATTTTTTTGGATTACTGGTGGTGTGCTTTGAGGTACAAAAGATTTCTTCATCAAGTGGGGGGTTTGATGGACAAATGATATCATAAGGTCTGTCATTGAGTCAACTGGCGTGGTTTCAATTCCCTGGGTGTATGTGACAAGGAGCAGGGTCACCTGTCAAACCTCATGGGCTTTCTCAGGTTCCGACTCCTTTACGCAAGGCAAGCGAATTATTGATATACAATTGGACCATATGATAGTCCCAAAATGACCTAGTTTGTGTCGAGGGGACCCTAAACCCCATTATCATCTCTTCATCACAAGGTCAGGTTTTTTTTCTTTTCCTCTGGTGTGTATTCTCTGGGACATTATGTAACAATCGACTTTCTCTTTCATTTCAATCTACACAAAAGCTTATTTTCTCTGGGAATATGCACTCAACAGAACTCTACCAAAAAAGCTTACTTATAATTACTTGCTACCTGGATATAATAATAGCTTCCTGCTAAATTAAATATATCATTACTTGCTTTACTACTTTGATATGAGCTTACTGAGCAATTTCATATCATTTCAGAATGCATAATTTAATTGCTAATTTTAGCAACAGGAGAAAAACAGGAGTAATACTAATGGTTGACACGAAATATATATCCTTAGCTTTTATTTCAAATTTAAACATGATAATCTTTAGCGATATCCACCATTCACAGATTTACATGTAAGACTGAAGCAGGAAATATGACAGTTCTTTGGTGGCCACTCCTAAACTGACTGAAGGATTCAAGAAAGAAAATAAGCTTACATTGTCATACATGTATAATAAAGTATAAGCTTAGTGAATTAATAAATACAAATATTTCATTTGATTTCATTCACCGTCAGACAGCAACTTGGCATGTCGAGTTTTACATTGTCATACATGTATAATAAAGTATAAGCTTAGTGAATTAACAAACACAAATATTTCATTTGATTTCATTCACCGTCAGACAGCAACTTGGCATGACGAGTTTTACATTTACGCATTACATTGTTTTCTAAATTTTAATCTTCAAAACTGAATTTGACTTTGTTCTTTTTTAGTGTGGGCTTACGGTACGAGCTATAAATAATAATAATATTTTATAAGTATCATACTTTATTTTGAAAAAGGTAGAAAATTAGGCCAATGACAGAATATAAATATACTGAATTGACACAAGTCATAATATAATGTCAATGTCATATCCAAGCCAACTTAACTTATACTTATTCAATAGTTAAAAATATGACTGACAATGACTGAGTCACTTCATTACGCAACAAAACAAAACACTGTCCTAAACACAAGGGCTGGCAGTTATTATGACCACAGGTACACCAAAATGAGCTAGGTTTAATGAAGTGTAGACTGTAGACCTAACCCAACAGAAATGTTAGTCGGTAATGTGAATCACTCAAGCATGAGAATTCAGCTGTCAAACACAAACCCAGTTTCAATCCCTATTTGTTACATGATATAAAGCGACAGAATATTTTACAATGTACGACACTAATTCCCTCTAATTTTTTCAAATTATTACCGTTAAAAAAATATATGAATAGCTTGATCTTGATATATTTCACCTTGGAATCCGTCAACAACTGTCTAATATCATTTGCCACTCTGGCAGTTTCGTTTCTGGTGTTCATAAAAATAAAACGTACACATACATGTTATCATTAATAACTACAAAACTTACCAATAGAATTTCATATAATTTATATGTATATTTAGAAGATGATCTATGGTCCCATATTCCGGCATTGAACATTTACCAAAGTGTCCATCTTACATATAATTTACAATCATTCCGAGAAACCCTTTTCCGGTTGCAGGTCCCAAAGATGGCGGTATAGAATGTCAACAGAGCAAATGACGTCATGTCGGGGGAGGCGTCATATGACCAGGGTGAAGGTCATTTGTAACTCGTCAAAACAAAGCAAATTAAACGAAAGTAGAACGATTCATTAGAAAATGTTTAACGGGATTTGATATTTTAAAAAATGTCGCATTATATCAAAACATTTACAAGTGTAGAGCCCCCCTCCCCCCCACAAAAAAAACCCCAGATAGACTAGTTACCGTTATTTCTTTGGATAATTATAGTCAATTTAAATTGTGTCCGAGGACGAAGGCTAGGCCTACAGTAGGCTACAACCCTTCGAAAAATTATACAATTGTTTTCAAAAGACATAAACACATCAAAATTATCCCCGTGTGCTCTGAGAATGGGTGCATTTCAAACCTTAAATTATTTAAAATAATTAATTGCAAGGTTTCTTGAAAAATAATCATTTGGAGGAAAGGGCCCTATTGCATCACATGTTTCTTTACAGCCCCCTGTCATAGAAAAGTACAAATAAAAGTAGGCCTAGTTCGAACCGATGCGTGAAATGTCCTTTTAATTTCTTAGTGTTAAAATGCGAATGTTATACGCAGTCATATTTTAGAAAATGACAAGTTCTAGGCGGTAGCATTTGAGAAAAAGACAAATGAAAAGTTCTAGGCAGTCATATTTGCAGGCGTGGATCCAAGATTTTTTGCAGGGGGGGGGGTCTAGGTTTGATAATTGCTTAACTAATTGGGCTCAGCCGATTAATTTGGTAAATTAGATTCAATTTGGTTCATTCTGACGTATTTCCGGAAGGTAAATTCCAAAATTACAGGTCTAAATCGCCAATAAAATCGCATAAAAATTTGTCAAGCCTGAGCAGGGGGGGGGGGGGGCGGACCCCCTGGACCCCCCTCTGGATCCGCGCCTGATTTGAGAAAATGAGAAGTTCTGGGCAGCCATAATATTTTTAAAAATGGGTAAGATAGGCCTACAACCTTTTCTGCGTTTTCGGTATTATGTTGTTCTGCGTTTTTCTGTCTTTACGTAGACGACTTAGTTTTATAATGCCACCCTTTCGATTTTCCGAAGTCACGGTCGCCAAGTGGATAGACTTGGAGATCACAAAATCGCTCCCGGTGTTGCCCGAGAAAGTTCATCGGGATTTTTCGGCAGGGGGCCTGACAACTGTCTAGTCATTCGGATGGTACAAAAAACTGAGGTACCGTGTACACATTTGCGTGCACGTAAAAAATCCCTTGGCAGTTGGAATTCGATGTAAGAGTAGGCCGTAGCGCCGCTGTCCGGACAGAAACTTATCCTCATTACACTGCAGTATGGCGTATCGGACGTTAAACAACATTTCATGTATCGATCTTTCTTTGATACATCCAAAATATTTTCCAATTTATGCTTAAAGCCCCAATAACACTCTTGTTGTAACTGAAAAATATGTCCCAATCTTCATTCTGGTCAACAAATCGTATTTTTTTTTAGAATATTCCAATTAAATGATGATATAAATTTCATCTTAACACACCTATTTTGAAAAATTGGAAAAATTCAACCAATTGATTTGAAAAGTCTAACGTAAACCTTTTCAAATGTGACTTGGATTTTAAAATATTTTCGAACCCTCTGGACAAGTGAAATAGTACGGGTAGGACACTTACACATCTAGTACTTAGAATAAGGGTATTATTTATTTTCTGGAGCTACCAAGCCAGCAAGAATGTTATTGTCCCTTTAACTTCGCTCGGTATTTTATCGACCCATTCTATAAATCCCTTTTCATTAAACTGCTTGAATAACAGTCTGGTTATTATGTAGTTCCTTTTGGAACTGTCTTTGAACGAACGATATCCGCTGACAGTTCCTATCCGGTCTCATATAGCTGCAGTATGAAAATACGGTCAAATACCGCTATTCCCCACCCCTATTCTCAGGCTGTTTTAGAACCGCTGTCGTCTATTTGTCACTACAATTCTTTATTTTCTACCAAAATGAATCATTTCTCACTATATTTGACACAAATTTATAATAATTCAACTCCATTTTCCAAAATAGCTTTTGAACAGAGGTGGGGAAGAAAGGTATTTCCATACTGCAGCTATATAAGGCCGGATAGGAACTATCAGTGGACATTGTCCGCTCAAAGACAGTTCCCTAAAATGAACTAGTTATGACGTTATTTTAAGCGTTTTGTTTCTTACTTATAACGTTCCCACCCACCCACACATAAATTAACGTTATGATATAGATATAATGGTTGTATAATTATAATAGTTTGAGGGTTGTGGGGGGGGGGGGGTATTTCATTCCGATTTGATTATGAGTATACATATATTTGCGCAGCGGTATCTGGTCGAGCGGTAGGTTACCCAATCCTCGACTGCAACGCCACAATGTTCTACGACTGCTCAATACCGGCCCTTATTTCTCCCGAGTGGCGACTTTGTGTGGACGTAAATAACTCTTTGCATGTGGATTTCGAAAACGTCACCGCCGGGGCCAATTAGTTTACACGTTTCGCTTTTCAGAATACATGTAGAGAGGAGAGAGATGAGTTTTAAAGTCCACTCGACACAAACTTGGTCATTTCGGGACTAACATAAGGTTCAATTTTTTTTTCAATAATTCGCATGTGCGAAGGGGTGTTGTGGGAGGAAACCGGAGGACCCGGAGAAACGCCACGAAGTCGGACAGGCGATCCTACTCCTTGTTGAGTACCTTCTGGGGGTCGAAACGAACAAGTTAATAACTCAATCATTAGGCCACCCAACCCCCTCGTTTGGATAAAACTCCATATAAACATAAAATTCCGAAGAAAGTAGCTTTCGTATATTAATGTTTTTGTTTCTCCGGTAAATGCTCAAGTAATTTATTTTATAAACTTTATCGGGCGCCACTTAGTTGGCTTTTAAGGCGGGGACTCGCCAACCTGGAGCTTCCGGGTTCTATCCTTGAGAGCCCCCCCCCCCCACGCCTTGATTTTCTAGCGTGGTTGTCTCTCATTAATCAGTACCAGATCTAAGGGGGTAGATGGCAAAGTGGGACAAATGTCCCGGGCCCCCCACATTTAGCCCCCTCCCCCATTCTGGATCACCCAAAATAATTTCACTAAAACAGAGTAAATGAAAACATCATAAGAGAAAGAGTCTGTTTCAAATTGTCAACGAATTCTAAACGTTATTGAAATCGCTGCCTAAATCGACTCAGATGCACTGAAATTAATTCTAATTTTAAAAATAATTCCTGGAGGAAAACACCCCACGCACTCAAGGGGGCGGAGTACATACGATCCGCGGTCAGTACGAACAATTTGAACAAACAACAATGGGGCCTCCGGCTCCGCACAGTAATTGGTTTGTCCCGGGCCCCCACAAGGTTACTCCGGTACTAGCTGTCATCAATGATGCAGCACGATGGCCTGACAAGTAACAGGGTTCGACTTGGGAGAAACAAGTAGACTGTGCTGCTGTGCATGAAAAATAACCCTTGATTATTTGAAATCAAAATACGAATAGACCATAGAGTAAGTACCGCTATTGAGACAAAATTGCGTATGTCCGTCTTCATTAACCACAGGTGCGTAAAAAAGTAGGCCGTTAATCGCTATTTCATTTATTTTAAAATATATCAATTAATTGTTTCAAAAGATGAAAACAAAATCTGAAAGCGAAAAGCACCCCGTAGTATAACTGGTAACATGTCAGGGCTATCTCTTGTCGTTTTATATAAATTTGACTTAAAACATGATAGCTTACTTACTAGAAAACATATTCACAGCATACAGTCACGCCCCCTTTCTCGGCTATATCGTATCCACCCGGGACAAAAACACATAAGATTGGGATGATCCCAGATAACACTCTTTTACAGTGCCAGTCCACCCAAAATAACTCCGATACTTCCTACAAGTCGACATTAAAAACTTAAATATTTCCGTGTCAGTTAAAATCATTATGATATTGTCCCCCACTAGGAACAATGACAGTTATTATTGTTCATGGCTGTATGTATGTTATGCTATATCGCATAATATCTTGTGATAAAGACTTGAATGACTATCAATATACTACATACACGATAATACTTATACCCACGCGTTACATTATAAATACACAATTCAAATATTTCCTGGTTAAAAAATATAAATCATAATCTACTACTTTCATATCGTCGAAGGCCGACAGACATACAATAAACAGAACTGTTTGAAGAAATTAAAAACATTTAAAAAATGTATTAAAATCCCATATATCTGTTTGGTTTTTTTTATTTTTAAAGCTTAGGTTTAGTGGCGGATCCCGGTGGGTGGTGGTTAAATGACAGTATAAAATATCCATTTATTATTCTGTTATGAAACGTAAACGGTTGTTTTGTTGGTCCTGGTAGTGATGGCTGATGAAATGAAATAGGGTTTTACGTCCTACGGTTCTACTCCTAAACTGGGCTAACGAAGACGGGTATACGCCATACAGTGTACTATCGAATTCCAACTGTCAACGGATCTTTTATGTGCACGACAATTTGTACACGGGACCTCGGTTTCCATCCCATCCGAAAGACTAGACAGTTGTCCCATTCAGGCCCTCCGTCTGTTATTTTCGGGTTCGGGAATCATCAATGTCATCCGATTACCGGAGGATAGATAGGCCTACCCCATCCCCATCCCACCCAATTCCTCCAAATATCCTGCGTGCTGCGTTCGCCACCGCTTATGTTTTATAGCCCTGTACCATCAGTGCGTTCATATCAGTCGAATCTTTATTCATGTTTTGTTGGGTTTTTTAAAAAAAAACAAAGAAAAACACACACACCAAAGACATTTCTTTAGAAAAATATTATTATTTATGTTGGTTGTGTTTGCGTATAATCGGATATTATGTTTTATAAAAGTTATATCTGGATGTAGGTTCGTTCATCACGTATATACCACAAACAACGAGTAGTGAAATATTTAAAGAATGTTAGCGCCACGTTCTACTCGTCACTGTTGCAGCATAATGGCGTAGGTTGTAACAATGTAGCAATTTAAAGGAAATGAGGGTTAAACTTCCACCTTTAGAGGACTAATTTAGACGGAGGGGGGCGGGGGTATCTATACCCCCTTTTCATGCGATGGGGTGTGGAGGGTGGAGACAGAGAGAAATGGGGTTTGACGTTCACTCAACACAAACTAGGTCATTTTGGGACTAACATATGGTTTCATTTTATTTCAATAATTCGCTTGCGCGTAGGGGTCTTTAGCAGTGGGAGGAAACCGGAATGCCCGGAGGAAACCCACGAGGTTGAGAAGGCGCCCCTATCTCCATGCCACATACGCTCACACCAGGGCTCGAAACCACAGCCGCAAGCCAGAGGTGACCGGTCAGCTCGAGTTCGAAGCGCGGCACTCTAGACCACTAGGCCATCCCAACCCCGTGGAGGGTGGGGAGGGGACAAACGGTTAACGCAGAGAAGGGTGTTTGTTGGGGGGGGGGGGGGGGCGAATGAATCTGGTGTCATTGAGTCAGGCGGCTTGGTTTAGATTCCCCGCTTGTGTGTGACAAGTAGTAGTGTTGCCTGTCCAACCTCGTGGGTGTGCTCTATGTCCTCCGGGTTCCCCGGTTTCCTTCCACTGTTAAAATACCCTACGCGCAAGCGAACTATTGAAATAACAGGGTACTATATGTTAATCCCGAAATGACCTAGTTTGTGTCAAGTGGACGTTAAACCCCATTGCTCTCTTATATCTCAGCTTATCCGCGACAAGGAGTAGGGTCGACAATCCAACCTCCTATACTGTTATTAAAACAAAGTTGAACCGTATGATGTTAGTCTCGAAATTACCTACTCTCTCTCCCTCTCTCCCTTTCTCTCTCTCTCTAATGAAATATTGTGAAGAAGACTAATCTTTTAGAAAATGTTTGATCATTAAAAAAGACTTACTGTTCTCTAGGACAAAAATAATACTGTGAAGTGGGACAAAAAAAACTGATGACAAGAAATTTTAATGACATGCTGTTCTGTCAACGTTTAGTAAGGTTATACGCCTTGATAAATGATCTAGAAAATGTCTTCTAAGTCACAAGTAGGTCCCGCTATAACCTAGTCAATCTGTTTCACAGAGAATTACTTACGAATTATCTCTGTCACACATTACTGTCTACAACACGTGCATTGACTTCACGTGCCGCCAGTCATTGGCTAAACGGCTCGTGCATTGTTTACATAACACCTAACTGCTTCGGGCAAAATGGTGCGTTTTACTCATTTTAATACCCATTTACACTAAATAGGAAATATTCTTTAATTACAAATGCTTCAAACCTCTTTATTTATTTTTCTTAGACTTCAAAAAAATGTTTGAGAATTTAATTTGTCGGAGTAAAAAAGTTAATATGCCGTACTCATTAAGCCTCGTCGATGTCATGCTTATAAGTGATTGTAGCGGCCAAGCGAATATTCACTGCGGGATCAGTTTGTAACCTAGTTTGTGTTGAATACAGAAAGGCACAGTGGCAGGGGTTCGCGTAATAGACAGTTTATAAAAAGATCTTTTCCGAATGAGTAATGGATCGACATTATTAAGAGATGTACATGTGCAAAAGCAATGCCAATCTCTATTTCACAAGATTCATTTTGTTATAAATGTGTTTTAATTGTTTGGGGATTTATTATGTTACATGGGGATAGGTTAGTCATTCATAAAAAAAGGTTTAATGTTTATGAATATTTTATATTTATTTGTTGTTTTTTTTTAATATCTGATATTGTCGGCAAAGATCAACTGGCATAATCCTCGTTTGAGTCACGGTGGCTAAATATATAGGACGCTTGTCTGCATTTCGGGTGTTCGATCCCTGTATTGGCCGAGAATATTCATCAAGATTTTCCAACGTGGTTTCATCTTGTCAGTGGTGTAGGACGGAGAGTCTGACAAGAACAGCTGTCTAGTCCTTCGGAGGGGACAAAAAACTGAGGTCTCGTGTACATATTGGCGTGTATGTAAAAGATCCCTTGACAGATATAAAAGTTGACCGTAGTACCACTGTCCGAGCAAAATTTTCCTCATAGCACTCTGTATGACGTATGCTCGTCTTCATTAGCCCAGTTTAGGAGCAGAACAGCAGGACGTTAAACCCCATTTCATTTCTAGGGGGGGTGGGATGGCCTAGTGGTCTAGAGTGCCGCGCTTCGACCTCAAGCTGGCCGGTCACCTCTGGTTTGCGGCTGTGGTTTCGAGCCCTGGTGTGAGCGTATGCGGCATGGAGATAGGGGAGCCTTTTCAACCTTGTGGGTTTCCTCCGGGCACTCCGGTTTCCCCCCACTGCTAAAGGCCCCGACGCGCAAGCGAATTATTGAAATAAAATTAAACCATATGTTAGTCCCGAAATGACCTAGTTCGTGTTGAGTGGACGTTAAACCCCATTTCTCTCTGTCTCTCTGATTTCATTTCTAATTGACATACTCCTCATACTTCAAACAACAAAGTTCGAAACACATGGATAAATGATGGCGTATACTCCGCCGGGCCTCATTAATGTTAAATTCCCTCCAGCTCAATTTTTTTTAAAATTTAGTATATTTACAAAATTTATAGTTACATTCATTTATGCATACTGATATTAACAATGCAATAGACAATTTATAATTTAATACAGTAGAAGTATTTAATTATTTACAATTGTTATATACATAAGTCAATATGAAATACATACAAACGGTAATATATTACAACATATATTTCTTATTTTGGGGTATATACAGCTAAATATATATTTCAAGTCGGTAGTGGAAAAGCGTCTGGTTGAAAGAGAGTGTGACTAACCGATACAATGCTTAGGATTGTTTATCATAAATAGACACCAGAGCATACCTTAACATGGTTTCATAATGTTTATTATAAAGACCCATACACATATATACACCGTTTATTATAAAGATCAATACACATAAATATCACCTTACAATATACACGGTTTATGAAGCCCAATACACACATAAATAACACCCTATAATATACACGGTTTATTATAAAACTCAATACACATAAATACTATCTTACAATATACACGGTTTATGAAGCTCAATACACATAAATAACACCCTATAATATACACCGTTTATTATAAAGTTCAATACACATAAATACTATCTTACAATATACCGGTTTATTATGAAGACCAATACACATAATCAACACCTCACACTGTACACGGCTTAATGGGGTTTTCCGGGATTACGCTTGTTGTTAATGTTGGTTTAAACAGTATTTATTTCGAGAATATTATACAATGTAAAAAGCATAAATAATAGGATACAAAAACAAGCCAAGTAGGCTTTTATTAATTTGCTTCCTTCTGGTTTGGGTGTATAATATATGTACAATGTCAAATTATATATGATACAGACAAAACACTAATTACATTATTTTAGTTATGGTACAAATAAGCAGATAGATAGATAGATAGATAGATAGATAGATAGATAGATAGATAGATAGATAGATAGATAGATAGATAGATAGATAGATAGATAGATAGATAGATAGATAGATGGATAGGTAAATAAATAATAATAACAGATAAATGAGTAAATAAAGATTAAAAATAACATAATTATAATAATGTTGTTAATGTTGAGTTGTAGTGGTGTATAACTGGTATTATTTTTCATGCCTTTATATTTTCTCACACTGCTAAAGACCCCTACGCACAAGCTCATTATTGAAATGAAATTGAGCCATATGTTAGTTCCGAAATGACCTAGTTTGTGTCGAGTGGACGTTAAACAACATCTCTCTCTCTCTTTCTCTCGCGTGCGCGCGTGCTCTCCCTCTCTCTCTCCCGCACGCGCTCTCTCTAGTTTAATATCAATTGAATTTCGTAACACCGGTTGAAAGACAAAAAACAAAACAAAACAAACAAAAAAACCCAAGCCAACAGTGAGGCTGACGTCCCCCGTTCAAAATCCAAAAACAAATACATGAGATGACACATATTAATTAATTGCACATTTATTTTTTTCAAAGGATCGAGCAATCAAACTATACACTCAATTTCGTCACTCTCTATCAGATAGAATCAAGATTATCTTGTCCCAAAGCATCGACCAATGAAATTGATTAGCTCTGTTTAGCTTCAGTCCGAAATGTTAATCACTGAACTCAGTCAAGACATACACCTAATGAACATCTACATCAAGATTCAACAAAATAAAATCAGATTTGTTCTGTTCCAAAGCCTTGAACAATCAAATTGCTTATCGCTCCTAAGCAGACAATTCTCACCATCAAACTTAGTCAAGGTAATGAATCTATATTCGGAATTTCATCAGTCTAACTTTATTATAACCAAAGTTAACGTACCACAGGGCATCATCAGTCAAATTGCTTATCTCTGCTTACCGTTCGTCATCGAACTCCATCCAGGACAAAGTATCTCCAGCATGTATTTTAACAATCATACCACCAACATTTCAGCCAACAGTTAACTAGATTGGATTGGCAGTTATTTATTTAACTCCCAGAAAGCAGTTTAGTCAAAGACACAAAAGAAGTTAGCCAAATACACAAAAAAGACACCTTGCAATATACAAAGTTTATTATAAAGCCAAATACACATAAATCAAACGTTACAATATATAGTGTTTATAAAAAGCCAGATACAAAAAACACACCTTGCAATATACACCGTTTGTTATAAAGCCAAATACACATCAACCACCCCTTTTTTGGGGGGGGGGGAGGTTGGGATGGCCTAGTGGTCTAGAGTACCGCGCTTCGACCTCTAGCTGGCCGGTCACCTCTGGCTTGCGGCTGTGGTTTCGAGCCCTGGTGTGAGCGTATGTGGCATGGAGATAGGGGCTCCTTCTCGTGGGTTTCCTCCGGGCACTCCGGTTTCCTCCCACAGCAAAGACTCCTGCGCGTGCGCTCAGATAATGAAAAATGGAAAAAATAAGACTTGTCTGCGATAGCACCTTCGGTGGGAGCGGACGTTAAACACCAAGAAGAACAGAGAACCACCCCTTTCCAGATAGTAAGATACACAGGCGCGGGTCTAGGGGGGGGGTGCACCCGGCGCACGCCTCCTCTTTTTTGGGGGGGCGGCGAACAATTTATAGCTCTATATATTCTCGCGGGAAAGGAGAACAAAAATAGTTTAGGTTGGAAATCGTAATTTACAGATTTACAGTACTAGTATGAAATTAGTCCTTGTGGGCATTTTTTTGCCACTCAAAAATCACGGACTGGGCTTCGCACTCCCAAGTGGGTGAAGCGCGCCACCTCCTTTCTGAAAATCCTCGATCCACCCCTGATACAGTGTTTTAAGTCAAATACACATACATCATACTTTACAATATACATCGTTTAACAATGTTTACTGGTAATACACATAATCCACAACTTGCAATATACATAGTTTTATAGTGTTGAAAACTCAAGAAAATAGTAATTCCGTTTAAATATGTGTTACATATAGTTTATTGCTCCATCCATCCCTGAATGTCACAAATAGATCAATCTTCATAGCTTTTTTCCTCCCATAATGTTTTATTACGTTGTTTGTGCAGTGTTATTGTTAACTGGTATGTGACTAGTAGCTTGAATTTTATATCGAACAACCTTTCTATACGGGTAAGTTGGAAGAGCAGACTTCTCTATCCCGCCAGATTTAATTCCAACAACTTTCGCTAATCTATCAATGAGATAATGGTGGTAACCTGTTTGGTGATTCCGGTAGACAAATATCAGCACCATTACAAGAACTGCAATTAATACAACCAGGAGAAAGCAACAAACACGTGGTCGGCAAACCATATTCTGATAGACTATATTCAGTCGTGCGTATATTATTATTACACTTCTTTTCGCTGTAAGTTGTTCTTTAATGTTTGTCACACAAAGAAAGAAACCAACCTACCAAATAATGTCATCCATACAGATTGGAGATTATTCTGACTCGTACTATTCCAACAATTCAATATTTTTATTCCAACAGGCTAGACAATTGTCATGTTTCGGTGGACATGTGAGAATAATATATTTCCACAAATAATATACTGAATTGAAATAATTGCACGATTTAGAAGTCGTAATAAAAAACTCGTTGTTTGTAACAGAGAGATAAGATAATATGATAAGATGTATAAAAGGTCCTCGGTACATCTGGATTTGCTCCCATCGACCACTGCGCTGTTACAAGGTCGACTGGTCTATACTTGCGCCTTAGAAAATAAGCACTGTCATTGACTTGAATGGTGTGATTTCGATTCCAAGCGTATATATGCCCATTAGTTCCCTTGTGTGTTTTCTTCGGTACCCTCATTGCACCCCCTCCACCACCCTATTGCTGAAAGTCACCCATTTACAGGAGCGGATCCAGGAATTTTTGCAGGAGGGGGTTTGCCAGGTTTCTGTTACGGAAATCTGCCATTATCGTCTCTAAATTACATAGGCATACATACAAATTGAGCTTTTTAAACAGAAACAATTTTTATACTGATGTAGGATCACTTTGTCATGTAATTTCATTGATGCAAGGCATTATTTTTTTTTATGTAGCTGAGCCCCCCCCCCCCCTCTGGATCCGCGCCTGATTTGCTAGCTATTTAAGTATGAAACAGATGTTAATCCCGTAATGGCATCGATTATGCCACCACCCATCCAAAATTCTTCTTCTATATGAAGTATTAACATAATGTATAAGATAATAGCGGGATTATTTACAGCCTATATCATTTGATTGTTAAAGATAACAGGGTGGGGGGGGGGCAAGACAAGCAGCTGAAACCCCTGGAACAAATCGGACACAATGGGTGCCTTTATCCAAGGGGGAAAGAATCGCTTATCCCAATGGGCGCCTTTATTGGTGCCCTTTCCATTGGACGCAATACGATACCAACGGCCATCATTCCCTCTCTTGCCCCCCCCCCCTTTAGCTACGGGGCTGTATCATCACTGCCGGATTAACCTTGTGGGGGCCCCGGGACAAAACAACTGTGCGGGGCCCCCTTATTGTTTGTTCAAATTGTTCGTACCGACCGCGGATTGTACTAGTAAGTACACCGCCCCTTGAGTGCCTGGGGTGTTTTCCTCCAGGAATTTTTTTAAAATTAGGATTGATTTTAGTGCATCTTAGATCATTTAGGCAGCAATTTCATTGACGTTTAGTATTCGTTGACAGTTTTAGTGTTTTAAATAGACTCTTTCTCTTATCATGTTTTCATTTACTTTATTTTAATGAAATTATTTAAAGTGGCCCAGAATTGGGGGGGGGGGCTAAATGTGGGGGACCCTGGACATTTATCCCACTTTGCCCCCCTTAGATCCGGTACTGTGTATCATCGTCGAAACGTTGCATGTTAATAAACCAGTAATTATTATTGCATAAATAGTATTAGCGTGTTACTGTTCAATTACTAAATGCCACTTAAAGAAGCCTATATGGTGTCAAAAACCCCACATTTTCTTATTTGATGGTGTTTTATGTAACAGCTTGGGATTAAAACGGCTGCACAAAATCCAGTTCGGATTAGGTCCTAGATTGGATTTCTGGGGGGGGGGGGGGGGGGGGGGCATAAGACAGCTAACTATTAGGCTTTGGCTAAAGTGAAAAGGCGGGGGAGGCGCGTGACAATGATATTGGAAAGAGGTAGGCTAATGATCTTCGCCGGGATGACGCTCTTTTTTTTTGAATATTCTTAATGACAGAAATGCTTAAAATTGAATTCATTGCTAAGGCACGCGGCACGGAAATTATGTCATGTTGTGTGGGGACGCGAAAAGTAGGCAGAGAGCCCCTATCTTGGTTCTGTGTCAGTAGAAACCCCAGGAAATATAAAATGGTGTTAAACGGCATACTATTTTCTGTTCCGACTGGGATAATGCAGACGGCCTTATATTCATAATTACCGGTACTAAGGTTGGTAAAGTAACGTCACTGTCCCAGTGCAAGCGTAAAGCATAGATCTTAGTGGGTTTTTTTTTATTTTTTTATTTGATTAACCTTGACTGGGTTGTAATTTTAGGAGAAACTTTTAACACAGCATATGATTTATTATGTATTGTTAATATGTCATTATATGTTAAATAAATACTGTTTAAACCAATAAAAGATTCGGATGGAACGCAAAACCCAGGTCCTGTGAACACATTATTGTATTGTCGCGCACCTGAGATCAGAACACTTGGCAGTTGGAAGACGATATAAATAAGAGTAGCCCCCCACCACCAAACCCATCACCTTCCGAAATAGCACACTGGTTTTCTTAACCAAAGGGAGATAATTCTCGTTAAAGATTATGGTCACGTGATGAAAACATCAGTCAATTCCAGTCTGATGTGTCCTTCTCTGTTTCAGTGATAGTTTATGATTTTATTGGGGTTACAGTCATGAATTAATCCAAGTATGAAAATCGACAATCCAATTCAGTTATATCGCTTTATTTTACGCTCCATCAAAGTCTTGCCAAAAGAAGCTAGAATATATTATACACATCAAACCCGACAGGTAAATATGATGATATAGACCGGTGGGGGGGGGAGATAAAATGGTCATGCATGCAGTGAATAAAAAGATAGGCTGACAAGCAACGAAATATATGCATAAGATTAGTGTTGTGCTTAGCGAGGGTATTTCTATAACTAGTTACTTTTGGAACTGTCATTTAGCGAACGATATTCGCTGACTGTTCTTATCCGGCCTTTTATAACTAAAATAAATATGAAAATATCTTTCTTCCCCACCTCTGTTCAAAGGCTATTTTGGAATCCTTACCTACTATTTTTCACCTTGATTCTACTTTATTCGCCAAAAGGAATAATTTTTTGCCACAGGTGATACACATTTATAAAGATTCAACACTATTTGCAAGTAGAATTCTGTGATTATAAACATACACCAAATAGGTTTAAACTGAAGAGACATTACGAGACCCGGACATGCGCAAACCACACTTTTATTTCATCGCTAAATTCTACTTGAAAATGGAGTTGAATTATTATAAATTTGTGTTAAATATATTCAGAAAGGATTCCTTTTGGTGGAAAATAAAGAATTGTGGTGACAAATAGACGCTAAGGGTTCTAAAACAGCCTGAGAACAGGGGTGGGGAAGATCGGTATTTTCATACTGCAGTTATAGAAGGCCGGATAGGAACTGTCAGCGAATATCGTTCGCTAAAAGACAGAGGTTAAAACGCGACAATCTAGACCACCAGGCCATCCCACTTCCACCTATCTGGGCAAAATGTCCTTCATATTTGTAGTCTCACTCCAAGGCATATGCCTGTCTTCAAGGCCAGTTGATGTATAAAAGTAGGCCGTTAAAGTGTTAAACCCAATTTTTTTTCAGTCATATAAAAGTCACTGCGATGAAACGGATACAGAAAGAATAAAACAGATTATAGAGAGAGCTGTAGAAGACACAAAATGGGTGGTCAGAAAGGTATATTGGATAGCTTTATATTATTTCTTTGTTATTAGGTGCTGCATGGGTTAAATGGGTGGCCAGAAAGGTGTAATGGAGAGAAGTATTTTATTGCTCTGTTATCCGGTGCTGCATGAGTTAAATGTGAAATGTAACACAATTAGGCTATAAACACAGACTGTTTACAATTTAGTGGACTGTTATTGTTTTTTTTTCTCTTAATTCGTTTGCTCATAGGTGTGGGAAGAAACCAGAGAACTTGGGAAAAAACCCTGAGGTTGGACAGAACCCTATTTCTTGTCAATTACATCCGGGGAATCAAAAACAACAGACTTTATCACACAGCCCCCCACCCCACCCGACCCGACCCCACTAAAGTTATGACATCCTATAACTCACTGTGTCATCAAATTTTACAGTTGGAGATGAAGAGTACTACGTTAAACCCCATTTCATTTCATTTCTGTGTTTTAATGAGATTGATGTTTTAAGTTATCTATTTTATCTTGTTTCAGTATACTAGTTGAAGGCAGACGATTCAGATCCCGAACAGCATCAAACCAACAGTGTCGACTTTTACTATGAACTTACAATTAAAATACTGGTACAATTGGTCTAGTGTATGAAGATGATAGAATTAATAGACAATAGTTTGACTTTGGCCTTGGGTATTCTTCTGGGGGATTAATTCAGTGATTCTCAACTTTTTTTTTGCAACGACACGTCTTTGAACACATGAAAAAATAGCAGCGCACATGGGTAAATATATATGAAATATATTTAAATTTTGCAAAATAAAAACATGACATAGACGGCATACAATCGTAGACACAGACTAGTCGTTGACACATAGAATGACTAAAACTAAATAAAGAAAAACACACCAGTGAATACTCAATTGGGATCAAAGAGTTTTTCACATTACCTTAGAGTGCTTTCAAAATTTCGTAGTACGCTTAGGAAGATATGGCGGCACACTGGTTGAGAATCAGTGGATTAATTTAATATGTTGATACAGATATTTGTCAACGTAAATGATCAATAAATTTGTATTGTCAGAAGTTAATATACGAAAAGATAATTTACATTTTAGTTGATTTAAATATTTTGTTTGCCTTCACTACACCAAAGATCTAATAAAATAAAACCAAGTATAAACAATCCAAACCATTAGACAAAATTCGAAATCCTAAAAAAAACCCGGTATAGGTAAAATAGTGTAATCAGCAAATGGATTGTTCACCGTGTACAAAATACACGACAAAAAGTGGTAACAGGTGTGCGGAAGAGTAAGCTTACCCGGCCTGGTATGACGTTTCTTGTTTTCTTTGATGTCAGATTTAAGACACTGTGATGGGCTGCAACTGTTATTGAGGGCTTACATAAGTTTGGCTCAATGAGGGTAACTGTTAGACCAAATGAAGTCTGTATGTTTAAAGTGGCAATACATTTGTGAAAGCTAGAATAATTTGTTGTTGTTTATCAGCTGTTAAAGGGCCAATCCCGATAACTTTTGGGGGAATAAAACTGCTTAATTTTGTGTTAAAATCCTTTAAAATCCATAACCTAAGGCCCACCTACTAATCCAATATTTGTGATACGCTTGTAAATAACTTAAACCTGACAGTCTTCATCTGGAAATGGAGATCGTTGTATTATACAGTATCTGGATAAAACCAGACTTTTTTCTATAAAATTAATATGTAGGTGAAATTTACCTTTTGTTATCAAGTACAATGCATGGGTCATTCACTGTATAGACCTCTCAAGAAACGTTAATCGATTATCAGGTCACCCAATGAAAAACCTGACCCGAAATCTTAAAAGGGTTACGTGTCCGGATAAGCAGTGTTGACGTACACGCCCAAACGGCTCAATATTTTGAGCTGAAATTTTGGGACAAGGTAAATACACCATGCCACTATATTTTGGTCCATAAATTTCACAAATACTCGGACTTTAATTTTTGAGACTCTGTTCTTATCGGGATTGTCCCTTTAATAATAATAATACGAAAGGACAAAATCGGCGGCACTCGTCACTTCGATCATTTATTTAGAGGGATAACTCGCATTTTCCTTTTTCGTTATTCTTTTCCGATTGTTGAAACCTTTATTACTCATCTATCGTAGCAATGATCTCTGTGTTAAAGTTATATTTGGAAAATGTTTAACCAGTTCTATCACATGTGATAATGACTGGCACCAATATTGTCCTTTAAAGTGGCAATACATCAGTGCAAGCTTTATCAGCAGCTGTTAATAAGACTAATTGTTGAATATTTATACATTTTAACTCTGGTACGTACTGTCATTAATTATAAATACATATTTATTGACAAACAACTACTGATTTATTTAACCACAATGATGACAGAATATTCTTTAAAATGTCACTCAAATAAATCGGTATTTATTTATATAAGTATCGGAAATATTGTTAAGAAAAATTACATTTTGTGAAAAGAATAATATTTTAAAAATATATTATATTATATCTATGGATAACGATTTGAATTTAATACTAATGATGTGACTGTAGCAGCTTGTGTTATAAATGAAATAGATCCATTCAATTCGTAAATATGTCATTTTTTATGTATTACTAAAATATTTCTAGTTAAAGGATGAATGGACTTTGTGTTTGATATTAAAATTTATTATAATGCCATTTTCAAATTTTTTGTGTTTTTTTTGCTGAAAGTATTGTATTCATCTCTTAGTAATATTTGTATATCAACATGTAATGTCGAGGTGTTCAATTTATGGCTTCCAAGTTCAAATTTAGAATATGTACATTCAGGGTGATTTAATGGTCAAGAACGAGAATGAAGTAACGAGCGATAACAGACACACATGCAAATTCATTTCACTGATAATTCCGCTGAAGATGAAAGTTGTTATATAAGACGATGAGAGGATATCTCACAATTCAAAAAAAGATGCCACATGTGTGTTTTAAATCTGTTTAAAATACAGGATTTCTTTTATTGTTCTAATTTGTATTTACAAATGATCACTATGATCTGGACCCTGTTTCACGAAACTTTAACTTAAGATAAAATCCAATTTTAGTAGATACTTCAATTTTGATTGGCTAAGCACTAAAATCAATCTAATATTATCCAATCAAATTACTAAAATTGGGATCTTATCTTAGTTAAAATTTCGTGAAATAGGCCCCAGGAACGAATTTAAAATACATGTAACTAAGAGATTATTTAATGAAATTGTCTGTTTTGTACATGCACTGAATTGTCAGAGACAATTACAAAGATCATGACAAAACAAATGTTAAAAATAAATAATCAGTCAAAGTTGACCTATAAGACGCCTGATGCAACCTCTCTCTGACACTGGTCAGATTCATGTACGGTTTATGTTTCGGTTGTTGAAGTTGGTTAGATCTAAGGGGAATAACTCTGCTGATCTTATTGTAACATTAATTTCTATCTTTATTCTTATCGGATTGATGTACATTTCATTCTTCCGTTGTTAAGTTGGTTAGATCTAAGGGGAATAACTCTGCTGCTCTTATGGTAGAACTGGAGGATCTTACAAGAACAATTGTCTAGTCATTTGGATGAGACAGAAAACCGAGGTCCCGTGTATACATTGCCGTGTAATTTAAAGATCCCTTGGCAGTTGGAATTCGATATAAGAGTAGGCCATAGAAATGAAATGGTGTTAAGTCATACTGTTCTGCTCCTAAGCTAGGCTAATGAAGACGGAGCAGGCCATAATGCAGCTGCCCGGGCAAAATTTCCCTCATAGCAAACTTAATGTTTGCCGTATGCCTGTCTTCATTAGCCCATTTCATTTCATTTCTCTCACCATATCAATAGAATACAATAACTAGAATATGGGTAGGCCTACTCTTATACATTCTGGGAACACCTGATTCCACTTCTCATTTATTTGGTATGTTGAACCGTATAGACAAACCTGTGGACCAGACAAATTATAAACAACAAACATCAAATCAAGTGAATTCATTTGGGGGGGGGGGGGGGAGTCTAACTGTTCCAGCCCTTCACGTTTATGGTGAGCTTTCGCTCCTGCTCCTTTCCACGCACGTAGGCCTTCCTTCACTGGAGTCATTAGTCTCCAGCAAATTAGCTAAATCGCTCTCCTGAATATTGAGATTAATAAACTACTTTCAGTTTTTGTTTACTTTCAAACTGCATACATTTGAGGTATCAGGAGCTTTTTATGGCTCCCGCACAATTTTATACATTGGACTACCAGGCAAATTAATTACATGTAAAGTTTAAAATAAAACACAATAAAGACGAGTCTCACTAAAAGAAATATTGATAGAAAGATTATTCCGATCAGTGAATCCTATGAATTTAAAAGCTTTCAATTAATGTAATTAATGATTTCGCATTTATTTTTATTATTTGTACCAGCCAGCCCCTTTTTTATGTTCAGATGTGTCGTGTTGTGCCTTTTAAGTTGCCGATCTGTCGTTCTGGGACTGTTCCGATCTCTTTTGTTGTTACTTTAAAATTACCAATTTGTCTTGTAGTGACTTTAAAGTTGCCGAGAGAGACATGGGGTTTAACGTCCACTCAACACAAACTAGGTCATTTCGGGACTAACATATGGTTCAATTTTATTTCAATAATTCGCTTGCACGTAGGGGTCTTTAGCAGTGGGAGGAAACCGGAGTGCCCGGAGGAAACCCACAAGGTTGAGAAGGCACCCCTATCTCTATGCCACATACGCTCACGCCAGGGCTCGAAACCACAGCCGCAAGCCAGAGGTGACCGGCCAGCTTGAGGTCGAAGCGCAGCACTCTAGGCCATCCCAACCCCCCGTTATGCCTTTTAAAGTTGCCCATCTGTCTTGTTATGCTGTTAAAGTGTGCCTTTAATGTTGATGATCTTTCTTACTGTGACTTTACATTTGCCAATCTGTCTTGCTATTTCTTTAAAGTGCCATTTTCTCTTCATGTGACTTTAAAGTTGCCGATGTGTTTTTTGCCTTTCAATATCTTGAAGTTGCCAGTGTTTCTTGTGTCTTTCAAGATGTGTTGTGAGTCTTTAAAGTGTCGTTTTGTCTTGTTGTGTCTTTAAAGTGGGCAATCTCTCCTGTTGTGCTTTTAAAATTGCTTATATGTTGTTGTGCTTTTCTCGTCTTCATTAACCCTGTTTGGGCAAGAAAGTACTTTTAACTCACAATTTTTAGCACATTGATATCAACTGAAGAGAGGATTTCAAGGAATTAACAAATAACGATCAGAGAATTCAAAGTACATTTGGCTCTGTTCTTTAAAACCTTAAAATAGACACAAATGGGCCTAAAGGCACATATTAATGTAATATGAATGTATATTTATAAGTGATTTATATCCAATTTTAATATCTCCATTGTAATTTCAGATCAATTATGTTCAGTCTAAATTAAACGACTGTCATTTATGCCTGCTTTGTCCATTCTAAGCGTGTTTTTGTTATTAAATTGTAGTTTGTAAATCAGGTATTATATTACTCATAATTCCTTCATTGTCTTGGTGAATATTATTTTCTTTATTCTTAACTAATGGCGCCGAAACCATAGAATACCAAAAGGATAGAATATCAGCAGTAAATATTCTGTGAATGAAATGAAACCCGGGCGAGTTAATTAGTTCTCAATAATAACTTGTTTGCTTCTTCAAATTTAGTTCTGTCAGAAGTAAATGGAATAAAATAAAATGGAGTTTAACGTCCTACTTTCTGAACCTAACCTTGGCTAATGAAGACGAGCATACGCCATACAGTGTGCAATGAGGGAAATTTTGCCTGGGCAGCGGCGCTAAAGCCTACCCTTACATCAAATTTCAAACGCCCAGGAATCTTTTACGTGCATGCCATTGTGTACACAGGACCTCAGTTTTTGTACCATCCGAACAACTAGACAGCTTTTCTTGTCAGGCATTCCATACTGCATCACTGACAAGGGGAAACCAGGCCAGAAAATCTGGATGAACTTATTCGGCCAATGCGGGGATTGAACACCCGACCTGGGCCCGTAGCCCCCCCCAAATCGATTTACCCCCCTCCCCAACATTCCATAGCCCCCCCCACCAATTTTATGAGCTGGCTACGGGCCCGACCCGACCTCCAGGCTTGCAAGCCAGTGTCTTAACCACTTAGCCACGTGATCCCCCTGTTGGAAATACATCCAGATAAAAAATGAAACAACTAAAGGTGTCGATTCTTCCTGGATCTGTTTGTGTTACTAAAATCTGATTAAAATACAGGGGCCTGTTTCAGCAAATCTTAACAAAAAATAAAATCCAAATTTTAGTAGATACTTCTGTTTTGATTGGCTGAGCACTACACTAAAATCAATGTAATATCATCCAATCAAATGACAAAAATTTGGATTTTATCTTGGCTAAAATTTCGTGAAACAGGCCACAGATCTAAATATGTTTTGTTTTTTTATACTTTTGATGGCATCTACTACATGAAGATCTGACCGGTTGTAGGGAAAGGTCACATCAGAGGTCATATGAGCGACTTTGGACCCTATGACATCAGACTTTTTATTAACCAATCAGCATTGACGTTTCCACTGGGTCATCCACGGCAAGTTAACAACACCGATATTAAGTGAAATGAACCAATATTGAATTTTGGTTCGTGTTTTGGATTTTGAATATTAAGGGAGATATTGAGTTAGAGAGGTTTAGCATCTTTAAGTAATATTTCAGTAATGTTTGAATTTATTTGAAAGGGGGAAGGAATGTGACAGTATTACATTCTTTAAGTCAGTTCTGGAGGCAACACTGGTATATACATCTAATAATAGTTTTATTCTTCTTCTTACATATTAGGTACAAACATCGTAATGTAAACGACCGTAGAACTAACTTAAATGGAGGGAGTCGAATGTCTTAGCTTGGCTTAGCACGAGTGTGCTAACTCCAGAAGCTGTCGTCTCGTACCGTCTCGTGCCAAGGCGCCCATGGCCTTCGCTCAGTCCTGGCCGGACCTAACTCCTAGCCCTGCCTGGACCTCACTCGTATCCATTAGGTATCTTGATCTAGGCACCCGCCTAGCATGGCCTCCTGGACCCGACTGATTCTAAAACGGTTTGTCTGATCTTTTAATTACTGGGCCGAACCTATGTCCAGCCTTGCAGTCTCGATACCACACCCATGCACCGTAACCTGATTGGTCAGTATCCGGTCGGGGTGGGTTAATAACCTGGACGGACATATAGTTATTGGCCAATCAACTAATTCCAGGTATTATATTTCAGATTATATTATGACCGGGATTGGCAGCTGGTCATTATATAATAACAGATTAAGCTTCCCGTGCAGATTGCTTTACTATTCAAGATCTTGCGTAACTCGGGACAGCTGTGATGATTAATGACTTCCTAACGACCTTTGTCTGTCTGTTAGACTTATCATGTTTACTGCCATCTTTTGACCACCTGTGATCTGTCTACTAGCCCTGTGATAAGATTGCTAATTGATTTCGTGAGGGTATGCAATAATATATCCCCCCAATTTTGTAACATTCCTCACATTGCCAAAGAAAAGTTATTTTGCATAACTTTTTAAAACTGTTTACAATATTAATTACAATATGAATAAAATGGAACTAAAAAATAGAAAAAGAAAAGAAGATAAACATTTGTAAAATGTATACAAAAATGTTTAAAAAAACAAAGGAAATGTAAATGAAACACACAAATTTAAAAGTTATATATGCATTTGTAAAATGTCATAATATCCAAAATTGTCTATAAACAAAAGGAAAATGTAAATGAACACACGAATTTAACAGTTATATATGCATTTGTTAAATGTCATAATATCCAAAAATGTCTATAAACAAAAGGAAAACGATAAACACACGAACGTAAAAGTTATATATACAACACCCGTCACACACGTGGGTCGATGCAAAAAAACAAAAAATCAAACGAGATCCTGGAATCACACAACACAAACTACTCTAATTATTCACATATATGGTGGAGTCTGGAATCACGAAACAAACTACTTTGCACTCTGGAACCACGAACACACACTATTCTAATTATTCACATATTATGGGGCACTCTGGTCTGATGTTCACACACGCAGATAGATGCGCGAATAAGGCGCAAAATTGCAGGGAAGTACAAAGAGTATTCGTCTTCTTTGACCGCTACTTCGCTGTCGTAGCTAACTGTAGGGAAGGGTACAATTGATGCCCTTCCTCTTTTACTTCTACTTCTTCTGTTCCAGGTTCCGGTTCCGATAATGGCGAGGGGTTAGAATTTTCCCTGCTTTGTGTAGATCCACTATTGGCATTATTTGCCACCATTTGTTTTGTCCGGTAGTCCTTTCTTTTTTCATACCGTTTGGCAAAACGGCGTGTTATGACATGTGCTAGGAAGAGTATTAACTGCCACCCGTGCCGAAGTTTTATCATCTGCTTATCATATATATCATGGAGTGAACTTAATTAATAGTTAATCAAATTAGCAAGTGGAACAGACTTGACTTTAGATAACGATCTAACGATATTTACAATTGAAATTAGGGAGTCATATTGTTTTATCTCAAGAATAATGAATGATCTGAACACATTTAACCAATCTTAAATAAGATATTTTTGAAAGAACTAACGGTTTATCTCTATAATTTTTAAACACAACACAAAACAAGACAATACGTTCGCTCTTAAATCCGAGCACAACCCTCCTGGGGTTAAACCACTTAACATAAACTTCTCCCGTTACATATCGGGGCATTTCCCATTAAAACTTTGGGGTATTACAAATAAAACTCTCTACCGGAAATATCGGGTCTTCCCATTAATATTTGGGGCACTACATCACAAATAATAATCCCGTAAACCTCGGGGCATAAATATAGATACACAAACAACAACAAAAAAACTTATAAGAGACAAAACCGTTAATACCGTGTGAATGTTTAAAGAGTTATATCTCTCAATAAGGATACGCTTAACTCTATTCCAGATAATTAAACAATCATAAAACATTTCACTTCGCAGTTATTAGCCTGATAATACTTAGCTACTACTAACTTTAAAAGCCAAAATATGTGTTCAAAACAAACAATTATAATTCATAATCTTTTAAAAACAACATGACGCATTTTAAAACAAATAATATATATACACTTTTGTTTTAGCCATTTTCCTGTTCCACTACTAGCCAATATTAAATTTAGTAACTACACCATGATATTTAATGACGCGTGATGATAAACTGCAGATTTCCCAGATAAATTATAATACATAGCACTAATGTCATTTATTCACCGTGGCCATGGTAGAATTTGAAAAGACTTACCCCTTCAGAGCTGTGACCTGTGATCTTCTAGTGGAATAGGACTTCAAGCGTTGGTCTGGTCTACGGCATCAATTAATATGTGACAGTATTACATTCTTTAAGTCAGTTCTGGAGGCAACACTGGTATATACATCTAATAATAGTTTTATTCTTCTTCTTACATATTAGGTACAAACATCGTAATGTAAACGACCGTAGAACTAACTTAAATGGAGGGAGTCGAATGTCTTAGCTTGGCTTAGCACGAGTGTGCTAACTCCAGAAGCTGTCGTCTCGTACCGTCTCGTGCCAAGGCGCCCATGGCCTTCGCTCAGTCCTGGCCGGACCTAACTCCTAGCCCTGCCTGGACCTCACTCGTATCCATTAGGTATCTTGATCTAGGCACCCGCCTAGCATGGCCTCCTGGACCCGACTGATTCTAAAACGGTTTGTCTGATCTTTTAATTACTGGGCCGAACCTATGTCCAGCCTTGCAGTCTCGATACCACACCCATGCACCGTAACCTGATTGGTCAGTATCCGGTCGGGGTGGGTTAATAACCTGGACGGACATATAGTTATTGGCCAATCAACTAATTCCAGGTATTATATTTCAGATTATATTATGACCGGGATTGGCAGCTGGTCATTATATAATAACAGATTAAGCTTCCCGTGCAGATTGCTTTACTATTCAAGATCTTGCGTAACTCGGGACAGCTGTGATGATTAATGACTTCCTAACGACCTTTGTCTGTCTGTTAGACTTATCATGTTTACTGCCATCTTTTGACCACCTGTGATCTGTCTACTAGCCCTGTGATAAGATTGCTAATTGATTTCGTGAGGGTATGCAATAATATATCCCCCCAATTTTGTAACAGGAAACTCAAACACTCTGTTACTTCCTCATTTGTCAGCAAAAGTTTTAGGAGAATTGAAATGTAATACTCTTTCTAATTGTGTGATTTTGATTTTATAGAATTTGCTCATCTTTGTTTCATAACCTTTGTTCAAATATTATTCTTTGTCGGTCTCAAATATTATTAGGGTTTCACACTGCGTAGCTTGTGTGAAACACTATTGTTTTTGTTAAAATTATTCTTATTATTATTAGGGTTTCACACTGCGTAGCTTGTGTGAAACACTATTGTTTTTGTTAAAATTATTATTCTTATTAGGCTTTCAGACTTTCGTCTGAAAGCCTATTGTGATTACTAAAATTATTATTTAGGCTTTCAGACTTTCGTCTGAAAGCCTATTGTGATTACTAAAATTATTATTTATTATTATTATTTTTTTTTTCGCCGGAGCCTATTTCTCAGTGCCTGTAACAGATACCGATCTGGGACCTAATTCTCTATCGGGAAACCATGTGTTGGCTACTTGATAAACTATATTTGAAACTTCTGCGCAGACCGGAAGTGGTCGAATTTCGTGCGGTGTCAAAAAATCAAAAAACGGCCGTAGATTCGTCAATTCTGTACCTATTTTCATACAAATGACATTTTCGGAAACCCTGAGTCTTTTCTCGGACGATAGCAGTTGAAAATTTCGATATTTCGAAACTTCATCGCTGACTTCTTGCGATCGAAAAATGAAAAATGTTGTTTGAGAGACAATTTTTGTTATTTTTCAAAATTTTGAAATTTGACCTACATTTTTGGATACCTGAAGTCCATCCGATTCCAGTAATATAAGTTTCATTCAGAGTTATCGCCCTTTATTTTTCGATTTTTTTCGAATTTTCTACCCATTTTGCGAGCTCGGGTTTCGTTTTATGGCCGAATTGACGTTTCTGAAATTTCTGAGGCATGAAGCCAAATGACCATTGCAAGGAATAAAGCAATTTCAACAATAATCTGTACACCGGAAGTGGTCGAAATAATGTCAGATATTTTGAAAAAAATGCAAAAAATGGGTATTTTGGGGAAAAACGCGACTTCTCCGTCCGATATCAATGGATTAAACAAATTAGGGTACCATTGGACTGCACTAGTATTGTGCTATCGTATGATACCCAATTTGTACGGATACGACGAGCAGGAAGCAAAATATGGCACGCTGAAAATCAAGTATTTTCTGATTTGGAGCGTTTTTGGACGCCTGTATCTCGAAAACTTAACCGCAACTTTTTTTTTAACTTTCTCTATCGAGAGTCCATTCGATAGTCTTGTGAATTATGCCATCCAATAAGACTTTGAAATGTCTGGAATATGATAAAAAAGGGACTGAAAATCAAAAAAAGTCGAAAAATCGTGAAATTTTGGAAAATGCTCTACTATTTTTTTATTTTAAGAGATTTTCAAAAAAAGGTTGTATATTCAGATAGCTGACCTAATTACGATTCTAATGATGTATAATATGTATGTAGTTATTGAAATTTAATTTTCGATATTTTAATTTTTTTGCATTTTTGGCACTTTTGAACATAGGATTTCTCAGAGGCATTTTATCTGATCAGATAATGTAATATATCATTACAGAGCCCCGTGGCTATTTTAGTGCCCAAACCGGCTATTAAAACTATTCCGACAATAATAACCATACCGGAAGTATTCAAAAAATGAAAAAAAAAGGTTAAAACCATTGTCGCAGTTGCGAGAAACTTGATTTCTCCCTTAGGTAATAGCGGACCAAAAGAACTAAAGTGTCGCTGGATAGCCCTATTAATGGACCATCATATGGTATCTAAATAATACGATTTCGATGGTAAGGAAATAAATTATTGTATGCCAAAAATATATTATTTTCCGATTTTTTAACATTCTGGGACGCCCTTTTCTCGAAAACGATGCCGCAGATATTTCTCAAACTTTTCTTACTCAAAGTCCTATCGGTGTCTATATAGTGAATCCTAAATGAAATGCATTGAAATAATATAAATGGTCCAAAAATGGCCTCAAACTTTGAAAAAAATTGAAAAATCGTTAAATTTTTGGAAACGCTCTTTAATCTATCTTTTTTTCCAAAACTACTCAATGGATGTTTCTGACACTTCTGGTACAGAAAGTTAATTATCCAAAGAACTTCGTAAAGCTATCACTACAACGATCGTAAAACCGGAAGTAGTCGAAAAAATGTCCGATATTTTGAAAAAAATTAATTTTTTTACGAAAACCTTTTTTATTTATGAATATGTTTTGATGATATTTTACACAGGGTTAAAAATATCATTCTACTTGAGCAGAAAGGAGAAAAAAATTGTCTCGGTAATTTGCGTTAGCCGCCATCGGCTAATTTAGTTTTTCGTACCCAGAAAAATTATTTATTATTCGATTTGTATAAAACAAAGTTCATACGCTCCGTGGTCCCAATTGTAATTTTTTTTGTTACGGTGAAATTTTTCTGTCGGCAACGGAAGTGACGTAATATTAACAAAAACTACAATTTTGATCGTTCAGTACCACTTTTTAAAAGCAAATATTATTTTTTTTCAAAACTGATATAACTAAAAGGATGCACCCTGCAAAGGTGCACAAAATCCTTAGCTCAGATTTTTTAATTTCAATTTCATTTTCGGGCAATTTCGAATAAAATGTAAAATAAAGTGTAAAATTCAGTTATTTACAATTCATTCAGCGTCTTCATATTTTGAAATATTTATTTGTAATTTTCATAAACTCGTAGCAATAATCCAGACGAAGAGAATGTATGCGCAAATTAGTTTGTAATATGAGCAGTTGCCGAGAAATATGCAATTTTGCATGCATCACTTTTCACGTTATTTTGCCTATAAAAGGGTGAATTATTATTCGATTTGCAATATTTTTTTTCCATTTGATGCTTAATGCCAATTTGGACTAGGTCAAGCCAATTTTACATTTACACTGTGACCGGAAATGACGTCATTTGGGCAAAAACTGTATTTTCAATTTAAAAAAAGTATTTTATTCAAATGAGTCTGCCTTATAATATCTTTAAAATTATGATATTTGATTCCCATCAACGAATAGAATTAAGCCATACGACCATACGGATACCATAAAATGGTTTCTAACTTGTACGGTTACAGAGAAATAGGCGATCTTTTATAAGTCACTTTTCAAGGTTTTTGGTCTATAAAAGTGTCAATTATTATTCGATTTTTATCATTTTTTTACCATTTGATGCCTTATGCCATTTATGACTTCTATGAACTAAATTAACATTTTCAATATCCCCGAAAGTAATGTAATTTTTGCAAAAAACGTATTTTTAGCCTTCAAAACAAACATTTTTTTGAAGGTATTTATATTTATTATTCGTTTAACTTTATAACGTCTGACTCTAATGGGCAGTAAGATTGAATCAATACCATCATATTGATATCAAGAAAAGGCTTCTAGCATGTTCCCTTGTCGAATAATAGCCAATTTTCCCAGAGTCACTTTTAAGTTTTATACCTTCTTAATTTCAGTTTATGGGTTATAGGTTGATTATTTATTGCCCGATATGTATAAAACAAAGTTTGTATTTTGTATGTTGCGAATTTTCGACTTATTTTTCACCTATAAAAATTTCTTTCGGCACCGGAAGTGACGTAATTTTGCCATAATTTACAATTTTGACCGGTCTTTTCGCCAGCAAATATTACTTTTACATATGATAGAAGGTGTCACTGAAGCAAAACAATTAAAGTATATTTTGGTAGCTCAATGGATCGGCTATGGTATAATGAACTTCCTGTATGATTCCTGAAAGCCGGTTCAGTGCTGCTTGCAGGTCTAGTTAGGCTTTCAGACTTTCGTCTGAAAGCCTATTGAGATTACTAAAATTATTATTTTTTTTTTTATTATTATTATTTACCGCCGGAGCCTATTTCTCTATGATCGAAAAGAGATACCGATCTGCGGTTAATCTTTCTACCGGGAAACCATGTGGTGGCTACTCAATAAAGCAATTTTTGAACTTCTGCGCAGACCGGAAGTGGCCGAATTTTGAACGTTGGTAAAAAATTAAAAATCGGCCGTGGTTTCGTCAATTCTTTACCTATATTCAAATAAATCACATTTTTGGAAAGCCTGAGACTTTTCCGAGACAATAGCAATCTCACATTTTGCAATTTCGAAACTTCGTCGCTGACTTCTATCATTCGAAAATTGAAAACACGTCGCCTACGAGACAATTTTTGTTATTTTTCAAAATTTGCAAATTTGACCTAGATTTTTGGATACCTGATGTCAATCCGATTCCAGTAATATAAGTTTCATTCAGAGTTATCGCCCTTTATTTTTCGATTTTTTTCGAATTTTCTTCCCATTTTGTGAGCTGTGGTTTCGTTTTACGGTCGAATTGATGTTTCTGAAACTTATGGAACATGAAGTTATAGTCCAATACCAACTGATAAAGCAATTTCGACACGGATCTTTAAACCGGAAGTGGTCGAAATAATGTGCTATATTTTGAAAAAAATGCAAAAAATGGATGTTTTCGGGGAAACGTGATGTCTCCGTCCGATATCAACGGATTAATCAAATTAAGGTACCAATGGATGGCACGAGGATTGGACTATCGTATGACACCCAATTCATACGGATGCTATGAACAAAAAGCAAAATATTGCACGCTGAAAATCAAGTATTTTCTGATTTGGAGCGTTTTTGGATGCCTGTATCTCGAAAACTTAACCTACAATTTTTTTTTAATTTTTTCTATCGAGAGTCCTTTTGGCGGTATTTTGCATGAAGCCATCCAATAAGACTTTGGAATGTCTGGAATAGGATATAAAAGGGACTGAAAATCGAAAAAAGTCGAAAAATCGTAATTTTTTTGAAAATGCTCTATTCTTTTTTTATTTTAAAATTTTTTTCAAAAAATGGTTACAAATTCGGATAGCTGACCTAAATCCGATTCTAACGATGTATAATATGTATTGAAGTACTGAAATATAATTTTCGATATTTTGATATTTTTGCATTTTTGGCACTTTTGAACATAGGATTTCTCAGGTGTATTTTATCTGATTAGATAATGTAATAATCCTTACAGAGCCCTGCGGCTATTTAATTGCCCAAACCGGTTATTAAAACTATCTCGACAATAATCACCATACCGGAAGTATTCAAAAAATGAAAGAAAAGGTTAAAAAAAATGTGCGCTCTTGCGAAAAGCTGAATTTCTCTGTCAGATATTACCTGACGAAAAAAAGTAAAGTGTCTTTGGGTAGCCCCATTAATGGACTATCATATGGCATCTCAATGGTACGATTTCGATGGTTAGAAAATAAATTATGGAACCCCGAAAATCTAGTATTTTCCGTTTTTGGAGCCTTTTTATACGTCTTTTTCTCTAAAACGACATCTACGATTTCTCTGAAACTTTTTTAACGCAGAGTTCTACCGGTGGTCTGTGGCGTGAATCCAAAAGGAAAAGGTTTGAAATAATATAATGGGGCCAAAAATGGCCTCAATCTTTGAAAATAGTTTAAAAATCGTTAAATTATTGAAAATGTTCTTTTATGTATCTTTTTGACAAAAAACTACTGAATAGATGTTTCTGACACTTCTGTGACAGAAAGTTAAGTATCTGAACAACTTGTTAAAACTATTCCGACAATGATTAAAAAACCGGAAGTAGCCGAATAAATATCCTATATTTTTGAAATAAAACCGTAAAAAGTAAAAAAAAATGGTGATCTTGCGAAAAAAAAGTGATTACTATGTCAGATTTCACCGAATCAAAACAACTAAAGTATTATTGTATATCCTGATCAATGGACGATCTTATGACATCTAAATGGTAAAAATTTGCTGGCTAGGCAAGTGAACCATTTTTAAATGTCTTTGTTTGTTTTTTTCTTAATTAGCGAATATCCAATCCTTGACCCTAACCTTATGTCACTAATCACGTGTCTACACCTTTCAAATAGTGTATATAAATCAACCCCACTGATGTTCAGCGATATCACTTATGTAGAAGCAGACATAAAACCACCAGCTTAAGTAAGTAAATGTTCAGCAAGCAGAGCAATGGATTCGTTGTCTAGAGCTGAGGAGATGCTATTTTCTGCAGAGAGACACTTTCGAAGAGCATGCGAACAGGTTATTTTGCTGAATACCAAAATACGACAATATGGAGTTCGGCAACAACGTGCTAGACGAAACAACCAACACTCGTTAAGATACAACATAAATATTAGGATACGGGTTATGGTAGGACTACGCGATGCCTATTATGAATACTCTCGATTAAAGTTTGAAATGGTTTTAGAGTTGAGAGGTGTAGACGCTTTTTTTTTAAAAAAAAAACCGGCACTTTTAAGGGCCCCCAAATCTATGAAAGAGTTACATTTCATATTCTAATAATATTAATAATGGTACTCTTGCAAAAATCGCGAGCAGCTAAATCGTCGGGGCAGTCAACAAGAGTTGTCACATATTTTTACTTTTTCGGTAATAAAACATTTATAATACACTAAAATATGATTAACAAGTCATTAGGCAATTATCAGAAAATCATTAGAATTGGTTTAGTTTTCATAACGTTTAGCCCCATGCCAACGTTTACTATACGAAACATTTAATATCATGGATTTACATGTAGCTGTTCATGTTATCAAGATTCATTGAAAATAAATATACTTGCTCGTCTTAAGACCTTAAACTGTGTATCAATCGGTTGGTAACTTTAGACTCTAGAGCATTCACAAGATATTTTTAAAATGATCAAGAGCCATAACTCTGGCAGTAATTAGCGGAATTCGCTGAAAATCATTAGGATTCTTCGTCTTATGACCTTAAACACTGCGTATAAATTTAAAGTCAATCGCATAGTCCAGTGAATGGACTTTCGTATGCCACACGTCCTGTTCAGTGCTGCTGGGCTATTTTATGACATACATGTACTTCCTCTCTGATTCCTGAAAGCCGGTTCAGTGCTGCTTGCAGGTCTAGTTATTATTATTATTATTATTCAGATTCCAATTTGAATAGATCTCAGCAACTACGTGTCGCATCGTTACGATTTCTTCGGTTTTACTGGGAAAGTGGGTGTGACTTAGAGGATAAAGCTATTTTGAACGTTCTGCGACAATGCGAAATGTCCGAAATCACCGAAGTTATCGTTTTTAAAAATATTGCAGTAATTTTAACAATAATCATTGGATTTTAACTTTCGATACATTTTGGCATAGCCTGAGACAGGGCACATAGCTACGCTACTTTCGATTTTTGATTTTCGGCAAATCTTCGAAGATATTAGGCGCCAAATTTCGAAAATTTAAAATTTTACAAAAAACTTTTTTATTTATGAATATTTTTTAGTCGTATTGTGCACAGAATTAAAGGGTCATCTGACTAGTGCAAAAATGTTAAAAAATTTTGTCTCAGTAATTTACCTTGGCCGCCATTGGCTAATTCAGTTTTTCAGTCCTAGATTAATTTTTTATTGTTCGATTTGTATAAAACAAAGTTCATATGCTTCGTTGTATCAATTGTCGTTTTTTTTATTACCGAAAGTGTTATCTGTCGGCACCGGAAGTGGCATAATTTTACCAAAAACTACAATTTTGACAGTTATTTACGATCTTCATAAACAAATATTATTTTTTTGAAAAATTATATGACTCAAAGAGTGTGCCCTTTCAAGGCGCAAAAAATGTAGGAAGCAGTTTTTTTAATTTCGATTTCATTTTCGAGCAAATTCGATTAAGAGGCTAAAAATGGTGTAAAATTGGCCTATTTACAACCTATTCAGGCTTTTCAGATTTTAAAATATTTCTTCGTAACTTTTATAAACTTGTAGCTATAATCCATACGAAGAAAATGTATGTTAAAATTCGTTTGTAATATAAGCAGTTGCCAAGAAATGGGCAGTTCTGCATAAGTCACTGTTTTCGTTATTTTGCCTGTAAAATAGTCAATTATTATTGGATGTTTATAAAAGTGACATCATTTGATTCAAAAAGCACGTAGCGTCATATCAAGTTGATTACAATTTAAAATTGACACCGGAAGTGACATCATTTGGTCAAAAAATGCATTTTACACTTTTTTAAATCAATGTTTTATTCAACCAAGAATAACTTAATATGTATTAATAATTTTAACTTTTGGTTTAAATTCACATATAAACAAAACTCATATGGTCATATAGATATCATAAAATGGTTTCTAACTTGTTCGGTTGCCGAGAAATAGACGGTTTTCTACAGGTCACTTTTGAAGGTTTCGGGGCCATAAAAGGGTCAATTATTATTCGATTTTCATAAACGTCACACCATGTTATACCTAATGCCATTTGGGATTTCATACAAGTAATTTAAGATTTTCATTATCACCGGAAGTAACGTCATTTTGGCAAAAACTGTATTTTTAGCCTCCAAAACAGATATTTTATTCAAATGAGTCTGTTTTGAAATCTTTTTCAAATTATGGTATTTGATGCCAATCAACAAATAGAATGAACCCATACGATCATACAGATACCACAAAATGGTTTCTAACTTGTACGGTTGCCGAGAAATAGCCGATTTTCTACAAGTCACTTTTCAAGTTTTTTGGTCTTTAAAAGTGGCAATTATTATTCGATTTAACGTTTTTATTTATAAATATTATTTAGTCGTGTTGTGCACAGAATTAAAGAGTCATCTGACTAGCGCAAAAATGTTAAAAAAATTTGTCTCAGTAATTTTCCTTGGCCGCCATTAGCTAATTCAGTTTTTCAGTCCTAGATTAATTTTTTATTGTTCGATTTGTATAAAACAAAGTTCATATGCTTCGTTGTCCCAATTGTTATTTTTTTTATTACCAAAAGTGTTATCTAGCAAATTGGATTAAGGGGTGAAAAAAGGCGTAAAATTGACCTATTTACAACCCATTCAGGCTTTTCAGATTTTAAAATTTTTTTACTTAACTTTTATAAACCTGTCACTATAATCCATACGAAGAGAATGTATGTTAAAATTAGTTTCTAATATAAGCAGTTGCCGAGAAATGGGCAGTTTTGCATAAGTCACTGTTTTCGTAATGTTGCCTGTAAAATAGTCAATTATTAATGGATATTCACAAAAGTGACATCATTTGATTCAAAAAGCAAGTGTGCGTCATATCATGTTGATTACTATTTAAAATTGACACCGGAAGTGACGTCATTTAGTCAAAAACTCAATTTTTAACTTTTAAAATCGATCTTTTTTTCAACCAAGAATTATGTCACATGTAATAATAAAATTAACTTTTGGTTTAAATTCACATATTAACAAAACTCATACGGTCAAATAGATATCATAAAATTGTTTCTAACTTGTTCGGTTGTCGAGATATAGGCGATTTTCTGAAAGTCACTTTTGAAGGTTTTTGGCCCATAAAAGTGTCAATTATTATTTGATTTTCATTTGAAGCCTAATGTCATAGACGATGTTATAAAACTAATTTAACGTTTTCATTATCACCGGAAGTAGCGTCATTTTGGCAAAAACTGTATTTTAAGCCTTCAAAACCGATATTTTATTCAAATGAGTCTGATTTGTAATGTTTATACAATTATGATATTTGATTCCAATCAACAAATAGATTAAACCCATACGGTCATATAAATACCAAAAAATGGTTTCTAACTTGTACGGTTGCCGAGAAATAGACGATTTTCTACACGTCACTTTTCAAGGTTTTTGGTCTATAAAAGTGGAAATTATTATTCGATTTACATAAAATTTTCACCATATGATGCCTTATGCCATTTCCGATTTCATAAGACTAAGGGAACATTTACATTATCACCGGAAGTACTGTTATTTTGTCAGGATCAATTACATGTAACAAATGTATAAAATAAAATTGCTGGATTTGTTTGATTCTGTTTCCATTTTATTTGATGTGTGCAATGCTTATGTGGAAACCTGTATATTGGTTTCATTGGTACCGGAAAGGACATATGTTCAAGGGTAACGTAGCACCAAAAGTGACACAAGTTCAAGTTCAAAGGTAACATGGCAAAAGTGAAACCCGTCATTCCTGCATGCAGGTCTAGTTAGGCTTTCAGACTTTCGTCTGAAAGCCTATTGAGATTACTAAAATTATTAGGCTTTCAGACTTTCGTCTGAAAGCCTATTGAGATTACTAAAATTATTATTAGGGTTTCACACTGCGTAGCTTGTGTGAAACACTATTGTTTTTGTTAAAATTATTATTCTTATTATTATTATTATTATTATTATTATTCAGATTCCAATTTGAATAGATCTCAGCAACTACGTGTCGCATCGTTACGATTTCTTCGGTTTTACTGGGAAAGTGGGTGTGACTTAGAGGATAAAGCTATTTTGAACGTTCTGCGACAATGCGAAATGTCCGAAATCACCGAAGTTATCGTTTTTAAAAATATTGCAGTAATTTTAACAATAATCATTGGATTTTAACTTTCGATACATTTTGGCATAGCCTGAGACAGGGCACATAGCTACGCTACTTTCGATTTTTGATTTTCGGCAAATCTTCGAAGATATTAGGCGCCAAATTTCGAAAATTTAAAATTTTACAAAAAACTTTTTTATTTATGAATATTTTTTAGTCGTATTGTGCACAGAATTAAAGGGTCATCTGACTAGTGCAAAAATGTTAAAAAATTTTGTCTCAGTAATTTACCTTGGCCGCCATTGGCTAATTCAGTTTTTCAGTCCTAGATTAATTTTTTATTGTTCGATTTGTATAAAACAAAGTTCATATGCTTCGTTGTATCAATTGTCGTTTTTTTTATTACCGAAAGTGTTGTCTGTCGGCACCGGAAGTGGCATAATTTTACCAAAAACTACAATTTTGACAGTTATTTACGATCTTCATAAACAAATATTATTTTTTTGAAAAATTATATGACTCAAAGAGTGTGCCCTTTCAAGGCGCAAAAAATGTAGGAAGCAGTTTTTTTAATTTCGATTTCATTTTCGAGCAAATTCGATTAAGAGGCTAAAAATGGTGTAAAATTGGCCTATTTACAACCTATTCAGGCTTTTCAGATTTTAAAATATTTCTTCGTAACTTTTATAAACTTGTAGCTATAATCCATACGAAGAAAATGTATGTTAAAATTCGTTTGTAATATAAGCAGTTGCCAAGAAATGGGCAGTTCTGCATAAGTCACTGTTTTCGTTATTTTGCCTGTAAAATAGTCAATTATTATTGGATTTTTATAAAAGTGACATCATTTGATTCAAAAAGCACGTAGCGTCATATCAAGTTGATTACAATTTAAAATTGACACCGGAAGTGACATCATTTGGTCAAAAAATGCATTTTACACTTTTTTAAATCAATGTTTTATTCAACCAAGAATAACTTAATATGTATTAATAATTTTAACTTTTGGTTTAAATTCACATATAAACAAAACTCATATGGTCATATAGATATCATAAAATGGTTTCTAACTTGTTCGGTTGCCGAGAAATAGACGGTTTTCTACAGGTCACTTTTGAAGGTTTCGGGGCCATAAAAGGGTCAATTATTATTCGATTTTCATAAACGTCACACCATGTTATACCTAATGCCATTTGGGATTTCATACAAGTAATTTAAGATTTTCATTATCACCGGAAGTAACGTCATTTTGGCAAAAACTGTATTTTTAGCCTCCAAAACAGATATTTTATTCAAATGAGTCTGTTTTGAAATCTTTTTCAAATTATGGTATTTGATGCCAATCAACAAATAGAATGAACCCATACGATCATACAGATACCACAAAATGGTTTCTAACTTGTACGGTTGCCGAGAAATAGCCGATTTTTTACAAGTCACTTTTCAAGTTTTTTGGTCTTTAAAAGTGGCAATTATTATTCGATTTACATAAAATTTTCACTACATGATATCGTATGCCATTTCTGATTTCATAAAACTAATTGAACATTTGCATTAACACCGGGAGTAATTTAATTTTGTCAAGATCATTTACAAGTAACAAATGTATAAAATGACTTGATATTGCTGGATTTGGTTGATTCAACGTCCATTTTATTTGTGTGCAATGTTAATTTGGAAACCTGTTTAGTGGTTTCGCTGGTACCGGAAGTGACATATGTTCAAGGGTAACTTGGCACCGGAAGTGACATGCTTAAGAGTAACTTGGCAACAGTGAAACCCGTCATTCCTGCATGCAGGTCTAGTTTTTTTTATTATTATTCTTTTCCGCCGGAGCCTATTTCTCTATGATCGAAAAGAGATACCGATTTGCGATCCATATTTCTATCGGGAAACTAGGTGGTGGCTACCCAATAAAGCAATTTTCAAACTTCTGCGCAGACCGGAAGTGGCCGAATTTTGAACGTTGGTAAAAAATTAAAAATCGGCCGTGGTTTCGTCAATTCTCTACCTATATTCAAACAAATCACATTTTTGGAAAGCCTGAGACTTTTCCGAGACAATAGCAATCTCACATTTTGCGATTTCGAAACTTCGTTGCTGACTTCTATCGTTCGAAAATTCAAAACACGTCGCCTACGAGACAATTTTTGTTATTTTTCAAAATTTGGAAATTTGACCTAGATTTTCGGATACCTGACGTCAATCCGATTCCAGTAACATAAGTTTCTTTCAGAGTTACCGCCCTTTATTTTTCGATTTTTTTCGAATTTTCTACCCATTTTGTGAGCTGTGGTGTCGTTTTACAGCCAAAATGATGTTTCTGAAACTTATGGAACATGAAGTTATAGTCCAATACCAACTGATAAAGCAATTTCGACACGGATCTTTAAACCGGAAGTGGTCGAAATAATGGGCAATATTTTGAAAAAAATGCAAAAAATGGATGTTTTCGGGGAAAACGTGATGTCTCCGTCCGATATCAACGGATTAATCAAATTAAGGTACCATTGGGTGGCACGAGGATTGTACTATCATATGATACCCCATTCATACGGATACTATGATCAGGCAGCAAAATATGGCACGCTGAAAATCAAGTATTTTCTGATTTTTAGCATTTTTGGACGCCTGTATCTCGAAAACTTAACCGCAACTTTTTTTAAAAATTTTTCTATCGAGAGTCCTTTCGGAGGTATTTTGCATGAAGCCATCCAATAAGACTTTGAAATATCTGGAATAGGTGAAATAACGGACTGAAAATCGAAAAAAGTCGAAAAATCGTGAAATTTTGGAAAATGCTCTACTATTTTTTTATTTTAAGAGATTTTCAAAAAAAGATTGCATATTCAGATAGCTGACCTAATTACGATTATAACGATGTATAATATGTATGTAGTTATTGAAATTTAATTTTCGATATTTTAATTTTTTTGCATTTTTGGCACTTTTGAACATAGGATTTCTCGGCGGCATTTTATCTGATCAGATAATGTAATATATCATTACAGAGACCTGTGGCTATTTTAGTGCCCAAACCGGCTATTAAAACTATTCCGACAATAATAACCATACCGGAAGTATTCAAAAAAATTAAAAAAAAAGGTTAAAAACATTGTCGCACTTGCGAAAAACTTGATTTCTCCCTTAGGTAATAGCGGACCAAAAAAACTAAAGTGTCGTTGGATAGCCCTATTAATGGACCATCATATGTTATCTAAATAATACGATTTCGATGGTAAGGAAATAAATTATTGAATGCCAAAAATCTAGTATTTTCCGATTTTTTAACAATCTGAGATGCCCTTTTCTCGAAAACGACACCGCAGATTTTTCTTAAACTTTTCTTACTCAAAGTCCTATCGGTTGTCTATATAGTGAATCCAAAATGAAAAGCATTGAAATAATATAGGTGGTCCAAAAATGGCATCAAACTTTGAAAAAAATTGAAAAATCGTTAAATTTTTGTAAACGCTCTTTAATTTGTCTTTTTTTCCAAAACTACTCAATGGATGTTTCTGACACTTCTGGTACAGAAAGTTAAGTATCCAAATAACTTCGTAAAGCTATCGCGACAATGATCGTAAAACCGGAAGTAGTCGAAAAACTGTCCGATATTTTGAAAAAAATTATTTTTTTTACGAAAACCTTTTATATTTATGAATATTTTTTGATGGTATTTTACACAGGGTTAAAATATCATCCTACTTGAGCAGAAATGAGAAAAAAAAAATTGTCTCGGTAATTTGCGTTAGCCGCCATCTGCTAATTTAGTTTTTCGTACCCAGAAAAATTATTTATTGTTCGATTTGTATAAAACAAAGTTCATATGCTCCGTGGTCCAAATTATATTTTTTTTTGTTACGGTGAAATTTTTCTGTCGGCAACGGAAGTGACGTAATATTAACAAAAACTACAATTTTGACAATTAGGTACCACTTTTTGAAAGCAAATATTATTTTTTTTCAAAACTGATATAACCAAAAGGATGCACCCTGCAAAGGTGCACAAAATCCTTAGCTCAGATTTTTTAATTTCAATTTCATTTTCGGGCAATTTCGAATAAAATGTAAAATAAAGTGTAAAATTCAGTTATTTACAATTCATTCAGCGTCTTCATATTTTGAAACATTTATTTGTAATTTTCATAAACTCGTAGCAATAATCCAAACGAAGAGAATGTATGCAAAAATAAGTTTGTAATATATACAGTTGCCGAGAAATATGCAATTTTGCATGCATCACTTTTCACGTTATTTTGCCTATAAAGGAGTGAATTATTATTCGATTTGCAATATTTTTTTCCATTTGATGCATAATGCCAATTTGGAATAGGTCAAGCCAATTTTACATTTTCACTGTGACCGGAAATGACGTCATTTGGGCAAAAACTGTATTTTAAACCTAAAAAACAAATATTTTATTCAAATGAGTCTGCCTTATTATATTTTTAAAATTATGATATTTGATTCCCATCAACGAATAGAATGAAGCCATACGACCATACAAATACCACAAAATGGTTTCTAACTTGTACGGTTACAGAGAAATAGGCGATCTTCTATAAGTCACTTTTCAAGGTTTTTGATCTTTAAAAGTGTCAATTATTATTCGATTTTTATAATTTTTTTACTATTTGATGTCATATGCCATTTTTGACTTCTATGAACCAAGTTAACATTTTCAATATCACCGGAAGTAATGTAATTTTTGCAAAAAACGTATTTTTAGCCTTCAAAAGAAACATTTTTTTGAAGGGATTTATATTTATTATTCGTTTAACTTTATAACGTCTGACTCTAATGGGCAGTAAGATTAAATCAATACCATCATATTGATATCAAGAAAAGGCTTCTAGCATGTTCCCTTGTCGAATAATAGCCAATTTTCCCAGGGTCACTTTTAATTTTTTTACCTTCTTAATTTCAGTTTATGGGTTATAGGTTAATTATTTATTGCCCGATATGTATTAAACAAAGTTTCTGTTTTGTATGTTGCAAATTTTCGACTTATTTTTCACCTATAAAAATTTCTTTCGGCACCGGAAGTGACGTAATTTTGCCATAATTTACAATTTTGACCTTTTACATATGATAGAGGGTGTCACTGAAGCAAAACAACTAAAGTATAGTTCGGTAGCTCAATGGATCGGCTATGGTATAATAAACTTCCTGTATGATTCCTGAAAGCCGGTTCAGTGCTGCTTGCAGGTCTAGTTATTATTATTATTTTTTTTTTCGCCGGAGCCTATTTCTCAGTGCCTGTAACAGATACCGATCTGGGACCTAATTCTCTATCGGGAAACCATGTGTTGGCTACTTGATAAACTATATTTGAAACTTCTGCGCAGACCGGAAGTGGTCGAATTTCGTGCGGTGTCAAAAATTCAAAAAACGGCCGTAGATTCGTCAATTCTGTACCTATTTTCATACAAATGACATTTTCGGAAACCCTGAGTCTTTTCTCGGACGATAGCAGTTGAAAATTTCGATATTTCGAAACTTCATCGCTGACTTCTTGCGATCGAAAAATGAAAAATGTTGTTTGAGAGACAATTTTTGTTATTTTTCAAAATTTTGAAATTTGACCTACATTTTTGGATACCTGAAGTCCATCCGATTCCAGTAATATAAGTTTCACTCAGAGTTATCGCCCTTTATTTTTCGATTTTTTTCGAATTTTCTACCCATTTTGCGAGCTCGGGTTTCGTTTTATGGCCGAATTGACGTTTCTGAAATTTCTGAGGCATGAAGCTAAATGACCATTGCAAGGAATAAAGCAATTTCAACAATAATCTGTACACCGGAAGTGGTCGAAATAATGTCCGATATTTTGAAAAAAATGCAAAAAATGGGTGTTTTGGGGAAAAACGCGACTTCTCCGTCCGATATCAATGGATTAAACAAATTAGGGTACCATTCGACTGCACTAGTATTGTGCTATTGTATGATACCCAATTTGTACGGATACGACGAACAGGAAGCAAAATATGGCACGCTGAAAATCAAGTATTTTCTGATTTGGAGCGTTTTTGGACGCCTGTATCTCGAAAACTTAACCGCAACTTTTTTTTTAACTTTCTCTATCGAGAGTCCATTCGATAGTCTTGTGAATTATGCCATCCAATAAGACTTTGAAATGTCTGGAATATGATAAAAAAGGGACTGAAAATAAAAAAAAGTCGAAAAATCGTGAAATTTTGGAAAATGCTCTACTATTTTTTTATTTTAAGAGATTTTCAAAAAAAGGTTGTATATTCAGATAGCTGACCTAATTACGATTCTAATGATGTATAATATGTATGTAGTTATTGAAATTTAATTTTCGATATTTTAATTTTTTTGCATTTTTGGCACTTTTGAACATAGGATTTCTCAGAGGCATTTTATCTGATCAGATAATGTAATATATCATTACAGAGCCCCGTGGCTATTTTAGTGCCCAAACCGGCTATTAAAACTATTCCGCCAATAATAACCATACCGGAAGTATTCAAAAAATGAAAAAAAAAGGTTAAAACCATTGTCGCAGTTGCGAGAAACTTGATTTCTCCCTTAGGTAATAGCGGACCAAAAGAACTAAAGTGTCGCTGGATAGCCCTATTAATGGACCAGCATATGGTATCTAAATAATACGATTTCGATGGTAAGGAAATAAATTATTGTATGCCAAAAATATATTATTTTCCGATTTTTTAACATTCTGGGACGCCCTTTTCTCGAAAACGACGCCGCAGATTTTTCTCAAACTTTTCTTACTCAAAGTCCTATCGGTTGTCTATATAGTGAATCCAAAATGAAATGCATTGAAATAATATAAATGGTCCAAAAATGGCCTCAAACTTTGAAAAAAATTGAAAAATCGTTAAATTTTTGGAAACGCTCTTTAATTTGTCTTTTTTTCCAAAACTACTCAATGGATGTTTCTGACACTTCTGGTACAGAAAGTTAATTATCCAAAGAACTTCGTAAAGCTATCACTACAACGATCGTAAAAAGGGAAGTAGTCGAAAAAATGCCCGATATTTTGAAAAAAAATAATTTTTTTACGAAAACCTTTTTTATTTATGAATATGTTTTGATGATATTTTACACAGGGTTAAAAATATCATCCTACTTGAGCAGAAATGAGAAAAAAATTGTCTCGGTAATTTGCGTTAGCCGCCATTGGCTAATTTAGTTTTTCGTACCCAGAAAAATTATTTATTATTCGATTTGTATAAAACAAAGTTCATACGCTCCGTGGTCCCAATTGTAATTTTTTTTGTTACGGTGAAATTTTTCTGTCGGCAACGGAAGTGACGTAATATTAACAAAAACTACAATTTTAATCGTTCAGTACCACTTTTTAAAAGCAAATATTATTTTTTTTCAAAACTGATATAACTAAAAGGATGCACCCTGCAAAGGTGCACAAAATCTTTAGCTCAGATTTTTTAATTTCAATTTCATTTTCGGGCAATTTCGAATAAAATGTAAAATAAAGTGTAAAATTCAGTTATTTACAATTCATTCAGCGTCTTCATATTTTGAAATATTTATTTGTAATTTTCATAAACTCGTAGCAATAATCCAGACGAAGAGAATGTATGCGCAAATTAGTTTGTAATATGAGCAGTTGCCGAGAAATATACAATTTTGCATGCATCACTTTTCACGTTATTTTGCCTATAAAAGAGTGAATTATTATTCGATTTGCAATATTTTTTTTCCATTTGATGCTTAATGCCAATTTGGACTAGGTCAAGCCAATTTTACATTTACACTGTGACCGGAAATGACGTCATTTGGGCAAAAACTGTATTTTTAACTTAAAAAAAATTATTTTATTCAAATGAGTCTGCCTTATAATATTTTTAAAATTATGATATTTGATTCTCATCAACGAATATAATTAAGCCATACGACCATACGGATACCACAAAATGGTTTCTAACTTGTACGGTTACAGAGAAATAGGCGATCTTTTATAAGTCACTTTTCAAGGTTTTTGGTCTATAAAAGTGTCAATTATTATTCGATTTTTATCATTTTTTTACCATTTGATGCCTTATGCCATTTATGACTTCTATGAACTAAATTAACATTTTCAATATCTCCGAAAGTAATGTAATTTTTGCAAAAAACGTATTTTTAGCCTTCAAAACAAACATTTTTTTGAAGGGATTTATATTTATTATTCGTTTAACTTTATAACGTCGGACTCTAATGGGCAGTAAGATTGAATCAATACCATCATATTGATATCAAGAAAAGGCTTCTAGCATGTTCCCTTGTCGAATAATAGCCAATTTTCCCAGGGTCACTTTTAAGTTTTATACCTTCTTAATTTCAGTTTATGGGTTATAGGTTGATTATTTATTGCCCGATATGTATAAAACAAAGTTTGTATTTTGTATGTTGCGAATTTTCGACTTATTTTTCACCTATAAAAATTTCTTTCGGCACCGGAAGTGACGTAATTTTGCCATAATTTACAATTTTGACCGGTCTTTTCGCCCGCAAATATTACTTTTACATATGATAGAAGGTGTCACTGAAGCAAAACAATTAAAGTATAGTTTGGTAGCTCAATGGATCGGCTATGGTATAATGAACTTCCTGTATGATTCCTGAAAGCCGGTTCAGTGCTGCTTGCAGGTCTAGTTATTATTATTATTATTCAGATTCCAATTTGAATAGATCTCAGCAACTACGTGTCGCATCGTTACGATTTCTTCGGTTTTACTGGGAAAGTGGGTGTGACTTAGAGGATAAAGCTATTTTGAACGTTCTGCGCCAATGCGAAATGTCCGAAATCACCGAAGTTATCGTTTTTGAAAATATTGCAGTAATTTTAACAATAATCATTGGATTTTAACTTTCGGTACATTTTGGCATAGCCTGAGACAGGGCACATAGCTACGCTACTTTCGATTTTTGATTTTCGGCAAATCTTCGAAGATATTAGGCGCCAAATTTCGAAAATTTAAAATTTTACTAAAAAAATTTTTATTTATGAATATTTTTTAGTCGTATTGTGCACAGAATTAAAGAGTCATCTGACTAGTGCAAAAATGTTAAAAATTTTTGTCTCAGTAATTTTCCTTGGCCGCCATTGGCTAATTCAGTTTTTCAGTCCTAGATTAATTTTTTATTGTTCGATTTGTATAAAACAAAGTTCATATGCTTCGTTGTCTCAATTGTCATTTTTTTTGTTACCAATAATGTTATCTGTCGGCACCGGAAGTGGCATAATTTTACCAAAAACTACAATTTTGACAGTTATTTTCTTATTTCGAAAACAAATATTATTTTTTTGAAAAATTATATGACTCAAAAAGTGTGTCTTTTCAAGGCGCAAAAAATGTAGGAAGCAGTTTTTTTAATTTCGATTTCATTTTCGAGCAAATTCGACTAAGAGGCTAAAAATGGTGTAAAATTGGCCTATCTACAACCTATTCAGGCTTTTCAGATTTTAAAATATTTCTTCGTAACTTTTATAAACTTGTAGCTATAATCCATACGAAGAAAATGTATGTTAAAATTCGTTTGTAATATAAGCAGTTACCAAGAAATGGGCAGTTCTGTACAAGTCACTGTTTTCGTTATTTTGCCTGTAAAATAGTCAATTATGATTGGATTTTTATAAAAGTGACATCATTTGATTCAAAAAGCATGTAGCGTCATATCAAGTTGATTACAATTTAAAATTGACACCGGAAGTGACATCATTTGGTCAAAAAATGCATTTTAAACTTTTTAAATCAATGTTTTATTCAACCAAGAATAACTTAATATGTATTAATAATTTTAACTTTTGGTTTAAATTCACATATAAACAAAACTCATATGGTCATATAGATATCATAAAATGGTTTCTAACTTATTCGGTTGCTGAGAAATAGACGGTTTTCTACAGGTCACTTTTGAAGGTTTCGGGGCCATAAAAGGGTCAATTATTATTCGATTTTCATAAACGTCACACCATGTTATACCTAATGCCATTTGGGATTTCATACAAGTAATTTAAGATTTTCATTATCACCGGAAGTAACGTCATTTTGGCAAAAACTGTATTTTTAGCCTCCAAAACAGATATTTTATTCAAATGAGTCTGTTTTGAAATCTTTTTCAAATTATGGTATTTGATGCCAATCAGCAAATAGAATGAACCCATACGATCATACAGATACCACAAAATGGTTTCTAACTTGTACGGTTGCAGAGAAATAGCTGATTTTCTACAAGTCACTTTTCAAGTTTTTTGGTCTTTAAAAGTGGCAATTATTATTCGATTTACATAAAATTTTCACTATATGATATCGTATGCCATTTCTGATTTCATAAGACTAATTGAACATTTGCATTAACACCGGGAGTAATTTAATTTTGTCAAGATCATTTACAAGTAACAAATGTATAAAATGAATTGATATTGCTGGATTTTGTTGATTCTGCGTCCAGTTTATTTGTGTGCAATGTTAATTTGGAAACCTGTTTAGTGGTTTCGCTGGTACCGGAAGTGACATATGTTCAAGGGTAACTTGGCACCGGAAGTGACATGTTTAAGGGTAACGTGGCACCAGTGAAACCCGTCATTCCTGCATGCAGGTCTAGTTAGGCTTTCAGACTTTCGTCTGAAAGCCTATTGTGATTACTAAAATTATTATTTATTATTATTATTTTATTTTTCGGGGGAGCCTATTTCTCAGTGTCTGTAACAGATACAGATCTGGGACATAATTTTCTATCAGGAAACCATATGGTGGCTATCCCTTCCACTGTATTTGAAACTTCTGCGCAGACCGGAAGTGGCCGAATTTCGTGCGGTGCCAAATATTTAAAAAACGGCCGTAGATTCGTCAATTCTGTATCTATTTTCAAACAAATTACATTTTTGGAAACCCTGAGTCTTTTCTCGGACGATAGCAGTTGAAAATTTTGCAATTTCGAAACTTCGCCGCTGACTTCTAGCGTTCGAAAAATGAAAATATGTTGTTTAAGACACATTTTTTGTTTTTTTTCAAAATTTTAAAATTTGACCTACATTTTTGGATACCTGAAGGCAATCCGGTTCCAGTAATATAAGTTTCATTCAGAGTTATCGCCCTTTATTTTTCGATTTTTTTCGAATTTTCTTCACATTTTGTGAGCTTAAGTTTCGTTTTACGGCCAGATCGACGCTTCTGAAATTCCTGGAACATGAAGTAATATGGTCAAACCACCGTTTAAAGCAATTTCAACAACAATCCGTAAACCGGAAGTAGTCGAAATAATATGCGATATTTTGAAAAAAAAGTGAAAAATGGGTGTTTTGGGTAAAAACACGATTTCTCCGTCCGATATCAACGGATTAAACGAATTAAGGTATCATTTGGTCGGGCGCTGATTGGACCACTGAATGATACCCAATTCGTAAGGATACGATTAGCAGGAAGCAAAATATGGCACGCTGAAAATCAAGTATTTTCTGATTTTTAGCATTTTTGGACGCCTGTATCTCGAAAACTTAACCGCAACTTTTTTTTTAATTTTTTCTATCGAGAGTCCTTTCGGAGGTTTTTTGCATGAAGCCATCCAATAAGACTTTGAAATATCTGGAATAGGTGAAATAACGGACTGAAAATCGAAAAAAGTCGAAAAATCGTGAAATTTTGGAAAATGCTCTACTTTTTTTTTATTTTAAGAGATTTTCAAAAAAAGATTGTATATTCAGATAGCTGACCTAATTACGATTCTAACGATGTATAATATGTATGTAGTTTTTGAAATTTAATTTTCGATATTTTAATTTTTTTGCATTTTTGGCACTTTTGAACATAGGATTTCTCAGGGGCATTTTATCTGATCAGATAATGTAATATGTCATTACAGAGCCCTGTGGCTATTTTAGTGCCCAAACCGCCTATTAAAACTATTCCGACAATAATAGCCATACCGGAAGTATTCAAAAAATGAAAAAATAATGTTAAAAACATTGTCGCACTTGCGAAAAACTTGATTTCTCCCTTAGGTAATAGCGGACCAAAAGAACTAAAGTGTCGCTGGATAGCCCTATTAATGGACCATCATATGGTGTCTAAATAATACGATTTCGATGATTAGTAAATAAATTATTGTATGCCAAAAATCTAGTATTTTCCGATTTTTTAACATTCTGAGACGCCCTTTTCTCGAAAATAACGCCGCAGATTTTTCTTAAACTTTTCTTACTCAAAGTCCTATCGGTTGTCTATATAGTGAATCCAAAATGAAAAGCATTGAAATAATATAAGAGGTCCAAAAATGGCCTCAAACTTTGAAAAAAATTGAAAAATCGTTAAATTTTTGGAAACGCTCTTTAATTTATCTTTTTTTCCAAAACTACTCAATGGATGTTTCTGACACTTCTGGTACAGAAAGTTAAGTATCCAAAGAACTTCGTAAAGCTGTCACGACAATGATCGTAAAACCGGAAGTAGTCGAAAAAATGTCCGATATTTTGAAAATTGTTTTTTTTTTTTGCGAAAACCTTTTTTATTTATGAATATTTTTTGATGGTATTTTACACAGGGTTAAAATATCATCCTTCTTGAGCAGAAATGATAAAAAAAAATGTCTCGGTAATTTGCGTTAGCCGCCATCGGCTCATTTAGTTTTTCGTAACCAGAAAAACTATTTATTGTTCGATTTGTATAAAACAAAGTTCATATGCTCCGTGGTCCCAATTGCAATTTTTTTTGTTACGGTGAAATTTTTCTGTCGGCAACGGAAGTGACGTAATATTAACAAAAACTACAATTTTGACAGTTCGGTACCACTTTTTGAAAGCAAATATTTTTTTTTTAAAACTGATATAACTAAAAGGATACACCCTGCAAAGGTGTATAAAATTTTTAGCTCAGATTTTTTAAATTTCAATTTCATTTTCGGGCAATTTCGAATAAAATGTAAAATAAAGTGTAAAATTCAATTATTTACAATTCATTCAGCGTCTTCATATTTTGAAATATTTATTTGTGATTTTCATAAACTCGTAGCAATAATCTAGACGAAGAGAATGTATGCGAAAATTAGTTTGAAATATGAGCAGTTGCCGAGAAATATGCAATTTTGCATGCATCACTATTCACGTTATTTTGCCTATAAAAGAGTGAATTATTATTCGATTTGCAATATTTTTTTTCCATTTGATGCCTAATGTCAATGTGGACTAGTTCAAGCCAATTTTACATTTTCACTGTGACCGGAAATGACGTCATTTCTGCAAAAACTGTATTTTTAACCTAAAAAACAAATATTTTATTCAAATGAGTCTGCCTTATAATATTTTTAAAATTATGATATTTGATTACCATCAACGAATAGAATGAAACCATACGACCACCACAAAATGGTTTCTAACTTGTACGGTTACAGAGAAATAGGCGATCTTCTATAAGTCACATTTCAAGGTTTTTGGTCTATAAAAGTGTCGGGGGGTTGGGATGGCCTAGTGGTCTAGAGTGCCGCGCTTCGCCCTCTAGCTGGCCGGTCACCTCTGGCTTGCGGCTGTGGTTTCGAGCCCTGGTGCGAGCGTATGTGGCATGGAGATGGGGGCGCCTTCTCAACCTCGTGGGTTTCCTCCGGGCACTCCGGTTTCCTCCCACTGCTAAAGACCCCTACGCGCAAGCGAATTATTGAAATAAAACTGAAACCATATGTTAGTCCCAAAATGACCTAGTTTGTGTCGAGTGGACGTTAAACCCCATTTCTCTCTCTCTCTCTCTCTATAAAAGTGTCAATATTATTATTCGATTTTTATCATTTTTTTACCATTTGATGCCTAGTTAACATTTTCAATATCATCGGAAGTAATGTAATTTTTGCAAAAAACGTATTTTTAGCCTTCAAAACAAACATTTTTTTGAAGGGATTTATATTTATTATTTGTTTAACTTTATAACGTCTGACTCTAATGGGCAGTAAGATTGAATCAATACCATCATATTGATATCAAGAAAAAGCTTCTAAAAGGGTCACTTTTAATTATTTTACCTTCTTAATTTCAGTTTATGGGTTATAGGTTAATTTTCCATTGCCCGATATGTATTAAACAAATTTTGTATGTTGCAAATTTTCGACTTATTTTTCACCTATAAAAATTTCTTTCGGCACCGGAAGTGACGTAATTTTGCCATAATTTACAATTTTGACCGCTCTTTTCGCCAGCAAATATTACTTTTACATATGGTAGAGGGTGTCACTGAAGCAAAACAACTAAAGTTTAGTTCGGTAGCTCAATGGGTTGGCTATGGTATAATAAACTTCCTGTATGATTCCTGAAAGCCGGTTCAGTGCTGCTTGCAGGTCTAGTTCTTCTTATTATTATTATTTTTTTTTTTCCAATTTGCTTATATCTCAGCAACTTCTTGTCGAATCGATACAATTTCTTTAATTTTACTGGGAAAGTGGGTGTGACTTAGAGATTAAAGCTATTCCCGGCATTCTGCGACATTGCGAAATATCCGAAATCACTGAAAATGTCGTTTTTTGAAATATTGCCGTAATATTAACAATAATCATTGGATTTTAGCATATGATGCATTTTGACATAGCCAGAAACAGGGGACATAGCTATGTTACTTTTGATTTTTGATTTTCGACGAATCTTGGAAGATATTAGGCGCCAAATTTTGAAAATTTAAATTTTTACAAAAAACTTTTTTATTTATTGATATTTTTATATGACATTTTAACCAAGGTTAAAGAGTCACCTGATTTGAACAAAAATGTCAACATTTTTTGTTTCCGTAATTTTCCTTGGCCGCCATTGGCTAATTCAGTTTTTCAGTCCTACATTAATTATTTATTGTTCGATTTGTATAAAACCATGTTCATATGTTCCGTGGTTCAAAATGCCATTTTTTTTGTTACCGGTAAAGTTTCCTGTAGGCACCGGAAGTGGCGTAAATTCAGCAAAAACTACAATATTGACAGTTCGGTACCACTTTTTGAAAGCAAATACTATTTTCTACTAATCTGATCTTACTCAAAAGATGCGCCCTGTTAAGGTGCACAAAATCTCGGACTCAGTTTTTTTAATTTCGATTTTGTTTTCGGGCCATTTCGGTTAAAAGGTAAAAAAAGGAGTAAAAATAAGCTATTTACAACCCATCCAGTGTCTTCATATATTAAAATATTTCTTCGATACTTTCATAAACTTGTAGCAATAATCCATACAAAGAGAATATATGTGAAATTTAGTTTGTAATATAAGCAGTTGCCGAGAAATGGGCAATTTTGCATGAGTCACTTTTCACGTTACTTTGGCTGTAAAAGAATCAATTATTATTCGATTTTCAATTTTCTTTCACTATCCGTTGCCTATTTCCACAGTCGACTATTCCAAACCATTTTAACACTTTCACTGTTACCGGAAGTGACGTCATTTACGCAATAACTGAAGTTTTAGTGTTAAAAATACATTTTTTATTCAAATGAGTATTATTTGTAATATTTTTAGAATTATGAAATTTGGTTCCCATCAACAAATAGAATGAACCCATACGATCATATAGATACCACAAAATGGTTTCTAACTTGTATGGTTGCAGAGAAATGGACGATTTTCCACAAGTCACTTTTTACTTTATTTTGGCTCTTAAAGAATCAGTTATTATTCGATTTTCATAAAATTTTCACCATATGATGTCTTATGCCATTTACGATTTTATAGAACTAATTTAACTGTTTTAGTATCACCGGAAGTGATGTCATTTTGTCAAAAACTGAATTTTTAGCCTGCTAAACAGATAATTTATTCAAATGCGTCTGATTTGTAATGTTTTCAAAATTATGATACTTGATTCCATTCAACAAATAGATTGATCCCATACGATCATACAGACACCACAAAATGGTTTCTTACTTGTGCGGTTGCAGAGAAATAGTCGATTGTCTACAAGTCACTTTTCAAGGTTTTTGGTCTATAAAAGTGGCAATTATTATTCTATTTACATAAAATTTTCACTATATGATGTCATATGTCATTTCCGATTTCATAAAACTAATTGAATATTTTCATTATCACCGGAAGTAATGTAATTTTGTCAGGATCACTTACAAGTAACAAATGAATTGATATTTGCTGGATTTGGTTGATTCTGCGTCCAATTTATTTGATGTGTGCAATGCTTATGGGGAAACCAGTGTAATGGTTTCATTGGTACCGGAAGTGACATATGTTCAAGGGTAACGTGGCACCGGAAGTGACATGTTAAAGGGTAACGTGGCACCAGTGAAACCCGTCATTCCTGCATGCAGGTCTAGTTATTCCTTGTTAGTTTTAAACATTACTCCTTGTTGTTCTCAGATTTTATTCGTGATTGGTCTCAATTATTATTCCTTATTGGTCTCAAATAATATTACTTGTTGTTCTCAGAAATTAACTTGATTTTTATCTCATCTGAATGACTAGAGACAGTTCTGTAGAGTCTGGGACATCACGATTATTGACTCAGCGCTTTCACCAGAGCCAGCACCTCAACCAATAACTCAGCACCTCACCCATTGAGCCAGTGTCTCACCCATTGAGCCAGTGTCTCACCCATTGAGCCAGTGTCTCAACCACTGAGCCAGTGTCTCACCCATTGAGCCAGTGTCTCAACCACTGAGTCAGATTACATTAAACATGCAAGAGATAAACCCAACAATTTCAGGTCTTTTTTCACACCTTAAATGTTATCTAAATTATTAATTAGCCTGCAATATTTAATGGATTTGAATACGTTTTGTGATGGTGATTTATCGTAAAATGGATAATCAAGACTTTGTTTACTATCATACCAACGTTATAGTAATGACGATCGAGGCTATTGTCTTGGTTCAGATTGAAGCAGTTTGACTTCGATTTTAAGAATGTTTTGTTTTCATTATTTATTTTTGAACTGTTATAACGAGAACTATCAGTTCTTTATCTATTCTTACATCATGCCCCTTTAACTGACCACATAACAAAGAGCATAGATCACCCAAATAAATAAAAAAACAAAATGGTGTCAAGTGTCAACAGATAATCTGCTAATAGGTCAAGCTGTTACCTACCGTACAATGATTAGGTCGACCGAATGTCAATTACTATTGTTCATTTAATATCATTTTAACCTCTTTGTCATAATCCAAACCTTAACATGCTTCAAAAATGTCACCAATAAATAAATGAATTAATAAAAATGCTTTTTTTTAATAATTTTTTTTTTTGGTGGGGGGGGGCAGTTTAAAGAATAATTTAAGGAGACGAATTAATCTAAGCTATGGTTTTTCTTTTTAATCCTCACATTGTATGTTTTTTTTATCATCAATCTTATTTGAATAAAGATTGTTTAAAAAAATAATTTATTTTTATTTGGAATTTTTTATCCTTATTATTGTGCGTATGGCTCTTGAATAGTAAGAGGAAACCAAAGGACCCAAAGAAAACCCATGAGGTTGGACCGGCGAACCTGCTACTTGTAACGTACTACCGAAGTATCAACACCATGCAAGTTGATTCAAAGATAGACCTTATGATGCAAAGCGCACACGCTAACCTTTCACCTTTTAGCCATCCAAGTTATCACATCATATACCTCACTGTGTTGTCAAATCTTCACATTTTGGATAGAATTTGTTACAGACCAGCATGGAATAAATGTCTTTTTAAAGTTTCAAAAAAATAGACCCACACCCCATTTAGTTCTAATTTCTCTCTCAATAATAAATTGTCATAATATCAAATATTAACGATTTGATTTGTCATTAGAATATTTAAAATAGCATTATGCAAGAGCAAAATCTGCTTATTACAGGTCTTTCTTTAGGCTTTGTTCTTGGCTAATAGTGGATCAATTTGACTGAAATTTTCAGCAAATTACCTTTACACTATCTAGTCTTTATCTTATCTCCCATAATGTATCTTTAATAATAAATAATAATGCATTCAGATAGATATTCTGGATTAATTGGTTTCAACACAAACTAGGTAATTTCGGGACTAACACATGGTTTAATTTAATTTCAATAATTCACTTGAGCGTAGGAGTCTATAGATGAAGGACGATACCGGAGAAAACCCACGAGGTTGGACAGGTGACTCTACTCCTTGTCACGTATAACGAGGGATTTGGTTTCAATGAAGCGCTAGTTATAATATCCTACAGGTAATATCAAAGGGATATATTGATGCCCTATAAAGTTTTCGATACCTGAATTCAAAATAATTTATTCAAAGACCTAATTTTTCTGATGTAAATTCATCCAAAGGATTTTTACATGTTTTGATTCTCTCTTCATTAAAATTGTTTGATAGTTACAGTGGGGAATTTCATATATTCTAAGAAAGTCAAAACATATTTTTTTCTATGTCTTTAGCTCAGTAGGTTGTCAACTCACTATTATACAATCATAGGCATTATTTTCCACACTTAAACATCTTTCACATCGGAAATAATAACACAATTACCTCCCTTGTTTTCCATTCACCCCCATGGAATAGCTGTCTTAAAACGTTTGAATTTGAAGTTGAAAATGATATTTTTGCCAATTTTTCAACTGGCAATGGTGAATTATAGGATTATTCTTTAACAAGATAGGATTGTTTATAGATACCATCTATTTTAAGCCTTTATTTTAATATATTTTAAAAATATAACTTAAAAATATGAAATTGCAGCTTTAAAATTAGTGTAATGATAATAATGATAGCCTAATTTAACTGGGTTTTGAGGCTATCATTTATTGACCCAGGAATGAATTAAACGGAGATTGAAAACAAACAAAACGACATCAGTTATCTTTACACCGACCGAGTGGCTGTTGTTATTTTGACAATAATCTAGGTAGCATTTTTTCAACAGAAAATGACTAATCGATATCAATATTTTCAAATTATTGTTAACCAGGCCTCTTTTATCATTATTATTCTCACTGACTAAACATGCCTCATAGACCACTCCTTATCATTTCAAACACGCCCCTTTCTACGACGTCACATAAAAAAAACCAGAGAATTGGGCGTGGCTTCTTTCCTGGACACGTGGTTTTACAGATTTGTTATTTGAAGAAAATATATCAACACGCTTCATTTTTGAATGGAAACTTGTGCTAGATCCACGTAGGATCAAATTGTTATGTATTTGAAAGTCGAAGCCATCACAAAGTAAATCTATTCTAAGAAATCTGTGAATTTATTGGGAATTGACCGTTGGACCGAAAAGGAAACACCGATATTGAGCTTTGCATCTTGGGAGTATTTTTAGGCGTTGTCACGTGATCTCTTTGTGTGCTGGTCTCGCCGCGTGTGAGTCAGTGCTCCCTAATATCGTCAGCTCTCATTTGCTTCAGTTTCGTCAGTTTTCTTGAAATCAGTCATCAAAGGAAGTCATCCAGACCATAAAGGATAATTTAGAAAAAAGGATATATATCTTACTGGACATGGGCCTGCAGGATACGCAGTCTTGATATTGGATGTGTTTAGAAATTTACGTCAAGGGTAGAGTGGGATTCCGTAGTTGTAATGGCGGTGGTAGGGACTCGACACGCCCGTATTATGTCCTACCCTACCCCTCAGAATAGTGCTCCTAACCCACAAGCTATCCTTGCTGCTGCTGTGGCTGTCCCCTTTTATCAAGTTGTTCAACCCCAGGACGCTCAACCGGACAGACCGATCGGATATGGAGCATTCGGAGTAGTGTGGTAAGTTACTTTCCCATCACGTTATAACATTCCATTGTCGGTTTGTGTACGAACCGTCTCTTTGTGTATGCCGTACTTCTCAACGATCATCTAACTGGCCTACAGTATACAAGTCAGCCTAGTGCCTGTCAGAATTCTCACGTTTCACGTATCCAGTATTCCTTATTTATCTGTTCAAATAATCAGTTCAAATGATTTCTTGGTACAAGACAATTTTATTTTCTGATTCCACCAAACCAAATTGGCGTTGCCCAGCTGTAGTACTAGACCATGGACACACAGAGATAAAGCCGAACTATAAATAAATAATATTTGGGTTTTAGATCTTGACTGTGATCATATGGGCCTGCATGTTTCTTTGTTTTAACTGGATAAGTAACAATTTTCCATCCCTATCCTGGAATCATTGAATTATAATTTGGTTAATTCAGAACCGGGATGATTCACTATGATAGAATTATCATACTCATCATAGAAGTTACTAAGTGTAGAAAAATTAAGAACATCATAATTATGATTAGTAGGCCTTTGGTTGGCATTAATTTTCAAAACCCCTGTCTATTCAGGGAGTGAATCAACAGAGTTTTACCTAACCAGTCGATTTATATTTTTTCATTTTAAAATAATTATGAAATTGGAATATCACTTGATTCATAACTGATATTATTGTGAACGCCTGATCTCAATTTTTTTTTCTGGTCAACAAATCCTGGTCTACTTTATTGGTTTGTTTGAAGGTCAATAAAATTTGAAAATGGTCATTTAGGGTTTCCCAGAAAAGATAATCAATTAAAAGAACTTGACTGATTGGCATCTTTGTAAAAAATGTGATAAACAAAAACTCGTGAACCCTTTTGATCCTTATAAACACACCTTTATGATCTTAACAGAAGTTAACATATGGCTCCAATTGTTTATGTATCCATTGTTGCTGATTGAAAAGATAACAATGGGTTTATTTATCACGGCTTGGACTTTGCGACTATAAGGGGCACTTTATGGGTCCCACATTCAGCATATGGCAGGATGGGTTTCTTTGTTTGTTTGACACTCAACCCCCCTCCAGACATTGGCCTAAATTAAAGTTCAATAGTCCTCACTACAGAGAGATTTTAACAGTTTGTTCAAGTGGCTAAATTTTGATTAAGTTACATGTACCTGACTGACAGCCAGGTTTCACCTTTAATTACCTTCACACAGAATGTCAACTTTTTATCACAGTTAGAAAATAAATGTTGATTCATTTCCCAATCACATCACAGACGTGAGAGATATTTGATAATTAGTCACCATAGTCTGTTGAAATATTTAGTCATTTTATCTTTGACTTGAATTGAAATTTATTTCAAAGTTAAAATCAAAGCGGTGAAATAATTATTAATACTGAACTGAAAGTTTGAAACAATTAGTCATCATATTTTTATAGTTGACTGAAAATTCTGACACATCAATGTTGAAGCCATTTTGTTGTTAGCTTGAAAAATTTTGTGTTTAGGTTGACGTGTATTTTGTAAATTAGACATATTTATAGTTGGAGGGTAAAAGGTGTATATTTTGCAAATAATGTGAAATAATGATAAATATTTAAAATAATTTTAGCTTGATACTTGTGGTTACGTATGACAAAAGACATGTAGGCCTCAATATAACGCGAAAAGAAAATGTCCTATAATGACAAAATCGTTGATATTGGTGTTTTTCTTCTTTTGGACAAAAATGAATTTCACTCCTTATTCCACCTCGCCACCCCTTAAGTCATGCTAAAATGAGCTTGATCAAATTATTTTACTGAACAATTACACATACAATACATGTTGTGTCAACGGTTTATTTATCTGCCATGGATGGTGAATATATAGTAAAAGTTTGAATTCTTCACACATGTACATTGTAGGATCTCTGTGAATTAAATAATACATAGAATTAATCTATATTTGGACTGATGTTCAACCTTTACATAGTTTTAAAGGGATTTGTATATCACTCATGTAACAATCAGTTTTTTTTAAATAAAAATTGAATTTCTAAGAAATTACATATTATATTTTTGATCAGTCAGAATCCAAATTCATTTTAATTTAGAAGTTGTAAACTGATATTGTGATAGTTTTTGTTACATAGAAAGAAATGTTATACGAAGAGAGATAATGGTGGCAGTTATTCAGTATGTAATTAAGTCAATTGACTGATATACTGTATGTTTAATAACTGGATGTTCAAGTTACAATATAAATACACAACCTTTGTGGTATGTTTATAGACTTGATCGATCAGTTGGTTTAAACAATGTTTATTCATAAAATATCAAATACATGTATAACGTGGCAATATAACAAATATAACATTAGAATTTGAAACATGAATAACATTACAATTTAACATTACGATATAACACAGTAATTTAACACGACAATATAACACAGCAATATAACATTACAATTTAAAAAATAAATAACATTACAATTTAACACGATGATATAACACAACATATAATAATATTACAATATAACACAATGCTGTAACACAACAATATAATTTGAAAATAAAAACATGACAATTTTAAACATGAATGATACAAAACCAAATTAAAAGCTTTAAAGTAAATTTGTTTCATATTTTATTTACTTGTAATAATTCAAAATTTTTATAAAATGTGTACGTGTATTATGATAAAAGTTCAAATAGATCTTGTGAATAATAAATATATAAAGATAAATATTTAGAATAAGTAACCAATCGTTATTACCTACATGCCAACTACCTAAATTACATTTTAAAATGACTTGATGTTCAAGGTACATGTACAAATACATGTAACCTTTGTAAGGTATTTAAAGACTGGATGATCAAGTTACAATATAAATGTAGCCTTTGTTTGTAAGACGTTGCATAACTTGTGATAACCGTATTATGCCATTTTGTCTAACATCTCCACTCGTCTGCCCACAGATTATGTAATATGTAAACCTTGGTTGATAGAAAATTAACGAGAGCCAATTATCCAGACACAAATAGAGTTTTGATAAAACTTTGTGTTAACACTGACTGTGTTATAATTTATGTAATGAATAAAATAGGGATTAGTCCCTTGGTACATTTGTACCCACTGTTAAAAGAAATAGAAGGATATATACCTTACCGGGTAATGTAAATTTCAAAGTTTCCCGACAAGGTTGGATGGCCAATTGGTTGGCATATTCGCGTTGTATCATAAAGTCTGTCATTGGATCAACTGACATGGTGTCGATTTGCCAGTTGTACAGTATGTGACAAGGTGTGAGTCGCATGTCCCCCGCCCCCCTTCCGAGTCCTCAGGTTTTCTCCCACTGCTGAAGACCACAGCAGACTAACAAATAATTGAAATGAAGTTGACTCATGTCCAAAAATGACCTAGTTTGTGTCAAGTGGACCTTAAATCCAATTTCTCTCTCTCGAAAGTTTCGTGATCTAAGGGCTAAAAAAAATGATAGTAGATTGGAAACCAATTGAAACCATCTGTTTCAGAGCGCTATATATATTGTTGCATCTTTAGTCTCATGGAGACACTCAGAAAGAAAATAAAAGAAAAAAACAAGAACTTCGCTTCCTTCAGAGATTATGATTGATTGATAAAGGAGGAATTGAAAGTATTGACCTTTGACCTGTGACAAATTGAAATGTGAAAGATTGCAGAAGGTGGGATGATGAGGTCGCCTGTCAGATGAATGACTGTTATTATAAACATCAAAATAAACCGTTATATTAAACTGTCAATATATGATGGTATAGATTTATTGTATCCAGTTATTATTTTATATTTGCTCATTTGGGGGGATCCACAGTGGCTAAGTGGGTAAGATGCTGATTCGCTGGCCTTGTGAACGGGGGTTTGATCCCTGTCTTGGGCAAGAAATTTCATTGAGATTTTCTGACGTGGTGGTTTCCCATTGTAGAGGATGCAAGAAGGAGGGACTGATAAGGACAACTGTGTAGTCGTTTGGATAGTACAGAAAACAGAGGTCCTTTGTATGAATTGGAATGCACATAAAAGATCCGTTGGCAGTTGCATTCAATGAATTGTGTTAAAGAATTGAAGATAAGTACAGTGTATAGGAATTACAAAGTGAAACGCTACTCAGTACTTAATAAACATCAATTGTATACTTAGAATTGTGTGGTGTGTTTTTACCAGTTCAGTTACTAAACTGCCATTGAAACTACAATATTAATATTGGCTGAATATTTCGAATCAGTCTTAATTAAAGAGATATTAGGGACAAGAGAGCTAAAAATTTGACCAAGTTTGTAATTCTTATTCAGAATATTGTAATTTGAAAAGCAATAGGGAAATAAATGTTCCTCACTGCTATATATGCCATTGAATAAGTTGACATTTTGAAATATTGTTTTTCTCATGAGACTTAATGAAGGGATATTTTGAATAATAGGAAGACAAGAGAAACAACCCTGAAATGAATATAATAATATCAGGTGCTGTGGCTGGTTTTTGTATTCTATTCTTTATGTCGTTAAATTGTACGATATTTTCGAAATTAAACCTGTATAAAGTTGGAATATTTTACACCTAATCAGGTCTATTTTTAGTCACATTATTTAATATTTATGATGAATTTATGTTTTCATATAATAAACCATTGTATGCAATTATAAAATAAAGGATTTTATTTTTTAGGGCAAATATAAACATAGAAACATATTTCTCGTTCTAATCTCTGTATTTTATATATTTATATAAATCATTTTTAATCGTACAAACACAATCCGTTTAAACCAGAAAAAAAATCATTCTTTTCGAGAATTTTATGGGAAAGTGTCAAAGAACAGAATCATCCTATTCAAGAATGTGAAAGTTTCGAAGTGCAAATATTGTTTTTTGGTAATTTTTTTCTCTCCCAAAGCTGAAAATGATCAATTTAACCTGTCATTAAGCATGTCAACAGTTGAACACATTTGTATTTTTTCACTGTGGCATGTACATGTACAATGGTACACACGGTTGTGTTTGATTCATTATGATTTTTTCACAATGCAATATACAACAGTTGATGCATGGGATACCAAACTGTTAAAACATGCAGAATAACTGACCAGCTAATAAATCATATAATACATGGTTAAACCATGCAATATAGAGAATAACAGATCAGCTGATACATCAGATACCAAATTGTTCAACCATGCAATATACAAAATAACTGACCAGCTGATAAATCACCATGGATATAGACAATAATATACCACTGTTAAACCATGCAATATACACAAACAAAATAACTGTTCAATACACAAAATAACTGTTCAATACACAAAATAACTGCCTAGCTTTTAAAATATTATATATATGCACTGAAATTTTCCACTGCAGTGTGGAAATATCCACCTATAAACTCATGTTGATTCTATAAATTCATTATGAATTCATTCAATGATGGTAATATTTAGAATGTATGCTATAGTTATTTATAAACAGATGTTATCAATAGATGTACTGGCTAGAAGGTTCAACTTATCTTTAGGTCTTTTAGTGTGTAGTTTATAAATTATGTATAAATAGTGCATCAGTAATTATTATAATATTAAACAGAGTTTCTATTCCTCCCAGCCTATATTAACTCGGTATTCAGTGTTAAACATCAAGTTAAATCCTGCCCATTCTCGATAGTGTATTGTACCGTGACATAATTTATAGAAAAAGTTGAATCGATCGAATGCCTTTTTGGGTCGAGTTCTGTAAAAATGAAATCAAACCCTTCATCTCTTAGTCTTAATCGAATTGTTTGAATACTTTATAATCGGGATAAAAAATGTCGATCTAAGTTGAAAAATTATCCTGATGTTTTATATTAAAATCATATATTCTATGGAATGTGATTACGGGTACAAGTGGACGTAGATCTATAGATGTTGGGGTTGTTTTTTTTTTTTGACAAGTTGAAATAGTGTAATATGAATGTGTAGATATGTATGTATAGTACTGTCTGAGTTATTTTATCGTAGACGATGAGTCATCTGAAATACATGTTATATATAAATATCTACTCATATAGTCAACCCTTTTCACACAAACATGTACAAATGTAGAACAAATTTCATGTAATTTACGTTTTGTTATTCATGCTATAAATCTCATTTTAATTTATTCATAAATACACACGTAAAATTCATATTTTAATCTATTCATAAGTACACACGTAATATCTATATTTTAATTTATTCATAAATACACACATAATTTATTATCTAATCAAATATTCGTCCGAATCTATTTCTTTTATTATCATAGTAAATGTTGATCATGTAAACTGCCCCTCATACTTTTAGACATTGATCAACTATAATTCACTTGCAACGGTGTTATAAATTAGCCTGGTATACATGTATTTAGACATTGACGAACCATAGAAATAATGCTGCCTTGGTTAAAACCCCCTGTATTGTTTAACACACTTTATCTATGTTAGTCTCAAAATGACCGAAGTATTATGATCAAAACTTGTTAAATACAAATTCTCGTCCTTTAAAATTCAATTTTTATAATTTTTTTTTAAAAACATATAAATGGAGCACATTAAAAGAATTATTTAAGTGAAAAAATACGAGTTGGATAAAAACGCTTGCAATAAAAAAGCCAATGTTTACACATTACGTTTTTAAGAAAAAGTTGAATGTTTTTGTTTTGTTTTTTCACAACATGTAGCCCAAGTTGCGACTCAATATTCGAGACTGACATTTCATTCTGGGTTAGTCTGAGTATAAATTTGACCAGAAATATAAGCGTTTTTTTTTTCCTTTACTATGTTAAAATTCATATACGATTTGTAATCAAAGATGCTTTTTTTTCTTATTTACATTTGTCTTGATTCATCGATAAATTATATGGCATCTTTTTAATGATACACAATTCATCATTTTTGTTCGTACTTTTAAAATGGCATGGCATGGAATCCGAATGAAGAATAAAATTTGATACCTTATATTATTGAGTGGATACGATACTTGTAATCTATAAGTGGATCCAAGATGGCAATTAAAAGAAGCATTATAAATATTAATCATGCTTTGAGATTCATTTTATGAAATTTTATGTACTTGTCGCAGCTTAATTAACGACATCTTGAAATAATACAGTCACTTGATTGGTTGAGTGGGGTAAAATACCACCCACAAAATCTGGCTGTTGACCAATGAATTAAAGGGCCTGGGTAATTCAGGTTAAAGTTTCAATTTGTGATTTAAAGGTGAGAGAAATGGAGTTTAACGCCCATTCGACTCAAACTAGGTTATTTCAGGGCTAACAAATTATATTTCAATAATTTGCTAGCGCATAGAACAGGGGTAATTTATCTGTAAGAGTTTTTGAATCGCATACAAACTAAATATTATAAAGTTGAATCTTAATATGGAATATCAACGCCAAAATGGTTTCATTATAATAAATAATTATAAATTTTGGTTCTGAGATACGGTTGTCATGGCAATAGAATATTAATACGAATTTTGATTAAATTTTGATAACCAGCTATGTAATATATATTGTGTGAGAAGATTTTTTTTTAAATACAAGGTCAGTAATTATTGTAATCAGTGTTGATTAGACACAAATAAATGAAATTGGAGATTAACCACCTCCCCTGTGAAAATACGCACTGAAATTTCACTGAAATCTCACTGAAATTTCAGTGAAAGATTTGGTCAAAATATTATTGAAATTTCAGTGAGATTTCACTGAAATTTTAATGAGATTTCAATGAAATTTCAGTGAGATTTCAGTGAGATCTCACTGAAATTTCAATAAAATTTTGACCAAATTTCTCACTGAAATTTCAGTAAAATCTCACTGAAATTTCAGTAAAATCTCACTGAAATTTCAGTAAAATCTCATTGAAATTTCAGTAAAATCTCACTGAAATTTCAGTAAAATCTCACTGAAATTTCAATAATATTTTGACCAAATCTCTCACTGAAATTTCAGTGAAATCTCATTGAAATTTCAGTGAAATCTCATTGAAATTTCAGTAAAATCTCATTGAAATTTCAGTAAAATCTCATTGAAATTTTGGTGAGATTTCAATGAAATTTCAGTGAAATCTTTAACAATATTTAGACTAAATCTCACACTGAAACTTCATTGAGATTTTACTGAAATCTCACTGATATTTTATTGAAATCTCTTACTACATGCATTGTATTTCAAAGTCTTTATTAACATGCATTCTGAAAAGAAACTCCAAACAATTACAATATTACTCTATATTATTGATTATCCCTCAAATTTCTGTATTCATTCTTCTGATTTTCTTTTTCTTCTAGTAGTTCTAGTGAGACTATAGTGTCGTCCTTTTCTTCTTCTTCCATAATAAAAATATATGGCCTGAAATTACACAATCAAATAATATTAAATAAAGATAGGTATGTGTCATGTAATGTGCTATTTTACTACTATTAGAGCATTCAGAAGTTTCAAAATTATCCTGTCAAAAACAAAGCAAACGTCATTTTGGGAACCGGGGATAAATGTGCATCAACAGTCACTAGTGGCAGACATTTATAACACTGATGTGATAATTTACTCTTAATATATAAATATCTTTCGATATATTTTTAGTGGATCCGTAACCTAGACAGAACGGTTTTACTTTATATTTTAAAACTAAACATTCATAGCCAGGTCACACATATAATTAGATTCAATTTGAATGACGAAAATTACTACCAATCAATAGGTCGATCTACTAGAACTTTACTCACCATGGCTGCTTTGCATTTTATAATTAACTACTTCGAAATTTATCCAACAAACCATTCCGTGATAGGTGTTTTGGGGTCATATAATCCAGAAAATACCGTTTACAAACTCCACTTTGTTATCCAAACGCGCGCCCTTTTACCGGTAATTTCAAGTTACGGAAGCCGTAGGGAAAATGGTGAAAAGAACGTACTTTAACTTGCGCGTTAATTGTATAAAATAGCAGCACCAGTTTATCAGTTTAGCGATGAAACATGCACGTGAGGTCCTGTTTTATTTGCACAAGGGTTTAATATATTTACAACCATTATAGAATTAAAAATTTCTTCGTTTGTTTTCCATTCCAAAATTTTCAAAAACACGGCCACTCTTCTGGTGTAACCTGACACTGACACTGTATACGCTAACCAACAATGGGCTCCAAACTTAAATTTATGATGGTGTAGAATTATTGTCACATTTCACAATAAAAAAGGTTGATTTCAAGACATGATTATATTAGTTGATCGTAAAATATTTACTGTACATGAATTTTATGGCTTCCGTACTCGATGACCTCGTTTCAAAATATGGCTATTTAGCGATTGAAACACGTTTATTACGATGTGAAAATAGCCGTTCTATCACAATACAATGATTATCGGAATATATTGGAAACAATTTTGATGTTGAGTCATAAGTTTAGACATCATTTTAAACATGTATAGGCTTCTAAAGTTATCAATACTTATAGGCACGTGTTCGTGGATTACACATACGGTGACGGACGAATAAAAAAAATGGTGGACGAATAAAATAAACGTCAATAATGAAATTGTCTGCTTCAGGAAATAGCATGATTAATTAATGGTAATTAAAAAAAAACACTATTAGGCCATAATTTCAAAGTGCTGTCTTTCACAAATTACAAATCTTTTATAGGCTATGCAGTTATTAAAATATTTGCTATGAAAAAATGACATTTTTATTTTTTGTAATTTCAATGAAATTTGCAATATAAATATTTCAGTGAAATTTCAGTAGAAAAAAATATAATTTATTTCAATGAAATTTCAGTAGATCAAAATTTTTGTTTATTTCAGTGAAATTTCAGTAATAGACCGAAATATATTTTTATTTCAGTGAAATTTTGGTGAGATTTCACTGAAATTTGGTCATTTCAGTGGGATTGGGCAAAATTTCCAAATCTCACTGAAATTCACTGAAATTTCACTGAAATCTCAGTGAAATTTCAGTATCATTTTCTCTGGGGCTATGCTTTTTTTCCAACCTAGCTAATAAAGCAGAAATACAAAACATTCTATTTCATGAGGAAAATTACCCCCCAGATAGCTTTTGGATTCTTATAGTCACTGGTTCTTTTATGTGCACACTGCACAGAACCTGTGTTTTTCGTACTGTCTAAATATCTTGGAAACCACGCCGGAATATCATGATGAACTTTCATGGTCAACGCTGCCATTATACCCTGTACCGTGAGAACAGCAAGCCAAAGTTTTACTGAGTCCAATATTTGCATAACGATAAATCCAGTTTATTTTCAACAATATCAATTCATCTACTGTTTAGGAAGGTGGACAACCATTTGGGAAGGTGTCACACTATTTGAGAAGATACAGCACCGTTTGGTAAGGTACAGCACCGTTTGGGAAGGTATTACACCACTTGGGAATGCTAATAGCACTTGGGAAGGCTTGCACGGTTTGATTTCACGATTTGTTGAGAATGTATAAATTCTGTGAGTGAGTCAGTAAGATGGTAGCAGTATGTTGAAAGGTACCAAGTATAGTTGCTAGCTGCAATAGGCTGATATAGTTTACTGTAACAACTGTTGGATATATTATAGTCATTGATAAGAGTACAGTAGAATCTAGTTTACATAATACTGGTGACTATAGTCTGGTTCAGTTCATGTAACATATCACAACCTTCTTGGCACACTTATAAATAACTTAACATCTTACAACTTCTACCCTAAGACTTAAAGATACAAGACAAAGCTGATTATTATTAAAGGGACGTGCTCCACATATTCCCATATTCTACTGTACTATGTAGGGATGGGGGGCATGGATGGCCGTAATGTTAGCGTATGCGCATTGTATCATAAGGTCTGTCATTGAGTCTGTCGATTCCCCTGGTTGTATCTCCGGGTCCTCCGGTATCCTCCGTTAAAAACCCCTACACACAAGCTAATTATTGAATTAATATTGAACCATGTGCTAGTCCTGAAATGACCTAGTTTGTATCGAGTGGGCGTAAAACCCCATTTCTCTCTCTCTCCGTTACCCTGCAGTATGTAGCTTAGTACTTCAATGGAGACGTTAAATTTGGAATTGGAAAAATCTCACATCAATCGTACTCCCCCTTTAAATAAAACTTGATAATTTGAATAATTTAAACTTGACACACTCAAATCACATAAAATTAAACAAAAAAATTATGATGTGTACCTGCGGCCGGTATACTTCTTATACAATGTGTTAATATCACTTTAAACAGTTTACGCCTCTATTGTGTAAAAGTACCTTTAAGTCACTAACCAATCATTGGCAATCACCTTTCTGACATCATAAATCATTAAATTATACTGTCTGCTTTCGCTGATTTCTAGACGCGTACATTGTATTTATAGTATATTATTTTTTTACCGATGGCCTTGAGTTGCTCTAGACATATTTAGTTTTAATAGGCTACCATATATACAAGGTCAATGTGAATGAATCTTACAGACATATTTAACAGAGTTAACTATTCATTCAGGTATTATCTCTTTGTATTCGTGGTTCGATACAAGAAGTCAATGTCCAACATCTTTTGTTGATCTAGTTTAAATGTAGTTACGAGAATTTCGGCAGTCACATGACTAGAAGCTCATAGGTCTAACTATTCTCTTTTATAAATTGATTTCCGGCATCTGACATATTGGGCAGGTTTCTTCGAAAAAAGCAAAGAAGAATTAATGAAATGTCAATTTAAAATAAAATTCTATTTTTTTGCAAATATTACTTAAAATGTGTAAGAATATTAATTAAAAACATTTCTGGGCCACCTTGGATGGATACATGATTTTTAATGGACATGTATCACCTGGTACAGACTTTCTCAGATGGATAGATCTATTTTATAAGACCAACTTCGGGTTTGGTCAAAGGCCTTAAGATGTAAGCAGGCCTAGCACTAATCCCAACCCTTACCCTGGGCGTAGCCCTAACACTTTCCCTAACTACAATCTCACAAACAATCACATGTCCAAACCTTATTAAATTTCTGCGATATTGACGAAATCTTGAATTGGCCTTAAGAAATAGATCTGGCCACTGTCAGACACAAATTAATACTTTATCAGACGACGATAAGTCTGGTGATAAGTTAAAAATATCAGTTTCATGAACTATGTTCAATAAAAATTATGATTGCCAGACCGGTTATAGGTCTACAGTTGAACAGTAGCGAAGCGTGATAAAAGGACAGATATTTAAGGGTTAGATATGGGTACTTTAGATCCTGAGGTCTGCTATCCCTTCAAAATGCCAGTTGAATCAATGACAGACCTTATGTTACAACGTGCCTGCGCTAACTATTCATCGATCCCTCTCTCTCCCCTTTCTGCACTCATGAAATAAAGCTTAAAGGGTCAATCCCGGTAACTTTTTGGGGAATAAAACTGCTTAATTTTGTGTTAATATCCCTTATATCCCATTACCTAAGGCCAACCAACTAACAAGTTATTTGTGATATGCTTGTAAATAACTTAAACCTGACAGTCTTCATCTGGAAACGGAGACCGTTGTATTATACAGTATCTTGATAAAACCAGACTTTTTTCTATAAAAATGATATGTAGGTGAAATTTAACTTTTTTTTATCAAGTACAGTACATGGGTCATTCACTGTATAGACCTCTCAAGAAACGAGAATCGATTATTAGGTCACCCAATCAAAAAACTGACCCGAAATCTTAAAAGGGTTACGTGTCCGGATAAGCAGTGTTGACGTTAATGTCAAAACGACTCAATATTTTGAGCTGAAACTTTGAGCCAAGGTAAATACACCATGTCTTTATATTTTGGTCCATAAATTTCGTAAATGCTCGGACTTTAATTTTTGCAACTCTGTTCTTATCGGGATTGTCCTTTTAAAGCTGTACTATGTTAGGCATGAAATAACATGCTATCATCAGTCTAATCTCCTGAAGACTCATGAAGTAAAGCTGTACCATGTGTTAGTCCTGATATAACATGTGTGAATATTTAAAAATATCTATTTTGCTTTCTGCCCCTGTCTCTCAAATACAGCCCAATGCTTAAACAAAAAAAATATTTTGCCCTTCTCTCTCCCATCTCTTGAGTGAATGTTTAAAATATCTATTTTGCCTCTCTCCCACATCTCTCAACTCAAAAATACAGCCCAAATAGAATTTCTTGAGGGTATTTTTAAACAAAAAAAAAATGTTTGCTTCTCTCTGCCCATCTCTTGAGTGAATGTTTAAAAAAATATCTATTTTGCTTACAACCCTAATTTGCTTGAGTGAATGTTTGAACAAAAGAAATATTTTGCCTATCTCTCCCATCTCTCAAATATACGACCCTAATAGGATTTCCCCTATCAGTATAAGTTAAATATAACGTCTCAACAGGCTTTATGTGAGTTAAACCATCAAACTATTCTTACAACATTACCTAGACTTTGGTCTATAAATATAAATAGGTCAAACCCAGATCTAGGTCATGCTATGTAAATAGGTCACCTGAAGAAGAGTGATGTATTTTTAGTTCACCAGCCATGTTCAGTAGGTTTCAATAAAAGCTGCTAATCCATATTGAATATATTTTCTCGTCGTTTATTCTAATTAATATCCTGGCGATTGTTGTTAGCTTTATCGAACCATGTACGCAGATAATCGTCGTATTTACCACGAAGTTGAATGGCCATATATTTCACAGACAGACCACTGAGTTGGAGTATGGCCATTTATAATGGACGTAGACCACTGTGTTGGTTTCATGGCCATTTATTACGGAGACAGACCACTGAGTTGTTGTAAGACTGGAGACAGACTGTCCTATTTTGTTTGGGAAATCCAATATGAAAGTAACTATTAACATGAGTTTATGATAAAGTGAATGCTGTTTGTATACACTATAGTATTTATTATGGTTGTTCAACTAGTGCTCGGTCTATTATACTGGTCTTTAATCAAAATAACTGTTACAGGCTATTCACAGGTGCTTACTAAATAAGATATATCCATTATTTATATGGACATGGATATGTATCTCTCTATAGTGTCACTTATTGTAAACCAACATTATTTTGATAGAGTTTAAGAATTATAATTTTCAAACGTTTGTTTGAGAAATATCGAGGTTTATAAGATTCAATAGTAGGCTACATGTAGATGACAGATTGACCATAATACACATGTAAAGAAAGAATCTGGGGAGGGGGGGTGGGTGGTGCCTATCCAACCTTGTGTGTTTTCTCTGGTTCCACTGTTTTCCTCCCACTGGCAAAAACCTCTACATACATGTATGTT